>OY743136.1:30567602-35367602 GCA_963555695.1 Dasypolia templi | reverse complement strand
ACCTCCTGACCACCACTTACACCATTGACTGACCTCCTGACCACCACTTACACCATTGACTGCCCTCCTGACCACCACTTACACCATTGACTGACCTCCTGACCACCACTTACACCATTGACTGACCTCCTGACCACCACTTACACCATTGACTGACCTCCTGACCACCACTTACAATACTCGTACCCCTTGGTAAGACTGGTTTTCAAACTTCTTTTCTGGCTTCTGACGACCCAGGACCACCACGGTTTAACGTGCTTTCCGAGACACGGAGTGGTCTTGATATGTTAAGATGGTAAACCGCGGCAATCGATCGACCCGTGCCACTGTTGTTACTTATATATTTATATAAATCTCTGTAAATATGATATAAATATCTAGGTGAAATGAAGTGAAAATGTATACTAAAGATGTACTCGTTTATTTTGTTATTCGATCTTAAACTGATCATGAGTTTCAGCAGAAAGACGTTCACTGCAATTTATAAGTCAATGTGAAACAATTGTAGATTATACAATTTAGAAATAATTGCTGACGTAATCATATGCACTTCCAACTAAGCAGTTTGCAACTACAAATACTGAAAGAAAAGTCCCTCCAATTCGATTAATAATTTTGACATTCAATTTAGCAATTTATGCATTGAATTATTTAAGTAGCAGTTTTTTAAATACTGTTTTATTTCAAGCTATGAAAACTACAGACATTTTATGGTATTTTCATAACGTCCCATTTCCCGTGCATCAGTCTCAGTCTGAGGTAAAAGGTAATTTCAAATTATATTAAAAAAACATTAAATTGATTGTCGTTTCCTCTCGTCCCGCCTCGAGGTATTCGCATTTCGCAAAAGAATTCCCTTTTATTTAAAATTGAAAACGGTACCTTATTTCTTTTCAAAATACTTTAATACGTTATTGCTTAGGAATAATATTGTTATGGATGCTTGCATTTTTGGATAACCGAATCTGTTTAGTTCATTTGAATTGAATGTAAACATAAAAAAATAATAAATACATTTTAGTATTTTTTATGGTAACATTCACACTTCACCAATTTAATGTATTTAAGGTTTTAGCCTCGACCAACACAGTCACCAAAATGGCGATTATTACATTTACAGACTTGGACTTTATAAATGTAAATTAGTTAACTTGCGCGCTAAATATGAAAGATTAAATGGCGTTAACAAATGTATTTTTTATCTAACTCTCTTAATGAACACGCATTCATAAGATTTGATAGAAAGTTTAATACATATATACATAATCAATTTAGGTTGTCGTATATGTCGTCATTCTGGGGTCCAATCGGACCCACTACCGAGCCGGCGCGGCGAAGGATCGTGTGTTCAGGTCCAATCGGACCCACTACCGAGCCGGCGCGGCGAAGGATCGTGTGTTCAGGTCCAATCGGACCCACTACCGAGCCGGCGCGGCGAAGGATCGTGTGTTCAGGTCCAATCGGACCCACTACCGAGCCGGCGCGGCGAAGGATCGTGTGTTCAGGTCCAATCGGACCCACTACCGAGCCGGCGCGGCGAAGGATCGTGTGTTCAGGTCCAATCGGACCCACTACCGAGCCGGCGCGGCGAAGGATCGTGTGTTCAGGTCCAATCGGACCCACTACCGAGCCGGCGCGGCGAAGGATCGTGTGTTCAGGTCCAATCGGACCCACTACCGAGCCGGCGCGGCGAAGGATCGTGTGTTCAGGTCCAATCGGACCCACTACCGAGCCGGCGCGGCGAAGGATCGTGTGTTCAGTTCCAATCGGACGCAATTCGGAACTATATGGTTAAATATGTAGTAATTTAGCTAAACAGAAAACTTCTCGGTCTCTACAAAAATAATTAATTAATTTATAACGATTTAATATACTCGTACGTTCGCCCCGTAGAATATGGGGAACGTGCACAAGCCAAGCTCTTTGTGACTTCGTGATTTTGTTTGCCCTGAGTTTGTTTCGTCGTTTCTTCACAGGAGTAATCAGCAAGCGACGCATGACCGGCTGTCAATCCCATTCTTTGGCAACGACACTACCAGCCGCACTACCAGTAGTGTCGTTGCCAATTAACGACACTACCAATCCTGTTTTGGGTTAAATTGTACAGTCAACACAGCAAAGTTCAGAACATAATTCTTTATTTTATTACTAAGTAAATCATGAAATTAAAGTAACATAAACTTCAGAAATGTAACTTTATCTATCACTAAGAAAACAATAATGTGGTTGGTTGGTATATTGGTTTCGTACTTTTTATGTGACACCTGACACCAGAAGATATAGTTATGAGAATACTAAATGAAAGCAAACTTATTTGGAAAAAAACCACAATCATGTTTGATTGAGATTTTTTTCAAAATAAGTTTGTTCTTTTTTTTATAATCTGAGGTTCAAAATTGAGTTTTATTTGTAAGTACTACAGTTAAGAAGAAGGTAGTATATGATTTGCGTTATTTAAAAAAAAATACAAACTATCAAACACACAAAAAAACAATAACATACTTATTTATAACTTAATAAGTTTGCTTTCATTTATTATTTTCATAACTATATCTTCTTCTATATGCTACCTAACAAACAGGTAGGTGTTGTGTACTATGTCAGTAAATAACTTGTGTTGAGGGCAGTCATACAAGTCTATACATATTTCAGTTCAGTTACAGTACAAAAAGAATTGCAGGCAGAACAAGTGTGGTTTAAACTAAAGTTAACATAAAACAATAATTGCAAAATCCAGAAAAAAAATTTTTATTCGTTTTTGTTTGGATTAAATAACGTCAGTCAAGATGGTTTCTATATAATTAAGGAGACAAACCTCATTAGTAGTAAGGTTGTAGAGTTAATCTATGATAACATGGCGCGCCCCTCCATAAATTCTTATAATAATGAGAGAGAATGTGACATCATATTGAATGGAGAAAAACTCAAATTTATTAATCAGACGGTTTTTCTAGGAATCACGCTCGACGAGAAGTTACAATGGGGACCTCATATAACATCTCTCGCGGGGCGACTAAGCTCGGCCGCGTATCCTGTTAGAAAGATAAGACAGTTAACAGACGTAGAAACCGCGCGTTGGGTTTATTTTAGCTACTTCCACAGCATTATGTCATACGGCCTTTTACTGTGGGGTCGGGCTGATGATACCGAATCCATTTTTATTTTGCAAAAGAGAGCTGTTAGAGCCATTTATAAACTACGTCGCCGCGAATCTCTTAGAGAACTATTTAAGAAGATGAATATAATGACGGTACTTTTCCAGTTCATTTATGAAAACATTATGGGTGTTATTTTTTTTTTTTTGTGTATGGCATCTCGCAGGTCAATCTATGAGGTTGTCGTCTGCTTAAACGGACTTGCCTGTGGTTGCCCTAATAAATTAAGGCCTCCAGCCAGGACTTAAACTTAAATACTAACTAAAACTAAGCGACAACGCTAAGGGCACCCTCTGTGGGGTACGGACTTCGGCTTAGGGCGTCGCTGGAAGAGGGCAGCAAGGGACTAGCTGGATCAGGATTTCTTTGATTTAGGGACGAATTTAAAGCTACAGGCTCAGCGGCGCGGGCTGGCTCGAGCAAGGGTCGGAAGGTGCGTGTATTTGGACGTCGCGGCCGGCCTCGGCGGCGAGCACGGTAGGACGGCGATCGGGTTTTGGGCTTATGTAGTGTGCTGGTGGCCTTACTACTCTCCTGGAGGAGGGTAGTGGCGTCGTCGGGGGCGATTAAAGTATGCCTTGGTCGGCGAATACTGCTAATGCGGGAGAGAGTGTAGCGGGCGGCCGCTGAGATCAAGGGGTTGGAGTGTTTGATGCCAAAGTCAAAGAAACGCTTCGATAAGCGTTTCATGAACTGGTTTATGGTAGGCATTTTAAGGTCGATGTGGAGATTTATATTACGGACATAGAAGGGGGCGCCCGTGACCTTTCTGAGGAAACGGTTCTGGAGGGTCTGCATCTTATGGAGATGACGTGGGTGAGCGTGCGCAAATACAACGCAGTCATAGGTCATGATGGGACGGATGACTGCGGTGTAGATGCGCAGCTTGCATTTAAGTGACAGTTTACTACGGGCGGTCAGTACAAAGTGGAGCCTGCTAAGAGCGAAGGAGGCGCGCGCGCGGACCGCCTTAATATGAGCCTTAAAGGTAAGGTTTTCATCGAGGATCACGCCTAGGTATTTGGCTTGCTTCTCCCAGGGGATCGGCTTACCGTACATAGTGATCGGGCTGGGAAGTGGGGGAGGGAGTCGACGACGTCTCGAGAAGAGAACTTTTATCGGGGTTGACCTCGATTCTCCATTTCCGGAACCAAGCGCCTAAGACGTTTGCGGAGGTTTGGAGAGTACGAGCTATAGCATTGGGACAATGAACGGTATAGTAAACAGCAGTGTCGTCGGCGAAGAGAGCCAACTGGGCCTTTTTACTCTGTGGGATATCGCTGGTGAACAGCGTGAAGACTAGAGGAGATATGACGGAACCCTGAGGGACACCGGCGCAAATAGGGTGAGGGGACGAGAGTGCACCCTCGATGCGATAGCGGAAGGTGCGATTCGACAAAAAGTCTCGTAAGATGAGCACGAGACGATCTGGCACTACTAGTTTGTAAAGCTTGTATAACAAGCCGTTGTGCCAGACTTTGTCGAAGGCTTTCGCTATGTCGAAGAATAGCACACCCGTCGTCGCGTTACGCTGCATACTGGCGCACAAGTGCTCTACGAAACGGTGGACCTGGTGGATACTCGAGTGTTGGGGACGGAAAACAAACTGCTCGTTGGGAATGAGGCTCTTTGCTTCGGCGTAGTCTTTGAGACGCTTATAAGTAAGCCTCTCGTAGATTTTGCCGAGAACGTTGAGTAAGCTAATGGGACGGTAGCTGGAGGGCTCAGACTTTGGCTTGCCTGGCTTTGGGATACCGATGACTGTTGCTTCTTTCCACGCTTGTGGGAAGATGTTGTTGCTCAAGGCGCCATTGAAGATGGCGGTCATAAGCATTATTAGAGGGGCAGTGAGGAGTTTGTATACCTTTTTGGTAATACCGTCCGAACCATCGCCCGCCCGCTGCGCAAGCCGCAGCGGGCGATGGCCGTCAGAGTCATTCGGGGTATCGCACGATCTCCTTCGAGGCGGGTTGTGCACTGGCCGGATCACCGCCCTGGGACCTGGAAGAGAAGGTGCTCGCGTCACTGTACCGGTGGCGCGAGGAAGCGCGGGAGCGGGGCGAGCGACTGATGCAGCGCCATATCGAGCAGCGTCGGTTGCAGCTCCGCGAGGTCCTGGTGGCGGAATGGCTGGTGAGGCTGTCACGCCCTACCACCGGCCTCAGCACCATCGAGGCGATCCGGCCAGTGCTCGACCGCTGGCTCGGGAGAAGGCACGGCTCCCTGATGTTTCGGGCGACGCAGGTGCTCTCGGGGCATGGTTGCTTCGGGAAGTACCTGTGTCGCATAAACAGGGAGCCGGACGCCCGGTGTCACCACTGCGTCGACTGCCGGGAGGACACGGCGTGGCACACGCTCGCAGAGTGTGCTGCTTGGGAGGAGCCGCGCCGTGCCCTCATCTCAGAAGTAGGCAGTGACCTGTCGCTGCCGACCGTAGTGAGTTCGATGGTCGGCAGCGTCGAGTCCTGGGACGCGGTGGTTTCCTTCTGCGAGACGGTCATCTCGTGGAAGGAGGCTGCGGAAAGGGAGAGAGAGATCTCGAATCTCGACCCGGCCCGCAGCAGACGCACCGGGCGTCGGAGGAGGGCGGACAACGCCCTCTTCCGGCCCCCTAAGTGGGTCCAGGGGTGAGTGATTCGGGGACATCCGTCGCCCCCCAACATCAGGACCCGAGAAGGCGGCGCGCGTAGTGTTCCGCGTGCGCCGATCACAGACGTTGCGGGGGGAGTACACCTCACTCCCCCCGCCCGAGACGGGGCCCGCGCAAGCGGGCCGGCACCAGACGAATTTGCGAAAGAATTATGTGTTCCCACGACCCCGGCGTAGGTGTGAGATGGAACACCGGGGTGGTTATTAGTCAGTAAGAGTCTGACAGACCCCTCCGCCCGCCCCAGGACGGAGGACATCCATGAGGATTTTCCTCCCCGAGAACAAAAAAAAAAAAAAAAGGGGGCAAGATGCATGACTACTGGGCAGTGGTCAGAGTTAAGCTTGTGGAACGTCTCTGTCGATTGCAAACGGAGGTTCACATTCTTGAGCAGCGCCGTATCGAGTATATCAGGAAGATGGTTGGGATTTCCGGGGAAATGAGTCGGACTCATTGGAGCGATGACGTCAAAGTTAAGGGATTCGTCTAACTTGAAAATGATCCGACCTCTGGTAGAAGTCGTGCTACTATTCCACGCCGGGTGTTTGGCATTAAGATCCCCCGCCAATATGACGGAGACACTCATACCGAAGAGGGCGGTGAAGTCCTTTTGTAGAGAGATGGGTTCCTCCGGACCATTGTCTGGTGGAATATAAGCAGAGATGATGGTGATCGGTTGGTGACCGGTCATGCCGAGCCGACAGCTAGAGGTCTCCAGATGGGAGAAGAGAGGAGGTGGGTCTATAGGGATGCAATACAAAGATTTCCTGCTGGAATTTCGGCGGGTTGGACGGGTTTGGAGGGCACCGAAGCTGCGGGAGCTTTCTGGTGGTTTAAGTTAGCCCAGGGAGAGGGCCTCTGCGGACTAAGCCGTTCCGGCATCTGCGCGGAAGGAAGCTTACCCCAGGGGCTTTCCCTGTGCTGGCGGTCGCTCGCGCGTTTCGCGAGTTTGGGAGAGGAACACTGGGGGGCCTTAGGACAGCCCCGGTAATTTGCCGGGTGTCCCGCTTGGCCGCAGAGTACACAGCTGGGAGGCTCTAAACATTGTTCCCTATCTTTAGGGCGGGTACAGTCGGCGGTGCCATGCTCTCCTAGACACTTGACGCATCTAGGGGTGGCCTAAGTTGGACTGCGAGTGACCATATAATTGGCAGCGATGACACTGTCCAATTAATTGAGCTCTGTAAGGCTTCGCTATTCAGATGCCTGAGAGCGAACACACCGACTTCACCTTGAAGATCAGGTGGTGACCTTCCGTGGGGTCACAGATGACTAGGACCATGTCGTACACAAGGCCCTGTCTCGCTTTATGTAAGCGATGGACGGCAGATACGGGAACGCCTTGTGCGATAAGGTCGCTCTTAATCTCCTCGGTGGAGATTTCCTGGGGTACGCGCCTAATGACGACGCGAGTGGGGGTTTCCTCCGGAAGGGAGTACGTGTGAAAGGAATATTTCCTTTCACGCAGGGTGTGGGAGAGATCCCTTAAGTCCGTAGACGTGGGGACGGTAACTTTGGAGGGTGGATTGGGCGTTTGTGTACTTGATCTTGCGATCAACACACATCCTAGAGATTTCTGTCCATTTTGATTTGTCTTGGACGTAGATCGGGGGAGGGGGCTTTTGTTTCTTCGCGGTAGGAGCGGGTGGGCCAGCCATCGGACTGACGGGGCGACTGGCGCGCGGACTAGGGGCTGAAGTAGAGTTGGACGACAAGGTATTGGTGTCCTGTTTCTGAGCCTTGGTGGCCAAGCCAGCGCGGGCGGAGGATTTAGCCTTCCTCTTGCCTCCTTTAACGACGACTTGGAAGTCGTCGTCGCTGGAGGAGGAGGTGCAGGCTTCGTCCTCGGAGCGTGGGACTGACGTGTCCATGCTCTCCGTCGTATTTGTTACTGCGGCGCGCAGCTGCGTTGTCTCTGAGTCAATGGCGGCCGGAACAATAGAGGCCGTGACAATGGCGGCAGGGACAAAGGCGGACGAGACAATAGGGGCCGGATTAGCGGCCGGAGTATTATCTACCGGGACAAAGGCGGGTGTAACAATGGGGGCCGAACTAGCGGCCGGAACATTGTTTAACGGAACAAAAGGCGTAATGCCTTGTTCGCATGCAGGCGATAGCGGGCTTTCAAGCGTGTCACTGAAGTTAGCGAGTGCGCCTTGACACGGAGTGGGACTGGAACATTGGCTTATTTTGGCGCCATATTTCGCCAAAAACTCGGGGTCCTTTAATAGGACCTCTTTGAGGAACTCCAAAAGGATGGCATCCTCCATGGTCGGAAGAGGGGGAGCTATTTCGGGGACGGAATGGTGGAAAAGAAATTTCCACGATAACCTAACCCTATACCTATCTCCCCGGGTGGATGGGCCCGGGGATGTGTGACCCTCTCTGTCTCTCTGACAGAGAGGTGAGTACCTATTGGTGAGCCCTAAGCTTGTAACCCGTCGCCAGTCTTATTGTGCGAACGGGGCCCTGACCAGTCTAGCGCGAAGGGTGTAGACACACCCTAAAGACACGTGAGTAGCTGGAAAGCAAAACTGTCACCAGAGCCGACTAGGAGATCCCCCAAGGCCGGTTATCTGGGACCCGTCCAACTAACTGCCTCGCCCTGAAGGGGTTCGGCGGGTGTGATTGGGTCAACACCCCACTCGGCTTCGTTGGCACCGTAAGGTCCCAGAAGGGGCCTAGTGAAGCTACTCACGAAAGTCTGTTAAAGAAAAGAGATTTGCCTTGAAAAAGGCACTTTTTGATTGATTAAAATCAAATCAATTACTTGATTTGATTTTAAGTCGGAGTAGTCGGGGCGACTACGATGACGGCACGTGGTAGCGACGAGTAGAAACACGAAACACAACACTGGGCCGGGAGCGGGAGAGTGCACAAACACGTCCGTCCGCGGCGAGAGTCGAGCGTCGAGTGATTTGATTATGGATGTTAGAAAAATCTTCATCTTTTTAATAAAATAAGTGATAGATATAATTTTAACATTTTTCAAACTATCTAAAGTCCACACTTCTTTAATGGGGTACTGTGTTAAATGTTACAACAAAATTCCTTTTGATATGTTGCAATTAAATGAAAGAAAGTTTAAAACTCATTTTAAAAGTACACTTTCTAAACAAGTATATTACAAATTAGAGGATTATATCTTAGATAAGAATGCTTGGAAACATGCTGGTCATGCTCCATAGGACAATCTAGAGGCTAGACAAAATCATACTAGTTGCTAATTGAATTATATAATTTGTTATTTAATTTTACTGACACACTGACTTATTCCTAGTTAACATTTTAGTAAAATCATATACTTTCGCAATGTTTGTAAATATGGGAGCAACCATGTACCTATCACGTGATTTATTTATCTGTCTTTGCTTTGTTTAAATTATTTTTACCTATTTGTGGTATAGTATTTTATTCTGGGTGCATCGTCTTCAAATATAAAAATATAATTTAAAAGAGTAACGGAGGAGTTTTTTTGCCCTTTCTTCTCCATACGAAACTACCTTTTGGAAGAGGCGCCTAGAATCAATTCTATTTAAATGTAAATTTTGACGTTCAAAAGTGACTTTTAGTGCCTGTTTGAAATAAATGCTTTGACTTTGAGCGAATAATGAGCAATAAATTCTTGCATTTATTTTTGTTTGTCGGCCGTCTCAGTACGCACACATACGTTGTGAGTCTTGGTTTTTTTTTTTTTTTTGGGAATGGCATCTCGCAGGTCAACCTATGAGGTTGAAGGCCTCCAGCCAGGACTTAAACTTAAATACTAACTAAAAACTAAGCGAATACACGCTAACGGCACCCCCTGTAGCGTACGAACCTCGGCTTAGGGCGTCGCTGGAAGAGGGCAGCAAATGACTAGCTGGATCAGGAATGATATTATTTAGGGACGAATTTAAAGCTACAGGCTCAGCGGCGCGGGCTGGCTCGAGCAAGGGTCGGGAGGGGCGTAGATTTGGGCGTCGCGGCGGGCCTCGGCGGCGAGGACGGTAGGACGGCGATCGGGTTTTGGGCTTATGAAGCGTGCTGGTGGCCTTACTACTCTCCTGGAGGAGGGTAGTGGCGTCGTCGGGGGCGATTAAGGTATGCCTTGGTCGGCGAATACTACTAATACGGGAGGGAGTGTAGCGGGCGGCCGCTGAGATCAAGGGGTTGGGATGTTTTATGCCACAGTCAAAGAAACGCTTCGATAAGCGTTTCATGAACTGGTTTATGGTAGGCATTTTTAGGTCTGTGAGTCTTGGTAGAGCTTTGTAAGCTTTTAAACGTTTTGAATTATGGAGGGGCGCGCTATGTTTTCGTAGTTTATCTCTACTGGAGTTTATCGTGAAAGACACAACTATGGGACTAGAAATAGGGACCAATTAGTTCAACCAGGTTTCAGACTGGCTAAAGTAGATTCATCCTTCATGGGGTACTGTTTAAAATGTTACAATAAAATACCTCCCCACATACTTCCAACTGAATTAAAGGAAGTTTAAAACTTGTATCAGACGCACACTATGCAGCCAAGCATCATTTTTAAAAGTTGAAGGATTACATCGCTGACTAAAATGCTTGGGTCAATGCTCGTTCTGCTCCACAAGGGAGCCAAAACTAATTGATTAGCATTCGAAACAGATAGTTTTTACAATCTTAGGCAGCTCCAAACATATTTGGAGCTGCCTAAGATTGTAAAAACTATCTTTGTATAAATTCAATCTTTTAGTATTGTGTTATTGCAAAGCACATATTTGAGCACTATGTACCTACTATAAAGCTATCATTCACAGGGTGCGTCTTTCATTGACTCGAATGTGCCCTGGCGGCTGAGAGTATGTCACGCTCACTCAAATGTCTCGCTGGTGGTGGCGTGCGTGTTGGATCATAAAGTTACCTTCAAAATGGTTGAGCTGAATTGTGCTGATCCATACGTCATATTCGTGAACGGGTACCGTCGTCAGGGGACTGATCATCTCTTGGCTGCCAAGGTTGTTTTATTTACGAATTGTTTTTTTTGTTTTGTATGTTTTTCACTAGGTACGCCTTTCTGACGCCTTTAACATGCACTTCTTCCTACATCGTTCGCACATGTATAATTTCAATATGGCTGATGTAACTAATTTTATGTCACAATATTATTTAAAAGAGAGTTCATGGAGTTTTTTGCCCTTTCTTTTCCATAGGTACATATTACGCTTTGGAATGAGCAAATAGCTTCATCTTTCTGACTTACCGACCCCTCGACAATTCAAAAGTGCCTGTAATTTATTTGAAATAAATGCTTTGAGTTTGAGTTTGCTAGGTTAGTATACTTTGCTTATTTCACAGTATTATGTCTTACCAAAAAGCATATTATAAGATTAAAGACGAAGGAAGTTGAGATATATATCAACTGCTCCCAAATTGCGGTGTTTTTTACATAGTTATTTGACCTAACCTTCAAATTTTTTGACATTATTTACCTGCAATTCTAATTTCAACTCTATTTGGGTGGGAAGTCATAAGATATTAATTCATATTTGCTATAGTTGAAATTCCAATCATATCATGTGGTTTAAATAGGGTGTTGGCGACTTGGCGCACCACATGAGCGCGTGATTGACGGCGGAAAGGTGCGGGGTGTCGGGGTACCGAACCCGTACGCGACGGCCGCTGCGCGCCCACCAAACCACACAGCGCACAGACGCGCTTCACTACGGGCATTCCTTTAGTAGGAAACGACCAATTGGAACCGTGCACCCAGCTTCTGACGTTTCATAAGTGCCCATGTAGGTTTATGTTAAATTTTTTTTTTCGATTTTATTTTATTTAACCGCCCGCTATGCTTGAGTAGATATATTTTTGAAGTATCCTAACTGGAGGAGGCTCTTTAAATGCTTTCTTTAAAGGTCATTACGTCAGTCATTATATGCATCTATGAAATCATTTTGAACCATTAACAATTCCGCTTATATTCTGTTGGTAGTGACGATGAGTAAAATGTCCAATTTTATTGGGCATCGGGAAACTATTTCGGCCCGGATATAGCTGTGTTTGGGCGGTATGTCCGCATTCGTGGCCGAGATTAAACCAGGACCATCCGGGTTTGCATCCAGGTTGTGTTTCCTTCGTCTTCACTTTTACTAAGGATAGTTAGAAAACTAACTATTGTTAATAAAAGTGTGCAATGTGTGGCAATCCTTCAGTAGCTCACTATGTCACTCCATTAATAAATAAGCAACGTTTCATAGACAAACGAAAAATGATAAACGATTTCATTTCTGACATTCAACCTACTTGTTAGTACAAACAATTTTACACGTCAATCATATTTTTAAAACTAGATGAGGTCGGTGTTTCCTATCTATCTACTGAAACTCCCAAAAGAAACACCGGAACAAACTCAGAGGTCATAGTCTCTTTCTAAATCCGGACAGAACAGAATATATTTATTTGCAAAGAATGTAGGGTCCTTCTACATTCTGCCTTTAAGGCATGCATGATCTTGGTCAGATCAAGTGAAGCCCATGTAGATCGGTGTCTGAAATGATATTTTGATCACGGTCACACCTACAATGTACGTTTACGTACCCGGTGATGAGTAATCATAGGTGTGTATTCCCAACAGAGGGTCTACCCACAAAACTAAAGTTAATAACAAAGCTCTCACGAGTTTCAAAACTATGATTTATCGGTACCCCGAACAGGTGACGACACTCGGTGGTACTTTTGCACAAGTTCAATTTTACACTATCCTGTTTTGAACATTTAAGTTTTATTATTTCAATATCTAAAGATGTTCTTGTCATCAGGGGCGTATTTACCCTAGGGCCAAAAGACCATGGCCCTGGGCGGCAGACTGCGAGGGGCGGCCCGAGCCGCACCTCGTGCTCAGCTTTGTCCGTCTTTCTTTTTGACTTTATTTGTCTGAAGAAATTTAAAAAAAGCCTACGTAATTAACAAAAACTCAAACTCATTTGGTTGTAAGTTTGATAGACATCAAGACGCGGGGCTATCGCTTACTGATCGGCCGCGGGGCAGCGACATGTCCGTCGGACTCCGTATTAGCCAGGTTTTTTTTTTTTAATCTTTATTTATTTGAAATGGTTTTATCACTTAGTGATAATGTCACTTCCGTAACATAATATAGCTCACCGTCCGGTAAGGACCGGCATCGTCCCTAACGGACGGGGTCCGTTAGGGCCGATGCCTGTCTGCCGGGTTGTTCGAAAGAGATACCGTGGCCAGGCACAGGCAACTGAAGGAACACGGGTAGGTTTTAGTCAGTAAAAGTCTGACACGCCCTTCCGCTCCACCCAGAGCGGGAGAAGTCATTTAATGACTTCCCACCCAAAAATAAAAGGGCCTAATAATCGAATAGCCCTTCAATCTATCAACAAAACGGTTCAGAACGCAGCCTAATTGCGTAACACAGTGTTACTCAGAATCTGAATCATTTTGAAGGATATTAATAGATAGATTAGGCTAATCCTTTCCATATGTTCGAAAAATGTATCTGCTAAACAACGTAAATAACGCAATGAATATTGTTTGACTTTCAAAATGAAAGCCACAGCGGGATAATTGCGTAACACACTAACGGCAGGACTACTAAAGTCCTTTAAAAGTGTTACGCAATTATCCCGCTGTATTAAAACAATTTACTAGTGGTAGTTTCCAAAATTCTACAATGTGTCGACACAGACGTGATCTTTATAATGAATGTGTCCTTTTAAAACAATTCTTGACGTCTCATGAAAACAAACAAAAGGATTTGAAGGAAGCATTTCCATTTACTCAAAAACGCGTAATGCATATTCTGTGCACTGCGGCGACAATTGTTAATATTTGTTCAGCTATTCTTAATATTTGTGTCGCGCTGTCGCGTTGCGCGTGAAAGCAGCACCCTAAATGCGTAACACATAAGAGTTTCGAACAGGATGACAGGGCAATTAGACCTATTTCTTGAAAGGGGATACAGCGACCTAAGCGTACAAAAATAATGCACTGATAGTACTGCTGAGGCTGCCGTGGCGTTGTAGTGCGTCAGGGATGTTTTTCGGATAATAATATAAATGGTTTTGCCGCGATTATTAGGAATAGTGCGCCTCCCTGATGACGCGTGTTCGCGACAGCACCAATAGTATTCTCAGTGTATTCGCAGATCGGTGGTACTTCCCGATGTTGCGTAGATGGATGCAGCTTCACGCTGAATTTTTATTGTATTTTGTTAAGTTGTGTCTGTAACCTACTAACACTAGAAGTTAAGTTAAATTGTTACCAACCCTATGGACTCCTGTCTGAAATAAAAGTTTATATTCTATTCTATGGGTACTAGACAATTATCAGCAACAAATAAGATCCAGTTAACTAGCGGTCAAAACTGGATAATTACCGAGCTATGACGGTTTTCTGGCTTGTTACCAAAAACAATTAATTATGAAAACACTACTCCACTCTAAACATTTAACTGATGCTTTGTTGAAAGCTGAAAATTTTGTGATCATAAAAAAAATGCTTGCCTAAAATATGCATAATCTCAGAAATAAAAGATCTTCAGTTAAAAATAGAAGAACCGTCACAGCTCGATAACCATCCAGTTTTGACCGATAGTATACAAGACTTAATTTGCTGCTAATGGTCGAATTTACCTGTCACCCTGTAGAAACTGGCTTGACCCAATCCGATAATATAACAGTGTCATAGCCAATCTGTCCATCAGGAAAAAAAAATGATGTTGCCATTCCCTCATTCTCAGCCCACATCAACACACTGCTGGATTTTATTTTATAGTGAAAAGTTTTTGCTTTTTTCCGTTAATTTATGGGGCGGCAAACGTTATAGGCCAAGGGCGCTGAATCTTGAAATACGCCACTGCTTGTCATGGTTACTTTTAGAACTGTTTGGGCCCGCAAGCTAGAATTTGCTTGACAGTGTGTCTTCCCCGCACATAGTCGCAAATAGTCCCTCTGCACATGTGGCTTTCCTGGTACCTCATAAACGGCATCACTATGTAAATTTCTAATAACTCCTCCCAAATAATGGTGTTTAATTTTATTTTTTTATTATATATTGACTTTTACATAACTCTGACATTATATTTTCATTATTTGACATTAAATACCTACAATTTTTAATTATTTTTTTATTTTACTTTATTCGAATATTTTATATTTTGTAAATGTGAGAACGTCGTAGGCCTTGTGGATTGTAAATTTATAGACCATTGTCTATTTGTTTAACATATGGTACTTTTTGACAGGCCTACACTGTCCTCCCATATTTTTTACCAGAGTAACCATGGAGTTTCTTGCCGTTTTCTCCATAGGAAACGACCAATTGGAACCGTGCACCTAGTCTGACGTTTCAAATGTGCCCATGTAGGTTTATGTGAAATAAAATATTTTGATTTTGAGTGAATACTCTGCCAAATGCAGTTGGACTTCTGCAGTCGTTGATTTAAGATTCATTCAGTGACTACCAGGAGACAACATTACAGGAGCGCCACTTATCGATTCCATAGTTCCTACATTTGAGTCCTGAATATCTGCGATTCTTCAAACTCATCGAACTTATTTTTAAATACTAATGATTTTAACTAAGCACACTTTATGGTTTAGTTAAATGCGCTCATACGCAACACTAAAATGACAAAACTTGTACGGTATGTACTTTCTCATCTATCTTGTATAAACAATTTACAAAAATTAAGAGTTCTGTTTGTTTGTTTGAACGCACTACTCTCTCCAGTATGATCTGAAAAAGTATTTTTGCTTTTGGTAGCCCGGTCGGTCGAGGACCGAAATTTTAAGCAGATGAAGTGGCGTTCAGAAGTTAGTTTATATATATATAAACTGAATTATTTACTCATGCATGAAATAAATAATATTTTCCTCGTCAATACACCAGTATAGCAGCTGTTGACCGACCAATACGTCCGGCTTCTTGGCTAGTAGTCAGATTATCGAGGGGCTTCCACAAGTATTCCATTCCATAATAATCCCAGCACTCTTGGAATCCAGCGGATTCCCAAAAACCTTATGTTGGGCGGGCGACGAGTATTTTAAGTTAACCAAGCAACCAATTATTTTAGGATCCAAAACATACAACTCTCCAGTAGATAACTAATTCATTATAGTTATAATTACTTTTAGCAAAGGCTTCTATTTAATTTCCTCTCTGAAATCAAATGGCAAAATTGGAGCCTCTATACTTCAGTCTCCCGGTATGTTTAACAGTAATTTCTACCTTTAGCACCAAGTTACATTGAGTTGTGTCAAACGACGCCTCGCTGTCGATACTAAAAGTTGTGATTTCAGAAATAACTTTCATAAACACCACCACTTTGGAATATCGCTCTTTGGTTTGACCAGTTCAATTTCATGGACGATGTATACCGCTATTGGGCAAGCATTATCTTGACTTCCAATCTTGAAGGTTTTATTTGACGTGTGGGTGGTAAAATACAGGGTAACTTTTGAAAATGGGACTACCGAAAACCAAAAATACCTGCCAGTAAGAAATAGAAAAATTAAGTGAAAACAGTCAGAGTCAGTGGTGGCCCAGCGGTAACGGTCCCGACTTACGAGTTGTAGGTCGTGAGTTCGAACCCAAGCAGGCGCTTTACTTTGTGTAAATAATTTCATCACCACTGCTCTCAAAACGGTGAAGGAAAACATCGTGAGGAAACCGGCATGTCCTAGAACCAAAAATTCGAAGACATGTGACATCTACCAACCCGCACTGAGCCCGCGTGGTGGATTACGGCTCACTACCTCTCATAGAGAGGAGGCCTGTGTCCCAGCAGTGGGAACGTTATAGGCTGATTATGCTATGCTATGCTTATGCTAGTCAGAGCTCGAATTCAGATGCAACCAAAACAGCGTTTAGTTTTTAGAAAGACCTGCAGTTAAATGGCTTAAGCTCACCGGAGCGGAGGATTTACAGAAAACAGACCTGTATGAAAATAAAAAGAGCAAGATTTTTTAAGCTGCTATTCAAAAATGGACCCAGTTACATTTTTATGGAGACCTCTGCACTTCTAAGAGTACGTTAATCCGTCTGTATGACAGTTTTAAAATTCTCGATATGGAAGCTGTGAAAAGAAGATAAGTCAGTAGGCTCCGCAAATAAAACTCATCCTAAGGGTTCGTGAAGGATGATCTCTTCGATGCGACCCTACAAATGCTTCTTCATGAAAACACTTATACGGGGTTGAGACACGTTGTATACGTAACGTAACGTAGCTCGTATTTACAATTTCTCTGACCAGAAGCCACGCTTCTTAAGCACAACCCCGTGTAAGTGTTGGCACGATGTGTTTGATTTCGAAACACGGCTCTCCAACATTGACTGTTCATATTGGTCCAGTCTGATGGGAGAGCAAACGGACCACTTTCAGCGATCGACCATCGATAATGCTATGAGCCAATCAATAGGTATATTGTCTGGTCATAGTCAGCCGAGCGCGGTTTAGTTGCAACTTTGGGTCAGCTGTATCTAGTTCTAAATCATTTTAAAATACACATTTTAACTTATGTGAAACACTCTAATAAATATACTTTAAAAGCCTTCATTGCAACGTCCAAAAATACGACGGCGATTAAAACACGTGAAGCGTCAATCGTTTTCCGGCGTCCGTGTCCGCAATTTCAGCAAATTTAGTACGGATCCGCAAAATATTTATTGACTTAACAAAAGGGAAAGAGAATGAAAACAATCGGAACTGAATAAATAACGCTTGGGCCCAATTTTATTTACATTTGCGATCCGGAGTTTAGAATCAACGATTTGGTAAAGGGTTTCAAATTGGATATTGTATTGGGTTTTGTGTTGCACGGCTTACATTAACTGAGAATACTAAACATGGCTGTCATGCAAGTTATTAGTTTGCAAAAATTCTAGGTTGAACAAAACTGAGGATAATGTTTTCTGTTTTTTTTTTGTAGTCAAGCATTTTTGCCCTTGCTCTGATAAACAAGTAGCAATCACTTTTAAAGCGTTTCCTAATTCTACAACGACTTTCACGCAGATTGCCATAAGTTTCTACACCTCATGTCAGCAGGGCTGGTTTAGTGGCTCGCCAGTCTACACCGTTGGTAGCAGTGCATGTGTGATGGGTGTACAAGTTTACATTTCCATTCATACTTGCCTTTTCAAAGATCCACAGGTGGATAAAAAAAGTTTTAATGGATAAATAATTAGATTTCTGTAAGTAGGTTTGTACAGACATGGATGGGCTAAGGTCATCACGCAGTGGGTGCCTGAAGACGGGCGTTGTCACCGAATACAGGCCTCGTTCTTAACTGACTGGCCAGAAAAAGCAGCAGGCAAAGATGAATAGGATTATAAAGAAGCATGGGGGAGACCTTTGCCCAACAGTGGGACAGTATAGGCAAAAACAAAAGAAATCAGAAGTCCGTTTGTACAAACACATTCACGCGTCAAAATAAATTATATTGTAAAACTACATGAGTTTGGTGTTTCCTATCCGAATACTCCGAGAAGAAAGATCGAAAGAAACTCAGAGTTCACAGTCTCTTTTAAAGTCCAGCCATAATTTTGGTCATACCTTTGAAGACCATATACCTGGATTAGTGTCTACAATGGTCTTTTGTGGGAAGGACCACACAGATTTGAGTGGACCTGTCCAGTAGGTAAGTATCTCTGATAATAGTGTTTGCCTGTAAACCTTACCTTACCGTAAGTTTCCCCTTAGAGTATTTGGTATAATGGTTATTTAAAGTCTTGAAAGCACCTCGTTTGAAATCCTTCAAAACTCAATTCTGTAACTCTTTTCACAGATTGGCAGTTGGGGAGAGAGCATAATATTTCAAATTCAGTTTATTCGAAGCTACACAATTTATCGGAAAGCGCACTTGTCTCGATACATAGAGTAAAAAGGCTACGATCAGCAAATACACACAAATTGGCACGAGTAAATTGAAAACGAGCGGAAACGTGATGACTTAGGTAAGCATTCCTTTTAAAAATACGCAATACGTGATTTTTCGTGCCAAAAAATATGAACAGCATCCCCAGTATTATTCCAGGAACAGTTATATAGCGAAAAGAAAAAGTAACACTTTTATGAGGGTCTTGACTAAATGTATTTGAAATTCTGAATAGAAACCGATATTGGTTTAACGATTACTAGTTCGGATGAGAACAGAACCATAAAGATGTTTAATACCTACCTTGCAATCGAGTAGATTACCTATATATTACTTATGGAGAACATAGATAGATAGAATACTCTATTACTACATATATAAATAAAATGGTACATTGCTTTAAAACGCAAATTAATGTTTATTACTCATTGAGATAAGACGTTTTTATCTTTCAAAGTCTTTAAGAGTATTCAAAACGATATTCCAAATAACTCAGTGGTTAAGTCAACAACAAGTAAAAACTATTATTTTTCTGCGATAACTAGCCATCTCTCAAGTCAAAATCGACTGCAATTTACGATTGTTGTTGATAGACTGATCCTCAATTGTTCATGGTGAATAACTTCGCTTCCAGAAAACATTGCAATATTAAACAGTCGTTTCATAACTGAAACACCGAGACGATGTATAGATACGTATGTTTATATATATAAAGATACGTACAGACGGAACACGCGCGAGGAAATATTCCAAACAATGGAGTCGTTTAGCTCAGTAATTAGCGATTAGATTACCCCTACCAAGTGTTTAATTTGGTTTTGTTTCCAGAACACCGACAGTTCTTTTCCCGAAAATGAAAGGTGGTAGGTAGATACTTACATAAGACTGCAAGAGAAAAAAAAATTTCATCGGTCAACAATATGGATATGGTTGTTTCATAAAAAAAAGACAAATTAACATATAATTTTCCGCATAATTTCATTTGCCAAATTATTACTTAGCAAATAAACTCTTCACAAATAAAAATAACGCAAACTTAATGTTTGGCAAGTGAACGTTTAAACAATAACTTGCTTACCAACTAGTACTTTCAGTTGTTATAATATATTTTACCCAAAATAAAGTAAGCCAAATATTTAGTAGTTTTCAAATTTATAATTTCTATTCACTCAATCGCTTAGTCAATGACAAAAGATTTACATCTTTCTGCCAGTTGCACGGAATATAGTAGAAGTTTTAGAAGTAAAGATAATTACGTAATACAAAATTTCGATTTTATAATCATTATGGTAAAAGAAGTTTATAGCAAACGTGTTGAGGATAATGATTTTCGGACAAAAAACTTTAGGATAAGAAAGGGAGTATCTGGTCACTGTTCAAACCTAACCTAACCTAACTGTTTCGATTTAAAAACACATAAGCTTGTTACGTTGCAAATTTCTCTAAACGCTAAGAAAATTAAAAACTAAACAGGGCAATTAATATAATGTAATACTAAAATGGATTCTAACCTAACACACAGTTCTAAAATTGTATTACATTATTCTTTTTTTACATTATTCACAAAAAATCTTGTTTTGGTCTTTATATTTTCTGTCATAACTAATTGTTTGACTAAATGTTTACTGATTTTTTGCTGTAATGATCATTTGATTAAATCCAAATGCATTAATGACCATTTTCCTTGATAATATTCTGCCGAGTGAAAACTATACCAAATAAAAATTTGCGTAATAAAATCATTACAAATATTGCATTGGTATAAAAAAGGTTGCAAAAATTTGTTTGGATAATGAAATTTTGGCAAAACGGCAGGATCCCCATAAATATACTTTTCAAAGCAACTGTTCAATGAGCCAATTCACTTTTGTTAAATAAGTAATATTGAAATCCTCTTAGAAATAAGTCCTAGATTGAGGGAATTTGCATGGAAGCTGGTTTAGCATTGAGCGCCGGTGACTGTAATAAGAAAATCCTGAAAGAAGCCACATTTTGTGACTTGAAATTTGATTAAATATTTAAGGCAATAAATCGATTAAAAAAACAGAAAACGCTACAAAAATAACTTATTAATAAAACAAGTTATTTTAATAGCGTTTTTGTAAGAAAATATTAACCGGTTCATTACCTTAAATATTCTCAGTTATTTGAGTCCCGTAAGGAATAATTGGACACAAAATAATGGTAAATATTTGTTGGGTCTTTCGTAAGTCAATCATGATTAATTGGATTAATTAAAATGAACATTCTTGAAGTAGTCCAAAGTCATTATCATTTACGCAAGTACTTCGATTTGGAAAACTTTGATTTTGTTAACTCCTTTGATAAGTTCCATTACCCCAAGGATAGACGATGTCTGTCTAAAATACCGAAAAACACAGACTTTTATTTTAAAAACTTCCAAAAGTCACCCAGAGGGGCAATTCCCGTATTTTTAAGAACGTACCCATGTGAATTTAGTAAGTTTTTGACATTTATTGTCGCTGGGATGAGACCGCGACTAGAGTTTGAACGTTTTCAGTCAAAATTCAAAAATAATCTCCCCAGCAGAACACCTGTCTATTCAAATCATCATCATCATCATTACAGCCGAAAGACGTCCACTGCTGGACATAGGCCTCCCCCAAGCAACACCACTTCGATCAGTTCTGTGCTTCCCGCATCAAGCGACTTCCTGCGGCCTTCACAAGGTCATCGGTCCGCCTTGTGGGAGGCCTTCTATTGCTAAGATTTCTGGTACGCGGTCGCCACTCCAGAACCTTTCGGCCCCATCGGGCATCTGTTCGGTTCAGTTAGGACTTGATTCTATTGGTACGAGAATTGGCCTTTAAATCTCATTCACTGGCGGTTACACCCGTAGTAAGGCCCTGAATTAACATACGCCTGTAGAACCGGTTCGTTAAGGCACTCGTGAAATTAATTTTTGAACTCCCCGTTTACAACAATGTGTTCAAATGATTTATGATATTTCAAAATCTGTATTAGCTGGCTGTTGTTTGCTCGTACAGTATTTGTTCGCAATTTGTTTCAGCTGTAACTGAATTGAATATTTGTTGTCTTATTGTTGAGCAGGTTGAAAAATCAGGCTGGTTTGTGTATTATTTACTGATATGTGCTACTAGGACACCGTAACCGTACCGTATCTCAAGATACGGAGAACAGGTCGAGGTCGTAAACTCGTGCCTCATTCGAGGGCACTACAGAAAAATCTTCTCTTAGAACCAACGGCTATGGCACGCCACAATAGTGGCGATAAGTCGCCTCACTGAGGAGTGGCACACCTGACACAGGTCCTCACACAGGACACGGTTGTTTCGGGAGGTTCCTGTTTCGCATAAGGCGGGAGGAAACGCCCGGGTGTCAACATTGTGTGGATCGCCCGGAGGACACGGTGGAGCATACGGTGGTGGTCTGCCCGGTTTGGGCGGAGCAAACCCGTGTCCTCGTGGAGGCGATTTCTCGCGTCTGGCCCTGGTCCAGACCATGGTACGGAGCGAGAGTGAATGGTAGTAAGGACGAATGGACGTGAGGGAGAGGCAAACCTTGACCCCTCACGCCCCTTTTCTCCGCAGGAGACGCCCTGGGCTTCGGGAATCGCCAGCATATTCTCAGCTACCGTAGGCGCGGGCTTGCGGACGGCGAGCAATGGGTAGCTCACCGTCCGGTAAGGCTTGGGTCGGCGCGTTGCCAGGGTCGCGGGTTGTTCGAAAGAGATACCACTACCCAGGCACAATCAACTAAAGTAACACGACTGGATTTTAGTCAGTAAAAGTCTGAAACGCCCTCCCGCTACAAACAGAGCAGAAGAAGTCATTTGATGATTTCCCACCAAAAACAAAAAAAACACTATCGTCTACATAGATAGATACCTACTGACGAAAATTAGACTAGACTCGTGATGAAGGTAGATATGACTTAACCCAACCGTTAAGTGAGTGTCGTCTATCTCATATACAATAAGCAGTCTCTTTTTAAAATTCATAGTGCCTTATATAAGCTGTACTATACCGAATGCCTCAAACCGCAAATTTCGCAACTGTACAAACATTTTCGTACACGTGGTCTACAGAAACTGTGATAGGATCACGTTTGACATTACGTCACAAATCGGGAACGGCCCCACGTCAGTAGTACGCACACGACAAGCCATTCTTTCCAGTAAGCCTGACCTGTTATTGTACGGAATACCTATACAATACAAGGTGATTGTGTTTGTGGCGTCAACCACATCACAGAGAATCCTAGAAGAATCTTAAACTGTTCGCTCCCAAAATTCTCTATTTGTGGCTGCAATCACGACGATTTTGTATTTACCGATTGTTTTGCTGATGGGATCAAGTCCTGCATTATTTTGTGGGTCGATTCTTAGGACTTGATTACTAGGACGCCTCGGTGATTATTAAAATAAATGAACGACGTTGTAATGACGTTCGTGCTGATTCTCAGCCTAATCTGAATAAATGGCTTTTATTTTATTTTCTTAATTTTTAACGTTTGCTTCAATAGCATCCCAGATCTTGGTCTAACAATAGGGTCATACCTCTCTTGCAAGACCCAAAGTATTCAATTTTTTATTATGAACGTGATTATTTGAGATTTTGCTACAAGGTGAACCTGGAAATGCGACAAAAACTGAACTGGTCGATGTGGCGACGCTTGGGGGAGGCCTATGTCCAGCAGTGGACGTCTTTTGGCTGAAATGATGATGATGACGTACAGAGAAGGCATTTCAGAAGCGCGGTACCCTCAATCATAAAGTCTACTACAGTTGAGTTAAAACTCTTTAAAGTTATTCAGTGCTTTACTTTCAGTGTTTTTAAGCAGCTGGAGTAATGAAAATATCAGCGACCTGTGAACTACAGGCGACGGATAATGAAGCAACGAACAATTATGTGGCGTGAAGGTTGAGCGTGGCCACCAGTGTTTGATCACGACGCGGGTAGTCATAACAATCATTTGTTTTGCACTGCCGTGTGGTTTTATGGTCACAGCTTTATCATCACGCCAAATTAGACTATAAACGTTAGACATAAGATTTATTTCCACATAACACTGTGTTGGTTAATATGCAAATACGTGCCGATGAAAATCAGCTGTTGCTCTAAAAGCATAAGGTGGGTTTTCGATTGGCATGACTAGTACAACCTTGAACGAATTTTTCATCCTAAATTGTGCTCTAAGTTATAGACAGTAAGGTTAAAATCGTAGTGAATTGTTTTTTTAAAAGGAAGGTGACAAGAGAAATTAACGATTAACCCGCGAACCTTGAGTAATTGCTTGAAAATGTGTGTTACCGCGCGGTCAGGTTTTTGTTTTCCGAATCACTGGGTGTTTTGTGAGTTAGCACAACAGGAGTGTGCCCATGTTGTTCTAACTACTACTAAGTGTTGCTCTGAAACATACGAGTAAGTAAGTTATTTGCCAGGATGTAAGTAGGGCTAGAACTTTACATTTTCGGAATGGCGCCCCGATTGTGATCGGTTCTCTGCCAATACCTACCCCTTCTTACGACTACTTGTCAAATTTTTGGGATTAGCGACTGTCAAAGATTTAATAATGTCAGCCGGGGCTTGCTTGCCGAGGCTCGCGGGGGTCTCGATATGTAATGAATGAACACCCATCCATAAGCCGGCCGCGGCAAGTGTGGCTTCACCTTCTATCGACACGTGCGGCTGCTTGTATTTAGCCACGAGCGCCTTTGTACATCAAGTCAGGGAAATTAATTGTTGAGCAAATTGACACCCTACGTTAATTAGCCGTGCGTACCATTTCATACAACTGTCAAAGAATGACAGTAAGTTGTGATTTGCAAAAACGAGCAATTTAATTTGGTAGTCAATTTACTTAAAAATTATTTCCCTGACATTAACGAGGTAAACATTACTATCTATCAAACTACCAAACCATAAACCACCTCCTACAAATGTACGTTTTACTCCAATTCCTATACATTTTCGAAGCTTTGTCATTTTAATTCATCGCTCCCAAGCTCTGCGTATTTTGACAACGACTTTTGGACAAAACGCATTCTGTCTTTTTGTCTATGGCTTCGCTCCGAAGATCCACTATGGAACCTTGGACATTATCAAACAATTAGCATGAAATTACGAGATCTTAGTACATATTTAGCAACAACGTTGAAATAATTGAAACTTAAAATAATAAGCTATCACAATAAGGTGTTAAAACTATGAGAAATATGAATTTAATTTAGTTGATGTCATGCAGAACTGGGGCTGGTATTCAAATTCAACTTGAAAAGGATATAATGCATTCCACGTGCGTCACTCAGGTACATAATGCATGCGCGCATAGCAGTCGATTTGGATCAGGTATTTCCAATGACGGGCCAGAGGCAGTAGTGCACTTGCTTAAGAATTTTAGACAAGTGTATTTACCAGCATTTTTTTTTCATACTAAAAAGTTGCAGTTTGTCTTCGTAGTATGCGATGTTTCATACAAAATTTACGAAAATGATGTAGGGTTATTGCAATGCGTCTCCCGTCCAAATCTGTGTCAGAATTTACAAACCTTTATTACATAAAACATAACATCACGCGTATATTATCCGAAGGGATAGGCAGATAGACGTATACCTATAGTACACCCACATTTCCACAGTTATGTTTAAGTCCCATGTAACAATAGGCGAGTTTATTACCATAAACCGGGCACAAATGCAGAATCCTTGGTTTCCTATATGCTTTGCTACTGAGCATGAGTAGGATCTCATGCTCAATAGCAACGCTTGGAACCACCAGACAAGCAAGTTAGATAGAGAGATATTTAATATGTGTGATGAAAGGGAAGAAGTTAAACGTCTGTAAGACACCGAGTCAGACCGGGCTTCTTAAACATTATGTAGCATTTGGTTTGGATTATAAATGTTCTTTGGTTTGGTGGTTCTGTGATAACGGCCCCGACTTACCGAGTTCTAGGTCGTGGGTTCGAACCCAGGGAGGCGCTTTACTTTGTGTAAATAATTTGATCACCACTGCTCTCAAAACTGGCATGTCCAAACATGTGAAACCAAATTTTTTGAGAAATGAGACATCTATCGACCAACCCGCACTGGGCCCGCATGATGGATTTAAGCTCACCACTTCTCAAAGAGAGGAGGCCTTTGTCCCAGCAGTGGGAACATTATAGACCGATTATACTATCTTGAACACAGTGACAGGAATTTTGAACCACAGTACGTGCTGAGTAACGTTTATTAATTTCGTCCTTATTATGGGGCCAGATTCTTTTCCAATGTAAAGTTAATAAATAATCTGTTTAATAAAATTGTCTAGCATTGTAAATTGTCCTCATATTCAAATCACAGCTCTCATTCTTTGACATTTGTACGAAAAGGCAATAGCACAGTAAATAGCCAGACGAGGCTTAGTTAATTTCCTTGAGTGTATATCCGATTTTGACATAACGTCAAAATCAAAGCTGTCAAGCGTTACGCAACTAAAGTAGATAGTGCACAAACCTCCCTTTCAATCCAACCCCTTTGTGTCTTCGCAAACGATCCTACCGCTGTCTCTTGAAGAAGACGAATGAGCTGAATAATAATTATACAAGACACCGCAATTAATTGAAGAGATAATTGAAACAATAAATATTGAATAATTGATTGCTTCTCAACAATGCCTTTAAGCTCGGCAATGAATAAATAACATTCTTCGATGGTATTCCTATTACGAGAAAGGACTTCATTGATGGATTTCCTGACTGTCTGTCAGAGGAGAGCTGCGCCAGCAAACGGTATTCGCGTTGCCTAATTTCGGGCTGAATAAATTCATCAACGATAATATAATTATAAATATTATTTGGGCTATTTCGATTATGGGGTAATTCTAACGAATGTACAAAAACGCCATCGATATGGCGCTATATATATATATCGCCCCACAGTCAAACCATTACTAAGGTTTTGTGGGGCTTAGTTTATAAGTTATTTAATTACCATTTCAAATAAATAAATAATAATAATATCCAGGTAAGTGACCAATTTATTTACAAAAAAAACAAGCTGATGCTACTGCTTTGACCCTCACCACTTTTTGTCAGACGTCATTTTATGAAAGTGTTTACAAAAGACGTTTGTCACAGTTTTGGTCAAAAGTTTCTTGTTTGTTATTTGTTCTTTGCAATTATACGTTTTTGTTGTGATTTTGCGTTAGTTTAAATAGCCCCACAAAACGAATAAGTAGGGTTATTTCGACTAACCTAAAGATAAGATTAGTTGGTCGCTGTAATTAACTCAAGACAATGTTTATGTTCTTTGTCCAGAATCAGGTTACCTTCTGACAGGGTATATGAGTTCATATTTTTTATTTGACTGTCTGAGTCAATTAATTTTAGCTATCTTCATTTATTATTGAAATGATCTACTCATTACAATGTTTTTTAATGAGTTGTATTGCAATATGAGGTAATCTAGCTACCTCGACAATTGATCATAAACTATTCTTGCCTGAGCAACCGGCAGCAAGTTCGTCATGCTCCCGTAGATATCACTGCTTGCGGTAGCGTCAGGGTTGCCTCCTTCCCTCAAATATGACGAGGGGGGTATTGGCTGATCTTTGCGTTATGCTCGTCAACGGGTGCTGCTTGTGGTGACTGGTCGTCTTGCTGTCTATGGTTTTGTTATTGTTATAGTAATTGTTCTGATAATTTATTTTAGTTCGATGGTCCTAGTTTATCATTTGTGTGTACAATTAATCCAATATTGCATTTGTAAGCTGTCGTGTTTTGTTGTTTTTTTTATTATTATCTCCTTTATTATATTTTACAAACTTATAAATTACATTTTAAATATTTTTTAAAAAATCTGAAAAAAAATAATTAAAAAACATTTAAAAATATAAAAAATAGTATCCCACCGGTATCGAGAACAGGGTCCAAGCTACCGGCGGTCAGGGCTCCAGAGAGAGGAACCTCCTGACAATGCGAGCTGTGTCCAGAAGTACCGCTTTCTGAATCAAGCCCTTGATCCAGCTGCCCAACGAGAGCCTCCTCAGGTGTTTGTCGAGGCTCTTGGCTATTAAGCCATTGGCTGTCACGACTATCGGCACAATGATTGCTGAGTCCACATCCCACATGTCGACAACCTCGCGAGCCAAATCAAGATACTTGATTTCTTTATCTTTCTCGGCTTTCACGAGGTTACCGTCATGCGGGACCGTTATGTCAACAATCATTGTGTGCCGCTCTACTCGATCCACCACCACTATATCAGGCTTATTGGCAACAATTCCATGGATCGATCCCAGTACAATGTGATAATTCCATTTTCGAGAACTGGGTCGGGCACGTACCTGTAGTACGGCACTTCCGATTCCACTAGGCTGTATTTCAGAGCAAGTTGCTGATGGATAATCCTGGCTACAAGGTTGTGTCGTTAGCTAGACGAGAACACCCGGAGATAATGTGTCTTATTGATTCCCCCGGACGGTGACATGCCCGAATGATGTCAACCGTGCCGTCTTTCACAATAAATCTCCGGTAATTGTTCGTCATCATAACTTCATCCATAATTGCACAGACAAAACCTTCGGTTTCTCCAAAGAGGTCACCGAAACGCAGCCAGGCTACGGACGCTAGAAGATCTACATCGGGTCCATCTAGGGCCCGGAAAAAGCGTCCGTGAAGCTCCTTACTCTGCCATACTTCCATGCGATCATTAGTGTCAAGCACTACAGGTTTGCGCCAGTTCTCTTTAGCCAAGGAGAGCGGGGTGAGGCCCTTGTCCACCGCGACAACATCACGATGCATCCCAACGTCGGCTCCTAGGAAATATTCCCTGAGACTGCATATCTCGCGATTGTTGTAGGGTCTTAGCGTTTAAAAAGCCTCGACCACCACACTTTCGCGGGATATACAGTCTCATTACCGATGACCGTGGGTAATCCATTCGGTTTGCAGTCAGCAGTGTACGGACCCGCCTATCCAGGGCGTCGAGTTCGGTCTGAGTCCATTTGAGTATGCCGAAAGAGTACATCAAAACTGGCATGACCCAACCGTTAAAGGCGCGCACCTTGTTTCCGCCTGACAGAAGACTATTTAACACTTTCTTCAAGCGGCCAAAGAAGCGCTCCTTCAACGATTGCTTCATGTCAGTACCATTGATGTCGACAGATCCTTTCGGGAACGACGAACCTGTTGGCTAATGGCTATATCAATGAGGAGTAGCTCCTTAGTACCGCGGGACCCGTTGGTGTCTATATGTTTGTTAATTTTAGCTCTCAAAATGGATGTAAGCACTTTATAGACCGTCGGTAAACACGTGATCGGCCTATAATTTTTGGGTTCCGCGGTGCTACCTGATTTATGGAGCAGGTGAGTAACTCCTGTTGTTAGGAACTGGGGTAGCGAACCAAAGTCCAAAGCCGTCTGGTACTGAGCTGCCAAGCGAGCGTGCGTTCTTGTGAACAATTTGATCCAAAAGTTCTGCAGCCCGTCCGGCCCTGGAGACTCCCAGTTAGGCAACGGACGGACTGCACGAGCTACATCTTGGGGGCAGATGGTAATAGCCCCCATTTCTGGTTTTGGATTGCAGGCTCGCTCGACTTCCCGAGTCCAGTCACCTTCGGTGTGACTGACAGGCAGCGACCAGATGCTGCGCCAGAAAGAACACATGGCATCATCATCTGGCAGGCACGTGTCAGCCACATCTTGGTTTGGTCGCTCCCAACCCCTATAAACCCGCCTTTCATCGCTCTGGAAGGTGCGATTCTGAGTGTATCGCTCTACTCGCCGCGTATACCTACGAATACGGTTAGCCCATGCATACACTTACTGCTTCCGGAAGTCGATGCGCTCTGTGACGCAGGACAGATAGTTCTGAGAGCTAATATCTGTCCCTGAGAACGCCCGCCTCACAAAGCGTATCACTCTTGGACGAGTATTGCCGTCTCTGAAGCAGATTAGTTTGTCTCTGTCCCCACCAATACGGTGCTCAATTCTGCACTGCCAAGCTGGTACGGTTGGTTTCGGTCGTGTAGCTCTAGAGTCATTGGCAAATTTGACGTGAGCTACACGACATGCCGCTACAGCCGCGCAGTACAGAATCGAATGAGTATCGGTGAGGTCTTCGCAGTCATCAAAATAGTTTGATAACTGCGAATCCAGGACCGCCACCAGCGCTCTATTTTTGTTATGCATGGGCAAACGAGGTAAGCGTGTTCTAAGTTCGGGCGACATGAACCGATATTCCCAAATCGCACACTCCAAAGCATTCCTCAATTCCTCATTACACTGGGTACTTACGTTTGTAGCCCTATCATCAATCCCTCGTCAGCTTGATCAGTGTTGGACTGTGGTAGTACTACAACAGTCTGCGACTGGGGGGCGATGACATGGCTACTCTGCATTTCACTTCGCACGTGATCAAGCACAGTGTCATCCAACATATGATTACGTTGGATGACCCGCACCTGATCCGACAGTCGTTGTGCCGAAACGTTGACAGCTGGCTCAAGCACCTGAAAAAGAGAGAGCATCCGAACACGGTACGCGGTCAGATTGTTTCCCCCCTCTGTAGCCCCATAGTATGAGCGCATGACGTTTTCATTGATGGATCGTGTCCATCTCATGCGCCGCACACTTCCGCCGGGAGCTGGGACCCTATCAGAGGCCGGTGGGCCTCGAGGTCCTAAGCCGACCGGCGGCCGGCGTCCTCCTCGTCGACGAGCAGGTGGTGGCGTCGTGGGCGGGGAGAAATACTCGTCGCTCGAGCTTGACGCAACTACCGCGGCTGGTGTCGTCACAGCGCTCACAGTAGCGCTGGGTACCGGCGGCGGCGAGGCGGGGCTGAGCGATGAGTCCGGAGGTGGTGGGCGTGCTCGACGTGCGGCTGATCTTGTCAACATAGTCCTCATTTTTCAATTTCGTCAGAGTATTTCGTTCGTGTTCATGTTATTTTTATCGGAGGTGACATCTGTTATGTCACCTCCGATTCTGTAGTTTTTGATTACATTTCTTACATTTTTATGTGGTATAGTCTCTTTTTTGGTGTTATAGTAATTTGCATTTTCTAGGTTTGGTTTCTATTGAAAAACTATTGTTATGCTTGGTCAAAATTACTTTCACTGATATTTTATTAAATGGATTTGCGTTTTGTTGGACGTCAAATGGCCGTGTCATATTAAAAAAAAACGTCGATGGTCAGTACATAATAAAATTGAAAATTCAGATGTTTGTTGACACGGTGTTGCCAGTTATTATTATTATAATGTTTTTATACTTTTTAGTATCTCGGCGTTGTGCCGGATTTATGGGGTAGTACGGGCCGAAGCCAAGTGCTACCCCTGGTAATTAGTTGAATTATGATGAGATGATGATGTGTTCGGCTGTTGTGATGGTGAGTGTGTTTGTCCATAAGACTGTGTTCGTGCGGTGGTTGCTGCACTCGTGTGTGAGGTGACAATTAATGTTTCGTTGTCATTTTGCAGAATTTTTTTGACAATCCTGCAGGTGTTCAAGATTGCAGCTTTTTGAAGAGTCTGGTATGTGTAGGGTGGCAAATGGAGTGTTTTTAATGACTGGTGGAGCTGTTTAGGTATTACACCTGTTGTTGACAATACTATAGGAACTATGGTGACATTGCTAAGCCGCCACATTCGGCTGATTTCTATTTTCAGGTCTGTATATTTTGAGAGTTTTTCTGCTATAGTATTATTTTCTATTTTGGGTATATTGACGTGGCAGATAATTTAATATGATGTTCTGTGTCTCGAAACTTTTATTACTTTGGATACCATATTGTATAGATTCAAGTTTACAGTTTGATTTTTTGATTCAACAGACAGCTGTGCTGCTGGGGAGTTTGTTGCGCCACTTCTTCTTCCCAGCTAGAGCACTACGAAGTGGTGAAGGGCGGGCGTTTTGGGGCCCTGTCTTATGTAATTTTGACGTTCGAAAAGTGTTGATTCTCAGCCTAATTTGAATAAATGACTTTTGATTTCGATTTTGATTTCAAAATTACCCCGCTTACATTTTATATGGTATTGTGAAACACTAGTGCTGACAAATTACATCGCTACTTTAATCATAACAAAAACATTGGCACATGCAGCGATAAACTGTAAGTGCAGCGAACCACTAGGTAAATTATAAAATTGTGATGGTTGCGAAACGTGAAAAAATATTTTTTTTGTTCATTTCTACGGCACGGCTGATACTTCACACACTAACTTCTTTTGCGCTTTAATTTTCAAAAGCTCTAGCATTAAATAATGCCGTTGCTGCAATTTAAAATCGTTTCTTACAACAGTCCCGTTCATGTTGATAATTGAGCCTTTCAGCTTCGTCGCTCCAATTATTCGAATGCTACCTACAGTATGCAGCATGTTTAAAAATGCTGGTAAAAGTTCGCTGAGAAGTAAAAATAATCCAATAGTAGCGGCTGCATATTAGTGTAAAACTCCCAAAAAGTGAATTCGCAAGGACTCTGATCGAAATTTGGAATGAAATGAACCCGGATAGTTGATTTTGATCTAAATTATCGACAATGTTTGTTGGCATGCGTTCCTGCACTACTGACTATGACATATCCAAAATCAAAATTCATTTATTCAAATTAGGCTGAGAATCAGCACTTTTCGAACGTCAAAATTACATAAGTCATTCCCGCAAAACGCCATCAAACGTTAAAGTTTGACGAGTTTAGAATTTAAGTAACACCTCTAAATTTCAATATTAATGACAATAAACTCGAGCAAAAAAAATGAATTATAAACAAATCTTTATACATTAAAAAAACCTTCCAGGCACAAAGGGCGTAATAGCTTACATAATTATGGAATGCTGGATTATGTACACACAAATCATAAACTAGGGCCATCGAAGTAAAATAAATAAACAGTTTATTACTAATAACAAAACAAAACCATGACCAGCAACACGACCTGTCACCACAAGCAGCACCCGTTCACGAGTACAACGCAAGGGCAAGGAGGCAAACCGATCCCCGACGATACTGCAAGCAGTGACATCTAAGGGAGCATGACGAACTTGCTGCCAGTTGCTCAGGTAAGAATTATAAATGATCACATCGTCGAAGTTGCTAGCTAACCACAAATTGAAATACTACTTTTAAAACCAAAATTGTAATGAGTGGCTTATGTCAATAACAAATGAAAAATAAGTTAAAATAAGTTGACATAAACAATCAAATAAAATAATAATCATAGGAACTCATACATACACACATAAACGTTTTTAAGTAGTCGTTGATAGAATAGTATGCCTTTGAACAAAGTTTTGATTCTACTTTAGTTTTAAACGCATTAAAAGGTAAATCTAGCAAAGACGAGCTTATTATTAAAAGTTATATCAATCACAACAAATTTGTTGTGTTGTTCGTGCAAAATCTACGACCGCAATCGAAACGGACTTTGTACACACTGCTTTACACGTTGTATACAAATATCTCAATTTATGCCGAAAGCTTCACGTATCTTGATTAGTTATACTTCTGGGCTTTGTTAAATAAACAGGCAAGGTTTTACGACGAAACTTGGGTATAATCGTGAATAAAATATCATAATTATGTCCCTCTAACCGTTGTGTGGACATAGCTGATGAGCGCGCTTGAACGTGAAAAACATGTTACATACGGTGCCATTTATGTAGTCTTAAAAAGATCCGATCTTAAGTTTTTTTTTATGTGTTCATATTGCTAGTGTTATAACGTATAACGCTATTATTTACGTTTAAAAAATAAGGAATATTTTCCTCCTGCCACTTTTCCCATAACGGTGCATCGATGCAAACAGGCTTTCCAGTACAATCAGTTCAATGGTAGTCCCTAAAAAAGGCCAATATTTCCGAAAGGATTATATAGCTAAAACACTAACTGTGATCACGAATGTGTTTGCATAGCATAGTCATCCCGGCATTATTGAACTACTTGCATCCATCACAGAGATTTATCAGCAAATTCACATTAAACAGTGGAAGTTTACCTACATACTGCAGCGGCTATGAATTTGACGCTATCGTGTGTACAATGATGTGGGAAGCTCATGAATATTGCCAAAGCGTGGCCATCATGCATAGGAATGAGCGAGCATTACAAAGAGGAACTCTTTCGGAAAGTTTTTAATGGGAATTACGTTTAGTGGGAATACTAACTAGGTAACCATCTCTCCATAATACTGATTTACGGGTACGGGTCGTGGGTTCGCACTCAGGCGCACTTTGTGTAATTTATTTTATCATCACTGCTTTCAATACGGTGAATGAAAACATCGTAGTCCACCAAAACGCACTGAGCCCGCGAGATAGCTTGCAGCCCACTCCCTCTCCCAGAGGAGACCTGTCTCCCAGCAGTAGTATCATTTTAGGATGATTATGGTTTGGTTATAGTTACCAAATTCTTGTCCAGCTATTTAATATTCTTCGACATAGCGAAAGCCTTCGACAAAGTCTGGCACGACGGCTTGATACTCGTATACAAGCTTTACCAACTAGGAGTGCCAGATCGTCTCGTGCTCATCTTACGAGACTTTTTGTCGAATCGCACTTTTCGCTATCGCATCGAGGGAGCACTCTCGTCCCCTCCTCCATCGCGCCGGTGTCCCTCAGGGTTCCGTTCTATCTCCTCTCTTCATCACGCTGTTCACCAGCGATATCCCAAAAAGTAAAAAGGCTCAGTTGGCTCTCTTCGCCTACGACACTGCCGTTTACTATACCGGTCACTGTCCCAACGCTATAGCTCGTACTCTCCAAACCTCCGCAAACGTCTTAGGCGCTTGGTTCCGGAAATGGAGAATCGAGGTCAACCACGATAAGAGTCAGGCGGTTCTCTTCTCGAGACGTCGTCGATTCCCCCTCCCCCTTCCCAGCCCGATCACTATGTACGGCAAGCCGATCCCTTGGGAAAAGCAAGCCAAGTACCTAGGCGTGATCCTAGATCAGAACCTTACCTTTAAGGAACATATCAAGGCGGTTCGTGCGCGCGCCTCCTTCGCTCTTAGTAGTCTCCAGTTTATACCGACAGCCCGAAGCAAACTGTCGTTAAAATGCAAACTGCGCATCTATACCGCAGTCATCCGTCCCATCATGACCTATGCCTGCGTTGTATTTGCGCACGCTCACCCACGACATCTCCAGAAGATGCAGATGCATTCCATGGTTTCATTAGAAAAAATAAATTGACGGAAACTCATTGGTGATATTAACCTCGTGGATTTGCCCTGTATCATATTGGTAAAAAAAATTGTTTAACAACATTATTTTGTTACAGAAGAAGTGTTTTATTATGATTCTATTTTCAAATTTCGGTATTGTGTTAAGAAAGTATGTCATTATGAACTCATTTTGAAGTTTTTATTTTAAGATTTGATTTTATATAAAATATTTTTATTGTTTTGAGTTCTTATTTTGCAATAGCAATACCATGAACCATGTGAATCTCGTTCAATATTTACTCATAAACTTGCTGTACAAGTGTATTATTACTCAGATAACACTCGCAAACCTCATCGTGTAGTAATAAAAAGGGCACTTAACGTATGGAAGGATTAAGATCATATTTTCCTGCTGATGTATTAAATTTAGAAACAAGTGAAATCCCTCGTGCGGTTACAAGAAAAAAGGCAACTAAACATCCATCCTATAATATCTTGAATGAAGTTAAGCCAACCAAGAGAGACTTGAACACAATACCTAACTACTTTAATACTGACTGAATTTTGTGCATTCCACAGTGTAAACAATTATTTTACCAAAAAAGAATACAATTATTCACTCCAACGAGGACAGGGTGATAAACCAAATTAAGTTGTAAACAACTGTGAAAACCCACAATTCATACAATATTCAGAACATGACGATATAATAGTCTTTTCGATGTTGTGATTTCGATTCCTTAATTACTTTTGGTATAGAGTTGAGTTCCCTCATATATACGACGCATGGGTGCTCCTTCTGACGTAGTTGTCCTCGGTGCTTTTAAATGATATCGTTAGCGCTTTTGAATTTGTATTCTTTTTGAACTTAAATGAAACAAAGAAAAATACATTTATTTGTCACAGAAACACGTGCATACAAAATAAGTCGATTACAAAGCTTAAAAAGAAATAAATAACTGATTAATTATTACGAACACAGAACATATAAGTAGTTGGTAGTTGCACGCTGTGACTGTGACAAGAAGGCTTCCACTCAGCATGATGCTGTAGGGGGGAACCACCGCACAGCGCTGATTTTCAGTGGTCACCTAAAAATGACGTACGGAAACCAAGTCTGGTTTAGGGATTCAATATATTAGATGAAAATAAGTACATAAAACAAATGAAACAGTTAGTAAGTAGGTACTAAAAAATTATATGTTAATTAATAATATACAATAAATGTTATTTGTGTATGTTTTTCTGTATTCGTTATTTTATGGGGTTGAAACGTCTCCTTTTCATTTAAATTTCTCACCGACTTTTGGACACTTCACGTGACGAGCAGGCGTGGCTTTACCACTAAAGAATCGATTTTTGTCGACTGAAGAATAGACAAAATGACAGATGATTAAAACAAATCTGTTACTTTGTCTACTTTTTCTATATTTTTTTCTATTCTTTCCTCGACAAACGTTGGTCAAGTTGCGCGTGCAGAGGGCTGGGTTGTTCTTTCGCTAAAGAATCAGCATTGCCAACTTGGCAAGGCTGCCAATCTTCTTCTTAATGGAATAGAACTTCAATCATTTTGTTTTCAGATGTTTATAGTTTTCTAGAGTTATTCCGGTCGGATCACCTGATCTGACCCCCTGCTGGTTATCATTATGTTTTAATTGCTGTCTGCTCCACTGTACACTTTGTTATTCCGGTTTGATCCCCTTACTCTTTCTATTTATTCCTGTCGGATACCTTAGTTATATATTAACAGATTTTGGGACACAAATATAATAATAATAAAGTAATAATATATTGTACAGGGTTTATTGAAATACATATATTCGTAATTGTTATTGTAATGGAACCGTGTTAGCATTGAGGAGCAACGACTCTACATTTTCGTCTTTGCCAAGTCACCGCACCCGGTTCCTACCCTTTTTAATATTTTTTACCTGCAAAAATATGGGTGTGCATCTCTGAATAAGTCAGGATACTAAGTCTGAGGTACGCATTGAAGGTAAGTTTTGGGACTTTCCCGATATCGAATAATAAATGGAGATGTGGTTAACCATCTAGTTATAAAAAGAATATCTGACATATCTCGTAGTGGGAGACATCGGAACCTTCCCGTATTTCACCAATGTTTTATCCCCCTACTTTCTCAATGTGAGGTTTCATTGTTTAATACCAAGAGTAAAACCTAAATACCGACTACCTATTTTTATGATAATAATAAAAAAAAAAATGCAAAGCCGATATTTTACGGTTTTAAAAGAATGCGTTTGAGACTTACTTACTTCAAATGCTTTTTCAAATCAATGAAGATCCCAAGAGCTATTTGTTTTTATAGCAATGTGCGTTTGTCAGTTTGTAATAAGGTCATTAGAGTTAGTGTTTGATTTCTGTCGGAGGTCAAATTACATTTTTGTAACCTATTATGAATGATTTTGGCGTGAACACGTCTTTAAATATGCTGTCATAATGAGAGGCAATTAAATACTGACAATAACAAAACCGTTGCAGCTGCAGTTACATTTTTATCAAAAATATAATTACACCATTCGATTGCTAAATAATCAAAGAATTCGTTACGTTTAGTCAGGACTGTGACAGACCGCGCGACGTGGTGGAGGAGGCGCCGCCATTTTGAGGTAAGTTCGTTGTATTGCATCATTTGCGTTCAATATAAATTTTTACTCGGTGTAGCTACGACGCTAGTTTGATTTTCAATCGCCAGCTTTCGTCAAGATGTATCGATTGAGTATATAAAACATTCGTGTTAAATAGTTGAAGTAAATATTTACGGTAAAAAAATAAATAAAACAGCATAAGTTCAGCATATACTAGTTAAAAAGCCAAGTCAAAACATAGGGATCGTATACGGTTGGAAAGGGCTTCTCAAGCCGTAAAACACCATATTATGACAGAGTGAAGCCGTACCGGAAACGTAAAAGAATGAAGGCAACGACGTAGTAAGTAGATCTAAAGCTGAGGCGGCCGAGCCTATGCAAGTGAAGGATGATTTTAGAAATATAATACGATAATCGGTAAGACCGATATTGGACGACTATCGGTAAGACCGATATTGGACGATAATCGGTAAGACCGATATTGGACGATAATCTGCATTGTTTCCAGCTTTATGTATCAGTGTGACTTTGGTGATTTTTTTTTTATACGAAGAAATATTCAACATCACACCAATATAACATATTCAATATGAAATATTCCAAACAACATTTATTAAACATAACATCACACCTGTAATCCCAGAAGGGTTCGGCATATGTGTACCTATGTACACCCACATTTCGCCAGTAATATTAAAGTCCCATGTAATTTAATTGTGGGTGCACCTCTGCCTAACTCTTCTGGAATTACAGGCGTGATGTTATGTTATGCGTGTAAAGTGCTCTTCAATACAATTGTTATTCTACTTATGGTAAGTATAAAAAGTTATGATCAATGACAGGGTGAAGAGGGCTTTAATTTGACAACTTAGTTGTTGTGTACTTAGTTGTTATATACTAATCAATCTAACAAAACTTTTCTCAACTATGTCGGGGTCAGCTTCCAGTCTGACCGGATGCAGCTGAATACTAGTATCTTACATGAAACGGCTGCCGATCTGACCAGCACAGCCCAGTCACTGGGGGAGGGTAGCAGGATACCCCTTGGTAAGTGGTTATCCTAATAAATAGTTAATCAGCCATAATTCAGCGCAATGCTGCTTAAACCGTCTTCTTAAACCCTGGGCTTCTAAACCCAACTTCACTCAACCACATTACGCGCTTAGAGCTACAAAATCTTAATTTAAAACAGAAGGGACTATGCCCACCCTTTGTTGGCAAATGCTCGGCTATGTATTATTTACGGCCGGTATTAACTAGGGCACCTACTATGGGAAACTTAGGAAACCGAGGACAGTCCCGCTTAGTTTGTTTTGTAAAGTTCGAACCTGTAAAGGAAAAAAAACCTTAAAAAAATTACTCTTTTGGAAATTTTAAATACCAATATTATTAATATGCCAGCGGCATATTAATAATATTACACGTTTAATAAACCTTTTTAAGAGGAATAATTCCGGAATACATTGTTTTCATATAACTCCATTGGTTAACGCGGAGCACGCTAGTAAAGCTCCTAGTCGGCATGATTTTTTCCAACGATCGTCGTCATATTTCAGCCAAGTTTTTAAAAAACCTTTTGAATTATGCATATATTTCATTAAAGGTATTTTTAAATTGGATTACACACACATACACACATACCATCACAACACGCTTGTAATCCCAGAAGGGTTAGGCAGAGGTGTACCCTATAGTAGGTACACCCACATTTCGTCACTTATGTTTAAGTCCCATGTAATAGGGGGCGATCCTATTAGAAATTGGATTATTACTAGAATTACACCTTTCTCGTAAATCTCGTCCATTGGTGCAAACCGCATGAAAATCCGTTCGCTAGCTTTGACTTTATCGCGTTATGACAGATTGACAGTTGCGGCAAAGGACTATGTATTTAACCGTCTTCAAAAAGGAGGAGGTTATATGTTCGGCTGTTTGTATGTTTAACCGACTTCCAAAAAAATTAAACTCATAAATACAAAACCAATCTTCTGAAAGTAGTCAGTTAGGAAACACCGAATTATTTATTTTGACGTGTAAAAGTGTTTCTTTGAATCTATTATAAATTATGTTATTAAATATCCGTAATATTTAATAACATAATTTATCAGTATCAGCACGAATTATGTTTTATAAAAAGGATGATATTTGTGCATAGGTAGGTAACAGGCTGACAATCTCATCATCATCACCATTAGCCTATATGTAACAGCAGCAGCTGGACTTAGGCCAGTCCAATCCGTTCATCATCGCAAAAATAAATGGTTTGAATGAAAACTGGACGAGTTAGCAAGCAAAGTAGTTACCACCCCAAACCTGTAACACAACACACATTTCATGTCACGGACAAAAAATGGCGCTACAAGCAATCACCGCCGTAGGTGCTATGTGTATAAATAATAGCCTTTGTTACACAGACAATGGTCAGTTTCGTCTCACATTACGTGCCGTGTTGTAAACATAATAAAGTTAGATGGCTGAGTTTAAACAGTCCGTTTGTGTGTGCGTATGCGTCGTTGAATTTTTGAGAGCAGTAAGGTATGTGTGTTAAAAATCATCGTGTAAGTAAATTCAAGGATATAAATTGACTACCAACTTAAATTGTCCTTTTATTCAAATTCTTCAAATCCTTCAAGTTCAAATACACATACCGCGGTCTCTCATTGATCTTATAAGAAGGCTAAAAGTCACCCAAAGGGCAATGGAGAGGGCGATGCTTGGAGTTTCCCTACGCGATCGAATTAGAAATGAAGAGGAGGAGAACCGTCAGTCACCGAACGTCAGTCACCCCGAAGAATTGCCAAACTTAATTGCCCTGCCTGACACAAATACTGAACTGGGCCTTTTTGGCGCAGCCTTAAGGCACACTTCCCTGATACATCGCACTTTACACTATTTTTTCTGCTTTATATTTTATTCTGTGCCTTTATTCTGTGCTATTTATTATACATGTAGTTTCTTTCTTTTCTTCTTTCTCTTTCAAATACGTTAGTATTTATAATAACTACAGTACAGTACATATGTACTGTACTGTAGTTACTGTATGTACTGTACTGTTACAAAATCAAATAGTATACACTGATAATATTATCAGTGTATACTATTTGATTTTGTAGCACAGTTACACGCTACATTAAAACACACAGTACAGTGGCTTTGTCCGCCCCCACTTAACAATGCACACATCACCATCAGGAAGAGCCCACCGGTCACGTTTGCTCCCTTAGACACCCGAACCGTATGGGACAGTGTTGAGGCCCAGCTGGTGTGTGCAATGGTTCATAAAAATGTACGGGGTGATATAGGAGTGAACCGCCCAAATATGCGCGAGCCTCCTTGCACTACAGTCAAAACAGACAAATTCAAAATTTGAATCTTTGTGGAACAATAACTGACTCTTAATGTGCTTTGGCACAATTATGCAATGCAGTGCGTTGCGGTCCACCGCCCGCCGCTACAAAGTGCTCTTAACTTTAACCGATATTGTAATACAGATAGTTTCCAAATTGCTTTCGGCTTTCGGCATCCCGGAAACCGAAGGGTGGTTCTGCTCATAGGCTCAATTTTGTAAATTTAATTAATACAGTTATAGGCCGCACGTCAGTGGTAAACCCTTTGGACCTTTCAATGTAATAGGCGGCCAGCTTAGTTTTGTTCCCACTGACGTGCAGGCTGCCGTAGGCACCATTTTGAATTTGGTGTTTTATACTTATTTCATCTGTGTCTCTCATAAAAACGAAACTAAATAAATAGCACCATAATAATTTCGATTGCTAAACTGGTTGGTGGTAAGAAAATAAGTACATAAACTGCAACCACATCCAACCCTCTTTACATTATAACCGTCATAATTTCAACAGTCACGGGAAGAAAGGGAGAAAAACTTTTCTTTGTCAAGTTCCGCAAGGTATATTTAACCGAGAGTCTTTAGCTTTTTAGTTCAAATATGCATCCTTATGACCCAATTACAACAGCAATTTGGCTCAGCGGTTCTGTGTCATCAACCGTAACCACTGCGTATGATGATGACTTCAGAAACAATCGACGCGGGGTTTTTTGTTTGAATTTAGAACTTATTTTATGGCCACAAGTTCAAAAGACCTTGAAAAAGGTATTGATGATTGCTTGATTAACCCCGATGTAAAAAGGTTTTTTTGTTGTTTAATATAATATATTATAATTAGGAATTTTATGAAAGAAAAGAGAATGAATGATAGCGTGACGCAACCGCCCCACAGGGGAGGATGGAATAAGATACGGCTCTCGCTTTGCTTCTTCCACTCTCCCCTGTGGGGAATGAATTTAATTATTGTAGGTACATAACTTCTTATTTTGAAGCTACAGCCAATGTCGTTTCGAAAGATGCTTTGAACCCCACATTTTGAAAACAATGGCAATCAAAATGTCCTAGTACAACTAAGTTCAGAATTCAAGTCGATGAAACGGAATTATTTATGATCATATTAGTTTTGACAAGGCACAGGTTTAGCTATTATTGCGTAGATATCTTGACCTAAGGTGTAAAATTCTAGTGAACTAGGTACTTTGATATGATGACATGCGATTTTGACGTCATCCTTACACCTAACATGACCGCCAAGCTCGAGTAAACTCGAAAAAGGCACTTTGACACTTCTGTATCTCGCGACGAGGACGAGAAACCGATGTAGCAAGTTATTAAAAACAAATCATTTTTATCACTGCAACATCGGTCGATTTTACGCATGGAATAAGTATGTTCTGTATTGATTTAACGTCCACCTCTTTTAATTTTTGTTTAGTTCCATAAAACCGACTTTTTTACTGTTTTTCTTCGGCATGCTTAAATTAAAATATACAATTAGTGGCACTTATTATACTCACTAGATAATCCACCTCAATTGATAAATCGGCCGAAGGTCACTATTCGACCAAGCGAAGGTTGATATTGTAACAATCACCATAAAACACATGATATTGCTTTTACTCACCAACTTTGCGGACTTAACTGGCGATTTTCGTAATTATGTTGCGTAGGCAGGTACAGCCATAACTCCTTAGATTTCGATAATCACCATAATTGACAAACTAGACTGATTATTACTGCACTTGATAATCATCTACGTAATAGTGCTTCCCTACGCCAAACTTTCTCTCGCGGCCGCCGAAAGGAACTTCATTCCGATGTGTATAGTAGGCTGTTTAAAACTAAGTATTTTCATTCAATTCAATCTAATCAATTATGTCAATACAGTATTTCAATTAAGTTTTTTCATGTTGTCTAATAGAACTAGAACGAAAATAAGTATAATTACGAATTTGCCATGTAATTTTGGATATTCATTTTTTTTTTTTTTTGTATCATAGTTTTGTATACTCTTCTCGTCGTCAAAATCGAAGACGACTAAATTAGAGAAAATGACGATATTCTCATGTTGAATTGTCAAAATGCGAGTGAAATTAGGTGGTCATGTTAGGGTTTAATGAGAAAACATCAAGTTTGACAGAACAAGTCAAGTATTTTGTATGGCAGTGCTGTCAGAAAACGAGTAAAGTGACGGTAAAGACGCGACGAGAAAATACGAGAGTGAGTAATTGTCGCGTCTGGCATGTTAGCCCTGAAGGATAAGCTTTAATTAAAAAATATACAAAAATTTAATTAAATTGTTTTTTTTTTGTACTTCTTTTTTTATGTAATATTAACAATTTAATTTTAAAATAAACTTCAATACTTTTTCATATTATATATATATATAAAGGGGTTGCCCAGGGGTTGCTAAATGGGGTTGCTAAATTACGATGATGACCAAAAGGTCATCATCGTAATTTCTATTTACTTGACTAGTTATTCATTTATCCGAACAAGATTGCAACATTAATTAAAAGTAATGAAAAGTTAAATGACATTCACGATTGTGGACAAAGCAGCAATTTTACAACACTTATCAATTTCGTTCACGAAATAATAGATTATGTTTTCATGGATTTTTCCTTAATAATATCACATACGTAATGCTTGCTATACAATCTATTATAATATAAATGGTTTTATTTTTTATATTAAATGAACAAGTGAATTCACTTCAGTGGGGTTTAGTGGTGATTATGATTTTGTATTAAATTGTGATTCGATAAATATCGATATGATTTTTTTTTGTGTATGTGGCAACATTGTGTTACGCCGGCCGGCTGTCAAGTCAAGACACAGTTAGGTGTCAAATCACAAAAACCTTCAGAATCTACTTTCATTGCTTGCATTTGCCTTACTAAGGTTATTTTCTTGCGGATTAATTATTCTAACTATTGAACAGCTTATTAAATGGATTCCGACGATTCTTTTAACCTAACTTATATATCCAATGATTGTAAACCAATTACGTTAGTCAAGATTAAAAACACAAACTTTTTTTAAACCAATTCCTTGACCAGTTAATTGTTGAAATTGCATATTATCCTATCCATATACTTTAAAAAGTGTGCACTCATGGCCGAAGTGTCTATGGACGGTGGGCATTCCTCTTAGTCAATTAATTAAATAGCTAAGAATATAAAGACATTTTGCCGAGATGAAGTTATTTAATAAAAAGTTCTAAATAAAATTCAATAAGGTAATCCATACACAATTACAACTCCTCACACACACTCGTACACACACACCCACACTGCACACCTATATGTTTGGATGGTGGGAGCATGCCATACTGTTTGTTTTCTGATGTATATAATAAGTGAAGCAACCCAATAAATTATAAATCCGTAATTCGCTGTCAGATTAGTTTTATTTTATTCTAAGTGAAATCGTTATAAAGCTCTGGATTTTGTGAAAGAATAAATAAATCTGACCTGAGAATGTTTCCAAGAGTTCAATTCAGTGAAACGCGAAACTAAAGGATCATTTATTGAAGAGTACCCGTTCGAATTTGCCTGCAAAATTGATCTCCAGAGCACCGTTATATCAGATTGTATTGCATTTCTGGTTTAAAAGTTCAAATATATAACACACAACAAATTGTACCATGCGTTCTCCTACATAAATGTAGTTTTCTTATTAAAAATGGTCGATTATTTTCTAAATCGACAAAGAATCAAATATCTTTTTTTTTGCATCTCAGTTCTGTATATAAGTTCGAGGTCGCTTAGCGTGTTATGGAACGGGCTATGCTTTGAATATCTCTGAGGGATAGAATCCGGAACGAGGTGATCCGGCAGAGATATAAATTTTAGAACATAGCTCACAGAATAAGCCAGCTGATGTGGTAATGGGCCGGCCATATTTGCAGTAAAACCGCTGACCGTTGTGGTAGACGTGTTCTTGAGTGGAGTCAGCGAATCGGCAAACGTGAGTTAGGACGCCCTCAGGTTAGGCGGAGCGAAGATTTTTGCAGGGTAGCTGGTAATAGCTAGATGACAGTAGTCGAGAATCTAGCTGAATGACTTGCAATTGGAACGGCCCATGTCGAGCAGTGGACTACTGCAGGCTGATGACGATTTGGTGTGGCCACAGTTGACAATAAGTAAGTTTTGTCAAGCGCACGCAGTCAAGGATTCAAAAGATTCACAGAACGATTTTTGTTACCATGCAAATATGAACCTTATTTTTATTTTATTCGTATGTGCGAATATGAGCAAGCGTTTCATTCGAATATGAACAGTTGGCAAAGTAAAGTTACAGTGCGGTCTGTAATGCTTGCCCTCAGCCCCTCTAGCAGCTTTGCATTATTATCATGCGGTTTATTGTATGTACAATATAATATCAATATAAAACAAAGGCGGGTGAGTTACCCTATTTATAACGGCTGGACCGAATTGTATGATCTTTGTTTTGTTAGAGTCGGCACCGCCCCGAATACCCGAATAACTATTAGGTAGATAAGGAAAAAAATCTCGGAAAAAAAAGGAAGATAATATTCTGAGGCGATACGAAGTTCGACAGTATTCTATAAGATCTCACCGTGAAAACTTAGCTTGCTAGCAGGAGGGGGGGGGGGGTACCATAATTGTGTAACACACATAAAATGGTAATCGATCGCGATGCCTTTCATTTCGCCCGATCAAGACCTATGCCAGTGCAGTCTTTGCACACGCCAAGCCCCTTCGCTTCAATAGAATGCAGACCCTCCAGAACAAATTCCTCCGTAGGATTACAGGCTCCCCCTGGTACGTTCGCAACGAAATCCTCCACGTTGAACTCTGGATCAACGTGGTGGATTTCCCACTATCCGTCAGTTACGAAATGCATTTCAAAGCGTTTCTTCGAGACCACCGCGAATCACCGCAGCCCTCTGGTTGTCAAGGCCGCTAGCTATATTCCCTCCTCCATCAGTCATGTCCGCCGTCCCAAGCATGTCCTCACCGATCCCGATGACCACATAACTCTCATCCAGGACATCAGTAGGGCCACCAGTACAGTGCACAAACACAGACCGACATTCCGACCTCGCCGCCGAGGTCCCTCGCGAAGACCCCGGCGTAACTGTCCTCCCCGACCCTTGCTCGACGAAGTGCCAGCCCGCGCCGTAGCTGAGCCTGTAGCTTTAAATTCCCCGAATAATAATAATATAATCCAGATCCAGCCTGTCACATCTTGCTGTCCTCCCGTCAGCGACGCCCTAAGCCGAGGTCCGTACCCCACAGGGGGTGCCCTTAGCGACAGTTCGACATAAAAAAAAAAAGATGCCTTTCATTTTGGTAATTTAGCTACGTTCATTGCGTCATTTACGTTGCTGAGCCGATGATTTTTTCAAACCTGTGAAGCAATGGATCGATTGCTATTTCACGCGTGTTATGTGTATTAGGTACCCCGCCGGGCTATTCTGTATGTTTCTCACCGTCAAAACATAGGTGAAGTGAGCTTAAAGTAGCAATGGGCGATTCCTAGAATTTTTAACAATCGAAATAATCGGAGTCGTTTAAATAAACCATCGACTCGCCGTTCTAAAAAAAATCAAGATATTTTTCGAGTCAACTGAATCGACCGCTAGTTTTCGATTATTCGAAGAATTCGTTTGTATTCGTATTAGTAAGAATTAGTTCGAGTGTTAACGCAAGTCAAGAACTCGCGAAAGTCTACACCATCGAGGAACAACTCGCGAATGAACGCGCCATGCGCCAGTCGCAATAACAGACCGAGTCAGACTCGAGTCCAAGTCGAAACAATCGAATAAAACTCTCGCCATCGCGCATCGCTAGCTTGAAGTGAGCTTGTGATTGATATTATTGACAGCTCATTTCACTTAAGTTTGGACGTTAAGAATCTTTACAGAATAAGGACTACAGTAGCTGTATTTTCAATGCTAGAGGACATAGATACATGATACATAGATAGATACATAGTTTCGAAACTAAGGGTTGCAAACATTACAACTATCTCTTTTTCAATCTTCTTAGATTGAATTGCCTTCCCGAGGAAACAATAGGGGTAAGATTACGTCCAAATATGTGCTGAACGAGATCGAAATAATGTGATATATCTCTGCAAATCGAATGAAAGGCAATATCTTGACGTAACAAGTACAGTCAAACAAAGAGATTGGTACACAAACAACTACCTCAAGACCTTCTCAGATATTATTCTTGTTTTAAAATAGTATTGACGTGTAGATGTATTTGTATGAATCTCATCATCTGCCAAACCTTTCCCCAACTGTACTGTGATCGGCTTCGATGCAGCAGAATACCAGTATTTTACATGGAGCGACTGCCTATTTGACCTCTAAAACATAGTTACTGGGTAATACGTACCTTTGGTAAGACGGACAGTCAGGCTTTCGGACTGACGACCCGGAACGTTAGTTAAAGATCTACAAACGACAGCCGAGACCCATGGTTTAACGTGCTTTCTGAGGCACGGAAATTATGTATTGTAACTTTTACTATAATCTATTGTAATCTAAACATATCCAAATATACAGTAACTTTTCAACAATGTTTTGAGTGTGCTGAGTCGTCTAGTCTTTTACATCACTTCAATCATAAAAGTTTGTTCGCACATAATTTAAATGAATATGGGCAATGTACTAATACATAAACTCACGTTTATCCCATGAAACTACAGAACGCCACGATACGATCCTTACATTTCGCTAATTTTACATGCAGCGATAGATACTTTTGGTGAATACCAAACTTCTTGTTCGACTGTACGTACGTACAGTCTGATGTCTGAGAATGAAATATCAATTTTGATGTCTTCAGCGTACAGATTTCCTTGTTTGATTTGATTTCAAACTGACGTCGTTTGTAATATCTTTCTCCTTTCAGTAAGCTATGATTTCTTTAAAATGAATAAGATCCGAAACTATGTGACCAGAGATGGTTCAAACTAACAGAGCTTTCAAAGTAGGCAAACTTATGAGGAAATGATGTCAATTTGGATTAGAGACTTCTATAAGTGACGACCGCAAGTCGCGGATGAGATGCAGGTGATTCGATGGTGCAAGTTTATAACCGAAGATCACCTACATTAGACGGTGGGAGCAGACTGCGTGTGGAAGGCGGAGAGCTGTGGAGCTATTCTTTAAAAACGTCACCTTGAAAACTAAGGTGAAGTGATCTTGAAGTGAACTGCCATTAGTGTCAATCCGAAGTACCAGGTGAATCACCAATGTTTTCACGGTGAGATTTTTACAGAAAACTCCGGCAGGATGTGTTCTTAGGCCATTCATGGTTTCATCATGTACCTATGAATAATATTGTGACTCGGCCAAAATAGGAACCAACAGCGTCATCTTGTTTTGGCAATACAATTTCTGTGACAGTATTCCACCAATGTTTAACAATAACGTCACCATTTCAAAGCAAAAAAAGTTATAGTTTACGATAATCACATTCATTAACGTTAACTATAACTTTTTTTCTTACTGAAGGTAAATCGACACGGTCCACTCATACGTTATATGTCAATTGGAACCTCATTGTGAAACAAATCTCACCGTGAACACTTGCGTGGAGTGCGCTGTCAGTGTGATCCCGTCTTGGTCAATACCTAGTATCAGTGGCAATGACAGCTCACAAACAGCTCAAAGCGTAACAAACAAACATACTTATTTTCGCATTCATAATATTAATTAGCTATAATTTTATTAGGTTCACCAATAACACCTGCTCACACTGATTCAAGCTCATAATACAAAATGGCAATAACCCCGAGAAGTAGTCAACAGAAAAACATAAGAATCACATTTTTTTTAATCATATTATTATTGGTAAATTCAATTATCTCTCTCATTAACACCTGAGCAAATGCTCCATAGAAATAAATAGTCTACTCACCAGTTTTAAATAGTATAACGAAATTGCAGTTGAAAGCAAAAATGTAATTGGTAAAAGATCTCTTGAACCTGGCGCTCTGCCCAGCCCGCTCCCCTACGACTGGCTCGCTGATATCCATTTTAGTTGGAATGGAGTCAGCCTGATTAAACGCGGGCTAGTCAGCTCCCCGCTACACGAGTTTGAAGGGAACCTGCCTGTAGATACGGAAGTGACAAATTATATTGATTGCAATTCCGGTAACAATTTACAGGATATTTAATTAAAGTCTTGAATAATAAGTTAAAGTCATTAGTATTTTGGCAATATTCTCTACAACATCAATATTGATTATGTTAATTTAAAAGTTAAAAGTTTTGTTATTGAAATATCTTTGAGAACTTAAAAAACTGGTTGATGAACAAAAGTAAGCTTATGCAAAAAAAACGCGTTAAGGCTCCCAGAAAACGGGCGCGACACGACAGTGCGACGCGATTCTGGTAGAACAAAATCCATAAAATATTGTGAAAAATTATGTGATCACTTGAATTTGTGGTAGTTAAGTACAGTGCAACTATTTTGCAACTATTTCCTTAATGCCCCTCGGCAAACTTATTTATCGTCGGATTTCTATCAGCTGCACTTTGCACTTGGTGCAGACCGGGCGCTCTCAATCGACGTGGAAGTATATAGAGAGTTGTTAATACTCCTTTAACTTAATTTAATTTATTTTAAAAATAGGAGGAAAGCTGAAGTCGCAGGCACGACAAATAGGTATGTATTTATAAAAGATGCCAGCGACTGTTGAAAAAGACAACATTCCATTGAAGAAGATATTTTCATGAGATAAGATATTTTTATTTTCAATGATGAGTAAAACCGGAAAAAAATCTCAAGCAATTCTATGAACTGGAACTCCCTGGACCTGTAGATGAAACGAATGATATATTTATCTCTACGCGGGATTACAACTAGTAAGTACTACGTACTAAACTACGTCTATTGCATCTTCTGGCAGCTGATCACGTCCACGTAAACGTGACCCACATGTATTCCTACTTGTAATTGAATTCTGCCAATCACCCAGAGACAGCGAAAAAAGTCACATCTCTCAGTTTTTTCTCTGGACTTGACACTTGAACCCCTCTTGAGTATCTGAATAGTACCTAGTAGAAACAAAATATAATACGATGATAATACCTTCTCGGACGAACTTTGTAACGCGAACATCCTCTCATAAAACATTCCCGCAGCATTTTGGTCCGCGAACAATTACAAATAAGCCCAAAAAACGCACACTAAGCAAAGTCTTTCATAAAATATTCATAACATCACATCCAGTTTAGAAAACTCGGTTTTTTTTTAACAAAAAAGGTCTCGGGTTGCAAACAAAATAAGGCTCTTAAGTGACTTTTAAAAAGGCTCGTTACTCGTACTCTGGTGTTTTGTCACTTATTTAAAAGTGAGCAGACTAGGGTATCAGTTTCGGTAAAAACATGTCTCTCTTCATTCACGTTGATGTCAAAGGCGACTAGAGGATTATTTTATGAGGACGGGCGGCAGTCGATTCCTTTCAGATTCGGTAATGTACTGCGGTCACAGTCCGGTAGGCGCTGCCATTTTTATCAAGCTCATCGGGCCTATCTTTAAGCGTCAATATTTTCGAGTTTATAATGACTGAATGAAAATGAAACCTTATTTTCGCTCGTCTAATTACTTAGCAACCTTCTGTTGTCGAAATCGTAATTAAATGACCACTTTTGACAAAAATTCGCGGTAAATAAAATTCCCGGCAGTCACATATACAAATATACCTTGTCGTTGTATGCCGTGCAAGTGAAAAGAAAGAAAATATGTTTTATTGCACATGCCTCGAAAATCTCGTGGTTTTGTCTGTCATTTGTAGGTCTCTGAAAGTCGTTACGGGTATTCAGAAGTCTGACAACCAGTCTTGACATGGGGTATCGTGTTTCCCATTAACTGGGTCATGGAAATCAGAAAGGCAGCATCCTGTTAGGCTGGAAATGCTATGATAATGACAAATAGTCCCAGAGAAGTGTCATTGAACCTAAGGGTGATAACGCAATCCGAGGTCGACTATTCCATTTATCTTGCGAAATAGTTATGTTATTATTTTTTGAGGCGAGCTTAAACTAAATAAGTATATAATAAGCGCCAGGTGGACCTAGAGCTCGGGGCTTAATGTACTACGCATAGGAATTACGGGTATCCTAAACAAATGATACATATAAAACACACAGACCCGGCCGCGACTAACGCGCCAGTACCCACAACTCAGCGTATGCCTCCCACGAGCTTCTGGCAACAGAGCATTGTGCGGAACAGCATCACCAACCCCGATTATGACACAGACAGACACAGACAGAGGGCGACGGGGAAGGATGACGGGCCTGGTAGCTCTACCACCCACCCGGATGATGAAGTACGACTGCTGAAGAAGCGCGGAAAAATCATGACCCGGGAGGAGAAAGTAGGCGACCGAAAGCAGGACTGCGAAGGCACTAGCCGGCGCGAAATGCGATTGGACGCCGAAAAAGCAGTACGCGACCAGCCACGAGTACGCGAAGGGGAAAACCGGCGCGCAAAGTGGCCGGACGCGGAACCACGCGACTAGCCGCAAGTACGCGAAGGGGTAACCCAGCGCGAAAAGCAGCCGGACGCGGAACCAAGCGGGCAGGGACAAGTACGCGAAGGGGAAACCCGGTGCGAAAAGCCCCCGAACGCAACAGAGTCTGCCAGGGCCGCTAGTCGACCCCAGAACCCAGACTATACACGGACACTCCACAGAACTCGACCCAGACAGCACAGGAGTAAGCGCCTTAGAGCCTCACACGCACAGGCGCAGCCGGCGGACAACACCCTGCCAGGCACCTCAAAGCCGCAGCCTGGACCAAGCGGTACGGGGCCGGCGAAGAAGGAGCGCCCTGACGACACAGCCTCACCGAGCGCACTTCAGGGCGACGCCAAACGTGTGAGGGTCCATTCCGCTCAGGGGGAGCAGAGAACTTACGCGCGAGCCACGAAGGACATACCTGCGCGGCTGGCCGTGGCGATCTGCTTCCCTACCCCATCCAGGGATCTGACAAGAGAAGAGGCAGAGCTCATAAAGTCAGGCCTGGAAGACCTTCTAATGGACACAGACTCAACGACACCACTCCCTGCCTTCCGCGGTAACCCACGGGTAGCGGAAGGCACCCTGCAGATGTGGTGCGAAGACGACTACGCCCTAACTTGGTTGTCGCAGAATGCGCCCAAGATACGACTCCCTAAAACCGCCCTCACACTAACAGTATTGAGACAGTCTGACGTGCCCACCCGTGTCCGAGCCTCGCTTTTCGTCCCTCGTTACGGAGGTGACGTGGCCCAGCTCCAAAGTGTTCTGATCACTTGGTACGACATTGCCCGGTGGTTGCTGTACAGGGCAACTACCGTCGGTGGCAACAACAGCGGGACTTTTCTGACCCTGGGGGTGCCACCGGAGGAAGTCGAAAAGGTATTGGCCCGGGAGCGACGGATATCGTACCTTCTGGGTTCGATATACGTACGCTTCTAGCCCAGTACCCAGCCCGCTGACTCAAAGACCGACAGTACGGAACCGAAAACGACAACACCGACACCGACACAGACGACCGACTCAGACATCGCCCATCTCGAAGAAGTCATGGCCCGTGCGGCTATGGCCGATGCCGAGAACACCGCTTCGCCCGAATCACCTGGCTGGAACGAGCAGCTCCTAGCCTCGTCGCCGGGTGACCTACACAGCGACCAGGCCAGAGTGGAGGTAGCAGAGATACTGTCCAATGGATCAATCTCCGACTGACCCCACCCCACTGCCTTCACCGCCCCTAGGCATTGTATAGCCAAACTGCCACGGCTAGCTTACGCAGGGCACTGGAGGTAAAACCCCGAACCATCGCACTGATCCAAGAACCGTGGATCAGGAACAACAGAATATGCGGCCTCAGCAATATCGGAGGTAAGCTAATTCTCAGCACACAAAACTCAGACAAACAAAGAACCTGCGCCTACATACCCAAAGGAATTCCTACCACATCACTTACTCAGTTCTGTTCCAGAGACCTGACAGCTGTCAGGCTCCAGACCGCAGGCGACGTTCCCGACGTTGTACTGGCCTCGGTATACATGCCGGGTGAGGACGCAAACTGCCCGCCAAAAGAGATGACCGACCTGGTACAACACTGCGAGCGAGCCAAACTAGACCTGATCATCTGCACTGACTCAAACGCTCACCACCCACTCTGGGGCAGCGACGCACCGAACTTCAGAGGAGAGGTACTATCCACCTATTTATTCTCTACTAACCTTAACATTGTAAACCGTGGCTCTGAACCCACTTGGGTCACAGCCCATGGACAAACAATCATAGATCTAACCCTTGCAATAGAAAATGAGACAAACCTTATCACAAACTGGCATGTATCCGACGAGCCTTCTTGCTCAGACCACAGAAGGATTCGTTTTACACTGGCTGCCAATACAAGCAACCCAGTGCCAAGGCGAAACCCGCGGCGCACTAATATACCCGGGTATAAACGCCTCCTAGCCTCCCTGCTAGACAGGCACTTATCAAAAGTAACCATAAGAGACCCTGCACAATTAGAATACACCGTGAATAAACTATCAGAATACCTAACCGAAGCATACCATGCATGCTGCAAACTAAGAGCGCTAAAAACCAACAGCGAGAGGAACCCATGGTAGCACGCTGAACTTAGTAAACTCAGAGATGCATTACGTAAGCAATTTAACAGAGCCAAAAACTCTAGACTACCGGACGACTGGGATTTATACAAAGAGACCCAATATACATACAAAAAGCAAATCAGAACTGCCAGGAGAACAGCATGGCGGAAATTCTGTGAATCCATCGAAAATAAACAACGAAGCCGCAAGGGTAAGGAAAATCCTATCAACTGATCAGGACCGTACCCTCGGCACGCTGAAAAAACCCGATAACTCATACACACTAACTGACCATGAAACCAGTAAACTCCTCTTAGAGACTCACTTCCCAGACTGCGAACTCCTAGAGGACAAGGTATGGGAAGCTGAACCAGACTGGGCCCCAACAGACCAAGACTGGTCTAGAGCACACAGTATAGTAACAGAAGACCGGATAAAGTGGGCCATCAACACTTTCCAGCCCTTTAAATATGCAGGGCTGGATGGTATCTTCCCAGCCCTTCTACAATGGGGGGCTAATTTACTAGCACCATGCCTGGTGAAGACCTATCGGGCCTGCATAGCACTCAGACACATACCCCTAGCTTAGCGCGAAGTGAAAGTCATTTTTATACCCAAACCAGGCAAATCCGACTACACGCAACCCAAGGCCTACAGGCCCATAAGCCTCACATCTTTCTTACTGAAAACCCTCGAGAGACTCTGTGATAGATACATTCGTGACGGACCTCTTCAGGCAAAACCACTTCACAAACAACAGCATGCGTACTCCACAGGCAGGTCAACGGAATCTGCGTTACATAGCGTAGTATCCAAAATTGAATGCGCCGTTGATCACAAATGCTCAGCACTAGCCGTCTTCATTGATATCGAGGGCGCCTTTGACAAAACCACTTTTGGTAGCATCAACATGGCCCTCGACAGACACAGCATCGACCTGACCCTGAGCGGGTGGATCACCAATTTGCTCAAACTGAGAGCTGTACAGGTAAAAGTGAATGACACCACAAGGGCCATTGTGGCGAAGGGCTGCCCGCAGGGGGGCGTCCTCTCGCCGCTTCTGTGGAACCTGGTTGTAGACAGCCTCATCAGAACACTAAATGACAAAGCCTACTTTACTGTAGGCTATGCCGATGATATAACCATAATAATAAATGGCACCCACGAAAATACCTTATGCAACCTTATGCGCCATGCCTTGAAAATAGTAGAGGACTGGTGCAACAGACAACAGCTATCCGTCAACCCCACAAAAACCGAACTGATTCTCTTTACAAAAAAGAGGAAACAAATGACACTACAACTACCACGCTTCTTTGGTACTACCCTAAACTTGTCAAACCAATACCTAGGCATTTATTTGGACAAACAGCTTAATTGGGCGAAACACACCAAATATATCACTACAAAAGCCAGCATATCTCTGTGGCAGTGCAAGCGAATGCTTGGCAGAAATTGGGGGATTAGCCCCAAAGTCGCTTACTGGCTATACACTACTGTTATTCGACCAATTACCACGTACGGCTCGTTGGTCTGGTGGCCTAGGACAGACCTGAGCACAGCCCAAAGAGATCTCGAAAAACTGCTGCGGTTTGCCTGCGTAGCAATCACTAGATGCATGAGAACCACACCCACTGCTGCCCTACAGGCGATGCTTGGGCTACCACCCCTACACCTCATCGTGAGGGAGGAAGCGACCCTAGCGGCCTTCAGGCTCCACATATCGGGAACCCTAAGCAAAGACTCCAGGGTCAAGCACATTCGGATAAAGGAAGATGCGGTCAACCGACAACCAATGATGGCATCACCCTGCGACAAAATCCCGAAACGACATTACTTTCAAAAGCACTACAATATCATACTCTCAGAAGAACAGTGTGACTACTCAGGCACGAATGAACTGACAGTATACACCTACGGCTCAAAGACCCTAGCGGCCTTCAGGCTCCACATATCGGGAACCCTAAGCAAAGACTCTAGGGTCAAGCACATACGCATAAAGGAAGATGCGGTCAACCGACAACCAATGATGGCATCACCCTGCGACAAAATCCCGAAACGACATTACTTTCAAAGGCACTGCAATATCATACTCTCAGAAGAACAGTGTGACTACTCAGGCACGAATGAACTGAGAGTATACACCTACGGCTCAAAGACCGGATCCGGTACAGGAGCCGGAGTTTTCTCAAATGACCTCAACATAACCATATCAAGTCCGCTGGGAATGTTCAACACCGTCTATCAAGCGGAGTGTGTGGGCATCATACAAGCGGTGTATGCCATAGAAGCCAGAAGAGTTACGGACACCCACATACGTTTACTCTCCGACAGCGCCTCAGTCCTCAAATCATTAGGGATAGAAAATATTACCTCGAGTCTAACACTAGAATGTCACAATGCCCTAGAACGAGTTACGGTATCTAACCGCAACAAGGTGACACTTCAATGGATAAAAGGACACAGCGGATCACTAGGCAACGACGCAGCTGACGAATTAGCCAGGAGAGCATCCAGCACATCGGCTTGCGGGCCTGAACCCGTCATACCCATCCCCTTCAACCAGATACGCAGGTGGCTGCGGGAATCCACCCACACACATGCCGAGAGGTGGTGGACCTCGACACCAGGCTGCAGGCAGTCCAAGGAAGCTTTGCCATCCTTAAATGGCAGGCTAGCCTGCCATTTAGCAGGCGCAGGCCATTTCTGTCTAGGCGTAATAACCGTCTGGTTATTACGCCTAGACAGAAATGGCCTGCGCCTGGTGACGGGGACCATCACAGGACACTGCTCGCTAAACAAACACCTTCACACAATAGGCATCACGGATAGTCCACTGTGCAGAGCTTGTATGGAGTCGGATGAAACCGTTGCGCATGTGCTCTTTGAGTGCACAGGCGTTACCCAGATAAGAACAGAAACCCTCGGTACACCCGGATCTTTCACAGATGTTCTCGACAGACCAGAAGCTTTGATCGGCTTCTGGAGGGAGGTGGGCTGGTTGGAATATTAACCACCGACGGCCGCCATGGCCCACGCACAATGGTCCACATGAAGGACTAAGTGCGGAAACCAAACCCTCTAACATAGATGATACATATAAAATGGATCATCATATGGGCGACGACGAACATCATACATTATATTCAAATCTGCCTTTCAACATTTTGACATTTCGAAATAGAGAGGGAATAGTCGTTTACACACAAGCTTTTTAGATTCAACTGTGACCCACCATGTTACGTAGCATTTTTGGTTGATGGTTAAAATTCTCTTTATTGTTCATCATTTGTTATATCTATGTAATGTGTTTTTATTTTATTTTATCACAAGCATATTTTTCGGAATTGCCAAACTAATTTCGTATAATCACGCCCAAAGATGCACTCTCCGCTTCGTTCCGAAACAAAATTGAACATAACACACATCAAATTTCTTATTTATATTATTTTTAATGCTTTTTTTAAATTAAACATTAATTGTTTTTTATTTTATTTTATTATCTTTATTAACTATTGTTAATAAAGATAATATTAATTACGAGTAAGTACTGCAAGTACGTAGTACAAAGTAAGGTGCCTAATCAACTAAACTTAAACTAAAATTAAATGGTTATACAAAAATTGCATGAATTAATACAAAGCGTGGACTCCTCTGTTATTGAGAACTTGCTGGCACCGATTATTCATAGAATCGATGAGCCTGTTAATGTTAACCTGCGGCAATTGCTCCCAATGAAATTTTAGTAAGTCCATCAGTTGTTGGGTGGTTGTCACTCCATCCAAGTCCTTTAAAACACGTCCCTGGAGCATGTCCCATGCATTGTCGATGGGGTTGAGGTCTGGCGATTATGCAGGTCAAGGCAATACCAGGATGTTTCGCCTTGCCAAGTACTCCCGTGTGTACAAAGCTGTATGCGAACGCGCATTGTCATGTATCAACGTGAAATCGGAGCCAAGCGTTTGTGCGAATGGACGGACATAAGGCCTTAGAATATCCTCAACGTAATTTACAGCGTTCATGTTACCATTTACAAAAACGAGCTCAGTTCGTCTGATCTTCATAATACCCGCCCATACCATAACTGTTGAGCCGTTGTATGGATGCACTTCCTGATCCACCTCAGTCTTTCAGTATTTCCAGAACGACGGTACACTCTTACCCTTCTAGTATCAGGCCTGAACCCAAATTAAGACTCATCGCAAAATAAAAATTTATCCCATTGTTCCCGGGTCCATGTTATGTGTTCCCTACACCATTCATTTCGAAGAGCGCCATTCCCGTGAAGTATCGGTGGGCACCTAATAGCCGTCGTGCTCGTAGGCCATACTCATGCAGTCGATTTCGCACAGTTTGACAACTAACAACAACACCACTTGAATTTTGTAGCCTTAAACCTATCTCTCGGGCGGTTAACATTGGCTGGCGTCTTGCAGTCAGTTGTATGTATCGATCTTGCCGTGTGGTTGTACACCTTCCTCGACCTGGGTGTTGCTCAGCAGGATCTCCCCAGTTAGTTTAACGCTGATGAAGATGGCAAATAACGGTTCGGTTGACACCAAAATACCGAGGTACCTGAGATTGAATTCTTCCCGCTTGCAACATCCCTACAGTTCTTTGCATTTCATCTGCGTTCAAATGACGTCGCTCCATGACCTAAAAAATGTCTCAAAATCCAAATTAGTTTATAACTTTTTTCAAATTATTGTTTAAGTCATAAAATTGGTACAGAATACAAAATTTTAATAAGCAAATAAAACGCTATAAAATTCGAACAAATGCATTCCATTAAAGAATTTGTGCAAAAAAAAAAAAAAATTATACTCGTTTTTTTTTACAACCAGCTAGTATGTCCTCTAGATCAAAAAAGTTTACAGTGTTTAGTTTATTATATAATTTCTTACCATGTAGGTAATAACCTACTTGGTAAGAAATTAGTGAGTATTTTAAATCTAACATTTTTTTTATGGTCTTTGATCGTTTATTAACTCTTTCTAAATGTTAACTATTATTAATGTTTTTACTTTGTTAGCTTAGTCGTTAATTTGATTATGCATGATGTGGTATTCTTTAAGTAAATGAGAAAATACTTACTTTTTATCTGATGTTGCTCTTTATATCAGTATAATGTATTATTAGGTACATCTTTTGTTGGAGATCCAAAATCAATAAATAAATAAACTTTAAGAAACGCATTGTAGATTATAAGAGGAAGGTTGAGGCTCTCACTGACTACTTCAGACAAAAGCTTTGAAGAGTGTCAACTTATGTACTTACGTAAAAGAGAGGATTTATTGCAGAATATAGAATTCTTTCTTGTACAACGTACAAAGGGTTTGTTTTTCAAGTTGACTTATTTTACTAAGTCAAGAAGCAGCAACGTCTCTCTGAAAAGCGAGCAATATTACGACCAGTTTCCCCGAGGGATTGAGTACATTTCATAAAAACCGGCCAAGTGCGATTAGGAATCGCAGACGGTGGGTTCCGTACCACCCTAAAACATTGAACAGTATAGTAAAGAGATTCCATTAATTTTTATGTTAATTTATTTTGTTGTTGTTTTAGCAGCAATAAAAATACAAACTCGCTGAAAATTTAAACTGTCTTCCTGTAACGGTTCATGATATACAGCTCGCTGACAGATGGACGGACGGACGGACAGCGTAGGCTTAGTAATAGGATCCCGTTAGCACCCTTTGGGTTCGGAACCCTAAAAATTAATCGGTACTGTTTCAAGCAGATAATACATAATTTAAACTTATTTAAAATATTAAATCCATCTATTCATTGGGGAAACCACTGAGGCTATAACTAGAAGCATATTCTCTTTCCAAAACGAAACACTAAAGTAGGTTGAAAGTTTGTAAGGAAATTCATAATATTTACCAATAAGAAAGCTCAGCTATAAAATACTATCATGAAGTCAAAAACACACATTTTTAAGCTAAGAATTAAACGGACATCTCTGTGAAATCTTTACATCACGTTTTCTCAGGAGCCACAACAAATTTAATCAGCATGAAAAGTAAGCGGAAACACAATTTCCTTTTCCGGTTCGGGTCAAGTGTAGTGTATAGGCAAACAGGACGGCTCTCCGGGTACGAGGCATTCAGAGAACGCAGGAAATTAGTCTCTGTTTCTTTATATTCGCACCGTGTTTATTGAGTTACTTGAGTACAGTAGCAGGGCTGGTTATTTTCCCCTAGAGTGGGTCAAGGTCTTAGAGTTGACATGCTTGTGATCAATACTGGACGGAGGAATATGTGCACTAGGAATATTTGATGGGCTGGCCATTTATGAATTTTACAAATTTGACTAATTCTAGGCAGTTCTGGCTAGACGAAATTTGGGTTTGTTAAAAGCTAGATCTGCTTATTAGGATTTTGAGCTTAAATAAAAATTACAGAGAGTAAAGTTACCTAGTTTCTAATAGCTTACATTAGAAAGACTATAAACTGTTGCTGCTGTTCTGTCTCCACTCCTGCACATTTAAGGACGTAAAGAACCCTTTTGAAGCCGCAATCAACCTGTACCCTAATTGCGTAATACACAATCAATCGGAATCTGAATCGTTTTGAAGCAGATTGCTAATCGATTGCTTCATAAGTTCGATAAAAATTCTGCTCAACAATGTAAATAACGCAATGATTGTGGTTGAACTGTCAAAATCAAACAGATTAGTCATAATCGTTTACGAAAATTTGTTACGGCTGCTGGCCATCGACTGGGCCAGAAGTAACCTAGTTATTAGACTAATGTTATATAATCTATTCTAAAAGAAGAACCTACACAGAACTTAACAGAATGGTTATAAAGTATAAAAAAATCTTTTAACAAGTCTGTCTGAATGAAAGGTAAACAAAACTCCATTAGGAAAATGCGCTTAAAAACACCAAAAACAGAAACTATAATATGAATTCAGAATTATAAGATACAAAACGAAACAGTTCGCCGGCTCCACTTAGCGAAAGTATCCAAACCAAAGTAGCTGTCACTGACGTTTATGAAACGCTACTTGACAACAAAGATCACGTCTTCAAAGGAAGGTTCCGTAGATCGTTGATATGATTGTTTACTTAGGCTGCTTATAGCCCCTCTAGTTGGACGTAGCGATCGCAAATACAGCTCGATATTAGTTTGTTTAAGCGACTTTGATTTGACATCCAAGGTTCCAATCTGAAGCAGAATGAAGATTGTGGTGTGATCGAACTTTTCGTTATTTTAACGTACAGTCACTCCACGAACAAACGAAAGCGAAATAATTTTATGTCGAAAAAAAAAAAAGAAATCGTTCGTGTATGTCCTCGGCAGTTTACCTTGTGGGAAGTAAAGTAGGGGACAAAGACAAAATGGGGCGGAGATAATTTCAATCTATGGTAATAATTAGGTATACTCAATATGTATATATACCCATAATTCGCTTTACATAATTATCCTAGCGATTTCCTCGAATGTGATGATTGAGTCCCATTTCCCATGGACGATTTAAAATGTTCATAAAAAATCGTCTCGCCTTACCACACAAAAATACGAATTTGATAGAATCCGAGGAATGCCGAGCATCATTTGTCATTCTGCAAAAAAAACAACTCAGATTTTCCGTTCCGTGCATAGAATTTGGATAAAAGAGCATTAATGGCATTGAGTTATGACGATCCTGGGACTCGAAACCGTGAAAACCTAAAACACTCATTGAAGAAACATTCTTGTTCAAACATTTTTACTTTCTGCTCTTCTCACCTCGTATCGGCACAAACAATATTATATGCACAGTTATTAACAAAATTACCACTATACGTTGTTGTACTGGCAAAATGAAGCCAATTTTACCACTGTTAGTGTGTTACGCAATTTTTACCCCTTATTAAAACGTCATTCTCTTCCTCCACTCCCCTCCTCACAAATATAGAGGGCGAAGGGTGGGGCCCTTCGCCCTCTATACGTCTGTGTTCTGCATGAGATTACATGTTGCGAGGCATCTATTAACCTAACAGTCGATTTATCGTTCCTGTAACGAGCTACGAGTACTTTAACACTATGCAAGATGCATCTTTATGTTAGATATTTTTTTTGAATCAGTTACCTAAACACAGATAAATAGATGATTATACGGTCACCCAATCCTACAGGAACATAAATGATTTGCCAAAGAGATTTAAACCAAATTTTCAACCCTATAACATACATAAGGCACTCACTATCAATATTCCACTTGACTTGATAGTGATATTATGGCATATTGTGACTTGTTTCGTCACAGATAGTTTCCACGAACTTGAGTGTGGGCAGGAGATATGTATTAGTGACGAAACAGTGAGCTTAGGTCCGATATAAAGGGGAGCATGGCTACGTTATAGATAGATGGATAGAACATGCTTTAATCCTAGTTTTTATTCTTATCCATTTTGTTTAGCAACTTAACCGTTTTGTAAAACATGTATATCTAAGAGAGCCGGGTAATAGAAAATAGAAATGATACCTCCCTAAGTCTGGCTATTGAGCTGGCTATTTTTCTTCGTGCAATTTTTCAACAGATGGCAACATCAGCGACTCACGAATTGCCAGAGACTGTAGTTTTACAACGCCATCTAAGAGTCGACCTACTTTTAAAACTTTTCATGCAATCCTTTTTATATAAAGTTTTATGGTTCCTGGTTCAGAAAAACATGTTAATAGATTTCTTTTACATTTCTAGGTAAAGTAATAGATAAAACTTAAATTGTTTGATTTAAATTAGTAAGGATAGTGGTTACCGTGAAGACAGGGCAAATTGAGTAAAACGCCATCTATTGTAAAGAGCTCTAAACGAACTGATTTGCTGATGGCTTCTTTTATCATTATTATGGTTCAAATTGAAGTTATAGACTTCATTCATGTGATTTGTTGAAAATACGTGATTTATGGGTGTAATTAGATAAATGAGCATTAAACAAGGAAGTTTTGATTTTTACCCATCTAAATTCAAGTAAAATTGTTAATTTCATAATGGTTATTTTTTCAAGACAAATTATATATGTTTCGAGTTGAGACCCCATGGCCGGGTGATCTGTAACTCAAGAAGGGTCCTGAAAGGTGTCTGAGGAAGGAGGGTCTACCTCAGACACCTTTCTCTGATTGCGATTGTAATATGATGTTACGACGAATAAAGATTTATGATTATTGGTACAGAAACAAAAACCTAAAATCTGTCAAATGCAATTTTCTCCATACCTACCCATATCCTAACATTGATCACAAATAAAAGCATGGTTTTATTGTATTACAGTAAAAATACTGCACAATTCAGAGGCGATTTTATCTCTAATAGCAATATCTACCAGACAACCGCCAATCGATTTAACTCTGGACAGAAACTAATTAAGCTGCACTTTCCGCTGTCTGCCCTGTTCTATTAAACCACAAGTATCTCATGGTTTTCCAATATATACCCTATTTAACAATACACCGAGCAATATTTCACCAGCTTTACTTGCCTTCCTGTCTACCCTGCTTAAAGTTGTGGCGTAATTATAACACATATTATGTATGTTGATGGCAGCCGTATAAGACCTTCAATAATTAGTTGCCACCCGCTCCCGCCCTTACGTAAGAGAGCCTTGTTTATAAAGGTGCGCCGCGAAAATTGAGATATTAGCTTTTCGGATTGTGGTCAGTATTATGAAAAGGTAACGTTAGGAATGTGTTTTTAGAGTGTCTGTGTTTTTGTTGAGAAATTGCAAAAGCGGAACCCTTATAATTTCGACATGTCCTACTGTTCGTCAGTCCGTCTGGGTGTCAGACAGTCATTTTACTCCTAGCCAATGTTACACTATAACAATGCAAATTGGAAAGAAGATGTATTCTGTGCTCCGGCAAAAGTTGGTTACAGAACTAAACGATGGAAAGTTGAAATCCCACATCAAAACGAGTCCTTATTAAAAAAGCATGTTATAAGACTAAGGACTACGTCGAAGACAAAGAAGCTTGGTAATAATTCCTTCTGCACATGGCTTTCCTGATACCTCATAAAAGGTATCTGTATCTATCTACCTATATACATTTCATAAATGCTAATTGCCAAATGACGGTGTTTAATTTCGCCACTTTATTATTAAATATATGACTTTTTTACATACCTCTTTGATATATTACTTTATTAGTGGCTTTTTTTAAACAGAATATTAATGTTAGTCTTTTGACCACATTGTTTATTTATTAACCCTATGGAACTTGTTGAAGTATTTTATTTTTTAAATAGTAACCGTGGAGTTTCTTGCCGGCTCTTCTCCATATGAAACGACCAATTGGAACCTTGCACCCAGCTTCTGACTTTTCATAAGTGCATGTAGGTTATGTCAAATCAAATATTTTGATTTAATTTGAAACGATGGTATAGCTTACTTTCGCTTAATGAAGAAACAAGTATTAAGGGGTGCTACTCTGGCCTCATTTAGCATAATCAGCCTATAACGTTCCCACTGCTGGGACACAGGCCTCCTCTCTATGAGAGGTAGTGAGCCGTAATCCACCACGCGGGCTCAGTGCGGGTTGGTAGATGTCACATGTCTTCGAATTTTTTGGTTCTAGGACATGCCGGTTTCCACACGATGTTTTCCTTCACCGTTTTGAGAGCAGTGGTGATGAAATTATTTACACAAAGTAAAGCCCCTGCTTGGGTTCGAACTCACGACCTACAACTCGTAAGTCGGGACCGTTACCACTGGGCCACCACTGCTCCCTCACTGGCCTCATTTACTTTTCTATTTTTATCAAAACATGAGCTGATCCGAAATATTCTGTACCGATAAGAGAAAACAAGAATATATTTTACGCCTGTACATTTTCGAGTTTCTGTAGCATTGTTTAGTGTAAGACCTGGGGTATTCTACATTTTAACTACAACAAATTGTCGGAGGATAATGAAGCCTTATATCTTGCCCATTCTTCTCTATACGAAAGTATATTTTAGAAGGAGCAGCTATAATCACTTCTATTTTTCTGTAAATTATATTTAAATATTATCATTTAATCTTTATGGTTGTGTTTTTTTTTTCATTTAAGATAGCTTAAGAAACATTAAACATGGGTGGGGTCAACCAAGTTTTTAAGGCGACATTTCTATAGAGAAGGCGTATGACAGTGATGATCAGGAACTTTTAAGTGAGGCACCAGGTGTTGAGGATGGTGGCTTTTTGTAGCATGTAGAGTGACTGTGTGAGTAGGCTATCTGCGTGAGAGATTTTAGTATGACACCAGTAGATGAAATGAAGAACTCATATTATTTTTCTGTTAAAAAAGGACTTTTAATCGCCTACTTGGAATAACTATAAAGGCCTCGGAATGTTGCCTACAGGTAATTTTGCTATGGCTATTAATAATATCATCTCGTGCCGATTTCGGCTACGGTGACTGTTTTGGATTCCGATAACTATAAGTTACGAGCGTTCGCTCTGCTGTGGGTAATGTAACCTATCTTGACTGATAAGGTACTTGCATCGTTCAGACATGTAAGAATGCCATTATATGTGAATGGAATTATATGTTAGAGGGTGGTTTACTTTTGGGGTGATCTCGCCTGTTGTCGAGATCTGTCTTCCGTCTTCAAAGTCATTAACATTTTGTTTTGCCAACACCTCTCAACGAGAGGTATCTATATTGCATCTGTTCATCTGTCGTTTCTGAATATCTTCGTGTCTGAGGAATTGGCCGCCTTATTTCCGCTTGCCGTATAGTCTGTCTCAAGAGTAGTTGTAAGAACAGTTTGGTACTTGCAGTAACCATTGGCCAAGAATCTGGTGTTCTTAACTACATGATTGCAATCTTTCCGCGTGCACAAAAAACTAGCGACCGGTCCCTGCTGTGCACGGTTTTTGCGACTTTACCAAACTCGAGTTTTCTTTATTATGTTTCATTTTTCAATTAATGTATACAATATGTAACAAAAACCCTGTCCGATCCAAAAAAGGCGTATTCCTGGTTTAACATACGTACTAGAAAAAATAGTAAAAAAATCTAACTCAAAAAAACCAAAAGCTATTGATTTTTTTTATTTTTAGTTACCATGCGTAATGTAACACTAAATATGGTAAATTTTCATAAGTTGACAACACTTCACCGACCGGCGAAATCTTTTATTTTTTGCCTATTTTATTTCAAAGGGCACCGCCCTGCATTAGCCGCGCTGTAGGTACTCATAACGAGTCCTTGATCCTTTGATGTAGCCGACTGGTCGCTACTTGTTTGGACACTTCGCCAGTCTCACGTGGAGATAGCTTGCGATCGGATGTCCGTACGTATCACGCGCCGCTATCGTATCGCGAACAATGTCGTATACCAATCAGGAATATTTGAATATGTTAATTTTTATTTGTGAGTGAATGTGTGATTCGGAAATCGAAGTAACAGCTCGGATTGTGGAAGCTTTCGAGTCACTCAAATCGTACACATGTGCGCTGCGAAGAGTACGTGCAAATTTAATAAAAAGGTGTCGAATGTGTACAAATGTTCTAGATAGATAGAGGTATGTAACAAGTAAATGTTTTAATAAACTGATACCTACAGTGGGTACATTGCCAAAAGCACATCACATTCACTCAATAATAATTGTTTCTTGATAAACAGAAGGTCAGAAATCGGGGTCATTGTGCGTAAGCCTACAATAAAATATCAGCTGATACCTACGCGTAGGCAAAACGTAGATTTCTTTAGTCCTACGTTTCTTTGGCAGCTTGCGACAAAGGATCGCCGCGCTCAGGCGGCTTCTTTGACACGAAACTGTAGGTGAACTCTGGTGAACCCTGTTGAGCGATTAGTGTTGCCTTTGGTATGATTATTTTGAATTTTTTTAAATTAATTGTTTTCATTGGGGAAAAATAATTATTTCGTATCCACTATATGATTACGTATTTGTGTACGCACTACGATGCCAAATAATACCCTTCAGGATCGGACAGGGTTTTCGTTACACCCTGTATAACACAAACTTTCCTAAATCTATTTTCTATATGATAGTTCATACCACATTTAAATCCCGTTATTTAGTTAAGAAGATCAACGCGGACATACAGACAGACAAGAATAACGACTAACAAAATACAGTTATAGAACGTATAACTCTCCCTGTGGCATAGAAGTCTCCTCACATTTCCCTCTCGAATTAAACGAAAGTGATTACAGAAATTATTATTAACGTCTTTCGCCTCAAATACTTACAACCTACTAGTACTATACCTTCGTTGGTAAAGTCGGCGTAATTAATTGTTAAGCATTGACTAGCAACTTAAATTGTCCGTTTATTCAAATCACAATTGTCATTCTTTGACAGTTGTATAGAAAGGGCATAACACCGGTGACGTGGGATGTAAATTTGTTTAAAAATATATTTTTCTGACTCTATATACCTACAGGGTAGAAGGGACATCGACGCACAAGCGGTTACCCGGTTGTGCGTCGATGTCCCTTTCAGCCTGTATACTAAAAATCTTCAGTATGTAAAAGGATATTACACAACTTGAGTAGTCTAATAATATATCGATGGCACAGCCTGCCAGAGAGGCCGCAGTGACCGAATGGTCGTAAGATCGCTACCCAGCCTGAACTGTAGCCGATCGCAATGCCTTGATAATTGATGGGGAGCTGGCTACTGGAATTATTTATTTATTTATTTATTTGTTTGTTTGCTATCATGTACATCACACATTTTACACATTTTACTGTCGGTTTTTGTACATAAACCCTGTGCAAACATAGATGTCACATACACGCTACGTTATCTTAATGGAGTGTAAACTTATCAGAACAAAAAAAAAATTGCAATATGCATGACACGTTATAGCCATGGAACGCAACTTAACGCAACGTAAATTATATACGGTGTAAGGAATTTCGCGCGAAAACTGTCACCAACATAGAATCTTGGTGACAGTTTACCAAGAAAGTTTTACCACGTGAAAGTTGTATTTAATGATAAAAACGCATACGGCTGTTATTAATTCATCTAATTGAATATTATCAAATGGCCACTTTTATTTACTAATTTTGGTCGTTAACAGTAGTGCGTTCAAACGAAACAAAAAAAAAAGGCAAATGGTAAATGTTGATAGTCAATTAATGGAAAAATGTCGGAAATTTTTCACAAAGCCACAGAAATGGAGCTAAAAAGGAGCTTGTCAATAACATTTCACTTTCCCGGACAGAGTGGCTGGTAGCTTTTTATTTTCGGAATATGCGACCTTCTATGCGGCCTGGTTTGGGGTTCCGTTGGGAAACAAAGAACATTTTTAATTACAGCATGCCCTTTCGAGGGTATAATATGTTTCAGTTCGGCGTCTGGTTTTCTGGAATAAAGGATAATTATTAAAACTCATCGTTGCATTATGTGACAATGTGTCTTTTTTCGCAAGTAACACTGTTTCTTGTCATGTGAAACTGTATCTTGTCAAGTAACACTGTGTCTTGTCAAGAAACACTGTGTCTTGTCAAGTAACACTGTGTCTTATCATGTAACACTGTGTCTTATTAAGTAACACTGTGTCTTGTCAAGTAACACTGTTTCATGTCAAGTAACACTGTGTCTTGTCAAGTAACACTGTGTCTTGTCATGTTCCACTGTGTCTTGTCATAATTTATCTGCCTAGCCTTTCCGTAGCTATGTTAGGGTCAGCTTCCAGCCTAGCCCAGTTTATTCCATTCTACTCTTTGCTACTCCTAACCACGGTTTGGAACCGGTACCAAAAGTATAGGTTATGGCCATTTTCTTAGCGGCTCTTGCCATTTCAGTAGGTGGGTACGTGGGTTCCAGATGGGTACCTACCGGTACAAACAAATTTAGGTATATGACTTGCATTACAAATCTCATATTTGTACGAGGAACCTCGTACGGCTGGCAACCATCAAGTTATTTTTCTAACGCCTATCCTTTTTACTTACTATTGCTGCCTTCTTACTAATACTAAATAATTATAATTATAGTAATACCGGTACAGTACCGATAGAGATAGAAATACCAATAGTACAGGTACTACAACTGGTACCGGTACCAATAGTACAGGTACTACAACTGGTACCGGTACCAATAGTACAGGTACTACAACTGGTACCGGTACCAATAGTACAGGTACTACTCTGGTACCGGTATCACACCAAGGCCAATGGTACCGGTTCCCAAAACTACCGGTATTCAAGCCCTGATCCATATCAATCAGTTGTCAAAGCTACATTCCCACTACAAACGAGTATTTATAAACTAATTATTTGTGGTATATTTCATAAGTTATTATTGGCTGAACCCGATACCTGATATCTAGCTATAATTTGTCATCTCAAGTGCCTGTAAACCAGCACTATTTTTGCTTTATTATCATTTTATGTAGTCTACTTGATAAGTGCTGAGACACGAAATAATTCACTATTTTAACAATAATAAAAAAAAACGATAGTAAGTCTGTTACCTTTTCACTATAAGAGTTGGCAAGGAGATAGATGGGAAAGGAGAAAGGCTACATTGGTCCCGGTAGCATGTTTCCGTGGTATAATTCCCAACATCCACGCTGGCAAAGCCGCGGGCAGAAGCTAGTCTTATGCAGGGTGGAAAAAATCAATGGGCCCCGAAGGGAAACCACTTGGAATCCTTAAAAAAGATTATTTTCCTTAAAGGAAATAATCCGTTATTTTTTAAGTTCATCCGTTTTGGCGTGAAAGCGAAACAAACTAACAACGAACTTTCTTTCCTATTTATAATAAATTTTAGTTAGGATTTAGCCTTTGATGCACAAATAAATTAGCGAAGTAAAAAGAGGTTAAAAGTTCCATGCGAGAAAGCTCACATCAAACCGCTACTTTACGGATGGAAGTGTATTTATAATCATTCAATTAGTTGTGGACACAGCCCAATTACAATGTCAACAAGCCTCGGTGGGTATTTTTACCCAATCGAGCTATTCATTCGATTTTGACCAAAGCGAAATGACCAATTTCACCTTTGATTATTGGCCGTTAAATGACGGATGATCATGCAATGCTGTACGCCTACAGAACCGATTTAATGAGCAGATTTTCTCTACAAGTGAACTGTCCATTTGCAGAATTAATATTTAACATTAATAGAATGTTGGTACTTCGTAGCCATAATTAAGTCGCTATGGAACTCAATTTCATTGTGAGGTGCGGGCTTGTGCAACATATGATGTCTAGGCTTGTGCAACATATGATGTCTAGGCTTGTGCAACATATGATGTCTAGGCTTGTGCAACATATGATGTCTAGGCTTGTGCAACATATGATGTCTAGGCTTGTGCAACATATGATGTCTAGGCTTGTGCAACATATGATGTCTAGGCTTGTGCAACATATGATGTCTAGGCTTGTGCAACATATGATGTCTAGGCTTGTGCAACATATGATGTCTAGGCTTGTGCAACATATGATGTCTAGGCTTGTGCAACATATGATGTCTAGGCTTGTGCAACATATGATGTCTAGGCTTGTGCAACATATGATGTCTAGGTACGTTTAATCGTGTTTTATCCCCGAAGCAGTAAAAACGAGTACTATGTTTTTTACATTGTTTCATTTGATTACGGCACGATCTTTTAACGAGATCGGTGCGAGTGAAAGGATTAGTCAGCAGGGTTTTCACTGATTTTATTGAATTAAGCATCGTAGATTATCTTTGTCTTATAATGCACTTACTTTATTTATAGTTTGGACGAATCCTAAAGTATTGTTTTATCTCAATCGGATAACGATACAGGTTGAGTTTTTGCATCTGTGAGCCGGCAGGGCGAATAGCGCAAAATATAAAAATTGAGTAAACTGCTCAAAAGAGATTTAAAAGTATTATGAATTGATAACCATAACATATTCTCATATGAGTCAGTACGCTACTGCACAAAGTGATTTAAAAAATGAAAATTACCTTATCAAAATACAAGAGCTAAGCGTTCGTCCGGTACACTTTGGGCAGTCAGTGGCTGGTCAATGGGCTCGTGGTTAAACAATAACATCCACAAGGGTCAAGCGTCCAGGGTCAAGGGTCGGTCCGGGGATGGGTGTACATCTATTACAGTACGGTAAGCCAGGTATTGTGTAACCCAGTAAAGTACGGGTATTCAGCTGCATCCAGGCTAATGAAGATTAACCACTGACTGGCTAGTCTTCTTACGAGAATCTCATAACTCAGATAATTCCAACTAGGGAAATACAATTATCGCTGATATATATTATATTAGTTTAACGAATTACTTTGTATACGAATTAATTAGAACGATGTAACCACGTGTAGTAAGAAAAGAGTTCTAAGAAACAATGATTACTTTATAATATCGTCGGTAAACGGTATCCTGTTTACAATTTTCTGAGTATTTCTTTGAGTTGTAGTTTAAATTGAAATTCATTTGACGTAAATCTGTCCCACCTGGAGGGTTTTAAAATATGAATAAAAATCTTTGCTATGTATTAAAAAATTACGGGCTTTTATTTAAAAAAAAAACAGAAAATCCTGTGACGGTCTTTTAACTCCTGTTGCTACAAATTATATATTTTTTTATTAACTATTATGACTCGACTCCGGCTTGACGTCGACTTACGGGACAACCAGTATAGCAAGACCCCGTCGTGCCTCGAAAAGCAAGTTCTAAGCGTCGGTCCCGGCTGTCATTCGTGTAAGCGTCGGTCCCGGCTGTCATTCGTGTAAGTGTTGGTCCCGGCTGTCATTCGTGTAAGGTTGTTTTAACAGTCGGGTCGTCAGAAGATAGAAATAGGAATCGTTTGAGTCTCACAAAAATAGGCACATCCATTATTTATTAGAGTGTTCAATAATATTTTTAGGAAATTAAAAGGGAATTTTGAAAACGTTTCAATTTCTAAGACAAAATAAAAAAGTGCGTCATTTCTATCAATTACTAATACGAGTTCAAACAAATCTAACTGGTTTCTCAGTGTACGGGGTAGGGTACATTTAAAGGTTAAAACTGATTTAAATTCAACTTGCGTATTGAACACTGATAAATGATCGACCCGCTAATACGAATTGAAACAAATCTAGCTAGTTTCTCATTATCCATACCATACCGTATTCCGGCGCAGAAGATATAATAGTGCACAAGCGTGTGCGCAGACACTGGTGCACTGTCTCTCTTCCCTCACTCTCAGTCTTATGGGACGGCAATCCGACACGACCGGAGAGAGATGAGGCGCAAGATCTACCAAACTCCAAGCTGTTACTAAGAAATTGCTAATGGTAAGACCAAATAACACTCCACTGGTCGTCAGTGTTGTAAAGATCACTTAATGGAAGCTTTATGACAGACCCATTTTTATTTATAGTACCGTAATGGAACCGTGCGGTATACAAAGGGTTACGGCACGGTTTGTAGTAAATGTATACAAGTCAATCAAGCTACACCTACGCCATGATTGTTGAACCCTTAACTTCGGGCCATTCCGTTTAATTATAGCTCTATTGAAGGATTTATCTAATATCCGGAGCACTTGCGGAGCCCCACACAATATCCTGCAAGCAAACTTGCCCGTTCCTACCCGCCTGCTCCCGGAAGAAAGCGCCGGAGGCTTTGAAAAAGGAATCGAATGATAGATAACATCGACGTATCTCTTCCACCGTGTCATCATTGACACGGAAACTCTTGCCATGGAAACAGCGTATGATACTAGACCCCAGTGAAGTGATTTTTCGTCTGTCATTAAAACAAACAACAACCTGTATAAAGAACCGGCCGGACAATGTTTAAAACTACATGTTTTTCTCTTATGGGGACCCCCTTCAATTTTTAATTTATTTAATTTATGTATGTTTGTTGATAAAGCGCCAGTACAAATACACAATGTGAAAATTGCAACTGCCTACCTATTACAGTTCATGAGGTACAGCCCGCTTACAGACAGGCGAACGCACAGACGGACAGTGGAGGTTTAGTAATTGGGATCCGTTGGAACCTTTTGGATACGGAACACAAAAAAAATAGAGTTAAGAAAAGTTTTTTGAGTGAGGTTTTATCATGAGCGTGGGTTCTGTGTTTAACCCTAAATTGGGATAAGTGGTTATATACGAAGTTCTTAGTGGGGACCCACTTACTTCCTAGAGTACAAATACATAAATACATAATCAGCGCACATAATGTTCCTACTGCTGGGACACAGGCCTCCTCTCTGTGAAGGGAAGTGGGCCGTAATCCACCACGCGGGCCCAGTGCTGGCTGGTAGATGTCACAAGTCTTTGAATTTTTGGTTCTAAGACATGCCACCGGTATCCTCACGATGCTTTCCTTCACCGATTTGAGAGCTGTGATGAAATAATTAACGCAAAGTGAAGCGCCTGACTGTATTGGACCACCACTGAGTTTGTGCTGGTAATCTGTGAGTGTACTACACACTGCTGCCTACCCCGCCGTGAAATACAAGCCTGAAGTTACGTAAGCTTGTGTCAGCGTTAACTTAGGTAATGTTTCAGTGTGCGCCACGAAGCTTACTTCATTCGTTTCGTTTCAGGTTAAATGCAGTCATTAATTCTAATTTAAAACGACGCAACGGCCGGCACCAACATACATGACTCATGTTTTAAACAGAGATATGAATTTTCATTATTAGTAAAACTGTTTGTATTGGAATTAATGAGGCTATAATGACATGAATATTTACTTTTTAAAGTTTCAAATAATTATTTTATTTATTATACATTTTAATTATTGTTAATTTGAGGATTATGTGTGTAATTTTTCTCTCAGTCAGTTTTTATGATCATCTGGCAGTACTACGTACTGACTGTTTGGCTCTTCGGTATGGTTCGTCTAGACGTAAAGCTTCTTATTAGTTCTGAGTAGAGCTGCTTACTCGATTACTGATAAATACGTGCACCGAATGGACAGGTGCACTCAAATCTGTGTGGTTCTTTCCTCAAAATACCTTTTCCTGTTCCTAATAGGGTCTTACCTAGAATAAGTCTGGGACTCTAAAATAGACTATGACCTCTGAGTTCGGCTTTTCTTCTCAGAGTTGTCGAATAACACGGAACCCATCTAGTTTTAAAACATGGTATTTTACAAGATTGTTTTTACAAAAATCAACATTATTAATAGCCTGGCGGCTATTAAAGGCCGAAATCGTCCATTTTAGTTTTTAATTTAACTATTGATTGTCCAAAAGTTTAAACTTATGGAAGTGATGATAAAAAATAAAAAATGTTTGAATGGTCTAATGAAAACACAAATATCGAGTGTGGCAATAGATTGCAAATGCTTCACTTTTTGTTAATTTTTGTCTTTCATTGAAAGTGAAACGTCTGAACACAAACAAATCAGAAGTGAAAAATAAATTCATTACTGAACCGATCTAACGATATTGAGTTTCGGCAATCGGCACATTTAACTCGCCTACCGAATTATAGAAAAATGAATTGATAGGATCAGATGAACGTACACACCAGTGATGGTAAGAAAAGTTTGGAAGAAATGAGGGGGAGGGGATATGAAGGAACAATTGCCTAACAAAAACCAGAGAAGGAACCTTTGGTGGTCACATGCGTGACCACCATCAGGACACCATCCGCGTCGTCGAAACCAAAAAAAAAACATAAGTGTTAAAACCGCGTTTATTCCCCTGTGTTATTAAACGAGCAAAATTATATGGCACTCGATAATTACAAATTACAAAGAGGGTAAAAGTTTATCTGGCTATCAGCAAAAATTTTTTACGTCACAGTTGCAGTCTGAAAAATCCCCGTCAAGCGTCACTTAATTATTTATCATCCCGCAACTATTTGTCAAAAAAACAAGGTCTTGTGGTAAAATCACAGATTTACACAGTATTCCGTGATTACATTTAAAATTTGTTACAATCCTGATCGTGAAACCTGAAAAAAACCCGCGTAAAAAGTTTGCAAAAAGTTTCCATTGCACTCACAATTAAAAATATTCAACCGTCACACAAACAACACGCAAGATATCCGAAAAATCTCCTAATAACACAAGAAAAAATGCTCTATTGTAAACAATTTTGCTGTCACTTATCTCCCAGCCTAAGACGTTCGCCCGAATTACGAGTACAATTAAAATTTGTATCTTTTTTAACGCGGTACAAAGGTTTGGAATATTTAAAAAGGATTCATGTTGGTTTAAAAAAAATGTTGTTTTTGAAAAAACAAGTTTTTAGTGACGTACCTTGTTCGCGAGGGATAATCGTCGCCTGTGGCATGAGGACGTCTATCGCACACCGGTTGCGCGCGGATACTGTCTGTCAACTGCTTCTACTGGCTGGTTTCGGCGGGATTCTCACGGTGTGAGTGAGGCGACTTTAGACTTACTTGACCGTATGAACTATCGATAAGCATATCTGCGTCAACCTTTATTGTTATCATGAACATAATTAATGTAAATCATCATTAGTTACTTTGTCTAGGACAGTCATAGTGTTCGGTTTTGCTGAATCATTAAAATTATTTTATTTGCATTACTGAGTAATCTACGTATTATTGCAATTAATTTATCAGATAATTTTTTTAATAAATAAAACAAAACATTAAATAACTACAGACATACACATAGCGACGGGGCGTCCCGCCCAATCTTTAAGACGCCCGAAAATTCGATAGCCAAAGTTTCACGCACAAAAACATCGAGTCTAACATCACTAGTGAAGAACGCATGCGCGGTAGGTTTCCCCAGCGATTGCCCAGCAAAATAACCACGTTGATTGATTCTGCAACTTGTGCGCAGGTTAACTCTACACGTGCGTAAGCCGCCAATTCTTTGAGAACTACCCGACACCCCGCTCGGCGCAGAACTACGAGGCTAAGGGGGTGTTTAGACAAAAATTACGGTTCAACATAGAGCGGTCGCTCTTATCTGGGCTCGCTTGTTTTAAATGGCACACGCAAGTTTTGCGCGCGGATTTTACTTGCGGTTTTTTTCTCGTTTAGGAATTACGGCGTGCGAATTATTTTACGTATTTTTTTCGGTAGTATAATTATAGATTTACAAAATTATAGATAGTTTGTACTTTTTATTAAAATGATAATTTTCGGTGAACTACAGTTGACTAAATATTAAAGTTGAAGCAATAAAACATTTTACAAAACATTTAAGTAAAGTAAATTATATTATGTACGCCCGTAGCGGTCAACTGGAGGGTAGGGTCTAATCTACATAGTTTGTTCCATGACGAAGGTTCTGGCCTCACTTGGGCGCCTGCCACAACATAACTGAGAGATTGACTTGTGCGTTAAGTCTCGTCCACAAAGGCGCGACGCCACTGCGAGTCGCGCGACGAGAGGTGCCGTTGTGTCGCGCTGTGGCGTCGCGCCGTTTTGCGGGAGCTTTTATGGGGATCGCGGGTTAGATTTGTTCCTATAAAAGCATGTCCAATGGAAACTCCGTTCTACGCTAGACCAGCGCAAGTTCAAAGGATTACCGCCCATATTCGGTCGACTGTACCATTGATTTTCAGCTCCTTGAGGTATAACTAAAGAAAGATTTTGAAAAGGTATTTTGAAGTAGGTACCTAAGTAGCCGTAAAAAATGAACACATAAGTAATATCTCTTTCATAATTCACCTGCCAGTAAGAGACAGCAACACTTTTAGCTAAGTTAAAATCAAATCAAATCAAAAAGATTTATTTGCTACAAATTTAGTTGAACTAGATCGTGTCCATAATCTTGATCACTGAAAAAGTGTAACTTTGTTTCTTTTCCCAACTTCTTTTCTTTGAGAGGAAAAGGTATGAACTTGATTCTATTATTCTGTTTTCCGCTGGAAGGTTTTCCCCTTACTTGCGGATTCCTTTCAGTGGTACACACCGGTGGATTTGTGACGGACGGGTCTGAAGTTACGGAATGCGTGGTAGGTTTTATTATTAAAATTCAACAAGGAAATAGTAAAATGTAAGTATGAATACATCAGGCCAACCGTTTAACTGAGACGGTGTCTGACGTTACTGCGGGGTGCAGGGTGGGGGGAGGTGACGTGACGCTATCAGCATTTCTGAACCGCGCTCAAGAGCTGTCAGTGACATCATTGTTTTAGCAGAACTTTTTATGTCATTTTGCGTAGCAGCGGACAGCATAAACTTCATTTCGCAGAAATCGCTCGGCAGACACACATTTATCACACATTCAAAACTCATAATTTTATAAGTTAGAATCATTTAGGCATAAATTTCATATCCATAATAATTAAAAAGTAGAACCATCTTATCGCAGAAAGTTCACAGTCAGAATCGTATTTTGGAAAACACTTCATATCGATAGTCATTAAAAGGCAGAACTATCATATCTCAGAAAGTATCCATTCTCAGTTAAAATCACATTGCAAACCAGCATACACCATGCCTGCAGCATCCAGGCAAGCATGCAACAGGCAGCAGGCATGGTTTCTGTCACGGATCCGGCGCTGCGGGGCTCCGGCGGTCCCACGCGAGCTTATCGTCGCAGATGGTTTTAACGGTCACCACCGTACCTTCGGCTTGCCAGACTCAGCCGCGGCGGCGAGCGTTAAAGCCACCTGCTCTTCATCTCGCGGGCCGCTTCGGCCCTCCAGGCCTACGCGGGCTTAAATTACACTCTAGGGATAGGGCAGACAAAAACTACGTGGAGTCGGTTTTGCTGCGATTCGTTTCTGTTAATAACTCTTGTAGCACAACATGTTGACTTTTTACAATACTTATTTTTTTATTTTTATTTAAGGTTAAAAATGATATTTGATAGAAATGGCCATATGCCTAATAGAACTATTCCAAATGAAATTCTACCAAATAAAATTCTGCCATCTTAAAAGTATGCCATTGTAAATTCGGACATATAAACATTCGGCCAAACAGCAATTACGTGTACTAAGTATCGGGAATTTGTCAATAAATCAAAAAATACAAATTATTCATCTAAATTTATTTTATCGCCTTCAAAGTAGGCCCCATCGCTTGCAATACAACATCTCCACCGCTTCACCCAGTCTTCCATACATTTTTCATAGGCTATTTGCGGTATGGCCTTTAGCTCATTCAGCGAATTTTCTTTTATGGCTTCTATCGACTCAAAACGTTTTCCTCGAAGTGGTAATTTTAACTTGGGAAATAAAAAAAAGTCAGACGGAGCCATATCAGGTGAATACGGTGCTTGGTCGAGAACTTTTGTTGAATTTTTCGCTAAAAACTCTTTCACTATAATGGCTGTGTGTGATGGTGCATTATCATGGTGCAGCATCCATGAGTTGTGTTGCCACAAATCTGGACGTTTTCGGCGGATACTCTCACGCAAACGCTTCATGACGCCTAAATAATATTCTTTATTCACTGTTTCTCCCTCTGGAAGGAATTCGGAGTGAACCACACCACGGTAGTCAAAAAAAACTGTCAACATCACCTTGATTTTGGAGCGACTTTGCCGCGGTTTTTTGGGTTTCGGCTCGTTTTCGAGACGCCATTCTGAAGACTGTTGGCTTGTTTGCATGTCGTACTCATAAACCCATGTCTCGTCGCCAGTTATTATACGTTTCATAAAGGTCGGATCCGTAGAAGCTCGGGAAACCATGTCTTCAGCGACATGCTTTCGCTGCGCTTTTTGAACAAAATTGAGCTCTTTTGGAACTAGTCGAGCGGCGACGCGATTCATGCCTAAAATGTCAATGAGAATGTTGTGGACGGACTTAAAAGATATTTTCACCTCACTAGCCAACTCTCTCAGACTCATACGTCGATTTTCGAGCACTAGCTTCTCGATTCTGTCGATGTTTTCTTTGGTCGTAGCGGTTGAAGGTCTACCAGAACGAGGTAAGTCTACTACTACTTCTCGGCCTTCTTTAAAAGCCTTATACCATTCATAAGCCCTTGTTTTCGATATACACGATTCGCCGTAGGTATTTCGCAACATTTGTAGTGATTCACCACATGAAATATCATTTGAAACACAAAATTTAAGGCACACTCTTTGTTCAACAATATTTTCCATTGTAAAAATCGACGAGGACTCAAAACTATGACCAACAAAAAGTGTAGTTTAAAACAAATTAAATGACAGATCCCGCTCAAATTTTGCGCGCTAAATCAGTACAGTGCTACCAACCTGCAGTAAAAAAATTAGAACGACCTCTTTTACGCGGGTCTTTTTATTGACATATTCCCGATACTTTTTACACAGAGTAGTATGTTTAATATTTTTTATGCCTTAAAACTATTCGTTCAAAGAAGACTATGCTAAGTGTGTTATGCCAAATAAATTTCGGAGTACCAAGATTCTGCCAGACAGAGGGGAGGAGACCCATTTTCACATGGCCATCTAGACAAAGTTTGGCTATCACAGGTAGAACAAAAATATGTTCCTATCGAGTTTTACGTCACCCACAAGTGATATCACAAAGACCTCCGAGCGTCATTATTAACTCCTTGATTTAACCCACAAGATTTAAGAAGTATTGAAGTAGTTCCCGACCAAACATTTGTCCAACTTCCCCTTCACCGCCACTCATAAGTTAAACGTTAAACTTATTAAAGTTTACTTTTATCCTCAGTCTTAAACTTTATAGTCATAGTCCGGACGAAGTGGGAATAATCGAGAACTCGCTCTTTTGGCTTAGTGTGGCCATTTTGCTTACCTCAAGTCCGCTTCTCTTTTCGTTCGCGCAGTAAAAATGATCAATGCATCTATTTGTAGACCCGTCGTCTACGGCGCTTCACAGAAGTAAAGTGTGAAGGTACTGTATTCTAGAAGATCGGTAGCCGCCACATGAACAAAATCAGAAAAATATATTATATTCTTCAGGATTTATGCTAATTAGATAGTGTTTTTATATTTATATTAACCCTTAAAAATCATACTAATATACAATTGCAATCATTCTGATTTATTGTCAGATTATTCTACAAGTACTCGTAACATATTAACTTAATAGTGTCTGATTGTTTTTTTTTCATGCAGTCTGATAATGACCGACCGTCTTGTCAGTCTTTTATTGGTAATTATGGGTTTGAATTAACGGTGTCAAAAACCGCTTTTCAAGAAAACATACAAACCTACTTTCATAATGCTTTTTGGCGGCCACCGCCCTTCTTAGGATCCGTAGCTGTACAAACCCAAATCACCCATGTTACAGCACCAACTCCGCACACGACGCAACTTACTAACGCGTTATTAACTAGTTTTTGATTGGTTGCGTCGTGTGCGGACCCTCCATTCAAATACCAGAGCTTTGACATTCCGGCTACTCATCACTGATTTGAGTTTGTAACACGTTACTTTTGGTTAGCATTGTGGAACTTTGTGTGAGAAAAAACATTTTGAAACAGATTTCATCTCAAGCATTTTATTTTTGGTATTTAATTTCATCACCACTGCTATCAAAACGGTGAAGGAAAACATCGTGAGGAAAACAGCATGTCCTAGAAACAAAAAATTTGAAGACATATTGTGACATCTACCAACCCGCAATGGGCCCGCGTGGTGGATTATGGCCCACTCCCTCTCACTGAGTGGAGGCCTGTGTCCCAGTGGGAACGTTATAGGCTGATTATGCTATTTCATCTACATAGATATTATCATGTATGTAGTCGCCAAGTCTAATGGTACCATACCCGTTACGATATACTTGCGAAAGTTTATTCTGCGTGTCACCGCTCGCCCGGCTTGCCCGGGTCGGATAGTTGTGCTAATTTATCCCACACAAGTTTGCAAATCTTTTGCAAATCCCAGTTTGCGTAAGTCTAATGTAATCAGGGACATAAAAACACCTTCATAAACGTTACAGAATTATAAGTGTTACATTTTTAATGAATAACAGAATGTAATATGTAAGAAATGTTTTTTTCAATGTGTTAACCCAAAACACTTACAAAAGTGTAACAGATATAAAAGTGTAACAGGAAAACGCAACTTTACCAAAATATCCCTAGTCCCGACTGGATTGCGGCTATTATGGCAACGCCGCGTCTGTCTGTCCGCCGCGCGCTGTTGCGTTTTTTTTTAAAATTGTTTCCAAATCAAATCATTTATTCGTTTGCAAACATGGGTAATTAAATTAGTACATAGATGTGTTCTTTTTTAATATTGCTCCATGTTCCACCGTCATGGGCATGCAAATCGTGTTTGTACACAAATGTATGACGTTGTAATTTTAAATAACAATTTTAAAAAAATATAATAATACAAAATACAAAAAAAAAACAAATTAATGTCAAATAGTTTCAATTAAAGTAAAATGTCATTATACTCGTAATACAAAAAATGTCGAATAGTTTGAATAACAGTATAAAAGTCATAATAATACAGAAATGTCAGATGTTATTTGGGTTGCAGTAACAATATAAAAATAAACCATATAAAGCAAAATAACAAATGTCAAATGGAATAGTAGCACGTCAATCAGTCAGTGATTCATCAATAGGGAAGTCGTCAGTTGTGTAATAACATTTTACAATTAATGTTTTGTTTAGTGCCCTTTTGAGAGCAGTGGTGGCCCAGTGGTAACGGCCGCGACTTACGAGTTGTAGGTCGTAGGTTCCAACCCAGACAGGCGCTTTACTTTGTGTAAATTATTTCATAAACACTGCTCTCAAAACGGTGAAGGAAAAAATCGTGAGGAAACCGGCATGTCCTAGAACCAAAAATTCGAAGACATGTGACATCTGCCAACCCGCACTGGGCCCGCGTGGTGGATTACGGCCCACTCCCTCATACAGAAAGGAGGCCTGTATCCCAGCAGTGGGAACATAATAGGCTGATTATGTAGTGCCTACTACCCTACTACCTACTTGAATTTGGATCGACGAACTATTAACTGTTAAGTTACTCGTATAATCGAGTTGATGTTTTTCCAGCTCACGCTTTATCATTTTACTATTCATTGAGTCTCTAATGGCTACAGGTATTTGGTTAAGTAAATTGGTTATTGTAATAGAAGCGTAATGAGCTGAAACTGCTGTCTGCAACAGTCTTTTTTTTCTCTGCTACTGTATATATCTCTTAAACTCGCTAAGCAGGTTAGTTTACCATCCAATAATAAATTATGAACTACCTACGTATCCTCGTACATAAAATGAATAGACACATTATTGTATACAGCATCACTCAAGCATCCGGTCTTCACGGACCAACAGCGCCCAGCGTGCTAACTACTGCTCCAATAGTTCGGATACGTTCGCAATGTCGGAGCTTGCACCAATACAACGTGCGACGATGCATGTTTCGGTCTCGGTACTCAGATATCTACGAGGAGGTAGTTTTCGTCGAAACGGATAGTTGCAGAACTTACAGATTCGCGGAGCACATTAGTTGCGTGAATATATATCATAGTAGATACCCGTTATATATGAGTCTGTATAGAAATTGAGCAACCAATCTTGCAACTGCATAATTTTACAACGGAAAGGGCAGTTTTCTTCTACACTTCTGAAGTAGAAGGAAATTACTTTCAGTGTCTTTTCAAGACAAAGTATTATATAAACAAGGCGACCATAACGATGTATTCATAAGTATTTAATGTTATAAATGCGAGAGTAACTTTGTCTGTCAGCCTGTCAGCCGATCTGTTAATTTTCACTGGTTAACGGCCGAATTCGATGAAATGTAGCACACAGGTAGACCGTGGCCTGCGTTAGGCCATCGATTACTTTCTATCCCGGTAGTACGATGGATAATAAGCGACTTCCACGCGGGCAAAGCCGCGAACAAAAGATACAGTTCAGTTGTAGCCAATATAGTTTACTAGTTGCTACTATTTCTAATGTCCGGAATTCAACTCAGAACATCCAATTATGAGCGACCGCGCCAGGTAGGAGGTAGTGCTTGTTTAATAGAGTGCTGCAGGAAACAAACATTGCAAACGTAATGTCGGTCCCGGTGTTCAATAAAACTGTTGAACGTATGTGTTCAGTGCCTAGTGGCTCTTTATGATACTAATCGGAATTGAGTGCAGTAAAAGACAGCGTTAAGAGAGACTTTAATAGTGCAATACTTAACTACAGCCGGTGTAGTATGGGCAGACAGACCGGTTAGCACCTAAGCCCGGTCACGGCCTCTAGCGATGTGACTAGCGACGCTACTTTCGTCAAAGGACGCGCGCGTGTTAGATAATTAATTTCGATAGTATTTTATTATTGGAATATTGTTTACTGGATAACGGCGTCTGGCACATTTAGGAACCTTGGGACTATCTAATTTGTTTACAAAAATAACACTCTTACCTTGTAAAAACCACTTAGATGTTTATTAATATAAATTATTATGTAATGTTATATTTAATGATACTTGTAGTATATATTTTTGGCTATCTTCAATTTGATTTTTCATTAAATTTATAAGACCCATAGGTATGAAGTAAAATTAAATCAGTAACTCAGGATATTTTCAAAATTTCACGATTCGAGTCTTCGATTTTCACTTGGCTCCCTCCTCGAAAAAAACCCTTTTGTCAATTTCTTATTTGAGAGAAAGCTTGAAACACTATCTGTGTGACTGTAAAAGTATTTTTCTTTTATTAGTTTCATCACTTTTGCGCTCTCGAAAATATAGCTTATCGTGCCTTGAACATGTTGTATTATTATAAAATTAAATTTAAATTTTACGGTTTGCTTAATAATAGAAAAAAATACATTAATGATGTTTTTTAAGGGATTTTTGCAAATAATTATTTTTCTGCCATAATTCGTATCGAAGTTGAAAAAAGTGGTCCGTCCACCCACGTGCAAGTAAACCATATTATTATTGATGTTTTAATTAAACGTTTGTACAAGTAAAAGAATAACATCAGTCTCGCGTCATTTTTTGGAAAACATGTTGCAATTGTTTTGCCCATGAATAACAAATTTATTTGAAAATCCCTGTACAGCCACTTGTCAAAGAACTGTACTTACTTTTCTAATTACAAACAATTTTGGTTATATTCTTTTACGCTTTTTCACAATTAATTAAAGGGTTATCTCTCTTCCCTATCAGAAGAGGGTCACAACGTATTTTCAGAAGTACCAATTTTTGTTTTGTTTTAGTGTTTTGCTGTCGTTGATCCATTCGTTGTTTTATTATTTCGAGGCCGCTTAGTTCGGTGTGAAGTTTTTCGTTGTAACGTGCATTAGTTGTTCCGTGATTCGTAATCAAATGTTTTCATTGTAACGAAATTGGTTGCTACGTGTTTGCGTCATTACATTATTCGTCATTGCGAACTTTCGGCGCCACATTATGCGGCGTAGCATATTTCGAAGTCACGTAGTGGACTCGTTTAGATTACAAGCTTAAAGCATTTACGACGTTTTTAATTCGTGGAAGAAGTCTAATCTAATCTTCCGTCTCATGTTGCGGGAATTTGAAGATTTTTTTTTTTTCACAAAGCAGATGGTCGCTCCGTTGAGACGAGGGGACCGCGCTCGACTTTTCGGCTGCTCTGTCATTTAATTAATTTGCATAAATAATATGTTCGTAATTTTTCATAAATGATAGGAAAGAAACTGTTTAACAGAAATCATAAAAAAAACACATAATAAAAATAACGTTGATACTACTCTGTCAAGAAAGTACCGGGAATAGATCAATAATGCACAAAATGTTAGTTATTCATCCAAATTTATTTTATCGCCTTCAAAGTATATGCTCCTTCAGAAACGATACGCTTATGCCAATGAATAATCCAACCAAATAACCATTTTTAACGATTTTCCGGAATTCAGTTCAGTTCTCGCCGAAAAATTCTCCTTTATGTCTTCTACCGAATGAAAACGGGTACCACGAAGTGGTAATTTGAGTTTAGGTAAAAGAGAGAAGTCGGCTGGAGACATATATCTGGTGAACAAGGTGCTTCCTCGATGGTATTTGTTGAGTCCAATTTGCTCTCTTAAACGCCGCATAACGCACAAATATTTTTTTTATTTACAGTGATAGTCAATGAAAACAGTCAACATGACTTTCACTTTTAATCGACTTTGGCGTGGTTTTTTCGGTTTCGGTTCAGTTGGAAGGCGCCACTCCGATCTCTGTTAACTTCAGTTGAAGACGTTGATGGCCTACCAGAGCAAGGCATCATATCTCGACCGCTATTAAATGCTTTGTACTACTCAATAAATACGTGTTTTTGATAAAGTCACACCGTAAGCCTTCTGTAACATTTTCCGTGACTCTAAAAACGAAATTCCACTGGCGATGCAAAATTTAAGACAAACTCTTTGTTCCATGCATTTGTCCAGTACGAAATTTGGAATACGCACTAGATAATTATGATATCTAGTGCGTATCTAAAAGCAGCACTGTATTTAATCTAAACAACAGATGCAACTCAAACTCAAGATGACATACATTTTATTTTGACTAGTTGACGGTATAGTTCAATTAGACCTATTGCTCTGCTTTTCAGTCAATTTTCTTTCGGAGAAAATTCACAACATAGCCAACTAGCCATTTTCAGGTACATTTAAAAGTTTGAAGCGGAGATTTTTTGAAGGGATTATTGTCAAACTTCCTTGTCTTCGACGTAGTCTTTCTTCTAATATGCTTTATTGGTAAGGACACGTTTGATGTGGTTGCCCTCTTTTATAAAATGCCCTCTTTTATAAAATGAAAACTGAATCTAAGTCAGCTGTCGATCCCCACAGCAGATCGCCATAAGACATGTTAATGTAGAAACATGGGGTCTCAAGTCATAGGCATAGGTAACCGATATGAAATTAACAATCATTGGAAAGCGATAAACGGCAGCATTTTGGCCGAAGTAAGATTAGTAAAACTCAAAACATCCTTATTTAGTTTGACATATTTGTTAATTCGTATAATTATTTATTATGTTAATAAATAATTATACGAATTAACAAATATGTTATTATATATATTCGTAAAACCAGGGAAAAACTTTTTGTACTTTATGATCTAAAGCAACACATGAATAATACAAGCTTTCACCAGTATGTTGCAAAATATTCTAAAACTTTTAAAAATGTGTGCAAAATTGCTAAAGCTCTTTTATTTTATTCCTAATATAACGATTAGGAATAAAATAAAATCAGCCGATGATAAAATAAAAACTACCTGGCAAATAATAAATAATGAAACAGGTAGGAAAAAACAGCGTAATACTGAATTTAATTTAGAAACTGCACGTGGCCCCATCAACTCAAATGTAGATATAGCTCAGGAATTAGAAAACTTTTTTGCTAATATTCCCCTAAAAACAACTGAAACTTTATATTCCTCACCCGAGTTATCTGCTGCCTTACTTAGAAAGAATGTAAAGGCATGCCCTTTGGAGTTTAGGTTTCAGCATACAAACCCCCAGGCTGTTATAAAAGCTTTTAAAGATCTTAAAATTAAATCAACAGAAGATCTCTGGGGAATGTTTGTAAGTCTGTGGAACTTTCATCGAAACTATTGCGCCCTATTTAGATGTCATATTTAACACCAGTGTAGACCAAGGTGTCTTTCAGGATCTCATGAAACACAGTAAAGTAGTTCCTTTGTTCAAATCCGGTGATAGTAAAGAACTCAAAAATTATAGGCCTGTATCAATTCTACCAGTTCTCAGTTTTATTTTGCATACAAAATATTCCTCGTCGCGAATCTCTCAGAGAACTATTTAAATTGATTCATATTATGACAGTACCTTGCCAATTCATTTATAAAAGTATTTAGTATATCAGAAAAAATCTACATCTTTTTAGTAAAATAAGTGACTGACATAATTTTAATACTAGAAATAAAGAGGGTTGATCTATTTTAGACCAACCATTTTTCAGATTAGCTAAAGTACATACATCATTTATGGGGTACTGTGTTAAATGTTATAACAAAATACCTTGTGATATATTGCAAAAAAAAAAAAAAAAACTTTTCTTTGTAAACAAGTATATTACAAATTAGACGATTATATACAAGATAGGAATGCCTGGAAACATGATGGTCCAGCTCCATAGGACAATCCAATCTAGACAAAATCATACCTACTGGTTGCTAATTTAATTGCATAATTTGTTATTTTTACTCAACTCTCTGACTTATTATATAACACTGACTTATTCCTAGTTAATATTTTAGGATAACCATATATTTTTACAATGTTTGTAAAATGTGTGAGCTTTGTTTTAAATTATTTTTACCAATTGTGGAATAGTATTTTTATTCTTGGTGCAGTCTTCACATATCAAAATATAATTAATGTATACAAAATATTGTTAAACATTTTAAAACAGTAACGGTGGAGTTTCTTGCCCATTCTTCTCCATACGAAACTACCTTTTGGAAGGGCGCCTAGTTTTAATTATATTTAAATGTAAATGTTGACGTTCAAAAGTGCCTTTTAGTGCCTATTTGAAATAAATGCTTTGCTTCGCTTTTTTTTATAACCTCTATTGTACCATATTTCTAGCAAATAAATATTTTTTATTTGATTTGAATTTGATTAAAAATGTTAGTTCGAAAAACGGCCCTTGCACAGATAAGTTGTTCGAAATGGATAAACATACCTATTGTATTTAGAGCCTCGAATCATGGGTGTGGTTGGATTTTGGTTTCGTAACACATTAGACATTAGCAACCGCTTTCATTTTGACACTTCAACAACTTATTGTGTTATTTACGTTGTTGAGCAGACAATTTTGATGCTGAGAAAAACAAAAAGTTCGTATAGCTAGCAAATAAAAGCACTCTATATTAAAGGCAATATCTCATGAAGGGTCCGAATAATCGGATTACTTGTTGAAATGTCCAATTTGAGCATTAATTTATTTAATTACTTGTCGGCACCCTCCTTATTCCCAAACGGATTAAATTGAACTGTAAGGGGTCTTTTTCATCTCCTCGTTTTGCCAGAAATGTATTCACGTCCGGTTTTCAAGATATTGTGTCAGATAGACATAAAATCTTTCATAATTGGTTATCGTTAAAAACTTTTGACCAATTCAAGCATTTTTTTCTTTATGTAGGTAATTAGGTTGCCCACGCCATTTTTTTACTCAAACTCAAGCTCAAAGCATTTATTTCAAATAAACCAATTACAGGCACTTTTGAATTGTCAAGGTCGGTCGGTCAGAAAAATGAAGCTAGTTGCCCATTCCAAAGCGTAGTAGGTACCTATGGAGAAGAACGGGCAAGAAACTCCACGGACACTCTTTTAAATCAAATTATGTTTACAATAGATTGGTTACATCATTCATGTTGAAATTATGCATGTGAGAACGATGCAGAACGTTAAAAGCCCCGTTATTTAAATATGAAAATGAAATTCGAAAATAAAATTTTATTAAAATACGCAGTGGCAGCTAAGAGATGACCAGTCTCAACTGACGGCGCCCGTTCACGAACATGACGCATGGATTAGCACCATTCAACTCAACCTTTTTAAGGGAGCTAAATGATCCAACACACGCGCCACCATCAGCGAAACATTAAAGTGAGCATGACATACTCTCAGCCGCCAGGACACATTCAAGTCAATGAAAGACGTACCCTGTAAATGGTAGCTTTAAAGCATGTACATAGTACTCACATAATATGGCATATAGCAATTATACAGTACAAAAAAATTGAGTTTATACAATGCAAAGATTCTTGTTTTTAATCTTCAGCAGCTCCAACAGTATTTTCAAATGCTAATCAATTAGTTGATGCGTCCTTGAGGAGCAGGACCAGCGATTAGCCAAGCATTTTTATCAGCAATGTAATCCCCTAACTTATAATATGCTCGGCTGCATAGTGTGCGTTTTATACAAGATTTAAATTTGGTTTCATTCAGTTGATGTATGTGGGGAAGTATTTTATTGTAACATCTTAAACAGTACCCCATGAAAGATGAGTCTACTTTAGCCAGCCTGAAACCAGGTTGAACTAATTGGTCCCTATTTCTAGTGATATAACTGTGTCTTTCACCTCTTTTACTAAAAAGATGTTGATTTTTCCTTACGTACATGATGTTTTCATAGAAATATTGACAAGGTACCGTCATGATGTTAATATCTTTGAACAATTCCCTTAGAGAGTCGCGCCTGCGGAGGCCATATATGGCTCTGATGGCTCTTTTCTGCAGAATGAAAATGGACTCGATGTCTGCAGCCCGTCCCCATAGTTAAATACCGTACGACATAATACTATGAAAGTAACTAAAATAGACTAGTCTCGCGGTATCTACATCAGTAAATTGACGGATTTTTCTCACAGCATATGCTGCTGAACTTAGCCGTCCTGCAAGGGATGTTAAATGAGGACCCCATTGAAGCTTTGAATCGAGCGTGATCCCCAGGAAAACAGTTTTATCGACGAATTCTAGTTTCTCTTGATTCAATACTATCTCACAATTAGTACTTTTGACATTTGGTAAAGAAAATCTTATGCACTTAGTTTTTTTCCCATTTAATACTAAATTATTAGCAGTGAACCAGTTTTGCATCTGCAGTAAGACGTTATTCACGTCGTCAAGATTTAATGCACCCTATTAATTTTAAAAATTAACGAAGTATCGTCAGCAACTATCACCATTTGTGGTTGGGTTTTAAACAAATGAGGTAGATCATTAATATAAACTAAAAAGAGGAAAGGACCCAATATCGAGCCTTGTGGTACACCCATTTTTACTTTTAGACCGAGTGAATTAACACTGTTTATTTGGACTTCCTGTTGTCTATCATTCAAATAAGATTTTAATCAACTGAGCGCAAGTTTTCCAAGTCCGTAATGTTCAAGTTTTAAGAGCAGGGTTTCGTGGTCGACGCAATCAAATGCCTTGGAGAGGTCACAAAAGATTCCTATGGCGTCTTGAACCTCTTCCCACGCTGTAAATATGATAAGGTGACACCGGCGTCAGTCGTACAACGTCCCTTTGTGAAACCATTCTGTTGACCGTGTAAGATATTATTGGTGTCGAAATGATTTAACATTTGATTCAGCATTACCTTTTCAAACACCTTGCTGAAAACCGGCAACACGGATACGGGTCTATAATTATTGGTATCTTTACTGTCCCCGGATTTGAAAAGTGGTATTACCCCTACTAGTGCCACATGCCTAGATAATATTTATACAGATATTGTACCAAGCCACAAAGAAATTATTAATTTACTAGATTCTGATCATTGCGGACAAAGGATTACTTTTGAAAACCAAAACAACAAAATAAGTAAAAAGGATATCACTGTCAACCCGAAAACTACAAGCCGCTTAGAGGCTTTTAAATTTAAACTAATAAATAATTTACCACTTTTGTATTCTCCTGTTCATGCTGATCCTAATCATCTATATGATGAGTTCTTTAATATTTACTGTAAACAATTTAATTCGATCTTTATTCCCAAAACTATCTCGGTTAATAGTAATGCATCTTTCAGTGATTGGGCTACCATTGGTATTCATAAAAGTAGAACACGGCTTTATGAGCTGTATAATGAAAGGACTTATGTTAACACTGCTGAATTTAATTTATATGTTAGAAATTATTCAAAACTGTTTAAAAAAGTTTGTGTTATGGCCAAGTCACGTTATTTGGGTTCGAAGATTAAAAGCAGTAGTAACGTAATTAAAACGACTTGGAAAATTATTAATAGTGAAACGGGAAGGTCTAGCAACAGAAGTACTGACTACAGCCTGTCTATTAATGACAACATAATAAAATCAGACTCACAAGTCGCCGCGGCCTTTGAAAAATTTTTTTCAGATATTCCCGTTTCAACTACTAAATCCCTTAACTCATCGCCTTCTGTTGCTGAGTCTTTGCTAAAAGAAAATGTAAAATTTTGCGATTCGGAATTTAATTTTGAACATATTACATGTAGGGATATAATCAAAGTTTTTCACACTTTAAATGTAAAAAAGACTGCAGATCTGTGGGGTAACTCTGTAGAAGTTGCTAAGTCTATTATAGACATTGTAGCACCTACTCTAGTTCTTATCTTTAATAATTGTATTGACTGTGGGGAGTTTCCTGACCTTATGAAAAAAAGTAAAATAATACCTTTGTTTAAATCAGGTAGTACATCAGACCCCACAAATTATAGACCTATTTCAGTACTACCAACATTTAGTAAAATTTTTGAGAAATTAATTTTAGACCAACTGCAAAGATTTTTTAACAGACACAAATTATTACATAGCAAACAATTCGGTTTTACAAGGGGTCGTTCAACTACTGATGCCGGTGTTGAACTTTTAGGACATATTTATAATGCTTGGGAAGATAAATGCGATGCCTTGGGCATCTTTTGTGATTTGTCCAAGGCATTCGATTGCGTTCTTCATGAAACGTTAATCAGGAAACTCCGTCACTACGGGATCCGAAACACCGCTCTGGATCTTCTTACTTCATACTTGAGTAAAAGGATTCAGAGCGTTGACGTTAATGGAGAAAGATCTCCCGGATCTATCTTAACAATGGGAGTTCCACAGGGCTCAATTCTTGGTCCTTTCTTGTTTCTTATTTATATTAATGACTTGCCTTACCTCATAAAGGATAATCATGATATAGTGTTGTTTGCGGATGATACTTCACTTTTGTTTAAACTTAAACGTCAGCAGCTGGTTACTGACGATGTAAATAACGCGGTCTCAAAAATAGTTCACTGGTTCAATGTTAATAATTTACTTCTTAATGAAAAGAAGACTAAATGCATTAAGTTTACGCTACCTCACGTTAGGCAGGTGAAAACGAATGTGTTGATAAAGGGCGAAGAATTGAAACTTGAAGACAGCACAGTATTCTTGGGCTTAACTTTGGATGCTAAGCTTCAGTGGGGCCCACATATTGATAAATTGTCAAAAAAGCTAAGCTCCGCAGCATACGCTGTTAGAAAAATTCGAAATTTAACTGATTTAGAGACAGCCCGTTTAGTATACTTTAGTTATTTTCATAGTGTGATGTCGTACGGTATTCTTTTGTGGGGAAATGCCGCCGACATGCAGACTATATTTGTTTTGCAGAAAAGAGCTGTTAGATCAATTTATAAATTAAGTCCGAGACACTCTCTCAGAGAGAAATTTAAGGAAATTAATGTAATGACTGTGCCTTCTCAGTATATTTATGAAAATCTTTTATATGCCCACAAAAACATAAAATTGTTTAAAAAATACAGTGATATCCATAATATAAATACTAGGAACAAACACAAATTTGTTGTACCTACAACAAGGCTCAAGAAAATAGGTGGGTCGTTCAGATGTCAATGTATACGCTTTTATAATAAACTTCCAAGCCATGTTCAAGATCTAAGCCTTAATAAATTCAAATCATTTATTAAACGTAAGTTGTGCCAGAAAGCTTTTTATACAGTCAAAGACTACATTGAGGACAAAAAGGCTTGGGACTGACCTGCTCCAATTTTTGCATACTGAGTGTGTTTTTTTTTTTTTTGTTTGGTACGTAACTTTTGTTTTATTTTATATACACTTTGAAATTTCATGATTATGACATGAATATTTACTTTGTATAATATTATTATTATTTTAATTTCGTGTGAGGACTTAGTGGGTATTATTTCTATATATTTTGTCTATCTCAGTTATTTCATAATTTTTTTATATCTGGCAGTTTGAGTACTTAAAGCGGCCTACCCAAATGTCCTTTCTTTGGTATTGTTCGTCGAATCGTTGAGCTCCTTACGTTTTGAGTTGAGCTGCACGATTAATGACAAATGCGTGCACTGACTGGACAGGCCCACTCAAATCTGTATGGTTCTTTCCTCAAAAGACCATTTCAGACACCTACCTACATGGTCCTCATATGATCTGTAAAATAAACAATGACATGAATACTTACCTAGGTATTATTTTATTGTTATTATTGTGAATGTTAAGACTATGTGGGTCATTTTTATTTTTTACTTTTGTTTTTTTATATTTTATTATCTCAGTTAATTTTAATCGTAACTTGGTCTGGCGGTTTGAGTAATTATGCGGCCTATCCAATGTCCTTTCTTTGGTATTGTTCGTCGAATCGTTGAGCTCCTTATGTTTTGAGTTGAGCTGTACGATTACTGACAAATGCGTGCACTGACTGGACAGGTCCACTCAATCTGTGTGGTTCTTTCCTCAAAAGACCATTTCAGACATCAATCCACATGGTCTTATCATGATCTGACCAAGATTATGTCTGGACTTTAAAAGAGACTGTGACCTCTGAGTTTGTTTCGGCTTTTCTTCTCAGAGTAGTCAGATAGGAAACGCCGACCTCATCTAGTTTAAAAAAAATGTTTGACGTGTAAAAGTGTTTGTACAAACCCACTTACAGAAATAAAAATCATTTATCATTTACCTTACTGTATTTCATTAGATCCGGGAATACTCCTTGATCCACACACAAATTAAATATTAAAGCCAAGTATGGCGCTATAGTCTCAATAATGGAGGTACAAACTTTAACAGACATTCCCCATAGATCTTCTGTTAGTTTGATCTTGATTTGCTTGAAAGCTTTCACTACTATTATGGGGTTTATATGCTTGAATTTAAATTCAATCTGGCAAGATGAAGTATTTGCTTTTAATAAGTCAATAGAACGCAGGGGCGAGGAGTTTAAGGTTTCAGTCGTTTTAAGTGGGATACTGGTAAAGAAATTAACAAATTCTTGAGCAACTTCTTTGTTAGTGCTTACGAGACCACTTGAAGTCTGAAGTGTGAAATCATTATTGTGTCTTTTATTCCTGTTGGTTTCGTCATTGATAATTTTCCAAACCGTCTTTATTTTATTATCGGCTGTTTTGATCTTGTTGCTAATGTACAAGGCTTTAGCTACCTTGCAGGTCTTTTTATAAGTTTTAGAGTAATTAGCAACGTATTTATTAAACCTTTCAGAGTTAATATAAGGATTAAGGTCATACAACTCAAACAATGTTTCCCTACTTTTCCTAATACCCTTAACTGCACAGTCACTGAACAAAAAATTGGGGCAAATTGTTGTTGTTTTTTTTCTTTAAAGTATTATTGAACTCGGTGCTCACTACCGAAAAAAATTCCTCATATAATTCGTTTACGTTGTTTCTAATATGGCCCGGTATACTTAACTTACAAATTAAGTTATTATTAAATCTATTTAGATTGCTGGGCGTTATTTGTCTAGATTGTATCTGAATTTTTTGTAAAGATGTGTTTGACTTGAAAGCAACGGTTTGACCACTGTGATCAGAAGGGAGATAATTTACAATGGCTTTATGTAAGTAGTCGCAGCAACAAAAAATATTATCAATGCATGTAGCAGACTTTGTAGTTATGCGGGTGGGTTCTGAAAACACATTTGACAAATTGAATGATTTAAAGAGACTTAATAATCGACTGCTATTTGAACTATTCTCTAAGATATTAATATTGAAGTCACCACAGATAATTAGCGATTTTTTACCAGTTGCCAGTTTTGCTAGAACATCTTCCATTACTGACTCAAATACGGAGTAGTTTTGATAATTTGGGGGTCTGTAAACGCACACTATAACATGCTTATCTAGCTCAACACAGGACAGTTCAATGCTATGTTCAACCGAAAGATCAACTATTTCTTTACGAGTCTTAGATTTAATAGACTTTTTAACTAAGATTAGTGAACCCCCACGCAGCATAGATTTTCGGTTAAAACAACTGCCCACATTATAATTTTCTTAATTAGCATTTCATAATCTTTCAACCAATGTTCAGTTAAACAAATAATTTCAAACATGGTATTTTCTAAAAATAGTTCTATTTCTAACTGTTTCGAAGAAAAACCTTGAATATTTTGATGAAATATTGTCAAGTACCTTTTTTGCACTTAACTAATTGCGAGCAAGAAGACACCTTGTTGTTGGTAGGTATAAGTGTATTGTTACTGGTATCTTCTGTTGTCTTACTATCTAGTTTAAAGTAACATCCAGAGTGAGCTCCAAGACTCCCATGCCATCACCAGACAATGAGATCCTACTACTTGTGGGCCCCACATTTGGACAAGAATTTGCCTCCTTACACATGGATCCTCCTTCGTACTTGTATTGTAAACAGTTATAGTATTAGTGCTACAGTTACTTGAGGTAACCACCTGTACATTAGAATTACTACTAATGTTTGCGGTGTTAATAATATAATTAGACTTCGACATACTGTTTATTTCTGAGTTTATAATATTAGCTAATAGCCTCACTATTTTATGTCTAAACCTAATGGGCAGAGACACTGTATTCTTTGTCGATTTTAACTTTTCAACAAAAATGTTGGTGTCAAAAAATATAAGTTTGTCACTGTAGTGACTTACCAAGAACTGAATATGCATATTAAGCATATGTATATAATTGTTTTTTTTCCTTTTGATAACCTATCAAAATATGGGAAAGCAGGTTGTCACTAACTAATTTCCCCAAACCTCTTCCTATACTATCTGAAAACATAAGTGACTGATAACAAACTTGACTGCAAGAGGAAGCACTACTAGCTACTGCCTGTACCACTTGAGATAATTCATGCGCCATATCAGGTATATCTTGGTTGGGGTCACAGTCCAGAGCACTCACCACTTGGGACGGGACTACAATTGCCTCAGGTTGGTGGGCATCAATGTTGGATCCCCTCTGACAAGTACACTGAGTGTTGCTGAGAGTCAGCAGGTCAACTCTGTCTACCAACTCGTTTGTAGCAACGATGTGTTCCTGAATTTGGTGACGAGAGCATACATATTTATTATAAAAGAGACTTTAGTGAGTCATCAAGAACTTGAATTTCTGACTGTAAGCGTTGAGTGTCTATTTCATAAATATTTATACTATCATCTAATTTAATTTGATAGTTCTTTAATTTATTGATAAGAGTCACACGTTCTTTCCTCAATTGAATATTTTTACAATTATATTTTTGATGTTTCTTGAATTTATTACATTTTTTAATGATTTTATTCAGCCTTGCATATTTTTTAATTTTATTTTGACTTATTCTATGACTGTAGTTACGTTTCAGTAAGGAATCCTCTGTTAGGTCTATTGTTGCTATGGGATGAGGGTTACAATTTGAGTTTTCCATTCATGAAACTAATGGTCAGTTTCTTTAACCTGAGTACGTTCCTTATCCTTTTGTAATTTTCGAATTTGAACATTTGCATGGATTAATTCATCCTCTAGGTCCCTAAACTTACACAAAGCCTCCTCATAAAAATTACTGCAGTTGTTGAAACCATCTGTGACCACCCTTAGTTGATCCCTTTCATCGACAACATTGAGGTATTGATGATGTAACTCAACTGATGTCGAATTAACTTATTTTAGTATGCTTTGTGGACGCTACTCACTGCTTTTTGTTTTGTTTGTTTGTTTGGCATCTCGCAGGTCAACCTATGCGGTTGTCGTCTGCTTAAGCGGACTTGCCTGTGGTTGCCCTAATAAATTAAGGCCTCCAGCCAGGACTTAAACTTAAATACTAACTAAAAACTAAGCGACAACGATAAGGGCACCCCCTGTGGGGTACGAACCTCGGCTTAGGGCGTCGCTGGAAGAGGGCAGCAAATGACTAGCTGGATCAGGATTGATATTATTTAGGGACGAATTTAAAGCTACAGGCTCAGCGGCGCGGGCTGGCTCGAGCAAGGGTCGGGAGGGGCGTGGATTTGGGCGTCGCGGCGGGCCTCGGCGGCGAGGACGGTAGGACGGCGATCGGGTTTTGGGCTTATGAAGCGTGCTGGTGGCCTGACTACTCTCCTGGAGGAGGGTAGTGGCGTCGTCGGGGTCGATTAAAGTATGCCTTGGTCGGCGAATACTGCTAATGCGAGAGGGAGTGTAGCGGGCGGCCGCTGTAATCAGGGGGTTTGAATGTTTGATGCCGCAGTCGAAGAAACGCTTTGATCAGCGTTTCATGAACTGTTTTATGGTTGGCATTCTAAGGTCGACGTGAAGATCTATATTCCAGACGTAGTAAGGGGCACCCGTAACCCTTCTGAGGAAACGCTTTTGGAGGGTCTGCATCTTATGGAGATGACGTGGGTGAGCATGCGCAAATACGACGCAGGCATAGGTCATGATGGGACGGATGACTGCGGTATAAATGCGTAGCTTGCATTGAAGGGACAGTTTACTACGGGCTGTCAGTACGAATTGGAGCCTGCTAAGGGCGAAGGAGGCGCGCGCTTGAAATGAGCCTTAAAGGTAAGGTTTTCATCGAGGATCACGCCTAGGTATTTGGCTTGCTTCTCCCAGGGGATCGGCTTACCGTACATAGTGATCGGGCTGGGAAGTGGGAGAGGGAATCGACGACGTCTCGAGAAGAGAACCGCCTGACTCTTATCAGGGTTGACCTCGATTCTCCATTTCCGGAACCAAGCGCCTAAGACGTTTGCGGAGGTTTGGAGAGTACGAGCTATAGCGTTGGGACAGTGACCGGTATAGTAAACGGCAGTGTCGTCGGCGAAGAGAGCCAACTGAGCCTTTTTACTTTTTGGGATATCGCTAGTGAACAGCGTGAAGGTAAGAGGAGATAGTACGGAACCCTGAGGGACACCGGCGCGAATAGGATGATGGGACGAGAGTACTCCCTCGATGCGATAGCGAAAGGTCCGGTTCGACAAAAAGTCTCGTAAGATGAGCACGAGACGATCTGGCACTCCTAGTTGGTAGAGCTTGTATATCAAGCCGTTGTGCCAGACTTTGTCGAAGGCTTTCGCTATGTCGAAGAATAGCACACCCGTCGTCGCGTTACGCTGCAGACCAGCGCATAAGTGCTCTACGATACGGTGGACCTGTTGGGTGCCCGAGTGTTGGCTACGGAATCCAAACTGCTCGTTGGGTATGAGGCTCTTTGCTTCGGCGTAGTCTTTGAGACGCTTATAAATAAGCCTCTCGTAGATTTTGCCGAGAACATTGAGTAAGCTAATAGGGTGGTAGCTGGAGGGCTCAGACTTTGGCTTGCCTGGCTTTGGGATACCGATGACGGTGGCTTCTTTCCATGCTTGTGGGAAGATGTTGTTGCTCAAGGCGCCATTGAAGATGGCGGTCATAAGCATTATTAGCGGGGCAGGAAGGAGTTTGTATACCTTATTGGTAATACCATCCGAACCGGGGGCCTTGCGAGCGTGGAGCCCTTTAATGATGCCGTGCACTTCGTCTGGAGTGACGGGAGGCAGAGGATCATCAGGGTCTTCGACGGGAGGGAGGGAGGCTCTTCGTTCGACTTCAGCGTCGACCTTGTTCAGGTGAGCTTGGTCTACTGGTTGGGAGCTGGGAGAACATTGGGACTCTAGGCTGTCGGCAAGACATTCAGCCTTTTCGGGACTGTCGAAAGCGACACTATTGTCGGGGCGGATGAGAGGAGGCATAGAGACCTCTTCTGAGGAACGCAATTTCCTCTGTAATTGCCAGAAGGCTTGATGAGTGGGCTCGAGTTCACTGAGCATCTTGTTCCAGCCCTCAGAGCGAACCTCCCCTATGCGTTTCTTTACAGCACGCTGTAAATGGCGCATGTGGGCTTTGTTCGCGTCACAAGGGAAGGAGTCGTAGGCACGGATGGCCGCGTTCTTCTCGGTGTATCAGGTCACAAACGTCAGTAGGTAGTTTCCAGCGATGGTCTTCCATCACCGGAACTTCCCGTGAACAATCCGTCAATACGGATTGTACGTGCTCTGTAAACGAGTCGATTGCGGCCGTCGTGTCGGCAACTGACACTAAGTGATCGGGGATGGTGTCTAAGTGAGGCGACGTGGTGGATTTCAGTCTTTCGCTTACTTTCCTCCAGTCGGTTATCGTCTGGGTCTGAGGGGGGCGGCTGGGGTCGATCGGGCCCGAGTAGGGTGCAAGATGCATGACTACAGGGTGGTGGTCAGAGTTTAGCTCGTGGAACGTCTCAATCGATTGCAAACGGAGGTTCACATTCTTGAGCAGCGCTACATCGAGAACATCGGGAAGGTGATTAGGATTACCTGGGAAGTGAGTCGGGCTCATTGGAGCGATGACGTCAAAGTTAAGGGATTCGCCTAACTTGAAAACTAACCTACCTCTGGTTGAAGTTGTGCTACTATTCCACGCCGGGTGCTTGGCATTAAGATCCCCCGCCAAGATGACTGAGTCACTCATACCGAAAGGGCTGTGAAGTCCTTTTGGAGCGAGATGGGATCCTCCGGACCATTGTCGGGTGGGATATAAGCGGAGATGATGGTGATCGGTTGGTGGCTGGTCATGCCGAGCCGACAGATAGAGGTCTCCAGATGGGAGAAGAGAGGAGGTGGGTCAATGGGTATGCAGTACAAAGTTTTCCTTAAGTAGATCAGGGTGCCGCCCTTGTGGCATCGAGACCTTTCATTGCGAACTAGTTTGTAGTTGGCAATGTTCGGGTTGCGGTGATGAGGCTTTAAGAAGGTTTCCTGTATGAGGAGGATGTCGAGCTGGTGGTCGCGGAGGAAAGCGGCGATCTCATCGCGTTGACCGGAAACGCCATTAGCGTTGAAAAAACCTAGTTTGAGGGATCGGGGTTTGTTACTATTTACTCTCGTATTATCCATTGAGAATTAATATTTGAGTGAGTGTAGAACTTGCGCGATCTCGGGATACGCGCTGAGAATTTCCATGAGGCGAATTGCGTTGCCGTTTGCAGCAACGATTTCTTCCGCCATTTTTTCCGCGGCAGTGGTGAAGAGAGCCGCGTATGTACTTAATATGATTTCGGCTCTGGGTTCCCTGAGGTGCCGCTGGAGAGGCCGTAGGGGCCGCGGGGGCTACCAAAGGCGCTGGGATGGCGGAAGCCATCAGCGCTGGAAGTTGCGCGGGTTTGGAGGGCACCAAAGCTGCGGGAGCTTTTTGGTGGTTTAGGTTTGCCCAGGGAGAGGGCCTCTGCGGACTAAGCCGTTCCGGCATCTGCGCGGAAGGAAGCTTACCTCAGGGGCTTTCCCTGTGCTGGCGGTCGCTCGCGCGTTTCGCGAGTTTCGGAGATGAGGACTTCGGGGCCTTAGGACAGCCCCGGTAATTTGCCGGGTGTCCCGCTTGGCCGCAGAGTACGCAGCTGGGAGGCTCTGAACATAGTTCTCTATCTTTAGGGCGGGTACAGTCGACGGTACCATGCTCTCCTAGACACTTGACGCATCTAGCGGTCGCATAGCAGTTGGACTGCGAGTGTCCGTACAATTGGCAGCGATGGCACTGACCAATTAAGTTGGCTCGGTAGGGCTTCTCAATAGAAATGCCTGAGAGCGAGCAAACCGACTTCACTTTGAAGATCGGGTGGTGACCGTCTGTGGGGTCACAGATTACCAGGACCATGTCGTAGACTAGGCCCTGTCTCGCTTTATGCAAGCGATGGACGGCGGATACTGGGACGCCTTGTGCAATAAGGTCGTCCTTAATCTCCTCAGTGGGGATTTCTTGGGGAACGCGCCTAATGACGACGCGAGTGGGGGTTTCCTCCGGAAGGGAGTACGTGTGAAAGGAATAGTTCCTTTCACGTAGGGCGCGGGAGAGATCCCTAAAGTCCGTAGACGTGGGGACGGTAACATTAATCCCCTGGAGGGTGGATCGGGCGTTGGTGTAGTTGATCTTGCGATCAACGCACATCCTAGAAATTTCAGTCCATTTGGACTTGTCTTGGACGTAAATGGGGGGAGGAGGCTTTTTCCTCGCGGTAGGAGCGGGTGGGCAAGCCATAGGGCTGGCGGGGCGACTGGCCCGCGGACTAGGGGCGGAAGTGGAGCTGGACGAGAAGTTGTCCTGTTTTTTCTGGGCCTTGGTGACCGGGCCAGCGGGGGCCGAGGATTTAGCCTTCCTCTTGCCTTTATTAACGACTACTTGGAAGTCGGCGTCGCTGGAGGAGGAGGTGCGGGCTTCATCCTCGGAGAGTGGGACTGACGTGTCCATGCTCTCCGGGCGAGTCGTGTCTATTACTGCGGCGCACAGCTGCGTTGTCTCTGAGACAATGGCCATCGGAACAATGGCGGCCGTGACAATGGCGGCCGGGACAAAGGCGGGCGAGACAATAGGGGCCGGATTAGCGGCCGGAGTATTATCTGCCGGTACAATAGCGGATGAAACAATGGGGGCAGAGATATTAGCCGGAACATTGTTTACCGGAACAAAGGGCGGAATGCCTTGTTCGCAGGCAGGTGGCGGTAGCGGGCTTTCAAGCGCGTCGCTGAAGTTAGCGAGTGCGCCTTGAGACGGAGTGGGACTGGAACGTTGGCTTATTTTGGCGCCATATTTCGCCAAAAACTCGGGGTCCTTGGAGGGCGCCGTCCTCTTTGAGGAACGCCAAGAGGACGGCGCCCTCCATGATCGGAGCGGGAACTATATTTGGGAAGGAATGGTGGAAAGAAAAATTTCCACGTTACCTAAACGCTATACCTAACTCCCCGGGTGGATTGGCCCGGGGATGAGTTCCCTCCCTGTCGGGTGTAGACAGGGAGGTGTGTACCTATTGGTGAGCCCTAAGCTTGTAACCCGTCGCCAGTCTTATTGTGCGAACGGGGCCCTGACCAGTCTAGCGCGAAGGGTGAGAAACACCCTAAAGACACTAGGTGAGTAGCTGTGGAAGGAAAACTGTACACCAGAGCCGACTAGGAGATCCCCCAAGGCCGGTTAACTCTGGGACCCGTCCAATTGACTGCCTCTCCCTGAAGGGGTTCGGCGGTTGTGTTGGGACAACACCCCAATCGGCTTCGTTGGCACCGTAAGGTTTCAACCGAGGACCACGAAACTGTGGTTTTACCCAGAAGGGGCCTAGTGAAGCTACTCACAAACGTCTGTTGATGAAACGAGAGATTTGCCTTGAAAAAGGCACTTTTTTTATTGAATAAAATCAAAATCAATTTCTTGATTTGATTTTAAATCGGAGTAGTCGGGGCGACTACGATGACGTCACGTGGTAGCGACGAGTAGATTCACGAAACACAACACTGGAGCGGGAGAGCGCACACATACGTCCGTCCGCGGCGAGAGTCGAGCGTCGAGTCGCTACTCACTGCAAGCATTCGCTTTCGTTTATTGGACATTAGCTGCGCGAGCTTTTTAACATTCGTTCCCGAGCACAGCTACAGTACAGTGTTTTACAGGTATGTTACCTTCCATGTGTATCACCAATTGTTTTATTAAAATATACTAAAATAAATTATATTTTAGTATATTTTAATAAAACAATTTATACTATGCATATTAGAGATAAAATTACTATAAATGGACTATGTTAGAATTTAATGAGTGTAATCACCGTACAGTTTGCAAAAGCTCGCGCAACGAATGTTTGCATAACTAATTCGCGAAGCAAATGCTCGCTGTGAGTAGATTTTGTCCACCAAAATATAAACCCTGTAATTTGTTGATTCATGTTTCATAATTAAAACGGTGGACCATTTCGATTCAGTGTAACAAATAAAAATAGTCGCTGAGTATTAATTAAAACCATCGGAATTTACGGAAACGAAAATGAATCGTTATTATTTCGAAATTGGCGAAGTATTGAGAGCATCCTTTATGAAATATGAATGCTTTCCTGTTCGATATCAATGAACGGTCCAGCTTACGTTGTGCTCAACAATAATAATAATACCAGCCTATTATTGTCCCACTGCATGACAAAGGCCTCTTCTCATACAGAGAAGGCACGAGCATTGATCACCACGCTTGCTCAAGATGGTTTGGCCATTTCAGATTTATAGTAACTATAACTCCAGGGTTCCTCACTATGTGTTCCTTCCCCGATGTCAGTAATGTCCAAAATAAACTCCGTAAGTCCAAATAGTATTATGAATTGAAAAAGTCACATTGGTATTTGTCTGGATTTGAACCCACAACCTCGTGCATGAGAGGCGAGACTTTAACCACTGAACAATCACGACAATGCAAATGGGTAAATAAAGTAAATATGTCTGTTGACAAAGTGAAAGGTAAAGTCAACGTTATTAATATAATTGTCAAAAATAGGTGAAACAGTAAAATATTAAGGTTAAGATCATAATTTAAATTTATTCAAAATGGTGGTCAGATAATAGTTTCCGATCCTATGAGAAAGTATTTGATCGTTTTGGATAAATTGGTAACTTATTATAGTGCGAAACGGGAAAGTGGCCAAATAGGAATCAGCCCTTTTTATTAGTATTATTAAACCAAAAATGAAATCCCAAACAACATAGGTAGAATAGTGGACAAAATAATGTGGGTAAAAAGCGGCAATGGATGATGTCCCTTACCGCTTTTCTACTGAACCACGTTTGTTGTAAAGCACAATTGTAAAGCAGATTGCAATTTGATTTCCGTGAAATAAATCAATTAATTTTCCATCCGCTTTTTCCGCGACACAACACTTCATGTGACCCAATCACATGAAGTGTAAAAAAGTCCACCTCATAATTACTTTACCGCTTTCAGCAACAATTCCCAGTTCATCAAAAAATCACTTGAAACTATCTAACGATTAACGTTTTATTAAACTGCAAGTGGCATACAACCTTAGGTGGTGTATCAACTTTGAGGTCAACTAAACTGTTTCCTGTTAAATTGTTCAGTGTCGTGCGAATGACCGTCAATGACGAGTTGTGTGATAATGTCACATTATCTGATGTAAGTTTTCCGTGTGGCTTGCTTTGTGTATTCAATTTAAATGCGTGTGAACGATATAGGTTTATAATTTTGCGTGTGGTATTTGTGTTTTAATATGTTGACGATGTAAGTTAAAAAGTGTTTTCTGCTAACTGGATTGATATTCTGTAACCATAGGTGAAGTGAGAGTGGAGTGAGCTGCCAATGCCACTGATGCTAGGGATTGACTAAGACGGGATGACACTGACAGCTCACTCCACACAAGTCTTCACGGTGACATTTTTACAGAATGTTTGTTAAATCGACATGCTGGTGAGTTTTCAGTACAGAGCTTAAATGCCTTTTTACATTTACGTTTTTGGTGGGATCGTGATAATCGGAGATCCCTACAAGATTTAGTTGCAAAAACCTAAAATCTCTATTTTGTAGATGACTTTTGTACTACGCGCCCGTCAATTTGCGTGTTTATAATTAACCGGGTTGCTTATTATCCAATAAGTTAAATATGAATAAACAGTGTTGTGTTCGGTAGGATGAATGATGGCTTTGTGAGTTTATTTTTTGAGAGAAAGGTTAGCTTTGCTATTATGCACAACTGTTCACACATCTTAACCATCCATAAAAACACAGCTTTATAATAAAACCGCCCAGTTTTCCTCTTAGAGGCGAGACCTTGAGGACAACCGACATACTTCAATTACTGCTTACTCCCTTAAAAAGCACGCAATGATACACTTTCAGAGATCACTCTCAGAAATTACACTTGGCGTAAGGAATAAGAGCCCAGCAACGGTGCTGATGCAAGAACCTTGGGCTTTTGTCGGTTCAGAATGGTCACAGTGACCATACCTACCTACCTACGTAAAATATGGTCTTATTACACTGGGGTACAGGTATTTCCGTGCAGATTGAGAGTACAACAGAAGATTGTGAAGTAGTTAAAACTGTTGGTCAGTGCGTGTATAATGCATGCACAAATCGTCTATAAAATCGGTTGCTTTTATAGACGGCAAAAATAAGCTATCGTTAAGTGGTGTGGTATTTTGTTACACCAAAAATACATCTTATTATCTATTTATGTATTTAACACCTGAGCAGCTGTTGTGCACAGCAATTCTTTCTATGATTCAGTAGGTACTAAAGTCTTTATGAAATTGTATGACACTCATTTAACTTACATTTGTTTATCTGATATTGTTGTACTGCTGAAAAGCAAACCTTTAGCTACCTCTGTCTATTTTACACATCCATTTATCTCATTTCATGCGATCTCATATTATTTTCCTTTTATTGAATGTTGTGACATTTTGTATCTAACATTGTCATCTGTCAGTTTTTCTTTTTCTATGGTATAGAGCTAAGAGGTCGTCTAATTTATTGTAAAGGTATCGTAAAACTAGTGTTAAGCCAGGTTCTCACTGTAAGCCATCTTTATTATTCCTGGCCGATAACCAATTAAGAAGTATTTGGATTGAAAACTAAAAAAGTCACTTCTAGAACGATCGGCCAGGGGCTATATAAGGCAACCGTTACTTTTCACCAGGTTCTTTTTGATTCCGTCTTTTGACTCGTTCTTTTGACTCGCCCTTCTGGCTCGCTCTGTTGGCTTCTTTCTTTTCGTACTTTTTCTTACTCTATGTTTTTCTAAAAGCTATTTAAATATAAACCTTCCTTAAAGTTATTCTCAGTTAATTTATTACAAACATCTTGTGTGTGTAAATGTGTTCGACTCACTCGATCACCTCCGACCCTCCCACTTGCGTCTACGAGAGGAGTTCGAGACGGTTTGCATAGAACTAATAAACGTGGCGTGAGACACCGCCGCCGGAAGAAACACCAACCGACGCGAGCTCCCTCGCAACGGGCTGCGGGCTGATGGAGAGGCTGCTGCGAGCTCCCACTCGACGGACTGCGGGACGGAGGAGCGGTCGACGCGAGCTGATTCAACCGTGAGCTGCTTCGCGACTGTGAGCACGGAGAGGCTACTGCGAGCTTCAACTCGACAGACTGTGGGCCGGAGGAGCGGCCGACGCCTCGAGCTGCTGCACGACCGTGAGCTCCCTCGTGTTAGACTGCGGGCAAGAGGATCGTCCTATGCTACTACTAATCGATTCCTATTCCTTAATATCTTTTTCTATGTAATATTGTATTTCATATTTAAAAAAAATATAATAACTTGTAACCACGTTTAGCCAGTCGGCTAAACGTTACGTTACAGTGGTTGGTATATTTTTCACGTGACCAGTAAGCTGACCTATTTCTAGGCCAAAGAATCAGCATTGCCATCCAACGTGGCAATGCTGCCAGCTTTTTGGGTGTATGTCGCATTGACAGCGATGTGGACGATTTTTTTTTAAACCCAATGAAGTCTTCCCTTTTTTATTTATTTGTACATACTATATTGTAAGCTTGGAAATTTTATTTAAGATGACCAGCTATTGATTGAAACGAAGTTTGTATTACAAACCAATTTTCAAAAATGTTTTTATCGAAAGTATCCCGTAACTCAAAAACTTTTGACCTCAACAATATCGCCCTATTACCTAAATGTAAGCGGAGCGCCACCTCTAAATACTTTATCCGTAATTAGCGGTGCACTGAATACATTTACTTTCCCATTTTCATTGATATAGTGCAAATAGTCTTCGAATGAAATGACTGTGCGACATCCGGAATTCCGGACGGACCATAGTCATGATGAAATTACAAAAGTTCAACTTTTGCCATTTGGCTACGGAAGTTTAAGAATGTACTTACGTCAAGTTATGTTTTGGTTAGGTTTGTAACAAAATAAGGTTAGAATTTATTTTTCTTGTGTGGATTACATTAATAATTTCTGAAATTTTCTTTTAACTATAATAATGTATTCTTAGGGACATTAAAGACGACGTGATAAAAAGATAGTGATGTTGAAATGGGTAAATAGATGTTGCCAAAGAAACATTTCAGCATCGCTACAGTGCAATGTTTATTTGTTGCAAGGGAAAGGTTTTTTCTGTGAAGTTACGGTATCCTGGAATAGCGGTGGCCGTCACATAGTGTCCGCAATTTAGCGGCGAAAATCGTTACTTATAAAATCGTTTCAAAAGAAAGTAAGTTGTTGTGTTTTTCTAGAGAACGTTTTTGACACCGTAAAGTCAAACCCCGCTGCCATCATTTGACATAATAATATATAAGTGCGCATGTTAACGATTTTACCAGTTTTATTGTTACTTTTTACTTGTTTTCACAAGGATTCTGAAACATTAACAACAGAAATCGATAATAAAATACTAAATAGGATATGGGCTCCGTGTCCTTAGATTATCTACCGAGGTTTCAATGAAATAAAAGACGTATTTTATAATCAATAGCTCCTAGGCTTAAACAAATGATTGGTTTTGTTGCGCTGGACTAGATACCGCCGGCGTACTTGTTAATTGCGGCAAAAGATACCACGCTGAAGTCGGCGTATCCGAACCAGTCACACTTCAAGCTGTCTATAACGTGCACGTGCCAATTGTTTTAAAAAATTTTGGGCATAATCCGAAGTAAAATGCCAGTTTGCGTAGTGAAACTGGGTAACAATAATACTACAAGAAATAAGAAGGACACTGGGATCACATACCATCAGTAAATGTCGTATAATTTTGAAATTTCAACATAAAATAACGTGAACCCTAAACGCCATGCAAGAGTCAAGTTCCCCGTGGTTGAGATTTTCATTTATTTATTTATTTATTATGGCACTCCCACGACTAATTCACAAATTCATTAACAGAGAGATTATCTCATATTATATAACGTATATTATACTGCAGCGAACTGGTCACTTATAGGTGTGCACAGCACTTACATAGTTACTTTTGATTTACTAGTTATTTACAGATAAAATGATGATCATAAAATCAAATTAATAATAATAGAATCATAGAACACTAATAATAAAATCTAATAAGCATAATTACAATTTCTAATGAATTGATTCATTAATAATACTGTCAAATGAATCAAATTAAATTATACAATAAAATTAAATAAAAATATAAAAGTTGCAAAAATATATTACAGAAAAAGAATTGAATGATGCAATTTAAACACGAAATTGACGTAAAAGATGACTGCGAAATTGAGATAGGTTGTTCGAGAAGACGTCAATGCTATCGGTGCGAGAGTGGCTTTCATTATAAGTTCTCATGAAACGGTTCAATGGCGCTGATCGTCCGAGATTGGTTCAACCTGTAGTTGTTGCGAACACATCTAATTTACGGTCGGGCCGGGGTTGACTACAACGGAGAACAGATACATTTATATCTTCAAGAAGCCTTGGAACCTGGATCAGTCCATTGACAATTTTAAAGAGCATAAGTTGATTCATAATTTTTCGGCGGTTTTCAAGGGATGTGAGGTTGAAGTGACTCAATCTTTCAGGGTAATTAGTTGTGTTAGGGCAGCTGTTCGATTTATATCGCAGGTACCTAGTGAAGCCTTTTTGGACGCGTTCGACACGATCGATATGGGTCTGATAGGTGGGATTCCACACCTGCGATGCATAATCCAGTAAACTTCTGACGAGGGTGAAGTAGAGAAGTTTGAGGGTACGAATGACTTAAAGTCGTGACAGATACGCTTAAGGAATCCTAACATTCTAGTTGCCTTTTTGACAACATTGTCTATGTGGGGAATGAAAGTAAGCTGACTGTCGAGACAGACTCCCAGATCGCGAATTGTGTTAACCTTCTGCAGAGTTGTACCATTCAACGAATACGAGGATGGAAGGGTATTTAGTTTTTTTGTGAAGGTCATGTGCTGACACTTTTCAGCGTTCAGAGTCATTTTGATCTTAATACACCACCTGTACACTGAGTTAAGGTCCTCTTGCAGCAACGATATATCTCTGAGTGAATTTGTTTGCTTATAGAACTTAACGTCGTCTGCAAAGAGTGAACATTCACTGTGTTTGATGCAGTTCACTATGTCGTTAACGAATACTAGGAACAATATCGGACCCCTATGGGAGCCTTGTGGAACTCCGGAAGTGGAATAGTAAAAGGACGACTGATGCCCCTTTACTACGACCTTTTGTTTTCTGCCAGTAAGATAAGATTCGAACCATTGGAGAAGCTGGCCGAATATGCCCAGGTTTGAGAGTTTCTGCAGTAGGATCTGGTGGTCGACCTTGTCGAAGGCACTGCTAAAGTCTGTATATATGGAGTCAACTTGTGAGCGAGAGTCAATAAGTTTGCTGAGGTCATTGACATAAAGAATCAGGTTCGTCGTAGTGGATCTTTGTGTGCAGAATCCGTGCTGTTGGGAAGTTAGTTACTATTTTGAAATAAGACGTTAGAAAAGGGCACATGAGGGATTCAAAGACCTTCGAAAACACAGATAAAATAGATATTGGCCGATAATTTTTTATGTTGCTTGCCTCGCCTTTTTTAAATACGGGCAATACATTGGCATTTTTCCATTGAGTAGGGAATTGTGCTGTTTCGATTGAGTGGTTCAAAATGATTTTTAGCGGTAAGGTCAAGCTACTTGGTCCCGGTCCCTTGCACACATTTAGTTTTTTAATGACTTTAACTATATCTCTTTCGGAGAATGTGACCCGACTCAAGCTTTTTTGAGGATACTTGTGATTTTTCTCTAATGAAGTATGTATTGCTTCATCTGATGAGGTGAACGTTGAAGAGAAATGGGAAGCAAAGAGCTTGCAAACCTCGTCACCGGAAGTTGCTTTCTGATTATTCAGTTTCATGTCAGACGGTATGTCATTAGACGACGACTTTTTTGCCTTAACAAATGACCAAAAAAATTTCGGATTTTGTGTTATGCCCCTCTCAATTCCCTCCACGTATTCTATAGAGTTACTTTTTATCATTATATTAGCACTTTCACCTAATAATGAGTATTCGTAGTGGTCGCAGGGATTCTTATATCTCTTAAATCGCATCCTAAGCTTTTCCTTTTCGTTTAAAAGTTTAATAAGAGCTTTTTGAAACCAAGGGGGGTACCTATTTTGTGATAATTTCGTTTTAGGCACGAGCTCGTCAATTCTATTATGGAGTTGGTTGTATAGTTCTTCTACCATTGCATTCACATCTGCGCACTCGTATAAACATGTAGTCCAATTGACTTGTTTAATTCGATCATTTAACCATGTGTAATTCGCATTTCTGTAATTGTATTTTACGCAGTTTTTACATTTAAGTGGATTAAGTGACATATTTTTAATAACAATTTCCAATGCTGGATGATGTGAGTCTACAACTCACAGGGGGGTTTTACATTCTTGAACAAATCCGCCAGGAAAGTTACACAAAATTAGAGCAAGGGATTTGCCAAGTTGGTTTTGTACAGGGTTTAACTGTTAAATACTATTTAGGGACAAGCAGTCTATTATTGAGTAACCTAGTGGGGTATTGTAGTTACTTGGTGACGTAGATGTACTTTGAGTAACGGTTTCGTCTAGTTTCCATTTAACGGATCCAAGGTTGAAGTCACCGGCTATTATAGTTTGGTTTCCTGTTGTGTCGATAACTGAAGTAACTTTCTCTAGGAACGAGTCAAGTGTTAGTTGCTGCACAGGTGGTGGTAGGTAAACAGCATAAATGTTCAGGCGTTTGATCTTTTTCCCATTTATAATCTTTAGGCTTACCCATAAGTTTTCAGAGTCCGTTTCAAATTGTGGCATGCGAACGGACCCGATAGTCTTCAGGACTGCAATTAGTACCCCTCCACCCTTTTTTTTTCGTGCATTGGTCGAGGTTCTGTCTCTGCGGTAGATATTGTACCTACAGTCAAGTATTTCTCCATTGTTGACACTGTCGTCTAACCATGTTTCTGTCCCTATAATGATGTCGTAGATGTGGTTTTGCGCGTTTAGCATTATACAGTTCAATTTGCTTTTCATTCCTCTAAAATTTTGATACTAAATATTGAATGCGAGAGTTTAATATAGGCTTTTGTGTCTGTTTTTCTTTTTTTAATAATTACTTAAGCCGTGCAACTGCTTCAAGACTGCGTATTTGCTTAGCTGGTATCCCGTCTGCTTTCCGAATGAGGATACGGCCATCGCGCACCCATACATACTTATAGCATTTGTCTCGTGCAGCTTTTCTGGTTGCTGCGTGAATTTCTTTGTTAAGAGGAGAGAGGTGCTCAGACACGAATATTAGCTTCTTTGGGCCACCATAGCCTAGCAGACTCGAGCTCAGCTTGTCTTCAGGGTGTTCTTTATTAAATTTCATCACAGGTGTCAACATTTCATCTTTAGCAAACACACTATTCAGCTTAACGATCACTGTTCTAGGATTGCTGTTTTGGGGGTCTAATTTTCGGACACGTACAGCCGAAACAATATCCGCCTCTTTTATGGTGCATGAGACCGCCTTTCCAAGTTGCATCACAGTTTTAACAAGGTTCTCAGATTTGTTCTCCGGCACTCCGTTGACTTCTACATTTTGCTGGCGTGAGTTTTGTTCAAGCAAATTAGCTCTTGTAGACAGATCTGTTAAAGACTTTTTGAGTAGCTCGTTTTCCTTTTGTATTTGTGCGTTCGATGCCGTACAGTAGTCGAGTTCACTTTTCATTTGGTCGAACTTGTTGCTCATAAATTGAACCGATATTTCAAGTTTTTTTATGAGTACTAAGGCTTCCTTAAATTCGCTTAGCTCCGCAGCAATGCATGCTTTTAGGGATGCTGATATTTCGGCTGTCACTGATGTTCTAATTTCGTGGCGAATGGTCTCCAATATCTCATCAGAAGAATGATTCATGTGCTCTTTAGAGGATGGGCTATCTATTCGCGGTCGTTTCTGCTGTCGAATATTTGCAGTAGAGGTGCTAGGAGTTTCTAAAAGGGCTTTTTGCATATCCGGTTCAGATTGAACATGCGGTATATTTTCAACATCTGTCGACTTTGGAGGAGTGCGAACAGTGCGAGGCATAATATTACACGTAGGCAGCAGAGTCGGAAGTATTTAAATGATATGTGAACGGGGTGGCGCCACCAGTAACAGTGCAGCTTTTAATTTAGTAACTGGACCGCACCCGTATTTGTTACCTGGAACGGAACACTTACGCCAAGTTCGTCGTTATTAAGTTGGTAGCACCGTAGCACCGATAGTCCAGCGATGAGTGTGCGTACGCAGGACTTTGCCGTTTATGCCGTACGCGTAACTGCGAGGATTCCTTGCACCCGAGAAAAAGACACTATGATACTGCACTTTTAAATATTTTTACGTTATCAAGATATTGCCTTAAAACACTTGGTGATTCTTCGTGCACTACAAAAAATTATTGCCACATTACTGTACGCGAGTTTTTACGGAAAAATAAATGAATTAGCAACTGATTATTAATTTTGCGGATAAAAAAACTAAGGACAGTATTAAGCCGTTACGGAGCGCGTTCCTTTTTTTCAATCTCATAATGTGAATTTATGGTTTTTTATTTTATTATATATCCTATTTCATTTATCTAACCTGGATATTGTATATTTAAACGTAGTTCTATAAATTATCTAATGTTTATCTTTGTAATCTTTAAACATAAGGTGTAAAAATGTTAGCTGACACTATTTCAAGGGGTGATTCTACCCATGAAACTGAACAACTTTACGCAAGGAACCTGATCGAAGAATGAAAAAAATATTCGTCGTATCTAAAATAAAACTAATAAAAATGAGGCCTAATCATTGTTATACATACCTTCCTTTTCTAAATAAGAAACCTACATCTATCCTATACACAAATACATTCGCTTTTAATGTATTGTTCATTTTCAGTATTTTCTGAGCTATATTTATATCTTAACTAATAGACCACAGCATAAAATATTTATCTATCTCAATTCTTTATTTCAATTCTTCACGCACACTAGCTCTCAATGTCAACTGACAAGTGTCAAGTGGCGATGTCTTTCACACACTACAATAATGAGTTGCAGCATTTACGGAGCTTGTATAGATTACGGTATCTAGTCGAGCTCAGCGAGACCAATCATTTATCTAAGCTCCTACGTATTCCTACAGTTGTAACTATATTTTTTACGTGATGACGCGACGCCTTCTGTCATCTGTCAAAAACTCAAACTCAAAGCATTTATTTCAAATAGACCATTTACATACACTTTTGAATTGTCAAGGAGTCGGTCAGTCAGAAATATGAAACTAGTTGCCCATTCCAAAGCGTAGTAGGTACCCATGGAGAAGATCGGGCTATAAACTCCATGGACACTCTTAAATAATATTGTTACGTCATGAATGTTGATCTTATACGTGAGAACGAAGTACAAAAGACGTACACGTTAACAGCATCCAGAGTGCAGCAAAAAAATCATAAAAAAATCCAAAAAATAAATGATAAAATAAGCTGTGGCAGGTAAGAAATGACTAGTCCCAACCGACGGCGCTCTATTTAAGAGTCTATTCTTTTCTATTTTTTAAATATGATATAATAGTGTTTGACTCATATCATAGACCATGGTGATGTGTGTTACTAAACCTGAAAGCAGATCTCCTCCATAAACTTGACCGCCTTCTAAATAACTGCAATCGATTTCTTTTCAACCTTCTTATGTATTATCATGTGTCTGCGAACCGATTGCTTTTAAAATGGCTACCGTACGTCAGCGCAGAGAGTTATGTCTATGTTGTATTCTATAATGGACAAACCTACTTCTCCTTTTTACCTGAGCTCCCATGTTCAAGAAGAACGAAGTTAAAATCTTCGTTCCACCAACAATCGTCTTCTAGGATGTCCTTCTCGCCGTTCTGGTTTTATTCACTCTTCTTTCTTTGTCCAGGCGGTCTTTCGTAGTAGTAGTAGCTTCGTAAGTTTGTAGAATCATCCCAGTGCTGATTTCCTGGATTCATTTTCTCCTCTACCTATCGTTATTTCTCGTGACAAAGATTAATCTGTTTATATGTATTAGTATTTTGTTATTTTTCGAGTAATCTATGCCTTGGTTTATTGCAATAGGCTCGCTCCTTAAGGTGGGTATACTATAGGTAGAACTCTGCCAAACCCTTCCGGGATTACAAGCGTGATGTTAAGTTATGTTATGTAATGTTATCCCTTTGTGGCACCTGCCATGTAATTGTCTCTGCATCACCCTAAGGTTGACTGGTCGAAAAATGCCACCATCTAAGCATACTCTTTTCAAACCGCATTGTTGTCACATCACATCATTCCTCAGCCTATCATTCAAAGTCCCACCACACATGCTCCGCAAGGAACGCATTTCCACAGCATTTGTTCTGCTTTCATGCTTCTTTTGCCACACCCAACATTCACTTCCATACATAAGCGAAGGCACCAGCATACCATTGTGAACAGCTATCCGTGCTTGGACAACAACTGGTTAGTCACAAGCGCATGTGTAGCACCATTCACTATATTTCCCGCAATCACTCTCCTTTCCACATCTCCATCAACCTTTCCATCGCTTGTAAATAGACTCCTCAAATATACGAACTCACTTATCATCTCTTGTAAATAGACTCCTCAAATATACGAACTCACTTATCATCTCTTGTAAATAGACTCCTCAAATATACGAACTCACTTACCATCTCTTGTATATAGACTCCTCAAATATACGAACTCACTTACCATCTCTTGTAAATAGACTCCACAAATATACGAACTCACTTACCATCTCTTGTAAATAGACTCCTCAAATATACGAACTCACTTACCATCTCTTGTAAATAGACTCCTCAAATATACGAACTCACTTATCATCTCTTGTAAATGTACTCCTCAAATATACGAACTCACTTACCATCTCTTGTAAATAGACTCCTCAAATATACGAACTCACTTACCATCTCTTGTAAATAGACTCCTCAAATATACGAACTCACTTATCATCTCTTGTAAATAGACTCCTCAAATATACGAACTCACTCACCATCTCATAATAATCAGCCAACAACTTATATCAAATACTAGCTGACCCCGAAACCTTGTTTTGCTTCGTTTTTTTTTTAAATTGATATTGGCGTATTCTCAGACCTACCCGATATGCACACAAAATTTCATACAAATCAGTCCAGCCGTTTCGGAGGAGTTTGGTAACAAACGTTGCGACACGATTCAATTTTATACATTAGATAGATTGTGAGGGTCGCTTGTCAAAGGCAACAGGACAAAACCTCTAGAGGACGTACACTCCACTCCTTCTTTATAATCATTAAATCTTGGAAAAATCTCGAAAATATCGGAAATCAATATCGTGTTGGAACGTCGTAACCAACTCATCCAATTACGTGCCTTTCTCTTTAAAAACTTTGAAAGGAAAAGATTGTGCCTAAAAGTTTCTTTCACGGTTGAGAATTTTCCATTTTTCTTAACAACGACGACAGAATCTTACTAAGTCATTTTAAAGAAAAGCCGATGTGGAAGTTAAGATAGTGAATATCAACTTAATAAATGAGAATACTTTGCATTTTAGGATGGAAGTTTTATTAACCGATATGTATTAAATAGAATATAGCTTGTGTTCTATTAACAGTGAGCAAGGACATAAGCTCAACGTAGGCTCAAACAACATATGTAGCTTAAATAATACCTACAGCTAGTTTACAAATTAGGTATTATTTGCCAGTGAGCCCAAAACTATACAGTTACGGCCGAACCCAATGACGTATCTATCTCCACTTTCTGCTTACTGGAGATTGAAAAACCTATCAATCTCTGGTTTTAACGTCCCAAAAAAGCCTACATATGCGGCCCTATAACGGTGTTGGCAGCAATTTTTTTGACAGGGACAGATATAATTGTACTGTCTATCATCAGTAGCGATCTGATAAACGGAAAATCCAATAACGTATCTATCTCCAATTTAACGTCCCAATAAAGCCAAAGTAATGCGGCCCTATACCGTGTTGACAGCTATTTGTTTGTCAGGGACAGATAGAACTGTACTGTCTATCATCAGTAGCGATATGACTTAGGTTATTGGGTTCGACCGTTAGTCTGTCTTGGGACACGGGGCACGATTTCCAGAGTGGAAACTAATGAAGTCATTTCATAATCATGTGTAAAACTAACATAACATCACGACTGTTTTCCCCAGAAGGTTAGGCAGAGGTCTTGCTACTACACACCCACATTTCACCAGTAATGTTTAAGTCCCATGTAGTGGGGGGCGAGCTTTTTGCCACTAACCCGGCACAAATCTAGGCTTCAAATTCGTGAATGAAAAACCCATTAACACTTTGTTCCACCTGGGAATCGAACCGAAGACTTCATGATCATCAGTAGCGTTTGCGCTCAATAAACCAATGAGGCAGTCTATAATTTTTTTTTATAAAGACGTGGGATGTTACACTGCAGGTAAGAATTACCCACAGTAAGAATAAAAAACCTTTCTTAAAAAATATGTATAATATTACTGATTTCAACAACCACGTAATACAAACTATACCCATATAATAAAATAATAAACGTCAAGTAACTAAATCAATATCGAAGAGCCATGTTTATGCCACCTAACTCAGACAAATATAGGCCAGGACAAGTGATTCTTTATCTCAGACCAATAATTCGGTCAGACTGACATGGATACGTCTCTTGCAAATATGCTTGATGTACAAATAGTGAACTTCCAAGGCTTTGGGTTACCATATCCATATCATGTCCAGTCTAACGGCTGGTAGGGACCGTGTCTCCTTAAGAGCATGATGCCAACGCAATGCCGCTGGAGCGAACCGCTACGTTGATAGACAAGGACGTTCGCATGGTTGCCGCAGGAAAAGTCACGTTTATCAGTTCGAGAGTACTGCTAGGGACCATATCTCCAAAAGAGCATGATGTCGACGCAATGCCGCAGAACTGCCGCTTGCGTCACTTTATGGAAGTGTATCTCTGCGTACTCCGAGTGTAGATGCGAGGTTTTGTGTAAGTTACGACTGATCAAATACCTGTTAATAAACTCAGCATCTCTCTACTATTTGCTTTCTAATATCACATAAAATATATCTTCATAATAATGTATTATTTACCATTTGTTTCAATTATTTCCTTACCTTATTAATAGGACAAGACTGACTTGACATCAGACTCCTTTACGTGGGACACTCAGAAAGTTTTGGCAAAACAGACGATCCAGAATGATCTGCAAATAAAATAGCTGAGACAAGATACATAAATTCCTAGAAAATAATGAGGTTGTGAAAGGTTCTATTTTAATTTATTTTTTAAACTAACTCTATAATGTTTTTGCTAGGTATTATACTTCAAAAATAGTTTTAGTTTTTACAATACTTATTAAAAATAAACATTAAGCATTCTTAAACTTTTGTTGACACGGTTTTTTTTCTGTATTACAAAGTAAACACGACCTTTTAAAAATATAACATTCCTAAAATCATAGTAGATCATGTTGGCATGCCTTACGATGATGAAAAAGTAGTATACTTACCTTTTTCTCAATGACTATGTATCCATTTATAGTAGACTAGCTTCTGCCCGCGCCTTCGCCTGCGTTGATGTTGGAAATTATCCCAAAGGAACGTACTACCGGGATAAAAATCCTATGGTCTACTACTATCCAGGTGATAAACTAACTGTGTGCCAAATATTGACCAAATCCATGCGCGTGAAAGAGTAACAAACGTCCATCCATCTATCCATCCTCACAAACTCTCGCGTTCATAATTTTAGTGGGATAAATTATTTACTATGTATTTGCTTCATGAATTTTAGATAATACTTATGTATAAATAAGCAATTGAGTGAGATATCTGAGATAGGTACAGGTTTATTCATCGTTCTGGTAGAATCCAATTGTTTTTTACTTACCTCTAGTATAAATCCCTATTTCACGACTGAAAGTGCGCCGTGAGTTGGCTATAGGTAAAGTAGTGAAGTAGACCTTTTTAGATTTCAAGTTTTGATTTATGAAAAAAAAAGGTAATCATATCAAAGTCATAAACCTACTTTCTTACGTTTTGGATAAAAAATCATGCTGAAGGTGGACTTGAGATACATAATAACCCCCTACATCGTTCTATCTCGTAATAAAATCTCAGACGTATCGACGAATCGTATGAATACTGAGTCGATTGTGTCCCACTGTTATTATATATACAGATTCTGTAGACTTGTTGACGCTGCGGGCAGCGTCTCCCAAAGTAAGGGGGAAGAGGATGCACCAATTTAGATAAGGCCAAGCAGCTCATGCCAAAAATATATTTGAGGCGGGAGCTGTTTAAAATGTGAAGTTAATTTTGAACACAGAAAAATTGGCGAAAATTACAGGTGATTTTCCTAAGCCGATCGCGACCGCAAACCGTCAAATCGCTATTATATAGCGTCACGACTGGACGCTATGTGTCTCTCTGGTCTGCAAGCACGCATGATGACCAGTGCCAGTCAGCGTTCATCTGAACATGTTACAGATACAGGATAGTCTCAGTTATTGTTAATTTATATTTTATTTTTAATTATATATTTACCTTTAGTCTTGTGGCTACGTAATAACAGCCGGAGGGGTCGATCGATCTGGTAAAGCCACGCTTGCCGCAGTTGGTCCGTAGATGGTTGGCCATCTTTACACACCAAGGACCCCTTCGTGCCTCTGAAAGCACGTTAAGCTATTGGCCCCGGCTGTTTTCTTGGATCATTGACAGTCGTCGATCCGAAGCCCGTACGTCTGCCTACCAGTGTTACCAAGTCGTCCACAACCCATTTACTGGGTAAAACGATACCCTCGTTTTACCCAGTGGGTTATGGACGTCAGGTTCAGGTACATTCGGTTAGCCTGGAAGCCTCCATACACGATTGGGAAAGGGCTAGGCTTATGATGATGTAGGTACCTTCAAAAACACTTCGTTTCGCAGACGATTTATGTATAGACTTCAATAACTTTCTCTGGACAGTTATAGTCTATAGTTACAGTCCAGCTATATTTTGAAAATATGATAATTTGTAAGAAAAAATAAGTACGTTACAATTTCAAAATCCCCCTCCACATTATTTGCGAGCTAAATGGTGCCGTGATATGATAAACAAATTTGAGCATGCTCGTCTCGGCGTGTTTTACGACATCTTTACAGGTCATCTTTTCAGTCTTGGATTTATCAACACGATCCAGAAACGAAGCGCTAGTCGACGGTTTGGATGTTTCAAAACGAATCAACGCCTACCAAAGTGAAGCGATCTAGAAGTGGAGGGAAGATTTTGATCTTCCTGGACAGCACGCCAGTCACCCTCCTTACAACCATTGCCCTAGCACCGTGTGACTGCTTTTGATACCTGAAAATAAAATAAAAAACAGCTCAAAGGGATACAATTTTCGTCTCAGGAAGATGCGCTGTCAGCGTTCGAGCAGGCTGTAAACGAGGTGTCTACGGTGGACTGGAAACACTGTTTCAAAAATTGGTTCAGACGCATGAAACTTTGTATAGAGGCTAGTGGAGAGATTAATTTACACGACGTACCTACCGGTACGTTGTGTAAGTTATTTCATCACCACTGCTCTCAAAACGGTGAAGTATAATATCGTGAGGAAACCGGCATGTCTCACAACCAAAAATTCGAAGACCTGTGACATCTACCAACTCGCACTGGGCCCGCGTTCTGGAATACGGCCCACTCCCTCTCACAGAGAGGAGGCCTGTGTCCCAGCAGTGGGAACATACGTGGGACAGTCAGAAAGTTTTGCGAAAATAGATATAAAATGTTCTATAAGTAAAAATTATTTATTAAATCTTTTCAAAGGACTCTTCGATAGCCTGCGTGTTGAGCGCGGTGCGCGAAGGCGCGTTGAAGTGGTGGAGCAGTAGCCCGCCGAGCCCTGGTTTTGTCGCCTGTTGCTCACAATAGAGAAAACTTCTGCCAAGCATTTGGTAGTATACCATTCAGCGTTGATGTTTCTTTGATTCCGTAAAGGAATTGACACCAAGTAGCCAGTCAAATTGAAAAAGCTCGCGATCAAAATCTTCCCTCCACTTCTAAATCGCTTCACTTTGGTAGGCGTTGATTCGTTTTGAAACATCCAAACCGTCGACTAGCGCTTCGTTTCTGGATCGTATTGATAAATCCAAGACTGAAAAGATGACCTGTAAAGATGTCGTAAAACATGCCGAGACGAGCCTGCTCAAATTTGTTTATCATATCACGGCACCATTTAGCTCGCAAATAATGTGGAGGGGAATGTTGAAATTGGAACGTACTTATTTTTTCTTACAAGTTATCATATTTTCAAAATAGAACTGGACTTTAACTATAGACTATAACTGGCCAGAGAAAGTTATTGAAGTCTATACATAAATCGTCTGCGAAACGAAGTGTAGGTACTACTCAGAAAAACGAGACCATTTATCTTTCACCCAACAAGTGACATCCAATATCTGTTACCTGCCACAGAGCTAAGGCTACACAACTAAACAAGAGGAAAACCAGAACACGGATATTCCACTAAGATCAGATCTCAAAGAGGATAAGAATAGCCTGATAAATGTTAAACGAAATATACCTCGTACCTCCGGGAAAGGAGTAAACCAATCTATCAATTTGCTGTTAAATAAATCCGACTGTTGGCGTTGAAATAAAAGCATTACAAGCGAAACATTTTTGTAGAGCTCGCAATATTTTTGAGTGAGGATATTATTTTTGAAAACGCTTAAGTTCTGAAGTGAGTAGAATGTTGAGAAACTGTGGCCGTTGGTAATAAATTTAATGTGTTCTCTTGTAGGGTGGGCAGTCTTTAGATTGTATCTTGTGTCTGTGCGGTGAGGGGGTAGGCAGCGGTAATCTGTTTCTGATTCGGGAGTCGATTGTTCCAGGGATTTAATACCTAAGACTTTTTTTACTTTCGTTTGTCTAGGGATTGCAGTAGTAATAGTTATTCAACATCTTCTGATGTTAATTGTTTGTCACTTAGGCTTATGTTCTATATCGGGTTAAGTATAAAGCAAATGTATAAATGTTGACGTTTAAAAATCCCTTTTATGTGCCTATTTGAAATAAATGCTATGACTTTGATTTTGACTTTGACTTTGAAGCACAAGCAAAATATTTCATCAACATTACAAAGCAGTGCATAACTCAACAGGGTACATAAAAACGTTTATCGTAATATCACAGTTACGCCCTTATTATCATTAAATCGTCGTAAATTAAGTGCTTACCTATCTAAAATCACCACTATGTTTGCAGCGTAAGGTTGAAGTTCCCTTGGAACTTCCGTTCAAGGGTAGCTGTAGGGCAGTAGTTCTTTATTCGTATTAGGTCGTATAAACTGGTCAACGTTTCGTTATAGAAGTTCGTTAAGAAACTTCGCGAAAAAGGGACATGAAGAAGTTGTTAAAACTTCCCTATAGTTGTTACTTTAAAAGTCGTAACTGTGATATTTTATGTGTAGTAAATTGTGTTCGGAATATAGCGTTCTTTTTATCCCAGAGCAGTAGGGAAGTCATTCTTCGTGAAACTATAAAAATGTAACCGTTAATTTTGAGACATAATGTTAACTTATTTTTTTATGAATAAGCCCGGGAAACTGGCAATATTATTCCAACCTATTTTTGCTCCACTGCAGATCAAAGGTCTCTTCTCTTACAGAGTAAGCATTGACCACTAATTGGATTGGTGATTTCAAACTTAATTACTAGCGACCCGACCCTGCTTTCACGGTTTTAACGACTAGACTAAACATAGCAATTTTTACATAATTATGTATTTCTAATACTATGTATAAACCACATAAAAACCCAGGATATATTATCAAAATAATATAATATAAAGTTATGAACTTAATGCTAAACTTTAGCAGTAGTGCACGAATAAGGAGCTAACTTTGTGAGAAGCTGGTGCCGGAGTTAACTTTTTTTAACTGTATTACAGGTCACCGGGGACCGCCCGCAGCTTGGTGCCTGTTATTTGGATACACGACATTATAACAACAGTAAACTTAAAAAATACAAAAAGTTTGTGGAAATGTGTATGTGAGTTTTATGTTATTAATTTAAGTTTATGAAAGAGATGTAAGGAAAATAGGTATAAAATGGCAATACTAAACTAATACACCAACAATTTCCTAATATGATAGTTAAGAAATAAAAACGTAGATATTTGATTGAACTTCTTTCATAGTGTCACTATTAGACGTTCAAATTTAAATAAGATTTCGCCATTGCTATTTTCAAATGTTTTTTTTTTGCCATCCACCCAAATCAAATCCTCTAGCTGTTAAATTGCTGGACAGCAGAGAATCTGGCAATCGGCTTAATAGAGGTCAAGTAATGTAAAGGGGTAGCAGTGGCAATGGCCCCTGTACCTGTAACGTCAACACATTCTTGCAACCGAACTGATAATAGTCCAGAAAGGATTGATGGCAGTTATTAAAAAAAAAAAAGTTTTTTTTTGTTCTCACAACCAGACTCAAGAAAATTGGTGGCTCGTTTAGATGCTAATGTATACGTTTTTATAATAATTTTCGTAGCCACATTCAAGAACGAAGCTTTAATAAATTCAAATCTTTTATAAAGCGTAAACTATGCCAGAAAGACTTTTATACTGTTAAAGACTGTATTGAGGACAAAAAGGTTGGCTTGGGGTTGAGCTGCTCCAATACAGTGAATCTTGTTTTAGTTTGCAAACTTTTTTTTAGATACAATTTTACATATACAATGACAAGAATATTAAATTTTTAAAGTACTATAATACTATATTTATTGTGAATGCGGAATGTGGGAATTCTAGGGTTTCATACAAAAAGGTAAGAACGGTACGCTTATAGGATCACTTTGTTGTCCGTCTGTCTGTCTCTGTGTATGTCTGTCTGTATCGGTAAAACGGTACGCTTATAGGATCACTTTGTTGTGCGTCTGTCTGTCTCTGTGTATGTCTATCAAAACACTTTTTCTCAGGAACCCGTGGAGGTAACAAGCTGAATTTAATATCAAAGACGTAAGTCTACGGTCCCTTAGACCTCCAAAATGATCAAAATTCTAAGTCAACGCACAAAAAAATCAAAAGACGAAGAAATTATTTAAATTATATTTTATTGCAAATTTGGATACTCGCAAAGAAATTTTGGCAATCAGCAAGATCTCACAGCACAAGTTAAGGAAAAGTCCGATAAACGTTTATTTGTAGTTTTATTACATAAAATAAGTGTGAATACAAAATTACTTAATATTTGTAATTGGAAAAATGAGCGTGACGTATAGGTATCGATGTATGTGAGAAAATGTTTACCAACTACAATGTTAAGTAGTTTCTTGGAATAAATTCATTCCAACTACGGAATCCTTGTCTGTACGTTTTTTTTCATTTAGTTCGTTTTAATGATGACCTGGCAGTACATTATGCGGCTACCCAAACGTCCTTTCTTTGGTATTGTCGTCTAATAATTGAGCTCCTAAGGTGCTGAGCTGAGATGCATGATTACTGACAAATGCTTGCACTTACTGGTCCACCCAATCTGTTTGTTTCTTTGCCGAAAATACCATTAAAGACACCAATCTACATGGTCTTCACATGATCTGAGCAAAATTTCAACAATCCCCAGCGCAATCAACTCCCCAGCCGCACAATATCTAACTAGTCTTTTATTTCCTTTGAAACACTCAGGTACAATTCCTTCCCAAAATTGTGGAAATAATTCAGGGCGAGGTAATAGTGTAACACAAAGTTATGCTTTTCTCGTGTAATGTGGCGGTCCGAACCGATATGTCAAGCTCAGCTCAGAAATGAGCTGCAACCGACACTGACAAAGAGGTGTAATGAGTTCACACGAGGTGGAGGCCGGCTTGAAATTCAGCGGAGCGGAACAAATACAGTTTATTTCCAGACTGAGCAAAATGAGTAGAATAAGGCGGCAGTAGAATAAGAATAATTATTTGTTGAAGATTTTGATATTGGTTCTATTTAGTTAGTATTCCGAAGAACAAAAATTTTTTAGGTTTCACAGCTGATACACAAAAACGTATAATTTATTGTAAATCGTCCACTAATTAAATATTTTTTAAGTGCGGCACTCAGCTTTAATTCGTAGAACCTCGTTTATTAATGGAAAAAAGAGATGCGTATTGCATTTTCAAAAACCGTGTCGGATCACGCTCAGTGAAGGGCACCGTAGTAAGGATGTTACGCAAACACAATATTGTTTTTAACGACCACAAAAAAAATAGTGTAAATTTCAGAGTTTCTTTATTTATTGTAATCCTACAAAAAATACAGAAATAACTTTCGTCGTTCATAGTTTTTTCGACAAACACTGACATTTACACTATTTTATTTGTGGTTGTTGCATTTGCTATTTAAGTTAAAAGGACTGAATGGTAACTTCACATAAAAACATTATCATCTTTTTAATTATAGAATCCAACCCCAACGGTACCCCAAGAGGTATGAAATATGCGTGTGGGACGCATATTTCATACCTCGTTTACCATGTATGGAGAGTGTTAGCTTCATATTTTTTTCGTAATATCGCTGAAGTACTGTTTAGCGGTGCTCAGAATGCACCTCCTTTCCAATATTCATCGATATAGTACAAATAGTCATCGAGTAGAGTGGCAGTGAGACATCCGGACGGCCTGACAGAAAGACTGAGGGACATTTGACGGACAGACAGTCTGAAATGACGAAAATATAAAAGTTCCGTTTTTGTCCGTCATGGATACAAATCCCTAAAAGGGAACAGAAAAAGAAAAGTCACCGTTTTCTTGGCCCGTACTTTACGGTATATTTATACAGCACGGCACGCATTACCAGAGAAAAATATCTACTCTTTATTTTCTACGAATCTATTGATCTAGTTTCACAGCTACATTGTCTGTAGGATATCTATTTATACTAGAGACAGGAAACTACATAAGATTGCCACTTTTAATATGTGGGTGTCTTAGTGCTTGTAGTACTTCGTCGTCTGACGATGATATAATCATCATCACCGTCAACGTTTCAGCCGAAAGTCATCCAATGTTGTACAACGGTCTCCGCCGAGCATCTTCGGTCGGTTTTGTGTTTCTCGCATCCAGCGAATTCCTGCAGCCTTTATCAGGCAAAGATAGAATATTGTTTTTCATATTAAAATAAATTAAAAAATCTTTTAATTCACATAAACCATACATTCTGTCAAAAAAGTATTGGAAATGGATGATTTATTTATGGTTCAAAATTCTTTTCGTTTTGTTTTTTTGTTAATGACTGAAAATTCTCATTCAGGTTTGAGACAGATAGCCGCTGAACTTTCTGTGTCTCTGTGTCACGAGTCGATTCGTACCTTATCCGTACCCGACACTTGGGTATGAAACGTGTTGCAGCTCGGTTAGTCCCAAACGACTTGTTTTTTCTCCACAAACTCAATCGCATAAGAGTCGCTGAGGATATGCTACTCGTAGAACGAGTCAATCCCGACCCAGCATTCATGAAACGCATTGTTACTGGTGACAAGATGTGGGTATAAGAGTTTGACATGCAAATTCGTCAACAATCTTCAGATTGGCGCCTTTTAACTGATACAGTCGATCAAAAGTCAAAGTCATGTTGATTGTTTTGTTTGAGTATCGCGGTGTTGTGTACTCGGAATTCTTGCTGGAAGGTCAAACTGTAAATAAAGAATATTATTCGAGCGTTGAGAGCAAATTGTGGAAAGAAATTTTTTATATACTCATTTAATTACCACTTCGTGGCTTCCATTTTCATTCGGTAGAAGACATAAAGAAGAATTCGTAGCGAGAACTGAACTCAATTCCTGAAAAAGCATTTAAAAATGTTTTGACGATTGGATTATTCGTAGGCGTAAGTTTATCGTTTCTGAAAGAGCACACTATGAAGTCAACAAATAAAAAAATACCCGGTACTTTCTTAACAGAGTATTACATGGGCAGTTATGAAACGTCAGAAGCTAGGTGCATGGTTCCAATTGGCCGTTTCAAAGCCGGCAAGAAACTCCTCAGTTACTCTTGTACAAATAATTTGCTTTTCCAAATGACTGTGTTTATAACTACGTGTTGGCCTGTCAACAAGTACCAGGTACTTAACAAAACGGGAAATGGTAAAAAAAATACAGTCTACAATGCTTATTCGTCGTCTGACCAAAGTAGAATGTCGTTGAAAACCCTTCTTTTTTTACGGTTCCTACATCATTAGAGATTGTAATGATGTAGGAACCTTAAACAAAGAATAAATATTAGTACAGAGCCATACAATATTGGCATTGAAACACTACGTAAACATTGGTTATTAAAACACAAGTGTGAGTTTATATGAAGAACTGCAGCCTAGGTCTCACACCGCTGTTATACACCTAGTTATGTGGATGTGGATAAAATCAGTAATTCAGGTAGCTACTATTATTGATTTCAAAATATGATCAAGAACAGTGCCTTACCATAATCCTGTGCGTCGAAAGTCTATGCGACGCGGCGGTCGTGAAACTGCCAAGCCATACACTGCTTCGCAGAAGCAGGTGACATCTTTCCATTCCCTCTCGCTCCGTACCATGGCCTGGACCAGGGCCGGACTCGAGAGATCACCTCCACGAGGACACTGCGGTGCTCCGCCCAAGCTGGGCAGACCTCCACCGTATGCTGTACCGTGTCCTCCGGGCGATCCACACAATGGTGACACCCGGGCGTTTCCTCCCGCCTTATGCGAAACAGGAACCTCCCAAAACAACCGTGTCCGGTGAGGACCTGTGTCAGGCGGAAGGTGAAGACACCGTGGCGCCTCTACAAACACTCCTCAAAGTGGGACCTACCGCCCCTATTGTGGCGTGCCCAAAATTAGGTTATACTGGAGAGAATATTTTGTAAAGTTTCCCAGACTTTTTCAAATTTGGTAGCAACTGAACATTCTTTTTCTATGGGATTTTTGTTAACATTTATACAGGACATCGTCTTTTGGGTCAGCTAGTACACAATTTTAAATAGCTTCTCTGCTTTCCTGTTTCAGCGAAGTCACGTAGGTATGCAGCAGATGTCCCACCAATGTAGTTGTACATTTTGCATACGCAATACTTTGTTGTTGGTAGGTCATGTCCGCCTGCGATGTTCGTACGAGTCGTTGTACCGGTTAGCTGGTACCGCATACTCCGAAAAGGGACGTAATGTAGAAACATATCTGCATAAATTATTCGCCGAAAAGTTCGACGTGTTTAAGCCTGCAATCGTTTTTAAATACGCCGAAATTACGTCACATAACTTGACATACAAAACTTTCCCTTGCCCAATTTCCGTCGCGTTATTTACATAGCACAGGCAAAGCTGAAAATCACTTGTCTATTTTACAAATTGGCGGCTCGCGAGCTTCGATGATCTAAGAATAGAACTCTAAGAGCCGGTGTGGTTTAGTTGAGACAAAACTTCTAACTAACGGTAAATAAATGGTGATTCATGGATTACTTATAGGCAATTTTTTTTTTTTGTTAAATACAGCTACTGTACTACATCACACAGTGCACAGTCCGTGCACAGTTGTCATTTGGAGATTGGAACTACCAACTATCTTGATTAATTAAACATAAATTACACATTAATTAAAAATTTACTTAACTCTGAAACTACGGGTCAGTTTTGAAAAATTCTTTTGTATTTCATAGCCCAATTCTTGAGAAAGATTAAAGAAAGGTGATATAAGATCAGCAACAAAAACCGAGGTAGTTTTATAAAAATGTGGCTGTTATGTTTGTAAAATATTGTGTAGCTTCGACGCGAACAAAGTCGCGGGCAGAAATTGGTTACTTATACAACGAAATGCGCACCATTCCAACTGGGCCATTACTGCTCTCCAGCTGTCAGCTCAGCATTGTTTTCTTAAAACATCTGAAACTCTTCAAAATACTAGTCCACACTAAAACAAAAATCATCAGCTGTAGGTACCATTACAAAACCAATTTCCATCCGAACTAAATTAGCCAGCATCAGCCATCTGTCCCGACATATCGAACATATGCAATAGGCTATTGCGACCTGCGCCTGACAGCTGATGGAAACTTGATTGCTTTCGACCAATCTATGCTTTATTATCCACTGTACAGACACCTATTATCGGCATCGGATTTTTTAATCGAAGAATTTTTCTACCTACTGTAATTAAGGGATCAAATAGATGCGGTTTTCAAAACTAGTGGAGGGGTAATTCCCGTGCTTTAAGGAAAGTTCGCGTTCTATCAAATCTTTTATAAATTGTCGCTGAGATGAGATTTTTACTTAGTACGTAAAGTGCTTACTAATTCCATGTTGTAACTAGATATTCAATTACTCAGATTTTCAATTTTGAGGATTGGCCTTCAGTTCGCTGTTAAAGAAATAAAAAGTCACGGCATTCATTCATAATAATTTTTGTCGAAAATAGAGATAGGAATATTGAAAATTATGACGCCTAGTTAAAATCCTTTGAGCTGTGAGCTTATTTTAATAGATTCGGCTTAGTCGAATTTTTAATGTCTGTACCTACTTGGTACAGAAATAAAAAAATCGACGAGAACTACCAACTACATGTATCAAAAATATAATAAATAACAGAAAGAAGTTTAAGTTACAGAAAATAAACTTTATGTTACGAACGCAACACCGCTAATATGAGAAGTATTATATATAATGTCTGTATGTGTGAACGGGGTTTCACAGTTCTTATAAACTTCACAATGGATTTTGATGCCGTTTTCACCAAATTTAGAGAATTTGTTTCGGAAAGTTTATGCGTATATAATTTTGTAAGTCCACTCGTTAATTAGTAATGTTATTGATTCATTTATTATTGTTTTGTTACTCAAATTACGTTTCACATTAATTATTGTTTCATACATGTAGTCTTACATAAATATTGTTTATTTTATTTTTATTTTTCCTTTATTGTCCAACCAACAATTGTTTACCATAATCTAAGGTTAGTGTAACAATTTCTTACAGGTTAACACCGCATGCCCCATAAACATGAGGTGTGCTACAAGCACTAAACTATGAAATTAATACATAATAACTAAAATATACAAGTTTAAATTAACATTATATGATGCAATATAAAACAAATAAAGTAGAGAAAAGGTAAAATGAATAGAACAAAACAAACTGAGACACAGCAAAATAGTTTAAAAAATTAAATTAAACATTATCAGTACTTATTCTACGAAACTTGGCATAGGAGTCAAAATGCACATCAACAAGATCGCTGGAGCTATTCAGCAGTTTGCAAAGACGAGGAAGGATAGAGTTTGCACCAAGTATTGTTCTGCGGAATGGAGGGTGTTAAGGAGTGATAGGAGCGGAGCACGAGGGAGTCTAGCAGGGGCCTGAAACTGAAACTTGGATAGTAAAAGGGTAATAATCAACTAATAAAAAACTAAATCTAATCAACTTTACATCAGAGGAGCCTATATAAGAATAAGGAATTAATGACAATTCTCCGTTTCTCCAATGAGACCATCTTAAAAGAAGATAGTTGGACTTCACATGACCGTATCCTTTTTGAAATTCCGCTGGCATCTGCAGTAAATGTGGCATATCTGGTCTCTGCCATTCATACACAGTACTTTTTTCATACGTACAGCATGTGTCTTACAGACGTGTCGTTCTAGACTACGCACAAAATAAAACTGTGCGCGGCCAAAATCGGGTGTCAAGAGTGTTAAAGTTTCGGCAAAATGAAGGCGATTATTTACTCAGGAAAACACGGAATGTGCAGTAATCGCCATCATTATGCCGAAACTTTAACGACTTTTTATCTTAAAACAATAGATAAGAAGTTTAGTATTTCATGTTCATGCTAGGAAACTGGAGCCCCTAGATGATCTTTTTCCCCATTATGTTGTTTCCACGTATTTTTTAAATAAAATCATACCTACCAGTACAATATAGTTTTTGGACCGCTGCAGACCAAATGTTTCACTAAAGATCGACACGCTCGCTTAATGCACTTCGGCGATGTTGTTTATAGAACAAAAAAAAAATTTAAACAGCTACAGCCATATGAATGAAATGAATTTCAGACAAAACGGAACCGGCAATATTGACTAGGGACTTGAAGTACGATGCGGATTTTGGTAAGGTCAAAATTTAAATTTAAAATGTATTATGTCTCTGCTTTGAACTTACGGACTTGACTTCTAGCCAGATATTGGACAAAACGTTTATATAACTTTCTAGTCACTCTAGGGTAGCGCGCGACATGTACAATACATTTTTTTAAGTTTAAATAAATATTTCATTTGATAGAAAATGTGACTATGTATTTCATCGAAACAACATGCTTCCTATTAATTACAACTCAGGCAGACAAGAGCTGTATTAAAGATTTTTATTGATTACCTTAATGTATGACCCCGACTATGTAGTGGTCTGAGGACGTGTTACGTCTGTCAAAGAACGTTAATCAGGAAACTCCGCCACTTCGGGATCCGGAACACCGCTTTGAGTATGAACTATCCTTGAGTAATGGGAGTAAAAAAAATAAAAAAATGGTGAACCATTATTTCATTTTGTTTACTCTCCATGAATGGAAAAATATCTCGCGAGTAAAAAAAAATGTGGGTATATGGTAACAATGGTAGTTCCACAGGGCTCCGTTCTTGGTCCTTTCTGGGTCCTTTATATATAAATATATATACAGCAGGCAGGCAGGCAGGCAGGACCGTATCCGGTAAACCTGAGCTGTTGAGAGAGAGTGAGAGGTTCTATGGACAGTTATACACGTCAACAAGGAACCCCGTTACGAATCTGGTAAACGACCCAAGAGCCAATGACGGAATTACGGCCGAACGCCTAAAGGCGGGCGGAAAACCTATCCTGAAGGCCCTCCAGAAGCTGTTTCATTCCGTCTACTCATCATACTCGAGGGCAAAACGTCGCAGGTATGGAACCGAGGTGTGGTGATACTTTTTTTTACGAAGGGCGACGATGCCCTGCTTATGAATTATCGGCCCATCTCACTTACTCTCTCACTGTTTTCAAGAGTCACCACGAACTGTCTTGCGCGCAGGTTTGACGACTTTCAGCCTCCCGAACAAGCCGGATTCCGTTAAGGCTTTAGCACCGTAGACCACATGCATACGCTGCGGCATCCTTCCTCTCTGCTTAGCGTTTGTAGACTACGAGAAAGCCTTCGATTCGATCGAGACATAGGCTGTACAGCAGTCTCTCCAACGGTGCCAGATTGACTATCGGTACATCGAGGTGCTGAAGTGTCTGTACGAAAACGCCACTATGTCAATCCGACTCCAGAACCGGACCTCGAAACCTATCCTTCTACCCCGCGGTGTGAGACAGGGAGACGTCATCTCTCCGAGACTGTCCAACGCTGCACTGGAGGATGTTTTCAAGGTTCTGGACTTCAAAAGGGTTGGCATCAACATCAATGGCGAGTACGTCACTCCCCTTCGGTTTGCTCACAACATAGTAGTCATGACTGAGACCATGGAGGACCTCAGTGCAATGCTCGATGAACTCAGTAGTGCTTCCGAAAGAGTGTCTTAAAATGAACATGGACAAAACAAAGATCATGTTAAATGCCCATGTTACACCCACTCTCACGAAGATTGGAGACACTACACTCAAAGTCGTGGACGAATATGTTTACCTAGGACAAAAAAATTGTCTGCTCGGCGACGTAAATATCGCAATGAATCTTGTTGAAGTGTCAAATGATGATGATGAATGAAAGCGATTGCTACTGATAGTGTGTTACGCAATTAACCCGCAGATTATAATAGAGTTTTGACGGCATCGACTTTGCAGAAAGCGACACACATGATAAAATCGAAAGACACAAACGTTTTTGAAATGCATAATTCGTTTTATTGTTTGAAGGTTTAATTCAGTCTCTCTTAGCTCTTATTTCATAAGGTAGGGAGGTAGGAATAGTAGAAATGCGGCCCTTCACAATGTTCAAGGTCCAATGTTAACCTTCGTCACTTCACCGAAGCAATAATACCTTCAGCAGTGTCCTGCAACAGTGTTATTAACTTGCGGCCAGAGTGATACATCTCTTCAATTGCTTGTCTTTACATAGCACACAAAACAATTTGTACTTTATCACACCTACTGTTAAGTACTTTTTCCTTTATCCCAAGCGATAAAACAATTTTGGTTTTAGTTTCAATAAGATAATGAGCGTTCTTCTATGTTTTAGGTAGATATTGATGTTTTTATGCTTTTAAGTCGTCGGGTACAGATGTTTAGTACACCTTTGAAAACCCACAGGTGATTACAAGCGGGGAGGCAATAAAAGGGTTTACACAAAGACACACTTGACAGGAAGGATCTCTTCAAAGTTGAATGTAAGGTTCAGGTTCAGTATAAACACCCCCAGGAGATGCAGGGAAGGATGCGAGCGGTGCCATTCTGTATTTATTATGCGACTTATATTTACTCTAAGAAACATACTGGCATTTCTGCTAGCAAAGCATGTGTGTTCAGAAAATATTTCAATTAATTTACTGTTCAGTTTCATCAAATTGTACATCGTGTATTATTGCGATTTCTAACAATTCAAACTTCGCTGTTGTCGTCAAAAAGTAGTCTGAAGATTTTTAAGTCATTCACACAGACACTACAACACTTCTGGTCAAGATTATGAGAACAACCTATTTTCCACAATGCCCAAGCTTATTGGATACAATCAGAATTGTCAAATTACAATACAGACATTCAGCCGATGGTGTTTGAGCACATTTCCCCAGAAATATTTCATAAAGTTCTGACTAGGTTACATAATTGGAAAGCTCCCGGATCAGACCACATCTATAGTTACTGGTACGAAAAAAAACACAGCAATTCATTGTTACCTATATAATTTCATAAATTCGTTTATCCAAGTCCTCAAATCCATACCTTCTAACATATATGTCTGGAACAACTTTTATGATACCAAAAGACCGGAATTACCTCTCAAACCCAGCGAAATACACACACATGCTTGCAGACCTTGAGTAAGATCATCACATCCTGTATATCAGAAGAAATATACGAGCACATTGACGCCAATAACATCTTAGCCGAAGAACAGAAAGGATGTCGAAAGTACAGACAAGGCTGCAAGGAGCAATTAATCATAGACTCGAAGATTTATGGCAATTGAATGTCGACAAAGTTGCATCGAACGCGTGGTTAAATTGATGCGATCATGTTCCAGGGACTGAATAATTCATGCTTGCAATACAAGACCAAGTTATCGAGACCTAGAACTACATAAAATACATTATAAGGAATTAAACAACTGACAAATGTAGAAAATGCAATAGTTCACCATTGCAGAGGCAATCCAACATATCAAAAATGCTAATCGATAGCCCAGACAAACTACAAACATCGACACGATTAAGTAGCCAATCTAATACACCAAAAAATAGCTCATAAATACAAATAAATAGACACCGTAGTACCATATTATAAATAAACCCTGAAACGGTATTAGAGAGCCCCACTACAAAATTATACTTTGACCAAGCCATACTCACAGACCGCACAATTCAATTAAATAGACCAGATATCACATTAATGAATCATGAACTGATTGTTCATAACTGACATTGCCGTGCCAAATACACATAACTTACAGACTACAACAGTTATTAGGCTATCAGGCTATTCTTATCCTCTTTGACATCTGATCTTAGTGGAATATCCGTATTCTGGTTTTCTTCTTGTTTAGTTGTGTAGACTTTGCTATGTGGCAGGTATCACATATCGGATGTCACTTGTTTGTTGGGTGAAAGATAAATGGTCTCGTTTTTCTGAGTAGTACCTAAACTTTGTTTCGCAGACGATTTATATATAGATTTAAATTAATTTCTCTGGCCAGTTATAGTCTATAGTTATAGGTCCAGCCATATTTTGAAAATATTATTATTTGTAAGTAAAAATAGATACGTTCCAATTTCAAAATTTTCCGCCACACTGTCTGCGAGCTAATTTAAATTATCGTATCTCAATTTAAAATGGATCTGCGCTATGATTTTTTACGATTTCAAGTGTCGCCTGAAACCGGACGAATCGTACGATAAACTTCAATGGCATTCATGGACGAAGGCCTTTCTAAGGCAACGAATTCAAGTGCGGTCGACTAACTTTGAGGGATGAAGAAAGAAGTGGTCGCCCTTTGACGGCTGTTACGGAAGAAAAAGTGCTAGCAGTGAAAATTTTAATCCAAGATAATATGCGAGTTACGTATCAAGAGATTCAGCTCTCACTGCAGGTTGGATCGGGAAGCCTTGGATTTATCAATACGATCCAGAAACGAAGCGCCAGTCGACAGTTTGGGTGTTTCAAAACGAATTAACGCCTACCAAAAGTGAACCGAAAGAGGCGGGGGAAAGATATATTAAGTATTGTGTTTCATTCACAGTGGAGCGCTTGATACAGGATCCCCAATTCTTTTTACCGGTCCGAGCGGTTGTCGTGTGTATCATAAACTGGCATGGTGTCAAACTGGTTTATCGAAGCAAAATCATTGCGTGTACTTACGAGTACTAAATATTTATTTATTTATTTGCAACACACATACAACTATCATCACACGTTAACCTAATAGAATAGTGTAGTTATACTCGTAGTTATTTAAGCTTACAAAGATGAAACTTACAATAATTACATTATTATGAACATCTACGACTTCGATCTGAATTTGCGGCCCGTGTGAATTCACTCAGAGTACAATTGAAGCAGTCAATCTGTTGTGACACCATATTGAGCGTAAGCAGGGCGCGCGTCAGTGGCGCGTGCTGCAGCAGGTTTGTACGAGCGGGCGGCACCAACAGCAGCTCCGTCGCTCACTTGCCCATAAGGTACACACAACCCCACCGTGCGTAGAACACCTAGGTTGTGTATCTTACCACGCATAATCTTAAACAAGTGGCGAGAGCTACTTCCCTTCTTCTCAGTTTATAATAGCCTACCATGTCCGTCACAAATAGAGTAGGATACATCAGTGGGTACCCTGGATACACACCATACTGCTTAAGTACAGGAATCTTTCAAATTTGTTCTGGATCCGTTCTAGCATAAGTTTGTACTTGGCTTCATGTGGCGACCAGACGACAACATTGCATCCCAAATGACTTTTTACAAGCGCTTCGTATATTATACAACAATATCATGTTCGATTTCCGCGCAGCATTGCATCGAAACGATGTGGTGCACATCTTGTACTTATGGATGCATCGGCTTTCCGTATAATGAGAGGTCAGCTTTTACTTTAAATTATAACTTGATGTGTAGCCGTGTGTAAAGGTAACTGTATTAAGTAGACGGAGTAATTGATTATAACATAAAATTATGTAAAAACACAGAAACCAAATCAAAACCGGAACAAATATTCATTTGTTCCGTGCGGTAATCGAACCTACAACACTTTAACGCAAAAGTTGCAGCATCTAATTATCCTACTATTTACATTGTGACGTAGCGAGTCGAGCACTTAGCCAATACGCCAAACGTGTCGTCAAAGATGTTATAAAATATGTATTCGGCTTATAGTACACAGGTACATTATGATATCGACATATTTCGACTTGATTCTGCCGCCAAGCATGAAGTTATAATACTGTGAAGAAAATTAAACCTTACAGACACGAATTTATATGCCCTATATATGAAAATCTGTTTTGTATAAAGTCAAAGTCAAAGCATTTATTTCAAATAGGCTCATAAAAAGGCACTTTTGAACGTCAAATTTACATTAAAAATAGAACTGATTCTAGGCGCCACTTCCAAAAAGTAGTTTCGTATGGAGAAGAAGTGGCAAGAAACTCCACCGTTACTCTTTTAAAATGTTTTACAATATTTTGTATACATTAATTATATTTATATATGTGAAGACGATGCACCAAGTATAAAAATACTATACCACAATTGGTGGTATACAAAAAAATTAAAAATAAAGCAAAGGCATATAAATTAATCACGTGATAGGTACATTGTGCTCACATATTTACAAACAATTGTAAAATGTATATGTATATGATTTTCCTAAAATATTAACTAGGAATAAGTCAGTGTGTGAGTAAAGTAAAAATAACAAATTATACAATACAATAAGCAAATACATAGTATGATTTTGTCTAGCCTCTATATTGTCCTATGGAGCAGGACCAGCATGTTTCCAAGCATTCTTATCTAGGATATAATCTTCTAATTTTTAATATGCTTGTTAACAAAGTGCTTTTTTAACATGAGTTTTAATTTTTTTTTCATTTAATTGCAATATTTCACCAGGTATTTTGTTGTAACATTTAACACAGTACCCCATAAAAGATGTATGTACTTTAGATAGTCTGAAAAATGGTTGATCTATTTTATTTTTATTTCTAGTGTTAATATTATGTCTATCACTTATTTTATTAAATATATGCAGATTTTTTCTATATAGATCGTAAAAAGCCTTTCACTGCGACACAGTAAATGTAAGTATTTTTTTTTTGTTATGTTTACCCTGAGACGACCTTTGATTGATTACCAGTGTAATTATTAGTAAGTATAGAGCATGTAAAAAAAACATGTCCGATCCAATAAAGGCGTATTCCTGGTTTAACATACGTACTAGAAAAAATAAAAATAAACTCATAAAAACCAAAAGTTATTGATTTTTTGTTTTAAGAACCATGGGAAATTTAACACTAAATATGGAAAATTTTCATAAGTTGACAACACTCCACCGGCCGGCGAAATCTTTGCATTTTTACCTATTTTCATTTTAAAGGACACCGCCATGCACTAGCCGCGCTGTGGGCACTCTTTTAACGAGTCCTCGACCCTTTGATGTAGCCGACTGGTTGCCTACTGGCACGCTACGTGTTTGTTGCCAGTCTCACGTGGAGATAGCTTTCGATCGGTTGTCCGTACGTATCACGTGCCGCTATCGTATCGCGAACAATGTCGTATTCCAATCAGGAAAATTTTAATATGTTAATATTTATTTATGGGGTCATGATAAACAAATGGTTTTTAAAAGTGAGTGTGATTCGGAAATCGAAGTAAGAGCTCAGATTGTGGAAGCTTTCGACTCACTCAAATCGTACACAAGTGCGCTGCGTACGTGCAAATTTAATAAAAAGGTGTCGGATGTGTATTAATGTTGGAGGTAAACATGTGGAACACGATCGCCGAGGTATGCAACAAGTAAATGTTTGAATAAACTGATACTTACAGTCGGTACGTTGCCAAAAGCACATCACATTAACTCAATAATAATAGTTTCTTGATAAACAGAATCAGGTCAGAAATCAGGGTCATTAAGCGTCTATGCCTACAATAAAATATCAGCTGACACCTACTCGTAGGCATAACGTAGATTTCTTTAGTCATAAGTTTGTTCGGTGGCACGCAACAAAGCACCGCCTCTCTCAGGCGGCTTAGTAGACACGAAACTGTAGGTAAACTTTGTCGAGCGATCAGTATTGCATTTGGTATGATTATTTTTAATTAATTATATTCATTGGGGAAAAATGATAATCTCGTATCCATTAAATGAAAACGTATTTGCGAACGCAGTACGCAACCAAATAATATCCTTCAGGATCGGACAGGGTTTTAGTTACATGCTGTAGAATCAGATGAAAATAGTACAAGCTCCTCAGCAATGTGCTACGATTTTTATAATGCTGATTTAAAGTCTCTCTCCTAAAACGAATAAAAAGGCAATTTAGACATTTTACTAGAACGCGATGATTACGCGAAATATAACATTTGGTATTTTAAAAAAAACTTTAATGATGGGTGATTCACAAGTAGCAATTTCTAAAATTGATAATTTGAATAACGATAACGTGTTATTGATTATAATTGGAGACAAAACTTACAATATAACACCCGGGCTAGAATAACTCTTACTTCGAAGAAAACCTGATTTGAAGTAAATATCGAGCGTAGACAAACTTGTCTATAAGGACATATTACATCATACAAATGCCCATATGGAGAGATTTCAATCCTAAAGGTCAAATATAGTGTGACTGTCTGTCACTTCTTATTCCTATTTAATAACAAAATATTATATTTATTCTAAAACCATGCACGTGGTTCGGCCCACTTTACGAAACACATTAAATCTTAATTTTATGGTCTGACAGCTTGACGCGTTACCCTAATAAATAACAAGATATCCTAATTCTTTGCAATTGTAAAATAGTCTAGAACCTCTTAGAAGTCCATTCCATTTCTATTTAATGGCACACGCAAATGGCCACTTATGGCAGCCGTCGTCGCTTGAAAGAAATGTTTAGACAATCGAAACCCATAGTTCTTTACAAATTCTGAGAAAGTTAAAGCGAGGGCGCGTTATTGCAACCAGCTGTGAATCGTAAAAGCAATTAAGAAATAGAAAAATGTGTTTTAAGTCGAAGTTTACAAAAAAATAGTGTGGGAAAGTACCGAGCCCAGATTTTGGATAGTTGGCGGGGGTGTTGAGGAAGGACAGTTGGTCTTAGGACATGACAGGGTTCGGTCGTTATAGTCTCAAGAGGGAAAGCTAGTTAAGTTAGGAGGTTGGTGAGTGTTGTGAGCTGGGAGGAGCTGCGTTCGAGGTGAAGTTGGTACTACGTGCGGCATTTCGTGAGTAGTAATCTAATGCCCTACAAAGATATCATTGGTAAGTGTTAAACTCTTTACTAATAATGTGTCTTTTCCATTGTATTGTTCTCGTAGGCTGATTTGTTTTATGATTTGTAGGTAACATTTAGATATTATCGCTGCAGAGCTATTAATAATCATTTATTCCAGCATAGCGACATTGCGCTATTAATTAACTCTATTTTCTATTGTATTACGTGTCCATCTCCTAATCCATACCCTGACAGATATTTGTCATTTGCGTTTGATTATAGGGAAACGGAGAAGGCCTTCCACTTTATTTGACACTGAGCACAGAAGCTCGACTTTTGACGACTTTGACCTGTAATATGCGCAACCACATACGGAAGGCAGAACCGTTAATACTCTCAGTTCATTTAAAACAACATATGCTATAAAGTCAATCTAAATCGGCATTATAAAACAATCAAACGTTAGTGATAATTACTGCTTCCAAAAAGGTTTGGCCACACAACTCTTTACGAAAGGCTCGTTATACGCGCGTCTCCGGGGAGAGGGGGTAGGCTTCACACACTTCCCCAAACTGGATTGGTAGTCGTTCTAAGAACGCTAGGGACCGTGTATCGATAAAACCTACACCCGGCATATGTTACGCCAATTTCTAAATCGACACTATTTATCGAAACACGTCAATTTGGACGCTTTGCCGCTTACAGCCGCACTGTATCTTCGAAATTGGGAAGATTAACGAGATGTGAGGTGACGAAATTACCACCTCGGCAGACACCGAGTACGATCGCATTGAGTTTTGCTACAGACTGAGTCTACGGTACGCTTGTGCAATATTTTCTGTTATCTTAGAAATGGGGCTAGGCTGCCGTAAAGGTGATATTAACATAAATACGCGTTTAGAACTTTATACTCAATACTTGTCTCACTCAATGGCAGTTGGGCTTCGTAGTTCACTGTCTCTAGGATTGAGTAAGACATTTATATTGTGCTTAGGGAACATGTTCTACTAAAATCGTATATTGTCTCAGAGGTTTTATGCGTTAGATTTAGTAGAACACGTACACAGAGACAAACGTTGTAAAACGGTTCCCCGTCTCACTGAAATGGGTACATCATACACAGATACATTAACGTAGTTATTATTGATTGATTAAAGCGCAAGCGTAACGATTCCCTTACCTCTTCACATTATGAAGATTCTATTACAGGTATTATTAGCGCTACCTGCGAGAAGGAAGACAGACCGCGGTAGGAAACGGTCGGTGTAAGGCTAGGCTAAGAAAGCTAGGAGAATTATTAAGTGCCAGAGGCCTTGTCCAAGTGGGCTGTTGTAGGAGAACGAGTTAATATTAAATAAGTAAAATATAGTTGGGTTGAAGCACAGATTTAGTCGATTATTATTCTATAATCTAGTTTTAACGAAGTATGTGTTAGTGTTTGTAGGTAAGACTGGGTGAGCCTTTAGTTATTATAGTTGTCCTAGGCTGATGGAGTTGATAGTCATTATAACTAATCAGACAGACACGTGTTGCTGGGGAGTTTGTTGCGCCACTTCTTCTCCCCAGCATAAACACTAGGAAGTGGTGACGGGTGGGCTCTTTGGGGCTGTCTATAGACTTTAAAGTGAGTTGATTCACAACTCTATTAATAATGCTTGAGTTTGATTCTCTACTCTCATAACTAGTAATTATTGAATGTTGTATTCGTTGCCTTTGGCCGATACTAGAACTCTTAAACTTTATTTAGTAATAGTCCTCGAGTTTTGATTTCTCAACTCAAATTAACTAGTAATTCAAAGAATATTATATTCTTTATCTTATACTAATAACTCGGTCAGACTGACATGAGCACGTGCCTTGCAAATATGCTTGTTGTGCAAAGAGTGAACTTCCGGGGGTTTGGGTGACCACAACTATCTCATATCCAGTCTAAGGACTGATAGGGACCATGTCTCCTTAAGAGCATGATGCAGACGCAATGCCGCTAGAACTAGCCGCTCCGTTGCTAGACAAGGACAGTCGCACGGTTGCCGCAGGAAAAGCCGCTTCGTCACGTTTATCAGTTCGAGAGAACTGCTAGGGGCCATGACTCCAAAAGAGCATGATGTCGACGCTATGCCGCTGTAAAGCCGCTTGCGTCACTTTATGGAAGTGTATCTCTGAGTACTCCGAGTGTAGGTGCGAGGTATTGTGTGAGTTACGACTGATCAAATACCTGTTACGCGCTAGCGTTTGGGTTTCTCACAAGTTTATATAATAATTTACTCTGCATCCCTCTATTATTTAGCTTTCTAAAATCACTTCCAATATATTTCATAACTATGAATTCCCAAGTATCATCTAATATTGATACATTGTTTCCTTGCCTCATTAATAATATCAAGGCATTTGGCTTCTATAAATTTGGGAATTCACTTCTATTATCGGTGGGAGAGTGACCAAGTCTGGTGACGAGCTCTACAGGGCCGCACGGGGTTGGAGTGCGGCCTTTTCCCCTTAGGGGGAAACCGACCTTAACGCTCATATTAACATATTTAGGAAAAACGAAAAATTTATCAGCCTAGGGTAATTTAGGTACCGTCACAATAGCGTGACAAAGGAATTAATTATCGTGAAAGAATCAAACGCTTATTTTCCGATACTTCAGTAAAAAGTTTGGAGGCAGTTTGCCAAAATTTAAAAAATATAACATGAACACTGACTTTGTTAATTGGGACAATCCTAACGAATTGGATGAGCGACTTGTACAAAGCCATTCTTATTTTTTTTTTTTATCTTTGTATTTATCTCCGTTACACAACTAACTTGTAACGTTTCTATCAACATAGTTTGTAATACGAGAGAAAGATCTATGAATTCTCAATAATCATCAACTATGATTGGTTTACAATTTTAAAAGAAAATTAATAATAAATAAACGTTGATACATCAAATTTCTGAACATGAACAAAGCCGATGTAGTAACGAAATTCATAAAATGCAAGGGTTAATTTTATGAGAAGAAGTGTTATTATGAAAGATATTGATGACTTATGGCAGGCAGAATTAATTGATTTGAAATTAATATCTAAACAATATAAAAAGTTCAGATTTATTCTGATATATATGAACGTTTTCAAAGTACGCTTGGGCGTTTCCTTTGAAATGTAGGAACGAAGACGTTATATGTGAAAGTATATTTCAGGATTTTATTGGAGGAGCGTGTCCCTAAAATCTACAAACACATAATGGAACAGAATTTTAAAATAATAAATTATCAAAAACTTATGAAATTTTATCTGTTAGAGATTTTTAAGAACATTGAAAACTAAAATAATAAAGAAATTAGTTTACAGGGCAATTATAATTGGGTAGATCGCACACTTAGTAACGTTATTAACTAATACAATCACACCTATCACATAACGATTGATGAAATCCCAGCATAACATATAAATGAGAATAAAAGAAAACGCATTTTGGACAGATTTATGAGGTTGATGAACAAAGTTACAAAAATAAAAAGTAATTTTCAAGTTGGTGATCATGCACGTACACGTATAAGTAAGTACAAAGCAACATTTTACAAAGGATGTACTCCAAACTGGTCGAAAGAAATATTTAAAATTCGAAAAATACAAAATACAACTCCGGTCACCAACATAATTGATGATTAAACCAGAGGTCAGCCTATTTTAGGAGCATTTTACGAACAAGAGCTTCAGAAAACGAAAAATAAAACACAGTCGGAAAAAGTTTCTAAAAGAAAAGGAAATATAGTTTAAATAAAATGGTTAGGTTTACCTTCTGCTAAAAACAGCTTGATTAATACGTCTGAAATATCATAATAAAATAGACATTATTTAACAATAATCGCGTATTTAATAAGAGTTTAATCCACAATTCATTAGTCTTGTGATGTGTATTGGGAAGAGAAGTCTTCTCGGTTGGCTTATAAATAATTTGCATTTGAATTACACTTACCAGGATACAAGTATTGCGGTCCTGGTACCAAATTAATTAAGAGGCTTATACGTGGTGATAAAGGTGTAAACAAATTAGGCCTAGAATCTGTTCTATTTTTAATGTAATTTATGACGTTCAAAAGTGCCTTTTTATGGGCCTATTTGAAATAAATGCTTTGACTTTGACTTTGACGAATTTGTAAAGAACACGACATTGCCTATCTCAAGTCGTCCAACATAAAAAAGCGAACAGCTTCCTCTGATGCGAGTGAAGGTAAAAAAATTGCAGCACATCTACTAAGTAAAGCTATGTTAGCAATTTTTTAAACTGGAGCTAGTCAAAAAAATCGTAAATTTAAATAAAAGCTTTAAGATAAAAAAGCTTGGAAATGGTGTTAAAAATAAATTAAAACATAAAGTAATAAAACGAAAAACCAGATTCAAAAATTAAAACCAAAATGCAAGAAAACGGGTATAGAGTTAGCCGTGGCTGCTGCTATAATATTGGTTGTTAATTCGTTTTAAAGACATTTATTGCTTTAAGAACAAATTACAGTTCACTTTAGTTTGGTTCAAAACTCCGACCAGGATGGTTGTGCCTTTGTTTTCGCTTGAGGCACCGTGCCCAACAGATGTTGGCTTACTTACTGGACTTAGAAATCAAACCGTGTCTCTTTTGTGTGTGTGTATCTGTGTCGCAAATAAAAATATTTTTAACCGATTATCGCTCTTGACCTAATACTTCATACACATTGTACCGAATAACCCTAACTACGTTGAACAAGTTTAATAATTACTGACTATTTTTACGAGTATTGCTTCCTTTCGAGTATAAATGAATGCCTGCTTGAATTTATTTTATTTCAATCTAGGTAATATTTCTCTCAAACATACTAAAGTAATAATTTAACAGAGGCGTAAATTATTATTTAGATATTAATAACTATTTTGTAAGTGTAGACGCTTTGTTGATGCTCATAATATGCACATCTGGCGGACAAGCGGGGGGCGCATTACGGCTGGGATCGAGAGAAAGCAGAAGGCTGCAATGTTTAAGGGCGCAGTCCGTTTAAAGAAATAGCGGTTCTCACTGTTTAACGGAATGTTAGCCGGTACCTGCAACTGACCCTTGCGTGTCTGTTGCGCAAAGTTTCAAAAATATAATGCGTAAAGGTTTCAAGTACAGGTTGGAACTAAGTATGGACGGACTGAGCGGTTCTTCTGTGACGCCGCAGTCTGTTAACCATAATCACCATTCCCATGGCGCGACTGGGTTTTGGTGAGTGAGGATGGTCACCCATCCACGGACCGACTGCGGCAGGCGTGGCTTAACCTGATCGCTCGGCCCATGCGGCTGTTATTACTTCTGTTAAACTGTTATTTTGCGTAATAGGGTGGGATGCCCCTCAATCGTTGTCTAAACGAAGTTGGGCCACTTCTCTGCATTCACCGTGACTGTGATATCTCAGCAATTGCTCATCATATTAAAATTGTTATTAAATAAGATAGGGTTCAATATAAGGTACTTGATGTATTTTTGTGAGGTGTAGTTGCGTGTGAATGGACTTATTTAGAAGGTTTCTTGTAAATATGCTGGTGCAATGTGCATAAAGCAAATTTAATATTCAAGCATTAATATTCATGAGTTTCGTTTCCCTATACGTTTTAACTGAAGGTGTAAGGTAACCATAGTGAAATAAGGGTTGAATAATTTTTATTTTGTGCGATCTGTAGGTCCTTAAATTCGGTTTTTGGCGCGTTGCCCCATATTTCAATTAGGTACATCAGACGTGGCTTTACTAACGTGTTGCAAATGGTCTGGCGCACTCGATGAGGAAGGCCATAACTTATATGATCATTTTAGAGAGAGCTCAAAGACCTATATTAAAAGTGAGTTGAGTTTTTCACAATCCTCTATCCAACTTTCCAACTAAACCAACACTGCCAAGTGCTAACGGTTTTTTCTTGACTTTTACATCTGAATTTTGTTAACAAGTAGTAACTGTAAGTACCTACTGCTTTCAAATTGATAATTATGAATCAGTTAAATATGATTTTAGTCAATACAATTTGAAAGTTTACCTAGTTTTACGAGTATCTTAACTAAACAATTTATTTATTTTTTAAATTTTTCTTTTAATTTTGTAGGTTCTACTTTTACTTAAATATTTAATTACAATCTTAAACTTTATAAATAACATCTTGACTCCCTAACCTTTTCGTAAATTAACATGTCCTATCTAAGAGAGATGAGTGATTTGTAACTCAGGACCCTTCTATCACAGACACCTTTCTCTATTTAAGATTGTACATTAACCAGTGCCTGCAATATTATGTTGAGATAAATAAAGATTTATGATTATAACGATTCATAGCAGCACCAGCAGATAACCAAAAAAAAAAAGGCCCGTGCCATCCGATCTACCCTGCTGGGCAGAGGGAAACAAATATTTAAAATGAAAATAATAATAATAACCCCATCGCCGTATCTCTACGTTGACGTCGTGCTGGGGCTTGCGCGCTCCTGATCTCTAGGTCTGTACCGGTAGAGTTTACTTTGCCGAAACAGGATTAGGGAGGAGCCAGACCATAAGAAATAAAGGAACCCGCAGAGCAGCACGTGGCGAGCTGTTGGGCAATAGTGACTGCGGTCCAATCTCCTGGGAAAAGTCTTGTTCCTCACCTGTGGCTTGCTTTTATTAGCCAGCTGGAGTGAACAATGATGAGAAACAGCGCTCGCACCTCTTTCTTGCCGCTTTCAGAATGACAAAACACTGTTTCGTCATACTTTTATCTAAACTTTAGCAAAGTTTAGAAAAAAGATGGTTGGACAAATTCTAATTCTAATTCTCGCCCAATATTGTTCCATATGGTTGCTTGAAAATGATTGTCCATGTTCACAAATTCATAAATTGAAGGATTTTCACAAACCAATTCGATCAAGTTTTCGTCTTCCATCTTGGAATACTTCGACCGTGTCAGGCAAAACGCATCGGAGCGTCACTGACGCAACCAACGTCACTAAAACAGACGAGTTTAAATAGTGTCTTAGGATATGTATGAAACAATATTTGTTTTCACTGATACTATATGGTACGGAACTGTCGGTCACGTGTCGGCACTGTTGTGCTCGTATGGTAGTGGTGCAACCCAACTTCGAAGTGAATTTTAAACAAGAGCTTGTAAGTTCTCCTTGGTGCCTGGATGCACTAACAAGATAGTTATTTTCGCCGCAAACATCACAAGCTATGTAAAAAGTATGCCAGTGTTTTCACTGCGATGCATACTGTATTTTGAAGCTAATTAACTCCTTCTGACATAGTTTATTCATTGTATTTCTGAAAACAAGCTACATCGCTATGGTCTCGTTTGGTTAGATACTCTGGGAAAGTAAACGACATGAGATAGTTTTAAATATTGTCAGCATTGAGAGCAGTGGTTCGAACCCAGGCAGGGGCTTTACTTTGTGAAAATTATTTCATCACCATTGCTCTTAAGATGATAAAGGAAAACATCGTGACGAAACCGGCGTGTCGTAAAACCAAAAATTCAAAGACATCTTTCATCTACCAACCCGCACTGGGCCCGCGTGGTGGATTACAGCCAACTCCCTCTAATCGCGGGGAGGCTTTTATCCCGGACGAGGGAACAGTATAGGCTGAATATGCTACGCATAAGCTATTATCAGCATTATATTGGCAATCCTTATCTTATGATTAAGATAAAGAAGAAAAAATAAAGAAAGTGAAAACTCCTAAACAATAAAGAATAACAGAGCTAGACGGAGAGAGCTATATCTTTATTCTCTCTCAAGAAACTAAATATGCCCAAACGTGACGCGTCCTTAAAATTTCACTCTCAATTCTCTCCCATTTAACGAATCGCCGCATAAGAAGATTCAAGATAGTTTTTGAAGGGTTTTACTACAAAAACAAGGCTCGGGCAAATCTGTAAATATACTACTAAATAATGGTAGTACCCGCGTTTGAATATGAGACGTGGCTCCCCAATCCATACGGACAACTACCAACTTATTCCATTTCAACTGCAAAATCTGTTCGCAACATGAATTATTATGATTAAAAGGTTCGTGAATTTACAAACCGAATCGGATTACCTATTTCAGATCCTTTGATAAAAGCATGAATGGTGATGTTAATACATTCTGACAAAAAAGTATCGGGAATGGATGATTTGTTTATGAAATTCGCAATACAGCACTGTATTTAATCTATATTGCAGATGCAAACTCCGCGCCATAATGGAAAACAGTTGTGCCAAGATTGGCAACTTAAAAAACAAACAAAAAATTTGTTACCATATTGGACAAAAACATCGAAAAAGAGTTTCTCTTAAATTTTGCATCGCCAATGGAATTTCGTGTTCGGAGTCACTGAAAAGGTTACAGAAGCCTTAAGGTGAACCAACTTTATAAAAACAGGTACTTATGAGTGGTACAACGCGTTCAGAAGCGCTCGAGATGTGATGGAAGATTTGTCATCGCATAAGTGACTGAAAATCCACATTCAAGTTTGAGAGAGATAGACGCTGAACTTCCTGTGTCTCAAGAGTCGATCCGTACCATTTAAAAAAATCACTTGGGTATGAAACATGTTGCAGCTGGGCTAGTCCCAAAAGACCGTTATGTTGTCCACAAACTCAACCGCATAAGAGTCGCTGAGGAAATGCTAGAACGAGTCAATCAAGCTTCGGAGTGGCGCCTTCCAAATAATAAATTAGAAATACGATTTGACATTTCGTATTACAGTATTAATGGTGGATGCCGATACATGCAAGATGGAATAAACGATTGTAATGGACAACGAAGTAGTTAATTAAAAGTTTACTGTCAGGAAGTAGGTTACTGATAAAAGTGACTTTGGTTTTAGCTAGTGAGTGAGATAAAAATAAATAAAAATGTAAAACAAATCCCGTCTACACACCGGAAAAAACGTGACGCCAAAAAACTATTCGGCATGGCTAACATCAGTATGCAGTTAATTTGTCAGTGCATGGCTAGCCGCGCTCCACCGGTCCCACGCAGGTCGAGTGCACGCATGTAGCTGATTGTGACGTAGGCTCAGTTAAGCCTTGTGTTCACTAGGCGGCAAATGTTCTATGACTCGTGATGCCTGTATGTGTGCCAGCCATCACAAAAAATCTCGTGATTTGGGTGAATGGAGTATTTTTTGTCGCAAAAGTCGCAATTACGTATCTTTAACATGGGCATGGCCTACGGGGACAACGGGAATACAGGCACCTATGGCTTGAGAAGGTTTCAGGAGCTTTCTAATATCTCTAAAATGGTTTAGTCATCCGATCATAACGATTGTGTATGCAAAGTCTGGGGTATTTAGTTGTTGCATCAAAATTACCACCAACTTGCCCTTAGACTCAAATCACAACTGACATTCTTTGACAATTGTATGGAAGGGCTTTAAAACAAGGAAAATTTGACGGTGATGTGTCAATTAAATCTATTTAAATAAACAATATAAAAAGTCGGGTTAGTTAAACCGTTTATAACTCAAGAACAAGATCCTTGATTTTTTAGATTTGTCTCCACCCCGAATAGCAGAATAACTATTAAAACAAGTGAAGCAAAACCACCTTTAAAAGTATATGTACCTACAGAATGGAAATCTAAAAGCTGATAGCCATCTTTGTTGTATTTATCAAGCCTACGCTGTAAGCTCTTCAATCTACAGTGGAGCTATTGGCAATTTAAGCTGCATTGGGCAATATACTCTATTCAAGCTACATGCAGCAATGTGTTGGTTCAGTGCACACGGACATTTGCTGGCTGAACAGAGCATGAAATAAAAACATGACAGCTATCAATTGTTTATCAGCTTGTTGAAGTGGCATGGTAACATCGAGCTTATATTCTCTTAAGGGGTCAGCAGAAGACTCTTTTTTTATATAAAAGGAAATCCTCCTGGGTAACCTCCGTCTAGGGAGAACGGAGTGTTATACCGGACTCCTAGACCGAGTCATACTCCACTGTTCCTTTTACTACTATTGGTCGGGGGCCGGGAGATACTAGTACATTTGCCGCACCGCCGCTTTGCCTAGCGGGGCCTACCCCATCCTCCCATAAAAGCGCGCATGGAACACTGCGCGCTCTTCTTTGGGCTTGACTAATCGAGAGTAGACTCAGCGTCAAGTTCGCAGGCTGAGTTTCTTGCCGGCTCTTCTCCCTAAGAAACTAGCAATTGGAACCGTGCACCTAGTTTTTGAAGTTTCATAAGTGCCCATGAAGGTTGTACATGTGTTTCATTTTTTATTAATTTTTTATTTTGAGGTCTAATAGCTCTCATAGGATGGAGGGCGCCACCGTTGTGCCGTTAACAGCTGTTCTTAAATCGTTCCGTAAAAATAAATTCATAATTAGTTTCTAAATCATCTATTTATGAGTGTGTATCTTTTTAAAGTCACAAATACAGTCGACGCACACTGTACAACGATTGAAGTGGTTTAATTTTGCAAGAAACAAAAAGTAAATACGAGATAAACCTGTGTGGAAAAGAACAGTGATACAACGTCAGGAATACAAATGGCATGCTGTAAAACTGTTACATGAAGAAGATAAAATACTCCCAAGGTATATGAAGCAAAAACAGTGAGTAAAATTAACCATAAAAGTGAAAAAAGAAATCATAACCTACAAAGAAAACATTACACAACAAAAACCTAACTATCGCAGTGACTTTCAGCGACATCTGTTGAGAAGTAGCACGCACGCCATCTATGGTAAAATAGCGGAATCATCACAAACTGATATCGTTGCACGATCGTTCCTCAATTGGCAAGACAAGCAGCGCCATCTTTTATCCAATAGCCACAACTTTATGACTACCAGACAGGATGGAAGAAATTAAGGAAATGCTTAAAAATATCCAAGAATATATTAAACAACAAAAAGTACAGATGATAGTTATGCAAGAGGAAATAACAAACACTATAAATATTAGGGTGAATGAAAGACTGGAAAGTATCGAAATAAAACAATCTATTTTGGAAGTGAAAATTGGAGAGCAAAAAAGAAAAATGGATAATTTTGAGAGATACACTAGGAGGAGGAACTTACTTTTCTTTGGTATTCCAGAAGAAATAGAAGGTGAAAAAAGAAAAAAATATGATCGAAAACATCGTCGAGAAAATCAACAAAGATTTAAAGATCACATGCGACACTAACAGCATCGAAACGGCCAGACGATTGGGTAAACAGGGTGAAACTGTCAGACCTGTCCTAATAACATTTGCCACAACGAAAAAGAAAATTGAGCTACTTAAAAACAAAAAAACCCTATAAGGAAAATCCTATTATTTCAAAGAAGACTTTCCTCAAGATGTACTCCAAAAGCGAAAAGAATTACAGGAGCAACTTAAAGCAGCAAGAGAAAATGGAAAAAAGGCTATATTAAAATACGACAAATTAATCATTCTGGAAGGAAACCAACATCGGAAAAACACAGACAAAAAACCAGAAAAGTCAAAAAATAAAAAAGGATCATGTCGGAATCCCCGAAAAATAATAGAGCCACTGACTCTGCCTTAACAAATGAAGCCAAACCCAATCGCCCAATGAAGAAAAACAAAACGGCTTATATAACAACGTTCCTTACACCAAGGCCTACAAATATAATAAATTATACCAACAACAAAGAGAACAAACATTCCAAAAACTATTCAGAATAGCAACTAGCCACCAACCCCTCTTCACTCCCAACACGGTTGGTGCCCACGGGAGTTGTAGACCAAAACCCTCCAGGGAAAAAAATTAACCCTTCAAGTAACTGTACAGACAACAAAAATAAAGAAAACAATGTTTTACACATATCAACATATAATGCCCGAACTCTTTCGACTTATAGCCGCTTGATAGAGCTCATGGAATCATTGAAAAACATAAAATACGACATAATAGGTATATCTGAAATCAGAAGACTTGGAAACTCAATTGAAGAACAAACGACTTCATTCTGTACTACATAGGGGAAACACCGGGACTATATGCTGTAGGATTCATAGTAAAAAAATACTTGAAAAATTATATTGAAAGTTTCATAGGTCTGTCTGAGAGAATAGGACTGCTAAATGTAAAATTCAATAACTTAGAAACAAGCATAATTCAAGTTTACTCTCCCACTGAGGCTGCAAGTGATGAAGAATTACAACTTTTTTACGACACTGTTGACAGAGCTTTACAACTAGCAAGAAGAAATATAATAGTCATGGGTGACTTTAATGCAAAAATTGGCCAACTGAAGCCTATTGAAAAACAAATCACGAAAAGTCACGGCTATGGCAACAGAAACAGTTAAACAATTTAGCAGTAATGAACACCATTTTTTTTTAAAGAAAAACAATCAGAAATGGACTTGGAGATCTCCAGATGGCGTCACAAAAAACGAAATCGACTACATTTTAACTAACAAGCACAGAAGTATCCAAAACATAGAAGTATTAAATGTAATTTTCCCTTCAGATCACAGACTTGTCAGACCCACATTGATACTGGAAGCAAAAAAGAAAAGTCGAAAGGCCTATGGTAATATCTCAACAGTTATATTAAAAAATGAAGAAGAGATATCAAGGTACAAAGAATCACTAAACAGCTGTTCAGAAAAAATTGTACACAACTCGCAAGAAACAAACACTGTCCAAGAATATTACGATGAAATTTGAAGCGCCATAGACAGTAGCCTAAAAAAAGCTCACGTACCTCACACATCGAAGAAACTCCGTTTACTGTCAGTCCACACGAAAAAGCTGATCCATAGAAGACAAATACTACAAACAACCAAACCAAAGTCACGATCTATGAAAAACGAACTAAAAGCTCTGTACAAGCTTGTAAGTAAATAAATTAAGAACGACTATAAGAATCATCGTACACAAACTTTCGAAAAACACCTTACTACTACCGGTAGCGTAAAAAGAGCATACAAAGAGTTAAGATCACACAGAACATGGATTGAAGGACTTCGAGGATCAACAAACACAACACAAAATAGGTCAGAGATACTACGGATAGCAACAGCCTTTTACAAGAATTTGTACAGCTCACAAAACCAAGCATGCAACCCAGTTAATACCCAAATACCAATAGAAGAGAGAAGAGATTAGTGAAATGGATGAAATGGAAGTGATCAGTGGTATTGACAAACTCAAATTAGAAAAGAGCCCCGGTCCTGATAAGATCACCAACGTAGCCTTAAAGATGCGCACACATCTAGCAACTCCACTAGCGCGTCTGTTTAACATGGTATTACAATCCTCATGCACCCCTAGACAATGGTCCGAGTCAGAGAAAATCTTGCTCTACAACAAAGATGATCCAAACAACATTAGTAATTACAGACCAATCAGCCAGCAATCTACAAATTGTTTTCATCGCTCTTGGAAAAAAGGATGAGAAAGTCAATTGAAAAGCATCAGCCTATTGAATAGGCAGGATTTCGAAGAGGCTACTCTACTGTGGACCATATCCACTCTATAGAAATGATGATTGAGAAGTATCAAGAGTTCCAGAAACCGTTATACATAGTTTTCATAGACTATCAAAAAGCTTTTGACAGTATTCTCCACTCATGGAGAGGGGTTAGACAAGGGGACCCTCTAACTCCAACGATCTTCATAGCGGTGCTAGAGTCATCAAACTAGACTGGAGTAAACTCGGTTTAAATATAAATGGCAAGTACTTAAACCATTTGAGATTTGCGGATGATATAGTCTTGTTCTCCGAGGATACAAAACAGCTACCTTGGAAAACAGCTTTCATTTGACCGACAAAACAACGAGATGGAAGTCGAAAGAAGAGTAAAAAATACTTGGAGAAAGTTTTGGAGTCATATAGAAATACTCAAAAGTGGTATGCCTGTGAAAACCAAGATAAGAGTCATGGATACCTGCCTACTGCCCTCATCAACATATGCTTGCCAGACATGGAACTTCACCAATCGAATAAAAACAATAATAACATCATGTCGAAGGAGCATGGAAAGGAGTGTCATGAAAATACGAAAAATTCAAAAGATGCCCCATCTTCGTATTAGACTCAAAACAAAAGTCATAGATGCTCTAAATTATTCGCAAAAACGAAAATGGAGATGGGCTGGACATATTGCAAGACTCAAAGACCAGACCTCGGGGCCATGAGGCAAAAGAAAGAGAGGAAGGCCCATAGCTCGTTGGGTCGATGACATTGTGAAAGTCGCAGTTGCTGGATGCACACAGCAGAAGATAGAGACCGCTGGTCATCTCTGGAGGAGGCCTTCACCTTCTAATAAGAGGATTTCTTGCTAAAAAAAAAAACAGTCAAAATAATTTTTAAATACAATTTAAATAAATAACCATAATCTTAAATTACTAATAGAATGAAAAAAATATTAGAAGTAGTATTGTGCAAATCTATTGAGTTTATAAAAAAAAAACTAATGTTATATTTTTAATTGAATTTTGAAATACATGCTGTATTTATATTATTTTATGTAAGTAATTCAAACAGCGAGAAATTAGAGGCTTTTTATTTTATTTTATTTATTTTATATAGTAGCGCTCATAAGTCCATAGGCAATCTCACAAAGCAATAGATTGACCTTTCTGTTTCACTGACGACCTTCTTCTATAATGTTTCTATACTATAGACACGCACACACACTCACTCTGTCTGTAATTGATAGTACTCGTAGTTCATAATTTCAACTAACTTAACATATGGCGTGCTAGCCTTGTCGTTATTTTACTTTGGAAGGAGCGATTATGGCAAGCCCAGAGTTCGAATCTCACCTGCGCCTGAGGATTAAGTTTGATATTATTTTCAAATAATATCTATTTATAGTTTTTATATTTTAACTAGCTGACCCCGCAAACGTTGTTTAGCAATTTTTTTTTTTTTGAATTTTTTTTTTTTGAAAAATAGATGTTGGCCGATTCTCAGACCTACCCGATATGCACACAAAATTTCATCAAAATCGGTCAAGCCGTTTCGGAGGAGTATGGCAACGAAAACTGTGATACGAGAATTTTATATATTAGATAATAATACCTAAAATTAGCAATTTTTGTTTGTTTGAAAAAAATTACTTGATGTGGTTCGATAATCATTCGATACTTGTCTCGTTCATCTTGTTTACTTATATAATAAAGGTTTATAGGTAGACCACAGAAAACTGAGTAAATTATTTCGATTTCTGTGAGGTAGATGCAATATAATGTATTCACCTAATTGAACGTTGTCGGTTAGTGACGAAAGTTAATGCTTAAAGATGTCTTATAGTATTACTTTCTTTGTTCTAGAGAAATACTGTGAGTCTGTGGGTTAAGATATGTGAGGAAGAGGGAACCCGTGCTAGTAGGAGCGCTTGTTTACGAAGTGGAAGGCTTATTTCTATGAGACGTATAAGACTTCACATGGTGAATGAATATGAAACCATTCGTTTCATATAATATGAAACTATTAGTTTCATCCCAACCGGACATTATGCTGAATTATTCAACACGTCAATAAAAACTGTTCGCCGTGTACTCCACGCTATAAAGGTTGCATCACCGAAGCCCAGCAAACAATAACGTAATAAACAAACCTAACTTTTAAGTTTCAGAATAGTTTATTCTGTGTATTACGCTAAATCCGTGGTTATTTAACTTAAAAAAATAGGTTTAGTTTCAATCTTCCTTTTTTAAAGAAAATGAACACTTAGCTATCCTCAATATGTAATCTATATTCACTAAAGCCAAATAAGATATGAAATACTTACCTAACAAACTGCCCTTCATAACCACTTATTAAAATCATTTTATTTTAGAAATTCATGATCGAAGCTTAATGTTTATGGTGAAATAAATCTACAATTTTTTTTTTACATTTCACATGCGAAAATAAAACAAATTGCTTCTAAGCTCCTTGATATAGTATTGCACGTCCTATTTGGCTGAAGAAGTAATTATAAACAATGGTTTTGTTTTCTCTATGTAAAATATTATAACAAAAAAAAATTACGATCACTTGTAACGTCTTTTTGTCTTCTAACCCCTTTATTGCAATATCAAAAACAATAAAAAAGCAGCCATTTTATTTTTATAAACAACATGTTTTGTGTGTGTTTTTATATCCTATAACTATAGGGTATGATTGAGACCATATCTAAAAATCAACTGGTATATGAATTATGTTACAATAATCCTTTTTTTTTCGTTTTTCATACAAAATAATTCGACAAAGTCACGATTATTAATGTAAAACACCCTTACGTGAAATTTGACAACGTCGGATTTTGTTAGCTTTAGATATGAATGATTGTTTTGAATAAAAATGAATTAGTCGTATTTATCAATGAAACTAAGATACCTAGAAATATCGAGGGTCTATTTTGTACGGTAAGCAAACAAAACAAAAGTGGCAACCTCGCAAAAGTAAAGATTCGTCATAACTGGTGACAGTTTTTGACGTAATTTAATTATGATTGATGATATCTCCGAAGCTATGTATTTTTGGACCACATATTGTAGAATCTTTAATATTATTTTTACAAAAAAACAGAAAAAATTAAAACGAACTAACTAACTGGGATAAAACTATGTAATAATCATCTTTCGTAAAAGATGATTAATACATGGTTTTTTAGAGACACCATTGAAGTTTCATAAATAAGTTTACTTTGTTCAAAATTTTAAGACAAACCAAGTGACTTCTGATCTCAAGTTATTTCTGCCAAAGAAATGTTAGGTCTACTTTAATTATCAAGCCATCTTTATTGTTCCTGGCCGATAACCAATTAAGAAGTATTTGGATTTGAAACTAAAAAAGTCACTTCTAGAAAGTCCGCCAGGGGCTATATAAGGCAATCGTTACTTTTCACCAGGTTCTTTTAGCTCCGTCTTTTGACTCATTATTTTGACTCATTCATTGACTCGCCCTTTTGGCTCGCTCTGTTGGCTGCTTTCGTTTCGCAATTTTTCTTACTCACCAGTTTATGTTTTTCTAAAAGCTACTTAAATATAAACCTTCCTAAAAGTTATTCTCAGTCAATTTATTATAAACATCTTGTGTGCGTAAAGGTGTTCCAACTTACTCGATCACCTCTGACCCTCCCACTTGCGTCTACGAGAGGAGTTCGAGACGTATTGCAGAGAACTAAAAACGTGGCGTGAGACTACGCTGCCTGAAGAAACAACAACCGACGCTAGCTCCCTCGCAATGGGCTGCGCCGTGAGCATGGAGAGGCTGCTGCGAGCTTCAACTCGACAGACTGCGGGCTGGAGGAGCGGCCGACGCGTGCTGCTTTAAACTCGAGCTGCTGCGCGACCGTGAGCTCCCTCGTGACAGACTGCGAGCCAGAGACGCGGCCTACCCGAGCTTCGACTAATTCTTAATTTAATATATTTTTCTACGTAATTTTGTATTTTATATTCTAAAATTACATTAACTTGTAACCACGTTCGGCCAGTCGGCTAAACGTTACGTTACAGTATGTTTTATGAATATATGAGTATTAAATGTAGTTTTATAAATTTTCTATACCCCAAGCATTGACGTGGGGGAAGTCAATGCTTACGTAAAATTTAAGCGACATCAGTATCTAAAGGTACAACTACATAAATTTCATAACATAAAGTAACTGGAAAAACAAAAAGTATACAAATGAATAGCGCCGCATATTAAAATTTCCATAAAACCAGTTCCCAAACATTTTTACATCAGTGAACAAGTCCTGACATAGAATTATTGGCATTGACTAAAAGCCGGTGGAATTTAAATCGTTTCCATAAATAGCTATTAACCCGACCCATATTATTCGCTATCAATCGCCAAGCTCGATGGAGCACGGTTATAGAATCCGGCTACGTTTCCGACACTTAATTTATATAATGTTACTCCTTGTAAAAGCAAAATCATGATGTATTCAAGTTAATTCGGAAAAGTTCTTTAATTATATTGTTGTTCACTTTTACGACACAAACTTATTACTTCAAATTACGAAATTAAATTATCAATACATCGTTAGTGGTTACACAATAGCTACGACATACAGGCGTTAACTGCACATAGACATGCTGTTGCCGATACTAAACGCAATATTCCTAAAGCGACCCAGTTTCCTCAAAATTTAATTTTCGACATGAAGGCCTAGACAAGTGACAATTAATCGTTTTGAAAGCATTTCATATTTCTACAGCGACTTTCAAAAGGAAGTTTTTGTAGCTTACGGCACTCCAATACATTATGACCTTTCCATCTTCCGCCTCTGCTTCTTTGGTCTAGTTGTCGCAAGAGCTACTGCTGAGCGTGGGGTTCTGAGTTAGATTCCCAGGGTCGGGCAAAATGTTATTGGGTTTTTCTAACTTGTATTTCTCAGTAGCATCCCGGAGTCTGGATTCGTGCCCGGTTCATGGCAATGGGCTCGCCCCCTATTACATGAGACTTAAGCATAACTGGCAAAATGTGGGGTGTACTATCCTTACCCTTTAGGGATTACAGGCGTGATGTTATGTTATTTCCATCATTGCAAACGGTCTAATGTCTAATGAACGGAATAATGTCTTTGTCTAGGCTCGCATCTTCACTACTTGTTGCATGTAAATAATAGAAGAACGAATATAGATGAAAATTCCTTTTTCTAAACACTAGACATCATCGTGTAAGTAACACTACTAAATTGAATAAGTAGTCAACAACCCCGCATACTAAGTAATGCATTGCATCCTATTTATTTTTCTAGCATAACTTATGGTTTAAGTTAGCAGCGTTTTACATAGCCCTGGCATTTTGCCAAAACTTTTCTTTGGATTCAAAAACTGCAAAGCTGTTTTCATTAGCGCCAATACTAGTTCGTTGCTAATCCACTGAAAAACAAAGTTAATCTCATACAAATTATTACACTCGCGGTAAAATATTATAGGTTGATGACGAAAATCCCCATAGTGGTATGTGCATGAAACTTTTTTATATTACATAGCATTTTAAGATCGTATGAAGTAAAACATTAAATGATCTACCTCTTAGTTAAAATAAGTTAAAATATTAAGAACCACGTTTTTTTTTTCTTCTTTGATTAAATAATTGCTTTCTCACTTTTGTTTTTAATCCGTCAAATCAAAATGATGAAAGACGGTCATTGTCGTCTTTAACCGTCATTACTAGAAGAATCTACACGTATCGTCACTATGTTAGAAGAAGGCAGATGTCAGTGGAGTAGTAAAGCAAGAACAATACTGTAGATATCACATGTCTTCGAAATTTTGGTTCTAGGACATACCGGTTTCCTCACGATGTTTTCCTTCGCCTTTCCCGTTTTGTGAGCAGTGCTGATGAAATTATCTACACAAAGTAAAGCACCTGTATGGGTTCGAACCTACGACCTAAACTCGTTAGTCGGGACCACCCTCTCTAAACCAAAATTTTGTGTTGTTTTATTAACTGGTAAATTATCTACAACTTATAGTTTCATTATTGCCTCTAGCTCTATTATTTTAAGAGTAATTTTAGTTTGTCGTACAGAGTCGTAAAGGATGCTTGTCCGCGAGTGTATTTCCTCCACTAACATGCGCAAAATGCACTAAATTTACTATTTAAATTGGCTTGCGGGCTAACTGCGTGATACACTTACAATGGCAATGCCTTTCGTTTGGACAGTTCAACAACAACATTCATTGCGTTGTCGAGCATTTGAATTTTCCACGTATCCTTCAGACACTTTCGGATTGTAATTGTATATTAAGTGGCAAAGAAAAAGTGACATTTACACTTTTCAGCTAGAAACTAACTAATTCATAAAAATTCTAAAATACGAAAAGTAATCTGTGCTTATTTCTTTCAGTAAGTACCTAAGTTCTTCCACAGTAATTAACCACCGCTTATTCATATATGCGGAAGCTGATGTTTAAAAACTATAATAACAGAGTCTAATTCAGTTGCATCTAAACCGCACATCTTATGCCTCGCACCACACGTCACTCAAGGATGCCATCCGGAGCAATTCATGTAAACGCACCTCCCCCCAGTAGACCATTTCAGAGAGAGACCATTTGCTTACAGCTGTGTCTGATGCTTCAAAGATCCAAGATAATCTGGTAAAACTTCACTATTGGACAATGGCCTCCATTTTCGACTTATTCAACGAAGGACTTTCGATCACTGCATTTGGCTGTCTGCAAACTATGGTATGTTATAGCTAAAATAAAGAAATGTTTTCCTATTGTTTAGCATAGCCTAGCAGCATAATCAGCGCATAGCGTTCCCACTCTTGGGACACAGTCCGTCTCTCTGGAAGAAGGAAACCACGAAATATATGTGAACCTTCTAAAAAATGTTAAAAAGATCTTATTGTTTCAACAACGTGGCAATTTTTTGTTTTAGTTTTCAGATACCTATTTAAGGTTGTTTCAGTTAGTAGCCATAGCATTTGTTTACCTTTTGTAAGATAGTTCCTTATCAATTCCATGAATAGTTTCTGCGATTGACAATAATTAAGTAGTGCCTTAGCTAAGCATTTCAAAGATTTGTAAAAGTAGGCACAATACTGTAACAGACGTGTCCTTTCTTCAACCTTACTCATTGTCCCTACTTCCGTGGTCCCTGCAAATGAAAATCAGGCCTTCACTACACGGATTTACTTAAAAACTTTAGTGAGTTATGCCGCAGTTCATCACTTTACTTCGTCGGAGTAGGAAATATGAAAATATACCCTTGTGACTTACATTCATTCATCTTTTGTACTGATGTAGGAAAAAAACTGAGTTAGAATAGGGAGATTATGAATAACGCGAATGCAAGAAAAGTGATTTAATAGAATCTTCTCTCTCTTATACATGACACTACGACTGTTACTACGAATGTAAGGGTTTCGCAGAGTACCTAGTAGAGATACTATTAGTACTCCCACATAACGCCAGTCATGTTTAAGTCTGCGGGTGAACCTATAATTTCCGGCGAGGTATATCCTTCCTGCCTATACCTACTTTGGGTGTTGTAGTCTGCGAGTTTAGCTACTGCCGCCGCTTTCATTATTTGTAACCTCCTTGAGCCTTTAAAAGGCAAGAAAATGAAGTACCCACGAAATTAATTAAATGTATTAAAAAAATTACTATGAAATTAACAATGTTAGTGCGTATACCAAATACCAAACTTACTTTTGTACACTGCACATCGTCACAAAACAGAGATGGTTGATGGGGCCGATAGGTGATGTAGTGGCGACCTCGTACCGGAATACGTAGCGTTGGTAGGTTTCCCACAAGGTGGACAGATGACATGTGAAGGAAGCATGAATCCGCTGGATGCGGGAAGCACAGAACCGGTCGAAGCGGCGACGCTTGGGGGAGGCATATGTCTAGCTTCTCAGCTTCATTGTTGTCTTTCGGCTGAAATGATGAATATGATGAATCCTATTTACATAGGCAAGCTCTGGTTTCCTAGGAAAGCGGTCCTGTCATAATATTGTAACGGCCGTCACGACAATGATCTGCGCTATCATCCGCCAGAGACCACACTGACTAGTTTTTTTAATCCATGGGAAACATTATAAACAGTGTTATCCAATTCCGAAAATATGATGATATATCTTATATTTGAAGGATCTGGCGGACATGCAATGGCTTTTAATATTTGCTGTATGGAAAAAATCCCAAAGTTACCACTTTTCGTATTATTTAATCAATCTCATAGCTACAAAACTCTTATTTTTTTAATAAATGAAAAGGTACCTAAGATTTTAGCTTAATTTGCTTAGTTTTGTCTAAGATAAAATGATTAAAATAGCCACAACCACACCACCACCATGTTTGTGTGTGTATCACTTATGTTCAAATACCACCACTCGCGAGCCTACATAGGGCCTTCAGGTGTCGTTTTGTGCGACCGTTCACAACTTTCTTAGGAAACCAAAACATTTGATCACGAGTACCTAATCTTCAGATTATTATTATATTACTCGGGAAATGCTTAGATTTTGATTGAACATAGAACCAAATAAATTCATCTTTAATAGGTACGGAGAGATTCCGCGTATCCGTCCTGTTGAAACTTCTATTATCGCCAGAAGCCTAAAATAAAGTAGAAAACTCTTATCTGGCTGAAGGAGGGAATTAATCAGAAGTCGGACCTACTTATCGGATCTTACGTTTGACCCTGCGAGAGATACCTTTGAACTTTACCCTAAAAAGGTGCTTGAAAAGTCACGATAGGATTTCCCTAAGAGGACGAATTGAAACGGCCCAGTAAAAAAAAAAGTTACGTGCAAATTGTAGGGACTGTCGGTGGACTGTGGTAAGAATCCATCTTAACTTATCGTTTTAACATAAAATATATCGAATGGCACTCGGCATTACTGTAGCTTTCCATTAGTGGTTTTTTTTTGGAATCGGATCAATAGGTAGTCCCGAAGATTACACTCATACATACAAAATCACAAATACCTCTTTGCTAGGCGCGGTTTCACCCTCCGACCCACCGCGCCGCATCGCATCGCACGATTGCGTTATTAATTTGTTTTCGCGTTCTGACTTTTTTTTTTGGTTCGGCTCCTTAGGATAGTAGCGTGTCAAGAATTGGGCTATCAAATACATAAAGTTCTTTTTTAAACCGATTGGCAGTTCCAGAGATTAGAGCGTTCAAACAAATTAACAAAAAAATGGTTGTCGGTTTACGGACGAGTCTTTAACGCAGGGATTCCCAAAGTGGTCGATAGGGGTCGACATAAACGAAAACTGATTTTGGGGGTCGACGAGGTCTAAAAATCGACCCCTATTAAATTAACACAAGTTCTTATTTAAAACTTTCAAGATAGGTAGGTAGGTAGGCTGTATTGTTTATGTTGTGTTACGTGTACTAAGAATAATTAATATTTTTGTAGGAAATAGCATTGTTGTAGTAATGTAAAGCCTCAAGTTCGTACAAGATGAAAAACTCGGCAAGTCAGCGTGGACAAGTTTGTGCAAGATAATGAGTTCGAGCGTACGTCTTTCAGGCGCGTTATGACTTGGTCTCTATTTGACGCTTACGCGATTTAACACGAACGAATTTATGATCAAGTTGCAAGTCCAAACATGTTCCTGATATTTTACTATTTAACGAGCTTGCACTTAGGTTGAAAGTTTTCCCCCCGACCCTTGCTCGACGAAGTGCCAGCCCGCGCCGTAGCTGAGCCATTAGCTTTAAATTCCCCAGATAATAATAAAATAATCCAGATCCAGCCTGTCCCATCTTGCTGTCCTCCCGTCAGCGACGCCCTAAGCCGAGGTCCGTACCCCACAGGGGGTACCCTTAGCGAGCGTTCGCTTAGTAATGTAAATAGTTTTACGCCCCTGAGTCCGCTTAAGGCAGCCACAGGATAGTCCGTTTAAGTAGTCACGACCTCTCAAGGTCAAATACGAGATGAAAACATAAAAAAAAACATAAAAATAAAAGGTTGAAAGTTCATTTGCGTTTTGAAATTCGATGGAGCTTGAACGATAATAACTCATATAAGTACTCATTTATTTCAAGAGATGACAAAGTTATTACATAGCTAAATTAAGTGATGTAAAGTGACTGAAAAAGAATTTCCAAATAGCTGAGCTCCCTACGCGAGTTAATAGCGTAACCATACAATATCTGCAGGCCTAGACAAAAAACTTTTCTGATATCGTTAACGACAACCGCTAACGTCAAAATGTATGGCAATGACATTACCTGTGGAAAAGACACGTAATGTCACGCTAAGTTCTTAGACAAATAAAAACTTGTAAAGAAACGCTACCGCTAACGTGGCGTTAGCGTGGCGTCTCTCATACAAAGTGGTAGACAAGGGGTGTTTTTGACAAACGCAAACGTCAATTTCAGCGATAGTTGCTCACGCTTGCTAGCGGACGTTCGGACCCTTCCGCTAATGGTGTTTTATTAAGAAAAAAGTGACTATTTTTGTTAAAATGCATTGCCTGAGGCTGTTATGGGCGGCAAATAATGAAGAAGCTTGGATTAATCGTCAAATAAGACTAAATCGGCGGAGTATGGAGGTTATCGCCGAAATGTCGGAATTGGAGTTTATTCAGCGTTTTAGGCTAGATAAGCGAACATTTCGGAAGCTCTGCAGCTAAGGTGATGGTGAGATGGTGAGAGATGGTGTCCGCACAATAAGCTCAGACGAATGTTGTACCTGAAAAGCATCAAAATACACCTTTACTTATCATAAATGTCACATTGTAAGTTTAATAGTTCAATTTTAAATAAAAGCAGTACATACACATGTGTGCACTTCAAAGCTTGCTTCCTGTACTTCTTGGTGCCCTGTAATAGATCTAAGGCCAATGATCCTTAACAATCTTTCCTCTAGGGGATTAAGTGGTCTGGCTCTACTCGGTCCTCCACCAGTGCCCTGTGTATCTCTATTGATCAGGGAAGCCTTCTTTTTTGTTTTAGTCTTCCAATCAGACCATACCTAAAACAAACAAGTAAAAAAATTGTAGCAAACACAGTGTATGTAAATGAAATGTGCAGTTTCTGGCCATCAAATATTTAAATAATGGAAATAACTCTGTTACAGTTACATCCTCAAGAGAACATATATGTGTGAATGTTGTGAGTGGATGTGCAATTTTAATACTTAACATACTCTCTTCCATTTATCTGCTTGTTTTTGGACACCACTCCCACCTACAGAATTTAAAAGTTCAGTGAGCTCATTCCACTGATGTTCAGCTCTTAGTCGACCTTGAGCTCCTGGCAGTGGCCTTGAAAGATCACCATTTCTAGAAATAATAGTATTGTTTTTTTTTTAAACTGACATAATTATTAATATTTTATTAATCAATAAGTAATTAGTACAATTATCCTCCATTATCTACTTAATTTTGAAACCATAGTTTTGTATAAATAGATTTATTTCAATATTGTAAATGTGAGTGCCATGGAGTCATTTATACTCAACATAGAGGCATAAGAACGCTTAGTTTTACAAATAATTCACAGGGTTCATAGGAATGTGGTTGTGATTCCTGTTTGCCTCTATTGTTTAGGTAATAAAGTCGAAAATACGATATGCTCTTTTAGAACATGAAAGCCACTTATAAACTGATAGCGTTGAGAACTGCACTTGAACAGAAATTCCATTGGGTCATTGTGTAAACAAATGAACACAAACTTTATTCGAAATGTTTCGTGAATATCGTGAATTCCTACTTACCTTTCCATAAAATCTAACATTATTGTAAATTGTTCTGGGCACGCACGTAGTCTGAATTCCATCTAAAATGCATAATTAAAACATTAACAATTCGATCTTTTTTTCTTGAAAACATCGATAGAACTTTTGCTGATCCGTAATAAAACACTTTTTCATTACATATTACTTGCAATTAATATTTACACAAATAATTAACCATAAATATACAACTTATTTACTTTGTTAATAGTTATAATACCGCAGAAGCGCCGCGAAAATGTAACTTTTTAGATAGTTTCAAATGACCGCCACTCACTAGAGACGCGTTTCGGCGTTTGACATTGACGTTTGTTTTTTTTTTCGTTCTCACGCTCACTTCCATAGAGAAACTATAGTTTTTCCTTCCGACGCTGCGGAATTAGCGTCTAGCGTGAGCTTGCTTCTTTGTCTACCATTTTACTGACGCTAACGTTCAGTCCGTAGCGTGTGCGGAAAAACGTTCGGATGTATTTTGTCTAGGCCTGCAGTTGAGCTACGAGTATCTGTAGATTGTTTGCAACAGTTTGCAGTTGCCTCAGTTGTTTCAATTATAAAAAAATTAACAGTTTATTATTGTTTTTTATTTACGTAGTTTCTTTTATATATTTGCAGGATTACTGAGAGTTTTATGATGGCGGACACGAAAAAAAATGCAGACAATACAGTTTGGACTACTTGAAGTTCGGATTTATTGCATCTCCATCAAATCAGCACTTGCCACCACTTATCAAGAGTATATGCTGACAAAAAAAGTAAGCCCTTGTCATTTTTTCAAGCACTTAAAGAAAAACTAGACAAAAGGCCATCCATAAGATCGATGTTTGCGTCATCATCTATTAAAGGCGATGATGGTTTACGAGCGTCCTATAATATATCTTTACTAATAGCGAAGTCAGGGAAACCCCACGCAATTGGAGAGCAGCTTATCTTACCAGCCATTGCAGAAGTCCTTAACAATGTATTGCACAAACCCGCACATGATATTTTAAATACAATACCTTTGAGCAATAACACCGTTCAGAAACGCATAGACGAGATGTGACGCGATGTGGAAAACATTTTATGCAAGTTCTTACAGACCAACAGATTCTCTCTTCAGTTTGACGAGTCTACATCACCCGGCAATCAAGCTCTGTTGTTAGGATATGTTCGATATATCAAAGATGAAAATTTGTGCCAGAACTGGTTTTTGCTACATATTTAGAGACTGATACCAGAGGAGAATCGATTTTTAAGGCCGTGGAATTTTTTTTTACTGACAAAGCTATTCCATGGAAGAACATTGTTTCTGTTGCGACTGATGGTGCACCGTCTATGGTTGGTCGTCATCGTGGTTTTATAGCCCACTTAAAGCGACAACTGCCTGATGTACTGGTCATTCACTGCGTGATTCACAGGCAGTATTTAGTAGCAATAAAACTCAGTCCTAGATTGCAAGTCTTTACAATATGTAATAAATGCTATCAACAAGATTCGAAGCAATTCTTTGAACTCTCGGTTATTTGCTCAGTTATGTGAGGAAAACGACGAAGTCTTTACTCGATTACTTCTGCACACAGAAGTTCGCTGGCTATCAAGAGGCTCTTGCCTAGAAAGATTTTCAGCCATTTTTTAATCTGTGTTGGAGTTTTTCTTAACTTGATTAAAACAAAATCAATAATATCGGCGTTCGTGGGTAAACTAATCCTTTATAAACAAAATTTTTCCAGAAAAGAATATTCGCAGTTTCTGCATTTGTCAAAATTACCAGAAATGCTTCAAGATGATGACATTTTATTATATGTCACTCACTTGGACGCATTACACAAGGATTTTACGGAGAGGTTTGAGGATCTTTTAAATTTACAAATTCCTCAATGGATAATAAAGTCGTACAATACCACAGCCATAGAAGAAGCCAATGTGATAATGCAAGAAGAATTGATTACCATCAGCACAGACGAAGAGCTTAAGCAGAAGTTCAACCAAGGCTATCAGAAGTTCTGGTTGCAACGCAACATTGAAACACAGTATCCTACATTGTGGAACATTGCTGAAAAATACCTTATCGCTTTTCCATCATCATACCTAGTTGAAAAAAGATTCAGTATGGTAACAAGCATTTTGACGAAACAAAGAATCCGTTTGAAAATCAACGAACGTGGAGATTTAAGGCTGCAACTCACCAATATTGAACCGGATGTAGCTAGATTTGTAGATAGTCACCAGGATCATCCATCACACTGAATGTTTTATTTTCTCTTTGCGAATTAATACTTTTTTAAATATAATTTCCTACCTACTTAAGATTCTTTAAGTACCTAATTTGTAATAATCATTATAAATTAAATTTTATATTTACTGAATTGTATGTCTTTTTATTTTGTAAAATTTCGATGAGAAAATGAAGTCAATTTTACTCACTTAACCAAGTGCAAAGTTTTCCAATTGGTACCTTAGTACCTAGGTATTTTGTATCAATAGGCAAAAACTAAAGATAGGCGGGGCTTATTCATAATGAGGTTGATCTTAAAAGTAGGTAATTTGGCCATGGGGATCTGAGGTAACAGTTCATTTTGGAAAAGGGGTCACTTGTCCAAAATAGTTTGGGGATCCCTGCTTTAACGTGACAACGTCATAACAACGTCATAACAAGGCTCAAGAAAATAGGTGGCTCGTTCAGATGTAAATGTATACGCTTTTATAATAAACTTCCAAGCCATGTTCAAGATCTAAGCCTTAATAAATTCAAATCATTTATTAAACGTAAGTTGTGCCAGAAAGCTTTTTATACAGTCAAAGACTATATTGAGGACAAAAAGGCTTGGGACTGACCTGCTCCAAATTTTGCATACTGAGTGTGTTTTTTTTTTTTGTTTGGTACGTAACTTTTGTTTTATTTTATATACACTTTGAAATTTCATGATTATGACATGAATATTTACTTTGTATAATATTATTATTATTTTAATTTCGTGTGAGGACTTAGTGGGTATTATTTCTATATATTTTGTCTATCTCAGTTATTTCATATTTTTTTTATATCTGGCAGTTGGAGTACTTAAAGCGGCCTACCCAAATGTCCTTTCTTTGGTATTGTTCGTCGAATCGTTGAGCTCCTTACGTTTTGAGTTGAGCTGCACGATTAATGACAAATGCGTGCACTGACTGGACAGGCCCACTCAAATCTGTATGGTTCTTTCCTCAAAAGACCATTTCAGACACCTACCTACATGGTCCTCATATGATCTGTAAAATAAACAATGACATGAATACTTACCTAGGTATTATTTTATTGTTATTATTGTGAATGTTAAGGCTATGTGGGTCATTTTTTTTTTTTTGTTTTTTTTATATTTTATTATCTCAGTTAATTTTAATCGTAACTTGGTCTGGCGTTTGAGTAATTATGCGGCCTATCCAATGTCCTTTATTTGGTATTGCTCGTCGAATCGTTGAGCTCCTTATGTTTTGAGTTGAGCTGTACGATTACTGACAAATGCGTGCACTGACTGGACCTGCCACTCAATCTGTGTGGTTCTTTCCTCAAAAGACCATTTCAGACATCAATCCACATGGTCTTAACATGATCTGACCAAGATTATGTCTGGACTTTAAAAGAGACTGTGACCTCTGAGTTTGTTTCGGCTTTTCTTCTCAGAGTAGTCAGATATGAAACGCCGACCTCATCTAGTTTAAAAAAAATGATTGACGTGTAAAAGTGTTTGTACAAACCCACTTACAGAAATAAAAATCATTTATCATTTATCATTATCATTTAACAAAACATTGATGAAATGATTGCGTACTTCATGAATATAATTGAATAATTTTGATTAATTTTTAATCTTACATTAAAAGCAATGCAAAATTATTTTTTCCATTTAATTTAATAGAAGAGAAAACTTTTGTCAAACTTTTTATCTATCATCAATAATATGAATCACCATATTTTTTTTGTCAATTGTAACATAACCTATTATTATTACACTCGCCGACCGATGCTACTTCTTTAATAATAAAATAATAAATACTTGAAATTATACCAGTAATCAGATTTAAAAAATGCAAGAATAATTTAACTTCATTGCCATAATTGTTGTTGTAATAAACAATGAAAACTACATTAACTTTTCACTTCACTTTATAAACAGTCGACGAAACAGTTCACGTGTAGATGTAAGTTGTGTGTTGCTTAAGCCAATCGAGTGGAAGAGAGATAGATGCGCCGCAAGCCGAACGCTCAAGCCGATTGTGCCTTTCGCTCGCTCGTGCAGCTCTCTCGCTCCCATCGTAACGTTACAATGAGCGTAACGTTACAATGAGTCATCCTTTTTCGTGCATGTAGCCGGCGTTCATCGATTTATTAGACGTTGTCACGTCAAAAAACTCTTCAGCTTTGTTTTATTACGAGGTAGGTATAGATAGGTAAATCATACTGTAGGTACACGTTAGGTTGATACTTATTCCATTTAGTGCACATACAATAAAAACTATTAAACTAAGCTGATTTGATTGATTGTCAACAGTTGTCCTGTTATCATTCAGTACTAGGCAATCGAAGCAGCTTGTTAGAATTTACTTACTTTACTTTATGATTGTAAAAGCATCGTTAGCACTAGTACTGCTTTAAATGATGGATGGTAAATGATTTTATCTTTTAATTAAGTAGGTTAGTACAAACACACGGTTGTACACGTCAATCATGTTTAAAAAACTAGATGAGTTCGGCGTTTCCTATCTGACTACTCTGATAAGAAAGGCCGAAACAAACTCAGAGGTCACAGTTTCTTTTAAAGTCCATACATCATCTTGGTCAGATCATGTGAAGACCATGTCGATTTGTGTCTGAAATGGTCTATTGAGGAAAGGATCACATGGTTTGAGTGGACCTGTCCAGCTAGTGAACTTATTTGTTAGTAATCATGCAGCTCAACTCAGAACATAGGAGCTCAACGATTTTCTCACTCATTGTTTATAATTACAAAGTGATAGAAGTTGGTATGGATTAAGCTAGGATAGGCGCATTTATCGATATGGGTTAACTTGTTATAATAAATAAATAAATCATATGCCTGCTGGTCTTACACGAGGCTATGGTTTTACAGGCTAGGATAGCAAGAAAGTGCTAGTAAGCTAATCACTCTGGCCTCGTGTATACAGAACTTACCTCATTTTTAACCTTTTAGTTTTTCGAAAAATAGTTAGTTAATATTTTAATAGGATGGATGTGGATCCATCTAAAATAATGTTACGGTTTATGCAACAAAGTACTCGTATTTAAATAAAACCGTATTCATTATAGGTCCTTACCTTGATCACTTGTGTACCCTGTTTAATATTTTGTATTTATCTTATATAGGTATAATAAGTACGTATAGATTAAGCAGAGCAAAAAAGGTTTTTTTAAACAAGAAAACGCCTTTTATCTTTCTTTTTATGTCTGACAGAAATAGTGCCGGTCTAAGTACTTACTTGCAATATACGGAGCAGGCTTTAAGGGTAAATCTCAACAGATTGCCTGTGGGCGGTGGCTAGCCAACTAATGTAGGAGCTAGACAGATGCTATCCGTCAACTGTGAGCCTTGCCTTTCCACAAATTTAGATAATTTATTTTGCCAAGACTGTTACTTCGAAGGTAAGTCATGAGGTGGCAAAAGAAATTGCTATGGCTATGATATGGACAGTCCCAACTAAAGTAGCGTCGCGAGGGGTTGCGCTCGCGAATTTCGGTTGGTATTTAAACATAGTACCTACTTAACTATGGTAACCATTTTATCAAGATTGTTTAGCGTTATTCACTGACTTTCAGTGAATAACGCTAAACAATCTTATTAAAAAACGTTTGTTTTGTTTTGTAGCTATGAGATTTTTTTTCTTTCCAGCTAGTTAATTTAATCTTGTAAAATTGCATGTCCGCGAGATCCTTCAATAAGATATAATTTTTTTTTTCAGAATTTATTAATAGGTACATTTTTATGTTTCTCAAGGATTAAAAAAAAACTTGCCAGCGCGGTCTCTATCTGAGCATAGCGCCTTAAATCTGTCAAAAGAAGCAGTTGCCACCACAGTGAAACTAGTGGTGAAAATCGGTCTCAATACTAATGATGCTGTTTGCAAAAACAGCATCATTAGTATTGAGACTACGGACTACGGACTCGTGATATGGGGTAATTCAGTAGACGTAAACAGAGCATTAATAGCGCAAAAAAAATGTGTCAGAGCTGTGTATGGAGCAGAATATTTAGAGCATTGTAAGCCAATATTTTGAGCGCTTAAAATTCTTCCACTTCCTTGTCTTTAAATTTTTGAAATTTGTTTATTTACTAGCTGACCCCGCAAACGTTGGTTTGCTAATTTTTTTTTTTTGAAAAATAGATGTTGGCCGATTCTCAGACCTATCCGATATGCACACAAAATTTCATCAAAATCGGTCAAGCCGTTTCGGAGGAGTATGGCAACGAAAACTGTGACACGAGAACTTTATATATTAGACTAGACTAGCTGACCCCGCAAACGTTGTTTTGCTTCTTTTTTTTTTTTTTTTGAAAAATAGATGTTGGCCGATTCTCAGACCTACCCGATATGCACACAAAATTTCATCAAAATCGGTCAAGCCGTTTCGGAGGAGTATGGCAACGAAAACTGTGACACGAGAATTTTATATATTAGATAAAAAGGTATTCGCACATGTTCCCATTGTATGAGCATATGTTTAAAAGAGTTAATAGTAGAAGCCCAAATAAATTACTTGCACCTAGATAGAGACTGCATTTTTATAGCAGGAATTGCAATTGCATGGCTATTAAAATATTTAACAATTTACCCCCCTGCATTAGAGTGCTACCCACTACTAAATTCAGAAAGACAATATTTGTCTGGCTTTTAGACAACTGTTTCTATTCAGTGAACGAATTTTTTAATTATAAATTTTGATATTTAATTGTATTAATACGTTGTGTGTGTGTTTATTGAGTTTTTATTTTTAATTTAAATATATTTTTTTAAAATTTAAATTTAAGTGTTTGACATTATAAAATAAGTTAGTTGTGACATTCTATTCATAAATTGCATTGTAAGAAAAAATAAAATAAGAAAACATTTTTTATTTAAATCTAATTATTATTTTTAATATTTATTGGGGATATAATGCCCTTTAATTTTAATTTTAATATTTCTACACCGGCAACGGTAGTATATGTGAAGCTGTCCATTAATATTAAGATCTTAATGTACCATGTACTCAGAAATAAATATATAAATAAATAAATAAAAAACACTACGCAACACCTCTATCTACCTCATGCCTAAACAAAAGCACAACACTTGGTTCGGCGCCGAGAGTTATTGCCCCGTTGGAAAATTCAACGTGACAATAACATTTAGGCATTCGATTTAGGTGTCCCATAGTGTTTATTTATGAAAACGGGCATACATGAAGGACCTTAAAATGTATTTATTACAAAAAAAAACAGATTTCAGATATTATAGTTAGGCATCTGTACCGCACTCCATACTTGGCTACAAATAGGCATTTTCGCAATTCCCTTTGCCTAAAATCTAAATAAAACAAAATGGCTGATTTGAGCGCTGCAATGGCGGCTCCGCTCATTTGCAATACCTCTGTATTGAACGTTGGTCTGTAATTACGGCAATGACAAGCACTTTTTGTTCCGCATTCTGGTTTCCTCGGGAAGGGGTTCCGTTGTTTAAAATTTTGCTTTCTCATACTCCGCAATGACGAAAAAGATGTTGCGGTGTTGGAAATTCTTAGGTAGTTAGGTACAATAATCCAAACACTCCCTAAACTCCGTTCTCCCTATTTTATAACACCACGTAACAGTTTGAACTAGGGAAAACGCATTTTACTTTTCATGCTTTTTATTGGCTTTTCCTTTTTCTAGCAGATTACTTATGGTAAAACTAGAAAAACCTCCAACGAGATCGCTCAATTACGCAAGATGCAGCTATAGCTCGTAGGCACCACAACAAGCTCCAGTTAACGTCGGCTTGACAGTCCGATTGGCACAAGATTAATCGTCGTGTACCCGGAGGAACTAACTCACTGAGCTCTGACTGTGATTAATTTTACTTATCAGTTAGGGGAATGGTGGAACCGACTTTTGATTACTTTTTTCTCTGATGAAAATTAATTGTTCCTACAATTTGTTATGTAGATATATATTTCATATTAAATATATGTGGAACTTTTGAACTATTTTGGAACATAGTTCATAGTTCAGGAACTTATTAGAAACTTTCTGTACCATTTGTATCACCTATATTAATAATAGCATGACAGGATGTTAAAAAGTCACCTATGCATTCTGTACACCAAAATAATTAGCGCAGCTATTTGCTGTTAAACGAATTTTATTTTTGGTCTGAAAAATCGCTTTTCACGGTAGTGCACAACGTAACACACGCAAAACATTAGGCTTATGGGTGCATGCAATGATCCAGGGGTTGTGGGACTGAACAAGAACCTGCTGTCTCGCTTACGACCACTAGAGAATTGAGGGCGTCTCTGCCTGCAGACAGCTACCGCACAGCAGAACGTCCAATCATTCTCGCGAATTGACCTTTTAAGGGTTCCGTACCCAAAGGATGCCAACGGAACACTATTACCTACTAAAGGTGGACGCACACCAAGACGCGCCGTAGGAGCCGTACGCGCCGTAGTCATCGCATTTTCGGATGGTACGCCGAATCGTATCCAGTATTTCTGTTCTATCTGACGTGCATTGGTGGAACCTGTATACCCACAGCATTTTACAGAAATGCGGTCGGTGCCCGTCTTTGCATACTATTTCTTATATAAATGTATGGTATGACTGCGGCGCGTCCGCTGTCCGTCCGGCCGTCGGTTTGTCAGCGGGCTTTACCTCATGAACCGCATGTAGACAGTTCAAATTTTCACAGTGTGTGTTTCTATTGCTGCTATAACAAAAAATAATAAAAACTAAATAAAGTCAAAAACAACTTTTCACTTTTTTATTTAATACACTACTTATAGGAAACGTGTTTTTTTGTAAATATGTAGGTATGTACTTAGTGATATTGGACGGTGGTACGGACTACGGAACCCTTCGTGTGCGAGTCCGACTCGCTATTGGCTGGTTATTGTTATATATTTCGATGTAAGGTATATGATGTATACCTACGTAATGTATATGATGAATACCAACGTAATGTATATGATGTATACCTACGTAATGTATATGATGTATACCTACGTAATGTATATGATGTATACCTACGTAATGTATATGATGTATACCTACGTAATGTATATGATGTATACCTACGGGGTGGAGTTTTGATCCTAAGTACATATTTTTACCCTACGGAGGGTCAACTGATGTTTGAGTGTATGTACCTACTTATTTACTGGGAAAGTCAGATGAATCGCAAAAACTTTTCCCATTCGTTTCAGGAAATGAGACTCCCAAGTCATCCTTTCTTATCATTAATAGAATGAAGACTGGATAAAAGTTTCTCAAAAAATTGATCTGTCGCGAGACGCTTATCAGAATGTGAAACATCGAATCTATTTTATAAAGAAAATATGCATGAAAGGATGGTGTATTAAAGAAAATAATATGGTAAGTATAACAAAAAAAAAAGAATCTGGTATTATTTAAAGTTTTTATTTAATGCATGGTATTAAAACCAAAATTAATTGAACTTATTCTGCGATAGCCCCGCAGAAGCACGCCGCGTTACATGTTTCACGTCAAAAACATTAATTTAAGTAGATACTTTATAAGTTTTCTGCAAAACAACGGTTAAGGTACCTAACTGCCCAATCCCAAAAATCCATCCTGTATTATGAAGTTAGGCACGTGGTAGAGTAACCCGAATGCCCAATCTCTATATTGATCCTGCCTACATTTCGTGGGAAGTCGCTACGTCACCGTAAGGGAGCGCGGCGAGCGGATCCGGGGCTATGTGTCCCGGCCGCGGAGGCTTTACGTTGGCCCGTAAAAACGGGCCCCTCATTTTGTGTTTTTGATTTTGTGGGCTACAGTGGCCGGTAAAATGATTGTGAGTGATTGCTATTTTTTTTTTGTAGGAGCGTCGCGACGCTTATATTGAAGCGTCGCTTTCTTCACGACATCTCGGCGGTTTGTCGCCGCCAGGTGAGACCCCTAGTTACATAGGGGAGGCCCAGCGACAACCACCAGCGACGGAGATGCCGCCTCGACGCGCCTACAGAGTAGGTGAGTGGTCCCCGCCCGTCCAGATCACGTAGCTAGCCGTTCACTGTCCGGGCTAAGGGACCGTCATGAGTGTGTGAGCGGTATTGTAGTGTGTCACATCGCCCAGTGTCTACGCGGATCGCGGTCACCACGGGCAACAGATGTGTGTTATGTGTGTGGAGTCAAAGTGTCACAGGTAAGCTGCGTGTAACCTGAATTACAGCTTACCCAGGCGTCAATCCGGTGCGATGGAGGCATGGTCCGCTATCAGGTCGCGGGGCAGGGGTCTCGCGTCAGGGGGGCGCGCGTGCCAGGGCGCGATGTCTTTGACATGCGTGAGGTCCGAGGCGTCGGCACGCGCGAACATTCCCTTCGCGAGTAGCCGCACAAACTCATCCAGGCTCTCAATACCGAGGTCCCGCTGGATGACATCGTTCCTCACGAAGCGAGGGGCATCTACTATAGTCCGCAACGCCTGGTTCTGCTGCGTGCGGAGCTGCTTGCGGTTCGTCTCGTGAGGGCGAACCAAGCGGGAGCGGCGTACGTCAAAATTGGGCGAATGTACAGCTTGTACACGCCCAGCTTGACGCGCACCGCGATGCGGGACGAGAGCACTGGTTTAAGGAGGTGGCGGACGACCTTACCCTGCGCGGCGACATTGTGGACATGCGTCCCCATCGTGAGCCGACGGTCGATGGTGACCCTTAGGTATTTGACCCGGTCCAATCGATGTCGGCTCCTTGTAGTTTCAAGGGTGGTGGGAGAAGCGCGGACCCCGTGACCATGGCCTGCGTCTTACCCACGTTCACGGACAGCCGCCACTTGGACAACCACTCCGGAAGCATTTCGAGGGCGCGCTGCATTTTGACCGCCGCGTACTTCGCATTAAGCGATGCAGTAATGTACGCGGCGTCATCTGCATACAGTGCGAGTGTTGTGTGTGGCGTGGTGGGGATGTCGTCCGTGTAGCGCGAGTAACACGCCGGCGAAACGCAGCTACTCTGCGGCACACCCGCGAGCACCGGGCGGGCGCTAGACAGCGCTCCGTCGATCACCACCCTGAAAGTCCTGTTAGAGAGAAAGTCAGAGACCACCTTTACAACGCAACGGGGCGCGTCTGATGTGGCCAGCTTAATCTTAGGCCATCATGCCATACACGGTCGAAGGCCTTCTCCATGTCGAGGAATACTGCCACCGAGTATTCCTTCTTGTTAATCGCGGCTGCGAGGTGGTGCAGTACCCTCGACAGCTGGAGCGTCGTGCTGTGCTCCGCCCGAAACCCAAACTGTTCCGGTTGGGGCGCGATGTGTGGTTGGAGATGTCGCAGCAGGAGTGCTTCGAACACCTTGGAGACCGTCGGCAGCAGAGTGATCGGCCGATAGCTCTCCGGCTTCTGGATGTTTTTCCCCGCCTTGGGCAGCATAATGACGCGCCCTTCCTTTCACGAGGCGGGAAAGGTCCCGGTGCGCAGTATCGCTGTGAACAGGCGCGCCAGCGCCGCTACCATACGGTACGGCAGGTGGCGCAGCGCTGTGTTAGTGATACCGTCAGCACCGGGGGCCTTCCTAGGCTTCGTTCTAAGGATGGTGCGTCTGACTGCCCTAGACGAGAAGAAGACAGGGTCCTCATCGGGAGCTACCGGCGAGGCGAAGTAGTCTCCCAGGTGTTTCTCGACTGCTGCGACATGGGCGGTGTCGCAAGTCGAGTTCGGTTGGAACTGACGCTCCAGGTGTTCGGCGAAGACCTCCGCCCGGTCCTCTGCTACGTAAGTAAGCGCCCCGTCGCTGTTAAGCAGCGGCCGCACCGGGACTGGGGTGTTCGTCAGCTGGTTGCACAGTTTATGCATTGACGGCCAGTTGTCCGTCGTGGCGTCGAGTCGGTCCTCCCAGTCCGCGGCGGTGTGCGCCTGGAGCTCGGCCTTCACCTTCTCCGCGAGAAGGTTGAGCTGTGTTGTTGCCACTGCTTGCGGAGGCGCCTCGTCGCGGCGATCATCGCATTGAGGCAAGCCGGCAGGGGCGGCAATAGCCCTCTCCCCTGCAGCTGTGTGCTTGTCGCCGATTCGTAGGCGCTTTGAATGCAAGCAGTGACATCGTTCGCCGTCTGGTCCACGTCCGCGGAGGTAACGATAGGCCGAGTCGGCGTGACGGTCTGCACTTTCTCTGCGAAGGTTGTCCAGTCCGTTTTGCGACGTGGCGCTATGGGCTTCAGTCGGGTCGGCATACCCGATAGGACGACGAGTACAGGTTGATGGTCCGACTGTAACTCGTCGTCTATGACTTGCTCTGTGATCTGGCATTTTAGCCCTCGGTGGACTACGATGTCCACTACGTCCGGCATGTGCTGTGCAGCGTCTGGGTAGTTGATCGGCGTTTCCGGGCCGGACACCGTATAGCCGAAGGCTTCCGCGTCCGCGAAGAGCCGCCTACCCTCGGTATTCGTTGTGCACGAGTTCCACGCTGGGTGTTTACTGTTGAAATCACCGGCGAGGATGGTGGCGTGCGACGAGGTGTTGAGAAGTGCCCGCAGCTCTGTAACGTCCAGGTGAACCATGGGCGGCTTGTAACAGCTGTAGATGTTTATGTCCTCGCCGGCTACGTGCAGCTGCACACCCAACTCGTAAAACGTGCTAAGTGCCGTCGAGGGGATTTCTTGATGGACGACTCTTCGTCTCTGTGAGCCGACCTTTCATCCTTCCTGTAAACGAGGTATCCTGGAAACCTTACCCTATCTTCGGGTCCCAGGTGCGTCTCGTTTATGAGTGCCACGTCGATGTCCTGTTGCCGAAAGAGGTGGCGGAGAGGGGCGACCTTATTTTGTAGGCCGCGGGCGTTCCAATGGATCACCCTGATAGGCCTAGCCATGGTACAGCGGTAGTAATGTGGCCAGGCCATCCAGGATGACCGTCTCGATGTCTTACCCCTGCCTGATGGCCTTTATTAGGTCCATCAACAATTTAACGGCGCAGGTTGTGAATTCTTACTTGGTTGTGGCTGTTTTGGCGCCGGTAGCGCCACCACTTGTTTCTTTGGGGAACTCTTGTCTTGGTAGTTCCCTTGCCGTCCGCGGCGCTATGCCTGCGCCAGCGGTAGGTTGTGTTTTCACTGCCTGCCTACATTTCGATTTATTTTTATTTTTGGAATGGTATCTCGCAGGTCAACCTATGAGGTTGTCGTCTGCTTAAACGGACTTGCCTGTGGTTGCCCTAATAAATTAAGGCCTCCAGCCAGGACTTAAACTTAAATACTAACTAAAAACTAAGCAACTGCACGCTTAGGGCACCCCCTTTGGGGTACGAACCTCGGCTTAGGGCGTCGCTGGAAGGGGACTGCAAGGGACTAGCTGGGTCAGGATTTGAGTGATTTAGGGACGAATTTAAAGCTACAGGCTCAGCGGCGCGCTGGCTCGAGCAAGGGTCGGGAGGGGCGTGGATTTGGGCGTTGCGGCGGGCCCCGGCGGCGAGAACGGTATGACGGCGATCGGGTTTTGCGCTTGTGTAAAGTGCTGGTGGCCTTACTGCTCTACTGGGGGAGGGTAGTGGCGTCATCGTGGTCGATTAAAGTATGCCTTGGTCGGCGAATACTGCTAATGCGGAAGGGAGTATAGCGGGCGGCCGCTGAGATCAAGGGGTTTGGGTGTTTGATGCCACAGTCGAAGAAACGCTTAGATAAGCGTTTCATGAACTGTTTTATGGTTGGCATTTTAAGGTCTACGTGGAGATCTATATTACGGACATAGAAGGGGGCACCCGTGACCTTTCTAAGGAAACGGTTTTGGAGGGTCTGCATCCTATGGAGATGACGTGGGTGAGCGTGCGCAAATACAACGCAGGCATAGGTCATGATGGGACGGATGACTGCGGTATAGATACGCAGCTTGCATTTAAGTGACAGTTTGCAACGGGCTGTCAGAATGAAGTGGAGTCTACCAAGAGCGAAAGCTTTAAACGTTAGGTTTCGATACGACGTCTCGAGAAGAGAACCGCCTGACTCTTATCGGGATTGACCTCGATTCTCCATTTCCGGAACCAAGTTCCTAAGACGTTTGCGGAGGTTTGGAGAGTACGAGCTTATAGCATTGGGACAGTGACCGGTATAGTAAACGGCAGTGTCGTCGGCGTCAGCCAACTGAGCCTTTTTACTTTTTGGGATATCGCTGGTGAACAGCGTGAAGACGAGAGGAGATAGTACGGAACCCTGAAGGACACCGGCGCGAATAGGATGATGGGACGAGAGTGCTCCCTCGATGCGATAGTGAAAAGTACGATTCGACAAAAAGTCTCGTAAGATGAGACGAGACGATCTGGCACTCCTAGTTGGTAAAGCTTGTATATCAAGCCTTTGTGCCAGACTTTGTCGAAGGCTTTCGCTATGTCGAAATAAAAATCAAAATCAAAAGTCATTTATTCAAACTAGGCTGAGAGTCAGCACTTTTCGAACGTCAAAATTACATAAGACAGTCCCCCAAAACGCCCGCCCTTCACCACTTCCTAGTGCTTTAGCTGGGAAGAAGAAGTGGCGCAACAAATTCCCCAACAGCACAGCTGTCTGTTTAGATAAAAAACAATTGAATTATATAATTATAAGGTAATCAAAGAATAAAAACCGAAACACAAAAAAAAAACATATTAAATTATGTGCCATATTTAAGCTAGCCACGCCAATATACCCAAAACAGAAACCAATAAAAAATCTATGAAAAAAACAACATATTACACAAATAAAAGCCTCCAGGCATAAGGGGCGTGACATCTTACATATGCATTAATGGATTATTTTTTAAGTAAACACAAATGATAAACTAGGACCATCGAAGTAAAATAAGTTAACAGAACAAATACTTTAACAATATCAAAACCATAGACAGCAAGACCACCAGTCACCACAAGCAGCACCCGATCACGAGCATAACGCAAAGATCAGCCATTGCCCCCCTCGCCATATTTGAGGGAAGGAGGCAACCCGATCCCCGACGCTACCGCAAGCAGTGACATCTACGAGAGCATGACGAACTCGCTGCCGGTTGCTCAGGCAAGAATAATTTAAGATCAATTGTCGAGGTCGCTAGCTAACCACTTATTGCAATACAACTCATTGAAAAACATTGTAATGAGCGGATCATGTCAATAATAAATGAAGGTAACTAAAACTAATTGACTTATACAGTCAAATAAAATTAAAATAAATATACGAACTCGTATCCCCTGTCAGTAGGTAAGCTGATTCTGGAGAAAGAACATAAACATTGTCTTGAGTTAATTACAGTGACCAGCTATTCTTATCGTTTAAGTAGTCGTTAATTGAATAATATGCCTTTGAACAAAGGTTGGATTTTACTTGAGCTTTAAACGCATTAAAAGGCAAATCTAGCAAAGAAGAGGGTAGCTTGTTATAAAAGGTTATGCCTAGCCCAACAAATGAGTTTTGAACCTTGTGAAGCCGGTGAAAGGGAGCACGTAGTTTGTTCTTATTTCTAGTATTAACATTGTGAAAATCACTGTTTTTAGTGTATAAGTGTATATTTTGCCTAATGTATATGATGTTGGCGAAGATGAATTGTGATGCTACCGTAAGAATACCAATATCTTTAAAAAAATCTCTAAGAGAAACTCTGGCTCCTAGTTGATAAATTGCTCGGACCGCTCGTTTTTGAAGAATAGCACACCCGTCGTCGCGTTCCGCTGCAGATCAGCGCATAAGTGCTCTACGATACGGTGGACCTGTTGGGTGCCCGAGTGTTGGCTTCGGAAACCAAACTGCTAGTTGGGGATGAGGCTCTTTGCTTCGGCATAGTCTTTGAGACGCTTATAAATAAGCCTCTCGTAGATTTTGAGCACTGAGCATCTTGTTCCAGCCCTCAGAGCGAACCTCCCCTATGCGTTTCTTTACAGCACGCTGTAAATGGCGCATGTGGGCTTTGTTCGCGTCACAAGGGAAGGAGTCGTAGGCACGAATGGCCGCGTTCTTCTCGGTTACCAGGTCACGTACGTCAGTAGGTAGATTCCAGCGATGGTCTTCCATCACCGGAACTTCCCGTGAACAATGCGTCAATACGGATTGTACGTGCTCTGTAAACGAGTCGATTGCGGCCATCGTGTCGGCGACTGTCACTAAGTGATCGGGGATGGTGTCCAAGTGAGGCGACGTGGTGGATTTCAGTCTTTCGCTTACTTTCCTCCAGTCGGTTATCATCTGGGTCTGAGGGGGGCGGTTGGGGTCGATTGGGCCCGACTAGGGTGCAAGATGCATGACTACTGGGCGGTGGTCAGAGTTAAGTTCGTGGAACGTCTCTATCGATTGCAAACGGAGGTTCACATTCTTGAGCAGCGCTACATCGAGTATATCGGGAAGATGGTTGGGATTTCCGGGGAAATGAGTCGGACTCATTGGAGCGATGACGTCGAAGTTGAGGGATTAGCCTAACTTGAAAATGATCCGACCTCTGGTAGAAGTCGTGCTACTGTTCCACACCGGGTGTTTGGCATTAAGATCCCCCGCTAAGAGTCACTCATAACGAAGAGGGCAGTGAAGTCCTTTTGGAGAGAGATGGGATCCTCCGAACCATTGTCTGGTGGAATGTAAGCAGAGATGATGGTGATCGGTTGATGGCCAGTCATGCCGAGCCGACAGATAGAACTCTCCAGATGAGAGAAGAGAGGAGGTGGGTCTATGGTGATGCAGTACAAAGTTTTCCTAAAGTAGATCAGGGTGCCACCCTTGTGGCATCGAGACCTGTCATTGGGAACTAGTTTATAATTGGCAATGTTCGGGTTGCGGTGATGAGGCTTTTAGAAGGTTTCCTGTATGAGGAGGATGTCGAGCTGGTGGTCGCGGAGGAAAGCGGCGATCTCATCGCGTTGACCTGAAACGCCATTAGCGTTGAAAAACCCTAATTTAAGGGACCGGGGTTTTGTACAGCTTAAACTCGTATTAGCCATTGAGGATTTTAGAATTTAAGAGATTTCAGGACTAACGCGATCTCCGGATACGCGTCAAGAATTTCCAAAAGGCGACGAGGGTTGCCATTTGCAGCGACTATTTCGTCGGCCATTTTATCCGCGGCGGAGCTGTAGAGGGCCGCGTATGTGCTAATAATAATTTGGGCGCTATTCCTGCCCTGGGCTCTTTAGCGGTGCAACTGGTGAAGCCACTGCAACTGGGGCCGCGGGGGCTACCGAAGGTGCTGGGACGGCGGTAGCCATCAAAGCTGGAATTTCGGCGGGTTGGACGGGTTTGGAGGGCACCGTAGCTGCGGGAGCTTTTTGGTGGTTTAAGTTAACCCAGGGAGAGGGCCTCTGCGCGGAAGGAAGCTTACCCCAGGGGCTTTCCATGTGCTGGCGGTCGCTCGCGCGTTTCGCGAGTTTGGGAGAGGAGGACTTCGGGGCCTTAGGACAGCCCCGGTAATTTGCCGGGTGTCCCGATTGGCCGCAGAGTACGCAGCTGGGAGGCTCTGAACATAGTTCCCTATCTTTAGGGCGGGTACAGTCGACGGTGATCTCTCTAGACACTTGACGCATCTAGGGGTGGCATAGCAGTTGGTCTGCGAGTGACCATATAATTGGCAGCGATGACACTGTCCAATTAATTGAGCTCTGTAAGGCTTCTCGATTGAAATGCCTGAGAGCGAGCACACCGACCTCACCTTGAAGATCGGGTGGTGACCTTCCGTGAGGTCACAGATGACTAGGACCATGTCGTACAAAAGGCCCTGTCTCGCTTTATGCAAGCGATGGACGGCGGATACGGGAACGCCTTGTGCAATAAGGTCGTTCTTAATCTCCTCGGTGGAGATTTCCTGGGGTACGCGCCTAATGACGACGCGTGTAGGGGTTTCCTCCGGAAGAGAGTAAGTATGAAAGGAGTAGTTCCTTTCACGCAGGGCGCGGGAGAGATCCCTAAAGTCCGCAGACAAGGGGACGGTAACTTTGATCCCCTGGAGGGTGGATCGGGCGTTAGTGTAGTTGATCTTGCGATCAACACACATCCTAGAAATTTCAGTCCATTTTGACTTGTCTTGGACGTAGATCGGGGGAGGGGGCTTTTGCTCGCGCGGGAGCGGGGCGAGCGACCGATGCAGCAACATATCGAGCAGCATCGGTTGCAGCTCCGCGAGGTCCTGGTGGCGGAATGGCGGGTGAGGCTGTCACGCCCTACCGCCGGCCTCAGCACCATCGAGGCGATCCAGCCAGTGATCGACCGCTGGCTCGGGAGAAGGCACGGCTCCCTGACGTTTCGGGCGACCATGCCCCGAGAGCACCTGGCTCTCGGGGCATGGTTGCTTCGGGAAGTACCTGTGTCGCATAAACAGGGAGCCGGACGCCCGGTGTCACCACTGCGTCGACTGCCGGGAGGACACGGCGTGGCACACGCTGGCAGAGTGTGCCGCTTGGGAGGAGCCGCGCCGTGCCCTCATCACCAAAGTAGGCAATGACCTGTCGCTGCCGGCCGTCGTGAACGCGATGGTCGGCGGCGCAGAGTCCTGGGACGCAGTGGTCTCCTTCTGCGAGACGGTCATCTCGCGGAAGGAGGCTGCGGAAAGGGAGAGAGAGATCTCGACTCCCGACCCGGCCCGCAGCAGACGCACCGGGCGTCGGAGGAGGGCGGACAACGCCCTCTTCCGGCCCCCCTAAATGGGTCCAGGGGCGACGGATTCGGGGACATCCGTCGCCCCCCAACATCAGGACCCGAGAAGGCGGCGCGCGTAGTGTTCCTCGCGCGCCGACCACAGACGTTGCGGGGGGAGTACACCTCACTCCCCCCGCCCGAACGGGGCCCGCGCAAGCGGGCCGGCACCAGCTGGGGTTGTGGAAGAATAATGTGTTCCCGCGACCCCGGCGTAGGTGTGAGATGGAACACCGGGGTGGTTTTTAGTCAGTAAGAGTCTGACAGACCCCTCCGCCCGCCCCAGGGCGGAGGACATCCATGAGGATTTTCCACCACGGGAACAAAAAAAAAAAAAAAAAGGCGGCTTTTGCTTCCTCGCGGTAGGAGCGGGTGGGCAAGCCATAGGGCTGGCGTGGCGACTGGCCCGCGGACTAGGGGCGGAAGTAGAGCAGGACGATGTAGTCGTGTCCTGTTTCTTTGTGGCCGGGCCAGCGGGGGCGGACGATTTAGCCTTCCTCTTGCCTCCTTTAACGACGACTTGGAAGTCGTCGTCGCTGGAGGAGGAGGTGCGGGTTTCGTCCTTGGAGATTGGGACTGACGTTTCCATGCTCTCCGGCCGAGTCGTGTTTATTACTGTGTATGGCGATAGCGGGCTTTCAAGCGCGTCACTGAAGTTAGCGAGTGCGCCTTGAGACGGAGTGGGGTTGGAGCATTGGCTTATTTTGGCGCCACATTTCGCCAAAAACTCGGGGTCCTTTAATAGGACCTCTTTGAGGAACGCCAAAAGGATGGCGTCCTCCATGGTCTCCAGGGTCGGATGAGGGGGGCTAAATTGAGGAAGGAATTTTGGAAACTAAGTTTCCACTTAGCCTACTAACCCTATACCTAAAGATACTAGGTGAGTAGCTGGAAAGGAAAACTGTCACCAGAGCCCATTAGGAGACCCCCCAAGGCCGGTTATCTGGGACCCGTCCAATTGACTGCCTCTCCCTGAAGGGGTTCGGCGGGTGTGATTGGGACAACACCCCACTCGGCTTCGTTGGCACCGTAAGGTTTCAACCGAGGACCACGAAACTGTGGTTTTGCCCAGAAGGGGCCTAGTGAAGCTACTCACGAAAGTCCGTTAAAGAAAAGAGATTTGCCTTGAAAAAGGCACTTTTTGATTTATTAAAATCAAATCAAATCGGGGCGACTACGATGACGTCATGTGGTAGCGACGAGTAGAAACACGAAACACAACACTGGGCCGGGAGCGGGAGAGCGCACAGACACGTCCGTCCGCGGCGAGAGTCGACCGTCGTAAAAAGCCTACATTTCGTTTTTTTTTTTTATAAATGGCATCTCGCAGGTCAACCTATGAGGTTGTCGTCTGCTTAGACGGACTTGCCTGTGGTTGCCCTAATAAATTAAGGCCTCCAACCAGGACTTAAACTTATGTACTAACTTAAAAACTAAGCGACAACGCTAAGGGCACCCCCTGTGGGGTACGAACCTCGGCTTAGGGCGTCGCTGGAAGAGGGCAGCAAGGGACTAGCTGGATCAGGATTTGAGTGATTTAGGGACGAATTTAAAGCTACAAGCTCAGCGGCGCGGGCTGGCTCGAGCAAGTGTCGGGAGGGGGCCTACATTTCGTTGGATTACGAGCTATTTAAGCACTGCGGCGCGGCGATCGGGAACTGGTGGTGGTGGGGTCGAGGTCTTGGTGGATCATTGCGTAACACACAAACAATGGCAACTCCGCACCCACGTTCTTTGCATTGCTTATTTACATTGTCGAGGAGACGAATTTTCCAAACCTATGAAGCAATGGATTAGGGATTTCCTTCAAAACTTTCGGATTTCGGAGTTATGCAATTAGGGTGCTGATCATCGACTTATAATTTTAAAAAAACAAAACAAAAAGCAATTGGACAACTGATTTGTTACTATCCCATACGTACGGGGTTCCTTGTTTTCTTTTGAACGCACCGGTGCCCGGCCATGGTTTTCTGGCTCATCATTAGTGATGGTAAGTTCACCAGAACGAGAACTTAAGTAAACTAAAGGATATACTCATATTACCTTTATGGAAGAGAATTAATGAGAATTTAAAAAAATTGATGTCTTTGTACCTATCGATTTACATTAGTAATGGTACATAGTTTAAAATCCATCTGACATTCTGAAAGTTTTTCCCAAAGTTGATGTCAAAATACTTTTACTCCACAACTCTCAGTAAATTCTCCTGAGCGAGATCATTCGAGAATATTTGCAAAAAAATCACATGGATTCTCATCAAATTTCGTATAGTATAACATTTGGAAATGTATTTTTCTGTAAAACAAAGACTCTAATTACTAATAGAGCCATCGACATTTCTGTTTATCAATTTATTGTTCTAAATTAAATTTCCAAAACATGGTATCATTAATTTAATATTTTATAAGGGCAACACTACATTGTCAATTTTTGCAGCGTTCTATTTCACGTAGGATGATTGTTGCCTGTCCCTGAACTATAAAATGTATTATTTGAATAATTACAATAACAACTTTTTATGTAGGTACGAGTAATGCTTTAGTAAATAGTAACCTCCTTGAGTTATTTATATATAGGTAAAAATTGGAATGAAACCAAAATAAAAGGGAAACTGACGATTATTAGAATGAAACGTTTCGATCATATAGTTGTCAAAACTCAAGAAGTACTTATTCAAAGAGTACTATAATTAGATACCTACCTACTTGTCCTACTTCAGTTTGTTGTTATAAAAAAGTACTCGGTGGTTTCAGGTTCTGTAAGATTGTGGCATTATTGGACTGACGATTCCGTTATTTCTGTATGATTGTGGCATTACTTTATTCGACTCTTGATTTACCTTACTTGCGTTAGATATGGAATTATTTTAAGATGGCTCACAAAATCTGTAGTGGCCCGGGCTGTGGAAAGTCTCGTAAGTATCTTTTTAAATCATTCTTCCAAAAATAATATTTGTCTAATTTAGAAGAAATGTATTAACTTTTCGAACGCAAGTGTAACCAGCAAAATTTATTTATCCTCGTCTAAGCGCTTATCTTTACTGTTTTTTTTGTAGTTTATTTTGTGTTAATTATAATATTTCAATAGAAATGTGTACATCATATTTTACACAACATTCATCAAATTAATATTATGATTCCTTTTGTGTTTTTTATGCCCTTCATTTTATATGTTCTCTGACCCTGATAATGATGCAGATTGATGCTGAAGTAATAAATAGAATTTTATTTCATAAACATTACAATTATTAGATAACAAAGGTAATACAACTAACTAATGGTTTTTGGTCACTTAGACATTGAAGTTCTTGTCTGTTTGTCAAAGTGGATTGGAATCCACTTAAACAAACAAGTGTGTAAGCCAGCTGAAGGAGAGCTAAGTTATGTGTTATTCTGATTCAGATACACCTGTAAAAAACAAAATAATACAATGATTATTGGCAACAAAGAGTTAATTAATAGCATGCATCCTACCAAGTTTTTTGTTCAAAATCAAACTCAAATTAGGTCTTCAAATACTTGTTCTTGTAGAATGTTCTGTTTTAGGGGATAACACAATTTAATTATGGTATATCACCTGTTGCAGGATCCTCTGTTAACAGACAAGCAATAAGAGCATTCACTAATAAAAGCCACAATAATCCCAAAGTGCCTTCACCTTCTACATGTACAAAGACAACATTTGAATCAAAATGGCAATGTTATTTTCTTCTGCAGGTATGTGCAATATTATTATTATCTACTTGTACCATTATTATACTAAGTACCCTTTGGGATTCACAGAGAGTTCACCTTGACGAATAATCCTTAAAAAAAATAACTTATATTTTTTTTTTTCTCTATGAAATCCAGACTTCTGCCAAGTTTGTTATTGCAACATTTGCAACAGTACATTGTTTGGTGATTTGAAGATAGCTATCAACTTACTAGCTATAACTTGTTTAGTTAAATTATTGTTGTTAAGTATAGATGGCATATCTTCTGTTCCAGGATCCCCGAAAAAAAGCAATATTACTAATCAAAGCTGCAACTATCCTGAAGTGCGAATGATATGATGATGATTGTGGTCATGAGCTTAGGCCCATATGGCAATAAAAAATAGTATTAACAGTGCCATTGTTCATGCAACCGAGAACACAGTAAAACAGCAGCCAATGACTTGTGCAGGTATGTGCAATGTTGTCACAGCTTTTATTATAATTATCTTAAATTTAGTAACCCCTAATTTATGGGTGAATACAGGCATAATGCTATTAATTTTAAGCATTGGCTGTTAATTTGTTGCAAATGACCTCTAGTGAAATTAATCCCTTTCAAGAACTACATCAAACTTCCAATCACTCTGTATACATGTGTAAACTTTTTGCTTTAAATAATTTTATTATTGTTGTCTAATAACAAACCTGTAAACTTATTATATTTATATTCTAGGCCACAAACAAAAGCAGAAACAGAAAGCAAATAAAACTTACAGCAGGAGACTCGAAAAGGCCCTACACCTGTCACAAAATTCAACTTTACAAGCAGCATTAAAAAATTATTTTTACAATGCTACAATTTAGAGAATTTAAAAAGAGAAAAGGGAGCCACAGGTTTACAAAAAAGGAGATTATTATGGCATTAGCTCTATACAAACAAGGACCTAAAGCATGTTATATGGTTATGGAATATTTTTATACTCCCATCGCCTTTCACATTAAGCAGATTGCTTTCAACAGCTGCACTGAAAGCAAGTATCAGTGAGGGTATTTTTTAAATTTAAAAGTATGAGCGAAGAAATTTAAAAATCTAACTCACTTCAGATTACAATAGAAAAAGGACAAAGTTGACCATGCAATGGTTACTTTGGAATTTCCAAAAATTAAACAGGCAGTAACATAACAATATAGTTTTTGTGCAAGGAGTACTGATAAAACCGAATTAGTCCGCCAAATAGAGGAAGTCAGCAGCATCAGAATTATTTAATTAAATTACATGGACAATCCATAATTTATAGGCTGAAGAATGTTGCCTAAACTACCAGCATGTTTTACCTGACAAAATTATGAAGATGAAGATTAAATGCGCATCAAACATGTTCAGCAAATCTGTTCCTGTAGCCCTGTAGCTATATGGTGTATAGCAGGTGGGCTTTAAATATTCTCATAATACTCTTACCAACTATTGTACATAGGCCATTATTGATTATTTTATTTCATCTACTCTCATAACATATTCAAATTATAAATTTCAAACAAAGATGATGTCCGTTCGATGATGAATTTCGTGTTCGTTTTTAATCTTGCTTATAAATATCTGTTAATAGTGATTGTGAAGAAAATTATCTTTTATTTAGTGTAGATTTCACCAATGAAAATGAATGCGATCAGCACATAAACTATGATTAAGTGCTGTCAGTGTCATTATTTTATATGGGAATTGACAATGGCAGCTCTTGAACGCGTTTTAGATGTCCTGAATGCGTTTAGTAACATTAGTGAAATCGGCACTAAGTAGGTTCATTCCCAATATCAGTGGTGGCCCAGTGTGGTAACGGCCCCGACTTACGAGTTGTAGGTCGTGGGTTCGAACCCAGGCAGGTGCTTTTCTTTGTGTTATTTATCACTGCTCTCAAAATGGTGAAGGGAAACATCTTGAGTAAACCGGCATGTCTCAAAACCTGAAAATCGAAGACATGTGACATCTACCAACCCTCACTGGGGCCGCGTGGTGGATTGCAGCCCACTCCCTCTCACTGGCAGGAGGCCTGTGTCCCAGCAGTGGGAACGTTATATTCTGGTTATGCTAATGCCAATGTATGGGACTAGATAAAATAGTATATGAAACTAGGACATAACTAAAACAATCACGAGTGTGTGTGCAACAATGTCATAAAATACTATTATTTTACAGTGATATTTTTATGGTTTTTACTTGTTTGTATTTATTCCGCCTGTTATACCCACATCCATACCTCATATCTTCAAACTCACCAGCAAATACATGAACTCTATAATGGTACTTACTTAGATGAACTGTATAGTAGTGACACACAAATTTTCTAATATAATAAGAGAATGTCAATAGCTGAACACTATCCCCTGAGATACACGTTCCCGCCTAGTTCAGGGGCTAGGGTCAATTCGTTGTGCACCGTAATTGTGATCACAACAAAATTTGTTTAAATACGTGTACCTATTGTATACTTGTAACTTTTTATGGTGGGAAATAAACTATTTATTATTTATTTATTTATTTTTAGTAGTAGTTTGAGTAAATTTATTGTAAGTTAAGACCATGGTTGTTGTACAATATGACTGTTTTACTTTTCAGAAAAAGGAATTTTGCCTGAAGAAACTACAGCTGAAGAACTTATTTTGTTTTGATGACCTCTTCGACTCTGTTAATGGAAGCCTTGAAAATGTACCAAAGCGATCAACGAAACTTTATTGCACTCAATTGACATCAAATTTGAGACACTACAAAGACGACAAGTCGCCAATGAAAACTATGAAATTTGTGACAAAAGATGGCAAAACTTGTGTTGTGTCATCAATCTCGAACTGGATCATTAGATTAGAATATATTTAATATTTGACAGATATATAATTACAGAAGCATGATTATAGGATATTCGGATTTTTTCTGGTTGTGTTCTAAGCCATGAGGCAAGAAACACTAACCCCAGGAGTGCAGGCTTTGGATATGCCTTTGCTGCTTGTTAGATAAATTATTGAGCAGTGGTGGCCCAGTGGTAACGGCCGCGACTTACAAGTTGTAGGTCGTAGGTAGACAGGCGATTTATTTTGTGTAAATTATTTCATCACAGTGGTGATGACTCTCAAAACGGTGAGGGAAAACATCGTGAGGAAACCGGCATGTCTTAGAACCAAAAATTCGAAGACATGTGACATCTACCAACACGCACTGGGCGGGCCCAGTGCGTGTTGGTAGATGTCACATGTGGTGGATTATGGCCCACTCCCTCTCACAGAGAGGAGGCCTGTGTCCCAACAGTGGGAACATAATAGGCTGATTATGCATGTATGATTATGCAAATAAATTATTTAAATAGCGCAGATTAAAAAAAAAAAATCATCTTGTGCTCTTCTTGTACTTAATTGATTTTAACGTATTATGAATAGTTATCGTATCATGTTGAAACGTAAAATCAAAATAAAAAATGTTATGTGTTAATTATAATCTAGATAAATACAAATGCGAGATTTCTCGCTACAAAATAAATATTTGACTTACCCTACTGAAGAAGCCATGTTTTTCAAAACAATAGGATATAATCACATGTCATACTATAATAATTAAATATAATAAAATAATAATCTAATATGCATTTAATATAATTTTATTTTATTCAGTTTCTTGAGCATAAAAGCCAACAGTAGCAGATATGCAAGATTTGTTATACATATTTTTCGTATACAATCATTGGCGTTAGGACATTAATAAAATTATAAAAGGAATTAGAACACACTATGAAGTGAATGATAGAGTGCAGGAAATGGCTCGCTAATTTTATAAATAAAGAAAAAAAAACCAAGTTATTGTTTTCTTTGAAATACTTAGCTGCTTTTTACTACTTGAGCATTTGGGGGTACTGATTCAATATTGTTTGATACTATATATTTGATAATACTATGTGTAGTAATATATTTAAATATTATATCATGGTGGTTCCACCGGGAAGGTACACCGCAAGAAACCACTTAAAATAAAATTTTACGTCAAAACTAGAGATATAGACTTTTTTTTTTAAGCGGACTAGAATTTTAAAGACATTTTGTAGACTTTTTGCATGCAACTTATACTTGTTATAGCAAATGTGGTTCCGCCAGGTAGCATTACGTGTTTTATAGAAACATTTATGTAAAAAATTTCCTCCAAATAACCACCTGTTAAAACATTGAATGGTACTGAAAATGGCTCAAGCAAGAAACACATTTTACCAACGAAAACGGCAACAATGGTTGTAGATACGAACTTTACCTTTGCTATCTAGCAAAGGTAAAGTTTTATAACTCCTTAAGTTAACAAGAGATGGCTCCGCAAAAATACTCAACTGGTAACTCCATCTCAGTTTATTCAATGTACTGGCGTAACGTCGCACTACTAGGGACCCCCCCTAGTAGTTTCGTTGTATGCAGGTTGGCGCCACCGTCCGTTTCGCTGTAGTTGTCGTCGACCTCCGACAGATGGTATTGCGTCGGTGCGCTTGCCAAAACCCGTAAGTGGGTGTTCTTGTTTTATTTATTCGGTTAACTTCATCAATTTTGAACGCCATTTCTATTGAAAAAACGCATATGTGAAAATTCCCACTGTATCTAGATTTACCAAAAAAAAAAATGTTTTATTTGCAATGAAAAAAACAGTTATGTGAACTTAGTACTCAAATACGAACGAATTTCAAACCAAAAATAATACACATAGCAGATTTTGCGAGTCTGAACTCGTACGGCGTACCTACACTCTTTAGACACGTCTTGCCAAGTCCAATCGAGATCGAAGGGTCGCTGCTCGAAGTTGTAAAGAAGTATGTCTACCTAGGGCAAGTCATTCAGATCGGTAGACACAACTTTGAGAAAGAAGCGTTTGGATAACTTCGTCGTCAAGTCCTCTTGTCGCCTAGCCCGCAATGTTTGAAGACTAAGGTTTTCAACCAGTGCATCCTGCCCGTTATAACTTATGGTCCCGAAAAGTGAACACTGACAGTAGGTCTGGCCTTGATTGACGTGTAAAAGTGTTTGTACATACAAACCTACTTACAGAAATAAAGTAATTTAACATTTATCACAAATTAGAGGTCGCTCAGCGCGCTATGCTCAGAGTTTCTTTGAAGGATAAAATCAGAAATTAAATTATCCGGAAATGAACCGACATAGCTTGCATAGTATTTAAACTGAAGTTGCAGTGGGCAGGCCATGTTTGTCGAAGGACGGAATGCCGGTGGAGCAGACCAGTCCTGGAGTAGAGAACGCGTATCGGCAAGTATAGCGTGGGACGCCCCCCAGCTAGGTGGACCGACGACCTTAAGAAAGAATCTAAATGCCGAAGGCGGAGGACGTGGTGTTTAGGCGCAGTCAAACCTATGTCCAGTTGTGGACTGCGATATGCTGAGTTGATTGATTGACAGTCTTTAAAACAGTACATACCTACACAAGGATAAACATTGGTTATACGATAGGTAGTCTTCAACATGATTGATGATAAAATTTGTTGTTTATGATAGAAGTTCTGTACCTGCCAAAAGTTTGCATAGCTTTATTTTGCTTTTAACATTTTTTTAAAATATTCTACCTCAAAAAAAAAAAAAAAATGATAGAAATTATAGAAGTTCTGTACCTGCCAAAAGTTTGCATAGCTTTATTTTGCTTTTAACATTTTTTTTAAAATATTCTACCTCAAAAATGTTGTAGTCCTGTTATTAAATAATTATTGATCTCCGTTACAATATTCTACGCAACTTACAATTTTAATAGCCGTATTGTTTTTCTGAGCAGGATACGTAAAATAAGAGTATTATCGTTATTATACTTTTGTTGAAAATTAAGATGATTTTTATTACACATACCTACATGTTTTATTTAGTACCTACTTTGTTTGGCTGCTAGAAAAAAAAAAGTGAATCACAATTTTTTATAATGGTCAATTTAAGCAAATAGCCAAAGGTAATCCTATAAAACTTTCAAAATCAAATCAAAATCAAAAGTCATTTATTCAAATTAGGCTGAGAATCAGCACTTTTCGAACGTCAAAATTACATAAGACAGTCCCCCAAAAAGCCCGCCCTTCACCACTTCCTAGTGCTTTAGCTGGGAAGAAGAAGTGGCGCAACAAACTCCCCAGCAGCACAGCTGTCTGTTCGGTTAGAAGAACTTGATTCTAAACAATTGCAAGTAATTACCGAAACGCCAATGACAAAAAAAAGAAAAAAAATTGCATGTAAATAACACAAATACATAAATAAAGCCTTCGGGCCTAAAGGGCATGGCAGCTTACATATGCAATACTGGAATTATTATACAAACAAATAAAATAAATAAATGATAAACTAGGACCATCAAAGTAAAATAAATCAACAGAACAATTACTGTAACAATGATAAAACCAAAGACAGCAAGATGACCAGTCACCACAAGCAGCACCCGCTCACGAGCATAACGCAAAGGTCAGCCATTACCCCCCTCGCCATATTTGAGGGAAGGAGGAAACCCGACCCCCGACGCTACCGCAAGCAGTGACATCTAAGGGAGCATGACGAACCTGCTGTTGGTTGCTCAGGCAAAAATAATATTATCAATTGTCGAGGTCGCTAGCTAACCATATATTGCAATACAGCTCATTAAAAACATTGTAATGAGTAGATCGTGTCAATAATAAATGAAGACAACAAAATAATTGACTTATACCGTCAAATAAAAAATATAAAAAATATATGAACTCATACACCCTATCAGTTAGTAAGCTGATTCTGGAGAAAGAACACGAACATTGTCTTGAGTTAATCACAGCGACCAACAGTTCTTATCGTTTAAGTAGTCGTTAATGGAATAATATGCCTTTGAACAAAGGTTGGATTTTACTTGGGCCTTAAACGCATTAAAAGGTAAATCTAGTAAAGAAGAGGGCAACTTGTTATAAAAGGTTATACCAAGCCCAACAAATGAGTTATGGACCTTATGAAGCCGGTGAAAGGGAGCACGTAGTTTGTTCTTATTTCTGGTGTTAACATTGTGAAAATCACTGTTTTTAGTGTATAAGTGTATATTTTTCCTAATATATAAGATGTTGGCGAAGATGAATTGAGATGCCACCGTGAGAATACCAATATCTTAAAAAAATCTCTAAGAGAAACTCTGGCTCCTAGCTGATAAATTGCTAGGACAGCTCGTTTTTGAAGGACGAATATATTTTGAATATCAGCGGCTTTGCCCCACAGCAGAATACCGTAGGACATAACGCTGTGGAAATAACTAAAATAGACTAAGCGAGCTGTATCAACGTCAGTGTATTGTCTTACTTTCCTGACGGCGTAGGCGGCTGAACTGAGCCTCCCCGCTAAGCTTGAGATATGTGGGCCCCACTGAAGTTTGGCATCTACCGTTATGCCCAGAAAAACCGCCGAGTCTACAGTTTCAAGCAGCTCTTTATCTAAGACGATGTTGGGTCCTAGATTTCTAACATTCGGTAAGGCGAACTTTCGTTTTCATTTCGTTTTCTTGGCATTGAGAACTAGATTATTTGACGTAAACCAATCCGTAACCTTTTCAAAACAAAACCTTCATTTGCATTTTTAAACATACCGTATTTTGCCCGACTAAACAAAATCTGAAATAACTGCACGAAAAACGCAAAAATATATTTTTTGGGCTTAAACGAGATAATCTAAGAAATCATTGTTATCACAGTATACACTTTGCCAGCATTCTGTTGTCAGGCAAAACAGTTTTATCTCCCTCCTGAAAAGTTGATAAAATCCACATACTGGTTTTCGGAAGGCCACCGACTTATTGATTCTCTTCCGCTGAATGACCTGTCGGGACAGCGTTTGCCCCAGCCCCCCGCACAGTGTTAATCTGGCCAAGATGGGACTAAATTGGCACCTTGGGTTTCTAAGAACATATCCTTTTACAAGATAGGTATGCACAAAGGATGTATGAGCCTATGTATGTAATATGCTATGTATGTACGGATGCAGTATTTGACATCGCTTAGGTAATAAATAACTTAAATTACTTATATTTTTAGTTATTTGGTAATAAATGGTGTGGCCCACGATTAAGGAAAAGATCTTTTGGAAACCTGGACTTAAAATAAATACAAGTTACAATTTTTTTTTACAAAAACTCTATTTACCTATGTCAATCAATCCTGTTTCTTGGAAGGATTTTATCAAACTCTTTCAGAGTTTTGAGCTTTGAACATTAATAGAAAATTCTGCACTGAGACTCGTATTACTTTCTATAGATAGAATATTGGTTGCTTCAAAAGTCAGAAATCGAAAAAAACTTTACCTATATCCAAAAAAAACATCTGATGTTTTTTTTCTTCAGAATATCAGAAATCAGTAATTAGATAGCAACAGACTTTCTAAATATTCTGTTCTCAAAGCAAATAAAATTATAACGTTTTCTATACATACTTAATCATTCGCAATTCTAAGTTTAGGTATATATTTTGTAAATTTGCTGCCAGTCTTCAGTGTAGCGGCCAGAATAGTCTTCTATGTTAAACTGCAAGGCAAAGTAAAAGGAGCAAGCCTTGATCGCCCACAGCATGTTGTCATTATGTTAGCCTAACTATATAGCTTGGAAAGACAGATAAGAAATAATTGAATGCTAATAGAATTCGAGAACTGTCAGACATATAATAATCACACATTCATGAATGATTTTTTAGGTTTTTAAAAATGAAATATGATAAAATGAAAACTAATAAATTATCAGTTCAACATGATAGTGCTCTGTAGTTTCAAGTAGCATAGCTTGGATGCAGAGACGCCAGGCAGCGGTAATAAATCAATACAATAAACTGCTGCGCCATAGCACGTGTGGCTTGCAACGCGTACTGCGACGGTTCGGGAGGGGCCGTGCAACGGCATTGGTCCATTCCAAGCTTTAATATTTATAACTGTATTTACTGAAGCCACCAAAACAGCCATGTATCATAGGTAGGTCTATCAATTTCCTTGAATGCCACCCGTTCTGAGATGTCCATGAATATAATAATATGATCGATGCTGGTATTACGTTTTAATGAATATTTGCGTGAAAGATGTGAAGTTTTGCTTGAAGTGAGCTGTCAATTCCATCCCAACTTGTTCAATTCCTAGCAGTGGCACTGACAGCTCACTTCACGCTCACTTCACCTAAGTTCTCACGGTGAGATAGTTACAGAATAGATTAGATGTTTCCTTTTCGCAACTTATTAGAATTATTATGAAAATGATACATATTTTTATCTTATTATATATAAAAACACTTTTACACGTCAATCATATTTTAAAAATTAGATGACGGCGTTTCCAATCTGACTCTTCTATCTACTCTGAGAAGAAAGGTCAATAGAAACTAATAGGTCACAGTCTCTTTTATAGTCCATGCACAAACTTGGTCAGAAAATTTGAAGACCATGTAGAAAGAACCACACATATTGAGTGAGAGTTGACCTGTACAGTCAGTAATTTGTCAGTAATCGTGCAGCTCAACTCAGAACTAAAAAAACTCAACAATTCGACAAAAAATACCAAAGAAAGGACATTAGAGTAGCGCACATAAATAACAAAAACTGCCAGACCATGATCAAAACGAACTGATAAAAACAAAACAATAGAGCCCACATAGTCTTCATATTCATAATAATTAAAATAATATAGGTAATACTTAACAAAGTAAAAATTCATCAATATCAATTTGTGTTTGTGTGGGGAGCAGTGGTGGCCTGGGAGCAGTGGTGGCCCAGTGGTAACGGTCCCGACTACCCGAGTTGTAGGTCGTGAGTTCGAACCCAAGCAGGCGCTTTACTTTGTGTAAATAATTTAATCACCACTGCTCTCAAAACGGTGAAGGAAAACATCGTGAGGAAACCGGCATGTCCTAGAACCAAAAATTCGAAGATATGTGACATCTACCAACCCGCACTGAGCCCGCGTGGTGGATTACGGCTCACTACCTCTCATAGAGAGGAGGCCTGTGTCCCAGCAGTGGGAACGTTATAGGCTGATTATGATCAATTTGTCGGAAAATATCTTGTTTAGATCAATTGAGGACCAAGACAGACAGGTTCTTTCCCCAAAAAACTATTTGGGTAGGCTGCATAAAATGCTCAAACTACCAGATTATCATAAAAAGTTCCCTCTTTTAACTTGCTACTAACTTGGTACTATAATATTCTGGACTCCAGAATCTGGAGTACGTTCATGCTATCTCAGCCTATCAAAATCTGATTAGTGAAGACGAAGAAATGTGTTGGTAAGGTGTGCTCTCCGATGTTTGCTCTTCAAGACATGTAATAAATACAAATGATAACGCATTAATAAATTATTTCGTAATAACCTAACTAAAAAATGCATTAATCTAAATGATTTTGTTACACACTTACATTGACATGACATTACATGAGAACAAAAAAGATTACATCATGCTAAGTAAATGTTTTCTACATACCTACATGCACAATGTCCCTGAACCTTTTACCTACTATTTATTTTATAATGTTTATAAATTTTCTTGGACCTTCTTTTTAATTTATTTATTTTTAGAAAGAAGCTATTTAATTTAGCTTTTGGAACATACGAGCAATTTACCATTACCAGAGTTTTTCTTAAAAGTATAAGGAATTAAACCTTAAGAAATCTTTTTAGCTATAATTAACCTCCTAAGTCCGGGCTAACCCTTAGGGAACCAGTAATTCGCCAATTATAAACTTTGAAATTACCACCTACAGCTATGACCGTTTGATGATTCTTCTTTGACCAGATCAACCATTACTTTTAATTTATTCTCTTCGTTTCCACATGACTCAACCTCAACTATGCCTTTGTCACGTTAATCATACTCTAATCAACCTTCAATTCACGAATTTCATCTAGTGTCACAGATAACTGTCTATCTTCCTTAATTCCAGTTGTCAACGTGAAATAACAAATGGATTACATGAAAATATTGGTCGTTAGACCCGATTTGTCAATATCTTCATCGTGTTCACTCTCGAACACTGCAATCGCCTTCATCAATTACAATGATGCACCTGTCATCATCGTCATCGTCATCTCTGCTTGCTTGGCATCTTTGCTCATCAATTTGTGGGTCATACCGTCTTCCGCTGGAGAACAAAAAAGCGTCATTTTCAACACTTTTCTGTCCACCTTCCTCAGACATATCGTGTGCAATCTCTTCTTCCACCTGATGATAAATCGAGATGATAGGTTATAAAGTACTGTTTGTTTTAATTATTAGAAAGAAAGGGTCTTTTGCCAATCCAATATGAAGTGGAGAGCTCTCAGTAAATATGGCCAGTATATTAGGTAGCAGACCCTGTATAATAAAAGGTATTAGTGAAATAAAAATGCTTTGTGAAAACTTTTATTTTAAACAGGACTTAACAATTTTACTTAACTGAAGCGTTGTAAAAAAGAAGTTGAGAAAGTTTTGAGAAGGTGGATGCACCACGTCTGCAGCATCGGGGAATCCCACCGATCTGTTAAAACAATAAGAAAACACACACACACACACATTAATATTATCATCCGCAAACATCCCTGACGCACTACAACGCCACGCCGCAGCAGTATCTACTCTCAGTGCATTATTATATGATCGCGTAGGTCGCTGTATGCCCGCTGTGTAAAGTTGAGCACAGACTATACGTGTAGAAGGACTGACAGTACGCATTGAAAAGCATTACTTTAATTGGCTTCGTACGTCGTGCAAACCTGCGGGCCAGCATGCTACAACGGACAGCCAGCGACCTACCTACGCTGCCTTTCAATGTCACAATTATCTTTAACATCTTCAAAAACCCAGTGTCCCAGATATTTAAATTTGTCCACCCTTCGCAGTGGTTCTCCACAAAGTGTGACACTTGGAATACACGAGTATGTTTATATATATTTGTGCAGTTATATTTGAGCCTATGAATCACCGCAATAATATTCGCGTATTATACTCGTAGCGATTAGTCGTCGCAGAGCACCGATCGATGTGCTCAGCAACACCATATCGTCAGAATAACTAATATTGTTAATGCACACCCTGTCAATATGACATACGACATTGGTGCTGCTGAGCTCACGGAGAAGGGCCGGGGTGAGCTGAGCCCCCTGCCGCAGTCCTACGACGTCGACTACGAGCCGACCTACTTCACTTTATTGCTTTGACCACTATACCAGTAATTAAATATTAACACTATTTCAGGTAGTAACGTAGTTTCACATTCTAGTTCACGCCATATAACATCGTAACATACGAGATCGAACGCCTTTTGCAAGATCCAGAAAACAAGCAAAAATGAGAGTTTTCCTGTCTGTGTAATATTCAACAGTCTGCTTGAGGCACAAGATTGCACTCTCAGTTGACAGTTAGGCCCAGCCCTAAAACCGAACTGGGCATCATGTAGTTGGAGGTGTTTAGTCAATTGCTTATCAAGCAGACGATCCAAATCTTTTGCTATGACAGTGGCCAGAGAAATAAGCATGTAATAAGTAATGTCAGAGACCAACATCCCCTGTTTATTTTTCACAATAGGCACTACCATTGTATACATTAGGTTATCGGGAAAGTAACCGTGACTAACGCACATGCTAAAAAACAAAGCGAGCAAATTCGGCAAGTGTCCGCATACTTCAGGTGCTCGATACTGAGGCCGTCATGACCCGGGGATTTATCCCTATCCATTTTCTTTATAATGGCTGAAACGACGTGTGCCTTAAAACAATGGAAATGTCAGGAGTTGGCCCCAGCGTCAACCACCTGTACAGGTCTACTAAGAGGTCGCTCAACCTTCAAATGAAGCTGGAAGGCGTTGGCTATATCCACATTATGAAACACATTTTGGTTAGGTAATCAAAATATGAATTCCAAAGATGTTTCCTAGCTTAATTTGTAGTATTTTGTTTGTTTTATTTTTAAGCCTATATTATAATCTTTTTCAGCATGAAATTTCCTGTAATTTGATTCCGTAGAAGGTTAATTTTTTTTTTCAACATACCGCCAAAAAAAATCTGTTGTATATTTACATTTTTATAGACTGTAATGTATCAAAAAAATATCAACAAGGAATAAAAAAAACAAATTCCGACATCCCGTCTTTGCGGGAATTAGTTCCACCTTTCAGCCAATTTTTTTCATATTTCACAGTACTAATATTATTCATAGTCAGCCTATAATGTTCCCGCTGCAGGGACACAGGCATCCTCTCATCTAGAGGGAGTGGTCTGTAATGTACCACGAATTTTTGGTTCTGTTTCTTCACGATGTTTTCCTTCACCATTTTCAGAGCAGTAGTGATGAAATTATTTACACAAAGTAAAGCGCCTGACTGGATTCAAACCTACGACCTACAACTCGTAAGACGGGGCCGTAACCACTGGGCCATCACTGCTGCTGTCATGCACGCGTGTTACGAAATATTTGGCCCAAATTTAGCAAAAAATGGATTTACTTACTACAATCTACAAGGCCGTTGTATTCTCACATTCACCAAATATTAAATAATTTAAAAAAGAACATTAAAAACCTATAACCAAATGACATGATTGCTACTTCAACTGTGATAAATCTGAATTAATATCCTGTTCACAAACGCTAATAAAGAGTTGAAAGTAGAATTGTATGTAATAACAAAAAATGAGAACATTACCAGGCCGCTCAGAAAGTATTGCGTTTTTTTATGTATGGGAGACTGACCAGTCTATTTTGAAAATGTGATTATTTTAAGTAAAAATAGTTACGTTCCAATTTCAAAATTTCCCTCAACATTGTTTGCGAGCTATTTTAAATCATCGTGTCTCATTATAAACTGGATCAGGTACCGGGAACATTTACGCGCTTTGTTTTTTTTTACGATTTCAAGTGTCGCCTGAAACCGGACGAAGCGTACCTTAGGCTTGAAATGACATTCATGGATGAAGGTCCTTCTAAGTAAACCGGATCAAGAGATTCAGCACATACTGCAGGTTGGATCGGGAAGCCTTCACGAAATTCTACACGTTCGACACGTGAGCAGGATAGTTTCACGCTTGGTGACGCGCAACCTCACCGATGCTCAGAAGCAGGCCCGGGTGGAATGGTGCCGTGAAATGAAAAATAAATTTGAAGCACGCTCGTCTCGGCGTGTTTACGACATCATTGCAGGTGATGAGCCTTGAATTTATCAAGACAATCCACAAACTAAGCGCCAGTCGACGGCTTGGGTGTTTCAAAACGACTCAACGCCTACTTAACTGAAGCGATCTAGAAGTGGGGGGAAGATGGTTTCTATTCCTTTACGGAACCAAAGAAGCATCAACTCTGAATGGTATTCTACTAAATGCTTGGCAGAAGTTTTCTCTGTTGTGAGCAACAAGCGACCAAACACAGGGCTCCGAGGGCTACAGCTCCACCACGACAACGCGCCTTCGCACACCGCGCTCAAACAGAGGGACTTCCGGGTCAGCACGCCGGTCCAAGTCCTGGGTCAGCCTTCTTACAGCCCTGACCTAGCACCGTGTGACCTCTTTTTATTCCCGAACATAAAAAATCTGCTCAAAGGGATACAATTTTCGTCGCCGGAAGATGCGCTGTCAGCGTTAGAGCAGGCTTTAAACGAGGTGTCTACGAAAACTGGTTCAAATGCATGAAAATTTGTATAGTAGTGGAGAGTACTTTGAAGAGATTTAATAATAAAATATTTACTTATGGAACATTTATTTTATTTTTGCACAGCTTTCGTTTTTCGTTTTTTTTACATATTTCTTTGACATACGTGGGACACTCAGTCCCACGTATGTCAAAGACATATGTAAAAAAATATAATAAAACACCGTATTAACACCGCAGTTATTAGACATTTACATAGTGATGTCGTTTATGAGTGGTACCTCAGTGGGAAGCCACATGTGCAGAACTAATTATTGGCAAAATTCCTTGTCTACGACGTGTTTAATCGTGTAATCTTATATTAAGCTTTATTGAAAAGGACACGTTTGATGTGGATTTTGAACTTTCCATCGCTAAATTCCGTAACCGACTTTGGCAACTTGTTATAAAAGAGTATACTGATTTCGGTATCACAATTTCAGTTTTGCTATTTATATTTTATAAATGGCTTCTTAAAAAGTACTAAGTTTTTGGGAACATACAAATACCTTTTGGGAACGTACCGCTGTCTAAACATTGATTTAATAAGCCTGTTAGGACAGGGGCAATTGTATGTATCAATGATATCTCCAAGAACCTTAACGGAAGTCCCCCATAAGTCTTCAGTGTAATTTACTTAATCAGAACTGTTCTCAAAACGGTAAATAAAATCATCGTCAAAAAGCATGCAAAAGGCATGTCTTAGAAGCTAGAAAAATTCGAAAACATCCACCAACCCGCACTGAGCCCGCGAGGTGGATTATGGCCCACTCCCTCTCATAGAGAGGAGTCCCACTGTTCCAGCAGTGGGAACGTTATAGGCTGACTATATAAGTTGTGTTTTGTTTAGTCTTTGACCTTCCTATGCGATTCCCAATAAATACTTCAAAAGCGCAAAAGCGTCACAATTATGAAAGAATTATTTTTCACAATTGTGACGTTTTTGCGACAGATTATGGATGGCATTGCATGTTCGATGTGTTGGCGACGACGATCGTCACGAATAACTAAGGGTTCTTAAGTGTAGAGTGTCAGTTTTATAGTTATATACAACAATAATTATAGCCAGCTTCAAAATAGTGCTTAAAATAGTATTTGTGTAAGAAAGAAAGAAAAAACGTTTATTTAGCACAGAGTAAAAAGCAGGTAAAAATTATAAGAGTACCAATCAAAATAAAGATAAAAAATTAAAAAGTGTACAGTACGAAGTATAAACAACAGAATCGTTAGATCCACACCTATAAAATCTCGATTAAGTGGGCAACGTAACCCCATTTAGAATGTTTGTGTGTATTTCCTTGACTAAAACCTAGTCCAGTTTTCATAAATCTAGTCTTTCTGAAAACGAATCATGGTTTTGTGTTGTAAAATTTGTTATGTTGTTATTTTTGTTAATGGACTTTCGACAACTTTCATTTAAAGGCACGTTATGTGCTAAAATGTGTACTTCAGCAAGTGGCTTTTTATATTGCTCGTTAGAAAGCCACTTGCAAAGTGCCTAATGAAATCTAAATATCTCCTATTCACCTATTCACCACGCAATTTCATAAAGTAAAAAAAACTTGTCAACAGTATTGTATTGTATTTTTAAACCTTATTTCATACTGGCCTGTACTTTATTGCAATTAAATGAAAGAAAGTTTAAAACTCATGTTAAAAAAACACTTTGTAAACAAGCATATTACAAATTAGAGGATTATATCCTGGATAAGAATGCTTGAAAAAATGCTGGTCCTGCTCCATAGGACAATCTAGAGGCTAGACAAAATCATACTAGTTGCTTATTGTATTGTTTAATTTGTTATTTTTACTTTACTCACACACTGACTTATTCCTAGTTAATATTTTAGGAAAATCATATACTTACTACTTTCGCAATGTTTGTAAATATGTGAGCACCACCACGTGATTGATTTTTCTGTCTTTGCTTATTTTAAATTATTTTTACCTATTTGTGGTATAGTATTTTTATTCTGGGTGCATGCACAAAATATTGTTGAAAATTTTAAAAGAGTTTCTTGCCGCTTCTTCTCCATACGAAACTACCTTTTGGAAGGGGTGCCTAGAATAAATTCTATTTAAGTGCCTTAAGTGCCTTTTAGTGCCTATTTGAAATAAATGCTTTGACTTTGACCTGTTGGTCGCACGGTGCTGGTATCGATTGAAAATGGCAATCTGACCACTGTGAGTTAAGTAAACGACATTCGCTATGAACATGCCCCGTCCGTATTTGGTCAATATAGGCGACAATGCCTTAAAAACATCAATACTAGGTATAACACGCGAATACCAAAATCTTTTGCACTTCTGGTCTTTACAAATAAAACCTCCTATTACAACCCTATCGTTAGAATGTGTCGACTTTACAACGAAATGTATGTATTCTTTCTTTTTAATATTGTAACGCTTTAAATACTGTTGTCTTTAATAGTGTAAATTTGTCTCAATTATGTACTTTACGTGGCGTGTTGGTCTGTTTGGTCTCCTACACATTCCCTGCCTAAGTAGAAGTGAGTCGGACGGAGTGCAGACGCACAGACCTTGTACCTGTATAATTTTGTATAATTTTGTGAACTAAGCTTTTTACTGTTGTTGTCATTATTGCTATTGTTGTTGCTGGCCATGTTGTGCGATTACGCTTTGGGTGATGGTTGTAATCTATAACGTGAACCTACGACAGGTGAAAAACTGTGATTGTCACCCGGTGTAGTTGCAAATGCCATGTGAATAAATAAATGCATTGTTTATACATGATAATGCCTGGCCCTACACACCTCATGTGGTAAATGAGTACCTTCGAGACGTGGGTACCTTCAATTGGAGTGGCTAGCGAGAAGCCCTGACCTAAACCCTCTCTAGTTTATAACGTGCTTTTATAACGATCTTCGGACAAATTAGCCAAGTGGCAAGCCAGGTACAGATCAAGAGAGCAGGGCCAACATAACATACCAAAACCATATTCCCTACACTAATAAAAATCCACAAATTCCGAAAACTTGTAAACCAAACTTCTACATTACCCAAATTTTGACAAGTCACGGATTCCACAAACAATACCTCCATCACTTCAAAATAACTGCGATTACCTCCGAGATTGCCCTAGATTCGCCATGGATAGCACGCAATATGAGGCAATTTCTGACCGATTTGGAATCACGGCATGACATCAGGATGCCAACGCGAAAAGAGGAAGTCTAGGACGCATACACCAAAAACGTCATGAAAATTTTGAACCAACTCAAGAAATTCAACGGCACATAAAATACAATTCTATCTATTTATTCATTCTATGTATAATAAATATTTATCACAAAATATAATATTGTCTATAATATCACTGTCGCGAAAAACAAATGCAAAAAACAAAGGGAGTATCTGTTTCAAATAGCAGATACTGCTGAAAATAAAAACATTACAAAAAATATAATCACAACAAAAACAACAAAGCGAAACAAACAATTAACCAAAAAAAACCCTCTCTAGTCACACGTCATGCCCTGAAAAATGCACTTATTGAAGAATGGGAGAATGACCCTCGTGGAGAAGCCGTATTGAGAGCACGCGGAGGCAATGCGAAATATTGACTTATTAAAAATTCTATTTTAATTTTCGTAAACCTACTGTAGGACTTATTGTTTTGGACCTATTTTGTTTTTTCCTTCTTTAACACTTTATTCAATTAATAAATGTTCGCAAATGCTCGCGTTGATGGTTTCCACGCTATAGTGCGTAAGAAAGTGGCGCCGTTATTCCTGAGACTGCGCGGTAGCAACACCAGTATTTTGCAAATGATTGCATCCCGACACGAGACGGTCCCATACAGGCACACTAAGTAGGAATAGTTACGGGGAGTTTGTAAATACAGTTTGTTTCTAACATAGATCTTAAGAGAATTGTTACTTACGCATACATGGATTCTGTCCGAAATAAATGAACAATAAAAATAATAATTGTAAATTTTTGTTTCAGTTTTGTAGTTTGCAAATGCGTTATTAAATACACTTGATTGAAGCTTTTCACTTCAAGAAGTTATCTTGCTTTGTTTCGGAAGTTGTTTATGTTGCTCGTCAGATAGTGTACTAGATCTCATTAGGCCAATAGACCAGCAATTGTATTTTATTTGTAACTAAGGATTCGCTATATTAGATAATAATTCAATAAGTAAAACAGATTTTTAGGGAATTTATACACATATGCTCTTAACATTGTGCCGTATCTTTTGAGTGACACTAGAAACAGCTGATTATGTTTTCAGTAGCTGGATAAATTAACAATGTTTTCTCTGATATGTAACATGCGTTATATATTTAATAGTGTTAAGTACACACGTTGCAAAAACATTGTTGAAATTACAATAAATAAAACGTTCAAAGGTCGCAGTAGCATTTTCATTAATTTGCAAGCCCACCGGTCATACTTTATAGCTTAAAATAGTTCAACAATAGTCCTGTAGAGTTGCGCAAGCGCTTCCTGAAACCTTATGAAGGCTTATCATACCCATTGATTTCTGCACCAAGAAACCTCTTCCTCTTGCAGCGTTTGACTTAGCCGCCGGCCGATTCAAGAAGATACCTGGAACCGATAATTGCAGGACGTCAGCGCCTCCTGGAATTAAAGGAGAGATCTACCCTGACACCAGTATAATCTTTGATGATAAGGTTTACCAGAGTTCGTACAACCCCGCTTTTGGATTAAGTCGTCCGTTTTCGTCGATTAAGTTGGCCGTACATTGGGTTACCCATAAGGATTATGTAATATCTTGTATGGCTTACCTGACCGTTTCAAGCCCCATGAGAGGCAAACACCCAGATAAAACATTGTAAGCGATTGTACGGCTAATGCATTGAAACTCTCAAAAACCCTTGAAAAAGTTTTCTTATCCATTCATAAATAAGGGTTACCCTTAGGTACAGAATTACTGTTTGAAGGGGAAATGATTATGTCGTTCTTAGTGTAACACTTATTGGAAGGGGTTTTTGAAGTGAAAACTTCTTTAGCGGCGTTGTACACTTTTTTATAATGGGTAAAAAATGTAAAACTCGCGCCAGGACACGTGACCTGATCGAAAATTCGTAAGACGGATGATTGCTGATTTTTGATTTTTATTGATTGATTTTTCTGAGAGAAAAACTTTTTAATGTAATATAAATTGTCATGTTTGTGGACGATAGCGCAATAAATAAATATTGTATTCTACCACATAAATGTATTGATAATTAAAACAATTCGTGCAAAATTATTCCCTGACCATTCCAAAATATCAAAAATGCACAACGTTAATATTCAAGTTAACGTAATGGGTAAAAAATTGTTAGCGATTAGTTGTTTTAATTGAGTGAGTTCGCAAAAGCTGCATTATATGTGATATGATATTTAAATGTAGGTTAAGATTTAGGATATAGTGTGTTATTTTATAGGATGGTTAAGGATTTAGAATTTAAGGCCTCTCTATCGCGTTGGATCGCAGATCTGTAATGGTAGTTGTGGGTAAGATTTGCGTAAATAAATAAATAAATAAGTTTTCACTTCTTGCATGCACTCCCGGAGTGCGGTGCAACCCGGTGTTTTTTTATATAAAACTTCACCAAATCTCATATCTCATAATCGGCTTACGGCGGTAAAAATATCAACTTAAAACAATAAATTGGATATTACATTTACAAACTTTGAGATTAATTTAGTACTACGTTAGGAAGGACTAATGTAAGATAACTTAGGGCCACTTGAAAATATGAGTCAAAGAGGGAAAATAATGGCAAGAAATTGAAGAAATCATTCTTGCCAGGAATAATTAATTTAGGGTCCCTACTATTCGCGGAGGAAAATTCAAACAATAGTTTGAATTTAGTTCTTTTATTATTAAATCAAAATATTACAATTGCCGAAATAATACAATCAAATGTAATGACAACACACAAAAACGACATTAAACAATTAAGGTATGAATTCATTTCTAACCCCAAACAAAGAAACATTATCCAAACATTGACCAAGACTTGACTACGAAAGAGCAAAAATCGACATTAAAATTTACTTGAAACACAATCAATATAAAATTGTTGTCATTGTTAGAAATATTCGAAAGTTTTTACTGATATTTTAAATTAGGTAACGTACATTTTCTTATTTTGATAAGATTATTTTATTTCACGATATTAAGAGATTTGCAAACACTGGGTTTTCTACTATGGATTTTTGGTTGTTGGGGATCGACTATGGACTATTATTATATTAATACCAGTACATGTTATTATTCTAGTGGGAAATTCAACACTGACACTGGCCATTTACCCTGCGAGCATAAGATTGGTTGTGGCACATCCAGACCAAGATATATTGATTATTTTGTTGTTAATTGTTATAACAGGCGCAGACGCACACGTCTGAGTAGGTAAGCGGGGTATGGTAAGGAAGCGCCGATTGACACCGACACGGCTCAGCTGACCGCCATCGCTACCCGGCGAAGTGTTTTGACGAGGTCAAAGGTGTCAGCTAACGCTCCAAGTAACAAATTTAGAATATTTGTTTTCCTGTTCTTAATTTTCGTTTCTTTTGTTGTTTAATAAATAAAAAAACTTTATGTTGTTTTTTTTTAAATATTTTTTTCACCAAAAAACGAATGAGTAAGGTTCACAAAAGTAGCTAAAAAATTAATAGTTAGTTAGTTCAAATTCGTGTAAGTTGTTGATTCTTTTATAAATATAAAAATATTTTTAATTGATTTTACTTTAAATTTGGTTCAATAATAAGTACCTACCTAAAGATTATTTAATAATCATTATAATAATAGTTAAAAATAAATTACATTATTAAATTCACACGATCCCTGTCATGGTTTATTAAACCCACCTTACGCTCCGCGTTATATATTTAAACCTTGATAGGTACCTAGTTGTTAAAAGATTCTTTTAATTATCAAACGATTTCTTGATGATTGTGAAACCGGTTTCATTCTGTCATCTCTATTCTGACATTGTGGCTTCCAATGTTATTCCCAAGTATTACAAAATTACGAAGATGATTATATCGTGATACTTAATTCTACAAACTATTTGGTTACATAAGTCTGCCATTTGGCTATAATATTAAAGACTACACGTACATATGAACTATAATCAATGATGGGTACAGAGTCAACATTACTTGAAATAAATATGCCTCTCCGTGAGAGTAGGGATAAATAATTAGACTCTCTCATGAAGCTGTAGTGGGGTGATACTGACAACGTCACAATATTAAATTAATAGTTACGAATAAGTTGTGGAGGTGATTATATCGTGATACTTAACTGTATAAACTAGTTGGTTACATAGGTCTGCCATTTGGCTGTAATATCATACAATACACGTACTTATGAATTATAATCAATGGTGGGTACAGCCAACATTACCTACTTGAAATAATTATGCCTTGAGAGTGGGAATAAATTAATATGCCTCTCTTGTGAGAGTGAAGTGGGGTGATACAGACAACGTCACAATAAATCAATATGCCTCTCCGTTAGAGTGGGAATAAATTAATATGCCTCTCTTGTGAGAGTGAAGTGGGGTGATACAGACAACGTCACAATAATAAATCAATATGCCTCTCCATGAGAGCAGGGATAAATTAATATGCCTCTCATGTAAGAGTGCAGTGGGGTGATACATACAACGCCACAATAATAAATCAATGTGCCTCTGCTTGAGAGAGGGGATAAATTAATACGCCTCTCTAGAGAGACCGCTCACGAGAGTGTAATGGGGTGATACAGACAACGTACGTGAGAGTGTAGCGGGGACACACACACAGACAACGTCACAATAAGAAATTAGTAGTTACGAATAAGTCGTGAAGATGATTATATCGTGACACTTGATTCTGAATAGATTCATAGTCTACACATACTTATGAATTATAATCAATGGTTGGTACAGACAACATTTCATAATGTAAAATAGTTTTGCAGCCGCAGGCGCTGGAAACCTGTAAAAATAAAATTAGAAAAGCATTAATACAATGAACTTATAAATAAGAACGGAACAAAATAATGGGGGTATAAATATGAATTTACCGTTTTCACGTACTTGCCACTTGAATTAAAATGTAACCTGCGTGGTGTGTATATCTTTTTCAACATAACATTCCAAATTTATAACTTAATTTTTTTTGACTTTCAATTGTTTTTCTTTCAGCTTTTAAAGTAAACATTAGACTTAGAGTATATTTTGAATACGAGTTCCGACTTGGAACTTACGTAGCAGAAACAGCTCGCAATATCAATGCTGTATTTGGACTTCGGAATGCTAATGAACGCACAGTGACAGTGCGTTTTTGGTTTAATAGGTTTCGTAGTGAAAACTTGAAGAATGAACCGGAACTGCGTGGAGCGCTGCCACGATCATATCGAGTCCGTGTTTAAAAATACTTTAAAATTATAAATTGTTCTCTGTTTATAATCGATGTTATCTAAAAATGTGCTAAAACATCTAAAGCTCTAGTGACATTATTAGTAAGTGAACAGTGACGCTTTAAATCGTAATGAAACACCTCGAAAACTATCATCGTCAACTTCACTATTAAGTGGACAAAAACTAAAATTGTAAAGTAAAATCAACAAATAAGACAAGCAACGAGCATAGAAGTGAACAGTGACAGTGACAAAAACGACCATAATTAAATAAAACAATCAATATAAAAACAAAAGTGAAGTGTCATAGTGTAGCACAGTAACGCACTTTCTTGATTCAAATTTTGTACGAAGAAGTAAGCAGTAGCTAATTTCAACACCAATGTGTAACACTCAAGCGGCTAATTAGCTACAGTAAGGATACAATATTGGAATCTAAAAAAATTCTAAAATTAATTTCTTAGATAACATCACCTTTCGTCGCAACCGTACTAGGTCCGATTCAAACACTACTAGTATTGGGAACGAAAGTATAACTTCAACTGAATCGCCTATAGATGGCACCACAACAAGCTTACCCGACATTTCAGATGGCGAAGATGACCAAACTATCCAAATAAAAAAACAACTTGAACGATTAACAACAGAACTAAACCGTGCACACAATAAAATATAATCATTATCTATAGAAAATAATAACCACACGCGTATTAATCAGGAGTTGCTTGAACAAAATGAGCATTATAAAAAAACTACATGTAGCTCCGTAAAATCAAAAACTCAGTAAACCAAGATTAAGTTGAAAACAGCAAATTAAATGAACCACAAATTAATACCATTACAACAGTGCAACACAATCAGACAGAGCAAACAAAATAAAATATGTATCATTAGTACCAACAAATCTAATAAAGTATTATCGATTGCATAGGAAAAAAATTGAGTGTTATAATATATATCATTACATAAAAACAAACTGCGGACTCAAACAGCTACTCAAAGGATTAAAAACATGCTTAAAGACTATACTAAGGAAGATTTCTGTGTAATATTAATTAGAGAAGACGACTTCAAAACAACAAATGACTATTTTGATTTAATCTATGACATAAGAGACACCTTGAAAGAAATTGACAATACAAATATTATCCTATGCTACCTTCTTATCCTACCTTCAAGTTTAATAGCAGTTCAAATCTGTTCAACTGGCGAGTAGAAAACTTTTCCAACTTGCTGTATCTAGATATAATGACACATTTACATGCATACCTATTGGACTCGAACCTACATCTTACGTATGACAGTAGAATGTTTAGCAATTTGACAGGAAGACTGAATAACAATGGAATGCGGACCATTTTTGACGATATAAAACGGCAAATGGAAGATATAATTGCTGTAAACCTTAGCCTAAACGAGAACTGTGATCTCGGAAAACAGGATCAATCAAAGGCAAAAGGAAAACTACATGACGGCTCTCAGCTTTTTCTCTAACACCGAATTACATAAACGACACAGAGTACAAGAAAAGAAAATATCACTGACTAAGTTTACACTAATTTTCCAAAATATCCAAAGTATCGGAAACAAAGTAGAATTAATAGAACAATTACTTTTAGATTCTGAAATTGATTTTATCTCACTATCCGAATTGTGGAAAAATGAAAACTATTGCCAATCAATTTTGCCTCAGGGATATAAAATAGCTTCCATTTTTTGTCGCAAAACCCGCGAAGGCGGAGGAGTTTGCATTATTGTCAAAAACTCATTAGATTTTATTGAACGAATAGACATAGTAAATCATTCAAAGGAGTATTATATAGAATTTAGTGCTATTGATGTTCCCAAACTAAACTGTACTTTTATAGGACTTTATAGAGCAGATCGTCAAATTGATATATTTCTTCAACAATTGGGAAAAGTATTACACAAATTAAATATGAAAAAATCACATAAACACTTAATATTAGGAGGAGATTTTAATATAAACGTGTACAATAAAAATAAACAGACTCTGGAGTTTTTAAACTTTATGAAAACATATAACCTGCAACAAATAATCCGCGAACCAACACGAGTAACCAAGACAACATCCACTTGCATTGACCTACTTTTTAAAAACTACCCACCGCTCATAAACAAAGCAACTGTCAAAGATTATGGACTATCGGACCATAAGGCAATAAATGTTCAGTTAAACGTAGACTATTTATCAAAAAACGATAATAAAACTTGGTATACCGAAAAAAGATTATTTACAAGAAAGAACATAGAATGTTTTAAAAATTCACTAAAATCAGAAAATTGGGAAATTATACTAAGCCCAAATAATAATGTACACATAAATTACGAATCTTTCATTGCAATAATAAAACAGAATCTAAATAAATATATTCCATTACAAAAAATAAGAATAAAATGCAAACTAAAAAAAGGATGGCTTACTAAAGGTCTCAAAAAATCATGCGAACATAAAAGAGTGCTAAGAACTATTTTTAATGAGACAAAAAGTTGCGTTATAAAAAAACACTATAAAATATTCAATAAAATATTAAAACTTACTATTAGTAAATCAAAAAAACTAACATATATTAAACAAATGCAAAAATCTGACAATAAGTTAAAGACAATGTGGAATATAATTAACACAAAAACAGGGAAGACAAAAATAAATAGACGTGAAAATATATCACTGAAGATTGACAATGAAGAAGTAAAATGACCATGCCCTCGAGCTATATCGTGGCAATTCCTCGAGGGCCTCGAGCTATTCCGTGCGGTGCCGGGGCTGAACCCCCCGGCTGCAGGTGCTATACGGTGGCCCGTAAATACGGGCCCCTCATAGGGGTCGCTTCTTGGCGGGTGGTACTGGGCGCACGCGAGATACGTGCGCCTATGTGTGTGGATTCTTGTTTGTTTCTGTAGGAGCGCCGCGACGCTTATAGCAAAGCGTCACTTTCTTCACGACATCTCGGCGGTCTGTCGCCGCCAGATGAAACCCCTAGTTACCTAGGGGAGGCCCGGCGACAACGACCAGCGACGGAGATGCCGACTCGACGCGCCTACAGCGTAGGTGAGTGGTCCCCGCCCGTCCAGCTCACAGAGCTAGCCGTTCACTGTCCGGGCTAAGGAACCGTCATGTGTGTGTGAACGGTATTGTGTCTGTTTGACACCGTTCAGTGTCTACGCGAACCGCGGCCCGCACCGCGCGTTTACGTTTGAGTTAGGATGCTTGTGTAGAGGTGGATGTCTGTTTGCGATTACGTAACGCGCCTATATTAACCTAGGACACGCTACGCAAACGGGTGTGTGTGTTGTGGATGTGGAGTCTTATTGTCACAGATAAACCGCGTGTAACCTGGTTGCGGCTTATCTGGGAGTCAGTCCGGTGTTGTGGGGTCGTCATCCGCTACCAGGTCGCGGGGGAGGGGTCTCGCGTCAGGGGGGCGCGCAAGCCAGGGCGCAATGTCTTTGACGTGGATCAAATCCGATGCGTCGGCACGCGCGAACATTCCTTTCGCGAGGCGCTCCACAAACTCATCCAGGCTCTCAATCCCGAGGTCCCTCTGGATGACGTCGTTCCTCACGTAGCGAGGGGCGTCAATAATGGTCCGCAACGCCAGGTTTTGTTGCGTGCGGAGCAGCCTTCGGCTTGGCTCACTAGTGAGGACGAAACATGCGGGTGCGGCGTACGTCAAGATTGGGCGTACGTACAGCTTGTACACGCCCAGCTTGACGCGCACCGGGATGCGGGACGAGAGCACCGGTCTGAGGAGGTTGCGGGCGACCCTCCCCCGTGCGGCGACCTTGCGGACGTGCATCCCCATTGTGAGCCGACGATCTAAGGTTACCCCTAGGTACTTCACCTGGGGCGACCACTCGATGTCGGCTCCCTATAGTTTCAGGTTTGGTGGGAGGCGCGCTGATCCAGAGACCGTCGCCTGCGTCTTACCCACGTTCACCAACAGCCGCCACTTAGACAGTCACTCGGGAAGAAGATCGAGGGCAAAATGCCCATTTAATGTATCCAACAGATTTAACGAATTCTTTGCGGCGGTAGGGCAAAATCAAACAACAAACTCGACCAATACCACTGGAAAGCCCGTGGTCAACCCCTCTTCTTGTTCAATGTATGTACGCCCGGTAGACCAAAAAGAAATAATTGATATAATAAGATCAACTAAAAATAAACATAGCTGTGGTATCGATGACATTCCACCAATTTTATTAAAGCAATGCGCAATAGAACTTTCCATTCCTCTAATGTTTTTAATAAATCAAAGCTTCCAAGATGGCCAAATTCCAGACGCACTAAAAGTAGCTTTAGTAAAACCAATACATAAAAAAGGTGACAAGCATATCCCAAGCAATTATAGACCCTTTTCCAAAATATTTGAAAAAGCTATGTGCAATCAGCTATATACATTTTTAGAAAAGTTTAATATCCTTGACGATGCACAAAATGGGTTTAGAAAATGTAGATCAACAACACTAGCAGTTTATAAATATACTCAACAAGCGCTTCAACATATAAACGACAAACATTATGTAATTGGGCTACTACTAGACATGACAAAAGCATACGACAAGGTCCTTTATGACATCTAACTTACTAAATTATACGGCTGCGGCGTACGAGGACCAGCTTATTCGTGGTTCAAATCATATTTACATAATAGGACAGAAATAGTGCAAATTGAAAATTACGACCATGATAAAAATGAGATCAAAACCATAAGATCACAAGAAAAACCAATTACTTGCTCAATCCCACAAGGAAGTGTGTTAGGATGCCCACTATTTTTAATTTATATTAATGACCTCCCCAAAACATTAAATAAATAAAACGCTTTACCAGTATTATTTGCAGACGAGAGCATTTTTTTTTTAAATTATTATTTAAATCTCAATATTAATCAAGTGTGAAAATGTAAATAACCCTAGTCTACAAACACAAGATACCCTTCAAACTGTAGATAATTGGCTCCAGATCCACAACTTAGAAATTAATAGCAGTAAAACCAAAATAATACAATTTAGGTCATACAAAAAATCACCTCTCAATCTAATAACCACATTCAGGAACTCGCAAATAGAAGAAGTTAATACATTTAGCCTACTTGGAATAAATATTGACATACACATTAATTGGAAGTCACACATAGAACATATAAAACAAAACTCTCCAGATTCTCTTACGCTCTTTTTCAAATTAAGCAAAGCACTAACACAGAAACAGCTATGGCTGCTTACTACGCATACGCAAACTCATGGCTGCGATATGGCGTCATGCTATGGGGAAATAGTGTTAACGTAGATGAACTATTCATAATGCAAAAGAAGTATATAAGAATTCTGGCCCAAATAGATAACACGGAAAGCTGCAAACCATATTTTATAAAATTTCAAATTTTAACTCTGCCGTCAATATACATACTTGACATTTGCATATTTGTTTTTAAAAATATTGACAAGTTCATCAGAGTAGAAGATACGCACAACGTCAACACTCGCCATAAAAAGAGGTTATGCGCTCCATCCACAAGAATTAAAATGTTAAGTGATAGCCCGTATTATATGGCAATAAAAATTTATAATAAGTTGCCCAACATGTTTAAAACTGAAAAATCTGTAATACTATTCCAAAAAAGACTAAAACTATACCTAATCCAAAAATGTTTCTACTCAGTAAATGAATATTTAGAGTCTAGCTTAAAATAGTGTTTCTCTCATGTACAAAAGTAGCGATCTGTCCTATACAAACAATAACATTAAGTCTATCCTATTTAACTTCTTAAGATATTTTTAATTTGCACTACCTGAAGAGGATGACATAAATATTGCTGTTTTTTTATTAGACTCATTGACTTTTAATTTTGACATAACTATAATTTATCAAACGAATTATACTAATTTATGGAAATAATTATGATATAATAATGTTTAATGCATGCCAATTTAGGATGATAAGGGCAGGCGAATGATAAAATTGCAATGCTTGTGAAAGGCTGCTAAGTCATAAGTGCTATCATAAAATAACATCAACATTGTACACTTAGTTCGCAATAAACTTTTGACTTTGACTTTGAACTAAATGCGACGGTGGAAGCCGATTCGTATCAAACTATCAAGGAGTTAGAGGCATGGTTTTACGTAAGCCTACCCACAATTGACTGATCTGTGTTTCCAAATAGTGCAAACAATATTGTAAAAGTGTGAAAGCTTAAATAATTGCCAAGTTATAAACGTTTTACAACAAGGACAGCACTGCCGTAGAAGTGACGTCACGACTATGTAACTTCGCCGTACATTGTCCGTACTAAAGGACAGAAATAATCCCCTCCAAAAACTTTAAAAGCGTGTAGCTTCTTCATATTTACATCGATTAAAAAATATTTTCGATTATCTCACTTTTGCTATGCCATCTTTAAAATGACATTATTTTTTCGATTGTTTTTAATAATAGTAATCCCTATTGTGACGTGTGAAGAACGCAATGGCTGACTCCAGGTCAAAAACCGTAACAATGCTCTAAAGCGAAGCTTACCCATAGAAAAGTGATGATAACGGTTAGATGGTCACTGCATGGTTTCACTACAGCTTCGTCAGAACCGGCCAAGCAATAACAGCAGATGTCTTTTGTGCAGAACTTCGAACAATGATGGCGAAACTCGCACCGAGACAGCCCCGACTCGTCAACCGATGTTCACCACTACTTCTCCATGATAACGTAAGACCTCACACTGCTCGAGAAACTGTTTTAATACTACAGGAACTACAGTTAGGAACCATTCGTCATATTCCAACCGATTACCATTTTTTTCCGCGATGTGGTTAATTTTTTACAGGAAAAAAAAAAAGTTTCCAAAAAAATGCATACACTTTGTTGAGTCCATGTCCCCAGAGTTCTACCGCAAAGGCATAAATGAATTTCCCAGGTGGTGGCAGAATAAATTTCTGCCACTGCTACTTTGTCAAAATAAAAATATTTTACCTAAGAAAAAAATTGTTGGAATTTTTCAGGACAAATCAGCAATTTCATATTTTAACCCCTAATATGTTTTTGATTACAACTTTACCTGGTTTAATCCGGTTCTAGTGGGCGATTTCTTCCAGGTCGTGTAAGAGCCCAGATAATCTGCACAAAAATTTAGAACGTCATTAATTTATTAACGACAATGGGCAGTTTTATTGATTTACCCAAAACGGCATAAAGACAATCACACTGACGAGTTACTTAAGGCTTTGTGATATTATTATGCTGTGTTATCAGACGATTTGATATCATTATGAATTTAAGTGAAAACTTGTAACTGGCCATCTTCTACAAAATGTTAATGCGAACTCAAATGTTGCAGTTACTGCATACTTAGCTAAAGCTGCAGTTTGCTTAGAATAATTTTTTTATGCACAACATGGCACGATTCATTCAGACTGGAAATCACCATCGTTTTTAATGCTAAATATCAAGAAACTATCAGTAAGTCATGCACAGGAGGCAATGACGATATCCGAAATTTGTCTTTATGAGTACTTAACTAATTCTAAGATTACAAACATGTGAAACTAGAATTAGAATTGACTTTGGGGACGGCAAAAAAAATACTGAGCCTTTCAGACGTGACTTCTTTTGAAATGAAGTTCAAATACGAGTATCCACATAACTTGATAAACATACATAACAATACATAACATTGCGTAGTCTGAAACAACATCATGAAGTCATATACCTACATACCTTTATAAACAGGGGTGATCAGTGCGCGTTTCTTCTGCGTTTGAGAAGAAGCTTGCGCTCTTCAGAGGTTAACCTGCTGGCTGAGAAGAACATGGAATAGGATGATAGTATCAGAATAATTCTTCAGTGATGCACTTGCAGGGTTCATTATGTGTATGAAACATTACGTTAAACATAGGGTGGATTGTTGAGATGGGGCAGAAGGAGCTTTTTTTATCCATAAAGGAAAAAGGATCGAAGGCATAAAAAAGTTGTTGTGTAAATTGCCCATTTACTTGCTGACTGTTTTTTTTTTCAAAACCTGTGAAAAGAGATAAAAAATTCTCAAAAAGTTAATGACGGTTTCCTCAGACCGTTTTCCTGTAGATAAGCGGCCTTACGGCGGCTTCTCAAAAATCCATCCTGTATATACAGGGTGGAAGGTGACATGGGTTCAGTACATATACTGGACCGCCTTGCGTTAACAATTATTCGGATGTTATTTTTTTTATTAAGATACGATGCCCAAATGAATGCAATGCCACCCTGTATATTCGCAAATATAACCTAATAAGAAAATATCGCGCGAAGCCTTTAACGAATCAGAGTCAAAGCATTTATTTGAAATAGGCACATATGATAATGGAATTACCCACCAATCGCCAAAGTGCATTGCGCGTGCGCATAGCGAAAGAATTGGCGGCCACCCTAATGACGTAACAATTCCAGTTCCAATCACAGTCTGAAGGATTTTGAAGGATATCTCAAAAAAAAAAGTTTAAAAGCGTCTGTTCAAATGAACTAACAAAATATGCCATTGCAAATGTGTAACACAATTATCCCGCAGGTCTAGGTAATGGTCTCAGCACGCGTTGCATTATCGGGTTTGTCGACGGAAGAATAGGCAAAAACACAGATGAATGAATTAATCTGTAGTTTTGTCTATTCTATCTGTCATTTTGTCTATGATATCTGTTATTTTGTCTATTCTGTCTTTCTATTTGTCTATACTTCCGTCGACAAACCCAGTCATGTTTATGCTGTTCACGCCACGCGTGCTGGCTTTTGCATTACATTTAGGCTGGTTAAAACCGACGTGTGTCAGTCAGCCTATCTATGAGATACCGCCTATAATTGAGTTTTTATAATCACAATCCTGTAGTGCTATTCCGTAACCATCTCACCGTGAAAACTTAAGATGGTTGATGATTACCACTGATGCTAACGATTATCCAAGACGGGATGACACTGACAGCTCACTCCACGCAAGTCTACACACTGATATTTTGACACAATCGAAATGCTTGCATGCTTTTGCAGCCAATGAAACACCAAAATATTAACTTTTATATTTATTTTCACGTAAACTTGGAAGCAAGGGTATGACGGGAATTCGAGTATATCTGCCACTGTCAGTGTCAACGAAGTTGTATTTCAATAATTATATAATGTTAAGGATTTTTTATTACATAATTTTTAAATGTTGATTGTGTGATGAACGCTAAAATTGCTTGAGGGTGCTTGACATAAGTCCCCATGACCCCCCCCCCCCCCCACACAGTGTCAGTATCCTCAAATTCAGGTGACTTGAAAAACCCAACCCGTGGTTTTTATAGTTTGTCTCCGATGTTGAGCAGAATATAATGCCGGAAAATATCTCTCTAATTAATATGATATTTATGGTCGAACAGCTGAATAGTCCGGGAACTATGTACACCTGTGTGCTTTTATGCCGATCTTATTAATTCATGTACAACATCTTATAGCTGTACCTACATTGATAGCAAATAAAGATTCTGATTCTGAACTATATATCAGTATCTGACTACCCCTTAGAAGAAATCTTGAAACAAACTCTCCCTTTTAAAGTCCAGACATTAAAATTAAATTTCAAAATATATTGTAAAAATGCAAGGTAGCATCCGGTGTATATACTGGCCTGTTGAGGAATGTACCAGAAAATGTTGAGAAAACCTGTCGTAACATAGCGCATATTATACAATAGGCATAAAAGTAACACAAACAGTGAAATAGTTGTAAACTATAAATATAAAATCTGCATGATGACACTAACAATATTTTTATATGTAGGATAAAAAAACATAATTTGGCAAAGTAATAAAAATAAATGTGAAATTTAATGTCAAAATTATAAAATAAATATGGTTATAATTATAATGTGCCGCGTTGAGCCATGAGCGACCGACCTTTTTTTTTGTTATGGATTACAATACAAGTAACGTAAAAATTGATTAGGTTCGATTATTAATTTCGAACGTATCTATAGGTGAGAGCGAGCGTATTCGCGGAAATCGTTGTGATATCGCGCCAGGCAAGCTGCAAGCTGTACAGACAGGGGCGCAACGAAGTGCAGCGCAGCTGAGCACCATGAATAAAAAAAAATGCAATGCAAAAATGTAATTAAAGTGGAAATAACGACGAGAGAAAGAGCTTATCAAGCATAACTAGGCACACCAACTCAATAGTTACCTTGTTTCTTCTTCAACTTCGACTTCGCCAGTCTCACTGCAATCACAACACAAGGCTATGAACACTTTTTGAATACCATTTTCTAATACACATCGCAATTTTACTCAATGCAAAATTATGTACAAAATAGCTGTATGTAAACTTACACGTTTCTTGATCTCTCAATTGTTTTCTGATTTGGTCGAGACTATCGAGTTTCATTCCACCTTCCGCAGCGGTAGGTCTCTTTCCTTCATCCAAGCTGGTCCGCAGTCTATCTCGAATCTTTTCAAGATGCTTGATTACCTCCAACTTCGAAGAGAACTCGGAAGACGTCGATTTTGATGACGATGTCGACAACGACGATGACGTCGATGACGCCGATGTCGATTCAGATGATACCGACGAATCCGAAGAATTCAATGATTCCCACAATTCCACCAATTCCGGCGACTTCGACTTCTTCTTCTTTTTCGTGTCGATGTTCTCGTACTTCAGCCTCTTCGACATTGTTGGATCTTACAAAAACGCTTTGTTACCGAATTTAACTGATAATAAGCAGTGTATCAGTGCGACCGCGAGATCTCGCTGAGAAGGACTGCAGGAATACGGCCTGTTATCCTGACACGACCGTCGAAATTTGAGGTACAGACACGCCCATAATCCCTCCGGCACAACGTCGCGCTGTTTGACGGCGCGGCGGCGCCGTCCCGCGATATTTGACGGCGCAATTTGTAAAATGTTGCTCTAGAACATATAGAAGTGTCAGTTTCTTTCTACATAGTTATCGCACGAGGTAAAAAACAAAAAAAAAAATTCTAATATTAAAAAACTAAGACGAGCCATTTCACATAACACTAAAATTACCTGAATCCACTGAACCAACTATATCTTGCTTGTAGTTCTCGAACACATGACACCCTGGAAGGTACAAGAAACAAACTACATAATATCAATCAGAAATTAATTCACTCACTGACATCCAACGCACAGCATAAACATCTACGAGTGCAGCATGAAATTTTATACAAGACTTCCATTACTTGTTGAAATTTTGTATGGATGTTCGTTATTTATTAAGATGTTTCATCGTTTTTTTAAGAAACTCATCCCCTAAGACCGCGCCTTAAACAAAAGCGATAGTCTCGCAAATACGCGATCGTCGCGTTCATGTCACTTCTTGTTCATGGAACCGACAGAGGGTGGTTTCCGGCTTTGTTTTCTGTTTACTTTCCTGTCTCCTGAGAAGTTGTAATCCCTTTTTTTTTTTTTTTTGAATGGCATCTCGCAGGTCAACCTATGAGGTTGTCGTCTGCTTAAACGGACTTGCCTGTGGTTGCCCTAATAAATTAAGGCCTCCAGCCAGGACTTAAACTTAAATACTAACTAAAACTAAGCGACAACGCTAAGGGCACCCCCTGTGGGGTACGGACCTCGGCTTAGGGCGTCGCTGGAAGAGGGCAGCACGGGACTAGCTGGATCAGGATTGATATTATTTAGGGACGAATTTAAAGCTACAGGCTCAGCGGCGCGGGCTGGCTCGAGCAAGATTCGGGAGGGGCGTGTATTTGGGCGTAGCGGCGGGCCTCGGCGTCGAGGACGGTAGGACGGTGATCGGGTTTTGGGATTATGTAGTGTGCTGGTGGCGTTACTACTCTCCTGGAGGAGGGTAGTGGCGTCGTCGGGGGCGATTAAAGTATGCCTTGGTCGGCGAATACTGCTAATGCGGGAGGGAGTGTAGCGGGCGGCCGCTGAGATCAAGGGGTTGGAGTGTTTAATGCCGCAGTCACAGGTGTAGATGCGCAGCTTGCATTTAAGTGACAGTTTACTACGGGCTGTCAGTACAAAGTGGAGCCTGCTAAGAGCGAAGGAGGCGCGCGCGCGAACCGCCTTAATATGAGCCTTAAAGGTAAGGTTTTCATCGAGGATGACGCCTAGGTATTTGGCTTGCTTCTCCCAGGGGATCGGCTTACCGTACATAGTGATCGGGCTGGGAAGTAGGGGAGGGAGTCGACGACGTCTCGAGAAGAGAACCGCCTGACTCTTATCGGGGTTGACCTCGATTCTCCATTTCCGGAACCAAGCGCCTAAGACGTTTGCGGAGGTATGGAGAGTACGAGCTATAGCATTGGGACAATAACCGGTATAGTAAACGGCAGTGTCGTCAGCGAAGAGAGCCAACTGAGCCTTTTTACTCTGTGGGATATCGCCGGTGAACAGCGTGAAAACTAGAGGAGATATGACGGAACCCTGAGGGACACCGGCGCGAATAGGGTGAGGGGACGATAGTGCACCCTCGATGCGATAGCGGAAGGTGCGATTCGACGTCTCGTAAGATGAGCACGAGACGATCTGGCACTCCTAGTTGGTAAAGCTTGTATAACAAGCCGTTGTGCCAGACTTTGTCGAAGGCTTTCGCTATGTCGAAGAATAGCACACCCGTCGTCGCGTTACGCTGCATACCGGCGCACAAGTGCTCTACGATACGGTGGACATGGTGGATACTCGAGTGTTGGGGACGGAAACCAAACTGCTCGTTGGGAATGAGGCTCTTTGCTTCGGCGTAGTCTTTGAGACGCTTATAAATAAGCCTCTCGTAGATTTTGCCGAGAACGTTGAGTAAGCTAATGGGACGGTAGCTGGAGGGCTCAGACTTTGGCTTGCCTGGCTTTGGAATACCGATGACTGTTGCTTCTTTCCACGCTTGTGGGAAGATGTTGTTTCTCAAGGCGCCATTGAAGATGGCGGTCATAAGCATTATTAGAGGGGCAGGTAGGAGTTTGTATACCTTGTTGGTAATACCGTCCGAACCGGGGGCTTTACGAGCTTGGAGCCCTTTTATGATGTCGTGCACTTCGTCTGGAGTGACGGGAGGCAGAGGATCGTCAGGGTCTTCGACGGGTGGAAGGGAGGCTCTCCGTTCGACTTCAGCGTCGACCTTGTTCAGGTGAGCTTGGTCTACTGGTTGAGAGCTGGGAGAACACTGGGACTCTAGGCTGTAGTTGAAATCCCATCGGCCACATAGCTTTTATTTCCCTAAACTAATATCAACTATATATTACTTTAAGGTCGGTTGAATTTCGCTTTTTTTTCAGTTTTATTAGCGGAGTAAGTGAGTAAGTAGCCTTTAGGGCACTCTTGAAATAAGTAAGACCATTCCAAGAACATCTAATTTTTTGAAATTGGTTTATTAATAACTTACGATGTTGTTACTCTGAGGGCGCTAGAGACAATATGAAGCTTAATCCTTCATAAATATTTTGAAATAAAAGTTTCAGTTTTATACTGAATAAATAACAAACGTTTTTCCCTCTAACAGTCCATTTAGTAGATCAATACCTGTTTGGCGTGAGAGACAGAGATAGCTCTATACGAGACCGTGCGAACACACCCACCCTACGGAGCATTTGTAGTTCAAAAAAGAGTCACTGAAATGAGTGAGGGCGCCACGGTTGCCTAGGTTATGCCATTATAGCAACAAACCATTCCTAGCTTTTGATAAATTGTAATGAATAACACTATTTATGAAAACTTCATGTTAGTCTGTGTATCACATTATACAAATACCACACAATGGAATAATGATGAAGTGTTTTACAGATTACTGAAAAGCTTTAGAAAATACTTTGGGAAAGTTTCAACAGGTGGCACTGTAAAGCGAGGTTTTAGCCAGTAAGTAATAAATAACAGTTATTTTAAGCCAAGAAAATACGGTTTTCTTTCTCTTTCGTGAAGTAGATTTATCTTTTATAGTTTGGTTTACAGCGATATATTTGATTACGTACATCAAATCACAAAATCCAATTTTATGTTTTGAAACCCAAAGCGATGATGTTCACACTTTTCCGTATATTTAGCTAAATGTCATGAATGGTAGAAGTTTTGTGTTTCCCTTCGGCACAATTTAAAGATACGCTTCTTAGAATCCTGGGTGATCGATCGTGACGAGACGAATATTTGTGTATAATTTCATTGATTGATTTTGACTATATCATGCTAAGATTACGCACTGGGTTTATGATTACTGACTTACTGGGGACTCACCGCCGCTCACTGCTTATCTCTCGGTAAGTATAGCTCACTATGTGTGGTTCACTTAATCACCCGTCAGATCAGATTTGGTTGCCGAAGTACTGGAAACCTTCATACACCCACCACGGCTGCTTGGTGAACAACGATATCTGCAGTTTATTTTACTCGTTAAAGGTAAAAGTGAAAAGTTTTTCCAGATTATCTTCTGGTGACCACACCGAGATGGGAGGCCTTCCAGTGACGTACGTGGGTAGTGGATGGACGGAGAAACTAGGGACATTGACATGAGATAGCTTAATACTGATGCAGTTTGGTAAATAAGCGTTCATCAATTGTAGTGAGGAAATGAGAAGCAAGTCGAAATATTTAATATGGAATACCCCAAAGCTTTCCCGCAGATTGGAAAGATCTTGGCAAGTGGACTCCGGTGGCCCCTTGACACACGATGATAGAATCATTGGGATATGTTCCTTCGCGATTAAAAGATCTCAGACCAGCTTTAAGCCAATAATCCCCTATATTGACTGGAAATATCAAGTAATGCATTCCTGAGACAAACAAACAGTGACTTATCATAACCGAATAACTTTGTTTAAGATCCAGAATGGTCACTGGAAGCCAGACAATTTTATGGTATCTGATCAGATCAACAATACCTTCTAAGTATATGCTCCTTCAGAAACGATACACTTACGCCAACGAATAATAAGCCTTGTGCGAAGGTGCATTATAGTGATGCAGAATCCAAGAATTTTCTGGCCACAAATCTGGTTTTTTCCGTCAAAATTCTCCCATAAACGCCGCGTAACGCACAAATAATATTCTCTATTGTATCTTCTAATGTTCAGCGGCTACCTCTCTCAAACTTGAATGAGGATTTCAGACACTATTTCCTTCACATTTGCGATGTTAATTTCAGTTGAAGTCTTTGGCCTACCAGAGCGACCATTCAAAGGCGGTCGAATGTGATAGAAGCATTACATTTCGACTGCTTTGGAACGCTTTGTACGTATTTTTGATAAAGTCCATTCGACCGTAAGCCTTCTGTAACATTTTCAATGACTCTGAAAACGAAATTCCACTGGCGATGCAACGTTTGTTCTTTGTTCGATGCTTGTGTCCACTATGAAATTCGCAATACACATTACATAATTATGATCTTTCTAAAAACGGCACTGTATTTAATCTAAATTACAGATGAACTCAAACTGCGCGCCAAAATCGAAAACAGTTGTGCCAATAAAACAAACAAAAAAAACAAAAAAAAAAGAATATGGATCCATAAACAAATCATCCATTCCCGATGTATAAGTCGCAGATGGAATGTAGAATCCGCTGTTTTACAAAACCGCTAATTGTTTTACAAAACAGCTCCGTTATGTAAAACAACTGAGAAACGTTTAGCTGGGACGTTTAGACGTTATGCAGATTTGCATAATTACAGTCACATTATGCGTTTGGTGTGACATCTAATGGTGAATTCGACTCAGTAACTATGCTTGGACACCCTTTTTTTTTGTTCCGTGGTGGAAAATCCTCATGGATGTCCTCCGCCCTGGGGCGGACGGAGGGGTCTGTCAGACTCTTACTGACTAAAAACCACCCCGGTGTTTCATCTCACACCTACGTCGGGGTCGCGGGAACATATGATTCTTCCGCAACCCCGACTGGTCGCCTGCCTCTGCGGCCCGCCTCTGCGGGTCTCCTCGGGTTGGGGGGTGGAGTGAGGTGTTTGACTCCCCCCGCAACGTCAAAGAGGGGCGCGCGTGGAACACTACGCGCCGCCACCTCGGGTCCTGATGTATGCGGGCGACGGACGTCCCCGAGTCCGCCGTCCCTGGACCCATTTAGGGGGGCTGGTAGAGGGCGTTGTCCGGCCTCCGCCTGCACCCGGTGTGCCTGCTGCATATCGGGAGAGTGTACGAGATCTCTCTCTCCTTTTCCACAGCCTCCTTCTGCGAGATCACTGTTTCGCAGAAGGAAACCACCGCATCCCAGGACTCGACGCTGCCGACCATCGCACTCACTACGGCCGGCAGCGACAGGTCACTGCCTACTTCTGCTCCTCCCAAGCGGCACATTCTGCCAGCTTTTGTCACGCCGTGTCTTCCCGGCAGTCGACGCAGTGGTGACACCGGGCGTCCGGCTCCCTGTTTATGCGACACAGATACTTTCCGAAGCACCCATGCCCCGAAAGTACCTGCGTCACCCGAAACGACAGGGAGCCGTGCCTCCTCCCGAGCCAGAGGTCGAGCACTGGCCGGACCGCCTCGATGGTGACGAGGCCGGCGGTAGGGCATGAGAGCCTGTCACATGGCGCTGCATCGGCCGCTCGCCCCGCGCCATCGCTTCCTCGCGCCACCGATACAGTGATGCGAGCACCTTCACCTCTAGGTCCCAGGGCGGGGATCCGCCCAGTGTACAAGCCGCCACGTAAGAGATCATGCGATACCCTCTTATGACTCTGACGGCCATTGCTCTCTGCGGCTTTCGCAGCACAGAGATGCTAGCGGCCGTCAGGTCAGCTGCCCAGATCGGGGCCCCGTAAAGGGCCATCGATCACACAATCCCCACGTAGAGCCGCCTACAAGCGGCGCTCGGGCCCCCCAGATTGGGAAGCAGCGTTGACAGCGCCCCAGCCGCGCCCAACAACTTGGGCGCTAGCCGCCGGAAGTGGGGTCTGAAATCCCACCGGCTGTCGAGCACCAATCCCAGGTACATGCTTGGACACCCTGACCAATTGGTTGAGATTAGGTTAAGTTAGAACTGTGACTAAACTCGTACGAGCAGATCAATCAAAGCAAGCGCAGCGGCCGGCACTACTTCCAAGTTTGTCCCAGTTACTTGGCTATTCAGTATTTTTAGGACTGACTTCGATAAAACTCTGATAACTGTATATTAAAATTGTCCCACCATTATAATTGTTAAGACCAACAGAGCCTCGAGCATCAAAATTTAGAATTCAAATCTACAATCCGACGTTTCATTTCACGCTTTTTTACAAAACTTGTAATCGTTACCCGGTGTTTTGATAAACGCAAAATATTTGAGCAACATTACGTGTTAAAGTTCAGTTAGTATGTAAAACCACTAAACATCGTTCAGCTGTTATGTAAAACAACTAGCGTTTTAATAAAATCTGCACAATAAATACTCTGATGGGATAAGAATTAATAAAAAAAGCAAATAATATGAGCATAGCAAACCATAAACACAGTTGTTGTTCCTTTTATATCTATCCCGAAGGGATATAAGATACAAATCATTTTAATTCTAACAACCTACGTCTAAATTGTAGATGTCCAAAGTAAGTTTTCAAAAGCCATTCCATTATCTAGAAAATCGCGTAAGAATGAATGCCTTTTTGATTGTACAAACACCTAAAGTGGTATACCGGCTTTTTATTGCCTCAAGAGTCAGACCGTTGAACCTTGACCATTTGTTTCAAATGAATAAATATGTTCTCCAAGAAACATCCTTATCTACTATTTAAGAAATCAACATAGCAAATGGCTTTATTTCTTCTGACCCTTTTTCTTACTGGTAAACATTTAATAATATTACGCCTTCTCATTGTTAACCCTACATTATTAATTAACAGCTACCAGGTCAGCCTGTCTTGCGGCATAAGCCTCTTCTATTTCCTCGCCAACCTTGTGGCAGATTGTCCTCGCACCTTTTCATCAGTCTTCCGCTACGTATTTTTCCGCTGTAATTAGTATAACCCGTTACAAAAAAAAATTGTGCGATTCAATTTTTTTTTTTAATAAGCCGTGTGGAATAACTACGTTAAATGGCAGTCTGTTTACCTACTATTTTGGGAAATAAGCTCCGCGCATGCACGCTATTGCAATGCGAAAACGTTTGCTAAACTTTAAGGAGTTGATATAGGTAAACTAATACAAGCACGTGATACAATGTGGCTGTTCTTGTTTACTGCATAACAAATCTGTGTTGTGAGGCCACATACATGAATGTATGTGGCCTCACAATGCCCTAACACCCTACCTCTTTACTTGGCTCTGGCTTATTCTTATCACGCCTGCTTTCGATTCTGTGGCATGCTATGCGTTTTGCACGGAGCAATGCTGATTAATATTGTAAATTAGGTGAATTCTATATTTATGAAAAAGACGATTTTCATGATTGCAATATTTTTCAGCAAGGCACATTATAAAGGTATTGAAAAAAGACAAAAAACGAGGAGATACCAGAAAACGTTCTGATTATTGGTGCCGATCTTTTAATTTGAGTATGCCACCAGGACGGCGGCATACAAACGAGCAATGATAGGTGCACTACTACTAACAAAGCGCGGTAGTATAAAACTTATAAGCATTGCTTCTGTGGCGCGACGTTTATACTAATTCGGAAACACCAACATTCCTGAAGCGCATACTTTTTGTGTTCTATCTGTAAGTATAGGGTTTATATATCGTATTGGGAAGTGTCTATCTTTCGGCTGTATGTAACATCACTGTATTTATTTTATATGTTTATTGTTGTTAGCAGTAAACAAGACTTGCCGTCCTTAGGCGTGTTTTGACGTACCAACTGCCTACCCCAAGTAGAGGCGGGGATTTACGTTACTTGTTTTGGTTCCGCACCCAATGAGCGAAAACCAAACCCGAATTCTCAGCTTACATCGACTTTGGTCTGCCATCTAACTGCCTGCCACAGGGTAGGATAAGTTTTAATGTGGCTAATCATAGAAAATAATAATAAGAAGGTGAACAGAACCACGTCCACTAGTCCGACTCGCAATTGTCCGGTTTATGGATACCAAAATAATAATACAAACAATGTGACCTCATAAAATCAATTCATATTTATTAATGACGTCCATAATGTTTTCAAAATTCAAAATTATTGCTATACGCAGACGACCTCAAAATTTTTAGGCCCGTTAAAAATTTGCAGGATTGTCTACTCTTACCTAAACAGGTTCTCTGCATACTGTTCAATTAATAAGCTACAACTGAGCATATCTAAATGTTGCTGTATAAGTTTTACTTAAAACAAAAATGTTATCACGCATCCGTACTCTATAAATAATGTAATTTTAACCAGAAAAACAATCGTGCGCGATCTTGGAGTTCTATGACGTTCATATTGGTAAGGTTATAAATAATGCCTTTCGTATGTATAGTTTTGTGATGAGATCAGCCACAGATTTCGTCCGCCCACATACATATTTATATCTTTACAAATAGCTGATCAGGTCGCAGTACAGTAAAAACTCAGACGCGATTGAAAAAGTTCAAAGTAAGTTTTTAAAAGCCATGCATTTCCGTTGTTTTCGTACTTATGCATCCCATAGTAATCTGAATAAGTATAAGCTACATAACCATAAGCTACGTACCTCCTAGTCAGCAGGGGCGTAATTTGAGAAAGAGTTAGTTTTTTTTTTTTTTTAGAATACATAATTATGGATACTTGTAAAAATATATGTCATGTCGATTCACTAGTTTTAATTGTCGTTCATTTAAGAACTCAATTGACGATGTTAGAAGCTTATGTAAAACTTCTGTTTTAGTGTGTTTACAGGAGACTTGGCTTCTTAATCATGACATACCATTACTGGGAACGGTTAGTGGTGATTTTGAATATACAGGTAGGTCTGCTGTGTACACATCCGCCGGTATACTGAGAGGGAGACCATACGGTGGGGTGGCTATTCTCTGGAGAAAGGGTGTATTTGAGATGGTGTCTATTGTAGAGTGTAGTAGTACCCGACTAACTGCAATTAAGGCTACAATCGGGGGGCGTAAGATCTTAGTCTTTTCCGTTTACATGCCTGTAAACTCCATCGATAATTTGCCTATTTTCTCGGATGTGTTAGGTGAAATTAGTGCCATTGAAGAGAGTAGTGACGTTGAAACAGTGTTTTTGTTGGGTGATTTTAATGCCCATCCCAAAGAACTATTTTATGATGAGCTTGAGAGATATTGTTTGGATAGGTCGTGGGTATGTGTTGATGTGAAGAGAATAAGCGCCGACTCGGGTAGTTACACATTTATGGACCATTATCACGGCAGTAGGAGGTGGCTAGATCACTGTGTGGTCTCCCTGTCAGCTTTGAAAACCATTGTAAAAGTAGGTATATTAGAGGACGTATATGTGTCTGACCATCTTCCTATATATATATAGAATGTGATCTAGATGTGATTAGGCCGAAGCTATGTCATTTTGATATGCCTAGGAATGCGGTTCTCTGGGGGGAAAGAGATGAATCGCAAATAAGTGAATATCATGATTTATGTCAGGAAGGTTTGCGAGCCATTGATTTTCCTTTCGAGTTCACTGACTGTAGTTTCGGAACTTGTAACCTAAGTGCCCACAAATTAATTCTAGACTCATTATATGACCGAATTGTGCAGGTCTTAAAAAAGGCGGCTATCCAAACTAAGTGTAGAAATAATGTAAAATGTCGAAAAAAGGTTCTTTGTGGATGGAACAAACATTTAAGGGAAGCTCATTGGGATGACAGGCTTAAGTTTAAGTCTTGGGTTTCTCATAACCGACCAACGGTGGGTACAGTATACGAGCAAATGTGCGAGTCTCGTAAAACTTTTAAAGGCAGGCTTAAGTGGTGTCGAAAGAATCAAGAGCAACTGAAAATGGACGTGATAGCGAAGTGTCGAGCCACCAAAAACTTTTCCCAGTTTTGGAAGGCTACCAGAAAATTGGATGTTAGGCCTGGCCTCCCGGCGAGTGTGAGCGGCTTAAGCGATCCGAGCGAGATAGCGAATATGTTTGGCAACCATTTTAGAGTTCGGTCGCCGATCGGTCCTTCTACTGCGACGGTTGGCACTGCGCCCTGCAGCCAAAGAGTGGAGCCTCTGTTGCGTTTCCCAGCAATTCAAATAAGTACTCTTATTAAAGGAATGACCAAAGGCAAATCTCCTGGGCATGACGGGCTCAGCGTCGAACACCTGAAATATGCTGGAGTGCACCTTCCTAGGGTCCTGACTCTGTTGTTTACTATGTGCATCAGTCATGCATATCTTCCAGCTGACCTAATGAAAACCACAGTGGTGCCCACAGTCAAGAACAGGACCGGTGACATCTCGGATAAGGATAACTACCGCCCGATCTCCCTCGCGACCGTGATAGCAAAGGTGCTGGACGGTTTGTTTGATTCTTGCCTACAGAAGCATCTAAAACTACACGATGCCCAGTTTGGGTTTCGGCCTGGACTATCTACCGAGAGCGCAATCTTAAGCCTCAAGCACACCGTCCAATACTATACTGATCGTAAGACACCGGTGTACGCCTGTTTTCTGGATCTATTCAAGGCCTTTGACCTCGTGTCTTACGAGGTGCTTTGGAGGAAGCTAGGAGATAGTGGTATACCGGTAGAGATGTTGAACATCTTCAAATATTGGTACAATAATCAGACGAACTGTGTCAAATGGTCAGGCACTCTTTCCGATTCGTACAGGCTGGAGTGCGGCGTGAGGCAGGGGGGTTATCATCTCCAAAGCTCTTCAGCTCTCATAGTGGAACTCAGCAGCATGCGTGTTGGATGCCGGGTGGGTGGTATTAGTGTTAATAATATCAGCTATGCGGACGACATGGTGCTGCTGAGTCCTTCTACAGGGGCGCTCGGAGAGATGTTGAAAGTTTGCGAAGCCTATGCCGAGTCACATGGACTAATATACAATACCAAGAAAAGTCAGTTCATGGTCTTTAAGGCTGCCGGTAAGTGTCCTGAAACTGTCCCACCCATTATTTTGAATGGTGTTAACTTAGATAGGGTGTCGCAGTTTAAGTACCTTGGACATTACCTCGCCGACGACCTTAAAGATGATGTTGATATAGAGAGGGAGCGCAGGGCTCTGTCAGTCCGTGGCAACATGCTGGCCCGTAGATTCGCCCGCTGTGCGGACCAAGTCAAGATTACGCTATTTAAAGCGTATTGTCAGGGTCTGTACACGGGTAGTCTGTGGGTTAGCTGTTCCAAAAAATCCCTGGACACCTTGCGCGTCCAATACAATAACATTTTCAGGATGATGTTGGGACTTCCACGTTTCTGCAGTGCCTCCGAGATGTTCGCGCAGGCTCATACTGACGGTTTTCATGCAGTAATTCGGAAGAAAGTAGCGTCACTTATGAGGAGGGTACGAGGGAGTCACAACAGCATCCTGAAAGCTATAGCTGAGGATGTACGTGCTCCTGTGTTGAGACATTTCGTTCGTCTAGTGATCCTTTAGGGAGGTATCTCCCTATTTGTTATCTTGACGGGGCGGGATGTTGCAGCACAGGGGCATTTGTACAGATGTTTAAATAAAAAAATAAAAAAAAAGATGTATGAGATGAGTGTTGTATTTTTGTAATTGTATTTAAGTACTAACAATAGTTTCTAAGTTTTTGTATACTAACCTTTTGGACCTAGTTGTCCCAAAATAAACCATTTGAATTTGAATTTGAATAAAGCCAGACGTATTATTTTAGAGTCAATGTTTTTATTTCATTGATGTAATAGCACATGTAATTGTATGGAAATTATTAATAAGATCAGCTACGTAGTTCCTGGAACAACCATAAGCCGTGGGGTGTGCGTACGACCGCTATTTGCCGTATCTTCTAGTCGCACAAACGCAGGCTTACGAGCACCCCTACATCGCCTTACCAGTCAATATAACAATCTCTTCCAAAATATTGACATCTTCGCTTTTCCGACTAGTATATTTAGAGGTCTTGTTTGGGAAACAATTTTGGACACAGCCCCGTAACATTTAACTCTTAAAATTCGATTTTTTTAGACTGTATTTTTATGATTTCTTGTTTTTCTTTTATTTGCATGCCTTATAGTTTTATCATATACGCATTGTTGTATAATTTTTATGTTACCTATCATTTTGTAAGCGCACATCGCATTAATTATATAATATGTGGAAAATGTCGATTTAATTAAGATTTAAAACCGGGGCGCGTGTGGCTATCTAAACTTTAAAGGGGCGAGTAGTACGCTTATAAGACGACTGTAAATAAACTGTTCGTTTATAGTCCATAATATAAATGAGTTGACTTAGATGCACCAGCTGGAGTCCCATCATGACCTATGCCTGCGTTGTATTTGCGCACGCTCACCCACGTCATCTCCATAAGATGCAGACCCTCCAGAACCGTTTCCTCAGAAAGGTCACGGGTGCCCCCTTCTATGTCCGTAATATAAATTTCCACATCGATCTTAAAATGCCTACCATAAACCAGTTCATGAAACGCTTATCGAAGCGCTTCTTTGACTGTGGCATAAAACACTCCAACCCCTTGATCTCAGCGGCCGCCCGCTACACTCCCTCCCGCATTAGCAGTATTCGCCGACCAAGGCATACTTTAATCGCCCCCGACGACGCCACTACCCTCCTCCAGGAGAGTAGTAAGGCCACCAGCACAATACATAAGCCCAAAACCCGATCGCCGTCCTACCGTCCTCGCCGCCGAGGCCAGCCCGCGCCGCTGAGCCTGTAGCTTTAAATTCGTCCCTAAATCACTCAAATCCTGATCCAGCTAGTCCCTTGCTGCCCTCTCCCAGCGACGCCCTAAGCCGAGGTTCGTACCCCGAAGGGGGTGCCCTTAGCGTTGTCGCTTAGTTTTTAAGTTAGTACATAACTTTAAGTCCTGGCTGGAGGCATTAATTTATTAGGGCAACCACAGGCAAGTCCGTCTAAGCAGATGACAACCTCATAGGTTGACCTGCGAGATGCCATATATAAAAAAAAAAGCACCAGCTGGATGGACCAACGACCCTTAAAACGTGGCTTAACCAGACTGTATGTGCATCTGGGTATTGGAGCACAACTTGAGACAGGCCTATGGGTATTCCACTGGTCTGTCCACCTTGCGATATACTGAGTAAAATGTATTGATTGACAATGTATTATTGTTCATAGGCGCAGCACTAAGCACTCGGGAGAAGGTCGAAGAAAAAAAAGATGGTGAAGATTAACTTACACGAAAAGCCGTAAACGAGACAGGAGATGTTGGGAATGGACAGTCTGGTAGTGGTGAGGGAACAAGTGGTGAAAGTACCAGCGGTGATGGGGCCAGTGGAGACAAAAAATCAAAAACAGAAGAGCCGTCCAACGTCGAGGACGACGACAGCAACAGCAAAAGCTCTTCTGATTGTTTCGTCGTCTTTGATCAGAAGGGTATCTTTTTTACTAAATTTGAATCGTTGAATTAAGAAAATGATCATTCATAATTTTATTTGGCCGCTTTTCGTTTGCTTGTGGCCGACAGAAAATTTGTAATTTACATTCATTTAGGAGCTAGGTTAACCGTTTTTTTTTCGCTTTTCGTTTTCCTTTTCAAATAAGAACTTGCAGCCTAGGTCTTAAGTTCTGATCAAGATGAATGAAATAAGCTCTATCACCATTTAGCTGCTGTATACTGCTGAGGAGCTCTCTCGACTGTCTTCCGGTTCCATCATCAGATTAACTTCGGGTCTTTCATATTATGATATAGTGTCATAAGAACTGTAGACTCATCTTTCATGGGGTACTGTTTAAGATCTTACAATAAAATACCTCCCCACATACATCAACTGAATGAAACCAAATTTAAATCTTGTATAAAACGCACACTATGCAGCCGAGCATATTATAAGCTAGGGGATTACATTGCTGATAAAAATGCTTGGCTAATCGCTATTCCTGCTCCTCAAGGACGCATCAACTAATTGATAAGCATTTGAAAATACTGTTGGAGCTGCTGAAGATTAAAAACAAGAATCTTTGCATTGTATAAACTCATTTTTTTAGTACTGTATAATTGCTATATGCCATATTATGTGAGTACTATGTACATGCTTTAAAGCTACCATTTACAGGGTACGTCTTTCATTGACTTGAATGTGTCCTGGCGGCTGAGAGTATGTCATGCTCACTTTAATGTTTCGCTGATGGTGGCGCGTGTGTTGGATCATTTAGCTCCCTTCAAAATGGTTGAGTTGAATGGTGCTAATCCATGCGTCATGTTCGTGAACGGGCGCCGTCAGTTGAGACTGGTCATCTCTTAGCTGCCACGGCGTATTTGAGTTAAATTTTATTTTCGAATTGTTTTCATATTTAAATAACGGACGCTTTTACCGTTCTGCATCGTTCTCACATGCATACTTTCAACATGAATGATGTAACCAATCTATTGTAAACATAATTTTATTTAAAAGAGTGTCCGTGGAGTTTCTTGCCCGTTCTTCTCCATAAGTACCTACTACGCTTTGGAATGGGCAACTAGCTTCATTTTTCTTACCGACCGACCTTGACAATTCAAAAGTGCCTGTAATTGGTTTATTTGAAATAAATGCTTTGAGTTTGAGTTTGAGTTTGAACTATTTATGCACGCCTAGCACAAACTATACCGACACATATACACTTGCAGTAAACTTGTTGTTATTTTATATCAAGGCGTATTTTTTGTTCGCAATTTTATAGCACACTTCAAGTACTGAATACTAACGTTAAACTTCATGTAGTTAGGCACATTACATAAATCTTTTGTGCCGCGGGAAGGTTTTCAAGCTTTATCCCTTAACGGTTAAGAATGCCTATTTGTTGGAGTGTTTAATTTTATTTTGTGAGAAAATGAATTATCTTCTTTAACTTCGTGAGTTTTTCATGATTGTTAAAACACGAAAAAAATCAGCAGAACAACAATACAGCAGACAGATCCAACAACTCAATGATCATTAAAGTGTGTCTTGCCGTTCTTGAGTTTTAAATGGTGTAACGAACCCGACTTTGTTTTATTTATTCACATTAAAGCTTTTCTCATTGTATCGTTACAGGTTGGGAGTGCTTCGAGATGACGATCTACATGCTACACACAAGTCAATCTCAAGGATGGTCTGCCTTATGGGAGGATTTAGAAATACGAGTAAATATGTGATGCACCAATTGTGAATTTTAGGTAATCATTAGGAGATATAGAATTTGTAACTAATATGGATGCAATCCAATTAAGTATTACTTTGGACTACGGTCTCTAGACGTAGCGTATCATAGGGACCAAAAATGTATGTGTGTTTATTGTAATGTTTAACTTAATAACGTAGAATAATAAAAGACTTCTATAGGTATAAAGTATACCTAATCATTCATGCATTTTTGGTCAAAGCACAAAAAAACGTTTTATTCGCAAACAACCATTGATTATTGATATGATAGTCTACAGCCAAATGTCAGAACAATATAATCTAATCAAATAGATTTGTAATTAAAATGTTCTTTAATGTCAATATCTTCGCAATTAAATCATTCCTCATTCCTTCAAAGATCCATTGTAATCATATTTTGTGACATATTATTTGTAAAACACAAAACAATTGTATTATTTCATTTTAAATAATCTTATGACAATCAAAAAAGAGTTTATAAACTATTTACCTTTAGGCTTTTTTAAGTGGGGATACAAATAAAAAAAAAAAATTATCTGATCCCCTCCTCATTGGTAGGATTTTGTAATAGTTCCTAGTTTTGCCGTCTCGGCCACACACATTTTATTTTATTCGTACACTCTCTATTATTATTATTCTTTATTCTTCATTCTTTAGAAAAGTAGGATTTTCTAAAGAGGTTTACAGCGCATTGTTTATTAGTGACCTTTTATTTCAGAGAATAACATTCAAAGCCCCTTCAAAAATAGTTTGTTTTATAAAAATTAACATAAATAGACCGTAGAAGCAAATGTTTTACATTCGTTTTGCATTCGTTTATATTTTAAAGTGCATTCGAGGTGAATGACAGAGATTGGAGAGGCCTTGGTTCATCAGTTGACTCCTGTAGGATAATTTTCATGTCAAAACAGCATTATTCGCAATGAAACAGTAGAGATTGAAGTTCCACCTACGTCAACGCTGGTACAGTCGGCGACCCGAGATAAGTTTCCACCGCACGTAAACTGCTAAATAAAGTGCATCAACGTCAGCACTAGAATAATCTGCGTGACTTTGATTCCGACCGCCCTGCGTCCGGAACGCCAGTTTCTTCAGGCAAATACTCGTGAGTGGTTCTCGCTTGCAGTAGGTGACTCGTACTTTTATATCCGGTATCAAGTATTACGTCGCGAAATTATCATGGCCGAGTTTGTGCAAATTGTACCTGTTAAAATTAAAGTGGAAGAAAGAATCATGAAAGTCATGACAGCTCCAGGTGAAGAACGCGATGGAGAAACCCATTAAGGATGAACAATTAACTGGACAAAAAGACCAAAAGACCAAACACGATGAAACAGTCTCCATGCAAGATGGTACAACTGAAGATCAAAATAGTGTAGGAGAACCTACAGAAGGAGGAGAAGGAGACGAAGAAAAAGAAGATTAATTTTCTTCTTTTTCCACTGTAGTTTCGTGTGTACGTCGATGACGCAGTTCTGAACTTGAGCAAGAGCGTGGAAGAGTACGAAAAGTCAACCGCAGTCTTAGTCAAAGGCACTTACTACGATTATTGCACAGAGCTAGGGGTACGTTTTGAGAAGGTTTATCTGATACCACGTAGTTTTAATAATAGGCAGTAAGTTGGCCAAAAGTATTAGGCACCCCTATATAACACGTGTAACGAATAAAGTACCTATAACAAAATTAGAGCTATCTGGTAATAAATACAGCAAGCCGGTGTATTTAAACGTTAAATAAAACAATAGATAGAAACAATAGAGGTTTTTTTAGGTGCCATAAAAAACCTGGCCCGCAACTAGTGGGACATTTCCCACTAATAGTGGCAAGCATTTAATTTAAATAAACAGATATTTATCTCAGACTTCTTTCGCTGTTCACGGTGTCAAGAAGCTAGTGTGTGTTATTCTTAGGTGCAGCAGAGGCTGTCTATTTCACGAAACGCCTAAACAAAGTAAACTTTGTGTATCCTCACGAAGAGGGCCAATCTCGGGCAGAGATTGCCAAGTCTGGAAAATGTACTCGGTGTTCGGTGCAATCTGCTCTCAAAAGGTTCGTGGAGTCTGATCCTCACACAACAGTGTCAAAACGGGCAGAAAACGCGTGACTAGTAGTCACCAGACAGTACCAGGACAGAAAACTTATTCGCGAGTCTCTCAAGGTCCGCATAAAATCTTCTTCTGAACTTGTTGCAGTTCTATCAAAGGACATTGGACAGCCGATCAGTCCTCGAATGGCAAGGAGAAGACTCACAGAAGCTGGATTCAAAGGAAGAATCATCTGCCTTCAGAGAACAACAAAAATAAACGCTTAGAATGAGTGTGACCCCAACATTATACCGAAGAAGATTGGTATAATGTTGTATGGTCCAACGAATCCAACTTTGAGTTTAGTAAAACAAAAGCTATCAGACTTTTACTGACTAAAACGCACCCGTGTTCCTTCAGTTGCCTGTGCCAGGGCCACGGTTATCTCTATCGAATTACCCGCGACCCTGAGGCGTCGGCCCTAACGGACCCCGTCATTTTATGCTGACATCTCTTTGAGGCGCGCGTGAAACACGACGCGCCGTCGACCCGGGCCTGGTCCCTACCGGACGGCGAGCTACCCGTTGCTCGCCGTCCGCAAGCCCGCGCCTACGGTGGCCGGGAATCTGAAGGCAAATCCCCACGCCCAGGGCGTCTCCTGCGGCGACTAGGGGCGTGAAGGCGCAAGACTCTCCCTCACGCGCTCCGCTTCCTCCTTCGCGAGTATTACTGCTTCGCAGAAGGAGGTGACGGCTTTCCATTCCCTCTCGCTCCGTACCATGGCCTGGACCAGGGCGGGACGCGAGACATCGCCGCCGCCAATCGCCTCCGCGAGGACACTGCGGTGCTCCGCCCAAGCTGGGCAGACCTCCACTGTATGCTCCACCATGTCCTCTGGGCGATCCACAAAATGGTGACACCCGGGCGTTTCCTCCCGCCTTATGCGAAGCTGGAACCTCCCGAAACAACCATGTCCGGTGAGGACCTGTGTCAGGCGGAAGGTGAGGACGCCGTGGCGCCTCTCCAACCACTCCTCAAAGAGGGGACTTACCTCCGCAATTGTGGCGTGCCCAGCACTGGGTTGCGACAATCGCACCCTCCACGTCGCCATGAGATTCCGCCGGAGCTCCGTCCGCTGTACCGTGATTTCTCGCGGCAGCGGAGTTACACCCCGGCGTTTTGCCTCCTCGCACCACTCCCATACGTGCGCGAGGGCTTTTGCCTCCAGATCCCATGGCAGCAATCCTGCAAGGAGGCTCGCCGCCTCGCAGGAGACCGTGCGGTATCCCCGGACCAGCCGGACGGCCATGACCCTTTGGGACGCGTTCAACCGGCGGGCTGGTCGGCGCCTCAAAGTAGGTGCCCACATAGGTGCCCCTTAAAGGGCCATGGACCGCACGACCCTCGCGTAGAGCCTCCGGCAGGAGGCGTTTGGACCCCCTAGATTGGGCAGAAGCCGCTTCAAAGCAGCCCCATCCCGCTCCAGTCTGGGAGCCAAACGTCGGAAATGGTCCACGAAGTTCCACCGGCTGTCGAGGACGAGTCCCAGGTACTTCATCGTCGACTCGAAGCCGATGTAAACCCCTCCTGCCGTTAACTGGGAACCCGACTGTGGCGCGTTCCGAGGACCATGAAAATACATGGCCTCGGACTTGTGCAGGGCCACTTCGAGTCCCAACTACCGGATCCTCTCGACGATTGTCGCAACCCCGAGTGTCGCTAGTTCGGCCGCCGCCTGGTGCGACCTCCCCTATGCCAGAACCAGCGTGTCGTCAGCGTAGCAAACTACGCTGACGCCACTAGTGAGATCGGCGCGCAGCACCCAGGCGTAAGCGATATCCCACAGAAGCGGCCCCAGGACCGATCCCTGTGGGACACTGCACGACATCTCTCGCCGGTTCCACTCTCCCCGGTGACCGGGGTAGATGACGGCCCTGTCCGTCAAATAGGCCTCGACCACGCGACAGAGGTAGGTCGGCATCCGGTGATACCGGAATGCCTCCCTGATGCAACTCCAGGGCAGGGTATTGAAGGCATTGGCGATGTCTAGAGACACCGCCAAGATGACCCCACCCCGGGTCACAGCATCCCCCGTCGTGAAGGCTCGCATGCGCATGATGGTGTCCACCGTCGAGCGCCCCCTGCGGAAGCCAAACTGGCTCTCCGCCAAGTCCAGACCCACCCGCACCAGCCGCCCAACAAGGGGGTTTGCAATTACTCTTTCAAAGAGCTGACCCACCTCGTCGAGCAGTACGATGGGCCGGTAAGCGGACAGAGAGTCCGCAGGGCGCCCCGGCTTCTTAATGAGGACCAGTTTCCCCATCTTCCAGCGAAGTGGGAACTGGCCCCCCTCTAAGCATGCGCTTAGGAGCCCCCTTAGTCGAGGCCCGATGGAAGACGGTCTTCGCTGCTCTGTACCCCTCGTACAGCTCCGCCTGAATTGCTTCCGTATCCGGAGGGCGAATACGCAGCCTGTGGTGCCTGGTGTACAGGTGTCGCGCATCCACGCACGCCTTGCGCAAAACCGTCAGCTCCGGGACCACCAGCACACCTGGCGCCAAGCACGTCCAGGCTGGACCCGGGGCATTGCCACGTCACATATTCCGGACATGGCCTCCCGGAACCACTCCGCCTCGTCGTTGATGTCAGCAGGCCTGTCCGGTGGTGACACCCAGGCCTGCACGATCGAGGCTTCCAGGAGGAAGAAATACGACCTAAATTGGTGTTTTTAAAAATGTTTTAAGGGTTCGGAATGCCGTTGTGTGACGATTGTGAGCCGGCGTGTCGACGATGAATACCATTCAGATTGTGTGGGACCTACCGTCAAACACGAAATCAGCAGCATTATGATCTGGAGCTGCATCGCTGCCGATGGGGTCGGCTGTCTCGATGCTTTCGTTGATGCGCATTTTTGGTGGCACCAACTTCGACGGCGTCAAATTCCAGCAAAATAATGCGCCATGTCATAAATCGGTGATCATTTTGGGTTGGTTTAGAGATAACAATATTATCTTGCTGGACTGGCCGGCGCAGTCTCCAGATCTGAACCTCATCGAACATTTAGGAGTATACTGAAGCGCCGACCCGCTTGATCCAGGAGTTTAGCATTAGGTACATCAAAAACAGCGTTAAAAGTTGCTTAATAAATGAGTGGGATGCCTGGATGGATGCCCCAAAGGATTACTGTGGTGATTGAAGCGAAGGGTGTACCACTAAATATTAATTATATTTTTAATCAATATATGAACATAGAAAATTAAAAAAAAACATTCCAAATACAATCATCTGTAGGCCACCTGATACTTTTAGCCAAGGCAGTGTGTAAAGATGCTGACTTGCATTTTTTAAACTGGTAATTGGAGTTGTGAGTACTGTGTACTTGAAATACGAAATCCATCGTAAGAGATTACGAATGGAATGATGATGTAATAACATTCTGCACTAGATTTTAAATGATTTTGTTCTCTTTGTACATATGTTATCCTGTTAATAGGCATTGGTACTCTACTCAAATCAAAGGTTAAAATAGAAAACAAAACTACTACTAAAGTAAAATCTTAAATTCATTTACCACGCACAGTATCATCACTGGGGCTAGAAGCAGGAAATTTTTGCGCAAGAGTTTTTTATAACGAAGATGTGCTCATCTAACTTTTTTTGAGAATTTCTCACTTACCTAGGTTAAGTAGGGGATGAAAGGTTTTTCTGCCTTATAAACTAGTGTTAAAGATATTAGTTTTACGATATGAGAGGATTTTTTTCAGCAAGGCGACTACTAAAGGTAAAAAAATACCAAAGAGGAAATGCATAAGACGTACGTACCAATCGAAAGCCGAAACTCGTTGATCGTAAGTATAATGGGTATTGGTTAATCGTTCGGCTGTGTACGCCTTCAGTTTGTTGTTTTGAGCAGTAAACCAGACTTCTCGTCTTTTATCGCGTATTATTGAGTAATAGCGTATTCGGACTTTATTGCAAATTTGGTATACTCCTTCGCATTTCGATAAATCATGTCAAGCAGCGCTACATCATAGGCTTAACACAAAACTCAAACTGAAACTGTAACTTTATTATTTTGTAAGAGTATCAATTTACACACAGTATATAATTATTTAAGCTATTTTTTATCAACTTTATTAATGGGGAGTATACCTATTAAAACAATTAAATAATTTACCAAATCGGTCTAGCCGTCTTCGAGAAGTAAAGTAAAAAAGTATAAAAGTTTGAAGGTCTGTACATAGATACAACATGTATTTATTTTTACCTTAAGTAGTAAAACTGATACATAAACTAAGCTAGGGCTTGTATTTGTCTTATACGAGTACGTAGATCGTGTCAACGTGAATGTAGTGACGTAAATTATTATCATACTAAGTACTTGTGAGTGTGGGTGCGAGCGCGCTTATACGTGCTTGTGGGTGTGTGTTTGTGGTGTGGTGAGATGTCAGTGTAAATGTATAAGTGTGTGTTATATGATGATACGCAATGTGTGAAAGTAAGTCTTCGTCTTTTGATAGTATAATTTCTGGAGCCAGCCTAAACAATGATTTAATTCTGAGTCTGGAAAGTCCTACAATACAAAGCTTTTAGCTAATGGTGTCGTACGGGCTACTACTTAGGCTGCTAAACTGTCTACTGGCGAAAGCTGTTTCACAAGGGGCACTAGGACATACAGGAAATTTGCTTCGTCACACAAGCACGAGCACAAAGAGACGAACTTTAAGTACTTTACAGTTCGGTACAGTTGTGCTGCACAGTACCTGTATGTTTTTTTTGTGATAACATTCAGGACAGCTCTCTGTGCTCTCTTCAGACAGGAAAATAGGTGTTGGCGGCACCACTCCATACAATAGTGTAATTTTGGATAACCGGCTGACATAGGGCCAAGTTGACCAGTTAAAGCTTGTCGGGGGGTGCAGAGTCCCTCAGGAATTTAAATATCTGGATCAACCGCCTTGTTCTGGATGGTACAACTTTAATCTGCTTGTCTTATCTCAGTCCACTATTCACACCCAGATATTTAACGAATTGTGCAATTATCCTGGAAACTGTAAATATGAGCTCGAATGGATAAATCTAGACGATTTTAAAATTTTTGGTGATGGAAAAGATCAAACAGTTGGCTTTAGACAGGTTTAGCGTTAAAAGATTTTTTGTGAGTGGGTTCATGACCTGAGAAAGTGTATTTTGCTCTTTCTTTCTTTTCTTCTATTAGCCGCCGTAATGGCTTTATTTGATACTCTTAGCTTAGAAGAACTGACTTTCATCTTTTGAATGTGTATTATGTTTTTTATGGCTTTCCAAAGGGTCCTGGGGTAACTGTCTGTTTCGTCTAATTGAGTTTTTTTGTACGCTATTTTCAATTTTCGATTACAGAAGTTACAGTAGCGAGTGTATATCATATGGAGTCCAAATCGCATGGAACCGCTTTGTGTAATCCAGTACACATCTGACGAGGGTGAAGCAGAGAAGTTTGAGGTTGTGAATAAACTTAAAGTCATGGAAGATACGCTTCGGAATGCCAAACATTTGAATTGCCTTTTTAACAATATGGTCCATGTGTAGAACTTAGACCAAATAAGAAATAGTATAGTTGTAAATGGGGTTAAATGTGAGCATGTGAGCGTGTCTAAACGCAGAACAAGGTGTAGTTTTGCATGCTTCACTGTATTTTTCGCAGCGCTTTCTTGATTTTTTATTTGGTCTGAGGTGGAGAATGAAATTGAGCTGACAGTGGAAGCAGACTCCCTGATCGCAAATTGTGTTAACCTCCTGCTGCGTCAGACCATTCAATGAATACGAGAATGGATGGGTTTTTCGCTTTTTAGTGAAGGTAATGTGTTGACACTTTTCAGCGTTAAGAGTCTTCCTGTTCTTTATACACCAGTTGTGCACTGGTCCTCTTGCAGCAAGGATATGGGTGGGTTTATTTGCTTATAGAACTTGAAAGAAAAGAAATTTAAATCGTCTGCAAAGAGTAAACATTAGCTGTACTTAATGCCGATGTCAATTATCAGTCACGATGTCATTTATTTTATTTTTTTATTTTTATTTCTTCATTGACTAATACTAGGACCAATATCGAACCCATATGGGAGCCTTAAGGAACTCCGGAAGTGGAATAATATAAGGAAGACGGATGCCCATTTACTGTGACCCTTTGTATTCTGACAGTCAGATAAGATTCGTACCACTGGTGAAGCTGGCCGAGGTTTGAAAGTTTCTGCTAAAGTCTGTGTAAATAATGCAGTCAACTTGTGTGCAAGAGTCGTTGCTGATGTTTGCTGAGGTCATTGACATAAAGAGTTTGGTTAGTCGTGGTGGATGTTTGTTTGCAGAATCAGGTAGTCCTTATTTTTTTTTTGCTTTTGTTTTACCTTTTTTAAAGATGGGCACTATATTGTATTTTTTTAGTTCAATAGTGAATTATATTTTTGAATCGGACCCTAAGCTTTACCTTTTCGTTCAAAAGTTTATTAAGAATCTTTGGAAACAAAGTGGGGTACCTATTTTGTGATACCTACGTTTTTGGATACGATCTTGTCAGTTATATTATGGAGATGCTTGTTTAATATTTCTACCATTGCATTATCATCTTCGCACTCGGACGAGTATGTAGTCCAATCAACTTGTTTTATTCGCTCATTCAACAATGCGTAGTTTCCATTACACGAGCAGTCTATAAACGAGTAACCGAGTTGGGTATTGTGTTTACTTGATAACGTGGATGTGCTTTGTGTTCCGGTTTTGTCTAGATTATATTCAATACATCCATGATTAAAGTCGCCAGCTATTAAAGTTTGATTTCCGGTTGTGTCGATAACCGTGGTAACTTTGTCTATGAACGAGTCAAGTGTTGTTTGCTGTACACGTGATGATAGGTACGCACAGATGTTCAGGAGTTTAATGTTTTTCATATTTATGATCTGTTGTGTAAATTGTGACATGCGAACGGACCCGATCGACTTTAAGAAAACTGGTCGCAAGTTTTACCCATGACCTGTTGCCATTTCATCCTGAATTGATCCGATGCGTTACGTCTCGGTCTACTTCGCCATTGCCTAAGACAAGTGACACGAGGTACTGAAAGTTGGAGCAGAACCGCGAACCGAAAGGCGCTTCCGTAACAGCACTGGACCAGAGAAACCGCCAAAATCACACAACAAGTACTCCTTTTTGGTTCTGCATAATCTCAGGCCAACACTCTTAGGTCTTTCCCACCACATCTCCAATCTGCTCTGGACCTCTGAGCTACTCTCGGCAACCAGCACAATTTATTTATTATTTTATTATTTATGTACAGACAGTAAAATACAAAGGGACACGACATAATTACAATTTGAGTACACCGACCCTTGGTGCAAACTGACAGCTAAATTGAAGTTGCAAGTAGTGCACACTGTAGGTCGGATCACTGTAGATTGGGTACAGCCCCGACTGAACATCGCTCGAATCAACTGTAAATACCTCCTTAGCACATATTTCTCCTTAAAGGCCTACCACAAAACTTCACTATGCAGTCGGTCGTATGCCTACTCGAGATCAACGAATACCATGTGAAAGTTTCTATGCCCACCTCTGTAATAATCGCACAGCTGGCGGATAGCGAAGATAGCAAACTTTGTTCGGCGACCAGGCATAAAACCAAATTGGTTTTATGAAACACTCTTTTCTTAGTCGTCTTTCAATTACTTTCTCCCAAGCGTTCATATTGTACATAAAGTTATTTTTCTACAGTTGTTGTACTCCATCAAATTAACTTTTTTCCAGGATTGCGGGTTGTTCGAAAGAGATATCGTGGCCCTGGCACAGGCCACTGAAGGAACACGGGTGGGGTATAATCAGTAAAAGTCTGATACTCCCTCCCACCAAAAAAAAAGCACATCACCTTTGTTTTAGATGAGCACTAGCGAACAGTAACAATTTTCGTCAGGTATGGCTTATGCCAACAACAACTTGTTGAAGAATAAAGCAAACCACGTTCATTCTCCTCATTCACACTCACTGTATGGTTTCACCAAAGGGTGTTGCACGACCGACGCCGGTGTTACCTTATTAAAACATATTTTAATGGCGTGGGAGGAGACCCAAGACGCCATAGTAATCTTTTGTGACCTTTCAAAGACATTTCATTGCGTCGACCAAGAAACCTTGCTTTTGAAACTTGAGCATTACGGACTTAGAAAACTTGCGCTCAGTTTATTAAAATCTTATTTAAATGATAGACAACAGCAAGTTCAAATAAATGTTGTCAATTCACTTGGTTTATAATTAATGGGTGTTCTACGAGGCTCGTAATTGGTTCCTTTCCTCTTTTTAGTGTAAATTAATGTCCTACTCCATTTATGAATAAATCAACCACAAATGATGCTATTTGATGACGATACTTCCTTATGTTTAAGGTTCCAAATTTCGTCGACGTAAATAACGCCCTACTGCTGCAAAATTGGTACTAACAATTTAGTACTAAATGGAAATAAAACTAAGTTCATAAGTTTTTCCTTGCCAAATGTGAAGGGTAGTGATTGTGAGATAGTATTGAATCAGAAGAAACTAGAATTCGTCGATAAAAATGTTTTCCTGAGGTTCACGCATGACTCAAGGCTACAATGGGGTCCTCATTTAACATCTCTTCCAGGCCGGCTAAGTTCCAGCAGCATATGCAGTAAGAAAAATCCGTCAATTAATTAATGTAGATACCGCGAGACTAGTATATTTCAGTTACTTTCATAGTATCGTGTCTTACGATATTTTATTAGGGTAACGCGCTGCAGACATCGAGTCTATTTATTGTGCAGAAAAGAGCCATCAGAGCCATATATAATCTCCGCAGGCACGATTCTCTAAGGGAACTGTTTAAGGATATTAACATCATGACGGTACCTTGTCAATACATCTACGGAAACATCATGTACGTAAGAAAAAAATTACATATTTACAGTAACAGAGGTGAAAGACATAATTATAGAACTAGAAATCGGGACCTATTAGTTCAACCAGGTTTCAGACTGGCTAAGGTAGACCCATATTTCATAGGGTACTGTTTAAAATGTTACAATAAAATACCTCCCAATATGCTTCAATTGAATGAGACGAAATTCTAATCCTTTGTATAACGCACACTATGTAGGCAGTATATTATAAATTAGGGCATTACATCGCTGATAAAAATGCCTGGTGTGACGGTACCTAAATTACCCTAGGCTGATAAATTTTTCGTTTTTCTTAATTATGTTAATATTAGCGTTAAGGTCGGTTTCCCCCGAAGGGGAAAAGGCCGCACTCCAACCCCGTGCGGCCCTGTAGAGCTCGTCACCAGACTTGGTCACTCTCCCACCGATAATAGAAGTGAATTCCCAAATTTATAGAAGCCAAATGCCTTGATATTATTAATGAGGCAAGGAAACAATGTATCAATATTAGATGATACTTGGGAATTCATAGTTATGAGATATATTGGAAGTGATTTTAGAAAACTAAATAATAGAGGGATGCAGAGTAAATTATTATATAAACTTGTGAGTAACCCAAACGCTAGCGCGTAATAGGTATTTGATCAGTCGTAACTCACACAATACCTCGCATCTACACTCGGAGTACTCAGAGATACACTTCCATAAAGTGACGCAAGCGGCTTTACAGCGGCATAGCGTCGACATCATGCTCTTTTGGAGTCATGGCCCCTAGCAGTTCTCTCGAACTGATAAACGTGACGAAGCGGCTTTTCCTGCGGCAACCGTGCGACTGTCCTTGTCTAGCAACGGAGCGGCTAGTTCTAGCGGCATTGCGTCTGCATCATGCTCTTAAGGAGACATGGTCCCTATCAGTCCTTAGACTGGATATGAGATAGTTGTGGTCACCCAAACCCCCGGAAGTTCACTCTTTGCACAACAAGCATATTTGCAAGACACGTGCTCATGTCAGTCTGACCGAGTTATTAGTATAAGATAAAGAATATAATATTCTTTGAATGACTAGATAATTTGAGTTGAGAAATCAAAACTCGAGTATTATTAATAAATAAAGTTTAGAGTTCTAGTATCGGCCAAAGGCAACGAATACAACATTTAAGAATTACTAGTTATGAGAGTAGAGAATCAGACTCAAGCATTATTAATAGAGTTGTGAATCAACTCACATTAAAGTCTATAGACAGCCCCAAAGAGCCCACCCGTCACCACTTCCTAGTGTTTATGCTGGGGAGAAGAAGTGGCGCAACCAACTCCCCAGCAACACGTGTCTGTCTGATTAGTTATAATGACTATCAACTCCATCAGCCTAGGATAACTATAATAACTAAAGGCTCACCCAGTCTCGCCAACAGACACTAACACATACTAAGTTAAAACTAGATGATAGAATAATAATAAACTAAATCTGTGCTTCAACACAACTATATTTTACTTATTTAATATTAACTCGTTCTCCTACAACAGCCCACTTGGACAAGGCCTCTGGCACTTAATAATTCTCCTAGCTTTATTAGCCTAGCCTTACACCGACCGTTTCCTACCGCGGTCTGTCTTCCTTCTCGCAGGTAGCGCTAATAATACCTGTAATAGAATCTTCATAATGTGAAGAGGTAAGGGAATCGTTACGCTTGCGCTTTAATCAATCAATAATAACTACGTTAATGTATCTGTGTATGATGTATCCATTTCCATTTCAGTGAGACGGGGAACCGTTTTACAACGTTTGTCTCTTTGTACGTGTTCTACTAAACCTAACGCATAAAACCTCTGAGACAATATACGATTTTAGTAGAACATGTTCCCTAAGCACAATATAAATGTCTTACTCAATCCTAGAGACAGTGAACTACGAAGCCCAACTGCCATTGAGTGAGACAAGTATTGAGTATAAAGTTCTAAACGCGTAATTATGTTAATATCACCTTTACGGCAGCCTAGCCCCATTTCTAAAATAACAGAAAATATTGCACAAGCGTACCGTAGACTCAGTCTGTAGCAAAACTCAATGCGATCGTACTCGGTGTCTGCCGAGGTGGTAATTTCGTCACCCCACATCTCGTTAATCTTCCCAATTTCGAGGATACAGTGCGGCTGTAAGCGGCAAAGCGTCCAAATTGACGTGTTTCGATAAATAGTGTCGATTTAGAAATTGGCGTACCATATGCCGGGTGTAGGTTTTATCGAGACACGGTCCCTAGCGTTCTTAGAACGACTTCCAATCCAGTTTGGGGAAGTGTGTGAAGCCTACCCCCTCTCCCCGGAGATGCGCGTACAACGAGCCTTTCGTAAAGAGTTGTGTGGCCAAACCTTTTTGGAAGCAGTAATTATCACTAACGTTTGATTGTTTTATAATGCCGATTTAGATCGACTTTTTAGCATATGTTGTTTTAAATGAACTGAGAGTATTTACGGTTCTGCCTTCCGTATGTGGTTGCGCATGTTACAGGTCATAGTTGTCAAAAGTCGCGCGTCAGTGCTCAGTGTCAAATAAAGTGGAAGGCCTTCTCCGTTTCCCTATAATCAAACGCAAATGACAAATATCTGTCAGGGTATGGATTAGGAGATGGACACGTAATACACTAGAAAATAGAGTTAATTAATAGCGCAATGTCGCTATGCTGGAAAAAATTATTATTAATAGCTCTGCAGCGATATTATCTAAATGTTACCTACAAATCATAAAACAAATCAGCCTACGAGAACAATACAATGGAAAAGACACATTATTAGTAAAGAGTTTAACACTTACCAATGATATCTTTGTAGGGAATTAGATTACTACTCACGAAATGCCGCACGTAGTACCAACTTCACCTCGAACACAGCTCCTCCCAGCTCACAACACTCACCAACCTCCTAACTTAACTAGCTTTCCCTCTTCCGACTATCACGACCGAACCCTGTCATGTCCTAAGACCAACTGTCCTTCCTCAACACCCCCGCCAACTATCCAAAATCTGGGCTCGGTCCTTTCCCACACTACATTTTTGTAAACTTCGACTTAAAACACATTTTTCTATTTCTTAATTGCTTTTACGATTCACAGCTGGTTGCAATAACGCGCCCTCGCTTTAACTTTCTCAGAATTTGTAAAGAACTATGGGTTTCGATTGTCTAAACATTTCTTTCAAGCGACGACGGCTGCCATAAGTGGCCATTTGCGTGTGCCATTAAATAGAAATGGAATGGACCTCTAAGAGTTTCTAAACTATTTTACAAGTGCAAAGAATTAGGATATCTTGTTATTTATTAGGGTAACGCGTCAAGCTGTCAGACCATAAAATTAAGATTTAATGTGTTTCGTAAAGTGAGCCGAACCACGTGCATGGTTTTAGAATAAATAATTATAATATTTTGTTATTAAATAGGAATAAGTGACAGACAGTCACACTGGTTCAATGCTGGTCCTGTTCCACACCACAACTAATTAATTAACATTTGTAATACTGCTGGAGCTGCTGAAGATTGTACGAATAAATTTGCATTGTATAAACTCAATCTATTTTTATATTGTATAAATGCATAGCACTGGTGTGAGTACTTTGTAATAAGGAGCTACCATTTACCGGGTAATGTCTTATATTGACTTTAATGTGCCCTTGCGGGGCTGATAGTATGTCATGCTGACGGTGGCACGTGTGTTGGATCATTTAGCTCCCTTCAAAATGGTTGAGCTAAATAGTCCTGATCCATGAGTCATGTTCGTGAACGGGCGCCGTCCGCGTCAGTTGGGACTGGTTATCTCTTAGCTACCATGGCTTATTTTAATAATTTAATTTTTGCATTGTTTTCATTTATTTTTTGCTGCATTCTGGAAGCTTTTAACGTGTACGGTTTTTGTACATCGTTCACACATAGATGATCAACATTAATGATGTAACTAATTTAATTGTAAGAACAATATTGTTGAAAAGAGTGTCCATGGAGTTTCTTGCCCGTTCTTCTTCATAGGTACCTACTACGCTTTGGAATGGGCAACTAGCTTCATATTTCTGACTGACTCACTCCTTGACAATGCAAAAGTGCCTGTAAATGGTTTAATTGAAATAAATGCTTTGAGTTTGAGATTCATCAGTAATTTTTCATCATACAAAAACACTATTCCAGTTTCATCCCTTGAACATTATATCTGACAAACCTCCCTTTGCTTTTCTCTCTCTAACATTTTTTTTTGATAAATACTGTCAAGTTATGTATGGATAGTATCAGCTGAAGAAAGTGTAACTAATAGTTATTGACTGACCATCAAAAAGCCCCGAGTTGAAACCCACAGAAAACATATGGGGTAAATGGTTTTAAGTTGAGACCCAACGGTATTGCACTTTAAGGAAAATTTGGCTAACATCGTGTCAAAACATGAGAAACGATTAGTATTGGAACATAATTATTAAATATGGTATTTCTTATCGATTTCGATGACGGCGACCCTTTGAAGTTATTGTTTCCCGGCGTGTGCCGTAATATTACTCGCCGGATCTAATTTAGTTTTGAATGAAAACATAACATTAAATTAAAAACTTAACACTAAATTGTGTGTGTGTGCGTCATGCAACGCCGGTTGCTTGTATCTGTATTTGTAGAAAAGTAAGTTGCAGATGCTGTGGCGATCTTATTGTTATGAATAAAAATATATTTTACTATTAAATAGCATGTTGATTCACTACATAATTACCAAACTGTCAAACATTTCACAAAAACCCATGATTTTGATGATGATTTTCTTAAACCTAGATATTTTTTGCGATACACATAATAAAGCATTTGAAATAAACATCGTAACGTTAAAAGAGGGACACATTTCATTTAGGGGCGTTTATCACAAATATTTTTCGTCTACCACGTTATTCTTAATAAATAATAATCTGTTCATGCATACAATTTTTATTAATAAATGTTTCCGGGGGCAGATAAAACGTTTAGTTCCCTTATTTCTAATAATAATTATTAACAAATGGCATTGTATGTACCTACTGGACGAAATGAATTGTATCATTATTTTAAAAGTGTCTTGGACAGTGTCATTTATTTCAAATGAGCACATAAAATGGACTTTTGTACCTACACAACACAAATAATGAATTAGTCTACCCCTAATTTGACCTGTACCCTAATTGCGTAATACACAATCAATCGGAATCTGAATCGTTTTGAAACAGATTGCTAATCCATTGCTTCATACGTTCCATAAAAAATTCTGCTCAACAATGTAAACGACGCAATGAATGTTGTTGAACTGTCAAAATCAAACAGATTAGTCGTAATCGTTTACGAAAATGTGTTACGCAATTAGGCTGCTGTTTATTATCCCCGCAGCGTATTTACAAATGAAGACGCGAAGAAAAGAAAACGTTCTCAAAGAAATGCATTATGATATTCTATAAAAGCAGCATCATATTAATTAGCTTGTACCTACTGAAGCGAAATAGATGGAAGAAAACACATCCGCCACTTGTACAATCCGTTTGTGAAAACAGTAAGTATTATTACGTCATTTATTAACAATATTCAACTCTCTTATTACGAATACTGTTTATATTTTATAATATGGTCTGTTTATTGAAGAACCCAAAATAACATACTTATAATGGGTAGAATCAATAAAAAATTGAGTGGACAAGTTTTTGTTAGCGCGGCCGCTCGACGCCTAGGTGTCGCTTCGCGCCTCGGGGCTCGAACGGCTTGAGGAAGCTGGCAGTAATTTTTTATAGTGCTGGAACGATAATAATTGTCATCTACATTTCAGCTACAGAGGTAAAAATACCTCTTTAGCCAAAATGAATACCTCCATAGCCAAAATGTTTTCACGCATCATTATTACAACAATGAGCGTTTGAAAAAAGTCAAATTGATTGATTTGTGATTGTAACGCTACCTTCATCCCAGGCCACATTTAAATGTCAGCAACAAAGTTTTGAATTGATGAACCCTAGTTTTTCGACTTATGAAGAAAAGTAATGATCGAATTTCTGCAACGCAGTGTTTAATTGTATTATATTTAGATAATTGATAACTGTATTTTATTTAGTAGAATTATTCCTGAATTGTAACAATATAGATATTCTTTGTAAGATAGAACATTGGCTTAAAAGCCACCAGTTTATATTCAATTTTAGTAATCACCAGGTTGGTAGTTCGTTCAGCAGAGTAAATGCTATACATGGTGGCTCATTAATTTTAGTTAATAACCAGATACAATTTAAAGACCGTAAGGATATTGAGTGACTCTCTGTTGAGCGAACAATTGAGATAGCCTGTATCGAATTGGAGCAGTTCATTATATTAAGTTTGTACAGACCGCCTTCAGGATTGTATGATTGTTTTGAAAAGGTAATGGATGAAGTGTTGAACAAAATCTGTAATTCAAACAAGTCTATCATCACTTGTGGTGATTTCAATGTTAATTTGTTAGAAAATTCTGGGTTAAGTACTAGAATTATAAGTTTGTTTCAGTCATACAATCTTGCTAACCAATTTTCGGAGCCCACTAGAAAAAATACCACTAGTGCCACATGCCTAGATAACGTGACAGATGTTTTACCGACCCACAAGGAAATTATTAATTTAATAGACTCAGATAATTGCGGACAGTTGGTCACTATTTCAATATTAACAAAAAGGTTACTAAAAAAAGATATCACTATTAATCCAAAAACTACTAATCGTTTGGAAACATTTAAAACTAAACTTCTAAGTATATTACCACTTTTATCAAATAATGATTACTCTAATCAACAATATAATGCTGAATTTAATTTCCAATATGTCAAATGTAGAGAAATCATTAAAACCTTTCACACACTAAATGTCAAAAAGACCGCAGATCTATGGGGTAATTCTGTGGACGTAGTTAAGTCAATTATAAATATTGAAGCACCTACATTAGCTGTTATTTTTAATAAATTTATTGACCGTGGTGAGTTTCCTGATCTTATGAAAAAACAGTAAAATAATACCATTGTTTAAATCGGGTAGTACACCAGACCCTACTAATTATAGACCTATTTCAAGTGTGAGTGAGTCAAGATCAAGATTTTAATAAACACGAAAAAGTCCTGCGCCTGCCGAGACTCGAACCACCGACAGCACGCACCGAGGCAACGCTCTCTATGGAGCCACACAACTCTGCTACGGGGCTCGCGTGCATCGGCTACGGGCAAGAACGGCTACGAGTTCTACGAATACTTTATCTGCTACGAGTTGCCTGCGGACATGTGCTACGCGGGACTTATTGTTAGTTGCTTGTTGGTGTTTAGGATATTGAAATACTTTATGACAAATATTCTCTCTTAAGAATGCCTAAATTAAATAGAACGCCTCCCCTACTCCTACTATAGAAGTACAACGTGCGATATCAAATCCAAACATCGCGGCTCCATCGAGTGAGTGTGAGTTTATCAACACACAACAAAGATCTACAAAGCGCCCGTGTTTGGATTTTAGTCCCACAACTTTAGGATTTTAAAGAGGAAATTCGAGCAATGCTTACTAAATGGAACACAAATCAGGAAACTGTTGCAAAATTTTATGTCTAAAATTTCGCTAGAGTTGGTAGAATTGAAAGCACATAATGATGAGCTATAGAACATCAAGACGGAGATTGAGGATTCTGCTCAGTTAATGAATTCTAATATGAGGAGGTAAGAACTAGTGTGAGAAGGCTGGAAAGTGAACGCTCAGAGCAACGCAAATATATAGACCAGCTAGAAAAACAAATAAAAGATTTTCAAGAAAATCATAGGTCTGCCGTAATCGAACTGCGTAATATCTCCCCAAAGCCAAATGAAAACGAAAGTGACTTAACGGAAATAGTCGTGCGTGGATCACTGGAAGTGTAGGTAAACCCGGAAGAGATTCGGGACATTTACCGTGTGCAGAGTAGTCAGTTACTCTGAAAAACACAGTGCTTCGCGCAGTGCGTGATTTTAACAAAGGAAAGCCACTCTCCGAAAAAATAAATAGTGAACATTCTGGCTTGAATGGTGAATGCACCCCTATATTCGTCGCTGATCGTCTTCCAGCAACTGCCAGAAATTTTTTCTTTGAGGCACGTAAATTTGCGAAAAGTATTGGATGCCAATACTGCTGGACGGCAAATGGAAGAATTTTTATTCGGAAGAGAGAAGGCGATAAACCGGTACTTATAATCTCTGAATCCAGCTTTCAAAACATACTGCATGATATGATATATTTCAACTGTTCGCTTGTCATTTGCCTCTATAATATTAAGTAAGCATAATCCTATTTGTTTTTTTTTTTTTTTTTTATCTTCTCTGCACAGTTACATTCATACACTTACAAAAACCAAATACATAACACTACTATAAAATGCACCAATAAACTATACAACACACTCACGTGCATTCAAAACACTCACATGTCACAAAGTTTATTAATTATAGGAAAATGTTGTTATCATACGATACAATATGGTGTGGGAAGACATTATCGAACATATTGCTTATCCCGGGTTATTTTAGGGACTAATAATGTGCAGGTCTGTAATGCCCTACAGCTAAATATGACATAACGTAAAATCTGTTAGTGCACGTAAAATAAATAAAAAATGAACAACGTAAATGATGTAATAAATAGCTTGGAAACATATGGGTCCCATGAATCCTTTAATTGTCCCCCTGACAAATGTCTTCAAATATTGGGAAACCCCAATAAAACAACAAATGTGCTGAAATATTCGCAGTATTGGTAAGAACTTTAATAGCGTCCTTGTGTTATTGTCTGCCTTAAAAATCAAGTGTGATGTGATAATTTTTCAAAAACCGATTTTAGTTCAATCTTGTCTACTAGCAATCCAGATCGGGCTACTGAATTTCTTATTAATACAATCGTTTCTATTATCCAAAAATACCGTCACTAGGTGCATTCCTGCTAGGATGAGAATAATCAAGCCCTGTATCACTCCAGGGCTACTAAGATGCATTAGAAATAGGGACAACATGCATAGAGAACACAAAAATACACCGGACAATTACCCTTTAAAATTAACCTACATACGTTATCGCAACTTTTGCAATAAGCTTTTACATAGGCTAAAACAATCACGAAAAAAGTGAATTGGTGAAGGCTAAAAATAATCCTAAAAAGACTTGGAACATTATAAACACCATAATTAATAATACAAAATCTAGATATTCTCCTATGAAGTTATTGTCTCTGAATAATTTAGACTGCAAATCTTCATTAAATATGGCCAATAATTATTTTGCTAGTATTGGCAAGGAGCTTGCAGCTAAGCACACAAATGTTGGTACGTTACATGAGTCATTTGTCAGGGACGACGCTCAGGTGAATTCAATTGTTCTTCTCCCTCCGGATCACGCGGAAGTTGATAATATTATTATGAGTCTTCGTTCCGATTCTGCCCCGGGTTGGGATGGAATAGGCTCACAGCTTTTAAAAATGAGCAGACAGACTCTTGTGCCCCTCGTTGCTCACATATGTGGTCTTTGTATCTCTGAGGGTGTATTCCTTAAAATATTAAAGAGAGCGGTCGTTCACCCTATTCACAAGGGAGGAGACAGAGGCAGTGTCAACAATTACAGACCAATTTCAGTCCTTCCGGTATTGTCGAAGGTTCTTGAGAGGGTTCTGAACAATCGTCTCGTGTCTTTCCTTTCAATCTCGAACAATCAATTTGGTTTTCGTAGGGGGAAGTCATGTGAGGATGCTATCTCTGCCCTTATTGACGAAGTAGTTGTGACTCTTGATAAAAAGTCTAAGTGCCTGGGAATATTCTTAGACTTATCTAAGGCATTTGACACCGTCTCTGTCCCTATCCTACTCGAAAAATTAGAGAAAATTGGAATTAGTGGCCCATCACCTGTCTGAGCGCACGCAGTGTGTTAAAGTCACCACTTAGGTCAGTGATGAGTGTGGTTTGTCCTTCGGAGTGCCACAAGGTTCCATCTTGGGCCCTACACTTTTCTTAGTGTATGTAAACAATCTATGTGATTTGGTACTCCCAAATTGTTCCATTTACTCATATGCGGATGATACGGCCCTTGTGGTACATGCTGAAAATTGAAACGAAGCCCGAGAGAGAGCAGAATCCGTTCCTGCCTTTCCCTGACAAGAAAAACTAGTGTGAAATACCTTGGCGTACTAATAGACAACCTCATATCCTGGTATGCTCAGGTTTGGGAATTGTCTGGCAGAGTTAGAAAACTAATTTCCGCTTTATAAAAGATTTGAATTTATTAAGGCTTAGTTCTTGAATGTGTCTAGGAAGTTTATTATAAAAACGTATACTTTGACATTTAAACGAGCTACCTATTTTCTTGAGCCTGGTAGTGGGAACAACAAATTTGTGTTTGTTCCTAGTATTTATGTTATGGATGTCACTGTATTTTTTAAACAGATTAATATTTTTATGTGCATACAAAAGATTTTTATAAATATACTGAGAGGGGACAGTCATTATATTAATCTCTTTAAATTTGTCTCTGAGGGAGTGTCTGGGACTTAATTATAAATTGAACGAATTGCTCTTTTTTGCAAAACAAAAATTGTTTGAATATCGGCGACATTTCCCCAAAAAAGAATACCATACGACATCACACTATGAAAATAACTAAAGTATACAAAACGCGCTGTCTCTAAATCAGTTAAATTACGATTTTTTCTAACGGCGTATGCTGCAGAGCTTAGTTTTTTTGACAATTTATCTATATGGGGCCCCATTGAAGCTTGGCATCCAAAGTTATGCCTAAGAGTACTGTGGTTTTCACACGCTTCACCCTTTATATGAACACTAGGTTCAACTTGTCTAACATGAGGTATCGTAAACTTAATGCATTTAGTTTTTTCTCGTTAAGAAGTAGGTTATTAACATTAAACCAGTTAACTAACTTAGCGAGGGCGCTATTTACATTGTCAGTAACCAACAGCTGACGTTTCAGTTTAAATAAAAGTGAAGTGTCATTATACTGTCAAAGGCTATATTGAGGACGAGAAGGCTTGGGATTGAGCTGCTCCAATAAGTTTACACAGATATTGTTGATGTTTAATTTGCTGTTTAACTTTTAAAATGATAAACAATGACATCTAAAATATATTTACTGTTTAAAGTATAACATTGTTTAAATTTTTGAGAAGGTGGGGACTATGTGGGTCATTGTATTTCTCTTTTTTCTTTTAAAGATGGTCTGGCTGTTTGAGTACTTTACGCGGCCTACCCAAATGTCCTTTCTTATGTATTGTTCGTCGAATCGTTGAGCTCCTTAGTTCTGAGTTGACCAAGATTATATCTGGACTTTAAAAGAAACTGTGACCTCTGAGTTTGTTTCGGCCTTTCTTCTCAGAGTATTCAGATAGGAAACGCCTATCTCATCTAGTTTTTAAAATATGATTGACGTGTAAAAGTGTTTGAACATACCTAATTACAGAAAAAAAATGTAGTTTAAAAATGAAAAGCGAAAAGACAAACAATTTTACAAACCTATTTACAGAAAATAAATCATTTATCATTTATTTATTTTTCCTATTCCCCAAGTCTTGTCGGATTGCAGTACCATCCAAATTAATTTTAGGAACAAATATTTCTCTTAAAAAAACACTATCCATTGATAAATCACTTCTGGCTATTGGGTACCAAGAACATTCCTTAACTTCGGTGCCCAAGCTGTCACATATTTAGGCCAGTAACACCTGACTGACTAACAATTAGCAAAAGTCGTGCTTGTGGCAAAGGTTTTCCTTGAGAAGCTCTTTCGATTGGTATATTATGTCATATGGCTATTGGGCTTCTGGGCAGCAACCCATAGTTCGGTCCCCATTCTCTTTTGGTAACTTTGGTTTCACTCGATGTTTAAAAGTCATGACTCTTGTTTTCTAGGTTTACTTCTAGGTCATTTTCATCAAGCTTTAAGATGATGCTATATGCATGTGATAATTGTGGTTAGGGTTATATTTAAACCAGTTCTGTAATTACCGGTAAACAATATATTGTGCAAATAAGGTCGTATGGTGCATTAAAACATGACATGTCATACAGCCCTAAGAGACACCGAAAAGGATACTTCTAAACAATAACTAATAAACTCAGTGGATATTTCGACTCATTGCCGTTAATAAATCAAATATTCATTACTCAAGTTCACTGTAACAATTCGGGCTTAGATTTCCTCATCATATCATGAACTAAGTATTTGGTTTAAAAAAAAGTCCTCATCAAGGGTCGAATATGTTCTGCACTACATACAATTTACCTGCCCAAGAGATTCTTTTTAACCCGTACAAGTGTTGGCAGAAACAAAAGCCTTGATTCACATGACATATAAGAAAGAAAGAAAAAACGTTCATTTCCGGTAACCAGACGCAGTGATCGAATACAAACACCAAAAAGAACAGGCTGGGGTAAAATATCCGTCACATCCACGCAAAACGGCCATCGCTCTGCTTAATGCTACAACCGCGAGACAGAGCCCCAACGCTGGTTTCGAGTGCAGCAAACACTAAGATTAAAATAAAATACATACACATAATAACTAGATCAGTGTTGAACAAAACAAATACTATGAACAATATTTATAAAATGGTAACATTACGGGCATCGAATGCTCACACGCCGTTAGCCTTTGATAATCTGAGCGCGCAGCTGTCATTTAAAAATAGGTTTGACGTTTTGACATACTGATAACATTATTTTTCAACTGATTATCTAATAATTGCGTAATAATGAAATGGCGCATTAAGGAATTGTAAAACAAAAGGATGTATTCGGTGACTGTTTTGTTATGGCTATTGTAAAACAGTGTTTGTGAAATTTATGTTAGGAAATTCAGATCAAAAACTGTGACCTATCGGAGGACCAAAGTTCTAGGACGAAATGGTAAGTACGAAATAATTATGTAATTAACACATCACAGTTTCACAGCTCAGAGATATTCAGTTGTAGTTCCATGCACGAAATTCAAAAGTTAATTAACTGCCCTTCACAGGCAGAAAATAAACGAAAAAGGGGTTGTGAGAGTGTTGAGCGTGGCAACATCTAGGATGAATGTAATATCATATATGTTCTGTGTTTTTTTTTAAGAAGCGGGGAACGAAGTGGACGGATGACAGATTTGTGTAAAAGAAATAAATATCAACGAAAAAGGGGTTTGCGAGGGTGTTGAGCGTAGCAACATCTAGGATCAATGTAATATCATTATATACGTTCTGAGTTTTTTTTTTAGAAGCGGGGTACGAAGTGGACGGATTGCAGAGTTGTTTAAAAGAAACGAATAGAAAGAAAATTATATTTATTTATCACAGAAATACGTGCATAGAAAAAGATAAGATAATTCGGATAAAAAAATCAAAACTAAACATATTTATACTCACGAATGCAGAACATATCCAAATAGTCGGCAGCTGCACGTCGTGACTGTGACAAGAAGGATTTCACTCAGCACAATGCAGTACAGCACAGCGCTAATTTTTTGTATCAGAAAATAAGTAAGGAAACCAAGTCAGGTTTATAGATTTGTACAGATTAAACAAATCCTAACTAATCTATAAAATGATACACAAGGAAACCGTGACTGACCGACTGGGTGATCTATCAACGCATAGCTCAAACCACTGAACATATTGGGCTGAAATTTGGTACACAGATAGTTATAATGACGTTGGCATCCATTACGAAGGTACTTTTGGAATTTCGAGTTTTAAAGGGGCGAAAGGGGGGGATCTTGTTTGTATGAAAAATTTTATTCCTTAATTAAATGATATATGATAAAATTATGTGATTTATTTCTGTAAGTAGGTTTGTACAAACACTTTTACACGTCAATGTGTACTAATTTAATAACAAGGCACGGATAAATATATATGGAAATTATAAAGACAAGGTTTTTTATAATCCCATTAAGAGGGATTGATGGGAGGCAAAGTTTGTATGGTAGTTTATTTTTATTAACTCGAAACTTTCAAATTGGGTGAAAAGAGATAATCAACTTTACAGGGGAGGTATTACCTTTGAGTGTTTATGTGCACCTGTGAGTAAAAGTATTTACATGATTAACTGCTGTGAACAATATCAGAAAAATATAGATATTCTTCAGGACATAAGCTAGTTAGTGTGTTGAAAACATAAAACAAAAACATTGAAAAGAAAATCACGAAGAGAACCTATTAAAAAAACGATTAATAACCCTAATACATGCAATTGTTCTGATTTTATATCAGATTATTCTACAAGCAATATTAACGTAATACTACTCTGTCAAGAAAGTAAAAACTCTGTCGGGAAAAGATCAATAATACACAAAATGTTAGTTATTCATCCAAATTTATTTTATCACCTTCAAATTATGCTCCTTCAGAATCGATACACTTACGCCAACGAATAAACCAATCATCAAACATTTTTTTCCGGAATTGAATTGAGTTCAGTTCTCGCCGCGAATTCTCCTTTATATCTTCTACCGAATGAAACAGGTGCCACGAAGTGGTAATTTGAGCATAGGAAAAAGGAAGAAGTCGTCTGGAGACATATCTGCTGAATAATGTGCTTGCTCGATGGTATTTATTGAGTTTTTGGTAAAAATTCGATTTTCGGGACGAAATTCCATTAGCGATGCAAAATTGAAGACAAACTCTTTATTCGATGTTTTTGTGCATTATGAAATCCGCAATACACTAGATATTATCTAGCAAGAAACAGTACTGTATTTAAGATAATTAACAGATGCAACTCTATCTCCGCGCCAACATTGAAAACAGTTGTACCAATCTAACCACAACAAAAAACAAAAAAAACGGTATTTGGAACCATAAACAAGTCATCCATTCCCGATAATTTTTTGACAGACAGTTTTGTTTTGTAGCCCAATCAATAGATTTTTTGGAAATAGATAATTGCTTCAGTTTTTGCAATAAATTACCAGCGTTGTGTCATCGCGCTTCTCTTTTTTTTCTATGCAGTCTGACAGTGACCGCGCTTTAGCTCTCGTAAGCCTCTTAAAGTGAGTTCGTCAAATTACCTCATCATCTCTCACTCATCTGTTCTGTGTTCTGAATTTTCTCTTATAGTCATTGTGTACTAACATTGACACTTTTCTCTTGCCACAGTACTCCGTATCACAGTCCCCGACAATCGGTTACTGTTCAGTTTTTGTGTTTTGAAAACTCCCTGCTTTATACTCATGACCATAACACTTCTTAATTTAATTAAGTTTCTGCTTTATAAAATATTTTCTATAATAACGAAATACATTCAAACACTCAACAGATCATCAAACTGGAAGGTTAACTAATCATCTAGATACAAAGTAAATAAAAACCGTAAGTAAAAGCTCCCACAAACAGGCGCGATACCACAGCGCGACACAAAGACACCGCTCGTCGTTTGTGTCCCGCTGTGGCGTTCCGTCAGTGTGTACAAGCTTTTATTGTTCAAGCCCGAAACACCGGACCAATCAATTACTATTGATGTATCACCACCTATGTTTCATAGGACACCCTCTAATTAAAAAGCAGCCAGACAACAAGGGGAGATGTAAGCCCACCCATCTCCCCGTTGCCCAGGCCCAAACATGTACAATATTCACCCCAATTTCCCCCCCATATCCCTCCGAAGCCCCATGCAAAATGAACACTGTGAGGTCTACACTTCACAGTGTTGACGAATAGGGCTGATGAATAATAAAAGCAGTATGAAAATGTATTTGGTTGGTAACGAGTTTTGGAATACAAAGAGGTGTCGGATGGTGTTCTTTTTTTTTAGATGGTTTAAGGAATTAATACGAATGTACTATAAAGCAGGCTTTGATAGACTCGTAACCATAAAAACATTATTCGACATTATTTGAAATGAAAAACATCCCTTTTTTTTTTGGCAAACCTCAGTCTTTTCCTCCGATGATTGAGTTTGTTTTTTTTCCGTCTCTTCATATTAATTAACGGGTACGGTGTTCTCAAATTCCATTTATAATATGATGCTTATTGAGATTGGAACGTAGACGGATGTCTGGCATTTCGACCCTTAAATTTGTCCGTAATCCGCTTCTTGATAATTAACCCTCATCGAGCCAGTTTCACTTCCCGCCTAGTAAAAAATGTTTGTCGCAAATATGTCGTAGGGTGGCAAATACAAGTGTATACTTAGAAAAATATTAAGAGGGCACAGGTTAATTATATGTAATAATTTTTATTGAATCTTCGCTAAACCGAGTGCTTTTTACGACGGCGGATTGTAGGAGTAGTTTATAGAATAGTTTGAAATTATCATTCTAATTATACCTAACTCAACAAATTTGCTTAGCTCAGGCCTTTTGAATTTCCTGCTTTCGTTTGTTAAGTATCAATTTACCAGAGCTATCATAATGATATCGAAAACGCCTTTATCACTCAAAGTCAAAACGGCTTTGAATGTTAAAGTCAAACAATTAGAAATAAAGCAGAAAGTGTGAAAATTGTTAATTGATTCCTAGTTTTATTTTGTAACCCACTTCCAACAAGAAGGAGGTTTTATGTTCGTCAGTATAATTTTTTAAATGTATTTCATTGATATTTTCATCAATTGTGAACCAGTTTGGAAAATTATTTTTCATTTGTTATAGAAAGCTCGCGCGGTGGTCCCACCCGTATGAAGTTTATTATGTTTGCTTTGGTCGTTTTTGAGTTAGCTTCATTAATACGCATTTAATTCACTTGTGTATGCTAACGGTAATAAAATAAAACGATTCGTGTACGAATCGAAATTTGTGTGTACGATGGTAAAAAAATTGTACTTAGTTTTTATTTTATTATAGTTTTTTTAAACAACCGACTCTCATAAAAAATGTCATGAAAAAGGTTTTGAGAATGAATGAAGATAGCTTTAAGAGTAGGGGAATATAGCATTATGTTGATGAGTTACACTTTTGCCGGCCAAATTAGATGGTTTCCGACTTTTGTTATTATTTAATCAAAAGTTAGGAAAATTTTATGATTTAGGATCAAAAAACCCTAGCAAGTCAATTTGTGATTTTCGTTTTTTGTACTAAGACCTAAGATACTTAGGTAATAAGTTAGAATGTCTGGCCTTTCACCCCATTTTACCCAATAATCTAGCTTGACTGGCTAGTGTCAAATTCGGAAAGCCATTCCGAATTTTAGACTGGCAAATCCAATTGGATAGAGTGAACCTACCTAAACAAGTTTCGTCTGCATCCATTTTGCTTAAATTCAGAACTATCCGTTTGAGAAGCTTTTGTCACACTAAATAAAAGATTTATGGATCAAATCAATATAAGTTTGTACTTGTAAATGCTTTTTCCGAATGGTCGAACTGGACTCTCAAACCTTTTTCCACTGGGTTAGTGCAACCGTTCGAAGAGATGAAAAACTTATAGTTAAATATGCATGCAGGCTAGTGGGTGCAATAAATCAAACAAAACCAACACGTTCAACAAATAATACATTTTTGCGTCGGACAAAAAAATACCTATGTAAAACAAAACTACACAGATTCAAAAGGGGTTTTTATTTTAAGCAAAGGCAGGAATTATGATGAGTTTCGAAACAATTATCTCTAGTTAATTTCCAATAGGGCGATGTGTAAACTCGATCAACAACAACTTGGCAGGAGAGCCGATGGTAACTTTATTGACGTAATAAACGAGGGTCGTATGGGATTTCTGCCGATTTGAATGGTTTGTACACCGATCTGATTTTGATAGTTTTGGTTGCTATTGGCTTATATGTGGCTTTTGTTGTTTAATGAAACATACTTAATGTATGCATAAATAAGGTATTTATAATTAGATACTTACGACACAAAAGTGTTTTGCCGACATAAGTATGCTTGTTGATTCTGACGTATGACGAGAGTATGTGATGTGTTAGATATACGTCTACGACGTCGATGCTGCCACAAGTATACAAAACAGGGTTATAAACTAAATGTAGAGAAACAAAATGAAAAAAAGTTATCCCGGGTTTCACCAATAAGCGTCGCTGTCAAAACGTTTTGAAGTCTATACAAATATTGTTCAGTAAACGTATTGTAAGCGCTGTAGAGCTCATAAAACTGTGCCACAATTATCAACTGTATGTATCGATCGATACTTGCATCGCATCAAATATTAAAAGCTCTGGCGCCGCCATCGCACGAGTGTTCGCCTAATGCCTCACAAACTCACAATGAATATTTTATGATTTCGGTACAGTAAAGTACTTACTTCCTTAATATTGTTGCAGCTTACGGCTTAATAATTTCGAAAGATTGAAGCCGGAGACGAACAATATTGAACCTCTTTAGTTTCTCAAACCCTGTGCCTACTGTACAGAGGGTTCTAACTTAGTGTGTGGCAACCGACCAGCTGGCGACGGAATTAAAACCATCCGGTTTGACAGACGTAACTGTGGAGAGGAACATGACAACTACAATTTACAGTCACAGACTTTTTTATCTGTTGTAATGACCCAACCAGCAGTATTAATATAATTGACCCAAGCTTAGAAGAAGGAAACTGTGACTTTATTTAAAAAGTATCCCCATGATTGGCTATGTATTGTTTGATTTTTAATAATAGGTTGTGACTGTCTTACTTTCTTCATGTAAATAAAGTTGGTTAGCAGTATAAAGTGGGTATATCAAAAGACACAAGTGAGAAAGCGTAGGTTGATATTTATTACAAAGTCAAAGTAAAATCATTTATTTCAAATAGGCACTTTTAAGGCGAACGTTAAAATGTAAACGTGAAATTTTCAAAAATATTGAATTGATTCTAGTTGCCCCATTTCAAAAGGAAGTTTCGTATGAAGAAGACTGAGCAAGAAACTCCACCGTAACTCTTTTAAAATAGGTACATCGCTGTTACATAGAATCGCGATCAACTAAGAAAGAATCTTGATAACTAGCTGGTTGTTCTGCACAGTTTCAGAAACACCATACTAATGCCGCTGACGCGCGACCTGCAACGCTCACTAGGGTGTCACAACAGCCACGGTCTCGAGGGCCTCACATTGTAAAATTACTCTTGGTTCTTCATATAATATATAATTGTAAGTCTAAACTTTGTAAGCTTATATAACTGTATCTGTACTATTATATTAGGTAGGCCTGTGACGATAATTGTATGTGTTTTTAAATAAATAAATAAACAACTTCCCAACTTACGACGACCTACGATCTTTTTTGTTTTTATTTTTTATAGGTAATGCGTGAGGCACCCTTTCTGGGTAGGGTTCTCGATATACTCTAATTAGGGCTGCTGCGATGCCACAGTTATCCGTTCGTCGCTGTTTTATTGAAATAAGTGTTACGAGTTTAAGCACTCTCAGTGTATACCTGGCTTTCGTTACGTTGTTTGGTTGAGTGTTGCAACATAACTGCATGTTGTACTAGCTCTCTCCTTTTGGCATGAATCTATTAAATGAATATATGTGACGCTTGCAATGTTGCCGGCAAGGCAATATCGGTTTTTATTGTTGAAGATGCCTCCGTTCGCACGAGATTGTCTATTGTACGTAAGTTATTTTAAAAGGTTGTATTAAAACCTTTTAAAATAAATTGTTTCAATTTTTTTTAAAGTTCGTAAGCGGTAGTGTTTTTTGACCGATTAAAAAATAACTTTATCAGAACTTTTTTTTTTAGTTTTGCAAAAAGTAGCATAATTTTAATACTGCTAGCCAACTTTAAATCGTTATATATCCTAAATGACATATAAATGTTTACTGTATAAAGCAGGGATGCACATACTTATTAAGACTAGGGGCCACTCGGGCAAATTATGAACTGATTAAGGGCCGCCAGAAGTATAGGTAATCAAAGACAATAAAGAATTGATAATAATGTATTAAAATTGAAAAAGAATTTATTAATTTGAAGCGTGGCACTGCATAGTGTCTAATTTACTTGTAGCAACACGTAAAACTGCGTCCAAACTTTCGTTTGCAAGGCGGTTTCGATTTTTCTTTTATTATTATTTAGTATTGAAAAGGTTTGTTCACATATATAGGTAGAACCAAATAAGCTGGTGCCAGCTTCAGAGCGTTTATGCGCAACTCTTTGTACGTATTTTTTATCAATGCAGCGGTAAAAGTTCAGCAAGTCTCCTTCGTTGAATTTGTTGCGTAAATCTTGGTCGTTTTGAATGTCGATAATTTCTAACTGCATTGACTCTGGCGCATTTTCAACTGAAATCGTGAAAGGATTGCTGAATATGTCCAACAGAGGTTTCACTTTTTTAAACTCCGAAAATCTGTCTTGAAAAGATTGAATCAAAATATCTAGCTTTTCTACATAACTGAAATTAATCGCAGTTTTGTTGAATTTTTCAGCCATTTTCTTATAATTCGGAAAATGATTGTAATTTCCAGAATTCAATTGTGATCTGAAAAGTGTCAGCTTGCATTGAAAGGATGATAAATAAGCGTAGAGCTGGGATATCAGTTGATTTTTGCCTTGAAGCCGTGTGTTCAAGACATTCAAATGATTTGTAATGTCAACTAAAAAAGCCAAATGACACAACCAATCAGGATTTTTAAGTTCCGGGACATCCCTTTGCTTTTCCGCCAGAAATATTCCAATTTCTTCTATTAAATTTAGAAATCGTTCCAGTGTCAATCCACGACTTAGCCACCTTACTTCTGTATAATACAGTAAATCTCCATATTCGCTTTCTATGTCATCAAGGAATTGTTTGAATTGCCTGTGATTGAGTCCTCGTGATTTTATGAAATTTACAGTCGAAACTACCGCTTTCATGACATTTTGAAATTCAATTTTTTTATAACAGAGGGCTTTTTGGTGTATAATGCAGTGAAACTGCATGAGATCTTCAGCGTTTATGTTTTTTTCTTGCAGATGCTTTTCAGCAAAGTAAATAGCCCAGAATTGACACCAATCATCGAAGGAGCACCGTCAGTCGCAACTCCCGATAATTTTGATAAGTCCAAATCAGTTTTTGAACACTCATCCAAAAGTACATTGAGTAAATCAACTCCTCTGGTTTGACCTTTCAATGTACACATTCCTAATAACTCTTCTAAGACTTCAAAATCTTGAGTAACACCTCGTATGAATATGGGAAGTTGAGCTGTGGAACTAATATCAGTGGATTCGTCGAGTGCTAATGAAAAAAATTCAATGATCTTAGTTTTTTCATTTAATTGTTCCGCAATATTACCTGACAAAGACATAATTCGTCTTTGGATGGTCATACGATTCAGTTGAATTTTCTATGCATTCTTTTACAAAATCCCCATCATTGAAGGGGCGACTTCGCTTTGCTATCATTCGAGAAATTTCATAACTAACTTCTGTAGCTGTTTCTGAATCTTGAATGGGTTTTGTAAACATAGCTTGCTGACAAGTAAGCTCCCGTTTTAAAGACAACATTTTTTGTTTTCTTAATTCGCCTGTAAACTTGGTAAAAGTAGGATGCTGCGTTTCATAGTGCCTTTTTACATCATATTCCTTTGCAATCGCAACAGAATTCTTGCAAATTAAACAAACGACTTTGTTATGCGACCATACAAAAAAGTATTTCTCAGTCCAAATTTCTTGAAACTTGCGATTTTCATTTTTAACCTTACGTTTTTTACTAGGCCCTGGCTTGTCCATGTTGCGTTCTAGTCTTGGCTATGATTAACACAGCACCTAAAAACAATAACAGTACCTACTTAAATTACCCATCCTTTTTTTAAATTACAAAAAATAATTGATTAAATATGTAGGGAAACACTTATTATTAACAGAGTTTTACTTACGATTTCACAACACAATTATACACGACACTTGACGGGAAATCTACGTTGAATATGGATCAAAATATATGACACCGGCTAGTCGAGTTAAAATCTATACTAGAACTATTGACACTTCACTCAAATTAAAACCGAACTGTCGGTCGCTTTTTTTTTTTTTTTGTAGGGCATCTCGTAGTTGACCTTGAGAGGTCGTGACTACTTAACCGGACTATCCTGTGGCTGCCTTAAGCGGACTCAAAGCCTCCACCCAGGGGCGTAAAACTACTTACATTACTAAGCGAACGCTCGCTAAGGGCACCCCCTGTGGGGTACGGACCTCGGCTTAGGGCGTCGCTGACGGGAGGACAGCAAGATGGGACAGGCTGGATCTGGATTATATTATTATTAACTGGGGAATTTAAAGCTACAGGCTCAGCTACGGCGCGGGCTAGCACTTCGTCGAGCAAGGGTCGGGGGGGACAATTACGTCGGGATCTTCGCGAGGAACCTCGGCGGCGAGGTCGGAATGTCGGTCTGTGTTTGTGCACTGTACTGGTGGCCCTACTGCTCTCCTGAATGAGAGTTATGTGGTCAGCGGGTGAGGACATGCTTGGGACGGCGGACATGACTAACGGAGGAGGGAATATAGCTAGCGGCCTTGACAACCAGAGGGTTGCGGTGATTCGCGGCGGTCTCGAAGAAACGCTTTGAAAAGCGTTTCATGAACTGGCGGATAGTGGGAATCTTGAGGTCAACGTGAAGGATCTCGTTGCGAACGTACCAGGGGGAGCCTGTAATCCTACGGAGGAACTTGTTCTGGAGGGTCTGCATTCTATTGAAGCGATGGGGCTTGGCGTGTGCAAAGACTGCACTGGCATATGTCATGATCAGGACAGGATCGGTCGCTGCGGTTAGCGTGGCTTTTATACCGCGCGTATAGAGTCGAAAACTGTCTGGAGAAATCTCGAAACCGACTCTGGAAGCTTCGTGTATCTACCAACGAGAGCAATCGGGAATTCGGGACTATTGCTATCTCGCTTGCTCTAACAATATAACCCGTGGAACATATTTTTTTTGGTTTTATTCTGGAATAGAATTAAATATTTTTCGAATGTAGGAGAGTATTATTTTTGCTGTCGGCGGGCCACCACGGCATTCGACCGGCGGGCCGCATGCGGCCCGCGGGCCGTGGTCTGTGCATCCCTGGTATAAAGTATAATATTATTTTAATTTTGGTAATGTGACGAGTATGTGGGCCATTGTATTTTTCTTTTTTTCTTTCAGTTTTAATAATGATCTGGCTGTTTGAGTATTTAATGCGGCCTACCCAAGTGTCCTTTCTTTTGTATTGTTCGTCGAACCGTTGTGCTCCTTAGTTCTGAGTTGAGCTGCACGATTATTGAAAAAAGCGTGCACTGACTGGACAGGTCCAATGAAATCTGGTGGTTCTTTCCTCAAAAGACCATTTGAGACACCAGTCTACAGGGTCCTCATATGATTTGACCAAGATTATTTTCGGATTTTTATTTACACCTTGACATTGATGGACTCTTTATGTATACAATGACGTGTTAATTTACTTTGTAAAGTATTATACGAGTATTATTTTAATTATTGTGAATGTGAAGACATTGTGGATTTGTCGTTTTTTTTTTAGTTTTAATCATGGTCTGGCAGTTTGAGTAATTAATGCGGCCTACCCAAATGCCCTTTCTTTGGTAATGTTCGTCGAATCATTTACAACATGACAACTGACAAATGCGTGCACTGACTGGACAGGTCCACTCATTCTGTGTGGTTCTTTCCTCAAAAGACCATTTCAGACATCAATCCACATGGTCTTCACATGACCTGACAAAGATTATGTCTGGACTTTAGAGACTGTGAACTCTGAGTTGGCCTTTCTTCTCAGAGTAGTCAGATAGGAAACGCCGATCTCATCTAGTTTTTAAAATATGATTGACGTGTAAAAGTGTTTGTACAAACCTACTTACAGAAAAAAAAATAGTTTAAAATGAAAAGCGAAAAGACGAACCTAATGATAATTTTGACCTATTCAATGATACCGTGGGGTATCAATGAATAGGTGACGTAGTTCGTCGACTTAAGTTTTTTTTCTTTTCCACAATATGAAAGTCTGGTGGTCGCTATATTGAGTTTTGATTATTGTCAAGTCTTATGTGACACTCGCAAGATTAAGACAGTACATAGAATATAATTTAACTAACCAAAAATATTATTAATAAATACCTTCAAACAAAATAAAACGTTAAGGTAGGCGGTATGTATGTTTCTTAGACCCCAAGAACGATAAAAAATATGACGCCGCATATTTTTTTTTTTAAGTACCCATCTCAAAAAGTGGCAAAGTGAAGGTATGTTATTGACAGTAATGAAATACAATTTTTTAAAGCATTTTGCGAAAATTACTGCTTCTATTCTTCGATGTTGCTCAGTTACTATATATATTACTATAGATATTTAAGGTACATGTTTCACTTACTTTTCATGAAGTAATTTTTGATACGCATTTTTTTTTTGCTTATACCCTGGGATCCCGTCGTTGTCACGGCAAAGTAAAGTTAAAGGCCAATATTGACAGTATGCATAATCAGCTTATTATATTCCCACTGTTGGGACACATGGAGTGTGCCGTAATCCACCACGCGGGCCAACTGCTGGTTGGTAGATGTCGCATGTCTTCGAATTTTTGGTTCTAAGACATGCCGGTTTCCTCACGATGTTTTCCTTCACCGTTTAGAGAATATTGGCAGTACACATACACAACTAGGGACCACATAGATTAGACCTCGTCATGAAAGGGACCCCAAAACGTAAGGTTGTCTACATTTGAGTGGACAGAGGCAGGGTTAGGAAAACAGAATACCGATAAATCCACGTCTGACCCTTCACTAGACAGAGCCAGGCCTCACGAACATTTCGCTTTTCTCGCTTAGTCTGCCCAAATGGACAGCCAGCCTAAAGGCTCGTGAATTCTGTCTGCAACGAGCATTATGTAATGAAGTTCGTGTATTTTGTCCTATGTGCAGCCGCGTTAGTGTTGCACCGTGGCTTTGAGTGTAGGCTCTGCGTAGACTGCAAGTAATTAATCCCACGCGAAAAAGAGTTGATTACATACGGTTCCGGGCTTTGACTAACATATGTTTGTTTTCGTTTGGTGTGATACATTTTTCGTGAAATTAATTCATATTCGTAAAGAAGATACATAGTAAAAGATGGACACACTGGCGCAATTCACTTTATAAGTATTCGAATTTGTCATTTATCAACCCTGTACCGTGTTATAACTTTGGTATCGTCTCCTCAAGCATATTCCTTATAATATAATATATATGTTATCAATGCAAAGGGCATTGATAACATATATATTATAATATAAGGAATATCACTGATTTTCTACACTTATATTATGAAGAGGAAATAATTGATTGTTTGTTTGTATTGAATAGGCTCCGAAAAAGCTGGACCGATTTGAAAAACTTTTTACCAGTAGAAGCCGAAATAATGTGTGATGAACATAGGATCCTTTTTTTATTAAATCCACGCGGACGAAGTCGCGGGCGAAGTGCTATATTTTGTGTAATAGTCGACCAACGTTATCTTCAGACGAGCCTAAACTCGATGGGGTTGCGTCGTTCTATTACATTGTTCCCATAGCCGCCTTCATCATCAGACCCTGCAAATAGGAACAGAGGCCTTGTCAAGACGAATCAAACAGTTCCGTGTCATAAAAATATTGCAATGTCATCCGATTGACATATTCAATAACCAACCTTTATCTTTCGATCGAATTTATTAAGTTTGGTAACAATAGAAAATTAATTGTATCTCATTAGCGACAATTGAGCTTAAAAGCTTGTTATGAAACGCTGTTCGTAAGTAATGCTATTACCAAAAGAGAAGGACTGCGGAGTGGGCATCCATCATTCGCCAGACATGTTTTGGTGGTAGGAAGGAAACGACGTTATACTTAGTTATTACGTTTGTTCCAAGCGTTCATGTTTACATCAATGCGCATACTTTTACTAGGTTTTCCAAACAAAAAATCCTTATTCAAATAATTGTAGAGATCATTCTAAATATAAAACTGGTCGAATGTTACCAGAGTTAATTTACTGCCAGCCTGCACAACATAATTAAGGTTGCCTTTGCAGACAACCTTTACAGTACACCCACATCCCGCCAGTTATGAGGTTGTTTTTGTTTACTTATTGCGGCGCACAAATACGATATTTGCTGGTTTTTGGTTTGAATGTTTGTGTTTGGTCTAGGTTATATCTCAAATAAACGCTTATACTAATTGATTAGTACTTATTCAGTACAGAGCAACACATGACATGGTAGACATGTATAAAGAGAGCGAGAGAAATATAAGTGCGACAGAGTAAGGTAATCTCAAGGAGACGTTCCAATCTCATACTCTCCTCCATTTATTTATAACCAAATTTGCTAGAAAATTACGTACACTACTTCTAAACTAAATTGACCAACAAATTAACTAAAAAGTATCTACAGACTCTGAGCAAGTTACAATTTGTTTCCATCTTCGACCTTTAACATCAACTATCTGAGACGCCTTATATAGACTCTTCTAGAATAAAATTGTTCTTAAAACTCAAGGCCTATTTACCATTTAATTTCCAGTTTTCCGTGACCTCTTTTCTCTTCAACTTTCTGAACAGTGTCAGACAATGGAGGTGGACGTATAAAACTGAACCTGTTTCTGATTTCTCTCCCTAGCATAAGCCGTGCTGGAGACACTCCAGTAGTACGCTATGGTGTGCTTCTATAATCAAACAGAAATAAGTTTATAGCTGAAATCAGGCTACAGTCACTTTCTTTTCTTTTAGTTACAGCTGCTATAAAGTTTCCTCAAACCTCTCTGCTGCAATGAATGTATGTTTAATGTTCGCTGAAGCGAGAGTGCCATACTTTCATGCCATTATTCGATCGCGCATAGCATCGTTTACCAGCATTTTACGCAAATCGAGCAATCAGCTGTTGAAGTCCGATCCACAGGTATTGGCTCGAAGTTCATCGGAGTGCCAACCGACGGTAACGATTTTATAATTTTATGATATTTTTATTGTGTAATTTTTTTATGGTTACAATTTAATTAATTTTAATTTAAATGTCTATTCAATTGAATGTTTTTATTTTAATGATTTGATTGAATGTTAATGATTTATTTATTTAGATGTTAAAATGAATTTTATGTTCTTGTTATTTGTATATTGGGACTTGGTGCCTTAGTAAGTAAATAAATAAAGTCTCGCAATATTATAACTTTACAAACGCGAACAATAGAACGCTGGACTAATTAATATCCAATGAACACTGCCGAGTTTATCAGCCACTTAATCATTTTAGTGCCCGTAGATGTTTATCATCCCCCTTACTGTGCCGTGACCTCCCCTCATGAATTCGCGCATGAACCGGTACCCAGTGGTCAATTTCAATTACACTAAGTGTGACTACGATCAAATTAAAGCAGATTTATCCGAAATTGATTGGATTTGTTTGCTCGATCACCTTCCCGCACAAGACTTTTTTTATTTAATCATAAATCACCAAATGGCTTCTCCCGCCCTGGGCGGAGCATGAACCCACCACCACAAAACCACAACCCAGCGTGTTCAAGACCTGTGTCAAGCAGAAGGTGAGGAAGGCGTGGCGCCTCTCCGAACACTTCTCAAAAAAGGGGACTTATCACCGCAGTTATGGCGTGCCCAGTACTGGGTTGCGGCAGTTGAGCCGGATGGCCATGACCTTTTGAGACGCGTTCAACCGGCGGGCTGGTCGGAGCCTCTTGAGGTGCCTCTTGTGCACACCGGTTTGCACAAGACGCTATGAACACATTTTACAGTAATTTATTTAAAGTCATTCGAAAGCATGCTTCCCTAAAGCATGCTCCCCTAAAGCCCAACCGATCTTCTTATTTTCATATTTGGTTAACTCATTCCCTTAAAAGACTATTCCTAAACAAAACAGTGCTTGGATCAAATGGAAATTTTACAATAACATGAACGCAATGAGCAACTTTCTGTTTACCGTCGTAGATTCAATAGCGAATGCTACCATTGCAACTCCAATAGCATAAAGTCTATCGAAGATAATGTTCACAAAAACCTCAAACTTTTCCAGAGCTATGTATCTAGTAAACGTGATCCTTCTTCACAGGGCCATAATTAAACAATAATACTATTTTTTCCGACACAAAACTTCTTTTAGTTGTTAATATTTTTGAAAACACAAATTGTCGCTTCACGGACTTCCAGAAGGCTTTTGACAGGGTAGATCACGAATTGCTATTAGAAAAATAAAGCTATTAATGGTAATCAATCTGAGATCATTTCTGTCACATCCGGAGTCCCGCAGACGTAAATTTTGGGTCCTTTATTGTTTACTTTATTTATAAATGATATAATTGCTTGTTTCTAACATTACAATTTTCTACTATAAGCGGATGATTTAGATATTAACGTAAATATAAAAATAAAAATATTGAAGACAGTATGTTACTTCAAAGAGGCTTAGATCGACTTTCTATTTATTGTAGCTATAATAGAATAGCTCAGTAACAGTTAATTGATGGCAATAACTCTCACTGAGCTTACCCAAATAACCATGAGCCATGTCTGAATTTGCAACTGTGATATGGAACCCCTAGAGTGCCCCGTAAGTCAACGTCAAGCCAGCCGGAATCGGGTAATAGATCGTCATAATAGTTAACAAAAAATATACGAAAAAATCTTTTCTATGTATTAAAAAAAATACGGGCATTTATTTTATGAAATCGACTGTGACGGTCTTTTAACTACGGTCTTCTAACTTTTAAATCTGCTACAAATTATAACTTTTTTTTCTGTCAATTTTTAATACCCGACCTATCACCCGACTCCGGCTTGAAGTGGCGTGTCGTGACGTGGTGGTGACGAGATTTAAGACATTTTAAGTTAACACTTTGGTATGACATTTTGACGTCTAAGCTTGTACATCGTCCTGATGGTCCAGTGAAACCTGGATTTATAGTTAATATAAGTCTGGAATCGCCCACTTGTCTTAAGCAAGCGTGCAATACTCGTACCTTCATTGTACGAGGAGCCCTGCAGTGAGTGGGACAATAATAGGCTGTTATTATTAGTATTTACTTTTAATAATATTTAACTATATGTGTACAACGACAGTAACAACAGGTGCGTGGGATCTATAGTTATCACATAGACCGGTCCTGTGCTTCTCGCACTTTTTATATAATCGAGTAATATGTTTTACTAATGATTAAAATAAGTATTTCTATATAATTCAATATAGTTCTTAAAATCGTGTGACAAACCCAGAATGTTATTGCTTTAAAAGATAATCGTAACGACCGTTACCTAAAGCGTTACTTAATACAGTGAGAGAGAAATAATCCTAAACTAAAAAAAATATAAACAAACAAAAGATAATAAAAAAACTGACTGCATATAAAGTGAACTTTGGTGTGCGATCTATTTGGATAGGTTGGATAGGTAAGATTATTGATAAGATTTGTGAAGCAGGCTGTGAGATAGTCCGGGGGACACGGTGGAGATTGTAAAAACTGTCTTTGCACTGTATAAATTCAATCTTTTAGTATTGTATAATTGCAAAGCACACGTGTGAGCACTATGTGGTACCTACTATAAAGCTACCCTATACTGGGCACGTCTGTCATTGACTTGAATGTGCCCTGGCGGCTGAGAGTATGTCACGCTCACTCTAATGTCTCGCTGGTGGTGGCGTATGTGTTGGATCATTAAGTTCCCTTCAAAATGGTTGAGCTGAATGGTGCTGATCCATACGTCATGTTCGTGAACGGGCGCCGTCAGTGGGGACTGGTCATCTCTTGGCTGCCACGGCTTTTTGTTTTTTTTTTTTAATATTTCTTTTCCGATTTTTATGTTTTTTATTACGGGTCTTTCTACATCGTTCTCACATGTTTAATTTCAACAAGACTGATGTAACAAATTTTCTGTAACCATATTATTTAAAAGAGTGTCCATGGAGTTTCTTGCCCGTTCTTCTCCATAGGTACCTACTTCGCTTTGGAATGGGCAACTAGCTTCATATTTCTGACTGACCGACCCCTTGACAATTCAATAGTGCCTGTAATGGGTTTATTTGAAATAAATGCTTTGAGTTTGAGTTTGAGTTTGGAGCATACTCGTACTGTGGAGTGTTGCCCTGTTTGGCCGTGTCCTCGGAGCGAGAGCGAATGGGAAACCGTCATCTCCTTCTGCGAAGCAGTAATGCTTGCGAAGGAGGAGGCGGAGCGCGTGATGGAGAGAACCTTGCGCCCTCACGCCCCTAGTAGCTGCAGGAGATCGCCAGCAGAATCCCGATTGATGGGGTCTATTAGGGCCGATGCCTGCCAGGGTCGCGGATTGTTCGAAAGAGATACCGTGACCCTGTCATAGGCAAATAAAGGAGCACGGGTTGGTTTTAGTCAGTAAAAGTCTGACACGCCCTCCCGCTCCACACAGAGCGTAATTTGATGACTTCCCACCCATAAAAAGGCTGTGAGATAGTGTTTACGAAAACAAGGGTAGCAAAAAAAAAAAGAAAATAAATCAATAGACTGGAATAGATATGGAACTCAATACAATATAACAACACGCCTTCTTTCCCGTTAGGGTTAGGCAGAGGTGTACCTTACTATACACACATTTCAATAGTATAAAGGTGCGAGCCTATTGTTATCAATCAGGCGGAAATCCAGACTCCATGCTGCTACACAACTAACCCGAGACACACTTGTATCACATAATTTCATCAATCCATCTCTAGCAAGTATTCAGCCAGACATAATTCGAAATTAATTAAGTTCTACACCAAATTGGAAGCAACAGCCATGTCCCCTGCAGTGTTTCGTTAATCAAACAGGAGGGCCCAGTCAATCGCAAGCGCCGACATTGGAAGCGCCTTTATTTAGTCGCAGCTAAGGGCCGTTTTCGTAGTTCTAGTGTTAGTATCTACCTACGGACACACGGTTGATCGTACTTTCTCAAGGCGTATAGACATAAGCTCTGAAATTGCACTAATTTGTGCGTTGTTACGGAAGAATGCGTGCGCGCCTCGCATAGAGAGTGCGAGATGCAAGATCGACTGGCGAAAAAGACACCAGACAACTGCGATTTTGGTAAAATAATTTTCCGTTCGTCGTTGTGCCAAAGTGTTTTGTAACGAAGTTACTGGAATCACCAAAGAGGTTGGATATGAGTGACACTGGCTGGTGAATAACTCTAGCAGAGCGTTTTAAAGATGGTTGCGTGGCGGTTGTTATCTGATGACAGATCGTGTCAGGGACCGGCTGTCGTATCACGTCCACGACGAACTTCTATATTCCGGCACAATCATTTACGTATAGTTATTACACTTTTAGATTTTCCACTTATTCGATGACCACTTCTGGTAAATGGAATACGAACAGTGGCACGTTTCTTTTAAAAGATTTTTGATTGTGAAAACAATACCCTCCATTTGGGAGGGTATTGTTTTCACAATCACCAGTTAATAAGACGTCGTGACCAATATAAGGGTACTGCTATGCTGAGTTTAAGCGATGTCGTAAAAACTTACTGTCGATGTCAAAATGATCTTGGTGTACTGATCAATATGGTATGAAGTTCGATCTTGCATCAGTGGCACTGACTCACTCCACACTCACTTCAACTAAGTTTTCACCGTGAGATAATTACAGAATTGTCCTAAGAGCTTTTTCCTAAGTTACTGCTCAGAAATTATGCACAACCTGTCTCGAACAGACCGTCTTGTATGCATGCAATATACCTGATAAAAAGTATCCAATTTTACATTCAGATGTTTTAGCATAAAAGCGTAATGAAAAAACAAACCCACTTTCGCATTTATAATATTAATTAGTCAACAGTTATAATATTTGAATTTAAAGTGCTATAAGCTGGTTATTTCTGATCTCTTGTTGTCTTCCTTCATAATAACATCTCCGTGTAAAGCTCGACAAACCGTCTGGTTTTCATTTTGTAAGCATTACATGCATGTGTATGAAAATCAGGCAAACCATATCATATCCATTTTTTCATCATTAATATAGCACATTACCTTGCTGAGGTCGTTAGACGGTCCTACCCTGCAAAATATTGATCGGCTCAGGTAAAAGCCGATTGGACGAGGCTTATACGACATGATTGGTCAGCTAGGCAGCAAGGAACATGTAGCAAGACGATATGCAAACATGGCGGCCGCCATTTTTTTGAGAAAGATAGCAATTAAATGCAACCAGCATTGAGGTCTAGACTAGTACAATGTGATACAAGTATGCTCATGCACACGTGTGTCACACGACGTTTTTCTACAAACTTGCGAGGAAAAAAACAGACTTGTATTTTTTTTTTTTTTTTTTTTTTAAATGGCATCTCGTAGGTCAACCTATGAGGTTGTCGTCTGCTTAGACGGACTTGCCTGTGGATTCCCTAATAAATTAAGGCCTCCAGCCAGGACTTAAACTTAAATACTAACTAAAAACTAAGCGACTACACGCTAAGGGCACCCCCTGTGGGGTACGAACCTCGGCTTAGGGCGTCGCTGGAAGAGGGCAGCAAATGACTAGCTGGATCAGGAATGATATTTTTTAGGGACGAATTTAAAGCTACAGGCTCAGCGGCGCGGGCTGGCTCGAGCAAGGGTCGGGAGGGGCGTAGATTTGGGCGTCGCGGCGGGCCTCGGCGGCGAGGACGGTAGGACGGCGATCGGGTTTTGGGCTTATGAAGCGTGCTGGTTGCCTTACTACTCTCCTGGAGGAGGGTAGTGGCGTCGTCGGGGGCGATTAAGGTATGCCTTGGTCGGCGAATACTACTAATACGGGAAGGAGTGTAGCGGGCGGCCGCTGAGATCAAGGGGTTGGGGTGTTTTATGCCACAGTCAAAGAAACGCTTCGATAAGCGTTTCATGAACTGGTTTATGGTAGGCATTTTAAGATCGATGTGGAGATTTATATTACGGACATAGAAGGGGGCACCCGTGACCTTTCTGAGGAAACGGTTCTGGAGGGTCTGCATCTTATGGAGATGACGTGGGTGAGCGTGCGCGAATACAACGCAGGCATAGGTCATGATGGGACGGATGACTGCGGTGTAGATGCGCAGCTTGCATTTAAGTGACAGTTTGCAACGGGCTGTCAGAATAAAGTGGAGTCTACCAAGAGCGAAAGCGGCGCGCGCGCGAACAGCCTTAATGTGCTCTTTGAACGTTAAGTTTTGATCAAGGATCACGCCTAGGTATTTGGCTTGCTTCTCCCAAGGGATTGGCTTGCCGTACATAGTGATCGGGCTGGGAAGGGGGGGTGGGACTCGACGACGTCTCGAGAAGAGAACCGCCTGACTCTTATCGGGGTTGACCTCGATTCTCCATTTCCGGAACCAAGCGCCTAAGACGTTTGCGGAGGTTTGGAGAGTACGAGCTATAGCATTGGGACAATGACCGGTATAGTAAACGGCAGTGTCGTCGGCGAAGAGAGCCAACTGAGCCTTTTTACTCTGTGGGATATCGCTGGTGAACAGCGTGAAAACTAGAGGAGATATGACGGAACCCTGAGGGACACCGGCGCGAATAGGGTGAGGGGACGAGAGTGCACCCTCGATGCGATAGCGGAAGGTGCGATTCGACAAAAAGTCTCGTAAGATGAGTACGAGACGATCTGGCACTCCTAGTTGGTAAAGCTTGTATAACAAGCCGTTGTGCCAGACTTTGTCGAAGGCTTTCGCTATGTCGAAGAATAGCACACCCGTCGTCGCGTTACGTTGCATACCGGCGCACAAGTGCTCTACGATACGGTGGACCTGGTGGATACTCGAGTGTTGTGGACGGAAACCAAACTGCTCGTTGGGAATGAGGCTCTTTGCTTCGGCGTAGTCTTTGAGACGCTTATAAATAAGCCTCTCGTAGATTTTGCCGAGAACGTTGAGTAAGCTAATGGGACGGTAGCTGGAGGGCTCAGACTTTGGCTTGCCTGGCTTTGGGATACCGATGACTGTTGCTTCTTTCCACGCTTGTGGGAAGATGTTGTTGCTCATGGCGCCATTGAAGATGGCGGTCATGAGCATTATTAGAGGGGCAGGTAGGAGTTTGTATACCATGTTGGTAATACCGTCCGAACCGGGGGCTTTACGAGCTTGGAGCCCTTTTACGATGTCGTGCACTTCGTCTGGAGTGACGGGAGGCAGAGGATCATCAGGGTCTTCGACGGGAGGGAGGGAGGCTCTTCGTTCGACTTCAGCGTCGACCTTGTTCAGGTGAGCTTGGTCTACTGGTTGGGAGCTGGGAGAACATTGGGACTCTAGGCTGTCGGCAAGACATTCAGCCTTATCGGGACTGTCGAAAGCGACACTATTGTCGGGGCGGATGAGACAGACTTGTATTGCTATTTATCTTTAATTATTGAAACACTTAGTGAAAATACCTACAATTCTCAAAATGATACCGAACAGTTTTTGTTGGCATTTTTACAGTTTGTGTTATGGTAATAAAATCAAAATCAAAAATATTTTATTTCACATAAACCTACATGGGCACATAAAAAAAGTCAGATTCTAGGTGCACGGTTCCAATTGGTCGTTTCCTATGGAGAAGAGCCGGCAGGAAACTCTATGGTTACTATTTTCAAAATATTTGTGTTTAACAATGTTTTCAAATTACAGTGTTAATAGCTATGGGAGGACAGTGTAGGCCGGTCATAAAGTATAAACTATGGTCTATAAACAATCTACAAGGCCTACAACGTTCTCACATTTACAAAATATAAAATTAGCTAATAAAGTAAAAACAAAAACTAATTAAAATTGTAGGTCAAGAAATCGGTCACTATTTGCCGATTTCACCCAAGTTACTGAACGCGTTCAGCAGGGCTAACATGCCAGGACGCGACAATTACTCACTCTCGTATTTTCTCGTCGCGTCTATACCGTCACTTTACTCGTTTTCTGACAGCACTGCCATACAAAATACTTGACTTGTTCTGTCAAACTTGATGTTTCCTCGTTAAACCCTAACATGACCACCTCATTTATCTCGAATTTTGACAATTCAACATGAGAAAATCGTGATTTTCTCTAATTTAGTCGTCCTCGATTTTGACGACGAGAAGAGTCGACAAAATTATGTTTTTTTTTTTTTTTATAGAATATCCAAAATAACATGGCAAATTCATAACTATACTTATTTTCATTCTAGTTCTATTAGACAACATGAGAAAACTTAATTGAAATACTGAATTGACATAATTGATTTGATTGAATTTAATGAAAATACTTAGTTTTAAGCAGCCTACTATACACATTGGAATTAAGTTCCTTTCGGCGGCCGCGAGAGAAAGTTTGGCGCAGGGAAGCACTATTACGTAGATGAGCATCAAGTGCAGTAATAATCAGTCTAGTTTGTCAATTATGGTGATTGGACTGACGTCACGGATGTCAATCAGACATAAAGTCTCTGTGTACTTCTCGCGAAATAAATAAAAACACAAGTTTGTTCTGCAAAAGTTTATTATAAAAATACACCTCTAAGTGCTACCTACTAGTATTAACATTTGTCAGTGTTTATGTGCTGTGTTAAATATAATAACATCTAAAAACGTTTTATCGATCCCCAAGAATACTAAAGTACCTGACACTCGAAGCAAAATAAACAGTGTTTTATTCGTAGACGGGAAACAAACTGTGAACAAACTTTGGTGTGTGCGCCCCGGTTATACTGATACATTGCTTAGCTTATGGTGTCTATCCGTACCATAAACACCGTGAAAACCGCCATAAACGTGTTTCTGAAATAGCGCCATCTGTTGCCTTATCGGTGTACTACTGGTTTTGATCGATTGCACAAAATCATCATCAGCAGGTTACTATGGCTAAGTGCGGTGCCTGTGGCAAGTTTTTGTCGTTGACGGAAGCCGCTAATTGCACTAAATGTAGGTCTTGGTACCATCGAGGGTGCGTGGGTATACAGAATACCGGTCCTTTAGCTACCCCCTGGCACTGTCCCGAGTGTAATAAGAACCTGGTGAGGGACAACCAGGCTGAAACGCCGGTAAGGACCCGTACACCAATACCGGCAGCACACGAGGAAAGCCTCGTTAACCTGATGGACACCAGCCCCATAAACAGCACAGCCCTTGACATCACACGGGAGCTCAACCTTGACATCCTCAGGGCAGAGCTAAATATATTTAAGGAGGAATTTTTGAAGATGGTGCGGAATGAATTCCAGCTGTTCCGTGATGATCTCTCCGAGCTAAGATCGTCACTTAACGCTACAAATGATAGGATGAGTAATCTGGAGGAGAGAGTTGCTGTGTTAGAAAACAAACACACTGAGCCCATAGTATCGTCACAGGTAAATGATTTAATATCACAACTGCGGAACGACATTAATGACCGAGATCAGGAGCTACTCGCAAATGACATACAGATCACTAACATACCCGAGATCAATGGTGAAAATCCAATCCACACGGCGATGTTAGTTGCGTCTAAGATTGGCGTCAAAGTCAAAGCGCGCGACATTGTAAGCGCCGAGCGTGTCGGAGGTAGGCGCATTAACGCTACCCAGGCGATCGCGCCGGTGGAGACCCGCCCCCGCTTCCTCGTAGTGCGCCTCGCACGCCGCGACCTGCGTGACGAGCTGCTGGAGGGTGCACGAGTGCGACGCGGCATGACTACTGCAGACCTGGATATAGCGGGCCCTGTGACGCGCTTTTACGTGAATGAGCGCCTTACGAAGGTAAATAGAGAGTTGTTTCGGAGTGCTCGGGAAGCCGGCAGTCGCGTCGGTTGGCAATTTGTATGGACAAAACGAGGCCGTATTCTCGCCCGGAATAAACCCGGTGACTCCACTTGCCACATCCGCTGTGAGGCTGACTTACAGCGCACCTTCGGACCGGCGCTGGGTAACAGTGGCAATAGCACACATTAAAATTACCATTTCGTTTGTTTTTTTTTTTTTGTTTTGTTAAACCAATTATGTGTATAATTAAACTCATACTTTCTTGTACTGTCACGCTGTTTTTTAAAGTAAGTTTATTCGTAGTACGTGTAAGCATTTCTAAAATGTTAAGTTTGTGTTGCTACTACTGTCTATTATTTTTTACATTGCTAGGTGTATGTCTCGCGGCGCACCTCACTCTCGGTTTTTTAAGCATGTTCCTCTGTCAACTATACGTAAACCAGTTTTATAACGCTACACATATTTATCTACACCTATTTATTACAAAACGACTATTTGATTTTACATACCTATTAATTACATACCGCAGCTTAAAACCTTTTTTATATTTACATTAAATTATTTTCAATATTTACATATTTACAATTAGACTAAAAATATTATTTGAAATTAGAATTGAAACTACGGAACGTGCACAGATAATAATGATATTTCTAAATGACGCAATCGTTTTTTTATTATTGCAATGATGACTAAAGGAGAAAAATTTCTTAAAGTTGGTTTTCTTAATGCTGGTTCATTGGGTACAGGTCATGATAACTTGATTGGTGCGCTCGACAGGCATTGTTTTGACGTTATGGCCATTAACGAGACTTGGTTGCGACCGGGCGAGGAGGGGCGCGCTCCGGTGGTGCCGGGCTACCGACTGCGCCACACGCCTCGGCCGGCGAGTGTGCGCTCGGGTCGTGGGGGGGGCGTTGGCTTTTATCTGCGGCGAGGTTTGAGCGCGCGAACATGGACTGGTGCGATTGATCCAAGGTTCGAATCCGTCGAACAAATGTGGTTAACGATCTCATTGAACGGCAAAAAAATTGCTATAGGTACAGCCTACAGACCACCATGGCATGACCTAGTCCTTTTCCTAGATGCCATAACGGATTCCATTAGTTCACTGGGTAATTGTGACCACTACATGTTACTTGGCGATTTCAATGTAAATTTATTAGACACGGATGGAATAAAAACTAAAAATATTAATGAGTTTTTGAATTGCCTCAGTCTGTCACAGTTGGTCACAACTCCTACCCACTATACAGCATCCAGTGAAACTCTCATCGATCTCCTATGTACTGACCTAAGAGCAAGAAATACATCAGTAGAACCTTTTGGTTCATTAAACGGCCATTCTATTGTAGTTGGTGAATTTCACATTAAACGTGACAAGGTCAAACCATATTTGATAAAATTTCGACCTCTTAAAAATGTGTGCGCGGAAAGTTTTAATTTAGACTTATCGTTTTTAAACCTTCGAGCAATTTCGTCGCTTAACAACGTAAACGATATGGTGCACGTGTTTAACACATATATAATTTCCCTGTTTGATATTCACGCACCGATCAAGACGTGTACTGTAAAGGAAAAGTCGTATCCGTGGATCACAGATACAATCAAGGTTATGATGCGTTTACGTGACGAAGCACTTGGCAGTTATAGGAAAACGAAAGCCGATTCAAAGAAAATATATTACAAAGAGCTAAAACACTTAGTGACTAGTTCATTGTACAATGAAAGAGTTGCGTATTTTAAGCACAACATAAATAATAAAATAAAAAACCCTAAATTTTTATGGAAAAATCTGAAATACACATTAATGCCCTATAAGCCCAGACACGACCTACCTTCACACTTCACAGATCCTGACCTAATTAATAACAACTTTTTAAATGTCCCCGGTAACCCCGCGGCAAGCATATCACTTATAAACTATTATGAAAATCATGGGCATGGTAAAGAAATTTTTGAAATCACTCCAGTGGAAGAGAACGACATCTCTCGTATCGTCTCCAATCTTAAAAGTAACGCTGAAGGCTACGACAACATTACACTGGATATGATTAACATGACTCTGCCATACACGTTGAATGTTGTAACGGACATAATAAATCGCTCCATAGTTACATCTACGTTCCCCGACCTATGGAAAATTGCCTCCGTTAGGCCCTTGCCAAAAAATTCAAATCCATCCACTTTAAAAGACCTACGCCCTATTAGTATATTACCATGTTTATCCAAAGTTTTAGAAAAAGTCGTTAGCCACCAATTAACGCTTTTCTTAGAACAAAATAACGTTTTACCTGATTTACAATCTGGTTTCAGGAAACAGCGCAGTACATCTACTGCTTTACTCGACGTTACTGATAATATATTGTCGGCCCAAGATAAGGGAATGTGCTCATTACTGGTTTTACTCGATTTTTCTCGGGCATTTGATGCAATTAATATTCCGCTATTACTGTCGAAGTTAAATTATTATGGTTTCGACCCCAGCGCTACGCAATGGTTCCGTAGTTATCTGAGTAACAGGGAGCAACTTGTTGACTTGCGTTTGGGTGACGGCACTACCCTTAGATCGGCACGTATATCTGTGGAAAGAGGAGTTCCGCAAGGCTCTATTTTGGGCCCGATTCTCTTTATTCTGTACTGTGCGGATATTATAAAATGTCTTCAGAGATGCAACTACCACATATATGCCGACGATGTCCAACTTTATATATCCTTTAGACCAGACGAGTATTATAGTGCCATTAAGGATCTTAATGATGATCTTCAAAGAATTGCAGCCTGGTCAGAGGAGAACTGCCTGTCGTTAAATCCAACGAAAACTAAATATATGGTAATTGGCACAAGACAGCAGTTGGCTCGACTCCCTGTGACTTTTGACTTGAAGCTAATGGGCGAACAAATTGAGCGGGTGTATGAAGCGCGGAATCTAGGTGTTGTTATGGACAAAGACCTTCGTTTTGAGAAGCACGTAGCGGAATCGGTTAGAAACTGTTTCTATCGCCTAAAAGTTTTATACAATGCGAGGCCTTATTTATCCGAAAAATTACGGGAACAGTTGGTGGAAACACTGGTTTTGTCCAGGTTGAACTATGCTGACACGGTTTACGGCCCACGCCTACTAGCTCGTACAGATCGCCTCATCCAAAGGGTACAAAACGCTTGCGCTCGGTTTTGTTACAATATTCCTCGCAGAAGCCATGTAACACCTTTTCTAAATAAGCACTTTACACTTAAAATGAAGTCCAGACGCAAGCTGCACTTGGCTTGCCTTCTGTTCGGCGTGGTTAAATATCAGAAACCGGACTACCTATATAACAAGCTTAGTTGGGTTACGAGTAGACGGGAATGCGGGAGAAGGCAATGCTCGCAACAGCTCTCAACTCGGTCTCAGGGTACAGCCGCTTTTAGAGGCAGCTTTCGTTATGCGGCTTCCAAGGTATGGAATAACCTGCCACCACCGATTAGAATAATTAAGACGATAGGCGCTTTTAGACGACGCTTACGGCGGTACCTCATTGAAGCGCAACGGAAGTTGGACATGATTACACTAAATGTCTCAATTATATGATGTATGTACGTAACTACTTAATTATGTCAGTAATTCTGTCGGTTAGTGTTGCACGAAAATGTAAAAATGGCTGTTGTTATACTGTACAATTTAATTGCTGTGAACCGCTCTTGATCTTGCTCAAGCTCCGTTTAGCTCGCTGGCTCATGTCCCGTTTATCCTCGGCCCGGAGGGTGTTGTTGCGATATCCGCAGCATTGCTGCGTCCCATTCGCAGTTGTGAGACCTGTAGAATATGAGACAACACATTAAAATAAACGTTTATTTACATTTTTATGCATTGCTATTCCACGTTTTACGTACCCAATGTGTCTGGCCTACTTGCACGCAACTGAAATGTATGATGTCAGGATGGCGCCAGTTGTCCCATCCTTCACCAAGTCCTAGCAGCGGGCGACCCTCTGTGCAGTTTGTGACTTGTCATTCCCATAGATGAGCATAAGACTGTAGAAAGACACCGAGAAATTAGAAATTGAAAATTAAAAATTAGAAATTGGTATGTGGGTAGGTTACCTACCTGTCACCTTATAAAGAATTAATGAAACTGTTTATTTATTTATTTACTTCCAATTTCACTTTCACAAATGTATTCATGTTGATAACCATCGTATTTGGGCAATCTAGATGCCAACCATAGCTAAGAGTTTAAAAAAAAAAGGTTTGAGGTTGCAAAGTGTCCGTAAATAGTCCGCCGCGCTCGGCTGTTTGCAGCGTATTGTGCGTTGCATCAATGTAGTGCACGGATTAATTAATTATACAATGCGTTGGAGCGTGGAAGTCTGGCATCGTTTAAAACAGGTTTTGGTTTGTTCCGGCTCGTTTTCGTTGTTTTTTTTTTTGTTTTTGTTTTGCATTTTACTCTATTTATGTACTTAATCATGACTATTATTATTTGAAACAATTTTATTTTCATATGTATACACACGTCACTTTGCAGTATAAAACTGATTTACATCCGTTACCTCACAATTCAGGTCCAGTTGAAAACCAGCGTCGGGCACTAGTTGCCTGGCATTTTTTGCTGAACTGGGCCTTTTTGGCGCAGCCGTGAGGCACACTACCCTGCAAGTTTCATATTTCGCGCTGTACACTTTTTTATTATTATTTGTATGTTTTTTTCATTGTTTTTCTTATAATTTTTACCTGCTTTGTGTGCCTTTTAGTCTGTGCTAAATAAACGTTTTTTTTTCTTTTTCTTTTTTCTTTGATTAACGAAATCTAGGGAGTTATGGCTGTACCTGCCTACGCAACATAATTACGAAAATCGCCAGTTGAGTCCGCAAAGTTGGTGAGTAAAAGCAATATCATGTGTTTTATGGTGATTGTTACAATATCAACCTTCGCTTTGTCGAATAGTGACCTTCGGCCGATTTATAAATTGTGGTGGATTATCTAGTGAGTATAATAAGTGCCACTAATTGTATATTTTAATTTTAGCATGCCAAAGAAAACAGTAAAAAGTCGGTTTTATGGAACTAAACAAAAATTAAAAGAGGTGGACGTTAATTCAATACAGAACATACTTATTCCGTGCGTAAAATCGACCGATGTTGCAGTGATAAAAATGATTTGTTTTTAATAACTTGCTACATCGGTTTCTCGTCGCGAGATACAGAAGTGCCAAAGTGCCTTTTTCGAGTTAACTCGAGCTTGGCGGTCATGTTAGGTGTAAGGATGACGTAAATAGTAGACAAATTTCGAGAAATCAAGATATCGAGCGTTCTCGCGCTTGTCATGTTAGCCCTGCTGCACACCTAAAACGCTATAAAGAGCTGTCAGTGTCAATATTCCATTAAAAATAATGACACTGACAGCTCTTAAACGTGGTTAAGAAGTGCTGAACGCGTTCAGTAACATTGGTGAAATCGGCACTTACTTTAGACATACATTTGAAAACGTAGATCTCTATGGAGAAGTAGGGGCAAGGAACTCCAAGGATTCTCTTATAAATCATGAAAATTCTAGGTAAATTTTTCGTGTTGTATGGACAATAAAAACGAAAAAAAAACGCCCTGTAAGGAAGTTAAGAGATGACCACGAGAAGACTAGTCTCAACCGACAGCGCCGGTTCACGAACATGATACGTGGATCAGCACCATCCAGCACAACCATTTTGTAGGGAACCGAATGATCCAACACACGCGCCACCATCACTGAGACACTTAACTGTGCATGACGTACTCTCAGCTGCCATGCTCTTTCAAAAAACATCATAATAATATACATGGTACTCATTTTTACAAAATTATAAAACTCTTATAAAATAAACAAAACTATACTTAATAAGCAATGTATTTGGGAGATGATTTAAATCAAAAGAAATCGTTTTCACCTACTGTAATATTCAACAATTAAAACTTGACTTGATTTAAAAAATATAGTTTGATATATTAGAAAAAACAGGGAAATTTCTCTTCCAAATATTAAATTGTAACTATTGGCTGTGGAGCAGGTCCAGGATAAAGACAAGCGTTTTTACATACGATTTAATCATCCAACTTAGATTATGCTTGTCAACATAGTGTGCTTATTGCTTCTCGTTTAGATGAGGAATATCGAGTGGTATTTTATTGAAAGAGAAGGGAAGGTCGTGAAAGAGTAGGTCTACGCCAACAGCCTAGCAAAAGAAGAATGATTTTATATTATTATTGCTCTATTCAAGACCTCAAAGATGGAATTCGTGAAGCTATCGAGGACATAGGGCAGCCACTTTGCGATTTGGTTATGGAAAATTTAATGAAAAGGATATGGTTCTGTAAGCGTGGTCGTGGTGGACATTTGCCTGATGTTATTTTCCACTTTTAACGGCATACCTTCCTCTTTATAATAGAATAAACATCCGATCATTTATATTAAAAAATGGCATTTTTCTTTGAATATCAAAATGACACCTCTTATTGGAAAGACCTTTATTTAAAATACATGATAAATGAGAATCATCGCAAAACTAACTAGTCCAAGATTCATAGTTTTGACAAGAGTCAGGCTTTCTAAAGAACCATTAAAAGCTTGAAAATGCAAACTCGTCTGTCTACTCGTAGAATTTGATAAAACGAAATAAAGAATGAAGCTACCGTAAAACGGGGTGAATAGGGATGCAGGGGTGAATCGAAATAGGGATGCAGGGGTGAATCGAAACGAAACTTTAAAGGGGATTTTAACATTGAAATAATTATGTTTGTTGCCAAAAATGTCGCTTATGCATTGACTGTATTATAATTAACGATTAAATGCCCTTGTTGGCAACAAACTCTATTATTTCAATGTTAAAATCCTTTTAAAGGTTCGTTTCTATTCACCCCTGCATCCCTATTCACCCCGTTTTACCGTTACTTTAAAATTTCGTGGTTAATTTTAAGAACGCACCTATCAAATGTCAAACTAGTGTCATAACGAAAGAATATTGATTTATATCTTTATTTCATTCGAAAGTCTGTGTCTTGTAAAGTAAAAGGATTGAAACGATGTTTCTAACATTTTCTTTTTACTACCAGTAATTCTTCTAGGGTTCTTCAATGTCCATTTCATCAAACAGAAATAATACAAATAATCTATCATTGAGTTTGACATTTTAATTCGAACGTTCCATATAGTAAGCAAAATTTCCCCCCAGATGCGCCAGATGTCCGGTTACTACGGTCACTTAAAAAGGGTTGCGGACTGAACAGTTGCGTAATTTCTCAAAAAATTGCCTCTAAAACAGATGTTCGTAACATTCGATTAGCGATTACGCTAGTGGAAAAGCCAAAATTAAAATGGGGTTGACATAAGCTATAGTAAGCTATAGCGTAGTATCATGTGAAGCGCTAGCGATTGAATGAATAGAATCGCTCCGAAGCGAATGCCCTTTTTTTGGCCCTCTGAACTGTCTAATATATTTTTAAATCTAGTCAAATTTATTTTAGCAGAAAACACTGTGGTGTTGTTAAATGTACATAGTTCTAGTGATTCTACCCTACCGTAAGGCTTGCAAAATGAATACAATCATGGTTACATACATACTGCCTCGTTGGTCTAGTGGTCGCAATCGCTACTGCTGAGCATGAGGTCGTGGGTTCGATTCCCAGGTCGGGCAACGTGTTATTGGGTTTTTCTATCTGGAATTTCTCAGTAGCAGCCCGAAGTCTGGATTTGTGCCCGGTTGATGGCAATAGGCTCGCCCCCTATTACATGGGACTTAAACATAACTGGCGAAATGTGGGTGTACTATAGGTACACCTCTGCCCAACCCTTCGGGGAAATAAGTCGTGATGTGATGATGTTTATGTTAAATTGAAACAATTACTATTTTATAAAGGGCATTAAAATATAGAATATTATTATCTAAATGACAAAATTTACAAAACATTTTTAATTAAATTGTTTTTATTTTAATTATAAATGATATTATTGTTATAAACGAACTAATAAATCAAAATATAGCCGTTTTCCTCTCTCCTACTTATTTTTATTTAATTTGATCCTTCTGCTGTAGCCTTACAGAGTCCATGTTTTTGTACCTAGCTTTAAACCCTTTGTTACATATTTTTACAATATGGAATGGAATTAATAAATGAATAAACATGCCGGTGGACAAAACTCATTGTTAGATTCTCGGAAAGTGTTAATTGCCTAACAATAACAATACCCAAAGCCCCATGTAACAACAGTTAACAGTTCGGGTCAGTCGCATTTTAGCGACAATTTCGACAGCATTTCACTGGGCAGTTTTACGAAAGTTTTAGAGAATCACTGTGTATCACTGAAGAATCTAAAGTCAAATCAAGATGAAATTGGCCAGTTATTTATTTATTTTATAAATTCAATTTTCTTAAAGTTTAACAAGGCACACAATCAGATCTCTGGTTTCTATCTTAGCATGCCATGGCCTGAGATTTATTGAGTTATTCTTCTAGAATTTCTATCAAATTGGCCAGTTATTTTTCTAGAATTGCTACCACATACAGACCGCTACACGAAATCTACTTAGATTTCGTGTAGTCATAAAGTTCATTGTCGCGTATTTTAAAAAGCGTGATCGTCACGCTATTAAAATATTATATATGATGGAACTGCTATTTCGGTATCGCACCAGCGGCGGCCGGCGGCGGCCGGCGGCTGATCAAAAATGATGAAAACAAGTGCACTCGGGCCTAAATTCTTTAGGCAATGTTGATCACATGCGCAATAAAGTTTTATGCATCATCATAATATGTTTTAATTATAAGAATAAAACGTGCTCGGAAGGAGGTTGTATTCCAGTAAGTGTTGGCAGGGATCTTCACTATCTTTCGGGCTCTAGGATTGAACTGATAGCCGTTGAACACCTCTCCACTCCTCAAGCACCGCAGTACATGTTGCCTCCTTGACTCTACGTCACTATGTACTAGCGACAGTTCCCGGAGGGCCATTATTGAGTATGCAAGTCACCCCCTGCCAGTTTATCCGTTTATATATAAAACATTGATCATGGAGGGGCTATAGTCCTTCCATAGTTTTTGGTAACCGTCCACTACAGCCACCCTAACACATTGTCTAATATCTAGTGTGTATTTGGACATTGATATTTTAAATCAATAATCCTACACCAAACGGGGGTTGTCCTTGGGTGCACTTGCACAGTGTTTACAGGGATAATCGACGGCTGGCGCTGCATTACGTTAAAATTGTCTAAAGAGCATCTGCGAGTTGTCTTTGGCCTCTTGTACAGTCCAAAAGTCCAGGACCCCAGAGTCCCAAGAATGATGTCAAAGATACTTCAAATAATTTTAATTTTTATTTTAATTAAATAACAAAATGTATGTATATATATTTTATTGCACACCACAAATACACATAACGAAAGGAAAAAGCAAAATATACAATACTTATCGCTTTTGGCGATCTCTTCCAGGCAACCTAAGGAAATAAATAATAATAAAAAACTGTTAACAAACACAACTTTCCAACTATAAATAGAACATTTCAGAAAAAAGTGTATCGTTGGTGTACGTGAAACAATCATTGTATCACAAACACCAGCGCCATCCAAACTAGGTGACATTTACGCTACTTATTATCTTATATTGACATATTTGTGGGTGTGAATGTATGCGTGTGTGTTTTGAAATACCTTTAATTGATTGTTTTGAGAAGATCATGGGCATGTCTTAGAACCAAATATTCGAAGAAATGTGGCATCTACCAATTCGCACTGGGCCCGCGTGGTGGATTACGGCCCAATCCCTAACACATGCTCTGATTATGCCCTCACACAGAGAGGAGGTCTGTTTCCCAGCATTGGGAACAATATAGGCTGACAATGAGGTTATGTATAAATGCAATTTTATTGATACGGTTGTAGAGTAATTCACACACTGTCCTTCTTGCGCTTGTTGTTCTTAAATGAGATTTTAGCGTGCTAAGGTAAGCATGACGGTCTGAACACATGACCTGTCTTACTATGTGTGTCTTACAATGTACAGAGCATTGTTGGTACAGTCAGCCCCGAAAATATGTTTACACGAGCATGGTACCATTTTATTGTTAATAACCATTAATCCATAACATTGTATCCACCGCATAGGTACAGAACACAGTACCTTTGCAATTTACTTTACTTAAACAAAGTAAATATTTCGACCCTAAATATCTATACATCCTCACAAACATGTATACAGTTATAATTTAATATCGTGGTAAACAAATCTAAAACTTCATGCAATTCAAAGTTCAACTTCTGGAAGAGAAATAAGTATTTAGTTGAATATGTCATAAACAAATTCCATTTTTTCTGACGCGTCTATTATTTTCATGACAACTGTCACCTCCAAAGGTCACCGGGACTCACCGAGATCATTCTGGCGTCTTTACTAAGACAACCGTTTAGAAGCTTTTTATGAAGAAAAAAATTGTACTTATTTCGGAATCAGCGTGATGACTGACCTGTTTTTGAAAAAACCTACTCTAAGGGAGATAGTGTTAGTCATAAGCTGCGTAACTACCTTCTTTTGTGTACGAACTTCAATATAACAACCATGTGACCTCTCACGGTCATTTAACTTAACGTGTTAATTTAAGTTCGATAATGCAATGCAAAAAAATAAAAACCGCAAAATACTGTGCGGAGGATATCTGTACCATATTCAGTTTTTATGTGAAACTAATAGACTCAAACTCAACTTCAAAAACTCATAGCATTTATTCAAATTAAACAATTGCAGGCACTTTGAATTGCCAAGAGGTCGGTCGGTCAGTTCAGAAATATGAAGCTACGAGTATTTGCTCATTCCAAATTGTAGTGTACCTACTACTACGAAGAACGGACAAGAAACTGAACGCTCACACTTTTAAATAAATATTTTTTGTTTTTATTTAAAATTAGTTACATCAGACATGTTGAAATTATACATGTGACAGCGATGTAGAAAGACGTGCACGTTAAAGGCGTCGTAATAAAAAAAACAATACCTACATATAAAAAAAACCGTGGCAGCAAAGAAATTACCAGTCCTTACTGACGGCGCCCGTTCACGAACATGACGAATTGATCACCACAATTCAGCTTTGAAGGGAATACAAGAATATTTACGGTGGTTTTGTTACTGATGATAATTAATATGGTTTTTACCTAATAACGAAAACAATGATATCTTACTGTCGGATTTTTTTTTGTTCTGTCAAAAAAATGTGACTAAATACTTAGCATGACAGCAGAAACTATCACTTACGGTTCTTATAACAAGTTTTGATAATAATTTCTAACGTACGCTACTAGGAAAAACAGAGGTATCGTAATTTACGATCGTCGTCAACGTCAGTCTAATGACTTATTTCAACGGCTAACATGTTTTTGGCAAACCACCAAAAAAATCGAGCTTTGCTTCTGGCAACTACAGTTGCCAAGATTGATTTTGTATTAAACGACTCAAAACTTCATTTTAAAGAGCGTAAGGCTTATTACAGGTTATTTTAAACAGTAAACGAATAGATTATCTGGACACAAGATTGCAACATGACAGAAATAAATTTTATTGAGAATTAATATGTGAAGTTGCGAGTCGGCCATTTTGTGTTTTTTGTTGCTTTTTTGTTATTGTACGCCGCGCGTGCTCCTTGAAATAATGTCGAAAGTATTCTATTTTAATGTTTATTACTAATGTTATGGTACCAAAAGAAGCAAAAACCCAGTTTCATTTTAATATTTTATTCAGTGATACTAAGTGAAATGAGCGTGAAATGTTCCAAAATCGAAAGTGTCGAAAGCGTTTTCGGTGAAAATTTTTGTTTACGTATTTTAAAGTGGTAATTTATCGTAATTACTTAAACCTGCAGGAAACTCTGTATGTTACTAAAATGTTTAGACATAATATTAATCATAAAATGTGAAATGGTGTATAAATATCTTTTAAATGTGCTGGATAAAAGGAATATTAGCTACAGGTGAGTTCAAGGTCAAGTACTCGTAAATGTGTCGTATGTATTATTGTCTAATTTATTATAAATCTTTCAATATTCTGCAGTATTATGACATAAATATAAACTAGAGGGTTATATCTATTTATCAAATGATCGAAACCGGTTAAATAAAAGCAAATTTTCTTCTTAGCTTTGTTTTGAAATCGCAAAAAAAAACCTACTCTTTTATTCTCTTGTTAGATTCTAACTAGAAATTATCATATTAGAATCTTATTATCCCTTAAAAACGCTTTATAAACTGGCCTTTCTCAACAAAAAAAAAATCTCGTTCTTACAGTTTTTGTATAAATCGACTTAAATTGTACATCTAGATTTAGCGATTAATTGTGTGAAAAAAAAAGTGAGGGTAGATCCTTTTATTTTTTAAATTAATATTTTGTTCCACAATTATTATGTTTTTTTGTTAAAAAGTACAAATAACTATTCTAGTTTATAAAAAAATAATAAAACTTGTACATATTGCCCAATATTTTACACAATAACACGTTATGAGACTCAAACCGGCAAAATATGTCGACCTTGACTTTGGTCTCACATAAAATATTATATACAGAACGCTTAAAATAATAACAAACGTTCCTTTATTTCCTATCTTACCCTCCACTCTAAACATTAAACAAAAGAACGCTAGGCCACTTGGAGCGATTGTAAATCAAGTTTTATCGCGCCCGCCCGGTCGGGTGTCAAGTGTCGTATTTTAATGGCCACTTTACTTTTTTTCATCGAAAGCTATAAACGGCACTTATCAACGTCAACATTTACAAAAAAAATGCTATTGATTCTAGTGGCCCCTTCCAAAAGATAGTTTCGTAGGGATAAGAATGGGCAAGAAACTCCATTGTTACTCTTTTAAAATGTTTTACAATATTTTGTATTTTGTTGTAATATTTAACACATTACTCCATAAAAGATGTGTATGTACTTTATATAATCTGAAAAACGGTTGATCTATTTTATCTTCATTTCTAGTGTTATAATGATGTCTATCACTTAACTGTTAACTGTCTTATCTTTCTAACAGTATAAACGGCCGAGCTTAGTCGCGCCGCAAGAGATGTAAAATGAGGTCCCTATTGTAACTTTGCATCTAGCGTGATTCCTAGAAAACTGTCTGATTAATAAATCCTAGTTTTTTTCCGTTCAATATGATGTCACATTCGCAACTCCTAAAATTAGGTAATTTTAATCGAATGCATAAAATTCGTTTTGGGTTTTTCTTATTTAATACCAAATTGGAAAACAAACCAATCTTGGACCTGAAGAATACAGTTATTCACGTCATCAAGATTTTGAGACTGTCAGTCTATTTTAAAGATCAATGAAGTGTCCTCTGCAAATAACACCATCTTTGGTTGATTTTGAAGTAATTGGGGTAAATCATTAAGGTAAACTAAAAAGAGGAATGGACCCAACATCGAACCTTGAGGAACGCCCATTCTCATTTCAGACCCTAATGACTTTATACTGTTTACTTGTATTTTAACCTTTTTATCTTTCAGGTATGATCTGAGCAAATCAAGAGCTGTATTCCTAAGCCCATAGTCTTCTAGTTTCAGCAGAAGTATCTCATGGTTTACGCAATTGAACGCCTTATTGAGGTCGCTTAAGGTTCATATGGTATCTGGTGCTTTTTGAAAAAAAATGTTTAGGGTGACACCAGCGTCAGTGGTACAACGCCCTTTGGTAAAACCATACTACTGTTGATGAAAGTGTGAATTTGTATTAAAGTGACGTAACATTTGATTGCGCATGATCTATTCAAACACCTTACTGAGAACTGGCAGAATTCACACAGGCCTATAATAATTGGGCTCTTTACTAGCACCGGTATTGAACAAAGGGATTACTTAACCGTGTTTCATAAGATCTGGAAAGACTCTTTAAGGCGATGCCCAAGCATAGTCCTATTTCTCTGCGAGATCGACGCGGAACGAGATGCCCAGACGAAGAAGGTTGCCGACACAGCCCGACGTATTAGCAAGTTTAAGTGGCAGTAGGCAGGGCACATAGTGCGAAAAACTGATGGCCGATAGGGCAGAAAAGTTCACTAATGGAGACCACAAACCGGCAAGCCCAGCGTAGGACATCCACCAACAAGGTGGACCTAATGAAGGTCACAAAATGTTAGTTATTCATCCAAATTTATTTTGTTGCCTTCAAAGCATGCTCCTTCAAAAACGATACACTTACAATCCAATCACCAAAACATGTTTAAACGCATTTTCCGCAACTGGGTTCAGTTCTCACCGCGAATATTCTTTTGTTTACGTTGACGTCGTGGTGGGGCTTACGCGCTCCAGAACTCTGCCTGTCCGGTCTGTGCCGGTAGAGTTTCCTTTGCCGAAACAGGTCTAGGATGAGGAACCAGACCAAGAGAGATACATAACCGGCTGGCAGCATGTGGCGAGCTGTTGGGCAATAGCGACCCCACGGACCTTATCTCCTGGGATTATTCTTGTCTGGCTCTGGCTTCCTTTTATTAGCCGGCTGAAGTGAAAACTGATGAGGAACAAAGCTTCCACCTCTTTCTTGCCTTCATTGGCCGGCTTGAGTGGAGATTCGCATGAGCAAACGTGCTCGGAGGAAGGAAGTATTCCAGTAAGAAACTGGTAGGGATCTTGACCGTACTTCCGGGATTGTACTTATAGCCGTGGAATACCTTTTCACTCCCCAAGCACCTCAGGACTTGTTGCTCCTGGTCGCTATGACACTGTGCTAGTGACTGTTTTCGGGGGCGCATTATTGAGCGTGCTAGTCACCCCCCATTTTATCTGTGTATTTTATATAAAACATTGGTCAGGCAGGGCCCATAGTCATTCCATAGTTCTAGATATCCAGGTCACGTAGCCACCCAAACCCATAATCCAATATCTTTGTTTCTATATCCTGCAAAAGTCTTACACCAACCGAGGATTGTCCATGGATGCACTTGCATAGTGCGAACAGAGATAATCGTCGGTTGGTATCTCATTTAATTTTAAAACGTCTAACAGGCCTCTGCAAGTTGGCTTCGGCTCCTCGTACGCGTTCCAAGGGTCTGGGACCTCAGGGTCCCGATATATGACAAGTTTTTTTTTATTTTAAACTTTACTATAAAGGTTTCAATTAGCTTAAAAAGTTGAATTATAAATATATATATACAACGTTTATAATATAGCATATAACAACATAGAAACTTTAAAAAAGTCAACCGGAAACGCACAATATTTTAAATAGCTCAAAAGGAAGTAGGTCAATAGAAACATTAACATAAATTCAAACGGAAACCACAATATTTTAAATACATCTACATAAAAACTTTGTGAGGTTTAGTCTATTAACCGGTAATACCAGCATTAATTTAATAAATAACATGGAAGTCAGATTAGTACAAAGTAATCGAAAAAAGGTAAAATTAAAATCAGATAATGGTTTGCCGCCCATAAATAATGTCTTATAATGCGAAGATTTTGCAAAAAAGTTAGTAAAAAAATGGAATGAGGCACCAACCGACGATAATCCCTGAACGCGATGTGCAAGTGCACCCAAGCACAACCCGAGGTTGCTGCAGAATATGGAGAAAAGAACATATTGTTGTATTGGTTTGGGTGGCTAAAGTAGACTGGTTACCAAGAACTATGGAAGGACTATGGCTATGATTTCCCATAAATAGAAGATGCCGCTTAAAATTCTGGAAAATTGTAAGAAAAAACTTTTCCACAGAGAGAGTAATTTCTATGATTCAGTACCAAAATCTTTATGTAAATAGTATGACAATCATTTAACTCGCATTTTATTTGTTGTACTGCGGAAAAGCAATCCTTTTGTTACCCCTGTCTACCCCTGTCTAACGTCCTGCTCATTCGCCAGACTTAAATCCCATTGAGCACGCATGGCATATGTTTCAAAGTAGAGATTTGCCAAATATGGATGCCATACAAACACCAGAAAATCTTTGTCGCCTGTTACAACGGACGTGGGCGGCCATTCCACAACGTGATTTGAATGAACTCATTTTGAGAATGCCGAATCGCTGCGATGGTGTTATAATGCATTCTGCTTATTATGGTCCCACTGCCGGAACACAGGCCTCCTCTCCGTGAGAGGGAGTGGGCCGTAATCCACCACCGCCGCCGTAAGCCCAGTGCGGGTTGGTAGATGTCACATATCTTCGAATGTTTGGTTCTAAGACATACCGGTTACCTCACTATGTTTTACTCCACCGTTTTGAGAGCAGTGGTTATGAAATAATCTACACAAAGTAAAGCACTTGTCTGGGTTTGAACCTACGACCTACAACTCGTAAGTCGCGGCCGTTACAACTGGGTCGCCACTGCTGTGTGGCGGGAATACAGACTACTAATCCTTTATTTTACGCAAATAAATTATTTACCACATTTAATTAAATGTCAGGATTAACTAACTTAGGTAAAAAATCCAGCATCAGCAAAATTTGCGAAAAGTCTTTATTAATGCAAAAGCAGAGAGAGTACTTCGTCGATCTACACAAATACGAAAACATTTCATGAACCAAAAAATACATTTTATTTAAGTTCAATAAGACAAATAAATATATTTTAAATACCTTGCTCCCTAGTAACTTTTTTGTGTGTATATTAAATCCATGCTGCGCATTCTTATTGATATTTTCCCAAGTGTCCGTTACTATTATAGTGAACGATTCTGTTACAAAGAGAGATACAGCATGTCGAGTCTGTAAAAATCTCACCGTGAAGACTTGCGTGGCGAGAACGGTCAGTGTCATCCCGTCTTGGTCAATCCCTAGCATCAGTGGCACTGACAGCTCACTGAGCAATGCACAAAGTTTTCAGGGAGAGAAGGTTACAGTATAAAAAGCATGTTAAAAAGGTTTTCAATAAAAAATCTAAAATCTTTACCTAATCAAAAACATACATCAATGGCCTTGTGACACCATGAGCGCATGCAATATAAAACAGTTTCAGACCGACATTAACTTTGCACATACATGGAACCCTTTTTTGGTCCTTTTATTTTGCTTTGATGGACATACCACTCATAGGATATGCGTGGTATGTCCTCTCTCCCTACAGGTAATTTCTGCTTTTCTATTTGTGAAAATGGAGCAATTTGGTTCCTTAATTGTTGGCACAGCGTTTCTAGGCAACATGTTCCCCGCTCCGACGCCGGTGCGAGTTGAAGTATTTGTAAACGCTCCGCAGTCTTTATTAGTAAAAAGTTGTTTTAATTAAAAGAAATCAACCAAAAACTATTGCGTATAGTGAAAAACTAACCTATAAACAAAACTGTTTAAAATAATAGCAATATTCGAAGTGACTTTAACAAAAGTGAGCAAAAAACGATTTACAAGTTCAAAATTATCGTTAAAAGTGGACTTTCGTGTGTTATCATTGTGTCCCGAGTGCGCGAGCGACCTTCAAAGTGAAAGCAAGGTTACTCCACTAACACTGGCACCCTAGTTTAGGCATCAGTTGACCTATTTGAACAGCAATTCTTGTAACACGCCTGGTTCTGAGGCGGTCGTGTGGATTGACAAGTTAAAGAGTGGCAGTTCGAATCCAACGCAGGAGAGCTCTTTTTGGATGTTCATTTGAACGGTTTTCAACAATTTCAACATTATTAGTTATACACAACACAATTTATCAAAGAGCTTTGTATAATTATAAACCGTACGAGTATTTACTACGTTTTCGGTGCAATGGCGGTGCCACGCTCTCCACCGATCATACCTCAGCTTAATCCTCCAACCAATACCATACATTACAGCTCGGACTCAGCCCTAAATAATATGTCGAATACCTCGGATCCGACTGACAACAACTACTTTAACATTACTAAGCGCCAGAAACGCACTTTTGATAATATCAAGGAACCATCCGGCCACTCATCCGAATTAAAAGTAATGCTTGACCAAATCAAGGACCAGCAAGACACCAAGTTTGAGCTGTTAAATAATGCCCTAGCTATCATAATTACCCAAAATCAGGATATTCAGAGATCAGTCGAATCGTTAACCATTAAACACGACGACCTTGTAGCTAAAATCAATCTGCTGGAACAGGAAAACAGGAAGATAAGAATGCGCACTGTTCAACAATTGAAATTCGGAACTTGCCGAAGCAGGAAAACGAAAATAAGAAAGTGCTTATCGACATAATCCAACAGATCGGTTCGACACTGGGCCTTGAAACACCTATACACCAGTCCGAGATTAGGGACATTTTTCGCTCAAAGTCTGAAGCCGTATTTGTGGATTTCACCACTACTCTCAGAAAGGAATCACTGATTTCAAAACACAAGACTTACAATAAATGCAGACGCGAAAACAAACAGCCGCAATTGAACTCCGAGCATATTAAATTACCTGGAATGCCATGTACATTATACATCTCGGAGTACTTAACAGCTAAGGCAAGATATCTTTTATACGTTGCGCGCTCAAACGTTAAAAACAAAAAGCTTCTAGCGGCCTGGACTTCATTCGGGAAAATCTATGTTAAAAAAGAAGAGGACTCGACACCAATTTAATTGCATTAGTTATTTACTTTGGCTTCATGCTCACGTTTATATGTTTAAGGTTTCATTATTATTGCAGAACTACACACACACACACACACTCCTCGTCACGCTCATCCTTCACTCAACTCAACACGCACGTCATTCAAGCGAGTCCATACCCTTGGCTATGGTGTTTACCCTAGCCCACTATTTTGCACTATGTCAAACCCTTGCATACAAAACTACGAAGGTTCCAGAACTGAGTTTATTCGACTTCATTTTCAGCATTACGTCACGTTTTCGGCGTGACTGTATCTTTCTCATTGTAAAATCAAATGACTCTTATGCAAACTATTAACGAAATAAACTCTGATCTGGACGCTATTCAAGTAGCTAAAACAATAACCTGTGACATAGAAAATGCAAAAAATTATGTGAAGATAAATAAAAATACTATCAATATCCTGTCTCAAAATATTCGTAGCATTAACTGTAACATGCCCAATTTCGTTACGCTTCTCCAAAGGTCTGAAATACCTTGGAATATTTTAGTACTTACAGAATGCTGGCTGCCGGCTGCAAAGTTTATCCCTTCTCTCGACAACTACAATCATATAGCGACCACCTCACACAAAAGTCAAAATGAAGGAGTTGTCATCTATTATAACAAGCTTCTTAGCGTAATATCTGAAGAACCTACAGTTACTGATGCTAACTGCCTTGTATTAAAACTGGATCGAGATACTTGCATTGTAGGATTATATCGCCCACCTAGTCAATCAAACACTGTTAAATTTATAGACTCAATTAACACGCTACTAAATAATCTTAAAACTTTTAAAAACATTTTCTTTTGTGGTGATATTAATATCAACATAGTTCCGAACAGTACCGATAAACGATCATACGACTACCTGAACACCTTGGCTAGCCATGGTTTGCTGCCGGCTCATACTCTGCCTACGCATGGATCAACATGTTTAGATCACATGATGCTGAAAACTAAAATGGACGCTTGCTGTTTTGTTTTTGAAACATCCATCACTGACCACGAAAGTGTAGCTATTAGTTGTAGACCTAAAACGCGTCTGAAGTATCTTAATCAAACATATTGCTCGATTAACTTCTCCAATCTGGACAAAATATTGCAAAACACGGATTACCAGCCTATCCTTGACTGTCAAGACGCTAACGTATCAACCGATCTCCTCGTGGCTCACCTATCCTCAGCAATAAAAAATAATACCTGCATAGCTAAAACTTCAAAAAGAAAACTAACAACAAAACCATGGGTAACTAAAGGGCTTCTTCGCTGTATGAGAAACCGGGATAACTTGCACAAAAATTAAAACGTTACCCTGACGATGAGATACTAAAATTAACATACAAGCGCTATAGAAATTTTTGCTCATCCTTGCTTAAAAAAGCTAAGAAGAGCTATGAAAAACAGGAGATTGAAAATGCAAAGGGTAACAAAAAACAGTTATGGGATGTCATTAAAAAAATTAGCGGGTCTGACAAGAGGGCAGACTTCTCTTCATGCCTCTTGTCATCTAATAGTCCCGAGGCGGACCTAAACGACGTCAACAGTTTCTTTGTGAACGTTGGAGCAAAGTTGGCAAATAAAATCTCTTCTTCGAAATCTTCAACTCCTAGCCACACCATTGATCACACATCTGTAAGTCCTTTAAACTCGCTTGTCTTCCTTCCTACCGATGAAGAAGAAATTCGCAACCTCATTGGGGACCTGAGGAAAAATTGTGCGGTCGGAATCGATCAGATTAGCAGCAAAATCATTAAGAGATACGCAATCTACCTCTCTTCTCCCATAACACATATCTGCAATCTGTCAATTTCAGCGGGGGTTTTTCCTCAGGCTTTTAAAACAGCTGTTATCAAGCCCATCCATAAGGCTGGAAAAAAAGACTGTGTCAATAACTACCGGCCCATCTCCATTCTACCTGCTCTGTCCAAGATATTGGAACGCCTTATAAATCAGCGTCTAGTTAAGTTCTTGGAAGCCAATAATCTCCTTTCGTCTTCACAATTTGGTTTTAGAACTGGCAAAAGTACCAATGATGCAGTTAACGACCTGTTTAACTCTGTTGTATCCAGTTTGGATGACAGAAGGAGATGCCTGACGGTGTTCCTCGACCTTGCAAAAGCGTTTGATACAGTGTCTATTCCGCACCTTCTAAAAAAACTTGAACGGCTCGGTATCAGAGGAATCTCCCTGAAACTGATGGAGGACTATCTAACTGGTAGGAAACAACGAGTAAGGATAAATGACTGGCTCAGTGATGAGCTCTCAGTCAATTTTGGTGTACCACAAGGTAGTATAATTGGCCCAACACTATTCCTAGTGTACATTAATGACCTCTGTCAACTTTCTCTTCTAAAGGGAAAGATCATTACTTTTGCTGACGATACCGCACTGTTCTTTAGTGGTGACGGATGGGAGGAGGTTTTCGATGTTGCACAACTGGGTCTAAATCGTGTCAGTAACTGGCTGCAAGACAATGTTTTGACTCTTAACGTCGCTAAAACTAAGTACATAGCATTTGCACAAAGGTCTAACTTGCTCCCACCCTCAACTTTAACAATTACTGCTCACACCTGTGGATCCGAAAATACCCAGTGCTCTTGTCCTTCTGTATAAGGAATGGGACACTCTCACTGTCAGACAAACGTTCGTACTACGTACATTACTTAAAAAACATTCTCAAATGCAGTTTGACGCTAACCTACTCAAAGACAAACGACGAAAGGGTAGGGTATGTCCCACGGCTCAATTCAAGTCAACACTCCCTAAAAGATTATTTTGCTTCCTTGGGCATTATCTGTACAATAAATAGAATAAATTTCTAAACTTATATCCAAAAAGTCAATCAAGTTGCATTAAAGAAATAAAAAAATACTTAAAAACTCTAGACTATGATCAAACTGAGAATCTTTTAACCGTTCTGAAATAAATTAATTCGACCAACCCCAACATACATAGCTGTTCCTCAACTCCTTGAAAAAACAACTCTTACTGCACTCACTCCACGAAACTCACACACTGCTCATCTGAATTACTTGCATATATGTATCACCTATTAGTCTAACACTTCACACCAGATAAACACTCACTCACACAAGGTCTGAAGTGACTCATTATCTTCTGCAGAATTATAGGTAGGTATTCCTTATTCCTTATTATTATGACTTTTTATTTAATTTGTCTAATCATAATTATTGTTTAACTCTTACTAAGTTTTTATTTTTGTTATGCATATTGTTTAATCTTCGACTCCTGCACGGTATCTCTGTAAAAGCTAATTCTAGCCGTGGAGGGGGCCTGGTGACCTGTGGCACAGGTTTTTGTCCAAAACCTATATCAGGCACCAGTCTCTCACAAAGGTGGAATACAGCTGAAACATTTGTTGTACGCATTAACTTTAAGTCAGCTTTGTGAAGAGAAAATAAATGATAAATTATTATTATATTATTATTATTATGTTCCCATAAAACGTGACCTAGCAATTTTTATGAAAAATTCTACAAATGTAAGCAATTAAAAATATTTTTCCTCCGCGGACGTCTTATCCCGGATACTCGTAGTACTCAAACTTGTAATAAAAGGTAGGTGAGGGACGCGCGGGCAGCTACTGGAACGCTTGAGATAATAACATGTTTTGCTGAGGGTGGCAAAACACTGATAGCGCAAGCACTCTTTGGTTCATAATTAACTACTGATGAATTTGTTCTTCGAAAAGGAATTGGGCCTGGCAGAGCCCCGATACCGTGATAAGGATCGAAATGATCGGCGACAAATATGAGCGTCCGTCCTGATCGCTTCCGGTATTAAACCTACGTTTAATATCGGAAGCGATCACGGGCCTGTCCGAGGCAGTCTAAACATTTATTTTGAGCTGAGAGAATCCGCACGATGAAGCATACACTCCGGTCTACGCGGCTGCAGGCTGCTATAGGATCCGAAAAATTCCTACCCGAACATTAAAATCGATGGTCAGAGCACTACGCGATGTGTCACGCAGACTTTTACTTTTTACAGTGCAAATATCGAAAAAGCAAAGTGTCCAAACATTCCTCGGAGACTTTTGGACTTATGAGCAGACGAGAATTGCCATTCACGCAGCCATCTTCGTCAGATAAGAGGGCCTTAAACCTATAAATTAGAAAGCTGACGTGACGCGACCATGCGTGCTCAAACACCCGTGACACCCGTAAGGTCGCGATTGAGCAAAACCGAGGGTTGAAAGTGTTTGCTCAGCAATTAGGGAGAACCCATCTGACGATATTAAGAACTGTGAATGGCAGAACCGTGACTTTGAAATTCTAGAGGATGTCGAAGATTTTTACGGGCACTTATATTCATCGCGGACGGCGAAACCAGCGGTACAAAGTGAAAATGACCATGAAGGAAAAGAACAATAACGCACCTAGAGGCCCCCAAAACTATTAACCAACGACACGCCAAGCGTAATACGCTGGTCTGGAGTGGACAAGGTATCATCGTGAACGGTGAGTACATCTCACTTCTTCGCTTTGCCGATGACGTCGTCATAATGACAGAGACGCTGGAACAATTAGACCAGAAGCTGGGCACCCTACATAGAATCACTCGGTGGGAAGCCGTGACACGAATTTATACAAGAAGAAAGTCATGATGTACAATTTATCGCTTCTCGAAGCCTTTAAGAAAGAAGCCGTCAGAAGGGTCCAGTTGGGTTGGGCAGTGGTTTTCTCGTCGCCAATCCCGCAACGAAGACTAAGGTCAACCAGTGCGTCCTGCGTAATGACACAGGGTCAGCCCCCAAGTGGACAGTGACAGTCGAGCTTCTCCACAAATTCGAGGTCGCTCAGTGTGCTATGGAGCAGGCTATGCTTGGAGATGCTTTGACAGATAAAATCAGAAATTAAATTAACCGGAGTCACCAACATAGCTTGCGGAGTAAGCAAGCTGAAGTGGGAATAGGCTGGCCACATTTGTCGAAGGACTGATGACCGGTGGAGCAGATGAGTCCTGGACTGATCGGCAAGTGTAGTGTGGGTCGCCCCCCAACAAGCTGGACTCGAAAGGCGGAGGACAGGGTGTTGCAGCACAGCAACACTCTGGGAGTGGCCTATGTCCAGCAGTGCACTGCGATAGGCTAAGTTGATTGATAGAACTAATAATAATTTTCTCAATTATTATCATTATATTGTATTACGTATACACAAAAATGTTTTTTATCCTTCCTGGATCTCATGGTTCGCAGCCAGTAAAGGTACGGTACCCTAATTTTTATACATAGATTAGTTTGTTGGGCGTTGTGCGACTCCTCCCACGTCCCCCGCACGGGCTGCTCGTATCGACCGAGCGAGCGTGTCGTCTGGCATTCAATACGCTTACAGTATTGTTTCACAACGTGTGCTCAAGATCAGTACGAACGAATTTATTTTGATTGAAACAGAGCCGAATTTAGCGTGAGTGAGACAATGTCTAAGTTTAAAGAATTATCAGACGCTTATGAAAACCCAATGAGTGAACAAGAAACGCGAAAAAGACTGAGAGAAATCACTAGGGACGGCGGCTGGAGGCAACTAAAAAAGGAAATTAGTAAGTTGACTGCATTAACTGCTTACTAAGTTATGTTTTTGTACTCGATTGAAGTATAAAATATAACTACCTGCATGTTGCATGTTTAGTCATTCGTTTTCGAAGATAATTGTTGCAAAAAAATTATGTTTTTATTGTTTTACAGTTCAGTACAACCAGATGCGCGAAGATATTATCAATGAAATGGAGAATCGCACTGATCCAGTGTTTAATCGTTATCTGAATATGTACAAAAAGAAGTTGGGTCCTAAAGGTATTAATGTTTCCTTTTAGTTCAGATTTTAGAACATAAAAGTGAGTTTTTTTGTCAGCGTAATGTTAAATTGTCTACAATTTTATCCTTACTGAGATGAAGAAACTAGATAGAAAATACCCTCATTTATAAATGCCGGTGCCAGTGCCTGGTGGGCTACTGCTAATATTTTAAGTTAGGCATCTAGGCTGTATAAACCTACAGACCGCGTGGAAACTCTGCGTATGCGTTGCAGCATTATGCGACGTCAGAGTTGTTGCAATTGCAAACTGTAGTTCGATTTCTGTCTACGTAGTTCAGTACAACATAGCCTTATAGAAAGGTTTTAAAACGGGAATTTCATTACAAATGATTGTGTAGGTAATGCTTTTCTAATTTTATCATTACAGAATTTGACCTCCACCGCCTGAAAGTTTATGCTCTTTGCAACAAGCACTCAATGAGTCGTTATCTTTGTAAGTATAACTTTTAGTTACATATTTTGCTGCAATAATTTGGCAATTATTTACTCGATTTTTTATTTTAGCGGTTGACGAGATGGTGAACGTGGTCCATTATCCGGTGGTGGATCTCTCTTAAATTGACACTTTGTCCATTTAACTGCAGGTATGTTATATTTACACGAGTGTTGTATATTTAAAGCCGTAGGTTCAGGAAGACCTTATAACGCCCAAATGAATTATTAAGATGTTTCCACAACAACTTCATTGGTAGGTTAATATTAATATGTATTTACATAATATACAAACTAACAGCCCTAAATAATAAATAATATGAACATGAATATAAAAAAAGAAGGAAAAGTATCGTAGAGCATCCATAAATTCGTCCACATCGCTGTCAACAAGAAAAACATTCCAACGTTGTATTGCGAGGCTACTTCTTAGGCCAAAAAATATGCACCCCTCTGGTCACGTGACGAGTCGACCAACCACTTAGCTATATCTATAATCCAGTGGGCACTCGGACCCCATGGCCCTAGTGTTTCAACCCCAAATGGCTCCAAACATATTACTCCCATTAAGAATGGAATATTTTCGTCGTTTGAGTTTTCCGCACCTGCAGCTGCCGCCCCAGAACTGCTCAGCGTACTAGGAAGAAGGGATGGCGCATTGGTGACGACACTTGTTGCATCCCACACCAAAGGCCTGCCTAACTTCCAGGACATTATGGTCTTATTCTGTCTGGTCTCTTCCCAACGTCGCGTACCCAACCTTTGGATTCTTAAACAGAATAAAACAAAGTAACATAACGTATCATCACGCCTGTATTCATAGTAGGGTTAGGCAGAGGTAAAATTATGAGACACCAACATTTCGCCAGTTATGTTTTTAAGTCCCATGTAACAGGTAAAATGAGTTTATTCCCATTAACCGGGAGGGAACAAATGCAGACTCCACGCTGTAAGAAGAAAAATTAAGTCGTTGTAAAGTAGGTGTCATGGGACACTAGAATGGAACGAAGTTCATTTTGCTGTTTATTATAAATTTTAACAGAGCCATCATATATGGTTTCAAGTTTAAAATGTCAAAGTTATAATTAATGGTTGTAGTAAAAAACAATGCGTAAAATTTTCTGAAATTTTACGCATAGAGCAAACTCCGTTAAACATTTCGTAACAATACTTCGTTCTAATAACACCTTCACATAAATACTTTACTAGCATCGTCAATTATTCATGACATTTTAGCTATGCAACATAAAACACGACTTATCTAAGTTATTTTATTTCTTTCGGCAGAGTTTACCGCAACACGACGCGCGCTGCTCAACGTGAAACTATTTAATAAACGTCTCCATGTCGACAGTAAATACTTCCCACCGCCATTTTGTAATTATAGGTGCCAACGTATTTTTTTCGACATAATACGATCGACACTTTTTTTTTAAAATACGAATTAGAAAAAAACGGGTCTATCGTCAAAAATCGAGCAAATCTGTAGTCATCTTAAGCACCGTGAAACAGTCTGAGGGGCAATTCTCATATTTTTATGAATATTAGCATTATACTTTGTCTCAATCTGTCAAAAATACCTCTAACTGTCATACATTTTTGACAAATTTTAACACTTTATTGTCGCCGAGGTGAGACAGCGACTTTGAACGTTATTCATAACGGGAATAGGCCTTCTGTTGTTTTGTTACTTTATCATATCATCATTAACCGACCCTAGTGTCATAAGAAATAAGGTTTACCCTTAATACTCATCCCCTTGAAAAATAAGCGAGCACGACAGCAAAACATCACCTATTCACGACAGCAATCCTTCTTCGTGGAAGCCACGCCACTCCACGCAGTAATCTCTGCATATTGCTACATTTTTTTGTATAGTTTCGATGTTGAGGTCCTTAAATACGACGTTTTTGTGTTCGCTTAATGTGTACTTAACGACGTTTAATTATTATTATTTTCGTCTCATATATTATAGCGTCTCTTCACTTCACCGACCACTAGAGTTAATTCTGTTACATTAATTTATGTTCGTTTTGAAAGCTTCTCCGATTCGTGAGACTGGTAATAACTCAGACGAAAATAATAGACGCACGCAAAACATTAAGGGCAGATTTCACAGATGATATTGAACGCGTTCAGCACATAAATTAAAAGCTGTCAGTGTCATTATTTTCTATGGAATATTGACACTGACAGCTCATGAACGCGTTCAATTTCATCGGTGAAATCGGCACTCAGTAATTCAAGATTACAGAAACATTTGGGAACCCTATGATGTCATCAATTTGATAACCTATAACTACGCGACTCTTCAAATAGGTATGAGAAAAATGTATTGGGTGAATCTGTTTGCTGTTTTATTTGTAATTTGTATATCATCACCTACGGCAGCTAGATATAGATAGGCATCTCCCCTCGTGAGAAACTTAGCTCCGTCATCACCAACTACGTGATGATAAAATTATCGATAACTAATATAACCTTAATAAATAAATAAATAAATAAATCTTTTAAAAAATCGTAAACAGTCACACACTCGGATTAAAACAAGGTTGGAAATGACAATAAAATCCAACATCATAAAAATTAAAAAGAGATTAGAAGACTTGTAAACAAAATTATAATATTACTGTGCAATTAATGAAAATTGCACGAAAAATCTTTTCTTACTGTTTAAACAAACATTCTGTTAGTGCATAGCACTGTTGTGTTGAACAGTGAAACTGGTTCACTTCTCAGCAGCTGAAAGCAGAAAAATACGTTTGGAAGTCAAATAAAACAGACTGGGTAATTATATGGTTTTCCTGAATAAATCAGGAAAAGTTTTATTTGCCCGTAGAAAAAATGAGTCTTGCCTACGGTTTCTATTTTTAAGTTTAAGTTCGTAACTTTATTTATGTTATTATTATTTATTCAAGATTGTTTCTTTATTGAATTTTAATTATTAATTAATGTTGTATTTTTCTGTTTCTTTTGTAGGTAGTCTAAGTACCAATTTCAAGAATGAAACTGAACGAACTGAACGCATAAGTCTGTCTGTCAATATTCCACATAAAATAATGACCCTGACAGCTCTTAAACGTAGTTTGTGTTGATCGGGTTCAGTTTCGTTGGTGAAATCCACCCTAAGGATTTCATGGAATAACTCCCGTAATCTCATGTTACCTTTTTCAATAAATAATTCTGAATGTCAAAAATGTATTCTTTATTTATCTTTTTTACAGTCAATCAATCAATGAAATCCGTCCACTGCTGGACATCTCCCAATTAGCATCACTAAACCCGCCTGTTGCCATGCTCATCATAAAGTCTGTGCCAACCTATGGCTTTGATGCCCGAATGAGGCAAGTGTTCAAAAATAATTAAATTCCTTTCACGAATATTTAGCATTGCGTAAGCAGTCTATAATTTTCCCACTACTGGGATACAGGCCGTCTTTCTTCGAGAGAGTGTGGGCTGTAATCTTCCATGCGCATGGGCTGTAATGTTCTAGGACATGCCGATTTCCTCACGATGTTTTCCTTCACCGTTTTGAGAGCAGTGATGAATTTTTTTACAAAAAGTAAAGGGTCCATCTGGGTACAAACCTACGGCCTACACGTCGTAAGTCACGCCGTTACCACTGGGCCACCACTGCTCTTGAATATTTAAGTTGCCACTACTAACTACGTGGTTTCCTCAATCTGTATGTGTGTTTATCATTAGATACCTTGTGCCCTAGATGCATTTCCAGCAACACTCTTCTAACGGTGAACCTCTCATTCCTCGATCAATAAGTGCCCCTCGCATCAAGAGTTCATTTGTCATCGTTTGTCCCTTTCCAACGATAGACTGCAGGTATACCGCCGTCGCTCTCTGTCACCCGGCAAAGCTATTTGTGAAAAAAGCATCCGGCAGTTGTCAGGAACGCGTGAAGTGCGAACGACGCGAACTGGTCATGTTTTAGTTAAAACCAGTAATCATTTTATAATCTTAAAATGTCGGAGTCGGTAAAGCCAGTTGTGGTTATGGAAATCGAAAGTGACATAGAGCCAGGCACAGAAACGCCTGATCAAGAAGCAAGTGCTGCGAATAGCGAAGTGACTGAAGGTGAAAACAAAGAAGTGTCTCTGGAAGACCAAAACAAAGAAGCGGCTGAAGAAGAAGAGAAAAAAAAGGAAGAGGAAAGATGGAAAAAAAGAGAAAGAGATTTTTTTGCATTTAAAAGCCCAGGAGAAGAACTTTCAGATGACGGGCCGTTGGAAGGAGAAGAGCTCCTGCGTGAATTGGGTAAGTCTATTTTGCAATAACTGAATTTATTCAATGGTCCTAGCCCGAACGCGCGGAGTAAATCCAAACGAATTACTTCCAACTTTATTCTTTTTCTTTTTCTATGACTTAGTTCTTTAGGGCTTTTAGTCATATCTTTGGGTGATGCTATATTTATTATATAAGGATCCTTTGAGCCAAATTCATGTTTCTTAACCCAACGGTTACGGTAAGCTGTGCGTTGTATATCAGTGAATGAATTTAAGCTTTTTATTCCATGTGCGCGATGCGGTTTCAGTTCTGCGAACTTCCATACAATCTTTTTATTTACTTAAAAATTTTCAAAAATCGTTACATTGTGCTTATTTTCATTTTTTAAGGAATTCTTTTGCAAAATTTCATGCTTCTAGCCTCATTTGTGTACCGCACAAACGAATCAAATGCTCACGCAGTGGTGAAAGTATTAGCCATATAACAACTTGCTAGCGGAGCTAGATGTATGCGCAAAGTGCGTCGGACGCACATTTCAGCCGCGACGGATTCTAACGCAAAAACAAAATAGTTGTTAAGCCCAAGGGATTACTGATATTTAGAAAATGTTGTTAGCCTATTTGTATTTTCATTGCATATTAGCGAAAATTAATACGAATTAATAATATTAACATAACATAACATCACGCCTGTAATCCCAGAAGGGTTATGCAGAGGTGTAATATAACGCTAATATTTATATGTTAGTTTGTGTTCAGTATCAATAATACTTAGGTAGGTAAAAGAAGTCGCTTTGATGGCCTTCTGTTAGTTTCTGCTGTAGGTGATTCAAGAAGCGATTTTTTTATTATTATATTCATGTAAGCTATCGTTAATGCTGTGCGCACATTGGTTTCAATCGCTGGGGCGATATTTATCGCGAGGTTTATCGCTAATGCGATCACTCACATCACATTTTTGTTGCTAGTGTCTTTTTTCTGAGTACTGCATCCACAACACAATTTGATTCCTCTCTAAAAATCTCAAAGTTCGCTCGCACACCATGTCAGTAGAACTTCTATTCCCTGTTTATCCCAATTTAGGGGATGAATGCACAAAAATCCTACCTTTTCAACAAAAGGAACACTGATGCCAAACATGATTTTAGACTCACTGTACGTTTTCTGTCATAGAATTAAGGATTTATATTAAGTAAATAAAATCAAATTTGTTTTACTTATAATCATTGTCAGAGATATGCCAGAATCTGTGTGTGTATCACATTCTTAATATTCTGTTCGAAATATAAAGCATGTTTGCAAGCACTGCGACTGTATGCTGTGAATGTTTTTTCTTATCTTGTGCAGGGAGGTACAGCTAGATTTTTTGAAAAAAAAAATAGGAAAGATCATACCATCGATATAAACGAAGTACAACGAAAAGAATGTGGTTTTTGAGTGAAAATGAATAAAATAAATAAATTCTGCTTTGCAAGATTTAACTTACCTACTTATAGATTTGGGTCCCGCGTGTGACGCCAAGTCGCGCAATAACAAATTGTTAACCCTAGACATAGATAGAGGACAAAAATAAAAGCTTACATGGCCAAGAAAAGGATAAGATTTAAACTAAAATGCTTATACATTTGGAGATATTGGTCTATGTAATGTGTTTCCGGATTTACATATTTCGATGACATTAGAATTTTTGTTAAATTTACTCTTTTATCACAGCGAAACGTACTTAAATACGATAAAAAACCTAACACTTAAATATTATAATGGAACGTAAAAGTATTTAAAAAAGGAACAGCCATAAAAAATGTCCGCATCGACGTCAATTGGGAACAGTTTCCAAAAGTTCAATCTTTCTTTACAGTTCCACTACCACCGGCAGCGTGAGCGTGTCTAGCAGTCAGATATGTTTGTTGTAACAATATTTTCATTGTTGTCAATATAATAAGATGGTATAAAAATTACTAGTTCAAATTTAGCAGCACCTCCCCGTACCAGTAATCATTAAACTTTTATTTTTTAATTTTGTTGATCCTTCACTATATTTATGTATGTTTACGATCCCTATTTACGATGGTATTTTTTATTTTTAGCATTCCACAAGAAAATGCGTAACAATTTGATGCAATACCTAAGAAACCAACCCAAGGTACCATTCATTAGGGAATACGTGATTGCTTCCGGGAGTGACTCGAGTTTGTCAGGTGATTGCTTTTATTATTTGTATTTTAAGCTTAATAACTATCTCATGGTACGACAACAGAAGAAAGAGCATGAATACTATTTTAGATTTTTCAAAAACTGTACTTAGTTATTCACGAATTAGACATGGAACTTAGAATAGTGGGCGCGTCACATGTGATCGCTTCATGTGGTTTACAGACAAAAGAAGGCTTTGGTTGTCGCAGTTTGTGGTTATTAGCAGTGGAGGGTACTGAAGAGATGATAGATAAAACTTAACATCAGGCCCGCAGGCAGAATACCCACATTTTTCCAGTTGAATTCTAATGTAATAGGGGGCAAGTTTTTTGTAATGACCCCTGACATAGAAACCCAATAACACTTTTCCCAAATTAGGAAATGATCCCAGGACCACTAGACCAACGAGGCTGGCAGGCAAAAAATACATTTACTGCTACTGTTGACAGTTGTGACCTTATCATAGTTCTAGTGCAGCCCTGGAAAGTCTCATAAGTAAAGATTTTACATTTTCCGTTACAGATTTTGAGGAATCCGAACTGGATATCGATGCTGCATTTATGCCGCATCCATACCCTCTCTGATGGACACCTCTGCCTGGGGGCAGATTTAGGGTATATCAAGGGCTGATGCCTCAGGATATAGGGGCCGTTCCTATCAACGGAAGATATGAAGTGGACCCCAGGGCCCTTCAAATGACCCCATGGACAACCATGCCCGGAATGTAATTTATATTTACATCAGTGTCAACTAAACAAAATTAAGAACGCGCAAATGTTTAGAACTTTGTTGATGCTTTATTCATTTATGTATTAGGAATCACATGCGAAGATAATTATTGTGCATAGTTTACATAGTTATAACAAGATTTGCTTCATACATTTTTGAAAATGAAACTCAATCCTTTGCTTTTATCAAATATGAAAATGTATTAATAAACCCACAATTTCTTGTGGATCTCTTTTCCAGATAGCCAATGAACTGGCTAGAATTAGATGTTTAGCAGTTTACCAATACATGTTAAAATACTGTTTAAAATATGTCTCGTAGAGTTAGATGTTGTCGTCTAATGTGCGTCTAATGTACTACCTATGATCAAGACATTCTCTATGTTGATAGACCCTGAACGCCATGCAGTAATACAATATATATTATATGGATCCACTCTCACCTATTGTCTCGTTGGATTTATTCAATAGATTAATTGAATTATTGTCATTTCCTCTATTTGTATTGATTTTTTATAAAACCATTTTAAAATATATAAAAAATAGCCCACTATGATCGGGAACAGGGTCCAAGCTGCCGGCTGGTCAGAGCACTAGAGATAGGAACCTTTCAACGTGAGCCGTGTCCAGAAGTACCGCTTTCTAAATCAAGCCCTTAATCCATTTGACCAACGCCACCTCATCAGCTGTTGACCGAGCCTCTTGGTTATTAACCCATTGGCTGTTACAACAATAGGCAATAATAATATAAAAAATATTATATGTGTTTTATTCGGTTGCACCACACATTAACAAACTTTAAATGTTTCGTCAAAATAGATGTTAGAACATTCTTATGTAGTGATCATACGAAATGTTTTAATATGATCGATGTACTACTACTAACCTATATTCATTACATTCTCTGTGTTGATAGACCCTGAACTCATTGCAGTTTTAAAATGTATATTCAATAGATCCAGTGTATTTTAATCATATTATTAAAAGTGTAAGACTCGCTTGCATGACATATCACTAAATGCTTCAATGCTTCTTCTTCTTGGTGTGTCGATGGCAATCCATTTACAGTCAGCTCAGAAATTGGCTACGACACTGGCACAACAGTAGCATACATCAAATCCTGTATCGTACAGACAACAGTACACGTACTAAAAGTATTTAGTGATATGTGGTGCTTGCGGTATTAGGTAAGTGTATTTTATTATCAGTATAATACTTAATAGATATAAGTATTTTTAAACAATATACATTTGTGAGTGAAAACAAACATGTAAGTGATACGTATTTACGTGTGTTAGGACCTTGCACAAGAAAAGTTAAATTTGTGGACATAAATGGGGGCGACAAGGGGGTTAAGAAGAATTTATTATGTAAAATCATGATTATAAACATTGTGAACTTGAATCTTGGTCCAAATATGGTTTTGTAAATATTTTTCAAAGAAACTGGTATATTTAAATGTGCCATTATTTTCAAAACTTCCCCTAAAAGGGGGTGTTGCAGTTTGTAAGCAAGAGTCTGAACGAAGAAGAACGAGATTTTGGGATTTTTTAAAATTAGCCCTATATGGGACAAAAGAGGGTGCATTATATAGAGGATTTGACTGCATATTAATATGGTGATTAAGTCATCATCTTTATACAAGATTTTTAAATATTAAATATGTGTCCATTTTGAAATATCTTGATGAAAGTATACTCTGAAGTAGTTTATATTTTATAAAATTAGTAGCAGTTCTTTTCGATGCTGTGTTGGTTCCAACGGTTGACCAAATTCCTTTTCAAATATAATATATTGGACTTAGTAGAAATACTACTCTTGAGATATAAAAAAGGTGAAAAATACCGACTTAATCTTTTTAATGGAGTTTTACTACAATATAAAAATGTGTCAATGAATAAGGCAATCAAATAGGGCCTAAAAATGCATTTAAGTATAATAATAAAATATCAGTATTACGTTTCTGGTATCTGTTTGTATTAGGATTATAATGAATACTTTATTTAATGTCTGTAACAACTCAATACCTTTTAAATAAACAAATTTGAATGTGTAATTTTTGGTAATTTTTGAACCTATTAATTTACTGTGCCCTCCAAAATTTAGTTGTAATTTTGCGACTTCAGCTGTAATGCTACATTATGATTTAAAATACTCGTTTCAGTCAACGTTTTATTAACTAATTCAATTACCATAAGTGGTATTACTTGTTTATTTTTTGATAGCCGGGTTTTAATTGACAAATACTATAATTTCAGCAGCCCAGGGTTAATTCAAGTTTTTAATGGATTTACAATCTATTCAGAGTTGTAATATTATGGAATAACGTTTTTAGTAAAACAAAAACAATGTTTTTCAAACTGAAATTCAAAGCATTCATTTCTAATGTGAACCAATTACAGGCATTTTTGAATCGTCAAGGGGTCGGTCAGTCAGAAAAATAAAGCAAGTTGCCCAAACCGTAGTAGGCACCTATGGTGAAGAACGGGCAAGAAGGTTCCCGGACACTTTTTCAAAATAGGGTTATAAAATATTGGTTAAATCATTCATATTGAAATTGTAACATGTGAGAAAGATGCAGAACGTTAAAAACGTCCATAATAAAAAGATGAAACAAAGCAATTCAAAAATTAAATTAAATAAAATAAGCTGTGGCAGCTAAGAGATGACCGGTCCCACCTGGCGGCACCCGTTCACGAACATGACGTATGGACAATTCAACTCAATCTTTTGAAAGGAACTAATGATCCAACATATACGTCACAATCAGCGAGAAATTCGAGTGAGCATGACATACTCTCAGCCACCAGGGCACATTTAAGTCAATGAAAGACGTACCCAGTAAATGGTAGCTTTATAGTGAGAACAAAGTACTCACAGTCGTGCTATGCAATTATACAACACAACATTTTTGAATTTATACACTCAAAAGGTTATTTTTAAATATTCTGCAGCTCCAACAGTATTTTCAAATGATAATCGATTCGTTTATGCACCCTAGTGGAGACAAACGTTGAGCAAAGCATTTTATAAGTGATCTAACCCCCAAACTTAAACATGCATTGCTGCATATTGTGCGTTTTATACTAGATTAAAATTTTGTTTCATTTAGTTGAAATATTTTACCATGATATTACAATGAAAGATGAGTCTACTTTAGCTAGTCTGAATAATTGTTTAACTAATTGGTGGCTCTTTATAGTGTCTTTCACCTTCTATACTAAAATTATGTAGATTTTAGCTTACGTTCGTGAGACACTCAGAAAGTTTTCAAAGTACTCTCCACTAGCCTCTATACTAAGTTGAGCGGATTTTTTTATTTTCGGTAATAAAAAGAAGTCACACGTTGTTGCAGGGCTGTAAGGAATTTGACCGGCGTGCTGTCCAGGAAGTCCCTCGTTTTGAGCGCGGTGTGCGTTTTCGTGGTGGAGCAGTAGCCCGCGGAGCCCTGTATTTAGTCGCTTGTTGCTCACAACAGAGAAAACTTCTGCCAAGCATTTGGTAGTAGGTATACCATTCAGCGTTGATGCTTCTTTGGTCCCGTAAAAGAAGTGACACCAAGTAGCCAGTCAAATTGAAAAAGCTCGCGATCTAAACTGTCCCCCCTCTTCTAGATCGCTTCACTTTGGTAGGCGTTGATTCGTTTTGAAACTAACTCGCCTATAGTCCTGGATTCAAATTTTCACTGCTAGCACGTTTTCTTCCGTAACAGCCGTCAAAGGGCGACCACTTCTTTCTTCATCCCCCAAAGTTAGTCGACCGCGCTTGAATTCGTTATACCAACGATTCACAGTTGCCTTATTTATTCGTGGATTAACGCCATTCCACCTTCATCCATGAACGCCATTTGAACTGTATCTTACGATTCGTGCGGTTTCAGGCGACACTTGAAATCGTAAAGAATCATAGCGTGAAAATGTCGGCGGATTCATTTTGTAATGAGACTCGATAATTTAAATTAGCTTGCAAACATGGATGGAAATTTTCAATTTTAAAAAGAATCTATTTTTTCTTATAAATCATCATATTTTCAAAATAGACTATAACTGGCCAGACTTTCATAAATAAAAACTTTTTCGCAAAACTTTCTGAGTGGCCTGGTACATTATGTTTACATATATATGTTAACAAGGTACCGTCTTGATGTTTATATCTTTAAACTGTTACCTTAGAGAGTCGCACCTGGCAATATATGGCTCTGATGGCTCTTTTCTGCAGAACAAAAATAGACTCGATGTCAGCCCGTCCCGACATGATACTATGAAAGCAAATATATTAAATTAAAATAGACTAGTCTCGCGGTATCTACATAAGTAAATTCACGGTTTTTCCCACAGCATATACTGCTAAACTTAGCCGTCCTGCTGCCTTTATTCAATACTATGTCACAGTCACAACTTCAAACCTTCGGTAAAGAAAATCATATGCATTTTTTTTTTCTTTGGACCTGCATAGCTGCTGTAGGGTATTATTTACATAATTAAGATTTGTTGCACGTCTACTCAAATTAAATTGACCAAGTAAAACTTAAAATAAAATTTGTAAAAAAATTAAAATACCGGTTAAGTGCGTGCGTGGACGCACAACGTGAATTTGTATCAAGACAAGATCAAACTTAACGTTGTAGTTGAAAAATGTTCTCCCATACATCGATATACGTCACAGTCATTTCTCCAACTGCAAATGAAAGTTTATAATAGAAAAATAATATCCGGTTACTTGGATAAGTCGTTTTCGTTTGAATTATTGGAGTGTATGGCCCAGCAGCTGTAACTATATGGCCCAGCAGCTGTAACTATATGGCCCAGCAGCTGTAACTATATGGCCCAGCAGCTGTAACTCTTACAATGACACATTTTGGAGGGCACTGGATGTACCCGAATAAGTTTTCATAGCAAATTGCAGGTCAGGCATTAACAAGATAATCCGGTACGTACTCTGTTTATACACAACATAGAACATGTTTTATTTTTGCATAATTAAGAAGTGCAATAATCAATCGTTTAAATTTTTACACATTCAAGATCTCTGCGTAGACTTCTGTCTAACATGGTAAAACAAAATGGGTAGGCACCGATACCTGTCGTTTGGAAATACAAGACAGTTACCGGAAAGTTTTTTAATTAATATTTCGAATAGAAACTATCCAGCTCCTGTGTCGTGCAGGTCAATGACATTCGTCCCGCGCAATATAGATTGGCGCAGGTAACAGCCGATTGGACGTCAACATTGACGGTAGACGATTGGTCATCTAGGCAACAAGGTGGGAGGATGCAAACATGACGCCCGAGAATAATTTAATACAACATATAGTTTATATAAATTATGTATATGCATGCATCGCCCGGGGCTTGCCGAGTAGAGAACGGTACTGAAGCATTTCCATTGGCTGCGCACGCAAGTGCTTTGGTCCATATAACCTCTGACCTTTTTATTTCTTTATTGTTATTTGAAATGGGTTTGCTCTTGGCTCTAGTCTAGGTCAGAAGTGACATAGACAAAGTCTACGATAGGGTGAGCTTACCCAGAAAAAGCCTGTTCAGTCTAACTTCGAAGAGATTCGGGTTGAATGCGTTCGGGAACACAGTCGCAGGTAGTGAGTTCCACTCTTTTGCCGTGCGCATAACGAAGGATGTTTGGAAGCGCTTAGTGCGATTGGTGGAATGGCAACTAAGTATGGATGGTAATTAGCAGTACGTCTCTCCGATGGTAGAAGGGGGCAGGTGGGATGAGGTCGTGGAGTTTTTCGCACACTCACCGAAGTACGTTCTATAGAAGACCAACAAGCAGGCAACAACAATAGTTTTACGTCCTTTGCTTCTCATGAGCTTCCCACGAATTTACACAAACCGTATGGTGCGGTATGGTTAAATACCTGGTGGCACATTAGAAACGCCATAATTTATTTAATCATATCACTCCTACCTGCATCCGATCATCTACGGTACTGTGAAAGCTTTACGAGCTCTCAGTGCCGGTACGAGTAAATTATTAAACAGTTTGCCATGCAACTTTGAAAATTATTCCTAGAGTGGATTTACATTGGATTTAATTTTTTTTCAAGTTACAAGTCGTTTTTATTATTTAATAACTTGCAATGTTTGTATGTTAGTTTGTTTTTAGGACAAAGATTGCAAGCTGAATTAATACCACGTCCTCTTATCCTACGGAGTTGAAAGGAGACGGATAGCGCTCCCATACAAGTTTGGCTCAGCTTAGACATAAATAAAACAACATTTATGATATGAAGACATATTTGTATTTAATAGTCCTGTTAAAATTTTATGACAAGATTGAAGAAAGTTCAGGTTTATACTTTGTTGACATTTTGACGTTTACAGTAAGCTTGTACATTGTCGTTATAGTCGATAGCCAACATTAGGGCTTGAACTTGTACCCAATTTTTAAGTCTGCCTAGCCAGTAACAAGCAAGAATGGCACCAATCGCGAAGTCAACCACTGTATTATAACATATTGAATTTCATGCGAATCCAACAAATGGCTCCGCTAAGCTATCCGTTGCTATACCACAGTGAGTGCAGCGTCAGTTCTCCATTAGAAATAGGGTAAAAATCTGTTGTTCAAAATCGAGTAGTCAAGGTAAATGGAAATGGCAAGATGCAAAGTCCGTGAGAGCCGGGGTCGGTCGGGAGAGCAGTAACAACAGACATCCAGATATCGTCGTAATACCACAAGAAAACATTCAAGATGCGAGCCACCGACATAAAACCCGAATATCGATGGGGCCAGGGTATTCATCTGCAAACTATACTGCTTCAGGGAGACGCAATACACGACCACGAGTGATGAGCTTTGTAAGGCGGGCATATTCGGAGACTGAAATAAGCCCTCAAGAATACCTGTCGCGTGTCACAGAGTGCATCGATTTGAAGCAGAAAGTTTGTGCATGGGTGAGCCGGATTCGGCGGTATAAGCGGCGAGTTGATCGATACACCCAGAATCGCATGTTCCAGAGCGATGAGAGCTTGGGAGCGACCTGAAGAAAATAAAATAGGGTTAACAGGATACCTAACACTAAATACAGACGACACCTGACTCTTTTACTTGGATCAATCAATTCATAACATTTTAAAGGACTCTCAACATGACCTTGATCGAGTGGTTAAAGTACAACTTTCTAACAATAAAATAAAATTAAAACGTCGAAAACCTCATTCATGTTTTTTACCAATAATAATAAGTGTATACCTGTCTTCTCGCTTCTTTTAAAATAAATAACGAAATAGTACAACGATCAAACAACGAAAAACATCTTGGATTAAGGGGAGATGAAAAAGTAACTATGAAATTACACATCGACCATCTCAGAAGTAAATTAACATCGTTATTGGGAGCTTACAGAAAGTAGTAAACTGTATTCCAAATAAAGTGCGCACTTTGATTTATAACTCGTTAGTTAAATCGCATCCAAATCAGTAACTGATAAAATAAAAATAAAGTCTGTTCCATTACCATTATCCCACCCCAACAAAGACCTTAATACGAAAAAACGAAACTATTAAATATTAGACACGACATTTACTACACTTGCATTCTTATTTAAAGCATAACTAAAATTTCAATACAAAGTAACATACAACTGAAGAAAAAAATAAGGTCTTATAACCTGAGAAATATAAATAAAAACAATCTTGAAGTCATCAGCGTACGCACTTATTACGCTAGAAAGACCATATTATTCGATGGTGCACAGCTTTTCAATGGATTGCTGGACGATTTAAAAGACTGCGATAACGTGAATACATTTAAAAATAAGCTAAAGAAACATGGATGTATCGGGAATGGATGGTTTGTTAATGGTTAAAAAAAAAGTTTTTATTTGTTGTTAGATTAGAACAACGTTTTTTCCATTTTGGCACCGAGTTTGGGTTGCGTCTGTGTTATTTAGATTAAATACAGTGTTGTTTTTAGTAATAAAATATCAAGTGTGTATTGCGGATTTCATAATCGACAAAAACATCGAACAAAGAGTTTGTCTTAAATTTTGCATCGTCAATAGAATTTCGTGTTCGTAGTCACTAAAAATGTTCCAGAAGGTTTACGGTGAATCGACTTTACCAAAAACATGATCTTATGCGTGGTAAAAAGCGTTCAATAGCGGTCGAGATGTGATGGAGGATTTGCCTCGCTCTAGTAGGCCATCAACGTCTTCAACTGAAGTTAACATCGCAAAAGTGAAGGAAACAGTGACTGAAAATGCTTATTCAAGTTTGAGAGATAACCGATAAACTTTCTGTGTCTCCCGAGTCGAACCGTATCATTTTAAATAATCACTTGGGTATGAAACATGTTGCCGCTCGGCTAGTCCCAAAAAACCTGAATCTTCTCCAAAAACTTAATCGCATATGAGTCGCTGAGGACATGCTAGAACGAGTCAGTTCCGACTCAAACTCAAATAATCACTTCGTGGCACCCGTTTTCATTCGCTAGATTCGATTTGTTTTGATGATCGTTGGCGTAAGTGTATGGTTTCTGAAGGAGCATACTTTGAAGGCGATAAAATATTTTTGGATGAATAATTAACATTTTGTGCATTATTGATCTTTTCCCGGTACTTTCATGACAGAGTAGTATTATACTGTTTTGTCATACTTACTTCTTTGTATCTTAATATATGCGGATTGTGTGTTCATATGAGAAATACCAGGCCGCTCAGAAAATGTTGCGAAAATATGTTTTTATGTATAGGCGACTGGCCAGATATTTTTGAAAATATGATTATTTGTAAGTGAAAATGGGTACGTTCCAATTTCAAAATTTTCCCTACACATTTTTTGCGAGACAATTTAAATTATCGTGTCTCATTAAAAAAAGGATCTGCGCGAGGAACACTTTAGCACTTTGATTTTTTACGACTTCAAGTGTCAGTTAAAACCGGAAGAATCTTACGATAGACTTCCAATTGCATTCATTCAGAGCAGGTGGTGGCCCAGTAGTAACGCCGCGACTTACGAGTTGTGGTTCGCAGGTTCGAACCCAGACAGGCGCTTTACTTTGTGTTAATTATTTCATCACCACTGCTCTCAAAACGGTGAAGGAAAACATCGTAATGAATAACGAATTCAAGCGCGTTCGACTAACTTTGGGGGATGAAGAAAGAAGTGGTCACCCTTTGACGGCTGTTACGGAAGAAAACGTGCTAGCAGTGAAAACTTTAATCCAATACAATAGGCGAGTTACGTATAAAGAAATACAGCACATCCTGCAGGTTGGATCGGGAAGCCTGCTCACAAGATGGCCCGGGTGGAATGGTGGCGTGATATGATAAACCAATTTGAAGCAGGCTCGTCGTTTGACTTCTTTTTTTTTAAATGAAAATAAAAATATGCTCAAAGGGATACAAATTTCGTTGGCCGAAGATGCGCTGCCAGCGTTAGAACAGGATGTAAACGAACACCTCGTTTACCTACGGCGGACTGTAAAAAGTGTTTCGAAAACTAGTTCAGACGCATGAAACTTTGTAAGGCTAGTGGAGAGTATTTTAAAGAGATACACACATCAAAAAAGTCTAAGCGATACATACAAATTTAAATTTTACAATGTGTTTTAAATCCTTAGTATTTCTTATTTATATAATTTTTAATGTTTTTTTTTTTAAATTAAACAACAACTGTTTATTTTTGTTTTTGTTTTAATAATCTTAATTAACAATAATTACGAGTAAGTACTGTAAGTACGTAGTACAAAGTAAGGTGCCTAATCAACTAAACTTAACTAAAATTAAATGGTTGTACAAAAATTGCATAAATTAATACAAAGTGTGGCCTCCTCTGTTATTGAAAACTTGCTGGCACCGATTATTCATAGAATCGATGAGACTGTTAATGTTATCCTGCGGCAATTGCTCCCAATGAAATTTTAGTAAGTCCATCAGTTGTTGGGTGGTTGTCACTCCATCCAAGTCCTTTAAAACACGTCTCTGGAGCATGTCCCATGCACCAGCCCGATCACTATGTACGGTAAGCCGATCCCCTGGGAGAAGCAAGCCAAATACCTAGGCGTGATCCTCGATGAAAACCTTACCTTTAAGGCTCATATTAAGGCGGTTCGCGCGCGCGCCTCCTTCGCTCTTAGCAGGCTCCACTTTGTACTGGCAGCCCGTAGTAAACTGTCACTTAAATGCAAGCTGCGCATCTACACCGCAGTCATCCGTCCCATCATGGCCAATGCCTGCGTTGTATTTGCGCACGCTCACCCACGTCATCTCTATAAGATGCAGACCCTCCAGAACCGTTTCCTCATAAAGGTCACGGGTGCCCCCTTCTATGTCCGTAATATAAATTTCCACATCGACCTTAAAATGCCTACCATAAACCAGTTCATGAAACGCTTATCGAAGCGTTTCTTTGACTGTGGCATCAAACACTCCAACCCCTTGATCTCAGCGGTAGCCCGCTACACTCCCTCCCGCATTAGCAGTATTCGCCGACCAAGGCATACTTTAATCGCCCCCGACGACGCCACTACCCTCCTCCAGGAGAGTAGTAAGGCCACTAGCACACTACATAAGCCCACAACCCGATCGCCGTCCTACCGTCCTCGCCGCCGAGGCCCGCCGCGACGCCCAAATACACGCCCCTCCCGACCCTTGTTCGAGCCAGCCCGCGCCGCTGAGCCTGTAGCTTTAAATTCGTCCCTAAATCAAAAATGCTGCCCTCTTCCAGCGACGCCCTAAGCCGAGGTCCGTACCCCACAGGGGGTGCCCTTAGCGTTGTCGCTTAGTTTTAGTTAGTATTTAAGTTTAAGTCCTGGCTGGAGGTCTTAATTTATTAGGGCAACCACAGGCAAGTCCGTCTAAGCAGACGACAACCTCATAGGTTGACCTGCGAGATGCCATTCCAAAAAAAAAAAAATGTCCCATGCATGCTCGATGGGGTTGAGGTCTGGCGATTGTGCAGGCCAAGGCAATACCAGGATGTTTCCCCTTGCCAAGTACTCCCGTGTGTACAAAGCTGTATGCGAACGCGCATTGTCATGCATCAACGTGAAATCGGAGCCAAGCGTTTGTGCGAATGGACGGACATAAGGCCTTAGAACATCCTCAACGTAATTTACAGCGTTCATGTTACCATTTACAAAAACGATCTCAGTTCGTCTGTTCTTCATAATACCCGCCCATACCATAACTGTTGAGCCGTTGTATAGATGCACTTCCTGAACGCACCTCAGTCTTTCAGTATTTCCAGGACGACGGTACACTCTTACCCTTCTAGTATCAGGCTTGAACCCAAATCGAGACTCATCGCAAAATAAAGTTTTATCCCATTGTTCCCGGGTCCATGTAATGTGTTCCCTACACCATTCATTTCGACGAGCACGATTCCCGTGACGTATCGGTGGGCACCTAATTGGCCGTCGTGCTAGTAGGCCATACTCATGCAGTCGATTTCGCACAGTTTAGCAGCTAGCAATAACACCACTTGAATTTTGTAGCCTTAAACCTATCTCTCGGGTGGTTAACATTGGCTGGCGTCTTGCAGTCAGTTGTATGTATCGAACTTGCCGGGTTGTAAACCTTTCTCGACCTGGGTGTTGCTCAGCAGGATCTCCCGTGTTAGTGTAACGCTGATGGAGATGGCAAATAACGCTTCTGTTGACAACAAAATACCGAGATACTCGTACCTGAGAATGACTTCTTCCCGCTTGCAACATCCCTACAGCTCTTTGCATTTCATCTGCGTTCAAATGACGTCGCTCCATGACGTAAAAAATGTCTCAAAATCCAGATTTGTACAATTATTTTTTCAAATTATTGTTTAATTCATAAAATTGATACAGAACACTAAATTTTAATAAGCAAAGAAAACGCTATAAAATTCGAAATGTGAAAAATAAAAACATTGATACTCGATTTTTTTTACAACCAGCCAGTATGTCTTCTAGATCAAAAAAGTTGACATAAGTATTACCTACTTGGTAAGAAATTATTATATTATTAATAATTTGAAATAGTATGTGTTGCTTAGACTTTTTTGATGTGTGTTTTTACTTAAAGAACATTTATTTTTATTTTCGCAAAACTTCCCGAGTGTCCCACGTAAGTTTCTTAAAACCAAAATCAGTTTGTCATGAAACTTTGATCATAATTCCTGGAATGGATTTACATGTAATATTTTTATATATTTTTCTTCTTCTGTCTTCCTGCTTGTCAACTAGACAGCCATATACTTTTTTTTTCTAAAACCAAATTATTTGTGTGTTTGTCTCGTATTTGTGCCATCTATTTATATTCGGACTCGCGGACGTTGTATGTAAGCACCAAGTATCTATAAGCACCAGGAACTGATATTATACACGTTTGCCAGAAATAAGCCATTTGTTGCATCTGATAAACACCACTCAATTTAATCAGGTCACTGGTAGGGTATTTTTTACCTTATATATCAGTTTAAAATGTTGGTCTGGGAATACTTATCCAAACGTCGTTTCGCCTTGTCTGCAAATAGGGCGCAACCGTAAACAAACCTTCTGATTTCAGTACAGAAAAATGAAGGCATTAGATTGGTATTCCCTTCCAAGAAACAGGTAGGCTCACCAATGATAAGAACATCCTGGTTTCGGCAATACAATGCTCAATAGTGCACTGCCGTCCTGGGTGGTGGTTCGAGGATTTTGAATGACATTCAGTGAACAGCACTGTTGGCACATGCGGTTGTGGATAATCAGCCGATGTCCAAAACGGCATGCATGGCTTGAAAAGCATTTGTTTTAGGCTAACGTTCCCAAAGGGAATCAAGACTCTATAATAAGTACTAAGTCTACGACCGATTTCTGTCCGTCTTTTACTACTGTATCTTATATTTAGCCAGATGGAATCGTCAAATACTTGTTGCTGTGGCAATGCAAACAAAAAAATGTCGTAGAATAGAATTGCATTTGTACGAGTATGCAAGTCTGATTCAGACTTGGCAAGTTTTCATCTTTTGAATCATGGCGGGAACGTATGTTTTGAATGGGTCAACAAAGGTTAATGAATCTAGGTCCAACCCCTTGTGTCGAATTTTCGTATAGCACTGTCTCACTCTTTCGCCCCGAACAGCTGAAGGAAGTACAGTCAATGAGAAAATAGAAATCTTTTTTTTTATATATTAAAATCCAGCGTCTGGCTACGTGGCAGTGTGATAGCCAAGATCAGAAAAAGCCAACTGCAGTGTCGACGCTCGCCGTCTTTAATTTTTGAGTTCACTTTTAATTTTGATAAAATACCTACATATGCATGATAAAAGAAAATAAATTTTCTTTCAAAGCACATGTGGGAGGACTTTGTACATACTATAAAGCTACCATTTCGTCTTTCGTCTTTCATTAAATTTAAGTTTGAGTTTTTTATTATATTTCTCAATTTGGTAGGTACCTATTACAAAACAAATATAAAACATAATTCTTATGTCAAACTACATTCTGCCCTCGACTACGTCCGCGTGAAGTTTTTTGTTCCCCCGACGCACCACGTCGCATCGCGTCGCCCACACGCGTTGTTACTTCGTTTTCGAGCCTAACATTCGTTTCCAAGCATTATTTGTCTTTGCTCGGCTCCTAAGGGTCATAGCGTAATGTAAAAAAGCCTTTAACCTTCCCCAAGAATTGGCCTTAAAATTCAAAAGATATTTTTTTCAAATGGAACAACCAGGTTCCTGAGATTAATACGTTCAAAAATGGAACAACCAGGTTCCTGAGATTAATACGTTAAAAAAAAAACTATATATTTGGTTTTATTACATTTGTGTAGATTTTGATAAAAAAGGTACTCGAGAAAATATAAATCAGTGGAATAAGATGTTTCAAATAAACAGTGTTCTCCCTTTTCACCACGCCAGGACTTGTATTAAAAAAAACGTTTGATACCAACATTCCCATTGTATGATTTAAAATAATGTATACCCATTTTTTTGAAGCAAGCAGTAAAATCCAAACTTTGTTACCCTATTCCACCCCGTTAACAGTTAATATTTAAAAATCCCTAAATATCATCATTTTTGTTCTTTGTTTTAATATTTCTGTACTAGTAGACAGCGCCTTTGTTTAATAAGTGTTTCACCCTCTAAATGATCTGTGAGATGATGTTCATTAATTCTAAATGTCTTTATTATTTACTGAGGAAAGTATTGTCAAGTTTCAAGTTTACTCTAAAGGAATAAGATTTTTCATATAATGTATAGACAACCTCAATTGTTTTTGTTATTTCAAAATCTTTATGGATGTTTCCATATCTTAAACATCCAGGATTCCTCACGATATTTTCCTTCACCAACCATTATTATGACTATGAGCGTAGCATAATCGCCCCCCCGGCCCTAGGATGTGGCCTAGCAGGGACCCTCCTCTCGGGGAGAGGCATTATGAGCGTGATTGTACATCACTATCGACCCAGTGTGACTCGCCGGCCGGCAGTCCCTTCAGACGAGTGAAAGCGGCCAGAAGTCGCTCGGGCTTTCATTTGTACCCGGTAGCAAAGTGATCGTGATTTAAGTATGTCGGGCCCAACTTCTGGTAAACAGAAGAGTAGAAGGAAGCATAACAAGACGGGAAAGCGTACGCGCGATGTGACCACTCAGGTCGGCAAGTGGCTGCAACTGAAGGTGGCGATTGGTAAGTATAGTGCATTGTTTTCAATTTTACTAAATATTGTATTTATTCCTTTTTCTTTAAATAATTCGCTGATTCAATCATTTTTTATTCATCTTTCATTCATTTTTTATTCAGAAATATTCGATACTTTCCACAACTATACGCACAATCACTGTGAAAATTTTTAATTTTCTATCAAACTCTTTTTTATCTTTAATAAAATCGGATTGTGAATTGATTGCGATAATAGTTCGAAGATGTACATCTACAGAGAGATAATGAGTGTACACTTAATATGTGTAGTGGCTAATGTAATGTTTTTGTATAGTCGTCACAACACTTATAAATGTGCATGATAGTTATGAAAAGAAACTATCAATCCCACTCAAAGTAATATTCTGGTATATCAGAAGCATTTTTGGATCATTGTTAAATAACCGCTCTAAACACACCTTAGTTAACTGTTGTTAAAACGTAATCAAGTGAATGATCAGACTAATCTAGTTCTTTTAATTGGAACCAGTCTGAGCACTAAAAGGGACATAGTTAATGGTATTGAAACCCTACATAGATAATTTTTTTGGTAAATTAATATTAGGTGCGGTGTAATTACAATTTGAATGAAGAAGAAAATGATTACTTTTTTAGTTTAAACAACTTAATGCATATTTAGACATGTCGTCATACTGACCGTTTATTGTATTTTGATACTAACAATTTATTAAAGATTTTGAGTTAAATCGGGAACATAATGTATCTTCCTAAGAAAAATCAACATGTATTAGCTACTTTGTTAGCTTACGAGATACACGCAGTTATTGATAATTAAACTGAGACTTGGTTATGTGACGAAACAGTATATATTATAGTACTTCAAAAAATACTGTTAATGATTCTTTAAACTTTTAGAGTGAAGAGAAGCAAATAAGATTAGTTTACTACATCACCAAAATATAAATCGCGTCTGCAGCAAAAGACCTAAACGTGGAAATGTTAATAGACAAATATATGGATATCTTATGCTTTTGTGAAACTTCGTTAAAACTGAATTGAATTTTGTTTCATGTAATAATTTTTCAGTTTCCTGGGCATACAACAGGTCTTCTATAGGGGATGGTACCTTGATATTTTGTAATAGTTTTTTAGATATAAAGAATGAAAGGATATAATTCCCTGTTCTGTTGATCGCTTATGTGAGGTAGCATGTGCAGAGGTTGAAGGCCATAATTTCTGATGTGTTTACAGCCTCAAACATGTGTGTTTTTTTATTATTATTGAAGAAATACTAAGTTAACTTTGAAAGAAAATAAATTATCTAGTTTTTGTTTGTGGTGATCTAAATATTGATGAACTGGTTAATTGTCCGAAAATTTTAAGTTATGATTATTGTTTAAATCTCGGTTCTCGGTACAGACGGTAAAACCATTTAATTAAGACCCTTACTAAAAACAAACCGAAAATGTTTAATCATAATGTTTATAGCAATCTTTCAACAGCCAGTTTTTTTCACAAGACACTTATTTAAACTATGGTAAACTATTTTCCAAAGTGTGTCAAGAATTCAGTAAAGCGTATTCTTTAAATAAAAGTAACAATTAAAACCAAACCAAAATTTTGTAAATGGGCCCTACCGGCGTTAAATAAAAGCAGAGATATTATATATATTATTTTTATCACGAGAAATCATGGACGTCTCATCAAACCCTTTATGATTACGTAAGAAATTATTCTATAATATTTAAAAGAGTCTGCGCTCAAGCTAAATCTATACCTTATGTAACAAAATTAGTGTTTCCAATAATAAAACAAAAGTGTGGCAGGTAATTAACAAAGAAACTAGTAAATACACAAAACAGCGAGATCAGAATGAATTGTCTCAAAAAAATTATAAAAAAACCATTTAAAAGTTTAAATGTTTCATTTTAAAAGTCGCCGAGACACTTGATAATTTATTTATCAACTTCCCAATTGAGTTAACGAAGCCTCTTACCTCACATCTGTATTACCTGAATCTCTACTCAAATTAAACTTCAGTAAGGATATTCCTAGTTAGGGTTCCGTACCTCGAAAGGAAAAAACGAAACCCTTATAGGATCACTTTGCTGTCCGTCCGTCTGTCTGTCAAGACCCTTTTTCGCAGGAACGCGTGGAGATATCAAGCTGGAATTTATATTAAATAGTCAAGTCTACTGTCCCTTGGAGCTGTGAAAAAATCAAACTTCTAAGCCAACGCAATCAAAATATACAGTCCTTTATGCCGCATATTTCAGCAAATTTTCGACACTCCCAAGAGAATCACCACCTACCGTGTACTTCCCGTGATCACGTCTTAAAGCACAGACAAATGAAAAATTGCGAAAACCTTTTTTTTTTTTGTACCATCATATAATAAAAATATTTTAAACTTACTACCCCTTTCCTCATGAACGCGTAGAGGTATTAAATTAAAATTCATATCAAATGCTCACGTCTTATATACCTACAGGTTTGACACCTCGGTGCGCGAGTCCGACTCGCACTTGGCCGGTTTTATTTAGTTCGAGCCCATTTCTATTGTCACAATTAGCGTTGACCAAAATACACTGATCTGTAAATTACACCACTACGAAATTCATGGATAAGCTGTTGATCTTGTTCTTTTCTTTCTATCAAATAGGCAGCAAAAAGTAAACGTTAACGGGGCGACGTTCTCGGGGTCCATATTTAAAATGGGCGTGCTCAAGGTTCAATTCTTGGCCTCTTCTTATTTGTAGTTTATATTAATGACCATCCTTATATGATGGGTAACTTATCCGATATTATGTTTTTAACTGATGACAATTCACTTATTTTTTTTATAGATCGAAAAGATACGAATGTCTCACATGTCAACGATAGTCTGACTGTTCTTTCGAAATAGTTCCCAGCTAGTAATATTTTACTTAATGCGAACAAAACTAAATGCCTTAGGTTCTCATTACCAAATATACCTCTAGTGGGACTTAATTTAAAACTTTATGGCAAGAAACTACATGCTATTACGGAAACTGTATTTCTACTAATTAATTTAGGTTCAAAACTGCAATGGCGCGCCCACATTAGAGCTCTTTCAGGTAAATTAAGTTCAGCTGAAATTTAATGGGTCCTCGCAATGACTTATGACTTACTTACTACTATACTATATTACTTACCTACTTACTTACTCATGACTTACAATTCTCTCTCAGAAACGAATTCAAAGAAATTGATATATGTACTAACTCTGCCTTCTCTTTATATCGTAGAAAGTATTTTGTATGTTTGCAAAAACTTAGGAGTTTTCCAAAATAAGAAGCGATTTCAATGATATACAAGTAACAAAAATGAAATTGTGATACCCAAATCAGTATCCGCTTTTATAAACAAGTTGCCAAAGTCGGTTACAGAACTGAGCGATGAAAAGTTCTAAGCCCACATCAAACGTGTCCTAAATAATAATAAAAAAAACAAAAACACAGCTCTTTAGGTAATTATGTTTCTATGGTCTGTCACAGCAACACCGTGAACTCTCCCGAGCTACTTGCATGAAATAAAATCATCTGCTCCACAAGCCCTTTAAGGAATTATGAACGACTTTGCTGTTTGTTACTTAGATCATGTTACTCGACACCTTGTAACATGTTTACGAAAGCTTCCAAATTTGAAGTTTATTAAAGAATTAAGAGTTTGTACGTGCACAGCACTCTAAAGACTGCGACTAATATCAACCACTCAAAAGCGGCGTCTAACTTGTGACATGGACGCATTGACCTGGCAATATAACGCAAGAAAGATTGCTGGGTAGTAAAAGCAATCTTTAGTGAGATGACGAAAGGTAGTTCATTAATTTGAAAATCACGGATTTTTGTACTAATTTAACAGTCTGGAAATTCTACCTTTGCCAGCATTATAGACAGTTTCATTGGCAACCTTAAATTATTTTTTTGTGTTTTGTACTTCGTTAGATAGCTGATTAAATGAAGATAACTTCCCCGGAACTTGTACGCTTAATTCCTCTGTAAAATTTAGAGATAACTGGTGTCAAAGTTCATGTAAGTACTCGTAGATGATTTTTGAAAATGGTTAATAAACTTCTTCCATAACTTTAGACTCTTCGATATTTGAGAAAATTTGGCAAAACCGAAAGGTATTTTAAAGTATAAGGCATCCAATGCAATGGCGACGAAGGCCATTCAAATTGAGATTTTAGAGAAAAGAGATATTTAGTGACGAATTCTGGAAAATATAAAAAAAAATCTCTAATAAATTAAAAATATTTCTCGAATTCCATGAATGAATGAATTTGTGAATGAATTTTCGCCTAGGCTTTATGTATTGCCTAATTGTTGCAAATAGGTCACACTATCAGGTCTTGGAAGGAATAAGTAAAATTACAAGTCAATAAACAAAACAAAAAGACATCACGACATACAAAGTCAAAACAATGGAAACACAGCCTAAACAAAACCATAGGTACGCTTACTTATTTGCCTATTTAATTGTATGCTTACCTGGTCTGCTCTTCTTCTGCTTCGATACAAAGGTCTACATAATGTGCACATATCGAAATGAGGGAAACTAAGTTAAATTTTATCGACGGTAAAAAAACTTGTTCGCTGCTGTGACCCCTGTGTAAACAAATCGGTATAACTTTTAAACAAAACGATCTATCACGATGAAACAAACTCAGTTATATCTGAAAATAAAAAGGCCTCATAAAATAAAAACAAAATAAAAAACCCGCCGTCAATTGAGAATTGAGGTGATTTTTCATTTTTTTACTGTGAATTATTCTCCATCGTATCATCTTTCTAAATGTAAAAATACCATGTTTATAACTTAATCACCACATTTCCTATAAACAGTTAAAGAAAGGCCTTGCACTCGGTGATTCTGGTAGGGTAGGCTAAGTTTACTCAACAGATTTAAGATTAATTTTAAAATTGTAGAAAGAGTCGATTGCTTAATGTAAGGCCGTGTTTTGTTTCTTATCGCGCTAATGATAACACGTCTTGTTGATAATACCGTGTAGATCACATCTTACGCTCGCCCTAGCGAGGTACCGTGTAGATCACATCTTAGGTCCCTCCTTAAATTCCATCCTCATAAAACAACCAACTATTCTTATTCCTTCTCTTTTCATGTTATAAGATTGTGGTTTTTAATCATTTTTTGCAATTCAAACTACTTATGTTAATTTATATGTCTTTATCCGCATTACATGTACAATATGTAACAAAAACCCTGTCCGATCCAAAAAAGGAATATTCCTGGTTTAACATACGTACTAGAAAAAATAGTAAAAAAAACCAAAAGTTACAGATTTTTTTATTTTTAGTTACCATGCGAAATGTAACACTAAATATGGTAAGTTTTCATAAGTTGACAACACTCCACCGGCCGGCGAAATCTTTTATTTTTTGCCTATTTTTATTTCAAAGGACACCGCCGTGCTCTAGCCGCATTGTAAGTACTCATAACGAGTCCTCGATCCTTTGATGTAGCCGACTGGTCGCTACTTGTTTGGACACTTCGCCAGTCTCACGTGGAGATAGCTTGCGATCGGATGTCCGTACGTATCACGTGCCGCTATCGTATCGCGAACAATGTCGTATACCAATCAGGAATATTTGAATATGTTAATTTTTATTTGTGAGTGAATGTGTGATTCGGAAATCGAAGTAACAGCTCGGATTGTGGAAGCTTTCGAGTCACTCAAATCGTACACATGTGCGCTGCATAGAGTACGTGCAAATTTAATAAAAAGGTGTCGAATGTGTACTAATGTTCTAGATAGATAGAGGTATGTAACAAGTAAATGTTTTAATAAACTGATACCTACAGTGGGTACATTGCCAAAAACACATCACATTAACTCAATAATAATTGTTTCTTGATAAACAGAAAGTCAGAAATCGGAATCTTTGTGCGTAAGCCTACAATAAAATATCAGCTGATACCTACGCGTAGGCAAAACGTAGATGTCTTTAGTCCTACGTTTCTTTGGCGGCATGCGACAAAAGACCGCCGCGGTCAGGCGGCTTCTTTGACACGAAACTGTAGGTGAACTCTGGTGAACCCTGTCGAGCGATCAGGGTTGCCTTTGGTATGATTATTTTTAATTTTTTAAATTAATTGTTTTCATTGGGGAAAAATAATTATCTCGTATCCATTAAATGATTACGTATTTGTGTAAGCACTACGATACCAAATAATACCCTTCAGGATCGGACAGGGTTTTCGTTACACGCTGTATAGTTTCTTTCGTTGTATTAAGACGCCACAAAATCAAATTCTTCTCTTCCTGTTCTCACATATTATTGTCTACATTTCTTTTTCATTTCTCCTTTTGCAGGTCTGCTGGAAGAAATTTGTTATGAAATTATTAAATGTTGGCATTCTGTAACTTTCAGAAAAGAACGAGACGCTGCGTGCCGAGGTGTTGCAAGATGTGGAAAACATTATTGCCGTGGTGGGATACCCGAAACCCCATGAATTATCTCCTGAAGGTATAACTTTGACATTGACTTCATGTATATTTTAATTGTGTCTGCTATTATTAGCTGAAGAAAGGGGAGCCCTTTAGCCAGCAGTAGGACATTCTGGGCTAAAATTATGATGATATTTTTATTCAGCATTCTGATTGTGTATCCCTTTATAAAATAATGATTTCGAAATGTATTATTACAGATGAGCGCCAGCGGTTGGAAAGTCGTGAAGCCCTATGTAAGAACAAGTATATCCCTAAAATATAAAGTATTTTGAAGCTTCCGTAGCGAAAGAGTATCTAACAATATTATGACTACTGTATCTATCTGTCAATATGTGTGTCTGTCATAGGGTTCTATATTTTTCCTATAAAGTAGCCAGTTGAAGATTTTGCAGAATACATAACTATTCCCATGAGTATTAAATTGGCAATAAATAAAATAGTTTCAGTTTTAGTACAACTAAAATGAGCTTATTTTTAGTCTAGGGTTCTTTACGTTAATTACGGGAGTTTCATAATCCGTATTGCTAACGGGCATATGATTTGTTCGGGGCCCGAACTAAGGATGAGTGATAACACGATATGACAGCTGCAGCCCTAATCCCGAAGAGCTTTTCCAGTCCGATTTTTTTAATTTGCCACTTGTTTTGACGAAACGACTACTTACGGAGGGGCCGAATCCCGCCGAGCTTGATGTGGACGAACCGAACCTTTGGATATTAAAGTACGACAATAACTATAAGAAATCGTTTGTGTATTTCAGCCAGTCATCACATCGCCGACCTCTCGCTCCTGGTCCAACCCCTCAACACGTGCAAGTGGGACGTATAAATCTTTCAAACGACAGGTAATCAGCCTGCCAATTTGTTAAGTTAGCAAACATTGAAAAGAGTACGCATTAGATGGTTTGGTAGAAGCAGGTATTTAGGTACAAGGCCAATTTAGGGATTTTGTCATGTCATTTTAATAATAATATATGATATTAATTGACACAGCACATTTGTTACATTTGAACATATACAGGACACATTCAAGTTTTCTTAAATTTATACTGAAGGCATCTGCATCTGGACTAGATAAAAGATATCTGTATCTAAGACATCCGCGCTCTTCCTGATTTAGGTGAAGGGTAACACTAGGAGGGGCCGCTCTAGAAGGACATATAGTGACTATATTGGTGAAATTCATTTTCACGCTGTCCATTAATTAGAATTCATTAAATTAATAAATAGGTAAAGACTCGCAAATTTAACTCAAACTGCATAACCTAACTTGAGATGTTAATATGTAAATCCCAAGGTGTGAATTAGTTTCCCGTGTCATGTCCTTAAGTGGAAGCAACATTATAAGTTGCACCATCTTCTCATCATCTCAACAGTACTTAGACGATATTTGTTAATTGCATCAATTTTATTATATGTACAGGAGCTTGTATAGTGATAATTGGGTTTTAGTCTAAAATCCTCTCAATCAGCTGTAGGTACGCTATAATTATTGTGTTCTTATTATGCCAATGAGCTAAATGGCGAACTTGTTTATATTTCAGTGAGCAGACACAACACAACATCACACGCTATTCATCTGGATCAATCGAAATTCGCGTCTTCTATTTGATCATTTGTATTGAAGACTGGAAGGAAAAATCATCATTTTCATTCCACTATTCTCTTTAAAAAAGTCGGACTTTTCAATTTCGAAAAATTACATGCAAATAATCACACAATGACCGTTGATTTAACAGACCTGGCCGTATAATAAGGATTTTGTGTAAGCTGAAAAGATGAAGAGAAACTAGTATTTCGACTTATCTTGCGAGGATATTGACATGTGGAGACTCAACGATCATTACGCCGATAGTCTTAATAGCCAAGAGCGACTCGACCTACACCTGAGAAGGCTCTTGTAGCTTAGGACTTTAAACGTTTTTCTTACTATTATACAGGAGATGTAAAACATTTTAGTTTGCTTATGATTGAATACATAAACATTGAGCCATTTATATGTTACGTACCTAACTAAAAAAAGCAACATCTTAATAACACAGTTTTCATCTTTATAATCGCTAAGTTAATGAATAAATGTATGTTTATATAATATAATGTATTTAGATATCAGTAAAAAATCAAAGAATTTATTAATTAATAATATCGTAATGAAAATATGTATGTAGGTATATAAACTTTACTAATGAAATAATAATTAGGCTCGTATTCGTTTTAGAACACGGACTAAATATTTAAATCTTGATAAAAAACATGAAAAACTATTTGGCTTGACATTCTTCCGATATTTTACGGTAAAAAAATGGAATACAAAAAAAAATACTATCATTTTAGAGCACAATCTGTATACGAGTTTAAAAAATATATTGATTATACAAAAACTATTTACGATTCTGAAATTCTGTCAAGCTTGAGAAAAAACAGGCCGGGAACAACGTAATGTTATCAACAAAGAAAAAGTAATTTTTAAATAAAATTTGTTTTTGATTAGTGTTTAGTATAGGTAGGTACGTTTTAAGTCAACTTGATTTAAAACTAATTTATATAGGTAGGTACTCAATTTAAATTATGTATCAATTAAGACTCGACTGAAATTTTGGACTATATGTTATTGATTTAATTACTCCAATAATTAATTAATGGTTGTTGTCAATACTATGTCTGCGGCATTGTATGATGGTCCCTGTGAAAGCTTACAAATAATAAAAATAAGTAAGTGAATTGTAGAGGTTCGATCAGTAGCAGTCGCTCCATTTCAGATACTATGTATACTTCTATTCAGCTGCATTCGGTTGTAATGGTATCCGACGCCAATATATTTACAAAAAGGCTGAGCAAATGATGATTAGAAAATTGTAACCGACACGTTCCATCATACTCTTCTCATCGTACGAATCAAAATTGTGTCTATGCTACGATATTTCTGGATTCAGTATTGTTGTGTCTATGATCATGATTGTCTCTAATAATTTAAAACATAAATAAATCTGAATTTGAATCATTTTGAATAAATAAATCTTAATGTTAATCTTTCTGAATAAATAATTCTGAATGTGAATATACGTTGTTGTTTTCTTTGTTGACCCTTTTTTTATTAGGTAGATAATGTTGAGCAAAGTATTAAGGCTGCCGTGACTCTAAACACAAATGGCCTACCTAGACAGAGTTGATTGATTAATGATTCATTTTATTTTTGAAACCCCTATAATCTGCTTTTTCATCATAAAAAACTAAAATTTAAATACAAGTATGCCAGACTAGTCCACATCCAATAGCAAGTGGTTATCACTATGTAATGATAGACAACCATATTGTAGACGCGTTGCTAGCCTTCGTGACAAAGAAAAGCATCATGCAGCTGAATACTGTGGTATTTTGTTACACCAAAATCACATCTTATCTGTTTAACACCTGAGGAGCTGTTGTACACAGCAATTCTTTCTATGATTCAGTAGGTACTAAAGTCTTTATGAAAATTGTATGACACTCATTTAACTTACATTTGTTTATCTCATAATTGTTGTACTACTGAAAAGCAAACCTTTAGCTACTTCTGTCTATTTTCCACATCCATTTATCTCATTTCATGTGATCTCTTATTATTTTCCTTTTATTGAATATTGTCTTTGTCTATGGTATAGAGCTAAGAGGTCGTCTATTTTATTGTAAAGGTATCGTAATACTAGTGTTAAGCCAGGTTATCACTGTAAGCCATCTTTATTGTTCCTGGCCGATAGCCCATTAAGAAGTATTTGGATTTGAAACTAAAAAAGTCACTTCTAGAAGGTCCGCCATGGGCTATAAAAGGCAACCGTTACTTTCCACCAGGTTCTTTTTGACTCCGACTTTTGACACCGTTCTTTCTTTTCTTTTCCTTTGCTCGATACTAACCAGTCAATGTATTTCTAAAGCTCCTTAAATATAAACATTTTGAAACTCAGTGAATTTATTTATTATCAACATCTTGTGTGCGTGAAAGTGTTTGACTCACTCAATCATCTCCGACCCTCCCTCTTGCGTCTTCGAGAGGAGTTCGAGTAGTATTGGAGAGATCTGAAAACGTGGCATAAGACGCCGCCGCCTGAAGGTGTTCGACTCACTCGATCACCTCCGACCCTCCTACTTGCGTCTACGAGAGGAGTTGGAAACGTCTTGGAGAGAATAAATAACTTGGCGTATCAACAACTTGGCGTGAGATGCCGCCTCCAGTACACGAGAGGTCCTAACGTCTCCACTATTAACATTTATTTTTTATTTATTTCTAAGATTGAGCACCACGCGGTTTTCCTCCCAGTCTAACAACAACCGACTCGAGCTCCCACTCAACAGACTTCGGCCCGGAGGAGCGGCCGATGCGAGCTGCTTCAACCTTGAGCTGCTTCGCGACCGTGAGCTCCTTCGTGTCATACTGCGGGCTGGAGGAGCGGCCTACTCAAGCTAGTACTAATTGACTTAATTTCTGATTCATAATATCTTTTTCTACATATTTTTGTATTTAATATTTTATAACTTACATTAACTTGTAACCACGTTCGGCCAGTCGGCTAAACGTTACATTACAATACGCTATATTATTATGCTTCATTTGGCGGTGTACGGTACCTTAATCAGTACCTGGGTTGAAGAGGACAGATAGGCAGGCGCTGGAAGTAAAATACTGTTATTCCGCTGCATTCGGTTAGCAAAATACGAGGTTGTTAAAAAAAACATGACTGATGAGTGTTAGGTCTGTTTGTGTGGTATCCTACAAAATTCGATAGAGCAGGCTGCTCCCTGTTTTTTTTTTTGGGTGGGTAATCATCAAATGACTTCTCCCGCTCTGGGTGGAACGGGAGGGCGTGTCAGACTTTTACTGACTAAAACCCACGCGTGTTACTTCAGTTGCCTGTGCCAGGGCCATGGTTATCTCTTTCGAATTCCCCGCGACCCTGAGGCGTAGGCCCTATCGGACCCCGTCATTTAGTGCTGACATCTCTTTGAGGCGCGCGTGGAACACGACACGCCGTCGACCCGGGCCTGGTCCTTACCGTACGGCGAGCTACCCGTTGCTCGCCATCCGCCACCCCGCGCCTACGGTGGCCGGGAATCCCGACGCCCAGGGCGTCTCCTGTGGCGACAAGTGGGGGCGTGAGAGCGCAAGGCTCTCTCCCTTACGCGCTCCGCCTCCTCCTTCGCGAGCATTACTGCTTCGCAGAAGGAGGCGACGTCTTTCCATTCTCTCTCGCTCCGTACCATGGCCTGGACCAGGGCCGGACGCAAGAGATCGCCGCCACCGATCGCTTCCACGAGGACACTGCGGTGCTGCGCCCAAGCTGGGCAAACCTCCACCATATGCTCCACCGTGTCCTCCGGGCGATCCACACAATAGTGACACCCAAGCGTTTCCTCCCGCCTTATTCGAAAAAGGAACCTCCCGAAACAACCGTGTCCGGTGAAGACCTGTGTCCGGCGGAAGGTGAGGACGCCGTGGCAATTCTTCAACCACTCCTCAAAGAGGGGACTTACCGCCGCTATTGTGGCATGCCCAAGCAGGCTGCTCCCTGGGGTGACCATGGGTCACTGATGAGCCTGAGGTGATCTCGTTTCTTCTCACATAATACAATATAATCAGCCTATAACGTTCCCGCTGCTGGGACACTGGCCTTCTCTCTGCGAGAGGGGGGAGTGGGCTGTAATCCACCCAGCGGGCCCATTGCGGATTGGAAGATGTCACATGTCTTCGAATTTTTGGTTATAGGACATGCCGGTTTCCTCACGATGTTTTCCTACACCGTTTTGAGAGCAGTGGTGATGAAATTTTTTACTCAAAGTAAAGTGCCTGAAAAGTGCCCGTTACCTCTGGGCCACCGCTGCTCTCCAAACACTTAGATATGTATATTTATTGTAACAAATTACGAAAGTGATACTAAATTGACTAAAAGGGGCGGGGTATGAGTACCTAGGTACTGAATCTGTTTGAAGGAAATTCGTCGACTCAAATTTTACATTCAGTCTAACAGCCTTACTAAAGGATTTTAAAGACTTGCTTACCAACTGTATACTTATATATTGCATAAGCTATGGATAAGAGTAAGAAACTCGCTTTGCCATAATGGGTTTGTGAGCATGGTATAATTATAAATTCGGTACAACAAAACTCACGTGCAACATTCTTCTAAAACGTTTTGAAACTACATTATCTAATTGTAGTGACATTTAGAAAACACTTTAAGCAGCATTATTTATATACTACAAATTGTGCCCAAAACATTGTTTCAAAATGTATTTAAAAATAATTGTGTGTGTTTTTTACTTTAACATACTTTATAAGTACCAGTGTTGGTAACAATTTAGTTGGATTGACGATTATAAACTAAAACTAACGCAATAAGTTTGCTCGTTTAAAAAACTAAATTATTCGATTGAATTAGTTTTAGTTTTCAACTTTGATTAAAACTTTTGATTGAAATAATGATATCAAGGTAAATGGTAAAAAATTGATTATTTATTGTTTATTCTGTTATTAGTCCCACATAGTATGCAAACATGCACGTAAATAGGTATTTAATTAATCTTATAATGTATTTCTGTTGGTGCAACTTTACTTTTTCCTGTTTTCCTTTACTAGTAGAATATAATCAAACATTATGATTTTCTCTGTACATAAACGTATTTTTATATGCTTTTGCTTTTTTTATTATTACTTTACTCTTTCTTCAAATTATCCGAACTTTTAACGTTGGTCAGTTCATCGTTTGAATACGCGGTGCTATTTGAATCTATTTGATATTTCGGATTTTCGATTGATTTTCTAATTAACTGTGTACGCTCCTTTAATACTATTTTAACTCATTGAACTTTAATTTTTTCACGTTTCAATGAAAATCCAATATGGCGGCTGCGAGAACTTCCTAAATTTTCGTCATGGATGTCCTTTTCATGGTTTTCGAGGTCAAAAAGCCTACAGTGATGTCAAAAATAAAATCCAAGGTGGTGGCTATCAACATTATCAAAAGTTTCATATCGGGTGTCCTTATTAACGTTTTTAAGTAAGTAATTTTTTTACTTTTTTTGAAACATGGTATATGATACATTGAATGCAAGATAATAAAGAGGTACAGAAAAGTTCTAACATGTTTTCGAGAGTGCTAAAACCAATAGTGAGGTCCAAATTAAAATCCAAAATGGCAACTGCGGAATTTAATAAATTTTTCGTCACGGGTGTTGTTTTCATGGTTTTTAAGAATAGTCAAGTCGATATTTATGTCAAAATGAAAATCCACGATGGCAACTACGAAATTCAATACATTTTTCGTCCCGGGGATGGTTTTCATTGTTATTGTGGTCACAAACAACTAAGAAAATGGACCTCACTATCGACTTTAGCACCCCCGAAAACAATGAAAATGACATGATACCCATAACGAAACCTCTGGGTTTTGTCGCGGCCGCCATCTCATATTTTCATTGAAAGGTAAAACAAGACATTTTTCTTCTCAGACCAATTATTATTATTTTTTACTAAATTTTTTTTTTATAAACTGTACGTGACATGACCTATTTGGCAAAAAACAACAATTTAAAAGCGTTCACAGTATAATAGAACAACAATTGAAAGTTAGAAAGATCAATTAGATTCATAGCACCCGTAATATAAAGACCAAGATTGCCATAATAAACAACTTTAAAACTTCAGATACTTTTTAAAAATAGGTCCCAAAAATTTAAAAGATTCTCAATAATTTAAAATGTTCCTAATCGTGGTGAATTTCAAAAGTTTATTAGACCCGCATTTAAATATTTCCCTTTAAGAGGAAGGTTAGTTTTAGTTTAGTAAATAGTTATTTAATCGTGATTAGTTTAGTTAAAACTAATTTAGTCACTAATTTTTTTGTTTGACTAATCAAAGTAATCAATTAATTGAAAAAAATTGTGATTGAGCCCAACACTGATAAGTACGTCACTAAGTTTATGAACGCACCTTTTAAATTAATGTCAATCTAGTGTCCCAACGAAATTTGTCTCTCTTGAATGAAAATGATTTGGTTTAATGTCGAATAATAACATAAATAGTAACTAGTTAAAGAAAAATAAAATAACGATCTGTAAATTGGACACACCAGAATAGTTAAGGTTATATTAGGTACTAGAAAAGATTTGTCGCTTTACTTATCTAGCACACGATCATCATTTGTTATCAAATGATTGCATTTTACTTTTCAGTGTTTATTTGTTTATATTTATTTAACAAGTAACATGACTCAAATATAATGTTAGTAACAATAATTCTTCTTACTAACTATGTAAGTAATCTTAACCTACACACGGCAAGATGCACGCACCGCACCATATAGAACGTTCCGATTACAAATTAAAATCCACTTACATTGCCAGAAAAGTCAAACTTCGCAATGACCAGCTCAAGAACCTGATGTGGTGCGGCACGGCGGATGTGGCAATGAGAACCCCTGCTACAAGCTCAACACCGATGTGGAAAGCTTGCAGCAGCGATGCACTCACAAGCAGTCCAGTCTGCTCGCGATACACCGCAGTATAATGTTGCGGCTGGCCCGCACCCGGCGCACCAGTGATACGCATCTTTTTCGAGCATTTTTTATTGAAAAGATGTATGAAAGATTACATAATAGAAAACAAAAACACCGACACGAATACCAACAAAAATAAGACCATTGCTTTCTAATGCAAATCATACATCACTGAGACTGAGATTTGAATGCGAACGGTCGTAAAAGTTAGCGAAATTGCCCTGCAGATGCCAGAGGTCCGGTTACTATGGTAACGCGCTCACTAAACAAGGGTTGGGGACTGGATAACGTTGCAAAAGTTCTCGTACAAATAAACTTCCGCTAAAACAGATGTGCACAACTTAACTGTCAAAGAAGTCTTATTGATAGACCGGTATACGTCGTATGTAATTTTTTATTAGTAGGGCTTTATAATGTTTATCCGGACGTCACCACCATCCCTTATTATTGGTGTCAATTCTACTTACTTACCATATTAATTTGTGAACAAACTATAACTTTATCATCTTTTTAACATCAAAGCAGTAGCATTTCTCGGTATCATCCAGAGTCTGGATTTGTGCCCGGATGATGCCCATACACCTACTAAAAAAAAGTTCTATAAGATTTTTTTTAAATATGTAAAATTCCACCAATAGTTACAAAAATAAATAACTTTTAGCAGTTACCCTACCATGGTACCCAAGAGTATAACTTAACTCACGTAGTCAACAACCATAACACACGATCTATGGCTGCTGGCAGATTCAATGTAGCCAGAGAGACAGAGCCCAAAAAAAAAAGAATACCATATCTATTGAACAGTCTGCCAGCAAACATAAGGAGTGAAACGAATATAAATAGTTTTCAAAATAAATTAAAATGTTATTTATTTAGAAATATGTTTAAGTGCTAAATAATAATTAGATTTAAGTATGAAAATTAAAAATGAGTGTATAGAGACTCACTGACCCCACAGTCAAACAATTACTACAGTTTTGTGGGGCTTAGTTTATAAGTTATTTATTTACCATTGAATATGAAAATATAAAAATGCATGGGACAAAAGCGTAACTGGCGAAATGTCGGCGTAGGTACTATACACACTCTTTCTGCCTATGCCTAACACTTCGGGGAGGCGTGATATGAGTTAATAATATTATCAAAGGTCACCCGGAGTCACTAAAATCTAAGGAAAAGGATCAAAAAAGGAAACAATAATATGATCTACAGTAAAATTTATTGAGATAGAAAAAACCGTGTTTGTACCTATGTGATTAGTCAATTTGATTCTTAGACTACTGACGCCAGAAATATAAATCAACCAGATTAAATTCTTTAAATAACTTAAATTACATTAACATAGGCTAACACTAAAATAATATTCTTTGGTATACAATAAGCGATACAACAAAAACCTAAATGCCATTACCAAAGATGTATTCTGGGGCCATATAATGGTTATAATCTATAAATTAGAAAACAAATAACTAACAAAAGTTTTCTCAAAAGTTATTTTACTTAATGTTTGTGCTGTTACTTTTAAGCAATCAACTGGTAAGCAGGTAAGCAGGTAAACAGTTTCACTGCTTGATAACACAACGATGCTTTGCAAAGTTTTGTTGGTAAAAATCTGTTTAGAACAGTCATTATCAACTAGTCAGCGTTGATCAGTCAGGTCAATCACCACGCACTCATTATAGAGTTTTCCTTACATTCATACATGTTTGTTTATTTTTCCACTAATTCAACCGTGATTGGGTAACAAACAGTCTTTATTTTTAAATTTACCTAATTAGTTTTTTACAAATCTTATCATTTATTTTATTTTATCTTTGATAAATTTCATGTCTCTAATGCCTGTATTCTCAGTGATAGTCAGTTGTAGAATCCCATTAAAAAACTTTTTCATAAAAATTTTGATCTGGATCGGGATTCACAAATGAATATATATGCCTCGTTCTAGAACGAACGCGGGTCCAAATACTTAATCGAAATGTTTTCTACAAATATTAGTCTACGTTTCTTAATTTTACCGCTTTCAAATAAAGCTAGAACGCAAACATACAGTTTTATCGCTGTGACCGATTTTGTTGGACGGTATGCGTTGAAGTATTGAATGAGAAAATTATTTTAACACCAAATCTTTACGGATGTTTGCGTTCTCCTTTAGATTTGTTACCTTCTTAATCTCCACTTTGATAATACGGTGTACGTAAAAACACACATAAAAACAATTGAAAAACAACCTTATTGAATACTGCTGAGTAAGTATACATAACTAAATGTATGGATGCTTGAGTGAGTTAGGTACTCTTTGGCGTGTATCTAATAACATTTACTACAGACACACGTGGGGAAAATTGATGCACGTTTAGGACACTGAACATCGAATATTAAGAGATTACAAGGCCTGGTTACTGAACCATGCTTCTACTGACAGACACTAATAGTTACGAAGTGACAACATATACAAAGACCGAGTGTCTTTGCAAACAAACATCAAACTTATGCTATGTGCAGAGGTTACCGCTTTACAACAAATAGACTCTCCGTGGCTTACTAAAGTACGAAGAAGAGCTCCGGGTTATTTGGTGGACCACCACCACCAAATGAGGGTTTATGTCCCATTAAACTTTGAAACTTCACCAGTTTAAAACTTTATATTATTTCCCATGACACTATAATATCGAGTGTTAATACGTTGAACTTATACAGATAAAAATTGGCAGTTCAGCCACATTCATTGCGTTATTTACGCCATGGCAGATGAATTTTTCAAACGTATGGAGCAATGGATTTAAAATTTCCTTCAGATCGCTCGGATTTTCAGTTAGTATGTTACCCCATTATGGCGCTGTTTGAAGCTGTCAAAGAAAATGACAAAATGGCGGCACGTCGTCGTCGTATTGTTGAGGTCCGAGGTTTCCAAAAACTAAATGTCGGCGATGTCGAATTATAAACCGCTACAAGGATGTTTTGGGGCTCGAAATACGTCGACAGCTCTGGTGAATGATCATTACATCAATTGTGTAATTGTTTTGTGAAATGTTAAAAAGTTCTTTAAAAAAAAAGATGGCGGAGTTTGTTTTGATTTTGATCAATCGCCGAAATCCGCCTTATCGTTAAACGGGTGGAGACGTAAACTTGGATGTCGCTGTTTCTGATCAGAAGCGTACGATGCCCAGCGGTAAGCACTGCCCACTGAAAAGTAAATAAATTCATATGTTTTATTGTGGATCAGTTAACTTATAACTACTGTCACTTTCTCCACAATATAAATATGGACTTACGCCGAGTACACACATACAACGAGTTGGATATCGACGCAACCTGTTGAAATTCTCGGTTGTCTCTATAGCTCTATTTCCGTATTTTTAGCAGATGGACAGACAACAAAGAAGCTCGTGACTAAACGACAACAGCTACATGGCTCGTATGAAGGGTAAGCTATTCTTGACACGGTCGGTCCTTGGTTGGGTGACCTTCCTTACATATCTAGACCCATCCGTGCCCCGGAAAGCACGTTAAGCCGTTAGTCCCGGCTGGCATTTGGAAATCTTTGAGAGTCATTACGGATAGTCAGAACCCGGACAGAAGAACTTAGATTAGGTTGAGAAGAGGCTAGACAGATTGATTGCTGCGTTTTTGCTGCGTTAGCCATTAAAGTTCTGATTGAAATATGCCGACTATTTATGTTTCTAGTGAATTGAATAACAGTCTGTTTCCCTAACTATATACTTCGAGAGTATTTTAAAACGATAAACCCTGTTAGTGACTTTTTGCTACAAAGGTAATGTAACATACCTGGTTTGGCATACGAAGGCCCTTTACGGCACAGGTTCATGCAAGACCACGAGGTGAGCAATCTTGTCCACGGCTGAAATACACAAATACTGTTATTATGATTATTTACAATTATCTAATGTTTTTATTATTTCATTGTTTTGCAAAGATTAGGTTCAAGCAATGTGTACTCACGTATGCATTGTTTCATTGCGATTTTGTTGCACGCAGCATATATTTCGATTTGGATGGACAAAAATTCTGCAAAGTAATGACGTGCTAAGGTCTTCTGTCTCGGTGTAGGGAATGGTGGTACTTTTAAGTTCACTAGTGCTGACTGAAAGTCTACAGTTACATTTTAGTCTAATGTGCGCTTTGTTAATGTCTAACGTCATGGTATTATTGTGGACGTACGCGTCCACGTCATAACACAGGGAAGTAAAATGTATGGAAATATGAAGACGCTTTTAATAATCCGTGTACGATAACGTACCGTAACGTGCTGAACTTATTTCCATAAATTTTATGGACGTGGACGTGGACGTGGAAGTCCTCAATAATACCGTCACGCTAACGTGACGGTATCGTACCTAATTATGAAGCGCTTTTATACTTTTTAGAAATTATCTAAGCGCTAAATAACTACAATACCGTCACCTTAGCGGCGTCTCGTAGTTATTGAGCGCTTTTATAATTTAAAAATCATAAAAGCGCTTAATAACTACCAGTCGTTTAATGCTAGAGTAATGGTTGAGTATACAAAAGACAAAGACAAGAAAAGGATTTCATTTGCCTGTGACGTCTTCTTACGCATTTTAAAACATGTGCGAAACTCGAAGGAAAGATTAGCCAGCCGAGGGTGCTCGCTACGCTCTCTGTTCTCGTGACAAAATCTTGTTTAAAATTGGTACAGGCATACTCAACCTTTTCTGTAGCATTTTACGTTTCATTAGCGAGTTAAATATAACTACACCGAGCGAAAAGACGTTTTCACGTTAAAAGATATTAGTTGGTTTAATATGCAATAAGATAAAGGCGTGCATGCATACAGAATAAATTTATATTGTAGTTCAGGAAGAAATTTACATAATACGGGGTGATGTGCTCTCTGTTGGTTGAAAACAAAAACCGGATTCGTGTTTCATCCAAGTTACTTTCAAATAACATGATTGTATGAGCGTTGGACGGGGAGCCCAGAGGTGTTTTGAGCAAGCATATACAGGTTGAAAAAGTGATAGCTGAGTTGTTGCGGAATGAGAAGGGAACACCGAAAATATGTCTGAAAGGAGCCCCGTAGTCAGGAGTCCACTTTCAGTTCTATAAAAATAACCAAAAATAAAAGTGATCTTCCTCAAGTCAACGCGTATTTTTTCAAATGTATGACAACGCTTAACTTTTTACAGAGTAGTCCGATTTTGATAATTCTTTGGAAAGAATTGATATTTTGATCTAATTGGTTGGAAAGGGAATACTTCGAAGTTGGTCCCGTTTAAAATTGAAAAATTAAATCAACCCCTAAGTATAGAAAAATAGGGGTTGATTGATTTACCACCTACAGATTTTTTACTTGTGAACCGATTGTGTTGAAACTTGGCACACGTATGTAGTTCTGATGACGCTTCATATATACATAAAGACCTGGAGATAATCTGATGATAAAGGAGACAGCGCTCCCCAACAGTTTACAGCAGCAACATCGTGTTTGGGTTTATTTCATTAATTTATTTATTTATTTATTACTTACGCACAAGGATGTACAGAGGCAGACTTATTACCGTAGGCATTTTCTACCTGTCAACCTTTGGTATCCAAACCTCATTCATCTTGATGAGCACTTTATAACTAGCCACAATGACTGACTTCGAAGGTCTGACAATGAAGACTAAAGGTTGTTGAGTGAACTATTAGCAACTATTAGCTGAAAGATATTAACTCAACAAATTAAAAAGTTTAGATATTTGCAAAGGTACATACAGCTTGCGCTGCGGAGTTAGTGTGCAACTTCTTTTCTTCGACAGCAAGTCCCTAATTTCTCACAAATTCCCTTGAAAATGAGAAATAGCAAAGGTGCCTATATATCATCAGGCTGACGTAATTTACACTGACTTCAGCGAGGCCTCTAATACAGTTTTCCGCAAAACCTTTTCTTATAAGTTGCGGGCTTGTTGAATTATAATATGTCCTCCTGAATCACACAAGGCGGATCTGGGGACATTTTTTTAAATTATTTAATTAAAGACATTCCCAATTGTTTTCGGTACTCTGATTTTTTTATATATATTAGTTTGGTTTAAAGTTTTTCAGAACAGTTAGATGGTCAGAGACTCCTCGCTCTCACAAATGGATCGAAATAGTCTGGTTCAATTGTGCAAAACAATTTAATACACTTGAACTCAAAGAAATTTTAGTACGTTAATCTATTAAAAAAATATATAAGACGGTGTATTACATTATCTGTGTCCTCAACACAGATAATTTAATAGACACTATACGTGACCTGGGAGTTCTGTTCGAACAAATATTAACCTTAACACCAAGATGCTAGGATGCTAGACTTAGGTCATAAGTCAGTTAGCTTTCTTATTTAAATAACATCACGCCTTGTTTCCCTGAAGGGTTGGGCAGAGGTGTACCTGTATACCGACATTTCGTCAATTGGGTTGCTTTCTTTTATCGCTATAAATATGAAAGCCGCTGCAAAAATATATTGTATAATAATATGCTGATGCATACAATAATTCTAAATATTTTTGTCTTATTTGTTGTGTAGCCTTTAAAGACATTACATGTTTTAGAAAAGTATATTTATCTACTATATATATACATATATATAAAGTTTGCTTGTAAAAGAGCACCAAACTATGGGTTTCTGCCCTGAAGCCCAATAGCCATAAAGTATATACCTATGGAAAGAGCTGTTCAAGTAGAACCTTCACATATAAAACGACTTTTGCCAATTCATTGTCCGTCCGGAGTTAATACCTTAAATAAGTAACAACTTGGGCACCGAAGTCAAGGAATTCTTGGCGCTTAATAGTCATAAGATAAACATCAACGAATAGAGCTTTTCAAAGAGATTTTTTTCTACAACAACGTTTGTGACAGTTGTAACTCAGTTCGGAGTTAATGACCTAAATAGATGACTACTTGGGCACCAAAGTTAAGGAATTCTTGGCACTCAATAGCCGAAGATATACATCAATTGAAAGAACTTTTTAAGTAGAACCTTTGCTATCAAACACGACTTTTGACCATTGTTAGTCAGTTCGGAGTTCACGACTTAAATAGGTGACAACTTGGGCCCAAAGTTAAGGAGTATTCTTGGCGCCCAATAGGCATATGTGATATACCAATGGATAGTGTTTTTAAGAGAAATATTTGTTACTTAAATGATTTTGGATTGGACGGCAATCCGACAAGAAAATAAAATATACTACATTAAACCAACGCCGTGTGTGTTGCTAACAATCGGCCATTTATCTTCTTCTACGTAATTGGAAAAACATACATCATTATAGTGGCTCTATCGATTGAAAATTATGTAGCATCTAATGGCTTGTAGCATAATTATGTGGCCTGGGATGAATATTACAAATCAGTCAATTACACTTTTTGTAAAGCTGCAATGTTGTGTTTAATGCGTGAGAAAATAAAACGAAATTTTCACCTCTGAAGCAGAAGTGTCTTTTTGTGGCATTTTTAGGGCTTTGCCGAGTACTGTTTTTGTGTTAATATAATAATCATTATGTTTACAAGTTACGGTTTATTATTTAGTGAACTTATAACGAGAATTAAATGCTGATGTAAACGTCACATTTAGGACGATTTAGCGCCGAATAAACAAATAATTCAGACAAGTCGTAGTAGTAACAAACGTTATTCTAAACAAGATCTTTTCATTGAAATATATCTAAGCGGGGAGTTTTAGTGCGCGTCTCTTTGAAACGCTGTTCCTAAAAAGAAATAAGAGTATAATAGGCCGTATTTTAAATACTGACAGGCCTAAAAGGTAACGAAATACCGGAATTCATTAATGCTGTATTACTCATATTTTATCAGCGACAAACACTTTTTTATCAGCGATGTAATCCCCCAACTTATAATATGACAGCCTGCATAGTGTGCGTTTTATAAAAGATTTTAATTTCGTCTCATTCAGTTGAAGTATATGGGGAGGTTTCTTATTGTAAGATTTTAAACCGTACCCCATGAAAGATGAGTGTACTTTAGCCAGTCTGAAACCTAGCTGAACTAATAGATCCCGATTTTTTGTACTATAACTATGACTTCCACATCACTATGGTCATTATCTTCTGTCAACACATTTGCTTAGGCCGCCAGATACGAGTCTACTAGAAATTAAAGTGCATGAGATACACATTTATTTTGTACAAGAAGGAGGTTATCAATTCTTCTTAATTTTATCAAGTAATGTCAATTCATTATGCAAATTATTGTGGGTTGGCGGGTCATTAATATTAGTTAAAAACGAAAAGACATCATCGGAATGTCTGTTGAACACGCCATTGAATTGTCCTGTGTTGAGCTTGATCAGCATGTCATAGTATGCGTATACAGACCTCCAAGTTTCCAGAATCTACCTGTGGTTTATTCTGTAATGGAAGATGTGTTAAAGAAACTTAGTGCTAGTAGTAAGTCAATAACAATCTGCGGAGACTTTAATATTAATTTATTAGAAAATAACTCTAGTACAGACAGATTATTAAGTCTTTTTATGTCATTTGATCTATCAAATGTTTTTATTGAACCAACCCGAGTGACAGCTTCTTCTGCTACTTGTATAGATAATATTTTTGTAATTGTGATTACTTACACAAACAAATAGTAAATAAGTTGCCATCTGATCACAGTTGACAAACACTAACATTTTGCTCATTTGCGCCTTTACAAAAAACTCAAATAAGGTTTAGGCAAATTACATGTAAAGATTTAGAGATATTAAATGATTAATTGGCCAGTCAATTATGAAAACAAAGTTTTAAAAATATAGGTGACCCAAATGAGTTCTACGCCGAGTTCTTTTCACTATTAAACACGCAATTTAACAACACTTTTCCACTAAAGACTAAAAGTATAAATACAAAGTTTTTATTTAGTGATTGGGCCACTCCTGCCTGGCATTCGTAAAAGTAGAGAAAATCTATTTGAACTTTATGGCCTAAAGCAACATGTGACTCATACAAGCTTTCATCAGTATGTTGCAAGATATTCAAAATTATTTAAAAGTGTTTGCAAAACAGCTAAAGCTCTTTATATTAGAAATCAAATAATGAAACAGGTAGGAAAAACAGCGTAATATTGAATTTAATTTAGAGACTGCACGTGGCCCCATCAACTCAAATACAGATATAGCTCAGGAATTTGAAAAACGTTTTGTTAATATTTCACTTAAAACTACTGAAGCTTTAAATTCCTCACCAGCGCTTTCAGCTGCCTTACTTAAAAATAATGTAAAAGAATGCCCTTCGGAGTTTAGGTTTCAGCATACAAACCCCCAAGCTGTTATAAAAGCTTTTAAAGATCTTAAAATTACAGCAACAGAAGATCTCTGGGGAATGTCTATAAAAGTCTGTAGATCTCTCATCGAAACCCTTGCGCCCTATTTAGCTTTCATATTTAAAACCATTGTAGACCAAGGAGTCTTTCCGGATCTTGTGAAACATAGTAAAGTGATCCCATTGTTCAAATCCGGTGAAAGTAAAGAGCTCAATAATTATAGGCCCGTGTCAATTCTGCCAGTTCTCAGTAAGGAGTTTGAAAAGTTGATGCTCAATCAAATGTTACGTCACTGTAATAAAAACTTCATCTTTCATGAACATCAGTACGGTTTCACTAAATGACGTTGTACCACTGACGCCGGTGTCACCAAGAACATTTTTGACGTCTGGGAGGAATCACAAGATGCCATTGGAATCTTTTACGACCTCTCTAAGGCGTTCGATTGCGTAAACCATGAGACACTTCTGCGGAAACTATAGCATTATAGGATTAGGAAAGCAGCGCTTGATTTGCTAAGATCATACCTGAAAGATAGAAAGGTTAAATTACAAATAAACGGCATAAACTCATTAGGGTCTGAAATGACAATGGGCGTTTCTCAATGTTCGAAATTGGGTCCATTCCTCTTTTTAGTTTACATTAATGATTTACCCCAGTTACTTCAAAACCAACCGAAGATGGTGTTGTTTGCAGATGACAATTCATTGATCTTTAAAATAGACCGAAGGTCACAAAATCTTGACGACGTGAATAACTCTATTCTTCAGGTCCAAGATTGGTAAAAAAACCAAATGCATTCGATTTAAATTACCTAATGTTAGAAGTAGCGAATGTGATATTATATTGAAAGGAGAAAACCTGGAAATTATTAATGAGACGGTTTTCCTAGGAATCACGCTAGACGAGATGTTACAATGGGGACCTCATATAACATCTCTCGTGGGGCGACTAAGCTCGGCCGCGTATGCTGTTAGAAAGATAAGACAGTCAACAGACGTAGAAACCGCGCGTTTGGTTTATTTTAGCTACTTCCACAGCATTATGTCATACGGCATTTTACTGTGGGTTCGGTCTGCGGACATTGAATCCATTTTTATTTTCTAAAAGTGAGCTGTCAGAGCCATTTACAATCTACGTTGCCGCGAATCTCTTAAGGAACTATTTAAGAAGATTAATATAATGACGGTACCTTGCCAGTTCATTTATGAAAATATTATGTATGTAAGAAAAATCTGCATCTTTTTAATAAAATAAGTCATGGTAATATTAACACTAGAAATAAAAATAAAATAGATCAACAATTTTTCAGACTATCTAAAGTACATACATCTTTTATGGGGTACTGTGTTAAATGTTACAACAAAATACCTCGTGATATATTGCAATTAAATGAAAGAAAGTTTAAAACTCACGTTAAATATACTCTTTGTGAACAAGCATATTACAAATTAGAGGATTATATCCTAGATAAGAATGCTTGGAAACATGCTGGTCCTGCTCCATAGGACAATCTAGAGGCTAGACGAAATCATACTAGTTGCTTATTGTATTGTATATTTTGTTATTTTTACTTTACTCACACACTGACTTATTCCTAGTTAATATTTTAGGAAAATCATATATTTTTACAATGTTTGTAAATATGTGATCACAATGTACCTATCACGTGATTAATTTATCTGCCTTTGCTTTATTTTTAATTCGTTTTACCAATTTTGGTATAGTATTTTTATTCTTGGTGCATCGTCTTCACATATAAAATATAATGAATGTATACAAAATATTGTAAAACATTTTAAAAGAGTAACGATGGAGCTTCTTTCCCCTTTTTCTCCATACGAAACTACCTTTTGGAAGTGGCGCCTAGAATCATTTAAATTTTTAATGTAAATGTTGACGTTCAAAAGTGACTTTTATGGGGCCTATTTGAAATAAATGCTTTGACTTTGACTTTATTCACTATCGTTGCCAGCTTTAAAAAAAAAAAACCACTTATTTAAATGTTGATGTTGGCTTGTTGGGATAAGATGAGGCCATAAGATGAGGATGTTTTTTTTATAATTGGTTTGCTTAGTGACATTTTAAAATTCTGAAATAATCAACTCTATTTATGGTATACACTGACGATGTTCTAATTTACCGACAAAACTTTTAATCTACTTTTTGGAAGTGGCGCCTAGAATCAGTTATATTTTTAATGTAATTTTTGACGTTCAAAAGTGCCATTTTATGGGCCTATTTGAAATAAATGCTTTGACTTTGACTTTGACTTTGAATTATTACTTTTATATTTCATATTTTCAAATTTATGAATACCGACAATGCTTCAAATTCAAATAGCAATCAAAGCTATTTGATTTGTTGATTTAGAGATAAATGCAAAATTATGGCCACTTTTGGGTACTTTCCTAAATCAGTGAAAAGTTCAATTCAATTTGTCAAAAGGCAAATACGCGCGCGTTCTTATATTTCGGTATTTATTCATTATCAGAATAGGTAACATTATTGCACAGAATAACTTTTATTCGTCCTGAATATCCAAACCTGAGGTTTCAAAGGGAAAGCCCACAATTTCATCATCAGATTTACCCATCTCTGAAGATCACTTTATTTTTAGTACATTTTTGAAATCTGAAAGTGGACTTCTGACCACGGGAAGTACCTGAAACTTTTCAAATATATTTTCGGGGTTCATCATGCCGCACCCATTCAGCTATAAACTTTTCACCCTGCATATGCTTGCTAACACAAGAACCCTCTGGCCTACAAGTTAATTTCGTAATGAAGAATGAAAAAAATCCCTTATTGTCATTGTCATATTATGTCAGTATTTTTTACGTGAAGCAAGCCCCGAAACTAATTGCATTTGCTCGTCACGTTACCATGCGCCTTAAAGAATGATGTCAAATACCTTCGCGAGTTAAGTGCATTTGAGCATAGCGCAGCACCTCAAGGAACACGGGGTCGCGGCGGTTCTCCATTTCTCTTATTACCTCCACACTCATTTCGATGTAATTTTCTGAAAAACCAAAAATCTTATTTAGCGTACCTCATCTACCTTACCTTCGATAGTCTAATCATTTAACGTTATTTTTTATTAACTATGTTATAAGCAATGACGTCTGCTTAACTATACATTTTCACAGTCTAAACTAAGTTTATAAATAAAGCCTAATATTTATATAATACATATTAAGGTTTTGTGCTTAAATTAAAATATTATTTAGTTTTTGAAGTAATTTTAAATCTTAATTAAATGTCAAAATTACAGACTGTCTCCCAACCATAAACAACTCTGACGTATACAAGCCGGCCTAGTGGCAAGGACTAAAGAAACAAGAATAATCTGGTCTGCAAGAGTTGGAGGCGTGAGGCCCAAGACCAGGCAAAGTGACGTGCATTGGAGGAGCCCAACACTTAGCATTGGGTGGATACGAGTTGAATAAAACTACTTTGACTGTATTGTAAGAAGACGTTTTGTTTTTGCATGGTTACGAACTCCTGAATACAATAAAGTATTTTTTTTTCACAATAACAAAAAAAATTGGGTACTAAATAATAACTGAAAATGATTGACGTTTGTCATAAGAGTTACGACCATCGACAGGCAGACATGACAGGTCATCTCTCTAAGATGACGTTTACATACATAATCTGACTGACTGATGTCATTGTCAATTGTCAATAGCAACAAACACTATGCTTGAAGTTTTCGCCCAAAAGAACCTAGAAATCTACAAAAGTTGAAAAAAAAATTAAACGATGATATTAATCGTCACACTTTCCTAATTATCTTATCTTATATGCACAGATATACATGCCTCTCATATTTATATAAATAACGTTTACTTACGTGATATTATTATGTTTAAATGTAACATGATTTTTGGACGAAAGCAGTAAGCAAATAAGACGAAGCCATATGCAATTGAATGTGGCAATAGTTTGAAAAACATAATGTTTTTGTGCCGAAATAATCAGGGCAATATTCAGGAAATAATATTTTTCCTCTGTTCGAGGCATTTTTTCCCATTGTTTCATTACCGTACACTTTATGGCCGAAAATAAAACATATTCTTTAAAAAGGGCACTAAACGAAATATTAATTGAAAAAAGTTATTACCCAAGACACGACTTCCATATTGATGAGTCACTGATTGATTGGCATGCTATCATTCTATCATTCACTATCCTTGTTGACATTTGCCATTTTAGCGTTATTGTAAAAATAGTGTAACTCAAACGATTTGACATTAATTCTTATTTTGTACTTATTTCCATAATTGTCGTTTAAATTATAATAGAAATCTTTACATTTGTGCAAATTAAATAATAATCTGAGTTGCAAGCCCATGTGACGGTAGAACTCGGGGGACTTTAAGTTATAATAAAACAAATATGTACTAAATACCCATGTTTGTAAACCAATATATGATTAAATGATTAAAAAATGAGCGCGAGTGAACATTAGGTCTATCATAAAATACCGAGGCAGTCGTAACAGTGACAAAGAAGAGATGGAGGGTCCTCCTCCATTTCAGGACACTTGGCCAGACGTGATGATGACAGGTGGAGCAAAGCCATCATTTAATTGTTCTTGAGAGGCGGTAGAAGGAGTGTTAACAGACCAACAAATGGGTGGATGACATTCAGAGGATCGCGGGTAAGACGTGGTTGAAACTGGCACAGAACAGAAAAGCGTTGCGGAGAAGGTGAAGTATTGAGCAAGGGTAAGACAAAGGATGCCAGTGATGATGATGAGACCAGCCTCCGTTTGCTGACGTCATAAACTCTAACATCAAAACAGTTTTAATTAAATCATGCCCGGTTGGTTCATGGTTCTCAGGTCAGGAAAAATAAATACGACTTCCAACGAGACCTCGGCTTTCAAAAACATCATGTTTTTAAAATAAGCTTTTCGTTGGTTTATGTCAGTACAATTCACTTTTGGATTTACAGCAACGTTATCGCTGATAGAATGTGACTTCGTCAAGGCTCTCTGCATTCGACACAAAATCGAACTTTATGCTTTATTTAAAGAGAATGTATCGGTTATTATCTGAATCGATACCACTGTGAATTATTGATTCATTACACAAAGGGTCAACCGATCGAATCGAGGTCAAATGCGACAGAACTGCAATATTTTTTACGACTTTACCATTTCATTTTAAACGCAATGTTTAAAAAGTGTTTACGTAAGTCGTTTGTTACTGAAAATGTCCGCATGTTGATATTGAGTTAAAAAATAAACTGTTCATAGGATGACTTTCTACTTTAAGGACGGTAAATGAAAAATGAATAGATTTGTTAAAACACTTTTACGCGTCCATGCTACACGATGATATTAGGTAGAACATAAAAAAAAAACATTATTACATATTTATTTTGCTATAAACTCACCCACTAAGCGCTCAATTGGAATATTCTCCAGTGACTCCTGATCCGAGGCATCAAGCCGCACTTTCTTGATTTCGTTTTTCAACATTTCTTTCTGATCTTCGTCCAACATTTCCGTTGGAATAATTTCCGTTACCGTTTTAGGGTAAAAAACTAGTGCGAGTTGTTACTGGCTCCAGACACACGCTTGCAGGGACTGTCGGCCGGCGAACATGGCTCCGCGGCTGCGCTGATCGATACTTATGTACTGACGCGATCATAAATTTCACTTCACTTTTCATTTCAGAGCAGGAGATAAGTATTTTCAGTTTAAATCCAGTTCGATGAGGTTAAATCATGGTTTCGTAGTTTTGTTTAGAAGTTCTTTCAAAATATTTGTATTTGTGTTTTTTTTTATTTTTGGGTAGGTGGAACAATAATTAATCAAAAAATTGCTTCTGGCACACTGTTACGATTATCAGTAATTTTAAGTTAAGAGCTGAAGTCTTGATTGCCCTAAAATTTTAATTATCTGAAAAAATTACAAAACAATACGAAAAGTATGAATAATAAGAGATTGCTACAGCTATAAATTATTTATTTCAGTTATGTTACACCTGGAAAATCACTGTTACTTATTCTCGAAAAACTTTGCACACAAACTATTCAATGCATTTTTTTTATTTTCAGTATCATAACCGAGACACCAGTTGAACAATTTCTTAAGCTAAAATACTAACGAACTAAAGTTATATTTAGATTTCAAGCTGACTGTACATTGTTCGCCTGATCAGGGCGTCAGAGTGAGACAGCGCTAAACAATTCAGGATTTCAATACGACGAGCATTCATTTATTTTATTGGGTATCAAAGTTGTGCTGTTGAGCACTAATAGACACATTTGACCAATACAAATTTTAAATTTTAGGAACCACTTTTCATAATTAAATTGTAAAACAAAGATACCTTAATGTAAAGAGGAAGACAAGGAAGTTTGGCAATAATTTCTTCTGCACGTGTGGTTTCCCTGGTACCTCAATATGCCGGCATAACTATGTAAATTTTAATTAACTGCACCCAAATTACGATGTTTTCTTTTTTGACATTTTACATACTTCCTTGACATAGACTTCTCATTATTTGACATTATAAACCTACAATTCTAATTCGTTACGCTTTCACGCTAAAACGGCTGAACGGGAAAAAAAAATTGGACGAAATTTGGTACACAGATAGTGTTAATAACCGGGATAAAATAAAGTATTCTGTGTTAACACATAAAAATTTCCTAATAATTCCTAGATACACGTGGACGAAGCCGAAAGCAAAAGTGGTAGTTTTAAATAGAAGGGGGAGAATGTCACTCTTTGACAGACAACTGTCAAAGAATGGCGGTAAGTTATATTGGCTATAACACGCCATGTAAATATGAACTTATTTACCAGGCCACTCAGAGAGACTGGCCAGTTAAAGTCTATTTTGAAAATATGATTTTTTGTAAGTTAAAATAGGTACGTTCTAATTTCAAAATATCCCTCCACATTATTTGCGAGCTAATTTAAATTACCTTGTCTCATTAAAAAATGGATGTGGATCCGGGAACAGTCGAAGGAATGTGTCCGTATGGACTGAGGAGCCATATCTCATATTTAAAAGCGGATTCTACCAATATTTCGTAGTACTTTATCCGATTTTATAGGCCCAATCCCGGAATTTGTAGTAAAACTCTTTAAAAGTTACAGGACGTTAAAGGTGGCTCCTCAATTCAGACATCTGAATTGAGGAGCCATCTTAGAACTCGAAAACTATCCGACCGATATTCTTGAAAATTTGGTAGGATTTAGTAGTATTTATGCTTAATCTGTACAAAAGAAAAGGGTTTTGTACGGTTGAATTTGAGATAGCTACAATGCTTTGATTTATCATAAAATCCACAAATTTCATTTAGATGTTTCTCGGAAAGTTATGAGGCGATTGAAACAATTTTTAAGTATCATTTAGTAGTAAATGTGTTCTAATTTGTACTATAAAACTAAAATGGTAAAGCTATATAATTTCGTTAATACATTTTATGTGGCTTCTCAGTCCTGACGGTCTATAGTAAATATATGTTCGTAGCTGCTAAAGCAGTTGATTAAATTGGAAAATAAGAGCGCAGATTTTTTGTAGAAATTTCTACTAAATATTGGTGTAATTCAACCTGCACATTCAGTATTTCAAAAGATATTAACTATTTTAAAGTTCCTGTAAAAAAATCTGAATAGGATGACCATAAATAACTCAATATGCGATCATAAATATGTAGTTATATTTGCTTTTAAATAATTCTAAAGAAACGAGTAATAATTATAATGTACAACCAATATTTATTTAACAAATTAAATGAGATTCAGTAACCAGTGATGATTTGAATTATACTTGTTTTTAGAAAAAAAAAACGAATAGACATAAATGACAAAAACTATAAAAATGCTTATTAAGGAGAATGTTCATAGAATAATAGAAAAGTTACAGTGTAACGGGTGCGTCTAACATTTAGGTTTAGGTACCAACCACACAACTGGGTTGAATGTTACAAACAAAGTTAGATGTGTCCATAACAAAATGTACCTAATGAATTAATAAAATAACAAAATAATAACCTAAATTCCACATCGCTGTCGACTGATAATGTACCGAAGAGATTGGCGGCTTATCGAATATGTATGTACAGGAAGTATAATAATCAGAGTAACAATTCAACTCACTAAGTTAGAATGGACCTCAAATGTCATGATTTCATGAAGTAATCATTCAATCGGGCAAATTTAACTCTAAAAACAAGTTTATTACCATAAAAATTGCCGGGCGGCCAACTGCACAAAACGTAAGAAAATCGGGCTACCTAAGGCAGATCACACACAACAATGCGCCAAGCGACGGGGCGCGGGAAACGAAGCCGAATTCCCCGCAGATAACGCGTCCCCGTGCGTGATTTTTAAATACGAATTCAGTAAAATGCAGGGAGTTTTGCTCCATTTCCCTCGCCCCGTCGCGTGGCGCGTTGTAAGTTGTTTTCCGCCTTATCACTTGAGCCTTAGCATGTCTTGCAAAGAGTTTTAAAGTACTCATTTTAATGTCTATTATCCATACATATTATAAAATACGTCGTTTTTCGTGTCTGTTTGTGTGACCACTTTGATCTTCTTAAATGCAGATAGAATTTGATGTGGTTTTCACCATCATTTAGAGCAAATAATTTTTATTTATAATTTATTTATCGTCAAAATGATAAAAAATCTACATAAATAACAACTTAACCTAATTAATTAATAGAAATAAAAATAACATCCTAATTGTACTAAAACTACTAGCAAAGTAAAACATAATTGTGTACTATAAATTTACTTGTATATTAATAACAAATCTCAATATTTTGCCATGTTGCACCACCCCTTGCGAAAACAGGGGTGAGTTGCCAGTATTATAAAAATCTACGATTTAAACGTCTTTGATGACATGTATCAATTTATATTTATTATTAGGAATATTGAACTTGATTTCTCATAAAGAAATAAATAATGTCAATAGGCCAAAGGTGCATTTAGAAGAGCAATTTTTTTTTTTTTTAATGCTCAGTTTCTTGGGGATCCTAGCTGAAATTTTTTCAATCATGGCCATGGAACTTGAAAATAAAATGTCTCGATTGGCTTTATATGTATCTCTAAAACGAAATCTTAAACACATGTTTGAAGAAAATGAAATTGTTGCACTGCAAGCAAATGATGTGAGTGATGATGACTGAAGTCCGATGTGAGTGATGATTATGAAATCGGTCAAAGCAGCAGTCCGACAAATGATACGTTAGATATCAGGGGTGAAGAAATGGCGTCCAAAATATTTTCATTTGTATAAAATTCAACCTCTATATACGTATCAGAGAAGAACCGGAACTACCAAATATAAAAGATTAGAACAATACCAAAGTATAGATGGTCCAACCTTTTAAAAACAAACTTAAATAAATATACAAAATGACCTTGCACCTGGACCCTCAAACGAGAGAAAACAATTAAAAACAAAATTTTCATTAAAGCAAACTGCTCGCAATGCACCGCGTGCGTCTATCAGCAAATTCAACATTTAAATCGGTACCTGTATTACAAATGATTACTGATGCTCACAGCAAACAATCAATTTTAGATTGGCTTAAACAGTGGCTCCGTTCAGTGGTTAGCCCACCACAAGAGGTTATTTCGGACGATTCATCTGTCCTGATTGCAGCAAATATCGAAGCTTTCACATCATTTCATTCTAGGAAAGAATATGTTAAGGAATTGTTCTTAATTTGAGAAAGCCGTGTTTCAAATATTCCTTCTACTTTCATCTGGCTCGATACAAGTCATTTCATAAAAACTTAACATAACTTAGCATGTTTTAACGATGCAGATTTACGCGTTAAGTACTTTGATGTACGCTGCATGCAATACTTAAAAACATGCGAAGATTTTGAAACCACAAAAGAAGTTATCTCAGATGTCGTTATTGTTTGTCTTGGTAACTATGACGACGGCATTAATAGAGTTAATATTTCTTGTCAAACAGCCGAAAACTGACTTAACAACCGCCTAAAACACATAGAAATCAGTACACCATCATCATCAGTAAACGACGTAGACGACAATTTGGATGAACCATACACCCTTAATACAGACTTTATGAATGTGTTTGATAAATTCGTCGAAACACAAAAGCAGTCTAAGGAAAAAATCGGAAATGTTAACAAAAACATGTACTCGTATTTCTATCCGCCTTTTATATCCTCACTGAGAAGATTTCTTGCAAAACTTCCATTATGGTCTAATTTACTACGACCATTTTTTCAGTCTTCTAATACTGCTCCGTCTTCATCTGGAATTGAAAGCTTTTTTGAAAACTCTGTAACATTTGCTTTTTAAAACGAAGTATCAAAAGCATCGAATTGATGAGTTCTTAAAAATATAGGCTGATTTCTTGTTTGCGGAAGTAAACTTTTCTAGAAGAGTGACCTTACTTAATACGTACGTTGAAACACCTAATAAAGATTAAGTTAAACGCAAAAAAAAAAAAAAAGATTTAGTCTTCAAAGAAAACCCTACCAAAGGTGAAAAATTAAAAACAACGAAGTCGCATTCCAAATCCAAAATTATGAAATTTGCGTTTTTTTTTTTTTTGGGTATGGTATCTCGTAGTTGACCTTGAGAGGTCGTGACTACTTAACCGGACTATCCTGTGGCTGCCTTAAGCGGACTCAAAGCCTCCAGCCAGGGGCGTAAAACTACTTACATTACTAAGCGAACGCTCGCTAAGGGCACCCCCTGTGGGGTACGGACCTCGGCTTAGGGCGTCGCTGACGGGAGGACAGCAAGATGGGATCTTCGCGAGGAACCTCGGCGGCGAGGTCGTAATGTCGGTCTGTGTTTGTGCACTGTACTGGTGGCCCTACTGCTCTCCTGAATGAGAGTTATGTGGTCATCGGGATCGGTGAGGACATGCTTGGGACGGCGGACATGACTAATGGAGGAGGGAATGTAGCTAGCGGCCTTGACAACCAGAGGGTTGCGGTGATTCGCGGCGGTCTCGAAGAAACGCTTTGAAATGCGTTTCATGAACTGGCGGATAGTGGGAATCTTGAGGTCAACGTGAAGGATCTCGTTGCGAACGTACCAGGGGGAGCCTGTAATCCTACGGAGGAACTTGTTCTGGAGGGTCTGCATTCTATTGAAGCGATGGGGCTTGGCGTGTGCAAAGACTGCACTGGCATATGTCATGATCGGGCGGATGCACGCTGTGTAGATACGCATTTTGCACTTTAGTGACAATTTGCTACGTGCATTGAGGACAAAGTGAAGTCTACCTAGAGCGAAGGCGGCGCGCGAACGAGCCGCCTTAATGTGCTCTGAAAAAGAGAGGTGTTCGTCTAGTACGACACCCATGTATTTGGCTCGCTTCTCCCTAGGGATTGGCTTGCCGAACATGGTGAAGGTCGAGTATCTGCGTTTAGCACAGAATCTATTTTTTATGACAAACCAACGTTCATCTAAAATTGGAGGGGAGAAGCTGAAAAAAATATACGTGTACCGAAACAAAAAATTCAATTCGTACAAAATGGTAACCTACGAGTAGATAGGTTGTGCCGGTTCCAGCTCACTTTTTTCAAGGGGTTTCAACCGACTACTAAGCGGTCCTCAATCCTAAAAAAAAAAAAAAAAAAAAAAGAGGTTTTGGCATGCGCTGAGCACGAATCTGCGGTCCATTTTTGCGTAGGATGCACGGTTCGCGAGATACGTAAATCAATTAGCAATAATCTAATTGACATCCGCCCGGCCCGGCGACCCTCATTAGCGTTTCATTGTTCGCTATTTCTTATCTATTACTCATTCGAGAGTTCGCATTACCACTGCTTTAGGGTACCTTATCAATTACTCATTGTGAGTTCTGCCTCTATTTTATTTCATACTACACTCACGCCTTCATCCCATGGGGGTAGGCAGAAACCACAGAACGCCACCTGTTACGATCCTACACATATATCCTATACATACACGCGCGCCGGTTGCGAGTGCTACGCATCTGACCTTTCTGAAGAACATCACCATTAAGGTCAACATATGTCCTCCTAGGGCGTCCCCTACCGCGTTTCCACTCACATCTGCCTTGTAAATACCTTTTGTTACGCTCCTTTCATTCATCCTCTCAACATGACCAAACCATCTTTATTTCAAACTATAAAATATGAACGGAACAGCTCATTCAACTAAAATATCAGTGAACCCTGTGTTCCCTGTAAATATTTCACGTGATATAACATTTTAAAAAAATCTGTTGTAAATGTAAAAACAAATATTATTTTTGTTTTAAATGGGCATAACTCTCAGCGTTATATTCCGTAAACAATAACGCGGATCTGGTATCATCGTAAGCTATACAAGGTGTTTTTTTATATACCATAACTCTAGGGTATGATTGAGACCATATCAAAAAATCAACTGGCATATGAATTATGTTTCAATCATCCTTTGTTTATTTCATTTTTCCGCAACACGCGGTACCTTTATGTCGCGCTGTAGCGTCACGCCAGTGTGTACGAGCCTTTAAATGGGCATTACTCTCAGCGTTATATTCCGTAAACAATAACGCGGATCTGGTATCATGGTATCATCGTAAGCTATTTAAGGTGTTTTTTTATATCCCATAACTCTAGGGTATGATTGAGACCATATCAAAAAATCAACTGGCATATGAATTATGTTTCAATCATCCTTTGTTTTTTTCATTTTTCATACAAAATAATTCGACAAAGTCACGATTATTAATGTAAAACACCCTAACGTGAAATATGACAACGTCGCATTTTCTTATACTCGATACCTAGACACATCGAGGGTCTATTTTGTACGGTACGCAAACAAAATTGGCAACCTCGCAAAAGTAAATATACGTAAATAGATTTGTCATAAGCCCTCAGAGACAAATTTAAAGAGATTAATATAATGACTGTGCCTTCTCAGCATATTTATGAAAATCTTTTGTATGCACATAAAAATATTAATCTGTTTAAAAAATACAGTGATATCCATAACATAAATACTAGGAACAAACACAAATTTGTTGTTCCTACTACCAGACTCAAGAAAATAGGTAGCTCGTTTAAATGTCAAAGTATTCGTTTTTATAATAAACTTCCTGGCCACATTCAAGAACTAAGCCTTAATAAATTCAAATCATTTATAAAGCGGAAATTATGCCAGAATGCCTATTATACTGTCAAAGGCTATATATTGAGGACAAGAAGGCTTGGGATTGAGCTGCTCCAATAAGTTTACACAGATATTGTCTATGTTTAATTTGCTGTTAAACTTTTATTTTTGATTTTTTTAGATAAACAATGACATCTTTATATTTACTGTTTAAAGTATAACATTGTTTTAATTTTTGAGAATGTGAGGACTATGTGAGTCATTGTTTTTTTGTTCTTTCAGTTGTTTTAATCACGGTCTGGCTGTTTGAGTACTTAACGCGGCCTACCCAAATGCCCTTTCTTTTGTATTGTTCGTGGAATCGTTGAGCTCCTTAGTTCTGAGTTGAGCTGCACCATGATTGACAAATGCATGCACTGACTGGACAGGTCCACTCAAATCAGTGTGGTTCTTTCCTCAAAAGACCATTTCAGACACCAGTCTACAGAGTCCTCATATGATCTGACCATGTTTATTCTCGGATTTTTACACTTTGACATGACGTGAAAATTTACTTTGTAAAGTATTATAATATATTAATTATTGTGAATGTGAAGGCAGTGTGGATTTGTTGTTTTTTTTTTTTATCTCAATCTATTTTTAATTTTTAAAATTAGTTTTAATCATGGTCTGGCAGTTTGAGCAATTTATGCGGCCTACCCAAATGTCCTTTCTTTGGTAATGTTCGTCGAATCGTTGAGCTCCATATGTGTTGTGTTGAGCTGCATGATTACTGACAAATGCGTGCACTGACTGGACAGGTCCACTCATTCTGTTTGGTTCTTTCCTCAAAAGACCATTTCAGACATCAATCCACATGGTCTTCACATGACCTGACCAAGATTATGTCTGGACTTTAAAAGAGACTGTGACCTCTGAGTTTGTTTTGGCGTTTCTTCTCAGAGTAGTCAGATAGGAAACGCCGATCTCATCTACTTTTAAAATAGTATTGACGTGTAAAAGTGTTTGTAAAAACCTACTTACAGAAATAAAATCATTTATCATTTATCATTTATCATACTGATGACAATTTTGGACCTAATTTAATTATGATTGATGATATCTCTGAAACTATGCATTTTTGGACCACCTATTCTAGGAGTTTAAGTATTATTTTTACCTACAGAATATAACCCTAGAAAAACAGGTTGTATATGTAGGGTGCCGTACAACCTCACCGATGCTCAGAAGCAGGCCCGGGTGGAACGGTCTCGGTGTGTTTACGACATCATTACAGGTTTACAGATTTATCAATACGATCCAGAAACGAAGCGCCTGTCGACAGTTTGGGTATTTAAAAAATGAATTTACGCCTACCAAAGTGAAGCGATCTAGAAGCGACTGGCTACTTGATCAATTCCTTTACGGAACTAAAGAAGCATCAACGCTGAATGGGAAACTACCAAATGTTGTTTTCTCTGTTGTGAACAACAAGCGACCAAACACGGGGCTCCGCGGTCTACTGCTCCACCACGACAACGTGCCTTCGCACACCGCGCTCAAAACGAGCGACTTCCAGAACCGCACGCCGGTCAAACTCCTTACAGCCCTTACCTAGCACCGTGTGACTTCTTTTTATTCCCGGAAATAAAATAACTGCTTAAAGGGATACAATTTTCGTCGCCTGAAGATGCGCTGTCAGCGTTCGAGCAGGCTGTAAACGAGGTGTCTACGGTAGACTGGAAAAAGTTTTTCAGAAGCATGAAACTTTTTACAGAGGCTAGTGGAGAGTATTTCGTCCATACGAATCAAAATATTGCCCACCGCTATTTGTGTCAATATCTAAAGCTACCTAGTGTGAGCTTGGTTTATCATATGTATCCAAATTGCATATTATATACGTTGGTACATTCATGGCTATACATGGGTAGCCTATTGAGGAGTTCATCTTTGCAACGCACCCCGAAGGAATGTGAAATAACTTTGTAAGATCGCACATTAGGAACTGTGTTGACTCATTAAGTTACTATCAGTTGCGTTGCAAGCACTTAAGAATTTGCTTTAGATTAGAAATTACTTAGTGGTGCTATATAAGAGCAGCCCACTCAGTCAGACCATAGTCAACTGGTTTGGTAGCAGTGGATAGTGACAGTACTACGTTTTGTGTTACTTCAACTCATCAACGGTAATGGAGGTAAGTGTTTATTCTATTGAAAATTACTTTTCTTTCTTTCTGACTTTTTATTTACATTAACTTTGCCTTGCGTGTGTGAAAAAAATGATATTAACGTGTTTTCTGTGTTTGTTGCAGAAATCATTAAGTTTCTTAGACAATACCTGTAAGCTGCATTACTACTCACTACTTTCCCCTCAACACGAAGAAGACAGTGGTGACATCGTCATTATTAACACATGCGATGGGAGAAAAATTAAATCTCAAACGATTCATTTTGGAGGATGTTGCAGGTGACATCAATGTGGAAGTGAAATAGTGGTTTCAGTTATTAAGTGACACAACGTCAGAGTGTTTCGCTCACGAACTATTCGCCGAACAAATAGATAACGATTTAATCAACTGTTTAATTTATGTTGTAAGGGAGTGTGTTATAGGGATATTTGAAAGTTTTCATTAGCGTTTTTTTTTTTTTTGTACTCATTATGTATCTAGAAAATATAAAGTATATTATTGATGTAGATGGGTTTCAGATGTCAAAAAAAATGTACTTTAAAGAAGTAGCAATTTACAATATTCAGGATAATATCCTTTATTTGTTTTACATACAACTCCCAACGTGGTTGTTAGATTATAAACATGATAGAACAATCACATTCGTCATGAGACATATTCACGGAATGCAATTAAAAAATTATGATAATGATATTAGTTTTTCAGAGTTTTTAAAACGAGTAAAGAGTTTTGATCCAAACAAGCATTTCACGTGGGCTTACCAAGGGGGGATAGTAGAAAGAGATTTTTTAGCAAGTTTGGGGTATAAATCGTATAACTTAGAAGCAATCCATTGTCCGAAAGTGGAAATAATTATAGAAAAATTTAAATTACACCGACTTAGTAATTGTACGAGGCATGTAGCATACAAAGGAATTCCATCTCGCAGCGCTCACTGTAGTGGTGTAGATGTGCGAGCATTCTCACTGTGGTTTGAAAATCATTTACTCAATCGATAAGTTTAGTGTGTAATATTTTTGTGTAGTTACCTAGTTTTTTCATATTATGTATCTAGTTTATTTGTATTGACTAGGAACTCATTTGAATATAAGTAGTAACCTGTTAGTACTTATTAAGTCTTTTACATGTATATCTAATAATAAACGTGTAAATTTTGTGTGTATACCTGATTAACTGTTATTGTTAAGTTTTTTGTATGTCATAATTAACGTTTAAGATTTATGTATACCTAATTAAATAAAAACAGATAAATGTCAGCAAGCTTCAGCTAGGTCAGTCAAATAAATCAAATTGTGCTTTAATTCATTTTGTTTTCTTTATTTATCCAACTTGTAGAATCCATACCGAAACACTTCACTAGAAATGTATCATCACAGTTTCTCTTCGACACTTTCGCCACTAGGTATACATCAGGATATTTACCTTTTTGGAGTTCCTGTTCATAAAATCCACCTAAGATTGGTTGTTTCCTTTCATCTTTCAACTGATAGGTCACAGGATTGGGGTTATTCACTTTCACTACTTGAAATATTTCCGAATCTTTTAAATTCACATATTCATTATCAAATGTATTATTGTTGTTGTTGAATCTGCATTGGAAACAGAATTTTAACTTATAAATCATAAGTAGAGAAGATCAATTCAACACCGTTACATTTTGAAACTCCTGAAGTGTTTTTAAATTCAATTAAAAATTATGTTTTTTTTTATACAACAGTGGATTCATCAACATTAAAAAATAAGTTAAATTTCATACTGCACGCTGATTTTGTTCAACAAACCAAAGATTTTATAGATCCTACGTTTGACTTTCAAACATTCAATTACGAGTACATAATTTGTCAAGATGACTTCAATATTTTCTTTTCATCTTTACATGATACAATAACTAGTAAAATTAGTGAATGTATTTGAAAAAAAGATAGTAGGTGGAATATAAAAAACATAAATTCTATAAACATTAACATCAAAAAATTCAACCAACTACATGGTACTTGATGCATAGATCTTCCCCGTGATAAAATTATAAAATGCTGTTGTAAATGTAAAAACAAAGATATTTTTTACGCAAACGCTAATTTTCTTTCTTTTCAATATACAAAATTGAAAAAAAGTTGTTTTTTCAAATATGAAAATTATGGTACAATTGTAAAACAATTTCATTTTTTCAACTACGAAATAGTGAAACTTTAAAAAAGATTTGGTTCGGTCAAACGATAAAATAAAGTAATTTATTTTTGATGCAAAACTGTGGTTTGCATCGATTTAATTTACTCATGGTTTTGTATTTTAGATATTATTATTTTAGATATTATAGATTTCTATATATATATATATTTTAGATATATTTTAGATCTATTATAGATATATTTTAGATTTTAGATATTATCTTTTTTTCAAATACATTCACTAATTTTACTAGTTATTGTATCATGTAAAGATGAAAAGAAAATATTGAAGTCATCTTGACAAATTATGTACTCGTAATTGAATGTTTGAAAGTCAAACGTAGGATCTATAAAATCTTTGGTTTGTTGAACAAAATCAGCGTGCAGTATGAAATTTAACTTATTTTTTAATGTTGATGAATCCACTGTTGTATAAAAAAAACATAATTTTTAATTGAATTTAAAAACACTTCAGGAGTTTCAAAATGTAACGGTGTTGAATTGATCTTCTCTACTTATGATTTATAAGTTAAAATTCTGTTTCCAATGCAGATTCAACAACAACAATAATACATTTGATAATGAATATGTGAATTTAAAAGATTCGGAAATATTTCAAGTAGTGAAAGTGAATAACCCCAATCCTGTGACCTATCAGTTGAAAGATGAAAGGAAACAACCAATCTTAGGTGGATTTTATGAACAGGAACTCCAAAAAGGTAAATATCCTGATGTATACCTAGTGGCGAAAGTGTCGAAGAGAAACTGTGATGATACATTTCTAGTGAAGTGTTTCGGTATGGATTCTACAAGTTGGATAAATAAAGAAAACAAAATGAATTAAAGCACAATTTGATTTATTTGACTGACCTAGCTGAAGCTTGCTGACATTTATCTGTTTTTATTTAATTAGGTATACATAAATCTTAAACGTTAATTATGACATACAAAAAACTTAACAATAACAGTTAATCAGGTATACACACAAAATTTACACGTTTATTATTAGATATACATGTAAAAGACTTAATAAGTACTAACAGGTTACTACTTATATTCAAATGAGTTCCTAGTCAATACAAATAAACTAGATACATAATATGAAAAAACTAGGTAACTACACAAAAATATTACACACTAAACTTATCGATTGAGTAAATGATTTTCAAACCACAGTGAGAATGCTCGCACATCTACACCACTACAGTGAGCGCTGCGAGATGGAATTCCTTTGTATGCTACATGCCTCGTACAATTACTAAGTCGGTGTAATTTAAATTTTTCTATAATTATTTCCACTTTCGGACAATGGATTGCTTCTAAGTTATACGATTTATACCCCAAACTTGCTAAAAAATCTCTTTCTACTATCCCCCCTTGGTAAGCCCACGTGAAATGCTTGTTTGGATCAAAACTCTTTACTCGTTTTAAAAACTCTGAAAAACTAATATCATTATCATAATTTTTTAATTGCATTCCGTGAATATGTCTCATGACGAATGTGATTGTTCTATCATGTTTATAATCTAACAACCACGTTGGGAGTTTTATGTAAAACAAATAAAGGATATTATCCTGAATATTGTAAATTGCTACTTCTTTAAAGTACATTTTTTTTGACATCTGAAACCCATCTACATCAATAATATACTTTATATTTTCTAGATACATAATGAGTACAAAAAAAAAAAAAAACGCTAATGAAAACTTTCAAATATCCCTATAACACACTCCCTTACAACATAAATTAAACAGTTGATTAAATCGTTATCTATTTGTTCGGCGAATAGTTCGTGAGCGAAACACTCTGACGTTGTGTCACTTAATAACTGAAACCACTATTTCACTTCCACATTGATGTCACCTGCAACATCCTCCAAAATGAATCGTTTGAGATTTAATTTTTCTCCCATCGCATGTGTTAATAATGACGATGTCACCACTGTCTTCTTCGTGTTGAGGGGAAAGTAGTGAGTAGTAATGCAGCTTACAGGTATTGTCTAAGAAACTTAATGATTTCTGCAACAAACACAGAAAACACGTTAATATCATTTTTTTCACACACGCAAGGCAAAGTTAATGTAAATATAAAGTCAGAAAGAAAGAAAAGTAATTTTCAATAGAATAAACACTTACCTCCATTACCGTTGATGAGTTGAAGTAACACAAAACGTAGTACTGTCACTATCCACTGCTACCAAACCAGTTGACTATGGTCTGACTGAGTGGGCTGCTCTTATATAGCACCACTAAGTAATTTCTAATCTAAAGCAAATTCTTAAGTGCTTGCAACGCAACTGATAGTAACTTAATGAGTCAACACAGTTCCTAATGTGCGATCTTACAAAGTTATTTCACATTCCTTCGGGGTGCGTTGCAAAGATGAACTCCTCAATAGGCTACCCATGTATAGCCATGAATGTACCAACGTATATAATATGCAATTTGGATACATATGATAAACCAAGCTCACACTAGGTAGCTTTAGATATTGACACAAATAGCGGTGGGCAATATTTTGATTCGTATGGACGAAATACTCTCCACTAGCCTCTGTAAAAAGTTTCATGCTTCTGAAAAACTTTTTCCAGTCTACCGTAGACACCTCGTTTACAGCCTGCTCGAACGCTGACAGCGCATCTTCAGGCGACGAAAATTGTATCCCTTTAAGCAGTTATTTTATTTCCGGGAATAAAAAGAAGTCACACGGTGCTAGGTAAGGGCTGTAAGGAGTTTGACCGGCGTGTGGTTCTGGAAGTCGCTCGTTTTGAGCGCGGTGTGCGAAGGCACGTTGTCGTGGTGGAGCAGTAGACCGCGGAGCCCCGTGTTTGGTCGCTTGTTGTTCACAACAGAGAAAACAACATTTGGTAGTTTCCCATTCAGCGTTGATGCTTCTTTAGTTCCGTAAAGGAATTGATCAAGTAGCCAGTCGCTTCTAGATCGCTTCACTTTGGTAGGCGTAAATTCATTTTTTAAATACCCAAACTGTCGACAGGCGCTTCGTTTCTGGATCGTATTGATAAATCTGTAAACCTGTAATGATGTCGTAAACACACCGAGACCGTTCCACCCGGGCCTGCTTCTGAGCATCGGTGAGGTTGTACGGCACCCTACATATACAACCTGTTTTTCTAGGGTTATATTCTGTAGGTAAAAATAATACTTAAACTCCTAGAATAGGTGGTCCAAAAATGCATAGTTTCAGAGATATCATCAATCATAATTAAATTAGGTCCAAAATTGTCATCAGTATGATAAATGATAAATGATAAATGATTTTATTTCTGTAAGTAGGTTTTTACAAACACTTTTACACGTCAATACTATTTTAAAAGTAGATGAGATCGGCGTTTCCTATCTGACTACTCTGAGAAGAAACGCCAAAACAAACTCAGAGGTCACAGTCTCTTTTAAAGTCCAGACATAATCTTGGTCAGGTCATGTGAAGACCATGTGGATTGATGTCTGAAATGGTCTTTTGAGGAAAGAACCAAACAGAATGAGTGGACCTGTCCAGTCAGTGCACGCATTTGTCAGTAATCATGCAGCTCAACACAACACATATGGAGCTCAACGATTCGACGAACATTACCAAAGAAAGGACATTTGGGTAGGCCGCATAAATTGCTCAAACTGCCAGACCATGATTAAAACTAATTTTAAAAATTAAAAATAGATTGAGATAAAAAAAAAAAACAACAAATCCACACTGCCTTCACATTCACAATAATTAATATATTATAATACTTTACAAAGTAAATTTTCACGTCATGTCAAAGTGTAAAAATCCGAGAATAAACATGGTCAGATCATATGAGGACTCTGTAGACTGGTGTCTGAAATGGTCTTTTGAGGAAAGAACCACACTGATTTGAGTGGACCTGTCCAGTCAGTGCATGCATTTGTCAATCATGGTGCAGCTCAACTCAGAACTAAGGAGCTCAACGATTCCACGAACAATACAAAAGAAAGGGCATTTGGGTAGGCCGCGTTAAGTACTCAAACAGCCAGACCGTGATTAAAACAACTGAAAGAACAAAAAAACAATGACTCACATAGTCCTCACATTCTCAAAAATTAAAACAATGTTATACTTTAAACAGTAAATATAAAGATGTCATTGTTTATCTAAAAAAATCAAAAATAAAAGTTTAACAGCAAATTAAACATAGACAATATCTGTGTAAACTTATTGGAGCAGCTCAATCCCAAGCCTTCTTGTCCTCAATATATAGCCTTTGACAGTATAATAGGCATTCTGGCATAATTTCCGCTTTATAAATGATTTGAATTTATTAAGGCTTAGTTCTTGAATGTGGCCAGGAAGTTTATTATAAAAACGAATACTTTGACATTTAAACGAGCTACCTATTTTCTTGAGTCTGGTAGTAGGAACAACAAATTTGTGTTTGTTCCTAGTATTTATGTTATGGATATCACTGTATTTTTTAAACAGATTAATATTTTTATGTGCATACAAAAGATTTTCATAAATATGCTGAGAAGGCACAGTCATTATATTAATTTCTTTAAATTTGTCTCTGAGGGCTTATGACAAATCTATTTACGTATATTTACTTTTGCGAGGTTGCCAATTTTGTTTGCGTACCGTACAAAATAGACCCTCGATGTGTCTAGGTATCGAGTATAAGAAAATGCGACGTTGTCATATTTCACGTTAGGGTGTTTTACATTAATAATCGTGACTTTGTCGAATTATTTTGTATGAAAAATGAAAAAAACAAAGGATGATTGAAACATAATTCATATGCCAGTTGATTTTTTGATATGGTCTCAATCATACCCTAGAGTTATGGGATATAAAAAAACACCTTAAATAGCTTACGATGATACCATGATACCAGATCCGCGTTATTGTTTACGGAATATAACGCTGAGAGTAATGCCCATTTAAAGGCTCGTACACACTGGCGTGACGCTACAGCGCGACATAAAGGTACCGCGTGTTGCGGAAAAATGAAATAAACAAAGGATGATTGAAACATAATTCATATGCCAGTTGATTTTTTGATATGGTCTCAATCATACCCTAGAGTTATGGTATATAAAAAAACACCTTGTATAGCTTACGATGATACCAGATCCGCGTTATTGTTTACGGAATATAACGCTGAGAGTAATGCCCATTTAAAACAAAAATAATATTTGTTTTTACATTTACAACAGATTTTTTTAAAATGTTATATCACGTGAAATATTTACAGGGAACACAGGGTTCACTGATATTTTAGTTGAATGAGCTGTTCCGTTCATATTTTATAGTTTGAAATAAAGATGGTTTGGTCATGTTGAGAGGATGAATGAAAGGAGCGTAACAAAAGGTATTTACAAGGCAGATGTGAGTGGAAACGCGGTAGGGGACGCCCTAGGAGGACATATGTTGACCTTAATGGTGATGTTCTTCAGAAAGGTCAGATGCGTAGCACTCGCAACCGGCGCGCGTGTATGTATAGGATATATGTGTAGGATCGTAACAGGTGGCGTTCTGTGGTTTCTGCCTACCCCCATGGGATGAAGGCGTGAGTGTAGTATGAAATAAAATAGAGGCAGAACTCACAATGAGTAATTGATAAGGTACCCTAAAGCAGTGGTAATGCGAACTCTCGAATGAGTAATAGATAAGAAATAGCGAACAATGAAATCCTACGCAAAAATGGACCGCAGATTCGTGCTCAGCGCATGCCATAACCTTTTTTTTTTTTTTTTTTTAGGATTGAGGACCGCTTAGTAGTCGGTTGAAACCCCTTGAAAAAAGTGAGCTGGAACCGGCACAACCTATCTACTCCTACGCAATTCTGTATCCATAAACAAAAGTTCTGTAATGGTGGGATTAAAAAACACATGTAGCTTAGACTAAAAAAGGATTAAAAAATCATGTATTTGTTAAGTTTAGCATATGCCCAGGTTACTAGTTTTAAAGAACAATTAGACATATTTTCCGACGATATAGTCACTAAATACATTAGACTTCTATCAGACCCTGTACCGAATGAAAAAGAAATACTCGTTTTACGATCCGAAATCGCAGTATTATATTTTGATAAAGGGAAAAAAAACTAATGTTACACAAAACCACCAAAATATGTTCATATAATTACTTATGGCAAAATTTAAATTTCACGGGCGAGAAGTGTTTTTAGAAGGGCAGTAAAACAATCAAATAAGATTTCTATAAATACAATAACGAGACCTATTTTTCTCACAACTTCACACCAACACCTTTCAGCCTTTCAGATTGAAAATACATACCGTATTTTCAATCTGAAAGGCTGAAAGGTGTTCGGTTTGAATCATGTTATTTAGGTATGTTGAAAATTATAAAGTTAGATATTGATATAGATTACTGAATGCAGTTCAAGTTGCAGTTAACATAAGAATAATATAATAACAATATTTAGAGATTAGAGAAGAGAACAGATTAGAGATAGGACCATGATTAGGGATTTAACAAAAAAAAGGGATAATCCTCTTTTAGTTTTTTTTTTTTTTTTTTGTTTGTTTGTTTGGCATCTCGCAGGTCAACCTATGAGGTTGTCGTCTGCTTAAGCGGACTTACCTGTGGTTGCCCTAATAAATTAAGGCCTCCAGCCAGGACTTAAACTTAAATACTAACTAAAACTAAGCGACAACGCTAAGGGCACCCCCTGTGGGGTACGAACCTCGGCTTAGGGCGTCGCTGGAAGAGGGTAGCAAATGACTAGCTGGATCAGGATTGATATTATTTTGGGACGAATTTAAAGCTACAGGCTCAGCGGCGCGGGCTGGCTCGAGCAAGGGTCGGGAGGGGCGTGGATTTGGGCGTCGCGGCGGGCCTCGGCGGCGAGGACGGTAGGACGGCGATCGGGTTTTGGGCTTATGTAGCGTGCTGGTGGCCTTACTACTCTCCTGGAGGAGGGTAGTGGCATCGTCGGGGGCGATTAAGATATGCCTTGGTCGGCGAATACTACTAATGCGGGAGGGAGTATAGCGAGCGGCCGCTGAAATCAGGGGGTTTGAATGTTTGGTGCCACAGTCGAAGAAACGCTTAGATAAGCGTTTCATGAACTGGTTTATGGTTGGCATTTTTAGGTCGACGTGAAGATCTATGTTTCGGACATAGTAGGGGGCACCCGTAACCCTTCTCAGGAAACGGTTTTGGAGGGTCCGCATTTTATGGAGATGACGTGGGTGGTACAACGCAGGCATAGGTCATGATGGGACGAATTTTATTATTTTATTATTTGTGATTAATTTAAGTATTGTGTTCATTATTTGGCGAGGAATGATTCGTTTGTAAAAAAAACTCTGTTTATGATCATTGTTTGATTTATTTATGGTCACCCTATGTACTGTTGAAGAATGTTTAAATTATTGATTTAAATACTGAATGTGCAGGAAATTGATATAAATTGGAAAATAAGAGCGCAGATATTTAGTAGAAATTTCTACTAAATATCTGCGCTCTTATTTTAAAATTTAATCAACTGCTTTAGTAGATACGATCATATATTTACTATAGAACGTCGGGACAGAGGAGCCACATAAAATGTATTGTATTAACGAAATTACATAGCTTTACCATTTTAGTTTTATAGTACAAATTAGAACACATTTACTACTAAATGATACTTAAAAATTCTTTCAATCGCCTCATAACTTCCCGAGAAACAGCTAGGTGAAATTTGTGGATTTTATGAAAAATCAAAGCATTGTAGCTATCTCAAATTCAACCGTACAAAACCTTTTTCTTTTGTACAGATTAAGCATACTAAATCCTACCAAATTTTCAAGAATATCGGTCGGCTAGTTTTTGAGTTCTAAAGTGGCTCCTCAGTTCAGATGTCTGAATTGAAGAGCCAACTTAACCGTCCTGTAACTTTTAAAGGGTTTTACTACAAATTCCGCGATCGGGCATACAAAATCGGATTAAGTGCTACTAAATATTGGTAGAACCCGCTTTTAAATATGTGACATGGCTCCTCAGTCCATACGGACACGAAGGAATATGTTTCAAAACGAATCAACGCCTGCCAAAGTTAAGTGTTCTAGAAGCGGGGTGAAGATTTTGATCGCGTGCTTTTTCAATTTAATTGGCTACTTGGTGTAAATTACTTTACGGAACCAAAGAAGCATCAACGCTGAATGGTATACTACCAAATGCTTGGCGGAACTTTTCTCTATTGTGAGCAACAAGCGACCCAACACAGGGCTCCGCGGGCTACTGCTCCACCAAGCTCCATGTTTCTGTATTACAACATAATTACCATTTTCTTTGTGTGGAGCTGTGAAACGTTTTTCATTACTGCTTGTTGGATGTGTCTCAACCAATACTAAATCTTACTTCATAGCATGGATCTGGTCTTCTGCTTTCACGCTACTGATTATTGTACTGTAATGTTTCTATTTCATATGTAATTAGTAAAAATTTACTGAAATAATGTCATCAGAGCGGAGTTCTTAATTCACATCCAAAATTCAGATAGGACGGTGAAAATCCTGTTGTTTGTTATAATACATTCGTACAGCAGAATTAATTGCAAATGCTCAGTGCTAACATCAAATGCTCAGTGCTAACAGCAAATGCTCAGTGCTAACAGCAAATGCTCAGTGCTAACAGCAAATGCTCAGTGCTAACAGCAAATGCTCAGTGCTAACAGCAAGCAGTTTATGTTGCCTTTCTTGTATAACTAGTAACTTTGTGGTATCGTTACCTTATTCTGGTGTAAACCGATAAAATACGTATAAATTAAGTGAATATTCTATTTAGACCGTTCTATATAATTTTCTCTTCAAATGAATTTATTATCAGCTTGAGCTATAACTTTTAAGTTTTTCACGTATTATTTGCTTTTCACTATATTTTGGTAATTAAATTTCTTCTAAAATAATTTGCATTCTTCATCATATGTACATGATAGTCTTTACAGAGTGTTTCCTACAAGACTACCATTCCCCGGTATATTGTTGAACTTATAGTTGCGCTTATATAAGCGACCGGTTGGTGTTTTCCAGATCATTTTAACGGTTGGTTATCAGAGATTCTAATTAGTTCTGTGCCTGCAATATTACCACGATATCTTGAAGAAGCCCAAACGATTGGTAAGGTTTTTTTCAGTTACGGTATAATTGCATTCCGCAGATATAAAAAGCCTGCTTTCATACTCAACTGAGTGTTCCTTTACCCTCCCATTGCACTAAAGCTGCCATAATTGCATTTGGGGTTGCATATTTTGAATGTAAAACGAGTATCACAATGTGCTTGATTCAGTAAGTACTGAATGTTGTAGTTAATGCAACTTTCAGTTTTTCAAACGCCTCTTGTTGTTCATGTGTCAACTGACAAATTATTTCCTTTATAGTTAAGAGTGGTACAGCTATAATTTAAAAAAAAATACGGTAGCCAAAACATTTTCTGGTTCTGTTTTATTTTCGTCTGATTTATTTATAACCTACTTCCATCCTTCACCATTCATATTTGCCTGTTGCCTTTTCCAGTCAAGAACGAGTCTAGGTCGCACCAGCGTTTCTTTCTCCGTGACGACGCCCGAATTCAGACACCCACTGCATGACGACCTTGGCCCATGATCTGCAGTTGTTGTAGTTGCAGTGCCCACGGGCATTTTGGACCGTTTGGCACATAATGTACTACGCCATAAATGTACTATATATATGTATGTGCCTACGCCATATATGACTCCCTTGTGAAAACTGAAATGACTTCATGTAACGTCGCCAAAGGTAATAGTGCCATATTCGGACTCGTAGGTGCGAATCAGCATTACAAGATGGGCCAGGTCCTGTCTCAACAAGCACCTCCCAACATACCCATTAATTTTACTGACCGCCTTCTGTTAATCCATAAAGCACACAATCGTTAAACTGTTGACTAAAACACTAAAAATGCTTCGATTAAGTAGCATTTTTCTATGATAAGGCGGAGGTTTAAGATCTGCTCTCTATTTCCTCTTCCTTTGACCAAACCTGCTGGCTCCTGACGGCATCTGCAAGTCAATAACGATCTCAGTCGGTGTTCATGAAGTGCAACAGAATCTTTGTAGCGTGTGACATTATTCATCTGAGTGTAAATAAATATCAAAAGAATATCATGGCAAATGATTTATAAAAGAAAAGAATGTCAGCGTGTTATTTAGAAATAATCAATGCGCGGATCTTACCTGCATCCTATAGCCGCATGTTTGCGAGGGCGGACAGGACGTGGTGGTTTCTCAATCCTTTTTAGCAACCATTTTATCTTTTTCTTTGGCGGAAGTGGGGAAACCCTCCGTAGTTTTTTAGCCCACTGCATAAAGCTTTTTAATGTTTTGGGTGATGAGTGACCTGACTCAAAATATGTCAAGCATTCTGCTGACTGCTGGCTTTCCTCAGAGTGGGCAGCTCGTGATTGGTCCTTGTGTTGGTCTTGCGTGATACAGACTGGCGTTTTTTCCATGATTGTGTGCTTTAATAGTTTTGTGGGTACCTAGTCCATACCAGCTTTGTGGGTAGGACGTCCAAATACGTGGGTAATTGTACATTAACATTTTCTGACTCCAGACTATCGAGACTTTATTTTGTAAAACTGAGCCCTCAAGTTTGGTTATTAATATAGTCGTTAAAATATAAATATGGGTCTTTGTTACCTGAAATAAATGATATAAAGTATTAATTGAACAGTATAATATCATAGGATGATGAATATCATAGGATGTTACAATGTTGTAATACACTGTGAATAAAAAGCCTACGCCGTAGCTGCGACGTAGCAGCGCTACGCTTACTACGAGCTCGTAGCAAACGAATCGCCGACTACGAAAAGCTTTTAAACTTTGTTTAAAACATGTTTATTATTCAGTGAAAACGCTAGTCAAAGACGGATATCAGAGTAGAAAATTAGTCAACACATTACTTAATTTTCACATTAGTAAAGTAAAGTGGACATTTGAATGGAAAATTCTATTTCTAGTGTGTTACAACTCCATGATAAAAATAATAAACACAATAGTACTTATGGAAGAAAATAAATGGGTTTTCCGATATTTACTGGGATGAAGACGCAGGCGAATTATTCTAGTTATTTATTTAGTGTATACATATATCAAAATGCATATACATGTATCAAAATAACAAACTAAAGGTAGCTTTGCGTGGCATAATATGCATACGATTTGAATGTTCGCAACAATTAACTAATCGCTAATGTGCTTGCTTATGGCTAGCTAACAGAAACCTTAAACTTGTGGAATGAAATATACTTACTTTTTTCACGTAATATTCCACTTTTCACACTTTCACTTTAATAACATAAATCCTTCCACGAAGTGATCCGTTTTTCACGACGCACAACATTTGGAAACCTTCAGGAGTGGTTCTTACGTGAGCTTGCTCAGATTTTATTCAACATTAAGTTATTCAGATTAAGATTTCCGTCATTTTGATTGATTCAGTTATACGAGTATAATTGACTTGATAGTAAATATTATCTTGGTAAAGGCTTGCCTATCTAGTTTTACAAGTGTATACCACTTGTAAAACTGTCACTTTCAAGGGATCTCTTCTATCGACCTTTACAAAGCTCTCTCACCTTAGCTAAGTCGATTTCACTCGTCAATTTTACTAAATCAATTTTCATTACAATTACTGTTCCAGTGTTAGTAATAAACATAATTATGAGTAAAATGCTTACATTTTAATTCTGCTATTCTTGTAATAAACCACTGTTATTTAAATTAGTCGAAAGTTTTAAAAAGCTCATCGTGATCGAGCAGAATAGGAAATGGCGCGTAAGTGGAATGGCACTCCCTAGTGGAACGGTTTTCATATCGACCAATAACAGTTATTATACATGTAATAATAACCTTATTAGAGTGACAATAGAGATCAATTTGACAAAACAACAGTGAATGGAGTTAAGGGGTAGGTTTGTCCACCAGTACGTGCCACTGGGTTTTATTGGTACTCCGGATGATTAATTACTTCCTCCTACTTTTAAATTGTAGGTGTTTTTGACCTGAAGTGTTTGTACACATTGTAGCCCGTTTTGTTATAAGTTTTTCTTACTTTCTTGTGATGGACTATTTCAGTTTTTTTTTATTTGGATAAGTTTGGTATGGCAGTTTGATATGCTGTAGGCAGCGTGCACTTTTATAAATTGTAACGTAACAATATTATCATGGACTTCCACGTCATCCTTAATTCCAGCTACTCTTTATTATATTATGAGAACACCTTTTTCCCATACATATTTTTGCAATGCTTTTGGCCTGAAAAAGCAAGGTTTTAATGTTAACAAGAAAATAGTACCCAAAGTACTAGAACTTTTTGTCGTTTGCAATACTTGTTTTATTCTCTTCTATTTCTAGTAATAAATAAGTCTTTCAGTTGTTTCGATACTTACTCCATTTATTATACTTACTTCTCATAAGTACTGCCAGTGCGCGTAGTTCGCAGCCAGTAAAACTCTACTGGAAATATAGTATATAACAATTCGCGGTTTTAGAGATTACGTCGAGAATGTCAGTTACAACCACATTCTGAACTCAGCTTACGAACAAGAGAGTACTAGAGAGTACTAGAGAGATTATTTTGAAGATTACTTTTCATTAATGTAAACCATTTTTTTTTTTGCAAACCATCTTTCTTTCTAAGGTAACTAGTTTATGAGCTTAAGACAGACCTTTATAATAATTTAGTTTTGGTTAATTATCTCATTTCACAGGAAATTTACATTGTTATCGTCATTAAAAGCTCTGTATGAAATAACAATAAATACTCGATAGGGTATTTACGACCGAAAGCTTCCCGTGAAGCTAATTCAATCTGAACGGGCCTGATTTATCGACTTCGATATGCCTGTCACTTGCCTAGGCCCCGTCTAGGCACCGACGGACGTATTGACATTCTGGAGCATCAAGCTATGGCTTGAATTTTCTACATGTCCATAGAATGGAGTGAATGGTAATGTAACAAGTACTATACAATACCTTGTGTACTCTTGTGTACTCTTGGATTTCATGGACGGTTGTTTTGATAATTTAAAACCGAGTTCGCGATAAAAATTACAGGCACGATAAAGTTGTATTGTGTATAACAGGATACTATACATCGTAAACTATCCGAAATACATCAGAATCGATAGTGTGATGGTCAGTTTATTAATAGAATTTAGCGCGGGTGCAGCGATCCGGATATTTTGGTGATGTTGTGTGATTTGCTTACGGGAGTGACCATAAACAACTGTTAGTGAACGAAAACGAAACAATTGTGATGCTTTTATTTATAACACGTATATTGTGGTGCTCAGCTCCAGCTCAGTCAATGTAAGTTATGGCGTTTTCTGACTGAAGGCCACACAATATCTTTGTTAAACTTTTGGACCGTGTCTGAGAATGAATCCCGCGCATGATCCGCACCGTCGCCGCACGGTCGCCGTTCTGAAACCGTGTGTACACCGCATTGATTGGTTTTAAATAGTAAAGCAATGCTCACAGTTCAGAAAAGCATTTCAAACGAAACTGTTAAGACTTTACTGCAAAGTGTTTACACTCATTCTGAGATATTCTAAAAATTTAGCTTATATTTTCTTAATCCTTCAAAAAACACATGAAATTCCCCTATGTTTTCTCGGCATGCTAAAACAGGAAGTACCCAAAATTGTCACTTCTTCGTCTCTTCTAGATGTAAGTGACAGTTTCAGAATGAGTGTAAAAAGAATTGTAAAGTCTCCAAGCGCGCAAATACATGTCTTATAGCATCACGTGCGCGCAGCGGTGAGATTCATAGTAAATAAAACAGAGTTCATTCCACATATAAGAAAATTTAATAATAAAAAACGCGTATGCTACGTCATATGCCCCAACGCAATAGGGCCTACCATACATACATCGAAAAGGAAACGAAGATTAATAATAATAATTAATCGTGTACAATTACAATTATTATTATTATTTGCATTGTAAATATTTACGATTAGTAACTATGTTAAGTGTTTTTATACATGTAACGGCTCATTGGAAATATAAACGCCTTTACATTAATAAACTAGAAGATAACATAGGTATGTATTTACAAAGCTTTGCCCTTTTTAAATACACCTACTTCATTGATTCATCCTTTCAAAATCATAGGTGACTGACTATCCAGTTCACAACATAATACAAGCGATTTGACTCAGATTAAAAATAACAGTTAATTTAGAATTTGTAATTTACACTTAATAATAACAATTCACTTATAATATATTAGAATAATAATTAAATATATAATTAAAACGCGCTCCCAAGCTTGCAACAATTCATTATTTGATAGGATCAATTATTATTTGGAATAATACTAAAGATTGTCACCGTTATGCAGAGTAGTGTTAAGAACATTGAGCCTGATAACATAGAACTAGTCTTAGCTAAGTCTAGCTTGCCTGGTCTTAGACACCTGTGTCAGCCCAACACTCAGTCAAAACATTTTTTGCGAAATACAACCAAGGAAGCATTTGTTCGAATATTCTCTTTTAAAGCTAAAATTTAGGAGCTACAAAGGTAACAATAACTGATATATTCTTTGATTAACAAATCAGACTATTATTTAAAACGTAGTTTGAGCCCACAATCATAGTTCTGCCGGGAATATCCCAATATCACAAATATTAATTCTAGATAGTCAGAAGGTGATACAAAAAAGGCGCAGCTTTGCAGACTGTTGTCAGAACACCAGATCAGTCAATTTGGCAATTTAATGACGTCACTGCAATGATCAATGACGAAAGTCTTTATTATAATAGTGTGTATAACCGACTGTGGCTTAAAAAATATTCTTTTGTTTAAGGTAGGTAAAAACCAGCCGATTAGTGGTAAGTGAACAGTCATCGTCATGTGCTTTCATAAGCTTTTGCAATCCAGTTAAAAATGTTTCTTATATCGTTGTTTACAGGTATTTAGCCTAATTTTGAATTTCATTCTCTAGTACAACCTTTGAATAACCTAACTATTCAGTTTTATGTTATCGAAATACAGACAACCATGATGGAGTTTAAAAATAGTATTAATGTCTAATTTGTATAGGGTGTATAAATATAAATACTTAAAAAGCTTTTAATATTTAATAATTGCTGATGTTTTTTATTGAAAAAGCTTATGAAAAGTACTATGATTAGCTTAATGTGTTAAATTATGAAATTTAAATAGAAGTTCTCTAATATGTTGAATGCTGATATTATTTATCACAATTGTGCTTTTATGGAAAATACTATTCACTAAAATACAATTCGCATTTGATTTTAAACGAAAATGTGATAATCAAAACAACATTATTTTATCCAACAGCCGGTTACAAGTTCAGAATACACCCTTACAATATGATATTCAAATATCCATCCGAATCGGGAACCCAATGGAATGTTCTAATGTAGTAAACATAAACTTAGGAGTAGATTCACAAAATAACGATACTACTACATCCTCAAACTAAGGCACCGTGTTAGCAAATTAATTAATTATCTTACAAAAGCACGCGGAAATATGTTGAAAAAGAAATATAACTTAAAAAGTCACAAGTAATTTAATCAAAGTAACAAAAAACTTTCCTACAGTAGCTAACAGTGTTTTGTTAGAACGTTTGCCGAACATTCTAGAGTTGGTTTTTTTTTAAAAAAAATCACCAATTTATACGACCCCAGTCACTAACGCGTTATTAACTTGTCATTGGTAGCTTGTCATTGGTTGCGTTTTTGTGGCGTCGCAGACGATGGTCCCAGCCCGCCTGCCCGGATTTATTGACTTTTCAGACATTTGCTTGCTTTACGTGAGTTTGCATCTCACTTAAAGTAGGACAACATAACCCACTGTTCACCTACATTTTGTCAGTTATGTATAAGTCTCTTGTCCTAAGGGGTTAGCCTATTACTGGACAGAAAAAAGTGGGACAAGTGCAGACTGAAAACATTTAACTTGCTTATAACAAAATAACCGCGCGTAAAATTTGTGAAATATTCAGTTAATGGCACCAAATGATCTTTACATAAATACCTCGTCGTAATTAAGTATAAAATTGTGCGTTTTTGTTTGTACAGCGCATTCCTTCATTGTTTAGTGAATTAAGTAGGCTACCTCTACGAGTACCAGACAAAAGTGATATGGCCTTTTGATTTTCTTTTCTTAAACACCAAAAGTAGACTTTTTCGATGACGTACATTCTTAATCAGTTTTGAAACATTGATTCTGGCATTTATGTAAAGTTAATAAATTGCACATACCTGTAAATGAAACAACTTCTAAATCGTTATCGGTCTTAAATTATTACTTTTAGCTAATGAATCTTAAATACTATTTTTTAATACGTAAATCGTTCCCGAGTCGTTGGAGTCGAAAATTTATACAAAGATTTGAATCTAACACAGCCGCGTATCTTGAATGACGAAATGTTTTCTATTTTAATAGTAGTATAATGTAAGTATATAAATTATTATATGATAAATGTATATTTCGTTTATATATTACGTTTTCTAATACATTAATCATGACGTAGTTTGACATTCATATGGAATATTTATATCGATTTTCACCCGTCAAAAGAAATATGGAGCAACATTTTCGAATCTTTCATGTATTGAGACCTTTCTAAGGTCGCATACCTTTTTGTTTAGGAGTTGTTAGCAGGCCTATCCGCTGGTGGTTATAGGCTAGTTTAAATATATTTCGATAATTGATTCAAAAATTAAACTCTGGGACCAATTATTAGTAGAGAATAAAAAATAGTGACCATTTAGTCACAGCGGGTAACCTACAATTATTATGAATAGTGTAGGTATTCTACAAAACTACATATGCATTTACCAGCCGTCGTGCATATTAACCCTAGTACACATAGACCATTCACTAAGTGGTATTCATACCATACATATAACATTTATTTTCTATCAAGATATTAATATTAAAGTATAATAAATTTATGAATCACATTATTATTTTTTAAATTTTTGTTTCTTACTTCTATGATTTCACAGTTGTTACACTTATACATCGATCTAGAAAGGAAATGCAGAATGATTTAATTATATTAGTGTTTATGTATGATTTTAAAAGCTAAATTCGAACAGCTAACACTTGAATTTACGTATATAGCCTACCCCTTAACATGTGTTTAAAAACACAGTCTTCTAGCTGGTTGTAAAAGCTAGCTGAGGGCTTATACAGGTCCAAGCACCTAAAACGAACTCACGCTTATAAACTATGCTTCAAAACAACTTACTATTCTGCATCAACCTGTATTATGTTTACACCCCTGAGAAAATAAGCGTGAGCTATCCACGCGTATAAAACCCCCTGTATATGCCCGTTCAGTTTAATTACGTGTACTCAATAGCAATTTATAAAAGCAATTGACGTCCCAATCATCTATGGAATTAACTTTCTTAGAAAGTAGATTTGGTTTGACCGAACATTTCAAGTGAAAACTATTTCATTTCATTTTTTTTTTGATAATTTTGCAATTGATTTTATACATTGCAAATATGATGATACAATTGAGAAAAGTGAATAAATATTCAGCCGCATAAGCACAAAAACTCAAAGAAAAACGTGCATCTTACAAAAAAAATACATTGTCTTGTACTTTGCGGGCGACATATAATTGAAAAAATTAATATTTCATTTTATTTCAAAATTTATTTAAATTGACATTATTTTGTTATTATCGCTATTGAACACGTAATTCGGCTATTGTCTACTGTCAAACAAAACAGTAATTTATTCAATAAAAACAAATGTTGACAGTCGACAAACAATGCAAAAATGAATTAGTTTAAAACTGAGATTTTCGAAATTAAATGTCAAAATACGCCAAAAATGCGCAAATACTAAATAACAATTATAAAAATGTATGGTGTTAACTTAATTAATTGTTTAAAGTGGTGGTTAAATAATTTAAATGTATAAATGTAATAAAATCTAGGTATACATTGGACGAGATAATATAAAAACTTACTTAGCGTAAGTGCAAAAAAATGCAGACTTGCTTCCTTTTATGGGATACTAAGCTGCAGTGATGTCACACGCACTCAATAAAAAAATATGATGCGTCACATTCTAGACCGTCTTTGTTCGCAAATATAAGCGTGATGCATTATAAATCCTTCACTTCCTAAAATTTATTAAATAAAGCAGATCCATCGTTATATTTTTCCTCAGTCAGTTTTGTAAATAATTTCTCAAAATTTTCAGTCGAAATTGATGTATAATGTAATTAATATAGTATTTAGCTATATTATAGTGTCTTATATTAAATATTATTGTATTTTTGCATATAAAACCGTTTTAAGTGCATGTGACAACTCTGCAGAGGTACAAAGCACATTTCTCTGTGTTTTTTGGAACCAATCAAAGGGGAAGACTAAATTATTGGCCCCGAGAGGTATGTAAGTCAAAATGCACAGTTGCTGGCGGCTTGACGACACTTTAGAGGGCAGTTATTATTGTTTTCCAGTCATTATTAATTCTTATTACCAAGTAAAAAACTTAACTAGACTATCATAACTGTTTTTAAGTTGTTCCGTAACTGGCACAACCTGCGTAGTTATGCAGAGTTGGTCGAATCTGAACCTGCAGAGTTGTTCTTAAGTGAATCTGCAGAGATACAGATGCAGGGTAGTGTCGTGGATAGCGGCAATTATGTGCTTATGGTAACTTAATTTAATTGTGATGTTTTTCATGAGATTAGATTATAATATAGTAATTGCATTCCCCATAAGAAATAAAACAAATACTGATGTCCTGACTGCGTAACACACACCATTTCGACAATTCGACAACATTCATTGCGTTGATTTGGTTGTCTAGAAGACGCATTTCCAAATCATTGGAAGTAATGGATAATGTTGAATTGCCAACAACAACCTATTGCTATTATGAGTACGGTCACACACTGGCGTATCGGTCCTCCGATGTTGGTCATCTTAAATTATAGCAACTGTGTCCAGGCAGGCGACGTCGGGAGCAATCAACGGCGATCTTGTATATTACTGAGATCAAGACTGAAAACGCGTAAGTCGACATCGACGGCCGCCGTCGCCGGCCTTGGTTACAAGGCCTCTACACACTTAGCGCAACTCACATTACAAAAATACAAAATAAAATTGTACTAGACCTTACCCTCACTGTAGGCTAAACATTAATTCTCACGCTACGTGTGTAAACGCACGCCATAAATTAAATAGTGCAGATAATAATATTCCTTAAAACTAACGAAATAAAGGCCACATAACCGCAAAATATCGGAATGAAAGAGTAAAGAGGAAGCTTAAAACTACCGAATAAAATACAATTATACAAAATAAACACGAATCTGCGCCGAGACCGTGGACCAGTCGATGGTAGCCGCACTGTACCTGCTGCACGTGTTGCTATACACTGTCAGAAAGGACAGAGGTGGTTCTCACTGAATGGGATACTCCGACTGGCCCGCGACTACGACATAACATCAGGTAACGCGACGCACTAAGCCTAAAATAATAAAGGTAGTGCTCGGCGTCGGTGGGATGATTAGCCGAACTCCCCAATAAATAATATGACCGCGATTGAAATGCATGTGGGGGACTCGCCCCCCACTCATGGCACACATGCGCCATCGCTAGGCGATGGCGCAAAAATACAAAAAGCTCACAAAATTACATAATACACAACGGCTATAAATCGAACTCTTAGCAACAAAGAACCGTAACGATAATTGCCGAAACATCAAGAGATTTTTCCCGAATAAAAAACTCGTTAAACTTAAAAACATAAACTTTAAAGCATTAGGTGCAATGAGTGTTGACTCGGCTACGATGTAGCGGCATTCTTTGGCTTGACGCTGTATGGAGCAGCGCGCCCTCATCACAATCAATTCCGCGTTCACAACTCAGAACAACCCATAAACGGAATCTCTAAATATACGTGTAAATAAATGGAGCGCGCGCGATTTATTTGCGTTTACGATGCGTCGCGCGTGCGGCGGGGGCCGCAGGGGGGGCCGCGGGCTACGCGTGTCGCTTGGCGTGGAGCGCCAGGTGGTCGGAGCGAGAGAAGCAGCGCTCGCAGTGGCGGCAACGGAACGGCTTCGCGCCGGTGTGCTTGCGGTAGTGGCGCGTCAGCTCGTCCGAGCGCGCGAACCGCCACTCGCAGCCCTCCCACGAGCACTTGTACGGCTTTTCGCCTGAAATTAATTAGATTCATATGTCAGTAACATGGAAATGGAGAAACAAACCGTTCTATTCTTAAAAAATAACACGGAGAAAAAGGTGAAGTAAGCTGTCATTCCATCTGATGTTAGTGACACTATTGATAGGTCACTTCAAGATCACTTGACCTGAGATTTCAGGATGAAATTTTTACAGAATAAATCTGCAGTTCCAGTTATAGGTAGGTACAAAGGTTAAGATAATGCGCGGCTTTCTGAAATCGTTCAATGGACAGTTTTACGCTAATAGCTTTTTTAGCACACCCGCGCGAGTTTGGCCACATGCGGGAGCAAACACAGCAACGCAAAAAAAATGCATTTATGATGGCCTAAATACTCATGATGATCACACAAGACTTAAGAACTAAGCATCTGTTTCGGATGATTATTTTGAAATTCAGAACATGCAAGTATGGTCCATTTTGTTCAGGGACATGCACTTGAAACATTTTATTCGATGCCTAAGTAACCATATATTTATTTCGTCATAATTGGTAAACACATGGTACGAACATGACGAGTTATCGCATCGGTCACACACTTTCCTAAAGTTAGATACTTATTATGAACGTATTGATGTTCGTAAGGCACACGGTATACGTCGCGGAGTTTCGCTGTTCAAATTTATTTGCCCTACAAATACATTTGAACAGCGAAACTACGCGACGTGATGTATCAACGTGATATCTAATCGAGATAAAACCAAAACAAAGTATTTTTTTAACAACGGCCGTAGTTTTCATCTTTTTGGAGTTCACTTTTTACGCAATAAGCAATTAGGTTTTTTGTACTTTTATTGTTTTTTTCATATTTAGTTATGATTACTCTCGTCTGAAAGGGTTCGCTAGCTAATTTAATTTGACCTCGCAAACAAAGCTAAAATAAATTATATCAATTAGTACAACATATCTTCCTTGACATAAAGAAAAGGATAGTTGGCGGGCTGGTGTCCGGACCCCCACGTCAAAGCACGTACCTACGGATAAAATACGCAAAAATATGATGCGGTAAGCGTGTTATTAAAAAACTTAGAATGCCGTTACTTTTGGTGTCCCTTTTAATGTATTAACAGATTTAATACAAATTTCGTATGTACATGCTCTTAGGAACATAAATTTGCCATTTATGTACCAAAAATATTGTTGATAGATAAAAAAAAAATTATAATAAATTTCAATTTTTGTATCTAGTTTCAAAATCTAGCTTCTAAAAGCAACTTCGTCGTTAATTAAGCTATTAGAAATAAACTGAAGTGTCGTTAAGTCTTGCACGGAGTAAAATATCTAGTTCAACAGCAGTACTCATGAGACACATACCAACACACCACCACCCATTTAAACATACACAATCACACACATGCGCACACATTCACACACACGTTTATCCTCAGTTATTGCATACCCAAAGAGCTTGCGCACATCTTTAATTTCTTTTATTTTACTTTGTTTTTTAATTAATTTATTGCACAGCTTCTATTATTATTCCACAAACGGGGGAAAACACTGGCTCCTGTAACACAGGTTGCTACCTAGCTCAGGAGCCAGGGTTTCAATTTGTATGTTACACCTGTATTTTGTGTCAATCAATAATTATTTATTTATTTAAATATGGTCAAACTTGGCATATCTATTGTCGGGTCTAACTACTCTTTTTACTGTATTTGATAGAAATAAATATCATTATGCTCTTACTTATGTGGTGCAATACTTATTTTAACAATATATTTCTTGACCTACATATTGAAAATCCTTAGCATACGTATGACCTGACAGTAGCGCGCAAGCATGGAAAATAAACGTTAAAATTTCATTGTTTATGCCGTTAACTTGTAGGACCTACTATCTGCCTATTCTTGAAATATATGCTCGTAGGTTATAGTTTTTTAAGTATGTTCATAATAAAACAACTTAAAAATAATTATATACTTCTCTTTCTTAAAGGGCTTTGAACAATAATAACAATTAAGTTTACTGGGTTTTAAAGTTCAGGGACACATATCAGAATTTCAAGAAACGCAATGCTTCTGTTTGTGTTGACTGCCTACCTAAAGTTGTATGTACTACTACGACATCTAGATTCAAACAGAGTTAAATAGATCTGGAACGCAAAGCCTTGATACTCAGTAGTTTGGTGATAATTCGCTAGGAGGTGCCACTAAGGTTTTCGCCTGTGAGCTTTCCGGGCGTTACAAAATGTACTGTTTAATGTTCGTAACGCCTAGGAATATGTCTCTGATGAACTTCAGAGAATGTTTAAACTCAGGTAGAAAATTTAATATTGACGCCATCTAGTAACAACCGCTGCACTGTGCTAATGTGTACAAAATTCTAAACAGACCGTCTCTTTCACGGTTTCAAAACATTCGCTAGATGGCGGTATTAAGTACAAGTTGCAAAGACTGGGCACTATGTCAGTTTTTTGATATTCCGCTAGATGGCGCTATTCTTAACTTTGCTTAGACACCGACAAATAGATAACAAATGTTACATAGTGCATCGCACTTAGAAACAATAGCAATCGCGTGTCCTACTTTGTGTTTAACTTCCCGTAAAGAGGTAAAATAAAGCATTGTTCAAGAGATGTAACGCTAGAATCTTGCTATTATAGGTTATCGTTGGAATGACTCGGATTTTATGAGTCATCCGATGATCTGATGTTTTCAAAGATATTTAATGATCGTGAAATGTGTTGACAATGTATTTTGAGTGCTTCCGTCAACAGTTTGACGGAAGCACTCAAAATACATTGTTGAATGTTTTGTAGAAGTTGAAACTTAGATAAATGATTGATCTCGCAGCGTAGAGTGACCAATCATTTAACTAAGAGTTTAAAGTTTAACTGACTTCAACAAAATATTAAATAATGAAATACGTTTCTTGTTTCTTATTTATTATAATTTGAACCTATTCATAGAAGCCCGCGAATTAGTCCCACAAAATGTCTAACTTCCCTTGAGTAGTTTTACCTAATTCAATTCAAGGTATAGTTCAATCGTTCTAACCTTTATCGACGATATTATTATAAAAAATAATTGACACAAAAATCATAATCCCGTATAATTCACGTAGCACATTCGTCGGTCAACCGATATCCGCAGATTTAATAGGATTGAGGTGTATTGATCCGGAAACCACGGATGGGATTAAAGGATTGTCCGATTCTCGGATACTGTATTTGTACGTGAGAGCTGTGTTGAACTGTGGCCTGAATGAGGTCAGTTTTGTAATACGAAGGGCAGGAGTCGGTCATGTTATTGTATTATCGCAGATTTTGATTATAATGCTACCCGCATAGTAATTAGCAGTAGGATAAACAGTTATTCTGTGATGATATAGGCACTGGGTAGGTACTAACCAACAATAATTTATAAACATGGCTCGGCAGTAAATTCTTTGAACACCATAAGCCTCGCATACATGATGAAGAAGTATCTGTGTTGCTGGCATATCAGGGCAGAATTTTAGGCAATTGGTGTGTTGTTCACACACACCACAAAATCTGGTTGCAGCAACAAGACGTGTAGGTAGCCTTCTTGCTGCAACCAGTTTTGTACCCATACATATATTTTATTCCAGAACGTTCATGTGTAATACAGTTAGTGATTATTATAAGTATCATAAAGAAATATCGATGTTTTAAAGTCGTAAAAAACCGCGCGAAGCAGGGGCGCCAGACACGCAATTAAGTAAAGAAGCCATGATACTGACCAGTATGCGTCCTCTTGTGCGCCTTTAGGTGCGAGCTCTTGGTGTAGACCTTGTCGCAGGCCGGGAACTCGCAGCGATGGACCCGCCGGCGCGGGTCTGAGGCATGCGGGTGCGCATGGTGGCGGATTACGGGAGCCTTGCGCGATATTAGGTGCTGCAGTGGCACAGGGCTTGGAGTGGTATCCTCTGCAATAGTTGGTGGAGGCGTCAGAATGCTTCGTTGATGAGAGGCGAAAGCAAGAAGAACTCAAAGCATTTGCTTCAATAAAACCAATTACAGCCAGTTTTTTTAAAATATTGTCAAGAAGTCGGTCCGTCAGGAAGCCTATTATTACAAAGCGTAGTAAGATCCTAAGAAGAAAGGGCAAGAAACTCCACGGCCACACAAAAGCGCTAAAAGTTGTTAGGGTCTTTGTTTTGGCGTAGGAAATTCAGACTAAGCTCTAATCATTCTGCGTTTGATGTTCCATATGACTAGCTTAGTGATAGGCAAAATTGTCATGGCTAGTTCTGGTTGAGGTAGATATTAGTTCCTTACTTAATATCACTTGTAAAATTTTCGAGTAGGTACCGAAGATAGAAAAACCTATCAATCTCTGGTTTTAACGTCCCAATAAAGTCAAAGTATGCGGCCCTATACCGTGTTTACAGCTATTTGTTTGACAGGGACAGATAGAATTGTACTGTCTATCATCAGTAGCAATCTGTCTTAGGTTATTGGGTTTGGCCGTTAGTAAAATGATCACTGTTATTGAACTATGCCTACGCTTGAATACGTGGCGTATTTGGCTAGAACGTATGTAAGTGATTAATGAGATGACAAGATTGGGTGTGATAGTAATAATAATTAAAAAAAAAAACTATTGAGACAGCAATAAAAACATAACAAGACTGTGGTCTATTTTGTAACAATCTCACCGTGAAATCTTAGGTGTGAGCTTTCATTTCATCTTACGCTAGAGCCACTAGTACCAGCTCAGTTTTCATGGTGAGATTGTTAGAGAATAGATCGGCGGACATTTAAGAGGTGGAAGACACGTACGGCTAGACAGGTCAGCGCTGGTGGGTTCATATTCCGAATCGCTCGGCGGCTCGCACTTCACCGCGGTGATGTAAAAGGTGGCGGTGGAAGGAGTTGGTGATGGAAGCGAGGCCGGTGGTGATGGCGTCGTGGTGCAAGGCGATGATCGAGCCCACTCTTCCTCCTGAGAGGGCTCGCGACGCTTGCGCGGCTCCTCCCTGAGATACCTCTCCATCTCGTAGCATGTCTGGAAAAGATAATGATGGTTAGATCGATTACTGATAAATTCTTTCCTCAAAAGTTCATCTCGGACACTAATCAGCATTGTCCATGATTGGTATTATGACCTGGCAAAGTTTATGTCTGGACTTTAAAAGAGACTTTGACCTCTCGGTTTGTTTCGTCTCAGAGTATGTTTCTTCTCAGAGTAGTCAGATAGGAATCACCAAACTCTAGTTTATTTTTATTTTTATTGTAGACTTATTTAAATTTTCAGAAATAAATATAGTTTATTCTTTATAGACAGGCGCTTGTTGTTTTCAGAGTCTAAAATCCGACTATAATGTTCCCACTGCTGGGACTCATGCCTCCTCTCGGTGAGAGGGAGTGGGTCGTAATCGATCACGTGGGCCTAGTGCAGGTTGGTGGTTGTCACACGTGATCCAATATTTGTTTCTAGGACAAGCCTGTTTCATTCATGGCTTTGAAAGCAGTGGTACTGTAATAATTTACGGTAACTAAAGTGTCTGCTGCTTGTTGATTGTTGATACCGTATCGGTAAGTTCTGTAATTTGTATATTTCGGAAAGTTGTATTTGCGGATGCAATATTAATTCTAGCTTTAATCAGTTCGGTGGTCAATCTCCAAAGTGTCTTCAACTAAGTATGTTGAGACGTTGGCTACTATAATTCCTTAAAGAGAAGTAGTTCATCTCAAAGTAAGGCCACCTGCACTTTCAATTACTGAATACATGGGAGAAAGAAAAAGAAAGAAAGAAAATACTTTTAATGACAGCTGTCATTTGAATATAGGGACACTTTAAGTTGGCAGTCTATCAAGTAGATATTAATTTCAATTCATTTTCCTGCGTAAATTAGTTACGTATTTCATCATCTATTCTATAAAGGCTACGAGCCTATATAGAATAGATGATAAAATACGTAACTGACAGGCGCGACGCGACAGCACGACACAAAGAAAAAATAAACGAACCTTTAGAGATAAAATACAACAGGAAATATATCTATTTACAGATTGCATTACATAATTTAATTCCATGTTCATTTTACTTAGCTTCGAACACAATTTTCTGTAAAAACTAGCTTATCGTCACCGAAGATCACGCGGTGTTCTGGGAAAACGCGGAGTTTATTAAATCGGTACTGTATATTACAGATTGAATAAAACTGCAGAGATTACGGTCTACGAGAATTTGCGAATGTACAAAGAGTATGAATGTGGATGGCTATAAGACCAATGAAACGATGGATCGACTGTGTGTGTGTTTGGGGGAGGTGATACGGCTAGTCGGGGGACTATTGAGATGAAGAGTGATACAGAAGTATGGAAAAACATGTTGCGCCAACCACAAATAAATTGGGAGAAGGACAGGAGATGATGACGACTTTATACTTAAACTTTGCGAGTTATATTAAAATAATAAAACACGGCTAAAATATTACTAGCACAATATACACATGGCATGTTGTTTCGAGTGAATGAAAGAAGATTGATCAGTCAGTGTGTCAGTGGGAAAACCGGGAGGGGTCGCCCTACAAGTACATTCACCCGATCGCATTGGAAGTCCCACAAAAAGGTCAAGAGCGTACCGAGCATAGTACTCGCGCGCGGCGCACGTGTCCGCTCGATGTATGAATGTAAACGAAACAAAAGGACTACATCTGGTATTGTCCACATTGGTTTCAAAACTTCAGTGTTGTAAGCGGTAGTTTTTGACATATTTCAGTTATGTTAAGCCTTTGCAAAGCTAAAAAAAATGCGTTAGTTTTCAATATACTTTTCCATGTCCTGCCAGTCTGTACCATTGACATGAGCTGTACTGGACAGATGTGATTTTATTACGACAAAACATAAAATGGGTAATCATACAAAATATGCATTATGTCAATTTGATTAACAGATTTACTGCAGTTTGCAAACAGTTTGCTTGAAGCCGTAGAACTGAAACATTGAACGAAATAGGACGTGTCGAATAATTGGCAACCTCGTTTTATGCTAACTGGTTTATTGGGAAAACTACAATTTACAAGCGTCAGAATTATTATCCAACTCAACACAGTACTAGTACTCTGTTCGCATCGTTTTTTAGGCCCTGTAGACTGTAGATTTGTAGAACATTGTCTATAATCCCATGTAAGCTTATGGTACTTTTTATACAGGCTTTCACGGTCCTCCCATACCTATTAACACTGTAATTTGAAAACATTATAAAAGTCAATTATTTCTACAAGAGTAACTGTGGAGTTTCTTGCCGGCTCTTCTCCATAGGAAATAAAGTTGGAACCTTGCACCTAGATTCTGACGTTGCTTATGTGCCCATGTAGGTTTATGTGAAATATTTCTTTTTTAAATATTTTCTGCGGAAAAAATGAAAAGAAAGCAATTTTAGAAGAAATAGGCTCGTTTTTTAAGAACTCCATTGATTAATCTAGATTTTAAGATACAGCTCTTTAGCTCTTATTGATTACCTACTTGTTTATTGATAAACTTAAAGGTTTTCATAATTATAAGTAATGGACGGATAATTGTTTAGTTTCGCATAACTGAGTTCGTATAAACGCATGTCGTAGTTGAAATATATGTTAGATAGTGTTTCATGAATTTCGCCGACGATGGTGCTTCGACTGCACATAGAGGCATAAGGTATAAGGCACACTACCATTGATATAACTACCTACAGTGTGTATTGTATTTAGGTAGTGTATTTTATACCTTACTCGCTTCTGCCCAAAGCTTCGACGTCGAAAATTATCAGACCGGAACGTGTTCTAGAGATCAAAAGTAGTCTATGTAAAGGATATAGGCTACTTAGCTGCCCATGATGAAAATTTTATTGAAATCCGTCCGTCCGCAATCCGTTTAGTGGCGTGAAAGGAAACATACAGAGTTACTTTAGAATTTATAATATTAGTATGGATGTCAATAAGTCTCGTGACCGGGTCTAAGAAACCCGAAAGCTTCCCTACCGGTGTTACCTGAGGATACCTGGCTTGCCCAGCAACTGGGTTGCACTCCACATGCGCAAGACAGATGACACGGTGTGTAAAATCAGTCAAATGTGCTCGTATAGTGTGTCTCGTTACACTTGAAGCTAACCTTACTCTTGAGACGCTGTTGGAAAAGGGCAGATTTTCCAAAATACCGCATAAAAACATCTCAATCATCACGCCTGTACACCCTGGAGGGTTAGCACAGCGAAATTGTTCCATTTAATCATAAGTCCCATAACTCCGATGCTAAGACCACCCGATTAACACATTGCACGACCTGGGTCGAACCCAAGACCCGCTCAGATACTTATGGATACTTGTGACCATTACACCAACAAAACACTGAACGTAGAAATCCTATAAAACTACCGCAAGAATAATAAATCTAATAATTTAAAATTGCATAAAGCCCTTCGGCACACAGTCCTACGGTGCTTGCTAGCATAAACATAGGTTCATTGACCTCCCTCAAGGTTAGTAAGTACTAGCTCCACCTAACGGTTAACTTAAGTACCAAGCTACATTTGCTTATGACAACTTAATCGGTTACCTTAACCTTGCGACCTAAGGTTGAAGATCGTCTGGCAATGCGGGAAAGGGTGTAAAAGAAGATGGTAGGATTAGTCCGTTGAATAAAAAAATTGATTTGAACGATTTAATCATTCATTGTGTTTAGATTTTCTCTATGATTGGTGTTTGATAGGCAATTGTTTTAAATTGAAGACTTTTTCGATAGATATTATTTCTTTGTAGCATCAAAATTTTGTTAAAAAATATTGGATAAGTTTGGCCGTTGTTTTCGATCTATTCGATTCTTGTATTCGATCTAACTGACTGCCTCGTTGGTTTAGTGGTCGCAATAGTCACTGCTGAGCATGAGGTCCTGAGTTCGATTCCCAGGTCGGGCAAAATGTTATTTGGTTTTTCTATCTAGAATGTCTCTGTAGCAGCCCAGAGTCTGGATTTGTGCCCGGTTGTTGGCAATAAGCTCGCCTCCTATTACATGGGACTTAAACATAACTGTGGAAATGTGGGTGTACTATAGGTACACCTCTGCGTAAACCTTCACCAACAACAACCTTGTTATGTTATGGTTAGGCTATTGCTTTTTCAGGGGAACTGTGGCACATTACGGCTAATGACTTGGAAAATTAACAATATTTTAACGTCCAGGTAATACAGTAAGAAGGTACACTGGTTATCAGGAAGTTGAAAAGACATGATTAGCTTCAAATACTAGGTACCCACAGCTAGGTTACAATATATTACTTGCCTCCTGTTCCGTTAGTCAGTACCTTGTGGCTCGTAAATTAATTAGCTTATTATTAAGTAAACGTTACAAGTGATAGCAGTGGTAATGATATCCAATCATAGCTTGTTTACTCAGCAAAGCATATTAGATTAGAATTATGCTAAGCTAACGGCCGAACCCAATAACTTATCTATCTCCAATTTAGCGTAACGGAGATAGAAAAACCTTTCAATCTCAGGTTTTGACGTCCCAATACCTAGAGCCAAAGAATGCGACCCTATAACGTGGTGGCAGCTATTTGTCTGACAGGGACAGATAGATTTGTACTGTCTATCATCAGAAGCAATCTGTCTTAGGTAATTGGGTTTTGCCTAAAGTTAATATCGAAAGTCTTTTCATTCTTTAGAAACCGTTAAGTGAATCCAGTCTATAGGCGAGGTTGCAGTACTTTTTTAACTTTCTTAAACCTCTGTAAATCTAGCCAAACGTAAATAATTAATGCGCAAAACAAATATTTTAGGAATATTAAACATGCGGTCAAGGGCTGTGTGAAGACATTAATGTGAATAAATGGCTCAAAAAAAAAAATCGTAAATATGAAACTTAACGCGCTATTTAAAACGTGTACCTCGAAGAGATTCCATCACGAGGTCATGGAAAAGTTATTTGAAAAGATAAGGCTTATTAAGTTTTTAGGGTTGAGAACATATTTTATAATTCCGATATATTTTTTTAATTAAAAAAAAAAAAAACTAGCAGTTCAGGCGCTCGCACTGGCCGGCCAGTACCCGCCGATACATAATACAAGACACACCGCACTACAGACGAAGCGATTTTAATCAATCAAAACATTTAGCAATAAGTAATTAGCTAATTAGTTTGGCATTAATAGATATATGCTCATATACTGTAAACGAATATATGTATAAACGGCAAAGATCATACTATCATTATTAGTAGGTACAGTAATTATATTTATTTCAAAATTCAAACATATTTGAAAAAATAACCCTATTAACACTTACATGAATAAGTAAAACAACGTCAGGTAAGTTACACCATTTATAAATCAAGAAGGGAATTTGTAGGATTTGTGAATAGACGAAAAAATATACAAAGAAGATAATATTCCGAGGAGGTGCGAGCTTCGCCGGTTCAGCTTAGATTAGGTTATGAAGACTCGTAAAGTTTCAAAGCTTTCTCGCTCCTACTATTTGCTGTGCCTGACAGGGTCCATATTGGTCTCAATTAATTCTAGTTACCACCCAAGTACACATTGTGGAATGCAATACATGTAAGAGCATTGAGATAGATGAAGAATATCCAAATACAACACTATCGTAGACGTGACGTCACGACTATGTAACGTCATACTAGCACCACCGTTTATTTGGCCCTATGTCAATCTATAATATAATACTGTATCACTTCTTGGGGTGGCGCACCAAAAACCAATTTGCTTCCTCTTGAAAGAGCTCAGAGAGCTATTTTAAAGGTGGCAAACTTCCATCCCTTTTTCTTTCCTACAGATCTGTTATATAAATCCTGCAAGGTACTAACGGTTCGCTAGCTTTTCATTATGCTCTTTGTATTAAAACAGCACACTATGCTTACCTACAATGCATACTAACAAGAGACGGAATGACATAGTAGTATGCTTATCTAATGCAACCTCGAAACATGTCTTTGTAGAAAGATTTTTTACATTCTTAGGCCCATTTCTGTACAATAAATTAAATAGAAAACTAAGTATCTATAAATTAAATAATTATAGCTGTAAACAAATTATACATAAATATTTACTAACCATTGATTATGCACACACAGAAGATTTACTTGTTGTCTGCAAATAGATCCACCAACATGCTATTATACTGTTATCTACCTAAGTTTTAATTTAGTTTTTAGTTTGTACTCATTGTTAATTTATTATATTAAGTAATTTTGCACTTTCTAGCCTGAAACACAGGTTCAACCTAGTTCAGGTATATTAGCAACTGTGTTCTTTTTAATTGTTATGGTATTGATTGTAAATGTGTCCCTTGTATAGACAAGGGCTGGATTAATACCCTCCAAAAACTTTTAAAGCGTGTAGCTTCTTCATTGAAGATGTAGAATTAATTTCTCTATTTGTCAGTGGCGTGAAAGTCTAAGAAAACACTGTTTTTTTTTCAGGTAGCTGTCAGAACACACGGGAACATTAAACTACCCACACAATAGTGGCAAAACTCTCCTTTCTTGTGGGAATCGCAAACTGACGACACTTGTTTAAAATGTTGCGTCAATATCGTTTTTACGAACGGAAGAAAATTGACAGATATGAAGAATAATGCGCTCATTAATGATTTTTAGGGTTCCATATTCAAAGGCTGTCAACGGGACCCTATTACTAAGCCTCCTTCGTCCGCCCGTCTGTCTGTCAGCGGGCTGTATCTCATGAACGGTAATAGGCAGACAGTTGAAACGTTCATAGAGATGCGTCTATTACAACAAATGATACAAATAAAATTAAGTTAAAAATTAATGGGGGGGTCCCCATACAAAAATTAATGGGGGTCCCCATACAAAAATTAATGGGGGTCCCCATACAAAAACGTGCTCTATTTAAAATGTGTAGCGTTTAATATTGTACGGTGGTACGGAGCACCCTCGTGTGCGAGTCCAACCCGCACTTGGCCGGTTTTTTAACAAGGTATATTATTTACGGTTTAAGACATTTATTTCTCAAAAAGAATACAATTCACTTATTAAGAGAAATACAAGGTAATCTTAAAACTAAATGTTAGAATTACTTATGAGGAGGGTAGGTTTTAGTAACGTATCAGACAACTTCTACAGTGTTGTGGGTAAAAGGTAAAATTTACTAGCTTATGCCCGCGACTTCGTCTGCGTGTGTTATATTATCACCCGCCCGCGATGTAACTTCGTTTTCGCTTATCGCTTTTTCAGAGTTGTTTTCTTTTTGTTCGGCTCCTAAGCAGGGTAGCGTGATATTAAATTAAATTACTTTCCTCAAGAACTGGGCTATCAAATGCAAAAAGTATTTTTTAATCCGACTTTTACATTAATAGATTAGCTCGTTCAAACAAACATACAAAAAAACCTCTCTCTCTTTAATGTTTGTTTCTGATAAATAGATTACAAAAGCAGCGTCTCCCACACTCGCCTCGTTTTGTTTATTCTTATAACCTCATAGACCACATTTCGAATTACCTTTCCAATTTTCCATTCTTAAAAGTTTTTTCATATAAAAACTGTCAGGACTTTTCTTTTTCCACGGACAACAAATCTCTGGCGTTAGAAAAATTAATCCAAAAAAACTACAGTTTGCCAGAATAGCGTCATGAGAATTATATAATATCTAGATATCCGTCAAAAAATGTACTTTAGGGAAATACACAAACATACTTTTTATAAAAAGCATTTCAGCCATCGCTCTTCTAGGATACCGTAGCTATGGTAAATGTATTTTTGTCATAATTCATAGAACATTTTACGGAGAGGTTTCAGCTTAAATTAAAGTCCCAGTAAATATTAGGTATTCGTCTTCACACTCGAAACCGCGGGCTATAGCTGGTAATACAGTTTATATATTTTTTTAACTATAATATTATTGAACTTGTGTTATATACATTGTAATTATTATTAGATTTCTGACAAGGCACGCGTTATCTTCGCTCGCGAGTATGAATCACGTCTAATTGACGTATCTCCGACGCCTATATATTACTTGTTTATGCCTCACATGTTCCAGTTACGTACGGTATACGAGTATATACAGCACGACTAATGATATTTGCGAGAATAAAAAGGATAAATCGCTTATAAGCGACGAACTATTTTGTTTGTGTCCTCAACTCTGAAAAATATGGGTCCTAATTGTCATGATGCTATCTAGACACCGCATGGTGATTCTGTAAAGATCTCACCGTGAAGACTTGCGTGGAGTGAGCTGTCAGTGACATCCCTTTTATGTCTATTCCTAGCATCAGTGGCACTGACAGCTCACTTCGCATACGTTTTCAAGGTGAGAAATTTGCTTGTCTGTCAAACAACATACTTAAGTAGTTTTAACTATGCGTTTCATCATCATTCTTTTGACTTTATCCCAATTTTTTTGGGGTTGGCGCAGCATTTCTTCATCTCCCTTACTCTGTAAGTCATCAACTCAGCAGTCTCCCTCTTTCAACGCCATATCATCTTTCGCACGGTCCATCCATCGTAACTTCTCCTATTCTTATAGACATCATAGGTACTTAAATTAAAAAACTACATCCATTTTTATCTACGTATTTGTTTAATATATAAGTGTGGGATACAGGGTCTTAATACTAAGTACAGCATTTAGCGTTTCAAATCTATCATCTGTATACATTATACTATTGTGTATAATCTTAAAGTGTCCAAGGAGCCTTGCTAACTCAGTATCATCTACTATCCCTTTAAAAAAGACCCAGTATTTTCCGTCTTAGCCGGTGCACCTAAGTGTAGTTTATTTTCATAAAATACCCACTCTTTGCTTGGAACGGTGCCAGTAAATTGCTGCAGGCTTGTCCCTTATTGGTTAGGCGAAGCTTAATATCGTCATCTGGGCACCGTGGAAGTTTTTCTTTTACAGTTTTGCTTTGCTCTACATTGAATTTACACAGTACTTAAGGTGCGTTTATGAACGCAACAATCTTACATAGGCGCTTCAAGTACCTACTCAGGCTTAATTTCGAATTCAATATGTAAATGTACACCTACCTACGTTTGTGAATCAGGAAAGACTAATGCCCATCCACTTACTCTAGTTGACAGCTATTTAAATGCAAAAAAAACGACAATGTTTGATTTGCTCGGCAGCGTAGAGAACTGAAACTCTAACAGTGCGATAATATTAAGGCGTTCACTTATGTGTTTCCAAGGATAAGTAAAAACGGGCGTTTTAGGTAGGTACCTATGTGATAGTTAAGGATGTGTTTGTTTATAAATCGTCTTTTTTTACCATTATTTCCGTGATGGCTACCCCAAAATGTATTGTTTAGCTGAAATCAAAGAAACTATGACCATACGATAGGAATGTACTTATTTATTATGTATAAATAAGTTACTATCATTCGTCAGGCCGTTCGTGTCCAGTACCTTCGAGTTACGGTACATTGCACTATAGGTACCAACAGCTAAGGCGTCAGACCAAACCGTTGCATTAATTGGCGGGAACTGATTCCATGTTTAGCTTCGCCCAATGTGGCTAGCAGAAATACTATGTAGTAATAAGTTATGCGACATATATTACTACGAAACTTGAATTAGGATGCTTTTCTGAACGCTGACCAGTTATAACAAAAAAGGAACATTGCTTATTCGGCAGCCCGGAGTCTGGATTTGTGCCTTTATTACATGGTACGTAAACATAACTAGCAAAATGTGGGGTTTACTATAGATAAATATCTGCCTAAACCCTTTGAGGAATACAGGCGTGCTGGTATATTATGTTATGAAAAATTCACTTAACCTATGCTAACCTAATCTTTATACTCGTATGTATTAGGCTTTTTTAAACTTTAGCCCTTATCTAAACATTATGCTGTTTTACTTATCAACTCAAAGCATTTATTTCAAATAAACCAATTACAGGCACTATTGAATTGTTACGGGGTCGGTCAATCAGGTGAAGCTAGTTTTCCATTCCAAAGCGTAGTAGGTCCATATGGAGAAGAAAGGGCAAGAAACTCCATGGACACTCTTTTAAATAATATTGCAACCTGTGGTTATTAGTAACATCAGTGATATTGAAATTATACATGTGAGAACGATGTAGAAAGACGTGTACGTCAAAGGTGTCCGTTATGAAAAACATCCAAAACAAAAAAAAAACAATTCGGAAATTAAAATTAACCGTGGCAGCCAAGAGGTGACCAGTCCCCACTGATGTCGCCCGTTCACGAACATGACGAATGGATCAGCTCCATTCGGCTCAACTATTTCGAAGGGAACTAAATAATCCAACGCACACGCCAACACCAGCGAGACATTTGAGTGAGCGTGACATACTCTCAGCCGCCAGGGCACATTCAAGTCAATGAAAGACGTAACCAGTAAATGGTAGCTTCATAGTGCACACACATGTGCTTATTATAACGGATGGAACGCGTAGGCAGGAACTATGCTTTATAATAAAATAGTGTAATTTATCGTCAATCTTGAACGTTCGCCTGTCCATTGTGCGCCTGTATGATGCGTAGCCGTGGTCGAGTTGACGGAAAATGTAGGGGGCACCACTGTCATACAAATGTGGTTTGTGGTTGCAATGCGTTGGGGTTTACTAGCATTGTTAGTATAATTATAATAGTCGTAGTATTTAACAGGTGTCGTCAGGCAAAACGAATGGTCAAAGAAGGTAGTATAATTTAATTAAAACTTAAGCTGAAATTCAAACAAAATAGCCGGACACACACAACATAAGCAATGGACACATTAATAAAAGTACAAACAAAATAAAATAAGAAACACTGCTAATAATAACGCAAGCACAGTTCAAATAAATTGAAAATGTATTTATAAAATCGCTTTGCATTTTTCAGCAATTGGTTAAATCCTTTCGTGAAATTCGCAGCGGTTGAGTGATTAAAGTGCTTTTTTGACTTCGCTATTTTGTGTCATTCTAATCAGAACAATTATCTCGCAATGCAGAACAGAATTATTTAAGTTGCGTAATATAATTGATGTCGCTTTGTTTCACAAAAATAATTAATTGTTTTATTTGTCAATATACACTCGGACATTCTGTAGCTTCCCATAAGTGAAAGAATTTTTAGAATTAGATCGATATAGCAAAGGAGAATGTCAGTTTTACTATGAGTGCTGGTCCAAGTGTGTTGAACATGTGTTTTGTACGTTAATCGAAAAGTGCAACATATTTACTACGGCAGCAAAAAAATATCCAGAGGAACTGAAGTTTTTGTACTTACGTGTATTTACATTTAAATTTAATATGTTATTGTTATGAATCAATTAACAAAAGTTATGAAAAAATAAACAAAAAAAAACGTCATTCGAGCCATGTTAATTCGCCCAAGTTATACCATCTTTGCTGTTTCTATTCATCCACGTTCAACTGAACTTCGTTCCGCCTCAGAATATTATTTTCGGGGCGGACACAAATCCAACAAATCAAATATCATAAAAGCGGTCTAGACTGATTGTTTGTGGTGTAAATAACCCGACTTTGTATTATTTTTATTTTTTAAAGATACACATACGTACAAAAATATCAGTTCCCCTGGGCACATATAACATAATACTACGTACAGATACCCAATCTCATACAAAGAAATGAAACCTCCCTAATTCTGGCCTGGCAATGGAGCTGATCATTTTTAGTCCTCAAATTCTTCAACAGATCGCAGCATAAGCGACTCACTAATTTCCAGAGACTGTAGTATTACAACGCCATCTAGGAGTCGACCTACTTTTAAAACGTTTCATGCAATCCTTTTTATAAAAAAATAATTGTGAGGCTGGACCAATTGAGTAAAACGCCATCTATTGGCGTTATATGGCTATATGGCTGCCTACCCCTTCCTGACCCAAGGAAGCGAACATATGTCCCCTCTGGGGTACAGCACAAAACCTCGTTTGCAAAACACCAATACTACGTTTTAAGTATTCATGTATATAAAATTATACAAAATAAATTAAATATAATAAACTTAAATAAATTCAATATCAAATCTAAAATTACAGACTGGCTCATACAACAGGACTACGATAACACCGAATCTCTACTGGCATACATCGCTTAACAAATCGACGTCCCCCGCGAATAATCCGGTAATGACCTATTACGGGGTTTTTCATGTTATGCGTTTTTTGGTGTCTGGAAGTTAAAATACACCATGTATTTTTTTTCAGAATTTTTCTATCCTTTATTTACGAATATATGAAAAACTACGCGTATATTCCATAGAAATTCATTAAAATGTATTTTAAACGAATTATATGGTTTTAGATCTTTACGAAAAAAAAATTCAACGTGATTTGACAGTAAACATTGTTACGATATTATTCGGGTAAATAGTTTTCTACCTTATTTAAGTAGGTGCTAGTACAGGCTTATTCGGGGTTTTATTAAGAAAACGATTTCCAGCTACATTCATTAACGAGTGGCCCCTTACACAACCCTTTTCTATATTGATGTTACGATATTATTCGTGTAATTTATAATATATCATCTAAACATAAATATACTGTTACCAATACACCGCGCTCTTTTCTTAACCTGTAAGGACATGTACCGTCTTCGGTTATGCCTATTGCAACGGCAAGAGCTATTGCTCCGCCCACTTCGCTCGGTCGTCCTATAATAATGTTTGTTTACCTAATATTAGTCACAAAGAGTCCGTTCGAGTGAAAGGTACTGCAAGTAATTATTTGTTTGTTAGGAAGTGAATTTGTTTCTTAAATACATTTGAACTAACCTGTACTTTGCCAAGTGAATATTAAATGACAATATTGTAATAATTATGTTGCCGCGTCAGTTAAAATCATATAGTACATCCAGAAGAAAATTATTGTTCAACTTTGTCAAGGAACAAGCAGATCTTAGCAGAAAAGGTGAGTGTCTTGATGTACTGTGATTACAGAAACGGGTAATTAGATACTAGGTACTTCCTACATAATTAATATATATTTTTCCGGTATGCGTGTTTATTAAATTGTTAGTTATGTTATGTATATTAAAGCTTAACCTAAGTGTATGGCATATAAAATGTAAAACGTTACTAGTGTAATAGTATTATGTAGGTACTCAAATTAACGCCGGCGTTCTTATCTATAAAGAGAAATTATCCCAGCAACAGCTGTTTTCAAATTATTTAAATACAGGTCGAACGAGTTAATTATTGTAGTTAAAATATTATAATTTACAATTATAATTTACTGACATAGGAAAATGCATTGAATTCAAGAAGTATAAGAAAAGTATACAGATAATAGCTACGAAAATGTGTTCCTTTAATCTAATTAAATTGTAATAATTTCAGATTCTATTCAATCAGGCTCAGAATCATCTACTGCTGATGCTAAACCAAAAGTGTACAAGTTGAGAGGTATGTTCCCTAAAATGTATTGTCGTTTACATCATTAAGTACCTATTTAATCGTTTTAAGTATCACCTGCTTAAATATTTTAAGATTTATTTTAAAACAAGGCTTCCGATTGTTGTAGAACCATCAAATATAAAATACTTTGACGACGAGAATGAAACAGAGGATTTCTCTCCTGATTGTTCTGAATACATTCCAAGTCCAGAGCGTCGATTACCTGACAGTCGAAGTACTTCGAGCTTCGTTACTGATTTGCAAGATACAGATATAATTAACATTTCCTCTAATACCACACATTTGCAAGAAAATGATACTTCTAGTCTCGGAGGTGATTCGCTAGTTATAGATAATTTGCTCGGTGTTGAAAACATCACGCGATCTCCATCTACGGTTTCGAATTTATCTCTAATGCTGGGTGAAACTGCTTTCGACTGTCATTTATAAAACGAACTTTTTTTATTCTCCGAAAAAGCAAGATAATACACCTTTCAAACTTCTAGATTCACTTACACCAGTGAATGATCACGGACAATTACCTATACATAACCTTGCTAAAAAAACCGTTCAGTCAACAAGTGACGACCTAGAAAAAACACTAACACCAGCTAAACCCACCAGCACAGATTGTAACATAACTAACTCAGAATTAATGCAGAAAGAACAAGAAATCACAGAAAATTCCGATGAAAACACGGACTGTGTTTTGCAGAAATACAAAATTGAAATAACAATTGAACCGGAACCTTCCGACACTGATAGCATTACTGTTGATGAAGTTATAAGCTACAATGTAGAGAAAAACAACAAAAAAAAACCAAAGACCATAAACCAAACACTTAGCGAAGCCGATCAAGAGAAATTAAACGTAGAAGGAATATTTTTAGAGGATTCTGAAGAAAATTTGACAGAACAGGACATTAACAATAGTATGAACTTAGACCCATTGGATTTGATTGATCAACCAAGTCTGAGTTCTGTTGACGAGGAACCTGACAGACTTAGCCAACCTGGAACACCCATACAAGCTATCCCTCTAGAAGTGCCTGCTGTCAATGATGTAAACGAACTAACCAACCAAGTATCTGAATCCGAAAATCAAAATCAACTCCGACCAAAAAAGCTGAGTAGAAAACGTAGAGGAGACCCAAGTGATTGGAGAGATAATAAGAACAAGAAACTTAAAAATTCAGGCCAAGCATATGAAGGTGCTCGTAATAAAAAACATCATGAGAAAAAGAATATTTTAAGTAATTGTGCCTGTAAAAAAGGTTGCGGGTTAAAATTCAATACAGAAGACAGGTTAGCCCTACATACTAATTTTTATAAACTTGCCAATCGAGAATTTCAATGGCAATACATTACACGACATGTTAAATCCAATGATGTTAAAAGGGTAACCGTAAATAGAAAAAGTAACCGATCCCAAACATTAAAATATAAGTTTCCGCTCAAAGATGAAGAAATCGAAGTATGCAAGGTATTTTTTTTAAACACTCTTTCTATTACTGAGCAAATGATTTACACGGCCTTAGAAAAAATTAAAAGAGATGAAAGCTTGATCGATAAACGAGGCAGGCATCAGAATACACCACATCAAATGAAGCTAGATACAGAAGACAGTATCAGAAATCATATTGATTTATTTCCCAAAGTAGAATCGCATTACACGAGAAAGGAGTCTAAACGAGAATATTTGTCTGAATCTCTTAATATTTCAAAAATGTACCGACTTTACAAGTCATGATTTGCAAATCAGAACCGTCCAGATATTGTTGAGATGGCTTCAAAACGACAGTATGAAAGGGTGTTTAATACTAACTACAACTATTCCTTTTTTAAGCCTAAAAAGGATCAGTGTACTTTATGTTCACAATATCAGCAAGCGGACTCCGTTGAAAAGGCGTCTTTAGAAGAAAATTACAGGAAACATTTGAGTTTGAAAGAACGAGTTCGTGAAATTAAAAAAGAAGAAAAAGAAACACTAAATAAAGATGACACCGTTGTGGCCATTTTTGATTTAGAAAAAGTTTTGAATGTCCCACAGTCTGAAGTGTCAATTTTCCACTACAAACGTAAATACCCGATTTATAATTTTACAGTTTTTGACGCTCTAAACAAACTAGGGTTCTGTTACGTTTGGCAAGCTCAAATCGGAAAAAAAGGGTGCATCGAAATAGGGAGTTGCTTGTGTCAATTTGTCAAGACCGTACACGAAAAAGGTATACGCAAAATTATATTTTACTCTGATGGTTGTTATGGCCAGAATAAAAACAGATACATTTTTGCATTGTATCTTTACATTGCAATGACTCTTCAAATTGACATTACCCATCGGTTTTTTGTTGGTGGGCATAGCCAAAATGAAGGCGACTCCATGCACGCATGTATTGAAAGAGCTCTGAAAAATAAAGTTTTGTACACACCGGACCAAGTATATAGTATCATCCTGAACGCTAAAGTCTCCGGAGACAAATATATCCTAAAAGAAATGCAACAATCTTAAATCCTCAACATAAAAGAACTTGTTGAACCCAAAAGATGGCTTCAAGATAAGACAGGAGAAAAAGTACGATGGTCTGATGTGATGGAGGTTAGTGTGTCATACAGTAAACCTAACTGTTTTCTTTTCAAATATGATTTTGATCAGGATTATATTGAATTGGATTACGATGCCGGCAGAAGTAGACAGCGTCGGCAGAAACAGGTGTCCAAAACAATTGAAAGTATTGAATTAAAGCCAGCATACGACAAGCCCCTCCCAATTAAAAAAGCTTTGTATAATGATCTCTTAAGCCTGTGTAACTCCCAAGCAATTCCCCACCATTATCAACCATTTTATAGGAACTTAAACTTTTGTGATACTGAACCAGGCCACGATGAGGATACTGATTAAGATTTTTAACTGTAATAGGACCTTATTATAATTTTCATGATTGTGGAATCATGTGTAATAGTCGTGTCTTCAGTGCAGTGTCTATTTTTTATGATAATTATACCTATCGTGTTTTGTCAAACTAACCAAAGTTGTTTCATTTACCAGAATGTCCTTTATTTCATAAAAATATATACTATAATAATCATCAAATGTTAATAATACCTAAGTAAACTATTCGAATAAACATTAATAGTCATAACAATAAACTGTAGGTTACTGTTAAACAATAGAATAACCTGTTAATTGCTTTTTACAAATGTTCAGTATACAAAACAAATAACACGAATAATAGCGCAACACGATTTTACCATTGCCGTCGAAATAAGAAAATTACACGAATAATATCGCAACAAGATTTTACTGTTGCCGTCGAAAATATAAATTTACACGAACAATATCGTAAGTGACATTACTGACCAGAGCTTGACCTACACTAATATAGTAAAATGCATCCAGCTAAATTATAACGAAGCCCTTGGGACTACTTAAATTTTGTTGAAACAACCAGATAGCTGAAAAAAATAGCTTCCATATGCGATATAAAAAGTCTCTGATACTTGTTGTTTAATGGAGTTATTAAGGAAAAATGGTTTTTTATTTTTCCTGAACATTTACACTTTTATGATTACCGGATTATTCGCGGGGGGCGTCGAAATCAATATTTAATTTTCAATATTTAATTGGAACACTAAACGCTACACAAACAAACACCTCATAACACTCAACACACACACACACCCATACAACACAACTAACATTTCACTCACAAACACGAACACACACACCTCTCTTCCATTCACATCCCTGCTCTTTCTAAATTCCTGCAGCCATCCATCCATCCATCCATGCTCAAATAAATCTCAAATTACTTACTCAGCTAACTCACTTTTTTTTTATAGTAGATTGGCATCGACACTCGTCCATCATTTATTTAACTTACAGTACAGCTCGGTTGAATCACTGTCTCCTAAGATACAGGCCACCCCTAGTTTAGGAGACAGAATTTAATGTTTTTGGTAATATAGACAATTATTTATTTCTCCCTTTGTGTCCATTGTTAGTTGATTAAGTCTTAGCATATACTACTATACAACCTGTGTCTATGTATATATTTTTGGATCAATAAACTTATTATTATTATTATATAGCAAAAAGCACCAAACAAAATGATTAACAGTCATCTGTTAATCATCACTTTTATCATTTAAAGGCTCGTAAAGGCTTCCTTTTTATTTTATTTTTAAAATACGTGTATTATGTGTGGAAATAGATAAATCTGCACTAAACTGGGAAGTTTAGACTTTTACCAATCATAATTCAGTCAAAATTTATTTCGTATTTCGCTATTTCGCTTTTTATTTATTGTTGATTTCATAATGGTTACCTATGCTGCAATCTATGATTTTTTTTCAAGACAAATTATAATTTGTTCGAGTTGAGACCCCATGCCTTGGGACAATTTTTTTGCTGCCGTAATAAAAATGTTGCACTGGTTGATACCTTCCGTTTACGATACAATGCACAGCTGCACCACACTTGGACCAAAGCTAACACTATCCCCCTGACCTATAACAATATTAGTAATGAAGATGTACGAGTAACGTAGGCACAAACAAGTACAAGGTGAGACGAAAGTAATGTCAAAATGTGAAATAGCTGTCATTTGGTTGGAATTGAAAAAAATGGCTCTGTTTTTACGAAAAGTCGAAAAAATTTAATCGGTCAAACGACCACCTCCACAGTTGATGCACATTTGTGCTCGTTTGTCGGCATATTGAATTGTTTGTTGGTCGCAAAACATCCGCCAAATTAGAGTTTTCTTCTTCAATTATGGCAGAGTCAACTGCAGCCATCGACGCGTCTGTCGTTGGCAACTTGCTGCTCGTGCATAATTATGAGCACTTAAACATTTACAACAACTCTTCCTATACCATGTAAAACACAATTTTTATTCATTTTTCGAACGAAATAAACGACTACTAAATAAGGAACAAAACTATTTACGTATTTTTGCGTTCCCAAAATTCCCTAAACACGCAGTTCCAGTTTCGTTGAATAGTAATGGCGCCAGCGCGGCAGCGTGGCTCGAACAAAAGATGCGCATCAATTGCTACACGAGATACAGTTTCACAAACTACTAAGTGCGCGCAAACAATAAAAAATCTAGTCACAATAATTTCTAAACCTGTTTCCCGTTTGCCTATCGCCTAGCTACACTACATAGCGACGTGTTTCCGCTGCGCATGAGTGGCTTTCACAACCGCCTTTCTCAGCTTCTAGTATGTTACCACGCTCCAGAGAAATGTTATCGGCTTTAAATGTTATGAGAATTGTAACAGTGTGCTAATGTTATTCACTTTGTTACGGTTGGAGGCATAATTGGCACAAATGTCAGTTGACTTCAAATACTATTGTGTGCATTTTTCCGGGAAAACTAGGGCTGTTGTACAAATTGATTCATTTACATTTCCATTTTTCCAACAAAAATGAATGAAGTGTTTTATTATAAAACACTCTTTTTTTTTCTTCTTTGTCTTTTTTTTTAAACGTGGGCAACGTTTAAAAAAAAAGGAATACACACTAGGAATTACTCCTGTATTGTGGGCGCGTCAACAAACATGAAAACTCACATACAAAAGACACCCAGACCCGGAACAACTATTTATAGGTCATACAAATATTTGTTCCGTGCGGGAATTGAACCCGCGACACGCAACGCAGCAGCCGAACGCTTAACCACTGCGCCGTCAGAAATGTCTAGATGACCTAGATTAATCGACTAACGAGGCAATTAGTCTCAGGGTAGCCAGATAATTCCCCAATTAGCGTAATAACCACGCTCTAATATCTTTGTGAATGCGAATCGTTGCCCAGTGAGCCACATCCGTTGTCATTCAGGTCACAATAATTTAAAATTTGAAGATTTTTTTCTAAAAAAATTTAAGGTTAAAGATTAATCGGTTCAGTTATTGTAGAGATCGACTAGTGGAAAGTTGAGCTATTCAATAAAACGCAATATTTGGCAGAAAATGTTTTGATACTACTGAATGTTCTGTGGGAATACCATCGTCAATCAAGGTTGACATGTATAAAATATTGAGAAACAAGCAATCTTATCGACACTATCATCCTCCAAAATATTCGCTTCCACAAGAACTTTTTCAAGTTGAAAACCGGCAACAACGTATCGAGCAAGAAAGCCATATTTTCCATTTCAATAAAATTCTCTTTTCCTTGAAAATATTCTTCGATATTATTATAAGCTGTATTCCAGTTATTGTGCCTCAAAGGCGGCGCGCCGACCTTAGGCACCATCTTTACATTCTTGTATCTTCAGTCGACACTTGCGAGCTTTGAGCGAGTCCAATGCAATTATAGACGGCACGACTGGAAAGGAAAATTCTACAAAATAATAAAATAGTCCATGTATTTTTGCTGTATTCGTCTGTGAGAAAATCGGGCCCTTTTCTTGGCGAGACATTATTTCAGGTTGTAACAATAGTTATGTGTATGAATTCGTTTTCTTTTTCAAAGATGGGGAGACGACTTGAAATTTACCGCGAGAGGGCATGGAGGAGAAAACTTCACGACCTTGAGCTATCTAGGGAAAAGCCTGGGGGAGACCTATGCTGAAGGGCAAAGCAATTTAAACAAATTTGTAAAACTAGTTTTGAGATTGCTAGTAAAGGCTATGTGAAATTGGTAATGTGTCTTAGAGGGATGGTGTAGCCTAGAAGTAGAAGACAAAGTATTCTAGGCAGAAAAATATATCATCTGACTGCCTTCTTGGTCCAGTGGTCGCAAGCGCTACTGCTGAGCATAAGTTCCTGGGTTCGATTTCCAGGTCGGGCAAAGGCCCGAACCCAGGAACTGAGTTACTGAGTTCTACTACCTGGATCTTATCGAGGGATAAACCAGGGATAGATAGGTATCTATCCCTGCCTGGTTTATCTCTCGAGAAGAACCAGGGATAGATAGGTATCTATCCCTGGTTTACGTCTTGGGGAATACAAGGCGGGATGTTGTGATATGCTAAAAATGTAACATACTAGATGACCCAGCGAACTTCGTACCGCTTTAGAATATTATCAAAAGAAATCCCACGTTTTCATTTATAAAGAAAGATAGACAAGAAATAGTTTTTTTTGTGACTCGCAGTAAAATGAAAACTCAAACTCAAACTCAAATCATTTATTTCAATTAAACCATTTACAGGCACTTTTGAATTGTCAAGGAATCGGTCAGTCAGAAATATGAAGCTAGTTGCCCATTCCAAAGCGTAGTAGGTACCTATGGAGAAGAACGGGCAAGAAACTCCATGGACACTCTTTTAAATAATAATGTTTTTACATATATCTTAGTTACATCGATTAATGTTGACACTATAAGTGAGAACGATGTACAAAAAACCGTACACGTTAAAAGCGTCCAGAGTGCATCAAAACATAATAAAAACAATCCAGCTAATTAATTATTAAAATAAGCCGTGGCAGCTAAGAGATGACCAGTCCCAACTGACGGCGCCCGTTCACGAACATGACGCATGGATCAGCACCATTCAGCTCAACCATTTTGAAGGGAGCTAAATGATCCGACACACGCGCCACCGTCAGCGAGACATTTGAGTGAGCATGCCATACTATCAGCCGCCAAGGCACATTCAAGTCAATCTATGACATTACCCGGTAAATGGTAGCTCTATAGTACAAAGTACTCACATCTGTGCAATGCATCTATATAATAAAAAGGAGATTGAGTTTATATAATGCAAATAAATTCTTACTATCTTCAGCAGCTTCAACAGTGATTCGAATGTCAATTAATTAGTTGTGGTGTGGAGCAGGACCGGCATTAAGCCAGGCATTTTTATCAGTTATGTAATCCTCCAACCTATAATATGCCCGCCTGAATAGTGTGCGTTTGACAAAGGATTTGAATTTTGTCTCATTTAGTTGAAGTATGTGGGGAGGTATTTTATTATAACATTTTAGACAGTACCCCATGAAAGATGAGTCTACTTTAGCCAGTCTGAAACCTGGTTGAACTAATAGGTCCCGATTTCTAGTACTATAATTATGTCTTTCACCTCTTTTACTGTAAAGATGTAAATTTTTTCTTACGTACATGATGTTTTCATAGATGTATTGACAAGGTACAGTCATGATGTTAATATCCTTAAACAATTCCCTTAGAGAATCGCGCCTGCGGAGATTATATACGGCTCTGATGGCTCTTTTCTGCAGAATAAAAATAGACTGGATGTCTGCAGCCCGTCCCCAAAGTAAAATACCGTAAGACATGATACTATGAAAGTAACTAAAATAGACCAGCCTCGCGGTATCTACATCAGTAAATTGACGGATTTTTCTGACAGCGTAAGCTGCTGAACTTAGCCGTCCTGCTAGAGATGTTAAATGAGGACCCCATTGTAGCCTTGAGTCGAGCGTGATCCCCAAGAAAACCGTTTTATCGACGAATTCTAGCTTCTCTTGATTCAATACTATCGCACAATCACTACTCTTGACGTTTGGTAAAGAAAATCTTATACACTTAGTTTTATTTCCATTTAGTACTAAATTATTAGCCGTGAACCAATTTTGGACCAGCAGTAGGGCGTTATTTACGTCGTCAAAATTTGAAGCACGTCTATCTACCTTAAAAATTAAGGAAGTATCGTCAGCAAATAACACCATTTGTGGTTGATTTATTAATAAATGGAGTAGGTCATTAATATATACTAAAAAGAGGAAAGGACCCAATATCGAGCCTTGTGGAACACCCATTTTTACCTTTAAACCAAGTGAATTGACACCATTTATTTGAACTTGCTGTTGTCTATCATTTAAATAAGATTTTATTAAACTAAGCGCAAGTTTTCCAAGTCCGTAATGCTCAAGTTTCAAAAGCAGGGTTTCGTGATCGACGCAATCAAATGCCTTGGAGAGGTCACAAAAGATTCCTATGGCGTCTTGAGCCTCTTCCCACGCGTTAAAAATATGTTTTAATAAGGTAACACCAGCGTCGGTCGTACAACGCCCTTTGGTGAAACCATACTGTTGCTCGTGAAGGATTTTATTAGTATTAAAATGATTGAGCATCTGACTAAGCATTATCTTTTCAAAAACCTTGCTGAAAACCGGCAACACGGACACAGGTCTATAATTATTAGTGTCTTTACTGTCCCCGGATTTGAAAAGTGGTATTACCTTACTGTATTTCATTAGATCCGGGAAGACTCCTTGATCCACACACAAATTAAATATTAAGGCTAAGTAAGGTGCTATAGTTTCAATTATGGAGGTACAGACTTTAATAGACATTCCCCAAAGATCTTCGGTCAATTTGATCTTGATTTGCTTAAAAGATTTTATTACTGTTAAGGGGTTAATATGCTTAAAGTTAAATTCAATCGGGCAGGCAGAAACATTCGCCCTCATTAAATCAAAAGCACGCGAGGGCGAAGAATTTAAGATTTCAGTGGTTTTTAGTGGGACACTGGTAAAGAAATTCACAAATTCCTGAGCAACTTTTTTGTTATCGCAAATGAGACCACGTGCCGTCTCCAGTGTGTAATCAGAATTTTTCTTTTTGATCCTGTTCGTTTCATTATTGATAATTTTCCAAACCGTCTTTATTTTATTGTCTGCTGATTTTACCTTGTTGCTAATGTATAAGGCTTTAGCAGCCTTACAAGTGTTCTTAAAATTTTTTGAGTAAGAAGCAACATACTTATTAAAAGTTTCCGTGTTAATATAAGGCTTAAGGCCATACAGCTCGAAAAGTTTTTCCCTACTTTTCCTAAGTCCTTTAGTTGCCCAGTCACTAAATAAAAACTTAGGGCTGATACTTTTAGACTTCTTCTTAAAAATAAAACGAAGTCCTGTACGAGGACAATAGTCTCTCAGCATTATGCTGCGACATTTAAAATAAGTTTCTAGAAGTAAGGAGTGTGTTAGTAAAGTAAAAATAACAAATTATACAATACAATAAGCAAACAGTATGATTTTGTCTAGCCTCTAGATTGTCCTATGGAGCAGGACCAGCATGTTTCCAAGCATTCTTATCCAGGATATAATCCTCTAATTTGTAATATGCTTGTTTGAAAAGTGTACTTTTAACATGAGCTTGAAACTTTCTTTCAATTAATTGTAATATAACATAAGGTATTTTGTTGTAACATTTAACACAGTACCCCATAAAAAACGTATATACTTTAGATAGTCTGAAAAATGGTTGATCTGTTTATCTTTATTTCTAGTGTTTAAATTATGTCTACTTATTACATACTTTATTAAAAAGATGCAGATGCTGTCTTACACACATAATATTTTCATAAATGACTTGGCACCTTTGGCTTACCGTCATTATATTAATCTTCTTACAGTAAAGTAAAATAAGAGATTCGCGGCGACGTAGATTGTAAATGGCTCTGACAGCTCTCTTTTGCAAAATAAAATCCTTGACTTATTCTTCTCATTATTTGACATTCTAAACCTACATTTCTAATTTCAACTCTTAACTAGTGGCTTTTGGAGACCGGATTTTAATACAGATTTTTAATGGCAATCATGTCATTTAGTTTAAATAGGTTTAATTTTAATTGTTTTATTTATCTATTAAATAGATTCTTTTCTATTTTGTGAATGTGAGAACGTTGTAGGCCTTGTAGACTGTAGATTTGTTGACCATTTCCTATTTTATTAGCTACCTGGTACTTGTTGACAGACCCAAACTGTCCCACCAAACCATTAAACGTATTTTGTTTTTCATTTAACACGGTAATTTGGGCACGCCAATTATTTGAAAAAAAAAAGAGTGACTGACGAGTTTATTGCCAGCTCTTCTAAAGAAGAACCGTGCACATAGCTTCTGACGTTACAAAATATTTTATTTCCCAAAAACTTACATGGGCAACTCCATGTAAGTTTATGTGAAATAAAATATTTTCTTTTGATTGTTTGATTTGATTACAGCCATGTAGGTTAGTTAAGCCAGGGAAATTTATCGCTAAGCAAAGTGACTAACCAACCTAAATTTGTCTGTATTTTCTTTGTCATCATCACCGCTGCCCTTACCCCAATGTAGTTGTGGTCGGCATGTATTTTCTTTGTCATCATCACCGCTGCCCTTACCCCAATGTAGTTGTGGTCGGCATGTATTTTCTTTGTCATCATCAGCGCTGCTCTTACTCCAATTTATTTGTGGTCGGCATGTATTTTCTTTGTCATCATCAGCGCTGCTCTTACTCCAATTTATTTGTGGTCGGCATGTATTTTCTTTGTCATCATCAGCGCTGCTCTTACTCCAATGTATTTGTGGTCGGCATGTATTTTCTTTGTCATCATCACCGCTGCTCTTACCCCAATTTATTTGTGGTCGGCGCGATGTATTTTTCGTCCATACTTGGTTGTTAGTCGTCATCTTGGTAGTCACCCCCTTTTTAGCAATATTATCAATCTATTATATATTTACTAAGTAAAATATAACCTCAGTATAATATTATAGAGGTATTAAGTGTAATGTTCATTCGTCCTCCATACAAAAGGGAAGCTCCTTCAACTGGACTGGTGTCGTGTCTGGGCAGCAACTGCCCGACGATTGTCGTTGAGACGTTGTATCTAGGCTAGTTGCGCGGTAAACGATGAAGGATTTTGTGTGATGCGTAGTTTTCACGTGGCTGTGTAGATGTCGCCACTATGTGATTAATTTTGTTTAATAGGTCTGTATTTTATTTGTGTTACATTTTGTAACAAACATGTGAACAGTATCATCTTATTTATTTGTGTCACGTCTACTAAGAAAAAAATACGATTTGTCAAGGCTATCGTTCCTTCTGTTACACGTTGCACATTTTCTTAAGAATAGGGCCCGCTACGAGCTCATCAATCATTCAAAGCGAAAGAAAACCCGCTTGTTAATCATAACGACCAGTTTCTTTGAGGAAAATAAACCTTAGGAATAGGCTGGAAAAACATTTTTAATCAGTCTACGTTCGCACGGACGGAAAAAACTAGGCGGGAATTTTTCGCGCACTGCATCTTCAAGCGACGAGAGTTGAAAATCCACAGTGTGTTTCTTCGACGCGCTGTTGACGAGACGCTATGCACTCTGTTGGATTCTCAATGGTCGGTTCAACTCCGAGAGTTGAGAATCCAGTGTGCAAAAATCCGTCCGTCCGTCCGTGCGGGCTTGGTCTAATGCTCGGTTCCTATAAACAAAAACGATTTGTTTTGCTTACCAATGGTAGCATTTTTTTTGCCAAACTATGCATTTTTATAGATTCGTAAGCTTATTTTACCTATGATAACTACTTCCATATGGGAGGGTCTACTATGCGAAGCTATGAGTTCTTCGCTTCATCATTGGTAAAGATACAATAAGAGTTAATTTTAACCAATAACGGTACGTAAATAGGAATCGCCATTAAGAAAAGTTAGTTGAAAAATTGTGTTACATAAAACTAAGCAAAGAAAAAAAGATGGAGGCGGAAAAACATTCTGTTCTATTCTAAAACAAAAGAACTTCACAAAAGCAACCACGAAGTGAAAAACCATTTTTATTTCGGAAGAGCTTTGGTTTCCCTGTTTTTTGTATATTGTCAAATGGCTACCGACTCTGGAAACTGAAATTATTTCTGTCGGTTTTCAATTTTTTTTTTTTAATTCTTTGTATGTGCTACTTACTCTTGTGAAGATAACGACATGATCAACATAGACGAACTGGATTAAAAACCTTAAGTTAAGATCATCAACTTGAAATCAGATCCAACGCACGGGGGTGTTCTACCAAATGAAGAAAGAATTACGTGAATCGTCTCAGTTATCAGCAGTGATCGGATAATCGGGCGCTTTTGATTATACCTAAACTTCTTCCCACTAAAGAATAATATGGATATTCCTCTCTGTTCTAAGTGCACTGGCGAAGTTAAAGGACAGCCGTCCCTTACGTGTGCAGTATTATTTTTTAAGTTTTTTTTTCCTGTAAATATTGCGAAAGATTGTATAATAATAATTTTCTTTTGTGAAAAAATAAATCCCTCCCGACCCTTGCTCGAGCCAGCCCGCGCCGCTGAGCCTGTAGCTATAAATTCGTCCCAAAATCTAATAAATCCTGATCCAGCTAGTCTCTTGCTGCCCTCTTCCAGCGACGCCCTAAGCCGAGGTCCGTACCCCACAGGGGGTGCCCTTAGCGTTGTCGCTTAGTTTTAGTTAGTATTTAAGTTTAAGTCCTGGCTGGAGGCCTTAATTTATAGGGCACCACAGGCAAGTCCGCTTAAGCAGACGACAACCTTATAGGTTGACCTGCGAGAGGCCATACATAAAAAAAAAAAAATTTAAAAATAAATAATGATACACATAAAATTACAATTTTTTCAATTCCCTTAGTAGTTAAGACTGCTGGTCTGTTACTAAACCAGTTCTTATAATAAACTTTTATTATAAATTAAGAGTTATATTAGATCGGCTTTTTAAATGTTATAAAAAATACAATGAGAGTTTAACAAGGAACAGTCGTCTTGAAAGTACGATTAAGTTTATAAGCATTATTCAATGAAAATTTTTCATATTCACAACAAGTTCTAACTACTTTACACATTTTGTATGCAGGTAACATTTTTAGCAATCTCAGGAATTTCAAACGATCCCGGGATCCGGGATTCTGAAAGGCATGTCCGTATTATTCTTTCGTGGGAATAAAAGAGGAGTTTAGGTAGATTGGCGCCCGATTATCCTATCACTGGTTATCAGTCAGTATCACTGTGAAATGGAAGTTACTATAAACCAAACCGTCAAACGCATTACCTTGACCTTGACAGATATTTTGGAGAAGCCCGCCATCCAACAGTGGATACTAGGCTGATCTAGTTTATTGTAAATAGGAATGCTGTCAAGTTGGTCAAACACATTGAGATTGAAGTAAATTGTCAGAAAAAACAAAGGGTATTGGTAGATCGTAGAATTTTCTAGCATTGTTTGTACTGAATATATTTTGAACTCAACTAGTTTTTCATACACATTTGTTTTACATAAACGGACTAACATTTACAAACCGAGTTAATCACAACATTTGTTCACGTTACAGTGACTAAAATAACGGTAGCTAAAAATAAAAAGTTATGTACCGTTTTACAAAACAATAAAAACTAGCAAACAAAAACAAATAATGCTCTAATTATATCTACATGTATACAAATTCGACGCACTGTGCACATCGTTCGGACAAAAGACTCCATTGTTCTGCGGACCACAATGCTTTAGTGGACAAAAACTGGACATTTTTTTCTCACAAATCACTGAAAATCGATTTCACTGGCGTTTAACCGATTTTGTGGAAGGAGGTCATGAGTTTACTGTTAATTGTTGAAATAAGCAGTGTTTAGTACAGATCATGTTTTGAGGTTATAAGTAGCTTCACGTTTCTTCTGTGTGGTGGGCGAACAAAACCGTTGATGTATTTGCAAACGCAAATGCGCTTTTAAGCATTGGGTTCCGCGTTACTTGACGATTTGAGCTACTTAGAAGGCGATCCAATCAACAGCACTTCTCTTCAAGCATTGTAATTATTATAGCCATTATAATAAACTTTTTTTTAAAGTTACGTTTACGTTATGTTAGGTTTAGTTACATTTGTTTCGCACAGTGTAAACTAAGGCCACGCCGCCGGGAAAATATCGCGGCGGGATTTTATTGCGCACTGCCAATTCAACTGGATTTTGGACACACAATGAATTTAAACACAGTTGGATTTCCAATTCTTGGCACTAAGCACTGCGTTGAAAATCCAGTGCGTTTTTTCGTCCGAGCGAACGTCGACTAAGAACATTTTTAATAGTATAGATTTGGAAGCCGCGAAATGGCGTCAGCCACGTTTGTCACTATTCAGAGATGGGTATTAATACCAGTATGTGTCCTACTTAATTAGTTTTTTATTTATGTATTTAAAGTTTGTAAATAATTCTCCCCTTTTGAAAAACTAACTCACACAATTCAAGTCCATAAAAAAGCGAGCTCAAGAGAAAACCCCAATGTGCAGTCACAGATATTTATTATTAAGCAAATGCACACAAAGTAAAACTAAGTTTAAGCTGGGCAGTATAGACTGGCTAACTTACAGCGAGTCTAAACGTCATTCTGAATTGAAAGTTCCAGTATGGTTGTAATTGGTATTACGGAAACTAACTCACATATTTGGAGTGAGAATCACTCCTTATTGGAGTTTCTCACCTTATTGGAGTGATTCTCACTCCAGTTAGGTGAGAAACTTACTATAAACCTGGTAAACATGTCACGATATGCCAGTTATACAATTTATGATAAATCAGATTTTTATGTTTACACAGACGATTGGAGATAGTTGCTTATTAATCTTGCTTACGATTTAACGTGATAACCTAGGGCGAGTTTTCATATCTATTCAATAGCGTGGACGTTGCCATTCACATAGCTCCGGTTTTATAATAAAAATGTCACAGAATAACGACTTTCCATTTAAAATGTTTTTTGACATCGTGATGTCAAATACTGGTCAAAATGATAGATTGTCATGACGGCCGTCATAATCTATTATATAAGACGGTACCGCTGTTGTTAGCTTTACGTCAATTTATGTGGAAAATTTATTTTGACAATATTGTTACCGGACGGTGCTTAGTCAATAGTCAACATCAGTACAAATTGAAGTTTACGTAAACGCGATCGCAAAGGTATAAAAACTCTCACTGAAGCTACAGACGATGGTAAGTTCGTGTAAAGGCTCCCACAAACAGGCGCGACACAAAGGCGCCGCTCGTCGCGCGACAGGCCTGTCACGCCTGTGTGTACGAGCCTTTAGGTACGCACATCACACCATCTATTCTGGCTATCTCGACTAAGAGAATGGTTACCGAAAAACGCGTTACTACATAGATAGAATACTCTTTATTTTGTAGACCATATAAATTACTTACTTAACTTTTTTTTTTTTGTTCACAAATCGTTCAATGCAATAAAACTTACATAAGTACTAGGAAAAAATAACACAAACAACATTTCCTGCCCTAAAATAGTGAACACAACATGTGTTATAAATATTACAAATTAGTTTATATTTTTTTTTTTTGGGAATGGTATCTCGCAGGTCAACCTATGAGGTTGTCGTCTGCTTAAACGGACTTGCCTGTGGTTGCCCTAATAAATTAAGGCCTCCAGCCAGGCCTTAAACTTAAATACTAACTAAAACTAAGCGACAACGCTAAGGTCACCCCCTGTGGGGTACGGACCTCGGCTTAGGGCGTCGCTGGAAGAGGGCAGCAAGGGACTAGCTGGATCGGGATTTGAGTGATTTAGGGACGAATTTAAAGCTAAAGGCTCAGCGGCGCGGGCTGGCTCGAGCAAGGGTCGGGAGGGGGGATTAAATAATAAGTTTCCATTGGACTTATTATTATTAGTCGAATGGTTAATCTTACGTTTGGCTGATGATAAGGTCCCGCAGAAAATATCAAAATGCTGCCTCATTAGCTGGAAAACATTCCATAAAATAAAACCCCCCTCAGCCGAACAATCCACATTGTAAACGAAGTCCACGAGAGAATAGATGTATTTTCGTGTAGTTTGAGTGAATTCGCCAAAGTTCTATTAAATGTAATAAGTTATGTTAAGTAAAAAATTATCAGATTTTGTATTTTCTTTTTAATATTTTTTTGGTTTTATTTTATATTTTGATGTAAACTTTTTATATTTATGTTTGTACTTAAGTAGGTTAATTTTTTTTTTATTGTAGTTTAGTTTGTTTTGTTTCATTCATTATGTACATATTTCATCATGTGTCATATAATATTAGGTAATAATAGTTGATAGCTACACTATCGAATTAGGTCGAAGATCTGTAAAGATAGTTTTATGAAGCAAATAAAAAAAAATGGAGCGTGTTGTTTTATATTTGTTCTGCAATGGGGCATCACAAATGTACGCAAAAATAATAATCATTTGTTTGTACTTGGTGTTGGCGTCATGACGTCACGAACTAACTACACTACCATTGTAGATACTATCTGCTTAATGACTCACAAACACACATGTAGAACATAGTGAGTATAATTAGCCCGTCATGCCTCAGATATTAATTATAAACCACTACGTTTGTTTACTTCATCATTAATAGCTTGGTGTGATAAATAAACACTATTTATAAGAAGACTCACTATAAGTAATCCTAAAACTAACTTCCTAACTATAATATTATATATGCGAAAGTAAGTTTAATTGTTACGGTTTCACGACTAAACGGCTAAACGGATTTTGATGAAATTTGGCACACAGATAGACCGTGAAGGACATCGTGAACTTTTAATTCCGGATCGCAGACGTATTCGCAGGCTATAGCTAGTCGATCATCTCTTCAATGGCGATAGACTTGATATCAAAATGCTGTAGTTATTTGTAAATAACTGGGTTTAAAACTTATGAACGGACACTCCAGGCAAAGGTAATTAATTTATCTGCCAAGGTGCTGCGGTCTCGGGCCTGGGCAGACTTAATGGTTTTTCAATAAACTGTAATTCGTTGGAAATGGAATACCGACTCATCTTTATCGAACTATTCGTAACGCACTCGGTATTTTGAAGAATTATTTAAGAACACTTCTGCTGTCGTCTCTTAAGATACCGGTCACCCCAGTTTAAGAGGCAAGGCTCACCCATTTTATGTACAGACCTTATGGTTACAGAATAATAATGTGATACCTGTCTTTACTGTTATGCCAACCAGGGGGCCTACCATAAGCTCTTATAGCGGGTCAATTTTCGACGAAAAATAACCTGCCGTGCTAGGCGAGCCAGCGATCACGTGACCTAAGCCGGTGAGCGACTACGTCACAGCATGTCAGCACGCTGACCTGCAACTTATCCTTACCATCAAGTCTTTTTTGACATTTAAACATTCGACAATTGAACTGCCCTGCCGTCATAATTTGCAGGCTTGTGAAACTAACTTTTATTGACCTGTTTTAATTAAATTTAAATACAAAACGTAAATTAATGTAAAAATGTGCACACAATATAATTCTGACGTTATTTCAAAGTATTGTAAAACATAGAAAATCCTCTTTATGCACTGTGTTTATCGTTTATTTTAGATGTGTGATGAAGATGAAATTTACGAGTTTCTCGAGGAAGATAGTCATTGCAATAGTGTTAAACAAAATTCTAAGATATTAAGAAATAATTTGAGAACCTTGATCAAACCATTTGACATGCCGGGACAATGCTTTTGTTAATCGTTATGGGCTCAAGAACTTGCACTTGAGCTTGTAATGAACTTCCTAAATCTACAACATTTTCCCAGCTAGTCCTAGCGAACGACGAGTAAATGTGATTTAGTAAGTACAGCGAAATTCTTTTAAAGTCAGATTTTTGCCTTACTCTGAATGTGACAGCAGCACAACTCTGTTTTACTTATTTCAGATTTTTTTACAAGTTTGGTGCCTGCGTTTGAATTTATGGAACCCATGTAGCAATAAAACGGCCAACGCAAAATGAAGAATGTTTTCACTGAAGAAAACAATATTGTTCTTGAAATGTGCGAGTAGTAATCTTTTTAGTGCCATAATATTTTAATGTAACACACACACACAGAGTACCAAGGTAGAAAATAAATTGATTAAAAAAAAACATGACAATAAAACTACAGCCCATTTAGACAACAATGTTTATTTTTATTTTAGCTCCCATACTTGATTCTCTCCAAACCCACTTCCGATTATTGTCTTCTATGTTTATTAAGAATTGTGTAAAGTAAGTGTCAATATTAAGACCATCATCCTATTTGACTATTTGACTCTATTATAAATACCTATTTAAATATTATAAGGTTGGTCAATAATAAACATGATTGATTCAGGCAATTACGTTTATAATTTACTTAATTATGAAACTTACCTACAGCTGCCCAAGTTTCCCAATCCTTGTTAGCACCTCCAACAACCGAATTTAGATATTCAGCCACCTCAGTTCACATTCTTCGGGACATTTCCCTAGCTTGAGCACTTTTGTAGCCCATAGCAATATTACTGTGAGTATTCTAAAAATCCCACAAAGTTTCTAATTGTTCGTACGAAACGCATAGTTACAAAAGTCACTCTTTCTAAATTACACTTGCCTACCTACCACTCACAGACTCGCCCACAAAATAAATGATACTCTACGGCTAATCTTTAAACTTTACAAAAACTATCCACTTGAATTTCAAAATCACCTCGTAAATTCATGTACTTAATGCGTTCGAAAATAAATGTTAAGTGTCAAATTTGTTAACTTTTTTGTTTGAATGTTTTATGTAGATTGAAGGGCGTTCGCTCTCCTAAATAATGTTGAATTCATTTTTTGCCACGGAACCATGTTTCTTTCATCACTTCTTTTTATTTTAAACTGTTATCATTAAAACATATTTCATTTCTATAAAAACCGAAAAACCGCTAAAGTATTTTAGAACGTCTGTTCTCAATAATCTTATTTAATCTATGTTGCCAGCTTACTGGCCAGAGACTATGTAGCAGGTCAGCGGGAAATGCTCATGGTACAAATACAAAACCTGGCAGGTTAACATGCTGAGTTGAACTGCCCTGTACTTGGCAAGTATTTTAAAAGTTCATGGTAGGCGCCCTGTTGTAACCCACTTTTACATAATTTTAACTACGTAGTGTACCGTAACTTTCGTAACACCACCATTTGTCATTTATTTGTTACCATAAAGAATATTAAGATAGGAGGTTGCATTTCTCTACTTAAATTTACCCCAGATTAGAAAGAAACCCTCAGTGCTAATTTCACCAATGAAAATTAATGCGATCAGCAAATCTAAACTGCGTTCAAGAGCTGTCAGTGTCAATATTCTACAGATAATTATGACACTGACAGCTCCTAAACATAGTTTCTAGTTCTAAGGGCTAATCCATTAAGCCGGCAAAACATGTTGGCCAAGCCTCAGCCAACGCGAGCGTAGGAAAATTGATACAAGACGAGTGCCTTTGATTTGCGCAGAAAAACCGACACTGATCCGAAGTGAGACGACGCCAAGCGAACCGTATACACGATGGCGCTCGCCCGCACTCGGCCAGCTGGCGAGCGTTGACGAGCAATGGCGAGGCTCGACAAATGGGCCGTCTACCTATATGTTGGTTCTCGCCAAATATGTCCAACATTCATTGCCGGCTTTAGAAGCGCTACTTAACATTCCCAGTGTATAAAATAAACAGTGAAACAAAACCAAAATGCACTCAATCATAAGGACGCGTTGTTATCGCGTATTTCTGTCGGTGACTCATGCAGTATGGCTGCGTGAACCCGGTAGGGCTGTCGAACATCATGCTTTTACTTATTTCAAAAAAGTAAATTGAAGTAGCTTTTCGTGTCTGTTTGGCTGCGTTTTTCTTGTAAACTGCGAAAAGTATTTTGGTACGGTTTTCGACGTTATTTAGAGAATTTATTCTAGGTAGGTAGTTTTATTTGTTCAATAAAATCTTATTATACTTACATACAATAAAGAAATCTTGATGTCTTGTCAAGTCTTAAAAACCTTGAAAAGAAAGCACGGGTGGCAAAAAAATATTTTTTATTCAGCCTCACTTTTCCATTGCAGAAAGGTTTGTAAAATGTGTATTTATTCAATAAGTAATTAAATAATCAAAATGCGTACAAATTTAGGTTTTATACCAAAACTAGCTGACCCCGCAAACGTTATTTTCCTTAATTTTTTTTTTTGAAAAATAGATGTTGGCCGATGCTCAGACCTACCCGATGTGCACACAAAATTTTATACATTTCGGTCCAGTTTCAGAGTAGTTTGGTAACAAACATTGTTACACGAGAATTTTATGATATTAGATAATAAAATTCTGTACACCAAACATTTATTGTAATTCGAACTCAAGTGCCTATGTAAATAAATTTAAGTACGATAAGTTGCTGATTTACATATCTTTGAATGGAAATCGGGCTGTTAATATAACCAACATTCATTTGAATAATTTTATTTACAAGATGATTTAAGAAACAGTCGTACAAAGGAATTCTTGTAGCTCCTTTAAATGGCGTGTGTCTCTAATTCCAGCCAGATTTTTTTCACTTCTACTAAATTATTTTGAGTGTCAATCTTACCTGATTGTTCTGTTTCAAATACAGAAAATCATAAAAAAAGTTTCAAAAACGAAAATGCATTTTTTATATTTTTTAAATTTTATTATCTACATTTAATATTTATTAATGCTGTAACAGCCCTTACTAATCATCATAGGTCACACTCGCCACTCAGAGAGACAGGACGAAAATATTTGCGCCATTCACACGCGCTGCTAACAGGGCATACACACTGGTCTTAAATAACGCTGTGATTCTTATGAAATACTAACAAAATGTAAAGCCATAAAAAGGAAAGTAGAAGCAAAATTATATGTTAATGCTCATAGCACGTAGAGTTCTATGCTAAAAGGCGTGTTGATTTACATAAAACTATGTTTTGAAAGAAAGGAAACAAGTGGCCGATATAACTATCATCTCCGTTACTAATACAAATATACAGTACCATCTGTTTCGTTGGAGAGCGTGCTCTAATTACCTATAAATATATTTGGAAAAGTTTTGTATACATATGGGTTACAGCGACATCGACGAGCAAACTGTACCTAACCAGGAATTCAGTACAAGATTTATGAAAAAAAGACTGCTGTTTTATAGAAAAGTGCAATACCTACGCGGTAAACATGTATGGAAGTTTTTTTTTAAATTACCGAGGATAAACGCAGAGGGGTTCATCATTTAATGAATCCATGGTAACAGGACCCCTGGAAGCCTGTACAGGTTTGAATTAGTTGCATCAGCAGGATCTTGTTGCTCGGTAGCTTACTAAATACGTGCCTTTAATCGTGATCAGATCACGCTTCTTTGTCCTAAATATACTAATTAATTTAACCAAACACTTCATTCATACACTAGAAAATCAACAACAATAAAATCTGTCACTAACATTTCAAACCAGTAAAAGTGTTTACCATGTTTCGAAACCACTTAAGGCGAGTATGTCATCTTCCTAAGCTCATTGCCACCCACTTACAACTCAAGGACGACGCTGCATTTGACGACAAAAAACGTCTGCGGGGACATGTGTCGTAGCGATTGATCGTTTTTTGTTGATGCCCTAATTCATGTGCATAATATGGTCAGGCCGTCTAGCGGTTTTTTAGATGTAAGTATACTTCACTATGAAATCATCGTCCCATCGGCAGAAATTATGAACTTCTATACAAACTTTTACTTGACTCTTTTGTGGTACTTTTTTCGAAATACTTTCGTAGTGATTACCTTCGCTAATTATGGAACTCTTGTGCAAAATTGCATGTTTCTATTTGTATTGTAGATATATTATAAAGTAAATCGGTAACTGGCAGCAAAACGATTGTAAAATTGAAAGTACTGTAAAATTCGGAATTTAAAAAACATTTTCCAAAGCCACTGAAAATATTATTGTTGGTGTTTGAGTACTTAACCCCTTATCTATGCTTGAGGTTTATAATAATGCGAATGAAGTTACTATTAAGGTTACTTCAGTACTTATATGCTTGCCTTGCTTGTGATCAGTTCACATCTCTTAACATTTTGCCACTTGAGCAAACGATCAAGTAAACATCAAGTCTTCGCCTGTCGCTGCGATTAGTCGGCCCGTCTGTTGGCACCCTAACTATTAATCGTCACCCATTTAGGAACAACGCGTCAAGGCCAACGTTGCATTTCGCTACGAAAACATTAGTTTTTTTTTGATAATCATAACTCGAATAGTTGTGTTTAAAACTAGTAGGTTAAAAATAATTGTTACACCTGATACAAAAATTGTCTCTATGACTTTTTTATCTTGAGAAATAAACAGCTTGCTTGAAACGAAATGCATTTATTTACTTTTTTCTGCGCTACACCGCATGGTATACACATTTTCTACGTTAAAAGAACAGCTCTCTTCATTTTATGCTGAAAACAACTACATCTTATTGTATTTTATAACGTTTGACGTAGAAAAGGTTCATTTACCCACGTCCTGCGATGTAGGGCGATAATAATACCAAGGAAGTGATTGGTCACGTCTCAGGCAACGTTTCGCCCTACTTTTGACGCATAGAATACGTACATATATCGACTTCGTACTTAGCAAAAGAGTAGGTTTTTATTTTATTTAATGCTGTTTTTTATCCATAGTACACTTATATGCTCACATACCAATAATAATTATTTTTTGGGGCGCGCCTCTTTTTGGGAGCCTTTAATAATAGAGCGGTGTAGGTGTTATTGGTACTCACCCACCCACATCCTATAAAAGTATTTTTACATCTCTCCCCTCATTAGGGTAGCTTTTTGAAGACATCATCGCCATTGTTCTCTGGACCAGCAGCCTAATTGCATAACACATTTTCGTAAACGATTACGACTATCCGTTTTATTTTGACAGTTCAACAACATTCATTGCGTTATTTACATTGTTGAGCAGAAATTTTTATCGAAGTTATGAAGCAATGGATTAGCAATCTGTTTCAAAACGATTCAGATTCCGATTGATTGTGTATTACCCCCAATTTACTTAGGGTCAGAGCAGAATTTCTTCGTTCGTACTTCTTTATTTGTAGTTTGAGATAAACTAGGTAGGACTGTTGGAGCTGCTGAAGATTTTAAAAACTATCTTTGCATTGTATAAATTCAATCTTTTAGTATTGTATGATTGCATAGCACATAATGTGAGTACTATGTACTCACATTATGTGCATTCATACTACCATTAGCTGTGTACGTCTTTCACTGAATTGAATGTGCCCTTGCGGCTGAGAGTATGTCATGCTCACTCTAATGTCTCACTCTAGCTGATGATGATGATGGCGTGTGTGTTGGATCATTTAGCTCCCTTTAAACTGGTTGAGCTGAATGGTGCTAATCCATGCGTCATGTTCGTGAACGGGCGCCGTCAGTTGGTACTGTACATCTTTTAGCGGCCACGGCATATTGCTTAGAGTTTAAGTTGACCCTCTTTCTAGCCATATCACCTTTCACGCAGTCCATCCATCGTTTCTTTGGTCTTCTTGAAGACAAATACGAATTATTGTAGGTATTTAGTTATGTTCAATGGTGCAATCCATCTTATTGCTAGTAAGTAATACTGCGCGCGATTTCGTCCGCGTGAAATTTCTTGTCGTCCCACACTGTCGCTTTGCATTATTTTTCTTTCTGCTCTGCTCCTAAGGTCCATAGCATGACGTTACATGGCTTATATCATTCCTCAAGAATTGGGCTATCAAATGCAAAAAAAGAAAACTACCGGCAGTTCCAGAAATTACCTCAAACTTACAAACAAATTTTATCTCTATAATATTAGTTTATATAACTTTACAATAAATGAATGAATGAATGAAATACACCGATCTAGCGTGGCTTGACCAGACTCGATTAATCGAACGAACCCCAAGATTTGCACTAGCCCCTGAAGCCTCATGCTTCATGGTGCATTGCATATCAAGGAATAGACCGGGAGGCAGACAACTTTACAAGGGCATAAAAAACAAAATGGCGAAATGTGGATGTATTATCGGTACACCTCTGCCTATTCCTAAAGGGTATCATTCATTTTTCAAGCTTTTGATTCGTTTTTCAGTATTCAAACAAATTCGAATACAGTTGAAACATTTCGGACCTCCAAAATTGAAATAAAATTTCAAAAAACATTCTCGGTCATCCAAGAACAACCGTTTTGCCAAATTGTAAAAAACGAAGTTAGTTTGTTAACAAATATGGACGTGAACGAGTTGCACGATGATTGAATGAGTTTCCTGCACCTAGTGAAACACATTGAAATAAAAAACGGATCGTGTTATCGCGACGAGCGGTTCTTTTGCGTAGCGCGCGATTCGCGTCGCATGATGCGCTGGTCTGGATGAGCCTTAAAGCACATCAAACTGTAAACTGATGGTAACTTTCACATCAGGAATTACATGTTCAACTATATTAAGATACTATAGCTGAAGGAATTGTTTGTTTTTCGTTTGAACGCGCTAATCTCTGGAATGCTTACTCTAGGATGCATTTCCGGCCGGCTCATAAATCCTTCCCTATCCCACGGGCACGTCTTCCCTACCATTTTAGCGCCCCCCGATCTAGTGATTGATATGCAATGGTAATTGTAGCACCATGAAACACGAGGCTTCAAGGGCTAGTGTAAATCTTGATGTTCATTCGATTAATCGAGTCTGCTGGTCAAACCATGTTGGGCGTTCATGAATGAAGAATGAATGAAATGCACCGCTTTCATTAATTCTTCATTCATGAACGAGCTTGTCTCTTTACGTCACATTTGGGATCGGCTTCCAGTTTAACGATATTTCTAACAAAATGCAACATTACTTTTAAATACAATTGACGTGTAAAAGTGTTTGTAAAAACCTACTTACAGAAATAAAATCATTTATCATTAAACAAAAATTATGTATTGGACATAATTATCTCTTTAATACTGATTGCCTTCTTCCCACGACTTTTGACCGCATGAAGTTTGTCTGTTGTCTGTTTTGGCTGAACGGATTTGGATGAAATTTGGCACACAGTTAGGTTAGGTTAGGTTAGACCTGACTTGGGTAAGGATATAGGCTACTTTACATCCTGAATAGCAGACGAAGTCGCAGGCAACAACTAGCTATAGGTACCATAAATATATCATACGAAAATCGGCAATACTGTAGCTTTCAATCAGTGGAAGAATTTTTGTAATCGGATCGAATATCTCAGAGACATACAATGAGCAATTATAATTCAATTATCAATTCAATTCAATTGATTCACTAACAAATTACATTGTGTTTGAAATAATTCTATATAATAAACATAAAACAAAAAAAAATAACAACACAACTCCCATCATCTAAAAACATATATCATCCAATGTCAAATCGTTAAATTTAGGAATCGAAAACCATTTGTTGACAGGAGAAAATTAATATTATTACAACTCGTCAACGGAGTAGTGACACTTATCTAGTAAGAATGCTTGAAGTTTTGTTTTAAATGCAGATGCATAAATCAAGCTTTTTAAGTGTTGTGGTAACTTGTTAAAAATTAGAACTTCTTGATATTCTGCCCTCGTAATAACAAATGCAGTACTCGCAAAATGGAGGTTTCGAGAAAAACGCAGTTACGTGTTTTATTTTAAATCTTTACGTTAACTTATATAAAACTCATATTTTTTGTTTCAGGAAAGCTACATAAAAATACAAAGTATTGTTTAGTTTAGATTTAAAATTACTTGTACATAGGTAGGTGTTCAGAAACTTGAATACTGCACCTAAACCTTGCGTCTCTATTTATAATACATCATAGTACTGAAGTAAAATGCAGTACTCGTGTTTGTTACTGCATTTGCATCTAGGAAATACATTGACTGCATTAAGCACTAGCAAAGTTAACTACTGAATGTATGTAGAATAAATGGCATAATGCAGTGTAAAAACAATTTGTTAAACATTTAAATAGAAAAAAAAGGAAAAACATGATCAATGCTGAAAATCTTTTTATTTTATCATTTAAATTATCAATTTGTTGGGACAAAGAGTGATACAATATATTGTACTAGGTACGGTACATATAATATATAATCATACACCTTTCCTGCTTTTTGTAATTGGTTTTCTACTTGGTGGTGAAAGCTGTCAGCCGACATAAAAGTGTGACCAGCTGGTTCTAAATATTTTATTTAAATAGTTTCGACACATATTTCAGAACCGTTTACTATTTGAACAAGAAATGTACAAAAAGCCCAATTCTTGTTCTGGCTTGAACAATTATCTGTCCACACCACTATATCGGTGCAGTCACATTTGCTGAGAAAAAACGCTTTATAAGTACTGATAATATCCTCCTGTTTTCTGCCTGAGGTAGGTAGCTTCATGCCATACTGCAGCGAAGGGCTGTAGTGAGGGAGACTTAGTAGGCCCTAAAGGCACGAAACTCTCATTAAATGCTATAATTCTTGGATAAAAAAATTACGGCTTTAGACATGTCGATCCTCGGCAGCATGATCACTTTTTGTAGATCGGCAGAGTAAAATATTTTTCTGGGATTAGCAGCTGATAAATCAGCATCTTCTTGATATAACTTTCGGGCTTTTTTGTATCTTTCTTGGTGTATGTTATGGCAACTACATACATCACATGATGCTGGTTCTGTGCATGTAGGCTGATGTAATTTATAGGCTTCACACTCTTCACATTCTTCGTTTCACAATTGAGTAAACGAAATATTCATGTCTTTTTTTTTTAAACTGTCTATAAAGTTCGTAAGAGATATTCATTTCAGGGTATTTTTTTTTTTAATTGTTAAACATGTAAGTTGCGTTTAGGTCGCTAGGTAGGTATCTTCTGTTAGGTGCGTGATTTCTTCTATAATGTGCAATTGCTGGTCTGAAACTTTCAATATGATCCCGTAGTATATTTCTATCTATTTTATCTTTGTGCTCTCGTTTACGTCGTTCGTCAGTTTGTGCATTATGTGGTTTCTTTATATAAGATAAGGTACTCTCTTGCAAGTTTTTTTACTAACGATTGAATTAAGTAACCCTGTCCCTCGTAACTAAGCTCCCAGAATTTTTGTTGATCTCCAAACGCTCTAATTCTGAAAACGTTTCTGAACATTTTTTTTGCAGGATGTGTGCAAATTTAGTGCGTTTCTTTGCTGCTTTTCTAATTTTTCAAGATTCTTTGTAGTAATTTCTAACCCTTGGATTGCCTATTTTTGTTCGGCCCATGGGAGCGTCACTGTCAATCATAATGTCTTGCATGACGTCTCCTCTGGTCTGGTCTCTATTGGTATCATCTTCAATCATACTTCCTTGCATAACTTCTTCTTTGGTCTGGTCTCTATTGTTATCATCTTTAATTTCCTCTTCTCTCTCTGTAGTTGGCGAGTTTTCTACAGCCTTTGGAGTATGGTCATACGTGAGCTTGAGATTCCTTCATTACAGAAAAAGCTAAAACTTTCGTATTTTGAATAGGAATAATTTAACATATCAATTGGCTCCTCAAATGCAACTGCTAGCGGCAAGTTTATCGAGGAATCAAATTCAGCGGCGGGCGGTGTTAAAATATGAATATTGCCTTCATCAATAGTTTTATGTAAAATCGGTTGACCGGGATTTTGGTTTTCTGATGGTGACGGTTCTGTAGCTGGCGTACCCATGAGTGATTTTGAGATTGTCTCATTACATATTAAGCTAATGCTTGTATCTTCTAAATAGTAATCATTTATAATTTTAATTTGCTCCTACAATTGCTCAACCGGTAAGTTTAACGAAAAATCATATTCAACTGACGGTTGTAAAATGTGATGAAAGCAGTTGTAATCAAATGGTTATGCCCAAAGTTTAGCAAAATCATGAATATTACAAAAGGGTTCTATTTCCAAGGTAAGAGTTTCCATTAGTGTACATGGTTTTTACTCTTTCCTCTCTTCAATATTATTTTCTTCGGTTTTCACTACCTTTTCGACTAATCTTCGACACGGAAATTATTTGAAGACATTTTACCTGCAATCAAAAATTAAGGGTCAATCACAGAAAAACTCAGTAAACAGAAACAGCAAACATCATACAATACGATATTCTATACCTTTTTTGTAGTCAAGAATTCCGTAAAATCACATCAAAAATAGTTCATGAAACATTAGTAACATTAAATCATAACGTTAACCTTATTTTTTATAATAATCAAACTAAGATTATAAAAACAGAAGTATTTTTATAATCTTATTTTGATTATAAAAAAAATAAGTTAAAAATCAATTTAATAAAATGTCAACTTACCAAATAGCTCACGGCTCATAAACAACAAAACACAAGCCGAATGCCTCGGGCGGCCGCAACACGTCACATCACCGCGAGTGACTATCACAGACTGAAGCACTGATGTAAAACGCAGTATGTGCTACAACGACACATCGTAGTTTAAATATATTATTTTATGATACTAGGGTCAATCGTAGTATTACCCATAACTGCATTTCACCTAAGACAACATAGTAATAAACAAATATACGAATGTACAAAATCAAAACGCAGCCAAAATGCGAGTACTGCGTTTCTTACTAGTATTTACATGAATACTGCATTCTAATCTGGCAATAAATACGTGATTCCTGTAGTTTAATCTGGTGTATGATCATTGCTGCATTCATACTAACAATATCAGATAATTTGACAGGAAATGCTGCATGTTTCCTTATTATTTCATAATTTTCGCCTTAAAAAAAAAAAAAAAACTACTTATAGCCTGTAGTCTCCAGATGTCAGTTTTGACAAAGACTGAAGAATGATAAAAATGTTGATTACTGCATTTATTATTACGAGGGCAGTATTGTGGACTGTGCTTCACAATGTTGAAATGAGGACTTATCTTATTTCTCAAATCCTTCCTACGTGTGCTCTCCCTAACCAGTCTTTCCTCACCTGTCTCATATTCATGCAAGTACTTCTTATGATTAGTCAGTAGTACTAGAACGTAGAGACTGGGTACTGTAAGGATGTTTAAATCCAAGAAATGTGGGCGACAGCTCTCTCTTTGTGAAATACGAACGAAATAGCTGTTGTTGAATGTCGTCTATAACCTCATGCAGAGAACCAACTCCTTGATACCGGTGTATAATTAGAAACCTGATACTCCGGTATAAGTTCGCAAAATGTTGCGTCTATTTTCATTATATCGCCTATACGAGTATAAGGGGAGGTTGCCATGACACCTGGTAGATACATAGGCGACGATTACGCGGATCGTTCGCACTGAAATTTATTACTTTGTAGAAGACACTGTTTCAGGACATTGTGTGGGAAGGTACTGGACTGTACTGTACTGTAATCGGGGACGCTTAGTTGAAAATGTTAACGTTTCAAAATAACCAAAAAAAAAGACGAACGCAATTAGACGTCTGTTTTGGTTTATTTATACACGTTGTTTACAGTAAAGTATAGTACTATCATTAACGTCTGCATAACCATATGACATATGATATATTCAAACGTGACTACAGTTCCATAAATATGAAAAAGTTTTGTGACTGTCTCTCGAATTTAACATGGTCGGATGTATATTTGGAAGAAGACTTTAACAATGCATTTAGCACCTTTTATGATGCATTTATACTCTTTTTTAATTTATGTTTTCCAGTATATAAACGGAAAATTACAAATAAACAAAGTAAAAACTCTGGTTGGATTACTAAAGGAATAAAAAAATCATGCGCAACAAAGCGAACACTGCGATTTAGGTATTATAAATTCAAAACATCAGGTTATAAAATGAATTACAAAATAAACAATTTAAAAGGGTTGTCTTTGCAGCACAAAAGCATTACAATGTAAAATATATATAAAAATCAAAGAACGTCTGTAAAGCATCCTGGATATTAATAAAATAAAATACAATGACAAATTCAAATATTGATAAAACATTGATTACAAAAATCAATTTTAATAATATGATTTTGACGAACACTAATGACATTTCAAACGCATTTAATAATTATTTTATCGATATGACCGCCGCTAAAAAGGATACTGCGTCTACGATGAGACATCGTCATTTAATATCGCCACTTAACGCCAGTTTCTTCATTTATCCAGTTAGTGATGAGGAAACATTTAAAACTATTCACTCTTTAAACAATACTTCGTCTGTGGGATATGATGAGATCCCGACACATATATTAAAGCACACTGCAACATTGATTACACCAATACTAACGTACCTTATTAATATGTCATTCTCTCAGGGCACCTCCCGGATAAATTGAAAACCTCCGTCATTAAACCGATTTTTAAGAAAGGTGACGTAACGGCTATAAATAATTACAGGCCAATCGCCCTAATACCAGCTTTATCTAAGGTATTTGAGAAGATAATGCATTCTCGCATGACTCAATTCTTGACTAAACATAAAATACAAAAAAACGAACAAAATGGATTCCAAAAAGGCAAATCGACAACTTGAGCAGCTTTTAAATTACTTTAAAAAATAACTGAAAATGTTGATAAACATACACGTACCTGCGCTGTGTTTTTCAATATGAGTAAGGCTTTCGACTTTTTTGACCACAATATTCTGCTGACTAAATGTGAAATGTACGGTTTTCGAGGCTTGGCATTGAAGTGGCTACAAAGTTATCTTTCAAATAGGACTCAATATACAGCGATTACTCAAATAAATTCAAATATAGAAGAAATGTTATGCAAGTCTAATATAAGAAGCAACAATACAGGAGTGCCACAAGGTAGTGTAACAGGGTCGTTATTCTTTCTGTTATATATTAATGACCTACCAAATGTTACTAATCATTTCTACTCGCTGTTTGCGGATGATATTGCGGTGGTTATCACGGAGAATAAAATGTTTAATTATAATAATGAAATTAATGACACGGTTAGTGCTATTATAATGTGGCTCAATAATAATAATTTAAAAGTAAACATTGCCAAAAGCTCCTTCGTTCAATTCCACAATAGGAAATCAAATTCTGACCTTATGATCACTTATTCGGATCAAAGTATTAACGAAGCACACGAGGCAATTTTTCTTGGTATAACACTAGACAGTGGTTGTACTTGGAAACCGCACTGCCTAAAAGTCACAAATAAGATAAATCTTTTCGCTTTTGCGTTGTGGAGACTTTGTAAAATAGCCAACCGCAAGACAGCTCTCTTAGCGTATCATGGTTATGTAGCTTCTATAATTCGATACGGCATTGTGTTATGGGGGAATTCTGTTCATATGAGTAAGGTATTTATAGCCCAAAAACAGTGTATCCGTGCTCTTTGCGATGTGCCACCATTGACCTCATGTAACCCTCTATTTAAAGATATAAAAATAATAACTGGACAAATAGGTAATTGACATTAAATCTAGTTTTTAACCATTTCCATGAATGTACGAATTTTTATTAGATTCATTTAATAATTAATGTAACACAAATTTTGCATGCTAGTTTTAGCGAATTGTTTAGAAATTGTAAAAAAATCTGACCATCTTTAATGTACTACAATTCTTGCGAATAAATTTAATTTCATTTCAACTGTAACGTTTCAGCGTTTGTTAACTATAGGCAACGTTTATGAATAATAAACCCTTTTGTTGTCAGTTTTTGTACGAGAATAAGACCAAAGCCAAAGAAACGACGCATGGACTGTGTGAAAGATGATTTATAATAAAATAATAATACAACATAACTTTATTTTTAGAATTTTCCAATTTACACGATGGCAAAAGGTTAATACAAGTGACACTACTGTTTTTTGAAATTGCATTAATCACTGAATATCTCCACTGGCGCCCAAGCTAAGATCGAACTTGTGTTATGGGTGCCAGGAATCTCTCTATTAATACATTTCCAATTTATATAAACTAGTACGGAGTAACGTTTCATAAGTAGCTATCGTTGAGTACAAAAAGAAAATAAAGCTAATATAATAAAGAAACAAAACAAAAATTAAACAAAACACTTTAAGAAAATATAATAATAATGTATTGCTTCTCTAGTGTGGTACTAGTAATTTGGTAAGTGTACGTGTTATTAAAAACATTACACGATATGGCTAGAAAGAGATAACCTTGATGACGAATGATGTTGCCAGTTGTCCAGAGCTATTTAGTACATTAATTACTGTACCCACCTCTGAAGCTAGTACCACGCTATACGTCAATGGCCAAGAGCAGTGGTGGCCCAGTGGTGTCGGCCCTGACTCACGAGTTGTAGGTTAAGTTTGCATAACAGGCAGACACTTAGCGTATTTATCTTCATCAACACTACTCTCAAAACGGTAAAGGAAAACATCGTGAGGAAATCGTCATGTCTTAGAACCAACTTCGAAGACATGTGACAACCACCAACCAACCCGTACTGGGACCGCGTGGTGGAATATGACCTAAACCCTCCGTCTGTGGGAACAATATAGGATGGTTATGCTAAACGTCATCATTTTGCATTTTAAGACAGACAGACGCTGGTCTCGTGCATAAATCTTTGAAACCTTCTCTGTGATTCTGGTCACGGCTACATTTGCGAGACGCGTGCCATGGCAAGCTGTGAAGAGCTTAAAGGAAACGTGACTATTATGACCGGAGGTATGAAATTTTACGAAAGATCCTGCGAGCGAGCTGCAAAAGTGTACTAGACCGACGTATTTATTATCAAGCTGTGAAAAAAAAGCATTGCTTTAGATTTATGCATTGCGTTATTTTACTTTTATCAATTTTTAATGAACTTTCCAAGTTTGCGTTGAACATTGCTTGTATCGCTGAAAGAAAACATTGTTAGGAAACCTGGAATTATAATATACATCTATCTAATCTATATTCTATACTAATGATAAAGCTGAAGAAATACAGTTTGTTTGAACCCGCGATCTCTGGAACTGTCAGTCGGATATGAAAACTTATTTTGCTTTTGATAGCATAGTTATTGTGGAAGGTTTAAAGGCAGACAATAGAGCTGAAGAGTTTTTTGTTTCTTTCAAAATACGTTTCAAAAGACGGAAATTTGTTGTATTGTTTTTGTTTATTTATTTATTCAATACTTTACGCACAAGGATGTAAAGAGGCGGAACTTTGCCGTAGGCATTTTCTACCAGTCAACCTTTGGGTGATGCAGAGACAAACAGCGGTAGGTGCAATTTATAAACAAAAACATTTGGGAATAAATATTTAAATATAAAGATACCTAAACTATAAATATAATACATATATATATATATATATATAGATTTACCTAATTATATATAAAGTAATTATACATAAATATATGATTACACTACTAAAAACAAGTGAGACAAAAAATAAGAAAACTATACCGTTATGATGAAACTCGCGAATGTGCTCGCGAACTTTAAAGGCTAATCGTTGTTAGGAGAAGTCTTGAAGAAGGCTATTTACAGCACGCTACGACCCTTGGAGGCAAAATTAAAAATAAGTAAGAAACAACGTAGTAGTAATCCATAGTCCTAATATTGTTGCGAAAGTAAGTTTGTACGCTATCACGCCTAAACGGCTGAACGGGTTTGGATGAAAATTGGCACACAGATAGTCCTTAGTAATCTCTTCTACAAGTTATGTTTCACAAAGAGTTCCATCTTCTAGTCACAGTGTTAAATGTTATTATTCATACTTTGTGGTGCACTACAGCCTGTTTGTGCAAGAATTTGTTCTTGAAGTTGATGTCGGAAACTGTGTAAGTAGTTTGCAAGTTATATTAAAGACGAAGTCTACGCATAAGTCTAGGTCCCAGGCAAGATATTTAAAAGGCCGCACTTACTTTTCATGAGTTTTCTTTAGATTTGTAGTCACTTATTTCTCGGTGCGGAATTGATTATTAAAGTTTTAATGGGCAGCGGATTTTGATCAGAGCATTATCTTTTATCAATATGTATGTGGAATGTGACTTATAGCATACGTATGCCATACACAAATACGTCTGCCACCAAGTACGAGAAATGGCCTTCAGTTATCATTAAAAATAAAAAATACTCGAAAATAGTTGACATTTGCCTAGGGGTCATAAGGGGTCATTAAGTTGCAAATGACCACCCCTACATCCCCATAATAGATGGCTGACATATTACCATTTGCAGACAATATAATATCACCATCGCGACTAGCAAATGCAATAACACAGTATCGGTATCGAATCGCAGATACTGTTGAAACTAGAAAGAATGGTAAAATATAATCACAAACCATTTAGCTAAATACCGGTAGTTTACATGGAGCCTCTCATCATCATTTGACCACCACAGTACGTACACAAAACTAAACCTACATAAAACACACATACATACGTAAGGTACGTCCTCATATACTCATTTTGCCTCGTTTACGTTCATTCATCTGGTCGTACACGCGCGCCTTTTGCGAGTACTACGCGCCTGACATTTCTGAAAAACGAGGACAAAGAAAATATTTTTCATTTAGTTGAGGTGAAATATATTTTTTATATTAAACACAGCAGCTCCTATACTACACTAACGTCACTTTGTATAATCGTAGCTCGCAGCTAGTCCAAGAGCCGGCGAGAAATAGGTTAATGACGATTTTACTCACGATAAGTAAACTGCAACAGTGGACTTTTAAATTGGAACATTTGAGTTTGTTTGCTTTGATTTTGATAAAATAGTGTGAACTAGTAATGTTATGGTTCGTTTTGAAATGTTTTATGCACTAATCTATATAAATAAAAAACAAAGTCGGGTTCGTTACACCATTTATAACACAAAAACGGCTGATCCGATTTTTATGATCATTGATTTGTTGGATCTGTCTCCGAAAAATGGGAAGAATTCACGAAATATAGGTAGTATTTTGAAAATATTTTGACGCGGTACGCAGTTCGCCGGATCAGTTTAATTATCTTTTAGTATTTTCACTGGTTTTCCACTGCTTAGTGGTTAAACACTCATTCATTAACATTATACTTTACTATAATAAATATAGCACTGTGTAACACACGTGTACAATAGAATGGCAATTGTGACAATTCAACAACATTCATTACATCACGTGCGTTGCCGAGCAGACGAACTCTTCACATTTTCCTACAAAAGAATTGTATTGAATATGTGTTATTCAATTGGAGTACTGGCCGTTCATTGTCTAACCTACTTTTGATTGTTAATGGGATGAGAATAGCCTCCACGTGCATCAATTACGTCAGGCGCGTTCTGTACTGTCAGCCCTGACACGAACTATCTGACCGGCTTATCTCGCTAATACGACATGACGTATCCATTCACGTGTCGTAACTTGTGTGTGTGTGTGTGTGCTGGGCTACTAAAACTATACAACGTGTTATTTTTTTCTAAATTCAATAACTCTAGAGCTATCATCATTAATCATAATATGTGTGTAGGTTTCTAAGTTTCATTGATAAATACGAGCATTTGCATTCAAACCAATCATTCATATTTAAAGCTAAGAAAATTCGACGTTGTCATATTTCACGCAAGGGTGTTTTACATAATCGTCACTTTGTCGAACTATTTCGTAAAAAAATTTATTTCTTTTCGATTACCAGTTGATTCTTTGGTCTCATTCATACCCCAGAGTTATGGTGTTGTGTAGTAACGTGTACAAGATGAGAGAGGTTGAGTAAACGATGTACATCGTTATCGTTATCGTTACATCGAGTACATAGCCATGATTGCGATTCAGTCCCCACTATCCTCTTGCCTTCATCCCAATTTATTTGGGCTATTTCATCTTTTCTTCCACACACTTCTATCAGCTTTCATCTCAGTCTTCATTGCCATGCATCATCATCATTCAGCCGAAAGACGTCCTGTACTACTGGAATTATGCCTTCCCCAAGCACCACCACTTCGACCGGTTCTGTGCTTCTCGCGTCCAGCGGATTCCTGGGGCCTCCATCAGGTCATCGGTCCACACTGTTTCCACTTAGAAGGTAACTTCAAATATATTGAGATCAATTATGAAAATTGTCGGGCACAGCAAGTGTTTTCCTCTGGCCTGTACCTGCAGCAATTCAGAGTAGATAATCTCTGCTTTAGTATTAGTATTTAGCAAATATATATTTATATTTTAAGCAAGACATGTTGAGAGTGAAAGAAAGAAAAATGACCGCAAAGAGGGCCTCAGCGAAGCATAATGTCAGATGAGAACACAAGGTGCGCAAATTTTCAGCTGCAAGCCACGAGTGTCATACACTAGAATACTAAACAATGTGCTTCGCTTAAAAATTCGTCTTTATGTGAAAGCTTTTCTAATTTAATGTCACTTTTCGTCTCTGTCTATGTGATCGTGTTGTTCTGCTAAACAACAAAACAGATTTATATGCGGTTTTCAATGTTATTTAGTCTTTATTATCTAAGGTTTATGTGTATAAAACATTAATGTTTAACTTAGATAGAATAAATAAATCTTCATGTTTTGTCAAGTCGAATACCATACCGGTCGCTATTATATTATAGTTAGCTATAATTGGCAAATAGAGTGGTGTGACTCAAACTCAAACCATTTATTTCAAATAAACCAATTACAGGCACTTTTGAATTGTCAAGGGGTCGGTCGGTTAGGAAGATTGCCCATTCCAAAGCGTAGTAGATTCCTATGGAGGACATCGGGCAAGAAATTCGAGATGCAACGATTTGGCAACTAGGGGAACGGTTCCATGAACTTATTTGTGACGTGACACATTACACTTTCCGCTCTTCAATTGTCCTTTGACGGTTAGGAGTTAATTATAAAGTAGAGGATTTCCTCTCCGACAGACAGTTCGCAAAAAATACAATTGTTTAATGTTTTTTCTGTAAGAAACGGTGAATTAGGTTCAAATTATGTGAACAGTTTTTTGTTGGCATTGAATTTTTGCAAGTCTCCTTGTGATGACACGCTTTTGCATGTTTAGTCATGCATCTCCGTAGTTCCTTTGGTTTTACATGTAACACGTGAATAGAGTGAAAATACTTCACTCTTTTTCGGTACGGGAAGTTTGAAACTTCTCTATAAAGAAGCATCTATTCATTTCCCAATAGCCGCATTCAGCCCTCTGGATACCGAACACCGACACGGTTTGCTTTCGGGCTTCGGATCTAAAAATACGGCGGTACTGACTGGGTTAGAGTTTATTGCGCGAATACGGGCCGGAACGAGGCCAAACGTACGCGAACGATTCAAATGGATCATTACGCTAAGTGCGAGTTTTTTTACGCAGTGCGTTAATTTTTACGCAGATTACTATGGCACTGGGTAAGCGCCACCTAGCGTCATGCGTGGGAACTAAATTTTGTGAGTGTCATTTTAAAATTAACGCCGTCACCAGTGACGATCCTGTGTAACTCGGAATTTTTACACCGGAAATATATTTTCGCTGCTGCTGGAGAATTTTTGATATTAGATATCTATCGAGTGGGTATTCCATTACCGCGTATCGTTGGTTGGAATTGGTGGCCCCTGTTTAAAGTTTAGTGATTTTGTTTTTGATGTTAATTGACCAGTTAATAAATAAAACGATGCTTAAATTATACAGGGTCATATCTAAACATGATCACATAAATAATAAAATAAATTAATGTTTTTTTTCGGGGTCATGGCGATCATGGTTAAAACCGCAATTTTAAATATCAGTTTAGTAAGTCAGTTTTTTATTGTGTTAACTTAACAAACGAGATTTAAAAAAAAAAAAAAAACTCAACTCATACTTCAAGTAACAACCCCCCCTCCCCTAATTGTATTGATCCCAAACATAAACAACTTATTTGTTGTTGTCGTGTTTAGATATCGTTACCCATCATGTCTTCGGAGTTTCGTCAGCTAATTTACTTTGACCCTGTAGAATAATACACCCATTGAAGATTCCTGCTCCTTAAGAAGATTGTTTTGGAATCGTGATGAATGTTAAGGAATAGACTGTTTTTTACAAAAAAATAAATCCTTTTGAGGGCTTTGACCAATATCATAACAGCGACACCGATGATGAAAAGACAAAAATGTATAGAATTGACGTAAGCTACCGAAAACTATTTGTCAATCCTGTTGAACCGTTGTAGAAATGGGTACGAAACGCCTTGAAAGCGTTTGCCATTGGTTTTGGTCCTAACAAGTCTTTCATCGACCACTTATCCCAATAAACGTTCTGCACTTTGGCACTGGCTACTCAATCTAGACACGTGTATATCTACCTACACGTGTCTGGTCACGAATTACCCAATCAGATAAAACAGACTACAATGATCCACGGCCACCAGTCCTTCATTCAGTTTCTCCGCAATTTTAAATTCCTCGCTACCTTTCAATTCTTGATCGTATCAATGTCGAACCGTTCCGTTTCGGTTCGTTACGTCAATCGTGCTTGAATCGTTTCGCGACTACGTTCTGAGCAGTTTTGTGTTTACAAATAACAGATTACAGATGTGGGTTTGATTAACCATCTCATTTTTGTTTAATCTTCTCTTGATCGGCTCAAGACAACGTATTATCTTTAATTTCGAGTTCGGAAATATTCTGGGAAAATATTGTTTAATGTTTTTGACACCTGGATTATTTCAGGTTACTCGTTAAAAATAGTAATCACTTACTATAGTCGAAGAGTTGAGTGCATGACACTTAACTCACCTCGGTCAAATATACCTGTAATAATTATTATATATCTATGCCTGAAACACACCAGTTAGTCCTAAAATAATCTCCTAGAGTGCCGAATCGACCAAATGGGACCAAGACCAACAAAGGCCGACTCGCCATGTGCGAGTCGGCAAAGGCCTGGCTTGTCTTGGTCCCATTTTGATCAGCCAGGCACAATACGTGAGGAGTGTTTTGGGCATGTTCGGGCCATGTTTGACAGCTTTTTAAGATGATGTAGGTAGGCAATTTAGACCACTTGTCTTGTTTAAAAATCGGTCAGATATCAGAAGGTTAATTAACGCACATAAATAACGTTCAAATTCAAGGTGCAATCTTATGTCCGCGACAATCAAAGTTTTTTTCTCTAAACTGTAGGTAAATTAGAGGTTTTTTTTTACAGATTGAGAATTAGATTAGAATTCAAACGATCTTAAATTGCCCCGCAGAAACTATTTGGTCTCCCAACACCGTACTGAGTTTTAAAAAATCGGCTTGCATCGATAAATGCCGTAAACGGAGGCCGTTTGCGGCATTTATCGGCGTCGCTGAAGTGGCAGGTGCTGGGGTCATATTTCCCGGGACCTGCCAAATGCACACTGGAGCTTTACTGAATTTTAGTTTTTGAGTTAAAATGTCATATCTTTACTTTATGATAAGTTTTAAAGGTCTAGTATTGTAGTCTTATTTCAAAGTATTTATGAATAAGTTGGTATGTTTAAATAGAATGAAAGCAAAATGTCTACCGACTTTTCCGACACAATAGCGAACATTAAACAAGAATAAGTGGGTAGTATTGCGAAGTTTGGATGTCACTTTCAGTCTCTTAAGTAAAAATAACTAAATACTGGATCACTTAGGTAATAAATAAAAGTGTAACTATGTAGGTACCAAATTTTTGTGATAAAACTAATTGGAAAATAAAACAAGCGAATCGAGATAATACAATCACTCTTAAATTATTTCAAAGAATGACGAACAAATGGAAAGATTTCGTTGAATAACGTTGAATTCGATTTCTCCCCCCCCCCTCCCCCCGTTTCGAGGCAGGCAAACAACTACCCAATCAGCGACTCTTTTGAATTCCTATCTGCATCACTCTCTGGGGATCCATTTATCACCCACTGTTTGAATTCCAAAATGAAAACTGCAGACGAGGGTAAAACATTATTCTTTTGTTCTCATAGTTGTCTTTATGTACCTTTTCGCGGTTATTGCACATGCTTCACCCGTGTTTGTAGCGACAAAGGCTTTATTTAAAACCTGTTCCAGGTACAGTAACGTGTACACAGATATTTCACTGAAAAATAATATTACTCGTAAATTAGACGGTAAAATATTAACGGTTCACGGAACAAATTCAACAGGAACTCTAGATGAAATGCCATTTCATAGGAGTCCAAATTGAATTTCTGTGAAATGTTCCCGTTTAAAATTTGTATTCTAATAGAATTTACATGCTGTATGAAAGGAACATTAGATACTGTTTTTAAACGCTCGGATTTAACTTTTTGTATACAACCCCACTGGCAATCCAAACGGTGCATAATCCCACTTTATCCATGCAAATAACAAAATAAACTGAATCCAGCATAGCTATTCAAATATGTATTTATTCAGAGGGAAAAAATGGCGTTGTCTTAGGCTATTTTTTTTAAACTGGCGTTTGGTATTTCAAACAGCGTTTGTTTGAATTTCTGAACTGTCACTCTTGTCCAACTGCAGTCAGCGACTTTTCACCTATTTCCTGTGATCCGATTGATATGAGTTTTTGGAACATGTTGGATAGGTTGTCTTTTGATGACATTACGTTTAATGCATAAGCATAAGCAAAGCATAATCAGCCCATAATGTTCCCACTGTTGGGACGCTGGCCTCGTCTCTGTGAGAGGGAGTGGGCCGAAAATCCGTAATCCTCCACGCTGGCCCAGTGTGGATTGGTAGATGTCGCAGGTCTTTGAATTTTCGGTTCTATAACATGCCGGTTTTCTCTCGACGTTTACCTTCACCGTTTTGAGAGCAGTGGTGATGCAATAAATTACACAAAGTAAAGCGTCTGCCTGGGTTCGAACCCACAACCTACAACTCGTTACCACTGGGGCACCCACTCCTGTTCTTCGTTTCGTAGGTTTAATGGCCGTGGTCCAATCGTAGTTGTGTCAACACCAACCCTAAAGTAGTAAACTATTATCACTTCCGATCTTCTTAGAGTCACTGCCGCTGTCTGTAAAGTGTGGTTTACAATTTCAAGCTGTCAGTGCATTTCTGCTCCCATTGAAAATCTTGAAACTAAAAGGTTCCTAAGGGTCTATTTCTGCTTGCCCTGTCCAAGAAATGTTATATTTCACCGTCTTTATTGCCACCATTAGCAGTTTTAAAAGATGGCATCTGCCGCGACGCGACGTCGGATGGAATGTTCTTGAAAACAGTTATAAGAAGACTTTGTCGTTCTTACAAAAACGATAACGAAACGTCCAACGTTTGAAGAATGTTTACTTCATTTTGTTCAAGGCTGTGAAACCCACCAAGTTATTGAAAATCCGCAAAAAACTTCTCAACAAACAAAAATAAAAGAAAAACAACACTCTTTTGTTTTTCTTCCTTTTCGGTGTTGGTTATTACGAAGTTTTGCCGAACTTTGTCGAGGAATTCCGAAAGTATTTCGTTTGAAAGTAATAAAATGCGTTGATCAGATGATAAATTACTCCGTTTTGCGGTTTTGCTGCCTAACAAGTTCGTTTTATTACGAGTTTACAAAAAAGGTAGATACAAAAGTATTTATTTAGCTTGAAACATTGTGTAATACATGAATTGAGGCAACTCCAGTAAGTATCAGAAGCACTTGTGTCGGAGCTGTCTCACTCTTGCCCTAAGTGGTAGCTTAGCAATGTAAGAGAGTACAGTGTTTGAAGGAAAAATAAAAATAAACTATATTATAAAATAAAAGCATTAATTTTGCAGCTCTCGGTGTGTACGTATGTGAATGTGTGTGATAGAATTAGGTATACTAAATATTAATATTATGATTTCGAAGGTAAAGCACTGAACGAATTTTAACCAAATTTTGCAAGGGGATAGATGGCATCCTGGGTAAGGACATAGGGACCTTTTTGTACCGGCAGCAAAATCCCGTGGATATTCCAACAGCCACGCGGTTGAAGGCTCGGGCTGAAGCTAGTTTAGCATATATACCTATTTACTTTCGTTCTTAACTTAACACATCAATTTCGTTCACGAAATAATCGATTATATTTTCATGGATCTTTTCATTATTAATATCACATCCGTAATGCTTGTTATACAATCTATTACTCGTATAATATAAATATGGTGTTATGTTTTTACTTTTGATATTAAATGAACATGTGAATTAACTTCAGTAGTCATTACGATTTTGTATTAAATTGTGATTCGAAAAAAAAAACGATGTCGATTTATTAATTTGTTTGTGTGTGTGGCAACATTGAGTTACGCCGGCCGGCGGTCAAAGACAAGGCACAGTTAAGTGTCAAATCACAAAAACCTACAGAATCTACTTTCATTGTTTGCATTTGCCTTACTTAGTTTTTTTTAACCCTGACTTATTATATTCAATGATTGTAAAACAATTACGTTAGTCAAAATTATAAACTATTTTATCTTAAAACCCAAACATTTTTTAAAAGCATTGCCTTGACCAGATAATTGTTGAAATTGCGTATCATCCTATCCATATACTTTAAAATGTGTGCACACCTGGCCGAAGTGTCTTTAGACGGTGGGCATTCCCCTTTGCAAGAGATAGTTCGAGACGGAAAATTAAATAAAACCGATTCTTTTCGAATGAGTATAATAGTTTGTTGAAGTATTTAGTGTTCTTAATAATTTAGGTATTGAGATACTGTTATGAGTTTTTTTTCGACTGATTTGATTTGTAGAGATAGACGGTTACCACAAAGGTAATATGAATGCTTAGAATTGAATAAAGTATACCAATTTATTCTGCATAATATTCTTTGTCTCTCTACTATTATCTTTGCTACTGTATCCACGTTCATTCCTTAAGCGAAAAATAAAATGTTTGCAGACTCAAATGTTAGGGACTACTTCTGCGAATAATATTAATATGATCAAGCATAAATGGGTAAATATCAGCCTTTGCTTATGCGGTCCCTATAAGTGTCGCAGCATTACGTTGAGATAGGGGCCTTTAGGCCTCTTTGTTTGTTTGTTTGTCATCTCGCAGGTCAACCTATGAGGTTGTCGTCTGCTTAAGCGGACTTGCCTGTAGTTGCCCTAATAAATTAAGGCTTCCAGCCAGGACTTAAACTTAAATACTAACTAAAAACTAAGTGACTACACGCTAAGGGCACCCCCTGTGGGGTACGAACCTCGGCTTAGGGCGTCGCTGGAAGAGGGCAGCAAATGACTAGCTGGATCAGGATTTATGTTATTTTGGGACGAATTTAAAGCTACAGGCTCAGCGACGCGGGCTGGCTCGAGCAAGGGTCGGGAGGGACCTTTAGGCCTCGTGCAGGACTTTGTCTTTTTTTTTTTTTTTTAAGAGTTTGTTTAGCCAAGTATGTAATACTGCGTATCCCACTACGTACTGCGTATGCCTGTGCGACTCACAATAAAAGCTTTTTCTTTATTTCATTCTCTTTCTTCAAATTCACTGACAGACAACGCACAACCTAAACCACTGTGTCTAGATGCATGAAACTTTGCAGAGTTCCATACATAACGAAGGTGAGCACAAAGAAAGGATTTTGAAAATTCATTCTCTAAAGAGTTAAATTTATAAGGGATGAAAGTCTACGGGATATCTTATCGTACCTCTACACACAGCTTGTCAGCCTATAAATGACCATCACTAAATTTGGTCTCCAACAGCCAGCCAGTCCACATACAGTTCAAATGGAATATCAACAACTACAACTCGTAACTGGTAAACGCGTTAATAAACTAAGCCACGTACACAAAATAATTTTAATTTTTACCCGAATCATTGTCTGTCATTGACTTCGTACAAGTCAATGACAGGGTTATATAACTTACAGTAATTCCGTAAAACTAAACGACGATGCCAGCTCATCGCCTAGCACTAGAGCTTGTGTACGTAGAATTGAAGTATAAATGTCTGCAATAACATCGCATTGACGTAAGGACAAACCCATCTGCTGCAGTGAAATCATTGTCACACTTGTATGGATGTCCTAAATAACGTAACTAGCGTAGTTTTATAAGAATTGCGAGATGTCACTTGTTATATGATGTTAGAACGAACTCCTTATAATATGTAAGTCCAAATATTAGCTAGTCAGGAAGGTTGGCATTCTGGAGTAGGTTTCTATTTTATAGCACCGCGAATGCGACTTTTGAGTCTCAAACAAAAAATGGTGACAATGGTCATATTTTGTATGGACTCTGTTGTTAGAAAATCCTGAAATAGTTACGTGAAATTTTGCCAGCAAAAGTAAATACAAGTATTCACACACAGATGTTCATACAGGTAAACCAATCACCAAAAAGGAAAAACGACCCCAAATAAATTGATTTAGACTCGATGCTTTCATAAAAATAAATTTGTCGTATTTTATAGGCAAAGTTTCCTCAGTGACAAAGTATCCTTGATAAGCTTTGCAGCATCGCAGTGAGATAATTAAGTGCCTCTCGTATCGTGTGACAGTCTTTTACCTAACCGTATTTGCGCGCCTTTGATGCGGGAAACCTTTGATGAAAAAACTCTACCTTTTTAGTGATTAAATATTCTCAGAGAAATAGTAAATTGATGGCAGATTTTCAAAATTGGTTCAAGTAACTGGAGCGTTAGTATCGTGAGGAATTTCCTGGAGTCCAGAGAATTCTTCGACGGCATAACTGGGGTTGGAATTTCCAACCCCTGTTATGGTTTCATAAGGACAATATAAAACGCTTTTCAATATTAAGTAAATCATAACGCTGCGACCTATTAAATCGGTAGTACCACTATCCTACCGATTTAAAAATAAGTTGAAATTTTTAATACGAATGAGAATTGGAGGACTATGCAGGTCATTATTTGGTTCTCGGTTAGTTGTAATGCTGGTATTTCTAAGTTACTTTACGCGGCGTACCCAAATGGCCTTTCTTTGGTATTGTTCGTCGAAAGTTGAGCACCTTAAGTTTTGAGTTGACCTGCACGTTTACAAGCAAATGCGTGCACTGAATAGGACAGGACCGATCAAATCTATGTGGTTCTTTAATGATAAGACCATTTACATGATTCTGACTTGGAAAGAGACTGTGACCTCTGAGTTTGGATAGGCCTTACTTACGTAATATAATAGGAAATGCCGACCAAATCCAGTTTTTAAAATAATCGACATATAAAAGTGATTATAAAAACCTATTTATAGATATGAAATCATTCATCATCATTATTTTAGCCGAGAGACGTCCACTGCTGGACATAGGCCTCCCCTAATCACGGCCACTTCGACCGCTTCTGTGCTTACCGCATCCAGCGGATTCCTGCGGCCTTCACAAAGTCATCGGTCCACCTTACAGGAGGCCTTCCAACGCTACGTCTTCCGGTACGCGGTCGCCACTCCAAAACCTATTTGTCCCATCGACCGTCTGTTCTGCAACAATGTGCCCTGTTTGGCAATTCTTCGGACTTAAGTTTGGCAATTCTTCGGGCTCTGTCGGTTACCTTGGTTCTCCTGCGGATCTCTTCATTTCTGATTCGATCACGTAGGGAAACTCAAAGCATAGCCTTCTCCATTGCCCTTTGGGTGACTTTTAGCCTTCTAAGTAGGCCCATTGTGAGCGACCACGTTAGTGTGTTTAGTGCCGCTGTATCACTTAAAACAACTGAAATCTATCGATCCTTACCTTGAGTAGGTACTCTACTTTTTAGGTCCTAAAGTCCTTATTGACACGGTACTTTTGAATGTGGTAGACATTCAAAAAATCTTATTAGTGTCGGTATTGATTCTAAATTGCAATTCCACGACCATCGTCACCAACTTGGCGCTTAGTGCCTTTACTTTCATTAAGAACTCAAATTTGAAAATGAAGTACTCTCATGTGGGGTGAACTATTTTGTAGCAACTGCTTGTCCATACTTACCTCTTTCATGTTTCTTTGTGATGCGCATTCTTAAATATTTATTTTTATTAGTGCGAGCACTACCCAGCTATATTAATTACAATGTTAGTGTCACCTGTCACCGACAGAAGGCTGTTTGAGTCAAAGACTCCAACACAATCGCTGCCAGTTCTTTGATACCTCAGGCGAGATATTGAGCTTTGTTATGAGTGGAGCTTTGCATAACCGTATGCTCAAGAAAATATTTGTTATATCGCATTTCAGTGAGATGAGCACAAACAACTCAAAGAATTCATTTTAATGAAACCAGTTACAGTCAGTTTTGAATTGTCAGTGGGTCGGTCAGTTAGGCAGAAAGTAGAAGCAATTGAGCAATAATAATACGGACTCTAGTCAGTCTCTGTTTGCCAAGTATTCAATATTAAACCAACAACATAAATACATTTTAATTACATTTGGTTTCACCCTCAGAAGTCTCGATTCCTTTTGGAATAATTGGATAAAAGTACCATATATCCTAATCCAGGTCATGATCTACCTGTGTGCCAAATTTCATCCAAATCCGTTCAACCATTTTAGCGTGAAAGCGTAAATAAAAAATATACAAAAAATCGTATTTTGTCTCTTTTTATTATCAGTTCAATATAAGAGTTCTTCCTTACTTACTATGAGTAAGTATTCGTAATCGCGTTGAAATTATTAATTGTTTTTAGGACAAGAAAGATCATAATATAGTTTTTATACTGATGCGGAAAATCGTAATGAAAACTTGAACAGTGACAAAATACCTCTCACATAACAATGAATAAATAATAATATTTATATACATAATATCCATTTGCTAGTAAAACTGTCAGCATTAAACAAGCACGCTTCATGGTATTAATATGCGTAAAATCAACTGAACGCTGCTGCGTCGCATATAATATTTGAGTTGCTACGACAAACAGAATGTTTGTTGAATGTTTTAACTTTAGTTTTTTCTATATACCCATTAATTTTTGTATTATTTATTTAATCAGCCTACAAAGTTCACATGTCTTTGAATTTCTGGCTCTAGCTTGCATGACATGATGTTTTCCTTCACCGTGTTGAGAGCAGTGGTGCTACGACACGTAAAGGCGCGACGCGACAGCGCTACACAAAGGCAAAGATCGTCTCGCGACACGCGGTGCCTTTGTGTCGCGCTGGTGGGCTCGAGCCTAAAGTCGGGGAAGTTACCACTGAGCCACATTATTCCCATATAATTATTCCCATTAAGAATATAAATAACAATGTACTATTTAATAAGCAATTTACTATATAATTCTTCTTCTCTAAGCCGTTTTTAGCGCTGTTAAAATCAACACGATATCACGATCAGCGCGTGGCATGACCACCATAGAAACGAAGACTATGCAAAATGACAGATGAATAAAAGAAATCTGTCATTTTGTCTATTCTTCTGTCGACAAAAGTTGACAATGGCGACTTGAATATACAGACCATTAAAGTTGGAAGTCCATTTGCGTAAAATTCAGTTGCCTGACTTTAAATATACTTTATTTATACAGTTTAAGGACTAAACTGTTTAAATAAAGTAAATTAAAGTGTAGTCAAGAACCATTAAGTTCGACTACAGACTTCCTTAGATGATATTGACATGCAATTAGAGTTACCTTATTAAATCCTCACAGTGTAGGTCTTCGAACAATCATCAAGAACAGTGCTACTCTTTCCCAGTAAATTTAACAGTTACATAAAGTCTGCTACACGTACAAACTGTTAATTATTGCGGTATTTCTCGTACTGTAGTACAAAGTTTTCCTGTGTTCCTAGTAGTTTGAACAGTTGTAGGTATTTAAACATTTAAAGTCATTACGGAATGTTCTGTACAGGGGCTAATTAGTCTGATGTAGAATTTGAGCCAATTCACGTTGTTTGTGTAAAATAATGCTGCGTAAACAATGGCCCAACGAACGCCATCGAATTGATTTCGCTGGTACTGTCTCGACGGTTTTGCAAACTCCAACAATTGTTCGTTGGCATTTGCTTCCTTCAGTTCGTCGATTCGTTTTCCCTTTGAGTTCCAATTATTTATCGGAAATTATACCACGCGAACGTAGTCCTAAAAATACTATGTGTTATAAACTATTTGTGTGCCAAATTTCATCCAAATGCGTTCAGCCGTTGTTTCGTGATTGAGTAACTAACTTCTTAATTTCCGAACACAAACTTTCACATTTATAATAAGTATTAGGTAAACAATAGTAGGATAGGCGGCTTAACAAAACTTTTGACTGTTACTTTAAAATTTACAACATCTGAAAAACATCTCCTGCATAAATAGCCCATGTCTGTAATCCCTTCTCCCTCGAGATTAGATACGAACGGTCGAGGCTATATATCTGCTCACCTCACTAGGGACTACAGTACGATCCTACGTGATTCATGTTTTATGATTATCGATTTTGTAACAATACAAAGCAATGCATGATAAAATGTGTCTGAGATACGTAATCTTCTGGGAAAAGGCATTGCATTAGCATATCGTTCAGAAGATATTTAAGTTAAGGGTGGCAATAAAACAGCGTCCATGTGTGATGGAACTAAAGCAGATCAGACGTTTCACCTTTTGTTCATTTTTGTCCATCTTTCACACAAAGTTAATTACTACTAGAAACTACATTTACTTATTGTTGTCCTCTATTTTTTCATAGCTTTAATGCAAAAAATTAAAAAATATGTCAATTACATGCCAATACTAACATATTTCTGGAGTGGTCGATTCGCCCACAAATACTCGTAAATTAACTTCGTGCGAGTCGTCTACATAAAACAACAATATTATTTAAAAGTGTCGATTCGCTTGTTTCGGGCGAGTAAGGGCGAATTTCAACAATGAAAATGAACGCGTTCAGCGAACCGAATAATAAGCCGTTAATAGTACAGTACAGTTACGTGAGTCAGAACAAGTAATATCATACCCTAAGGGAGCTTTAACGGAGACTAGACCTATACGAGGTCTAAGCGTCAGCTGCTCTAGTAGTGGATTCCAAAGTTTAAGCGTTGGAATACTAAATGAATCAAAAATGAAAAATAAATTCATTAGTGAACCTTTCCAACGTTGTTTTCGGCTCTCGGCATGTTTTAATCGCTTAACGAATGATCGAAAAAATAAAATTAAGGAAGCAAATAAATAAACGTCCATTCCTGTGTTACTTTGTAGGTGTCGACTGTCGTCGTGTAAATGTGAAATAAAACCAAAATAACCATTTACGCGAGTGAAGCGTGTGATATATAGCTTAATTGTTCGGCGCGTTTTCTGTCCAATATATCTCCACTCTAAAACGAATAGACATTTAGCATACTAAGTGACGTATCTTTTTGACACCGCACAAACCTTTCTACAATCTGTCTTTTGTCTTTCCATTCTACGGTGGTCAGATTGCTTAACGTGCTGGGCAGTGAGCCACGCTTCCAACTTGCTGATTGTTTAATCTATTTAACATTGTATAGTCAGCTTGTAACGTAACCACTGCTGGGACACAGGCCTCCTCTCTGTGAGAGGGCGGGGCATTAACCTCAAGCGGGCCCAGTTCGGGTTGGTAGATATCACATATCTACGAATTTTTGGTTCTGGGACATGCCGGTTTCTTCACCCGTTTTGAGAGCAATGGTGATAAAATAATTTACACAAAGTAAAGCTCCTGCGACCTTCAACTCGAAAGTCGCGGCCGTTACCACTGGGCCACCACTGCTTTCAAAATTTTCTCCTATTGCTTGTGCTCTTAACACAAAAGAAGTTAATCAATCATTAGGTGAATGTCTTATACAGCCTGAGTCTTCAGATAAACCACTAAATGTAATGGAAATGATGATCATAGAACTTTACGAGAGTAACTTGTGATCATCACTATGTCCTTACTAGAGCAAGCTTTACACTGTGCAAGGCTAAAGCTACAAAATAATCCACTGCAATTCCTCGCTCCCGCTGCTCTAATTAGCAATATGTAGAGCACTCATGAAGAGCTTCTCATCTCGGTATCACATCATGCTTGAAATTGTGAGCACATGTTTCGGGTTCTGCATCAGATGTATTCGTTACTAAAGAGCAATGGAAGATAGGTCGGGATGCTGCAATGGAAGATAGGTCGGGATGATGCAATGGAAGATAGGTCGGGATGCTGCAATGGAAGATAGGTCGGGATGCCGCAATGGAAGATAGGTCGGGATGCTGCAATGGAAGATAGGTCGGGATGCCGCAATGGAAGATAGGTCGGGATGCTGCAATGGAAGATAGGTCGGGATGCTGCAATGGAAGATAGGTCGGGATGCTGCAATGGAAGATAGGTCGGGATGCCGCAATGGAAGATAGGTCGGGATGCTGCAATGGAAGATAGGTCGGGATGCTGCAATGGAAGATAGGTCGGGATGCTGCAATGGAAGATAGGTCGGGATGCTGCAATGGAAGATAGGTCGGGATGCTGCAATGGAAGATAGGTCGGGATGCTGCAATGGAAGATAGGTCGGGATGCCGCAATGGAAGATAGGTCGGGATGCTGCAATGGAAGATAGGTCGGGATGCTGCAATGGAAGATAGGTCGGGATGCTGCAATGGAAGATAGGTCGGGATGCTGCAATGGAAGATAGGTCGGGATGCCGCAATGGAAGATAGGTCGGGATACTGCAATGGAAGATAGGTCGGGATGCTGCAATGGAAGATAGGTCGGGATGCTGCAATGGAAGATAGGTCGGGATGATGCAATGGAAGATAGGTCGGGATGCTGCAATGGAAGATAGGTCGGGATGCTGCAATGGAAGATAGGTCGGGATGATGCAATGGAAGATAGGTCGAGATGCTGGGATGGAAGATAGGTCAGGATGCTGCAATGGAAGATAGGTTGGGATTCTGCAATGGAAGATAGGTCGGGATGCTGCAATGGAAGATAGGTCGGGATGCTGCAATGGAAGATAGGTCGGGATGCTGCAATGGAAGATAGGTCGGGATGCTGCAATGGAAGATAGGTCGGGATGATGCAATGGAAGATAGGTCGGGATGCTGCAATGGAAGATAGGTCGGGATGCCGCAATGGAAGATAGGTCGGGATGCTGCAATGGAAGATAGGTCGGGATGCTGCAATGGAAGATAGGTCGGGATGCTGCAATGGAAGATAGGTCGGGATGCTGCAATGGAAGATAGGTCGGGATGATGCAATGGAAGATAGGTCGAGATGCTGGGATGGAAGATAGGTCAGGATGCTGCAATGGAAGATAGGTTGGGATTCTGCAATGGAAGATAGGTCGGGATGCTGCAATGGAAGATAGGTCGGGATGCTGCAATGGAAGATAGGTCGGGATGCTGCAATGGAAGATAGGTCGGGATGATGCAATGGAAGATAGGTCGGGATGCTGCAATGGAAGATAGGTCGGGATGCCGCAATGGAAGATAGGTCGGGATGCTGCAATGGAAGATAGGTCGGGATGCTGCAATGGAAGATAGGTCGGGATGCTGCAATGGAAGATAGGTCGGGATGCTGCAATGGAAGATAGGTCGGGATGATGCAATGGAAGATAGGTCGAGATGCTGGGATGGAAGATAGGTCAGGATGCTGCAATGGAAGATAGGTTGGGATTCTGCAATGGAAGATAGGTCGGGATGCTGGGATGGAAGATAGGTCGGGATGCTGGGATGGAAGATAGGTCGGGATGCTGCAATGGTAGATAGGTCGGGATGCTGGGATGGAAGATAGGTCGGGATGCTGCAATGGTAGATAGGTCGGGATGCTGGGATGGAAGATAGGTCGGGATGCTGCAATGGTAGATAGGTCGGGATACTGCATATCTTTACAACGAAATCAATTGAAATTCTCGACAGGTTTTGAAAGGGCTTTCAAAATAAGCTCTTGTTTCATTTTAAAAAATTTCATTACATTTTAAGTAAGTACTGGTTTTCTGAAAGCCTTCTAACTAGACTTTCATATTTCGTGATGGCTCAGTGGTTAAGGTCTCGCCTCTCATGCACGAGGTTTTGGGTTCAAATCCGAGCAAGTAACACTGTGACTTTTTCAATTCATACGTACTTTCTGAGTTTATCTTGGACATTACTGCCATCGTCAACCAGTCTTGAGCAAGCGTGGTGATCAATTCTCATGCCTTATCTGTATGAGAAGAGGCATTTACCCTGCAGTGGGTCAGTAATAGGCTGGTGTTATTACTATTTTATGTGAAAGCTTTACTTTTTTAACCGACCACTTTACCTTTTTAACCGACTTTAAAAAAAGGAGGAGCTTCTCAATTCAGTAAAGTTTGTTACCTAAGAACTCCGTCATTTATAAACCGATTTGAAAAAGAAAATGTTTGAAACGGTATACCAATAGAGTAGTCCCATTTATATATGGTCAAACGATCGATGTTAAAAATATTCTGCCAGGCATTATCATCTACAGTAAAGGGATCTTATAGCTTCGGTACATCAGCTTCCTAGGACCAAACTGATCGCATTTGCATACACTACCAACGTCCCTTACTTTAAAGTTTAGAATGCCAAGCGTAGTTGTTATTGCGCTACCGAGCTATTTCATTATGGACCAATGGCGTGCCCCAGATTCGATGATGTCGATGATTGTCATGGTAATCTCACAGATTCAGAACACATTCCCCGAGCCCCGAGCGTCATGCATTTGCAATTTTAGTACACATTTGTTCCTTTGATATTGAATTTTGTAATACCGACAATTTTTTTGTGTAACGTCTGTTTACTTTTTTTTTTTTTATAAATGGCATCTCGCAGGTCAACCTATGAGGTTGTCGTCTGCTTAGACGGACTTGCCTGTCGTTGCCCTAATAAATTAAGGCCTCCAGCCAGGACTTAAACTTATGTACTAACTTAAAAACTAAGCGACAACGCTAAGGGCACCCCCTTCGGGGTACGAACCTCGGCTTAGGGCGTCGCTGGGAGAGGGCAGCAAGGGACTAGCTGGATCAGGATTTGAGTGATTTAGGGACGAATTTAAAGCTACAGGCTCAGCGGCGCGGGCTGGCTCGAGCAAGGGTCGGGAGGGGCGTGAATTTGGGCGTCGCGGCGGGCCTCGGCGGCGAGGACGGTAGGACGGCGATCGGGTTTTGGGCTTATGTAGTGTGCTGGTGGCCTTACTACTCTCCTGGAGGAGGGTAGTGGCGTCGTCGGGGGCGATTAAAGTATGCCTTGGTCGGCGAATACTGCTAATGCGGGAGGGAGTATAGCGGGCGGCCGCTGAGATCAAGGGGTTGGAGTGTTTTATGCCACAGTCAAAGAAGCGCTTCGATAAGCGTTTCATGAACTGGTTCGTCTGTTTACAGGGACAGAATATATTAATGCTTACACAAAATTTCTCTCTGTATATTTAGTTATATAGTTTAATCACTTATAACATAGTTGTCTACATCATTTACAATTTTTTTGGTGCCATATGATTCTTAACCTTATTATATATAAAAAAGAAGGGAAATAGTCATAGGTTCATAGTAATGATATTATTTTAAGTCTGATATATTGTAAGCCAATAATTAAATAAATATATTATCTACACGACATTTAATCTAATATCAATGAGAACTATTTGTGTATTTTTTTTTTTAAATAACATTTAATATTAATGGTTTCAATTTTGTTATTATTTTTCTTTAATTTCATTCTGTTTCTGTGCACTAACAGGGTTCATAATTTGAACCTCACTATACCATAACATCACGCCTTAATCCCAGAAGGGTTAGGCAGACGTGTTCTCACTTCTAATACACTCGCATTTCGCCAATTATGCTTAAGTCCCATGTAATAGGGGGCGAGCCTATTGCCATCAATCGGGCACAAATCCGGACTACGGGCTGCCGCTGAGAAATTCTAGATAGAAAAACCCAATAACATTTCGCCCGACCTGGGAATTGAACCCATAGGACCTCATGCTCAGCAGTAGCTCTTGCGACCACTAGACCAACGAGGCAGTCTAACCGAACCTAACTATAAGCCTTTTTTATCATCTATAACACTATATGGAATGCAAAAAATAAATGAATTTGAATATGAAATGTGACCGTAATGAAGAAAGTCGATGTATGCAAAGTTTTGATTAAAATCTAATGAAACAACCTACCCAGCTGTAGACATCTGCCCGACACAGCGCCGCCGCCATTTCTTAGTGTCGAATGATAGTCTTATTTATTACAGAACAGTTATATCCTGTGCTTTTATTTTTCATTGTTTTATTTTTCAAATCTTTGTCTTTATTATCTGAGTGGATTTGCCCACGGCCTCAGTCACGTGGCTCTGTCGGTAACGTAGTCATTGAATATTCGGAATACAATATCAGTAGATTTTGTTAATTTATGCCAAAACTTGTAAGTCTTTATTATCGGTTTGCACTTTCCTAGTTGTTCATTCGTGTCTTTTATTGCCAAATTTGTGGTGTAGATTGCCTATTTTGTTTGTCTACAGATGCTACGATTGCGTCTGGATCATCAGTGAATTGTGACAGGTCAGTGGGTACATTGATTCCTAAACGTATACAGCTATTTTCAAACCTTTAGGTTTATTATAAATTATCCGTGGTATATACAGAGTCATGTTTTGTACTTGTACTGTGTAATGACACAAACAAGGGAATGATTTAAGCCACGTTTTATAATGGAGGGACTTAACATGTAATTTTTTTCTAAATAGGCATATTATGGCAAGATGGATTATAAAAACCCTGTTTCCCTTTTAAAAGCCTAGGCTTAGGAAGTACTGCAAACATTAAATGTTGCAAGATAACGCAATCTGGCTGTTTCCCGAACTTATTAAAGTACAATTAATAAGTAACGGCATAATGTATATTTTTAGTAAAGGGTTTAATTTGAATAAAAAGTCTCAGTGACTGACGGACAGTACATCTTATGAAGCTTCCGTTTTCCTTATAAGTTCGAAACCATGAAAAAACAATATACAGTTATACAATATATTTTGAATAAAGAAGTTAAAAATAACGAGTTTTTTATCGAGAATAACTTCCTAACCTACATTATTGCTGGGCCATATTTATACCACAGCATGACCTTTTTGTTACGCGAGAAGGAGACGTAAAATATGTTTTTATCATCATCATTCTTTTGCCGTTGTCCCAATTTGTTTGAGGTCGGCGCAATTTATGTTTTTCTTCCCTACTTCTATTAGTCGTCATCTTGATATTCCCCAATTTTCTAGCCATATCCTCTTTCACACCTTCCATCTATATTTTTTTTGTATTCTCCTACTCACGACATATTTTGTCGACAATTTCCTCATAAATTTCATGACTGGCGAAACTGCTCTCACGACATTTTTCTCATTCTTAAGCATCTCACGCCCAAACCATGCAAAATATGCATATAAAACTTCACATTTACCCTTTAAATTTTCAATTCTCTTAAATTCTCTCGTAATTTCTTATCGTACTACACAAATAGATTCCATAACCAAAATAATTAATTGAAAATTGTTCAATACTTCCTCCAATCAACTGTCGCTGTGAGTCAGCGCTTCCCAGATATTATTGTAGGTACTCAATGTGGCTATGAATAATTTTATACATATAGCTTCGGTTTACGAGAATTAGTGTAATTGTAGATATCGTAGATGTAGGTATAGAAGGTTATGTGAAGGGCGTAAGGAAACTGTTTGACTTCTAAATTGTTTGGCATCATCATCATTGGTAGCCTTGTGAAACAAGGCTGCTGAGAACAAGTCGCCTCTTTTTGTGCCATGTTTACCTGGTCCGTATATATCCGTCGCATATTGGGAGACGCCTGTCCAGCAGTAGACTACGACAATCTGAGGAGCAATCACTGATTTAGGAGTTTATTTTTGTAGTATTGCGTAAAACATCTAAAGCAGATACATATAAACGAGATTCATATATAAATGTCTAAAAAGTACCTCAATATTTTCAGAAAACGCTCACCGCTAGTTCAAATGTTCCACATCGTAGAACATTAAAGTTTGTGTTCAAACGGATTTAAGTCTACAAGTACTTGTAGACTTAAATCCGTTTTGCACAAAACTGTTCCATTTCACAGACTCAAAACATACATGAATAGAAAACCCACATCACTTTTAAATGCTCATTTCAAAAGAATAAACCTCAGAAAAAGACTTAAAATCTTGTTGAGCACGTCTGCTCGTCTTAAGACTTATGTTACGTGCACTCGCAGCAACTTAAGTTGCCAGGGTAATCCTCGTGATTTCAAAATCTTACGTCCACCCACAGAGTCAAATAAGCTGTCAAAATATATGTCTGTGGAGGTAATGTTTTGAAATCGGAAGCGAGTCGAAAGCGATTTAAGTTACTGCGTGTGTACCTTGCATTATTAAGAGACACCATTTATTCGAAATCTTTGATAATAATTTTTTTTATCAAAATACTCCGTACGAAATTGAGGTGTATTTTGTTGAAACTTCAAAGGATTCCGTAGAATTACTTCACCCAATTCAATGTTGTTTAATGTTCTCGTGTGTAGGTAATACTCAGTTTCTTAGTTCTTCCGAGAATTGTTCGAGCTGTATTCGTTTGTATTTATCCGCTAATATGCAAACTACCATTTATTTTAAGATATTATGCCAATGCATTGATGCACAGACATTTCCACTTTTAAAGTTCTATTCACAATTTGACAATACGTATTTTAACCCAATCCTTTCAAATTCGTATCCGAATAACTAAAAGTTTTTTAAGCCACGGCTAATAATTTTATGACGGCACAAAATAAAGGACAGAATAGGTCTAACTCTCGTTGGAGTAACAAAAGCATGATTAACTAGTGTGCGAGCGTGTGATAATACTAGAATTATAGCACGGCAGAATAATCAAGAGTCTGGTACATGGTTTTAATCACGTATGAATTTACACCGGGTCGGGTACATCATCGACAATGTGCCTGATGTAGCCTGAAATTTGTAATCTTGGTATTTCAACCGAAATGTGTAACATACTCAAAACGGGAAGAAAAAAAGAAAATTGTCAAGAAACCGTCATGTCCTAGAACCAAAAAAAACTAAGACATGTGACATTCACCGACCCGGACTGAGCCCGCTTGGTGGATTATAGCCCACTCCATCTCAGAGAGAGGAGGCCTGTGTCCCAGCAGTGGGAACATTATAGGCTGATTATGATGTGTTACATAAAATGTTTATGATGGTAAAACTGGCAATGCCAGATAGCCAGCTAGTCGACAGTAAGTATCTTGACGAAATTGAGATAATCTTCGATACAATCAAAAGCATTATGTTGATTAATTACATTAATCATCTTGATATCAATTAATTGATATCGGCGCTAAGTAACAGTAATGTGTAACTTAGTGCTGATATCAATTAAGTAATTAGTAATGTAAATTGACGCAATGCAGTTTACTCAGACTCAAAGCAATTACAGGCTCTTTTGGATTATCAAGGTGTCGTCGGTCAGTCTGAAAGGTGATGGTAGCATTCCAAAGTGTAGGTTCCTATGGATAAAACGGGCAAGAAACTCTATGAAAAATCATATAGATCAAAATAAATAATATAGTAAAATATTAATTAAGTACTCCACAGTATCACCTTGGTCTCATTATAGAAAAGTGTGTCCAGTTTAGTAGTCTAGTGTAGTAGTATCCGTAGTACTATTTTTTGAAATGTTGTAAAATTTGGTTCTTGACGTTTTAAGAATAGGGAAAATCAAAGTCTATGGTATAAATTTTAAGGAAAAGTAAAGAATCAGATCAATCCAGAAACATTCACCAATGTATGATTTAGTGTTTACTGAATATAACATTACCACAGTAAATATTTGCATTACCTCCAGTAAAGGTAAAGAATACCGCTCAGCTAGGCTTTATTGGGCAGATTTGGGAAACACAGCTCAGCACATACTTACACAATTTGTACAACCCTGCAAAATCATTACCTGAAACAAAAATAATTACAACATCATTAACAAGGAACAAACGCATTTTTGCATAAGATTTTTGTTATTATTGCTGAGACCACGCTTGAAATAGAAATAGAAAATGTTGATTTGCATAGAGCATAGGAATAAAGGTGAGTTGACCCCAAAAAAATGTAACTTAATTCCAGGTACCTTTTTATATTTGGCAGGCAAACATTTGCACTTATAACTAACACTTATCTAATTGGTGGCTCTAATTATATACCGCGTAAAATTTGTTGTTCCCCCGAGCCGCTCTCGCATCGCCTGCTTGCTTGATTGCTTCGTTTTCTCTGAGTGTTCTTTCTGACTTTTTGCTCAGCTCCTAAGATCAAAGCGTGATGTTAAATAGCCTAAGCTTTCTTGGGGAATTTTTTCATCACGTCCAAAGTTCCACAGATTAGCGCGTTCAAACAAACAAACTCATCAGCTTTGTTATTCTTATAGATAGAATAGATCAATTCAAAATAACATGTCTAAAATATAATTCTCATTTTTATCTCTTGCTTTTTGCTGCTGATATTGAAAAGTAGCAGTGAACATCTTTCGGCTGATAGGTGGCATGACCTTTTGAGACGAGCTTTGCTATTCTGTAACCATCTCACCGTGAAAACTCAGGTGAAGTGAGCTGCCAGTGCCACTGATGCGAGGGATTGACCAAGACTGGATGACTGGTTTCAGGGTCGACATGCTGTGCCCGCGTGTTCCTCCGCGTGTTCGTTCGAGTTCGTGATCAACCTGAACGGACATACAGAGTTACTTACTCATTTATTTGTAAGTATAATTTTTCAATTAAATTACATTTACCTAACACTGACAAGACAAAACCACGCGATTAAGACCAAGCAATCTGAGACTCACGTGCCTTCATCTGCATAACAAACTCATGCAAATTTTTCGTTCATGCTCATGCAGAATGAACACCATTCATCGCAGATCCTAATCTGCATACTCCTCAATTATGATCTAAACTAGATTATGTCTGGACTTGAAACGAGACTGTCCTTTGAGTTTATTTCGGTGTTTGTTCTCATAGTCGTCGGGTAGGAAAAACCGACCTCATTTAGTTTTGAAAATATTTTTAGACGTGTAAAAGTGTTCGTTATAACGAATTCATTTACAGAAATAAATACCATATATTTTTGATACTGGTGGAAAGAGGGGTTGGTGAAGGGTAATTGCATTTTTATATCAATGTTCGAAAGTGATTGAGAATATTGTTTGGCAGGAGAGATCGATGAGCGTTAACGCCATTAAAGGTTCAATTTTTGATGCGTTTTATTTTATTTTATGCCTAACCAACTAGAATGATTTCACGTACTACTGAGTGGGTGCACTAGAAGTTATCCCTTTGGGATAAAAGGAACTATTTTACAAAATAAGGTTTCTCTGTAGTAAAATGTTCATAGGTAATTCCTGAGGTCCTATTTGTGTCACTAAATAAATACTTTGGATGTCTACTGCTAGGTAAACCTCCCCTTTTGAAGTTACTTACTGAAATCTTAAGCTGTTTGACAAACTCATAATTAGCATTGCATTCACAATTTCATTCCTTTCAAGAAATCCCGTGAAATTTAAAATGTCAGAATTGTTACACTTCTATAAACTATTTCACCCCTAACTGCTTTCTAAGCATCTTCATCATTTTATACTGGAGTTTCTTGACGGCTCTTCTCAATTGCAACCGTGCACCTATCTTCTGGCGTTCATAAGTGCCCATGTAGGTGTGTATGTGAAATTATCCTTTGATTTTGATTTTAGTTAATAACAAAAGTTGTTTTCTCCCTTAGAAACTCGCACAGAAACATAGTAAACACTACTCGTCGTCCTCACAGAGACTTCGCACATTAGGCATAAACAAACAAAACAAATCATTACTTTGTTTACACTGGCTATCAATGACTCACTGGTTACTCATCGCGTCGTACACATACATACCTATAGAAGGTACGCTTCTATATATAGTATACTTAGGGCTGACTTAGGGCTGCCAAACAAACAAACAATGACTCTGAGTGGAAACAATAGATTCTGCTTGAAAAAGTTAACCTGTTCCTCAATGCTCGGTATATTTTTCCTTGTTTGGGGTGTCTCAAAAACTCAACTCAAACTCAAAGTATTTATTTCAAATAAACCAATTACAGGCACTTTTGAATTGACAAGGGGTCGGTCAGTCCGAAAGATGAAGCTAGTTCCAAAGCGTAGTAGGTACCTATGGAGAAGAAAGGGCAAGAAACTCCGTAGACACTGTTTTTAATAATATTGTTACAGAAAATGTGTTACATCAGTCATGTTGAAATTATACATGTTACAACGATCTAGAAAGATGTGCTCGTTAAAGGCGCCCATAATGAAAAACATAAAAACAAAAAACGATTCGGAAATAAAAGTAAGCCTGGCAGCCAAGAGATGACCAGTTCCAGACCAGACGGCGCCCGTTCACGAGCATGACGCATGGATCAGCACCATTCAGCTCAACCATTTTGAATGGAACTTAATGATCCAACACACAAGCCACCACCAGCGAGACATTTGAGTGAGGGTGACATAATCTCAGCCACCAGGGCACATTCAAGTCAATGAAAGACGTACCCAGTAAATGGTAGCTTTATAGTAGGTACATAGTGCTCACACATGTGCTTTGCATGTACAGGTGTTTTCAGAAGTCCATTTTAATCGATTAATTCTACGTAAAGAGACCGCGGTGGAATTTCACTTCAACGCACTGTTTAGCGCCGAGAGTAAAAAATCCAACAGTGTGTTTTTTCGACGAGCTGTTGACACGACGCCATGCACTCTGTTGGATTCTCAATGCTCGGTTCAATACCGAGAGTTGAAATTACAGTACGCGAAAAATACCACCGCGATATTTTTACGTCCATGCGAACGTGGTCTTAGAGAGACAAAACTAACAGAAGTACAGCAGCTAAGGTGTAAAGGATCATTTTTCACAACATTTTTGTGGATTTATAAACCAGTTCCAAAATTTGACAATGACAGATAAATAAAAATAATAAAAAATTAGCACACTACCAAATAATACAAAATTAAAACATACTTACATACAATACTCAGGCTACCTGGTGCGTAATGATTTTTTGTTATGTTAGCTTCAAATCATCATCAAGTGCCATTGACTCCCGTAGTGAACTTTGCCTTGGTTAGTTATTTAAGTAAAAACATCATGTCTACTACAAAATTCCACCACATTTTGAAAAGTAAAAGCATCCTCCTCACATCCACAAGGCACGCTCAATTACCTTTGATAGCCCTACTCTTGACAAAGGGCCTCAGTACCTTAGTCCCTCAGTACCGGTGATAATTATTGTGGTGATATTACGGTATGCGCTCAAACAATGTGTTTCAAAGGGGCGTGACGTCATCCCCGCTCTGGTGGCTCACAATGGGGTTTTGGTTACGGTTCTAGTGGCAGTAGGTGAAGCGGATCGCCTCTTTTGGCCTATTACACGGTTAAGGACAACCAGGTATTTCCATGTACCTCAAAATATGGTGTGTATACTTCAATTTAACGCTAGTCATGCGCAGTGGTTGTCGGGTGCGGGTAGGTACCATATCTCAGGATTTGTCCTCAGATTTCAGGATTTTACGGCGCCTAACAGGATTGCGGCCGGATTTAGGAAATCTCAGGATTTAACTATAAAACATAAACATGATTATATCTTCTCTGGATATATTCAACGTAATCAACATGAACAGTTTTAATCAAATTTACCTTCTTTGGTTTTTAGATTTAGAATCAAATTTTAGTACGTGAATTGGACAAAATAAAAATCACTACTTTCATTAATCTGTGAATTACGTTTCCGACAAAAATATCAGGACTTTATATTTGCATATAAAGTTTGCATATCCGGCTTTTTGTCAGGACTTTTCAATTTTCCATCTGGTAACCCTAGTCGAGGCTTCAACATTCAAACCCAAGCAGGCTCTTTACTTTGTATTATTTGTTTCATCACCACATTGCTCTCAAAACGGTGAATGAAAACAGCGTGAGGAAACTGGCATGTCCCAGAACCAAAACTTCGAAGACCTGTGACATCCACCATCTCGCCATAGGCCCGCGTGGTGGATGATGGCCCACTCCCTCTCACAGAAAGAGGCCTGTGTCACAGCAGTGGGAACATTATAGGCTGATTATGCTAGTAGTGGTAATAGATTCGCCCCCTATTATTGGCGACATGTAGGTGTACAGTCAAGGAAATTAATTGTTCAGCAGATTGACACCATACGTCAATTATTTACCCGTGTCAAAACCCTATTATAAAAAAATACAGTCGAGGTTTGAATTTATTGACAGTATAGAGTTTAGTGCCTGCGTGGTTTAGCACCAAATTCTGGTTTAGTAAATAATCGGATGATTTCGTATAAGTTTGGACTCTTTATGGTTTGGTTGGTGGTTTACGAGCACTGATCGATACGAAATAAAATGGCTTAAAAGCTATATTGAATACCACTGTTTATTAAAATTATGTAATGGTAAATCTAAGCTAAATTTGCACTAAAATGGTTTGATGTTGTTGGGTTTGAGTAACGCGTTTGCTAGTCGAACATATACTAACTGATTATAGTTGCGATACGCAACTATAATCAGTTAGTATATGTTCGACTAGACTATAAAGTTGCGTATCGCAACTATAATCAGTTAGTATATGTTCGACTAGACTATAAAGTTGCGTATCGCAACTATAATCAGTTAGTATATGTTCGACTAGACTATAAAGTTGCGTATCGCAACTATAATCAGTTAGTATATGTTGTATATGCATTTATTGAAATGCACGCTGGAAAAAGTGTCGAGCTGTTTGGTTGCAAATATTTTACTTTATTTTAAATTGCCACGAAAAGAAGAATATTTGTGAATAAACGGTGAATAAACACAACTAACTTTCAATCAGCACACGATGGCGCATGACTATACACGGGGGCACCGGGGCGCACGTCTTATTTCTACGAACGGGTATCGAAAACGCAACGTGTCAACATTTCGGTTTTTCGTTTTTTTGCGAATACCGAGTCACTTACGCCTTTATTATTCATTGGTAAATAAACAGGCATGTTTTAAATGCTCAATTAATCCCAAGTGGCAGATTAATAGTTCATTAAATAATTCCTTTCCTACATATAAAACTAGATGTGATCCCACCTACATATATTTGATATATTTATCACATACATACATCACGCGTGTAATCCCAGAAGGGCTAGGCAGAGTTGTATCTATAGTACACCCACATTTCGCCATTTGGGGGGGGGGGGGCCTATTGTCATCAACCGGGAACCAGAACCACAACCACATGCACAGCAGTAGCTCTTGCGACATATATACGATGCAGTCAAAAGTCAATTTAATTATTAAAATTATGAAAATATTCAAAATGAGTTTTACTTACTTATATTCGGCTGTTCAAATGTCTAAAACTTCGGGCACAAGTTCAAAGTTAAGGTTACCGTGCTGGAAGGTTACCGTGCTGGAAGGTTACCGTGCTGGAAGGTTACCATGCTGGAAGGACCAGAAAATATTTCATTTAAACTGCGTAGGAAGCTACCAACAGGACTTGATATCGGTCGATCATTTTAATGCATAATTATTTGATGGAACTGAGTTCTCGTCTACTTCCTGCCTTTATCATAATCAGCGGAAATTATTTTCTCTCCACCAGCTTCCAGTTTTCTCTTTTATTAATTTGTTGAGAGTTCCAACACGGGAAATGAGTTTTTAGAAAACTGTTTACCGGTTTCGTACCGCAGCTATCAGATCAGACACGGTATTTGCAAATTGAAAATTACTGAAGACTTTTCACCACACTATTAAATGGAACCCGAACAATCGACCCAAATCTATTCACATCACGTTTTCCTTTTGACTAAGTACAGAACCAACAAATAATAATAATACAATGTACCTAATAGTATAATGTTTTTTTTATTTTTGGACCGAATGTGAGGACTATGTGGCTCTTTTTCTTTCAGTTAATTTAAATAAAATTATGGTCGGGCAGTTTGAGTACTTTATGCGGCCTTAATGATCTGCCTAAGATTATTTTTGGATTTTTAAATAAACTTTGATATATTACATAAACATTTACTTTGTTAAGTATTATAATATTTTAATTGTTGTGAATGTGACGACAATGTTCATTTGTCGTTTTTTTATGTGTTTTATATGATAGTTTTAAACATGGTCTGGCAGTTTGAGTACTTTATGAGGCATACCCCCGAATGACCTTTCTTTTGTATAGTTCGTCGAATCGTTGAGATCCTTAGTTCTGAGTTGAGCTGTACGATGATTGACAAATGCGTGTACTGACTGGATAGGTCCACTCAAAACTGTGTCATTATTTCCTGGAATACCATTTCAAACACCAATCTACACAGTCTTCACATGATCTGACCAAGATTATGTCTGGACTTTAAAAGAGGCTGTGACCTCTCGAGTTTGTTTAGGCTTTTCTTCTCAGAGTAGTCAGATAGGAAACGCCGATCTCATCTAGTTTTAAAATATGATAGCCGTGTAAAAGTGTTTGTACAAACTTACTTCCACAAATAAAATCATTTATCATTTAACAACTTCGTTAAATAGATTAAAGCGATTGTAGACTGCCTCGTTGGTCTAGTGGTCGCAATCGCTACTGCTGAGCATGAGGTCCTGGGTTCGATTCCCAGGTCGGGCAACGTGTTATTGGGTTTTTCTATCTGGACCTTCTCAGTAGCAGCCTGGTATCTGGATTCGTGTCCGGTTGATGGCAATAGGCTCGCCCCCTATTACATGGGACTTATACATAACTGGCGAAATGTGGGTGTACTATAGGTACACCTCTGCCAAACCCTTCGGGGAAATAAGGCGTGATGTTATGATATGTAGGATGCAATTTTCCTGTTACTTTGTCCTTTGTTGTCATGTGCCTTTTCTGAACTATATTGGGGTCGAAGTCTCAAGTGGCTTCAAGTCCAACCGGTTGCAGCTAAATACGGTTATTTCTCATGGAGCGACTGCCTTTCCCCAGTTCCCGTGGGTAACATGATCCTCCTTCGTAACACTAGAAGTCAGACTTTCGGGCTTCCAACTACCCGTAACAACTTTGTCCATTCTAAAATATATTAGCACTATAGATATTTACGTCTCCTCAAGCCCTATATCATTTTCCCGGTCGAGATTAAGTTGGCTCGAGTCCAAAACATCTTCTTCAGAATTCGCCGCAACTCTCAGTTATTACATTTATTGATTTCGATCGCCACAACGTCTTGTGCATATATATTCTTAACTCTAAGGCGCCCTAAACATAACTAGGAAACGTAGAGCGCGAGAATAAAATACAAACAAATTCAAAATAATTTTATTTCATGATAACGACATATTTATGAAATCTTCATAAGCTATTGAGAGGAGCTGACAAGAAACCTACGGTTACTCTTTTACAACAAGTACCAGGTGCTTACTTAACAAAATAGAAAATGGTCAACAGAACTAAAGGTGCAATTAAACAATTTGCCGTCACACTAGCATTTATTAGTATCACTTCAGAAATTCATTTACCCGCCCCCAACTTGTTCTGTAGGGGGAAGCGCCAGGGAATTCCGCGAAATTCAAATTTTCTAAAGTTTTTACGTGAATCACTTTTTCATCAAGTGTTTTTTAGAGGGTTGAATACTAGCCTAATAATAATCATCATAGTTGTAATAGTTTAAATCATCATTACGTGATTTTATTATTATAATTCTGTCACTTACTTGTTACGGTCGCGAATTATATTATTTTGTTCAACATACAACCCCTGCAAATTGAAAAAAACTTAGGCAAATTTTAGTTTCGCGGGCTTCCTGGCGAAAACAATAGCTTTCTGGAAGACAACCTTCTGAAGGACAGAATTGGTAGCTTAGAGGGAAGCGCCAGGTAGCCATCAGACCATTGAATCCCATTGAATTAAGCTAAAATGCTTTGTGAAAAAAAAACTAACTATGTCGGGAAATACTAAAAACCTAACGAGCTAGCTGCTATCCGCGACTTCGTCTGAAGTCCATAATGAAAAGTAGCATATATCCTTACCCAGATTACGGTCTCTCTGTGTGCCAAATTTCATTCAAATCCATGAAGTCCTTAACAGGAAAGCGTACCTAAATATACAAAAAAAAACTTTCTTTCGCATTTATAATATTAGATAGGATTATCTGTAAAACCAAAGTAGTAATGGATTCATTCAATGTTTAAATTGTTTTATTTGCTTTGATATCTTTCAACGAACGTAAAAAAGCTGGTGAGTGAGTCTGGTGCAGTGATTATTTTACGCAGAAACACATCACAACATGAAGGTGGTCGACTCGGTAATAAGGTTTTCAGACCTTTACATAAGATTTATCGTCACACTTGTAATCCTCGAAGTGTAAGGCTGAAAAGGTGTACCTTTTGTTCATGCAATTGCAAATTAAATGATGATATATGTAGGTTATGCAGATGTTATTTATACTGTGAATGTAGAGTCGCATTCTAACCGGGCAGGTACGTTGCACCCATTCTCAATACTGATAATATAATCCTTAGACAATATGTTAACATTCTTATGCCTTTGTAATTACTGAACCCATTTGGATAAAAATGTGACGGATAAACCCTACGAGATAATTAGACGAAAGCATTATCTTTTTGGTAATTGACAAAAATCACAATTATCTTCCTAAAACCAATGCTTTAAAAAGCCTTCAATTGAGTTTCAATTAGTACTTTCAACCAATATGAACATTCCTGGACAAAACATAATTATGACCTCAATGTTTATCTCCATTTCTTTCTACTACTTCATAAAATAAAGAACGAATTACTCGTAAGTCCCATTGAAAATAGTCACAGTGTTGTTACATTGTGGCCTTTTTTCAATGGGACTTAATTCGTCCTGTTGAGTTCTGTATTCTGTGTTGAGTACTATTGAAATCAGTCAGTGTACCAATCAACGAACCGATAGAATTCCAGCGATGCAACACATCACACACCGCTCAATTCGGTCGCGGAATTACGTGATTAACATCGTATCTCTGTAGCTAAATATTTAAACGCACAATTGAAGTCGCAAAATCGATGTTGTATGCTCTCTCTCTAGAATATGTGATTCAATAACTTATGAGGAATCAAATTTAACTTTACTGTTTCGAATATGAATCAACCAGGGAGTACCTGGTACCATTATTTTATTCTAACGAAACAATACAGATAAAAAACGAGCATCAGTTTGCCGATTCAAATAAAATTTATAATTGGAATACGAGTAACACATTTTCATACTGTATATTGGTAGCATACTTTATTTTTGCTTTGTATCGATCGCGTCGCGGACGCCACCGAGGGGTTTCCAAATTCAGAGGAGCGGAAAATAGGTCAACGTTATGCTGAGGGTAATGGGCTAATAATGGGCAACCTGTATACTCTTTTAAAGGGAGTTCCAAAAGTATAATAAGTTGGTAAACGATCTACTACATTGCTATTCATTTTGACGTGCTAAATTTTAAAATATGTACTACTAATATAACAACGAATACCTAATCTAAAATATAGCTCAAAGTGGGAGTCGATAGAATAGACTCGTTTTCTTGTACACTGAATGACTTTACGCTGCTGACGTTTAGGGATTTGTGTTAGAATTAAGTTTCAATTAGGTGTTATGTTTGTTCATTCTGTTGTTTTTTAAAAAACACGAAATTCATTTTAAAAAACCTTATGAAAGGCGCCAAAACCCAGCTGATCACCGCGCATGAGCTAAAGCGTGCTCTGCTATAAACAAGTAAAAATTTGAATCAAATCTTTATTAAATGCCATAAAAGCAGCGCGACACGCTTGCGCGTTCGTTGGAAAAAAAATGGATGAAAACTGGAAACTTGGATGGAAACTTTTTGGTTTTGCCCTGTTTAGTATTTATTTTAATTATAATCTTTAAATTTCGGTATTGTGTTTAAAAGTATGTCAATGTAAACTCGTTTTGAAGTTTATAATTACAATTTTACGATATGAGAGTAAATAAAAGATTTGTGTTAAACGTTTACCAATAAAAACCCAAACATTTGATCGACAATTTGAAATAAGAAGATGAAAATTCCAACCCGATTCACGAAGTTAAAATTGGGAAACGAAGTCATAGGAAGTAGAAACTTTTTTAATAATTGAATAGCGTTTGCCTGCGCCACAGACTTGCGCTAACGAATGCGACGTTCAATTTGGTTCCCGCAGTTCCGGTGATATTTCCCGAAGAAAATTAATTGTTTAAAATAAAATTGGTCTGTCCAACAGTCGATACTAATTCCTAACGAGACTGGCGTTATTAATTTACTGGCGTTATTAATTGGCGGAGTTATTAATTCGTGCTAAATACTTCGCGGTCCGATCAAAGTACCAGGAATGCATGAGTGTCGAGGAAATAATTCATCAAAACTTCATAACACATAAAATTACAAACGTATTATTGGCCTCGGATTTTTAGACGATGTACAATTTTAGGCTTCAATTTATAGGTCACAAAGCATCAAATTACCTAGAATCTTTAATCAGGGTATAAATAATACCAGCGTGTAACTAACTGGCCTCTTCTCATACTATTCTGTCGAGAAAGTACCGAGAAAAGATATTCATCAATAACACACAAAATGTTATTCATCCAAATTTATTTTATCGCCTTCAACGTATGCTCCTTCAGAAACGATACACTTACGCTTACGAATAATCCAATCATCAAAACATTATTTAAATGGTTTTTTCGGAATTGAGTTTAGTTCTCGCCGCGAATTTTCCTTTATGTCGTTTATCGAATGAAAACGGGAGCCACGAAGTGGTTTTTTGAGTTTGGGAAAAAGAAAGACGTCGGCTGGAGACATATCTGGTGAATAAGGTGCTTCCTCGATGGTATTTGGTTGAGATTTTGGTCAAAAATTCGTTCACAATGATGGCCTTGTGCGAAGGCGCATTATCGCGATGCCTTGGCCTTTTTCGGCGAAGTTGCTCTATTAAACTCCACATAACTATCAAATAATATTATTTTTTTATCGTTTGGCAAACCGGCAAGAATTCCGAGTGAACAACACAGCGATAGTCAAAGAAAACAGTCAACATCACTTTGACTTTTGATCGAATTCGGCGTGGTTTTTTCGGTTTCGGTTCAGTTGGAAGGCGCCACTCCGTAGCTTGTTGACTAGTTTGAATGTCGAACTCGTAGACCCACTGTCTTTCGCACTGATAACTGATGCAACTCTAATCTCCGCGCCAAAATACAAAAGTTGTGCCAATCTAACAAAAAACAAAAAAAAATATATTTGGAACCATACACAAAAATTCATCCATTCCCGATACTTTTTTGGCGGAATGTACAGAGAAGGCACGAGCATGAATCACCACGCTGGCTCAAGGCGGATTGGCGATTTCGTCATCGAAAAATTTCATTTTCCCCGACCCAGTCGCATCGCATCACCTGCCCGCACTGGCACTTAGTTTTCTCTTAGCTTTCTTTCTCACTTTTCTCTTTTTGATTGTAAATTAATACATCACGCCTATAAATTTCCTCAAGACATGGGCTCAAATACAAACATCTTACTACCCCCTACCTAATCATAATCATAATCATTTATTTGCAATAGGTATTGGTACAGTGTTGGTCTTAAAGTTAGCTATTAAGTTGCCTAATACATAGTCAGACATTTGACATACACAACAAACAAACTACAAACTGTCAAACAAAAAAATGTTACCACCTTATAATAAACAGTATAGAAGATAGATAAGTCCAGGTTTCCTTAAGATGTTTTCCATCCAATATAAGTAATGCCCAAAATTAACATAGAACGTACCGGTAATCGGGGCATTGTTACTGTAATAATATCAACTCTTTCAGTTTCCGCGAAGGAAGGCGCGCTGATCACCGTTATCTTACTGCGTTCTGGCGATTTCGGACCATGATCGCAAGCAGTACTGTTGAGCCTTAGGTCCTAGGTTCGATTACCGAGTCGGGCAGTTATTGGAATTTCTTAGTAGCAGCCCAGAGTCTGGATTTGTGCCCGGTTGATGGCAATAGGCTCGGCCGACATGTGTTCTTACACATAACTAGCAAAATGTAGTTGTACTGTAGGTATTTGCATCTCTGCCTAACCATTTGAAGAATACATTCGTGATGTCATGTATATAAGTATAAAAACTCTAGGTTTCCCTACGATGGCCTCTTGATTCACTTCTATTTACACACATATCAACAGAAAAACATAAGACGATTGTACATGATTTGTATTTTTTTAAATTTATGATTCTGAAAGATCAACGTCGTTTGGCAAACGTTCAAAATAAGCAAAGTGGTAATTTGTAAATATGTAGGAATATATTGAATCGCTTGAAAGATTTCAAATCTATATTTTTATCGTCCCTTTTACTCGTACAAGCAGGCATGCGTGGTTTTAAATTATAATCAGCGAGATCGATTAGATGACCTACAATCTAAATATAACGATAGGATTTTGGTAAGGAAGTAACAGCTCCTACAAAGTTAAACACTGAAATGTCGTTGGAATAAAACATAATGTAGAAAGAAAACCTTATGTTCGCAAATCTCACGAGATTTTTTATTTATTTTTTTATTTATTTACGTGTGAGTCGTTGCCTGGAATGTTACCATTTTATAAATATTGTATATATAAACACATAGAACTAGGTTTATAGGTACTTATTGTGAATATTTTATTTCATACTGTGTTATTTTATCTTAGGGTTTGCTGCAAGGGTCAAGGGGCTTAGCGTCATCACGTCAACGCCGGCTGTCGCTGAAAACCAGCGCTGGGGCTCTGTCTCGCATTGGGTCGTAGCATTAAGCGCAATAAAAAACAATGCGTATTTTTTGCTATTTTGAGTTTTTGTTTTAATATCTCAAATTATTTAGGACACTCTAAATAAATGTCACTTTTATTTCTGGCTTTCTACGATTACCGCTTATTTCGCCATTTTAATATCAAAATGAAAATATAAGTAGTAGTATTGCCTTTTTTCTGGACTTATTGTATTTAGTCCTCTAATATACTAGGATACTATATTATATAGACGGTAACCCAAGTCACAGTACAACCATTTTTTTAATTTTATCAGATAGTCCCAGAAGAGGGTAATGTTTTAGACGCCTCATACCACGGCTTTTTATTTCTATTATGATTCAGATATTCAATTAAAATATCATTCCGTCTATCGTGTGCTGTTGTAAAATACCAATTAAATTCATTCGTAATGTCCGCAATGAACTCTGTAAAACAAGGATGATTATTAACTATGTTGTTTTATTAGTGAGGAAAATCCAATTTATTATTGTTATCAGGACACATGTGTATATGGTGCGTTGTTTTGTGAATAGTAGCATATTATAATGTTACAGCTGATCGAGGATTTACGGTCAACGAGCTATTAAGTTACTCAATTGTCAAAAATATTAATTTCCCACACAGATGGCGCACATGCAGTGGCGTAGCGTAAAATTTTTCGAGGCCCATATGTAGGGTAACAATTTCTCTTGAAAGAAAAAAATAAAAGACATCAATTAAAAGAAATATTTGTTAGTCATAATTATCTAACTGTCACTTTTTACAAAAAAAATACAAACAATGTAAATTAAACATACACCCTCCTTGCCTTTTTTTCGGCAAACTGATTTATTAAATCAGTAAGAGCTGTTCAGTTTTTCTAAAGTTTCTACTTCTATGGACAACAGTGACAGTTCTGACAGGCGTTCATGTGGGGGGCCCCCGTGCCCCGGGGGCCTCGTATAATTGATACGGCAGATATGGCGGTACGAAAAGGTGACATGTACGCAGGGGTGTAGCCCCCTGCGTACATGTCACCTTTTCGTTCGAACTGTCATTTTCATTCAAAATGTAGAAAAAAAAATAAGGCGCAAGTAAAAATGTACCGTATTTGTTGCTTATTATTAAACCATACTTATTACTTGGCTGTACCTATAGCTGTAATACATGCAAACTTATTTATTTTTGCGGCTATTTGGCGTTTTAAGACACGGCTTGCGGTTTGAGTTGACTGGTAGAAATCGTCACGTAAGGAAAAAGTGATATGCCCCCTCCATGCGACATTTTCTCTCTGTCTGTCTCTTTCTTATATACGAGTGTGTGTGTGCGTGCGAGTATTGCGAAAAGAAATTCGTTCCTGACGGGCTCCCCCGAACGCACAAGGTTTTTTAAATTTAAATTTCATGAATACATCTGAAACATGAATACATCTGAAACCCCTTAGAGTCCTATACATAGACAGTACTTAACTTGCTTACAAAGGAAACGTTCTCTGTGCTAGTGTGCTTGTTCTAATCCGTTTTGCACTGTTGAGTTTGTATCTGATGTCTGTTTGCAGATATAACTAGGAGCTAGGCACAAGTCGGATTTCCACAATATCTTTTGGGTAGAAGGAGCGTAATTCCGTGGCTTTGAAAGTATTTCACACGTATTTCTATCAAAGGTAAAACTATAAACTCTCTAGAACTCCTAATAAATTGTCAGTCTAAAATTCAACACGCCTGCGTACGTATTATTTTAATAACCACTTTATTTTCCAGTCATTTAAATTCCAACGAAAATAAACACAAAAGCGATTAGTATTTTTAAATTATTTAACACAACATTTTTAGCTAAACTCTAGTTAGTGGTCGCAAGCGCTACTGCATGAGGTCCTCAGGTCGATTCCCGGGTCGGGCAAAGTGTTATTGGATTTTTCTGCCTGGAATTTCTCAGTAGCATCCCGGAGTCTTTTTTCGTGCCCGGTAGATGGCAATAGGCTCGCCCCCTATTACATATATGAGACTTAAAAACATAACTGGCAAAGTGTGGGTGTAGAGTAGGTACACCTCTGCCGAACCTAAGGAGAATACAGGCGGGCATAATGATATGTTATGTTATACAATAAACCCTCAAAACAATCCCCCCCAAATACCCCTGTATGAATGTGTGTAGAATTAAGGCCACATTTCAAGAGCTACCCGTAAAATTAAACCCATACATTAAACATTGACATTACCAGTGTAATATATCTAAGCAGGTAAGTCAATGTGCACACTGCACAGCGTCAAAGAGAAACTTAGAATGAATTACACCTGTGGAAATGTGCTCGGAAAATGTGCCATGGAAGTTAAATTTTGCAAAACTGAAATCTCACGACATTATTTTCCATAAATAATACAAATGCATTGTAAATATGAATAAGCTCCGTCCGGTTTTAGCATATTTACAGAAATAGTTTGAAATTTTGCTGTTAAAATGTTAAATTATTTTATTTCTTGTACAAACAAAAGTACAAACACTTGTACACGTAAATTATTTTTTTAAAACTAGATGAGGTCGGCGTTTCTTAACTGACTACTCTGAGAAAAAAGGCTGGAACAGACTCAGAGGTCACAGTCTCTTTTAAAGTTCAGACATAATCTTGGTCTGATCATGGAAGCCCATGTGATGGATTGATTTCTGAGATGGTCTTTTGAGGAAAGAACAGTAACTACACAGATTGAGTTGACCTGTCTGACTGAAGAATCTATACGATTGGAGTGTTATTTTATTTATTTACAGTTAATAATGTGGCAAAAACAAAGTGATGTACTTATTGATAATTAAATAATATTGAAATTTAATTATGCAAAGGGAAAATGTAAATATCAGCGGGGTAGTTGCGCAACTCACTGTCAGTATCAATGACTTTCATAATGACAGTTCAACATTTATTGCGTCATTCACCTTGCTGAGCAGATTGTTTTTTTTTTAACATTATGACGCAATGGTTTTGCAATATCGTTCAAAATAATTCAGATTGTGATTAAAAGTGTGTTTAGAAAAATAGGCGCGACAAGCGAAGATTTGTGTCGCGCTGTCGCGTCGCGCCAGTGTGTCGCCTTTATGCAATAAAGGTGCAGCATGTGGATTCTGTAAACATCTCACCTAAGTTTTCACGGTGAGATTTTTACAGAATCGACATGCTGACATGTTTGAAAAATTCAATGTCCCGAGCACACCGTTTCGTAACTTTTTTCAGTAATTAACCCATTACCTATTTTAGTTTTCAAATTCTTTTTATGTAATTTGCAATAATATAATTACAATTACCTACCTTACTATCGAGTTCCATCTTGATTTGGGGGTTGGTCAAAAGTCGCTTGAAATGGTTCGTCTGGGGTTTACCTATACACGGTTAAAGGTTACCCTTACACGGAGTTAGTCAACAAAAGTAGCAGTAAACGAATTTGGATCTTAAGTAATTCGTACTAAGATCCCAGAACGAACTAGCAATTGAATTGGCTAGCTGGCTATGTTATAAATTTTCTCTACAAGAAAATTTACCGAAATGCAGAGCAATGGCGCTCGTTGTACTGTACCAGTCAAAAATCTGACAAATAAAATGAATGTCAATTATTTTAATGTTTTTGTTTAATAGCTTAACCTCGGTATTTTATCAATTCATAACGATTTTAATAATCTTTTCGGAAGTGGTTGTGCATGTTTTCTATGCCACAGTTTCTTTCCTAGAATGATATAAATTACGAAAATTTTATTTACGCAAATAAATTATATCCCAGAGCAGCCAAAAATTCGAGAGTAGTCCTCTCAGCTTAACAGAGTGATGGCGACTGATTAGTGAAATAAAAATATGCTCGAAGTAAGCGCAACGTGCTACGGAAGATGACTTCTTCTACGAACTACAAACAGTCGTAATGAAGCGAAAAATAAAAGGAATTTCAAAAAATGACTCCACAATTTTTTTCGCCTTGCACCAATACTAATAATCATCTAACTTTTATTCTATTAGTCATTAGCTTAATAAGTACAAATAGAAAATACGTGAAAATAAGAGGTAAAAAAAAAAATACTTTTGGGCGTGTCGCGCGCGATTCACGTCGCTATAAAAGCACGTTAATGTTCAGCGCGGTCATTCCGCGACACGCTAACAATTGCAATGCATTTAATTTTGACAATTCGACAACATTCACTGCGTTATATACGATAACGAGCAGACGAACTTTCCAAACAAGTGAAGCAATAGATTTGGTTTATTTTTTTCAAATCCTTCGAATTGTGAAATAAAGTGTGAAATAAGGGTCCAGACGTGTGTGTGTGATATTCAAACACACACACACACACTACGAGTTCCATTGGAACTGCTACGAGGAATTTCTGACAAACTGTTCAGTAGTTTCGTTTGCAAGAAGTATTAAACCCACACTTGCTTCGCAGCCTCCACCTCCAAGTTGCTATCGGGACACTCCAACATATCTCGAAGGAGTTTTGTCACATGCAGATTTTTCGACTTAGAATATCAGTATTTCTGAATCTATATATTATATTATTGTAGGTAGGTATAGTATTAAAATCCCGATTTGCGATTGCGAACACGTATATCTACATAATGCATTTTTTTTAAATTCACGCACGGTTGGCGCAGTGGTCGAGCGATCGGCTGCTGCGCTGCGTGTCGCGGGTTCGATTCCCGCACGGAACAAATATTTGTATGACCTACAAATAGTTGTTCCGGGTCTGGCTGTCTTGTGTATGTGAGTTTTCATGTTTGTGGACGCACCCACGATACAGGAGTAATTCCTAGTGTGGGTCAACGTTTAAAAAAAAGAAAAACAAAAAAAAATGTGTACAAATAAAGGGTTCAATAAAAGCCAGCACAGCATCTATCCACGGACTTTCCACTACCATTCCTCATTATTCCACTCGATTACACATAGGTGCAATAAAGTGGCACAATCCGTCCTCCGACACATTGTATACACTGGCTCCATCCAGCGGTTTATCGGCTAACGGGTCGGCCGAGTTCCAGAATGGGCAAATAAAAGTAATATTGTTCAATACCGGGCAATGCTGGGCACGCGGTTATGAGGGGTTAAGAGGAGGGGGGAACTTGCGAACATGTGTTTCACTGTTGGATCGGATTTGAAACATGCACCTACCTATGGTCCTCGGGAATATGGGTTGTTTTAAATACGGTGTGCTTTAGGTTGAATCAAACATTGCGTTTTGTTTCTGCGTTTTGTTTCTCGGTTGATTTAAACCTTCATTAACAATCTTTTAAATGTTTTTCTATATTAACGAGTTTTACCTACAGCGTTCTCATGCATTAGGGTTTTACCTATTTAAGTTTATTTTCAATAGCGAAGCAAAGGCAAATAAAAAACAAACTGGGATTTATTACTCAATTTGTTAGTCCCTAAATTAGGGTGATATCTTGAAGAAAACAAAGGACTGCTAGAAACAATATCCTATTTTGCACAGAAATCCCGTAAAATTCTCCTCATATCATTCTAATTTCAACCACTGAAATGCGCGTTTTCCTTCCACCAAATAACTAAATCAATCGGTCAACAGCCAACAGGTTATTGTCAATAATTTAATGCGACAGAGCAAGGAATTTGATTCGTTATTGGTCGTGTGGTCTTGTCAGGAACGAATGGCATGCAGCTGACATGATGTGAAGTTTGACGCCCAACCGGTGTTCTTATTGGTTCATTCAATATTCATTCGATTATTGTTTTGCTGTCATATGAGTCGGAACAATTTTTGTAATACATTATAGAAATAGTGCGCGGTTGAGGGCTGGTAAAGGCTGGTTTGATGGATGATTTTATTTGTTTAGTAATGGTTTTGCTCTTATTTATTACATTAAATACATGGACACAGTAGGTACGTATAGACTAGCCAGTAGCCTTTAGGTATTTTATTTTGCTCTACAGACTGGGAGCGACCGGTGCCTTTGTGTCCCTTGCGTGTCGCGCCCGTTTGAAGGAGCCTTAAGCTAAAAGTAACTAGATAACGAAAAGTAGTACGTGATAAATGTTTGTAATGTTTTGTGGAGTACCAAAAGACTGTCAGAATAACAGCCCTTTATGTAATCCATATACGATTTTTATCTGAACGTACTTTTACTGCCAGGCCAGCTGCCTAATTGCCTAACACATTTTCGTAAACAATTACGACTAATCTGTATTGACTGACTATTGTGTATTACGGAATTAGGGTACTGTACCCTAATTGCGTAATACTTAATCAATCGGAATCTGAATGGTTTTGAAACAGATTGCTAATCCATTGCTTCATAAGTTCGATAAAAAAATCTGTTCAACACTGTACATAACGCATATTATTGAACTGTTAAAATAAAACATAAGTCGTTATCGTTTACGAAAATGTCTTAGGCTGCAGGTTATCCCATGACAATAAACGTTCTAGGAAAGTTTTAATTATAATAATTTTTAACTTAATTCGTATTTTAATAAATACGAATTAAGTACAGATTGTTTTTGTTTTGAAATCAACTATCGTGGACCTTTATAAAAAAAGTATATTTTAATTTTATTTTAATAAATTCTAAGCTACTCTAGCTAGTGTATAGAAAGCTTGTGGTAAGTACATAAGCGATAGGTACAAACCAATGGATGTAAGCCAGTGTACGCAAAACATTTGCAAACCACCCTGTTTCAAGCAATCATAGCACAGAAACCAATCCCTACATAGAAACTGAGCTACTTACATGATTTCTAAAACAAAACTACATTGAAGTGATGTCATTCTGAATGAATGGAATGAATGAACGTTACCTGCTTTTGAGGCACTTCATTAAGTTGGAAATTTGAAGCCCGATGCTTCATGCTACCTAGTTGCAATAGTTCATACACGGGATTGAATACTATGACCTGCTAGATTGATCAGAAGGTGCGAATTTCGTGTATCGAGTAGGTCAGTGAGACTTTATTGAATGGAAATGAGGATGCATGAGTATCGGAATTGCAGAAGCCGAATTGAGAGGATTTCTGTTTACGAATATTTTTTTAAATAATATTTTAATCTTTCTAGTTGAAACTATAAATAGACAAATCATAGAACACTTTAGTTTTATCAGCCATATACGTATAAGTACATAAAGTCACGCGTTCCGTCCCATGGGGGTAGACAGAAACTACTGAAAGTCAGTTGTTACGATGCTTACATGTAGATAAGTACTAACCCCTTTTATCAAGCTAAATTTTGATAAATTTGATTACCTGAATACAATGTGCCCCAACTTTCAACGTCACACAACAACAAAAATATCATAAAGTTAATAAAAAAACGTGGGTTGTGCAAGTGACATTTGCAACAACCATATAAAAAGTGACATTTGTCTCAAGAGTTGCCTTAAAAAATATATAATAAGGAGGAATGTGTGGCGGCCGTGGACTTATAACCTACATTGAGTCATCGCGGAGATCTGCATATGGCGCGGACAGATGTACAGGCAACTTACGTCAGAAGTCACAATTTGAACTATGAAAACCGGCGTTCTAATTTGAAAAGCTGACACTGCTGAAGTAAAATTCTTACCATATCTGTGCAGTTGAAGGTACGTTTGACTATATAGTAGTTTTAATCAGTAGTATGGTATCGATTGTATTTATGCCTGTTCTGTTTACACAAACAAACTGAGTCGTCACGCTTCTCGTGTTTGTAGAGATGCATGTTCATCCGAGCATCGCAACGCACCGTTTCGAGTTTTCCTGTGTTATACGGACAATCATCTCATTAAAGCTAAAACCACTCTGGGACGTTTATAGAAGGTGTTTGAAGGTTTTTTTTACGACCAAGTCCATGTCGGACTTTGTCCCATTAAAGTCGTTACTTCTCAGTGTAATTTTGATTTTAAGTATTGTCCATGCAGTTTCTTGCCCGTTCTTCTCCATTGGAACTTCCTACACTTTGGGATGGGCAACTGTTTCATCTTACTGACGTACGACTGACTCCTTGACAATTCAAAAGTCGGGCAGTTTAGTTTTAGTTTTATTAACTTAGTCAAAACAGTTGGGTTATTAATTATTACCTGGTATCGAATATTCGGCATTTTTTTCTAAATCGGCAAAAACCGATTGTGATACGAATTTTAGCCCATTCGTGATAAATCCTGTATCAATCAATTTTATTGTTAAACACTTAGGTGATTTGTTGTTTAATTAATTGATACAATGAAATACTGTGAAAAGACATTGCTACAAACAACGCTTGGAAAAGTGATTGATGGTCGTTATAACCTATAGTTGCCTTCACAACACTATGATTGATTGATTGAACTATCCATATAATATTCACCAACCCACACTGGGCCCACGAAGTGGCTTATGGCCAACTCCCTATAACAGAGAGGAGGCCTGTGTCCCAACTGTGGCAACGTTATAGGCTTATTATGCACCAATAATTACACATTTGTTAGAGATAATGGTAGCTATGGTAGCTATGGTAGCTATGGTAGCTATGGTAGCTATGCAAATAGTTAAGTGCAAATAGGTTAAGTATATGTTAAGTATGGATTCAACCCGTGTTTTGATCATAAAACGTATCCATTGTATATGGTATATTATTTCTTCATTTAAAGTATATAGAATTATATTTCTTCATTTAAAGTATATATAACTAAAACAAGCAAATCATTTCTGATAAACAGTATCCGCTTTTATAATAAGTTGCCAAAGTCGGTTACAGAACTTAGCGATGGAAAGTTCAAAGCGCACATTAAACGTGTCCTTATCAAAAAAGCGTACTATAAGATTAAAGACTACGTCGAAGACAAGAAAGTTTGGCAATAATTCCTTCTGCACATGTGGCTTCCCTGGTACCTCATAAACGGCATCACTATGTAAATTTCTAATAACTGCTCCCAAATAATGGTGTTTAATTTTTATTTACTTATATTTTTGTTTGACTTTTACATATCTCTGACATAATTCTTTCATTATTTGACATTATATACCTAAATTTTTTTAATTAGTTTTTGATTCTACTTTATTAGATTATTTTATATTTTGTAAATGTGAGAACGTCGTAGGCCCTGTGGATTATAAATTATAGACAATTGTCTATTTGTTTAACATATGGTACTTGTTGACAGGCCTACACTGTCCTCCCATACCTGTTAATCACTGTAATTGGAAAAAATTGTAAAAGACATATTTTTAAAAGAGTAACCATGGAGTTTCTTGCCGGCTCTTCTCCATGGGAAACGACCAATTGGAACCGTGCACCTAGAATCTGACGTTTCATAAGTGCCCATGTAGGTCTATGTGAAATAAAAAATATTTTGATTTGATTTGATTTGAGAATCCATTAGCATTTAAAGTATCTTAGTCATAATGTGAACAATCTTTGCAAATCGCGGGGTTCGCTCAAGGCCAAAGAGGCTGCGACTAGCTTAGTATATTAATATACCTATTACTTCTAAATATAACTCTGCTATCATATGTATTATAATGCGATCACCAGTCCTTCCAATCGTGGCAGTAAATTTTGAGAATATTTTAAACGTGTCATCATCATCATCAGCTTACATTAGCAGACCACTGCTGAACATAGGCGTCTCCAATTGCATGCCATTTAGCTCGACTCTCGGCAACTCTCATCAAGCTGCTGCCAGCCACTCTGCGAAGATCGTCGCTCCGCCTTGCCCGAGGGCGTCCTACCTTGCGTTTGCCGGTTCGTGGTCTCCCCTCAAGAACACGTCTACCCCAACGGTCATCGGTTCTACGGCTATTATTGCCGGCCCATTGCCACAACAGCTTGCTTATTCTGGGTCTTGTCTATCTCTAATTATGGTGGCAAGGCGAAGGTTTATGCATGAATCTGTTCATTCAAGTTGAATCCCTAGTTTGCCTAACCTTTCTCAATTTGTTAAGTACCTGGTACTTGTTGACAGGCATTGGCCTCCCATAGGTCTATTATCACTGGAATTTGAAAACATTGTAAAAGACAATTCTTGCCGGCTGTTCTCCATAGGAAACGACTTATTGGAACCGTGCACCTAGATTCTGGCGTGTGCGTGTAGGTTAATGTGAAATAAAATATTTTGAATCAAACGCTAAAATTGTTGAAAGAGACTATCAAAATACCCGGTAAACTAATGGACCTCATTGTTATTCGCTTGTCCTAGAACCAAAAATTCGTCCAGCAACCCGCACTGGGCCCGCGCGGTGTAATATGGCCCACTCCCTCTACAGAGTGGAGGCCTGTGTCCCATCGGTGGTAAAGTTATATGCTGATTGAGCTATTTTAACTACAGCCACATGGAATTTCAGACATTTAGATGTTTTACTATATTGCTTCAGTGTTTTAGACAAGGACCGATGCCATTTGAATACAACTACAAATGTTTTATTTTGCGATATCGATCAAGTAACATAAGGTGTACTTAACGGGCCTTTTAATTAATTAGTTATAGGCTCCTTTACGGCTCACTTATTACGTCATAAGCCTATTACATTACGTAATTCAAAGTCTGACATAAAAGCTAAACAATTTTGCTTATATTTTACTTATAAAAAGCTTAAAGTTTATTGAGTCAATTATTTTTTTCTGTGTACTTATTACTTTGAATAAACTTATTACTTAGATTCATTTGAATTAAATGACGCCTTTTTAGGGTTCCGTAACTCAAAAGGAAAAACCGGAACCCTTATAGGATCACTTCGTTGACCGTGTATCTGTCAGTTAGCTGAGAACCTTTTTCTCAGAAACGCGTGGAGGTATCAAGTTAAAATTAATTTCAAATCTACGGTCCCTTGGAGCTCTAAAAAATCAAGCTTCTAAATAAACGGTATAAAAAATATGGCGGTATACGCGACATGTTTTGATACTCGCAAATATATCAAAACCTACAGGGTACTTCCCGTTAATCTAGAATCATGAAATATGGCAAGAAGCAAGGTCTCACAAAATAAAAGTCCAAAAATCGTTAATCAGTTTTGCCACTTTTTATAAAGGTGGAGAACATGTTTTTCAACTACAATGTTAACACTTTGAGCGGAATAACGTTAGAATACGTTAAATTTTAGTCACACAACGTTTAATCGCGCCAACAAATAGTAGGTATTTTTTTTTCCTACTTGTATATTATATTATTATTATTTTATATGTTTGGCTTATGCCAATTCCTTCAAGCTACGTCACCGCGTTGTATTACTTAAAACTTTTGAATTGGTAGCTCCTCCAAGTCGGTTTTATCGTCACACCACATACACAGAGCCACGCTCGCTCCCTCACACTTACAATTGTATTCTGTCAAAAAAGTATAGGGATTGGTTTATGGTTTCCAATTCTTTTTTGTTTTTAGATTGGCACAACTGTTTGCCATATTGGCGCTGAATTTGAGTTGCATCTGTTATTTAGATTAAATACAGTGCTGTTTTTAATTATATCATAGCTAGTGTGTATTGAGAATTTCAAAATGGACAAAAAAATCGAACAAAGAGTTTGTCTTAAATTTTGCATCGCCAATGGAATTTCGTGTTCGGAGTCACTGAAAATGTTACAGAAGGATTACGTTGAATCGACTTTATAAAATACGTACTTATGAGTGGTACAAAGCGTTCAAAGTCGGTCGAGATGTGATAGAAGATAATTATGCCTCGCCCTAGTAGGTCATCAGCGTCTTCAACTGAAGTTAAGATCGCAAACGTGAAGGAAATAGTGACTGTAAATCCTCATTTAAGTTTGAGAGAGATACGAGTAGCCGTTAAACTTTTTGTGTCTCACGAGTCGATCCGTACCATTTTAAATAACCACTTGGGTATGAATAAATATAATATAATATTGCCGCACGGCTAGTTCCAAAAGACCTGAATTTTCTCCAAATACTCAAATGCATAACAGTCGCTGAGGACATGATAGAACGAGTCGATTCCTTCCCAACATGAATTTAACGCTTTGTTACTGGTGACGAGACTTGGGTTTACAAGTTTGAAATGCAGACTAGCCAACAAGCTTCGGAGTAGCGCCGTCCAACTCTACCGATAAAACCACGCCAAAGTCAAAGTCAAGTTGTCTGTTTTCTTTGACTATCGCGGTGTTATGTGTGAATAATAAGTATATTGTTTGTGTCCGACACGCACTCGTTTGTAGCCAGTGGCGCCACTGGCTACAAACGAGTATTAATTAGTAAATAAACTTAGGTATTATTCGTTAGAGGTAAAATATGTCAAGATTCCCTCCTTCTCGTAGACAGGAGGCCTGTGTCCCAGCAGTGTGAACATTAAAGGCTGATTATGCATGAAGTCGAGATTAATGAACCCATCTATAGTATATAATATTATAAAGAGGAAAGATTTGATTGTTTGTTTGTATTGAATAGGCTCCGAAACTACTGGACCGATTCGAAAAACTGTTTTATCATTAGAAGCCGAAATTATGTCTGATGAACATAGGCACTCTTTTTTTTCGTTTTCCACGCTAGCGATGGCGAGGGCGACGTGCTACTGTTTAAAATAAAAGTCTGAAAGGCTCAATGAAAAAAGGAAAACTCAAACATAAGTGGCTGTATCCGATACCCGTCGGAAAAGGTGTTATTAGGGATTTCCTTAAGGAACTTCTCAGTAGCAGCCTGGAGTCTGGGTTGGTGCCCTATATGACAAGAACTAAAACATAATCGCCCAAATGTGGGTGTAGTAAATTACGTCTGCCTAAACCCTCGGGGATTTCACGCGTGATGTCATGCATCCAATTTTTATGTTGGCAAACTGAACTATCCCCGCTCCAATTCACAATACGATTCCGATATTCGCCCATAAAGATTGCTGATTATCAGGCCAAATTTCGTATAATCGCTCGTTTGTAACCTGCCTTACCGGTAAACGTACGCTGACGTAACCACGGTATACAGGAATGTCGCGAGACAAGTTTGAATGCAAAAACAGTTTGATTATATTATAATTTAGGTTTCATTTTCAATAACCATATTACTTTATATAGGAACAAGATTTGAATAGTTTTTTTTTACGTTGGCGGCAACAGATGTTCGTTATTTAAAGAAAAAACATGAATGGCTAATGTATTTAATATATTATTCCTTTGTAACGTTCTTTTTTGTGTTAATAATTTATTAGTGGCTCGCGTTAGCATACGACACAAGTATCAATTTCAATGAAAATACGAGTTAAAAAAGTGATTACTTTCTGCTTTTCAGTATTTAAAGTACTTAATGCTTTCTCACGAGAAGAGGATTTTGCCTTGAAAGAGGATTAAGAGGATTAATTAATTAAGAATCTCTTCATTTCTCATCTCTGGGTTTCCCACCCTGTATCAAAGTTTTAAGAAATAATACAAGCATTCTCGTGAAGACCAATTAATGTCAACAAACCAGGTTATTACTTAAGGACGGTTTAACTGGTCTTGTACTTGAAAAAATATTTTTGGATGAATTTCTTGTGTGGATGGTATATGGGTATCCTGAATAAGCACGTGAAGTGCTTTATATCAAGAATAAATAATTATTACGATTATGTACGCACAATTAACGATAACGATATTATTAGGTTGGTGACACCTTTAAATTAAAAACAAAAATATAAAGTGTTTTTAAACTTCTTGATCTATTTGTACCCTGTGCAATCTGGTCGCTAGTTTGTATTCAAAGGATTATGAATATTAAGTAGTCAATCTAAATTTCGTTATTGCGGCTCGTATCGTAAAATTTTCTATACCTACACTAATTGTTGTGCAATGTAACTGTCACTAGATCCTTAATATTTAGGTACTAGAAGTGTTTTCATTTGTTACCTAGATGGTTTTTACATTGTACCTACTAGAAGCGTCTTCGTTTAGATAGTTCAACAATGCAATTTGAACACAAAAGGCAGTCTGTCCTCTCAGATCGTGTGTGGTAAAATCACAACAATACAGAATTTCGACGATCATCTCTAAATTTAGAACTGCTATACGAGTTGATGCTAGCAACATAATAGTTGTAAAGCAGCGACGCTTTACAACTATTATGTTGTTAGCATCAACCTATTATAATGGTGACGTTGTCGAACAACAACAACAACTTCTTCTCTGTAACTGAAAGCCTCTGCCGTACCTCTTGTCTGGTAATTTGGCTTGTAAGACATAGAACCAACAAACAAATAAATAAATAAAAATAAAATACATTTATTTCGAGAAACCTTAGCTCATATGTGGAGTACACACAAATACAGAACACACCATAAGAGGATAACACAAACAAAATAAAACAAACTAAAACACTTAATATCTAACCGGCCCTGCTGACTGCAACGTGCCTATCACAGCAGTGCCGTATGTATATGAGCAGTCCATCCGGTCCGCGATCATCGCCAGGACGACATTGGTGCTGCCCCACACTCTACGCACCAGGGACGCGCCCCGCTTGCGCATGATCGCGTAGAAGCAATCAGTACGCGCCTCAGCGATACCTGAAGCGCTGCAGTAGCGAGGCAGCCCCAATATAGCCCTGAACGCATTGCGTAATAGCAACAGCAGAATCTAGACTTTTAGTGTTTTCACTGACTGGGTGAGTAATCAAACTAAGGCTAAGTTCTTATCACCGTCCTAACTTAAACCAAAGGGCAACGGCATATCCAACGGTCATAATCATAGTTATCATAGCAAATCAATTACTTACGAGAAGCTTGAATCATATCAAACAATGGATGTATGGAACACATTCCATAAAGGTACATACAAATCGTTGCTATTGTATGCTCCGAACGTGATTTGACTGACGATGACGTAACTAGCGAATTTGAACTATAAAATGAAGAGTGTAAAGTTGGAATTCTTCGGGCAGTCAAAGGGCTAGCTATAACTTTGTTTGCATAGTGTCTATTTTAGTTTTCAATGACGAAGTTTATTGGTACGTCAGGAAGGCAAGTGTTTGGGAGTTCGCATAATGAAGCAGGATTGTAGGAAAATATTTTTGATTGTGCCAAAGTTGAAGAACGCGATGCAACTGCCAATACAATGTGTAAGGATATCGGGATGCCTTTTGCTCAAAAGTGAAAGGGTCACTTTTGAGCAAAGGGCACACGACTGCATTTACATTACATGATTATTATAAAGGCGCGGCTGCGGCAAGAGGTGCGTCTTTTCTATAAAAAGGCATACATAAGAGTTACCCACGTTCTGTCAAGCAGCCGAATGTTTTGTTCTTTCTGTTAATGCCTATTTATTCGATAGGATCTTCCTAGAGGTCCCGAAATACTTTTTTTAAACTAATATATTATTTTCATAACAGTTGTATTTTTCTTTACTATTAGTGTATTTAAAGAAAATATGGATGGGTTCTATGATCGTAAGAGAAGGGAGTGAATGTTAGCGTGACGTACTGACGGTTGACAGCGGAGAATGGAAGAAGCAAACGTGCGCCACCGCCACATAAAAAATGGTCAAGGGCTGGAAGATTATAATAGCATCTATTAACCCGACCTACCTAAGTTTCCTGAACTTCCTCGTTTCCTACTCTTGCATATTATCATGTTTTCTCCAAGTAGGATTGCCAAATTTTTAAATTCAAATGTAGTATTTTCGAAGCCATTACCTGTGACAAAATACGAGTAGTAGACATGTTCTTTTATTTTAATGCATACTTGTTACTTTATGCGCCTACGGGTTTTATTTTATTTTAACTATTATTTCACTCTAAATCAAGGTTACATAATAAATAAAATTACCTTTTTTAAGATAAATACGGGCTCTATCGCGTATTGAAATGAAAATATAGTAGTTTCGCCTACTTTCTTATATATTTAAACACATATCATTTTTTTTTTGTGAATTGCATCTCGCAGGTCAACCTATGAGGTTGTCGTCTGCTTAAACGGACTTGCCTGTGGTTGCCCTAATAAATTAAGGCCTCCAGCCAGGACTTAAACTTAAATACTAACCAAAAACTAAGCGACTACACGCTAAGGGCACCCCCTGTGGGGTACGAACCTCGGCTTAGAGCGTCGCTGGAAGAGCATACAGACACACAACATAACAAATTAATTTACATATTATGCATAGTAGGATACTATAATATCGAGTCATATAGTAGGGTTGGCAACCCTAACTCCAAGGCGCACTGGTCGAGCTCACCATAATAATGAAGAAGCATATATCTTAAATAACATGTGAAACAAGATACGTTGTTTTACTTACAGGTTACTACAATATTGTATAGTATCGTAACTCCTAGGAAGCGTTGCATAACACTGAAACTGCGGTGAGATCACCCATTGTTTACACATAATATTATGGGAAAACGTGGAGAATACTTACTCGTTTGTTTTTGCCTAGCGTTGGAGTTTTGTTTAAGAGCTCCTGGATAAGAGGTTCAAAACTAAGCACACTGTAGAGACGTGTTACTAGGAAGTTTAATACGCCGCTTCTTAGTTTAAACCTCAGAAAAATGTGAATATAGTGCTTGGTGTTTCGGGTCTTGAATATAGTTATCCCCTATAATTGGAAGGAAAGTGTGAAGATCTGATCAAATTCGGAGCCAACGTGGCCAGGGATAGCACAAAACATAGAGGTTTGGAAGGTGGAGGACATTGCCCAGCAGTGGGGAAAAATTTAGACAACAAAAACATATTTGCCAGTTAGCCAGGTAGTGTGCCTGATGGGAATGGTGAGCGTACATGTAAAGGTTATTTTAATGCACTTGGCAGTGCTTTATACATATTCGAAGCTATTTGAATTGATAAACATGGTGTCGATAATATGGAACTTTCTAAAACGAGAAGTTTTTTTTGAAAATTATGTGTGTTGAATTTGTTTCGACAATGCACGTTGTAAATTACCTTAATTTTTTAGCCCTGTTAACTTTTTCACGCGAACAAGAGGGAAGATATGACACAGTAACAGTACCAGCTGTTGAGATGATTCACAGCATTTCACAACAACCTAAGACATGTATGTGATTCATTTAATGATAGTTAGGGATAAATGTCAGCGTTTCTTATGAAACTTTCGTACCAAAGCTTTATTTGGGTTTTTACCTTAACCTGCCACGGTTTGCCGTTCTCAACAAGACATGAGTTACAGTGAGGAAATTTGTCACAGCACAGCATTTGATGTCATGCGTCCCTACATCGCTTATTAACGAGGTAGATCGAAAATTAAACCTGGGCGCATAGTAATACCACGTTAATTTTAACCTAATTATCTACGTTTATTATTAGCTACTCCATTATGATGCAGTAACAACAACGAACGTGGGTAACAGACAGCTGTAGGTAAACTTTTACAATCACTTTTGTAAGGAGAATATTACCGCGATACCAAGCCAGCTAGCAACGTAATGAATAATATAATTTCTAGGTGTGGAGTGCACTTGGCAAGAATAATATTGTATTTGTACTGATAAATAAAAATGTGAAAACGCATGGAACTCCTAACGAAATCGCGATTCCTTGGTTGCTTACAAACTAATACTCTACGCACAATCGATGATGGCTTTTGGTGAAATAAAGAATTGTTATTTTTTATTTATTTAATCTTTTTGTTAACTGGTATCGGGAAACGACTGGAAAAGCAATTTAGATTAATCTTTATGTTTGCTACGAAAAACTATATAGCTCAAATAAAAATCCTACTAAAATATTTATTTACAATGCTATGATTTCAGACCACACGTAAAAAACTTTATTTTGGATGTCTAAAGGCCACATTTTTAAATTAACTTTCATGTTTTCCACTATTGCATTTAATACCTTATGAATATCTAAATGTTTGCCTTCCGTCCAGTTCCTTAACATTTCAGTTATGTTTTCCAAATATTCCATGTTATGGTCGTTAACATCGTACACTCCGTCAATGAAACTGAACAATTCGCGCATTAGCGTAACACGTCGTTTCAAAGGATCTGGAGCTAATTTTAAAATTTTGTCAGGATTCGTCAAAATCTCGTCTATGAAGTCGAGAGTATCCCTCTTAACCATGGGATCAGCATTGATTATGTATTTTATAGTTTGTCGAAACTTTATGTTAGAGGTTATAAAAAACTTGTGGTTTTCCAAAACCTCCGTAACCGGCACAAAGAATCGCTTCAAGTCTCGCGGCGCTACGTTCATTAGGGTCCGACACCAATCTATTAAATAGTCACTGTAGTAATATCTGTCTCTACAAATCTGTAGAGTATGGCAGACGTTGTTTTCTATAAAATTGGCAGAAATTTTCATCTGTTGTCTCATTATTTTCTCCTTCAACGTCTGCTGTAGCCATGGCGTAAACATCATCAATTTCCCCTTCACGTTTTTAATGTGATACCTTAACACCTTTTCCAGTATATAATTTGAAACTTGCATGAAATCTAACATAAAGTGATCTGTAACATTGATTGGTTTCCCTTCAAGCATAGCCTTAAGTTTGGTATTAACTATCTCTGTATATTTTTCTTCGATGTTATTGAATGCTTTTTTGACGTCTGCAATATCAGCACGATATAGATCATAATTATTCATAACATTGGACCTTACGTTTCTCAGTTGCTCAGTCGACATTTCTATTAGAACGTTAACGAAAGTGTCAAACAGAACCGTGTCGTTGCTCGATACTTCGATGTCTTCTGGTTCCGCATAGTTATCTGCATTATAACGTATTTCTTGCATTTTATGAGGTAGAATTTGGAAATAGACCGAGTCCGCCGTTCGAGTTCTTGCAGCGCCGGAAATTGTATCTGTATCGAAAATAATACTTTTAGGTTGGCAATATAGAAGTTATCGGTGTGACCATAGCACGAATCTTTATTTTCTTTAGTTATTTCTTTCTAGGCCAGAAATGACTCCAGAAGACTATCGGTCTTAATAATCTATCTATGTATTAATCTAAAAATGAATTGCTGTTCATTGGTAACCGCGTCACTTGAGAACGGCGGTACCGATTTGGCTATTTTTGTTTCAAAATGTTAGTAGGCCGAATAAGGTTTTTAATGGAAAGACGGAAAATCCATAACGTCTTTTTTTCCTGAAGGATTTTGTTTGAACTTTTGGACAGGACAATATCGGTTGGGTCAGCTAGGTACATAATAAAAACAGCATAAATAGGCGTCTTCTTAAACGTATTTTGATTGGGACGCAAATAACATTTTGAAGACCTAGATTTGAACGAGTTTCGGTTTTTATTTGAGTGAGTTTTTCAAGTCTGTCTTGTAGCAGTTACTTTTTTTTTTTTTTTTCAAATGTCTCTTAATATTGGGAATTTTAACGCCCACAGAGTGACTCAGAATCATCATCTTTCAGCCGAAAGACGTCAACTGCTGGACATATTCTTCCCCCAAACGTTGCCACATAAACCGGTACTGTGTTTACCCACATTGGAACAACATTTCTAATGAAACGTTATTATTTTTATTGCTGATTGGGCCTGGATAGCGATATATGACCATGATAAACAAAATTAAAATAAACTATATAAGAATTATGATGAAACTTTGTATTAACCCTGTTGAATGTAGGTCAAATATTATCCATCATTTACTACGAAAAAAACATTTAAGAAATTATACAACTGGAACTCACATAACGAAACAGTATGAAACACGACAATTATCTCAGTGTAAACCATGGTTACTGTTTACACTATATGCCTGAAAACCCATTTCGATTAGATTTATATCCGTAGTTAAAGTTATAGTTTACCGTCGCTGGTTATTGAAAAAGAGGGTAGTAAAATGTAAGGCAAGCAGAGACTGAACGCCTGTTAGAGCATAATGCGAGCTGAGCAGAGAGTTGCATGGTTCATTAAACTGGGAAAGATTTATACAGGCCTTTTTTATAGGTCGCTAACTCGGTATGTTGGTGTAAATGAGCGTTTCTAATTGCTTTTTGTTGGTCTAGCTAAAAGTTGAAAATGGCGAAAACGGCTCGACCAATTGGTCGAGCCGTTTTCGAGTTTTGAAACTGGTATGGCCGGAGAAGGTTGTAAAATGCATTGCAACGTATTAGCTAGTGTTCAATAAAAATCTATCTGCTTTACCTTTTCCCAACTAGGTACGTTGTAGTCGACTTCCTGTCTAACCAAAGACCAGTACATTCATGGAGCGACTGCCTAACTGACCCCCACAACCCAGTCACTCACACACTCCCTCTTGGTAAGACTGGTTGTCTAACTGACCCCCACAACCCAGTCACTCACACACTCCCTCTTGGTAAGACTGGTTGTCTAACTGACCCCCACAACCCAGTCACTCACACACTCCCCCTTGGTAAGACTGGTTGTCTAACTGACCTCCACAACCCAGTCACTCACACACTCCCTCTTGGTAAGACTGGTTGTCTAACAGACCCCCACAACCCAGTCACTCACACACTCCCTCTTGGTAAGACTGGTTGTCAGAGTTTTGGGCTTCTGACTGCCTGTAACGACTGTCACGAATGTCTGTTACCTTGTGGTGCCCTAACAGCTGATCGGATTTCTATGAAATTTGGCACACGGGTAGACCGACCATGAATGGATTTTTATTCCTGGAGTTGTTCCCTCGCGATAATTTTGACCTCCACGGGGGCGAATCCGCAGCCAAAAGATAGTATGGTATAAAATTGCTAAACTTTTTCATAGGTATATGTTGACATTCAACGTGGCTGCCAGTCTCTTTGGCACGTTTCCTGATGACAGCGATATGGAGGAGTACTTTGACGCTTTAGCGTAATTTGTACAGTTAGTCCTTTAATATAGTACGTAGTGTAAATAAAGAAAGAAAATACGTATTCTTAATAACGAACGGACGGGTTTGTACGGTTAATAGTTAGTTGTTTAATAAATTGCTATTGTAATTTGGAATTTTCTGCTACGAGTATTACATATATTAAAAGGTATAAATCACATATTTGATTTGAAATATAACACTTACAATTAAAAAAATACGTTTTGTAGAACTACAAACTTACCTCTTTACATCCTTTTGAACGTATAATCATACAGTTATTTGGCAGGTTATATTTAGTCACGTCTATTTTATATTTTTCATCATCTGTTTCCGTTCCTTCCTGTTCACCCTTTCCTATAGGTTCACCCGTTCTTTCCAGTTCATCCGTTCTTTCCGGTTCAACCGTTCCTTCCGGTTCATCTGTTCCTACCGGTTCATTCGTTAATTCCAGTTCATACTTTTCTTTCGGTTCACCCATTCCTTCTGGTTCATGCAATCCTTTCAATTTAACCGATTTTCCCGGTTTATCCGTTCTTTCTGATTCATCCGATGTTTCCGGTTTTTTAGTTGTTTTTCTTTCGGTTCGTTGTTTCCGTTCAAGTCTTTTTTCGAATCGCTTTTGACGTTCGGATCTATGCCGATTTTTCCGTTTCAGACGATGTTTACGTTCCTGTCGTATTCCGCATCGCTGATGACGTTCGGATGTAAACTGATGTTCCGAGCTATGCCGTTGTTCCGAGCTATCCCAATGTTCCGAACTGTCACTATTTTCTGAACTATCCCGATGTTTTGATTTGTCTCTGTATTTAGAAGTTTTACGATGTATCATTTTTTTCTTGCATTTCGAGCTGTCCCAAACTACCGAAATATCACTATTTTTCGATCTATCCCAAAGCTCCGAACTATCACTATCCGAATTTATCGAACTGGATAGTTCTGAATTTTCAGTTTTTTCCCGATGATCCAAACTATCCCGATGATCCAAACTATCCCGAAGTTCCGGTTCATCTCGTTGTTTCGATATGTCCTGATATTTAGATGTTACCGTATGTTTTAATGATTCCTGTTGTTCGGATCTATCCGTACGTTTCAATTGTTCCTCATGTTCGAAACTATCCGAATGTTTCGTTTTTTGTTGCTCTTCGGATCTATTCGTATATTTCGATCGTACCTCATAATCGGAATTATCCCGATGTTTCGATTTGTCTCGATACTTAGATGTTTCCGTATGTTTAATTTTTTTCCGAAGGTTCGTTTCATCTCGATGTTCCGAACGACTATCACCATTTTCCGAGCTTAACCAAACTAACGCAATATCACTATTTATCGAACTGCTATCGAGTTCCAATCCATCCCTATATTCTGATATTTCCCGATGATCTAAACTATCACGATGTTCCGAACTATTTCGATGTTCCGATCTATCACGCTGTTTCGATTCGTCCCGATATTTCGAATCTTCCCGTTGTTTCGATTCTTCCCGAGGTTTTGATTCATCCCGGTGTTTTTCCATGGTTCCAGAAGACGAACCACTTCCAATCCCTTCCGACTACCTGGAGAGATAATTATTTCAAAGCTCAGTTTACCTGAAACAAAAAAAAAAAGAATTGAGTAAAGTAGTCTTAATTGAATTCTTAAACAAATATTGGTATTTTTCAACCACATAAAAATCATCAAGAAGTTTATAACTATTTAGTGCCTACTTTAAAAAAACTTTTTTTTTTTTAATAAAGGATGAATAACGTTTACGACAATTACTACCACCTAGTAATAACAAAAAGTTTTGGCACTTAGATAACGTCAGAAGTTAGGTGAGTTTGCCCGGGACCCTTGCCCGAGGCGGACGTGTTTTCAACATATGGCGCGATTTGTTTGCCTGTGCATCTGTGTCGAAATTAAAATAATTTAAAACCGTGCAAAAGTGGTATACGTGCGTTCCTGATTCCCAGCCTGCGGTTGAGGAGACTACCTCGAGCTAGCTAACCTGGTGAGATCGTTCCTTATATTTGAGGCGTTTGCCTTCGAAGCTGTATATGTAAACTCTTAGGTACGCGCTGCCCCTGAACAGTTCTCTAACTGAAATCGCGCTACTTCTATGCCTTCACCATAACTCTTGTTATTTTAGAAATTATGTATTATAGCTCTACAAACCCTATGTCAATGAATCGGAAATTAAAATTAAAGCATTGTTTTAAAATGTTTTAAAAAGTATTTTGTAGCAAAACGCTTACAAAAATTTGCTTCAGGTAGTTACCCGAGGGTGTTTGGGTTACCCCAAAAAAAAAAAAAAAAAGGTTTGTCACAAATGGTCGGTCCCAGTGCTAAGTGTTAAGTGCTGCAAAAACATTTAGTGATCGAATGAGTTTTTTTTTGTTCCGTCTTGGTAGAAAGTGAATGTCGCGCCGCGACGAAGCCGCGCTGTACACCCAGCCTGCGCGTGCAGACCGCTCGCAATGTGTTGTATTGGGTTCGATTCCCAACATGCTGTCCGGATTGAAGCGTAGACTTCTTCAGCTTTTATTTGAGTGAGGCAGGTAGCCATAATATATGGAAATCATAACTTGCAAGCAATGATAAAGTAATAGGAGAATAATGATAAGAAGATAAAAAGAGTATAATGAATTCCGGAAATTATCGAAGAGCGGATAAGTAATCTTTAATAGGTAGCACAGCAATTAGTTGACATATGACAGGCATGCGTTGAATTGCAGACAAAATTGCCAAAATGATTTAATAAAACTGCAATCTCTTTTTCTACTGTCTGCTACCATCACTGGCTCAGCGTAAACAATGCCACAATACAAAAATGAATACCTTGTAACACAAGTAATAATATGTTATTTACCACCAACACCTAAGATATTGGAGTATGGATGTTTGTTACTCTTTCACGCAAGAGCTGCTGAGCGGATTTGGATGAAATTTGGCGCACGGATGGTTTATGAAATGGATTAACACATAGAGTACTTTTTGTCCCGATGCTCCGACGGGATCGGGATTTGTGCGGGTGAGGCCGCGGGGAGCAGCTGGTAAGGTATCATTTTTTAAAACTATGAAATCTTACGCATATTATTAAGTTACTAAAAACGGTGCGTTACATGTGCGTTTTTTTAACTATTTTTTCAACAGTTTCGTTAGCCATAGCGATGATGTGTTATGATAATGAATGACTAGGCGCGAATTAAGGAACAGCTGATGCGAAGACAACAGGGAAGCACGTCGCCGAGTTATCAGATGTTATAGTGATGTGAAGGAACTGCGTAAACAGGTGGATTATCTAACCGTTATATTCTAGCGTTATAAGAATAGAAGTGATTTTAGAAAAAATATAAGGCAATTAATAAGAATGATTGCCTGCTAAAAGACTTGAAGACAAACGAAAACACTTACTTGAATATTGTTAATTAAACATATGAAATAAGACTAAGTAAACGAATAAATAAGGAATAACTTATATATATAAGGAATAACGAATAAATGTCTAAACCATCCACTGGATAAACGATGGTCTGCAGTTTTCCTCCTTCCTTGCCCGCGAAGACGAGTCGAACATTCGACGGGTCCGAAGCCCGACGCCGGTCGACGTCTGGATGACCTCGTCCTCTGGGCGTGTGCAGTGCTACGCGAAGTTTCTTCAACAAGGTATTGATGATTCCTGCTGGATCTGTCCTCGCTGAAGACCGCAACTGAAGAGCTTTTTTTTTTTTTTTTTTTCCTTTTTTTTTTGAGACCGTTTCGTTTGAAATTAACAGGACGAGATCCTTGAAGGACCAATGCTAGCGCGGGGAGCATCTAAAGAGTGGACTCCTGTATTTTAGGCAAGGGTTTAATGCCGTGCTTATAACAATAATAAAACCGTTCCTGACAAACAGCTAATAATGAAACTAAAGTAAGAGGAGTATCGTCCGCCGCGATGAAGACAGAGGAAGTAGTGTCGTTACCGCGCTGCGCCTCAGCCTGCCGATGACGTGCTAAACACTCTGCCTGCGCGTGCAGACCATGCGCAATGTGTTGAGTTGGGTTCGATTCCCAACAGTGCCCATTCTACTTTTGGATACTTGGAATAACAGCTGATCAAGACTTGAACGAGAGCTCAAGACATACAAAATTTCGACAAGAGCGCTTCAATTATTGGATGGACACGGTGGAAGATCAAGAACGAGATATACAAAAACCGGAAACGGTTACTAGCGAGACCACAGACGAAGACATTGAAAAGTTTGAAAACAGCAACATTTAGCACAGAAGAGCAGTGACATAGTAAACAGCCGAGAAACCAGTTGAACTCCGCTAGACGATTCACCGATGAAGCTCGACCTGAATCAACCCGGCTGCGACGTCGTTAAAAGATGCCCTCCCACAGACAAATATCACCCGCCTCTCCACTATTCCAATGCTAATTTTAGGGTGCACTACTCGATTGGCTCTCATTCTCCTTCCTATCCTAAGGGCACGTCCACCACCCTACCATTAAAGCGCCCCCCGGTCTATTCCTTGATATGCAATGGTCTTTGTAGCACCATGAAGCATGAGGCTTCAATGGCTAGTGCAAATCTTGGGGTTCATTCGATTAATCGAGTCTGGTCAAACCACGCTGGGGTCGGTGCATTTCATTCATTCATTCATTCATTAGATAACGCCAGAAGTTAGGTGCACGGTTCAAATTAGCTGATTCCTTTATAGAAGAGCCGGCAAAAACCTCTGTAGTTCCTCTTTATTCGACCTTAATTTATATTAATGTTGTTTGTTTGTGAGTTTGTATGTAAGTGGTTATCTCTGGAAGAACCACTTGGATTTGATAGCCCGATTTTTGCCAAGCCGAGCAAATAGAAAAACTAGGAACGCTAGGCGAAAGCGGGCAAGCGCTGGGCGCTGCGGTGCGAAGGGCAGAAACTAGTTACAAATATTTCAAAAAATTACAACTTTAGTTGATATTTTTAGTAAGTTGTAGAGTTACAAAATTCAAATATCTATTTCTCTCAAATACAATGGATCACTTTGTGTAAATTATTTCATCACCACTGCTCTCAAAACGGTGAAATAAAACATCATGAGGAAACCGGCATGTCTTATAACCAAAAATTCGAGGACATGTGGCGTCTACCAACCCGCACTACCTTTTCGCAAACAAGCCAATCTACGTATATATGAACCAAAGTCGGTTTAGGTACACCATTTGTCACCGATTTTTATGATCTTTGATTCCTTGGATTAGTCTCCGCCGCAAATTGTAGCAGTTTAATTAACATAGGAAATATTCACGTAAAAATATTTTTGACAATATTCTACGGCGACGGTACGAAGTTCGTTGGATCAAATAAACACACACAATGTATACAAGCATATTATGAGTTGGATGGTTATATTCTAGAAAAAAAAATGGTGGGCTTAATACTGGCCCTGCGCTACAGACACTTTGCCACATTGCTGTCACACAATTATAGAAACATCAAGCATATTGTAGTAGGTACCTAGGATTATGTAATGTCTTGATTTAAAAGAGTGTCCCTTGAGTTTTTTGCCCGTTCTTCTTCATAATGATCTACGTATTGGAATGGGCAACTTGCTTCCACTTTCTAACTTACTGACCGACTCTGACAATTTAAAAGTGCCTGTAAATGGTTTATTTGAAATAAATGCTTTAAGTTTGAGTCGGAATTTATTTTGCGTTCCGAAGAGTAGATTACCATGGAATGGAAAAGGATGGGTAAGAAAATCCATCTTAATTAAATGTCTGATCATAAACAAGGAACTAAATAAACATGTAGGCCACACAATGACACATTGATCGAATATCTCCTTGCAAAAAGTTTCATCCAATCAGTGTCGTTATTCTATATCCGAACTCCCGGCGTTCCGATGTTGGGTCATAACTAAACTTTTACCGGGAGGCAGTGTTCATATTGGACTAGCCAATCGCCGTTCTTGGTGCGTTATGTTCTATCCTGCATCCGTTGTTCTTTTGTGTATGTTAGTTCCTTTTTCCATGGAGTGTGACGGAAAAATGCCAATAAAACTAGAAGTAGTACTTGATTTGCGAAGTATGAATATCGTTCATCCGGGGGTGATGATTACTAAGAACAGATCTTAAATTTCAGGAAAGGATTTTTGCAAAAAACTTGATGGTCCCAGGAGATTTTTAGAGTAAAGAAAATTATGGAATAGAATAGAAATAGTTCATTTGCACAATATTATATACAATATTATAAGTAGAAGTATCAGCGCCAACCCTCGTTAAGATCCCAAATTATACAATTACTTGTGAGTAATTAGATAACTAATTATAAAGATGAAGTGTGAGTAAAATTAAATATACAACATTGTTTCCACTGAAAGACGACCAAAGCAAGTGTTTCTACTTGAGTTTCTGAGTTGTAAGTCATTGTATCGAATACCTTGTTGTGATAATACACGGCTGCCCTAACACACTGTCACTTGAACGACTGGGAATTAATCAAATCAGCCTAAAGCAATGCACTGTTGGACATAGGCCTCTCCCAGACTGCGCCTCAACACCCTGTTCTCCAGTTTCCGCATCCAGTTGGTCCCAGCCACCTCTTTTAGGCCGCCGATCCCTCCAGCTGGGGGCGTCCCACACGACGCTTGCCGATACGCAGTCTCCACTGGTAAAGTTTCTAGGTATTTACCTAGTAAAATTGAATGAAGCAATAAAAAAAAAGATCATTGCGTAATTTTGCATAACTTGTTCCCTTGTATACTCGTACGATGCGTTTTCTGATGTTGTCTTTCCTACTGTCAATACGGTATAGATAACAGGTAAATAAAATTAGTGATTTATGCTAAAGCAAATCCGATGAAGAAACATCTTTCAACAGAAAATAAGTTCAGATTTAATTTGATTGAATGATTTAGTCTGATGAGCAGGTAATTGAACTCAAACACAAAGATTTTCATTGATTTCAAACTAGCTGTTCGTGCCAGGCGTCGCTCGGGGTGAATTTCATACAAAATTAGCATCAAAATTTGGATTTTCAAAAAAAAACTTTCATACAAGTCTTGTCCTGACAATTACAAACACAACAAAAAAGAATTGGCCTAAAAGGTGCTGCCGCTTTGAAGTGATGCGCGGACAAACATTTTTGACAATTGATTTTTAAAGAGAGAAGAGAAGAAGAAAAATCGGTCAGTTAGAAAGATGAAGCTCGTTGCAAATTCCAAAGCGTAGTAGATACCTATGGAGAAGAACGGGCAAGAAACTCCATGGTCACTATTTTAAAGCAAAATCTTGCTACAATAGTTATTAAGGCTGTGCATTGGAAAACCAAGACAATTGCGCCGAAACTCATGAATAATAACTAGCGAAATGTAGGTGTATAATATGCACATATGTGCCTTAGTGCAATGTCAAAGTCAAAGCATTTATTTCAAATAGGCACCAAGAAGGCACTTTTGAACGTCAACATTTACATTAAAATAGAATTGATTCTAGGCCGATTTCACCAATGAAACTGAACTGTGTTTTATATGTGCTGAACGCGTTCAGTTTCATTGGTGAAATTTGCACTTAGCCTTCGGGGAAAATACAGGCGTGATATTATGTTATGTCATCTCTGAATGTTCATCAAATAAATAATTCATCATAAATTTTCTTTTCAGGTGAGTGCGCCCGCGCGCGATGCAAGTCTCGCAACGCTTTCGCACTCAACTCATGAGTCGCGCTCCGACTGTGACGTCAGACCGATACTGTTATCTCTGATAAGAGCGCGTTATCAATTGTATAACAGTTATGACTTTGTGTTCGCGTTGTTTGTGTTACTCGTGTAAACAATCGTGGACAGAATATTCAATGACAGAATGAAGAAGAATATTGAATGTTTAGGTGTATTTTGAGAATTATTATTCTGTAGGACGCAAAGTTTGCCTACGTAATATTTTAGTTAGTTAGTTACGAGTATAATGTGTGTAGGTAAGTCGTGAAGGTACTTGAAAGTAAAACAAAAATTTTAAACCTTATTTGGCTAAACTTACCGTTTTTGGAGACCGAAAAGCCTGCTTGGTCTGAGCGTTTTAGGGATCAGTATTTACCGACAGCACTTTAATAACTTCTTATAGTAATAACATAACTTCACTCGTGTGTAGCGGTAGGCAGAGGTGTACCTATAAAACACCCACATTTCGTGATTTCGCCAGTCATGATTAGGTAAGTACACATTACGTGTTAGGGGAGGTATCTTGAAAAAAAGTTGTAATGTTTTATTTTACCATTTTGTTGTAATGTTTTATTTTACGATTTTGTTGTAATGTTTTATTTTACCATTTTACCATTTTGTCGGCGTGACTATTAAGTACATTCTGTGAAAAAACTCGAAAAAGTTTTGGCAATGGATGATTTGTTTATGGTTCCAATTTAATATTTTGTGGTTGTTGTTAGTTTAGCAAAACTGTTTTCCATTTTGGCGCGGGGTTTGTGTTGCATCTGTTATTTAGAATAAATAGAGTCCTGTTTTTAGTTAGATAATATCTAGTGTGTACTGCGAATTTCATACTGGTCAAAAACATCGAACAAAGAGTTCGTCTTAAATTTTGCATCGCCAATGGAATTCCGTGTTCGGAGTCACTGAACATGTTACAGAAGGCACTTTTATGAGTGGTACAGTAAGCCTTCAAAAGTGCATACGCACGTTAAGAGTCGTAATGCTGTAAACTCGCGGTACGACTGTATGTGTTTAAACGACACACGCAAACAAAGATATTCAGTTTTCTGTGGTCTACCTACACACTTTTATTATCTAAGAAAACAAGATTAACGAGACAAGTATCGAATGGTTTTCTAACCACTTCAAGTAATTTCATTAAAACAAACAAAAATTGTTAATTTTAGGTGACAACATATCAAAAACTATAAATAGATATTATTTGAAAATAACATCAAGCTTAATCCGCAGGCGCATGTGAGATTCGAACTCTGGGCTTGCCATAATCACTCCTACCCAAGCACGGTAACGACTAAGCTAGCATGCATATGTTAGGTTAGTTGGAATTATGAACTACTATCAATTACAGACAAAGTGAGTGTGTGTGCGTGTTTGTAATATAGAAACAACTTATTGAAGAAGGTCGTAAGTGAAACCAAAGCATCAATCTATTGCTTTGTGAGATCGCTTATGGATTTATGTGGTCGAGATGTGATGGAAGATTTTCCTCGCTCTGATGGCCATCAACGTCTTCAACTGAAGTAAACATCGCAAAAGTGAAGTAAATAGTGACTGAATCCTCATTCAAGTTTGAGAGAGAGCCGCTGAACTTTCTGTGTCACACGAGTCGATTCGTACCATTTTAAATAATCACTTGGGTATGAAACATATGTATTGCCGCTCGGCTAGTCCCAAAAGACCTGAATTTTCTCCAAAAACTCAATCGTACAAAGGAACCTTAAGAAGGACTAACCATCACTATTACAAAATAGTGCAACATACAAGGTCCCCATCGACGCGTTAACTGAAACCATGAAGTCAGCACATTTCATTCTAGATAACCGGCTAAAATAGAAACAGCTGTTTCATAGAACTGCAATATCTACGCGGTCTTAATGTATCAAGCAGCTATTTTTTGACAAAATGACCGATGAACAAAAGAAATCCGTAATTTTGACTATTCTATCTGACATTTTAACTATTCTTCTGTCGACATAACCTGTACCCTAATTGCGAAATACACAATGAATCGGAATATGAATCGTTTTGAAACAGATTGCTAATACATTGCTTCATAAGTTCGACAAAAATATCAGCTCAACAATGTAAATAACGCAATGAATGTTGTTGAACTGCCAAAATACAACAGATTAGTCGTAATCGTTTACGAAAATGTGTTACGCAATTAGGCTGCAGGTACTGAATACAGTGCAGGTGGTTAAGAATCATGTACTGAATCCATTAAACAGGTTACTTTGCGAACTCCCTGCCAGCCTGTACAGCGTTTGCATAATTATTATTTATCGATCTGTCGTATCATTGAGCGTTGCAAATAGCAGGGGTATCGCTGTAGTGTCCCTGAGATCGTCACCATGTACTTACAAAGAATAGTTACAGCTGCGCTGTTCGCAACCAACAATATTTCTTCTGACCTACTTGATACTCTAGCTAGTATCAAGTACGTATCCGAACCACTCAGTTTTCTTTTAAATATATTTCCAAAGCATTTCTGACTCAAGTCACAGGAACACACATCGTATAAAAGTACTGGGTATTTCAATATTGACGTTTATGTTTTTAGTCACAAGGATAGCTGTAGAAAAAGCAAGCTTTTCAGCGATGGAAAAATAGGTTTTGATTTTGGTTTTTTGGTGATAAAAGGATTTAATTATAGTACACCCACTTTTCGCCAGTTATGTTTAAGTCAAGTATTACCTGAATAGGGGGCGAGCCTATTTCCATCGACCGTGCACAAACCCAGACTCCGGGCTGCTACTGAGAAATTCCAGATAGAAAAACTCAATAACACATTGCCCGACCTGGGAATCGAACCCAGGGTCTGACGCTCAGTAGTACTGATTGCGACCACTAGACCAACGAGGCAAAAAAAAAAAACAGTAAGTGTTCCAATAGCGAATGATAAAGTTATGAACTAAATGCAACTTTAATTATCTTGAATAGTATCGCTCGTTTCGATCTACCGTATTGTTTTAAATATCTTTGACATCGACCGAGAAATACCCTCACAAAGCGACGTTCAAAACCACCAAGACTCTCTTGAAATTCTACTACATTCCCTACAACCAGTGGTATCTCTGCTTAATCTGCCGACCCCACAAAGGCGAGCTAATCAAACGCTACTGAAGTACTGCTGTATGTTGTTGAACGCTATATAGCGATAGTTTAGCAGTTTCCAGCCGACTTAAGCGTCTATGGACTAGAGAACGTCCTTTGAATTTTGTGTTCATGCGTTCAATCGCAGGACTTTGCTTTGGCTTATTAGTCGATTCGCACGAATTTACTCGCCCGAACCGACACTTGAAATATGACACAATACACGTACGTTTTTCTTAACTTTATAGCATAAAATTCAAAACGCGCCAGTTGGCACGCTTTGAAGTAAACGTATTTCTGGAATTGACGATTCGCCCACAAATTAATTAACTTCATTCGAATCGCCTACAGAAAATAATACATTAACTAAAAGTGTCGATTCACCCGTTTCTTGCGAGTAAGTGCGAATTTCACCAGAGAAACCGAACGAGTACAGCTAATCTAAAACGCGTTCAAGAGCTGTCAGTGTCATATATACAATAAGGCTTCTGCTGATCCCCTCAACAAGACTTGAAGATTCAAAGTGAATGGTAGTTAAAGCAATTGGAATGCTTGGCAGTGGATCTACAAATGCCGCGCGTGTGATAAGACGAGGTATTTAGCAGTAACTAAGTACTAAGCTGTAGGTAGGTGTGTTGGTACGTTCACTATACTGATTGCGAGTACGGTAACTGTGTTTTCATATAATACTGCAACTAAGCTACACTTTGAAGTAAGCTGGAGAATGTTGCTTTGATTCCAAATCCAAAGAGGGAGTTGTAACGGCAGTTTCCTTTTTGTTCATAGAAAATGGTTTGAAAGTGAATTTGTTTTATACCATTTATTATAGAAGATATGTATAGATACTTTTATGAGCTGATATAAGGATATACGGTTCACATCAACCGGATTTACGGTTAACAAGAGGATGATACAATGTATACCTAAGTACCAACATAATTGGATGTTTGACATCATTCGCTAACATAGTTAATTACGGATTTTTCCTTATTAGTACAATATTATTGCATTGTTGCTGTGACAATAGTTTGTTTTCATAGAATATATAGTTAACTATAAATGTTCAGAGTTATTTGATGATAATAATAGGAGTGTGGTTGAGCCCTACACATTATTAGGCGATTTAAAAAAACAACGCTGGTGGTAGGACAGGACATAAAGGTATCGCTTGCATAAAAGTAAATCACAAATAATTTAAGGTAACCTAACCTATTCTAGTATGGTTGAAGGCTTGTTAGAAAACGTCGGAATAATGCCATCTATCAGTATGATGAAGTTTGATTTTTGAATCTTAAACTGTAGCAATCTTTAGATTTGCGAAGACAGGAAATTTCATGAGATTTTTCTTTAACAAACCTTCGCTAACTGGTTCCTGGGTCCTTGAATGCCGTAGCTCCGTTAACCTAAACGATCGAAATGTCTACGTAATTTCAAATTTTTGGTAGGCCTTCGGAAAAGCTGATAATACATCAATACACAGCCATTAACATGGTATAATTGATACCTTCTTGTCTTCGTTACGAGTTTACCCATAGAGTGTAGAATAATAAAGACAGATCGTCGCGCTAGTGCAAATAATCGTTAAATACTGTCGTCCAATGAGGATGTCAGTAATTGTGTACCTACGAAGTTTAGTTGACATTTCGAGCGCCTTCTTATGTACCTATGCGTATCATTCGACACTCAAGAGGTTTAAAAAACATTAAAACGTGCTTATTATGGACCTGTTGCCAACTAAATAAGGGTAAAAAATAGGAGACTAGCAAATTAACAAGGTAAAGCCCTCATGTTTCATTTGCAGAACGAATTAATTAGTATGTTTTTATTATTTATTTTAGTACGTCATTAAGCAAAGTGAATTTCAGCAGTTGTTATCTTGTTACATAAATAAAGTACTTGTATCCTCGTTTAACTGTTCTGTGCCTCCAGCAATCCGCCTAGCTTTTCTCAACTATTTAGGGGTCGACTTCTAGTCGTACCGGATCAATCATATCAATCAAAATCTTTTATTCCACATAAACCCACATGGGCACTTACGAAACGTCAGAAGCTAGGTGCGCGGTTACACTTGGTTGCGTCGGATGCGCGGGTCGGATGCAGCATCTTACCAGTTTTTTATATGTATACAGGGTGGCACGGACATTGGGGCGAAACAACAACACAATGAAATCATAAACTGAATCCATGGTTTCCAGCCTGTACCTGTGTCTTGTTTATAATATGGTCTCGATTTGTAACGGATGTCCTCGACCCGACCGCGGTAGACGTACCTTAAACTGCGATCGACCCGTACTGCTGTTATTATTTATTTGCATAATATACACTCAATTACAGGCTCTGCTGAAAACTTAAGAGTACATGAGCCTGTTAGGGCGCAACAAGAATACACATAACTTTACACATTACATTACATACACGCAACACACACACATGCACATGGTCAAAGGCAAAGCATTTATTTCAAAATAGGCACATAAAAGGCACTTGTGAACGTCAACATTTACATTATAATAGAATTAATTCTAGTCGCCCCTTCCAAGCCCCCCTCAGACCCAGACGATAACCGACTGGAGGAAAGTAAGCGAAAGACTGAAATCCACCACGTCGCCTCACTTAGACACCATCCCCGATCACTTGGTGTCAGTCGCCGACACGACGGCCGCAATCGACTCGTTTACAGAGCACGTACAATCCGTATTGACGGATTGTTCACGGGAAGTTCTGGTGATGGAAGACTATCGCTGGAAACTACCTACTGACGTACGTGACCTGATAACCGAGAAGAACGCGGCCATCCGTGCCTACGACTCCTTCCCTTGTGAAGCGAACAAAGCCCACATGCGCCATTTACAGCGTGCTGTAAAGAAACGCATAGGGGAGGTTCGCTCTGAGGGCTGGAACAAGATGCTCAGTGAACTCGAGCCCACTCATCAAGCCTTCTGGCAATTACAGAGGAAATTGCGTTCCTCAGAAGAGGTCTCTATGCCTCCTCTCATCCGCCCCGACAATAGTGTCGCTTTCGACAGTCCCGACAAGGCTGAATGTCTTGCTGACAGCCTAGAGTCCCAATGTTCTCCCAGCTCCCAACCAGTAGACCAAGCTCACCTGAACAAGGTCGACGCTGAAGTCGAACGAAGAGCCTCCCTCGCTCCCGTTGAAGACCCTGATGATACTCTGCCTCCCGTCACTCCAGACGAAGTGCGCGACATCATTAAAGGGCTCCACGCTCGTAAGGCCCCCGGTTCGGATGGTATTACCAATAAGGTATACAAACTCCTCCCTGCCCCGCTAATAATGCTTATGACCGCCATCTTCAATGGCGCCTTGAGCAACAACATTTTCCCACAAGCATGGAAAGAAGCCACCGTCATCGGTATCCCAAAGCCAGGCAAGCCAAAGTCTGAGCCCTCCAGCAACCGCCCTATTAGTTTACTCAATGTTCTCGGCAAAATCTACGAGAGGCTTTTTTATAAGCGTCTCAAAGACTACGCCGAAGCAAAGAGCCTCATACCAAACGAGCAGTTTGGTTTCCGTAGCCAACACTCGGGCACCCAACAGGTCCACCGTATAGCAGAGCACTTATGCGCTGGTCTGCAGCGTAACGCGACGACGGGTGTGCTATTCTTCGACATAGCGAAAGCCTTCGACAAAGTCTGGCACAACGGCTTGATATACAAGCTCTACCAACTAGGAGTGCCAGATCGTCTCGTGCTCATCTTACGAGACTTTTTGTCGAACCGGACCTTTCGCTATCGCGTCGAGGGAGCACTCTCGTCCCCTCATCCTATTCGCGCCGGTGTCCCTCAGGGTTCCGTACTATCTCCTCTCGCCTTCACGCTGTTCACTAGCGATATCCCAAAAAGTAAAAAGGCTCAGTTGGCTCTCTTCGCCGACGACACTGCCGTTTACTATACCGGTCACTGTCCCAACGCTATAGCTCGTACTCTCCAAACCTCCGCAAACGTCTTAGGCGCTTCCGGAAATGGAGAATCGAGGTCAACCCCGATAAGAGTCAGGCGGTTCTCTTCTCGAGACGTCGTCGACTCCCTCCCCCACTTCCCAGCCCGATCACTATGTACGGCAAGCCAATCCCTTGGGAGAAGCAAGCCAAATACCTAGGCGTGATCCTCGATGAGAACCTTACCTTTAAGGCTCATATTAAGGCGGTTCGCGCGCGCGCCTCCTTCGCTCTTAGCAGGCTCCAATTCGTACTGACAGCCAGTAGTAAACTGTCCCTCAAATGCAAGCTCCGCATCTATACCGCAGTCATCCGTCCCATCATGACTTATTATTATTATTGCGTTTATTTCGGATCATACATTGGTTAACACACAATCCATATAGTATTAGTAACAACGACTTAAAAACTATGTTAGTAAAACTTACAACCTAACCTAACAACAACTAATACCTACGTGGCTCAACACAAGTTGGCACGTGCCTCTGCACCCAGTGCCTAATAAAGGGGCTGTCCACCTTGTCAAATAATGTTTTTAGGATGCTGTTGGAGCCTCCGCGCAACCTACCCATTATTGACGCCGCCCTTTTTCTCATTATGGCATGAAAATCATCAACACGGGCTTCCGCGAACATCTGCGAGGCACTGCAGAAGCGCGGAAGCCCCATCAACATCCTAAATCCATTGTTATACTGAACGCGTAGGGCGTTGTAGGCCCTCCGAGTATACTTCACCCACAAGCTGCACGTGTAGAAGGTTTGGCAGTAGGCCTTAAAAAGATACACCTTCACAGCCCCACTACAGCGTGCAAACCTGCGGGCTACCATATTGCAGCGAACCGCCATCGCCCTACGCTCCCTGTCCAAATCTGCATCATCAGATAAGTCCTCCGTGATCACATGTCCTAGGTAGTTCACCTGAGCAACACGCTGCACTGGTGTCCCACTTATAGTCACTGGAGGAACGTTACCTAACGATGCATGTTTACACTTAAAAATCACCATTTGCGATTTCTTGGCGTTGTATGTAAGCCCATGTGTCGCAGCATAGGATTCACATACAACAAGCAATTTCCGGAGTGCACTGATTGATGGGCTCAGCAGCACCATATCGTCTGCATAACTCAGATTATTAACCATTACACCATCTATTGAACAGCCGACATTGGTTCTGCTGAGCTCATCAATTAGGTCATTTACGTACAGGTTAAACAAAGCAGGCGATGTCAACCCACCCTGTCTCACTCCACACTCCAACAAGTACGGCTCGGAATACACATTATTCCACCTCACTCGATTTGTTTGCGAGCCGTACCAGAACTTCAACAAGTTAACTAGCTCTGTAGGAAAATTTAAGCTATGAAGTTTAGACCATAGCTTCTCATAGGATACGAGGTCAAAAGCCTTTGAAAGGTCAAGAAAGGCAGCATAAACTGTCGTCTTTCTGTCCGTATAATAGCTTACAGTCTGCTTGAGCGCCAGGATAGCACTTTCCGTCGAAAGTTTGCTTCTGAAGCCAAACTGCGCATCACTCAACGTCAAATAGCTATCAAGTTGACGCGCAAGCAGACCATCAAATACCTTTCCTACTACCGTAGCCAAGGAGATAGGCCTGTAATTGTTTTTGTCAGAGACATCACCGGTCTTATTTTTAATTACGGGTACTACCACACTTTCTACTAAATCTGCTGGAAGATAGGTATGACGCACACAAAATGTAAAAAGCATTGCAAGTATGCGGTATATATGAGGTCCAGCGTACAACAAGTGCTCTACAGCCAATCCGTCATGCCCCGGAGACTTCCCCTTTGATAAATTGGTCACTACTTGCTTAACTTCCTTAGCATTGAAACCCCAGGGAGCCTGCAAGTCAGACATACCTACCTCTGTCGCACCACGCTCCTGAGTCAACGTGGACTGCACTCTAAAGTGATACACTCCATAAGATGCAGACCCTCCAAAACCGTTTCCTCAGAAGGTTCACGGGTGCCCCTTTCTATGTCCGTAATATAGATCTTCACGTCGACCTCAAAATGCCAACCATAAAACAGTTCATGAAACGCTTATCAAAGCGTTTCTTCGACTGCGGCATCAAACATTCTAACCCCCTGATTACAGCGGCCGCCCGCTACACTCCCTCTCGCATTAGCAGTATTCGCCGACCAAGGCATACTTTAATCGACCCCGACGACGCCACTACCCTCCTCCAGGAGAGTAGTAAGGCCACTAGCACGCTACATAAGCCCAAAACCCGATCGCCGTCCTACCGCCCTCGCCGCCAAGGCCCGCCGCGACGCCCAAATCGACGCCCCTCCCGACCCTTGCTCGAGCCAGCCCGCGCCGCTGAGCCTGTAGCATTAAATTCGTCCGTAAATATTACCAATCCTGATCCAGCTGCCCTCTTCCAGCGACGCCCTAAGCCGAGGTTCGTACCCCACAGGGGGTGCCCTTAGCGTTGTCGCTTAGTTTTAGTTAGTATATAAGTTTAAGTCCTGGCTGGAGGCCTTAATTTATTAGGGAATCCACAGGCAAGTCCGCTTAAGCAGACGACAACCGCATAGGTTGACCTGCGAGATGCCAAACAAACAAACAAAAATCGCCCCTTCTAAAAGGTAATTTCGTATGGAGAAGAATGGGCAAGAAAATCCACCGTTACTCTTTTATTTTTTTTACAATATTTTGTATCCATTATTTATATTTTATATGTGAAGATGATGAACCAAGAATAAAAATACTATACCACAATTGGAAAAAGAATTGAAAATGAAGCAAAGACAGACAAATCAATCACGTGATAGGTGCTCACAAATTTACAAAAAATAACAAATTATACAATTAAATAAGCAACCGTTTTGATTTTGTCTACACTAAATTGCCCCATGGAGCAAGACCAGCATGTTTCCAAGCATTCCTATCTGGGATATAATCCTCTAATTTGTAATATGCTTGTTCAAGAGTGTACTTTTTTATACGATTTTTTAATTTTCTAAACATATACACATTTAACTTAACCACGAGCCCCTCGTTATTTAAGATATTTTTTTCCCACAAACTCCCCTAGCATTTTACAAATATACAGTTATGTATATTGATAAAAATATCACAAACGCAACCTCCAACAAAAAATGCGCGGCTCACTGCATCCATTCAATACATCACGGTAGGAAATGTAAAACTCGCCGGCTTCCCGCTATTTCCTCCCGGAATCCACACAGTTCATGTTCAGAACATGTCATGCACTCTGTGGATACAGAATTTTAATAAAATCTTATGATTTTCCTTAGAAGAGTATAAAGTGCTTAAGTTATTGGGTTTCAAGAGAATGCAATAATGGCTTCTAAGTGTGAAATGAACTTTTTGATTAATAAACTTTTCAATGTCTAGCTGGGACGTAGAATATGGATGGCATTTCTTTTTTATCTTTTGTCTCAGACGCTGTCTGCGTGTTTGCAGACACGTTTGCCTCCTGATGCCTCTTCATAACATAAAACAAAAGAGACAATAGAACTCTTGCCATAGTTACTACACGGAGCGATTTAATTGCCCATGGCATACCATAAGTTGCCTTCACCCAACTTGCATCGTGTAAATGAGGTTTTAGGGATGAAATAGGTAAGTACAGACTACGACTAATAGTACAGAAAAGGCTAATAATAGTAAAATACACTTTCCACTAAATAAATAAAAGGAAAGGAATAAACGTATTATTGAAATCCTAAGAACGGCCTTTCCTTTTGGTGTCCACTTTTAACCCAGAACGGGCTAACAAAATCCACGGATTTATCCGTGAAGATTAAGGTAGTTGTTGTTTGGTTTATTAGGAATGAACTTTACGTAAAGTTTTAACTAAACATTATTCTCATTTTAGGTTTTGGCTGCATTTTCATAGTATGCTACTGGCTCCTACCAACGCCCCACTGGTGATATAGGCTCTCATTCAATGTCCCATCCAACATTTTCTGTTGTAATTACCTATGCAAGTTACTGAGATTTCTTGGTAGGAAAATAAAAAACTCCAACAATCTTTCCAGCTGAACATAAGTTAGGCAACGCGCTGACGAGGCGAGGGCGAGAACGCTTATCCACTATTTAAATAAAACTTACATTGTATTAATATGATATCATGTTAAAAACATGAATATTAATTAAAATACTCAATAACACTTTCGCCGTCTTTTTGTTAATTCATCCATTCATCCATTCAACAAACAGTACGATAGTGTTCTTTCATAATGTTTTTGTTATTAAGTAATGTTTGTCAAACAATACTTTCATTGAAGTTGTCGAATTTCCCGCTGACCTTCAAGTGGAATACGTTCGGACACCTCGTGTTACAATTTGCAAACAGAAAATATAATATAAATTAATATAATCTAGAATAGCACAAAATAAATTGCGTTCATATTTTCAAGTAGACTATACTAGAGTAACTGGATTAATATATGTTATTTATTATTTTTATCATAAAATACGTGATTTAAACAAAACCGTAACTTACCAATAAATATATATTTGGGTTTCTGAACGTTACGTCGGAGCCAGCCATAGACAAACTACCCAGCGTGAAGTCGCTCAGAACTAGGAATGTCATAATACGAAATTTAACCAGCCCGTGAAATGAATTGCCTGGAACTTGCCTGGTTTTTTTAAATTTCGTAATAGGCCCGCAGTATCCCTTACATCATTAAAATATACACGCAAGCCTAGCGACATCTCTCTGTCTCTGCGGCATTATGTTTCAAAATCGACAATACGTCGGTCACGTGGCAGGTATGGCCTATTTCCATTAATTACGCAGAGCCCATATGCTAGGCCATATCCATGTTGGACGCATAATGTGTTAATTGATCGCGGAAGGATTTTGGGCCTAATCCTCTTTACATGAATATGCCTACCTACTTCTGATTAGCAGTAGCATTATACTTCTAAATAATATGTATTATATATAATAAATATGGTAATTATACTGCTTCCTTGAACTTTTAACTGTTTGATTTTTAGAACATTTTGTTGCATTGAAAGGTGTGCTAAAAAGTATTAGGTACCCAATGCATTAGCAATGAAGGCCATTCAATTTGATAGTTTCGAGAAGAGTGATATTTAGGGACGAATTCTGCGAAATTACAAAAGGGTTTTCTCGAATTCCGTGTGTTTTTACGTGATAGTGTGTTTTTTTTGCAACAATTACGCAACCCATAAAGCGTAGGTTGCGTAATTGTTGCAAAAAAAACACACTATCACGTCCGGAAGGCATACGTCGAATTTCCCTGTCACCATGTACATTGCTCGACGACGATGGATTAATTTCTTTCCCCTTAATTTTGTTTCATATTTTGAAATAATTGAGGCGACATTATATAGAAAAAGGTGAGCGCCGCGACGACCGATGAGTAGTTGCACGCTTGGGTTTTTCGAACCGTTTTAAGCATCAGATTAGGCTCAATATGTTATTAACATCTTCCGAAAAGGGGGGGTGGGGTCATAAATTATCCCCATAATATTCATATAAAAACCCAACAACATGATCCAAATGTACAATACGACATTTAATCGCAAATACAATTTTATTGGCACTTTTGACGTCTCAATTCAAGTGCCTTAACGTCACATGTTGTTTTTAGTGGCACTAAAAATCTATTTCGATGACCACTTTACAGTCTATTTAGAATGTAATGGGGTTTCCTAAATTTAGGGCAACATCGGGTGTTTGGTTGGCTGTTTCGAATCTTAATGCTCTTATAATTTTGGTATATTTAAAAACCCTTTAAATAAGGTAGTTCCTTAGTGCGGTAGGTACTTGAAGATGCTAATTATTAATGTTTAAGGATATTGAACATATTGAACCCCATGCTTTGGTTCGGAACAATAAAGAGTAGAAAGATGCTAATTTTCCATCTTGTTTTCCTCCCATTAATTATCTCTTTACCCACTACCACTACTACGTATTCCTTCGTTACTTATCTACCTATACTTTTATTATAAATTTTAATGTGTTTTATTTGTATGCATACCAATACACCGTAGATGAGTCAGTGCGAATGCCGTGCCCCTGACCAAACCATGTCCCACATGTTGGAGAGCCCAAAGTGTCCATACTCAAGTACGTCTTAGGACCTAAATACGCCACTGATGTTGTGTAACAATCGCGGCATCAGGCGCCATTATTTTCTGTCTTTGTCACTTCTTTCACATCATTAACCACATCTTTTCTTTGTCCTTAGACTAACTAAAAACTTTACGTCTTGTGAATCAAAAATCAAAATGGCGGACACTCCAGCTCCCAACAGCGGCTTGCCTTGGATCGTGAGTTCGGTCCCTGATGCTTGGCGTCGGTTCCGACCGATATCGGAACAAGAGCCACCCGTACCCAAAGACGACTATTCGCGCACGAAGCTTCGTAACAAGCGGCGTTAATCCACGTTCCTGTCATTATCGTCAGTCAGAGTGTCGAAAGCATCGTCACCAGCGACGTCACTGTCATCAACTACCCGGCAACCCTCAACGGACAAGATTTTCTAGGTGAGTGCTCGAACTTTTATTGACTGCGGTATGGCGAAAGGTCGATGACTATAGTTCTTCTTTTGAGGAGGACACGTTTCTGACTCCTTGGAGTAGATACGTGAGGTTTTAGCCGCATGAGAGCATTCGAAGGAGATGCTTCTGTGAAACGCTATCAAAGGGGTAGCGCCAGCACTGCCTAACAGTTATTGTCGTAGGTAGAAATCAATTAATGGAGATACCGATTAGGATGGACGGTGTACAGGTGGGGAGGCACTGCTACAATGCCACCATTCTTTATTTCCGTGATTATTAGATAGTCTACGAGCTACTCGTAGACTCATTGATTTCCTAGGAATGTGACGTTCGTTTTATGAATGGTACTTTAAAATTCTTTGAGTAGTACTTCTAGTATACATTGCACTATCCGCAAACATGTAGACTCACACATTAACACACACACACACATTCACACACAACCCCACATATTACTATAGTTACACATACAACACACACTACACAGAGCTGCTAATTACTTTTTAAGGAATTTGTTTCTCTTAGTTTTGCAAAGTTTGTTCTTATTTTTAGGGTTCCGTACCTAGAAAGGAAAAAACGGAACCCTTATAGGATCACTTTGTTGTCCGTCCGTCCGTCTGTCTGTCTGTCAAGACCCTTTTCTCAGGAACGCGTGGAGGTATCAAGCTGGAATTTACTATCCCTTGGAGCTGTGAAAAAATCAAACTTCTAAGCCAACGTAATCTAAAGATACAGCCGTTTATGCCGCTAATTGTCGACACTCGCAAGGTAATCAAAACCTACAGGGTACTTCCCGTGAACTGAGTCTTGACATTTGGTACGAAGCAACGTCTTATAGAACAGATAAAGGAAAAACTGCGAAAACCGTTAATTTTTGGTTACGAGTACATCATATAATAAAAACGTTATAAACAATTTTTAACTTGAAATTGATATCAAATACTCAGGTCTTCCTACAGGTTTCTACGGAACCCTAGGTGCGCGAATCCGACTCGCAACTGGCCGTTTAAAAAAAAGTCTTCATTTGTTAACTATCAATTAAGGGAAGGAGCGAGATAACCCCAACACAAGTATTATTAATTACTTACTGGGGCTGTTTCATTCGCATTTGTAAATGTAACCGTTTGAGACACAGTAAACAATTTTTTTTACTCAGTTCATTGTATTTGCTTTGAGTCAAGATTCCGATATCTTATTTGTTTACTGTCGTATTTATACAATTTGTCATTATAAGAGCAGATTATAGCACTACGATACCAGTACAATCATGATAATGCTGTGTTTTAGAAATAATAAGTATGAGGAACAGGGTTGTAAAGACCTCCGACCAGACGGGTAATGTGTCTGGTGGGCAACTGCCCGACGATTTATGCCGCGATATGTTTGTCGCGCGGTAACTCTACTTGCGCGATGCAGGATTTTATGTGATTTTATTTTATTGTGATGCGTAGTCCGCATGTGGCGATGTAGATACCGCCGACACAGATATATATATTTTACAAAGGTTTGACTCTGGTTTGAAATGAAGAAAATTTCAATGAAACATGATAGGATGAAAGATGGCCGGTTCTCGTTAACATTTCAACAGCAGCCGAAACAAACATACCGACCTCTGTTAATACATCTACAGGTTTAAAGATAAAATTGTGTACTCTTATGTAACAGCATCACTATCGGAGGTTGTGACTTTATACTTGACCGCTTGTCGGGAGCTGATTATCTTGGACCTAAGAACGTGGTATGAGGTCCATCTATTGTTAGAAGCACAGACAGATGTGGGAAGTTTACAGGTAAATTATATGCTCAATTTGTTGGTAAATGCGGTAATACGGAATTACTTAAAGATTGTTTACAAACAGAATTTCTTGAGATAGGTGTGTAATTTTGGATTCAGAAAGTGTTTTTTTTACATGCTATTCATAAAATATCCTTTTAGACGTGTGCAATTTACGAAATCATTTACATATTTTGTTTATTAGTACCGAACTCCAACATTCGTATTGTTTCATAACATTCTTATCTCCCCGCGTCGTTCTAAAGATTTAATGCACGAACTGAGCCACTTATTATTCAAGAACTTTCCTCGAGTCGGTGTTTGCTCGTATCTGAGTCACTGGAGAGGTCGCGACCCGCCAAGATTGTCGCTAACTCGCTCCCAGCTCCACTAATTGGTACCCCCACGAAACTGAGAGTAAATCTTGAGGTCAATCATCATTTTATTATTTAGAAGGCAATCTCCTGGAGTAGAAGCAAAAATAAAATTCTTCTACGTTCGGAGATGTAGGGACTTACTTTTGGTCAAATAAGTGTTTAATCTTAGCGACATTTTGAGAGATAAATCTGCCCACGGATACCATATGGTATGGATTCTCAAAATACACTATTTGGATTAACAAATCATTACTTCGGGCCTGCAACATGATCACCTATACAAACTGAGCTTTTTCATAAGCATTATCCGATATAATCAAACATAATTAAAACGATCCAATTTTCTGCAACGCAACGCCCACTAATTGTCGCTTTAATAACGTCATAAATGAGAGGTAACATTAATTACGAGCAAAATGATAACAGAGCCTCGTTGGTTCAGTGGTCGCAAGCGCTTTAACAAGGTCTTAGGTTCTATTTCCAGTTACGTGGGACTAAAACATGATTATCGAAATGAGGGTGTACTACACTGTGCCCCGCTGCCCATCCCTTCCGGGAAACACGGCGTCATGTTTTGTTATGTTATGATAACAGAAGAAAACAAATTCCTTTGAAAACGGTGCGAATATTTCGACGGGCAAAATAGCCCCGAAATTGGTTCTGATATTCAAGCTTGCATAGATAGGCTGTTATAATCTCTGCAATTTCCACACCAGCTTCCTTTATTGATTTTGTGTACAATGCATGTTCACACAATGCAGGAACAGCCGGCGTATTAAACATTGGGTCGAACAAACGGTTCAAACTATATTTCAATGGGAAAAAATATTGCCGGTCGGTCTTTGTTTGGTGGTGTTTATTTTGAGAAACGTTCGTTCTTATCATCTGAACGAATTAACTCTCGTAGTGTTAAAATTAAGTTAAATCTGGGTGTTACGTTTTCTTAGTTTATTGTGAATTTAATTTATAATAGGTGGTAGTATACAGGGTGGCATGAATCTATTACCTGTAATGGATTCTGTGGGTACATGATTCTGGACGTTACATTTTTTAGTCTCTTATTAATAATTCGCTGTATGATACATTTTGACCGCGTAGGTATTACACTCTTGTTTGTAGCAGATTCATTTGGTAACCGAAGAAAAGTATAGGCTATTAACATCACGCTATGCCCCTTAAGAGCCGAGCGAAAAGAAGAGTCAGAAAGAACGCTGAGCGAAAACGAAGTTATAGCGCGGGCATGTGATGGGATGGGTCGGGGGAACAAGAAATTCCACGCGGACAAACTCGCGGGTTTAGCTAGTGAACAATAATTATCCCGGCATTAGTCACTTATATGTATGTACCGCTGATCTTTGCTCCCGAGATTACTATTAGGTACTCATGACTTTAAATAACGCCGGCATTTGACATTCATGCCGTGTTTGATTGACCCGCTCTGTTTTGATCTATGCGGTAACTAAGATGCAGGTCCTGTATCCTGTGTCCTGTGTTAAAAATAATTAAGCATAATTTATTGAAGTTATTATTTTGATCTGTGAGTAGCAACTATCAAGTCAAGTAAAATGCGCAGTACAACACTTATCTTTCAAATCTCCGGTTCAAACAGAATCCCGGATAACAAAATTAACATCATCTAACACTTAAAAAAAAACGATAAACTAAGATATAAGTGAAAACTTACAAACAACGTTGTTTCCGCGAGCCAAACAATCCGTCTTGGAAATAAAACTTTCTGAACAGTTGAAATTTACGATTATGACCTTTCCGAAGTTTCGGTAAGAATCATTTTCCATTTCAGTCCAGAACAGAGTATTTATATAAAAACATAATATATATTCACAAGTTCAGGTGTACCTTAAACATATTAGCTTTTAAGTTACATTACAAACTAGTTTCGTGTTAACTTTGCTAACTTATTCCCGAAAATCTTTACAGTAAATTACGTATATTCTAAAACGTTCAAGTTTATGAGTTGATTAAACGTATATCAGAAACATTAATTTCAGGACATTAGGTACGTTGAGATACTGAAGCGTGTTCTGAAAATTCCGCGATTTTCGGGGATGGAAAGCACTCTTAGGATTATTCTAAGATATATTGTATGTGAATAGTGCTTGTCGGTAAAATACTTTGAAAAAAAGAAAAAAAAGGAAGAAAATACGTTCATTCAAGGTGCAACGCAAAGAAAAGACATAAACACGAAAAAGAACAAGTACAGCGGTGTTTTAAATGTTACCAAAATGTTCCTATATGCAGAAAAATATATTGTATATTGGTACTGTTTGTACACACGGCTACATATAACCTGATCTCGCACTGGATTTTCTTGCAATGAGAGGTCATCTAATACTGGAAATTTATAGCTTTATATGTAGCCGTGTGTATACATCTCAGTTTGGCACAAATATTATCAATAATGACTGACACAGGCACGGTGGCATCGCCCCGTCCCACTGTCTGGTAAAATATGAACCCTAGTAGGATATGCCAATCACCAAAATGACACACTCTTGAAAATCAGCGCTGCAGCGCTTACAACCTTTAAAAGGAAGTGAGGAAAAAAAGCGATGAAGCTGCTGAAAATTACAATAATATGTATGCTCAATTTCCATAATGTTATTATTTTTAAAGCAGATTGATTGGAACCTAGACCTGCAAACCTTTGCGTCGTCAAGTCTAAATAAATAAGACCATGAAATATGTTAGCCTATCTCCATTAACCATAAAATCACATCACAGGGCTTTTAGTAGCGAACCCACCAGTTTCCTCTCAATTATGAAGCAACCCTTTAAAGTTTAGAAACGGCAGCTCTTTGGCCATAACTCACTTAAAGCGAAGTGACATCTATTTCCAACGGTCCGGGTAAAGTTGATGGAATTTATGAAATTATATTGGTTTTTTGGTTAATACTAGGAAAAATAACGTAAAACTATTAATAGTTATCGGTCCAACGATATTCGTATAAAATAATAACACCCTATTTATTTCCGAATGTAGGATAAAAGCCTCTTCTCATACAGAGAAGGCACGAGCTTTGATCATCATGCTTGCTTGAGACGGGATGGTTATTTCAGACTTATAATAACTATAAGTCCTGGTTTCCTCACGATGTTTTTCCTTAATCGATGTCAGTAATGTCCAAGATAATCTCAGAAAGAACATCTGAATTTATAAAAGTCACATAGGCACTTGTCCTGATTTTTAGGTTTTCCACTCAGAGCACTGATTTCAACGGCACTTGACCGAACCGCACCTTGGGTCCTTATCTGTATGTCCATCAACGAAAATACGGGACCAATCGAAAGTAGTTCATAACTTGGGAGTGAACGTTACACCCGTTATTTTACTTTTCGGACGGGCAAAAACGCATCCGTAGAAAGGTCGTTTTCAATTCGGACCCCCAAGTAATCTTATGTCCGTTGGTGATACGGAGACACGGAGTATAAAATGCCCGTAACTTCGGTCACACCTGCGATTCTGTGCTTAGGGAGCCACCTCCAGAGCACTTCCACTACCCGCACTAAAACACAAAAAATTATATGTGCGTGTGTTATTAGGCACTGGGTGCAGAGGCACGTGCCAACTTGTGTGGAACTTTCCCACAAGCCTTCAAAATCTCACAAATCTTACCTGTATTTAAGTCTGGTGACAGGGACTGTATTAATAATTATAGACCAATTTCAATATTGCCTACTTTATCAAAGATTTTGGAGAAACTTATGAATAAAAGACTGATTAACTACTTGGAGACGAACAATATACTTTCTGCATCTCAATACGGGTTTAGATGTAATAAAAACACTAGTGATGCAGTTCATAAAGTCACTGACTTTGTTGTTCAAAATATTGATAATAAAAATAAAGTTCTGGCAATTTTTCTCGATTTTTCTAAGGCCTTTGACACAGTCTCTATCCCCAGGTTGCTGGTCAAACTTGAGCGTATGGGCGTTAGAGGGTTACAGCTTAAACTCTTCACAGACTACGTTAGTAAAAGATATCAATGTGTCAGAGTTGGCGATTGGATAAGTAACGACCTTCCCATTACCTACGGTATTCCTCAAGGTAGTATCCTTGGACCTATTTTATTTCTCATTTACGTTATTGACCTTTGTGACCTTGAACTCTTAAATGGGAAGATAGTTGCCTTCGCAGACGACACAACCCTTGTTTTCAGAGGTAGCTCATGGGGCAACACGTTTCAACATGCTCAAGGTGGTTTTGATGCCGTAAACCAGTGGCTGAAACGTAACCTCTTAACATTAAATGTTGACAAAACAAAATATATAAAGTTCTCTCAGAAATCTCCCACAAATGATTGATATCAGATCAGAATCCATTTTGGCCCACTCCCATATTTGTAGTCGTCTAACAACCTGTAACTGTCCTTCGCTTGATCAAGCGAGCACCATCAAGTACCTTGGTGTCCTAATTGATAGCAGACTCAATTTTGCTCCCCACATAGACCTGGTTTCTTCAAGGAAACCAGGTCTATGTGGGGAGGAAATTGATGTATATTTTTAAAAATCTCAGACCTTAGCTAGTCCTAATTTACTTAAAACTGTTTACTCCGCCTTATGTCAGTCACTATTGGTCTACTGTATAACCTCCTGGGGCGGTGCGTGTAAAACAACAATTTTGAAACTTGAGCGCGCTCAAAGAGCACTTCTTAGAGTAAGTGCGTTCCTGCCATTCTTTCATCCCAATACCGACCTTTACAAAACCTGCGAAGTTTTAACAGTAAGACAGCTTTTCATACTTCAAACTATCCTCAAAAAGCATGGTTTACTGACTTATGATCCTACAGCTATTCAACAAAAACGTAGAAAACATTCAGTCTGCGTTTGTGAAGCTTGCCCCACTCATTTTGCTCAGAGATTTTTCAACTTCTTAGGTAGCCATTTGTACAACAAAGTCAATCATATCCTAAAAATATATCCTTTAACTAAACACCAATGTAAAATAGTGGTCACTAAATGGCTCCTAAGCCTTGTTTATACCAATACGGAAAAAACACTGAATATTTTAAAATAGATTTAACATACCGAAAGCACACCTACTCATGGCATACACTTTCACACCATAGCTATATCTACACTACACACAACACTCAAATTCATGCCCTATACCTACACGTCACATATCACACTTATTCGCACCCTATACATACACTGCTCACACCACATACATTTACTTACACCACTCACCCGTCAAGTTCACTTTTGTACCTCGTTTTATAGTCTAGAATAAGTTATGTTATTATTAAAAGTTATTTTACTATTAAATTGTCATGTATGTAATTCTGTAAGTTGAACCTAGTTCACCACGGAAGAGCACTGATTTTCAAGATACAGGTTTTTACCTAGTTGCGAATTCAGGAGTTCATATAGTTGTAGCCGTCTACTCACTTACATTATATCTTATTATAATTATATTATCATAGCTTACTCTGTATCCTAGCTCTCAATAGTGAAACTATATTAGGCTATATTTTTATTGAGTCCAAATAAACGTTATGATTATTATTATTATTTACAAGAATTTCCCAACAAATACGTGCCTATTTGTCAGAATTGTTGCGTTCAGAATGTATTTGCTAGGAACACACAGTAAGCAATCAATGTGTCTGTCTATGTGTCTAGCTATAGCATTGTTAGTTAGTTTATAATTACTGGCGGCCTATCCTGGCCGATCCTGATGGCATCTCCATAAATGCTCCGGTAAATTCAATTAGTCAATGTCTGCTACACCAAGGTCCAAAATAATGAGATGACTATTATGTGGCCAAGCTGGGATTTAATTAAATCCCCTTGGACCATGGTGAGAGTGGTTGGTAGACCGAGGTACTGACAAATCTATACCTACTATAGACATATGATCTAACAAGACATTCATGCATTGTTCTTGGAGCTTTTGCTTTGTGCACGTCCAAATTACGTCAGTTGCGAGTGCGCCTGACCCTGATAAATCGGGTTTGAATCAACGACGTATACAAATTATCTGTGACTTACTTTGATGGTCCTAGTTTATCATTTTTTTATTTGTTTGTATAATAATTCCAGTATTGCATATGTAAGCTGCCATGCCCTTTAGGCCTGGAGGCTTTTATTTATGTATTAAGTTTTATTTACATAAAATTTTTTTTTCTTTATTTTTGGTATTGGCGTGGCTAGCTGACGTATGGCAATTAATTTAATGTTTTGGTAATTACTAACAATTGTTTAGAATCCAGTTCTTCAAACCGAACAGACAGCTGTGCTGCTGGGGAGTTTGTTGCGCCACTTCTTCTTCCCAGCTAAAGCACTAGGAAGTGGTGAAGGGCGCGGCGTTTTGGTGGACTGTCTTATGTAATTTTGACGTTCGAAAAGTGCTGATTCTCAGCCTAATTTGAATAAATGACTTTCGTTTTTGATTTAAGAGCCTAAAAATTCGAGCCTCTTTAGTTGACAGGGAGAAGTCACGCATCGTTTGACCTCCGATATACCGAATCAATCAAATCAACGTCATAAGAGCACTTTGCAAAATTCATAACTTTATTACATTCTTTATTATTATCTAAAGACTTGAGTCACGGACAGTCGCTTTTACATTTATGTTGAAAGTTTTACCAGAAAGAACAGAAATGGAAGAAAACATTATAGGGAAATTAATGGAATGAAGTTGGCATGCGGTTAGCTGCCCCGCCGTCATGATGTTCCAAAGAATTAGCTCTCGTGGTTCTGCTAAAGAAGTTAATAAATGCCCAGGAAAATATTAAAACGACAGGTTAGTTAATATCTTTTAATAATGAAATCGTAGAATTGTGACTATTGTTAGTTATTTCTGGATACTTATATTTTAGAAAGGCATAAAATGCTGAAATCCATTTTTTTCATTGAGAAAGACGGCGACAAACAACGCAAAAACAGCATCAAATAACTTTCTCGGAAACCAACCTAGCAAAGGAAAAGTGCAACGAAAAAACTGGACAAAACTATTTATTTTCCGCTTTTGTAATGACATTCATGAAAATAGGTATATGCTACTGGTAGCGAGATTCGTTTCCAAAGAAATGAATCCATATTTTGATTCACCAATAGTCATCGAATTGCAGTTTTTGCCAAAAACTAGTGAACTCTGAGTCTAGCTTGTGCCGTGTTCCGATGCGGACGCGTTTGCAAATTCAGTGTGTTGACTAGCGCGGCGCAAGCTGTCGCTCGTAATTTTCTCGCCATGAATAATGAACTTGTGGTGAATGAGCTGCTGGCGTTCCTGCAGCAGAAGCTGGATGTGATCGATGAGGTGTCCGCTGTCCAAATCTGCGCAACAAACTTCAGCGAAGATGACATAGCTGCTGCCAAGCTATTGTTGTTCAGTGTGCTAAACAAGCGCGACCAGATGGTGTCCCGCCGTCGTGACGGAACTAAGAGAAGCATGCAGGATATTATCACGCTGTTCAAGGAAACCGACCCGGACGACGCGCCGACGTTTGTGGCAAAGGAGCTGCACAAGCTTCCACCCGTCACCTTCGAACACGTCGATGTAACGAGCCCTCTGAAGGACATTGTCTTTCTGAAGGCCCGCCTCGCGGATGTTCTAGCGAAGTTAGATGCATCCCAAAACACCGTCACCGATTTGCGCAAAGAATTCAGCGAGTTGCGTAACAGTGTGGCGGTTACTAGGTCATCATTCGATGCGTCTAACGTAAACATGTGTCGCGGAGCCGGCCTCGATGTATCGTCGTCAAATTCCACGTCAGCAGTTTCGTTGACAGCGCATCCGTCGTTTGCTGAGCTTGCAGAGCGCCCCGCCCGCGTGCCCGCGCTCGTCATCGCGGCTCCTCCACGTAGCGCTGCCCGAGCTCCTCACTCCGTTCCGCTGCCAGCGTCTGCAGCCATGGCGAAGCCCCTACAAAAGGGTTTCGCTAGCGTTACCGCGAGTGCTCCCGGCGCTCCAAGTATGAAGCCTATGCCAGAAAAGGCGCCGAACAGGGCTCATGATGAAGGTTTCGTGACGGTGCAAAGGAGGAAGCGCCGATCGCGAACGAACAAGAACCGCTGCGGCAAAGCTCCAAAGCTGCCCAAACTCAGCTTGCGCGCCGCAAAGCCGAACACACCGGTGTACATCTCCCGCCTACACTACACTACTAAGGCGGAAGACATCGTAGAGTACGTGCGCCAGAAGACGAGGTACACGCCGAGGGTGCAGTTACTGGAGTCGCACCGCAACGTCAACTTCAAGGCGTTCGTGGTGCGCGTACCGAATTTATATCTGCCCGTCGTCATGGAAGAAGACTTCTCGCCTCAGGACGTGGTGTTCCGTCGCTTCCGCGGACGAGTACCACAGGACAGCACGAGAACAAGCTAGGGAAGTGCTACTAAGATAGTTTAAGCTACATATATTAATGAAATTGTGTTTTATACTTTATAAGTGTTAGTTGGTAAGGTATTTATTGTCTATGGGCCATTGTAGCCTGAAATAAATGGTTTATTATTATTATTATTAAAAGTCGACTTTGAGAGAGTCAGCATCATACCTGTGTGAGCCTCTATAATGCAATTCGCTTGCTCTAGCGTCCAACGAATACATCCCTTTTTGCCGAAAGGGATCAAGCTATTCTGTGAAGCTGCTATCTATAATTAACATGTCAAACCCGTCGTCGAAACAATAAGCCAATCAGGAGAGCCACTTGAACACGTTCGGAGACGGTAACAATATCTCCTTGATTGGCCTTTGGTGCCAGACAGCTCTGCTCAGGTGTATGTGGTGACGTCCGATTAACCGTATGAGATAGCATTATCAATATATCGACTGTAGTTGGTGAATAGGTGAATACCTACAGTAAGATGTTGAATGAGGGTGTTGTGATGGCCCTTACCAAAGTGACTTTTATTAAAACATATTTGTTTACTTATTTATATAACAAGAGAGACTTACAGCTAATTATAACACATAACAGAAGCAACTTACTGCCTGTTACTGCCTTTACTTTTCTGTACGGTTACTGCCTCTGTGGTCTAATGGTCGCAAACGCAAACTGCTTAGGTCTAGGTTCGATTCCCAGGTCGGGCAAAGTGTTTTTGGGTTTTTCAATCAGGAATTCTCAGTAGCAGACCCGGCTCGCCCCCTGTTCCATGGGGCTTAAACGTAACTGGCGAAGTATGGATGTAGGTACTATAGCTACACGCACCTCTGCCTTCCCTTCGGGATCACAGGCGCAATGCTATGCAATTTCATAATAAGTTCTTTCTAAAGATATCACTGACTCAAGATGAAGGGAAACGTCGTGAGGAAACCTGCACTTATTTTGTGGTGCACGCGTGGTAATCTATGCCCGTGCCTTCTCTACAGGGTCAAATTGAACGAGCTAGTCAAACTTCACAGATGTAAACAAAAAAAAAACTCAACTCAAACTTCATGTAAGCGAACTACCAGCTGTCGTTGACACCCAAAAATAAACATCATTTTTTTATCATGTTCAGATATCGATACTCATCACGTCTGCAGTTTCCCTAGCTAATTTATTCTGTCCTTGTATATGCAGAACAGTAATATAGTATTAAAGATAATGAAATTACAGTTAATTCAATTAATCTGTCGAACCAGCAGTGGTGTTTACTGTGTATTCAGCGTAATTAACTATCAGATTTCCCGATTTCCGATGATAGTTTCAAATGAAATTATTGCACGTCCCGTACCGAGTTAATAATTAATTGCGTTGTCACCGCGAAGTGCATGCAAGTTTAGTACGTTTTCTATTCAATATTACCGCCCGTTTTTCTTTTATTTAGTATCCATTTAAACGTTGTTGGGCACAAATTATGTTGCTTTTAGCGCTTCTGTGTTCAGGTGACTCAGTGCTGAAATTATTTATAGATGGATAAAAGCTGAACCCAGAATTTCGACAGTGCATAGGTTCGGTTGGAACTTTGACCAACCACGCGCAAGCCGAATAAGTTGCATTAGCTGAGCCAGGGCAGCCCGACCAAATAGGCTAGAACTGTGTGTTGTTAATAATCATGGCAACCCTAATATATGACTCTTTATCAAAGGGATGCGATCTGAAGCGGCATCAATTTGCCTTAGGCATTATACCTAAATAATGACGACAGTATGCAAATGGACGGCGCTGTGTTAACTGACGAGTCATACAATCTGCCTGCGACATTGGCTCCGCCAAGCGTACAAGCGGACGAAATGCAGCGCTGTGTCAGCTTTGTGTATACTTTATGCATTTTGTTTATTTATTTATTTAACCATTTACGACACTGAACAGACAAGAACAAAATAACAGAAAAAATGGTACAAAGGTAATGCTTATTTCTAAAGAACGGCTTTTATAAACGTTTTCGATTAATTTTGACTACTGGTTCTAGTTAATACGTATTATATTAGTTGTCAGTTTTGAGACAGTGATTTGGTTTTCCAAGAACACAAGCTTCTTTGAGCTTATGTAGGTATGGTGGCGCTTCCCAAAACAGCATTAACTACTTAGATCACAAATGGAATAAGATAGTTACCAAACTCACAATGAATATATATTTTAAACTATTCAGTTTCAAAGTCAAAATCAAGATGAAACCAATTTCGCGACTCCTTTTAAGTTCTATGCCTCGGGTCGCTAAGCGCGCAATTCCCGTTTTTTTATTAATGTTCGCAATTGAATCTGTCTCAATCTGTCAAAACCATAATCAATTAACATTCATTTCTAACAAGTTTCTGACGTTGATTGTCGCTGAGATGAGATTGCGAGTTGATTTTGAACGTTTATTAAATACGAGAATTGTCCTTCTGGGATTTCTCAGTAGCAGCTCGCCGGATCACCTCTGTTACATCAGACTTAAACATAACTGGCGAAATGTGGGTGTACTACATACAGGTTTACCTCTGCCTATCCCAGTGAGGAAACAAGCCGTGATGTGCAAAAGCATTAAAAATGTTTGTTACTCTCGGTGATTATAACAGTTTTTACTTTCAAATGGAAAGCTGTATCCAACAATTTGTAAAACGAATAGGAAAGCCTGTTTTCTCCGCCTAAGCTTTTCTTGTTGGATTACTACCCAGAAATAAGTAATAATAATTTTTATCTGGTTTGCTGAGTTGCAAATAAACAATAGGTACAACAAAACTAAGCTTCGAATATCTAATTATCCTTTTATCAGTATAGGAGTTCTTTTTTACTTGATGCACTAGTATTTATATAAACAAAGAAACGGGTACCTATACTGATTAAAACTTAGAATAAGTAGAAGATAATAGTAATAATGCCAATATAATAATGATAATACCAGACTATTATTGTCCCACTGCAGAGCAAGGTGAGACTCCTCTAACACAGAGAAGGTATTTTGTATAAAATATCGCCCAAAGGAAACAATAACGATATCACACAAAAGCACGCCTCACTTTAGAATTTCACACTCCGCCTTCTGAATCCCGTTTTATATTTCTTTCTCTCCAGTTCCACTGCGATCCGTCGAAAATAAACTGAAGTAAACACTAACTATTTGCCATTTGTTTGAAACAAAATAAAATGTCATCATCCCCATTGCTCACACAGGTTCATACGCTACAATGTAGAATTGGCAAATTATTACACACGTCGGTAACTAATAGAAAGTCACCATGAAATGGGATGTTTTTTTCTGAAAATTAGACTTATTAATCATAACCTGAAAATGTTTACAGTTTGTGCTGAAATTAGACTTATTAATAATAACCTGAAAATGTTTACAGTTTGTGCTGAAATTAGACTTATTAATAATAACCTGAAAATGTTTACAGTTTGTTCTGAAATTCAGCTACACAGTGAAAATGTAACATAACATTTAAATTACTGTTTGAATAGAAAAATAAATCGTATAAAGCTGTAGTATTTACTTGAACAAATATTTGTAAAGCATTCAGAAATTAAATTGGAAACACATGCAATTTACGGATTTAATTATGTTGATTTTAAACAATGTTATAATTGCACTCACGTGTTATTTCTGGAGTGTTATTTTACTGAAATACTTTGACGAATTTCAGGCAATATTTGAAACTCGTTTCAGAAAAAGATTTTCCTTCCTTCGTAGGGCTGATGAAAGGTTGTTTGCACACGACTATTGCGCAAATATTAATATAAGCAAATTGAGCCTACTCAACCGTTCTCAACCCAATCCAATAAGCGCCAATATCAGACGTCTGCCCTGAGGCAAGCACAACGGAGTGTAATTCCCGGATTCGGAATTCCAAATGCGTCTAACATAATGCCAAAGAAGTTAGTGCAAAATTCTTAACGGAAAGAAAATTGATATTCATCTTTTGCACTCAACGGACTAACAGTGTTTAAAAGTTAGTAATGATCCGTTTTGCTAGTCACCTATAGAGATAAACATCTGATAAAGACCTTCGCAATTTGAAAATGGTACTCTTCATTAGATGCCATGAAATTTACCTATAAGTGCATAAATGCTTTTAAAATAATAATATGAAGTTGAACATATCACGGTACGTACACGAAATCGCCTCACGATCAAACCAAGCTGTAGAGAAGTCTCATGGCCAATACAATTTTTCCCAGAAATGCCACCAAGTGCTCAATATTTCAAACCAAACGCCGAAGAAGTCTGGAGCCATGATTGAACTTACACTTTGCTAAGCTAAACTTCGTCTCCGGTTCAGGATTTCTAGAGGTACGACGAATGTCCACATAGCAGCTGAACTATGATGAAGTATTCGGTGTCTGGTTCAGGACGTTAGTAATATAGAACATTGGAGAACGAAACCAGAAAAATGATGTTTCGATATTCAAAATCAAGAGCAGTTCTACAAACTAGGCTGAACAAAATAAAAATTAAAAATAAAAGATCTTTATTAGTCAGTACGCTGCTATGTATGCCACGTCTAGTAATATTTCTAGTTTTACTTTATCTCTTTCATCACCAACCGAGTAAACATGGACCCATGTTTACTCGGTTGGTGCTGCGGAAAAAAGTTGATATCGTCACTACTACTAACTTCATATATTATTATTTTTACGTTGAGTTTCTCCGTAAGTGAGTTATTGTTATTATAAATGAAAAATAGTAAAGTTCATATAAGCAGAAATACAAAATAATAACGTAAAGAAAACTGAATACGTAAGTTACGAATAAAGTTTACGTTCATTAGTATCAACATTGTAACAATTAAATTCTTTTTGTGGATAAAATATTATTTACCAGTCCAATAACTTCCGATGTACCAATATTTGAACTGCCGCACCGACGCAGGCCGGAAAAACCAATTACTTGCCATCATTCTTCTATGAAATTTTGGTGAAAAATCAGGCCCACTTTTTCATTTGACAGGACGCCTAATGCCTTTGTCCAGGCTTAGATTATAAACGAAATTGGATAGCAAGCGATTTTCACTAAATATTTAAAACAGGATTATTGGGCGGGCATAGAAGGGTGAATATTGTCTATTTCTATAAACTGACATAGTAAAGAACACTTTTGGAAAACGAAATATTCCAACCGTAAGTTAGTATCTAGCCCCCGTAACAAACAAACAAAACTTGAGCTAAAACTATCTTGGCTTTAATAAACTCCGTCTCCGTATGTATCTAAGTTAAGTTTTGCTGCGAAATCCCTGATATTACCCGAAGACTCGAAAACAGAGAATTTCGTATATTTGCTAAATTCCGAGATTCGCTTTAACATTGACTTTCCGCCTTACCTATCTCAGCTAGATCATAAAAGACACCTCGCCTTTACAGTACTTAACAAATTCTGGTTGCGTCAATTGAATGATCTATAGGAACATAATTGAGTCGAATTGGACGTGAAAAGGCAACGAGACCTGGCAATTGAATTTGATTAAGTGCATATTCGTGTGCGTGAGACTGACATCTTATTCTTTTCTACCGCTTTGGGCACCAGTCACGTTACTGCAGGTATATAAAACTGTATGATACAGCAACACCCCACACTTTCGCAAAATTTAACTATTCTATTATTAGGTGTCAGTAAGTTTAAAGAAAGCATGTATTTACATGAATTACAATCTGTAAGATTTTGAAGGAACTTCATAATCCATTGCTATATGTTTGAAAAATTCGTCTCTTCGACAACGTAAAAACCGCAATGAATGTTGAATGGTCAAATAAAAGGCATTGGACCGGGAGTGTGTTACATTATACTTACTCCGCAGGGTCTTTATAGAAACCTTTGTGCAATGCAACATGAAACTTTAAGTAAATTCAATTCGAAAATAGCAATTCAAATGATTTCTAAGAAATGTCGACTTTGGGTCAAAATTCGCTGGGAAACTAAGAATCTACCGTAATAATACAGGTTTTGAAAGGAAAGACCTTCAAAGTTGAAAGATTGGGGTGCACTGAATTTCGATATTTCAATAGATTTTTACGCATTTTCCACGCTGCATTATGAAAGCAATTATAATCATAATCATTTATTTGCAATAGGCATTAGTACAGTAGTGGTCTTAAAGTTAGCTATTAAGTTGCCTAATACATAGTCAGACATTTGACATGCAAAACGTTAACGATAATCAATACATTTAATATAATATTTATGTCCAATGGCATGCTTTAAATGCTCGTTTATTATTCATTAACTTTACCATACATACATTCAATATTACTTATCGTCACATTAATTTAAAACAAATTAGTTATTTTCATTTATAAATTCATCAATAGTATAAAATCGTTTTTCCAGCAGCCATAATTTTAACTTTATAAAAAATAAGTTATTGGGTAACTCTTTAAAGTTCTTTGGTAATTTGTTATATATAAGTCCACTAATATGATAACAGTTATTTTTATACAGAGAAGTCCTTGGTGCCCTAGGCAGAACTATTCTATCCGGATCTCTAACTTTTCGAGGGCAACGGTCTTGAGCCTTTTTAAACAGGTCAAAGTGCTGTCGGACGAATTTCGTACATTCTAAAATATACATACTGGGTAATGTAAGGAGTTTTAATTTACAAAGCAATGGTTTACAAGATTCCCATGGTGGAATGCCACAAATGGCTCGAATGCATTTTTGTTCCGTCTGTTGAATTACCACATAGTATAAGGCCGTATTGTAGAGTCGACGCAACGCAGTTTCCTCTGTCTCTAATAGAGGTTGTCCATTATAATTAATGTTAAGTTTTTCTCGCTTTCGACCATAATGTCCCAAATTGTTATTTTTTTGTTTTATTTATATTTACATGCAAATTATTAAATCTTAACCAAGAAATTGTTGATTCAATTGTATTATGAATGTCAATTCTGTAATTATTTATGTCAGTATTAATTGGCGATTTCACAATAATCGAAATGTCATCCGCAAATAATGTGCATGTATTGGGTGTGTGTTAAGGAAGATTATTAATATATAATAAGAATAAAGGGGGACCCAAAACGCTCCCTTGTGGTACACCCGAGTTGTTGCATTTTGAAAGAGACCGAATTCCTTTCAGTTCTTTATTCTCAGTCATACTTGGAATCTCAACACATTGCTTTCTACCCAGTAGGTAGGTTTCAAGCCAGCTAAGGGCCGTACCTCTAATACCATATCGTTCCAATTTCGAAAGTAAAATTCTATGAGACACAAAGTCAAAAGCTTTCGACATATCGAAGAATTTAACAGATACCCGATTTCCAATGTCTACTTCATCAATTATATTTTTCACAGGAATGAAACACGCAAGAGTGGTCGATTTCCTTTTTTGAAACCCGTATTGTTCTTTCTTAAGTATCTGATGTTTTTCAATAAATTGTAAGAGACGGTGTTGCATAGCTTTTTCAAAAACTTTAGAAATTATTGGTATGAGACTAATAGGTCTGTAGTTATCTGCTTTCGAGATATCGCCTTTTTTATGAAGAGGCTTGACAAGAACAAACTTTAACAACTCTGGGAAGCAGTCTTCTGAGAATGACAATTTTATTAAGTGTGTCAACACAGGAGCTATTTCTACTGAGCAAGCCTTTAAATTTTTGGTTGAAATCTCATCATACCCGACCGCTCCTGTGTTGTTTAGGGAGAGTATTAATTTTTGTATGTCATTGTAACCATATGGCAGTCATAAGTCTTATTCAGCTCAAAGAAATTTCAGGAAAAGAAAAAACTCTCTTATTCATCATTATAACCTTTTGATATGAAAGTCTTTATAATGTATATTTTCCTAGAACAAAATTGGAATTTCTGAACAAAAGAATAGCATAGCAATGGATTTACTGAAGTCTTATCTGACAAAAACTAAAAGTGCAGCCTATTCTGAAATTGAAGTATTCAGGGATCAATCGAATGCGTGTCCGTACGAAGGGGTAAGTATCGTATTACCCAGTTACTGCGTTGTGAAGGTCAGATCAGCAGTCGCCTAGATTGGAATCCAACTCAAATTCACTTGAATATTCTCGACATGACTGACTACCCAGTGCTGGGCGACGTCATTAAGTCCGTACCGATATGAGAACAATGAAACTTATATTAAATACCTTTGTCTTGCCTATAATAAATTCATACCAATATAATATATTCTCTTGTTATGCCTTCTGTCCGTTGAAGTTCTAATTAACAGATATCGTCCTTAAGTGAACGTTAATTATGCGCCCAGTCGCCATCTTGTTCGATTTGACAACATAGTTCTATTTCTGTATGACCAATAACGGATTTGAATTTTTGTGCTGAAACCTTTCTTCTTTATCCGGGTAGGTTGGTACACCAAGCTCGTTTTAGACCTCGGTTTATTATAATTCGAATATTATGTCTCACATTCATGATTGATGAAGAAGAAGATGAAGGCGCCAGAGTGAATTGACGTTACAGTTGTAGCGTAACTTTTTAAGGGTCTAATAAATCACATTTTGCGATCCTGTATTAACACTCTAGTCAGTATAATGATAGCGCCTCAATTTGTAAACCTCAAGATTAAATAATTTCTACTTTTGGGTTCCAAATATACTAAACAGCCAAGTAAATGCGATCAAATTGGATGTAGTTCGGTTGGTCACAGTTCTAATTCTAACCTAACCCATATTGTCGGGGTGCCCCAGTTTAGTTACTGCGACCAACTGTAAGAAAAGTTGATAGGAGAGATTAAAAGAGGTTCAAAGAAAAAAAAAGTGTTTCTATTCTTTTTGTTAAAAAAAAATCCATCATTAGATAGGTCATTAAGGTTTGAGAGGATCAGTAAAATACTTTCAATATTTTAAAGGTTGGATGTCAAAATATAATAGACACTGGAATGTATAATAAATAGAAACAGCAGTGAAGTGTCTTGGACACGTCACTACCTACTACATAGGCACCCCACACTGACTGACCGCCCCTTGTCTTTTCATTACTACCTAACAAAGCGTTCCAAAAACGTATTTTTTTCTTAGACACGACATACCGGGTAGCGCGATAAACAGCTTGTCTACAGCTTAGAAAAGTAGCTTTCTTTTTATTGTAAAAGAAAGTTAGGCGCTTAGATAGATGTTTAAATAAAACAAAACTGATCCAATAATCTTATTGTCCATGTTTCGACTTCCATGTGAGGATACATTTGGCTTCTATAATTATCTTCATTAGGAAAACGTGTGAAATCTCTGTATAAGAAGGTTCGACATAATTAGAAATACAGGATTGAAAAGCCATTGCAGACTTCAGAGACACAAACGCGCTGATCAATCACGGCGACAAAAGGCTTAGTTAGAAAAGGCCCCTATTCACACCCACCTACATATAATGGCGTGTCGTCGCGTTTCCTGTTATGAATAGACTCTGACCTTACGTTAAATGCAAGTGGCGTGATAGAGGGGTAAGCTGTACTTATCGTTGTTTACGAAATCACGTTTGTAACCCTTTGAAGGGTGTTAGGTTACAGTAATACTAAAGCACCACACCATCCGCCGACGAGGCGGCGACCAGCTATCAACGATTTTCTCGCTCAAGAAACGTACAAAAGATTGTAGTTCCCGTGTAAGAAAAAGAGATACATATTTATATTAATAGTTCGTTATCATAGATCGTTGACTGCACACCGCTGGCGAGTTCTCGTTTGTCGCAGCAACAAGAGCTATTAGAGAGTATTCGCTCAGCGGCGCTAGCCTGGCGGGCAAAACACTCGCTGAGACACTTACCCAGACCAGCGAGTAATCGAGCTTTACTCGCTTCTAGTAAATCGCCAGATGTGGGGCAGGTCTCATAAATAATTGTACAGCTTTTGCAATTACGTTTGTCACGAGTATGGAGGGTTAGAATGTTGATTCTCAGTAGTATTTAAAGAGTTTGGTTCAACAAGAGTGTCCCCTGTGTTTTATGTTGGGTTTTCACCACCTTTCATGAGAATCATCACACATTTCGGGGTAATTGTCATAATAACTACCTTACAAAAGCAGACAATACAGCAATTCACAGCTAACTGCTTGGGTGGTCGAGTGGTGCTTGCGCTACTGCCGAGAATGAGGTCCTGGGTTCGATTTCCGGGTCGGACAAAGTGCTATTGGGTTTTTTCATCTGGAATTTCTTAGTAGCAGTCCGGAGTCTGGGTTTGTGCCCGGTTGATGGCAATAGGCTCGCCTCCAATTACATGGGACTTAAAAAACTGGCGAAATTTGGGTGTAGGTACTATAGGTACCTCCTCTGCGTAACCCTTCGGGGCATACCGGCGTGATGTTATTTATGTATACAGCACACCCATTCACGCAATTTTAACACCACAGCGTTTCATGTAAGGTTTCTAAAGGTGTGGCATCTAATAACCTGGAAGGTTCAAACCAGCCCCCAAATCATCGGAGACAGGGACTTGTAAGGATGATATGGGTGACACATATCATCCTTATGGGGGAACCATGGATACCCGAGGGGTAAACGTTATACAGCTGCAGCGATGCATTCCTCTCTAAAGCGTTGTAAAACTACTTCGTCTCGTTCTAAATGGCATCACCATTACCAAATTGTAGGTCTTCAAGAGAAAATTCTGAAGCAATGGTTCAAAAAAATTTTCACCGTGGTCATTGCTGAATTTTCGAAAGGGTTTTGTCTAGTTATGTAGTGAAATTAATGTAGACAAGTGGGGTTGGTCGAGCGGTCCATAGTGTGGTTGAAGGGGAATATCTTACTGATATTCTGTTTCATTGCAAACCTTTCATTAACCGAAAATACAATAAAATCGTAGTCATTGTTGGCAAATTATTTGCGTAGGTGATTGAGTTTTCGAATGCTACTAACTTAATTGCACCCAATTAAAACAACCCAATATTCCCAGCCGCCACCAGCCTCATTAAAAATCATACCTATTTATCTACAGCACATTAATTTTCACCCCTAATTGGACTGTTCCGAATTCATCCCGCGGTTATTTATTCCGGATAAAATATAACAAAGGACTTCATTACCCATTGGAAACTCTGCCCCTTCGGTAACATTATATTTCAGATGTAGTTTATTAACGTGTGATGTGCAATTTTTTAATATTGGAGTCTGGCAATTGAGAGATTAACGATAACTACCGTAGTAAAGTTATCATCCTTTTGATGAAACATTTTATATAATTTAACATGTTAAAAGCATATTGCCTACCAAGAATTAATTAATTTCTTTTATTATAGGTATTCTTAAGCTGGAAATAAGAGTAAATATTATAATTATAACAGGAGACAGTAGCACAGGTTTTACTTATGGGCTACCGTCGGCCATCTTCAAACTTTTCTCAACATAAACTGTGTGCACATTTTGTGAAAAACTACTTTTAGTATCCAATATGTATATTTTTTATGGGTACCTACTCCACGTCCCTGTAGTACCCACTAGAACGAGGACCAGAGACACGACACGCCGACTCTACAAAAAAAAAAAAAAACATTTACAGTTCGCAAATTAAATTAAAAAAATGGTCATGCAAAAGGGTTAAAATTTCCGTTGGAAACTGCATCGGACGCGTAATGAGATTACCTCAAACTACCCCACAGCTACAAACGGTACATAATATATTCACATGTTTGTGGCGTAATGAACGAAACATCGTGTTTATTTTACGTTCACGTTTTTATTTTGGTCTGGCAGTTTTTAATATATTTTTGTGACGGATTAACATATGGTGGTATAAGCAAGTGAAAAGCAGCAGCGAAAACCCCAGTTATGCAAAATGAGGAGAAAAGACAAACGTTCAAGTCTTACTAATCAGTTAGCATTTTAGCCTTTTCAATATCTTCTAGTTTATGCAACACCTATTTAGTTTTGGTTTTATTTATGCAATGAGCTGGAAGCTAAAACGTATTTCAAAAACATAGATGTACTTTTATAAACGCATATCACAGACTTTCAATGAAATACATATAATTAACAACATGAATGATTCCCCGTCCCGACCTGTTATATTGTAAGCAGTATGGTACAGTTTCCAATCTCGCTAGATAGATTATAAACTAACTAAGTAATTGTTCGCAATCATACGGTGACATTTTATTTTTATTTCTTTCATGAATGAGGTTTTACGTGACTTTAAGCAAACGGATATTTCAGACGTGAAAAATTATTATAATCATCATCTTTAGATACCTACCTATTGTTCATTAAAATTTTGTTTAAAAGATTTTGGGCTGATTTCTCCAACGCTTTTTCTGCAGATTATCTATGGAATAATTTTGAATTTTTGACTGTTTTTCATACCAAAACAGTGAGACGTCAATATTACTTCACGGATAAACGATTCTGGCGTTGGAGAAATCAACCTTCAATAAAAAAAAAAACAAAAGGTAGATTTTTCCCACGCTAGTATCTTTGCGTAGCAAGAAAGTTACACTACCTACTCACTAGTAAGACAGGCCGCGAAAAGCCTCACTCTCAGGATTTCCAGTGTTTGAGCTGCATAAACTTACGTTAATTTTAGTCGTAAGTCATAGGGGCTTCCATAGAAACAAGACAACAATGCTTGTACAACAATTCAGTTCACGTAAGGTTCATGACGAAAGAGCAATTATGCGAACAGTTCAGTATTTGGCTTCCATCATTTACTAGATCCTGCCTTCACTGTCCCAGGTCATCGACCCCTAGTGCAATACTCCATTCCACTGGTCAATCAGTCAATTGCGATGACACTTTAGTTGCAGTTTCCTCGACCATTGATAGACCACAGATTTAACTGTGATTGACGCTCGACCTTAACACCTGTGGGAAAAGTCATTAAAATATTGGGGTCAAGAATCTATAGGGTGGGAATTTCAGAAAGTGTTTTACGAGTAGAGTTTTGTTGTTTTCGAAATTAAAAAGAATGAAGTTCTTATTTGATAAGTTATTTTAATCAGGCTAACAAGCACTTTCACTAATTTCTATTTAAATTAATTCTATTAGTTAAGTAAAGTGTTTACTTATGTTAAGCGCCGGTGTCTACCCAAAAATGAGAACTATGAGTAAGTGCATAGTATTCAATAAGAAGACTTAAAAGTTTTCATATGGCTCTCAGCAGTCAATAGCCCACAGACGAACGAGGCAAAATTATAAGGATTCCATATCTGATTACCCAACTTCATTTCTATGTTTTTTTTTTCTTTATAAATAAAAAGAAACACTAGCTCAGTTCCCATAAACAAAATGCAAAAAACTGTTTTTATTATGACGTCTCTATCGAAAAGAGCTCTGTGGTGTTCATTCACCATTTCATTAATGAATGTACTACGACAGACGCCCGGCCTTCCGCCCCGCAGTCCCGCTGCAGCGTACAGCGACAGGTTATTTATAAAAACGTTCAGTTCCAACAAATGTTGCTGTGCTTTGACAAACTATTTTAGTTTTGCGTACTATTACTAGATCGTTGAGGAAGGATTTTATTAGCGTTATAACATTTGAGAAACATAGTGAGGAAACCTGGGCTTATACCTACCTACAGTTAATATAAGTCTAAAATCACCAACCCATCTTGGCCAAACGTGGTGATCAAAGCTTGTGCCTTCTCCGTATGAGAAGAGGCCTGCAGATTGATAATAATAGACTGGTATTTTTAAGTTTTGAGGAAGGATATCTTTTGTTTTTGTTTGTGGTACGGTCCCAGCAGTGGACACGTTGTAGGCTGCTTGTCTTTATGCTAGCGACAGCTTTAACTGAATTCGAGTAGGAAGTACCTAATAAAGCATTTACCGCAAACAGTTCAATATTTCGGTACAAAGAATAAAACTGACGTTTTTTCCAATAACAGGGTGGGTTTTAGAGATGGGGTAGTAAATGCAGGTAGAGATGGGGAAGGGGCAGAGGGCCGAAAATGAACAAAAAAAATTGGAAATTAGGATTTAGAAAAAAAACGCGTTATAATTTTCTTTACTTTGGGAACAGAATGATAGTTTGTGGCTTGTGATTTCTGTCATTCTGAGAAAAATGTCCTTCAATAATTTAGAACGTTTATAGACTTTTTGAGAATCTCATTTCCTACAAAATGAATGGGATTTTTTTTGCCGATTTCCGACTCTTTAATGCTCAAACTTAGAGTTTTTTGATACTTATAAGAAACAGGATCGATTGGCATCAGAAAAATATTTGTGAAAAAGACCCAAACGGGTATCGAAATTTCTCAAAAAAAAAACGGACAGTCTCCTAAGACCGTTTTACTGAAACTACAACATTGAACGTACCTAGCCTTACTGCCTCGTCTCAAATCCAGCCTGTATAGCTACATAAGCTTAAATTTATAAAACTTTACATGTATCGCACACGCACTCAGTTCTTGTATCTGTTTTATTCGACGAATAGGGTGTGTGTTTTTCTAAAAGTATTTGTCCCACTTTGAAATAACTTTTCTCGTTCCTAGTAATAATAATATAACGTTTTTCGACTACGACGAATGTTTATTTTTACCAATATACCCAATATTGGTAATCATTCGTATCAAGATGCGGCTTTTAGGGTCCGTTTTCACCAAAAGCGGAGAAGAAGAGTCGTAATCGATAAAAATAACCGAAACAAATATTTGTTTGAATCGAGAGTCGAACTTTTCTTTTGCTTTGGTGGGGACCAGCCAGGCTAAGGCTTTGTCTATAAACCACATTATCGCTTTCGGGGCAGGAAAGAGTTACCACCTACATTCTGTCAAAAAAGTATCGGTAATGGATGAATGTTTATGGTTCCATTTTTTTGTTTTTGTTTTATGTTGTTGTTAGATTGGCACAACCGTTTTCCAGTTTGGCGCGGAGATTGAGTTGCTGTTATTTAGATTAAATACAGTGTTGTTTTATTTAGATAACATCTAGTGTTCCGAATTTCATAATGGACAAAAACATCGAACAGTTTGTCTTAAAATTTGCATAGCCAACATGTACTTATTAGAGGTACAAAGCGTTCAAAAGCGGTCGAGATGTAATGAAGGATTTGCTTCGCTCTGGTAGGCCATCACCGTCTTCAACTGAAGTTAACATCGCAAAAAGTGAAGGAAATAAGTAGTGACAGAAAATTCATATACAAATTTTAGAGAGATAGCCGCTGAACTTTCTGTGTCTCACGGGTCATGGCATGAACCTTGAAAGTATACCTACGTCAAAATAGGTCAGTTTACTTAACTTGTATGTCAATACTTGTTTGGTTACAAATTACAATAACAGTATTTATTTTCTATACATGTTACTGGTAAAGAAAGAAAGAAATATAATACATATTATTTGCGTTAAACCTGAGAAAAAAGAACACAAATGAAAAAAAAACGTGTTTGGTAGATCCGTCAGGAACGAAGTTCCTTGCGCTTTTTCTTCAGTCGATTTTTCCTCGAAAACCATAAAACGACATCCATGATGATTTAATTTTAAATTTTCTCAGCTGCCATCTTATTGATTTCGTGTTGCCAATTTATTCAGCACCCACCCTCGCAAACCATGAAATTCGACTTCAAACATGAATTTGCATTTTGAAGCCAATAGTTAGGACTATTGGCCTCAGCATCTTCGAAAACCATGACAACTATCTCTCTCTGTCCCTCTCTTTCTACTACATACTAGCACTTCGCCCGCGACTTTGTCCGCGTGGAATTCGAAAAAAAAAGGAGCAAGTGTTCATCAGACATAATTTCGGCTTCTAATGGTAAAACAATTTTTTAAATCGGTCAGTAGTTTCGGAGCCTATTCAATACAAACAAATTATCAAATCTTTACAATATTAGTGTAGATAATAAAACGTCACATAGCGCTTTTCCGTTACGTGACGAATTCTACAATTGTTACAAAATTTCCTTCCAACAAGTACGTGCAGGATTATTGAACAAATAAATGAATGAGAAGATTAGGATCCATTTGGAGGTTTGGCAGGCTCAAATGAACGGTCACCTCAGGATCTTAGTTGACGGTTGCGTAAATTATTGCAAGCGCTTGCTGAATCTATAGCCTCCCTATTTGCTGTAAATTCTCTTTTGGTGTGGTTGGTCAAAATAGTCAATTAAAAGTGAATAATTTGCCAACAGATAAGAAGGGATTACTTCCTTTGCCACCAGCAGCTTTGTTTTTGCAAGTTTGGAACTACTAGATATTTGATGATCACTTTGACATTGATGGACTTTATATAGACAATGACATGAAAATTTACTTTGTAAAGTATTCTAATATTTTAATCTTCGTGAATGTGGATTTGTTGTTATTTTTTTAAGTGTTGTTTTTAGTTAGTTTTAATCATGGTCTGGGAGTTTGCGTAATTTATGCGGCATACCCAAATGTCCTTTCTTTGGTAATGTTCGTCGAATCTATTCGGATTTTTATTTATAACTTCACTAGTTCTAGTCTTCAATAAGTAACTCAATGTAAAACAGTAACGTTAACAAATTAAATTGTTGATGTTGTTTTTATTAATTATTCACTTTTATACTTTCTGATAAACCAACGAGATTTTTAGTTTAGAAGCCAAATTCGGCGATCTTAAATAATATTTAATATACCTACAGTCTTATCATTTTGAATAGAAATCCAACGTGGAACATTGTTACATATATTTACTTATTTATTTTATTTTAGGAAGGCTTACAGACTAATAACATTGTATTAACAGTAATATGTAACTAAATAGCTAATTACAAGCCTCCACAGAAAAAAAATTAAAATTAATATACCCTCACACTCACCACGAAGTTATTTCCTCAATTGGTTAATTTCGTACAATCGACTACGAAATTTAGTTGGACAATAAACGGCTAGGTGGCAGGTGCTTCTTGTACAAAAAATGGCTCTGCTAAGAGATTCCTAACATGCTGAGGTTCTGGCGAGCACTTGGTTTCATTATAAAACCAAGTGCTCTCGACGCCTTATTTAATATGTTATCAATATGCTGATCGAAGAGTAGTTTTCTGTCTTGTATAACACCAAGATCCCTAAATACTATTGACTTTGCCTATGCTTTTATTGTAAAGTTTATATTTGGAGTCTATTATAGACTTCTGGCGTGTAAAAATCATGTGAAAACATTTGGAAACATTTAACTCAAGCCTGTTACGTCTACAGTATTCTTGAAATCTATTCAGGTCAGCTTGTAACAGTTGTGTATCAGAAATGTCTCGGATAATCTTATGAACCTTCATATGGTCAGCATAAAGTAAAATAGATGATGTTTCAAAACAATAAAAATAGTAAACAATAAAGACCCCAAAATCGAACCCTGAGGTACTCCAGAAGGGACAGAATACCATCCAGATGTGTACCCCTGAAGCACCACAGCCTGCGTCCTGTTCTCAATATAAGAGGAGAACCAACGATACAAATCTCCACGAATTCCAGCTCTTAATAGCTTCTCCAAAAGCAGTCCATGGTCTATACGATCAAAGAATTTACTGTAATCAGTATAAATAACGTCAACATGTGCACGCTGTTCCATACCTTCGCATATAAACTCATGGGACAATATTAAGTTAGATGTAGTGGAACGCTTCTTGAGAAAACTATGTTGCTCATCACCAAAGTTACATTTCATAGCAGCATATACTTCAGCAAATACCATGCGTTCGAGGATTTTGGAAAACAGGCATATCTTAGATATTGGTCGATAATTAGAGATATCCGACTTATCACCTTTTTTTAAAACTGGGGTAACGAATGCCGACTTCCATATTTTCGGAACGATGCCTTCCGAAAGTGATCGCCTGAATAAAATACATAGTGGTACAACCAGACTGTCGGCAGAATTCACAATAAAGACCGGAGGCATATGATCTGGACCGCCAGATTTGGAGAGGTCCAAGGTCTTTAATAACTCTAAAACTCGAGAATGGGACACACCAATCGAGCCAACGCATGACACACTATCTTCAACATCAATGCCACTGGAATTATCGGGCACAGGAGCAGGTTCCTGGAAAGTGGAATGGAAATAGGTTGCGAATAAATTACTGATCTCCTCACCTGTACTGGCGGTCCTATCACCATAATACATTACTTTTGGAAAAGTACCGGAGTTTCGTTTACTCTTAACGTAAAACCAAAAAGATTTTGGGTTCTCAATTATATTCTGACGTCGAGATTGGGACAGAACACGTGTGGCTTGCCAATGTTCCATATTCGTACCAAGTCTTAACACTTTACGAGTAGCTAAGCTACACTATTCAAATCATCCTTCCTTATGTTTGTGTCATCGATGAAAGCTCCTTAAGTTCTGTGTTGAGCTACATGATTACTGACAAATGCGTGCACTGACTGGACAGGTCCACTCATTCTGTGTGGTTCTTTCCTCAAAAGACCATTTCAGACACCAATCTATGTAGATTGGTGTCTGAAATAAAATACAATATTAGACCAAGTGGTCTTCACATGACCTGACCAAGATTATGTCTGGACTTTACAAGAGACTTTGACCTGTGAGTTTGTTTCGGCCTTTCTTTTCAGAGTAGTCAGATAGGAAACGCCGATCTCATCTAGTTTTGAAGTATGATTGACGTGTAAAAGTGTTTGTACAAACCTACTTACAGCAATAAAACCATTTATCATTTATAATTTACCAAATTAAAGGCGGCCAACTTAGCCTAAAATAAGATTTCCGACAACTAAAATGAGGCTTTCCGCGTAGAACAATTAGGTACAGTTCGGAGCAACCGACGACCGCATTAAAGGTGAAAGTTCTGTGCCCCCAACGAACACAGAGACACACAGTGTCATAATAAGTCTAGATAATAACACATGCCGACACGTGAGCGTTACGTAATGCCAATGACCTTCAAACAAAACGATATGACGGTTGTTATCGGCTATTTGCGTATACTTTCACTTTGATGAAACTCGCGGCTGGATTTGGGGACGGCAGAGTTGTTGGGACTTTTTTGGGACTATATAATATTTGGAACAGTTGCAGTTTTATAACTGGTCTGGAGCGGTAAGAGATATAAATAATTTATATACCTGTAACGTAATTTATGAATGCGATGAATGCATTGCCTTTCCGTCATGAACAGGACTTAAGGTTCTATGGACTACGTGGAACTGGAACGCCTTTTGGCAGTTTTGGCGGGGTAGCTTGATTGTGCACTCTACGGAACACGCTGCGCGATGATTGGAACCAGATTAGGGCAGGGAGCTACAGATTTTGGTGGGCTAATTAATATCGATTTATGTCGGGAATTGACTATAGCGAGGCAATTTGTTTTGGAATTACGAAGCCATCATATTTATTTTTTAATTAAAGGCAATTCGTTACCGAAATTAAACATTCTGGAGTAAGGAATTATGTCCCATAACTGGCAATGGGCTCGCCCCATGAGAAGAACAGTAAGTAGAATATCGTGTATTTGCATCATGTACAATCCATACTCCGCTGTTGACCATTTTGAGGAAAACAAGCGTGAATGAATATTTGAATTTAAACCTCAACGGATGATAATAACCAGTTTTTTTTTCAACACGATTCAAACTTTTTATCAAGACATGCCAACGGACGAAATACATAAATATTTAGCAGCGGTGAGTCATACCGTGTGGAATGCCTTTAGAACGATTGTTTGGTCATCGGGATTTGTACACGTAAATATCTGTTTTATGAACTTACACTACAGATTTTTTGGACTGTGGCTGCAGGGATTAATGTGATGCTGATTATATTCTGCACAAGAAATATCCTTTTCCATCGGAAAATGGACTTTAAAACATCCCTAGTTAATCAATAAACAAGTAATTAAGTGAGAACAAATAACAGTAGCCTAGATAGGTGTAGTGCAGCGGTCACTCATCGATCTTAAACTGCGTCAGCTGTCTAGACATCCCTGAAGACCAATCCGGCCCCGTTTTAGCATTTCTAAATTAATTTTCGTTCAGACATTACCGTCATAATTGACCTAGAATTTTACTTACCCCACTTTATAAATACTATAAAGACCACAAACCATCTGTGAGTCGATGGTAAATATTACCAGACGTTACCTCATCGTTTACCCGAGCGCGTAGGATTGTTCGATGTGCTCCATGCCTTTCTGATCAAATAAGGCAGAGAGAGATGGGAGATTCGTACCGGTTTGGGGACTACGGACTACTCATCATTATTTTTGGTACAGCGTGTATATCTGTGGTAATTTGTTACCCAGGCGAGCTCTACGAGTTTTTTTTATAGAGGCGTCAGTTGGGGAAATAGGTTCGATTTTGATCGAGGGGAATTGGCCCGTATACGAACACAAGGCAAGTAGCGCGGTTATTGGGTTACATACGCCAGTCGGCTCAGCGAATGTCGTGACGTCGGATGGGGAATTCAATGGATCGAATAAAATCGAATACTCCGAATATCGGAGTTTCCTGTGGGACATACAGATGGCACAATATAGCAGTTTGGATGCAATTTTCGGACAATTGTCATAATTGCATTGGAACTGCCGGGCTTGTGCCATCGGTGCAGATCTAACCGCGGACAACTTTATCTGCTTATGTGCTTAGATAAACTAGAACGTATTACCTACCGGGCAATCTCACGTGCTTAAAAGGTCGAAGTGAAAAAAAAAACACTTTTCTTTGTAAACGCTTAGCCAAAGGAGCCATCTCCATCAAATTTAAGCTTCTTGTCCCAATATCGATATTTTCTCAGCTTTATGTCGTAATCAACTTACTATCACGCACATTCTTGTGTTACGCTATAAATTCCAATACATTATTTACGCACACACACACCTACTTTAATTTACTACTTTTCGAACATAATAAATAAGTAAACATTAATTCGGGTGGGCTCGGCTGCCCGAACCTCCCCGTCCTCCCCAAGCACGCAGCCCAAACATAAAAAATTGCGTTCGTAGGAGTTTGGAGAGACGAACAATACCGAAGTCTGCCGAAGACACTATCACTATTCGGTAGGTCACTGTCAATCCGTATCGACCAGTTTTACGAATGACATTGAGATGCTAAGTTCATTCACACGCACCGCCATAGTTAATTGGTTTAGATACTTATGTCGTATTAATATGGCGTAATGTCCCATTAAATAATAGGTGCCGTCGCTTACAATGGACGCGCCAGTCCTTTAAAATATGCTCCCATGTTTTTTTCTTTTATCAAGATATTATTATGCAGAGTAATACGTAATCAAAGGCTAGCACGATTATTATAATTTTGAGAAACAATATGTTACTTCTATGTAAATTCTCGTTTGAATGTCAACCTTTCTGATACAGGTACTTACCTACCTACGTGAGTTGGCTGTGAGAGAAAATTATTGATTGTTCTGTGATTCCAGACAAGTTCTCAAAATTTAACGACTCTAGATCAATACATCGAAGCAACTTTTGTTTTTAACGCGTGCGTCAACGAAATCAATACCACAAATTTAAATATTCCATTTTCGTCTCTTACACTCTTTTATAATACGTTTTGAAAAGCCGAACAAAACCGATTATTGCCGAGTCTTGCGAAGTGGTCATAAGAGGATTTTTCTGAATGGATGAGGTTACCATCCCTTGGGGGATATACAGGTCAGACGACAGTCCTTTCAGACCGCGTGGCACATCAAACTTGCTTGTAACTGATGATGGCAAAGTCAAATAAGCAACCCCTTTCCCTCCCTTGGGTGTCATAACAAGCCACTAAAGGGAAAATGTCAGAACAGTGGACGACATTATCCTTCTGAAAACTACAAACAGCGGTCTCTCATTTGCCTCGGGAGCGTGATCGTTATGAAAATGCCAGGCCAGTAGTGAACCTATAATTACTTAGGTATTCGATAATGATAAGATAGAATTTTACAGCAAAATAAATGATGAGGATTAGAATTATATGAGGACTCTAGAGATTCGAATAGTTTGTTTTTCTATGAAGTAGGTAATTAATATAAAAAGATAATGTTCAGTTCTAACAAATTGGTAATTCCTCTTTGTTTATCAGGAAACAAATGATTTGTACTTAAATGAATTTAAAATACTTCATTAAAACTTGTCTCAATAGTTCATAGTGACATTTTCCTGCTTCGTCTTTAGAGTTGGTGCGATTTCCGTTGACATGTATAAAACTATGACGGATATTATGAATCAGAATCAATGCTGTCATAATTAGTCATAATGGAAGACGTCAGTAATCAACGTCATCAAAGAAAATAAATAGTAAACCTGTCAAAAATAAATGATCCGCACTTTGATTTCATTATGGCCGCGAAATTTTATAAGTCAGTGGGTATTTTTTCTAACTTAAAAAATATTACTCAACAATAATATTATCTCATTTATTTTCACTGTGTTAACTTTTTTCAAGAAGACCTCGAAAAGAAGCAGAGCTCGGTTAATTTTTACATCCGCCATACTTGTCACCCCCAGTTAGTGATGTGCGTTATCACCAATGAGTCGGAGCCGATACCGGGGAATCGACCGAAAGAAGTCAAGAAGATATTCGCCTAAAAGACGAAGGAGAAAGAGAATGGCACGAAGAGTGATACCTATTCGGGGGGATGGCAACTGTTTGTTCCGTTCTGTCTCCTACAGCATCTACGGAACCCAAGACCGGCATCGAGAGATTCGTCTCGGTGTAGTAGAGAGAATAGTGGAACATTGGCATCGGTATAAGAACTTTATCATCGGGGACCGTTCTTACGGGTTCCACATGTATACTGCTCATGACTATAGGAGATTGATGTCGACTGATGGAGAGTACGCTGGCCACGTGGAACTGCACTGCGTCAGCGAACTGTTCCCACAATACACCTTCAAAATCCACAGAGACTCTTGTTCCAAACCAATAGTCTATGGCAGAGGAAGAAATGTGAAGCATCTTCTGTTTTCTGGATACTTGGATGCAGGCCATTATAGTGTTCTAGAATATTCTTGATTTTGAGTTCGTGTTGTTCAAATAAATCTATTTAATTTTTGCTTTTATTGTGCTGCGTCATATCACCTGAAATAGATGAGTATTATTTGAGTAAATGTAACAGCTGGAATAGAGGAAGTGAAGATCACATTTGTGAGAAATACTGATTACGCTCTGAGATGTAGGAAGTTGGCTGGAACGGGATATCCTCGTGCCGGCGCGGTCCCACGCGTATCTCAGCGTCTTTGTAAGTATAAACGTACAACATAATAATATCTAGGTACATCGAGTGCTATCTTTAAGATTGGCACGAACGTGCAGATTAGATTTAGATTTTTCTTTCATACATTTGTAAGTAGTATTCATGAAAGTATAGTGAACGTAAGTAGGTACGAAAGAGAGTCGCTAGCCAATTAGCCGTTAGATAATTTTGATTTTATCAAATCAAATTTAATATGGAGTTTTCTATAGAGCATCTTGGTATGTAATTGTGAAAACGTTTGGTTTGGTACCTAGGTAAGATACGAGCTGATTATATACACATCCAGCAGTTTCTAACAAAAAATAACAATGTTTGCTGCATTTGTAACAGACAGACGTAACTTAAAACGAGACAAGTGTTTCATGGTCATTTGTTAGTCATATACCGTTCTTACTATCAAAATTGCATGACGAACCGACAAGGTCAGCGCAACACTATGCCAACTTTTTAAAATGCATTCTTGTACCTGTCTAAATAGAAGCAGGCAAAATTCAACCATGCCGAAAGATGATAAGATCGAAAGTAAGTTGGATGTCATGTCAAAGATTTCCAGCCAGCCTGTACTTACCTATTGGCTGAAGCAAAATTACTATGATCGGATTGCAAACTTCATGGTAGGTGTTATTCTCGACGGCTTACCGATTAGAATATAAAGGTGACCGATATTCTCGCGTTTATACTGAAGGTGAATAGTTCATAATTCTTCATTGCAATAATTCATCATTGCAATTTCTTACAATTTAATCATTTTTGCGACAGTTTTTTGTTGGATAAAAATCTAATCTCTTTAGATTCGGAATTCCCATGAAGGGTTCCGTAGCAGCAAGAGTTGATTGAATGAAAGATAAATTGCAGTTTACGATATATGACGTATTAAAAAAAAACTACTTACTAGATCTCGTTCAAACCAATTTTCGGTGGCAGTTTCCATGGTTATGTACATCACATATTTTTTTTGGTTTTATCATTATCTAATTTTAGAAGTTACAGGGGGGGGGGGGGCACATTTTACCACTTTGGAAGTGTCTCTCGGGCAAACTATTCAGTTTAGAAAAAATATGATATTAGAAACCTCAATATCATTTTTGTGAAAATCTACAGTTCTAATAGTTTCGGAAAAAAGTGGTTGTGACATACGGACGGATAGACAGACAGACAGACATGCCGAATCCATAAGAGTTCCGTTTTTTTGCCATTTGGCTACGGAACACTAAAAACGAATAACTCAACAAAGACAAGTAACGGACCTTGTAAAACTGAGTGTAAATCATAGTTGCGGAGTTCATTACCGCGATGAACGTTATTGTAAAAGTGTTTAACATTCCGCAATATTTTCTAAAGAAGGTTGAATCCACAGCGCACGGAATATACATGGCCGTGCTAATAAAATTCATGGCTCCGCGGCCGAGAGTGCGTTGAGCGCACAGATTCTGTCATTAATATTACGTCACTTGTGTGTGACGTTGTGCGTGTAAACGGTGTGTCGGTGACACGCTTGGTTTTTATGGAAAGTGATGTCAGTGCCGCCTCTAGGAGCGGTCGCCGAGTCTTCTCTGTGCTCTGTGGTTGAATCATTATGGATTCAACCACTAAGCACGGAGACGCCTCCATTATTATGATACAACTCAAGAGCAAGTAACGAGTCATTTCTAACTACTATCGAACATAAATCACTGCCGTTCACTTACTAACAATTTCACCTAAGAATTGTTTTGGTTGTGTCTTGCTATTCATCACCCACCCTAGGATATTTCTACCTTGTTTCAACAATTTTGTGGTGTATCACAATCACAAACATGCAATTTTATCAACATGCATATTTATAACATCAGTCTAGATCTGGGTGAACATTAAATCTTCTCAGCATCCCACATAAATCTAAATTAAAGCCACGCATGCACTACGCCTACGCTTACCCTCTAGGAGGAAACAGAGGTTACTGTGCTCGATGCTTACCTGTAGACAAAAAGGTACATAATAAATACAAGTCACAATTAAAAATTTAACGGACATCGATTAGAGGTCTAGCCTGTCGGTTAGCGATTAGAGCCTCGTGGTTCTTTCTAATCGCCAGCGAGATTAGAAAGAGCCATGAGGCAAGTTCAATTGTTTATCAACTAGGTGGTTGGCGCCTATCGAGGACAGAACGTGCTTCTGTCCTCGATAGGTCTTTAATCATTCAAAAACAAATCTGAAAGGTAATTTGATCTATTGCCAAGTCTCAGCTAACGTGTTATTACTAATAAGACACTAGGTCTTGCGAAGACAATGGTAATGGAGTAAATGGTCAGTACACGATTCCTCATGGGGACAATTCTCCTCAAATAACAGAATGAAGAAAAGTGTTATTACATTTTAAGACCCGATAACACCAGAATAATACTAACGTGTATCGGGACGCTAATGACCCGAACTAATGAAGCAAGGTACGTTTTAAACATCTTGTAATAAGGCTTTGCAGGTACGGACGTGTCAGTGCGTTGCAAAATACCAATGACTAATGTTTATTTAAGTCATTCTTGAACATATTTTTATGACCGCTTGTATGTAAATGGGTAAGTACCTAAAGGATAGAGAACTTAGATATCTAGGTATTTTTCAACTTAGGATGGGTCCTAAGTTGAAAAATACCTAGATATCTAAGTTCATACCTTCCGTTGATTCTGAGTTATTATTATTAGGTACAAGTATTTTCAACGCATTGGGTTACGCAACCGATCCTTAACACAAATAAAACGATATACATAAAGCTAAAACAAAACTTGACAAATACAAGACAGAGAAAATTGCTCAATTCCGATTCAAGTATTGCAAAATCACTTCATGAAAGAAACATGAAACAATTGAATTATATCACCAATAATGCATCAACACAAATATATTATCATTACTAGGCCACAAGAATCGTAATAAATTCTAAAAATTCAACAGAAGCAGAAACTATCGATACCTATTTTTCTATGCGAAAGTCAATCTGAGGAAAAAAATAATGAAAGCGGGTTACGGAGCTATGGGCAACCAGCAACAGTCGCATGTTGAGCAGTCATTCGTCTATTGTGTGTGGCGTGTCAACTGCAAATACACGAGTCGCTTCAAGGCTCCCGCAAACAGGCGCGACGCTACGACCGCTCGTCGCACGACACGCGGCGTCTTTGTGTCGCGCTGTAGCGTCGCTCCAGTGTAAACGAGCCTTCATCTCTCTCGTTAAACCGTCGTCGGTATTAGAACGGGTGACCCGACCAGTACCTAACACTGGGATTTGAAAATATTTTTTTACCCCTTTATAGTGAAAACCTATTGGCAGATTAATGAATACAGTAAACCAGTAGTGCTATTCTGTAAACATCTCACCATGAAAACTTAGGTGAAGTGAGCGTGGAGTGAGCTGTCAGTGCCACTGATGCTAGGGATTGACCAAGACGGGATGACACTGATGGCTCACTCCACGCAAGTGAGATTTTTATAGTATCGATCAGCTGCTCCGTCTTCGCACGAAAACTTAAAAATATCTTACAGTAGACAATTGAAATCGAGCCCGGATAAATGTTTCTCCGAAACAGCGAATAATATAAATATTTAATAATAAAAAACTGTTTCGACTTCCCAGCCCGATCACTATGTACGGCAAGCCAATCCCTTGGGAGAAGCAAGCCAAATACCTAGGCGTGATCCTCGATGAGAACCTTACCTTTAAGGCTCATATTAAGGCGGTTCGCGCGCGCGCCTCCTTCGCTCTTAGCAGGCTGCAATTCGTACTGACAGCCCGTAGTAAACTGTCCCTCAAATGCAAGCTCCGCATCTATACCGCAGTCATCCGTCCCATCATGACCTATGCCTGCGTTGTATTTGCGCACGCTCACCCACGTCATCTCCATAAGATGCAGACCCTCCAAAACCGTTTCCTCAGAAGGGTCACGGGTGCCCCCTTCTATGTCCGTAATATCGATCTTCACGTCGACCTCAAAATGCCAACCATAAAACAGTTCATGAAACGCTTATCAAAGCGTTTCTTCGACTGCGGCATCAAACATTCTAACCCCCTGATTACAGCGGCCGCCCGCTACACTCCCTCTCGCATTAGCAGTATTCGCCGACCAAGGCATACTTTAATCGATCCCGACGACGCCACTACCCTCCTCCAGGAGAGTAGTAAGGCCACTAGCACGCTACATAAGCCCAAAACCCGATCGCCGTCCTACCGCCCTCGCCGCCGAGGCACGCCGCGACGCCCAAATCGACGCCCCTCCGACCCTTGCTCGAGCCAGCCCGCGCCGCTGAGCCTGTAGCTTTAAATTCGTCCATAAATAATACTAATCCTGATCCAGCTAGTCATTTGCTGCCCTCTTCCAGCGACGCCCTAAGCCGAGGTTCGTACCCCACAGGGGGTGCCCTTAGCGTTGTCGCTTAGTTTTAGTTAGTATATAAGTTTAAGTCCTGGCTGGAGGCCTTAATTTATTAGGGAATCCACAGGCAAGTCCGCTTAAGCAGACGACAACCGCATAGGTTGACCTGCGAGATGCCAAACAAACAAACAAAAAAAACTGTTTCGACTGATAGAGAGGAAAAAAAGTCGGCATGAAAATCCAATATTAGGTCCTGGCAAAGCTGGGATTTTTTTTCGATAGAAGCTCCCAAAATCGGTCATCCATTCCTACGTGTCGATTTTCTTTTGCCTTTTACAAATAAAAATGCTTCGATAAACTCAATAATCTCCTGCACAACCCCAATATATTTGAGGTCGGCGCAACAAGGCTTTTTCTTCCTGTCTATAAGCCGTCATCTCGGTAGTCCTTCGCATTAAACTTTCCTAGAGACATCACCCTCATTCTACAGTCGAATATTGTGTAATGCCAAAGATAAAATTACAAGATGATATTTTTAACCGACTTCAAAAAGGTTCTTAATTCATTAGTTTTTTTTGTATGTATGTTACGCGATATCTCCGACAATTGTGGATGGATTTTGAAAAGTCTCTTTTTACGTATAGGCTATGCCTGAGTCTTATAAATTTTATAAACTTTGGTTAAGTAGTGTTTCAACCAATTAAGTAGTGTGTTAACCAATCCATAGCAACGCGTACGTCCCCCGAACTCTGGCGGTGCGCTATTGTTCGCCCTATCCCTAAAAACAATAAGCCGGTTAATATGAAGGATTTGAGACCAATCAGTATACTACCCTGCCTGTCTAAGATCTTGGAACGTGTGGTATATTCGCAGGTTATCCAATACCTAGAAACATCCAACATTCTTCCTGACCTGCAGTCGGGTTTCAGGAAGGGTAGAGGTACTGCAACGGCTCTGGCTGATGTTGTGGGTAGTATCCTTGAAGCACGTGACCGGGGGGAGGGAACAATTATGGCTTTGCTAGACTTTTCCCGGGCTTTTGACGCAGTTAATACCACTCTACTATTATCAAAGTTAACTTTCTATGGCTTCGACAATGATGCGGTGGAGAGGTTTAGAAGCTACCTAACTAACAGGTCTCAACATGTGGAGATGCATAAGGAGGACGGGTCAACAGTGTCATCCCACCCGCTCCAAGTGTCAAGGGGCGTCCCTCAGGGGTCGATTCTGGGGCCTTTGCTGTACATTCTGTACAGTGCGGATATCATAAAATCATTTGTTAACTGCAAATATCATATGTATGCCGACGATATTCAATTGTACATATCCTTCAAAGCGGATGAAACATCTTCGGCTGTGCAGAAATTAAATGAGGACTTGCATAGAGTGGTTGTATGGTCCGAGGAGAACTCATTGGTTCTGAACCCTCTCAAATCTAAATTTATGGTGCTGGGTTCTAAGAAGCAAGTTAGTGCAATACTGTCTGCCAATCCTGAGGTGATTATCATGCGAGAGAAAATTGAGAGAGAGGAGCAGACATGCAATTTAGGGCTAATTATGGATCCAGAGCTCCGCTTTGAGGCCCATGTGACCAATGTTCTTCGAAATTGTTTTTATAGGCTAAAGATCTTATATGGAATACGGAAATACCTAAGCATACCACTTAGGAAACAACTTGTTGACAGCCTCATACTATCCAAGTTAAATTACTGTGACACAGTCTACGGCCCATGCCTGCTTACAAGAACTGAGCATGTAATCCAACGTATTCAAAATGCCTGTGTTCATTTTTGTGTTAATGTACCTCGAAGAAGTCATGTTACCACATACATTAATGAACTAAAATGATTAAAGATGGTTTCCAGGAGGAAGTTTCATTTAGCCAACTTGTTGTTTGGTATCATTACAACACAAAAACCGCATTATCTCTATGAAAAGCTAACTTGGAAACAAAACCATCTAAAGTATAGTCTTCGCTCCATGGTAAGCCCACTGTCAGTGCCAATGCACAGAACTACAGCATTCAGGGGTTCTTTCAAGTTTGCAGCCACACGCTGTTGGAATGATCTCCCACCACCAATACGATGCCTGAAAACAATACAAGCCTTTAAATTCCAACTCAAAAAGATACTCATACAAGAACAAATTTCCCTTCAACTTTAACCATGTACTTTGGTATTGGGTCACTGTACCTCTGGGGTCATGGCTTGCAAGCTTTGGATGGGAATCATCTAGTGCGTGGGCTGCTTGGCATTCGCTCTCCTGTCTGTGGGGCTGTATTATTATATGTTTTACACCACAGCTCTCAACCCTTACACTTAGGAATGCCACCTTGTCTGTAAATTACGGAAAAACCTTATTAATTCAACTGGCACACCACGGCTTGTCAAGTTAGTTCCTTGAAGATTATTATAATTTATAACATTTTCTACTTTTATTTATCCAAACAATTCAAACAATTTCTTTATTTTTCTTTATATCCACGATAATTATTTCGTACTTACCATTTTGTCTTTAGACCTAGGTTCTCCGTTATGTCACTTAGTTTGTCATCTGCATTTCCTAGCACAAATTTCACAAACACGGCTTGGGTCTAGTATCGTTTGGCAGGAGTTTTGGGGTAAAAAGGGTTGAAGATGGTAGGGGTGGCTTCCCTGATTATAACGCTACCACTCTTATTACAAGGTAATGCGTATTTTTTGAGAAATTAATAATAAATGTTTCTAACCTCAAATTAGATTACAGCTTAACGAAACGTTAAAATCGGCGATTGACAACCAAATCTGTACTAGTGTATTGTCTGTGGTGTAAAATGTCGTGCAAAATCGGTGATACGGAACGTAAAAAAAAAAACGCTATTTGCGTCATGTGTCAGTGTCATTTGTTTACGTTCATTCCTTTTCTCCCAGAGTTGTGAGAAGTTAGTGTACCTCCACTTCATGGTTAAAATAGGTCGACATTGTTCCAAAACCGAATCGGGGCACCCCGACTCCACGTAGTCTTTTGGCTCCTACCCCTAGAGTGTTTATAAAAATCCGGAGGCGCGAAGGGAGGGCCCCCGCCCGCCGTAACAAAGCATATCCTATCCTTTGTTACGCAAGGGCGAAGGGGTTGCACTTCCCGCAGCGCCGGAGACGTTGGAAAAGCGACATTTAAGTGTTTTGAGGTTAGGTTACAATAATTAGTTTTTCTCAAGAACGGTGCGTTATCTTTTCATGGGAGTGGTACCAGAGGGGACGGAGCACCCCCCTCCATCCCCCCACCACTTCCCCACCCCCACCTCCTGCCAAACGATACTAAATTTTAACCCGTCAAACCTGTTTATATGACAGCTGCGCGCACAGATTATCAAAGGCTAACGGCGCGTGAGCATTCGATGCCCGGAATGTTACCATTTTACAAAAATTGTTTGTTGTACTTATTTTGTTGAACACTTATGTAGTTTTTATGTGTATGTATTTTAGTTTTAATCTAAGCGATTGCTGCACCGGGCGACGTCATTCAACGCCGGCTGTCGCTGAAAACCAGCGCTGGGGCTCTGTCTCGGATAGGGTCGTAGCATTAAGCTGAGCGATGGCCGTTTTGCGTGGATGTGACGCATATTTTCCCCCAACTTGTTATTTTTGGTGTTTGTGTTCAATCACTGCGTCATGTTTACCGCAAATAAACGTTTTTTCTTTCTTTTCTTTCAGTTGCTACAACAATACGTTTTTTACACACATAACATAACGCCTGTATTCCCAGACGGGTTAGCAAGAGGTGTACCTATAGTACTGGGTGTGGCATTTCGCCAGTTATGCTTAAGTCCCATGTAATAGGGGGCGAGCCTATTGCCATCAACCGGGCACAAATCCAGACTCCGAGCTGCTACTGAGAAATTCTAATTTAAAAACCCAAAAACACTTTGCCCGACCTGGGAATCGAACCCAGGACCTCATGCTCACCAGTAACTCTTGTGACCACTAGACCAACGAGGCTGTCAAAATTATAGTGTCGTAGTATATTAACCATATTTACCTACGTGATTGTCATAATCGTTTAATTTATTCCACGAACATAACGTAGTTACTAGATACATTTTACTCTGAATTTCCATAACTCAATAATGGCGATAACCTGTCCTGCTATCACACGATTCACACGCTTAATTTAATAGTCCCAACGTTTTGTACAAAAAAAAACGTACTTTTTTCAAAACGATCAAAATTGTTGGTAATACTCCCGTCGTTTCCAATAAACAATTATCACATATTCCAACATTGGGTCCAATGTCCAACACACTGCACTAGTTACGTTTAATCCGTGTGTATTTCAATTGACACGGTTTGGGGACCGGCTATCCCCCATGTTACGTCATCGCCCGCATAGCAGTGACTCATCTTTGTCTATGGTGTTAGTGCTATACAAGGTGTAGCTTGGGAATGATAAATCACAGTGTGTTTGTGCACTTGGTAGCCACAAGAAAAGCGCACGTCGCTTCGTAAGATAAAAATACTTACAACTGTATGTACACTTGTAATCCTACTGTAACGGCATTCGATGTTACGCGCTCAGATTTAGTTCAAGGCTCGTACACACTGGCTCGATGCGACAGCGCAACACATAAGCACCGCGTGTCGCACGACGAGCGGTGCCTTTCTGTCGCTGTGTCGCATTTGTCGCATGCCGTATTTCGTGTTGCGTTCGAACTTTAAACTATCATTTTGTGAGAATGTCTAGTGGTTAGAAATAGTTATGGTTCTAAAAATCTAGTAGTAAAGTTCTAAAGTGAAGTGAGCTTAACGTGAGCTGTCAAAAGTGTCAATCCCTAGCGTCGTAGGGTGAAATGGCAGCTCATTTCGAGCGTACCGGTTTTATGTGAAAAAAAATGAACACACCATTTAAAAGAGTGTTTAATTTTTATGGTTCCATAGCCAAAAAGGAACCCTCGTAATCTCGTCATGTCAATCTGTCACAGTAATTTTACTCGGAAACTATTCGCATTTTCTCGATAAAAATTGGAAGGAAGTTTTAAGAAAAGAGATTATTATGTATTTGGTTAGCGCCGATGCGACACTACAACTGGCTCCCTAGGGCACTTTGTCCAATCTATCACTCCATACACAAAATATAATTCGCCTCTGTAATTTTTTGTAGAAATACTCGCAAAGTGTATAACACAAATAACGTCCAATTTCAACACGACGCGAGCGAACAATTTCCATGTTTGTAACTTTTTCCCGTTTTAACGATTTACGTAATTTTTCAGCAATTTGATCACACATACTGAATTTTTTTTTGCTTTTTTACATTGGATAGCGCTTCAGCTAGTATTTGAGTTGAATATTTTACTTTGAACTTTTGGATTTTTTGCGTGCGAATTCTGCGCTTTATTTTCAGTTGGCTCCGTGCAAACTCAAAAAATAAATTCTAAAAGACTGACATTAAAATATTCTGTTTGAGCGCTATATTCTATTAGTTTTTCAACCTGTCAAAGGATCGCCTACTAAACGCCATTTGCATGTGAGCGCTCAACGGTTTTCACGATTATATTAATCTTCGTTTCGAGTGTAGTTGTCTCATGAACAATCGCATCATCAGACATTTCAAAGGTTTGTGGCGGCATCTACACCGCCACATGCGAACAAACGCATCAATCCTGCATCGCGCAAGCAGAGTTTACCGCGCAGATAGCATATATACAACTTCCCGACAACAATCATCGGGCAGTTGCCCACCAGATACGACATCCATCTGGTCGGAGGATCCTCCCTTTTCCAAGAGTATGAGTGAACTTTACACCCTGTTCCTCACACTCCTAAAACTGGTGACCCCGAGTATGAACGTCAGCGCAGCCTTCGTGCAACTACTTCAGCGTGACGTCATCATCATCACTCCCGCAAGTCACACAGCCAGCCAGCAACCACGGCTTGAACAGTTGTCCTGACCATCAGCATGCAGCGCAAGCGCATACCTGGTCATCACCTTCAGCCTCATCAGCAACCTTGGCACAGCACACTGCACATTCGGCCGGTCCACAAGCAGAGTGCTTAATCCCTCTCCTGGTCGACATCAGTAGTCAGCCACCCCGACTCACTGGGGCATCTTCGCAGACAGTTCCGACTCACCGCGAACTATGCGACACCCGGTTCCAACCCACTGGAACCCAACTGGCATTGGCAAGCATCGCAAGATACAAGACTTAGTCCACTATCAACCTCCGGTCACATGCGAACAAACGCATCAATCCTGCATCGCGCAAGCAGAGTTTACCGCGCAGATAACATATATACAACTTCCCGACAACAATCATCGGGCAGTTGCCCACCAGATACGACATCCATCTGGTAGGAGGATTCTCCCTTTTCCAAGAGTATGAGTGAACTTTACACCCTGTTCCTCACACTCCTAAAGGTTTAATCTTTAGAATGTCTGACGTTTGCTTCGACTTTACTTGCCAATTGATTTATATGGATTTAATACGAGGTTCAACAGCAGTGGTGGCCCAGTGGTAACGGCCGCCACTTACGAGTTGTAAGTCGTAGGCTCGAACCCAGACAGGCGCTTTACTTTGTGTAAACTATTTCATCACCACTGCTCTCAAAACGGTGAAGGAAAACATAGTGAGGAAACCGGCATGTCTTAGAACCAAAAATTCGAAGACATGTGACATCTACCAACCCGCACTGGGCCCGCGTGGTGGATTACGGCCCACTCCGTCTCAGAGAGAGGAGGCCTGTGTCCCAGCAGTGGGAACATAATAGGCTGATTATGTATGGATGAATAAGTTCAACAAAACCAAATACGTCCTAGACCACACCTACTAGATAACGTCACTATGTAATAAACGAGCTCTCATAACTCGTTTATTAACGAAAATGAACTGCAACTGAAATGTTTTATTATCTAAACAAATTTTATAGAGAAAAGATTAGATTTTCTGTATGTTTGTTTGTTACGCTTTCACGCTAAAACGAAACAGCGCGAAATGAACGCGAAATTGGCGCGGTTTGAACTGTCAAAATACCACGCTTGATAACCGTACGGAATCGATCGTAGTTTCGAGTAATGGAAGATTGTGTTCGAAAATTCAGCAAAAGTTATATTGAAGAAAGTTAGAAACACTTGTTTTCGATACATACACAAGTAGCTTTATGTCCTGATAAATTATTGTCGGAAATGAAAATACTTCCGACTATTTCCTTCAATCACAAAATGGTCTAATCAGTTCTAGTTGGTAACATTATTATTTCAAAATCTACAAGAACCCTGAAACAAGTAAAATATGTACATGAAAACACACTCTCGCAGCTTTTGAAAACAGACGTAAGTACGTTCAAAAACATTAACTCAATGAATTTTAACACTGCTGTAAAAAAAAAAAAACATTGTATTTTTTGTTGAATAAAAATTAGATTTTAGGTTTTTAATGTCATAAGTAAATAATGATAAAATAAAATAAAAATTAAACTTTAGGAACTATTTATGTTGAAAATTGAGTATTTGCAATTACTAGTATTTTTTTGGGAATTTCATCGCGCAGGTCAACCTATGACTTTGTCGTCTGCTTAAGCGGACTTGCATGTGGTTGCCCTAATAAAATAAAGGGACTTAAAAAACTTAAAAACTAAGCTAAGGGCACCCCCTGTGGGGTACGAACCTCGGATGGATCAGGATTTGAGTGATTTGGGGACGAAATTAATGCTCAGCGGCGCGGGCTGACTGGATTTGGCGTCGCGGCGGGCCTCGGCGGCGAGGACGGTAGGACGGTGATCGGATTTTGCGCTTGTGTACGCAGGCGTAGGTCATGATGGGACGGATGACTGCGGTATAGATGCGCAGCTTGCATTAAAGTGACAGTTTGCCACGGGCTGTCAGTATGAAATGGAGTCTACCAAGAACGAAGGAGGCGCGCGTGCGAACCGCCTTAATGTGTCATGTTGCCTTAGTGTGATCGGCTTGCCATACTTAGTGATCGAGCTGGGAAGGGGGAGGGGGAATCGACGACGTCTCGAGAAGAGAACCGCCAGACTTTTATCGGGGTTGACCTCGATTCTCCATTTCCGGAACCAAGCTCTTATGACGCTTTGCGGAGGTTTGGAGAGTACGAGCTATAGCTTTGGGACAGTGACCAGTATAGTTAACGGCAGTGTCGTCGGCGAAGAGAGCCAACTGAGCCTTTTTAGTCTTTGGGATATCGCTGGTGAACAGCGTGAAGACAAGAGGAGATATAACGGAACCCTGATGGACACCGGCGCGAATAGGGGAGAATGCACCCTCGATACGATAGCGGAAGGCGATTCGACAAAAATTCTCGTAAGATGAGCACGAGACGATCTGGCACTCCTAGTTGGTAAAGCTTGTATAACAAGCCGTTGTGCCAGACTTTGTCGAAGGCTTTCGCTATGTCGAAGAATAGCACACCCGGCGTCGCCTTACGCTGCAGCGCACAAGTACTCTACGATACGGTGAACCTGGTGGATACTCGAGTGTTGGGGTCGGAAACCAAACTGCTCGTTGTTAATGAGGCTCTTTGCTTCGGCATAGTCTTTGAGACGCATATAAATAAGCCTCTCGTAGATTTTGCCGAGAACATTTAGTAAATGAATTGGGTGGTAGCTATAGGGCTCAGACTTTGGCTTGCCTGGCTTTGGGATACCGATGACGGTTGCTTCTTTCCACGCATGTGGGAAGATGTTGTTGCTCAAGGCGCCATTGAAGATGGCAGTCATAAGCATTATTAGCGGGGCAGGAAGGAGTTTGTATACCTTATTGGTAATACCGTCCGAACCGGGGGCTTTACGAGCGTGGAGCCCTTTTATGATGTCGTGCACTTCGTCTGGAGTGATGGGAGGCAGAGAATCATCAGGGTCTTCGACGGGTAGGAGGGAGGCTCTCCGTTCGATTTCAGCGTCGTCCTTGTTCAGGTGAGCTTGGTCTTGGCTTACTGCTTGAGAGCTGGGAGAACATTGGGACTCTAGGCTGGCAAGACATTCATTCTTGTCGGGACTGTCAAAAGCGACGCTCTTGCCATATAGTCGACAAGTTTTAGGTGAAAAGGGACAAACAGTTTCGATTACATGCGTATTTCAATCTACAATAGTTTGGTAAGAATTAAACATCCTATTTTCTCAAGAAACCTTCGGTCGCAATGAAATTACTGTTCTACATGGACATAGTTTTTAACCAACTTCCAAATGGCGGAGGTTCTCATTTCGTCTTTGTTTTTTTTTGTATCTCCGGCTATAGTGGATCGATTTCGAAAATTCTTTTAATGGTTAGGGTACGCTGTATGGGAGGTGCAATATGAATTGTATAAAATAGGTTGTTTTTCAGTTAGCTTAAATAATACGTATTTTTTTTTAGCTTGAGTGTATGTTCATGATGTTTTAATAACTTCTTGTCACTGTTATTTACTTAATTATTAATATGTGTGCGGTATGTATCACAACTAAAAAGTGAAAAATAAAAATTTTTCACCTAAAATATCACCCGACTTCCAAAAAAACACTACAAAGTGAAAATTTACTGTACGTTTTGAGTTTGGTGAACAGAAAATAAAAACTACTAATATTTTTCACTTGGTAGTGTTTATTGCGAGTGGGTATATTTTAGAAAGCTATGTTCCGTAGGAATAAAAGTAAATACACATTCCATGAATTAAAAAAATATAATGATCACGGTAACACCTCGAAAGGCGGCTGAAATACACACAGTATTATAAGACATTTTTATAAAACATATGCGTCACATACCGCAGAAAGTGACTTCAATCAAGGAAGTGTCGTGTGCCAGCAGCGTTTGAATTTCATCCACCGTTCGCGTGTATATACGTATATAAATTGCCCTGTGGACTGATTCAGTCTGGTCCAATTCGGTGCATTCATAACGCAAGGATGACAGGACGAACATTTACTTGAAACTTGTGCTGAGATGAGTCGGGCGTCGGCCACAAGTTTGAATTATGACAATTAATGTTGGTATACGTATGTTTGTACTCGTTATCTGGCATGAGCTGCTGTTGATCGCTGGTACAAGTTTTAATAACGTAGGTTGAAGTGTTGTTGGGTCGTTAGTTTGTTTTTAAGCCGACTCATGTGCTCCAGGTGAGTTTGTCGAAGATCTTTGAGTAGGTACTAGTTGGTATCTATTATATCAAGCTTAGTTACAACTACTACAGTACTTGTTGCATTTCGGCTTATTGCTTGATAACCACGAATTTTCTTGCACGAAACTGGCAAATGGACACTTTTATAATATTTTTAACAAATAAATTAACTAATCGCAATCGGCAGGTATAAAAATTCAATAACCGAGAGGCAGTACAAAATGCCTTTGAAGTTTTTGTTGGCTCCCGTACACCTCACTTCTTCAAGAAGTGTATTTAAAAATTACCCCTGCCCCGGTAGAGATGCATCGATAGAGCATGGGTGCATATTTTGATTGACAGAAATGAAAATATTTAACCCTAAATTAAAGCCGGTCATAACACTAATATTAGCATAATTTAAGAAGAACGAAAATTTTATCAGTCTAGGGTAATAGGAACAATCACATGTGGTGCCGTGACCAGGATCTTTAAAAGTTACTTTTACTATCTGCATTCAGAAAGTTAACGTAATTTTTTCTGACCTATTATTATTTAAAAGGGTTGAATTGCTCGTTTCGGGCGAGAATGCCTGTATTAATTTCCCACAGCAGAGCAAAGGCTTCTTCTCATACAGAGAAGGCACAACCTTTGATCCTTAATAAATAAATTTGAAGATAAAAAAGTGCACTTTACCTAACCTACGTAAGTAGGTATGTCTGTGTGTGCACCTTTTAGTTTGTATTGCTCTGTATAACACCTAGGGATTTTAATCTGTTGTGTAATATATTCGAACTAACATCATAAACGCGTGCTTATCCTTTGTTTGACATTGGCACAGGACATATTTAACGAATGTTTATCAGTGACATGCTCGAACAGTGAATCAGTATTACTGAATCATGCCCGATTGTTTATTATACTTACTGTTTGGTTTTCATGTTGGAATTAAGACTTGTGATGAAATAAAAACTTGCCACTTCCGGATAACTTGACCATGTTAGCTGAAGAATAGCGTTCTGACAATGTTTTCCAACAGATAATTCAGTCTTTGGTGACCGATAGTACAATATAATTTAGCAATTAGCATGTTCAATGGTGAAGATCGGTCAAAGCTAATTGTAGATGGCGTGACCATAGCTAGGTCCAAGCCTACAATATTTTTGACATTTCGTTCATTAATTCCGTTTCGTGTTCATTTTCGTTTTGGTTATAATTCACTATTTCGTTATTTTCATTGATTTCAATATTTTATATCAATAATTATTCGATTTGGAATATGTCAAAATTGAAAACCTTAAATATTGCTGAATTCCTAGTCATGACTTTCTTTAAATTAATGTTTCCGACATAACCTCGACCTCTGTTGTAATTGAAATAATTACCTTCCAATAGCTTTATGCCACAATCTGCTAAGCTGAGGGTATTTCGGAAAATGGTAGACTAAAATTTTCGAGCATTTAGGAACATACCAAAAGAATCATTTTCGCAAAAAAAAAAAAACCGCCTCACGCCTTGCATTATTAGCTTGTTTTGGGAACTAGCTACGACAGCGCCATTTTGACAGTTGCTTTCCCCATTCTTACCTTTCATAACGAAATTGTCAAAATACCTAACTACTTTTGAATTGACAAGGATTCTGTCAATCAGAAAGATGAAGCTCAATATTTGGTAGCTAGGTTACAATGGGAAGGATGGGCAAGTAGCTCCATGTAAACTCTTTTAAATCACTCTTTTAATTCACACGTATTATTGTTTCGTAGTAAAAAGCGCAATCGTTATCCAAAGACATTTAAATATATTTACGAAATACCAGCCAAAGCGAACAACATCACAATCTACTAGGTACTTAGCTCAGTTTAATGACAGGTCACATTGTGTGCAAAAGAAAATATCGAAGAAATTATGCCGAATTGTGCAATGTGGTATTCGAGTTGTAGGTCGTGGGTTCGAACCCAGTCAGGCCCGTTCTATTTTGTGCGTTTTTTTTTCATCACAACTGCTCTCAAAAGGTAAAGGAAAACATCCTGAGGAAACCGGCATGCCTAGAACCAACAATTCGAAGACATGTGACATCAACCAATCCGCACTGGGCCCGCGTGGTGGATCACGACAAACGCTCACAGAGAGGATGCCTGTGTCCCAACAGTGGGAGCGTTATAGGATGATTATGTACTTTACGGTAGATGGCGATCACTGTTTTTCTATGACATTTGTTCTGATAGTTTTTCTATAGTATCATTAATCTTTTCTTTTTTCTTCAATGTTATAAAAAAAAACGTTTTTTCAAAAGCCACATGTTTATAAATAATGTGATAATGTGATAGAAACAGCAACCTCTGCTACAAATTAATAGTTTACCAACACACTGCCCATTATCGAAATAATATTATGTTCCAGCACAAACGTGCAGATAAGGCCATGTCCTCTCAAATTACATATTAGTTTCTTATTCGGTAGTCAACAGTGTCAGCATCCATAGTAATAATAGATAAAACTGAATTAACTAGCTTCAAATTAATTCATCACGTATTATTTCTATGTAATAAATGTTAGGTATAATAATGTGTAATAAAATGCTACGTCTCCTGCTCCGGTCTGTCTGTCTCTCTGTTCGTACCTACTCCGTAAGTGAAGTTAGACACAAGAACAACACAACACTTATATCAAAATTTCAATTTAGAAATGTTCTGTTTATTTACAGACATGTTTTTCTCTAGCTAGTTCAATAATAATAATAAATGTAAGCATAGGTTCTAATGTAATAAACATGTCAAATTTTTGAGTTTGTATTTATGGGGATAATCTTCGGAATTTCTGACCCAATTTCGAAAATTCAAAAAAAATGGGAAGCTACAGTATTGCCGAGTGTCATAGGATAAACAAGAAATTTTAAAATATTCCCGTTTGAGCACCTATTTTTGGGCACCTATGCATTGAGTGCGATTTGACTTTGACATTGCCCTAACTTAGAAGTAAGTTTACGTTGTTCAAGTTTCAGGTACTGCATATCGTACTCGTCTTATGATGAAATTTTAAAATATTCCCGTTTGAGCACCTATTTTTGGGCACCTATGCATTGAGTGCGATTTGACTTTGACATTGCCCTAACTTAGAAGTAAGTTTACGTTGTTCAAGTTTCAGGTACTGCATATCGTACTCGTCTTATGATGAAATTTTAAAGTATTCCCGTTTGAGCACCTATGCATAGGTGCCCCAAAAATAGGTCTACTAAGCAGATATGTATTCGAAATATGTTGTCAATGACACTAATGAAGAAATATCGAGATAAATATTAAATTTTATTTACTAAACTCTATAAGTACATATATGTATATACATATACTCTAACTGCCCTCTGTGCCTCAAAACATGCAGACATAGCGACCACTACGCTGCCACCGACTTAGCCGTGGAATTAGCTAAGTAGTCAATTTAGGCTGATAAGGGCAGGCGAATGATAATTGCAATGCTTGTAAAAGGCTGCTAAGTTTTTATTTTATTTTTTTATTTATTTATTTATTTTCTCCCACAATTATTAAATTTTACACATTTTATATTTCATAACTGATAAGTGATAGGTGATAACATAAAATAACACCAACATTGTACACTTTGTTCGCAATTAACTTTTGACTTTGAGTTTTGGGCCAACAAAATATAACACACTATCGTCCCACCGACACAACGAAGAAGAAAACTAATCTGATCATAGTTTTATTAAACGTTAAATGTTTCCGCTACACAATCCTCATAACCAACAACGAAATAACACTGCACACGTTGACAGCCATATAAAGTACCGTAATAAGCTTATTACGGCACATTACGACACTGATATGTCAGCATTTAATTTTGCGTTGCACACGCAGAAAAATAGATGCAGTTTTTAAAGCATAATGTGAGTAGTTAGTCAGGGAGATGGAGTAAAATCTAACAAAGCTTTCTCTCTCCTACTATTTTTGCTGTGCCCGACAGGGTCGACAATTATCACATATAATTTTATGTTACCATTAAGGACACATTGTGGAATGCAAATAAATTATTGAGTATTGAATTTTTTATCAATTAGATTGACACACTTCGTCAGATGCGGATCTATAATTACGTTTTTTTTTTTGAAAACCTTCGGCACCTATTTGCCGTAAATTCAAGAAGAGGCTCCCTTTTTGATGAAGGTCACTACTTTTCCATATCTTAATTTAGCAGTACTCGTATGATATCCATTTCATACAACTCTTACAAAATTACAGTTGTGATTTGAATATACGGCCAAGTTGACAGTCATTAGGTAAACAATTATTAAACTCCCTGACTTTACCTAAGTCGTTCTTATTAAGTATGTAGTTGTTTTTTTTGACGCATGACGTCCTTAATGATTGTCTATAGATCCAATAAGTATAGATTTAATAAAACTTACTAAACAAGAGTATTTTACAGTGAACAAAGGAAGATTGGAACAATAATGATGGCGCAAAGCACTCAATAGATTACACAAATAAAATACATTTTGCTCGTCGGCTGTTTAAATGTTGATGCATTTGCCTCATTACTAGGCTGAAAAGCAAACTATGAGGAATATTTTCTTGTAGTATTTTTAAAAGGATGGAAGGTATCCGATTCTCCTTCTGCTGTGCAAATGTGTCTTCTCATACAGAGAAGGGACGAGCATTGAACTAAAACAGATTTTTTTACGATTTTAGGCCAGTTTTTTAGAGCTTAGTCATGAATTCCGATGTTACTTACCGAATGACTGATTTCAAATCACTGAATAGTTAGGTTTTCCACGATGTTTTCAGCCAACCTAAAGGCTGACGCAAACGGCGGGTGCCAGCGCAACGCAAATATCCACCTTCGTGCATTTTGTATCAACCATCGCACACTGTCTCCAACACCCTTTTTTTGTTTTGAAATGCGTAGCGCTGCAGACAGATGAGGTTGTAATGTATCACATGGTCCATTACGTACCGGTTTGAAGTTACAACGCATACGTAATCCTGTCGGGTTTAGAACATGTAATGCAACATAAAAACTCTTTCTCGTGGCTAAATAATAAAAGGCACACGGTCGCTCGAAGGTTGAGATATGCTTGCCGCGGTCGGCTCGAAGATGGGTAATCATACATTACATATCGAGAGCCCTCTGTGACTCAGAAAACACGGTTCCCGGTTGTCATTCGGATATCTTTGACAGCCGTTACGGGTACTCAATAGCCCAATGGTCAGACAACCATCTTTAGTAGGACTATTGGGCTAGCTAGAGGTAGCGTGTGAGACTGGACCGAACCCAACATATTTATGTAGTTGATAAAATACTAGGCAGAATGATTGAATTCAACATAAAACGTCCGACAGCAAAGATTGTACTGTTGATTGTTACGTAAACCATTGTACGTTGCTTCGTCTATAACAAGGCTAGACAGTGACTTGACGCGTTCAATGAGTGACAGTCTCTTATTAAAGTTTACTCGTTCAGTATATGTAAACATGTTAGAGATTTTTTTTTGTGTTGTATAATCCGCGTAGCGCCTCCCAGGATGTAATCGTTTTCAGTTTTGGAATAGAGAGTTGGTTGGGTTTTTTTTACAGCAGAACGATGATGAGATTTGTGTTAATTTTTTCAATTTATGTTGATATTTTTTGTTTTTATATTCCTGCAAAATACAAAGCACATTATAATAATATTGTTTACAATCTTGACAATTTGCCGGTATCTATATTACATACACACGGCTAGGTAAACATCTCATATGTATAAGTAAAGTACTTAGGCATACAGACCCCTCCCGACCCTTGCTCGAGCCAGCCCGCGCCGCTGAGCCTGTAGCTTTAAATTTGTCCCAAAATAATATCAATCCTGATCCAGCTAGTCATTTGCTGCCCTCTTCCAGCGACGCCCTAAGCCGAGGTTCGTACCCTACAGGGGGTGCCCTTAGCGTTGTCGCTTAGTTCTAGTTAGTATTTAAGTTTAAGTCCTGGCTGCAGGCCTTAATTTATTAGGGCAACCACAGGCAAGTCCGCTTAAGCAGACGACAAACTCATAGGTTGACCTGCGAGATGCCAAACAAACAAACAAAAAAAAAAGGGCATACAGAGTTTATAGACTGACTCACTCGACGCTCGACTCTCGCCGCGGACGGACGTTTCTGTGCGCTCTCCCGCTCCCGGCCCAGTGTTGTGTTTTCGTGTTATTTTCGTCGCTATCACGTGACGTCATCGTAGTCGCCCCAACTACTCCGATTTAAAATCAAATCAAGAAATTGATTTGATTTTAATCAATCAAAAAGTGCCTTTTTCAAGGCAAATCTCTTTTCTTTAACAGACGTTCGTGAGTAGCTTCACTAGGCCCCTTCTGGGTAAAACACACAGTTTCGTGGTCCTCGGTTGAAACCTTACGGCGCCAACGAAGCCGAGTGGGGTGTTGTCCCAATCACACCCGCCGAACCCCTTCAGGGAGAGGCAGTCAATTGGACGGATCCCAGCCGTCCTACCGACCTCGCCGCCGAGGCCCGCCGCAACGTCCAAATCCATATATTTCGTCCCAAAATAACATTAATCCTGACCCAGCTAGTCATTTGCTGCCCTCTTCCAGCGACGCTCTAAGCCGAGGTTCGTACCCCACAGGGGGTGCACTTAGCGTGTAGTCGCTTACTTTTAAGTTAGTATTTAAGTTTAAGTCCTGGTTGGAGGCCTTCATTTATTAGGGCAACCACAGGCAAGTCCGCTTAAGCAGACGACAACCTCATAGGTTGACCTGCGAGATGCTAATCTAACAAACAAAAACTACAGACTGACTCACAAACATCTATCTACACAATCGAGGACATTTTCCTGATCTCTTGTTGGCTAACTGTCTAGTTTATATTTATTAATTTATTATATTCAGCATTATCGGATGGTGAATCATTTATTATTAATATCGTCTAAGGTCATTCGTTATTTATTTATAACTGACCACTCGAGTCTATGTTTATCTTTTAATTGACAAAAGATAACAACGAAAGATCGAAGGCCAGCAGTAAGTTGAATTTTGTGAAAAAAATGGACAATGCCTTGATTTTTAGCATGTTTAAGGGGCGCTATATCCAAATTGGTTGCAGTTACTTGCCTATTAAGTATTTTTGTACCCTAGAATAGTAATTAATAGAGGTTCACAAAAAGAGGCGCCATTCACTTTATTAGAGTGAACAATGATATTTGTAGGAGCGCGAAACAGGAACTATTTTAGATTCGATTAAACACAGGTCATTAATTTGTCTGGGTGACATCTAACCAGCTATTTAGTTCAGTGTATTACAGCCAATAGTTAAGTCTGTTTCCATTGTTTTAACGCAATATCTTTACCGCAAATCCTAGGTCTCCAATCTATTAAACTACTGTTATGACAATAAGCAGGTAAGATTAATTTATTAGATCGGAATTGCTGAATAATTTAACGCTTCTTATACACATTATTTCAGCATCAAAAAATCACAAGCAGCATCAAGCTCTGAAAACGGTGTAAGAAAACATCGTGGGAAAACCAGCACGTTTTAGAACCAAAAATTCGAAGACATGTGACATCTTCCAACCGGCACTGGGCCCGCATAGTGGATTACGGCCCACTCCCTCTCATCTCACCTAGAGGAGGCCTGTATCCCAACATTGGGAACTGTTTGGGCTGATTATGCTATGGGGGATGAGCAATATTGCAATTTATTTGTATTTCTTCTATAGTTTACCTCGAAATGTAAAAAGACGAGCCCCAGGGCAGGTTAGAATAATACAGATATGTAGTTAAAGATTTAACCTTTTAGATGATTATCATCACTCTATTTATGATTATTCTCTTATTTTGAGATGGGGCAGGTACCTTAGCTGTTGTCGCCCCAAGAAAATGGTATATGAAGACCGTTCTTAACTTTTGATCTGTATTCACAGATTTTATAATATAAAAAAACGTCTCAGCAAAAAAATGGGCAATTTCCATTAAAAAAAAACTCTATTGGAGCAGTGAGGTTTGAAGATCAGGAAAGTCAGATATCGCAAAATGCTATAATTTTTTTTTTAAGAAATAAGAGTTAGTTGAGCGAGAACACAATATACCAGTGTATGACAACAGTTTAAATATTCTGAGATAGTTGAATAATATTATTTAATCTTTTAAATTAAATTTTAATGCCGAAAAGAGAAACGTATAGCTTTAAGGAACAATCATGACATCATACAGGGTGGTATCCCCATCGAGGCACAAACTGTTACCCTGGAATAAGTACATGATTTTGAGCCTTCTGAAAAAAATTTAAAAAAGGGGGCGTTGAAATGTTTCGGCGGATATTTAAACATTCCATAAATCCATACATTTTGACCGCGTTGGTATTGCAACAACTAAACTGAAACCTTACTAAACTTAAACTAACTAAATACCTATTTCTGTAGCGACCGCAGTCGCTAAGTTGCTTAATGGCCTGCTTGGTACACAGCTAAACGAACGTCTCGTGCTGCATGGCAGTCAGTTCGGGTGTCGGCCAGGACTTTCTACATCAGCATCTTCAAGCATTGGCATGGAAACCTAGTCAACAATGTTCGGTGGGCAGGTGTGCTGTCGGAGCTATAGCAATTGCAATGTAGAGTGAGACAGGGAGGGTGGACCTCCCCTGTACTCTTCAATTTGTAAACGAATCTGATTGAGACGCTTGGTAGTCATCATGTCGGTTGTCCTATTGACGATAGTCTGTGTCAATAATTTCAGTTACGCGGACGGCATGGTGCTGCTGAGCGCGGTAGGCATTTCAGTCGGCGGTATTAGGACACTATTGGCCACACACAACTGAACATGGGTCGTTGTATTATGTTCTGAAAAGTCTTTACAAGGTTTTTTGGCGCGCACCAAATACCGTTTTGATGTGCCTCCCATACAGCTAAACGATGTTCTTCTTGAGCGAGTGGTACAATTTAAATAATTAGGTCACTTGGTCACCACTGACCTTGAAGACATTGGAAGGGAAAGGAATTTTCTTTCCGTGATTGCGAATAAGATAGCCCGCAGGTTTTCACGTTGTACTGCAGACGTAAAGGTGACGCTTTTTAGAGCATGTATGTTTTTACGTGAGTATGCAACACCACTGTCGACTGATCTTTTAACTAAGTCCACTTGCAAGACAATGAGTCTATATAATCCACTTGCGAAACACTCTTCACTTCTTATAGTATCGGAGAGGCCGCGGGTAGCAGACAGTAAATAATAATATTCTATCACGCTCCCAATCTTTTTGTATAAAACATAACTTCCACCATTTTGAAGTGGGCTAAAAAGATTGAGGAAAACGAACGGTAAGTTACTTTTCATTCAAAATCATAGTAGGTATGTTTTTACGTGTTTATGCAACACTACTGTCAACTGATCTGTTAACTAAGTTTATTGTTATTTATTATTGATATAACACAGTTCGATAACAGCCTGGGCACCAACATGTATTTCGAACACAAAGACTTATCATGAAAAATATTCGCCGCGTTATCACCTCATATCAAACCAGCTGATAAGTGGATGTAGTAATCAGCTGATTGCGGTGACGAGCTGTTTCTCTTTATTATTAGATCATAATATTTTGCGAATCGCGACATTTCACTTTTTTTTTCTCTTGTTTGTGCCGCGGCCGATTTTGCTGAAAGCAAAGCCAAGCTGCAGGGTATTTAGTTGTTAAGCAAACTGACTACAAAATTAAAATGTCCGTAAATTTAATCACGTTGTCCTTTTGTTTAGTATATTTCAGAGAAAAGAAAATTCAAATTACTATGTCGGTTTTTTTTTTGTGAACCGTAGCTTTGTCGTTATTTGTAAAGTTTGTCTTATCATTATGTACCTACTCGTACCTAGCAGATTGGATTTTTTGAAAACAGTTAGTTGTTTTTTGAATTTGTGTGTGATGCCAATAACAGTTCAATCACAACTTTACTGTGAACTGTAATTCTTTGACAGTTGTGTGAAGTGGTGTGTGTTGTCACAAGTCAAACTGACGTAGGATGTCAATTTACTTAATAATTAATTTCGCTGTTTTAATAGGTATCTCGCCTGTTAAGCCGTGGGGGTACGCAGAAGCCACGTACGCCGTAATACCTTTTTCTCGTCCCTTTTCTTCATCTACATTCCCATTCATACGCAGAGTGTTACACGCGCCGGTCGCATTACGCACTTGACCTTTTTGATGGACATTCACATTAAGTTCGGTTTGTACTTTTATTTGGTTCGGTTCTCCCGTCCTCCCAGACCCAAGGGCGCTTCGGAGTACCTTTTTTGTTTACCGCGTTATGTTTTATTTTTTTAGAAATGATTCAGTTTCTTTTTCCTTCTAGTCAAACGACTGGTAAGATTTTTGTTATAAGACAAGACGCATTTCGGCGCCAATTTCCTTAATGACCGATAGAACAGTTTGCTTGCCACCACGTTTTATTACCTGTGTTTGGGTCATTCCATCTGTGTGAATATAGTCGTATAGTTTCTAGAACATTGGGATGATAAAACACCTGAGACTTGAACCCTGTGTTCATACAAAATATTTGGAGCACTATTTCATGTTATGCTGTTTGTTTCTCCTTACAAATATCTCGGGCTGTTCTTTTTCCAGGTTTTCGGCCCACAGGAACCGAGAAATGAAAACTCCTGGGCCTTACATGGGACTTAGACAAGAGACGTTGCTATCTAAAGCTAGAACGACTCAAAAATAAAATACCTTTCATTTCTAGACAGTGAATGTACACGAAGTTGGAAATTCACTGCTGGCTTTCAAAGTCAAAGCATTTATTTCAAATAGGCACCAAGAAGGCACTTTTGAACGTCAACATTTACATTAAAATGGAATTGATTCTGGCGCCTTTGTACCCACTGTGACGTATTTGTTTCTAAAATATAATGGTTTGTCGTATGTACGGATTCAACATCAAATCAAATCATTAAATTCAAGTAACATTCATCAAATCATGACACAGTAATGATAGGACTAAAAAGTACACACTCAGTCACATTTATAAAAATTGTGTGAGTAGTTTTTGTGAGTTTTTCTTCGGAGATTTGTAAACTAGATTGATGTTATAAGAATAGTTAGTAAAAATCTGTCTGTTTCCCAGTACAAAAACACCTTTCCAATATTCCTTTGAACAACTCAATCAAGTGGCTGTTGATGAGCCCACCTTCTATAACTCAACATCAAGGTAGCGCACTATGCCATTGTTATTTCAAGTAATAAAATTGGGTACCTATATTTGCTCGCCCCCAATCTTTGGCACAAATAAAATCAACCAAATATCGATCGGCTCCTGCTTTACGCGCCCCTTAACCCTTCCATTGCGAACGTGTACCTCTACAATATACATACACTGGGTACATACGTTACGAAAAGTTAATGAATTGCTATGAAAATTGACTACCAACTTAAATTGTTCGTAAATTCAAACCACAACTGTCATTTGTCATTTCACGATCAGTTGTATGAAATGGCTACATACAACACAGCAAATCGGTGTAGTTTGTCAATTTGATCAACATGTAATTTCCTTGACTGTAGGTTCATTAATTCGCAAATTTTTTCGCCGGGCAGAGACTACAGAAAGCAACGTGTTACGATTTTTACGTACTCCTTTTGATTCGATCATCTGGTAAACGCGGGCCGGTCGCGAGATCTACGCACGAGTGAGAAGTGAGTTTGAAGTGGGCTATTATTCCATTAGTCTGTAGATATGAATAGCACTGCTGACTCAAAGTCAAAGTCAAAACATTTATTTCAAATAGGCACTAAAAGGCACTTTTGAAAGTCAACATTTACATTTAAATAGATTTAATTCTAGGCGCCCTTCCAAAATGTAGTTTCGTATGGAGAAGAAGGGGCAATAATCTCCACCGTAAATGTTTAACAATATTTTGTTTACATTAATCATATTTTTTTATATGTGAAGACGGCACCAAGAATAAAAATACTATAACACAATAGTTAAAAATAAAGCAAACAGATAAATCAATCAAGTGATAGGTAAATGGTGCTCACATCTTTACAAACATTGTAAAAGTATATGATTTTCCTAAAATATTAACTAGGAATAAGTCAGCTTGTGCGATAAGTAAAAACTAACGAGCTAAGACTTTTTTTAGCATAGCATAATCATGCTACAGCGTTCCCACTGCTGGGACACAGGCCTCCTCTCTGTGAGAGGGAGTGGGCCGTAATCCACCACGCGGACTCAGGGCGGATTGGTAGATGTCACATGACTTCGTTTTTTTTTTTCGGGTCTTGGACAAGCCGGTTTCCTCACGATGTTTTCCTTCACCATTTTGAGAGCAGTAGTGATGAAATTCCTAACACAAAGTAAAGTGCCTGCCTGGGTTCGAACTCAAGACCTACAACTCGTAAGTCGGGGCTATTACCACTGGGCCACCACTGCTCATTCATGACTTTTTTAAATCACAATAAATGTGAAACTTTATCTGTTAACATTCTACCACATGAATCGTTTACAAACTTCTGTATTTACATTTTTGTCTATACTAATCACGGATAGTTTATTTGGATTCTAGTTTTAGTTTATGCGCCGAGGAAGGAGTCAGTTTAGCCGAAAGACGTCTGCTGGACAAAGACCTCCCCCAAGCACCACCACTTCGTCTGGTTTTGTGCATGCAGTGGATACCTGCGGCCTTCACCAGGTCATCGATCCATCTTGTGGGAGACCTTTCAACGCTATGTCTTCTGGTACGCGGTCGCCACTTCAGAAAGTTTCGGCCCCGACCGCCTGTTCTGGGAGCAATGTGCCCTGGCTGTGCGAGCAACATATTGGTTGGTTTGCACTATTGACGGTATCTTTAAATAGAACATATTGACTTACAATCTACTAGAGTATTACGTTGGTTTAATGTTGACTCTGCTGCTCCCTACAATTTAGCGAATGTTAAACGAAGGCACCGTGCACACGTTCTTCACGTTCACATCAATAGGTAATACGAGCTGGTGTCCGCAACCCACGTCAGAACGCGTATTTTGCTCACACGTAGTCTGTCTGTTAGGAAGTTAGGAAAAGTCAAGAACTGCCAATATTTTTATACCTATTTTCTGACGTTGGACGATAGTAGGGTAACTCCTGCTAGAACTGACATAATAATATTACATAAGTAACCTCTCTGAAACAATGATAAAGCAACGTAGAACTCCAAGATTCTTTAAGGAAGTCACGCAAACTCCATTCAACCAGCCGGAATGGGTGTAGCGTAAACTTGAACTCAGTCAAATGAACAAAGTATTCTAGAACGGAGTTCAAAGTAAAGAAACTCTTCTGAGAAGTTTTAATTCAATTCCAGGTAGCTTTTACGCAAAAAGGCATTTTACCTTTGAGCTAAACTTTATGCTAGACTACAGCACCTAATAGTGTCACGTTACCCCTTTGTGTAAGTTTACAAAGGGTGGAATTTAGTTGCTTGCGAAATTGCTAAAATATCTCTGGCTAACTTCGGATCTTCCTGGCTCGTTGCTCGGAAGAACGAACGCACTGAAAATGAGCTGAGAAATAGCCAAAATCAAAAAGTCACTATACAAATCATTAATATTATTCGGAAAATGTCATGCAGGCAGTTTCATTGAATTCCCTACACTGCGTGTTATGCACAAAATGTGGCAAACACAGTGATGATATTGACAGCCTTTGGCATCGCGCTCGCCAGCCCGACATCATCGCGCCCGGATGGATCCGGATTATGATGTCAAATAAAATGAAAAAAATAAAGGCTGAATTCTCTCCACTTCAGGCTGTGTCTGGCATGCCAATTATATAGTATACAGTTTTTAAAAGCATTTTTTTTTATTTAACGCTAAAGCGTGAAGCTGGTTTTTCTATGGCTTATTTTGTTAGCTTTGATGATGCCCTAGTAGATGAGTTTCTTAATTGCATAAAATTTGTTGTTTTTTTCGACTACAAAATCAAAGGATAGAGCTAGATGACACATCCATCCAATTTTCAGAAATCCACACGAAACGACTCAATATTTTTTTTGCGTAAAAACTGATAGCGAAATGAAATCATATTTTAGATTATAGCTAAATAAATTATAACAATATATTTTAGAAATTATATTGTTATAATTTATTTAGCTACAAACCCGATATTGTTACCGGACTAGTAATCACTACATTCTTAAATACATTTTATGCTTCGCCCACCAACAACGACTACTTGGTATGCTTGCAGGCATTATATTAAAATTGCAATATTTTCCATCTTTCGCAAATATTAATATTTCGTAATCTATTCTTGGGAATTGTAATAAATATCATAATGGAATCAGGGCACTTAGTGAGAGATAGGTTCTGTGGTCTGCAGTATTATTGAGTTCTATCCAAATGAGGAAAATGGTTTTGTCTTTCATTTATAAATATTTCGTGGGTAGTTCCATGTCAAAACGCAAACATCAGCTTACAAAATTAGTTGCAAATTATGAAACAATAGAAGTCTCCAACAGTCGGTCTACCGGACTAAAATCCAACCCTTATAAAAACAGGCATAAAATAGCATTTTTCAACTTTTGACAAGTGCGCTTCGCTACAAACTATGAGTCAATTTGGAAGTTAGTTCGTCCACATGGGATGTCTATTTTACATAATTGTTGGATTGTTCTCTGGCCAAATAATTAGCATTGCCATTCAACGTGGCAATGAAGCCAGTCTTCTGGGCACGTTTCCGGATGACAGCGATTCGGACGAGTTCTTCGGCGCCTGAGTGTTCCTTTTGTTGGTAAATTAATTTGTATAGTTAGTTAGTTGGTCATTTAATTTAGTCCTTGTGTTAACATTCTATTTTACATAATAATATTGCGAATGTTAATAGGTTTTGACAGTCCTGCACGAACACAGTTTAACAAAGCACGTGTATTCGTCCTGATTTTGAGAACTGCTGGAGTCCGATCCAGTATTGATTATACTGTGTGACTTGTAACTGAATTACGTTATACGTTAACTAATGAACTTGTATTGTATGTTCTGATAGTTAAAATCACCTAGAAATAATGTAATGTTCAATAAATTCTCTTCAAGCTGAAGTCCGAATAAAATAAAAATAAATGAAGATTATTGGTGTGTAGTTAATAAACCCAGTCTTCTGATTATTTAACCCGATATGAGTTAAACAATCAAAAGATTATAGGCTCCCGCAAACAGGCGCGTCGCCACAGCACGACACAAAGGCACCGCTCGTCGACACGCATTACATGTGTAATTAGAAAATATAATTAAATAAGAAGTAACTAAATCTAACTCACACATTCACTTTGTAGTGGTTTTTCCGTTTAGTGTGTGTGTTTTTGTCTACAGGGTGCTACAGGTAAGCATTGGCGCAGTTTTCTCCTAGGATTAGGCACAAATACTACTTAAACACTAATAAAGTAGTTATTGTGCGTGATTTGAATTTAGAATAATTTTATTAGGGGTGTTGTTAAGATAGGATTTACAGTTGCTCAAGAAAAGTTTGCCTGTTGGCGTAACATGTTTTTTTTTTAATTGCTTTGTGTTGTGAATGACCCCAGTTGTTGAGAAAACTGGCAGTGGGTGATGAAAATTTACAAGTATGATAAGTTTATTTTTATTTTTTTGTATTTGCAATCAACGTGATGCAAGTTAATTTTATTATTCTGAAAACATCAACTTAAAAACTCAATGGTATCTTGCTTAAAACGTGGCCAAAAACCTTTCCGGATATAACTACGTAGCTACTATACAATAAAGTTAATTCAGAGATTATTTGAGCTCCAACTAGGTTTACCTAATGTGTTTATTGACTTCATTACATTCAAATTCCAATGCAGTTTAAACTTTTCAGCGCATGTATTTGTACCAATGTTTGATAAACCCTTTGTGGAAAAAGCTTCTAGCTGGAGTATCACTTCTCTTTTGTAAGGAAAACTTGGTTGCTACATTATGTGCTAGTTTAATACTGTCTGAGTTGTTTCTAGGTCGAAGCCTGAGTTGTGTCCACACTAAGGCCTATGGTCCACGACACAAATCAAAAGTTACGAAGGTGTTACAAACACAAATCACCGATGAGTAGCCAGAAAGTCACAGCACTAGTAGTTAGTTTGTATCTGACGCCCTAGTCTGAGTTTGTTTTAACCATCTCGACTTTACGCATCGACCGCGTTCTTCGCTCCGATTGGCCCTTGGCAATCGGAGCGCAACTTTCGATTGGTGTAGGGCCAATTTCAGTTGTGATGGTTAAAAGAAACTCACACTAGGGCCTCTGATTACTTTTGAGTAGCGTCGTGGACGTGCCTCATTGTTCGTCTCGATACTCAAATTTCGATACTCTGAACGGTGCTGGTTCAATGGTACCAAAGACTTCACGGTGAGTTTTACGGAATAGACCGGTTGATTTTGAGGTACTTCCAGAGGCTTTAGTTTTAATCCCAACCATAGATCTATAGCTCCACGGTGTAGAAAAGTTCATAGTTCAAGTAATCAGTAGGTAAGGACTTGCGTGTCTGAAGCCCGTTTCCCGTGTTCTCAAACAGCGGACGAATACAATTTCTGGTTACTTCTCCTAACGTAGCGATATGTAACGTTACCTGCGTACCTAGTTGTAGGTAATTCTTGAGTTCATTCCTACAGTAAAGTTCAATGGGTACCTATATACTTGTGTGTCGTCTTGTTCTTTAAAGGAGACCAGCCACATTGGGCCCAAAATCCTAAACAAAAAAGCGTGTCAAGTAAGTCGGGAAAGTCTTCTTAGGATTTTTTCCCTACGGCACCAAATCTATTCAAATATTCCTACAGCTGTTTTCTTTAAATCTATATAATTATTAAGTCTGTATCCGGGGGTGCCCTTGGCGTGTACTCGCATAGTTTATAAGTTTTATACCCTGGCTGGTGGCCCAAGCAGTCTACAACCTTGTTGGTTGACATGAGGAATGACGTAAAAAAAAATGGGGAGTTGCACGGACCGACGCCTTTTTCGTGCCAAAACCATTTAATCCATGCGACTTTTGTAACATTGGACGGCTGATCAACGTTATCAGATTTATTTTGTAGACTCATACTCTGGTTTACTCTGGTCACACTCGCAGAAGTTTTTTGTTGTGGTAGGTAATACTTGTTCAGGGCCATCATTCATTTATTTTCGCCAATCGGTAGTTTTATATTTTATAAAGATGTATCAAACTAGATTTTTCAGCTTCAAAAACAGCTGCAGGAATGATCATAGAGATTCGGCGCTGAAGTAAAAAGTCCAATCCTGATTCAGCTAGTCATTTGCTGCCCTCTTCCAGCGACGCCCTAAGCCGAGGTTCGTACCCCACAGGGGGGGCCCTTAGCGTTGTCGCTTAGTTTTAGTTAGTATTTAAGTTTTAAGTCCTGGCTGGAGGCCTTAATTTATTAGGGCAACCACAGGCAAGTCCGCTTAAGCAGACGACAACCGCATAGGTTGACCTGCGAGATGCCAAACAAACAAACAAAAATAAAGTAAAAAGTGATAAGGAGGACTTCCCTAACCAGGGTAAATCATTTTTTTTCGCTGTCTTGGTGTTTTGGGCCCAACATTGTATGAAACGTGACTGGTCTCCTTTCGAATGAAAACTGTGTGGGACGTTATGTGTTGCCTTTCTCCCTTATCTTTAAATTTTTATATACTACATTTTGAATAGGCTCTGCTCATTTAAAACGTAATGCTAAGTACATAACTACAAATTTTCTGGCGAGTCAGATTAGTGTTGTATTTTAAAAATCATGTCTATTTTTATACGGTTCGTTTTATCTATCGTGTAGTTTGTAAAGCGGTCTTATCATCGGCAACGTTCACCAACAGGCTCTATGTTTTCCTTCATTCCCACCACGGAATGTGGCGCTCGGTCGTGTTTACAAACAAACCGACAGGCGAGCTGGTGCTGTTAACTTGTTACCTAAACGAAACGGTTATACATTGATAGTTTGTTTAACCTAAGACCAGTATAGTAACAGAAAGCTTAGTCCTGTAAAGAAGAAATAGATGGAAAGAAAATTCCTAAAAAAAAACAAGTGAAAAGCAAAACGCATAAGATGGGCATTCCACATAATTCATTCATTCATTTATTACTGACATACAACGCCCAGCCTATGAAATTGAACACAACAGTTCCTTAAATAGCAAAAGTGAGCACTTATGGCGTATTGAAATAGCATGTTTTCAGCTTTTCAAGTGTCAACTATTATTTTAATAAATACTTATTAAATAGTTGCTCTTTAAAATTACTATGTCTCGCTGTCAGACCATTGCTGCGCAGCAAATCAAAAATATGAATGAATTTACGCTGTTCTGATTCTCGGTTGATTATAACTCAACCGAAAATAGGTAGTTTTTCCTTAAATTCATTCATATTATTACTTTTTGCGTAAGAGGTTGAGAACTACAGATATTGAAAATCATGAGTTAGAAAATAAAGGATAACTAAGAAATAATGATCTATCCAATGCATTCTTTATCTGACCATCCCAGCCCAAAATTACGTTAAAATAAACATTTCTAACATCCACAGTATCTACGGAATTTACTAATTGCTCTAATTAACATTGCTCTGTAATAGCTAGAGTAACAGTTATTTTTTGTTGGCTCTAAAGAAGAGCTAACATGAAGGGTCGGAGTTCAAAGTTTTTTCCGGGAGTGTAGGGTGAAATTGGGGTCAACGTTTTGCAGGTGTGTTAAATAGGGTGTGCTATGAATACGTATAATTAGTATGGATAGAAATAGCAGGCCTCTACGTCGACGTGACATACAATGACGGAAATCTCTATAAAAAATAACTTTTTTTTTGCAATTTTTTCAAAACTAAACTTAGGTTAGGGAGTTATCAAGTAGAACTCTTCTGTGACACTAAGTCGCTTTCACAAAAAAAAAGTACACCGCTAAACTCACGTGCAAAAGTTTAATAAATAAACAATGAAAATGCGCGCGAAAGAAATTATGACGCCATGTTGCATTATAGGCTGAAACGCAACATGGCGTCATAATATCTCTAAACCGTCAATTTATACCAATTTTCCCCTCAGTGCCTCACAGGCGTCAATAAGCGGAGTTTTATCGATAACCGTTACGTATGATATGACTGAGCGTTGCGTTCCACGCGCGCCTCAAAGAGCTGTCAGCACTAAGTGACGGGGTCCACAATGGATGATGCCTGCCAGGGTCGCGGTTGTTCGAAAGATAAACAAGGAACACGGGTGAATTTTAGTCAGTAAAAATCTGACACGCCCTCAGAGAGAACGAAGTCATTTGATGATTTCCTACCAAAAGAAGGGGTTAATTAAGAAATGCTTGCAGATGCCGAAGTCTAACAACCAGTCTTAACAAGAGGTATCGTGTTTTGGAGGTCAGGTAGGCAGTGTTCAGTATTCAGCTGCATTCAGTGAGACTGGAAGCCAACTTCAAAATAGTTTGGAAAAGATGATGATAATGTTTCTTAAAAGCGCAAGACTCTAATGAACCCAACGAGGTTATAGAATATCTATTCTCTCATTCTCACTTATAGAGATCTAATATCGAATATCTCGTACAGAATATAAGTTTATAGATAAAATTAAAACCAAATAGCTAGAATGCTCTGTTCAAATAAAACGTGGCGTTGCTAACCAAACCCAGGCATGCAACGAGCTTGCGGCAGAATTGTTTTTTTAATAATTCGACGTTAGCGTGTCGAGTAGGTGTGAAGGTTTGGACTACTTTGTGGCCGCAATCCGTTTTGAACCCCTGTATTGGTTTGCTTTAACGCAAATGATGAAGTTTTCAGACTATGCGTTTAAGCCTTATTTACTTACTACTGCCCGTGGTTTGAACTGTATTATAGAGGAAATACTTCATCTGTTGAAGCTCTGGGAAATACAAACATTTCGGAAGAGTATGCGTTATGAGTAGCACAATAATTTCGCTAAAAACACATTTTATACTGTACACTTTCACACCTAAATGCAATGCATTGATACGAGTAGTATCCTAATCGTAATGTTAGAATGAAACTTGCACTCGCTTGTTTGCTATAGCTCTATTGAAGTGTACCGATACAGAAGATTGATGATCTTGTGTGTCACTAGCGTGGTCCATTTACAGTCAATGTGTAAATGCGGCATATGTACTCAAAGTCAGTGAATTGACCACCTATTGTTAAACCAAATTCTCGCTGAAATTCCGTGTAGTTTGCACATGAATTTGCTGCCCGAGGTTTAGGTCAAGCTTTTGTGGCACACTGACTTGGCATTTAATGAAATTCTCTTGGTCTACTGACGGTCAAATTGGTGTGCTAAACTTGGTTACTTTATAGTTAAACCCTCCAGGCAGAAGAGTAATTGATTGATCTTCAATTTGTGTGAATGTTGTCACCAATCTGTCAAGCGGTATGTTTTGTCTTTAGTTTTACGTGGTATTTTATTCCCCATTAGTGTAAAGATTGGTTTGACATAACTTTTCGAACTTTATGCATTACATGTATAAAAGTGAGTTTTCATAAGTATGACAACACACTTTTATATTTAAAAAAATGTGTGTGCCAAATAACATTTTCTACACGCGTCCTGCCAAGACCTTGGAACTCTGCCGACCCACTAGCGGTAACGAACCGTGAAGAACGCAACTAAGTCTCAGTCCAAACAATAGCTATTTACCTATAGACTGAGTTTTAAAATAACTATGTTTACGCAGCGTTTCCGGCACCATAAGTGTTGGCCGTACCAACACTACGACATCTACTCGGTACGAAGTCGACCCGTATGTTTCTGGAAACAGTTGGTAGGTACACCTGTCTTGGTTGAATCTGCTTAATATGATCTATGTCTATGGTACTTAACAATGCATTATAAAGTTTTAAAATAGCCTGTTTACCTAAAATAGGCTATTAATTAAAATAAATTATACACCTTTCCTTATGAAAGTAAGGTTTGTGTGTGTTTGTGTGTCCTACCGCTCTGTCCATTGATGAAAACCGTGTGAAAAATCGTTCCGGAGTTTTTGAGTTTACTGCAGGCAGAAAGACGCGGCGGCGCAACAAGATTAGAACAGTTTCATTGTTTTCTTTTTATTTTTCGAAAAAATAAACCTACTAACATATTGTAATTTGCTCGATGCTTAGGCATATCTCTGTGCTTGATGCTACCAAGACTAAGTAAAATATCCTTAAGTTGACTTGATTCACTTTAATCATAGTGGTCTCCGAGGGTCCTTAACTATTGGGCTATTGCCAAGTGCCCTATTCAGCGAATCTTTTCATAGCATTTTTTAACATAGGCCCCTACTCTGAACCTTTCCAATTGCTATGTTTGTACAATTTAATAATAATGAGTTTTCTTTCCAAGAGAAAATATTTATACCCATAGTAGCATGATTTTATAAATTAAAATTTGTCTTTAATTTTGCCGTATTTTTGTGCTAAATATTCTAGTTTAATTAAATAATCTGATACTGGGAAATGGTCTTTATCATCCGTGTGAAAATGGATGAAACATTGATTGGAAAGCCACGTTCATTTTTGTGAAAATAAATTCATTTTTCGCTTCGAAGCACAATATTTTACAAGTTTATTTATTTTTCAACCGTAAAGCAAAGCTTTATGTGTGTACAGGTCAGCTTGTATCAATATTGGCGTTTTTATGCGGAAGTTTATATTTTTTCGAATGGTAAAATATTAAGCGTTGAATAGTGATTAACATTTAGCAAGTGTGGCACAATGGTGGAAGTCAATTTTATTTTCAAGTGTGGCGCAATGGTGTAAGTCAATCTTAATTTCAATCTGTCTGTCTGGTAATCTTTTTAAGTACCATATTATATGTATTCATCTCGTTTCGGCACGAAAGGAGTGATATGGAAGACTATTTTCTTCTTGAATTTCGTGAGATAACTAAGGTGCACAATAATGTTCCTGTCTTATATATATTCTGTACCTACCACAATTAATTCTAAAGACGCAGCGGGATTTTATTTCCTTTAATTGTATTTCAATCCCACAGTGTGTGGATGCACTCTGCTGGATTCACAACGCTTGGTTCAACACCGAGAGTTTAAAATGCAGTGCGCGATAAAATTCCGCCGCGACATTTTTCCGACCATGCGAACGTCTTACAATCAATTTTATACATACACTTACGATGTACCCCATTTTAACGTGCAGATGACAAGCTGAACAACAGCACAGTGAAGATAATTTACAGATATCAGCTATTAAATAATTCAAAGAAATTATTATGTTGTCACACATAGTATCAGTTTTCGCCCTATATCGATGCGTGCTGAATTCATAAACAATCTATGCAGTGACACTTGGGTGCATTCCGTGCAATTGAATAGACTTCAAGACTGTACGAGTGTGTGTAGTCATGAGCATTAATATGTATACACCTTAGCAACTTCAAGGGATTGTTTTCCTACTGTATTAATTGTAATTTTATGTTGTTACCACGGAATAGTAAAAAGAGGTTGTTACGAACACCATGTGGTTTCTTGCCCCGTTCTTGCCTCTCCATGGATTCTTTCTACGCTTTGGATTGGACAATTTAAAAGTGCCTGTAATTGATTTAATTGAAATAAATCCAGTGAGTTTGAATATTTAGGAACCTATACCTTCCATTTTCAGCCTTTAATGTTCCCACTGCTGGGACACAGGCCTCTTCTCTGTTAGGGGAAATGGGCCGTCATCGACCACGCAGGCCCAGTGCGGGTTGGTAGATGTCACGTGTCTTCAAATTTTTGATTCAACGACATGCCGGTTTCCTCACGATGTTTTCCTTCACCGTTTTTTAAAGCAGTGGTGATGATTAAATAAATTATACAAAGTGAAGCGCCTCTGCGTTCGATCGATTACGATCTGCGATCTGGGTTCGAACTCATACCAACTTTTATGAAATAGGTCTGATCTCAAAGTCGCAATCAATTCTTCCACTCGAAAATCCCTTCTGAATGTAGATAAGTGTATGGACACATAATGAGTGCTCGTGACTGTACTCGATTTTCTTAATAGTTATAAAGAGCTAGTTTTCTTAATAACAGCTCGTGTCGAAAAAAGTGAAAAAGTTGGCGAATTTTCACAAAAATTAAATCTCCAATTTGTTCTGGGCTACCAAACGACTACTGAAATACCCTGCTCTCTGTGCATCGTAAAAGGTGACGAAAGCTTTATTCCAGATGGTTAGATAACTGCATGCACCTGTGTACTTCCCGTCTGCTTCCTTTATCGTCACCAGATGGTTAATATGTGCCGTCTCAGATCTCGCGTTAGAGGTGTACTCTCTAAGCACAAAGTCCATAGTTACGGCCGAAAGTACGTTCGTAATGAATAACAAAACAATTTTACAGTTGTCCATACTTCCGTAGTCCTTTATCCCGTCCGTAAATGTTAGTTAATCAGGCGGTGTCAAACTTCTTTAGAATGGGCCCGTATCTTCGCTGACAGACCTTAAGAGGCCCCGAGATCACGAGTCAGGTACCTAAGTTTAACCTTTGACATAATAACTTTTTCCAACGACCATCGGCATACATGTATTGTAATTACGCGGTCTTATTTCAAACGGTAGGCAATGACTCCTGTGATACAGTTTTTCAACTAGTACAGGATGCAGGTGATCTTTTCCACTAAAGTTAAGTACGGAACAATAGATAAATTTAACAAAAGTGTTATCCCGTTGTAGTGGAAAATAACTTTCTAGCTGGACATACATAGTTAGTGTCGTTTCTCAGGGAATATAGTATAGACTTATTCTTTTACCATTATTTTGATAGGTATTTAATTTTCTTAAGAGGTCGGCAACCATTGTCCAAATATGGATTCCAAACCAGGATGTTACTTAATAACTGTAATGATGGCTTTAAGTTATTCAGCGTTGGAAGCTTCAAAATAAACATTGACGTGTTTTTTTAACAGTGATGCATTGGCGTGTTCCATCTTCAAAAGTGCTCTTTGAGAAAAGTTATTTTTCTTCCCGTGTGATTGGGTAAATGTCAATTCAACCCCAGGTCGTGCAGGCGCAGTGGTTGAGCAGTTGGTCTTTGAGCTCGGGTCGGCGGTTGATATTTCGATTCTCGTTCGGTACAAATTGAGGTTGTGTTTGTAAAAGAAAACTTCGGTTTCTGTTTTTATACGAAATAGTTTATTTATTTGTTAGTTTCAAAAAATGTATAGTTGTTACGAACATTGCGATAAAGATAATTATTATAATTGTTAGTTGCGAATAATACCCTTAATAAACAATTTATTTGTGATTATGTATGTACTTGCAGTTCAAAGTTTCATACATAGGTACTTTTTCGGAAGAATTTGTGTGGTTATCTGTAGTAATCAAACAGAGCAATCAAAAGTAGCATTGTGATTATACGACTATCAGTTTAAAACATAAGATTGTATTTTAAACATATCTAAATACATTCCGGAAAATGTGTTTGTACAGTAAGACCACTTAATTGATGAGCACATTGACACACTAAGTCAATTGGCTGTGTTATACCTATAAATAAACCTACCTAGGATAGGTGCCTTTTTCATATGACTGACAAAGAAATTGGGTTGATAACCAATTTGCTTATTAAACAAGTTATCTGACTCTACATCCGCGATGTCGCTAACCCGTGAAAAATTAAAAAAAAAATTGTACTAAAATAGTCGACTATTATTCGTCTAGACACGTAATCGGTTATCTCGTGTACTCGCGCTTATTCAATTGGCAACCGTCAAAACACGTCATGCTGGCCTCAAACACACAACATTAAAAAAAAAAAAAATCAGTTCAGTCATTTGTTATTTGCAAAAAAAAAATTTGGAAAAAGTTAAAACCATAGCATTGCATCATAAAGCCATCGGACGGTAACATAAACAAAACAAAACACAGTTAAAATGCACAGATATCAACACAAAAACAAAACATAGTTCTAACGTAAACAAACTATATATAACCGTTGAGGAATGCAGCGTTGAATCAAATAAAGGAGGAGGAAAGTGAAACTGAATAATATCGATTGATTCCCGTCGAGAGTGAACGTCCTCCTTTCAAGGGCCACAACAACTTTACGAACCTCGCACTCACATTCACCAAACTTTCAGAAACCATACATTCGCGGCATACTACAAACTTATTCAAAACTCACTCACAAGTTTTTTCAGTAGGATTCACTCACCGGGACGCCTCGACTAGCAGCCACAACTTCTCCATACTTTATTTTTAGTAATGGCGTAACCGCTCAAGGAATGTTAACTACTCAAACGATTTATATCGCAGAGCCTTAAACTTAACGGACATTTCATGTTATACTGAAAATCGACCGCTGCCTATGCGCAGGCGCGAACCCATCCCAACACTGTCATCCGGCTCCAAAACTCGAATTGTTCAACAATTACGCTCAGCCTGAACAAATCGCCCGCTCAGCATGGTGCAGTGGTTAACTGTGGTGACTTAAGACCGCTCAGCCCTCACCTGTTGCCAGTAGTCTTCCAGAGACAGCTTAAACTCGAAGAAGCCGGTGTCAGTGATGTCCTGCAGTTCGCGAAACAAATTACCGCTTGGAAGTACGTCCATCGCGCTTACATATGATGCCGATCGAATGAAAAATTAACGCGCGTCGCGACGTGCCCCTACCGTGGCTAGCGAACGACTAAACCCAAGTAGGCAAGTATGAGTCGAGTCGAGCGCTGCAACCCCGCCCCGCGCGCCCGCCCCGCAACTCACAGAGTGTGTATATCAGACAGAGAGGGCATCTGCTACCTTTCTCTTTTTTCGTCCTTTATCCTGGTCATGATCAACCGGGATTTGTAAGTAGTAAGACAAGACCGCAGCGAGATTTACAGTTATTATAAGTCACTGTCCAATTTTTGTGTGACGGGAATAGGCCGTAGTCTAAATAGGACTCGATATTTTTATAATTCTAATACGGATCGATTTGTCTCAGGAGAGTTTTAGAATCGTATTAAGTCGGTATTTCGTCTCCGTTTTATGGCCCTTAAATTATTGGGGAGTCGATCGAGAAAAATAAATAGGTTAGCATTAGGAAATAAATATATTTAGAACCTTCCATGCTCAATATAATGTTGCTTTGACCATACACTAAACCTAAAATTTCATGACTCGAAATCATAGACTAAAATGTAGAAACCCTAGCTATTAATCTACTCTATGATCCGCTCTTAAAACTTCATAAAGTTTGAATAGGAAAGTGCATAGTTGGAAAAACTTCGATAACGTAACAGAATGAATAAAAGCATAAAAGGACATCAAGTATTCTGTGTGAAGCACTAGCTTCTGTGTGAAGCACTAGCTTCTGTCCGCGTTGATGTCTGATTATATCCCACGGGAAATAATTTCATCATCCAAATCCATGTGAAAGGGAACAAGACAGGCAGATAATATATGAAGAAAAAACAAACATTTATGATTTTATTAAAACAGGTTTTTATAATACTAAAAGTCTAAATAAAAAATTAAATAAAACATTTTAATATTTTCGCCTTTGACTTCGCTGTACCTACATGGTAAGCTAAGTTTTTAAATATCTTCAAATTGTAATAACTTTGAAACGATTGGACCGATTTTAATTAAATAAATACCTTCTTAAATAAATAATACCTCAACATATGGATTATGACTGTATCTCCAATTAATTCAATATCTTAAAAAGAGATTTTATACTCCTACTACCTCTTGGGTTAAGATTTTACAAAAACTTTAAAGTTATTTAAATATTCTTAAAAGTTAAAGTTCGCGAGCGTATTCGCAAGAAGAAGCTGGCAGTATCATCATAACGGTAATGTTTTCTTATTTTTTGTCTTATTTGTTTTTCGTACATTCACATATTTATGTACATTTATTTGTGCTTGTATTTCTAATTATTAAGGTTTACATAAAACTGTGTATCACATTTATAGTTTAAATAGGCCTATGCGTATATTAATATTTAAAGATCTTTATATTCCTAAATGTTTAATATAAATTGCACATATCACTGTTTGTCTCTGCATCACCCAAAGGTTGACTGGTAGAAAATGCCTATGTCATTAAACCCGCCTCTGTACATTCGTTGAAGTGTTAAATAAATAAAAAAAAACGCTGAAACCCGAAAGTTTTATTCAATAATATAATAATTATAAAAATTTCATATTCGAGACGTTGGGATGAGCCGCTCAGCAGAGTAGTACAGGACAATTTAATTAACACGTCTGCTGCTTCTGCGGAGCGTGCGCGCCTGCTGGCTGTGGGTAAATGGGAGTCAGGTCTGTGGCTTCATGCACTACCGTCGTCGAACATAGGCACTCTGTTCGATGACACCACTTTCCGCCTCGCTGCTTCCCTGCGACTAGGAGCTCCTTGTTGTTCTCCTCATCGCTGTCATTGTGGCGAATTTGTCAACAGTCTCGGACACCACGGCCTGCCTTGCAGCCGAAGTGCGGGTCGCTTAGCGCGGCACGCGAACATTAACGACATCATCCGACGAGCTCTTGTCACCGTCGGCGTTCCAGCTGTACTAGAACCTGATGGCTTGGCACGCGACGATGGCAAGAGACCGGACGGCACGTCTTTATTTCCATGGAAGGTGGGTAGGCCTCTAGTGTGGGATGCAACGTGTGTCGACACTCTTGCGCCATCCCATCTTCCTGGTTCGGCGAGCTGTGCTGGCTCTGCTGCTGCGGCTGCGGAAAACCTCAAGCTGCGTAAGTATGATAACCTTATTGGTAATTATATTTTCGAGCCGTTTGGGGTTGAAACCCTCGGGCCGTGGGGTCCGTGCGCTCATGGTCTCTTTAAGGAAATTTGTAAACGGCTGGTTGACACTTCCCGTGACCCAAGGGCTGGCTTTTACCTTGGCCAGAGGCTAAGCATTGCCATACAACGTGGCAACGCTGCCAGTCTCTTGGGTACATTACCAGTCGACAGCGATGCGGATGAATTTTTTGGACGCTATTTTTTAAAATATTAATGGGTTTTTTTTATTTTTTTGTAAATTTGCTTAAATTACTGTGTGTATAATACACCTACTAAAAGAAAGTAGAAAAGTAATTAGACCAGAGAAACTCGAGAACAAGACCAACAGACTATTAAAAGGGAACGTTTTTAAACCATTAGATCGCTGCAAACTTCAGCAATTATGTAGAAAATGCAATTTGAAATAAATATACTAGATTATTTATTTCTTACTTTTACTTATTTATATATGTAGTAACTAATATAGCCACGTAAGTAAAACAAACGAAAAAAAAACCTTTTAATAAAAAGCCAACCCTTTACTTTTACCCAATGTCATGGGGTGCATAAAAAAATTTAAGCTGTCCTCCATATTGGAATTAGAATGACGTCACTTAACTAACCATGCAACGTAATCCAAACTAAACATGCATACATCATTTTAGCTCAATCGGTTGGCGATAACTCTTACTGTTTAAAAATTCATTTGCAAGATTTGACCTAAAAAAGTAAAATACATACAAACATAGAAATTAAATAAAATCTTGTACCAAATAAAAATACAACCTTTGCACGAAACTATAAAACTGAACAAACAAAACTTAAGTCAACTTAACTCACTAACATTCTGTTTATTATTCCAAATATGAATGCAAAACTGCATTTATCCGTTAGCGTGTAAAGTTTTTCTTTATTCGAACCTGTACAATAATTTTCTATACCGCCAGTCCACTGAAAATGCAATAAAATACTTATTTCATGTCAGTGCGCCAACCTCACTTTTGGAATTATCGCTCGCCAGCACAACGACTGCACGAAAAAAAAAACATTTTTTTGAATCGCCTGCCAATCCAATTCTGTTTCCAACATTCACAATTAAATCCTATGAAATTGAGTAATGTTCCGCTTTGCCAAATACACAACAAACACAAGCTTACGCGTTCAGAAAAGCTTTTAACTATGGAGTAATTTTACTTATCACAAAAAAACACTAATTTAATAATAATTTAAGCTGTTTTGGCGAAAGAAGTGTGTTTCGCTGGGCAGCAAAGTTATTCTGCGTCTCGTACCTCGCTACGCTCGTGGTTCAATCCTAGAATCCTTCGCTTGCACAGGTTTCAATACAAGTGCTCGCTCCAAAAAACAACTTTCAAGCCTTGCTTATCAAATAACTGTTATATGTTCGCATATTCAGATGGTCATACTTTTTTTTTACTGTGTCACACTTTGAAGACAGTAACAAGAAAGGTAATTGTAAGACATGATATAATTTATCATGCCTTGTCACAAGCGTCTTGGGTAGTAGCGTACCCCTGCTCGCAGGGTCGCTTGGGCCCCGCAGAGGCCTATTTTTTGCCAAATAATCAAGAATAAGCATCGGCATACAACGTTGCAATGCTGCCAGCTTTTTGGGCACTTTTCCTGTTGACAGCGATGCAGACGAACTTTTTGATGCCCTATGATTCGTTTTCCCCTTTTTATATACATGTACATATTATTAATATTGTGAGATATAGGCTGCGCTACATATTATACTATATTAGGTATATTAAATTGTAATATCTAACTAATTTATGAAAACTTCAGCAAAAAATAATAAGAGCTTCATACTCGTAGAAGTACTGTCTATCCCTAGAAAGTATACCTTTGTAAGTCTGTGGCCGGTAGTCTGTTAGAAGAGAGGAATTTATAATTTCTACACCATATTTATACTTTTAATTAGTTTGTGAACTAAGCATAGAATTTAATAACCAGTAAACTAATAAATGGACATTTGTAGGTAATCAACTTACTTTTACCAATGTACATAAAACTCATCGTCATAATTCTTTTACCCTTTTCCCAATTTATTTCGGGTCGGTTTCTTTTTTTTTTTGGGGAATGGTATCTCGCAGGTCAACCTATGAGGTTGTCGTCTGCTTAAGCGGACTTGCCTGTGGTTGCCCTAATAAATTAAGGCCTCCAGCCAGGACTTAAAAACTAAGCGACTGCACCCCCTGTGGGGTACGAACCTCGGCTTCGCTGGAAGAGGGCAGCAAGGTACTAGCTGGATCAGGATTTGATTAATTTTGGGACCAATTTAAACCTACAGGCTAAGCGGCGCGGGCTGGCTCGAGCAAGGGTCGGGAGGGGCGTGGATTTGGGTGTCGCGGCGGGCCTCGGCGGCGAGGACGGTAGGTCGGCGATCGAGTTTGGCGTTTGTGGAAAGTGCTTGTGGCCTTACTGCTCTCCTGGAGGAGGGTAGTGGCGTCGTCGGAGGCGATTAGGGTATGCCTTGGTCGGCGAATACTGCTTATGCGGGAGGGAGTATAGCGGCGGCCGCTGAAATCAGGGGATTTGGGTGTTTTATGCCATAGTCGAAGAAATGCTTAGATAAGCGTTTCATAAACTGGTTTATAGTTGGCATTTTAAGGTCGACGTGGAGATCTATATTGCGGACATAGTAGGGGGCACCCCTGACCTTTCTGAGGAAACGGTTCTGGTCGGATCATCTTCTTCCATACTTCTCTTTTAGTAGACATCGGTCAGCCACTTCCTGGCCATATCATACAAACAATTCAGTTTTTTATTGAGTGTAAACACTTCCTCCGCGTCGCTTTCAACTGGATATGTGTTCAAGAGAACTGCAGCATTGCCAAAATTTAGACCACGAATAAACATGATTTCTCTTCACGTAAATTTAGAGTTGTCTAAATTGCTAGGATTTTCCTTACCGAGCCTCCCTTCCTTTCATTTATTTTCTTATCCTTCATTTTGAACATAAAAGCTATCGCACATTTGAGACCATAAAACCAAAAAGCCTTTTTGACCGAGACAGCGTCAAAGTCCGATTCAGGAAACTGAATCAATTCAATTACTTGCGTCCACGCAGGAAGTTCTATTTAATTAGTTTCGCCGGATATTGAACATTTATTCGCGGTTTCCGCAGAACCTAAGCAAGCATGAGTTAGGCGAAAATGTTTCAGCACAGAATTTATCGCATTCGGTACTCGTGGCAGGGCTTTTCATCAAAATTCCAGTACTTCAGGATTTTCTATATATGGTATAGTATTGGTATCAGGAATCAGTCTTCCTATGCAGTTTCTATAAAATCCATAAAACTTTACTTGCTTCATTTTGATAAGGCCTTGTTCGAACGCGCTTATCTCTGGAATTACCGGCCGGATTTGAATAAATCTTTTAACATTTGATAGCGCAGTTCTGGAAGAAGGCTTGCGGCACGCTAGGACCCAAAGGAACTGAGACAAAAGAAAAAAAGGCTGAAAGAATGCTCTAAGGGGAAATTAAGAAATAGGTCCGCGTGGTGCGATGTGACGGGGTGGGTACAAGAAAATGCACGCGGACGAAATCGCGTGCAGTAGCTAGTTTATTAATATAATTACTCAGTCAATAATAATTACATTGCTTTGAACTCAAGTAAATACCACAAAGTAGATGCAAAAACGAACCCAAAATAGTAAGTTCTATATATTATATATTGTTAAATGTTGTTTCCGTGAAACTTAATTAAGAAACGCGTATTAAGAAAGCGGGATCCGACACACATCTAAAGGCGATGTTTTCAAAGTTCACTGAATGCATTTAATAAATACACTTTGTGAAAACTTATCTTAAAAGTAACAAGCGTAAAACATGAAACTATAAAGGTAAAATAAAATAAACTACATATGAAAGTACCTCAACAATCTGTATTATGATAAATTAATGTTATACGGGCATCTTCAATCTGCGTGGGAAAAACTATGTTACTACTGCTTCAAATAAATAAAAAATATCACATAAACCTACATTGTTATTTATGAATCGTCAGAAGCTGGGTGCACGGTTCAAATGGTTCATTTCCTATGGAGAAGAGCTGGCGTCAGCATAACAAGCTTAAAAGAAAGCAAAAAGTTATTTCAAGTGGACTGTAAATGCGTCAACGCCCTGAAAAACATCACAGGCACGAAAGAAAGAAAGAAAAAGTATTTATTGTGACGCGCATAGGAATCCGCAGTAAGCAGTACGTAGTGTCATACCTAGTATCACTAACTAAACTAAACACACTCTTAAAATAATAAAAAATAAATGAAACAAAAGTTGAATAAAAATACAGACAAAGTCCTGTACGAGGCCAAGAGGCCTCATCTCAGCAAAATGAGATGATAGATAGGGCCAGCTGTGATGTCACGGACAGATACAGAATTAGATAACCAATAAACAAAATATAATACGCAAGATATACTATATACCAACAACTTATTTACAAAATTCTCGTGTCGCAATGTCTGGACCGATTTGTATTAAATTTTGTGTGCATATAGGGTAGGTCTGAGAATCGGCCAACATCTATTTTTCATACCCCTAAATGATAAGGGTGACCCCCAAACCCATTTTTTTTATTCAGATTTAGCATTGAAAAATACATACAACTTGAAATTTTCAAACTTCTACGATCAACCCCTGTTTTTTAATTGCCATTTTTATATTATTCTGTTCGCTCAAATTTAGATTAATCTTCAACAGATAGGGATGAGAACGAAGCCGGCCTGCTTTCCCTCACTCTCTGTACATCTTCGCCCATTTTTTTAAATTTGTGTCACGATCGTAGCAGTGACTGTCATACGTCATCATGTCATTTTAATTTTTCAGTGCAACTCTCATGTTAATTTTATTCACATAGTGAATTGATCATTATTTTTCAGTGCTATTATTATTCAATTACATTTTATTACTCTAATTTATAAAATTTTCGTGACACAGTGTTTGTAACAAAACTCCTTCGAAACGGCTAGACCGACTCTTATAAAATTTTGAGTGTATATTCAGTAGCTCTGAGATTAGGAAGTAAATACAAAAAAGTGTTATGTGTTAGTCAAAAAACGGCATTTGGAGAAATAAATAGGACGAACAAATTAATAAACAGAATCGAAAATAAAATTACTTAGTATTTCACAGAACCTTCGATTCTTTCTAGTCGGTTAGCCTAAAAGAACCTGATAGAATCACGGTTCGTCAATTTCTTTTATAACCAAAGTTCTCTGAATTTGATGGACGTGATCGTATCAGGAATTCATGGAATAAAAGGCAACCAACCCTATTTCACCTTCAGCTCCTGCTGAAACGCACAACGAGAAATTCTTCGGAAGTTTTTCACCGTGAGCATTTTAATTACGCTCTCGAAAAAACGCGAAAAAGTCAGTAGTAATTGGGTTGGCACTGACACCGAACTAACGAGGGTGCATCCTCGGCTCGCCTTCTATGACTTCGAAAACCTTTTTCTCAAAACATTCTGTAGCTTTTACAAAAGTTTGGGTTACAGCAAAATCACATACACTTTGCTGGCCGGCTGTGCCGCATTATATGTGTAGATATAGCAAGCTTCAGTGGTACGTAATTATCTGTTGAAGACAGTGCCAATTGAAGGGAGACCTCACTAGAAGTGATACGTAATTACCTACAGTGCCTAGGTCTAACGCAGGGCAAATAACCCCGTTACCCACACTGACTGATGACACAAGAGGAGATTTCCACCACCATTCCCAACTGTATTGGAGTCAGATGCAGCTGAGTACCAGGTTTTAACATAGATCGACCTCATCTCTGAGCTCCACAACCCAGTTACTGTGAACAACGATACCCCGGGGGGTATCGCTTCACATCTTGATAAGACTGGTTATCAGACTTTCGAGCTTCTGGCTAACCTTAACGACAGTAAAAACCCAGGAATTACAGCCGGGGTCAACGGCCTAACATGCATTCCAAGGCACGAAGTAAATTAAATAATAACGATAACGAATTCTCTCTTTTATAAGAGAACAATCACTTCGCCCGCGACATCGTCCGCGTGGGTTTAAAAAAAAAAGTAGCCTATGTTCATCAGACATAATTTCGGCTTCTTCGCTCCAGTAGTTTCGGAGCCTATTCAATACAAAGAAAAAATAAAATCGTTCCTCTTTATTATATTAGTATAGAAGAGAAAGAGAAAAAGATAAAGTCGCTTTTTTCTTACGTGACGATTTCTACCAGTCAACACCTCCCGCACTTAAAACCGAGATAACACTTTGTCTGACTCGGACATCAATCGTACGACCGCAAACTCAACATGCCGCTGGTGACCAATCAACCAACGTGGAAATCAATAGATTTAGCGATGAATAAATCAAAAACTCTCGGTCGTGTTTACAGCATTCTAACACTTCTCGTTTCGGCCTGAACTTTATTTTACGAAACCGTGTGCCTGGTGGCATTCCGACGGGAAAAATGTCAAGTTTCCATACAGATTTTCATTCCTTCTTCCTCTATATAGAAATGTATTTTGAAAATCTTCACTTTAAAGTACTCACTTTCAATAAATGCCTACGGAGCACGTTTGCGAAATTTCATCGCTCTTGACCGTTGAGGCTGTGTGTTGTCTGTCAATAAGTGATTTTAATATTTTTATTAGGTAGCTACAGTAGCCTGACTAACATTTTGGACAGGGCATGAACCCCTGTCCAAAATGTTAGCCAGAAATGTTAGTCAGTCCACAAAGTTGCAGTGGAATCCCTCAGACATAATGTAATTAAGTTTAGCTACACGTGGAAGCTATTTCAATGCACAATATAATTTTAGTATTACCTGGAAACACTAATGAATACAAAGCGCATCTTATATTGGCCGGAAGCAAATCAAACGTTTCTTTACCGGAAAATTACTTAACAACAGCAACTTGAGCTGAGCAAACTCAGCTCAAGTTGCTGTTGTTAAGAAATTTATATTTTCTATTTATTACATGGGAGGCTTTCTATAAAAGAAGAAATATTACGGAGCTTTAATTACAAAGGAAAACTTCACCTAGTTTGATTTTATTTGAAGAGCAATTCTTGTATTTAAAAACTTCTACTTCCAATCTCTGAACTTAAAAATACTGATATTGACCCTCTGTTCTGTGTTACGAGGCGTATGGAGTATACAGTAACTGTATAAGTGTATATTCCCTTTGCCTCAGCGTTCTGTAGCTTCTTCTTATCCCCCTGGGGAGAAGGTGTGAGTTTATGTTAGTATGGTAAAAAAATATTTGATTTGATTTGATTATCAGATTGCATGATCTTAGGTACATTAATTACATTGTATTTAAGATTTAAAAAAATACAACAAAAAAAGTGGAGATTATAATGATTAGGAAATTTAAATTATAATTAAAAATGTTTTTAAAATTAACGATCTTGTGGTGTGACAGACCTACGGACTTTCAGTATAAAAGATTACGCTGTTAGGCATATTGTCAGAACAATACGCCTTAAAAAGCGTAATCTTCACTTGTTCTGAGCAACGCAAGAATCTGCGGGCCAGCATATTACCTCTGACCGCTAAAGCCCTACGCTCCCGCCCAATGTCTACATCGTCCTCAAGACCGTCGGTAAGGAAATGTCCCAGATATATGATTTTCGCGACACGATTTACGCTGAAGCCATTTAGGGTAATATTGTCAGCACGATCAGGACCTCTACCGGCTGCCTTAACTTCCATGTATTCACTCTTCTGTACATTAGTTGATTCTCCGAGACTCAGCAGCACCATATCGTCCGCGTAGCTCATGTTTTTGACGAGGTCATTAACATACAGGTTGAAAAGCTTGGGATAATGGTAGATAGAAGACCCCCAGAAGGACATATTGTAGTAACATCATTGGTGATGTACTTTGGCAAAGTTAGGTGCGTAGTACTCGCTTGCGGCGTGTGATGTAAATATGAACGTAAACGAGGTAAAAGGAGTATGCAAAGATCATAGCAGAAGCGTTCTGTAGTTTCTGTCTTTCCCCATCGGAGAAAGGCGTAAGTTTATGTATGTCCCTTGGAAATATGCGTGTTTGCAAACCCATAAACACTCCTCAATACAATGACGCACTTTGCTATTATTAAAATCTCTTAAAGGAAAACACCCTGTGGCTATAAAAATAAAGCTGTGGCCCTTGTTGTCACAATCTATATACCTACTGACCCACTTCGGACACAGAAGCACGAACCGTCACGATGTGCGTCACTCCGTCATTGTTGCCCTAGGGTTGTAATGATTATTTCTCAATATCGTTATGACTAAAACATAAAACACCAAATACTAAGGTCAATGTTTAAATCCTAAACTGGGTGTACTGTACCTAAGTTCATGTGAGTAAGTGCCGATTTCACCAATGAAACTGAACGCGATCAGCACTTTTAAACCCAGTTCAAGAGCTGTTAGTGTCAATATTCCATAATAATTCTGATACTGACAGCTCTTGAACGCGTTTTAGATGTGCTGAAAGCATTCAGTTTCATTGGTAAAATCGGCACTTAGGGTGGATTTCACCCATGAAACTGAACACGATCAACACATAAACTACGTTCAAGAGCTGTTATTGTAAAAGAAAGAAACAAAGAAAAGAAAGAAAAAATGTTTATTCTACACAAACAAAACGCACATAATAAAAAAAAATACACAAATTACATTCAAATAAAGTAGCCAAAGTCCTCGTCCTATTGTCATTTTTTTTCTATGGAATACTGACACTAACAGCTCTTGAACGCGTTTTAAATGTGCTGAACGAGTTCAGTAACATTGGTGAAATCGGCACTTAGAAGTCAGTGGTTCTTCGTAGCAACAAAATAGTATTTGTAGTTATATAAGTACCTAACTTTTTCTTTCCAAAATGCTTCTACGCATTAGTAATTTATTATCTTCTTAAATAACAATAATAAAAGCAAAAGAAGGTAGGATATACCAACGTTCTTTTACGTTTTAAGGAAGCAATTTTGAAAATACCTAGATTTATGTCCACATATGTTCCGCCAACCCTGAAAAAAGTACAGCCCTATGTCGCACCGTCCTTCATTATGAACATTATAACACCCACCGTTTTTCCTATTTAATACAAATGATATTTTATCCTGAACATCAAGAACACATCACTCAAAACGAAAATGATTATGGTCCTTACTTAGGAAATCAATGATTTTACTGGATCAAAAAATCAATCAAAAATGGAACGCGGTTTTGCCTGCTGTAACGATGCGATTGGCTAAAGGGGGGCTAGTTGTACGTCACTTTCTTTAAAATGTAATAAAAATGACTAAAAAGGATAAAAAAGCTGTGAAGGTGTAGAAGCTTCGGGTCGGCTTCAATCACGTGCTGCTCGGGACGCACGTAAGCAACAGTAGGATGCAGCAGGATTGGCAGGCAGTAGTGGAGTTGGATAAGGATGGGGCTAATATTAAAGCTGGAAATTAGTATCAACACAAACTTAATATTACTTATTAATTCTGACACTTACTGCAATAAAAAGTATGAGACAAATAATCGGTGTAACAAAACAAGACACGTTCACACTCAGATAGTTTTGCGAAAATAAAATAAATGTTCTTTGTGTTAATGTTTTTATTTATAAATCTTTTCAAAGTAGACTCCACTAGAATAAAAAGAAGTCACCGTCACACACTAGGTTCGGGCTGTAAGGAGGGTGACCGGAGGGTGCCCCAGGAGTTTGACCTGGAGTGCGACGGCGCGTTGTGGTGGTGGAGCAGTAGCCCGCGGAGCCCTGTGTTTGGTCGCTTGTGGCACACAACAGAGAAAACTTCTGTCAAGCATTTGGTAGTATAGCGTTCAGTGTGTGCTTCATTTCTGGATGGTATTGATCAGCCACTCTCTCCTCCAAATTACTTATCCTATAAGTAGAGAGGACCTTAGCTCCGACAGGTCATCTCTGTGCAGCTGGAATACATCCCTCACTGTTTTCAAATAATACTCTTTAGATAAGCTAAGCTCTGCCCTGAGGATGATGATAACCGACATTATTACTGCTAAGAAGTAAAGGCATAGTGTGATGATATTCATTTAAAAGTTAAATCTTTAACCGCAACAGCAAAGTCAAAGTATAAGCATTAATTTCAAATTGGCTCAACTAAGGCACTTTTGAACGTCAACATTTACATTTAAATAGAATTGATTCCAGTCGCCCCATCCAAAAGATAGTTTCGTGTGGAGGAGAATGTGCAAGAAACTCCTACTTAAAATGTTTTACAACATGTTTTATACATTCATTTTATAATTATATGTGAAGACGATGCACCAAGAGTAAAATTACTATACCATAATAGCAATTACTTCAATTAGAATCATTTTGAAGGATATTGCTAATCCATTGCTACATATGTTCGAAAATTTGTCCGCTCCACAACGTAAATAACGCAATTATTGGTGTTGAACTGCTTTAGTGACCACGACGAGCCAGTCAATAATTCCATCAATAATGTACTGAAAGGTAAACATTATTCATGCAGCGAATGATGGTAATTGGGAATTATGACGTTTTAATTCTTCACCAATATTTTATAAATTTTCGTGTGCATTGAAAATTACATGCTTTGTTGGTTTACGATGAAAATGGAAACCATAATTTCAAACTTTATGCTTCGATAAATAAATGAGTCCCTAGATACAATTAATAAATTTTGCAAATTGTAAATTTGAACAGTTCACGCTCCATTAAATACTTAAATAAATATGAATGCGTAGGAACAACAAATGCATTATGTAACTTCGCAAATTATATAGTTTAAAAACAGTTCAAGTACAGTAGCGCTCATAAGTCCTTAAGCAATCTCACAAAGCAAGAGATTGACGCTTCGGTTTCACTTACGACCTTCTTCTATAAGTTGTTACTTTACTAAAGACACGCTAACTTTGTCTGTTTGTTCATAATTCCAACTAACCTAACATATGCATGCTAGCTTAGTCGTTACCTTGCTTGGGTAGGAGCGATTATGGCAAGCCCTGCGTTCGAATCTCACCTGCGCCTGCGGATTAAGCTTGATGTTGTTTTCAAATAATATCTATATATAGTTTTTGATATGTTATTAATATTACCTTAAATGAACAATTTTTTAATAAAATTACTTGAAGTGGTTCGATAATCATTCGATACTTATCTCGCTCATCTTGCTTACCTAGATAATAAAAGTTTGTAGGTAGACCACAGAAAACTGAGTAAATTATTTCGATTTCTGTGAAGTAGATGCAATTCTTTATGACAAATAATTGATCGCTGTTGTTTAGTGACGAATGTTTAAATCTGTTAATTAGCGGTATAATGGTTATAATTTGCAAAATGCAGTGAAATATAAATATAGAAGCCTTGGCAATATTTTTGCGCTGCGTAAAGGTGAATGTAAATGATGTGATAACAAAAATGGACTAAGTGTGAGTGTTATCATTTAAATATTTCATATTTTACTAAATATAAATTATTATTTGTTTAACTTATTGAATTCATGATGAGTAAAGTGTCATAAACAGGAAGTTATTAATAATAGTTTTTCTTAATTATTATAGTTTATAGTATTTTGCTTAAAGATGTCTAATAGTATTACATTCTTTGTTCTAGAGAAATACTGTGAGTATGTGGGTTAAGAGATTTGAGGAACAGGGAATCCTTGCTAGTTGTAGCGCTTGTTTATGAAGTGGAAAGCTTATTTCAACAAGAATTCACATGGTGAATGAATATGAAACAAATGGTTTCATATCAACCGGACATTTAACTGAATTATTCAACACGTCATTAAAAACTGTTCGCTGTGTACTACACGCTATAAAGGTTGCAGCACTCAAGCCCAACAAACAATAAAGTTTAAGTTTCGGAATAGTTTTATCATGCATATTGCGCTATATTCGTGATTATTTAATTATAAAAAATCGAGGTTTAGTTTCAATTCTCTTTTCTTAGAGAAAATGAATACTTCAGCTATCCTCAATATATGTATAATCTATATTCACTAAAGCTAAATGAAATGTGAAATACTTAATGTAGACCACTTATTTTGGAAATTAAACATCGTAACAGCTTAAGTTTATGGTGAAATAAATCTACTTATTTTCTGTTATCTATATGTAAAATGTTTATCCAAATAAATGTGTTTTTAGTTTTGTTATAACCTTACGCTTTTTTTTTATTCTAAACCCTTTATAGCAATAACAAAAATAATAAAAGAGCAGCAATTTTTTTGAACATTGTTATTATTGCAAACCAAAATAAAAAATTGGCAATAAAACTGCGCTGCATCTTATGAGATCAGAATCTAAGCCGACTGCTTCTCAGTCCAACGCTTGGCGCCTACTGCTACCAGCACATATTAGATTAACTCGAATTTAAGTGATGCCATAAACCCGGCCAGGTCACGAGCATGATGTGGTGTGTGTCGTTTAAACACATACAGTCGTAACGCTAGTTCACAGCGATACGGCTCTTAACGTGTTTATGCACTTTTGAACGCTTAATGTACATTGAATTTAGTTTTATGTAGGTTTTGGTGTAAAACTCCCACAAACAACACGGAATTAGTTTAGTAGAACAATTTTCATGATGTTTCCATAAAAAATGTTTTACTAGAGCTACGTCGCGCTGTCGCGTCGTGTATTTCTGTGGTAGCTTTTAAGATCAAAGTTAGAACCTTGCACCTAAAATCATAAACATCATCTTACATAACATACCTACTTTCATTATCAACGCCATAGTGATATATACATCGGTTTTGATATACAATATGATGACGACTATACGACATTAAATTAAAACACTGATTTTCAAAATCAAAATCTATATATTTTATTTCACATATCATACACGGGGACTTATGAAATGTCAGAAGCTATGTGCACGGTTCCAATTGGTCGTTTCCCATGGAGAGGAGCCGGCAATAAACTCCACGGTTAGGTACTCTTTTAAAAATAGTTGCCTTTAACAATGTTTTCAAATTACAGTGCATTACCACTGTTATTATGTATTAGGTATGGCAGGACACGGCAGCAGAAAACGGTCTAAATATTTACAGTCTACAAGGTATGCAACGTTCTCACATTCACAAAAAAGAAAAGAATCTAAATAAAAGATAATGCAATAATATTAGAGTAAGCGAAATTAAATTTATAGTATATTAAAGTAATATTGAAAATAACCATAGTTTTGATTTTTGAGTAAATAGCTAGATTAGATTAGATTATTTACGGTTGAATTTTTGTATGCAGACTAAGAACGAGGGAGTGGGCCATAATCCACCTCGCGGGCCCATTTCAGTTTGGTAGATGTCAAATGTCTTCGAATTTTCGGTTCTAGGATATGCCGGTTTCCTCAAAACGAAAAGAAAACTCCTTCCACCAATAACACTTTGCCGGACCTGAGAATTGAACCCAGGACTTCATGCTCAGCATTATAGCGCTTGCGACCACTTAGTCAACGTGGCAGTCACTTAAACCTTGACTTGACGTAACACTACGAACAACTTAAATTCATTGTCTTAAAGATTTAAGTCTCCAGAGTCCAGTAGACGATGTCTTGAGTTAAAACTTAGCAGATAAAACAACTGAAGGCACTCTAATTAAGTTATCTCTGACACTGACTTGAGTTAGATTTCCTTTTGTCTTATATTTCAATTTGTAGGAAAGCTTTTAGACGAAAGCGTAACCATCGGCACTTGGATACAAAACAAAATATATGTGAGACAGCGTACAGAGGGCTAATTCACGTAATTTTATGACGCACCGATGAAGTTGCATTGCAGTAGCAGTTAAGTTTAGGTTTGAGGGTTATAGGGTATTCTCGTAATCTTTGAACTGCGCGTTAGCTGCGCGTAAACTGCACTGCAACCGAACTCGTAGTAGTCTATGCCAAACTCTACCAAATTACCTACGGTGTGGCCACATGCGAGAAAAAAAATTACTCACTAAATAATCGAATAGAATCGATTACATTAACATGAAAATAACGTTATTATAATACTTAAATAATACCCCAGTACTTATTATAGTGCTTTTTCTTACCATATAAACGAACAAATATGTTTTGATTCACAATCAAAGATATATTTGTTATAATTTGGCTGAATGATGGTCTCACATTGCCAAATAAAACTAAAACTGTCATATTATGAGGAAACGCGATTATAACTTAAAGAGCGCGAAATTCAAGACTCAGTGAACTTAGATGGTAAGTATAAATTATAATGGTTATAACAAAATGATTAAGGATGCAGGTACAGTGAATTATACGAAGTAGTAGCAGTTTAAAATCATTTCATGTAAGTTTCATCCTGATTCTTCAGTAGATATGACTTCACGCAAACGTGTGTCTGTGCGGCAAATAGAACTGCTGGTCGAATATTTGGAGGGCCACAGGGATTTTGCCCGTGGCAGAGTAAAATCTAGAGAAACGAGTGCCCTGACATCACCGTCGGGGTCACCAGTGAAGAGATATGAGGAACAGGGTGTAAAGTTCACTCATACTCTTAGAAAAGTGAGGTTCCTCCGACCAGATACGCCTTTGGTCAGAGTGCGCCAATATCTTAAATGCCGAGGCAGACGGGGATCCAAGAACTCCCAAAAAGTGAAACAAGGTCTGTTAGATCATATTGATATTGCACCTATGTGTATCGCTATCGGTACATTATACTTGTGTAAATAACTAGATTTGTAATATTTTAAGTGGTACACTGACTATAAGAGCCGCTTGCTCAACCGAATTAGGCAGATTCGGAATAACCAACAAGGTACAGGTGGAAGGCCCGGCGTACCCACTTCTTTATCACCTTTAGAGGAGAGAATCGCTGCTCTGCTTGGTGCAGGCATTGAGATTGTGGGGAGAAGTGGCACGCCCCAAAATGAGGTGCAAAAAAATCCCTTGTCGGTAAGTTATTGAATACGTTTTTATCTTTATCGTATTTAAGCTCGGTCTTATTGACAGTGGTAGTTTTCTTTGTGCTTTGCTAGCTTGCACCCCACGCAGTTATCCGTTGCCTGGACTTCCCCCATTACCTTCAGAAGATACTATGCATGCACATACACTCAACAATAGTATTAATATGTAAGTTTTAATTAAGTCAAGAACCTATCATTCTAGCTGAGCAATAACTATTAGAAATATGCAGTTCTCGTGTGAGAGGTCATTCTATTTTAATTTGGATAATTTATTACTAACCATTTACTTAATCATAAATGTTATTTTTTTTTTCAGAAATGAAGATATCATTTTTGAGGCTGATATTGCAACAACACAAAACATCACATATATTATTGAAAGGTAATAAGTTTAAGGATTAAGGGTAATGCGAAGATCATCTCTCAGACACTTTTTCTGCAGCTCATTTGCTTCTAAACTGCCCTGTGGTCGCCACATACAGGGCAAAGCACTTCGGTAACCCAGGTACCCTACGCGAGGCTGTCAGTAACATCAAGGCGTTGCTGGCCTTCCTCGAGGAGCTGGGGTGGATCGAATGATCGATTTTCCCACCGTACGCAAAATACGCGCATTGACGTGGAGTTGCGGACACCAGCCCGTATTACCTATTACCTATTAAGCTATATTACCTACATATCATAAGCAGAAATATTTTAATTGAGGAAGTTCTCGAATAATGTTTAAGTATAAGTTAGTACTTATGTAGGTACTTAATTTAGATAATGCATTCATTACAATAATATTGTGTAAAATTTTATGATTGTAAAGAATTTTTGCTCACTTCATAATGATAAAATGTAATCTCCGCGGGCAGAGCCGGCGCGCAAACATACGATGCGCAACTTGTCAATTCAATCACGCATAATATAAAATTCGCAACAGCGCACAGCGCCAGAATTCGGAGGTTCAAAGTTGTAAGAAAGGTGTCGCCTTCGCCTCGCTTCAATGCCATCTAACGCTAAACTGATACCGAAGCGATAACTAATACCCGTACCATCTTGCTACTCAGCAACTTTTTCTCGATGGTTCGTAGTATGTCTGGTAGAGGGCGTGATTCTGCTCACTCACACAACTAAAACATTTTTTGTCAGCGTTTTTTGTCAGCTCTGTTTATCCTACAAATACTGTTTTTTTATAAGTTTTTGTCAATACGCGGGAATAATTAATCATAGAGAATTCATATTCTTGCTTTAATTCAGCAAAAATCGTTTATATCTAGATATTTGTTACCCGAAAGAATGTATGGGGAAGTGCCACTACGCATTCACCTTAAGGTTCAAGCTCCAGGGTAGCCCGCGAAATTCAAATTTTCTTAGGTTTATTGCAATTTGCAGGTTCAATGTTGAACAAAATATGATTCGCGATCGTAAAAAGTACGAATTTCCAGAAGGGACAACATTTCGAGTTTTACTGTCTTAGAGAGTAGTATGAATGAATCATAGGATTATAATTGGGTAAATACGTACTTGTTACGATCGCGAATCATATAGGCTACACTGGAGCTTCAACCATAATAATAAGGATTATATTAACTTGTCATATTTGGGAAATAAATAACAGTCTGAAAACCATAACATATTTTGATTTTGTTTCAGTGAGCAAGAGGCTACTCAGAGACAGCGTCGCAGCAGTAATCCACGTCAAGACAGCGACGCAGCAAAAATCCACGTCAGCGACGTAGGCAATGTACATTTTGTCATTTTACTATTGATACACAATAAACATATTCCACTTGTAATGGCAAATAATACGTTAAACTGTTATTAGGTTAATAACTGCTTTTTATAGATACATTTTTAAATCTTATTTTTTGAAGCGCCTCGTCTTTCATCAGAGCTGGAGCAGTCTCAAAATACACTGGCCAATCCAGAAAAGTCAAGAATAGAGGTCGAAAGGCTTGTGGCTGAAGGCTGGCTGGAAGGATGGCTGATGCCATGAACAGAATGGCTGATGCAGCAACCACATCAGCTGATGCACAGTACCGAATAGCAGTAGCACTGGAAAATATAAATCATTCCTTGGTAATAACAAAACTTTTCTTCGTTGCACACACAACTTTCCACTTAAATATATTTGTACATTTTTTTTATAATCCTAAAAGAATCTACAATGCATTCATTTTATTTTTATGCAAGACGGCGGGGGCGGCTAGGTTCTTCAGATAATACAATGTAAAAAAAAGATGTGCTTGTTAAAAACAATTACAATATTATCATCATTATAAATACAAAAATAAATAATTATCCTCTATTCTGACTCTTATTCCCTATGTAGCCACAGGCGATTAATAAGAGCCTGTTGGACAGCCCGACCTTCCAACAAGTCTCTGTTTGGCTGCCTATTGGCTTGCGCAAGAATACTCAGACTCTCTGCACGCACATCCTCCTCAGATGCTCTACGCCATACACGCATTCTCTCTTCTTGCTCACGCTCTTGATGTGTCAGTTGGGGCACTGGTAATTGTGCCATGTTTGCTAAATTATGCAATACAGCACAGGCATTCACTATTTGGCCTGCAAAAACAGGATCATAGTGAAGCTTGCGTGCAGATAATAAACACCTGAAACAAAAATATTTAGAAACTATAATAAATACCTAACAATACAATAAAAAAAGGCCTCAATATATTCACATGATTAGATTTCTTCAGGTCAAGATAATAAAAAGAGTATGAATATTAAGAGGAAACTTAGACAAAACTAGTTTTACTCAAATACATACCTGAATCGAGCTTTCAAGGCACCAATTCATCTCTCTACTGTATTACGAGCTGAGACCTGCAGCTTATAATAATGGTATTCTGGAGTACCTGGTATTGCATTCAACACTGGGGTCATCATTGTCTTCCTCAATGCATAACCACTGTCACTTAGAAGAATAATTATTCATTATATTGAATAAAAACATAATGTTTAATATAATTTTTCAATAGGTATAGAAGGACATTCACCCAACAAAAATATTTCCTCTTCATCATATTTTTGGTTAAGATAGGGCTGTAATGGGTGATCACGCCATACTGATGAATCATGAGTTGCCCCAGGCTTACTGGGGTCAATGCATAAAATATTAAGATCCGCATCACATATCTGAAAAAATACTTTCAGATGTCTAGTTTTATTTTATGACAGTAAAGCAAACAATTCATAATAATAATTGTTTGTTTTTTTAATTATAGTAAATTAAGATTGATTATGTCTAAATAGATTACAAACAATCATCACATTGAGAGATATCCTTTTCTATTGAAGTATCGTTCTTCATGCGTTCGTTAGGTAATAAATCAAAACCAGTGTGTGAGCCAGCTGTAACAATAGATTTGACTGGTGATGATACCATACCATTATGTCCTGTTGTTATGAGTCACAACAAATTAAAAAAATACATAAAAATCAAGAAGTTAATTAAACGGTCACAGAGAAGAAATAAAAAACAAAATCTCTTAAAATTAAATCTTGCGCTTAGAAAGGAACGTGTTGTCCTATCGAAAAGTTTAAATAGTTGTACTACTGAGATAGATAAATGTAGGGAAAAGTATGACACTGATATCCAGCTCCTGTATAATGATATATTACAGAAGGAGCACTTGCTGAAGGATATTTTTGAAAAATATGAGACTTCACAACGGCAACTAAGTGACCGCTTGTTTGAGGCTGGGGAACTACTGGATTTGGTGAAGTGCAATGCTGAGAGATATGAGTCTCTAACTAATAATCTCTCCAGCAGCTGTGCCAACCAATCACCACCTTTTCAGCCTCAGCCTAACTTGCCCCCTCCAGTGTTGGCTCTTCCAGCAGAGACCTGTGTTAATATAAAAGAAAACACAATATTTTTTGGTGACGAATTAGGTTCTGGCTTCGGAAAAATTTTACTCAATTACCTTAGCCATAGTTTTACTAAACATAGTTAAGACCTCCAAGTTACCAGAATCTACCTGTGTTTGATTCTGTAATGGAAGATGTGTTAAAGAAACTTAGTGCTAGTAGTAAGTCAATAATAATCTGCAGGGACTTTAATATTAATTTATTAGAAAATAACTCTAGTACAGTCAGATTATTAAGTCTTTTTATGTCATTTGATCTGTCAAATGTTTTTATTGAACCCAACCGAGTGACAGCTTCTTCTGCTACGTGTATAGATAATGTTTTTTGGAATTGTGATTACTTACACAAACAAATAGTAAATAAGTTGCCATCTGATCACAGTGGACAAACAATAATGTTTTGCTCATATACGCCTTTACAAAAAACTCAAATAATGTTTAGGCAAATTATATGTAAAGATTTAGAGAAATTAAATGATTATTTGGCCAGTAAATTACGTAAACAAAGTTTTAATAATTTAGGTGACCCAAATGAGTTCTACGCCGAGTTCTTTTCACTATTAAACACGCAATTTAATAAAACTTTTCCACTAAAGACTAAAAGTATTAATACAAAGTTTTTATTTAGTGATTGGGCCATTCCTGGCATTCATAAAAGTAAAGAAAATCTATTTGAACTTTATGGCCTAAAGCAACATGTGACTCATACAAGTTTTCATCAGTATGTTGCAAGATATTCAAAATTATTTAAAAATGTGTGCAAAATAGCTAAAGCTCTATATATTAGTAATAAAATAAAATCAGCTGATGATAAAATAAAAACTACCTGGCAAATAATAAATAATGAAACAGGTAGGAAAAAACAGCGTAATATTGAATTTAATTTAGTGACTGCACGTGGCCCCATCAACTCAAATGTAGATATAGCTCAGGAATTTGAAAACTTTTTTGTTAATGTTCCACTTAAAACTACTGAAGATTTAAATTCCTCACCCGCGCTTTCTGCTGCCTTACTTAAAAATAATGTAAAACCATGCCCTTTGGCCTTTAGGTTTCAGCATACAAACCCCCAAGCTGTTATAAAAGCTTTTAAAGATCTTAAAATTAAATCAACAGAAGATCTCTGGGGAATGTCGGTAAAAGTCTGTAGATCTCTCATCGAAACCCTTGCTCCCTATTTAGCTTTCATATTTAACACCAGTGTAGACCAAGGAGTCTTTCCGGATCTTATGAAACATAGTAAAGTGATCCCATTATTCAAATCCGGTGATAGTAAAGAGCTCAATAATTATAGGCCCGTGTCAATTCTGCCAGTTCTCAGTAAGGTGTTTGAAAAGTTGATGCTCAATCAAATGTTACGTCACTTTAATAAAAACTCCATCTTGCATGAACATCAGTACGGTTTCACTAAAGGACGTTGTACCACTGACGCCGGTGTCACCCTAATAAAGAACATTTTTAGCGCCTGGGAGGAATCACAAGATGCCATTGGAATCTTTTGCGATCTCTCTAAGGCGTTCGATTGCGTAAACCATGAGACACTTCTGCTGAAACTGGAGCACTATGGGATTAAGAATGAAGCTCTTGATTTGCTAAGATCATACTTGAAAGACAGCAAGGTTAAAGTACAAATAAACGGCACAAACTCATTAGGGTCTGAAATATCAATGGGCTTTCCTCAAGGTTCGATATTGGGTCCATTCCTCTTTTTAGTCTACATTAATGATTTACCCCAGTTACTTCAAAATCAACCGAAGATGGTGTTATTTGCAGATGACACTTCATTGATCTTTAAAATAGATCGAAGGTCACAAAATCTTGACGACGTGAACAACTCTATTCTTCAGGTCCAAGATTGGTTTACGGTAAATAATTTGGTACTAAATGAGAAAAAAACCAAATGCATTCGATTTAAATTACCTAATGTTAGAAGTAGCGAATGTGACATCATATTGAACGGAGAAAAACTGGAATTTAGTAATCAGACGGTTTTCCTAGGAATCTCGCTAGACGAGAAGTTACAATGGGGACCCCATATAACATCTCTCGCGGGGCGACTAAGCTCGGCAGCGTATGCTGTTAGAAAGATAAGACAGTTAACAGACGTTGAAACCGCGCGTTTGGTTTATTTTAGCTACTTCCACAGCATTATGTCATACGGCATTTTACTGTGGGGTCGGGCTGCTGACATTGAATCCATTTTTATTTTGCAAAAGAGAGCTGGCAGAGCCATTTACAATCTACGTCGCCGCGAATCTCTTAGGGAACTATTTAGGAAGATTAATATAATGACTGTACCTTGCCAGTTCATTTATGAAAATATTATGTGTGTTAGAAAAAATCTACATTTATTTAATCAAATAAGTGATAGACATAATATTAACACTAGAAATAAAAATAAAATAGATCAACCATTTTTCAGACTATCTAAAGTACATAGATCTTTTATGGGGTACTGTGTTAAATGTTACAACAAAATACCTGGTGAAATATTGCAATTAAATGAAAGAAAGTTTAAAACTCATGTTAATAAAACACTTTATAATCAAGCATATTACAAATTAGAACATTATATCCTAGATAAGAATGCTTGGAAACATGCTGGTCCTGCTCCATAGGACAATCTAGAGGCTAGACAAAATCATACTATTTGCTTATTGTATTGTATATTTGGTTATTTTTACTTTACTCACACACTGACTTATTCCTAGTTAATATTTTAGGAAAATCATATATTTTGACAATTGTTTGTAAATATGTGAGCACAATGTACCTATCACGTGATTAGTTTATATGCCTCTGCTTTTTTTTTTACCAATAGTGGTATAGTATTTTTATTCTTGGTGCATCGTCTTCACATATAGAAATATAATTATTGTATACAAAATATTGTAAAACATTTTAAAAGAGTAACGGTGGAGTTTCTTGCCACTTCTTCTCCATACGAAACTACTTTTTGGAAGTGGCGCCTAGAATCAGTTCTATTTTTAATGTACCTAAATTTTGACGTTCAAAAGTGCCTTTTTATGGGCCTATTTGAAATAAATGCTTTGACTTTGACTTTGACATGCTGACTGAGTCTTATAATGGCAACTTGGGTGCCATCAATACAGCCAATTACCCCTGGCAACTTGAACTTTCTATAAAAACTACAATAAACAGATATTTTGCTCATTGATTAAAACAATTATTTTATTTATTTTTATTTATTTATTTATTTTAAATGGTAATTAAATAACTTATAAACTAAGCCCCACAAAACCTTAGTAATGGTTTGACTGTGGGGTCGGTGAGTCTACACACTCATTCTTAAATTTTGTACTTAATACTAATAATTATTTCGAGGTAGCACTTTAACACGTTTCTAAATAATACCTTTTTAATTTATTTTTAAAAATATTTATACTCGCTTCATTCCTTATGTCTGCCGGCAGACTGTTCAATAAATATGGTATTCGTTTTTTTAGGGTTCTGTCACCAAAGTAATTAGTGACTCTGGGTACATTGAATCTGCCAGCAGCCATAGATCGCGTGTTATGGTTGTTGAATATGTGTGTTAAGCTATGCTCTTGGGTACCATGGTGGCTAACTGCTAAAAGATACTTATGCTTGTAACTGATCGGTAGAATTTTACATATTTTAAATAGTTTACTATAATCTCCTTTACAACTTTTTTTCGTTTTTTGAGTAACAAGTAGTTTCAAGAATCGAATTTGAAGAGCTTCTAATTTTTCCAAGTTAGTTTTGAATGTTAATCCATAGCTGTCAAGAGCATAACTCATAATTGAATCTGCTAATGACATGTATATACATCTTAATATGCAAATAGGAACCTTAAAGCTTAGGTGGTACATTTTACTTAATAATATACTAACATGTATCTCTAAAACTTTGATTGTATAGAAATTTTACCTTGTTTAATTTTGTCTGGGCTTCCCTTGTCATGGGAAACTTAACGTAATTGGTAAATAAGTTTCTCATGTTGAGGGCTTTTGTGACTTGGCGGATCACTCTCGACACAGTGGGATGATACTCCATGGCACCTGCTTTGGCCCACCAGAGTCTGATAAGATCCGCTCGCCAAGAAAGCTAGTGTTTTATGAACCTGAAAGTCACCCAGTTATGTATGGACTACCTACCATCAAATATAATGTATTTTGTATTATTTAATTCCAATCCTTGCTATGCCCAGCGGTTTCACCTGCGCTCGGCTCAAGAACCGGGCTATCACAATTTGATAGCCCTATTCTTGAGGAATTTGGAAGTGACTGGTTCCCGAGATTAGCATGTTCAACCAAACTCTTCAGCTTTATTAAATTACTATAGATAAACACGATGGACTAACCTTTGCCTGGGGTTGGGTCTAGTATCGTTTGGCAGGAGTTTTGGGGTAAAAAGGGTTAAAGATGGTAGGGGTGGGTTCCCTGATTATAACGCTACCACTCTTATTACAAGGTAATGCATATTATTCGAGAAATTAATATAAAAAATCTAACCTCAAATTAGATAAACAGCGAAACTAAACGTTAAAATCGGCGATTGACAACCAAATCGGTACTAGTGTATTGTCTGTGGTTTAAAACGTCGTGCAAAATCTATGAAAAGAAACGTAAAAAAAAAACAAAAACGCTATTTGTGTCATGTGTCAGTGTTATTTGTTTAGGGTCATTCCGTTTCTTCTCGAGTTTTGAGAAGCTAGTGTACCCCCACTTCATGGTTAAAATAGGTCGACACTGTTCCAAAACCGAATCGGGGCACCCCGACTCCACGTGTACTTTTGGCTCCTACCCCTAGAGTGTTTATAAAAATCCGGAGGCGCGAAGGGAGGGCAACCCCCGCCCGCTGTCAGCTGCGGAGGTGAGCATGGGTGCCTATGCTTTGTTACGTAAGGGCGAAGGGGTTGCACTTCCCGCCGTGCCGGAGACGTTGCAGAAGCGACATTAAAGTGTTTTGAGGTTAGGTTACAATTATTAGTTTCTCTCAAGAACAGTGCGTTACCTTTTCATGGGAGTGGTACCAGGGGGGATGGAGCACCCTCCCCCATACCCACCACTCCCTCCCCACCCCCTTCTCCTGCCAAACGATACTAAATTTTACCCGTCAAGCCTTTGCTCAGACGATAGGTTTTTTGGAATTCCCGATCCGAAATAGGGAATGGATCCAAAAAAACCTATGCCTTTTTAGGGTTTGACGACGTTCTTGGACATCTATTTCGGCAGCGAGGGATAAAATCCTCAACCCAAGTTGGTAACTCATGTTCACTAAAACGTAAAAAAACATTAAGAATTTAATTGAAAACGACTTGTAGTTAACAGGTTTTAACAATTAAACGTATAATATTTAATTTAAAACACTTACATTCCCAAAAAATACAATTTGATGCCAAAAATCAAACAACAGTAAATATTGAGGAACTTATGTTGTGCGTAACCGAAACTGCACGTTAAAACCTAAAATGTGTCATTTTGAGACGTCAAACGAATAGCAAAATACCGATCTTGTTGCGTTCAGAACCACGCACTGATGACGCGCAGTAGGAGAATACCGTTAATGCGCTCGCGTGACGCGAACTTGACGCGAGCGTATCTGATAGCGGTACAGAACACGAAAAACGTTGTTTTGATCGAAACTTCACTGCAACTGCACTGCATCTATACTTCTTCTGTTACGTGAATTAGCCTACATACCGTTTTATAAACAACATATCAAGTAAAGTTCAAATTCGTAAAACACGTATTCGTTTGTATGAAACTGACAGGTGTCACGTACGCTTTCATTTTAAAGCAAGTGAATTTTAGGACTATTCATATTAAAAAAAAATTGCACGAGATAACGTTCATTTTCTTTGTTTGTACAGTTAGGTAGGTAGTTATAACATTTAATCCATTCCACATTCTAGCTGAAAGGCATTCTATGCTGGACGTAGGACAATTTATTCTAAACTAGCACTTTGCCCGCGACTTCGTCCGCGTCCGCATTAGACATAATTTCGGCTTCTAATGGTAAAGCAATTTTTGAAATCGGTCCAGTAGTTTCGGAGCCTATTCAATACAAACAAACATTCAAATCTTTCCTCTTTATAATATTAGTATAGACTAGACATCACCGCAAGACCGGCCGCAATAAAAGTTTATGATGGACAGCGTCTACCAGTCTTTTCCAAGTTGGTAAGTACTGTAGAGGTTTTGTCAGGTTACCTTTGATAACCAACTTTCACGAATATATAATTTGATGACACGTGTAATGTCATTTATAAACACTATTCGTATTTAAGAGCTATGGTGGCCCAGTGGTAACGGCAGTCACTTACGAGTGGTGGGTCGTAGGTTCGAATAACAAAAAAACGGGCATCAGTAAACTAAGGGGGTAGCCGTAGCGTTGCAGGGATGTTTGCGGCGGCGCTTTTAGATTGCGCAAGCGCGCAGCTTCGATAGTGGCTCAAGTCATGGCCAGCCCTAACAGGGTTCTAAAACTGATTGCTGTCAAAATGGACTGTCCATTATGTGGTTCACTGTTGTCAGTGACATGTGTCACCGTATAAGGGGCAGTTCAAGTATTACGTAAGTACTATATGGGGGCGGGTGTGTTTGCTTTGCTTATTTTTGATGACATGGGGTTGGGGGGAGATGGTGATTACATCAGCAGTTATTATTTACTATTTTACACATATCGCAACCCACACATTGTATATGCTGAAAACGAAATGCATTTTCAGGGATTCCTAAAAATAATGAATACGTTTAGGCACTCGCTCAGAACTGAGTAGGAGAATTACCGTGCGTACTCTAAAAAAAATCCGTCAATTTATTGTTTTGTTTCGATACGATTGACGTGTTGTAAGGAAAGCAAGGTAATGTTTGTGTTACCGTTGATCCACTTTCGCCAAAGTTGAATTTTTCAAGATGTATCAAATAAACAAATCCAAATTATACCAAAAATTGTTCGAAAGTTTTAAAATATCTCATAGAAATACAAAAGTACAAAATTTACAGGAGTTAGCTAACGAAGTGTGGCGTAATTATAAGTTACAAGCAAAGTCTGAAAAGTAACTTGATATTATTGTTTCTAGGAGAATTGAAGAAGAATTGCAAGCAGCGACTAAGAATAAATTCAATTATAGCGTTGTTGTCGATTTCCTAAAGATCAACTAAAACGCCCATCTCAAGTTACGGTTTACGAGAGTGACATCCCTAAATCTTTCAAATTTCCACCACGTCATGCGGTGTCGTGGTGTGGCTTGCGGCTATAAATATCCCCCGCTGGACGCCTAACGTCCTCTTTCCGTCGCATCAAGCAGCCTTGTAGTAAGTTTACATAACCCCGAGATAAACGGGTAAGTCCTCAATGTGATTGCCTATACTCTTATTTGTGTCCTGTCAGATAGCATTCTTTATGTATCTCTGTCTGCGCGGTCTGGCAGCTATTGTTATGTTCTCGGCAGCCTCACTATGACTGTCGAGAAAGCTATGTACCTATAGTGGCTTCTGCCACATCACCTGTCACCATTACTGCTCCTCTCAGTGAATGCGTGCGCATGCTTCTCGCATCCTACGCTATGCTCGTCTGTATGTCTTGCCGTGCTGCGCCTTGCTGTTCACTTAAATCGCCTGGCCACGCGGCGAGGGACCTCCAAGAATGCCCGCGTCATGTGCACGGCATAACCTATAATTGTAAGCCGCCACGATGGGTGAGTCTTCCTCCATCCACCCTGCTTTGGGGCTTACGGCTAGGAGATGCACACATCGACGGAGGCTTGCAGTGGCACAACGCTTACGGGAGCACCCGCCTCGCGCTGATTCCAGGGTTTCAGTCTTGGGATACACGTCCTGCCCACCACTGATAGACGTCATCGCTGCCTCCGCCCTACCGCTGGAGAGACGCCCGTCACGCGGACTACCCACGCGGCCGCCGCCACGTGGCTCGTGGGTGCCGAGCCCCACGCCCGCCACGTATTGAGACGCGTGTAGGTAGGTGGTCCGCTCAGGCCCCTGCCTGAGCGGACCACGTGCCTACACGCGGTCTTTCATCCCTGCGTGGTGCTGCCCACGTCTGATGACCTCTGGGGTCGCTCCCCTACTCTGCTGCCTGCCCTGTGACCTCACACCGGATCACGTACTGCGGCGTAGCCAAGCCCAGGGCAGTAACGTTTCTTTCCTTCTAACTACAGTGACCAGTGAACCAGTACCTTAGAGACCTTATAAACCTACTTCCCTGATTTCTGTGTCTTGTGTATTAAATGTGTAAAGTGAATAAGGTTTTAGTTTCCTGACCACTAAGAAACTTGCCACACAATCTACTACGTTTTTCTTCCAAGGTGAATGATGAAACCATTTTAGTTATAAGTACTAGACATATTACCTATTTGTGGTATAGTATTTTTATTCTGAGTGCATCGTTTTCACTTATAAAAATATAACTAATGTACACAAAATATTGTTAAACATTTTGAAAAGAGTAACGGTGGAGTTTCTTGCCCCTTCTTCTCCATACGAAACTACCTTTTGGAAAGGGCGCTTAGAATCTATTTAAATGAAAATTTTGACGTTCAAAAGTGCCTTTTAGAGCCTATTTGAAATAAAATCTTTGACTTTGACTTACACTACTCTAAAAAAAAAAAAAAAAATGTTTATTCAAATGAATAATACCTATGTGCGTTACAGTCCTCTATTCCAAACCTATTCCTTATTTCTAGACTTATAACTGCTGCTCATGAATCAATCAATTGTACCAATGTTTACGTAAGCATGGGGGGAGGGGTAAGAGATTTGCTTACTTTTGCTGACGAGGGGGAGGGGTGGGTTAATAATTACAAAAAATCTGCTCACTTAATACTTGAACGGACCCCGTGTTGTTTACTAACACTTAGTTTTTAAGGACTATGTTACTAACCCTATGAGTCTTCGCTCGAAATGAAGAATTTGAATTTATTTCATCACCACTGATCGTATTACGGTGAAGAAAAACATCGTGAGGAGCACGCCATTTCTCGGAAAAATTCGAAGATATGGGACATCTATGAACCCGCACTGGGCCTGGTGGATTATGGCCCACTCCCTCTCACCGAGAGGAGGCCTACGTCCCAACAATGGGAAAATTGTAGGCTGATTATGCTTATGTATGTATTAGAAAATAATGGAGTTGAGACATTACATCATGACATTATGAGGGAATCTTTATAATCTCCAACCTCAGTTGGAGATCAGACAGAGCGCCCCATAATGTAAAATAAGTATGCATGAGTTCTAGAAATAAATAAGTAAATTACACTATAATATATGATTTCCATTGTACGACCCCATTTCAGTTTTGCCTTCCAATATTCATATTGGAAGGCAAAACTGAAACTGTTAACATTCCTGCTCAAATAAAAATATTCACCCATTTTTTTAAATATTTGTCGTTCGACCGGTTACGATTGGATAACTCCGGCCATTGGATCCTGTCCCAGTTACAAGCTTACAGCCAGCGGCCGGCGTTTTGCTCCGGCCTTGTATAGTCGACTTTGCACTTTTTATTAATACAAATAAAAATTCGATTCTAGATTCTACTTACTTCAACGGTGTTTTTCTTTTAATTTGCTCTAAATTTTTCCGTCTCGTATCCGGTTAGCAATTTTGCAGATTAGTACAGTCGAGTTCACTAATATATTGGCAGTGACAATGTTTCAAAATATTTTAAGCGTTAAATGATCATAAAGTTCTATGCAAACTTAGACATCAATAAAATGTTATCTTTTAACTAAACTGTTCATAGGTATGTTATGGTAGTGCAGTCAAAAATATCTGACTACTCTTCGGAACATAAAAGTCTAAATACTGTAGATTTCAATATATTTGGTGCAACCTAGGATTCGTTAATATCTGTACAGTACAGCTTTGAATATTCAACTAAATTGTCTTTACCATTAAATTTTTTTCTGCTGGTTCAAATTCAATTTTTTTGAGAGAGTAATTTGTAGAACACAGGTAAACAAAAAGTTCATAAATGTCAATATTAATAAAATGAACCGTCAACGTCGCACAAAATATTCTAATTATAATTTCAAAGATGGAGGGTGCGATTTTCACAACCCAGTGCTGGGCACGCCACAATAGCGGCGATAAGTCCCCTCTTTGAGGAGTGGTTGGAGAGGCGCCACGGCCTCACCTTCCGCCTGACACAGGTCCTTACCGGACATGGTTGTTTCGAAAGGCAAAGGAAAGGCCCGGGTATCATCATTGTGTGGATCGCCCGGAGGACACGGCGGAGCATACGATGGTCTGCCTGGGCTTAGCACCGCCGTGTCCTCGCGGAGGCGTTCGGCAGCTACGATCTGTCGCGTCCGGCCCTAGTCCAGGTCATGGTTCGGAGCGTGAGCGAATAGGAAGCCGTCACCTTCTTCTGCGTAGTAGTAATGCTTGCGAAGGATAAGGCGGAGTGCGTTACGGAGAGAACCTTGCGCCCTCACGCCCCTAGTCGCCGCAGGAAATGCCCTGGGCTTCGGGACTCGCCAGCAGATTAGGTGCGGGCTTGCGGACGGCGAGCAATGGGTAGCTCGCCGTCCGTTAAGGACCAGGCCCGGGTCGATAGCGCATCGTGTTCCACGGGCGCCTCAAAGAACATCTCTTTATGACGGAATCCGATAGAGCTGATGCCTGCCAGGGTCGCGGTTGTTCGAAAGAGATACCGTGGCCCTGGCACAGGAAACTGAAGGAACACGTGTGGGTTTTTGTCAGTGAAAGTCTGACACGCCCACCTACTCCACCCAGAGCGGGAGAAATCATTTGATTATCTCGCAAAAAAAAGAGTCCCGAAGACTATACTATTAACTAAAAGTGATCTTATATTTCCTTATAACTAAAGTACAAAATAAATTATTCCTAAAATTATGTTTCTCTTGTAACTATAATATACAGGGTGGAAGGGACATCGACGCATAACCTGATACCGATACTCAGTACATGATTTTGAATTTTTTTGTCGGATATTATAAAAAAATTGCGCTGCTACTTTGTGTGACAAAATGGACAGTCCCTTTATAAGGCACTGGGGTGCAGAGGCACGTGCCAACGTGTGTTGGGCCTCGTCTTTTTTAGTTTGTTTTTATTTATAAGTGTTACTAACATAGTTTTGTAAGTCATTGTTACTAATATATGGATTGTGATTACACTGGTCCAAAATAAAGAATATAAATATAGATATATAAACAGCAGTTTTTTTTTGATAACCGATTAAAAACTTCATAATCATAATCATTTATTTATTGCATTCCATAATGTAAAAAGATGTTACAAAGGGCATATAGCTAGGTACAAAAATATGGACCCTGTAAGGGCTCAGCAAAAGGATAAAATAAAGTAAGTAGGAGAGAGGAAGAACACTTTAATTTGATTACTTATTTTGTAGGTATTCAAAAGTAATAATATTAAAAATTAAAAATATACTATGTAATTTATGAAACATGTCATTTAAAATTTGTCATTTAGATATTCATTGATGGTATTTGTTTCAATTTGCTTGTAAATGAATTAAATTTTTGTTCATTTTTTATTATTTCCGGTCATTTATTATATACTTTCATTGACATGACTAGGGTACTTGTTGAGTACATTTTTAGCTTAGAGCTTGGTAGGTTTAATCTGTTTTTATGACGTAATGTGTATCTTGACTGTATATTTTCTCTCGTGGTGTAAAAGCTATTGCAGTGCCGTTGTAGGTAAAGTTTATATCTAGTGGAGTTTTTTGACGAGGGTGGAAGGCCATTCTTTTAGTTTTAGAGAAATTGATTTCGAGGTAATTTCCAGGGGGTCCAGAATCATGTAAGCATTTATTATTTGAAATAAATGCTTTGATTTTTGTACTGAATCCATGGTATCAGGTTGTGTTGATGTCCCTTCCACCCTGTATGTTATAAAATATAATATTTTAACTTGTGGACTCTACACTAGGTCGAGCCTCTCTCGTGGAGTCCTTGAGGGTTTTAAACAATTTGAAATTTTCAGGGTCGTTACTATTTTGTAAATGTAGGCAAATATTACTAATTGTTTTGAAAATTTTACGTAAAACCAAATCAAAAATAAAGACATGAAGAATAAAATATGTATGACCGTTAAAACAGTTGTTTGATATAGGATGTGACGAATTAATCTATTAAATGAATGTAATGTATGTGAGGGTTCGGAGGTAGTGTGAGAGTGATATGAGTGAGGTAAAGGGTTTGTTACAAATATGTTATACATAACTCTAACGAAGGCTTCAGTTTCTGTGTAGGTTTGAGATAACAGCCATTGTTTAATCAATTTTTTAACTTGGTTGGTTCTAAATTTTTTTTGCAATTTTCTTCAAAAAAAGATCAAAAAAAGTTCTTTTGATGCCAATTATTTTTGCAATTTTATTGTAAACGAAACTGAACCTAAATTCTTGCATATTTTGTGCAAATGCGGTTTTTACTACAGTAAGTGGACATTTGTAGATTCGTTGTTTAAGTAGTTCTTGATATTCTTTGGATTGGATTGTTATTTTGTGGTGTTTGAGTACTAATTTAAGGATGTATAACTGTCGGATATTATGGACTGATGCTTCTTTATACAGGTGATCTGTAGGATAGCGAAAGTGTTTTCTATACATAACCTTAAGCACTGATATTTGGGCTCTTTCCAATTGGGTATGCAGTAGCAGAGAACTGACTCACATAATACACCAGGTGTAAGATCATTTGCTGGCCGAGTAACAGTTTCATCGACTCATTTCATCTGACTCGTTTACCTACTAAGTCGAAATGGGGTATGAAAGAAAGACTTTGATCTAACAGAGCCCCTAAGTATTTGAGAGATTCTACTTTTTTAATTTCCTCACAGGTGCAGGGAGTTGAGCTGTAGGTTAAAGGGTGGATTTGAAGCTGTAAAGGAAGTTTTGGAGCTGATGAGAGAGTTTTATGGAAACAGATGTAGTTGTTTTTTTTTAAATATTTAGTGACAGAAGGTTTAGGTCGAGCGAACTATTGGACTTCTTCACGGACTGTTTCCCAAGATTTGTTATGAAAAGTAATAGCCGTGTCATTTGCATAGCAATAATATATAAATAAATTTGTATTTTGAGGCTCTCCTAGCTGTAGTTTGGTTATAACTGATTCCTGTGTTTCATTAATGTCTATCAGAATTTACTAGCTACGTTTTTGCCAATGGAGGAAGAGTAGTCTTTGCAGTTGTTGATCGAAGTTTGTGCCGAAGATTCACCTTTTAGCACAGGGATTCCCAAAGTGGTCGATATCGGTTTCCTAGGGGTCGACATAAACGAAAACTGATTTTGGGGGTCGACGAGGTTTTAAAAATCGACCCCTATTAAATTAACACATGTTCTTATTTAAAACTCTCAAGATAGGTAGGTAGATGCTGTATTGTTTATGTTCTGTTACGTGTACTAAGAATAATTAATATGTTTGTAGGAAAAAGCATTGTTGTAGTAATGTAAAGCCTCAAGTTCGTACAAGATGAAAAACTCGCCAAGTCAGTGTGGACAAGTTTGTGCAAGATAATGAGTTCGAGCGAACATCTTTCAGGCGCGTTTTGACTTGCTCTCTATTTGACGCTTACGCGATTTAACACGAACGAATTCATGATCAAGTTGCAAGTCCAAACATGTTCCTGATATTTTACTATTTAACGATTTGCACTTAGGTTGAAAGCTCACAAGTCCGTTTAAGCAGACGACAACCTCATAGGTTGACCTGCGAGATGTCATACACAAAAAAAAAGTTGAAAGCTCATTTGCGTTTTGAAATTCGATGGAGCTTGAACGATAATAACTCATATAAGTACTCATTTATTTCAAGAGATTACAAAGTTATTACATAGCTAAATTAAGTGATGTAAAGTGACTGAAAAAGAGTTTACAAAATGCTGAGCTCCCTACGCGAGTTAATAGCGTAACCATAAAATACCTGCAGTTTATGAAAAATTAACAGGGTAAGTACCAAACAGTTTTAATCCGGCACAGCGCATCAGCGTTGCCATACATTGGGGCAATGCAACCAGCGTCTTGGGGATTGCCCCACTGTGTGATAGTGATCAGTTGAGCTATCTGTAGATTGTTTGCAACAGTTTGCGGTTACCTCAGTTGTTTATTATTGTTTTTTATTTAGGTAGTTTCTTATTTTTTATTTGCAGGATTATTGAGAGTTTTATGATGGCGGACACGAAAAAAAAATGCAGAAAATAGAGTTTGGACTACTTGAAGTTCGGATTTATTGCATCTCCATCAAATCAACACTTACCGATGTGTCTCATTTGTGAAAAAAAATTGAGTAACGATGCCATAAAGCCTTCAAAAATGGATAACCACTTATCAAGAGTACATGCTGACAAAAAAAGTAAGCCCTTGTCATTTTTTCAAGCACTTAAAGAAAAACTAGATAAAAGTCCATCCATAAGATCGATGTTTGCGTCATCATCTATTAAAGACGATGATGGTTTACGAGCGTCCTATAATATATCTTTACTAATAGCGAAGTCGGGGAAACCCCACACGAATGGAGAGCACCTTATCTTACCAGCCATTGCGGAGGTCCTTAACAGTGTATTGCACAAACCCGCACATGATATTTTAAAGAGAATACCTTTGAGCAATAACACCGTTCAGAGACGCATAGACGAGATGGGATGCGATGTGGAAAACATTTTATGCAAGTTCTTACAGACCAACAGATTCTCTCTCCTGTTGGATGAGTCTACATTACCCGGCAATGAAGCTCTGTTGTTAGGATATGTTCGATATATCAAAGATGAAAATATGTGCCAAGAACTGCTTTTTGCTACATATTTAGAGACTGATACCAGAGGAGAATCGATTTTACAGGCCATGGATTTTTTTAAACTGACAAAGCTATTCCATGGAAGAACATTGTTTCTGTTGCGACTGATGGTGCACCGTCTATGGTTGGTCGTCATTGTGGTTTTATAGCTTCACTTAAAGCGATAACTGCCTGGTGTACTGGTCATTCACTGCGTGATTCACAGGCAGCATTTAGTAGCAAAAAATCTGAGTCCTAGATAGCATAAGTCTTTACAATATGTAATAAATGCTATCAACAATATTCGAAGCAATTCTTTGAACTCTCGGTTATTTGCTCAGCTATGTGAGGAAACCGACGAAGTCTTTACTCGATTACTTGTGCACACAGAAGTTCGCTGGCTATCAAGAGGCTCTTGCTTAGAAAGATTTTCAGCCATTTTTGAATCTGTATTGGAGTTTTTATAAGAAAAAGATCCGAATTTGAAAGAAAATCTGAACCAGATATTTATTACTTGACTGATATCTTTGGAATGTTCAAGTTAATTTGCATCTGCAGGGTGACGATCTTAACTTGATTAAAACAAAATCAATAATATGGGCCTTCGTGGGTAAACTAATCCTTTATAAACAAAATTTAAGCAGAAAAGAATATTCGCAGTTTCTGCATTTGTCAAAATTTGCAGAAATGCTTCAAGATGATGACGTTTTATTATATGTCACTCACTTGGACGCATTAGATAGCACAAGGATTTTACGGAGAGGTTTGAGGATCTTTTAAATTTACAAATTCCTCAATGGATAATAAATCCGTACAATACCACATCCATAGAAGAAGCCAATGTGATAATGCAAGAAGAGTTGATTACCATCAGCACAGACGCAGAGCTTAAGCAGAAGATTAACCAAGGCTATCAGAAGTTCTGTTTGCAACGCAACATTGAAACACAGTATCCTACATTGTGGAACATTGCTGAAAAATACCTTATCGCTTTTCCATCATCTTATCTAGTTGAAAAAACCTTCAGTGTGGTAACAAACATTTTGACGTAACATAGAAACCGTTTGAAAATCAACTCACCAATATTGAACCAGATGTAGCTAGATTACTAGATAGTCACCAGGTTCATCCATCACACTAAATGTTTTATTTTCTCTTTGCGAATTAATACTTTTTAAATATAATTTCCTACCCACTTAAGATTCTTTATTTACCTAATTTGTAATAATCATTATAAATTAAATTTGATGTTTACTGAATTGTATGTCTTTTTATTTGGTAAATTTTGATGAGAAAACGAAGTCAACTTTACTCACTTAACCAAGTGCAAAGTTTTCCAATTTACTGTACTGAAAAACAGTAAAATAATACCATTGTTTAAATCTGGTAGCACATCAGACCCTACTAATTATAGACCTATTTCAGTGCTGCCTAACTTTAGTAAAATTTTTGAAAAACTTATTTTAGATCAAATGCAAAGATTTTTTAATAAACACAAATTACTGCATAACAAACAGTTCGGTTTTACAAGGGGTCGTTCAACTACTGATGCCGGAGTTGAACTATTAGGACATGTTTACAAGGCATGGGAGGACAAATGCGATGCTTTGGGAATCTTTTGTGATTTGTCCAAGGCATTCGATTGTGTTCTTCATGAAACATTGATCAGGAAACTGCACCACTACGGAATCCGGAATGCCTCTCTGGATCTTCTTACTTCTTACTTAAGTGATAGGATTCAGACAGTTGATGTTAACGGAAAAAGATCACCTGGATCTGTAATAAGAATGGGGGTCCCCCAGGGTACAATTCTTGGCCCATTTTTGTTTCTTATTTATATTAATGACTTGCCTTACCTCATAAAGGATAATCATGATATAGTGTTGTTTGCAGACGACACTTCACTTTTATTTAAACTCAAACGTCAGCAGCTGGTTACTGACAATGTAAATAGCGCCCTTGCTAAAGTAGTTAACTGGTTTAATGTTAATAACTTACTTCTAAACGAGAGAAAAACTAAATGCATTAAGTTTACGATACCTCATGTTAGACAAGTAGAAACTAGTGTTCTTATTAAGGGTGAAGAGTTGAAACCCGAAAACACCACAGTATTCTTAGGCATAACTTTGGATGCCAAGCTTCAATGGGGCCCCCATATAGATAAATTGTCAAAAAAACTAAGCTCTGCAGCATACGCCGTTAGAAAAATTCGTAATTTAACTGATTTAGAGACAGCCCGTTTAGTATACTTTAGTTATTTTCATAGTGTGATGTCGTACGGTATTCTTTTGTGGGGAAATGCCGCCGATATTCAGACAATTTTTGTTTTACAAAAAAGGGCAATTCGGTCAATTTATAATTAAGTCCCAGACACTCCCTCAGAGACAAATTTAAAGAGATTAATATAATGACTGTCCCCTCTCAGTATATTTATGAAAATCTTTTGTATGCACATAAAAATATTAATCTGTTTAAAAAATACAGTGATATCCATAACATAAATACTAGGAACAAACACAAATTTGTTGTTCCCACTACCAGACTCAAGAAAATAGGTAGCTCGTTTAAATGTCGAAGTATTCGTTTTTATAATAAACTTCCTAGCCACATTCAAGAACTAAGCCTTAATAAATTCAAATCTTTTATAAAGCGGAAATTATGCCAGAATGCCTATTATACTGTCAAAGGCTATATTGAGGACAAGAAGGCTTGGGATTGAGCTGCTCCAATAAGTTTACACAGATATTGTCGATGTTTAATTTGCTGTTAAACTTTTATTTTTGATTTTTTTAGATAAACAATGACATCTTTATATTTACTGTTTAAAGTATAACATTGTTTTAATTTTTGAGAATGTGAGGACTATGTGAGTCATTGTTTTTTTTGTTCTTTCAGTTGTTTTAATCACTCTGTCTTTAGTCTGTTCACTAATATTTCTGATAGCTTTCCATAAACCTTTAACAATTTTTTGTTATCTTCTCATGTTTTATTGTCGTGTTCGCGTTTTAAGCCGGTGTACGATATTTGTGAGGAAATTCCTGTAAAGATTTTAAATTATTTTTTTGGTTTGGACTTTAGGGTGTTTATTTAAATCACGATGAAGTTGGTCCCTGTGGTTCCTACATCTAATAAGTCCGGGAGTAATCCAAGGTTTTCACATGTATTTAGAGACTAATGCCCGTTTTCACCATCGTTCCCTAAATTTAGGGAGCCACTTAAAAAGTTTTATGTGTTAGTTTCGTTTTCACCATCACATAAGGGACCTATGGTCCTAAGGGTTCCCTTAAATATAGGGGCCCGATATTCGGCATCTTAGCGCTTAGTGACAGTTTACTTTATAGTTGAACGCGCATATTTGCTGCGAAATGGAAGATGTTATTAACAGTTTAGAAGTCATCGAAGCTGTGAATTTAGTGACGAATCAAAGTTTATTCATACGGCCACATATTTATCGCGACAGGGTTTTTTTTACGAAATATGACAATCAAGACTTTTTCAAAAGATTTAGGTTATCCAAGAGAATATACAGATAACAGGTACGATTTTTTAAACTATTACACCTACCTTACCACAATATTTACCTTTACATTCTTTGTTTACTTCTATTTGTTTTTCATATTTTGTGTTATATACAAAAGTACTACCTACTTATCTAATACACTGGTGATTAGGTACGTACCAATAAATAGTTATCCGGGGACTTTCAAAGAATATCTATAATACCTAGTGTTATAATAATATTTGCAGGAATAAGTCAGTACCTCCAATTAATCAGTTGTTATGTACTCTGAGGTTTTTCGCAACTGGACATCACCTACTCGCAGTGGCTGATATGGGAGGAATTAGCGTAGCTACTTGTAGTAGAATAGTTAAAAGGGTTTCTCAAGCTATTGTTACACTACGAAGTAAATTTATAAAGTTTCCAGACACCGAAGAGCAAAAGTCTATAGTGAAAGAAGATTTTTACAAAATTGCTCGCTTTCCAAATGTTATAGGTTGTATAGATTGTACACATATTAAAATACAATCACCAGGTGGGTCACTATTCCTAATTGAATTATTATATTTTACTGTTTTAAAAGTTCTTACTGAAATAGTTTTATTTTTGCAGGTGGAGATGATGCTGAAATGTTTTGTAACCGTAAGTCCTACATGTCAATCAACGTCCAAACAATAAGTCCACCTTATTTATTGATATCTGATGTTGTTGCACGTTGGCCTGGATTAACACATGACTCTGCTATTTACCAAAATAGTATGAGATATGCCAGACTTGAGAGAGGTGACTATGCCGGTGCATATTTATTAGGTGATAGTGGATACCCCTTGAAGGTAAGAACAAAAACAAAATTGTCTTTTCTACCGTGTGTTCTTGTGCTGCACTTGTCAGAATGTTGTGGAATTCATTGGTTGCATTGTTTACATCTAGTTCGGACACCACTCCAGACCAAATGTCCCTGCACTGATATAGTGTTTTAGTTCCTCTATCAGTGCAGGGAAATTGATTTTATTTACTTTGCGATGTTGATGTTTTGAACCGAATATGTGGTCTAAGCCAGACTTTTGACGAGTTGGTTTCGAAATAACTTGTTTCAGTCCGTACTCGTAAATAATCCGACTTTGTTACGTCTGTAGACGATAAAATACTGATATTAATATCGCCGGTCACAATAATGGTTTGATATTTGCTTATTGAGGTAAGTACTTGATCTAGAGAGGAAATGAAGCCATCCGGTTTGTGTGATGGGGATCGGTAGATAGCAACTAGAGAAATGTTATTAGAGAGTTCTACTAAGAGATATTCAGCGTCTTGAAGCGTGGTTTCTGAAACAGTCACGTTCCAGCATTCCTCAACATACGATATAACCCTCTCTCTCGCTCTGGTTAAGAGTTTTTACTGCGTAATACGAGGTGTAACCTTCAATCTGCTAACTTGATAAACAATTCCTGACCCAACTTAAACACAAAGCATTTATTTCAAACTAGCTGTGCACGCAACTTCGTTCGCGTGCATATTGGAAAACAATAATGTGTCGCTTATAGAAGGTGTAGGTACCACTCCTCCATTAAAAATGAAGGGTCTTCCGATCTTGCCCGATGGGAAGCGGTACCTGGTATTCTCTGCCACAGCCCTTTTGAATGCTGTAATTACGTCTTTAGTGTTTAAAATGCCAATGCGACGAAGTGACACTTTTGATTTTTGAAAAATAAACAGCGCGAGGCTGCATCTGCTATACTCAATAAATCGAGTTCCCCCTCTGGAGGAGTGTGCTGAAGCGTTATCATGGTGAAGAAGGAACACGATTTAAGAGCTAACTGTTTGATTTCCGACAATGTCATTTAAAATTAAAATAACTTGGTATTAAAAAACAAAGAGTGTCACTCATCTGCGTAAAGTCATAATACCGCGATTCAGAAAATTACGACATTTGCTCAACGATATCTATCGATTGATAACAGTGGTTCACATGATAACAGTGGTTCACATGAAACTCGCTCTGCTTATAATAAACATTTTTAAAATCAAACTGAACCCAATAAATAATAAATAATTAACATTAACATTCTTTATCATTCAGAACACCACACAAATTTTATATATAACATTTTCACAACTTTTTAGTTGAAACATCTTTCAGTGCCACTAATCAACCAACAATGAAAAAGGATTTTTATAACATTATAATTCTTATCATTACTTTTTCAAATAACACAGTTATGTTTATGAAGTGCTACATAAGGTTGTATGTAAATTGATGACACAAAACTAATAATTTCTCTGAGTTATACACAATATTTGAGTATAAAAGTTAAACATATTGGTTTCGTACTTTTTACGTGTTATTTGTTCTAATTAATCTCTCACATCCAAACAGACAAACAGATGAAAATTCCAATCATTATAGAAATGTCATTAGTTGGTTATTCCTTAACTACATTTTTTTTAATACTTTCCATGTAAAGAAACGCCTTGTCTACAGATTTATTATTTGATAGATTTAGATAGAAGATTTAGAAACCTAAATCACAGGCACTTTTGGATTGTTCAGGGGTAATGATGAAGCTCGTTGCCCATGCAAAAGCGTAGTAGGTACCTACGTAGAAGAACGGGCGAGAAACTACATAACAAGTTCTTAACAACTTCACAAGTCAAAAACACAGTATTTTACCTTTCTCCGTTCTGTTTAGAGCTAGTCTAGAGCATCTAATTCCAACTTTTCAGAGCTTCAAACAACCTTTCGGAAGCCGCTAAGTAGTTTGCACGGGCTGGCACAGACAGGTTCATTTAATAGAAAAGATAAACGACCCCGACCTGAAGCTTTAGGTTTACGGCATATATTTAATCGAACCTCATTTTGCTTTCCCAAAAATATTATTGAACACTAATAAAACGAATGCGGACTGCACTTTTGGGAGTCTTAACCAATTACTATTTTTGGGTCATAAAAGTACCAAACAGCCAGGTAACTGGATGTAGAGGATCAATTATTAGAAAAACAGGGTGTATCATATGACCCCATTTTTTTTCTAGGTTCATTATTTTGAAAAGGAAGAAGAAGTTAAATAAGTTTTTTTTAAAGGATCAGTTATTTATTTCTCACAATTTTTTCATGAAGTTGTGATTTTTCGGTATCGGTTTCAGGGCTGAAACGGGAAAAATGTTGTTGCATACCGAATAGGAAAATCTGCAGCAGGAAATTTATATCGATTCGCCTTATACATAGTGGTTAGACTACAGTACCTAATTGCCTATACATATCTACATTCGCCTGTATGTACACCAGCTACATGTTTTATTAAAGGCTTTTATGAAGCTTCACTTATTAATGAATGTATTCTTGCAAACTAGATAACTTATTACTGAGTTTATTCAACTTTTAAGTTGCAGTTTTCTGTACTCGATGAAACTCTTGTATTTAGATCCAAACTTATTTCCATAAAACTCAACTGTCGCGACGGTGCTGTGGGAGCTAGGGGGATCCAGTACCCACGAGAGGTAAATCATGTTTGCGGAGCACCCATGAGCATAGACAACAAAACTTACAAATCAATCGACTATTCGCTAACTCTACAATATCACTAGCCGCGCGGCAAGACATCAAATTCAAATTCAATTATTTGCCTGAGTGTAGGTTTACAAAGTATGATCTTAAAAATATGTTTAGAAGCCACTTTACAATCTCAATCCATTACAGGTGTGAAAATATTTAATTAAACCATACACAATACTATTATTAGAATTAATTATAAAAAATACAGCAATAACAAATAAGAGATCATGCATTCGCTCATGCAGACGTCTAACTACATAAAAGAATTACTACGTTGGTTGCGGTGCATTCTCATGCATCGTAAGGTTTCAGCTTTATGTCATCAAAATACGTAACTCATATTGCTGTCTGAATGGTCAATCGAAGTCGGATAGGTTATGTACCTATCCTACCTATCCTATTTGGTATAGTGTGTAAAAAAATATTGCTGCATTCCTTATCGATCTAGCAACCACACCGAAATAAAATTTACACAGGTCACCGGCTTTTGTTGGTTTCCTGTCCGAAATTATAAAAAAAAAACCTAGAGCAGTTATACCAAATTGAAATTGATTCATGGTGTTTTTGTCCTTTAAGTGAACTTGGTATTAATTTTTACAAAGGTTTCCACATCAAAGGCGCTGGTCCGACGTGAAAGGGTTTTTCGAGGGTCAGTTGTGTAACGTTACACTGAAATCTAATTATTTCTTGCCCTTTATTAAATCACGGGGTATTACTATCAAAGGTTTGGTCGAAAATTCAATTACCTATGAGCACGGCTCGTCCATGTTTTTTATACATGTTTGGATATTACGTTTACATCTGGGCAATTTCAATCACATCTACATGTGTGTGTTACTTGTGAAAAGTAAAAATGTAAACACGCACGATTGGCGCGAAACTTCGACTTAGGATACCAAAAAACTTCCTCTGTGGACAGAGTGATTCACGAGGAAGGTTAAGGTGTACAATTTATTAAACTTTTGTGTGATTTTACTGATTGCTGAAGATGTCGGAAAATGCATGCTGCCTAATAGCTTTACTGGCGTGCTACGCATAAACTACTAGAGTTATATGAAAACAGTTACGGAATTAATAAATTGTTTACCTACCTGGATTAACACACGGACGAAGCGGGCAAAAGCCAGCACAAATATAAATTGTAAACGCTTTATTGAGTAAATCGACACTTGAACGTTGTTACGGTTCGCCCACTCGCAATTCACAAAATCACATTATTAGAATATGCACCATTATTTTCATGTGAACATTTTGATAATGGGCCTTTAGGGTAGCTGAATTGAAAATAACATTAATTGTAACGAATTGCACTTGTTATACCTAAGTGGGTTTTGCGGTATTTATATAACAAATTAAGTACGACTGAATATTTGAGTGACTATTAACTTACATTGGCATGCAACTATTCGACGTCATTTTCCAATTCAATCAAATTAACTCTTACGCGTCCACTGCTGGACATAGGCCTCTCCCAGGTTACACCACTACACACTGTCCTCATCCAGAGGTCGTCGATCCATCTAACAGGGGCTTCACGATTTTTCGATATCAATCTGATTATTTGAAGCTACTCCACTCCATGTGTAATGGATTACAAGTTGTAGGAATAACCCGGTTTCGAAAGGCTTGATGTCAAATTTTCAAGCCTAAATTAAGCTGTTATGAACTTTATTGGCTACATTTAAAGCACAATTTGTAATTTTAAAAATAGTAATTAATCGGCAAAATCATGTTATAATTTTTCCAATGTTGGGACAATCCTCTTTGCAGTGAGAGGGGGTGGGCTGTAATCCACCCCGCGGTACCAGTGCGGGCTGAGCTTCGAAAAAAGACTAACAAGATTCTCCGTATTCTAAGTCCTAACCTCAAAGAAAAAGCTAACTCTGCGTTCTCGTCCACGCTACGGACGCCATCGGTATTCATAGTCGTCATATTAAGGAAATTATGTAGTCGATTTCCACAATGTCTTTTGAAGAGTTTATTCTTTATTGACGTATTTGTGCCTAATCACCTCGACTCACAGTCATTCGAGGGACCTCATTATTTCCCTAATCTGACGACTATTTCCTTAATATGAATACAGATTTTGAGGGTCTTCCGAGGCACGCCTTGAGAGCCTGACTCTGTCACAGTGACTCTACAGTCTGACAGAGTGGCTCTGTATCGTAGTTGCGACCAACAAGTACTTAGCTACGCGACAAATGTTGGGACGACAGAACGACATATCGACCATCAGTTGTGCGACAGCACATCAGCTTATAATTGATGCGCGCGACTGATTGTTGTGGTATTTTGTTACACCAAAATCACATCTTACTATCTATTTAACACCTGAGGAGCTGTTGTGCACAGCAATTCTTTCTATGATTTAGTAGGTACCTACTAAAGTCTTTATGAAAATTGTATGACACTCATTTAACTTACATTTGTTTATCTGATAATTGTTGTACTGCTGAAAAGCAAACCTTTAGCTACCTTTGTCTATTTTCCACATTCATTTTTCTCATTTCATGTGATCTCCTATTATTTTCCTTTTATTGAATGTTGTGACATTTTGTATCTAACATTGTCATCTGTCAGTTTATCTTTTTCTATGGTATAGAGCTAAGAGGTCGTTTATTTTATTGTAAAGGTATCGTAAGACTAGTGTTAAGCCAGGTTCTCACTGTAAGCCATCTTTATTGTTCCTGGCCGATAACCAATTAAGAAGTATTTGGATTTAAAACTAAAAAAAGTCACTTCTAGAAGCTCTGCCAGGGCCTATAAAAGGCAACCGTTACTTTTCACCAGGTTCTTTTGATTGCGTGTTTTGACACCGGTTCTTTCTTTTATGTTCCTTTGCTTGATACTCACCAGTCAATGTATTTCTAAAGCTCCTTAATATAAACGTTTTAACGTAATCTTGTGTGCGTGAAATTGTTTAACTCATTCATTCACCTCCGACCCTCCCACTTGCGTCTTCGAGAGGAGAGGAGTTCGACACGTATTGGAAACATCTGAAAACGTGGCATGAGACGCCGCCGCCTGAAGATTGAACACCACACGGTTTGCCTCACTGTCTAACAACAACCGACGTGGGCTCCCTCACAACCGGGCTGCGGGCTGATGGAGCGGCTGCTGCGAGCTTCCACTCTACAGACTGCGGGCCGGAGGAGCGACCGACGCGTGCTGCTTCAACCTCGAGCTGCTTCGCGACCGTGAGCTCCCTCGTGTCAGAACTGCGGGCCAGAGGAGCGGCCTACCCGAGCTTCTACTAATTATTAATATCTTTTTCTACATACTTTTGTATTTTATATTTTAAAATTATTTCATTTTAACTTGTAACCACGTTTGGCCAGTCGGCTAAACGTTACGTTACATTGTTTGCTCGACGAACAATGAAATCATGACTTAGAATATGGGTCTAAGTGCAGGCTTAAAAGATTGGTCAAGTCAAAGTTAAGCATCTGTGTGTGAAACCTTTATTCATTAAATTGTCTCCTGTGTATGCACATACTGAGCAGCGGTTTGGGCATTTGCCCCGTATTTGGGTTGTTCGAAACAAATATATTGGTCAGGTGGGACATGGTCCTACATTCTGATTCTGAACGCGAGTTAGTACAATTTTTTTGACATCTTTCAGGTCACACTTTTACCATTGTATTAATGATTTTGTTTCTCTGAAAATAGTTAGTTGTTTGATTTAAGTACTGTAGAGGTTGCCTGCAAAAGGAAACCCTACATCATTCTACCAAAAAAATAACAATACTATGATAGGCCGGTAAAAATTAACACGTCCTCTTGAAATAAATAGCGAAAATGCAATATTTGTTCTTGTTTTCTTAAGTAGCGGCTGCACAGTAGTGTTGAAACCTACAGGGTCCGAAAATTTAAACAATGCACAATGGAATGCAGATTAAGATTAATATGATTATCATTTACCATTTAAACATATATATGTTTAGTTAAAAATTGTATTTGTATAACAATTCTAATGCACATTAATTTTCTTGTTACTGATACCTATATGCTTACAGCAAGCCTGTTTTCTACAAAATAAGTCCTTCCGTTCATCCCCATAGATCCAGTAACTCTAAAGTGTAAAGAATCTTGAACTCCTGTCGCAAGTTGGTCCTACAGTCAAATGTAAACATTCGTTGAAGCTATTGGTCAAAGTCAAACGGTAAATATAACAACCATGTATTGGGTTGCTCTTCACTGAAATGGAGAACTAAATGGCGCTGCACGGTCATTATTTGTTTTCGAAAAATCTATCCTAATTAATGGCTCAACTAATGAATCCGTTAGCTCGTTAGACCAATTATCGAATCTATGGTTATGGTCGTTGATGTACACAGGGAGCTGTGAATGCCTATTCGGCTTTGCTCGCTGTGGAATCGACGCGACGCGGCGTACTTCACGCATTACGTTTTTTGGTCAATATTATTTTCTTTTTCCTAGTGATGGTGACCTTTGCAGTTTTTTACTAATTAGTCAAATTAAAGCCTCTTAGCTACTTTGCTGTGCCCGCAAGGGTCCACTATGAAAATGTTTTTGTAAAACCTACCGCTTGAGCTCTCATTGTGGAAATCTGTATGTACAGAGTGGTTACAAGTTCGACTGCTAAGTCTTGGTTTCGATCCCCAGGTCAGGCACATCGTTGGCTGTTTTCGCAACTGGAATATCTCAGTAGCTGCCCTAAGTCTGGTTTTGAGCCCGGTTACTGGCAACAGGCTCCCGCTCACACTCTATAAAATTGCACCAAGACAAAACTTTCAAAATATGCATAGGTACTTATGTACATACATACGCATATTTCTTTACGCATACTCGTATACCTTCACAACGGTCTTAAAAATAAATAAGGCTCCACAAAATCATTGTGGAGCACTCATCTACCTTTTCATCCCTGCCTAGACCAATAAAATAAACAGGATGACAGGGACATCGAAGAGCACAACTATACACAAGACAAAAAAAAACACGCGTTTTCATAGAAAAGCAGAATAACTACGCGGTCGAAATAACGCTCGAAAAATTTCAACCATTTGCGTTTCGATGTATCTGCCGCACTGTATAAACATTCACTGCAATATTGATATAATTATAAATTAAATTTATGTAATCAATGTATCAAGTACAGTGAGTATTATACCTGGCTTCTATCTCATCTGATGCAATTTGATGATGCGGATTATCAAAACAGCGGAAACTTTGACAAATGAACGCGACGTTGCCAGGTTCAGAATGCACCCTCTTAATATTAATAGTATCCATAGATTGATATTATCGGGAAACAAATTGCGGTTTCAATTTGACATTTATACCAGTTTACCAGGGTATCAATTCAGGCTTTAGAATTTACCGATATTAATTTTAATTTACCCAGCTTCGTAGATCGTGGGCTCGAGGTTCGAACACAGACAAGCACTTTGCACTTTCACAATTTATTTCATCACCACTGCTTTTGCTGTTGTGTACCTTTGCTCTTTTATTATCGAAAGGCTCTTCAAAAATAAAGCCATTCAATAGTGAAGGACTTGGCGCTAGATTGAATATTGCTTTCCTTAGAGGTGTACATATGAACAACCGTTATTAATGGTAGATGTGTTAAAAAAAAATGAAATTATTTCGGAAAATTACAAATCCATAGCCACACGAGAATTTAATATAAACAACTTGAAAATTAAATGACACGGCGAACTAACCTCCACAGAGGGGATGACAACCTGTCCGCTACGGTCATCTAGCTTTTATTGCGGCTGCCACGCATTCTGCGGATCAGGGATGCCGTTTTATTGCGAATGACGGCATGAAAGCCATCCGTGTGTTAAAGCGCGAACATCCCTGACGCACGGCAGAAACGAGGCAGCCCCAACATCATCCTGAAGATATTATTATACTGGATACGCAGGCTATCCATCGACCTTTTGGTGTGACTGGTTACTCATGTGTATGGTTAGGTAGAATTGAAATCACACATGCTAATGATATAAGAAGTCAGTAAAAGTGCGACCATTTTTTAAATTCATATTTAAAGTAGCAGGTTCCTCCGGCTCTTGGGGTGTTTATGCTAAACGCATACCTACGGATTATATTGTATTTAGCTAGTATTAAGTCGAATTGATTATTATGCCTTCTAAATTGGAAAAGCCACAAAATCAATCCCTTATGTTAGGGTAAGTAGGAGATTTCATAAAAAGTGCCCAAATCCAGGTGCAAAGGGAGTTGCACACATCATCACTATATGTTGTGAGACGACAATATCATTCTAGAATTATATCATTAAACAACTGTCATGGTCTCGTAGTTTATGTAAAAAACACTATTTCCGATTTGGGCTCCTTAAGGCCCTTTGTACGAACGTTGTTGACGGACACGATTCTACGGCGCGTTTTATACGCCGTGTGCAGGCACGGTCGTCAGTGTTGTATGGATCATTATGGAAGTTTGTTGACGGCAGTGTTGGCCTCAATCTCTCCAATTTAGTCGAAAGTGCTGGCTTAGTAGTGGTGCATAATCAGCCTACTATGTTCCCACTACTCGGACACAGGCCTCCTCTCTGTGAGAGGGAGTGGGCCGCAGCCGTTTATGCCGCAAATTTCCGCAAATTTTCGACACTCGCACTCGACACTTCGATTCCCTTAATCAAAATTTTCAATCGAGTCATAAGTCAAACTAAAAATTTCTTGATTAAATTAGTATTAATAATTTTTCAATTAATAATTTTAGTTTTTAGTTAAAACTAATCTCCATCTACTTCTTCTTAATCCTAACAATAATATTTAAATGCGTGTCAAACAAGTTTTAGAACTAAACCACGATTCACAAACTACAAATTACATTTCATCACAAACCACAACAACAAACAAAACAAAACATTTACTAATTATTGACCTTTTTTATTATTTTTATTTAAAATAGTATGTTCTTATAAAGTTGGTTAGCGGAAAATTTCCATTATGATCTTTTTATTTATTTGTTGTTCTATTAAACGGTGTGAATGATGACAGCGACAAAGATTTAAATCGTTAGGTTCACCATAATAGCGTCAAAAGAGAGTCACGTTTCTGTTTTGTTTTGACACAGTGACTTAACTTAGTTGTCATGGAGTCGATATTTAATAATGATTGTGAGAGTTCTCTCTTCTCTTTATTCTTACTTTTTCGCGTGACTTAGTACGGTGTGAGCAAATCTAGCAATATAACTCTTTGGACAGCGGGGCTTTGGATAAAATGTCAAATACTGTCGTAAATGGCGGATTTTCATGACGGCCATTATAAAATGACGGAACCGCTTTTCTAGGAAACCAAAGTTTAATTGTAAAAACCTAATAAAAAAGTTATTTTACTGATAGCAGGAGCGCTGTACCAGTTATATTAAGTTAGCAATAAAGCTGCGTTCAGGGTATTATCCATCGGCAAAGTTTACTTTTAAAAAAAAACGCAATTGAAGATGAAAGGGAATCAGTTAATAGAGAATTTAAATTTAACATTTTTGAACGTTCGGCTAATTCGAAACATTTCAGCACAATCTAGATGCCTGCAAAGAGGTTGGTGGTGACGATGGCAATGATTCTATTTCCGTTACATAGTATGTAGTTACCTCAAAGTTAAATATATAATGAGGTACGATAGGGTAGGCATATCAGAATGGATAAAAACCAGCTTTTGATAACAAAGAATAAAATTTCAAAGCTAACATACCACTGCTCTCAAAACAGTGAAGGAAAACATCGAGGCGAAACATGCACGCGGAAACATCTTAGAACCGAAAATTCGAAAACATCCAACCAACCCGCACTGGGAGTTCTTCTTCTCACAGAAAGGTGGCCTGTGTACCAGCAGTAGGAAAGCTAGTGGCTGATTATGTTCTTGCTTTTATGGTTCACTCGATGCAGTTCTTCTTTATAGTACCTAAGGGGCCGTTCAAATATTACGTAAGCACATTTATTACAATCATTTACCCCCCCATCCCCCTTGTCAGCAAAAGTAAGCAAAGCTCTTACCCCCTCCTCCCATACTTACGTAATTTTTTTTGGTATAACATGGATTTGTCAAGGAGCACTTGCTGAAGGATATTTTTGAGAAATATGTGACATCACAACAACAACTGAGTGAGCGATTGTTTGAGGCTGGGGAATTACTAGAATTGGTGAAATGCAATGCTGAGAGATATGAGTCTCTGACCAATAATCTATCATGCAGCTGTGCCAACCAACCACCACCTCCTCAGCCTGAGCTTGACTTGTCTCCACCGGTGTTGGCTCTTCCAGCAGAGCCCCGTGTTAATACAAAGAAAAATAAGTCCATATTCTTTTGTGACGAAATAGGCTCAGGCTTTGGAAAAATGTTACACAATTACCTAAGCCATAGTTTTACTATCCATAGTTTTCATAACATACGTTTTGAACAAATGATTAAAAGAATAGCAAACACAAACCTAGATAATTATTCTACAATGGTTTTGCTATTAGGTAATAGTACCGGTATTACCAGAAAGGACATAGTGGATGGTGTGGACACCTTATTAAAGCTAAATGTAGGGAAGCTAATGTTGTGTGCTTTACCTTATTCTGATACTTTATCAGATAATGAAAACAATTATATTCATAAGTTGAATAATACTATACACATGCTGACATGTTGTCATAGTGACAAATTATTGTTTTTTGACACTAACAAGTTTGTTAGTAGTTTTAAGTTAACTCAGAGAAGTTTATCTCTGTCTTGGAAATGTAGACATATGATTGCTATGTTGATAGCATATAACATTAATGAGGTTATAGCTAATATAACAAATTGTAGGAGTCTGATTGACGAGTCTGTGTTGTCTGCTTATTCTAACAACATAGTGAGCAATCTTGAATCGTCATGCTGTACGAAGGAGGAACCACCTATAAAACCAACACCCTTGGAGGCTACTACTAGTCAGGAAAGGTGTTCTCTTCCTTATGGAACTGAAAAGGGCATTCTAGACTCTTCAAAAATTGTAGTTGTGGAGGTCACTCCGGATAACTTTTTAAACTAGTTAGTAAGACAACAGAAGTTACCCCTACAAATAATCAATTATTATTAGACAATAGTAATAAAGTATCTTCTGGCAATTTAACTCATAATGATAAGAAACCAAAGGGAGTGCAACACACTTTAAAATTACTTTTTCAGAATATTCAAGGTTGCTCTTCTAAATTACTAGAAATAGAATTGTTTTTGGAAAATACCAAGTTTGATGTCATTTGTTTAACAGAACATTGGCTAAAAGATTATCAAGTACGGTCAATTAATTATGAAAATTATTGTGTAGTTAGTCATTTCAGCCGAAAACGTATGATACATGGCGGGTCATTAATTTTAGTTAAAAACACAATTAAATCTAAAGAACGAAAAGACATCACTGGTCTGTCTGTTGAACACATCATTGAATTGTCCTGTGTTGAGCTTGATAAGCATGTGATAGTATGCGTATACAGACCTCCAGGTTACCAGAATCTATTTGTGTTTGATTCAGTAATGGAAGATGTGCTAAAGAAACTTAGTGCTAGTAGTAAGTCAATAATCATATGTGGTGATTTCAATATTAATTTATTAGAAAATAACTTGAATACTGTCAGATTATTAAGTCTTTTTGGGTCATTTGATTTATCAAATGTTTTTATTGAACCAACCCGAGTGACAGCTTCTTCTGCCACTTGCATAGATAATATTTTTTGTAACTGCGATTACTTACACAAACAAATTGTAAATAAGCTGTCATCTGATCACAGTGGACAAACAGTAACATTTTGCTCATACATGCCTATACAAAAAATTCAAATAAGGTTTAGGCCAATTACATGTAAAAATTTAGAGAAATTAAATAATTCTTTGGCCAGTAAATTATTTGTTCAAAGTTTTTATAATTTATGTGACCCAAATGAGTTCTATGCCGAGTTCTTTTCACTATTAAACACACAATTTAATTAAATTTTTCCACTTAAAACCAAAAGTATTTACACTAAGTTCTTATTTAGTGATTGGGCGACTCCAGGTATTCGTAAAAGCAGGGGAAAACTTTTTGAACTTTATGGACTAAAGCAACATATGAATAATACAAGCTTTAATACGTATGTTGCAAAATATTCTAAAATTTTTAAAAATGTGTGCAAAGTTGTTAAAGCTCTTTATATTAGCAATAAAATAAAATCAGCCGATGATAAAATAAAAACTACCTGGCAAATAATAAATAACGAAACAGGTTGGAAAAAACAGCGTAATACTGAATTTAATTTAGAAACTGCACATGGCCCTATCAATTCAGATCTAGAAGTAGCTCAGTCATTTGAAAACTTTTTTGCTAATATTCCCCTAAAAACTACTGAAGCTTTAAATTCCTCACCCGAGTTCTCTGCTGTCTTACTTAGAAAGAATGTAAATGCATGCACTTTGGAGTTTAGGTTTCAGCATACAAACCCCCAGGCTGTTGTAAAAGCTTTTAAAGATCTTAAAATTAAATCAACAGAAGATCTCTGGGGAATGTCTGTAAAAGTCTGTAGAACTTTCATCGAAACCATTGCGCCCTATTTAGCTGTCATATTTAACACCAGTGTAGACCAAGGTGTCTTTCCGGATCTCATGAAACACAGTAAAGTAGTTCCTTTGTTCAAATCCGGTGATAGTAAAGAACTCAACAATAATAGGCCTGTATCAATTCTACCAGTTCTCAGTAAGGTGTTTGAAAAGTTGATGCTCAATCAAATGTTACGACACTTTAATAAAAACTCCATCTTTCATGAACAACAGTACGGTTTCACCAAAGGGCGTTGTACAACTGACGCTGGTGTTTCTCTAATAATGAACATTTTTAACGCCTGGGAGGAAGCAAAAGATGCCATTGGAATCTTTTGCGACCTCTCTAAAGCATTTGATTGCGTAAACCATGAGACCCTTCTTCTGAAACTGGAGCACTATGGGGTTAGGAATACAGCTCTTGATCTACTTAGATCATACCTGAAAGATAGAAAGGTTAAAGTTCCAGTAAACGGCATAAACTCATTATTTGATATTGGGTCCATTCCTCTTCTTAGTTTACATTAATGATTTACCTCAAGTACTTCAAAATCAACTGAAGATGGTGTTATTTGCAGATGACACATCATTAATCTTTAAAATAGACCGGCGGTCACTAAATCTGGACGACGTGAATAACTCGATTCTTCAAGTCCAAGATTGGTTTACGGTAAATAATTTGGTACTAAATGAAAAAAAAACCAAATGCATTAGATTTAAATTACCTAATGTTAGAAGTAGCGAATGTGACATCATATTGAATGGAGAAAAACTGGAATTTATTAATCAGACGGTTTTCCTAGGAATCACGCTGGACCAGAAATTACAATGGGGACCACATATAACATCTCTTGCGGGGCGGCTAAGCTCTGCCGCTTATGCTGTTAGAAAGGTAAGACAGTTAACAGATGTAGAAACCGCGCGTTTGGTCTATTTTAGCTACTTCCACAGCATTATGTCGTATGGCATTTTACTGTGGGGTCGGGCTGCTGACATTGAATCCATTTTTATTTTGCAAAAGAGAGCTGTCAGAGCCATATACGGTCTTCCTCGTCGCGAATCTCTCAGGGAACTATTTAAAGGGATTAATATTATGACAGTACCTTGCCAATTCATTTATGAAAATATTATGTATGTAAGAAAAAATCTACATCTTTTTAATAAAATAAGTGATAGACATAATTTGAATACTAGAAATAAAGATAAAATAGATCAACCATTTTTCAGATTAGCTAAAGTACATACATCATTTATGGGGTACTGTGTTAAATGTTATAACAAAATAGCTTGTGATATATTGCAATTAAATGAAAGAAAATTTAAAATTCGTATAAAAAGTACACTTTGCAGACAAGCTTATTACAAATTAGAGGACTATATACAAGATAAGAATGCTTGGACACATGATGGTCCAGCTCCATAGGAAATTAAATTAGCAACCAATGTGTTTTTGTCTAGACGGGTCTAGACAAAATCACATTGGTTGCTAATTTAATTTTTTATTTAATTTTTTTCTTTTTAATTACTCACACACTGACTTATTCCTAGTTAATATTTTAGGAAAGTCATATATTTTTACAATGTTTGTAAATATGTGAGCACAATGTACCTATCGCGTGATTCATTTATCTGCCTTTGCTTTATTTTTAATTCTTCTTACCAATTGTGGTATAGTATTTTTATTCTTGGTGCATCGTCTTCACATATAAAAATATAATTAATGTATAAAAATATTGTAAAATATTTTAAAAGAGTAACGGTGGAGTTTCTTGCCACTTCTTCTCCATACGAAACTACTTTTTGGAAGTGGCGCCTAGAATCAGTTATATTTTTAATGTAATTTTTGACGTTCAAAAGTGCCATTTTATGGACCTATTTGAAATAAATGCTTTGACTTTGACTTTCTATTTGAAACGACATCTTATTTAAACGTTAAACTTTGGCTAATGGAATCAACGGTAACACAAATGTTAACTTGCTTTGCTATGCTTACAATACGTCTACTCGCTATAGTATCTAAACAAAACAAAACAATACACTAACGGAGAAAATTTAGACAAGTGAATAGCGCGCGGTAATTCCCCTAATCGGTTCTAAAGCGAGTGCCTAAACGTATGCATTATTTGCGGGAATTTTTGAAAATACGTTTCGTTTTCAAGCATAGACAATGTGAGGGTTGCCATTTGTGTAAAAAAGTAAATAACTACCGATGACGTAATCATCATCTAGACTCCCCTACCCCGCATGTCATCCAAAATAAGCAAAACAAAGACCCCCCCACCCCCCCATAGTGCTCTCGTAAAACTTGAACGGCCCCTAATATAATATATTTATTTATTTATGAACTGTGGATGACTTACAGCTAGAATTTACAGAATAAAAAATTGCATATGAGACTGACAGCCAATTACAAGTCATCACTTCTAAAAACGGAATGCAAAGAAAGAGTGTGAACAACACAACACAACTAACAAAAAATAGAAGAAAAAAAAGCAGTATAACATTCAGGAGTTCTTTAACAAAATTCATATTTCATATTATACAATAATAAAAACCTAAAAATACAAAATCTTAATCAAAAATTAAAAAAATAAAAATATATTATATATGATATTATAATATCGGATTGCACTTTTCTTTTAAAAGTTATATCACACGAGATTGACTGTCCTGAACTCTTGCATAAACTGCGTTTCAATGTCCCTCAGAGATCAGTAAGATTTAATCCGCCTATTTCCATTCCTTTTTCCTCTTCTTATTACAGGCAAAACTCATACATGGTGCGAGCGAGCAAGGACTTTAATATTCTTTTCACCACACTACCTATTATTTGCAATTTTTACCGATTTCCGTGGGTAAAAGCCTTTTTTGTTATCTAGAGTGTAAAAGTGTTTTAAAATTCGAAGGCTTCCGATTCAACATTTACTCGAAGTTTTAAATAAAACCAAAGAGTTAGGAACAAAAAAGTTTTAAGACAAAAGTTAGAAACGTTCAAAACCTGTCAACCGAAAATACCTGGTTATTCAGAACCGAAAATATCCGCTTTTTAATTTATTTTTATTGCTAACACTATAAAATTATGTAATTTTTAATGTTATTTTGAATAGTTCTAATCGTAGTATACAGTAAAAGGTAATAAAAGTAATGGTTAACTATACTTAGTGTATCGAAATAAATAAATAAAGTGTATGAAGCATTTGTTTTGAACGTACCTTCTCACTAAGAAATGACAAAAAAGACAAGGCTGTATGGCTCACTTCCTTTGCCTGCATGAGCGAATTAAAAAACAACAGGCACTTGAAAGAAGCCTTTGAAAGAATCCCGTTGTGGCCTGTGGGGAATTATAGGATTCTCCTATAATTGCGTAATTTGATACACAGGACATGCTCAATTTACGACGCAAGGCTACGTAAAGGCTACGTAAAATAAAAAGGAAAATTCAAAAATTCGGCAGGTGTGCTCAGCTATTACGACAGCTTAAAAATCAGGTAACCTATCTTGTATGTGGTCATAGTAGGTAAATTAGAAAACGTAGAGACAACCTCTCGAATTTTACACTGCATTAGGTACAGTAAATAATAACGTAGGTAATATGGTCTCTGTAAATTGATTTCGTGTAATCCAATTATTTAAATCGTCTCGAATGTAGCAGTTCCAAAAAACAAATAATAAATTCTTAATTGCCATAAAAAACAGGTTACAGAAAAATGTGAGACCCTGGCTCCAGAGCTAGGTAGAGTAGCTGTATTTCAAGAGCCAGTAACTTAATCCATTTAGGTTACAATTAAGTTTTATGTAGCGAAAGGTGATACAATTATATAACTTAAAATTAAGTTCAATAGTGAAAATTTAATTTAAGAACCAAAACAAGAATTTATTAGCTTTAACAAGAATTTATTATATTTTTAAATAGCAAGCAGACGAAATTAGATTAAAATCAGGATTGCAACAAAATTAGATAAAATATTTAAAAACAATAATAATATTTAAATCAAGATATCAATAAAATTAAATTAAAACAAAAACAAATTACAATGAAGCCAGGAAAACTAAATATAATTAAAAATAGGGGGTGCTGGTATGCGTAAGTGCGCGTTTGTGTGTCGGTGTGTGTGTGTGTGTGTGTGCGTGTGTGTGTGTGTGTGCGTGTGTGTGCGTGTGCGTGTGTGTGTGGGTGTGTGTATGTATGAATGTGTAAACACCAATTATTTGAGTGCTAAACTTATGTTGATTGCAACAATTTTTCAGTTGCGTTGTAGTCTTGTGTCAGTAGCCAGATCTTTAGCTTTAGCTTTAACCGAACCGATCTTTAGCTCTTTTTTTGCTTCACGAGTCGTAAGGGGATTTATGTTAAAGATTTTGATTAAATTATTATCAAGAAAAGTGGCAAGATAAACCCGCTGTCGCCTGGCGGACGCCCTGTAACAGCATAGAGGTAAGCAAACGTTTGTTATGGTGCGCTTCTTATAAATTTGTGCATTGTAAGGTGTAATAAGGTGCTGCTTGCCAACAATTTGCATTAAATAGTTCTGTCTTACTGTAAAAACTCCACACTTCTCGTATAGGTCTCTAGTGGGAAATCTAAAGGGTCTGAAAGTCATGACTTTAAGTAGAGATCTTTGGGCCCTTTCCAGGTGAATCAAGAAAGTCTTGCATCCACCTCCCATACAGCAACATACAGCAACACAATATCCCACGACTGACTGCACGAGCGCATAGTACACAGTGCGAGTGCGAGTGCAATTTAATGTGTAATTTCTTGTGTTTCACCTACAAGTAAAGGCATTTTAAAGTGATTGAACAAGTGAGATTTGTTCTAAATGTGTTTAACTATGTTTAAGTATAGTGTACGGGGACCTGGCCCAGGTTCCATACATTTTGGAACATCTCCTTTATTCTTATTATTACTGACTTAATCCTGCAAATATTAAACCCCTAAAAATTTGGTACTGCGCGTCGTACTATGTAGGTAATAATAGATATTCTTTGAAGTTCCCAGATAACTATAGGTCTACCAGGATCTGTAGTGCTATTCTGTAACCATCTCACCGTGAAAACTTAGGTGAAGTGAGCGTGCAGTGAGCTGTCAGTGCCACTGATGCTAGGGATTGACCGAGACGGGATGACACTGACAGCTCACTCCACGCAAGTCTTCACGGTGAGATTTTTACAGAATCGACGTGCAGATGGCAAAAAGGGAAAAAAAGAAATTGACGCTAGCAATACTGGCGAAATTGGAGAGTAAAACTTTTTAAAGGAAATTCGAAGCCAAACCAAATTTCAGTTAACAGATGTTTTTTTTTTGTTGCCATATGAAAATCGCTATTTTTTATACTTTTTTTTGCCATCATATCCCGATAGACCTATACTTATTGGTACAAGTACCTAATCACGAGTGTATAAGATTAGTACCTGTGTCTATAACACAAAATATGAAAAACAAATATAATTAAATAAGTTACCCTACCTACTGTATAAGTTTAAAATAGTTTTTAACAAAGCATGCTCGTAATCTGTTCTAATGAAAATAACACACTGTCCCTGGATAACATAAATATTTTGTAGAGGTCTAGATTGTCATATATATTTCGTGAAATAATCCGGTCTTTCGCGATAAATATGTGGCAGTCTGAATAAACTTTGATTCGTAATTAAATCCACTGTTTCAATAGCTTCGAAACTGTTCATAAGGTCTTCCATTTTGTTCACCAACAAAATAAAGTGAAACTAACACCTAAACTTCTTTGGTGTCTCCCAAATTTATGGGACGATGGTGAAAACGGGCATGATTGCTGCTCATCTCATTTAGTTATCGCCAAGTTGCGGTGCACTGGGTGGTGCAATCGTCTGACACTTGAATTTGCCGCCCCCTGAACTGTAGTTGGAAGAAAAGAAATGTCTATCTGAGGATACGGGCCTGCGCGGGGCTGATAGACATTTCTAGAATGAGTATCTATATATCTAAACCGTAAATTAAACATTCCCAAAAATATATTTTCATCAGATTTACTGATAAATAAAAATATAAAACCAATATTGCATTAGCTCTTTGTTGCTACATAACATTGAGTAGTTTAGTTGTAACGCTGTTACCAATATGGAAAAATTATGAATTTTATTTGTACCGCTGCCGCACTGGGCTACGTATGGGCTAGTTTTTGTGTACCAAACTGAGGCGGCCCATCGCCTGCAAAGAAAACCAACCATATACGGCCATGTCTACCAAACATAAAACGTTTGTGGAAGACGTGTTAAGTATCTACATAAAAAAATATGATAAGACGAAAAAACAATCCTCATTTTTTCAAGTTATTTGAAGTGTGAGCGTTGAGAATCAGTATTATTAAAACAAAACATTTCCTTTACTCATAGGTACTCGAAGTAACTAAACTACCCCCGATCGTTGACCTATCACGTCTGCGGAGTTTGACTAGCAAATTTTTTTAACGTTAGTGTCGTAAAGTTATGGATTACAAATGTAAAAAAATTGCAAAACCGCAGTGGCTTTCATCACTCAATACTCAATATGTTATTGCATTCCTTATGTATTACACGAAAACTACTCATAGACATTTCGTCCGGAAAACGTCTATATAACTTTTTCCTGGTAACACCATTCCCTAGTACATAGTAGGGTTCATAATATTTATTAATTAGTAGGTAAGCGAATTATGCCGGGATCTGAGAAGTGAGACACAAAACAAAAGTCGTCTGCGGCGCGTATTGATTTTCCGGTAGTAGAATCTAATCTGACGCCTTCTTAGCTGTTTATCCAGATACAAAACAGTTGAAACGATGCGCTTCGAAATCTCAGTGAATCAATCAATCCCAGTCCGCAACGAACGGTTGCGGACGCGACGGTGCGACATTTATTTACTAGAATTATGGAACGAAGAAATCGACGGTATTGCAAAGCTTAAGATAAATGACATATCGAAACCAGAAATATATTTTGTTATATTACCAAGACACCTAGGTCTTTATAACAATTTATTTTTTCTGTGTTAGTTATTTAATTGTATAGATATGTATTGCAGCGTAGCGAGCATAACTTCCTTGACAGATACTTATTAGATGAGTATCTCTCTTTTTCCATACGATCGGTGCTCGAGTCTAGGAACAAAATATAGGGACGATTAGTCTTATTAGAACCAGATTAGTCCAAAATCGGGAATGGGGATAAAATCGGGGTAATGGATCTTAGTCTCTTACATGTTTCAACATTAAGCGCTTTGGCCGCTACAGCAAAATACGGCAAGTATTTTTTTTATTTTTTTATTTATTTCTCTAGTAATATCGCAACGTAGTTATGAGGGATCAGATGAACATACATACATAGCCTGTAAAATCATAACACTCCTGTGGCTTTGCCGTAGTCGGGTAAAAATTAATACTTACTAGATTTGCAGTAATATATTTTAACAAAAAAAATAACAAAGTAAAATAAGAAAGCAAAAATTCAAGAAAAAGAAAGACTCCTTCTTTCTATAACGAAAAAGTAATAAATATGACAATTTAATAGAGCATTTTCAAAAATCTACGTCACCCAACGGACACAGTCAGTAGGCCACCCTAGTGCTTGTTTATCTACCGATTGGCCGTTGGTAACTATTTCAAGGTCACTGCCGAGACGTAATACTGTTACTATTAAACTGTGGTTCATCTCGATTAAATACCTACAATCAGGTAAATTAATTGCTAAGTAAATTAACATCCAACATCAACATGTTATAACCATTCCATACAACTGTGAAAGATTGACTTTGATTATTCGGAAAGTTGTGATTTGAATGTACGGTCTCAGTCACAGTACAGTCCGGTTTCATAAATAAAAAATAAGAAACAACGAAATAGTTAAAAATTGCGAAACTGCTTACACAAAAATACCATTACTAACAGCCCGATTCAAACCCTATGGCGGCTCGAAACATAAGGCGCGACTCGCCTTCGCATTATCAAATTCATGTGTCAGCGGGGGTGAGGGACGGGGTACACTTCAGAGCCGCCATAATGTTTGACGCAAACTATATCTATACCGGGGGTAATGGACAGCCCTCCGCAAACTAACAGCTTCAGCTCCTTATTTTTAATCATATTTCTCCGGAAAATTTCTTAGAAAATTTTATTTTATGTTTTTCTGTTACTATTTCTGTATTTAAATGTAAAATTACATTCTCTGTACGTAGCACTCCATTTATGTAAATAAAGCTAACATTGAAAATCTGCAATGGATGATGAAATACTGTAACGAACGACACGGCAGAGCATTGACTCCGTGGCGGGGAGAGCGGCCGAAGGCTCGCTGCGCTGCCGTTCGCTACTTGCGTGTTTGCCACGGTAACGATACATTGCGTGAGAGGTAATAAAACGAAGATTCGCTGCGCTGCCGTTCGCTACGTGCGTCTTTGCCACCGTAACGATAAATTGCGTGTGAGGTAATAAAACAATCAATACACAAATTGCATAACAAACTATTTATCAAAATCTGAATCATTTTGAAGGATTTTGCTATTCCATTGCTTCATATGTTCGAAGAGTTTGTCAAAAACGTAAAAAACGCAATGAATGTCGTTGAACTGTCAAAATGAAAGCGATTGCTAGTGATAGGGTGTTACGCAATGACACCGCGGGTTTTTTGAATTCCCATAACGTTCCTGAAATAATTTCATGTACCGTTTAATATTATAATCTTCTGAGTATGATGTATACTGAATTCTCCCACATCCTTCTGCGGCGGGCTGGTCCATTACACCCTGTACAATAAAACAGCAGACAAGACTTTTAGCATCGGCGAACCGATACTTTTACTGTTCAACATCTGCTTCGCGTAGCCAATTTTATTATTTACCATCCCACCCTTATAAACACAACGATGAACCTCCACGACGAAAAAACGTGACCAAAAAAAAACCCGAAGGCACAGCACCGCTTGCCACGCCCAAACGCGACGCAGCTTCGTTGCAGTCGCCGATGCTAATCGTGTCTTCCATGGTCCTAATAAAAGTTTTTACTAACATAAGTGTTATTAAAAACTTTGTTATTTGTTAGTAAAAGCCTTAATTATTATATATAAATAGATTAGAAAAACTTACATTGAGTGCATCGATTTTCCCGTTGACGTCACAGGCGTCTGCAGTGAGTTACATTCGCGGGTGGACTGACGCTGCGATCGAAGTCAGGCTTGGAGAAAAAGGGATAGCTCGTGGCGTGGCTGGAAATATTTTTCTTTATATTGTTAATAGTAGGAATCAATATAGTATTTAGGTGAGAGTTCTGCGTATGACATCAAAACGCTCTTACCTTGTTCGCCCTTGTTGATACGAGAGGAGAAGTAGGAAGAAGAAGTCTGTGACAGTGCTTTCTGGCATGACATGACAACATGTCACAGACGCACATTTTCCATATTATATTGGAAAACGTTCGGCTGTCCTCACACCACGTGACCACCACCACCAACCTTTTACCATACGCGGCCCCATTAACTTTTGGGATAACGTCAAGTACGAGTAATTTTGATTTATTGGTTACTTATAGGTATTTGCAATCGTAAGGTTGTTGACATTAAGACATAAGACATGTTTTTAAACAAGAACATACTTTATTCTAAATTTGGTAATAACAGATAATTTTTGGAGCCACCGCGCCTTGGGTCACTCTACGCCCCGAAAGTGGGGCGCGCCGCACTGTTACTCAGGGTTTCAATGGGTCGGTTTCTTTTTATTAACTCACAGACCGTTTGGCAGACGATTACATGGAATATTTTTTAAATTAAGTAATACACAAATATTATAGAAAAATAGAAATCACGAAGTAAGTAATTAATATGAATGTGAAAAATGAGAATTTTTGTATCTGACAAAAATAAAATAAAAATACCAGATCTTTTGATCATGTTTTTTGGATGTTACAAAAAATTTAATGTAATAACCGGACTTTTATTCGGGATACTTTTAAGTTACTTTCGTCATATGTAATCTTCTGGGTTTAAGGTCAAATCAGTAAAAAATCTGAATCACTCATAAGTAGAATCAATACAAAAGAAGGTGAATATGGAGAGAAGACGTCATTTGAGCCGAGAAGAAACGAGCATAAAAACCGCGATATTCATGCCAAAGCAGATTGTACTTCGTCGATCTACACGAACGAAAATCTATTTATTTCAATAGGGCTTTTTTGTACCTTGATTCTTAGATAGTTTTGATGTGTTTAGGCATGTATAGAAATTTTTAGATTAAGTTTTAGTTGTAAATTATACCTACTGTTTACTTAGGGTCTGCACAAAATAAGTGAGCGCGTGGGATCCGCACTGCGGTCTGCAATTTGGTGACTCTTGCGGGGTAATTGCGTACACAATATCAGTAGCATTGGCTTTCATTATGACAGTTCAATAACATTCATAGCGTTATTTACGTTGTTGAGCAGTTTTTTGTTTCGTGCATAAAAACATATGATCCATATATATATAGAGTCTTACACAACTAGGGTGCTAGTCTGTCTAGACAGAGTATCGTGCCGGTGTGAGACGGGTTGGGAAAACGTTCGGAAGGATCGCCACCCATGGCCACGTTGTGTTACGTTTGTAATTATTTCGTTACTATTTCCGTAGTTATGAAGTAAGAAATTCAATATAGCGTTTGTGAAACTTATCAAATTATGGGTCATGCGTATCATTTCTATGGTTTTCGAGAGGCCGAAAATCGCAATTTGAAGTAGCGAAGGTTGATTTTGCCAGATAGATTCAAAGGTATATTGAACAACTACTGATACTGCGCTAGAAAGAATAAAATGTTTTTTTTTTTTGTTGGTTTGGAAATCATCAAATGACTTCTCCCGCTTTGGGTGGAGCGGGAGGGCGTGTCAGATTTTTACTGGCTAAAACCCACCCGTCTTCCTTCAGTTGCCTGTGCCAGGGCCACGGTTATCTCTATCCAATTACCCGCGACCCTGAGGAGTCGGCCCTATCGGACCCCGTCATTTTGGGCTGACATCTCTTTGAGGCGCGCGTGGAACACGACGCGCCGTCGACCCGGGCCTGGTCCCTACCTGACGGTGAGCTACCCATTGCTCGCCGTCCGCAAGCCCGCGCCTACGGTGGCCGGGAATCTGCTTGCGATTCCCCCAGGGTGTCTCCAGCGGCGACTAGGGGCGAGAGGGCGCAAGGCTCTCTCCCTCACGCGCTCCGCCTCCTCCTTCGTGAGCATTACTGCTTCGCAGAAGGAGGTGACGGCTTACCATTCCCTCTCGCTCCGTACCATGTCCTGGACCAGGGCCGGACGCGAGAGATCGCCGCCGCCGATCGCCTCCGCGAGGACACTGCGGTGCTCCGCCCAAGCTGGGCAGACCTCATGCTCAACAGTGTCCTCCGGGCGATCCACACAATGGTAACACCGGGCGTTTCCTCCCGCCTTATGCGAAACAGGAACCTACCGAAACAACCGTGTCCGGTTAGGACCTGTGTCAGGCGGAAGGTGAGGACGCCGTGGCGCCTCTCCAACCACTCCTCAAAGAGGGGACTTACCGCCGCTATTGTGGCGTGCCCAGAAAGAACACATGGCATCATCATCTGGCAGGCACGTGTCAGCCACACCTTGGTTCGGTCGCTCCCAACCCCTATAAACCCACTTTCATCGCTCTGGAAGGTGCGATTCTGAGTGTTTCGCTCTACTCGCCGCTTATACCTACGAATACGGTTAGCCCATGCACTTTCTGCTTCAGGAAGTCGATGCGCTCTGTGACGCAGGACAGATAGTTCTGAGAGCTAATAGTCCCTGAGAACGCCCGCCTCACAAAGCGCATCACTCGCGGACGAGTATCACACAGGCAAACTAATCAGATTAGTTTTCCTGTGAGCGCTCTGGTCCCACCAATACGGTGCTCAATTGTGCACTGCCAAGCTGGTACGGTTGGTTTCGGTCGCGTAGCTCTAGAGTCATTGGCAAATTTGACGTAAGCTACACCACATGCCGCTATAGCCGCGCAGTACAGAATCGAAAGAGTATCGGTGAGGTCTTCGCAGTCATCAAAATCACCGCCACCAGCACCCTATTTTTGTTATGCATGGGCAAACGAGGTAAGCGTGGTCTAAGTTCGGGCCACATGAACCGATATTCCCGAATCGTACGCACTCCTCAATTCCTCATTGCACTGGGTACTTACGTTTGTAGCCCTATCATCACTTTCCTCGTCAGCTTGATTTGTGTTGGACTGTGGTAGTACCACAACGGTCTGCGACGGCGGGGCGACGACATGGCTACTCTGCATTTCACTTCGCAGGTGATCAAGCACAGTTTTTTTATATTTTAAAAACGTTGCCCCACAGTAGGAATTACTCCGGTATCGTGGGTGCGTTCACAAACATGAAAACTCACATACACAAGACACCCAGACCCGGAACAACTATTTGTAGGTCATACAAATATTCGTTCCGTGCGGGAATCGAACCCGCGACACGCAGCGCAGCAGCCGATAGCTCAACCACTGCGCCAACCGTGCCGGAAGTTTTATCCAACATATGATTACGTTGGATGACTCGCACCTGATCCGACAGTCGTTGTGCCGAAACGTTGACAGCTGGCTCAAGCACCTGAAAAAGAGAGAGCATCCGAACACGGTACGCGGTCAGATTGTTTCCCCCTTCTGTAGCCCCATAGTATGAGCGCATGACGTTTGCATTGATGGATCGTGTCCATCTCATGCGCTGCACATTTCCGCCGGGAGCTGGGAGCCGGTGGGCCTCGAGATCCTAAGGCGTCCGGCGGACGGCGTCCTCCTCGTCTACGAGTAGGTGGTGGCGTTGTGGGCGGGGAGAAATACTCATCGCTCGAGCTCGACGCAACTACCGCGGCTCACATCTCATTGCCTAGCTCCGCCTCGCATGTCATCACAGCGAGGCGGAGCTAGGCAATGAGTCCGGAGGTGTTGGGCGTGCTCGACGTGCGGCTGATCTTGTCAACATAGTATCCTCATTTTTCAATTTCGTCAGTGTATTTCGTGTTCATGTTATTTTTATCGGAGGTGACATCTGTCTGTAGTTTTTGATAAAATTTGTTATGGTCTCTTTTTTGGTTTTAAAGTAAGTTTCAAAAAACTATTGTAAGAGTTGGTCAAAATTACTTTCACTGATATTATTAGGCAAAATTGGAAATTCAGACGTTTTGTTGACACGGTGTGGCCATATTATTGTTATGACTGTAGCTGCTAGCTGCAAAACATCAAAACATCCGTCCGTCGGCACAGCGAACGCTTCACTGATGAGTAGGTGGAGCCACGCAATATTTATATGATCGACACAACTCGCGAGCGCTGCGTCGGTACGCCACCATACGGATTGATGATGTACTAATCATAACTATAATAATTTCGTATTACTTAGCTCCTATTGGTTAGTTTATTCATATAAGATTTGTACGTAACCACTGCTTGTGTAGAATTTTAGCATTAAGACTGTACATATTTTAGCACTAGAATACAAATTCACACTCGACGCTCGACTCTCGCCGCGGACGGACGTGTTTGTGCGCTCTCCCGCTCCAGTGTTGTGTTTCCTGTTCCTACTCGTCGCAACCACGTGACGTCATCATAGTCGCCCCGACTACTCCGATTAAAATAAAATCAAGCAATTGATTTTATTTTTAATCAATTAAAAAGTGCCTTTTTCAAGGCAAATCTCGTTTCTCTATCAGACGTTTTGTGAGTAGCTTCACTAGGCCCCTTCTGGGTAAAACCACAGTTTCGTGGTCCTCGGTTGAAACCTTACGGTGTCAACGAAGCCGAGTGGGGTGTTGACCCAATTCACACCCGCCGAACCCCTTCAGGGCGAGGCAGTTAGTTGGACGGGTCCCAGATAACCGGCCTTGGGGGATCTCCTAGTCGGCTCTGGTGACAGTTTTGCTTTCCAGCTACTCACCTAGTGTCTTTAGGGTGTGTCTACACCCTTCGCGCTAGACTGGTCAGGGCCCCGTTCGCACAATAAGACTGGCGACGGGTATACAAGCTTAGGGCTCACCATTAGGTACACACCTCCCTGTCTGCACCCGACAGGGAGGGAACTCATCCCCGGGCCAATCCACCCGGGGAGTTAGGTATAGGGTTAATAGGCTCTAAGTGGAAACTTAATTTCCACCATTCCCTCCCTTAGGCCTTCCCCCCACTCCGACCATGGAGGACGCCCTTATAGTGGCGTTCTTCAAGGAGGTCCTATTTAAGGACCCCGACTTCCTCGCCAAGTATGGCGCTAAATTCGCTGCACTGCAGCAGTCCGTCCCCGGTCCCTCTGACCTAGTAGGCACCGACAGCTCGGACATCGCCACGTTTAGCGATGCCCTCGAACCCTCTCCGTCGCAACTTTCAGGTTGCTCGCCGCCGGCTGTCCACATGGACACCAGCGAGCCTTCCCCTCGCCCGACCTCGCCGTACTTAATATCGAGCGACGACCAGAGCTCCTCCCCCTCTTCCGACGAAGGCGTCTTTAAGACGGTCGGCTCCAAAAAAAGGAGCCTCAAACCGAGTCCTGACACAAGGACAAAGAAGCCGGCTATCGAAGCCACCTCCGCCCCCGTGGCTCCATCCGCCACCGCCCCCTCTCAGGCCGCCTCGGCCTCAACCTCTTCCCTCAGCCACAGTGCTGCCAAGCCCGCTGCCCAGCCTTCTGCGGCAAAGAAAATCGCCCCCCCTCCCCCTGTGTACATCCAGGACAAGGGGAAGTGGACAGACGTGTCCAAATGGTGCACCGACCTGCGTATAGGCTACACCAGCGCGAAATCTACCCAACAGGGTATTAAGGTAACCGTCCCGACGTCAAACGATTACAGAGAGCTCACAAAGACTCTCCGTCTTAGAGGTGTGTCCTTCCACACCTACGCCCTCCCCGAAGACCGTCAAGTCCGCGTCATATACCCGCGGAAGATATAAAAGCCGACCTTCTGTCGCAAAACATCCCCGTTGCGGAAGTCCACCGCATGCACCGCGCCCGAGGCAGGGTACCGTTCGACATGGTCCTCGTCGTCTGCCCTCCTACTGAGGGTCACCACCCTATCTTCAACGTCCGTTCCGTCTGCAACCTCACCGGCTTGCAAATCGAGAAGCCTTTTAAGACCGGTGTCATAGGGCAGTGTCACCGCTGCCAACTCTACGGGCATTCGCAGATGCACTGCCACGCGAAACCCAGGTGCGTCAAGTGCCTGGGCGATCACGGCACTGCTGACTGCAGCCGACCTAAGGACCGCACCTTGTGCACAGAGCCGCCTAGCTGTGTGCTATGCGGATACTCAGGCTACCCGGCCAATTATCGTGGGTGCCCCAAGGCCCCCAAATCATCATCTCCCAAACTGACGAAGCGTGCAGACGCCCGCCAGCAAAGGGAAAGCCCCCGCTACGCCCACGCGTGGCCTACCACACAACACCAGGAGCGACTCAGTCCTCAGAGGCCCTCGCCCTGGAACTACTTCCACCATCAGCAGGCTTTTCCAGCCTTAGCTCCTAGACCCGTTCCTGCGGCCATCCCTCCACTTATGGACCCCCGCATCCGCGTCAACGCGCCTCCAGGCATTCCTGTGCCTCTAAACAAAGCCGCTCCGGCCGCGTCAGCTCCGCCCGCAGCCACCCGGGTGGTCGGTCAGAACCCGATGGACGCCTTCAATGTCATATCTAGTACATTCACGGCCTTCCTTACCCCTCGTGCCAGGAAAATGGCAAGTGAAATTGTTGCCGCCAGAAATGCCGGCAACATTTATATGATCCAAAATATATACAATGCGTACCCGGACATTACGCAAGCCCTGATGTCCTTCAACAACCAACCCAACCCTAATCATGGATAAAGGAATCCTCGCGCGAACCAAACCCCGATCCCTAAAGTTAGGTTATTTCAATGCCAATGGCATCCTGCGACAACGCGCTGAAATCAGCGAGTTCCTCCGCGACCATCACATCGACATCCTCCTTGTTCAGGAAACGTTCCTTAAACCGAGTTACCGAAACCCGTCAATTGCAAACTATCGTACAGTTCGCAATGACAGGACGCGTTGCCATAAGGGCGGTACCCTTATCTATTACAAAAAGGAGCTATACTGCATTCCCATAGACCCTCCCACACTCTCACGATTAGAAGTGTCTTGCTGTCGGCTTGGCATGACAGGTCATCAACCGATCACCATAGTTTCGGCCTACCTCCCCCCCATTAATACTTCGGAGAACTTCCAACTCCTTACTGAAGATCTTTCTGTTCTGTTTAGCCTGAGTGACTCCGTTATCATAGCGGGTGATCTCAACGCAAAACATCCCTCCTGGAATAGCACCAGGACCTCTTCCAGAGGGAGACACTTATTCAACCTCTCCTCCTCTCAGAATTTCGATGTCATCGCGCCGATGACTCCCACTCATTTTCCCCCCGATCCCAATCACACCGCCGATGTTCTCGACGTGGCGCTCCTACAGAACGTCAACCTACGGTTGGACTCTATAGAAGTGGTACAAGAGCTCGCTTCCGATCACCGTCCAGTAGTCATGAAACTGGTCCCCCGCATAGGTCTGCCCGATTCCACCCAACCCCTTCCCAACAAAGTGGTAACGGACTGGAGGAAAGTAAGCGATCGCTTAAAATCCACCACGTCCCCCCACTTGGACCCAATCCCCGATCATTTTGAGTCTATCGCTGACACGACGGCCGCGATCGACTCATTCACAGCTCACGTACAATCAGTCCTGAACGATTGTTCAAGGGAAATTCCAGCGACGGATGACCGTCGCTGGAAGTTGCCGGACGATGTACGCGAACTGTTGAATGAGAAGAACGCGGCTGTCCGTGCCTACAGCAACTTCCCCTGCGACGCGAACAAAGCCCATATGCGTTACTTACAGCGTACTGTAAGAACACGCATAGAGGAGCTGCGTACCGCCGGCTGGGACAAGATGTTGAGCGAACTAGAGCCCACCCACCTAGCCTTCTGGCAACTCCAGAGGAAGCTCAGATCCGGAGAAATAGTCTCCATGCCCCCCCTGATCCGTCCCGACAAGACCATCGCCTTCGATGATGTCGACAAGGCTGAGCTTCTAGCCGACACTCTAGAAGTCCAATGCTCGCCTAGCTCTCAACCAGTAGACCAAGCTCACCTCACTGAGGTCGACGCTGAAGTCGAACATAGAGCCTCCCTCCCTCCCGTCGAAGACCCAGAGTATCCACTGCCCCCAGTCACGCCCGACGAAGTGCACGACCTCATCAAAGGTCTTAAGGCTCGTAAAGCCCCCGGCTCAGATGGAATCACCAATAGGGTATTCCAACTTTTCCCTGCCCACCTGATAATGCTACTGACCACCATCTTCAATGGTGCTCTGAGCAACAACATCTTCCCACAGGCATTCAAAGAAGCCACCGTCATCGGTATCCCGAAGCTCGGCAAGCCAAAGTCAGAGCCTAGTAGTTACCGCCCCATCAGTCTGCTCAATGTCCTCGGCAAAATCTATGAGAGGCTTATTTATAAGCGCCTCAGAGACTACGCCGAGACAAAGGGCCTCATCCCCAACGAACAGTTTGGTTTTAGAACCCAACACTCGTGCGTACAACAGGTCCACCGTATAGTCGAACACATCAACTTCGGTTTCCAACGTGGTTTGATGACCGGTGCTGTTTTCTTCGACATAGCGAAAGCGTTCGACAAAGTCTGGCACAACGGCTTATTATATAAGCTGTACCAACTCGGTGTGCCAGATCGTCTCGTGCTCATCTTACGGGACTTTTTGTCGAATCGCACCTTCCGTTATCGCATCGAAGGAGCGCTATCCTCCCCCCACCCTATTCGCGCAGGAGTCCCTCAGGGCTCTGTGATCTCTCCCCTAGCATTCACGCTATTCACCAGCGATATGCCCAAGTGCAGCAAGGCACAGCTGGCTCTGTTCGCAGACGACACGGCCATTTACTACACCGGCCGCGATCCAGACTCGATATCTCGCATTCTCCAAACCCAAGTCAACAAGCTTGGCGCCTGGTTTAGGAAATGGAGAATCGAAGTAAATCCCGACAAAAGTCAAGCGGTTCTATTCTCGAAGCCGCGTCATACCCCCTGCCCCCCTCGACCGATCACCATGTTCGGCAAGCCGATCCCTTGGGAGAAGCGAGCCAAATATCTTGGTGTAGTTCTCGACGAACACCTTTCGTTTTCAGAGCACATTAAGGCGACTCGTTCGCGCGCCGCCTTCGCTCTAGGTAGACTCCACTTCGTCCTCAACGCACGTAGCAAATTGTCACTTAAGTGCAAATTGCGTATCTACACAGCGTGCATCCGTCCGATCATGACCTATGCCAGTGCAGTCTTCGCACACGCCAAGCCCGTTCGCTTCCATAGAATGCAGACCCTCCAGAACAAGTTCCTCCGTAGGATAACAGGCTCCCCCTGGTACGTTCGCAACGAAATCCTCCATGTAGACCTCAGAATTCCCACTATCCGTCAGTTCATGAAACGCATTTCAAAGCGTTTCTTCGAGACCGCCGCGAATCACCGCAACCCTCTGGTTGTGAAAGCCGCTAGTTATATTCCCTCCTCCATTAGTCAAGTCCGCCGTCCCAAGCATGTCCTCACCGATCCCGATGACCACATAACTCTCATTCAGGAGAGCAGTAGGGCCACCAGTACAGTGCACAAACACAGACCGACATTCCGACCTCGCCGCCGAGGTTCCTCGCGAAGATCCCGACGTAATTGTCCCCCCCGACCCTTGCTCGACGAAGTGCCAGCCCGCGCCGTAGCTGAGCCTGTAGCTTTAAATTCCCCGATTAATAATAATCAAAACTTGATCCAGCCTGTCCCATCTTGCTGTCCTCCCGTCAGCGACGCCCTAAGCCGAGGTCCGTACCCCACAGGGGGTGCCCTTAGCGAGCGTTCGCTTAATAATATAAGTAGTTTTACGCCCCTGGCTGGAGGCTTTGAGTCCGCTTAAGGCAGCCACAGGATAGTCCGGTTAAGTAGTCACGACCTCTCAAGGTCAACTACGAGATGCCATACACAAAAAAAAAAAAAAAAAAAGCACTAGAATACATATCAAACACTATCATCTGGAGTTTCACTTGAATACCTACCAAGCGCTACATGACGTTTATTTATTTACATCCATTTCTAAATATTTCTATAAAACAACTTAAAAAAAATATAAAAATTGTGGTCCGCCGGTATTGGGAACAGGGTCCAAGCTACCGGTGGTTAGGGCTCCAGAGACAGGAACCTCCTCACAATGCTAGCCGTATCGAGGAGTACTGCCTTCTGAATCAGGCCCTTGATCCAACCGCCTAACGAAAGTCTCGAGAGATGTTGGTCGAGGCTATTTGCCATCAGGCCATTGGCCGATATGACAATCGGCACAATGACAGCCGAGCTCACATTCCGTTTCAACAACCTCGTGTGCTAAGTCGAGATATTTAATTTGTTTCTCTTTCTCAGCTTTCAAAAGGTTCTCGTTATTTGGAATGGCAACAATGATTATCATTGTGCGGCGCGCTAATCGATCTATCACTTCTATATCAGGCTTTTTAGCGAAAATAGTCCTGTCAGTAATGATAGACCGATCCCAGTACACCGTGACAAGGTCATTTTCGAGAACTGGGTCGGGCACATACGGTACCTCAGAATCCACATTTCAAAGCAAGTTGCTGGTGAACAATCCTGGCTACTTGGTTATGCCTGTACAAGTACTCGCCGTTAGCCAGACGAGAACCACCAGAGATAATATGTCTGATGGACTCACCTGGACGGTGGCATGCCCGACACACGTCAACCGTCCCGTCCTCCATAATATGTCTCCGGTAGTTATTAGTCAAGATAACTTCGTCCATAATTGCACAGACGAAACCTTACGTTTCCCCGAAAAGGTCACCAAAACGTAGCCAGGATACGGACGCTAGGAAATCTACACCAGGCTCATGAAGAGCCCGATAGAAGCGCCCTGAGCTCCTTGCTTTGCCATACCGCCTTGCGGTCATCGGTAGTAAGCACAAGCCCCTTGTCCACTGCGACCACATCACGATGCGGTCTCAGAGATTTTTTTTTTTAAACCGAAGTGGGTACTTCGGTTTAAAAAAATATTCTCTGAGATTGCATCCCTCGCGGTTGTGAATGGTCTTCGCATTTAAAAAGCCTCGACCTCCGCACTTTCGCGGGATGTACAGTCTCATTACTGATGATCGTGGATGATGCCTCCGATTTGCGGTCAGAAGTGTACGGACCCGCCTATCCAGGGCGTCGAGTTCGGATTGGGTCCATTTGAGTATGCCGAAAGAGTACATCAAAATCAGCATGACCCAACCGTTGAAGGCGCGCACCTTGTTTCCGCCCGAAAGAAGACTAATTAATACCTTCTTCAGGCGGCCAAAGAAGCACTCTTTCAACGATTGCTTCATGTTAATAACGTTGATGCCTAACGCTTCCGACATACCCAAATACTTATAGCTTTCGGATGAAGAGAGGGATCTAAGGTGTATGGAATCTGAAAGTTGAATACCTTCGGATTCCATAATCTCACCTCGCTTAACATGCATGATTGCACATTTGTCCACACCAAATTCACTCCTGATGGCGCTACTGAATGTTTCAGTTATGTTCAGTCGCCTTTTGTTGGGGGCAAAGATTTTCAAGTCATCCATGAACAGAAGGTGAGATATGACCTGACCACCTCTATTCAACCGATAGCCTAGACCTGAATCCTCCAGCAGTGTGATTGGAGGTTTCAGAGCTAAGCAGACCCAAAGTGGACTCAAACGGTCGCCCTGAAATATTCCCCGTTTAATCCAGACAGGCTCGTCATTCCCCTGGATCTGTTGACACCCCGGATAGCGAAGGATCGTCCTCCATTGCCCCATACAGGAACTAAGGAAGGTGCGTAGAGTTGCATCTATCTTGTACAACTCCAGTACCCTCACAAGCCATGTACGTGGCACGCAGTCGTAGGCCTTCTTATAATCTATCCGGCATGTCGACAAATCCTTGCGGGAGCGACGAACCTGTTGGCTAATGGCCATATCGATGAGGAGTAGCTCCTTAGTACCGCGAGACCCGTTCCTACATCCCTTTTGAGAGGCAGACATGATGGAGTTGATGTCTATATAATATATATTGTCTCGCACTTTATAGACCGTCGTTAAACGGGTGACCGGCCTATAATTTTTGAGTTCCGCTATGCTACCTGATTTATGGAGCAGGTGGGTAACGCCTGTTGTTAGGAACTGGGGTAGCGAACCAAACTCCAAAGCCGTCTGGTACTGGGCCGCCAAGGGAGCGTGCGATCTTGTAAACCATTTAAACCAAAAGTTCTGCAGCCCGTCCGGCCCTGGAGACTTCCAGTTAGGCAACGGACGGACTGCACGAGCTACATCTTGGGGGCAGATGGTAAAAGCCCCCATTTCTGGTACTGGATTGCAGGCTCTCTCGACTTCCCGAGCCCAATCACCTTCGGTGTGACTGACAGGCACCGACCAGATACTGCGCCAGAAAGAACACCATCTGGCTGGCACGTGTCAGCCACACCTTGGTTCGGTCGCTCCCAACCTCTATAAACCCACCTTTCATCGCTCTGGAAGGTGCGATTCTGAGTGTATCGCTCTACTCGCCGCTTATACCTACGAATACGGTTAGCCCATGCATACACTTTATGCTTCAGGAAGTCAATGCGCTTTGTGACGCAGGACAGATAGTTCTGAGAGCTAATATCAGTCCCTGAGAACGCCCGCCTCACAAAGCGCATCACTCTTGGACGAGTATTGCCGTCCCTGAAGCAGATTAGTTTGCCTATGAGCGCTCTGGCCCCACCAATACGGTGCTCAATTCTGCACTGCCAAGCTGGTACGGTTGGTTTCGGTCGCGTAGCTCTAGAGTCATTGGCAAATTTGACGTAAGCTGCACGTCATGCCGCTACAGCCGCGCAGTACAGAATCGAATGAGTATCGGTGAGGTCTTCGCAATCATCAAAATAGTTTGTTAACTGCGAATCCAGGACCGCCACCAGCGCCCTATTTTTGTTATGCATGGGCAAACGAGGTAAGCGTGGTCTAAGTTCTACTCTGCATTTCATTTCGCAGGTGATCAAGCACAGTGTGATCCAACATATGATTACGTTGGATGACCCGCACCTGATCCGACAGTCATTGTGCCGAAACATTGACAGCTGGCTCAACCACCTGAAAAAGAGAGAGCATCCGAACACGGTACGCGGTCAGATTGTTTCCCCCCTCTGTAGCCCCATAGTATGAGCGCATGACGTTTTCATTGATGGATCGTGTCCATCTCATGTGCTGCACACTTCCGCCGGGAGCTGGGACCCTATCAGAGGCCAGTGGGCCTCGAGGTCCTAAGCCATCCGGCGGCCCGCATCCTTCTCGTCGACGAGCAGGTGGTGGCGTCGTAGGCGGGGAGATATATTCGTCGTTCGAGCTCGACGCAACTACCGCGGCAGGTGTCGTCACAGCGCTCACAGTAGTGCTGGGTACTGGTGGCGGCGAGGCGGAGCTGAGCGATGAGTCCGTAGGTGGTGGGCGTGCTCGACGTGCGGCTGATCTTGTCAACATAGTATTCTCATTTTTCTATTTCGTGTTCTTTTTATTTTATCGGTGGTGACATCTGTCATGTCACCTCCGATTCTGTCGTTTTAAAATTAAATTTGTTACATTTTGTGATTACGTGTTATGGTCACTTTATTTTGGTTTTAAAGTTTGTTTCAAGTTTCAGGTTTGGTTTCTATTGAAAAATTATTGTAAGATTTGGTCAAAATTACTTTCCCTGATAATATTTAGCTAAATTGGAAATTCAGATGTTTTGTTGCGACGGTGTTGCCATTATTGTTTCTTTTATTTATTCTTTTCCTTATTTAGATACATTTTTAAATATTTTTTTATAAAACAACTTAAAAAAAACATTTAAAAATATAATAAAAAAATAGTGGTCCGCCGGTAGCGGGAGCAGGGTCTAAGCTACCGGTGGTTAGGGCTCCAGAGACAGGAACCTCCTCACAATGCTAGCCGTATCGAGGAGTACTGCCTTCTGAATCAGGCCCTTGATCCAACCGCCTAACGAAAGCCTCGAGAGATGTTGGTCGAGGCTTTTTGCCATCAGGCCATTGGCCGATACGACAATCGGCACAGCCGAGCTCACATTCCACATGTCAACAACCTCGTGTGCTAAGTCGAGATATTTCATTTGTTTCTCTTTCTCAGCTTTCACGAGGTTCTCGTCATGTGGAATGGTAACATCGATAATCATTGTGCGGCGCGCTAATCGATCTATCACTACTATGTCAGGCTTGTTAGCGATAATAGTCCTGTCAGTAATGATAGACCGATCCCAGTACACCGTGACAAGGTCATTTTCGAGAACTGGGTCGGGCACATACTTGTAATACGGTACCTCAGAATCCACAAGTTTATATTTCAAAGCAAGTTGCTGGTGAATAATCCTGGCTACTTGGTTATGCCTGTGCAAGTACTCGCCGTTAGCCAGACGAGAACCACCAGAGATAATATGTCTGATGGACACACCTGGACGGTGGCATGCCCGACACACGCCAACCGTCCCGTCCTTCATAATATGTCTCCGGTAGTTATTCGTCAAGATAACTTCGTCCATAATTGCACAGACGAAACCTTCAGTTTCCCCGAAAAGGTCACCAAAACGTAGCCAGGATACGGACGCTAGGAAATCTACATTAGGCTCATGAAGAGCCCGATTTAAGCGCCCGTGAAGCTCCTTGCTTTGCCATACCGCCTCGCGTAGTTCCCTTTAGCCATGGAGAGCGGGGTAAGCCCCTTGTCCACTGCGACAACATCGCGGTGCATACCCACTTGGGTTTTTAAAAAATATTCCCTCCCTGCACACCTCGCGGTTGTGGAGGGGCTTCGCATTTAAAAAGCCTCGACCTCCGCAATTTCGCGGGATGTACAGTCTCATCACCGATGATCGTGGGTGATGCATCCGATTTGCTGTCAGAAGTGTACGGACCCGCCTATCCAGGGCGTCGAGTTCGGTTTGGGTCCATTTGAGTATGCCGAAAGAGTACATCAAAATCGGCATGACCCAACCGTTGAAGGCACGCACCTTGTTTCCGCCCGAAAGAAGACTAATCAATACCTTCTTCAGGCGTCCAAAGAAGCGCTCCTTCAACGATTGATTGATTGATTGGTTTTGGTCGAGCAGCTCCGTCACAGTTTGGAAACTTGACGTTAGCTAAACGACATGCCGCAACAGCCGCGAAATACAGGATCGAGTGTGTATCAACGAGATCCTCGCTGCTTTCAAACATATTTTTAAGTTGCGAGTCCAGGGCATACACCAGCGCCCTATTTTTTTTGTGCTTAGGTAGGCGTGGTAATCTCGGTCTAAGTTCGGTCGGAGTGGATCTATACTCGCGAAACGCATCCTCCAGTGCGCTCCTCAATCGGTCGTTGCATTGGCTACTTACTGTTGTAACCCTATCATCTTCTTCTTCAACACCATGATTGGGCCGCGGTAGATCAGTGGTTGATGCTTGTACCGCGGTTTGTGCCGGAGTCGAGACGATAAGGTTGCTCAGTATCTCTGAGTGATCAAGTGTATCAAGTGTGGCATCGTCCAACCTATGATTGCGTTGGATGACCCACACCTGATCCGACAGTCGTTGGGCCGAGACGCTGACGGTTGGTTCTAGTTCCTGAAAAAGAGACAGCATCCTATCACGGTACGCAGTGAGGTGATTTCCCCCCTCTGTAGACCCATAATATGCGCGCATGACGTTCTCGTTCATAGACTGAGTCCATCTCATGCGCTGCACACAACCACCGGCAGCGGGGACCCGGCTCGGGGCCGGATGGCCCCTAAGTCCTAAGCTCCTCGGTGGCCGGCCTCTCCCCTGCCGACGAACAGGTGTTGGCGACGTCGGCGGGAAAAAATACTCGTCGCTCGAGCTCGACGCAACTACCGTGGCCGGTGTCGTCACAGCACTCACGGTGGAGCTGGATACCGGCGGCGGCGAGGCAGAGCTGAGCGAAGAGTCCGGAGGTGGTAGGCGTGCTCGTCTGGAGGCTGACCTCGTCAACATTTTTTCATTTTCGGTATAATCGTATATAATATATATCGCTACCCATTATTGTTATTATTATTATTTAGTTTATTTCAGATAAAATCAATCCATACCATAACAATTTCTAAAATTAAATAAAATACAGATTAAAAAAACAGAAATGAATAATTATAAATAAAGGTAACTATTGTGTTAGTAAAATCTTATACACTAAGATAGTCAACATCCATCCCAATAAGCATCCATTTGGCCTGGACAGGGCAATCCGAACGCGATACAACCATCTGCAGGATACTGTTGCTACTGCCTCGCACGCGCTGCAACAAGGAGGCTACCTTCTTACGTATAACCGCATGAAAGCCTTCCGTTCGCGCCTCCGCAAGCATTCCAGACGCACTACAGTAGCGAGGCAGCCGCATCAGCATCCTGAAGACGTTGTTGTATTGGACAAGCAGAGCACTCGCAGCCCGGCGAGTAAAGGTTACCCACTGTTAATAAAAGTCTACTTCACAGTTAATCATATTTATTTAAGAGCACAACCTTTAGGGATTGCCTTGTAGCTTGTGTCCTCGATGACCATGACATAGTGTTGTGCACCACAGAATAACAAATAACACAGAACATCCTCTCTGTTTTAAAAAAATATTCAAAGTAGTAACAATCATGTATACATTATAATTTTTTTTTTTTTTTAAAACGTTGCCCCACACTAGGAATTACTCCTGTATCGTGGGTGCGTTCACAAACATGAAAACTCACATACACAAGACACCCAAACCCGGAACAACTATTTGTAGGTCATACAAATATTTGTTCCGTGCGGGAATCGAACCCGCGACACGCAGCGCAAGTTCTAAGTGTATATATCAGTAAGATAAATCACCATTCTTATGAATATTTCTAACTTTAACTAGGTCATACACAATGGATTTAAAATAAGAACAAATTTTGAACTTGTAAGGTAATACAATATTTATTTATCTTACAGTAAACATTAATTACAGTGAGTAATCATTGAACCTTACTGGTAAACATCTTGATCTAATAGATCTAGTGCTATGACTCTGAGTTGAAACTGACTCAGCTGTATCATGGTTAACATTTGTATTTGAAATTACATTATTGTCAAGAATTAGTTCACAGCCATAATCCGTATTGTCTTACATAAGAGTTTTATTTTTATTTGCATCAAAGTTATTTTCATAATTATCTAACTCATTTTCTTCTTTTCTTTATCTTTGTTTGTAATATCCTCATTTCCTTATATGGTTTAATATGTGTTAAGAGCGTCTACCAATTTCGTGGTCTACAAACAGAAAATTCAACTTTTTTCAGCGCAAATTTCTTCATCCCCTATTTATCTAGTATTTCTACGAATAAAACATTTGTTAGCTACTCAATAGAAATGACGAAAAATAAAAATCTAACACATGTTTTTACGTAAACACGAAACACCAGGTTTCAAATGCTTTTTTAGCTTACTGGTAGCAAATTATCAATATGAGAAAAATTCTAAATACTGGGCATATACTATATTAGTTGGTCCACGATTTATTTTTCCAAAGTTCAATGCATAAAACTTTAAAAAAAGTGTAATAGACGCTGAAAAAACCCTATAAAATCATGTGCTAAACCGTCGTGTACGCGTAAGAATTTATTGAAAGTAACATTAAGTATTAAATATTTTTAAACTAGAGCTAGTGTGTTTACTTCAAAATCAAATTTTATATTTTATTTTTGACTACTTATTTTGTAATAAAAATATAAATAATGCCATAGAAACCGATGCGCGCGCTTGAGGCATTCACCGCTCGACGCTCGACTCTCGCCGCGGACGGACGTGACTGTGCGCTCTCCCGCTCCCGGCCCAGTGTTGTGTTTCGTGATTATTCTCGTCGCTACCTTTGGGGGGGGGGGGGGGGGGAGGGGTGAGGGGGTAAGTTGCTCGTGACCGTAGGATTTACCATCTTTTTATAGACCTACCCTGCACGTCTCCCCCGGGTGGCGCAAAACGAGCAACTACGCCGAGTCTCGGGCGGCGGTAACAAACCTGACTCTGCAGGACTAGAAATTCTGCTCAGTGGCGGTAGGAAACAAGCCGTAACCCTGCAGTCATTTTCATGGGAACTGTGGTCTTGGCTTAATCACCCGGGCCAAGAGGAACACCTCAATAAAAAATTAAGCCTATCCTACGGTGGGAACGTGCCAAGAGGATACCAATCGGTGGCTAGTGGGAAACTAGTCTCTAGCGCCAACCTCGATGCACCGGGCAATCATCGAGTGTATATAGCCTTCTCACAGGGATGGGCGTCACCATGTGAGTGACCGTTTATCGACCCCACTCGTGGGAATCAAAATGGAAATAAATTTAAATAAAAACAAAAATCTACCCCCAACTCAACAAAATCGGAAAATCCACCTCCAACAAGTTTTCCACAAGAGCTTATTTGAAACTCGACCCAGAGCAAACTCTTTTCATGGAACAACAACTGTAGCAACTCCAGGCATAGAAATAAGTGATGATACACAAATATCAAGTAATGATAACCTGCCTTTGCAACCGCCAGTGAGACCAGAACAAATACCACCGCCGTGGCAAAGAGTACCTGGCTCTAAAAAACGTAAAATATCAGACTCTCCTCCAAGCCCAACTACTGTTACAAGGAACAGTTTTAGTAACCTCCCAGTTAATGAACCAGAGCAAGTTACTGCAAAACCTCCAAATAAACCCCCACCCATAATGCTCTATGGAATAGACGATGTCCATGAGCTTTCTAAGTTAATTGAAACTATCATCAACCCAACCTGTTTCAGATTCAAGATAGTTAATAGGAATTTGCTTCGGGTTATGATAGACGTGATTGAAGACTACAAAAAAGTTGTTGATCTAATAAGACAGAAGGGTCTGATCGGTCACACATTCACAAGGAAAGACACGAAAAGCTACCGAATCGTTATAAAAATCTCCACCATATCACTCCCCATGATGCCATTGTGAATAAAATAAGAGGAGAAATCATCAACTTCAGATATGGTCCTGACAAAAAATCCTTATCCACATTTTTCATAAATCTAGAGCCTAGTTTATGTAACAAATCAATTAAAGATATGCAATACATCTATCACCAACGCATTAAAATTGAGGATCCACGTAAATCCAAAACAATAGTGCAATGCCAGAGATGGCAGCAATACTCGTATGGTCATTCAAAAAATAATTGTATGCGGCCATTCAGGTGTGTCAAATGTAGCGAAGGCCACAAAACAGCAAGTGTCCGAAAAAAGACCGCAACACCCCTGCTAAGTGTGCTTTGTGTTCTTGCGACCATCTCGCAAACTACAAAGTGTGCCAGGTCTACAAAGAGATCCTGGCTAGGAAAACCAACTGACCAGGTTCCCACCATACAATAAACAGCGAGCACAAAAGTAAAACATCGCCTCTTGTATTTGACTTCAACAACAGACCAGAGCAACTCATATCAACAAATGTGATAATAGATCCTACTCTAATGTTACCTCCAATCGTAAAAATACCGATCGAGCTGATGATCCAGATCCTCCCTTTTCTCAACGATCTTCGATCGAGGCTATTTTAACTAAACAATCTGAGAATATAGATTTACTCCTTCAACAAATAGGAACATTGTTAAACCTATTGACAACCGTAATATCCAAAATGAACTCAAAATGACATCCTTGCGCATTGCAACTTGGAACATAAACGGATTGTCACCCAACACACTAGAACTTGAAGCAATCTATTATATATTATATCAGAATCTCATGCAACAATAAGAAGTTCGTATCGCATAAGGGGCTATAACATCTATGCTACGCCTCATCCCGATGGTGGCGCTCACGCAGGAACAGCACTCGTTATAAAATCTAACATAAAGCACTCCGTTTTGGAAGCACACTCAATGGCCTATCTACAAGCCACCACAGTCAGGTAATAGGATCGAGCTGGTCCAATCATCGTGTCAGCAATTTACTGTCCGCCAAAACATAAAATAAGCGAAGGAATGTTCACAATTTTTGTCCAGACTCTTGGACATCGGTTTATTGCTGGGGGAGATTCGAACGCCAAGCACACATTTTGGGGCTCACAATGCACGGTAACCAGAGGCCGTGAGCTGAAAAACTCAGTGGATAAAAACAATTTGAAACCCTGGTCAGATGGTAATCCCACCTACTGGCCTTCTGATCCAAAGAAAGTTACCGACCTCTTGGACTTTTTTATTTCTAGCGGAATGAGTGATCAATACTTGTTTGTTGAGTCATGCCTGGACGGATCATCCGATCACACTCCCGTGATACTCAACATTAGCCGCAACATTATCACCACAGGGAAACCTGAATCCTTGCACAACTACAAAACAGACTGGGAAGGTTTTAGAGGTTACATTGAAGACAACCTAAACCTAAATATAGCGCTTAAGTCACCAGATGACAACGATGATGCATGCATATATATCACCAACTTAATGCAAGTGGCCTGCTGGATCAATTCACCTGAGTTAAAAATACCCTGCAAACTTACTTCACAACCTCTTGACATTACACGAAAGATCAAAGAAAAACGTTACCTCAGAAGAGCTTGGAATCTTTCCCATAATCCGTCGGACAAGACTAACTTTAACCGTGCCACGAACGAACTAAAAGCCATGCTAAGGGATACTTCAAATATGTCAATGCAAGAGCAAATTTCAATGTTATCTGCCTCTGATCAAGACGCGCATTCCTTGTGGAAGGCCGTTAAAAATCTCGACAGGTCACAAAGTCACAATCCGCCCATCAGATCACGCATATCTTGGGCCAGAACAAACAAAGAAAATGCTGAGATGTTTGGCTTACATTTGGCAAGCGTCTTCAAACCCAATGAGGAGCTTAACCAACAAGAAGTTGAAGATATATTAAATCATGACTTTCAATTATGTTTACCTGTTAGACCAACATCACCCAAAGAAACCGCGATGGAAATCACATGGTTGAATCCAAAGAAGGCACCTGGGTTTGATTTAATCACGCCTAGAGTTCTTAAGGAGCTACCCAAAAAAGCAGTTACATTCCTGGCTAGTCTGTTCAAAGGAATATTCAGACCGGGCTATGTTCCCAAACTATGGAAAATCTCCTTAATAATCATGCTCTTTAAACCTGGTAAACCAGCACACGACGTTACATCATATCGACCTATAAGCCTCACCCCAGTGTTGTCTAAACTCTGGGAAAGAATTTTCTTGGTCAGACTCAAAGTATTCATGGATGAGTGTGACCATATCCCTGTTTACCAGTTTGGATTTAGAAAGTCACATTCAACTACCGCAACAGGCCTTTGATCGTGTCTGGCACAGGGGCTTACTGTGCAAAATAAAGGAAAAGCTTCCCCACTCAGTGTTTCCCATCATAGCTTCATATTTAGATGGAAGGCAATTCCAAGTAAAACAAGGAGACGAAAGATCTAGTATGTATAATATCGAAGCTGGAGTTCCACAGGGATCGGTTCTGGGAGCCTATTTATATAATATTTTCACATCAGATCTTCCAACTACTGAAGATGTAACGGTAGATACATACGCAGACGACGTTGCTTACCTGGCCAGCGCCAAAGAACCGGATATCGCCCGTAACAAATTGCAAATAGTACTGGATAAAATGAACACATGGCTACAAAAGTGGCGTATCTGCCAGTGCTCAATAATTAAGTCACATTACCTTCACCCTGAGAAGAGGCGACTGTCCCACAGTAACATTGCGGAACACAACACTACCACACACAGATTGTGTTAAGTATCTCGGTTTTCACCTGAACAAAAGGCTCACCTGGAAGACGCAAATAAAAAAAAGATATCAACTAAACGCCAAATATAAATACTTATATTGGTTGATGGGTCGTAGCTCAGTCCTATCATTGGACAACAAACTCCTGCTGTACAACTCTCTATTGAAACCTATATGGTCATATGGCGTCCAACTATGGGGAGTGGCCAGCAAAAGTAACATAATGTGCCTCCAAAGAGCTCAAAATGCTATCTTGAGGAATATTGTCATTGCACCATGGTTCACACGGAATGATGAAATCCATGATTGTCTCAACACTCCTACTATTCCTGAGCAAATAAACAGACATAAAAAGCATTATGCTGATGGTCTAGCCATCCACCCAAATCCTCTTTCTGTTAAATTGCTGGAAAGCAGCGAATCTGGCGATCGGCTGAAGAGAGTTCAAGTAATATAAAGAGGTAGAAGTGGCAATGGTCTGTAACGTCAACACATTCTCGCAATCGAACTGATAATAGTCCAGAAAGGACTGAAAGCAGTTTTTGAAAAAATTAAATAAAAAATAACTCGTCGCTACTACGTGACGTCATCGTAGTCGCCACGACTACACCGATATAAAATCATAATCAAGAAATTTTGATTTTAAATCAAATAAAAGTGCCTTTTTCAAGGCAAATCTTATTTCATAATCAGACGTTTGTGAGTAGCTTCAATAGGCTCCTTCTGGGTAAAACCATAGTTTCGTGGTCCTTGGTTGAAACCTTACGGTGCCAACGAAGCTGAGTGGGGTGTTATCCTAATCACACCCGCCGAACCCCTTCAGGGAGAGGCAATCAATTGGACGGGTTCCAGATAACCGGCCATGGGGGGTCTCCTAGTCGGCTCTGGTGACAGTTTTGCTTTTCAGCTACTCACCTAGTGTCTTTAGGGTGTGTCTACACCCTTCGCGCTAGACTGGTCAGGGCCCCGTTCGCACATGAAGACTGGCGACGGGTTACAAGCTTACACTTACAAGCTTAGGGCTCACCAATAGGTACTCACCTCTCTGTCTACATCCGACAGAGAGGGTCACACATCCCCGGGCCCATCCACCCGGGGAGATAGGTGTAGGGTTTAGGCATCGTGGAAATTTATTATCCACCATTCCGTCCCAGAAGTAGCTCCCCCTCCTCCTACCATGGAGGACGCCGATATTTTGGCGTTCTTCAAAGAGGTCCTTTTCAAGGACCTCGATTTTCTGGCAAAATATGGTGCCAATTTACGTCATCGCTCCACCCCTACTCCGTCCCAGGGCGCACTCGGCGAATTCAGTGACGCAGTGGAAAGCCCGCTATCGCCACCTGCATGCGAACAAGGCATTCCACCCTTTGTTCCGGTAGACAATGTTCCGGCCGCTATGTCGGCCCCCATTGTCTCGCCCGCAATTGTCACGGCAGTAATTACGCCGGCAGCTAATCCGGCTTCTTTTGTCGCGCCCGCCTTTGTCCCGGAAGCCATTGTTTCGGTCGCCATTGTCTCGGAGACAATAAACCCGACGCAGCTGCGCACCGCAGCAACTAACTCGACTCGCACGGAGAGCATGGATACGTCAGTCCCTCTCTCCGAGGGAGAAGCCCTCTCCTTCTCCTCCAACGAAGACGACTTCCAAGTCGTCGGAAAGGGAGACAAGAAGAGGAAGGTAAAAGCCTCCTCCCCCGCTGGCCCGGCCACCAAGGGCCAATAACAGGACACCCTCTCGTCCAGCTCCCCTCCCACCCCTCCTCCGCGGACCAGTCGCCCCGCCAGCCCGATGAATTGCTCTCCCGCTCCTACCGCGAGGAAGCAGAAGCCCCCTCCTCCGATTTAAGTCCAGGAAAAGTCCAAATGGACTGAAATATCGAAAATGTGTGTTGATCGCAAGATCAACTACACTAACACCCTATTCACCCTCCAGGGGATCAAAGTTACTGTCCCCACGTCTTCGGACTTTAGGCCCGCGCCCTGCGTGAAAGGAACTAGTCCCTTTCACACCTACTCCCGTCCGGAGGAAACCCCTACTCGCGTCGTAATAAGGCCCGTACCTCAAGAAATCTCCACCGAGGAGATTAAGAGCGACCTTATCGCTCAAGGCATTCCAGTGTCCTTTTCTTTTTCTTTCATCTGTGACCCCACGGAAGGTCACCACCCGATTTTCAAAGTAAAAACGGCCTGTTCGCTCTCGGGCATTTCCATTGAGAAGCCCTACAGAGCCCACTTGATTGGTCAGTGTCATCGCTGCCAATTGTACGGTCACTCGCAGTCCAACTGCTATGCGACCCCTAGATGCGTCAAGTGTCTAGGCGAGCATGGTACCGCTGACTGCTCTCGGCCTAAAGATAGGGAGCAATGTGCAGAGCTGCCGAGCTGCGTTCTCTGTGGCCAATCTGGTCACTCTCTCCGAAACTCGCGAAACGCGCGAGCGTCCGCCAGCACAGGGAAAGCCCCTGGGGAAAGCTTCCCTCCGCGCAGATGCCGGAGCGGCTGAGTCCTCAAACTTAAATCACCAAAAAGCTCCCGCAGCTTCGGTGCCCTCCAAACCCGTCCAACCCGCCGAAATTCCAACTTTGATGGCTACCGCCATCGCAGCACCTTCGGTAGCACCCGCGGCCCCCATGGCCTCACCAATTGCACCGCAAAGAGCCCCGGGCAGGTATAGCGCCCAAATTATTATCAGCACATACGCGGCCCTCTACAGCTCCACCGCAGATAAAATGGCCGACGAAATAGTCGCTGCAAATGGCAACCCTCGTCGCCTTTTGGAAATTCTAGACGCGTATCTCAAGATCGCGTTAGTCCTTAAATGTCTTTAATTCTAAATCCTCAATGGCTAATACGAGTTTAAACTGCACCAAACCCCGGTCCCTTAAATTAGGCTTTTTCAACGCTAATGGCGTTTCAGGTCAACGCGATGAGATCGCCGCTTTCCTCCGCGACCACCAGCTTGACATCTTCCTCATACAGGAAACCTTCTTAAAGCCTCATCACCGCAACCCGAACATTGCCAACTATAAACTAGTTCGCAATGACAGGTCTCGATGCCACAACGGTGGCACCCTGATCTACTTTAGGAAATCTTTGTACTGCATCCCTATAGACCCACCTCCTCTCCTCTCTCATGAGCAGAGCTCTATCTGTCGGCTAAGCATGACTGGTCATCAACCGATCACCATCATCTCTGCTTATATTCCACCAGACAACGGTCCGGAGGATTCCATCTCTCTCCAAAAGGAATTCACTGCCCTCTTCGGTATGTGTGACTACGTCATTTTGGCGGGGGATCTTAATGCCAAACACCCGGCGTGGAATAGAAGCACGACTTCTACCAGAGGTCGGACCATTTTCAAGTTAGGCGAATCCCTTAACTTTGACGTCATCGCTCCAATGAGTCCGACTCATTTCCCCGGAAATCCCAACCATCTTCCTGATATACTCGATGTAGCGCTGCTCAAAAATGTGAACCTCCGTTTGCAATCGATAGAGACGTTCCACGAGCTTAACTCTGACCACCGCCCAGTAGTCATGCATCTTACACCCTACTCGGGCCCGATAGATCCCAACCGCCACCCTCAGACCCAGATGATAACCGACTGGAGGAAAGTAAGCGAAAGACTGAAATCCACCAAGTCGCCTCGCTTGGACACCATCCCCGATCACATAGTGTCAGTCGCCGACACGACGGCCGCAATCGACTCGTTTACAGAGCACGTTCAATCCGTTTTGACGGATTGTTCACGGGAAGTCCCGGACATGGAAGACCATCGCTGGAAACTACCTACTGACGAACGTGACCTGATAACCGAGAAGAACGCGGCCATTCGCGCCTACGACTCCTTCCCTTGTGACGCGAACAAAGCCCACATGCGCCATTTACAGCGTGCTGTAAAGAAACGCATAGAGGAGGTTCGCTCTGAGGGCTGGAACAAGATGCTCAGTGAACTCGAGCCCACTCATCCAGCCTTCTAGCAATTACAGAGGAAATTGCGTTACTCAGAAGAGGTCTCTATGCCTCCTCTCATCCGCCCCGACAAGAGTGTCGCTTTCGACAGTCCCGATAAGGCTGAATGTCTTGCTGACCGCCTAGAGTCCCAATGTTCTCCCAGCTCTCAACCAGTAGACCAAGCTCACCTGAACAAGGTCGACGCTGAAATCGAACGGAGAGCCTCCCTCCCACCCGTCGAAGACCCTGATGATCCTCTGCCTCCTGTCACTCCTGACGAAGTGCACCACATCATTAAAGGGCAACACGCACGGAAAGACCCCGGTTCGGACGGTATTATCAATAAGGTGTATAAACTCCTTCCTGCCCCTCTCATAATGCTTATGTCCGTCATCTTCAATGGCGCCTTGAGCAACATCTTCCCACAAGCATGGAAAGAAGCAACCGTCATCGGTATCCCAAAGCCAGACAAGCCAAAGTCTGAGCCCTCTAGCTACCGCCCTATTAGCTTACTCAATGTTCTCGGCAAAATCTACGAGAGGCTTATTTATAAGCGTCTCAAAGACTTTGCCGAAGCAAAGAGCCTCATTCCCAACGAGCAGTTTGATTTCCGAAGCCAACAATCGGGTACTCAACAGGTCCACCGTTTCGTAGAGAACTTGTGTGCCGGTCTACAGCATAACGCGACGACGGGTGTCCTATTCTTCGACATAGCGAAAGCTTACGACAAAGTCTGGCACAACGGCTTGATTTACAAGCTCTACCAACTCGGAGTGCCAGATCGTCTCGTGCGCATCTTACGAGACTTTTTGTTGAATCGCACCTTCCGCTATCGCATCGAGCCCCCTCACCCTGTTCGCGCCGGTGTCCCTCAGGGTTCCGTATTATCTCCCCTTGTCTTCACGCTATTCACCAGGGATCTCCCAAAATGTAAAAAGGCTCAGTAGGCTCTCTTCGCCGACGACACTGCCGTTTACTATACCGGTCAGTGTCCCAACGCTATAGCTCGTACTCTCCAAACCTCCGCAAGCGTTTGAGGCGCTTGGTTCCGGAAATGGAGAACTTAGGTCAACCCCGATAAGAGTCAGGTGGTTCTCTTCTCGAGACGTCGTCGATTCCCCCTCCCCCTTCCCAGCCCGATCACTATTTACGGCAAGCCGATCCCTTGGGAAAAGCAAGCCAAGTACCTAGGCGTGATCCTAGATCAGAACCTTACCTTTAAGGAATATATCAAGGCGGTTTGCCTCCTTCGCTCTTAGTAGATTCCAGTTTATACTGACAGCCCGAAGCCTGTCGAACTGTCGTTAAAATGCAAACTGCGCATCTATACCGCAGTCATCAGTCCCATCATGACCTATGCCTGCGTTTTATTTGCGCACGTTCACCCACGTTATCTCCATAAGATGCGGACCCTCCAAAACCGGTTCTTCAGAAGGGTTACGGGTGCCCCTTACTACGTGCGAAATATAGATCCAGCCTAATTGCGTAACACATTTTCGTAAACGATTACGACTAATCTGTTTGATTTTTACAGTTCAACAACATTCATTGCGTTATTTACATTGTTGAGCAGATTTTTTGTATCGAAATTATGAAGCAATGGATTAGCAATCTGTTTCAAAACGATTCAGATCGAAAACGACTGTGGCATCAAACATTCAAACCCCCTGATTTCAGCGGCCGCCCGCTATACTCCCTCCCGCATTAGCAGTATTCGCCGACAAAGGCATATCTTAATCGCCCCCGATGACGCCACTACCCTCCTCCAGGAGAGTAGTAAGGCCACCAGCACCCTACATAAGCCCAAAACCCGATCGCCGTCCTACCGACCTCGCCGCCGAGGCCCGCCGCGACGCCCAAATCCACGCCCCTTCCTACCCCTGCTCGAGCCACCCCGATTCGCTGAGCCAGTAGCTCTAATTTTGTCCCAAAATAACATTAATCCTGATCCAGCTAGTCCTTTGCAGCCCTCTTCCAGCGTTGCCCTAAGCCGAGGTTCGTACCCCACAGGGGGTGCCCTTAGCGCGTAGTCGCTTAGTTTTTAGTTAGTATTTAATTTTAAGTTCTAGCTGGAGGCCTTAATTTATTAGGGCAACCACAGGCAAGTCCGCTTAAGCAGACGACAACCTCATAGGTTGACCTGCGAGATGCCAAACAAACAAATTGAGGCATTCAGTCGCGCCCAAGGGCTTTCAGACGACGGACCTATGTCCCCCGAGACGTTCTCCGCTCCGGACGAAATCGCGAATCGTAAGTGATTTTTAACTAGGCCTAAACGGTTTTGAGACTTGTGAGTATATTTTTTTATATTTATATACAGTGTGATTTTTTATGTTATTATTGTTTTGTGTTAGTAAAATAGTGTTTAATTTTGTGTCGGAAAAGTGAACTTTGCCCTCACGGAAAAATCCAGGCTAAAAAGAAAAAAGTTGAAAAAACATGAAAGGCATGTGCAGTTCTTAGATAAATAATAATTGTTGCCTTCATCTTAATTAAGAAAATTGTTGTAATAATTATATTTGTAGAGACCTAATAATAATAATTAATATAGTAACATTACAAAAAAAATCTCATCATCAACAACTAACCGTAAGAAGAATAAATTGAATAGACTTTTTGGTAGGTACCTACTAATTTTATAACTAATGTTTTATTTATTACTTTTAGTTACGCTAACAAACAGGAATCACCAGGCTCGTTATCAGTAGGTGAAAAGGGAAAAACTGTATATTTGTAATAAATTGATAGTATTTTTATATTGTACAGGGAGGAAAAGGAGAACAAGTCACCAGGGAGATCAGGAACAGGCCTTACTTGATGAAGGTATAATTGAAATATCTTATAGCGAGGGAAATCAAGGCACACAGGAGTCTCGAAGCGCACCGTTATCTACAGACCAACACGGCGGCGCGGTTCTGTGGTAGGTAAATAATAGAGGAGTACAATACAACACGTGTGGCCAGTTTCAGACGTAGGTACCTTTTAAGCGCTGGTAACACTTTATAGTTTGCTTTTCCTATAGTGAATGCCGCACTAGGTAACGATGTTTTTTTAAGAAACCTAAACCGAATACGTCATAATGACAATAACATCCATCCAGTATTACGGAACCAAGTAAGTAAAAACTATGGTGTGATGATAATAGCGGTTACGGACCAAGATTATTTATTCCCGCTTCATTGCACAGTCAAACTCAAACTCAAACTCAAATCATTTATTTCAATTAAACCATTTACAGGCACTTTTGAATTGTCAAGGAGTCGGTCATTCAGAAATATGAAGCTAGTTGCCCATTCCAAAGCGTAGTAGGTACCTATGGAGAAGAACGGGCAAGAAACTCCATGGACACTCTTCTAAATAATAATGTTTTTACATATATCTTAGTTACATCGATTAATGTTGACACTATAAGTGAGAACGATGTACAAAAAACCGTACACGTTAAAAGCGTCCAGAGTGCATCAAAACATAATAAAAACAATCCAGCTAATTAATTATTAAAATAAGCCGTGGCAGCTAAGAGATGACCAGTCCCAACTGACGGCGCCCGTTCACGAACATGACGCATGGATCAGCACCATTCAGCTCAACCATTTTGAAGGGAGCTAAATGATCCGTAGTATGATTGTCAGCGATAGCTCGAACGCACACAGACACTCTGCTCTCCGATATTAACCTATTCTAGTAGCGCGTCGAAATTGGTAGGGATCCTTAAGTCTCGCCTATATATCACCCCATCTACATTCACTTAATATGACCTTTCATTAACTTTTTCTACAATAAATACTTGTTTCCATGTGTCGATGTTTCCGGGACTTATTTGCACCGCCACATTCTAATCGATATTTAAAGAGAATGATTTTGTACATTTTTTATCATGGTAGAATTTACTTTTCACTTCAGTAGCTCAAACATGTAGGTTTTTTCATTTTTGTTTTCAGAAAGCCGCGAATATCTTATACAGCCTTGGGTTATTAGTACAATTCGAAACATTCAAACTCTATCTCTTTCCCGCCATTAGAAAGAGAGAGAGACAAAGACCAGCCCTTTCGAAGTTCCGATTTTGAATTCGACCTCAAAGACAAACACGTTAAGAATTTCGAACTAACTAAAGAAATTTAGGAAAAAGATAATTTTGTCTTTTAATGTAATTTATTGAATTCTTTAACGTATTGTTGTATTTAAACGAAAATTAGTATTTCCTGCAAATAAAACTGATATTTAACCTGTAATGATTTCTAGTTTTAATAGTGTTACGTAATATATTTGGAATAATAAAATATCATGGGCGAACACGCTTTAATTTAAATAAAAGAGCTGGAATAAAATTTCGAGGCTGGAGTAAAGAGTTGAATAAGTTTTAAAAAAAACGTAAAATATGAGTGAAACTAGCGACGAGAACAGTTTTTTAGCACCGAGTTAAAACAACAAGTTATTAATGCAGAATTAAGTTTCCTACCTAAGAAGTCTCGCGAGAAATATCTGAAAGCATACCATGTCTTCAATGAATGGAGACTTACAAAGGGCGCAAGCAGTTTTTCGGCGATGGTGTTGCTATACAATTTTTTATATTTGTCACAGACGAGGCGATCATCTACAATGTGGACGATTTACTCATTGTTGAAACATACTTTAAAAACAAAACATAACGTCCATATTGAAACATACGCAAACTCGAATATTTTCTAGTAAGAATGCCAGTTGGGCATAAGGCTAAAAGTGAAAAATTTAACGGCCTTAACATAGAAAAAAATTCTTAATGAAGCTACGGACTGCAAATTTCTAGCCGCTAAAGTAAGTGGTACTTAACTATGAATCTATGTTTTTAGTTATTAAAATTTGTGTGTAGACTGTTATGTATATACTTAATGCCTACTTCTAATTTTTAGAGGCACAATGAATCCTAGTCTGGCTTAGCAATACTGTTAAAATATTTATTACGATATGTAAAAGATGCTGTAAATGTTAAATTATGCACATTAATTATGTAATATTTTCATTACAGGTTGTACTGATCATATGAGTTAGTGGAGCGTGTCGCAATAACGAGCTATTACAGCTAACAGTTAATAATTTCGAAAAGCATTCAGATAAATTACTGTTAGTAAAATTGAAAAATACGAATTCTTTTGTCGCACGCGAAAAATATATAACTATTGTAAAAAAATACCAAAATTTACGTACAGCCAATATAAAAACTTACCGATTTTCATACAATACCATAATAATAAATGCCTAAGTCAGCATAAGGGAGTGTGCTATACCGCGAGAAATTGCCACTTTCTTAAAACTGGAAGAGCCTCAGCTATACACGAGTCACTGCTTTCAGAGAACTTCGGCAACGCTCTTGGCTGATTCCGGAGCCGATCTCACCACTTTAAAACGTCACGGCGGGTGGAAATCCATTAAGGTTGCAGAAGGCTATATTGAAGACTCAATAGAAAATAAGTCCAAAATCTGTAAGCGTATAGTGGAAACAATAAATCTGAATTCGACCTCGGATCCTTGGTCTCACCCGCGCCCATCCACTTCCAACGACGCACAGTGTACCTACTTATACGGAAAGCCAATCAGAGTCACCAACGTTCACCGTTGTTCCTTCTCAATCCGCCACCGAAATAGAAACCTGAAATTTAACCCCAGAAAACCAAATTCAACTCAATGCAGCTATAACGTTGCAAAATAAATCTGTTACTTTTAATTTGCAGAATTGCAGTAATTTTACTTTTAACTTTTAAAATGTTCCATTTTATTGAATTGGTACCTCTACCTACAATGTTAATTATTTTAATTCAAATTAAATAGTTATTTCAATCTCTTCTTGTTTCTTATTTTATCTCCTAAAGTGTTCTCGCTGCTGAAGTGAAAAGTTATGTGTGTTACACGAGAGCAAAGTTTTTTGCGTCTCGTGTCTTTGAATCCCTCGCTGCACACTCAGGATTCAACAATTTAATCACGCAGCAAAAAAAGACTTTGCTCTCTTGTTGCACAAATAACGATTGTCTCTTTTAGGTTTAATTATTTTTGGAATGTCAGTCATCATTACAGGAATCAGTTGCTTGGATATACTTGGCAATAGAGTCTTAGTTTTTCTATATTTTTTTTAGAGCAGGACAACAATCATCTCCGCCACTTGGTACATTTCGCTAGTGTAACAGGGATATACAAAAATCTTCACCAGCTTTATATGATTTAAGAATAAGTTTATTTGCTGATTTTACTGTAGCTTCATCTAATCCATTAGACTGAGGGTTATGTGGCGAGGAAGTTACATGGATTCTTCAGCAAATATAGCGAATTCTCTGTTAACAAAATTAGTAGCTGCATCAGTTTATATTCTTTGTAGTATATCATTTCTTGCAAAATTCTTTTTACATAATATATTGATAACTTCACTAGAAGATATTTTTTTAATTAATAAATTTTGTGCAAATTCTACATTTTTCTACAAAGTTTTTATATCTTCAGACAAGCCTGGGCAAAATACATTTTGCTTAGCTAATTTAATTGAACTAGCAACGCCATTGTGACCTAAATGATTTTTTTACAATATGTAATTTCTCATGCACCAGGGAATTAAAATTTGATCATTTCTAAATATTATGTCATCTTGAATAGACAGATCAAAGGCTTTATAAAACCATCTGAGATTTTCAGGCATATCTGAAATATAATCTGGAAATCTGTTCACAATGTACTTTTTGAGCTCTTGACACTCTGGATCTTTCTCCTTTTCTTTTTTTATGATTTCTATTATTTTGGTTGAGACCTTGAGATATTTTGCGGAAAAATGATTACTAATAATCGTCAAAATTTGTTTAGCATTATTAAAAGAATCAAAGTCATCCTAACTTGGAGTAGGTGCTCTTGAAAGTGCATCTGCTACAAAGTTATTTTATTCACATAAATACTCAATTTTTAAATCATATCTTTGAAGGATCATTAACATAAGTTGCAATATTTTTGGAGCTTCAACTAGTGATTTCTTAAAAAAAAATACCGAAGGTATACTCGTATGATCTGTTTTTATAAAACTATTAGTATTTGCAGTTACCTATCTTGAACAAGCTAAAACTACAGCTAACATTTCTTTTTCGATTTGGGCATATCTTTTTTCCGTACTGGTTAAAGTTCTAGAAGCAAAAGCAACAACCTCGTTGTCTTGATATAGAGCTGCTCCAAGTCCCATGCTGCAGGCATCACATTCTATTGTTAAGGTTTTATTCATATCATAATACTTAAGGTTTGGTAGACTAGTTAAAGATGAAATAGTCTGATCAAATTCTAACTGTTCCTTTTCTGGCCATTGCCATATAGCATTTTTCTTTGTTAATGCTCGTAGATAAGGGACTAGAGTTCTCGCGTTCATACGAACAGGGACCTGCAAAATTTGCTTCTTCTGACATCTGATCTGAAATTGTTGTGAACTCTCCGAAATTTTAACTAATACCGCGATCAACTCTCAGCTGAGGTTACAGAAGACCTCAAATGTGATAATCCTATTATTATGTAAATATATTTTTGCACCTTGTTGCTAACGGTTCTGGCAGGGCAGGTGTTCGGGTAGAGAGAGTCATGAGGACATTGGGGTGCTTACTTGTTATAATCGAAAGTGAATCTGGTGGGACCTGGCGCGGCGAGGTTTTCGAAGTGTATCTAGCGACGGATGGTGCAAGGTCTAGGGTACACACCAACAGAACTTGTGTTTGGCACTCGGGCGCGGTTTTTAAGTGTGGCTTCGTATTCATAAGATAGCATCCGAGAATATTGGGAGAGTTGCTGCGTCATAGTGAGAAAAATAAGACCGTTCTACAGTGGCGATTCCTACCGTGACAGGGGGGTTCGACTGGGCTTCGCAGGGAGTACAGACGTGTCTAATAGAGAATGCAAATATGGTCGTAAGCGTTTTCGTGCAATGCACGGGGAATGTGAGGGCTTGGTGGATTAAGCTACCACCTTGACTGGTAGCTTGAAGGAGGCCGAGGTGGCGGCAGTCCGCGATTGACGAGTGGAGTGGGCGTCGTCGGGTGGTTTCAGTGATGATTTGTCTATTTGTAGTGCACGTACGTTATCCGCCAGCTCTGGAAATCTATCGGCCTCGGAGAGTGAAGAAACGTTATTAAACGTAACATTGGTACTAATCTGTGAGATAAAGTAACTGTGTGAGGATAATGTAAGGGACCGACTCATGCGGGTTGACGTCCTATGGTGTGTGTTATTGGGTAGTCTAAAGAACTGGCTTATGCAGGCCGATCCGATGTTCTGGGTCATATTACAAAGTGATCGTCTAGTCTGAGAGGCTATGAGATCAATGGAGATATGTGTGGTCCTAGTGAGTGATCGGTGAGACGCTGATTGGTTGCCCGGTCCATGTTATCTGGAGAGATAACTGGTTGAAGGGACGCCTATTTAAGTTTTCCGGCTCAGCTCGTAAAGGTTGATTTTGTAGGTTATAAAACGTTGTAATGTATGTCACTGATGGACGAGTACAAAGTAATGTATCTATCAGTTTTATTCTCTTTACAGAAAAATGAGACCGCGGTGACTTAAGGGCATGGAGACGCACAAGGACGTGCGAATGTCAGTCTGGCCGTGACGGCGCTTCAATACTTTAATTAGTGTTATTTAGTTTTCATAGATGTCGTTTGCTAGTTTAGAGTATGATGAACATGAAATATGTATTTGCTACGACACATTCATTGACATGACACTCTGACATAACACCGAACGCTTATGCACATTGAAGTGACATTTTGCTGGCTGTATGTTATATATAAGACTCGGTTGGCATCGCACAGGCGTGCTACGCTTTCGGTGGAGTGTCTAAGTCGAGTCTATTCTTAAGACCAATGAACATAGCCTGTGTGTAACGTTGAGACAAGTACTTTAATACATTTGACTGTATAATCTACAGGGACAAAAAAAAGTCACAAAAAAAGAGACAAATAGAGACAAAAAAGAGAACAAAAAAGAGACAATAAGATAAAGCCAAATAAAAAATAAACGATAAACTGGAGTGATCTTGAAGGGTCGTGCATGACCGGACCAAGCAGTAACAATCCTGAAGGGTTTGTTATAACCGGACCAGGAGATTATAACTCTGTAGGGTCGTTAGACTGGACCAGGAGGTTATAATTCTGAAGGGTCGTTAGACCGGTCCAGGCGGTTATAATTCTGAAGGGTCGCTAGACCGGGCCAGAAGATTATAACTCCTAAAGGGGTAAACCGGACCAGATTGGTAAAGTCTTGAAGGCTCAATAACGAGCGGTCCAGAATTAGTAGTAAACTCTGTAGGGCTGAACCGGACCAGATTACTACTATAAGTCCTGAAGGCTCAATATCGAGCGGTCCAGAGTTAGTTGCACAGTCAGTAGGGATGACCCGGATCAGATTGCTAGTCAGGATGAACGAAAATGAATAATAACGTTACGTCTTTTTAGCCAATGTTTGATTGGACTACGCGTACTTTTGACAATGCTTGATGAGACTACGCGTACGAGGACGTCAGTATGGCCGTGTCGGCGTCACCATTGTAAACGGTACTTGCAACGGGCCGAGTTAAGTTTTGCAAAGCGGTACGTTCGCCTCCACACTCTCCTCACTTCTCAAGCAACTTAATGTAAGCTAGTGCGCAGCAAGAGGGGGATCATTCTGGTGGCAGGCTCGGCCCGGTGCACCTGTTGTAGCGCCTAGGGCTATTATATCGATCCATGTAATTAATTTACAAGCGGTTGGAATAAATCAGTTGGTTACTGCTATACGATTATTTCATACTTTCATTTAATATGTCGGACCTCTGCCTGTATCATGGTGATTATTTTATAAGAAATTGTGAGTGAAATAAAGTGATTGTGCTATAACTTGTGTCTCTATTTTCTTCGCCCGACAATCCACGCCTACTTACAAAGTGCAAGTGTAATATCGCTGATGAGGGCCTATCCCGATATACATTTTAAATTGTTGTAAATAAGGTGATTCTAATTTTTAAACACGCTTGCCTAATTATTGTTAAAATAATTCGTTGCTTAGCGTATGCAGTGGGATAACTGATTTTCGCGTAAAATAGTCATGTTTCTACTAACAATGTTGTTTAACTACAAAAAGATTGGTCAACAAAACGTATAATCTAACCGTAATGCAGTTATTTTATAGTTACAAAGGTCTTTGCGGTTATTTTACGAAAAACATAGCAAGCTATTGATCCCATTAACCATTGGGAGGCAAGAAACAGCGTGTACCTACAAAGGTTACAACAGTCCAGTCCACATCTGCCAATCTGGTACGATTTTTGTTAAAATAAATTCGCGCTATGCACTTCTTACAGTTTACATCTGTACAAATAGGTACACAACCTATCAATCAGCTGACAGATACGACTTGACGCACATTTCGTAACCTAACAGAAGTCATTACCTTATGCGAATTCGCGTTAGGTCAGCTGTTTATTTTTCCATTATTATTATCTAAAAGATGTGTAACACTGTAGAATATGAATGTTTTAATCGCATCTAGGATCCTTTTCGTAAAAAAAATAAGAAAATGATTGAAACGTCTCTATACTTGCTCGGAAAAGTCGTGACCTCACAGAGGTCATTAGCTGCTTATTCAGATATAAGTACCTAGTTTACAGAAAGTACTGTTTTTGTATAACTTCGAGGAGGGAATTCAATATTGTACCTACTTAGATTTACGTCGTTTTGTATTTTAAATTCACATTTATTTTTATTGTAAGTGATAACTCTGTTATCAAAATAAGACGAGATCGAGTTACGAAGTCTACCTACGTTAGTTTATTGTCAACATCATCACACCTGCATTCCCCGTAGAGATACGCAGAGGTGTATTGTTCATTACAGTTCACCAGTGATATGTTAAACTGAGACGGCACGCCTCACGCGGCTACAGACTGACGGGCACCGCGCCGCCCGAGCCTCTGCCCCGCCGCGTCTTTCGTTCATAGAGTAGGCCGTAAAGGTTTTATGCAAAACATCTCAAGCAGTTTTAAATTATGACAATTACGTAAAATAAAAAAATATCATTTTGATAAAAAAATATAGCTTCTGTTCTCTTCAAATATTTCGTGTATGAATAGATAATAATAATAATAATAATTTTTATTTCACTTTCAATTACATTTAATATATAACAATATATAATTATCAATTAAGCTAAGATATTATTATATAACTTTTTTATTTAGTTTTCCATAGTTACATTATAAATCTATATTTTTTTTTTGTTACTATGATATTATTTCTTAAAAATTTGTTTTTTCATTTATAAGAAAATTATAATAAACCTCAATAATATTTTTACCTATAAGAAACCAAATAGAAACGACCGCGACCCATAAAACAACATTTTAAATCAAATTGAGAACATTTTGAATTTTGAGCGATCCGGGATCAGCGAAAATGTTCCAAACTAATACAATAACTGAGTTAATTAATCAAAACGATTATAAAAGAAGAAGGGCACAGTTCTCAAATATAAATGTTGATAACAGCAATGTCACTGAGTTTCCTCAGCTTGAGTATCACGATTCGACTTTACTAGCTTGTGGTACTTACCACCTCCGTCAGGCACGTTCATATTACGGTGAGCATATCCGCTTTAATGGCCGATATATGTTTGAAGTATGTAGGGAGGCATCAATTAACAATTTAAGAGAACAATTGTCTCTCTCTCTAAGCTTTTAGCTTTTAAGAGCCAAAATTCTCAAAGTCGCCATATCAGTAGTAAATTATATTTTGAGTATGTCCTAATTGATAACATTAAATACTAGAGAGACAATAGTCAATATTATTGTTATTGAATATCGTAACATAATATAATCGTACGATTCGTCCGGTTTCTGGACACACTTGAAATCGTCAAAAATCATAGCTCAAAAGCCATTTTTTTATGAGATGCGATAATTTAAATTAGCTCGCAAACAATGTGGAGCGAAATTTTGAAATTGGAACACAAAATAGACTATAACTTGCCAGTCTGTCATACATTTAAACTTTTTTTCGTAATACTATCTGAGTGGCCTGGTACTGGTCAGTGTTTACGATAGAAGACTTGGAACTCTTTTGTATTACATGCATAATCCTGCTAAATAATTTCAAGAAAGAGATGACACTTGATAAAGTGATGGATCTTTTGCAGACTTGATTTGTAATTAAGAGTGAGGATATAACTTTAAAAAAAACAGGTGGAGAAAGCGATGAAACACATGACAAATATTTCGTATACACCAGAACTTTTTACTAACCTGTCCAGTTCTTCCTTAAGGGGTGCTCGGAGTGCCATGGGCACACGACGTGCTGGCTGAATACGAGGTGGAACATTTTCATCAAATTCCAAATCAACAATTCCTGGTAACTCACCATATCCTTCAAACACATCCGAATATTTGTTTATAATTATTTGTGCTTCCTTGGCACTTCCACTGCCCACATTACAGCATTACAGTATTTTATTAACCCTAGGGCAACACAAGCAGATTCTGATAATAGAGGTTGATGACTGACATTCACAACATGAAAATTAATAACAAACTTTTGTTTTTATAATATGTTACATTAAAACATTTAAATTTCAAATCAGTAGGATGCAAATGTTTTAGGCAGTCAATTTCACAAAAAAAATTGTATTGTTTGGCACCTATAACACAAACATGAGCTCCAGTATCCAACGTACAGAAAACATTCAACCAGGTGTTAGTGAACTTCAAACGGAGTTCCACTTCTTTGTGGCCAGAGTGTTGATTTTCCCTGATTTTAGATATGTATATACTGTCATCACTGGCTTCTTCCTCCGAGTCTTCTCTATGAAATTCTATTTTTTTTTTTATGTTAGCGGTGATATTGTACTGATCCTACTACACAGACATGTTAAAATCAAAACCATTACTGCTAACATAGTCGGGTAAAAAAGGTAAGTATTTCTTGCACGTCAGCAGTTACTTTCTTCATAGCTAACGACAAAATATGTAGGTTACAAAAGCAAAACGTTTAATGATTAGTTAGTTAGTTAAATAAATTATTGTGCGTGATAAAAGCATGTTTTTTTTTTAAGCACGTATTTTTTTTTAATTTTTAGTCTATTATATTCTTCATTAAGTTGATAAGTCTGAACTCAACGAAGTTATGACTTGAGCGGTTTACTAAGAGCCACTGAAGAGTTCCACTATCACGTCTTGGGGCAAACTCAAACTCAAATCATTTATTTCAATTAAACCATTTACAGGCACTTTTGAATTGTCAAGGAGTCGGTCAGTCAGAAATATGAAGCTAGTTGCCCATTCCAAAGCGTAGTAGGTACCTATGGAGAAGAACGGGCAAGAAACTCCATGGACACTCTTTTAAATAATAATGTTTTTACATATATCTTAGTTACATCGATTAATGTTGTTCACTATAAGTGAGAACGATGTACAAAAAACCGTACACGTTAAAAGCGTCCAGAGTGCATCAAAACATAATTAAAAACAATCCAGCTAATAATTTATTAAAATAAGCCCTGGCAGCTAAGAGATGACCAGTCCCAACTGACGGCGCCCGTTCACGAACATGACGCATGGATCAGCACCATTCAGCTCAACCATTTTGAAGGGAGCTAAATGATCCGACACACGCGCCACCGTCAGCGAGACATTTGAGTGAGCATGACATACTATCAGCCGCCAAGGCACATTCAAGTCAATCTATGACATTACCCGGTAAATGGTAGCTCTATAGTACAAAGTACTCACATCTGTGCAATGCATCTATATAATAAAAAGGAGATTGAGTTTATATAATGCAAATAAATTCTTACTATCTTCAGCAGCTTCAACAGTGATTCGAATGTCAATTAATTAGTTGTGGTGTGGAGCAGGACCGGCATTAAGCCAGGCATTTTTATCAGTTATGTAGTCCTCCAACCTATAATATGCCCGCCTGAATAGTGTGCGTTTGACAAAGGATTTGAATTTTGTCTCATTCAGTTGAAGTATGTGGGGAGGTATTTTATTATAACATTTTAGACAGTACCCCATGAAAGATGAGTCTACTTTAGCCAGTCTGAAACCTGGGTGAACTGGGGCCATCATCAACCCTCGACATAAAATGCAATATATTGCAGTCATCAAAACAAATCATATGACACCGAACTCGAGAGCTTTACTTGTGGCCACTGACGAGTTTCAGTATAAACTTCCTGGTTCCGTCATCAAATCCTCGACACCAAATGCAATATATGGGACTCATCAAAACGAATCATATAGGTAAGCCCAAACTAGGGTGTTTTACTAGTAGCCACTGAAGAGTTCCACTAGCCACATCCTGGCTGCATCATCAGACCCTCAACAACAAGTGCACTATATTGGACTCATCAAAACAAATCGCATGACCCATAAGTCGAAGTAATTATTAGTAGCCACTGAAGACTCCACATGCAAGCAAGCATGCAGCATATAAGCAAGCATGCAACATGCAGCAAGCATGGTTTCTATCACGGCTACGGCGCTGCGGGGCACCGGCGGTCCCACTATCACAAATGAAATTCTGCCATCTTCATAGTATGCCAAGTGAAACTTTGCCAAAGGTAATAATGCCACATAAAATTATGCCATCTTAAAAGTATGCCATTGTGAATTCGGACATATAAACATTCGGCCAAAAAATAATTACGTTAAATCAATTTTTTTGCCTTAAAAAAATATGCCAAATAAATTTCGGAGCATGTAGATTCTGCCCGATAGAAGGAACCCTTTTTAAAAACTATGTGAGATCGGCGTTTCCTATCAGAAGAAAGGTCGAAACAAACTCAGAGGACACAGTCTCTTTTAAATTCCAGGCATGATCTTGGTCAGATCATATGAAGACCATGTAGATTGGTGTCTGGAATGAACCACACAGATTGAGTGTACCTATCCAGTCAGTAAACAACGAACATAACAAAAGAAAGGACATTTGAATGGGCCGCATAAATTACTCAAAATTTCAGACCATGATTAAAACTAAGTGAAACAAAGATGAAAAACATTTAAAAAAAACACATTGCCTTCACATTCACAATTATTAAAATAATATAATACTTTACAAAGCAAATGTTCTTGTCATTGTCTAAATAAAGTTCATCAATGTCAATTTGTATTTAAATATCCGGAAATAATCTTGGTCAGATCATTATAGAACCACGAAGACTGGTATCTGAAATGATCTTCTGAGGAAGAAACCACACAGATTTGAGTGGACCTATCCAGTCAGTGCACGATAATTAGCAATTATTAATATTATTTAGCTCCTTTATTGGCTCAACGGTTCGACGAACAATACAAAAGACAGGACATTTGGGTAGGCCCAAGCCTTCCTGTCCTCAATATAGTCTTTGACAGTATAGTTGGCTTTCTGGCATAGTTTCTGCTTTAATAGCTTTGTTTCAAAGGATCCTAACTTATATTATAAACGCGAAAGTTAATAAAAGATTTGAATTTATTAAGGCTTAGTTCTTAAATGTGGCTAGGAAGTTTATTATAAAAACGTATACATTGACATTTAAAAACGAGCCCCCTATTTTCTTGAGCCTGTCAGTAGAAACAACAAAGAGGAATGCCCACCGTCCATAGATACTTCGGCCTCGGGTGCACACATTTTAATGTCTATGTATATGATAATAAGCAATTTAAATAATTCCCTGGTCAAGGAATTGGTTTTTAAAAAAAGTTTGGGTTTTTAATATAATATATTACTTTTTAATCTTGACAAACGTAATTGTTTTACAATCATTGGATATACAAGTCAGGGTTATAAGAATCTTCGGAATCAATTAAATGCTTATTCGTTGGTTAAAATAGCTAATCCGCAAGAAAATAAACTCAGTAAGGCAATTGCAACCAATGAATGTATATTTTTGTGATTTGACACTTGACTGTGTCTTGATTTTCTATTCGAGTCATAATTTAATTCAAAACTAAAACACTGAAGTTAAGTTCGTTTTATATATATATGTTATTTAACAAATTCTGTCTTTATTGTGCTGAACAGATTAAGAATTATTATTAAAATGTGTGGTAGCGTTTTTGCTGTAATCCTATGCATTCATTATTATGTCAACTATTAATTCGTTTGTATATTTAATATCAAAAGTAAAAACATAACACCGTATAAAATAATAGATGTGATATTATTAATAAAAAGTCCATGAAAACATAATCGATTATTTCGTGAACGAAATTAATAAGTATTGGAAGCAAAGCTGGTTTATCCACAACCGTGAATTTCATTTATCTTTTCAATACTTTTTATTAATGCAAATAAGTTGCAATCTTGTTCGGATAAATGAATAACTTGTTGAATAAATAGAAATTACCATGTTTCTTTTTACATTAACGTAAGTTTTTGAGCCTTAAGGGCCAAAATGGGCATCCACCTTTGTGTTTGTTGCAAACAAAACAAAGAAGAATGCCCATTTTTGAGCTGACTATGCATAGAAATTAAATAAATCTTAAAATTCAGCTAATTGAATTCTAAATTAATTAATTTCTATAATCTTATTCTACGTCAAGGGTAAACATGTTAACATGTTTTGAACGCATCTCAACTACCCTTTTTTTACGACGTTCGTTTCATTTTACATTCTGCTACTTGACTTTATTCAACTCGGTTCCTGAGTTTCATACATTATTTTACGTTTTAAAAGAGGTAAGTCAGTATTTTTTAATAAATCTTTGTATAATACAGATTAATAAAAAATTACATTATAATTACATTGATTAATCATGAAATGGGTATTTTAGTTCGCACGATTGAAACGATTTTTTTGACATTTTATAGTTAATGCTCGACACTTAATTTATAGTGACAATCATTGAGAGTCTAAGCAGACATAAGGCTAGTTGGTTTCAAGGAATTCACAAAGTAAAAAAAGACCTTTTAGACCATAGCTAGGTAGGTATTCCTAATTTGGGCTAAAATTAAAGCGTAAAAAAAAATAGTAACAGCACATTTCTTTCTTTGTATTCTTTGGCAAATCCTAACTTACAAAGTAACATTAATATTTTTGTACTTCGTAGCGTTTAAATCGTAAAAATTTCTTTGTGAAATTATTTTCTAAACATACAGGTAGTCTTTCTACTAAACCTTATAACTATACATAAACATTCATTATCAGGTTTTTAAATGTATGGGAAGTGGGCATTGTTCTTTGTGTTTAATATTATGGTATTTTTAAAACAGATTAATATTTATATGTGCATACAAAAGATTTTCATAATTATACTGAGAAGGCACATCATCATATCATGATGATGATAATCAGTTGTTGTCAACATTGGAGGCGAACAAAACCCGGGCTGTTACTATTTGCAGATGGGTGATTGAAGTTATGAATGAGATTTTTATGCAGCGGTTTAAAATATTCCGACATAAGTTCAACAATAGAACTTTACCACATGTCATGATTGACTTTTCCATAGCTGCTGCCCTAATTAATCGATTGATTCCAAGGACTTCGAGACAAGGAGGGTCTTAGCTGTAACCACATATGTATTCAAACTGTTACGCGGTAAGACCTGTAATCCCGGTGTTTTGAAGGAGATTCGTCTGAATGTGCCTGACAATTACGCAATGCGGCGCAAGAAGCAACGGTTACTAGCAGTGCCACACGGGCCTTGCACGCACTCAATGACACTGCTGAAAGGATCGGTTTATTTTCCTGCTCTCTGAATGAATTCACAAAAATAATATTGTATGTGTTATGTAATTTAAGATAGTTTAATTAAGGACCACGCTACCGCATTAGGAATTTCGTGTAATGATAGCAGTGATTGTGGAAATATAAACAAATAAAGATTTCGACCACCCCTCACAGACAGGTTTGATTTTTCCCAGATATTAGAAATTATACAACAGAAAATGTTCCAAACGAATACAATAAAGTGAGTTAATTAAACAAAACGATTATAAAATAAGAAGGGTTAAATGTTGATAACAGCAATGTCACTGAGTTTCCTCAGCTTGAGTATCACGATTCGACTTTACTAGCTTGTGGTACTTACCACCTCCGTCAGGCACGTTCATATTACGGTGAGCATTTCCGCTTTAATGGCCGATATATGTTTGAAGTATGTAGGGAGGCATCTATTAACAATTTAAGAGAACAATTGTCTCTCTCTCTAAGCGCTAAGCTTTTAAGAGCCAAAATTCAAAGTCGCCATATCAGTAGTAAATTATATTTTGTGTATGTACTTATTGATAACATTAAATGCGAGAGAGACAATAGTCAATATTATTGTTATTGAGTATCGTAACGTAATATAATCGTACGATTCGTCCGGTATCAGGTTTTTTAAAATCGTAAAAATCATAGCTCAAAAAGCCATTTTTTATGAGACACGATATTTTAAATTAGCTCGCATACAATGTGGAGGGAAATTTTGAAATTGGAACGTAGTATTGCTACTTAAAAATAATCATATTTTCAAAATAGACTATAACTGACCAGTCTGTCATACATAAAAACTTTTTTTCGTATTACTTACTAAGTGGCCTGTTACTCTGCCCTCGTAATACTCGTAACAAATGCAATACTTGCAAAATGGCGGTTTCGAGAAAAACGCGGTTAAGTGCTTCTTTTTTATCTCTACGTTAACTGATATAAAACTCATATTTTTTGTTACAGAAAAGCTACATAAAAATACAAAGTATTGTTTATTTTAGATTTAAAGTTACTTGTTCATAGGTAGGTGTTCAGAAACTTGAATACTGCACTGAAACCTTGTGTCTCTATTTGTAATACATCAAAGTACTGAAGATAAATGCAGTACTCGTGTTTGTTACTACCAATTGTATCTAGGAAATACATTGACTGCGTTAAGCACTAGCAAAGTTAACTACTGAATGTATGTAGAATAAATGGCATAATGCAGTGTAAAAACAAGTTGTTAAACATTTAAATAGAAAAAAAATGGAAAAACATGATCAATGCTGAAAATCTTTTTATATTATCATTTAAGTTATCAATTTGTTGGGACAAAGAGTAATAAAATATATTGTACTAGGTACGGTACATAACCCCGCGACTGTACGGGACTCCAAATTAAAAGAAAATGAAAATTATAGAAAATATGTGTTTAGAAACACTTAATATTAATTATCATAATGTTTATTACATGTGATTTAGTAACATTAAATAAATGAGATCATTATTCATTCGCTTTGGCCTTAAATTCTTTAAACGGAACACTGTTTCCGTAAGAAATTTAAAAATATTAATTAATAATGGCACTATCAGTCTTTTAGTAGTAGGTAATTAAAATTAATCCTAAACTCAAACAGCCTTTGTTTCATGTATCATCACAGTCTTCTACTTCTAAACTATTCACGAGATCAATCGAAGAATCATTTATGTGGAGGTTTTGCCAAAACGGTAATCTGTTTTGTGGTATTATTTTGTACAGTGTAGAAAGAATAGTAGATTTTCTCGCTTCTGATATACCTCTTGGAAAAGTGTTTTTGATGGGATCAGGAATTGACAATGACTTTTAGTATTTAACTTTTAGGAACTCAATTTCATGTTTTATTCCATCTTACTCTGTCTTCACAAACAAGTTTCTTTTATTTCTGTGTACCTCCACAATAGCAATATCTTTTAAATATATTAATGTTTGTGCTCTTTTTGAGTCTATGTTGAGATGAATGATCCATATATTTGCAGAAGTCAGAAACTTCCATAGCTTTTACTGTGACTCTCCCTGAATTTGCTAACTGCACACAATAAATGAAATCAGAAAATCATACACCTTTCCTGCTTTTTGTAATTGGTTTTCTACTTGGTGGTGAAAGCTGTCAGCCGACATAAAAGTGTGACCAGCTGGTTCTAAATATTTTATTGAAATAGTTTCGACACATATTTCAGAACCGTTTACTATTTGAACAAGAAATGTAAAAAAAGCCCAATTCTTGTTCTGGCTTGAACAATTATCTATCCACACCACTATATCGGTGCAGTCACATTTGCTGAGAAAAAACGCTTTATAAGTACTGATAATATCCTCCTGTTTTCTGCCTGAGGTAGCTTCATGCCATACTGCAGCGAAGGGCTGTAGTGAGGGAGACTTAGTAGGCCCTAAAGGCACGAAACTCTCATTAAATGCTATAATTCTTGGATAAAAAAATTACGGCTTTAGACATGTCGATCCTCGGCAGCATGATCACTTTTTGTAGATCGGCAGAGTAAAATATTTTTCTGGGATTAGCAGCTGATAAATCAGCATCTTCTTGATATAACTTTCGGGCTTTTTTGTATCTTTCTTGGTGTATGTTATGGCAACTACATACATCACATGATGCTGGTTCTGTGCATGTAGGCTGATGTAATTTATAGGCTTCACACTCTTCACATTCGTCGTTTCACAATTGAGTAAACGAAATATTCATGTCTTTTTTTTAAAACTGTCTTTTATACCCTGAAATGAAAATCTCTTACGAACATAAAGTTCGTAAGAGATTTTCATTTCAGGGTATTTTTCTTTAAAATCGTTAAACATGTAAGTGCTTTTAGGTCGCTAGGTAGATATCTTCTGTTAGGTGCGTGATTTCTTCTATAATGTGCAATTGCTGGTCTGAAACTTTCAATATGATCCCGTAGTATATTTCATCTATTTTCTCTTTGTGCTCTCGTTTAACTGGTTTGTCAGTTTGTGCATTAAGTGGTTTCTTTAAAGCGTCCAATATGCGGCGATCATTTTTTTGGTGATAACCCAATGTCGTTAAAAAGTATGTTTTGCAGACTTTTATCTTTTGATTTCATTTTTAGAAGTAGTATTTATACGTATTGTTCCATGATAAGGTACTCTCTTGTATGCGCCGGTTAATCGCAAGTTTTTTTACTAATGATTGAATTAAGTAACCCTGTCAGAAAGGTTTTCAGAATGAGAGCGTTTGGAGATCAACTATCTCCAAACGCTCTCATTCTGAAAACCTTTCTGAACATTTTTTTTTTACAGGATGAAGTACATGCTTGTTTAACACAGAATTATTCTAAGTTAGTGAGTTTATTTGCTGCTTTTCTAATTTTTAAAGAGTCTTTGTAGTAATTTCTAACCCTTGTATTGCCTGTTTTTGTTCGGCCCTTGGGAGCGTCATTGTCAATCGTATTGTCTTGTATGACGTCTCTGGTCTGGTCTTTATTGATACCATCTTCAATCATACTTCCTTGCATAACTTCTTCTCTGGTCTGGTCTCTATTGTTATCATCTTTAATAATATTTTCTTGTATATCTTCTTCTCTGATCTGGTCTCTATTGTTATCATCTTTAATTTCCTCTTCTCTCTCTGTAGTCGGTGAGTTTTCTACAGCCTTTGGAGTGACTATAAGTGAACTTGAGATTCCGTCATTACAGAAAAAGCTAAAACTTTCGTATTTTGAATAGGAATAATTTAAAATATCAATTGGCTCCTCAAATGCAACTGCTAGCGGCAAGTTTATCGAGGAATCAAATTCAGCGGCGGGCGGTGTTATAATATGAATATTGCCTTCATCAATAGTTTTATGTAAAATCGGTTGACCGGGATTTTGGTCTTCTAATTTTGACGTTTCTGCAGCTGGCGTACCCATGAGTGATTTTGAGATTGTCTCATTACTTAAGCTAATGCTTGTATCTTCTAAATAGTAATCATTTAAAATTTGAATTTGCTCCTCCAATTGCGCAACCGGTAAGTTTAACGAAAAATCATATTCAACTGACAGTTGCAAAATGTGATGAAAGCAGTTGTAATCAAATGGATACGCCCAAAGTTTAGCAAAATCATGAATAATACAAAAGACTTATATTTCAAAGGTAAGAGTTTCTATAAATGTACATGGTTTTAACTCTTTCCTCTCTTCAATATTATTTTCTTCGGTTTTCACTACCATATCGACTAATCTTCGACCACGGAAATTATTTGAAGACATTTTAGGTACCTGCAATAAAAAATTAAGGGTCAATCACAGAAAAACACAGTACACAGAAACAGCAAACATCATACAACACGATATTCTATACCTTTTTTGTAGTCAAGAATTCCGTAAAATCACATAAAAAATAGTTCATGAAACATAATTAATGGTAAATGGTAAAGAGATTACTAGTTACAAGTAAGATTATATCATACCATTAACCTTTAATTTTTATTATAATCAAAATTCAGTTCCTTTTTTATAATCAAATTCAATGTTTATAAAAAATTCAGTTCCTAAGTACATTTTTCCTCCAGATTACTCGAGGTCATTTTCAAATTATTCGTGACATTACGTTGGTATCTTCAAAGAAGTATCCAATACACACACAAGACGTCTTAAAATAAATAAGTTAAAAATCAATTTAATAAACTGTCAACTTACCAAATAGCTCACGGCTCATAAACAACAAAACACGAACCGAATACCTCGGAAGGCCGCAACACGTCACATCACCGCGAGCAAAGAATATAACTACTATCTGTATAGTAAAAGTACTCTGTGATAACTACTCTCTAGACTGAACTCTGAAGCACTAATGTAAAACGCAGTATGCGCTACAAGGACACATCGTAGTTTAAATATTTTCTTTTATGATACTAGGGTCAATCGTAGTATTACCCATAACTGCATTTCACATAAGTCAACATAGTAATAAACAAATATACGAATGTACAAAATCAAAACGCAGCCAAAATGCGAGTACTGCGTTTCTTACTAGTATTTACATGAATACTGCATTCTAATCTGGCACTAAATACGTGATTACTGCAGTTTAATCTAGTGTATGATGTGTATGATCATTGCTGCATTCATACTAATAATTTCACAGGAAATGCTGCATTTTTCCTTATTATTTCACCATATTCGCCTTACAAAAAAAAAATACTATTGTAGTCTCTGCCTGTAGTCTCCAGATGTAATTTTTGACAAAAACTGAAAATCGTAAAAATTTCGATTACTGCATTTATTATCACGAGGGCAGGCAGTACTACAGCCTAATTTCGTAACACATTTTCGTAAACGATTACGACTAATCTGTTTGATTTTGACAGTTCAACAACGTTCATTGCGTTATTTACATTGTTGAGCAGAATTTTTATCAAACTAATGAAGCAATGGATTAGCAATCTGTTTCAAAACTATTCAAATTCCGATTTATTGTGTAGTACGCAATTAGGGTACTGCAGCCTAATTGCGTAACACATTTTCGTAAATGATTACGACTGATCTGTTGTATTTTGACAGTTCAACAACATTCATTGCGTTACTTACATTGTTGAGATTTTTTATCGAACATATGAAACAATGGATTAGCAATCTGTTTCAAAACGATTCAGATTCCGGTTGATTTTTTTGAGTTACTGTATAAAAATAAAAATGTTGTCGTCATCCCTATTGATGGGATTCAAGAAAACCCAATTTTTATGTATTTTCGTAAATTGCCCAGAATTAATCAATAAATATCATGTTTCTCTAAACTCTCAAATTGAATGGTCTTCATTGCTATTCCATTGGCTGCCCAATACTTTAAGAAACATTTCGATGTTACCAAATTCCCTAATACATTAAAATAGTTCAAGGTTATAGGAAGACTAGCTGACCCCGCAAACATTGTATTGCTTTTTTTTAAATAGATGTTGGCGGATTCTCAGACCTACCCAATACAGCATGTAACGAAAACCCTGTCCGATCCTGAAGGGTATTATTTGGTATCGTAGTGCGTACACAAATACGCAATCATTTAATGGATACGATAATTAATTTTCCCCAATGAAAACACTTAATTTAATAAATTAAAAATACTCATACCAAAAGCAACACTGATCGCTCGACAGGGTTCACCAGAGTTCACCTACAATTTCGTGTCAAAGAAGCCGCCTGAGCGCGGCGGTCCTTTGTCGCATGCCGCCAAAGAAACGTAGGACTAAAGAAATCTACGTTTTGCCTACGCGTAGGTATCAGCTGATATTTTATTGTAGGCTTACGCACAATGACCCCGATTTCTGACCTTCTGTTTATCAAGAAACAATTATTATTGAGTTAATGTGATGTGCTTTTGGCAATGTACCCACTGTAGGTATCAGTTTATTAAAACATTTACTTGTTACATACCTCTATCTATCTAGAACATGTTCATTAACACATTCAGTGTTAGTGAAGTTTATTAACACATTCGACACCTTTTTATTAAATTTGCACGTACTCTTCGCAGCGCACATGTGTACGATTTGAGTGACTCGAAAGCTTCCACAATCCGAGCTGTTACTTCGATTTCCGAATCACACATTCACTGACAAATAAAAATTAACATATTCAAATATTCCTGATTGGTATACGACATTGTTCGCGATACGATAGCGGCACGTGATACGTACGAACATCCGATCGCAAGCTATCTCCACGTGAGATTGGCGAAGTGTCCAAACAAGTAGCCACCAGTCGGCTACATCAAAGGATCGAGGACTCGATATGAGTACCTACAGCGCGGCTAGTGCAGGGCGGTGTCCTTTGAAATAAAATAGGCAAAAAATAAAAGATTTCGCCGGCCGGTGGAGTGTTGTCAACTTATGAAAATTTACCATATTTAGTGTTACATTTCGCATGGTAACTAAAAATAAAAAAATCAATAGCTTTTGGTTTTTATGAGTTAGATTTTTTTACTATTTTTTCTAGTACGTATGTTAAACCAGGAATACGCCTTTTTTGGATCGGACAGGGTTTTTGTTACATATTGTATGCACACAAAATTTCATACAAATCGGTCCAGTCGTTTCGGAGGAGTTTGGTAACAAACATTGCGACACGAGAATTCTATATGAATGTCGTGGATGGATGACACCACAGTACAGCGAACAGCGAAATCTAACAATTCGATTCAGAAACGAATGATCATGTGATCGGAAACGCAAGCGAGCCCTACCGCTTGGACACGATCGTCGGTAGAAGGGATGCAGTGAGGACTGGCGCACTGTGGGCTGAATTCCGGCTTTCATAGACTTCTAACCTTAATGTTTCAAGTGTCGACTTTTATGCTTTTTTTTTTGAAAATTTTTAAATGGAGTTGGTAAGAAAAATCATGATATCTCCGCTCTCGCACAATTGGCCGTTATTCTTTCAGGGGATTAATCCATATATTATTTGGAATTATTTGACATACGCCATGACACGGCCAAAGGTGCGAGTTTTTTTAATATAAACTTTACGTCTATAGGCATTGCTTAAATGATTTATCAGACCACAACTTTCAATTACCGCGTCAAGAAATGGTAATTAACATAAAAAAGGTTACTTATCTTTTCTAATAACTCCGTAACTATTAGTACAATTACTGATAATCACGACGAAAGAGGTAAGAAATAAAATAATTATTAAGTCCGAGCGCAGCACTGAAAATTTCGGGAATCAAGGAAGTGACACAACATTACTATTTAAAAATGTATTTATTGCTTTTCGAAGTATTCTCCGCGAAATTTGACACATTTTTCCATACGATGGAACCAATCATTGAAGCAACCATTCCATTCGGAAGTTGGGGTCTCCAAAATGGCCATTTTGTAGGCGTCCACAGCTTCTTCAGGTGATGAAAATCTCTGTCCACGCAATTTATTCTTTATTTTAGGGAAGGTATAGAAATCATTAGGGCTTAGGTCGGGGCTGTACGGCGGATGGTCTAATAATTCTATGTTTTCTTGCTCTAAAACTCTTTTGTTCTGTGTGCGGTGTGAGAACTCGCATTGTTGTGATCGAGGATGATGCGGCGGTTGCAGTTCTCTTTACGGAGTTCAGAAGCGACCTGTGGCAAACAAATGCTAGCATACCATTCTGCATTAACCGTTCTTTGTCCCTCAAGAGGAATAGTCGTAACATGGCCGGTTTTGGAGACAAACGCGGCCACCATTTTTTTTGCAACACTCCGTGAACGAACAATTCTTGTTGGCTTTAACTCATTTTCGAACACCCAAACTCGTGACTGGTTTTTTGTTTCGGGTTCGTACGCGTATATCCAGGATTCGTCACCTGATACGATGTTGTATACAGCATTTGAGGATCCTGCGTGGAATCTTTCGAGAGTTCTGATGCACCAAGTAACGCGAGCCGCTTTTTGCTCTTCACAGAGCGAATGCGGTATCCATCGGGAAAACAAGTTTTTACACCTAATTGTTCATGCAAGATTATTTGTATTTGACTCATGCCAATGTCTAAAGTTGCCTGAATTTCACGGTATGTCACATGTCGATCTTCCTCAATCAGCTTACGCACAGCATCAACGTTTTCTTGGGTGACTGCAGTTTTTGGACGACCTTGACGGGGATCATCACTGAGCTTGACAAGTCCACGTTGAAATTCAGCAAATCAGCGATAAATTGTGGTTTTGGATGGGGCTTCATCACCAAATGCAGAAATCATACGGTCAGCACACTGCTTTTGTGTTGAACCACTTCGAAGGTCATAATAAATCATCGCTCTTGAATTTTCTCGAGTCAATTCCATTTTTTCAACGACTAAACAAGTTTGACAAAACCTTGTGACAAGACCGAGAATCTTTTTAAAAATAAATAAATGATATTCGATTTTTAAAACCAAGGAGTTTTCAATTAAAAAGATTTTAATATGACAGGAACAGTGGAAATATTCCATTCCCGATACTTTTAGTGCAGCCCTCGTATAATTTCAACAAGACTCATGTGACAAATTTTCTGTAACAATATTATTTAAAAGAGTGCCCATGGTCGTTCTTGCCCGTTCTTCTCCATTGGTACCTACTTCGCTTTGGAATGGGCAAGTAGCTTCATATTTCTGACTGACCGACCCCTTGACAATTCATAAGTGCCTGTAATTGGTTTATTTGAAATAAATATACTTATAAACGGCTGTCCCGAGGCACAGAGTGTCCGGTCTCTGGAAAGTCATGGATGGATGTCCCCCATCTACGAACTGTCCTCGACAGGCGTAAATTTGATCGAGCCGTCCAGCTGTTATTACTTTGGCCACAGCCACTCCACGAACACAAAAACATACACTAGGTAATAAAACGGCAAATTCCATTAGAAAATTTTTATCCTTCATTAAGCAATAAACTTATTCTTATGAGTATCTAATTTTAGGAATGTTCTTCCTATGTCTAACTTAAATAACTTAATGTAGAAAAAGCTGCAAACTAGAACGAAAAGTATGAGATAGCGAGAGATCTGAAAGTTATAAATTAACAATGATAATAATGTACCTACCTACCTGATTGTAACTTAACTAATAGTAGTACTTACTATCTATGAAAAATTTGTATGCTAACACTACCAAAGTAGCAAACATTGAAAACATGTTTTTAGGCAAGTTAACATTATTCAGATTCATAAAAAAACAAAAGCCCACAGATGACACACAGTTTTTACATTCGTATTTGTACAGTCGACTACAAAGAGATGTATACCTTTGAAAGTTACTAAAATATTTATCTATTTCTTTGATGATGTTGTCATTGTTTGTTACAAAAATTTGTAGACATGATGTATGACAGATTTGTTTCAATAAAATGTGCCAAAATGTATACAGCAAGAAGGACACTCTAATGTGTACGTCTTTGGTTACAACGATATGTATACAGCAGCCTAATTGCGTAACACATTTTCGTAAAGGATTACGACTAATCTGTTTGATTTTGACAGTTCAACAACATTCATTGCGTTATTTACATTGTTGAGCAGATTTTTTTATCGATCTTATGAAGCAATGGATTAGCAATCTGTTTCAAAACGATTCAGATTCCGATTGATTGTGTATTACGCAATTAGGGTACAGGTCTGACATTCTACTTTAAAATTTTAGAATAGTACCGAAATACTTGTTTACTCCTTCATTTCGTGCATGACGTTATTCGCGAATCATTTGTTTTTCGAAATTGACCACAAATTATGTTCGCCACATGTTTCCATTCTTGTACGACCACCTACTCGTAAAAGAGAAGCTATGGAATCATAAAACAAATTTATTTAAAATTAATATTGTTATTTGCTAATAACATAACTTATTAAGAACATTCTTATTAAAACATAGTAGATCTACTTCACATTTCGGCAAAAAATAAAAATAAATTGTTCAATATTTTGTATACCCTTAGCGTTAGCATTGATTACGTCTTGCAAACGAGTTCGCATGGAATTTGCTGCATTCTCACAAAAGTTCGACCGACGATAATAATCACACAATTCGTGGACATGTTGTGTCAGATTGTCAATCGTTCTTACTTGAGATGGCTCCCAATTTTGGATCATAACACCCCACACGTTCTCAATAATATTAAGGTCAGGAGACCAGCTCAATATTGTGTTGTCCGTAAAGAAAGATAGAACAGTTGAATACTCTTTATTATGTTCACCTTATTAATTACAGACATAGATGTAGAAATTCTACATTGGGTGACACAATGGGCGGTCTTATCGCTAAAAGCTATCTTTTACAGACAACCTTTGGATGGAATACAGGGAGAAGGAGAGACAATGCTGCAGGTAGTCAGTGGTGTACCATACACATATTCATTAAATATCAATGTATTTACATAAAACATATATTTATCTACACATTTAAATATATATTTTACCGGCCAAACCAGTTTAACCTAGCTCGAATCGGTTTATTCTAGTTAGAATTTTTTCATGCTTTAGGATAAACTGGTACGTCCTAGTTTCAGTCTTGAGGATTAGAACATCCCTTAAGATTTATATGTAATGATTAGCATTCAAACGAGTTGAAATTTCAACCATTACCCCTGGGCCTGAAGCGGAAACCCATCCCCAAATACCTAAAGGTAATCGGCCACTCTGTTAGGCAATACATTTGTCTCCTCTTATCGAGTGTTTTCTATTCGATACAGGGAAACGCGTGCATCTGCATTAATCGTTAATGTTTTTTCATAGACAAATATCACTTTGTTAAAGTCGTAAGTAATTTAAGTATTTATTGGCCAATTGCATAATTTAAGTATTTACTGGCGGGGATCCTGTCACGTAGCCCCACGCTACGTAGCCTTCTTCGAATAGTATAAGCACTAACATTAAATTCGGCTGCACACGTGGGGATACTTACAAAACGATTAACCATAACGTTTTCGATTATATTCTATCGTAAGCTACAGTTTTTTTCTTAAGGCCGCCGCTAGATACATGATATTTCAGTGATCCTTCATAGTACCAACGTTTCCACCACAAATATACGGTTCTTCACTGCAAAACCAACAAAAATATATGTGTGTAAAATACATGTGTATAAGTTTATGGGCATATCCAATAAATGGAGTTAGTAATAAGAAATATACCTACTTAAGAAAATATGATGAATACAAGTACAGTTTTTTGCCAATATTGAAGGGAGAAAATTATTCAAACTGGAAGTTCAGAGTGAAATCGCTATTAGAAGATAAACAGGTACTAAAAATATTAGATTATGACGACGTAAAAACTAAAAGTCGATAATTCTAAAGCAAAAGCTATAGTTATTCAATGTGTATCAGACAAGCATTTATCTATAATACAAGAATGTTCGAATTCAAAAGAAATGTTTATGAAGTTGGACAGCATATTTCAACGCAAGTCTTTTAAAATTACACTGAAAAAGAAATTACTAACTTTAAAATTACAAAGAATTTATACTTTAGATGATCATTAAAAAAAAAATTGAATTGGAAAATATAGACAAAAAAGTAGATGATTCAGACAAAATCTGTTATTTATTATTGTCTTTAAATGAAGATTATGAACACGTAATTACAGCAATTGAAACTATCAGCACGGTTATAACATTAGAGTTCGTAAAATCACGATTACTTGATGAAGAAATAAAAATTTAAAATAAGCAGACATGTGAATCTCACTCACAACAAATATTTAAAGCGTCAGGCTCAGGAATAAACTATAATAACGTACAACACACACAAGATCCAGACGTCCTTTTAGAGGAAGAGGAAATAGAAATAGAGGATACTACAGAAGAAGAACAGAAAATTTGAATGGCTTTATCGCTTTGACTGCAACAGCTATAAATGAAAACAAATTTATAATAGACAGCGGCGCTACTAACCATATGGTTACCGAAAAAGTAGAAAAAAATGTGACAAACAGCAAAGATTAGATAGACCGATAACTGTTACCTTAGCAGATGGTAAAGCATTAACAGCAAACAAAAAAAGGAACAATAACAGGATATTGTAATAACATCAAAAATAGTCTCTATGAAGTACTTATTGTGGAAAATATAACACATAATTATTTATTATCAGTAGATAAAATAACAAATAATGGCTACATAGTACTATTAAAAAAGAATGCAGCATTAGAAGAGAAAAAACAACGTTTTATGGAACAAAATACCACAATTTGTACACATTGGAAATTAACTTGCAATCACAAAAAGAAGAATTTGCAAATGTGACAAAAAACGAAGACTACGATTTATGACACAGACGCTTACGTCATTTAAATCGGAAAGGTCTAAAAATACTTGGAATACCGTTTTCTAAATAAAATATGTAAGAGTTATATAGAAGGAAAAAGTACACGAAGACCATTTGTATCTAATAAAAGAAAGAGCAAAGAGATAGGAGATCTTCTACACTCAGATTTGTGTGGACCTACCCATCCAACGTCTATAATGTATGAATCGGTTATAATGACATGAAAGTTTATGGTTCCAAAGCATGGATAAAAATTTCGACTCTTAAACAAGAAAGTAGACAAATAAGAAGAAGTTTAAATTAACAAAATGATTCAGATGATCTGAATGAATCTAACTACATGACTGATGATGATGATGATATCGTACAAGATGACAATGTAATATGTAATAATAACTGTAAATCAACCAAAACACATGACTGATTATCAACTTTATAGTGCATTTTGTTTGATAACAACTGCTACTTTGTACGAAGACGGGTCATTATTTTAAAGACCCGTCTTCGTATAAAGAAGCTGCGAAAGGTTAAGATTGGTTAGAAGCTATAAGTACAGAAATAAATTTATTAAAAAGTTAAATACAGGAGCAATAAATTTACCCAGAGGAAAAAATACTATAGACACAAAATGGATATTTAATACAAAAGAAAACGGTTTAAAGAAAGCTCGTCTCGTAGCTAGAGGATTTCAAGTACAAGAAGGAGACTATTTTAACACAAATTATTCACCTGTAGCTAGAATGAGCACAGTAAGAACTTATTTAGCACAAGCGGTACAACAAGTTTACAAAGTTTACCAAAAGGACGTACCAACAGCATTTTTAAATGGTTATTTAAAAGATAAAGTTTATATCAGAGTACCACAAGGAGTTCATGAAAATAGAAAGAAAGTAATAAATTGAATAGAAGTTTACGAGTATATGGATTAAGACAAAGTCCTATATTCTGGAATGAAAGGTTAAACGATTTTTGGTTAAGTGCGGCCTACAAAGACCAAAAAAAGTATTTTGCCTATTTTTTTATAAAAATGTTTGGATATTGATTTTTGTTTATGACATTTTGGTCATGGGAAAGAAAGAAGAAACTGACAGAATAATTAAATTATTACAGAAAGAATTTGATACCAAAAACTTAGGAGGTAAAGAAATTTCTTGGAAGGGAAATAGAAAGAAAAGATTGAACGTTATGAATAACACAGTCAAAACAAATAGAGAAAATGTTAACAAAATTTAATATGACTGACTGCTAGGAAAAAGATACACCGATGCAAAAGGGATTAAACATAGACATAATGTAAAAAACTATAGAAGTTCCTTACAGAGAGCTAATAGGAAGTTTAATGTTTGTGAGTACAGTCTCTACACCAGATATATTCTGTATCTTATCTAAGTCATTTTTTGGACTAACCACATGAAGAATGTAGGAAACATGGTAACCGCATATTACGCTACCTTAGTTCAACTAAAGATTACGCACTTCAATATAAAAAGTGTGAACATATAAGCTTAAAAGTTTTTTCGCATGCAGATTGGGCCAATAGCAAGAGAGACAGAAAGAGTATAAGTGGATGCATCGTTTAATACAATGAGATTGTTGTAGCATGGTTCTCCAGAAAGCAATACTGTGTTGAATTGTCAACTGCAGAGGCAGAGTATACGAGGGCTGCACTAAAAGTATCGGGAATGGAATATTTTCACTGTTCCTGTCATATTAAAATCTTTTTAACTCAAAACTCCTTGGTTTTAAAAATCGAATATTATTTATTTATTTAAAAAAAGATTCTCGGTCTTGTCACAAGGTTTTGTCAAACTTGTTTAGTCGTTGAGAAAATGGAATTGACTCGAGAAAATTCAAGAGCGATTATTTATTATGACTTTCGAAGTGGTTTAACACAAAAGCAGTGTGTTGACCGGATGATTTCTGCATTTGGTGATGAAGCCCCATCCAAAACCACAATTTATAGCTGGTTTGCTGAATTTCAACGTGGACGTGTGAAGCTCAGTGATGATCCCCGTCAAGGTCGTCCAAAAACTGCAGTCACCCAAGAAAACGTTGATGCTGTGCGTAAGCTGATTGAGGAAGATCGACATGTGACATACCGCGAAATTCAGGCAACTTTAAACATTGGCATGAGTCAAATACAAATAATCTTGCATGAAAAATTAGGCGTAAAAAAATTGTTTTCCCGATGGATACCGCATTCGCTCTGTGAAGAGCAAAAAGCGGCTCGCGTTACTTGGTGCATCAGAACTCTCGAAAGACCACGCAGGATCCTCAAATGCTGTATACAACATCGTATCAGGTGACGAATCCTGGATATACGCGTACGAACCCGAAACAAAAAACCAGTCACGAGAACGGTTAATGCAGAATGGTATGCTAGCATTTGTTTGCCACAGGTCGCTTCTGTCCGTAAAGAGAACTGCAACCGCCGCATCATCCTCCATCACGACAATGCGAGTTCTCACACCGCACACAGAACAAAAGAGTTTTTAGAGCAAGAAAACAGAACTATTAGACCATCCGGCGTACAGCCCCGTCCTAAGCCCTAATGATTTCTATACTTTCCCTAAAATAAAGAATAAATTGCGTGGACAAAGATTTTCATCACCTGAAGAAGCTGTGGACGCCTACAAAACGGCCATTTTGGAGACCCCAACTTCCGAATGGAATGGTTGCTTCAATGATTGGTTCCATCGTATGGAAAAATGTATCAAATTTCGCGGAGAATACTTCGAAAAGCAATAAATACATTTTTAAATAGTAATGTTGTGTCACTTCCTTGATTCCCGAAATTTTCAGTGCCGGCCTCGTATAGCAGCATCATTAGGATCATGCGAAGGAATAAATTTGTCTGGAAAACTAAAAGATTTTGGAATACACCTAACGCCAATGCTGTATGTCGATAACAAAGGAGCTATTTTTATTTCAAAGGATTATGAAAATAGTAAACGATCGAAACATATCGACATTCGTTTTCATCACATAAAAGATTTGATATTTACAACAAAAAAAATGAGAATAACATACATACAAACTGAAAACAATTTGGCTGACATGTTAACAAAAGCATTAGCGTCTGCAAGACATAAGATGCTCAGAGATCAATGCAAAGTATGACTGAGGAGTGTATGTTGCCATTTAATTTAATTTATGTAGGATGAGTGTATATTGACATTTATTAATTTTATTTAACGATATTAACGTTCCAAAGTTTTTCACATAAAATCGAGTAGGAGTGTCGGAATACAACCTCATTTGTCTATGAGACTAACACATAGAAAAAGTCAAGTGATGTTCTTTTTATTATTACATGTCAATTGAGAAAAATGCTTGAATATAAATCATACTATAATAATAATAAACCAGTTAATTTAAAGGTATTATCAATTACCCTCTTACCTACCCTAACAGTAAGTAGACTATTATACCCTCCCAAAGAGTTTCTATTGCTTTTGACAGAATTTCTGTTAATTAAAATTAAAATGTCCGCTTGCATACTTAATATAGTAACGAAAGGTGAACACCATCATTTGTTTCGGAGCGTACATATTACAGTGTCCTTCTTGCTGAATATATCAATTTGACACATTGATAAACACATTTAATCGTCATATTTCATGTGTTTAATTATTTGTAACGAAGTATGTATACTTCTTTCAATTGGTAGATGCATTTGTTACACTATGAGGGATACGCCTCTTTGTAGTCGACTGTACTTATTTTTATGAGATATTTAAGAACAGTTTTTCACACATCATTATTTTTGTAATCATTCGCCATTTCGCTGTCGCATTTTAGTATTTATAATACGTGTCAAATCAATGGCAAGTATGTTACACATTACCAATACACGTTTTTATTCGGGGAATACCCCATAATTTAAGAATACATGAGTAAATTCGTAAACATCAATTAATACAATCTAACATCGATATTTGAATGTAGGTACCGCATTACAAGAGCTACTAAGTGGTATGTAACTGTTACCGCTCTAATAGTGATAAAAATAAGTGAAGACCAGAGATAATGCCAGGTGTCCGACATCTGAAAGTGCTAGAAAATGTAGCACTCCCATAAAGCCACAGACACTATGGAGATGCACTATCTAGAAAATTAGGAGTCATGATCCTCAAACTATACGAGAGTGGAGTGTCCTATAAACGTCATAGGACGCATTCATCAATATGTCATACACTGCGTCAAGATTTTTAGCATGGCAATCCCTTTGAATAGCTTAAGCTTGGGTTTCCTACGACGAATGACGGCAGCAGTGTTTGCCTTTACGGTATTAAAAACTCTCCACTCTCTTATGTTCATAGATAACCTTTCAGTCACGTAATTCGGCAGTAAATTGCATCCGCTATGCGGCGGCCACCGCAGTCCTAAGAAACATTAGCTCAACAAAAAAAATACTTGGTTTTGTAGTTTAAGTTACGCCAAAAATATTACTTTCGATAGGAGACTCCAGTACAGTACGGGAAGAAACTTAAATTTTGAATAATCAGGTTCTGAAAAAGCTGTCCATTTTAACTTAAATACCAGTGAATATATTGCTACCGCTGCTGTTCTGTATTTTGGCAATTTCTTCTTTAAACTTGGCTACGGTTTCCTTAGCAAGCTGTAGCCTCTCTTTAAGCTCACATATTTCACTTCGTATTTTCGGTTGGGCTGTTACAATCTTTTGTAGTGTTTTCTCCTTCTTTTCTTCAACTGAAACATAAAATAAATAATTTGCCTATGATCGCAAAGCATGTCTATTAAGAACCTAGTAGTGGCACCTAATTAAACAGATTGAACAGCCCAACCGAAAATACGAAGTGAAAACTTCGTATTTTCGGTTGGGCTGTTACAATCTTTTGTAGTGTTTTCTCCTTCTTTTCTTCAACTGTAACATAAAATAAATAATTTGCCTATGATCGCAAAGCACGTCTATTAAGAACCTAGAAGTGGCACCTAATTAAACAGCATAAAAATTGGCTCAGCTGTTTTGAATTAACACATTTATTAAAGCATGATAATCATGTGTTCACCATATTGTCACTGCTCTTCACCATATTGCAATAAACATTTTTAACTCGCACTGCAAACAAACTGCATTGGCTAAATGAAAGATAACATTAACAATAATAACATAAACATCACGCCTGTAATCCCCGAAGAGTTAGGCAGAGGTGTACTTAAAGAACACCCACATTTGCCAGTTATGCTCAAGTCCCATGTAATAGGGGGCGAGCCTATAGGGGGCGAGCCATCAACCGGGCACAAATCCAGACTACGGGCTGCTACTGAGAAATTCGAGATAGAAAAACCCAATAACACTTTACCCGACCTGGGTCTCAAACCCAGGACCTCATGCTCAGCAGTAGCTCTTGCGACCACTAGACCAACGAGACAGTCACATTAACAATAATTAAATCATAAATATCAAATACAGCTTAAATCAAACTTAAGGACTGCTGGGAACATGAAGCGAGTTGACAAGCGGTAACAAATTTACCTTTCAGTAGGGTGAGGGGTAGGTACTGTGCAACATAGAAGTTAAAAGCCATCATATAGTTTAAATTGGGCTGTCCTTATTTTTCTTATTACATTGCATAGCGCTGTGCATCAGTAGTTTTTAAAATGGAATGTTAAGGTAATAGGAATGAGCTTACAGTTGGTGTTGTGGTTCCAGGGCCCGTTGGTAATAGGTTTGACACTATTAAGCAGATGCTGCATCAGCTGTGTAGGTTCCTGGAACACAATCTCATCATACGATTCACTGACAAGTGTCCGACCCACTTGGGGCGCACCACCCACTGTCAATGGAGATTGGAATAGCTTCAGGATGTGGTACAGCGTCACCTGAAATTTAATTTTTTTGTGTTGTATAATTGAAAAAGTGATGTGTGAATGAGAAGGCAATGAATCTGTTTAATGTGATATAATTATGGTAGCAAAAATCTGATTCTTGTCACAAACAGGATTATTAATATATTGTTATCAATTATTTACAGGTCTCTCATTAGGATCGAGGAAATATATCTTGATGACAATCTCAAACTCGCCCCATCCCGTCTCGGTTATCTCATATGGCATCTTTGTGAGAATCCTGTTGGGGTTTGAGTAACTCTCGTGAAGCTTGAAGTGGACCTTCTTGACATACGAAGACATGTCCTCGTTGGCAAACGGCTTCAAATACACTGTCCACTGATGCGTGTGGCCATCTTCTTCACGTTTCTTCCCAAAGTATCTGGCTATATTCCCAAATACTACAGGTTTTACTAACTGTATGCCCTGAAATGGTATGAATTATGTATTATAACTTGCATAATATCATACAGAGATTAGATAAGTTGATGAGCGTTATGTAAACCAATCGATAAAATTAAACAATAACATACGGTGATCGCAGTAGGTACTGCGGAATTTATTTAAGTTTATGTGTATTTAGAGGCTTATAACCATATTACAGCGGTAAACCCTACCGATGAGATTGGCACCGGTAGTTTCTTCAATTAATTTATAAAAAACAACAAAGGATTTCTAATCCGAAGCTCGTATCGTACAAAGTTACCTTAACTCTGCCTCCCGAATCGGGGCCAAAGTCATGGCAGCTCATATCTTTATCTTTTCCTGATTTGGCCAGCTTGAAAGTTCTAGTTTGCCGTTTTTTAAAAATAAACCACTTTTCACTTTTCACCGCAGCATCGAGTATCGACCGAAATCGAGAGAAATATTCGCGAATTCTGCCGTCACTGATTTGACATTGACAGATTGACACAGTGACACACAGACTTTTTGTTGGGTGCTTGGCTTCTAGTCTTTTAAGCCAGTCTGTAGAATCATGCGTCGTGCGTGCGTGCGTGTGATTCGGAAATCGAAGTAAGAGCTCGGATTGTGGAAGCTTTCGACTCACTCAAATCGTACCCAAGTGCGCTGCGAAGAGTACGTGAAAATTTAATAAAAAGGTGTCGAATGTGTATTAATGTTGGAGGTAGACATTTGAAACACGATCGCCGAGGTATGCAACAAGTAAATGTTTTAATAAAACATATTTCTAACGCGTAGGAAGACGCCCAAGACGCCATATGGCTCTCTTGTGACCTCTCCAAGGCATTTTATTGCGTCGATCACGAAATCCTGCTTTCGAAACTTGAGCATTACGGACTTAGCGCTCAGTTTAGTAAAATCTTATTTAAATTATAGACAACAGCAAGTTCAAATAAATGGTGTCAATTCACTTGGTTTAAAAGTAAAAATTAGCGTTCCACAAGGCTCGATATTGGGTCCTTTGTTCTTTTTAGTGTATATTAATGACCTACTCCATTTATTAATAAATTAACCACAAATGGTGTTATTTGCTGACGATACTTCCTTAATTTTGAAGGTAGACGTGCTTCAAATTTTGACGACGTAAATAACACCCTACTGCTGGTCCAAAATTGGTTCACTGCTAATATTTTAGTGAAACATAGTATGCACTTAGCATAACATTTTCTTTACCAAACGTCAAAAGTAGTGATTGTGAGATAGTTTTGAATCAAGAGAAACTACAAGGTTGGCCAAAAGAAGTCATCCGATGTTCTTTGGCTCTCTTTTTTTTTTCTTATGAAAAACTTGGCCAAACGGGCTCGTTTTATTGCATTTTTCATCACTTCGGCGAGAACTTCAAGCGACAGATTCTCGCACTCGTGTCGAATGTTGTCCTTGAGGGCTTCCAGAGTCTCGGGCTTGTTCACGTAAACACGGGACTTCAAAAATCCCCACAAAAAAAAAGTCTGGAACGCTTAAATCGGGCGATCTTGCGAGCCAGTGCAAATCGCCAAAACGAGAGATGAGGCGACCCGGGAACGCTGCCTTCAGAATATCGGTTGTGGCTCGCGCAGTGTGTGGCGTTGCTCCGTCCTGTTGGAACCACATGTCCCTCAGTCCTTATTCGTCCAATTGCGGCACAAAAACTCGCTCAACTTGGCCCTATAGCGCGCACAGTCCACTGTTGTCGCGTGGCCAGCGGCATTCTCGAAAAAAAATAGTCCAATGACTCCTCCAGCGTGAAAAGCGCACCATGCAGTCACTTTGAGCGGGTGTAATGGTTCTTCGTGCATCACTCGTGGATTTTCGGTGTCCCAGAAGCGATAGTTTTGCTTGTTCACGTACCCGCTGAGGTGGAAATGAGCCTCATCGCTCATTATGATTATCGTCGAAAAATCGTCCACTTCTTCCTCGAGATTGAGGATGGCTTGGGCGTAGGTTACGCGCGTTTGGCGGTCGGCAGGCAGCATGCAGCATGCAGCAGCTGAAGCACGGACTGGGCTTTGTACGGGAACATGCGCAGGTCTATAACCATAATTCGACTATTGCGTGGCACGGCGTCTGGTCGATGTTTCCGGCGACAGCTCGACATCCTCGGCAACAGCGGCGATATTCTCGGCAGAACGGGCGCTCCGGGGCCGGCCACTCTTGGCAACGTCTCGTGTGGTCCCATACTCTTCAAGATTGGTGGCCAAACGGCGCAGTGTTTGCGCAGTCGGTGTCGGACGGCCGGGGAATCGGCGACGGAATTCGCGCTGCGCCAACACCACTGACGAATTGTTACGCAAAAAAATAGACACGATTATTCCGCGTTCCTGGGGAGTGTATCGCTCCATGGCTTGTTCACTTGTATTCTGCATTAGTCTAGTCCACAAATGTCAAAACAGATTTGAGATTGGCGGCCATTTGCAAAAATGAGAGCATCTTCCAATAGGGTGATTTCTTTTGGCCCACCTTTTAAAATTCGTCGATATAACGGTTTTCTTGGGGACCACTCTCAACTCAAGGCTACAATGGGGTCCTCATGTAACATCTCTTGAAGGACGGTTCAGCTCAGCAGCTTACGCTATCAGAAAAAATCCGCCAATTTACTAATGTAGATACCGCGAGGCTGGTCTATTTTAGTTACTTTCATTGTATCATGTCTTACAGTATTTTGCTTTGGGGACGGGCTGCAGATATCGAGTCTATTTTTATTCTGCAGAAAAGAGCCATTAGAGCTATATATAATCTCCGCAGGCGCGATTTTTTAAGGGAATTGTGTAAGGATATTAACATCATGACGGTACCTTGTCAATACATTTATGAAAACATCATGTACCTACGTAAGAAAAAAATTACATATTTACAGTAAAAGAGGTGAAAGACATAATTATACGAGTAGTACCTACTAGAAATCGGGACCTATTAGTTCAACCAGCACCCTAATTGCGTAATACACTATCAATCGGAATCTGAATCGTTTTGAAACAGATTGCTAATCCATTGCTTCTTAAGTTCGATAAAAATTCTGCTCAACAATATATAGAACGCAATGAATGTTCTTGAGCCGTCAAAATCAAACAGATTAGTCGTAATCGTTTACGAAAATGTGTTACGCAATTAGGGTGCAGGTTTCAGACTGGCTAAAGTAGACTCATCTTTCATGGGGTACTGTTTAAAATGTAACATTATATAATACCTACCCCCACATCCTTTAACTGAATGAGACGCATTTTATAAGTTAGGGGATTACATCACTGATAAAAATGCCTGGCTTAATGCTGGTCCTGCTCCACACCACAACTAATTAATTGACATTTGAAATACTGTTGTAGCTGCTGAAGATTGTAAGAATATATTTGCATTATATAAACTCAATTATATAGATGCTCAAACAAACAAACAAATTACTCACACCTGTGCAATCACAGGTGTGAGCAATTTGTCCTATAGAGTAAATAGTAGATTTACCGGGTAATGTCATAGATTGACTTAAATGTGCCCTAGCGGCTGATAGTATGTCATGCTCACTCAAATGTCTCGCTGACGGTGGCGCGTGTGTTGGATCATTTAGCTCCCTTCAAAATGGTTGAGCTGAATGGTGCTGATCTATATGTCACGTTCGTGAAAGGGCGCCGTCAGTTGGGACTGGTCATCTCTTAGCTGCCAAGGCTTATTTTAATCATAGGGATGATGACAATTTTTTTTTGTTATCTCAATAAATTGTTTGTTTCCAAATAGTGCAAACAAAATTACAAAATGTGAAAAATCTTTAAAAATTGCCAAGTTATAAACGTTTTAAGATAAGTGATAGAAAAGGACAGCACTATCTTAGAAGTGACGTCACGACTATGTAACGAGCGAACTAGCACCGTACATTGTCCGTACCGTGCGACAAGGACGGGAATAACCCCCTCCAAAAACTTTAAAAGCTTGTATCTTCTTCATATTTACACCGACTTAACAGATTTTTTCGATTATCTCATTTTTACTATGCCTACTTTGAAATGACTTTATTTTCATGAACATTTCTAATATCAGTCATCATCATTATTTATAAGAGTGTCCATGGAGTTTCTTGCCCGTTCTTCTCCAAGGTACCTACTACGCTTTGGAATGGGCAACTAGTTTCATATTTCTGTCTGACCGACTCCTTGACAATTCAAAAGTGTCTCTAAATGGTATAATTGAAATAAATGCTTTGAGTTTGAGTTTATGAAAAATATACTACTAAGACTAAAAAGTTAAGAATATAAATCTTAGGTATTTAGTTTAAAAAAGTTCTTCTTTTAAATTCAATTCAACGCATAGCTGTTTGAGCTATGCGGGTGCACTGAACGGATTGGGCTGAAAGGAGATGGATAAATCTCCCATACAAGTTTGGCTCCGTATGGACATAAATAAAAGAATATATGATATGAAGGAATATGTGTATTTAGTAGTCCTGTAATTATTTTATTACTCCAGAACTCGGTGGTGACCAGATTTAGGACATTATAGGTCAATAATTTGTTGTGACATTTTGACGTTTAATATAGTAAGCTTTATATTGTCGTGATAGTGTAGCATTCTTGGCAAGTACCAGTATGACTTTTTCCAATTCCAATAAATGAAAAACATTGCGAGGAATGCAGCCTAATAGCGTAACACATTTTCGTAAAAGATTACAACTGATCTGTTGTATTTTGACAGTTCAACAACATTCATTGCGTTATTTACATTGTTGAGCAGATTTTTATTGAATTTAAAACCAATGTATTAGCAAGCTGTTTCAAAACGATTCAGATTCCGATCGATTGAGTATTACGCAAATAGGTACTGGACTTATAGTAAATATAAGTCTGAAATCGCCTGTCTTGAGCAAGCGTGCAATACTCTTGCCTTTTCTGTACGAGGAGCCCTGTAGTAGGTGTTATCGTTAATTCTAATTATTTTTTAATAAATTTTAACTACGTGTGTACAATAATCTTTAGGTATCACATAAACCGGTCCTGTGCTTCTCGCATACAGCAAACTCCCGCGAGGCTCTAGGCTCGAGGCGCGAGGCTCTACGTCAAGCAGTGGACTTCTTTGGCTGAATAATGATGATGACTGCTATTTTAAACGAAACTCTTTCGTTTCTTAGAAAGTAATAAATAGCGTGGTGATCAATGCTCGTGCCTTCTGTGTATGTGCTGAGTCTTTTGGCCAGCAGTGGAGAAGCATAGGCTGGTATTATTATTTAATTAAACATTATCTTGGAACAATGATATTTTCTTATTGTTGTTGACTCTCGTCGTTGACGTTGTTTGGCCGACTAGGAAATGGACATTGCACTCTGAAAGTTTAATGCCATCATGTGTGGCAAATAGAAAAGTTCATAATATAATGTAATTGTAAAACATATTTAAGCAGTCGTGGTACATAATAATTCAAACATATTACATACTAACTTGTTGAGGAAAAATCCATTCAGATATTACATCAGGAATGTACTATTGCTTTCAGGGTAATGTGTAAGTCTGTGAAAACGAACACACATCAGGGATCTATCACACTTTACACACACATGACGATAACCAACACTAGGCCTTGGTGTTCCACTTGTACCCGAGTTGTATGTCTGCATAATCATGATCAGACGCAGTGACCTGAAATAAAAAAACCTGCGTAAGTATAAACAAATACACCCTACACCCTTCTAAAATACGTGATGAAGACGTTACTGAAATTATTTAACAGATTGAATTTCCTGCGAATCCAACAAATGGCTCCTTATGCGAAGCGTTGCTATACCACAGTTTGTGCAGCGTCAGTTTTTCATTAGAAATAGGGTAAAAATCTGTTATTCAAAATCGAGTAGTCAAGGTAAATCGAAGTAGAGAAGATGCAAAGTCCGTGAGCGCCGGGTTCGGTCGGGAGAGCAGTAACAACAGATATCCTGAAACAAAGCCTAAGGTCGTCGTAACACCACAAGAAACCTCAAGAAAACATTCAATATGCGAGCCACAAAAACAACACCATTATTCAAATAATTGCAACATTAGTAACTCACGGATGGAAATCAAAATAAATTTTCCCAACGAGTTATGCGGAGAAATGAAACCCATGAATTATGCTATTACTTGAGTTAATTAACTTGAAACTTAGCACGAATACATATACTAAATTATAAAGATTGTCATTTTAAACTTTATCAACTGTGGGGGATTGGGAGGTTGTCAAAGTTTGTATGGAAAAAATTTAAGCTTTGGAACGAGTTATGCTTGGAGTCTATCTGAGGGATAGAATCCAAAATGAGGTGATTCGGCAGAGATCCAATAGCTGTAGAACCGATGACCTTTGAGGTACTAGACGTGTTCTTGGGTGGAGACCGCGAATCAGCAAATGTAAGGTAGGCCCTCAGGCTAGGTTGAGAGAGTTGTCAATAATTGAGCTTAATAGAGTGTCTAGAGTGTCTTTGGAGAGGAATAGTGTCCAGTAGTGGACTGCTGTAGGCTGATCATGATGATGAATAGCGCGGGCGGGTGATGCGACGCGATGGGGGGGGGGGGGGGACAAGAAATTTCATGTGGAGAAGTCGAGGGCACAAGCTAGTTGGCTATAAAAGAAGAACGGATACAAGTCAATTTAATTCTTTAATTATTTTTAGTGCGTGCTAAAAGCGTGTTTTATAGTTTTTTATACGAAATTTACGGATTAGGGCCTCATCTGCGATATAAATTTGATTCATGATCTCAAATACTAAGTTGCACTTTGTAAGTTGGCGTGGATTGTCGGGCGAATAAAATAGAGGCAATAATTAAAGCACAATCACATTATTTCTGTCAGTCTTTCATAAAATAATCAATATCTAAGAAACTATTAAAACTAACTTACATTGATAAGTAATTTTTGTTGGAAGATCAATTATAGGTTAGTTTACCTTTACCTTACACTGCTGGATATACTGCTTTTTTTCTTCTTTTTTTTTAGCGGTGTTGTGTTGTACACACTCTTTCTTTCCATTCCGTTTTTAAAAGTGATGACTTGTAATTGGCTGTCAGTATAACATATTTTTTTTTATTCTGTAATGTTAGCTGTAAGTCATCCGTACTTCATATATAAATAAATAAATAATAATTACATTCTACCAAACGCGTAGCACGCCTGTGCGATGCCGACTTAGTCTCAAATCATACTGCTTTTTATAATGTACTCTGTGTCATACAGCCAGCAAATCGTCGCCTCAATGCGCACTAGCGAGCGCTAGTGCGCATTGAGGCGACAGTGTTATATCAGTTATCAGTGTCATTGGATGTGACCATAGATTATAGTAAATGTGACACTATTAGACACTGATTTCATGTTCATGACACTCATAACTAACATTATGAAATCCTAATTAACACTAATTAAATATTGAAGCGCGACCTTAATATTTTTTTCCTATTATGTTTACGTTACGATACAAACATAGTAGGTACCTACTCGTTTTTTACCCGACTGCCCCAGAAGGAGGATAATCTTAGCTGAGCCACGACTCATGTCTTATGACACACACGACTATTGCTTTACAAAAAATATGATGAGGAGGTACCTCCTCTCTTCTTGTCTTTACAACTAAAGTAAGGTAAGAGAATCATAACACCCTAATATGCTTTAACAATTAAAATAAATTATCCATGATTGACACATTCATATTTATTCATTCGGAATACCAGTAAAAATTTCGGGGGGACCATGGTGGTTCATTCATAATTTACGCTATAAACGCCGTTTAATCTTTCCGATCGCAGAAGTGTGGTGCGTATAATTAGGTATTGTAATCTTTGGTGTGATTATACGTGATCGGCTCAAAGCGATTTCGCGTCGATAAGTTACTGGGTTCTGGCTTTTGTCTGCCCGTAATGAATGTCAAAAATCTACGAATGACTGCTGGGACCAACGGCTCTAACATGCTTTCCGAGGAACAAAGTAGGGTCTCGGTATGTTATGGATGGTCATCCTCGAATCGACCTCGTGAGCGTTACTTAACCATACGGCTGTTAGCGTCGAGCCCCTCCACGAACACCAGTCCGGAGCTATAAAATATACAAATAAAACGGCAAATTCCATTTATTGATTTATTTCATTTCACAAAAACAACATATCTATACTTAAGAGTATTAGTACTACTGTGTCTGTACCTAATATCTACCGAAATCCGTAAATAAAAAATACAGTAACGTTAATTTACCTATAATCCGTTGGTTTAGGTGGTTAACTAAAGTTAAACAAAATAACCACGTGGTTCATGGGTGCTGAACCTTTTATTACTAATTTTATAATATTATTAATTAGGTATTGTACTGGGCTACAAGGATAAGTGCCGAAATATCACCAAAGCCTACTCTCTAGCACTTGTAACGAAGTTATTTTAGGTTATATTATAATTACTTAGGCGTTTTATATGAACACGTCAAATTTTCACATGCTTTTTCACTCTGTCCTTTTTGAACGGACATTCTTTGGGTCATGTTTATTCTTGATGTTCAAACCCATTTATCAATATCAGTTTATCAGAGGTTGTAAGAAGTTCTCTCCTGGAGAGTTTCATAAGTCATGGAAATGAGAGTTCGGAGCTGGCTCGGCTAGAGCCAGGCTTAATACTAATTTAAAAAACAAACGAAAATGTCATGCTACGTCACGGTTGTACTCTTCAATTTATATAATAAGTTGATTTATAAGGTTAATAAACCCTGTTTTTTTGGGCTCTTTACAATTAAGAATGACAAAAACTAAGCATGTCAGCAGTTACATCGACGGAGAGTAGATTATGATATAAGTATTAAGTTTAACATATGTACAAAATAAAACTATCGTAAAAATCTTAAGTAATTTTAATTTCTTTATTATGTATTTGTTTTTTTTTTGTAAGCTAATAATAATAAGAATTAACCTGATTTAAAAAAAAATGCCTAAAGGTGATCCCAATTTTCAAATTCGCATTTGTGACCCATTTCTATGGGATTATTGTATTTTTTATTTTCAATGATTTTTATGAGAAAAATGATAGGTATGGTTAGAATGAATACCGAGATAACAACTTATAGAGAAGTATGGAAGAAAACATAACAAATTTCACCGACCACAAATAAATTGGGTTAGGGGCAGGAAAATGATGATGAATTATCATATTCTATGTAAACATTTATAATGTTTTAAACAGTCGTTAATAATTCTTACGTCTAACAATTTAATGGCGAAGTCAGTACTTATGTCATAAATTACTAATAGATGAAAGGTACACGTTTATATTTGGAGAAACCCCATTATCATATTATGGACATAATATGAATTATTAGATTCGTTAACATTGATTACTACACAGATCATGGGAATAATTGGCCTGAACACACAAATGATTAATTAATTATTAAAAAGTACTAATAACTTATTTATCACTAATAAATTTTTATATTCTAAGGGCGGTTACACACCGTTCTAAATATTGACAGGCAAACAACTAGTGAAGCCCAGAGATAGTAATTCAGGTGCAAGGCAATAAAAAATATCTAACCTAACTGTATCAACGATAAATATCACACAACAGGCTTTTAAACTAATAAAACATTACTATTGTTAAAAAAACAAATGCTGTAGGCATTGTTTTTTTTTTCTAATGATGACGACTTATTATATTCATTTTAAACATTCGTAATGTTTTAAACGGTCGGTTAATATTTTAACGAATAACAGCTTAATAATGAAGTAAGTAATTAAGTCATACATTAGTTTTAAATATTGTATAAGTACATACATGTTTTTATTTAAGGGAACCCCATAATTATATTGTGGACATAATTGTATGATTAGATTCTTTAACACTTATTACTACTGAAAATGAGAGAATAATAGGGATGATGATAGTTTTATAATTTTTATCTCAAAAAAATTTTTGTATTCAAATAGTGTAAACAATATTACAAAAAAGTGTAAAAGCTTAAAAAAATGTCAAGTTATAAACGTTTTAATTTAAAATAAGTGTTAGACAGGAACAGCACTATCGTAGAAGTGATGTCACGACTATGTAACTTCATACTAGGGCCGAACATTGTCCGTACGGCGCGACAAGGACGGGAATAATCCCCTCCAAAAAGTTTTAAAGCGTGTATTATCTTCATATTCTTTTCAATTTTCTCATTTTTACTATACCTTCTTTTAAATTACATGAGATAGCCGCTGAACTTTCTGTGTCTCACGAGTCGATCCGTAGTATTTTAAATAATCACTTGGGTATGAAACATGTTGCCGCTCGGCTAGTCCCAAAAGACATGAATTTTCTCCAAAAACTGAATCGCATAATAGTCCCTAAGGACATGCTAGCGTCAACCCTGACCCAACATTAATGAAACGCAATGTAACTGATAACGAGATGTGAGTTTACGTTTTTGCCATGCAAACTAGTCAACAAGCTTCGGAGTGGCGCCTTCCAACTGAACCGAAAAAGAAAAAAACACGCTTAAGTCGATCAAAAGTTAAAGTCATGTTGACTGTTTTCTTTGACTATCGCGGTGTTGTGCACTCGGAATTCTTGCCGGAAGATCAAACGGTAAATACAGAATATTATTTGAGCGTTATGCGGCGTTTAAGAGAGCAAATTCGACGAAAAGGCTAGATTTGTAGAAAGAAAATTCTTGGATCACGATAATGCGCCTTCATCCAAGGCCATCTCAATGTGAACGAATTTTTGACCAATAACTCAATAAATACCATCTGCTCGAGTTTTTGCACCTTATTCACCAGATATATTTCCAGCCGACTAATTAATTTCTCCTAAACTCAAATCACTACTTCGTGGCACCCGTTTTCTTTCGGTAGAAGACATACAGGAAAAACGCGGCGAGAACTAAATCCCAGAAAAAGCGTTTAAAAATGTTTTGATGATTGGATTATTCGTTGGCGTAAGTGTATCATTTCTGAAGGAGCATACTTTGAAGGCGATAAAATAAATTTGGATGAATAACTAAAATGTTGTGTATTATTTAGATCTTTTCCTGGTACTTTCTTGACAGAGTACTATAGTGAGAGATATGGGTAGTAATGTACGACCAACTTGTAAAACAAAAGCCGATCGTATGTCCCATTCAAAATGTTAGTTCGAAAAACGAACTTTGCACAGATAAGTTGTTCGAAATTAAAGGGGGTGTCTACCGAGATGACGACTAACAGAGAAGTATGAATAAAGAAATGTAGCGCCGACCATAAATGCATTAGGATATGGGCAGGAGTATAATGATAATGACTTACCGTATATTTTTTAAACATTCGCAATGTTTTTTCTACGTCAAACGGCGAAGTAAGAATGTCATTTAACACCAATAGGTACAAGCTTTTAGTTGGGGAAAGCACCATAGATTATGAACATTTCACTAAATTATTATTTAAATTAATTAATTAGTCGGTTCAAATCGTTCGGTCTACAAAATTAATGGCGAAGTAATTACTTTTGTCTTACATTAATAACAGGTACATGGTTTGGGATAAAGCCTTTGATTTGTCATTACTTACTACAGATTGATTACTTACTACAGACTAGCAGTCATATTTGGGCCACATTGGCAGAAAAACCTACATTTAATTTTCGAAATAGACTACGGAGGAAACACTGCTCTAGTTGGTAAAAGGGGAAAAAATAAGTGAAGCCCAGAGATGGTAATTCCAGATATCGTCTTGTAGTGTCTTCTAGTGTGCTACTTCTTTTTTTACAATGCAGCAATGCGAAATTACTGTTGTTGTATTTGAAGCGCTTACTGCAGCTTAAAAAAATAAAATAAAAATCAGTGAAGTTTACGCTGACGCTAAATGTATGTCGGCGCGACCATGCATTCGTGTTCGCCGAAAATGAACGCAACCAACACGTGTTCACACGACTTTTTTTGGTGAGGACGCGTTGCGGGGACAGAAACTTACAATAATATACAGTATTTTTGTCTCACGAAGCGACGCACGCTTTACTTTGGGAAACTAAGTGCACGTACACGATTTGAATGTGTGGGCGAAGACCAGTAGCGTCAACACATAAAACACACACAAAAACGCACCCACTCAAACCGACTTCGCCGTTGTCTCGGACAGTAATAAAAGCTCATACGCACAACACACAGCGTATTTGTACACTCCTTGGTAAACACAAGTCAAGCGCGCATCGCTTCGTGAGATAAAAATAATATACTATCAGGTAGAAGGGTTAAGCCGTTTAAAACGGTCAGTTGCCAAAGTCCCTGTATGCTTGCTCTAGGCCTCCGCGTCCCCTACCGAAGCCAAGTTCTCTGAGTACAAGCGGCATGCGTCCGCGGCCACGTCCGGGGCCGAATCCTAGCTCCGGCGCCGGCGGTCTGTCGGATCCGACGGCGTACAAACCGGCACCGGCGACGTCCGAGCCGGACAGTACGAGGTCCGGGTGCCCCACGAAGGGCATCGGGGGACTTTGGTGTGGGCGGGATAACTGTGGACGAAACAGTTTTATCAGACGCGTTACACAATATTTTATAGTATGTTCGCAATTATATTTAACTAGCTGACTCTGCAAACGTTGTTTTTTTTAAAATAGATGTTGGCTGATTCTCAGACCTACCCGATATGCACACAAAATTTCATACAAATCGGTCCAGCCGTTTCGGAGGAGTTTGGTTACAAACATTGCGACACGAGAATTTTATATATTAGAAGTAAAAAGAGGTAGCTTGGTGGACAGTTATGTGGCAGGTTCAAACTGGGCTAGGTAGCATACACACGGCAGCGTACGTACATGTGTGTACAGTGTCACGCCGGCGTCAGCAAAAGCGTCATACGCTTGTCAACAACATCCTACTCCCACTTCCACATACCTATTACGTTGTTTACGTATACGATACGACAGTGTGTCGTTTTTAAGATCAAATAATGTTGACTAGGTAACGTATCTACCTCATTTTATTTATTATATCCTTGCGTGTTAGGGTCGGCATCATATGACGCAGCCGGGGGACAAAATCGATTTTTGTAGACATAAATAAAATTAATAATAATAATTTATTTCAGAAGATAGTGATTCATAATTTTGATACTATAGGATTGTTATTCAAATATTCACCAAAATGCTAATTTTATTAAATAATGAAAGTACATAAATCAAATTATAAAATAAGTATTAATTATTTATTAAATCACAATTATCCTTAAAATCGTTAATATAAAAAAGTTTGAAATCTAGATCTAGATTGGAGATCTTTGTTGCACAGCAGTGGTACAAAAAGCATTAAGTAGTTAATTTTAAAAAACCATTCAAACTTATAAGTTCAATAACAGTTTTTATGTTTTCTAAACTTAGATAATATAACACTGGAGAGGTCTTATGAACACTTCTGGCAGTACCTACAAGAGCAAATATTCTAAAAGTTTTTAAAAACTATTTTCAAATTTATTCAAAATGCACTTCGTAAATCGTTTTCATGGCGCGCGAAAATGCCTGGCTGTGCTATAATAAAAATAAATGCGTTCAAATACGTCTAACTTACATAAAGACAGAATAACCTTCCATAAATGTTTTTTTTTATATAGTTTTAGTCATGTTTCAATTGTTTTTTTGATGTGCTTATTGCTTTATAATTTTTGTTGTTTTTTTTGTTAACAAAACCTATTTAATTATTGAGTACACGAGCGAAGCGAGGGAGTTAATACAAGAATCCTGAATGCAGCGAGGGATTCAAGCTAGCCCAAGGCAAATACACCTTTAGCCCAGAGGAGGATACTCTACTTTTTACACCTACTGTGAGAAAATAATAGCCATAGTACGAAAAACAAAGTATTTATTAAATAAACAAACAGTAAGAATAACATATTTGGAACTAGTTAGTTATATGCAAAATGGTTTTGGATGATTGGCTGTATGCATTTTGAATTTAGAACGTCATTGGAGACGCTCGTGAAAATAGAGTATTTTTTATAAAATGTGATAAACCGAATGTAGTCTAGATAGGTTTTATTATTTATTTATTTATTCACAAAATCCACAGCAATCTTAGCGCAGTTTACTTAAAAAAAATTAACTAATGTTACAGCCAATTATGTAAGTAATGCAAGTTTTAATGTTATTCCATTCCTTTTAAAAATGGTTCGTAGTTATCTAGTTATTCTTACAATATTATGTCTTCGAAAACATGGCAACGATATGAAGAAGCAGTCGTTATGATTTTGTAGGAAATCGAGAATAGCTTTCCTCTTTCTGGCACTAAAGAGTGTTTGTTAGTACTATACTGCCAATTTAGCTGAGCATGTGAGATTCCAAATTCAAATCACATTATTGACCAGCGGGTCATAATGAAATCCAGTACAACATTATTGACCGGCTGTGCCTCCGGCCACTAATGACTCACTTTAGGTTAAGGTTGATTGACATATAATTTGACATTTTCGAGCAGGTTGTGTGAAAACATATTTTTACAACATCACTATTGAGATTTTGAGAGACAATTAACATCTATTGTAACGCAACCACGACTCCAGGGATCTCATGCGTTTGTTGATTATGTCAACATGTATCTAATCACTCAATCCTAGTATAAAAGGCCCACACCGGCAAAATACTCTTTTTTCCGAAACTGTGGTTTTATTTTCTTAAAATTTAACAACTTAAAGCTTTTCGGGCGGGCAGTTTTTTTTGACAGACTTTTTTGTTCAGGATATTGTGCTTTTTGTGCAGTACAATATTATTCTCTAACATTCAAAAATATTCAAAATAATTATAAGGTGATGTTTAGTAAGTAAAGTAACAAGTCATATGAAAATAAATAGAAACGGCATCCATGATCATTTCATGGAGACAAAATTAGCGCTCTACGGGAGTGTCTGTGAGCACGTGAGTGTGTGAGCACATGAGTGTGTGAGCACGTTAGTGAGTGTAGTGCTTACCAGTCCCGCTCTCTGCGCTTGTATTGCGCGCAACAGTGTGAGCGCGTACTGGTGTCGCCGCACGGAGCACTCCAGCTGATGCGCAGATAACATCCACGTCGAGCCGTTGTACGGATATTCTGCTGGCAACAACATTATACAAGGTATAATTGAAATACCTCTAACTTACTAACTGTCTCTTTGGTCAAGCGGTCGCAAGCGCTACTGCTGTACATGGGTTCAATTCCCGGGTCGGGCAGTGTTATTGGGTTTGAGAAATCGGTTTTTCTTACAGTCATTATGATGAAGATGTCTCCGCGGCCGCTGGTGCACCATATTCTGCCAATTTTTGTATGTCGCCCCATGTAAAGAAGAGTCTCGAGTTTTCATTTATGTTGCAGTTGCAAATCTTCAGGTTTTACGAGGTACACTAAGAATAACAGTTTCCTGAAACTTAGTTCGTACTACAAACAGGCCTAAGGGGCCTACGTAGCACTATGTGGCTTTTCAAATTTATCCAAGATCGGCACAAACTACTCATCATTCTATAACCTGTTAAAAAGAAATTTTTACATTTAACTTACATTCCTCGGACACTTTCAAAACAGTTTTGGCATATTTTTTTACATAAGTAAATTTTAAACTAACCTAATGAAATTATGAATGATGATTCATAATTTTATTAGCTTAGTTTGAATGTTTGAAATGAAATTATTCACTTGAACCGTGTGTTGCGCACAGCACGCAAGTACGCGATTAGTCGGGTAAAATGAGAAACAGTTTTGTGAGTTGAAAAGTGCCTGAGACCCTGCGTCGGCGATAATACGCGTAGATCGCGAGAGCGCGGTGACATGCGCACTATACGATCGTGGCAAGCGAACTGGCTAGGCGTCGCGGGCGGGCAGCGAGCCGCGGGCGATATGTTTTGCCAAGCAAATATGACCTTAACAAGAAATGTGGGTAACTTGAAGTCGTGAACTAAATTTATTATTGTTATTACTTTATTTATTTTGTTAGAAAAATGTAAAATCGCAGGGGCGGGGCCTCAGTGCTTATTTATTATAAAAGGCACACAAATAAATGTTATTTAACGTTTTCCGTACGTAACATTCTCCCCCTCAGTGTCGACACGACACTCAAAAACGGTATCCTAAATTAAAATATTACACAACTTATTATCTAAAATATCGCTAACCTGGCTGCAGGACGTTTAAGTAAGCCATTCTTAGTCCTAATGTCGACAACCCTTACGCGACCGTCAGCACCGGGGTACACGGATTGTACGATACCTTTAGGCCAGCAGTTACGGGGGGAGTTAGGGTCAACTATGACGACCATATCACCGATCTTCAATTGCGCACCCTCTTCTCTCCATTTTCGGCGCGGCACTAGATCGGGGAGCACCTCCTTTACCCATCTGGCCCAAAAATGGTCAGCCAGGCGCTGGGAAATACGCCATTGTTTGCGCAGACTTAAATCTTTGTCTGTGAACACTCCTGCGCTTGGTAAATTTGACGACGATCCAATGAGAAAGTGATTCGGCGTTAATGTCTCGTCGTCCCGAGGATCCACGGAAACGTGACCGAGGGGCCGGCTGTTAATAATATTCTCCACTTCAGCTAGGAGAGTTATCAGAGTCTCTTCGTGCGGAGCTCTCTCTTTCAGGACCACCCTGAGGCCGGTCTTGACACTGCGCACAAGTCGCTCCCAAGATCCTCCCATGTGCGGGCTAGCTGGCGGAATGAAGCTCCAGGAAACTCCATTGTTCAGGGCTTCGTTCACAACAGTACTTTTATCTACGGCGTCGTAGGCTTTCCTTAGTTCAATTTCTGCGCCGCGCATATTGGTCCCGTTGTCAGAATAAATCTTCTTTGGCCAGCCTCTACGTGCAGCCATTCTGCGTAAAGCCATAATTAGTGAATCTGCAGTGAGAGACGGCACGACCTCAATATGTACGGCGCGTACTGTTAGGCACGTGAATAGGACACCGTAGCGTTTTGGTCTTGATCTTCCAACTGTGACCTCTATTGGTCCAAATAAGTCGACTCCTGTAACGGTAAACGGCCTTTGGTGATGTGTGAGTCTACCTTCGGGCAAGTCACCTAGTCGTGGCGGCCTTGGATAAGCTTTTCTGATGCGACAGATCAAGCACTGCGTCGCAACTGTACGGATTGTAGGACGTAGACGTAACATCCAATATTTTTGACGCAGTTCGTTTACCACCAACTCGTTGCATCCGTGGCCTACGCGGATGTGATAATACTTGACAATGAGTCGAGCCACGTGATCTTGTCCATCCAGAATCACAGGTGATTTTGTGTCGATCGCTACATCCTTAGCTGCTCCTATTCTTCCACCAACACGAAGTAGTCCGGTATCATCCAATATGGGTGTCAAAGCGCGCAGTCTACTATCGCGTTTTATTTCTTTATTTTGTTTCAACAGCAAGATGTCACTGGAGAAAGCTATGCCTTGAGAGTGTTGAAGCAATAATGTTTCAGCTCGTTTCATCAACTCATCGGTAAGTCCGTTTGTTCTTATCTTCCTGCATTTATCTATGAACAACAAGGCAGTTCCAGCAGCTCGAAGCAATCGCAACCAACTGGAGAAGCGCGTCGGCTCCGGTACAGGTAAGTCGTTTATACTATTGTTATCATTTACTATATTAATTTTTTCTAATATTTCTTCATTGATTTTTATTTTATATTCAGGTTCCTGAGGCCAGCAAGATCGTGATTGATGTAAAAATGACGGACCGGTAAACCACGGTGAGTCGCTGCTAAGTACGTAGTCGGTACTTTTAGTTCCCAAATCTGCCACGTTGACGTCGGTCGGTACATAGTGCCACTCGTCAGCGTTACTTAGATCGTCAATTTCTCCTAGACGATTAGCAATGAAGACTTTATATGTTCTACAATTATTTCTGATCCAGTGTAAAACAGTCGTTGAATCCGTCCAATAATAAACTGAATTTGGTTTTACGCGATGTTCCTTTTTAATATTATCAGCTAATTTACATCCTAATAAAGCACCCTGTAGTTCTAATCGCGGCACAGAAACCGATTTCGTAGGTGTAACTTTACATTTACTTGCGATAAACGCTACTATAATTTGTCCACTGCTCATTTCTTTGCGCCAGTACGCAACAGTCGCGTAGGCGCTCGGCGACGCATCGCAAAATACGTGCAGTTCTAAGTTTTCGTTACTCGCACTCTTATCGCTATCATAAAAATACCACCGCGGGATCCTAATATTATTAATATTTTTACCTTGAGTTATCCAACTCTGAAATAAATTATTTAACTCATCATTTAATTTCTCATCCCATTTTATATTTGTTTTCCAAGTTTCGCGCATTATTATTTTTCCTTTAATTGTAAAAGGTATCAGATAACCATGAATGTCAAAAATAGACATAACAATACATAAAAGTTCGCGCTTCGTTGGTCTTCTTTTTAAGTTTACAACCTCAACTGGTACACGTTTCAAGGTCAAATCGAATCCTAACTCATCGCTAGCGGGGTACCATAATAAACCGAGTGTCCTTTCCGATTGATCTTTATCGATGGTGCAACACACACTGTCACTTAAAGCTTCCTTCGGTACGCTTTCCAGAACATCCGGTACGTTGCTAGCCCAGTTCCGTATTTCGAATCCGCCCTGCTGGTGAATAAAAGAGACTTCCTTAATCATTTGCTTTGTAAGGTCGACTTCGGGCAAACTATCGATGTAGTCGTCCATATAATGTTGCTTAAATATAGCGTCGACAGCCGTCGGATAGGTATCCTTATAATGTAGTGCATTTTTATTTTTAATATGTTGCGCGATAAAAGGCGAGCAGTTCGCGCCAAATATTAATGACGTCATAGCATATTTATTAACGTCCTTAGTGGCTTCATCTGTAAATAAAAACCTAAGTGAATGTTGATCCTTTTCTTTAATTTTAATTCGAAGGAACATATCTTTAATATCTGCAATAACTCCAATTAGATTTTCTCTAAACCTAAACATAATTCCAAACAAGGATTGCAACAAGTCCGGGCCTGTCAATAAAAAATCATTAAGGGAACATCCCTGTGTTCTCGCAGCTGCGTCGAACACTAAACGTAACTTCTTCTTATTGGGGTTATCGACCCCGAAATGCGGTAGGTACCAAACGTGGTCGCTAGACTCCCCCTCGTTAAGCCTCCTGGCATAATTATTGGAAAATAAATGCTGGATACGTTCCCGGTAACGTGACGCGTAAGCGTTGTCGGCTGACATTTTTCTTTCGACTGATTTTAAACGATTATAGGCATTTTGATAAGAATCAGGCATATCAAAGTTATCATATTTCCAAGGCAATTCCACATACCATTGGTTATCAACTAATTCACATGTGTTATTTAATATGGTGACAGCACGCAACTCGTCCGCATTTTGTCGCGGTTGTTTTGATAAACCGATCGAGTCTAACGCAAATGATTTTCTTACTAACTCGTTTAACTCAGAATCACAACAATGTTGCGCGCTTTCATCACTAGCGATACGATCAGCTGACATGTTTATCATATTAATGCTGTTTACGACACCGTGTACACACCACCCTAGCGGTGTCTTCGTAACATAAGGTTCATTTTTTCTATTACCTTTTAAACACAAGATAGGAGCAATAAGATGATAATTATCCTGTCCGATTAACACTTTCGGTTGTGCATCACATTTGCACAAGTCATATTCAATGTAGTCCGAATAATTACTAAAGTCCATACACGATATACGCTGAGTAGGTAAATTGAGTTCTTTCATTTTACGAGCACATAAATTAAAACGTTCACCTGTATTATTAGAAATATCAAAACTTACGTTTTCTGTTTGACACACGAGCTCACCGGAGTCCCATGCACTTCGGGCGCGCATGGTGACTGTCTTACCGTGGAGACCCGCCTGATCAGCGAGGTCAGCAGATATCAGCGTCACGGTGGCACCGTCGTCGAGCAACGCGTGTGTGTGGATATTGTCTTTAGGCCCATGAACGGTTACCGGCACTATTTTTAAGAACACTTTAGGCACTGGCAATTCACTGATATTAATGGACGCACTGGTGTGGGCGTGGGCAACGGTGTCCTCGCGGCGCGACTCGGAGGGCGTGCATGGGTGCACGCGGGCTGCTTCCATCGCAGGGCGCACCGTTTCGGGTTGCGCGCTTGCTGCCGGCTCCGCCGCCGCAGTTCGCGCGGCTGTGGGGGCCGTAGGCGTGGTAGGCTTCGTCCAGTGAAGAAGATGATGATGTGGATGTCCACACTCGCTGCAGTCCGGAGCGCTGCACACGGCGGGTTCATTATGCCGAGCGCTCAAGCACTTGTAGCACAGATGTTTAGCACGTACAAATTGCCATCGATCCCGTCTCATAGCACGTTTGAACTTGACACACATGTCTAAAGCGTGCATCGGAGAGGCACGACAAAACATGCATTTATTATAGGGAGTAGTAGTGCACGCTAACACTGAATGAGTTTTTATGTTATTATGGTCGTATTTCTTTCTTACGTCGTTCTGGCTACGTATGTAGCTCACACCTGAGGTTGCGACGATGGTTGCTTCTCTATATAAAAACTCCGATAGTATTTCCAGTTTAGGTATAGAACTATCTTGTCTCTCGTACGTATACTCGGCCCATTTATTGATAAGGGCGGGCGGTAACTTTGAGAGTATCAATGACGTCGTTTCCGGACTTTGAAGGTATTCCTGCAACTTAATAGCTTTAACAGCTGTGACGTAGTTTTTAACTTTTATTGAGAAATTCACGATCTCCGTGTGGTATGCAGTCGGAAGTGGGTGAATTTTCTTAAATTGAGTAAATATTTTATTAATTATGCACTCGGGTCGGCCGAATTGTATTTCTAGGCAGTCAATTATAGCTTGCGGTGTTGTGTTGCCGATAAGTAGCGATGACACGGCTTCTTTTGCGTCACCACGTAAACACTTTCGTAACCGCCAAATGTTTTCTGCATCGCTATAGCTGCATAGGTGTGACGACTCTTTATATGACTCCTTGAACTGCAGCCACTGCATAGGGTCACCGTCAAACACCGGTAAGTCTTTTGATGTTGCTAGGCGCGCAAGGAGTTCTCTGTTGTTGTCACGAACGTTACTTCTAGCAAGTACTTGGTGCAGCGCCTCCGTCAACTGGTTGATACTGTCGCCACGCGGCGGGCGCTCGCTGACGAAGTCGTGTTGCTGCTCTGTATGGTACATCGGCATCGAATATAATGGGCAGACATTTTCTGCGCGATCGCTTTTAGCGATAGACTCGACGCCATCTTGTTTGTCGAACCACGACTCGACCATTCTCGAGCTTTTCGAGACTGAGCCATCTTGTAGGTCCGCTATATCGACTTCTAGTTTTTTCGAAAGCAAGTCCTTTTGAATTTGTGCACTTTTTTGTGCTAAATCGAGGTCGATTTGTGCTTGAAGTTGAGCCGCTTCATACTCTAGCCTCTTACGGGCCGCCGCCGACGAACACGCGGTTTTATTACTTTTCACTGATTTTACCAGTAACTGTTCACTTTTACTTGTAGTCAGCTGCCCCGTGGCACGTTTACTACGTGTTATAACACCCTTCGGGGGTGTGCGAAGCAGCGACATCCCTGCACACAGGTTTTTAGTCCGACTAAACACGTGGCCGAGATCCTAGATCCGGCTCGACAGGACCACTTAATGTTGCGCACAGCACGCAAGTACGCGATTAGTCGGGTAAAATGAGAAACAGTTTTGTGAGTTGAAAAGTGCCTGAGACCCTGCGTCGGCGATAATACGCGTAGATCGCGAGAGCGCGGTGACATGCGCACTATACGATCGTGGCAAGCGAACTGGCTAGGCGTCGCGGGCGGGCAGCGAGCCGCGGGCGATATGTTTTGCCAAGCAAATATGACCTTAACAAGAAATGTGGGTAACTTGAAGTCGTGAACTAAATTTATTATTGTTATTACTTTATTTATTTTGTTAGAAAAATGTAAAATCGCAGGGGCGGGGCCTCAGTGCTTATTTATTATAAAAGGCACACAAATAAATGTTATTTAACGTTTTCCGTACGTAACACCGTGAAACGAGTTCGTTTAAAAAAAACGTAAAAATCGGCCTACTCTGAAAAAGTACAGCGCGGTCATAAAAATATATATACGCGTCGACATGAGAACCGCCCGCCTTTTGCCGTCGTAAAAATTGGTAAAAGGATAATAATCTGAACAAACTCTGCACAAAATCAAAATGATAAAACATTTTATCTGATACTCATCGCGTCTGGGAAGTTTCGCCTGATAATATATTGCTGATTCTAATGATAATAATTCCATACAGTCATAATGTTTACGGTCGAGAGTCATATTTAAATCAACATACACCTTGGCACTGACCTGTTAGTTGCAAAAAAACGTAAATTTGGACTTTCGCGGGCTACCTTAGTTTTACCCATAAGGCAGCAAAAAAAAAAAATACAATCTTTTAGTCGAAGTCAAATCATTTATTATGCGTCAACATTTACAAACAAAAAAGGTTCTAGTTGCTCCTTCCAAAAGGTAGTTTCGTATGGAGAATTTCCGCGGGCATAAGCTAAAAATAAATAATATTTACCTTGTGTGAGGTCTATCTCTGTTGAGTGTGGAGCCTCGTGTGCCCAGCGTAAGACGTCCATCAACTATAATATTATTAATTCTACTTAAATTCATTGATTCACTGACAAACGCAAAGCCTAAGTGCGAACTTCTCCAATGAAACTGAACGCGATCAGCACGTGCTCAGCGCGTGCGTGTTAAGAGCTTTAGTAGTGTTAACATTCGACAGAAAATAATGGCATAGACAGCTCTTAAACGTAGGTTATGTGCTGATCGCGGTCAGATTCAATGGTGGAAATTCACCCGAAGTCATAGTGTCTAGCATGTCGATTCTGTAAAAATCTCACCGTGAAGACTTGCGTGGAGTGAGCTGTCAGTGTCATTCCGGCTTGACCTAGCATCAGTGGCACTGACTGCTCACTCCACGTTTACTTCACCTAAGTTATCACGGAGAGATGGTTACAGAATAGCGCTACAGAAACATGTTTACACAAGCACAAAGCATTTACACAAGAGTTCCATAAACGAAGAATCAATTATGAAAATGGAATAAAATAAAGGTACGTTATTTTTAAAGAATTGCTATTTGATGAGAAATTAATGTTTATAAATACAGATGACTTACAAATTCAACAAAGCATAAGCAACACGAATAAAATAATAACTTTATAATATTCTCAATGATGGAATAGCAGCTCTAGGTATATTAACAGCTCTATATTACATCTTGTAATCGCGCATTCGTATTTCCGGAAATAGACGATCATTGCCGAAGCGCATACCTTTCCTGGTTAAGTACTACAAGAATCTTTTGGCACTCGGACGACGTTGTCAGGGAGGCGGTTGGTAAACAATCCTGCGATTGTTTTGTGACTTGTATTGAATAATCAAAATGGCTGCGTTGGTTTCGATTCTGATTTGTGTATGAAAAAAAGAAAGTAAGAAAAATTGTTAAGTCTGCACAAGCAAAACGCACATTATAAAAAAAAAAACACAAATTACACACATACAAAGTATCCGAAGGCCTCGTGTTCAGAATTTAAAATATAAAAACTATTTACTTTTTTTTGTGTTACGTACCCTGCGCCTATATGTGCCTGCATACTCCTCCTGGCGCGATGGGTTGCCGGGCTGCTGCAGCCAGTCTCCCATTCTCGGCAGCACCTGCGCCAAATACTGGGCGTTACATGATAAAGAAAAAAAGAACAGAAAGAACACTTACCGAAAACGAAATAATAGCGCGGGCGGCGACGGGAAGAGACACGGTGGATCGCGGGCCGAACTTTCACGCGGACGATGTCGCGGGCAGAAGCTAGTAGTTAGTATAACATGAGTCTGAGATCGCCAAGACCCGAACAGGACTTTGCTCTGCAGCGGGTCAATAATAGGCTGGTATTATAAAGTGCCTGGCTGGGTTCGAGCCTATGATCTACTTGTAAGTCGCAGCCGGCTGTTGGGCCACAACTACGCCAAACACTGTTTCTTGGCAAGTCAAGTTATTCCAAAATGACGACATACAGTGAAACCAGAGAAGGGATGCGCTTCGGTAATCTTCGTGTTTCCGCATTACCACGAACGTCGCGCCTCAGACTAAGCCCCACAGAGGCTAAGCTTCTAAGTTCTGTATAGCCGCGCTCTATCGTATGGACTGTTTCAAAAGCATCTGATGCTAATGTAAACAAATAGATCAGAAAACCCACCTGTGGATAGCAATTTGTAGTGTCACTTACAAGTCACGTGCTTTGATTCAAATCTATTAATCATCATTTGAATACTTATACCCAAAATATTGTAATTATAAATCGCTACAGATAATTTACGTTTGAAAATTTGTTACTTATAATTAAAAATTTTATTATAAAAAATTGAGGCTATAAGCCTCAATTTTTAATTATGGAAAGTCACCAAGACATTAGTGCACCGATCATTGTGCGTTTTTACCAAGCTTTCTAGCGTTACCCAGTCTGGTCGCAACTCGCACCTTGTCACATGTCATTCGAAAGAATTGAAAAGTATTTTGGAATTGCATAGAGTTGTTAATTTCAATTTTTGTAACCATGCAGCTATGTTAACACAAAATAGTTTAGTATTTCCTGGTAAAAGCTCTATATTAGATCTCACCATCGCACTTTTGTTTTTTTGAAGGAAGACGATGATTGCCGAAACGCGTTCTTTTTCTGGTTAATTATCTTTTGGCGTTCAAATGACGTTGACAGGGAGGCGCTTGTTGGTCAACAGTCATGCGATTGTTTTGTGACTTGAATTGAATAATCAAGATGGCTGCGCTAGTTCCAATTCTGACTTACCCTGCGCCTATAAGTGCCTGCATACTCCTCCTGGCCCGACGGGTAGCGGGGCTGCTGCAGCGTGTCTCCCGTTCTCGGCAGAACCTGCATCAAGTGCTGGGTATTACATGAGTATATTTTTTTTTCTAAGACGTGTTTATTTTCTTACGATCAAAAAGCGTACCTGTGGATGCCAATTTTGTAGTTCCTCTTACAATTTAAGTCCTGTAAGGGATGTCGTCACCGTTTTCGGCGCAAGTAGAAGTCCAGGTACCTACTTGACAAAACTTGTGACAAATTCTCGCAACCATTTCCAAGCAGGGACGAAGGCACGGAATTGGGGTCCTCTAACGCAAAAATATGACATTAAGTCATGTGGATTATGGATGCGTTCTGATTCTGGCTTAACAGCGGAGTCACATTGTAACTGTTCCAAGTAGAACGCAGTTCATGAATGCGCCAATGATTCGGTCTTACAAAACATGAATATTCTAGTGGAGGTCATTAACTCGAGGAGACTCATAACAACGCGATTCAGAAAACTTACGTAATGCGAAAGCGCCATTTAGTATCGAGCAGCGACACTTTGTAGTGTCTTTATAACGTAATAGGTAGCACTGGCGAGTTGTAAATAAGCTTTTTTAAAGTGCTTATTCAAATGGAATAATCAATTTCTTAAATAACTTAGCCCGAAATATTAAATTAAAATACTTACCTCGTACCTCCAATGCCCCTCGCGGCGCGGCGGGAAGCTGTGCGGCTGCTGAAAGTCCTCGGCAGGTGGCAGCTGCTCCCACCGTAGGTCCAGCTGTTCTGCGACAGGCTCCAGCTCCAAGTGCCCCAACTTGAATGAAAGCCAACAATTTAGACGAAGTACTAATTACTACTCCTTCCATCCCGATGGTAGTGCGCATGCTAGCTTAGCGCTGGTCATTCAAGCGAACCTGAGAAATTCACCGATATAACCATATTCTATAGTGCATTTACAATCTAACTCTGTAAGATTGAAGTACCGAGCAGGCCCTATTAAACTATCCTCATTGTACTGTCCATCCAGACACAAAATAACTGCAGAAATGTTGAAAACCTACTTCAATACTGTTGGACACAGGTTTATGGTGGTGACTGGAATGACAATCATACATTTTAGGAATCCCGCTTTACCAGCACTGACGGACGTGAACGGGAGCTGAAACGATGTTTTCATGAGAACCCTAAAACGTCATCCTATCTGCGGGAATGCTTCTCCTACGCCCTTCCTTTTGATGCGCCTTGCAGGTCGCACCTTAGAAATCTCCTCAAATCCCCTCCCCACTCAACCGACTTCTACTCCTACTCTTTTACTGTGACGCGGTTCGGTTGAGGAATTAACTTCCACCTGATAATATGAACTGCCAAACTGTTGCAGTATTTAAAAGAAGAGTCAAAGAACACATTTTCCACTGTGTCATAATTGCATTTTTATTTTATATATTACATTCACCCCGAAAGTTTGTGAGTATGTATAGATGTTTGTTAAGGTACGAACAGACGTGCACAAAAAAAGCGTGCTTTTATGCTTGCTTAAAGTTAGCATGCTCATGCAACTGTTCACATTTGCCAGCAATAAGCATGCTTGCTTGAAGCATACTTATAAATATGCATGCTCAAAGCAAACGTACCGGACAGACGTGCTGCTATTTGGCACCAGTCTCTTGGACAAAATGGATGTACAAAGATATACTGACAGTGCTATCCATACAGAACTCAATAAAATAATTATACTGCTTGCAACGGAATTGTGTAAGAACATTTTGATGAAAAAGAAAAAAAAAAAAAAGAAGAATTTGGGTTCGTATTTTTTTATTTTTTTTATTTATTTATTTATTTGTTCACCAACGATTTTTCACACAAGTTATATGCTAAACATTACATGCAAAAGTGTATGCAACAGTGCAACAATCACTTAAAGGTAAACTCCGCATGCATAAACGAGCTGTACAAATAAAAAAGATTTTAATCTAGATTGACATTACATATATATTTTTATGATGTATGACGAGTGCAAATAACGACAATTACGATTTATTTAAATAATAATTAAACATTAAACAATGTAGGGTACTTATTTTATGTAAAAACACACACACATCTATTTTATGAGGTTTTTAAGTTTGGCCTTCAATTTGCCCAAACTTTCGAAGTGCACATCGATTTGATCACTACAGCTATTTATGACTTTGCATAACCTTGCGAAGGGGGAATTGGCGCCAAGAACCGTTCTTCTTTGTGGTGGACAGAGTGGTGTTGTGGCACTGCGAGGAATTCTTGAGGGAACACGGAAATTAAAGTATTTGAGGGCAGTCAATTTTATGGTTCAGTACTTTGCAAACAAACAATGCGTCGGCGATTGTCTAGCGAAACCATTTTAAAATGTTTCAGCCTGTTACTGTACGAATGTAATTTTTTAGTTATTCCGCTAGAAAACGCCAGGTGCCAAAGAAAACGCTTTTGAACGCGTTCTAGACGCAACGAGTGTGTGGCATAGTGTGGACGCTAAATCACGCTACAATATTCCAATATGCTTCGAATTAAGCAATTATAAAGCATGATTTTAGTTTTACAACACTTAAACTGTTTGGAATTCCTGATAACAAATCCTAGCATTTTAGAGGACTTGTTTATTATATTGTCCAAGTGTGGAATAAAAGTTAGCTTTCGATCAAACGTAAAAACGTAACGTAAAAACGTAAACGTAAAGTTCTGCAATTTTTACTCCGTCGATATAATAGTCTTGGTTTATGAGATAATGCTTTCGCGTGTATTTAACATGGTAACATTTGCTTGGATTTAGATGCATTTTGTTGGTTTGACACCATTGCACAAGCCTTTCTAGATCACACTGTAGGTCAGAGGCATCATCTTTAGTTTTGACTATTTAAAAAAAAAAAATGTCGTCGGCATTTATAAAGACAACACAGAATCGAAAACAATTGGGAATATCGTTTATAAAGAAATTAAACAAGATTGGCCCTAAGTGAGATCCCTGTGGCACGCCAGACAAGATATACCGTAAGGTTGAACGAAAACCATTGATGACCACATAGAAAGATCTATCCACAAGATATGAACTCAGCCATGAAAGTAATGATCCGGTGATCCCATATGCTCGTAATTTACTTATCAATATTCCATGAGACACCTTATCGAAAGCTTTACTAAAATCTGTGTATATGACATTTGCTTGGTGACCCGAGTCTATTGTCTTCATCAATAATTCGGTAAACAGTATTAGGTTGGTACTTGTGGATCTAGACGCCACAAAGCAATGTTGCTATTCGCTTAAGTATAGCTTTAAATGACTCTGAATGTGGGGGCAGATCAAAGACTCGAAAATTTTAGCCACGGTTGATAAAATTGATATGGGTCTGCAGTTGGAAACTATGTCGTCATTGTCTGACTTGTGGATGGGAACAACTTTCGCTACCTTCCATTCTGAAGGAAAAACCCCAGAAGCTAAAGACTTATTGAAAATCAGTGACAGTGGTATGACCAACTCGGCTGCACACTCGTGAATAAAAATAGGTGGTATTCCATCTGGCCCGGTGCCCTTATTGCAATCCAGGTTATTTAACTTCTCGTATACCGCCTCACAGTCAATAACTAGACATAAACTATAATTTTGTAGGTTATTTAAGTATGCATTATTATGAACATTGCCACCATCCTCAGCAGGGCTATAAACAGAAGAAAAGTAAGATGCAAAAAACTCTCATATTTCTGTTCCGTCAGATGAAGTAGTGTTACCATCTGTCATAGACTAAGGATACATGCTAGCCCCCCCACGTTTAGCTTTTATATAACTCCAAAACAATTTGGGGCTATGTGTGAGTTCGTTCGCAAGGTCGTCGCAGCGTTTACTGATTATTTTTAATTCTATTTTGTCTAATGGGTTTTTATAAATATTGTAGCGTTTTCTGTTTTTTTTTTTTATTTAACATTTTGATAAGAGTGCGGCTAAACCATGCTGAAAATTTGCAATTCTTGGGCACTTTAGTAGAAATAAACCTTTGTACAGCTGTAATAATGTCGTAAAATACCTGCACCATCCCATTGACGTCATGCTGTCCCTCAAATAATTCCTCCCAGTTGAGTTCTTTTCAGTAATTACGAATGGGTACGTAATTTGATATAAGAAAGTTAGGCATTCCACTGACAACATTGTATGGAAGTTTGGCTTCCTTAGCTAAAGATATGAAAATATCCAGGGGCGGATGGTGCTGATCAATATTACATAGTGAACAAATACTTTGGCTTACATTACACAAAGTATGATTACACAATACAAGGTCAAGTATCCGACCGGATGTATTATTTAGGCTGTTAAATTGATTAAGCCTGTTAACTTGCAAAAAATCCAACAAAGCTTCACAAGTATTAGTCAGCTTGAGTTTGTAATTCGAAATACAGACTTGTTTCCAGTCGACATTACCCAAGTTGAAATCGCCTATGATACATACGCTTGATTCGTTAAGTTGTTCAAAGGCCGCATTACATTTATCTAAGACATTTTCCAAGGAGGATATACGAACAGGTGTGGCAGGTATACTGCACAGAGAGTCATTCGACGAAAAGACTTAGCTACGGGATAATCCAGGGTAACCCAAAGGTCCTCGCAACTACTCTCGAAATACGCAGCGCGTTTAGAGTTTATTTTTACATTGACAGCTATTGCCCTCCCCCGCCTTCTTTACCACTATGTATGCAAGAATTTTCTCTATCTCTCCTGTTAACTACATATCTGTCGTCAAATAGCTCACTGCTACGGACGGAACTGTTAAGCCAAGTCTCCGAAAGAATGACAACATCGTAGTTATTACAACATATATTGCGATAGACCATGTGCGTTTTTGTTCTTAAACCTCTACAGTTCTGATAAAATATTTGCAGGCTATCGAATTTTGAGAAATAGTATTTTCACAATAACGTGCATTTTTACTTTAGCCGAGCGAGAAAAAATCAACTTATTTAAAGAGTCAAGGTTCTTTATCAAAATATGTTCAGCTTCGGCGGACTTCCTGACAAAACTTCTCCCATTTTTTCTTTCATTTCTAGCTTTCCCTTTTTGTTTGACTATCTAATTAGTTTTCACCGTTTATTTTATTCTACTTTCAGTACTTATTCCTGAACTGAAACCATGCCTGTGATGACCCGCAAGGCTGCAAATCAGGAGTTGGAGCTTAAAATTAAAACAACCCTACAAAATCTTAAGGCTTCAAACAGTAAATGTGAACAGCTGTTACAGGATATAGAGGATAGTGAGAAAGAAGTCGAGAAGGTTGTTTACAAAAATACTAGCTTAAAACAGGAGCTAGGAGACCTACATCGACAATACCTGGATGTTGTTGATGAACGGGACAAATTGCGGTTAATTACAGATGGTTTCAACAACTGCAGTGACTTATATGAGGAGGCTTTGCATAAGGTTAGGGACCTAGAAGAAGAATTAGTTTATGCAAATGTGTTAAATTCCAGAAACAAAAGGAATGTTCTCAAGCTAAGGAAACAAATAACTTATACAAGGAATTATTTCATAGTAATTGCAACCCTAAGTCCTTAATATCAATAGACCTTACTGAAGATTCTATATTAAAACATAATAATAGTAGTTATAAAGTAAGTCAAAATAAAATAAAAAAATATGCAAAACTAAATAAAATCATAAATAAATGCAATCAATTTAGGAATCAACAAAAACACAGTTGCAATAATATTAAACCAAGAAAAGAACGTGGTTTTCTTAAAAGTAAATTAAATAACTATCAAATTAAATTAGAAGACAGTAAAAACATTTATGAGATTGATACTCAACGCTTGCAGTCTGAAATTCAGGTACTGGAAGAGTCAATTCATTCACTGTATACTAAGTATGTAAGGTCTGAAAAACAAATTCAGGAGCACATCCTTGCTGCAAATGAGTTAGTGGACATGTGCAATTCTAAAGCAGTCAAAGTGGACCTGCTGGCCCTCAGCGGCCCTCAATGTGCATTGCAAAGGAGGTCCGAACTTGGCAAGCTCCAACCTGAGGCAACGGAGAACCCTTCCCAGTCAGGACTTGCTCAGGTTTCCATTCCTAATATAGATACACCAGATATTGAAGAAGGTCCAGTGCAAGTAGTGCAGACGGAAGCTAGCTCTCTCCCTTGTACTAGTAAAGTTTGTTACTGCTCCATTATGTTTTCTGATAGTTTTGGAAAATGGTTAGGAAAATTACTTAGCAACAACCTGAGTCATTCTTTTCAAAACTTCTGTATGCCACAGACTTCCTACACACAAATAATGTCTTCAATAATTAGGAATGAATATGATCCAAATGGCATTATTACAGTACTTATAGGTAATAGTTATAATGTAACAAAAGATGACATCACTGACAGTGTCACCAAACTACTAAAGTTAAATTGCAAGAAAATAACTTTGTATGCTTTCCCATACTTTGAGCACTTGTCAAATACAACTACATTCACTTGTTAAATAATTATATGCATTTCTTAGTTAGTCACCATAGTGACAAGTTTCTATTTTTTGACACCAACATTTTTGTTGATAAGCTAAGGTCGACTAGAGATACTGTGTATCTGCCGATTAGTTTTAGACGTCAAATAGCTAGAGCTTTTATAACCCAGACATAAGTAGTATGTCGAAGTCACCTTTAGTTAGCACCACAATTAGTAATAGTACTAATGTTGAGGTGTTTAGCTTAGATAATTTAAACTAGTTTTTAAGACAACAGAAGGTACCACTAATAGTATAGTTCCACTTAAAGACAAAAAGGTATTTTCTAGCTCTACAATAGTTAACTGTAGAAAAGGGGCTAAGCAGAAATCCTTGAAATTATTTCATCAAAATATTCAAGGTTTTAACTCCAAACAATTGGAAATTGAATTGTTTTTAGAAAAAACAATGTTTGACATTATTTGCATAACTGAGCATTGTTTAAAAGATTCGGAAATGTTAATTAATTACGAGCATTATAATGTGGCCAGTTGTTTTAACCGAAAATCAATGCTGCGTGGTGGTTCACTAATCCTAATTAAAAGTTGTATAAAATCAAAAGCTCGTAAAGACATAGTTGAACTATCGGTTGAACATAGCGTTGAACTGTCTTGTGTTGAGCTAGATAAGCATGTTATAGTGTGCGTTTACAGACCCCCAAATTATCAAAACTTCTCTATATTTGAGTCAGTAATGGAAGATGTTTTGGCTAAACTTGCAACTGGTAATAAATCAGTTATTAGCTGTGGAGACTTTAACATTAATATGTTAGAAAATAATTCAAATACCAGTAGATTATTGAATTTGTTTAAATCATTCAATTTGTCAAATGTGTTTTTGGAACCAACCCGAACAACTACAACTACTGTTTCATGTATTGACAATGTATTTTTTTGCTGCGACTATTTAGATAAAGCTATCGTTAATTTTCTCCCTTCAGATCACAGCGGTCAAACCGTAACTCTTGAGTCCAACATAGCGATACAAAAAGTGCAGATACAATCCAGACCAATAACATCTGTTAATTTAAATAAATTTAAAAGCACTTTAATTTGTAAGTTAAGTAATCAGGACCTTACAATGAATAATGTTAATATTTTGTATAAAGAATTCTTTTCGGTAGTTCAAACCGAGTTTAATAATATTTTTAAGAAGAACACTAAAAGTATCAGCCCTAAGTTTTTATTTAGTGACTGGGCAACTAAAGGACTTAGGAAAAGTAGCGAAAAACTTTTCGAGCTGTATGGCCTTAAGCCTTATATTAACACGGAAACTTTTAATAAGTATGTTGCTTCTTACTCAAAAAAATTTAAGAACACTTGTAAGGCAGCTAAAGCCTTATACATTAGCAACAAGGTAAAATTAGGAGACAGTAAAATAAAGACGGTTTGGAAAATTATCAATAATGAAACGAACAGGATCAAAAAGCAAAATTCTGAATACACACTGGAGACGTCACGTGGTCTCATTTGCGATAGCAAAAAAGTTGCTCAGGAATTTGTGAATTTCTTTACCAGTGTCCCACTAAAAACCACTGAGTTCTTAAATTCTTCGCCCTCGCTTGCTTTTGATTTAATGAGGGCGAAGGTTTCAGCCTGCCCGATTGAATTTAACTTTAAGCATATTAACCCCTTAACAGTAATAAAATCTTTTAAGCAAATCAAGATCAAATTGACCGAAGATCTTTGGAGAATGTCTATTAAAGTCTGTACCTCCATAATTGAAACTATAGCACCTTACTTAGCCTTAATATTTAATTTGTGTGTGGATCAAGGAGTCTTCCCGGATCTAATGAAACATAGTAAGGTAATACCACTTTTCAAATCCGGGGACAGTAAAGACACTAATAATTATAGACATGTGTCCGTTCTGCCGGTTTTCAGCAAGGTTTTTGAAAAGATAATGCTTAATCAGATGCTCAATCATTTTAATACTATTAAAATCCTTCACGAGCAACAGTATGGTTTCACCAAAGGGCGTTGTACGACCGACGCTGGTGTTACCTTATTAAAACATATTTTTAACGCGTGGGAAGAGGCTCAAGACGCCATAGGAATCTTTTGTGACCTCTCCAAGGCATTTGATTGCGTCGATCACGAAACCCTGCTTTTGAAACTTGAGCATTATGGACTTGGAAAACTTGCGCTCAGTTTAATAAAATCTTATTTAAATGATAGACAACAGCAAGTTCAAATAAATAGTGTCAATTCACTTGGTTTAAAAGTAAAAATGGGTGTTCCACAAGGCTCGATATTGGGTCCTTTCCTCTTTTTAGTATATATTAATGACCTATTCCATTTATTAATAAATCAACCACAAATGGTGTTATTTGCTGACGATACGTCCTTAATTTTTAAGGTAGATAGACGTGCTTCAAATTTTGACGAGGTAAATAACGCCCTACTGCTGGTCCAAAATTGGTTCACGGCTAATAATTTAGTACTAAATGGAAAGAAAACTAAGTGCATAAGATTTTCTTTACCAAACGTTAAGAGTAGTGATTGTGATATTATTGAATCAAGAGAAACTAGAATTCGTCGATAAAACGTTTTCTTGGGGATCACGCTCGACTCAAGGCTACAATGGGGTCCTCATTTAACATCTCTAGCACGACGGCTAAGTTCAGCAGCTTACGATGTCAGAAAAATCCGTCAATTTACTGATGTGGATACCGCGAGGCTGGTCTATTTTAATTACTTTCATAGTATCATGTCTTACGGTATTTTACTTTGGGGACGGGCTGCTGACATCGAGTATATTTTTATTCTGCAGAAAAGAGCCATCAGAGCCATATATAATCTCCGCAGGCGCGATTCTCTAAGGGAATTGTTTAAGGATATTAACATCATGACTGTACCTTGTCAATACATCTATGAAAACATCATGTACGTAAGAAAAAATTTACATCTTTACAGTAAAAGAGGTGAAAAACATAATTATAGTACTAGAAATCGGGACCTATTAGTTCAACCACGTTTCAGACTGGCTAAAGTAGACTCGTCTTTCATGGGGTACTGTCTAAAATGTTACAATAAAATACCTCCCCACATACTTCAACTGAATGAGTCAAAATTCAAATCCTTTGACAAACGCACACTATGCAGGCAGGCGTATTATAGGTTAGGGGATTACATAACTGATAAAAATGCCAGGCTTAATGCTGGTCCTGCTCCACACTACAACTAATTAATTGACATTTGAAACACTGTTGAAGCTGCTGAAGATTGTAAGAATATATTTGCATTATATAAACTCAATCTCCTTTTTATTATATAGATGCATTGCACAGATGTGAGTACTTTGTACTATAGAGCTACCATTTACCGGGTAATTTCATAGATTGACTTGAATGTGCCTTGGCCGCTTGATAGTATGTCATACTCACTCAAATGTCTCGCTAACGGTGGCGCGTATGTCGGATCATTTAGCTCCCTTCAAAATGGTTGAGCTGAATGGTGCGGATCCATTTGTCATGTTCGTGATCGGGCGCCGTCATTTGGGACTGGTCATCTCTTAGCTGCCACGGCTTATTTTAATTATTAATTTGCTGGATTGTTTTTAATTATGTTTTGCTGCACTCTGGACGCTTTTAACGTGTACGGTTTTTGTACATCGTTCTCACTTATAGTGTCAACATTAATCGATGTATCTAATATATTTGTAACAACAATATTATTTAAAAGAGTGTCCATGGAGTTTCTTGCCCGTTCTTCTCCATAGTGACCTACTGCGCTTTGGAATGGGCAACTAGCTTCATATTTCTGACTGACCGATTCCTTGACAATTAAAAAGTGCCTGTAAATGGTTTAATTGAAATAAATGATATGAGTTTGAGTTTCATTGAAGACTACTCAAACAGTAACTAAAAATTATTGAATTTTGATTTTATTCATTAATTATGTATTATTATTCTATACAATGTTTTATGGCTAAACACTCGCCGGAAAAAGTGGAGAGAAATGAAGAATATTTAAATAATTTAAAGTGTCCTGTGTGATGCCGAATAAATGCAGCACCTATAGTTGACGCTGACTCATTTGCCTCATATTTCGAAGCATCAGTATAAAAGACCTCAGCCCCTTGTGCATTATTTAGCAGAAATGAGGCAAGTTTACCATTCGGATCTGAACTGTTACAGAAATATTTTAGGTTTAAATATAAATCGAATGTGCAGGATATGTTTAAATATTGCGTTCGACATGTTTAATCTTATTATAGCCTTCTATGATGTTCGGTATGGGACGCGAACCCAAAAGTGATTCCCATCTGATATTAGTTTGTAAAGATCTTTAATTTTAGGAATTAGAGGATGAATACTAGATTGAAACACCTTAATTAAGTTACGGTCACACAGATATTGATGTCTAAGATGTAGGGGAGGGTCAGCACATTCAACCTGTAACGCCATAACTGGAGTGCTCTTCATTGCACCTATAATAATGCGGAGACATAGATTGTAATCGATCAAATTTAAGCAGCTCCGCTTTACTGACTAAAGGTAGCGAACACGTTCCAAATTCTAAAGTACTTTTAACCAAAGCATTATATACTAGTCGTAACGTAGAAGGATGAGCCCCCCACCAAACACCTTCAAGAGCCCTGATCAAGTTTATACTTTTTTCACATTTACTAATAATATGTTTAATGTGCGAGAAACCATTGAATTTAGAATTGAGTTTACACCCGAGAAATGTTACTTCGTTAGAATTTGGAAGAGTAAAACCAGTGACTTTTATAAAAATCGAAGGAATATTGCGAATGCAAGTAAAAGGGACAGCGACACTTTTCTTCACCGACAGTTGTAGGCGATGATAATCGAGCCACTCTACCATACTAGTCAAAGATTTTTCGACATTATTAGCCGCTGTTTCAATTGATGAATGAGAGGAGTATACTAAAATATCATCAGCGTATTGTATGATTAAGCATGGATATATAACTGCTTCTAAATCTTTTAATAAATATCATACAATAATGGGCTTAAAACTGAGCCCTGGGGAACACCGTTCCACAAAACTCTCGAAGGACGAGGACAACCAGCAACTCGAACTGTTACAGTCCGATCCGAATATAGATTAAAAATAAAGTTGGAAAACTTTGAAGAACTTGTAATGCTTCCAGTTTTAATTTTAAAATGACCAAATCCACGTTATCATAAGGCGCCGCTATATCCAAAAAAAGCCGCTACCATCGATTTATTCTGACTAAAGGATAACAAAACATCTGTAGTGAAAATATTTAAATTGTCTGCTACTCCTTTCCTCTTCTAAAACCAAACTGTTACTGGGGTAAAATATTATTGTGCTCAAAGTACCATTCAAGCCTCATTTTAATTAGGTGTTCCGCAAGTTTTTCCAAACACGCTAGATAAGATACCGGTCTGTATGATGAAAGATCTGAAGAATCCTTACTAGGCTTTAAAATTGGGATAAGAATATGCTTTTTCCAAGAACTGGGAATAATCCCGGAGTCTATAATAGTGTTAATACTATCTCAAATAAATGCTAAAGTATCATCTTTACAGTTACTAATAAAGGAATATGGAATGCCATCCTCTCCAGGAGCAGAATCCGACACGCGTTTTAAAACTAGCTTAAATTCATTTATTGAAAAGGGACTATTCACAGAAACGGATTTTTTTCTGATTATTGACTGTATATGAAGGGGATTTGATTTAAATTAGGAACAGAAGAAGGGGCAATTTTAGAAATAAATGGCGTAACCCAGTCGAGGGAGAAGGAAGATTGTTAACTGATCGCTTTGGAACATTTGAAACGTTTTACATTTTTTAAAATTAATGAAAGCGGGGAGTCGGGAGAAAGAAGAACAGAAACCATCCCTCTAATTGCTTTTTCCGCAAAAGCCTTTTGGTCGCAGCTGTTGTATTTTTAAAAAGAATGCATGTCAAGGTTGTCTTTACATAAATTCTCTGCCTTTTTTCACTTTTTTACAGTTTCAGTACAATCCTTATCCAACCAAGGCGGCGAAGGGATTTTACCGTTGGAAAGACATTTAATGGGAAAAAATTCATCAACATTTTCTCGAGAAACCTGCGGAAACTCCTTAACTCTTTCATCTAACCCGGAACTATACGATTCCCAGTCACAATTATTAAGTTTGTATTTTAATAAGGGAGGCAGTGGTGGAATTCGGCAAATCGACGTGGCTTTTGAGAGGAGAATTGGATAGTGGTCGCTGCCATGTGAAGTATTCAAACGTTTCCACGTAAAGCTGGGGAACAAAGATGAACAACATTATGAAATATCGACATAACTCGGAGACTGCCCCGGAACAAAAGAGTGTAGGAGAACCATCATTAAGCACACATAAGGCCAAATCATCAATAAGTTCTGCTATGCAAACTCCAACACCATCGTCATTAGGAGCACCCCAAAGACTATGATAAGCATTGAAATCCTTATAATATAACCGGAGAAAGAACTAATTGAATATTGCGCTTCAAAACCAATATATAACAGATGGATCCTTACGAGCTATATATATAGACACATAAGTTATGCCACCCACACGAATGGCAACTGCATTCAAGATATCGTTGGAAAATGATGGCAGTTGGATGGATGAGAAAATACAATTTTTAATAACTAGAAAAGCAGAGCCACCCCAACCATCAGCTCTGTCATCTCTAATTATGTTAAAAAAAACCTAGAACTTGGTTTCAACCAGGTTTCGGATATTGCTAACAGAGAAATGTTAAATTTGTGTGTTAAATAAATAATTTCCGATGATTTAGAAGTTAAACTTCTAAAGAACTCCACTGAAGTTCCACTGAAGAACTTGTTCCATGTTTTAAATGATTGTAAATAGAAAGAGTAATAACGTTAATTAATTTTACTGCATCGTGGTCCGGTAAACAAGAATTTGAAATAGTACTCACTAATGTGGCTAATAAATTATTGATGTCTTCATTATCTGTATTTTAACATACTCAGCACTATTGAGAAGAGCACCACCTGTAATTGAAGATGGAACATTGTATTCCTTAATTAAATTATTATGAGCAACTTTATCATAACCTTTTTGTAAAGGTTTGTTTGGTTTTATTTTTCTTGTTATTGTTTTTGTAAATGAAAAAGACTTTAAAGGACTAACACTAGGAGGCTTAGTGTCTGAAATGGCTTCAGTGGAAACCACCTCTGAGAATAAACTTTTGCTTGGTTGAAATAATTTTGATGCTTCTACTCGCAATGAGATATAAAAAACCCGAACATTTCCAATGGGGAAGGCAACTGTCAAAGTGGCGCTGTATACGATTGTTCCAAATTATCTGTCAAATTGTATAGCATCATTGTTATAAAATATGTTCACAAATAACGTAGAAATTACAAAGTGTTGTGTAATTGGGTGTTAAAACGTAGGCCAACACAAATTTCCAATAAATCGTATTAAAAGAAGAAAGTGGATAGCTGCCGTTAGGATTAAAAACTGAGCCTACTAGGACTACGAGGTTATGTCGAGATCATTTTCATGAAAAATATTACCAAACATTAAGTGTGAGTACAGGTGGGTGTTATAAACGATAGTTCTTTTATTTAAGCTAATATCTATATGGCTAAATTGTTAACATTACGAAATATATTTAAATACTTATCATTGTTCATCTTGTTTTAAGGTTTGCCCTGTGTACACAAACTTTTAAAGAAAGAAGCAGTACCAAGTCTCTTTTCATGGAACCAGAAAAGGATATCAGCCAGTGCTAGTGTGAGAGACGAAAGACATGCTAAAAGAAACATTCAAAAGAATCTTTTCCAACATCTTTCAAGCAATTAAAACCCACATCCTTCTATTTCTCAGAATCCACAATATAATGGAATACGAAAGAGAGTTAGAAATTTCTTCTCTTGTTACACCTGTTGATTCACATAAATAACTTTTAGGTGTTTTTATTATATTATAATAATCTTTATACAGATATTTATTCATAATTTCAGCCTTTAAATTGTTATTGTAAAATAATCTAACTTTATAATATGTTTTCTATGAACAACTCATCTTTTTCAATATAAATAAATTACAGAATTTTCTGCCACTGCAGTACATTTGTTCTTGTACTTGAAAATCATATAGGCATATATTTTTTTAAATAGGAATTCCCCATTTTGACTATGTATATAAGGTACAGATTCAGGGCTAATAAGTTCGTTTCTGCTTACATGCCATGCCATGCCATGCCACCCTGGTCATCTATCTTGATGTCAACTTGATAGTTGAGTTTTTTCATTGTTTTCTTGACAAATCCTTTTATATAAAAGTGATCATTGATAAATGCGGATCTTATCAATATGAGGAATCCGTCTTCATATATTTTTTCTGATGCATCTGTTTTTTGTTGAATCTTCAAAATGACAGAAATATTTCGTATTAGTAAAATAGGAACTACCTACCATCACATAAAATAAAACCGATAAGAAATATTGTCTTTCAAGCGGAGGTAAAATAGAGTTAATATTTATGTCATGGTACATCTCCAATGTTGGATTTGGAGAGAGTTGTGGTGTACTAAAGTTAAAGTTTTTGTCATACAGCTCTTACCTGGAAAAATATAACCAATTATTCATGTCTCTTTAACTCCAAAAGTAAAAAGAACTATTACTTAAGTAATGTTATGCATTAGTTAAGCTGTTGTAAATATAATCCTGAATTTTGATTCAATAATCTTAACTTATATACATACAATACATGACAGTATTCACCAACAATAAAAATTTAAAAATATATAATAAATATGCATACTAACGACTAACAAGTTATTTAATTATTCGTTCAAACATTGTAAGCGTATTGATTTCAAAGGTCTACGTTGAACTAGGTCTAGGCAAATAGCTCCTAAAAAGTTTTTTTCAAGAGTCCTACCTTTCCACTTAATCAGCTTTTCTACGTTTAACAGACGCCCCTCTTCTCTTTAACTCGGGTTTAAGTTCAAGCAAGCTCCAAGTAGAATACGTTTTCGCGTCCATGTTATCAAATAAACTACACTAACCGCCACAATGTTCGTTTTTTTCGTTTGTTTACACGATTCAAGAAATGTCATACTGACGCCATTGGGAACAACTGTACGCAGCGCCATCTGAGATTAGCTTTAACTTAGAACAGATTCGAGGCTTGTCGTAATGGGGATGCCCATTACGACAAGCCTCGAATCTGTTCCAAGATTGAAGGATGTTCGTTTGCGTGTTCGATGCTGGGAGTGTTGAAGTGATGGGTTGAATGTTTGAAGGTGAACAATTGTAGGTTTGTGTGTTCTAAGCTGGGCGTCTTGAAGTGATGGGTTGAATGTTTGAAGGTGAATAGTTGTAGGTTTGTGTGTTCGAATTTGGAAGTACAGATAAATTAGGATACATTTTTCGACGTCTAGCCGGAGTCAAAATTGCTTGTATTTCATTTTGTACGCCTAATGCTCCGGACAAAGGAAGTTGCCGCAGTTGAGACGCTACGTTCAATCCAAAAGTTTAAACTCATCTTCTGCGTTTCGGTTGTTTATCGCGGAAGATATATTTTGTAAGCGATTTAGAGCCTCAGCAACACCAACTATTTTGCCTATTTTTTCACTTTTTTTCGCCTTCCTGAATAATCGTCAGATGGGCGTGATTCCTCAGAGATCGACAACGACGGTGGCGGTGGCGGCGGTGTCGGTGTCGGCGGTGTCGGTGTCGATTTAGTACCTTGTGTTGATGTATCTGTCTCCTGTAAAAATAATATTAGTAAGGTTCTTATATAGGTACTTGTACTTAATTTGTTAGGCAGTCGCCTGCAGATAAAACGGACCCCCAACGCTCACTGCTTATAGTTTATTTGTAAGGCGGGAGGGGTCCGTTTTATCCTTGATAAGAATGCTTGGAAACATGCTGGTCCTGCTCCATAGGACAATCTCTAGATTCTATACAATCTCTAGAGATCTCTAGGCTAGACAAAATCATACTATTTGCTTATTGTATTGTATATTTGGTTATTTTTACTTTACTCACACACTGTATTATTCCAAGTTAATATTTTAGGAAAATCATATATTTTTTACAATTGTTTGTAAATATGTGAGCACAATGTACCTATCACGTGATTAATTTATATACCTTTGCTTTATTTTTAATTTTTTTGTACCAATAGTGGTATAGTATTTTTATTCTTGGTGCATCGTCTTCACATATAGAAATATAATTAATGTATACAAAATATTGTAAAACATTTTAAAAGAGTAACGGTGGAGTTTCTTGCCACTTCTTCTCCATACGAAACTACTTTTTGGAAGTGGCGCCTAGAATCAGTTCCATTTTTAATGTAAATTTTGACGTTCAAAAGTGCCTTTTTATGGGCCTATTTGAAATAAATGCTTTGACTTTGACTTTGACTCTGCAGGCGACTGTACTTATACATACTTGTGTAAAATGTTTTAAGATAATTTTGTTGTTTTATTTCAGATTGCTTGCTATGAAGAATGGAAACGCATTGAACATGGATTTCGAACGAAATGGAATTTCCCAGGATGTGTGGGAGCGATTGATGGAAAACATATAAATATTTTTTCTCCTGATGACTCTTCAGATTACTACAACTACAAAGGTTCTCACAGCGTTATACTCCTGGCATTAGTTGACCATGATTGTTTCTCGTATGTGGATATTGGAACCAATGGAAGAACTTCCGATGGAGGAGTTTTTCAACAATCTAGCTTGGGAACGGCTTTGGAAAGAAATACTCTTAATTTACCAGAGGAATCAGTCATTGTAGGAGACGCTGCTTTTCCACTAAAAACTTATTTATGAAGACATATGGAACGACACCAACGCATAAAGAAAAAATATTCAACGGTCGTTTGTCTAGAGCCAGACGAATACTTGAAAATACCTTTGGGATTTTAGTTACAAGATTTCGGGTTTTTCTGAACAATATAGATATGCCACCAGATAAAATTAACACGATTACATTGGCTGCTTACACAATGCCTTTACACAACTGGCTTCGAAAAACGTCCGATATGTATATTACCCAACGACGTGTTGATTTTGAAGACATACAACAATATGTTGTTATACGAGGATGATGGAGATCAATTGCGCATAGCCATGGAAAGTTTACCAGCAACTCGAAGTAATCACGCCTCTCGATGAGCGGTGGTAATAAGAAACGATTATGCACAACTTTTCGAAACAACAGAAGCATTGCCATGGCAAGATCATATGATTAACATATAACTTAATAGATACTTACCACCAAGTCGGATTCAACAGTTTCACGATAATCGTCCGTGTCTGCCATTAATGAATTCATTTCCGTAAACCATGACATGGGTGGTTTATAAACGTCTGCTGCACCAGCTCCGGACCGCTTCGAACTGTTGATTTCTCTCACTTCGGAATGATACACAGATCTTAGATTTTTAGTTTTAGTTTTAATTATTTTCATTGTTAAACTTGAATCATTCATGTCCTTTAATAAAGCCTCTTAAGCTTTATTTCGAGCAATATTATTGTTATATAAAGGAGAATGTGTGGTTCCACAGACATTCGTAACTTCGATAATGTGACACAAAAAGCAAAGTTTTTTCTTCTCCCCAACGCGACATAACGAGGGTTCAATTTTCGTTTTTATTTTAATTTGACGCAAAAACAGTTGCCCGCCGCGGATCGAGATCGGATCGAGATCGAATCGATAATAGCATGCTTAATGCTAATAAGCAAACCTGTACCCTAATTGCGTAATACACATTCAATCGGGATCTGAATCGTTTTGAAACAGATTGCTAATCCATTGCCTCATAAGTTCGACAAAAAATCTGCTCAACAATGTAAATAACGCAATGAATGTTGTTGAACTGTCAAAATCAAACGGATTAGTCGTAATCGTTTACGAAAATGTGTTACGCAATTAGGGTGCTGTTCAGACGCGCTCGGAGCTCGCCCCCTTCTACCCGTGCCTCAGGTAGCATGCACGGAAATCAAACGTCGGTAGATTTTTGAGCATGCTCATTACATTACACACGTGCTACTAATGAGCACTTGCTCAATAAAAGCATGCTTTCGTGCTAGTGATGAGCACGTCTGTCCGTACCTTTACTCTATCACGCAAAAACTACTGAACGGATTTGGATGAAATTTGGCACACAGATAGTTTATAACCTGTATTAACACACAGAGTACTTTTTATCCCGATACTCCCACGGGATCAAGATTTATGCGGGTGACACCGCAGCAAGCAGCTAGTATTAATATATACTTTAGTGATATTTATTTGTGAAGTACCATGTAAATATATTTTCATATTTTATATTCATATTTTAATAACAGAATTGTTTTCTACACTATAATATTATAAAGAGGAAAGATTTGATTGTTTGTTTGTATTGAATAGGCTCCGAAACTACTGGAACGATTTGAAAAATTGTTTTACTATTAGAAGCCGAAATTATGTCTGACGAACATAGCCTAATATTTTTTTTCGAAATCCACGCTCACGAAGTCGCTGTCGAAGTACCTACTAGTGTTTTATACACAAAGGTCCATACATCACATCACGCTTGTAATTCCAGAAGGGATAGGCAGAGGTGTACATATAGTAAGTACACCCACAGTTTTGTTTAAGTCCCATGTAATAGAGTGCGAGCCTATTGCCATCAACCGGGCACAAATCCAGCCTACGGGCTGGTACTGAGAAATTCAAGATAGAAAAACCCAATAACATTGTGCGCGACCCCTTGCGACACTACACCAACGAGGCAGTCAGTCAGTCAGTTTTGTTTTTTTGTATTTAGTCTTCTATTAAATACTCTCCTATAGCAGGTATGCTCGAAGAGATTTCTTTATGAATAAGCATCCCCTTTGTACGTATTTTTCTGTACGTATTGTTCTTTGTACGTATTGTTCTTGTCTGTGTATACGTGTGTACATACGGTTATTCTTTCGAGGAAGACAGAATTGCCATTTCACGACGAAATACCAGAATTAGACAATCGCGGCAATTATGTTGATTTTAAGCTTGCATCACGCGGTAAGTTTTTTTCTTTGAAACAGCTTGCATTCGCCGTAAGTCCACCTCTCTCCTGATCATAAAGGTGATTTTAATTTAAATTCACATGGGGTGCACTGTTTTATGGATGTACGGGATCCAATTGTGGGCCGTTGGCAGGAAAACCAACATACCTACTCTGGTGCCCAAAATGGTATCCTAAGATCAATAGCAAGCCGTTCAATTCACAAATTCCATCAGTAAACTCTGAAATCGAGCTGTACAAAAGACAACACAAGACACGCCTAGCCTGGCATCCGAACCGACAGCGTTGGTAGAAAGGATTAAGAGGAACCACCTGCGGTACTTACCCCGTACCCTTGCGTGGCATATGGCGCGTACACATCCTGGCGCGACAGGAAGGCGGGCTGATGTTGCACCCAATCCTCGGTACTCTGCAGCGCCTGGACAGGCGCCAGGGGCTCCCGCCGCACCATCACCTCGAACCCGCTTTCTGGGACAAATGTTATCATTAAACTCACTCTATTTACTGGCACTTATGAAAAGGATAGGTATATTGTATTCAAAACTTGTATTTGCATTCAAATCGACCACCAACTTAAAATCTCCAAATATTCAAATCACAACTGTTATGTCAACGACGGTTGTATGAAATGGCTTTAACACAGCTTTAAAAATAATAACCCTAGCTTTATAAATATCGTGCATATTGTATGTCAAAAAAATACATGAATAAATAACTCATTTTGATGATTGGTCACCAGGCTTTTGTTCTGGGCTGAATGCGCTCCTAAACGGGCGCCATTTTTTCTCAGCAATGTCTTGGCTGGCTTTCATATTTTTAACTATGAAACGGTAATTCTTAAACTATTGCTAATTAAAGCAAGTATTGCTGCAACACTTTTTGAACCCTATTACATGGGACGTAAATATAACTGGCGAAATGTGGGTGTACTATAGGGACACCTTTGCCTAACCCTTCTGGGATTACAGGCGTGATGTTATGTTACTTTTTGAACCGTTTAAACACAAATACCATACCATACCAGGCCATACTGTTGTGGAAACATTGTCGGGCAATACTTTATCTGCGATAAAAATGGAAAATATTTAACTGATCCTCTAATAACTTACTGCCCTCTAATGATGGACCCACATTGTTTTTAAATTAATGAACCTCTATGAACTTGTTGCGTTTCCAATGATGTACCTTTTTTCATAATTGAGCCAGTTTTTAATGGACTTTTCCCACACTTGTTCGCGTTAACCAAGCTAGTGAATCCCGACCAAACGGGTTAGGTTAGGTTAGAACTGTGACCAAGCACGCGCGAGCTAAATTTGTCACAGTCACTATGCTAGGGTATGCACCCCGCCAAATAGGTTAGGTTGAAACTATAACCAACCGAGGTGTATCCAAGTTGGTCGCAATTACTTGGCTATTTAGTTTTTTTAAGACCAAGGAATTACTTGGTTCACAAAAAGAAGCGCAGTCATTACATTAGAGAGTTCAATAAATAATTTAAGAAAGCATTACAATTTTTTCAAATTACGTGTCAAATTAAGTGTTAATAGGTATAGGGGGACCGTGTGTTGCCCAAGCGGGCACACACGGCTATGTTGAAGTGCTCCTGAACAGGAGCACTTAAACATAGCACATTAGTTTTAACGTTTGACCTTCTTATCTCATGCTTCTTCTCATAATCTATGGTATGTACAGTACACATAAATGACGACAAAACAAGAAACGGCATATTACCTGAACAGCACGAGTGGTGATGATGGCAGGGTCTGTCGCACAGGTCGCGATCTCGAGACGCCGAAGTTTCCTACAAAACATTTTTATTCTGTTATTTTCTCACCTTGTGGCATCAATAATTTGCACATGGCATCAGAGTCAGACAACACTTTATTAATATTGTGAGAGAGACTGGTGCCTAAATTAGTTTAGGCACCAGTCTCTCACAATATTAATAAAGTAGTGGAGTAGAGCTTAGGCTTTAGGCCTGTACTTCAGGACACCAATAGCTGTTTTAATATGATGCTTAGGATAAAAAGTTGACGCACTGTTAAAACTTTAGCCTCCTTGTATAAGAGCTCTGTGGGATAGGTAAAGCAGGAATGTGGACACTTTTAAGATAGTTCTCTAGGCTCTCTCCCACTCAATAATTGTAGTTTTTTGAGCACCTCCCCAGACAAAGATACAGTAGGTTAAGAGTGACTGAGCCAAGGCAAAGTATACTGATTTCTTTAACTTGTCATCAGCCACTAGTCTCAAGGTTTTGAAAATATATATTAGCTTGCGCAACCTGGTTTTAAGTGTACCTATTTATCTAGCTACAATGCTTGCAAAAGTGTTTGACAGCATTCTTAATACACAATTAAACAAATACATAAAGTTGCACTATAATCAGTTCGGGGGTCGGCCGGTACTGTCTACAGAAACTGCGATATTGTGTTTGAAGAGTGCTGTTAAATACACCTGTGTACGCTTGCTTCCTCGACCTTTCGAAAGCCTTTGACCTGGTCCCATACGATGTTTTGTGGGATAAGATGAGTTAATCCCAGAAACTGGATGAACATCTTTAAGTATTGGTACGGGAACCAGGTGAATAACGGTGCACGGAAGTGGACGGGCACGTTGTCGGACCCTTATAGGTTGGAGTGTGGGGTGAGGCAGGGGGGATTGAGCTCTCTTTTAATAACATCAGCTACACGGACGATATGGTGCTGCTGAGCGCCTCGGTCTGTGGACTCAGGAGGCTGATGAGTATATGTGAGGATTTTGCAGCTGACCACGGGCTGCGTTATAATGTAGCGAAGAGTCAGTGTATGGTTTTTAGGGTGGGTCTAGGAAAGTGTTAGAACCCATAACGTTGAACGGCTCACCCTTAGAAATTCTTAGGACATGTCGTGACTCCTAACTTAAAGGATGATGCGTGAAGCGATGATGCGGGCTGAGCGAACATAGTTATCCGCAGGTTTGCACGGTGCACTAAAGAAGTGAAAATAACTCTTTTTAGAGCCTACTGTACTACAATGTACACGTGCAGCTTGTGTACTGACTATATGCAAAAGACGTACAGCGCCCTTCGTGTCAAGTTCAACAACGCGTTCAGGATTATGTTGACGCTCCCCCGACATTGCAGCGCTTCGACTATGTTTGCGGAAGCGCGCGTAGATTGCTTCCAAGCCACTATGCGCAAGAGAGGCACGTCGCTGGGACGGCGAGTGCGGGGGAGCGCCAACAAAATGCTGGCCGCGCTCGCGGATAGGCTTGATTGCGCCATAATCTCCCACTGTTGTAAGCGGCATGTGGCTGGCTGATACGACTAACAAACCTCATTTGATAGTTACGAGAACTATTTATTAATTATGATTTGAATGAATTGATTATTTTTATTTTTGTTTTATTGTGTATGAAATAATCTAATTAAATTGAATGAAATGAAATGATTATGAATTGGATTGAATTAAGTTTAATTTTATTAGTACTGTTATGTATGTTATGTGACTGTATGAGTGTGTTATTCTATTGAGTCAGTGATACTCGAAATAAAATGTTTTTATTTTTATTGTAAATTTAAATTCATTCATTCATTAACTGACAACGCACAACTTAAACCGTGTAATCAGTGTCTAATGTCTAACCACTATGAATGAATTTTCAAAAATTGAAAGATTGTATATGGAAGTTCGAAATTTTTTGCCGAGGGAAAATCCCATCGTTGGGGTAGTGGTCACAAGAGCGACTGCTGAGCAGTTTGATTCCCATGTCCGACTAAGGGCTGATTTCACCAATAAATTAACGCGATCAGCACACAAACTACGTTTAAGAGCTGTCAGTGTTATTATATTCTATGGAATTTTAACACTGACAGCTCTAGAACGCGTTTTAGATGTGCTAAACGCGTTCAATTTCATTGGTGCAATCGGCACTAAGTGTTATTGGGTTTTTACATCAGGAATTTCGTAGTAGCAGCCCTTAGTATGGAATTGTGCCCGGTTGTAGGGTCGCCCCCTATTAAATGAGACTTAATAATTTAACTGGCGACAGCAGCGGTACGTTCATAGAAGCCAAAAAGCCTGGCTTTCCCTCATAAAATTATAATTCACAACAACGAACGTAAGCCTATTAAATAAAACTACACGAGACAATGAACTGGAATTCAAACATTTATGTCACAGGAATAAAAACAAACGAAATTCCTGCAAATTCTGCCGTGCCTGTCGTCGTCGGAAAGGTATGTATCTAAATACTGATACTAATGTATCTAAATGAATCCTGATACTAAGTGACTTTATATCACCGCAACCAACCTCAAATTATTGTATGTACCAGGCCACTCAGAAAGTATTGAGAAACAAAGGTTTTATATATGAGATACTGGCCATTTATAGTCAATTTTGAAAATATGATTATTTGTAAGTAAAAAATGGTATGTTCCAATTTCAAAATTTCCCTCCACATTGTTTGTGACAGTTTGTGAGCTAATTGAAATTATCGCGACTCATTAAAACATGGATCTGCGCCGGGAACATTTTCGCACATTGATTTCAAGTATCGCCTGAAACCGGACGAATCGTACTATAGACTTCAAATGGCATTCATGGATGAAGGCCTTCCTACGTACGGGGTGGAGTGAGGCCTTTTCCCCTTAGGGGGATACCGACCTTAACACTAGTAATAACCCAATCTAGGAAAAACTAACACAAGGCAACCGTGTGTTTTTGGGGAATGAAGAAAGTAGTCGCCCTTTGACGGCTGTGTGCTTGCCGTGAAAAATGTAATCCAAGAAAATTGGCGAGTAACGTATCAAGAGATTCAGCACATACTTCAGGTTAGATCGGGAATCACGTGTGTCTTCGCGTGAGGAGGATAGTTTCACGCTGGCTGCCGCACAAACCTCACCGATACTCAGAAGCAGCCCGGGTGGAATGGTGCCGTTAAATGATAAACAAATTTGAAGTCTCGGCGTGTTTACGACATCATTACAGGTGATGAGTCTTTTTATTTATCAATACGATCCAGAAACAAGGCACCGGTCGACGGTTTGAATGTTTCAAAACGAGTCAACGCCTACAAAAGTGAAGCGATCTAGAAGCGAGGGGAAGATTTTGATCGCGAGCGTTTTCAATTTGACTAGCTACTTGGTGTCAATTCCTTTACTAAACCAAAGAAGCATCAACGCTGAATAGTATACTACCAATTGCTTGGCAGAAGTTTTCTCTGTTGGGAGCAACAAGCGACCAAACACAGAGTTCCGCGGGCTACTGCTCCACCACGACAACGCGTCTTCGCACACCACACTCAAAACGACGGATTTCCTAGGCAGGACGCCGGTCAAACTTCTGGGTCACCCTCCTTACAGCCTTGACCTCGCACCGTGTGACTTTTTTGTTCGACAATATTCGGCATAATATGTTCGGGATACAATTTTCGTCGCCGGAAGATCCGTTGTCAGCTTTCGAGTAGGCTGTAAACGAGATGACTACGGCGGACTGGAAAAAGTGTTTCGAAAAGGTTCAGACGCATGAAACTTTGTATAGAGGCTAGTGGTCAGCACTTTGAAAAGATTTAATAAAAAAACATTTATTTTCTGAGTGTCCCACGTATTTCTTGGAAAAAAAAACAAGTACTTTTGTCAGTCGTATACATCGATCGAAGAACAGATTAAAATAGATACCTACTCATTCGATTGTTTAGTAGCTAGGAGTATGACAAACTTAAGTAGTTGGTGCAGTTTTAAAGACAACATTTGTAGCATATAAATACCGTTGTTTGCATTTGTAGTTTTGGTAAACCACTGAAAACAAACCATCTCTATCTCATCTCATAACAAAACAATAATGTTCGAATCGAAGAGGTTCTCCCTAAGTGTTTTGAAATGAAGATTAGAGTTTGCTATTATTCTATCATTATGTTTAAGTAAATATAGTAAAAAAAAGGTAAATTTTATAAGGTAAATATCTTAGGCATTGTTATTCGACTTAAATTAATAAAATTATGCGTACGGCAAAAGAGTATTAAATCGATAATCATCGAGGTCATCTAGTGGCTATTGATTGTTTTTTTTTTGCACGTGACAAGCGAATTATGAATTTTGGTAAAAAGCTCCGGCAACGCGATGGGGTAATGCGCATTCATTAATTAGATGGCGCTTATGACAATTACGTACTTGAAATATATAGCTTCGTATGTAAAGGTTTTTTAACCAAACTTATAATAATGGTGTTATGTTAGTGCTACTCAAAAGCATGAACACTAACAACAACCACTTATTTAAGATAATCAGCCAATACCTCAGTAAGCAGCTTTTTTTTTCGAAAAAATCTGTCGGCTTGCCCTAATTTTGACCCCTAGGCACGCCACTGCTGGCAAAATGTGGGTTTCCTAAACAAGGTTCCTCTACCTAACCCTTCCCAGAAACAGTCGTGATGTTGTATCTATAAGGGCATCGCACAAACTCGAGCCGTTCAGTATATCTTCTATGAAACTCCACTCTGCAACGCATACGAATCAGTAGTGCAAAGGCAATGCTTCGCCTCGGAATTAACTAAAGATTTCCAGTTTAAAACAAACATCAAACTTAAACCTACTAGTGTAATCGAAATCTCCAAACGGCTAATTGACACTTTCCGTGACCCATGGCTGACCCCATGGGTCACAGGAAGTGTGAACGGTCTTAGCTTGGCCAGAGGTGGCAATGCCGGGTGCAAAATCTCTCGGGTAGCAGCTATGCGGAGGAATTTTGCCATTGCTACTGATATAGTGTTACGCAATTACCCCCAGTGTATATATGTTTATCCTCCTTAAGAAATTGATAAACCTGTACGTGTAAACTAAGTTAATTTCAGACTGACGCGATGACGGTCCAATTTTATTGTGTTGGTTTTAAATATATTACAAAAATGGGAACAAAATTACGCACGCATATTATTAACTGACATGAGGTTTGTGGTCAACTCAAAGTCCTAGAAAAGCTTACGGCTGACGATACTAGGGTTAAGCGAGGGTTTCCTAAGACTGCGGTGGCCGTCACAAAGCGTCTGCAATATACCGTCTAATTATGTCACTGAAACGTTACGTATTTACGAAAGGAACTTGGTGTTTTCCTAGACAGCGTTTTTGGACACCGTCACTGCGGCCTTCATGTGGGGCCTCCACAATCGAGAGTGCAACCTTGTGCCTCGAGCAGACTGTTCAAAACTACACAGATTCCTTTTTTGCCCGTTTTCTGGATTTGTTAAAAGCACATTTAAGTACCGGTAAATAGTTGTCAAAATATACGTGTAGGTATCGGTTGGAGTGCGGGGTGAGGCAGGGGGTCGCAGCTCACCCCGGCTCTTCAATCTACACATGAACAGTGAGCCAGTGGCCCAGAGCTCAAGGATCAGCTTATCCTTGAGCTCTGGGCCACTGGCTCACTGACCTTGAAGATAATTGTGATATTGAAAGCGAACGTAGGTCGCTGGCTGTCCGTTGTAACATGGTGACCCGTAGGTTTGCACGACGTACCTACGAAGCTAGTTACTGTCAGTATTTCTACACGCACAAAGTGTGGGTAAATTTCACTCAACGGGCATACGGCGACCTACGCGTTCAATATAATGATGCACTGAGAGCACTGCTGTGGCTGCCGTGGCGTTGTAGTGCGTCTTTGCGGGTTTGCGCATAATAATATTGTTGGTTTTGTGTGTGCATCCCTGATGACGCGTGCTCGCGGCAACACCAACAGTATTCTCATTGTGTTTGCAGATCGTTAGGATTCCCTCGACGTTGCGGAGGTGGATGCAGTTACGCGATGAATTTTATTTTTATTTTAATAAAAGTATTCTATTCCTTTGTCCCACTGCAGGACAAATACCTCTTCTCATACAGAGAAGGCACGAGCACTAATCACGACGCTTGTTCAAGACGGGTTGGCGATTTCAGACTTATATTAAGTGTAAGTCCAGGTTTTCTCACGGTGTTTTCGTTTACGGATGTCAGTAATGATTGATAATATTTGTATGTGTTGACGTGATAATATTGGTATACTCGTAACATGACTACTTACTTATGACGGCTCTAATAGTATTTCTGTGAAAAACGTCAATTTTAAACAAGTTTCTTAAGGCTCCACGGTCAATTTCTTACCTAATTGTGAGACAGCTTGAAATAATTCAAACAGTATGTCTGTGTGACTATAAAAGTACAGTTTCCGTGGCGCTAAGCCATTAGTGTCAGTCACAGTACCTGTTCTTAGTTTCATCACTTTTGCACTCTCGAACATATTGTTTATTTTCCTTTGATTTACTTATTAGGATAAACAAAAAATTTCAGTATGTTTAAAGAATAGGTTAAGATTAATGTGTGATTTTCAAATTTCGTAAATCGGTTTAATGTTAGAAAAAATACGTTACTTGTTTTGTTTTTTTTTCGAAAACATATGTTTTTTCAAAATTATTTTTCTTCTATACTCTGTATCGAAGTTGAAACAAGTGGTTCAGCCACGTGCAAGTAGACCTTATACCTAATGATGTTGATGATATTATTTTACGTTCAAAATCAAAATTGGTTTATGGTAACAAAATGATCGAACGTTCGTCTCGCGTCGTTTTTTGGATAACGTTTTGCGTATATTTGTGATTTTCCATGAATACTTCGTTTATTTGAAAAATCCTTTTCAGCCACATTCAAAACAAAGAGCTCAACTTTTCAAATCACAAATAACATTGTTTAAATAATTTTTCCCATTCGCTCAAAAATTGTCAAAATCTGTCGTTTTCGTGCACGGCCCCTTATCAGTGACTTATTGACCTTATATTCATTTACTATTGACATTTCGCATTTCGTTAAACATTGTTTTTACCTGACATTATACATTGATACTACTTTATTATTATGCATTCATTTACTGAATGGCAAAACAAAGAGAAACTATAATCTATCAATTGTAAGTCAAAGTCAAAGTCAAAGCATTTATTTCAAATAGGCCCATAAAATGGCACTTTTGAACGTCAAAAATTACAATAAAAATATAACTGATTCTAGGCGCCACTTCCAAAAAGTAGTTTCGTATGGAGAAGAAGTGGCAAGAAACTCCACCGTTACTCTTTTAAAATATTTTACAATATTTGTATACATTAATTATATTTTTATATGTGAAGACGATGCACCAAGAATAAAAATACTATACCACAAGTGGTAAGAAGAACTAAAAATATAGCAAAGGCAGATAAATGAATGACGCGATAGGTACATTGTGCTCACATATTTACAAACACTGTAAAAATATATGACTTTCCTAAAATATTAACTAGGAATAAGTCAGTGTGTGAGTAAGTAAAAAAAATAAAAATTAAAAATTAAATTAGCAACCAGTGTGATTTTGTCTAGACGGGATTGTCCTATGGAGCTGGACCATCATGTTTCCAAGCATTCTTATCTTGTATATAGTCCTCTAATTTGTAAGAAGCTTGTCTGCAAAGTGTACTTTTTATACGAATTTTAAATTTTCTTTCATTTAATTGCAATATATCACAAGGTATTTTGTTATAACATTTAACACAGTACCCCATAAATGATGTATGTACTTTAGCTAATCTGAAAAATTGTTGATCTATTTTATCTTTATTTCTAGTATTCAAATTATGTCTATCACTTATTTTATTAAAAATATGTAGATTTTTTCTTACATACATAATATTTTCATAAATGAATTGGCAAGGTACTGTCATAATATTAATCCCTTTAAATAGTTCCCTGAGAGATTCGCGACGAGGAAGATTGTATATGGCTCTGACAGCTCTCTTTTGCAAAATAAAAATGGATTCAATGTCAGCAGCCCGACCCCACAGTAAAATGCCATAAGACATAATGCTGTGGAAGTAGCTAAAATAGACCAAACGCGCGGTTTCTACATCTGTTAACTGTCTTATCTTTCTAACAGCATAAGCGGCAGAGCTTAGCCGCCCCGCAAGAGATGTTATATGTGGTCCCCATTGTAATTTCTCGTCCAGCGTGATTCCTAGGAAAACCATCTGATTAATAAATTCCTTTCCATTCCATTCCATTTTCCAAAGTAACATCTTGTACACCGTTGTAACCTATGTTAACAAATAAAGACTATCTATTGATGTGCACAGAAAGTACAATGAATTGAAGAAAAAAACAGAGAGTCTTGCGCGGACCCACAGCCTCGTGTATGAGGCGAGGCCTTAATCACTTTGCCTCGGGACATTCACGACTGTCATGTACACATAATATATGTGTGTCTGACAAGCTCACCTGCCGAGGAGCCTGACTCAGAGTTGCAGTCTCGTCTTCACTCCAGAGCTGTTCGGGCCAGTAGTGCTGACAGTAATGGTTCAGGTCGGCGGCTGGTCGCGACGAGGGCTCGACGGCTGGTCGCGACGAGGGCTCGGCGGCTGGTCGCGACGAGGGCTCGACGGCTGGTCGCGACGTGGGCTCGGCGGCTGGTCGCGACGTGGGCTCGACGGCTGGTCGCGACGTGGGCTCGGCGGCTGGTCGCGACCAGGGCTTGGCGTCAGGGGGCTGCGGGTCCAGACCGTCCTCTGTGGGGGATAGTGCTGGTCAATGCATGGGTAACGCATAAATGGAGAGATGGAAAGAGACCACAGATATATGAAAGAAGAAAGAGACCAATTGAACCCAATAATGAGAAATATTTGGATGGCAAAGGTTAAGTTATTAACCATTAGTTCTTTCCTGCGGTTTCGCCCGTGTGGATGACGAAAATTATCCCACGGGAACCTATGCCTGTCATCCAAATCCGTTCAACCGCGATGGCATGAAAAGAATGGCAGACAATAAATACAAATAATGTTTATTTTTATAAATTATCAACATTACTTTGAAATACTCGAACGCCGCCATTGACCACGTTAACGTTATACTACTCACATGTTGCCCAATTATTTGTGACTTTCAATTGTAACTTTGAACGGAATTTGGTGAAATAATGTCTAAATGTTACCTCACGCTACGGATTGTGACAAAAATTTCCAAACCCCCTAAATCTCTCAAAAACAGGCAGTACATTCTGGCAAAAAATTAAGTATAGGGAATGGATGATTTGTTTATGGGTATGGTTCCTATAAATATTTTTTGTTGTTAGATTGGGTCAACTGTTTTCAATTTCGGCGCGGAGTTTGAGTTGCATCTGTTATTTAAATTAAATACAGTGCTGTTTTAGTTAGATCAAATCTATAGTATTACGGATTTCCTAATGGATAAAAACATCGAACAAAGTTTGTCTAAAATTTTGCATAGCCAATGAAATTTCGTGCTCGGAGTCACTGAAAATGTTACAGAAGGCTTACAAGTTTGTAGGATATTTATTTATTTATATATACATACTTTATTGTACACCACGAAAAGACAACAAAAAAAACATACAATTTGCGGCTTTGTTTATTTGCAAGCTCCAACAAAGGATACACAGATACAATAGAAATCACAATAATATTATATAAGTAGATAATTTCATAAGTTGTTTTTTGTCTGTTCAACAGCGCTCTTAAAGCGTGGTCCTTCTTCACCATAACACAGCATGCTACCACTTTTATTTATTTTTATAAATCAAAGTGTCACTTTGTCGCATTGACATTTTAAACACTGAAGATGCAATGACTGCATTCGAAACGGCTGTGGTAGAGAACCAAGATCGGAAGACTATTTCGTTTCAATGGAGGAGTGACCTTCTCTAAGCGACACATTATTGTTTTCCGACACAGCTAGTTAAGCACCAATATTATTAGAGCGATAGGCGGTAAGAGAGCACATTCGACGCAAGTGAAAGTGAAGATTTGTGGAAAGCAAATTCTTGGATTTTGCATCACGATAATGCGCCTTGCCATCATTGTGAACGAATTTTTGGCCAAAAACTCAACAAATACCATCGAGCAAGATATGTCTTCACCAGATATGTCTCCAGCCAACTTCTTTATTTGAAAATTAAATGGCTGCCTTACATTATGACTGCAAAGGTATTGCACTTTTCTATGAAACAGCTGTTTTTTTTTTCTACTCTAGTGGTCTATAATCATGTGCTGAATTCGTGGTTGTAAAAAGTCCCATCACATCACCGTCAACAACGCATTCTGTAGGCACTGGGCGACTTTTATATTTGGTGTCAAATTCTGTTCGCGGTAGTGCGCAATGTAACACACGCAAAACATTGTGCTTAAGGGTGCATCAGTGCACGCAATGGAACAGGGGTCGTGGGGGTATTTAAAGTTGTGTTAGGTACCTAAAACATTAAAAAACTTGATTTCGTAAAAATACGTCATTAAAAGTTGGAATTTTGAGGTTCAATATATCCACAACCAGAAGGTTCCCAGGTATGGTCCAGTACAATTTTAATTATACGGGGAGTACAAGTGACTCTCGGCCCTCTCATGTGTCTTTTGCAGCCTTTGTAAAGAACCTTTTTATTATCAAGCTTTTAATGAACTTATATTTTCTTAAAAGATACCTATAGGTAGATTTTTCTTTACGAGTAAGAATAATGTTTACGTCAACTCATTATCAATGGCTATGACAAATACTTTAAATAATGACATATACAACATACATGTGTCTAAGTCGTTTACTAGCCCACCAGAAGACTGCCCCAAGTATATAACATCCACCACATCCAAAGCGTTAAATATCATACATCTGAATATTAGGAGTATTAATAAAAAAATCAATGATGTATGATTTGTATGTTTGTTAGTCGCTATTAAGATAAAGTGTGACATTCTGATTCTAACTGAGTGTTGGCTCAAAAAAGCCACATCCATCCCCAACTTAACGGGTTACACATCGCATCAGACAAATAGTTTTTCAAATCAGAACGACGGGATACATAGTAATTTACATCAAGGAAAATTTATGCTATAATATCACTGAACCAGCCTTTGTCGAATCTAGCTGTCTTGTATGGACTTATATATGTAGACAATAGGTTTGTAATGTTCGCGCTGTATAGACCACCATTACAAAAGAAAATTGATAACTTTTTGGATAGCCTAAATAGTCTTCTCTCCAATCACAGTACATACAACAACGCTACTATTACAGTAGACTTAAACATAAATATAAGTCCCGGTCATAATGACCAACGCTCCCATGACTATTTAAATTTGACTGCATCCCACGGGTTTCTGCCTGCGCATGTTCTCCCTACCCGTCTAAACAATTGTTTAGACCATATACTGCTGAAATCTAACAATAATGCAGTAACACTCGTTCTGGAAGCATCCATTACCGACCATTCGGCAGTCATACTTAGCACAGAAACTAACTACCCCCCAAATGCTAAGCGCAAACTAAAAACATCTCGCCTCAACCTCCCGGACGCTATTAAATGATGATGATTTCTTTATCCTCGCATTGAATGATTCCAATTAACGCAATTACAAATTATTGGAAGTGTTCTCATCAATCATACACAGAAATACTATTCGCACGTGCTTTCCATGTAAACACAGAATCATCAAGCCGTGGATTACACTCGGACTATTGAGATGCATACGGGTATAATATGCATAGGAAAACAATTAAGGAACCCCATAATTATATTTTGAAATTAAGTTACCTGCGATACAGGGATTTCTGCAACAGTTTTTAAAAATATTGCTATCCGGACTGTGACTGAATCGCACCGTCCGCCGCCTACACCTATTGAACTCCAGAAAATAGAACACTGCCCCTCAAAATCTATAAACTTAGTCAATACATTCTTTGCAAACGTGGGTCAAACTCTGGTAAAAAAATACCACAAAGTGTAATGTCTTCCCAACCAACCACAAACAAAAAACAATCCATCGTCAACTCGTTGGGTCTCCTCACGACGGACGAGGAAGATGTTGAATGCATTATAAAAGATCTCCGGGTGGATAGTGCCCCTGGTTGGGAAAGCATACCCCCAAAATTATTCAAAGCTGCCAGTCATGCTTTAGTTAAGCCTATTACGCATATTTGCAAGCTAGCACTGCCTACAGGAACCTTTCCAAAGGCGCTAAAAAAAGCCCTAGTACACCCAAAAACTGAAAGTACAACATTCAATCTCATGATGAGTGAGCTTGACAATCCCTCTGCTAAAAGATTAGAAACATTCTTTTCGGAAATAAATAAAAGACGCAAGGTGCGAGGTCGGGGCTATAGGGCGGGTGACCCAGTTTTTCCACGTTTGACGTCGCTAAGTAGTCGATTGTTTGCTTGGCGGTGTGCGACGAGGCGTTGTCGTGGTGAAGGAGGATCCTAGTGCGAGGTCGTTTTTTTCCCGAACTTTTTTCAAGACAAGTGGCAAACAATTGTTAGTGTACCACTCCGCAGTAGCTGCTTTTCGATCCTCTAAAAAAATTGTTGCGTAACGACCTGTCCTTCCGAAGAACGACGCCACCATCTTTTTTCCCATGCTTCGACCTCCCTTCACTTTAGTTGGCAACTCCTCGGAAGGAAACACCCAGTCAGCAGACTGTCTATTAGTTTCAGGATCATAACAATAAATCCAGCTTCTATGTCGAACACAGCATTTGAGTCACCTCCGTTAAATCTTTGAACCATTTCACGGCACCAATCAACATGACGAAGATTTTGGGCCTCTGTCAAATTTTGAGGTATCCACCAAGCACAAAGCTTCCTGAACGCTAAATGTTCATGGAAGATCTTGTGCACTTGACTCATACCGAAGCCTAAGCTTGTCCGAATCTGCTGATAGTCACTCTTTTGTCAGTCTCTATCATTCGCCGCACAACACCGATGTTATCTTTAGTCGTTTCTCGCGTTAAAGAGGAATGCCCATTTTTCACCTGACTATGTATAGAAATGAAATAAATCTTAAAAAACAGCTTATTAAATTTTATATTAATTACGCTTATCACAATGTTAAAAGAAACGCAGGATTTTTTTAAATTTTGTTTTTTGTTATGCTTATTCTACTTCAAGGGTAAACATATTAGCATGTTTTGAACGCATCTCAACCACCATTTTTTACAACGTTCCATTTTACACACTGCTACTTGACGTTATTCAACTCTGTTTCTGAGTTTCATACATTATTTTACGTTTTATTTACTCAGTAAGTATTTCTTTTTTAGTCAATGTATATAATACAGATTATTTAAAAATAATTGAATAATTAAATTAATGAATCATGCAATATGTAATTGAGTTAGGACGATTGAAACGTATTTTTTGACGTTTGACATTTAATGCTCGACACTCAATATAAATTGACAATCATCGAGAGTCTAAGTAGTGACAGCAGAGGAATTCACAAAGTAAAAAAGACGTTTTAGAACATAGATATGTATTATTAAGTAAGTATTACTATTTTAGACTAAACTTCGAGTGTTAAATAATTCGTTCTATCACATTTATTTCTTTATAACGGCAAATCCTAACCTAAAAAGTAACATTAATATTTTTGGACTTCGTAGCGTTTCAATTGTGAAAATGACCATATGACATTATTTTCTAATCTTATAGGTAGTGTTTCTACTATACCTTATAACTATACATAAACTTTTATTATCAGGTTTTGAAATGTATGGGAAATGGGCATTGTTCTTTGACGTGACATGGACAATTTTCAATTTGCCGCCAAATCGTAAACAAATGACAAAATAAACATACAATACATACACAATATTATTGGCAAAGAGATCAATTTTCAAAACTTGAACTTATTTTTTTTTTACATTGTTTACAAGTGGCCAGTTCTAAAAAAAAACTGTGTCGCCCTTGTATTGTTTGATAAACACTGTTAAATTGTAATTGAATTGTGGGTTTAATATTCAAATAATGAAAACAAAGCACTGAATTTGTTATTGGCACTACAATTGGGCGTCTACAGGTACATTTTCTGATCCATTTATTCACATTTCCATCAGATAATCTGATCTGATCAGATATTCTAATAAATCAAAATAACAGAATACTGACCCTGCTCCTTGGACACTTGCTCCAAATCACACTCTGGTTCTGGATACTCCTCACCAACAATGCACACCTTGAGCTCACTGTAATATAACAATATTCATGATTGCAAGCGGTTCACTACATACTCTATTACTCCAGTCCATCATTTGATGCCAAGTGGCCATCTCCACATAGGACATTACATTAGTTTAGATTATTAGTGGCAGTTGTAGTTAATATCGATTTTTACTTTTCTAGTTGCATATCATGCCTGTGGCACAATAAGTTCCCCGAAGGGTTACGATTTTTAGAATTTACTCTTTAGTAAATATAGCTTATTGACACATTTATAAAAATACAAAAACGTTGATGAGAACAGAACCGAATAACAGTCCGCGATGCCTAAGCTGAGCTTTGCCTTTGTGCGAGTGCACATAACGACGCGTCGGACGTCCGACGGAGAAAACATTGTAACCAGTTCTTCTACATAGGATACAACCAATTGGAACTTCTGACTTTTAAAAAGTGCCCATGTAAAAAAGTACATGAGAAATAAAATATTTTGAATATGAATGATTTTGCATAAATATCATAAATGTTTAGCAGAAATGTCCTATGTGCCTGTGAATACATAATTGAAGTTTGTTTGTGTAAGATGATGTTATAGGATGACACCAGCATCTTACTGATTTACGGCTGATTTCTCCAATTAAATTGAACGCGATCAGCACATAAACTATGTTTAAGAGCTGTCAGTTTAATTGTGTTCCATGGAATTTTGACACTGACAGCTCCTGAACGCGTTTTAGATGTGCTGATCACGTTCAGTTTCAGTGGTGAAATCCACCCTTAGTGGCATATCTGCAGCTTAGCTGCAACAGCATCCTGAAAACTAAAGCAGAATGGTGGGACAGCACCAAACTGGGCTATCTAATCTACACTAATATCCTAATTTAATATTATTAATGCAAAGCAAGTTTATTTTTTTGGTACACTTCCACACTAAAACGGCTGAACGGATTTGGATGGGCACATGGGTTGACCATGACTTGGATTAGGACATACAACACTTTTATCCCGATATTCCCACGGGGTCGAGACTTATGCTGGTGATACCGCGGGGCGAAGCTTTTAATAAATAATTTTGTTTTCCTGGTAGATGTAAGAACTAACACTAGTTTCTAAGTTGTGTGTATACTAGCAAACCAAAAGGATTATATTGGACAATATTGATAAATTTAGCAGCACTTTCAGGAAGCACTGTACATGAACACCCGGCTTTTTTATAGTAGCTACACTCTTTTGAAAACCAAAACACCAAACATTCAGGATTGCTGGGATAGTGGGACTGATAAGGGTGTGGAAGATCATGTGGGGGGTTTTAATTTGTTTCCATTCAACAATAATAAGGCTCCAATTTCTGTCTGCAGGATTTAACCCTTAATTACTTACTTACTTTCTTATGACAAAACAAGTTAGGCTGCTGGAGCGTCAGGATGCACCTCATAGGAGTAACTACCAACTATTAATTTAATTTAGCTTCTTTGATTCTTCAGCTATTTTGGTTATTAATATTTTGTTTTTTTTTTACGATTTTGCCTGTCAATTAGCATTTTTACATTCTTAAATCAATGAATTATTTTCTTAATCTAAGATAGCGTTAATGCGAAACTTACACATCTAGGGAGGATTTTCTTCATTTCCCCGGAGTGAGGCTAACATGTTGTAAAAGGGTTGCTATATCCTCATCAGGAGCAACTCTCTTATTAGTAATGCAGCTCTCTACAAGTGATCTAATTGTAGGATGTTGCGTCTTTTGAGTCTGTGAGAGTTGAGTGGTAATATGAATTATAATGTTTTAAACCTTGAACTTAATATATGTACAAAAATGTACCTTTTATGGTTGTTTGTTTTATCCCAATAAATATTTAATCATGAATAAATAAATATCCAAAAATAGTTTCAGTTCAAGTTTAATCAATTTATATTTCAAATAACAAGTAGTATTTTCAGAACAAAAAAATATGTCAATGAATAATAAAAAAATACAATTCGGCGCAACAATTTGGAGTTTCTACAGACCCCATACCAGCAAATACAGGATTTCCTTTGTGTTAGTAATAGTTTGTGGATTAGAGGAACCTTCCCATGTCATTCCTTTCGAATCATAAGATCTTACCTGTCCGAATCGGAGTGCGTCAAATCCCAAGTTTGCTCCGCTAGCTCCTCTTGCATCTTAGGTACCTAGACCCGTAGACTAGGTAATATATAAATAATGAGCCTAGACCTGCTACCGGAAGCCGGATGGTAAACAGGAGTTAAAGACACTTTCGAGTGTAAGGTGTGTGACTGTGTGTACCACGATTGTTGCTAAGAGGTTCGTTTTGTTTATGTTACATCCATGGGTGGGTGTGAGTAGAGTCTTGAAAAGAGTATAATATTAGGTAAGCTTGTTTACTGTCCTGTCAGGTCGAGGTCCTGTCACTTCTGTCCTCCTGTCAGTGTCTACCGCTAGGAGTAATTAATAGTATTCTGTGGTGTCTACTGCCAAATTTCCAAACCAAGTAACGTTTAGTTGCCCACGAGCACCAATAAAGTTTATTACTTCTCATTTAATTAATTTTATTATTTGCTTCATATTGAAATTATGTTCATTGCAGTAACAGCTATTTAAAAAAAGCGGTTTAGTGCGAGTCGGACTCACCCATGAAGGGTTACGTAGCAGCAGGTAACATAATTTAAAAGTTCTTGTAGTTCGTTGTAACTTGGATCGTTGTTTTAATATTAGTGTTACATACAATAAGTTATATTTTTTTCTCGACTGGCCGTTGCGAGGAAGGCGGGAAACGCGATGCGCGTCAGTCCGCTGCCCACACGCTTAGTGCGTAGACGCGTATTTACCTACCGCGGGCGCATGTCTCCCCGTGCCCCGTGCCTTCCTCGTGCCGTCAGTTACGCGAAATCATTGTTTTAGGGTCTTCGTTCCCGGTGGTTTCAGTCCGATTAGCCTCCCTCATATATGGCGCTCCAACGTTTTTTTTTCGTGTGCCAATATAGTGCATAGTTGTGAAAGTTTTGCAGTGACGAACTAAAATGCCAATGACAAGGAGTAGAGCGGCTAGTTTGACTCGGAGGGAAGATGCAAACGACGCATTACCCATCCCCTCGCGACCTAACACGCTGACCGCGGCGTCGTCCGTCAACCAAGACGTCGACGCCGACCCGGTATCTTCCTCGCCGCGCATCGATGCTAACGCTACGTTCTCTAACGAAAACTTGGCGACGATTATCGCCTCTCTCCAAAGCTCTCAAACAGAAGCATTTAGGGAGTTGCTCAACTCGATGTCGCGCATCGACCCCGGAATCACTCGCTATGCTAGGGCACAACACCCTAGCCCGCTGCAAAGCCACGTTCTCCGGCCGACCGAAGGAGTCGGTTGAAGCATTTATCGACGCTATAGCGGCCTATAGCGATTGCGCGCAGGTGGTGGACTCAAACATTCTGCGCGGTTTAGCCTACCTATTCAAGGATGAAGCAGCCACGTGGTGGCAAGGAATAAAATACTCTGTGTCGTCCTGGCGCGAAGCCAAACAAAACTTAATAAGTGCCTAAAGTGATCGCCTGCCGCTTCATCGCATTTACTTGGAAATATTTGCGACACCGCAAGGCAATGAAAATATAGATATTTTCGTAGCGCGCATCCGCGCCCTTTTGGCACGTTTACCTAAAGACGATATAACGGAGTCGGCTCAAATAGACATGACCTACGGTCTCCTCCACAGCAGGATAAGGAAAAGGCTACGAAGAGAAGAGTGTCGTAGTTTCTATGAATTAGGAAAAGGCTACGAAGAGAAGAGTGTCGTAATTTTTCGCATCGCACGGAATATCGAGGATTCATTCGACGAGGTAAATAACATAACGCCGACGGCAAGTGAGCGTCGAAGAAAGCTGAAACAGGTAAGATGTTACAGGATGACATAATAGAAGAGTGTGAATCGGCTTGGTATTCACCGCCAGTGTTGGTGCCGAAGTCCAACGGTAGTATCCGCTTCTGCGTTGACTACAGGCGTTTAAATGCAATCACCAAAGCTGACACATATCCGATGCCACGCATTGACGAGTTACTCCAGAGCACAAAACGGGACTGCTACATGAGTACGCTAGACCTTCGATCTTCATATCGGCAGGTTAGGGTTAGGGAAGCTGATAAAGACAAAACTTACCGTTTTAAAAGAATGCCGTTTGGTCTCCGTAACGCGCCAGCTACCTTTCAGCGTGTCATCGATCGTCTCCGATCCTGCTCTGCTTTACAAGACGTTACTTTATTAGCGTATTTAGACGATCTGTTGGTTATATCTCAGGGATACCAACAGCATCTGCAAGACCTCGAGGTTCTTTTTAAAAGTCTAGCCGAGTATAATCTCTATGTGAATAGGGAGAAGTGCGCATTTGCTCGAGAAAGCGTTAAATATCTCGGTTACGTTATTACACAAAAAGGTGTTTTCACCGACCCTGGGAAGGTGAGTGCTGTACTCGAGATGAAGGTACCAGGAAACCTAAAGCACCTGAGAACCTTTTTACAAACCTGTTCGTGATTCAGAAAATTCATACCCAACTTCTCAAGAGTTGCCGAACCATTGACACGCTTGACTCGAAAAAGTTAAGTATGGTCTTGGGGCTCAGAACAGACCCAAGCATTTAATGAGCTGAAGAGTCTACTGACCACAGCTCCAATATTGGTGCAAGCCGATTTTAGTCGTCCTTTCATTCTGCGTACTGACGCAAGTAACTACGCCTTGGTCGCGGTTTTATTCAAACTCAAACTCAAATCATTTATTTCAATTAAACCATTTACAGGCACTTTTGAATTGTCAAGGAGTCGGTCAGTCAGAAATATGAAGCTAGTTGCCCATTCCAAAGCGTAGTAGGTACCTATGGAGAAGAACGGGCAAGAAACTCCATGGACACTCTTTTAAATAATAATGTTTTTACATATATCTTAGTTACATCGATTAATGTTGTTCACTATAAGTGAGAACGATGTACAAAAAACCGTACACGTTAAAAGCGTCCAGAGTGCATCAAAACATAATTAAAAACAATCCAGCTAATAATTTATTAAAATAAGCCCTGGCAGCTAAGAGATGACCAGTCCCAACTGACGGCGCCCGTTCACGAACATGACGCATGGATCAGCACCATTCAGCTCAACCATTTTGAAGGGAGCTAAATGATCCGACACACGCGCCACCGTCAGCGAGACATTTGAGTGAGCATGACATACTATCAGCCGCCAAGGCACATTCAAGTCAATCTGTATCACATTCAAGTCAATATATTGCAGGGCGACGGCGATCAAGAAAGGCCAATTGCATATGCCAGCCGTCTCCTTAACGCAGCTGAACGCAACTACTCGACCACGGAGCGTGAAGCACTCGCTGTAGTGTGGGCGGTGGAGAGCTTTCAGCCTTACCTAGACGGTCCTAGACAGTCGTGATAGGCGAATGTCGTAGCAGACACGCTAAGTAGACCAATTTGTTCCAGCGACACAAGCGACAGCTTCGGTATTTGTACAGTCATCTGTGATCTTCCCGCGAAGACACATAGTCAGCTTCGCCTGGAACAGTCTTCGGACCCTGAAGGACAAGATTGTTAAGGAACTAGAAGGACCTGATGACGTTGCATCTAAAAGATGGTTAGAAAGGGGTTATCTCATGGATTTAGAAGTCCTGTACCGTTTCAATCCGGACTCCGAGAGTGAATGCCCTCAGTAAGTTGTACCTGGCGGCCAAGTTGCAGCTATTCTGAAAGAGTTACTTGACTGTCAAACAGCTGGCCACCCAGGTATCGATAGAACCTATCTGCCAGCGATATAAGGCCAACAATGCGAAACCCCCAGGCCTACTCCAGACACCGGTCATGAGCCAGCGGAACGAGGTATCGGCCATTGATCCGTTCGGCCCACTTCCTACTGCTACCAGGGGGAGCGATGGGTCTTTCTCATAGAAGACACTGCTACCCGATGGACAGAGCTGTTCGATCTAAAAGAAGCCACAGCAGAAGCCTGCGCTCATGTCCTCATCGAAGAATATTTCATGCGGTTCGGTATGCCTCGCAGGATTATTTCAGACAACGGTGTTCAGTTCATTTCTGCAGTGATGCGACAGTGTATGTCAGTCCTAGACATCAAACAAATTTTGTCTCGCTGTATCATCAACAAGCCAATCCTGCAGAGCGAAAAAACCGCGATCTTAAAGCTATGCTGGCCCACCTCGTGGCAGATGACCATACCTCATGGCCGAAGACGTTGCCAGTGATCCGCTTTGCCCTGAATAGCGCGAAATGTCGCACAACAGGCAAGTCACCGGCTTATTTGACCTTTGGCAGAGAGATGCGGTCACCCACAGAGGTAGTTCACAACCTTCGCGCCATCAAGGTTAAAGAAAACTTTGTCCCACAAGTGACTCCTTACCTCGAAAACTTCCTTTAGCATTCGCTTTCAGCTGTTCGCGAACGCGTCGAGATCCAGCAGGACAAGACCAAGCAGCACGCCGACGCTTCGCGCCGAACATCTGACTCTTTTGGTAGGCGATTTAGTTATGCTTAAATCTCATTTATTGAGCAAAGGATAAAAAAGACCTCACTTCTAAGTTCTACCCTCGCCGAGATGGCCCTTACCAGATCACTACGAAGGTAAGTCCGACAACGTAAACCATCGCGAGCACAGAACAACCAAATGTAGTTATTCGGAAATATCATACCGAAGACCTGACACGTTACCGTGGTAGCGACGACTCCTTACCAAAACCCGTTATTCCAAGACGAAATCGCGGACGACCAGCTAATACTGCTGTTAGTGTACCAGTCCAGGACCGAGGGCGTTCTCCTGGACTGGAGGGGGAGTATTTAGCAAACCACACACAACTACGACCAGTGCGAGCGTCCCGCGGTCGCGTGCCGACACGTTACATACAATGAGTTCTATCTTTTTCTCGCCTGGTCGTTGCGAGGAAGGCGGGAAACGCGATGCGCGTCAGTCCGCTGCCCACACGCTTAGTGCGTAGACGTGTATTTCCCTACTACGCGCGCATGTCGCCCCCTGCCTTCCTCGTGCCGTCAGTTACGCGAAATCATTGTTTTAGGGTCTTCGTTCCCAATGTTTGTGACTGTTTACTTGTGTTTTACTTTACAAATACAGTATATTTGTAAAGTAATACACAAGTAAACAGTCCTCAGTTTCCTAAAGATGTGGTTTCACTCCGATAAGCCCCCCTCATAGTGTATTCTTTTTAAATTGCGGTTTATGATTTATGACGTATTAAAAAAAACTACTTACTAATCTCGTTCAAACCAATTTTCGGTGGAAGTTTGCATGGTAATGTACATCATATTTTTTTTTGGCTAAGTATATCATTCTCTTATTTTATAAGTTACAGGGGAGGGGGGTACACATTTTACCACTTTGGAAGTGTCTCTCGCGCAAACTAATGAGTTTAGATTTTTTTTTAATAAAAACCTTAATATCAGTTTTGAAGACCTATCCATAGATACCACACGTATGGGTTTGATGGAAAAAAAATATCGTTTCAGTTCTAAGTATGGATGGAAAACCCCCAAAATTATTTTTATTTTTGTGTGAAAATCTTAATGCGGTTTACAGAATACATCTACTTACCAAGTTACAACAGTAAAGTTCTTATGGTTTCGGAAGAAAGTGGTTGTGACCTACGGACGGACAGACAGATGGACATGACGTTCCGTTTTTTGCCATTTGGCTACGGCACCCTAAAAAGAATTAAAGTTAAAATTTACAATAATTTATACTTTTTCTTAGCTTATCGATGGCAAAAAGTTCAAACCTATTTGCTGCGCGAACTCCGCTCACTGACGCAGATGCGGCGCAGGACAAAGAGCTTCTAAAATCCGTTCAATTTCCAGGCAGTTCAACAGCAGGCCTGCTTCTGAATTGCTAATAATCGTACCATGATAGTATTTTAAGTGAACGACTATTGAACGAAGTTGAATGGTAATGCTTGTGTGTGGCCTGCTGTAAAGTCATTGTATTTTTTTCAAAAACTTTTATTTTATCATGGTATATTTTTTTTACTTTGAAAGATTTAACGTGATTCTGAACGTGTGTGGATAAGTCATGCCATCATAGATAACGCTAGTATTTAACCTAAGTCTCGTTCACTCTGGCGCAACGCCACAGCGCGACACAAAAGCATCGCGTGTCGGGCGACGAACGGTGCCACTAACGGGCGCGACGCCACAGCGCAACACAAAGGTTTTTTTTTTTTTTTTGGGTATGGCATCTCGTAGTTGACCTTGAGAGGTCGTGACTACTTAACCGGACTATCCTGTGGCTGCCTTAAGCGGACTCAAAGCCTCCAGCCAGGGGCGTAAAACTACTTATATTATTAAGCGAACGCTCGCTAAGGGCACCCCCTGTGGGGTACGGACCTCGGCTTAGGGCGTCGCTGACGGGAGGACAGCAAGATGGAACAGGCTGGATCAAGTTTTGTTGATTATTATTAATCGGGGAATTTAAAGCTACAGGCTCAGCTACGGCGCGGGCTGGCACTTCGTCGAGCAAGGGTCGGGGGGGACAATTACGTCGGGATCTTCGCGAGGAACCTCGGCGGCGAGGTCGGAATGTCGGTCTGTGTTTGAGCACTGTACTGGTGGCCCTACTGCTCTCCTGAATGAGAGTTATGTGGTCATCGGGATCGGTGAGGACATGCTTGGGACGGCGGACATGACTAATGGAGGAGGGAATATAACTAGCGGCTTTCACAACCAGAGGGTTGCGGTGATTCGCGGCGGTCTCGAAGAAACGCTTTGAAATGCGTTTCATGAACTGACGGATAGTGGGAATCCTGAGGTCTACGTGGAGGATTTCGTTGCGAACGTACCAGGGGGAGCCTGTTATCCTACGGAGGAACTTGTTCTGGAGGGTCTGCATTCTATTGAAGCGAACGGGCTTGGCGTGTGCTATGACTGCACTGGCATAGGTCATGATCGGGCGGATGCACGCTGTGTAGATACGCATTTTGCACTTTAATGACAATTTGCTACGTGCATTGAGGACAAAGTGAAGTCTACCTAGAGCGAAGGCGGCGCGCGAACGAGCCGCCTTAATGTGCTCTGAAAAAGAGAGGTGTTCGTCTAGTACGACACCCAGGTATTTGGCTCGCTTCTCCCAAAGGATCGGCTTGCCGAACATGGTGATCGGTCGAGGGGGGCAGGGGTTGCGACGCGGCTTTGAGAAAAGAACCGCTTGACTTTTGTCGGGATTGACTTCGATTCGCCATTTTCTAAACCAAGCGCCAAGCTTGTTCACTTGGGTTTGGAGAATGCGAGCTATCGAATTTTCATCACGGCCGGTGTAGTAGATGGCCGTGTCGTCTGCGAACAGAGCCAGCTGTGCCTTGCTGCACTTGGGCATATCGCTGGTGAATAGCGTGAATGCTAGGGGAGAGATCACAGAGCCCTGAGGGACTCCTGCGCGAATAGGGTGGGGGGAGGATAGCGCTCTTTCGATGCGATAACGGAAGGTGCGATTCGACAAAAAGTCCCGTAAGATGAGCACGAGACGATCTGGCACACCGAGTTGGTACAGCTTATATAATAAGCCGTTGTGCCAGACTTTGTCGAACGCTTTCGCTATGTCGAAGAAAACAGCACCGGTCATCAAACCTCTTTGGAAACCGAAGTTGATGTGTTCAACTATACGGTGGACCTGTTGTACGCACGAGTGTTGGGTTCTAAAACCAAACTGTTCGTCGGGGATGAGGCCCTTTGTCTCGGCGTAGTCTCTGAGGCACTTATAAATAAGCCTCTCATAGATTTTGCCGAGGACATTGAGCAGACTGATGGGGCGGTAACTACTAGGCTCTGACTTTGGCTTGCCGAGCTTCGGGATACCGATGACGGTGGCTTCTTTGAATGCCTGTGGGAAGATGTTGTTGCTCAGAGCACCATTGAAGATGGTGCTCAGTAGCATTATCAGGTGGGCAGGGAAAAGTTGGAATACCCTATTGGTGATTCCATCCGAGCCGGGGGCTTTACGAGCCTTAAGACCTTTGATGAGGTCGTGCACTTCGTCGGGCGTGACTGGGGGCAGTGGATACTCTGGGTCTTCGACGGGAGGGAGGGAGGCTCTATGTTCGACTTCAGCGTCGACCTCAGTGAGGTGAGCTTGGTCTACTGGTTGAGAGCTAGGCGAGCATTGGACTTCTAGACTGTCGGCTAGAAGCTCAGCCTTGTCGACATCATCGAAGGCGATGGTCTTGTCGGGACGGATCAGGGGGGGCATGGAGACTATTTCTCCGGATCTGAGCTTCCTCTGGAGTTGCCAGAAGGCTAGGTGGGTGGGCTCTAGTTCGCTCAACATCTTTTCCCAGCCGGCGGTACGCAGCTCTCTATGCGTGTTCTCACAGTACGCTGTAAGTAACGCATATGGGCTTTGTTCGCGTCGCAGGGGAAGTTGCTGTAGGCACGGACAGCTGCGTTCTTCTCATTCAACAGTTCGCGTACATCGTCCGGCAACTTCGCTGGAATTTCCCTTGAACAATCGTTCAGGACTGATTGTACGTGAGCTGTGAATGAGTCGATCGCGGCCGTCGTGTCAGCGATAGAGTCAAAATGATCGGGAATTGGGTCCAAGTGGGGGGACGTGGTGGATTTTAAGCGATCGCTTACTCTCCTCCAGTCCGTTACCACTTTGTTGGGAAGGGGTTGGGTGGAATCGGGCAGACCTATGCGGGGGACCAGTTTCATGACTACTGGACGGTGATCGGAAGCGAGCTCTTGTACCACTTCTATAGAGTCCAACCGTAGGTTGACGTTCTGTAGGAGCGCCACGTCGAGAACATCGGCGGTGTGATTGGGATCGGGGGGAAAATGAGTGGGAGTCATCGCCGCGATGACATCGAAATTCTGAGAGGAGGAGAGGTTGAACAAGTGTCTCCCTCTGGAAGAGGTCCTGGTGCTATTCCAGGAGGGATGTTTAGCGTTGAGATCACCCGCTATGATAACGGAGTCACTCAGGCTAAAAAGGACAGAAAGATCTTCAGTAAGGAGTTGGAAGTTCTCCGAAGTATTAATGGGGGGGAGGTAGGCCGAAACTATGGTGATCGGTTGATGACCTGTCATACCAAGCCGACAGCAAGACACTTCTAATCGTGAGAGTGTGGGAGGGTCTATGGGAATGCAGTATAGCTCCTTTTTGTAGTAGATAAGGGTACCGCCCTTATGGCAACGCGTCCTGTCATTGCGAACTGTACGATAGTTTGCAATTGACGGATTTCGGTAACTCGGTTTAAGGAACGTTTCCTGAACAAGGAGGATGTCGATGTGGTGGTCGCGGAGGAACTCGCTGATTTCAGCGCGTTGTCGCAGGATGCCATTGGCATTGAAATAACCTAACTTTAGGGATCGGGGTTTGGTTCGCGCGAGGATTCCTTTATCCATGATTAGGGTTGGGTTGATTGTTAAAGGACATCAGGGCTTGCGTAATGTCCGGGTACGCATTGTAGATATTCTGAATCATGAAAAACAATTTCACTTGCGTTTTTCCTGGCACGAGGGGTAAGGAAGGCCGTGAATGTACTAGATATGACATTAAACGCGTCCATCGGGTAATGACCGACCACCCGGGTGGCTGCGGGCGGAGCTGACGCGGCCGGAGCGGCTTTGTTTAGAGGCACAGGAATGCCTGGAGGCGCGTTGACGCGGATGCGGGGGTCCATAAGTGGAGGGATGGCCGCAGGAACGGGTCTAGGAGCTAAGGCTGGAAAAGCCTGCTGATGGTGGAAGTAGTTCCAGGGCGAGGGCCTCTGAGGACTGAGTCGTTCCTGATGCTGTGTGGTAGGCCACGCGTGGGCGTAGAGGGGGCTTTCCCTTTGCTGGCGGGCGTCTGCACGCTTCGTCAGTTTGGGAGATGATGTTTTGGGGGCCTTGGGGCACCCACGATAATTGGCCGGGTGGCCTGAGTCGCCGCATAGCACACAGCTAGGCGGCTCTGTGCACAAGGTGCGGTCCTTAGGTCGGGTGCACTCAGCAGTGCCGTGATCGCCCAGGCACTTGACGCACCTGGGTTTCGCGTGGCAGTGCATCTGCGAATGCCCGTAAAGTTGGCAGCGGTGACACTGCCCTATGACACCGGTCTTAAAAGGCTTCTCGATCTGCAAGCCGGTGAGGTTGCAGACGGAACGGACGTTGAAGATAGGGTGGTGACCCTCAGTAGGAGGGCAGACGACGAGGACCATATCGAACGGTACCCTGCCTCGGGCGCGGTGCATGCGGTGGACTTCCGCAACGGGGACGTTTTGCGACAGAAGGTCGGCTTTTATATCTTCCGCGGGTATCTCCTTCGGGATCCTACGGATCACGACGCGGACTTGAAGGTCTTCGGGGAGGGCGTAGGTGTGGAAGGACACACCTCTAAGACGGAGAGTCTTCGTGAGCTCTCTGGAATCGTTTGACGTCGGGACGGTTACCTTAATACCCTGTTGGTTAGACTTCGCGCTGGTGTAGCCTATACGCAGGTCGGTGCACCATTTGGACACGTCTGTCCACTTCCCCTTGTCCTGGATGTACACAGGGGGAGGGGGGGCGATTTTCTTTGCCGCAGAAGGCTGGGCAGCGGGCTTGGCAGCACTGTGGCTGAGGGAAGAGGTTGAGGCCAAGGCGGCCTGAGAGGGGGCGGTGGCGGATGGAGCCACGGGAGCGGAGGTGGCTTCGATAGCCGGCTTCTTTGTCCTTGTGTCAGGACTCGGTTTGAGGCTCCTCTTTTTGGAGCCGACCGTCTTAAAGACGCCTTCGTCGGAAGAGGGGGAGGAGCTCTGGTCGTCGCTCGAGATTAAGTACGGCGAGGTCGGACGAGAGGAAGGCTCGCTGGTGTCCATGTGGACAGCCGGCGGCGAGCAACCTGGAAGTTGCGACGGAGAGGGCTCGAGGGCATCGCTAAACGTAGCGATGTCAGAGCTGTCGGTGCCTACTGGGTCAGAGGGACCGGGGACGGACTGCTGCAGTGCAGCGAATTTAGCGCCATACTTGGCGAGGAAGTCGGGGTCCTTAAATAGGACCTCCTTGAAGAACGCCACTATCAGGGCGTCCTCCATGGTCGGAGTGGGGGGAAAGCTTAAGGGAGGGAATGGTGGAAATTAAGTTTCCACTTAGAGCCTATTAACCCTATACCTAACTCCCCGGGTGGATTGGCCCGGGGATGAGTTTCCTCCCTGTCGGGTGCAGACAGGGAGGTGTGTACCTTATTGGTATGCCCTAAGCTTGTATTCCCGTCGCCAGTCTTATTGTGCGAACGGGGCCCTGACCAGTCTAGCGCGAAGGGTGTAGACACACCCTAAAGACACTAGGTGAGTAGCTGGAAAGCAAAACTGTCACCAGAGCCGACTAGGAGATCCCCCAAGGCCGGTTATCTGGGACCCGTCCAACTAACTGCCTCGCCCTGAAGGGGTTCGGCGGGTGTGAATTGGGTAACACCCCACTCGGCTTCGTTGACACCGTAAGGTTTCAACCGAGGACCACGAAACTGTGGTTTTACCCAGAAGGGGCCTAGTGAAGCTACTCACAAACGTCTGTTAGAGAAACGAGATTTGCCTTGAAAAAGGCACTTTTTTAATTGATTAAAAATAAAATCAATTTCTTGATTTTATTTTTTATCGGAGTAGTCGGGGCGACTACGATGACGTCACGTGGTCGCGACGAGTAGAAACAGGAAACACAACACTGGAGCGGGAGAGCGCACAAAAACGTCCGTCCGCGGCGAGAGTCGAGCGTCGAGTCTCGCAACACAAAGGCACTGCAACCATTGATATATACGTAGGTGGCGCTAAATTAATATTTAGATTCTTACCTTAGAGAAAAGGTTTTACCATAAAATATCTTATTGGTGTACCTACTTACTTTACGGATTTTTCGTTGGAATTTCAATTCAGATTAATTTGATTATATGTGGTGTTTTTCCTTTAAGTGAAACACGAACAGAACAAGTCGTGTTAATATGACCCAACCCAACCCATAAATTCTCTTTCATTAATTTTAAAAGGGTTAATTAATTCCCTATTGCGGCGTTTCTTTTGTAGGGTAGTCAACTCAACTCAACTCAACTGAACTCAAAGCATTTATTTCAAATAACCCATTACAGGCACTTTTGAATTGTCAAGGTCGGTTGGTCAGAAAAATGAAGCTAGTTGCCCATTCCAAAGCTTAGTAGGTACCTATGGAGAAGAACGGGTAAGAAACTCCACGGACACTCTTTTAAATCAAATTATGTTTACAATAGATTGGTTACATCATTCATGTTGAAATTATGCATGTGAATCGTTCTCACATGCATAATTTCAACATGAATAATCGTACCATAACGCAGAACGTTAAAAGCGTCCGTTATTTAAATTTGAAAACAATTCGAAAATAAAATTTAATTAAAATACGCCGTGGCAGCTAAGAGATGACCAGTCTCAACTGACGGCGTCCGTTCACGAACATGACGCATGGATTAGCACCATTCAACTAAACCATTTTGAAGAGAGCTAAATGATCCAACACACGCACCACCATCAGCGAAACATTAAAGTGAGCATGACATACTCTCAGCCGCCAGGACACATTCAAGTCAATGAAAGACGTACCCTGTAAATGGTAGCTTTAAAGCGTGTACATAGTACTCACATAATATGGCATATAGCAATTATACAGTACAAAAAAATTAGTTTATACAATGCAAAGATTCTTGTTTTTAATCTTTAGCAGCTCCAACAGTATTTTCAAATGCTTATCAATTAGTTGATGCGGCCTTGAGGAGCAGGACCAGCGATTACCCAAGCATTTTATCAGCAATGTAATCCCCTAACTTATAATATGCTCGGCTGCATAGTGTGCGTTTTATACAAGATTTAAATTTGGTTTCATTCAGTTGATGTATGTGGGGAGGTATTTTATTGTAACATGTTAAACAGAACCCCATGGAAGATGAGTCTACTTTAGCCAGCCTGAAACTTGGTTGAACTAATTGGTCCCTATTTCTAGTGATATAATTGTGTCTTTCACCTCTTTTACTAAAAAGATGTAGATTTTTCCTTACGTACATGATGTTTTCATAGATATATTGACAAGGTACCGTCATGATGTTAATATCTTTGAACAATTCCCTTAGAGAGTAGCGCCTGCGGAGGCCATATATGACTCTGATGGCTCTTTTCTGCAGAATGAAAATGGACTCGATGTCTGCAGCCCGTCCCCATAGTAAAATACCGTACGACATAATACTATGAAAGTAACTAAAATAGACTAGTCTCGCGGTATCTACATCAGTAAATTGACGGATTTTTCTCACAGCATATGCTGCTGAATTTAGCCGTCCTGCAAGGGATGTTAAATGAGGACCCCATTGAAGCTTTGAATAAAGCGTGATCCCCAGGAAAACAGTTTTATCGACGAATTCTAGTTTCTCTTGATTCAATACTATCTCACAATTAGTACTTTTGACATTTGGTAAAGAAAATCTTATGCACTTAGTTTTTTTCCCATTTAATACTAAATTATTAGCAGTGAACCAATTTTGGATCTGCAGTAAGGCGTTATTCACGTCGTCAAGATTTAATGCACGCCTATTAATTTTAAAAATTAACGAAGTATCGTCAGCAAATAACACCATATGAGGTTGGGTTTTAAACAAATGAGGTAGATCATTAATATAAACTAAAAAGAGGAAAGGACCCAATATCGAGCCTTGTGGTACACCCATTTTTACTTTTAGACCGAGTGAATTGACACCGTTTATTTGGACTTGCTGTTGTCTATCATTCAAATTAGATTTTACTAAACTGAGCGCAAGTTTTCCAAGTCCGTAATGTTCAAGTTTTAAGAGCAAGGTTTCGTGGTCTACGCAATCGAATGCCTTGGAGAGGTCACAAAAGATTCCTATGGTGTCTTGAGCCTCTTCCCACGCTGTAAACATGTGTTTTAATAAGGTGACACCGGCGTCAGCCGTACAACGTCCCTTTGTGAAACCATACTGTTGACCGTGTAAGATATTATTGGTATCGAAATGATTTAACATTTGATTCAGCATTACCTTTTCAAACTATATATGTATATAATTATTGGTATCTTTACTGTCCCCGGATTTGAAAAGTGGTATTACCTTACTGTATTTCATTAGATCCGGGAATACTCCCTGATCCACACACAAATTAAATATTAAAGCCAAGAATGGCGCTATAGTCTCAATAATGGAGGTACAAAGTTTAACAGACATTCCCCATAGATCTTCTGATAGTTTGATCTTGATTTGCTTTAAAGCTTTCACTACTATTATGGGGTTTATATGCTTGAATTTAAATTCAATCTGGCAAGATGAAGTATTTGCTTTTAATAAGTCAATAGAACGCAGGGGCGAGGAGTTTAAGGTTTCAGTCGTTTTAAGTGGGATACTGGTAAAGAAATTAACAAATTCTTGAACAACTTCTTTGTTAGTGCTTACGAGACCACTTGAAGTCTGAAGTGTGAAATCATTATTGTGTCTTTTATTCCTGTTGGTTTCGTCATTGATAATTTTCCAAACCGTCTTTATTTTATTATCGGCTGTTTTGATCTTGTTGCTAATGTACAAGGCTTTAGCTACCTTGCAGGTCTTTTTAAAAGTTTTAGAGTAATTAGCAACGTATTTATTAAACGTTTCAGAGTTAATATAAGGCTTAAGGCCATACAACTCAAACAATGTTTCCCTACTTTTCCTAATACCCTTAGTTGCCCAGTCACTGAACAAAAAATTAGGGCAAATTGTTTTTGTTTTTTTCTTTAAATTATTATTGAACTCGGTGCTCACTACCGAAAAAAATTCCTCATATAATTCGTTTACGTTGTTTCTAATATGACCCGGTATACTTAACTTACAAATTAAGTTATTATTAAATCTATTTAGATTGCTGGGCGTCATTTGTCTAGATTGTAAAGGTGTGTTTGACTTGAAAGCAACGGTTTGACCACTGTGATCAGAAGGGAGATAATTTACAATTGTAGAGGAGTATTTACTCAGGGTGTGTGATGGGTCTATTTCAATGATTTGAAATGCGCGTTTAACAGTAAAAAGGTATATTGATTAGCAAACACAGTAACAAGGGCAGAAACAGGTAAACATAAAAACAATCGACGTTTCCACGAGCGGATCGCGATCGTGGCGTACGGGCTCGCGATGTATCGTCCACTGTCCGTTCCGCGGGGGTGAGAGGTCGCGGGCGGGGGTGTCGTCTCCCGCCGCAACGCTTAAGGCTAGTTCATTCACAAATGTTAAGGCCATGTTACATCCTCCCCCTCTGACTTAGACATGCGCCCACGCGTCTGAGTCAGTCAAGATAACGCTTAGGTCTACCGCGCCTACGCTTCTCGTTGACCGGGGCTGGCGGTACATCGCCTACGAATGGGGTCAACTGGGAAACGTGGTATCTCCCTAATGTCTCAGCGCTACTTACCTTCTCCAAGACAGAAGTGGTGGAGCTAGCGGGTTCCTTAATACGGTAAGGTCCGTCCCGTCGTGGTATGAACTTTGGCGTTTGTCCGCGGGTCGTGTCGTTACTCCCTTGTGTCTTCAAAAGGACCAAATCACCAATTGAGTAATCAGGTGCAAAGCTGCGACCCTCATGGGCATAACGTTTTTGATTCGCTTGAGCCTTTTCATGCACTTTCCTAGCTTCAAATAGTACTGTTGACATCCTCTGAAGGTAAGGGGAAAGGCTCGTCACGGCGTTGTCACTCTGCACTATGGTGCGCATATCAGCTATGACGTCGGCCGGCGCACGCATATTTCGCCCGAACGTCAGTTAAATCCGGTGCTGCTGGTCACTGCAGAGTTCATCGCGAAACGTATCGCGGGTAAGTGAGCGTCCCATGTGTTGTGATCTTTCCCCACCAGAATAGCAAGTTGTGGTTTCAGATCACGGTTTTTCCTTTCTACTGGGTTGATTTTCTGCGGGTGATACACAGGTGACAGCGACTGAGTAATGCCAAATGAATAGCAAGCCTGCTGCATTATTTCACTTATGAACTGTACACCATTATCACTCAAGATCCGTCTTGGCACTCCATATCTCAGGAAAATCTCTGAGATCAGGATCTTGGAACAGTTCAAGCTGGTAGCATCTAGAGCAAATAACTCTACCCATCGAGAGCACGTGTCTTCTACGATAAGTATCCACTTGTTCTTATCGGCGGTCTCCGGCAATGGGCCGAAAAGTCCACCGCGATGACTTCAAAGCGGCGATTGGTTGCGGGGGTCTGCAGAAGTCCAGCCGGCTTCCTGTTATCGGCTTTGTACCTCTGACATTCTACACACTTCTTCAGGTATCTAACGATGTATTGACGCATACCAGGCCAGTAATACTTCGACCTCACTCGATCTAGTGTGCGCTCCACTCCACAATGGCCAGCTGTCGGTGCGTTGTGATATTCTGCTTTGACTTTATCACGTTCGTGCTCCGGTACAACGAGACAACCTGTCTCTTCCTCAAACTCGTCGTGGCCATATCTGTTTAAATGAACGGATCGTCGGTTGATTCGAGGTCCTCAACGATCTTTTCCACGTCAGGGTCTTTGAGTTGGTTTTCACGGACATCCTTGGGGCTTCTTGACGGGAAATCGACTTCGGCATAGCGGATTTCACAATTCGTTTCTTCTGCGCAAGGCGGTCGTGAAAGAGTGTCAGCGATGACGTTCGACCTACCGGGTGTATATTCTATACGGAGATTGTACTCCCGGAGAGTAAGGGTGACTTTACCGTCATCAGCCATCGCAGAGGTTGGTGGTCGCTCTTTATCACAACCTCTGAACCTTCGATGTACGCGCGGAACTTGGTAACTGCCCATACAACTGCAAGCGCTTCTCTTTCCGTTGTGTTATAGTTTCTCTCCGCACTAATCAGCAAACGGCTGGCGTATTCTACTGGTCTTTCCTCGGGACCCTCCCCCTGCATCAGTACTGCTCCGAGACAGTAACCGCTGCTGTCGGTCCTCAATGTAAACGGCATCGATTCGTCAGCTTGGCGCAGTATCGGGGCACTGATCAACTTTTCCTTAATGAGATCGAAGGCATCTTGTTGCTTCGAGGTCCAGGTCCATTTGCTGTCTTTTTTTAGAAGATCCGTCAGAGGTTTGGCAACATCGGCATAATTGGGAATCAAGCGCCGGAACCAACTTGACGTTTGCAGAAAGGTCTTCACGTGCTTCGCGTTCTCAGGAGGGGACATATTTGCGATAGCTGCCGTCTTATCGGGGTCTGCCTTCACCCCACCTGGTACGATCACGTGGCCCAGAAACTTAACAGACTCGCGAGCAAAGCAACTCTTTTCGCGGTTCACTCGCAGGTTGTACATCTCAAACCGGTCGAAAACAGCGTTCAAGTCTTCCAGGTGCTAGGGGAACGACTCCGATAGGACAATGACGTCATCTAAATATGTTAGCATGCAAACATCGGCCAGTTCTTTGCCGGATCTGAATCGGTCCATAAGCCGTTGGAAAGTCGCTCCTGAATTCCTCAATCCCATTGGCATCCTTTTAAACCTAAAACAACCGAGTGGGCTCACAAACGCAGTCTTATCGCGGTCAGTCGGCTCCACGGCAATTTGAAAGTACCCTGATCGGAGGTCACAGGTTGTCATGAAACTGGTGTTCTTAGCTGCGTGGAGAACGTCTTCGATGCGTGGAAGTGGGTAGCGATCGGGCTCGGTTACAACATTCAGCTTCCTGTAATCTACACATAGCCGAACCCCTCCATCCTTTTTCGTCACGAGGACCACGTTGGCAGCCCAAGGAGATTCGCATTCTTCGATCACGTCAGTGTCTAGTAACTTCTGCAACTCTTGCTCCAACATCGCTCTCTTACTGGTAGACATCCGGTAAGGCGGTGAGGCGATGGGTTCCTGCTGCGGGTCTATCTTCAACCGGTGGTTGGCGTATTCCGTTGGTGGCCCGCCCTTTGCAAAGCGGTCAGACCTCTTCAACAGAAACGCGTTCAGTTGGATCCTCTGATTCGCTGTTAACTTGGTGCCTTCATCATCCCTCAGCCCAAGGTTTGATGCTTCTACCTTCATCAGCTCCATCTGGCCGCCAGTAGGTAAGTTAAAGCTGGTGACAAACGGATGCCAGTGTTCCGGCTCGTCGTTAAAACACCAGCTACTCTGTTGTAAGTCCAACAGGATACTTGCTTTCATGATAAAGTCTCTACCTAGCAATGTCCGAGTTCGCGCGTCCGGTAAAACTATAAGAGTGACAGGTATAACGTGGTTTTCTAATATAACGTCAGTATAACACTCAAGTACAGTGCCCATCTGTTGTGATCCGTCGGCAAGCCCTATAGTACGTAACCTTTTCTTAAAAACAACGCCAGCCCTAAAAAGTAAGTCGTATAACATGGGGCCCGCGATGGAATGCGTCGCCCCCGTGTCTAAGATGGCTACCCCCTTGCGGTTCACGACCTGGATTTCCACCAGCGGCCACGGATCGTCACTATCGGCTACTTGAGCGCTACAAAATCCGACTTGCTTGAAGTCGACGCACCTTTGCAGTTACTGCATTTTGAGCGCACCACTCCCAGCTGACCACATCCGTAACAACGTAATTCGGTTATTTTGCTCGACTTATTAGAAGGGTCAGTGACCTTTCCATCCGTCTTCTCCTTATTACGGCACTCGTCTACCGTATGACCGAAAAATCTACAATAAATACACTTTGGTCTAACACGCCTTTGCCCATCCCTATTGTTATTATTTTCCATGTTTAGTGCGTGCGAGTCGGACGGCCTAACAACAGTTTTATTAGTACTCGACTTACGCGGGTCATCTGTGGCATTCGTAGGGTTAACATTTGTGTTCGAACTTTCCCGCGCGGCGTCGGAAGGGTTATTGTTTACGTTGTCGCCAATTCTATTACAATGGGTAGAAACACTTACCTCCGCCAACGACTCCTCGACTAACCTGGCCTTCGCTATCAGCTGATCCAGCTCGTGCACCGCGTCGCGAGACACTCGTTTCCTAATTCTACGATCTAATAATCCATAAACCATTTCTAGCATCATTACTTGCGGCACATCATAGGGTAACTTTGCTATTGAAGCGCGCACTTTGCTTATAAATACGTCAGCCCGCTCATTGTTTTGTTCGGTACCGAAAATGTCACGAAAGATTTTATAACCCGGTCGCGGCACTCCGTACATCCCTCGAAAGCGTTGAAGCGCGTCGGACCACGACGTTATCGACGACTTCACGCCCTGCCACCAGACGGCGGCCTCGCCGACTAGCAGCATAGGCAGCCCCCGCAGCGCGTGCTCATCGCTGATGTTGGTGCAATCGCGGTATATTTCGATAGCGTCGATGAATGCCTCGAGCTCTTCCGCGTTCTTCGATGCCACGTCAAAGCGCACCGTGCACTTCGTGAAGTTGCCCGACGAACGCGCGATAACACGCGTATCGGGCATCCGTGGTGATGATGTGCACGGTTCGTCTTTGTTCGCCAGAATGCTTTCAATGAGAATGCGATTCGCTTCCGCTTGGTTCTTGGTGATATTGCACACCAGGGTCTGAAGCATCTCCTCAGACATGGTTATATTCGGTGATGATAACGATGAAGCAACCACCGTCCTATTCTGCTCCACGTCCGTGTCGGATTCCGACCCCCCATCTCTTACGGTATGTTTTTTGGTTGGCTTCGGCGGCATGGTAACAGGGCACTACCTCTGCTGTTACTCGCTCGAACAAACAAAACAACACGAGTGATGGTTGTGGTAATGTACGTAAATATGTAACACTCTACGTATTCGTTACTAATTCCGTTGCACGACACTGAACGTTGAGTACACATATTGTTGCGAGCGCCAAAAATGCCGCGCGGTAGACTGGACAGCGCGCGTCGCTTCGCGTCGGTTATAATTTTGGCGGGAAGAGTGGACTCGCCCGAAGTTTTGCCGATTGTTTTTGCACAGTTTGGAAATATTCCACGTGAAATGCACTATCGGAGAGGGTTCACGGTATGTGTTGGCACGATAGGAGTTTTCACTTTTTGTCACTGATTGTATTTTACGACTTTTCCACTGAAACTTGGCCGCGAGTTGGGCGTCACTTGTAGAGGAGTATTTACTCAGGGTGTGTGATGGGTATATTTCAATGATTTGAAATGCGCGTTTAACAGTAAAAAGGTATATTGATTAGCAAACACAGTAACAAGGGCACAAACAGGTAAACATAAAAACAATAGACGTTTTCACGAGCGGATCGCGATCGTGGCGTACGGGCTCGCGATGTATCGTCCACTGTCCGTTGGCGGGGGTGAGAGGTCGCGGGCGGGGGTGTCGTCTCCCGCCGCAACGCTTAAGGCTAGTTCATACACAAATGTTAAGGCCATGTTACACAATGGCTTTATGTAAGTAGTCGCAGCAACAAAAAATATTATCAATGCATGTAATAGCAGAATTTGTAGTTATGCGGGTGGGTTCTGAAAACACATTTGACAAATTGAATGATTTAAAGAGACTTAATAATCGACTGCTATTTGAACTATTCTCTAAGATATTAAATTTGAAGTAACCACAGATAATTAGCGATTTTTTACCAGTTGCCAGTTTTGCTAGAACATCTTCCATTACTGACTCAAATACGGAGTAGTTTTGATAATTTGGGGGTCTGTAAACGCACACTATAACATGCTTATCTAGCTCAACTCAGGACAGTTCAATGCTATGTTCAACCGAAAGATCAACTATTTCTTTTCGAGTCTTAGATTTAATAGACTTTTTAACTAAGATTAGTGAACCCCCACGCAGCATAGATTTTCGGTTAAAACAACTGCCCACATTATAATTTTCATAATTAATTAGCGTTTCATAATCTTTCAACCAATGTTCAGTTAAACAAATAATTTCAAACATGGTATTTTCTAAAAATAGTTCTATTTCTAACTGTTTCGAACAAAAACCTTGAATATTTTGATGAAATATTGTCAAGGAATTCTCTTTAGTACCTTTTTTGCACTTAACTAATTGCGAGCAAGAAGACACTTTGTTGTTGGTAGGTATAACTGTATTGTTACTGGTATCTTCTGTTGTCTTACTATCTAGTTTAAAGTAACATCCAGAGTGAGCTCCAAGACTCCCATGCCATCACCAGACAATGAGATCCTACTACTTGTGGGCCCCACATTTGGACAAGAATTTGCCATAGGGACACATGGATCCTCCTTCGTACAATTATTGTAAACAGTTATAGCATTAGTGCTACAGTTACTTGAGGTGACCATCTGTACATTAGAATTACTACTAATATTTGCGGTGTTAATAATATAATTAGACTTCGACATACTGTTTATGTCTGAGTATATAATATTTGCTAATAGCCTCGCTATTTAAGTCTAAACCTAATGGGCAGATACACTGTATTCTTTGTCGATATTAACTTTTCAACAAAAATGTTGGTGTCAAAAAATGTAAGTTTGTCACTGTAGTGACTTACTTAGTGTATATTATTCACTCTCTGTAGCGGATGTCAGGAGTGCGTGCAGCACCTGCAGTCGTCTTGGGTCAATCTTCCACTATGTTTAACGTACGCTCCCTACAATATCAGTCGATGACTCTGCTGAGAAACTGAGAGACAGGAAGAGGAGAGGAGACCGACGATTAAATAAAAGCAGATTTTCTGTCTATAGTTTTCCGCAGATTTCGCTCCCTAGTTGTTGCCTTGTTCGACGGCTATGCTGCGACTGACTGAGTAACGGTCTATGTCACGCCTTACCGGCTGACTTTACTTCACAGAGGTTCGCGTATTTCGAGCCCATTTTACTCGCGATTTTCAGTAAGCCTAAATCTTTGGTGCCCTTATTATAATTTATTTTTACCTTTAATCCTTACAAATTTGATTGAATAATTTTTCCTACATGTTCTTTAATCATATGAAAAAACAACATCCATACACTTAATACATAGAACATAAACCTTATAAAATGTAGTTCATAGATTTTGCCTGGGGGGAGACTACAGTACCTTGGGAAAGTGCTGTATGTATGCCCCAAGTCGTAATATGAAAGTATTAATGATAACGATGTCGATTTGTCATGCGATCCAGCTAACGCCCGGCGGCGGCGCTCACAGGTAGGTACCCGGGCCTCCGTTAAAATTGAAAACCGTTAAAAGCCTTACCTCCCACACCACCAAAGACGATCACCATAGAGGATGATGACAACAACTGTCCTCCCACATGACAAAGAATAACCACCCATCGCAACCCAAAACGAAATAAAGCTATCTAATAGTCCACCTTCTATGGAAGGACATAAGAATTAATCACTGATCTTGTAGAGCTCTAATACTTCCAACAGATTCAGTGGACTTCCAGTAGACATACCTACCTGATGACTCCGCTAACCAATGGAAATGGAAAGTCAAGACCATACTAAGAAAGTGAGCAAACCACCACCTGTAATTCTATACGGTATTACGGACATATCAAAACTGACAGAACTCCTGAGGCGTTCCGTACCAAGCGACACTTACACCTATAAAATAGTATAGCGGATGGTCATATAGTATCTGGTCGCAAAGGCAAAGGTGTTCCGCCTCGGCGGGATTCGCCAGGCTAAGTTTCGCGTTTCCGAACACGCCCATAGACAATAGAGTTTGTCCATGGTCGCACTGACCAATGGTGGCCACAGTCACTTCAAGGACAAGGCTTACTGATCACTGATTGGTCAGTTTGAATTCTGTTTGAAATATGATAGAACCAATCAGGTTTAAGATGTCTTTGGACAGCAGTTTTAAGTAAGTGGTGAAAGGGAGTAGTTTTAAGATAGCAAATGGCGCGCTTATACAATCTTTTAATAAAAGTTCTATCGTGTAACAAAGCTCTTTAACTGAACCTGACCCACCCCGACTACAATCAGTTGAGAGTAATGGCACAGACAAGTAAAGCATTCAAAATATCATAGACCTCATTCGAGAGGATGGACTTATAGGCCCATACATTCACACAGATAGAAAAAAGGAGCTGCAGAATCGTGATATGATAATGGCTTCTTTTGGAGTCGTGTGGGGAAGATTCTTAATCTGCACCACACGACTCCAAAAGAAGCCATTGTTGAGGAAATAGAAAAAACTGGGAATAAAGTCAGAGGGGATATCATATGTGCACTCTCAAGAAGAAACAAGAAGCCATCGAACATGTTTTTCGTCAATGTAGAACCTGGCCCAAATAACCCCGAACTTATACGAATAGATTCCATATATCATACAAAAGTTACGATAGAATATCTACGAAAAACAAATTAAATTCCTTAAAGGATTTAGAAAAATTGACTGCCTAAAAATGACAGGAATACACCAGCCACCTGTATCTACGCTGTGCCTTAGAGGCCACCCTGCCATCTACAAGGGGAGCCGAGTATACAAAGAGATTCGCGCAAGAAACATTTCTCATCTACCCCACATAAAAGCTCCATTACCAAATATGAGTAAACCAAGAAAAAACACTGTGCCCTTCCAGATAGATGACTTTACACAATTACAGCCAAGTAGAAACGTTCGACAACAACTACCTCCACGCACTTAAGATGCCGGAAACACTGCACCCTGGAACAAAAACCAGGGAACATACAGTCTCAGCCAATAAATTCACTAGAACAAATCATCACTAAACAAACAGAGAAAATAGATATTGTCATTCAACAAATGGGACTCCTTACGACTCTAGGTACCCAATGTTAGAATTGAAATTCCTACACATCGCAGCATGGAACGTAAATGGACTGCCTCCTAATCTAAGAGTCACACATGAATGACGAAAAAGACATACTTATCATAGGATAAATTACACCAATCATCCTGATGGAACATCACACGCTGGGGCTGCATTTGTAATAAAAGAAAATATCAAACAACACTCTCTCCCAAACGTTAAGCAAGCATAGCATACCTACAGGCTACGGTAGTGTCGACAGACGACTGGCAGAACCTACTTAATCGCTGCACTTAATCACTGTACTTAGCGCCTCGGCATCGAGCCGACGAACAAATGGTTGGGCGAATTTCTTAACGCGCTCGGTGACAGATATGTCGCTGGAGGGGATTGGAATGCCAAACATATCTTCTGGGACTCCGGGCTGACCACAACCAGAGGCAGAGAGTTGAAGAAGCCAATAGATTCAGACTCACTCAATATGCTGACTACAGGAGAGCCAATTCACTGGTCATCTGATGACAACAAAGTACCTTATCGATTTCTTTGTTTCCAAAGGCATGCCAGGCCTGTACACAAAAGTCCACTCCATGTATACAATACAGTCCTCAGAAACAGGATTGTACACTTAAAATAAGGGAGACGATACGACGATTTATTCATTACGGCAGTTGCATCCTGGCGCCTTGATTTTTATTTATTCTCAAAAATTAAGTGACACCACGCGAACGAAGTCGCGGGCACAGCTAGTTCTTAATTAAATGTAATAAACACTTTTTTAAACAAGCTTTTAATGAACTAAAGAGTTCTCGATATGTACGGAAAGTGGCGTCACCCAGCATAGTAGCGCCTGAAGGCAGAGGCCCGACTCCCATTCATCCACAGCCAGCAGGCGGGCACTCTCGTCAGTATTGGTGGAAGTATTAGTGTGTTTATTCCGTACCGACTAACCTGCAAAGCGGCTCATCCCTCTGTCTCTGGAAACACGGGTTCTCGCTGAACCGTGTCCGCACAAGCCACTTTCCAGGCGTTCACCGCATCGGTCATAGTACAAAATCTTGAATATTGTCTTAAAAGCCTGAGGTTTATCTTAAAGTGTAAGAAGGACGTTCACGCCTTTTAACGCCGTTCTATGTTAACGTAAGTGTTATTTCAATAAATAACCCTAAATTAAATTGAAGTAAAAACCTTTTTCAACAGTTTGAAAAAGGTTTTTACTTAAAGAAGAATGCCCATTTTACACCTGACTATGTATAGAAATGAAATAAATCTTAAAATACAGTTAATTGAATCGTAAATTCATTACGCTAATCACATTAAGAAACGCAAAGAAAAAAGATTTTTTAATATTTCTTTATGCTAATTCTACGCCAAAAGTAAACATATTAGCATGCTTTGAACGCATCTCAACTTCACTTTTTTACGACGTTCCATTTTACATACTGCTACTTGACTTTATTCAAGTCTGTTTCTGAGTGTCATGCATTATTTTACGTTTAATATAATCAGTAATCAGGTTTTTTTCGTCCTTGTACAACATAGAGTAATAAAAATAACATCATAATTAAATTAAATAATCATGCAATACGTAATTGAGTTTGAACGATTGGAACGGATTTTTTTGACGTTTGCCAGTTAATGCTTTACACTCAATTTATAGTGACAATCATCTAGGCTGCATTCCGAATTGGGATGTAATCGTTTTGAGCGGGCTTACGTCCGTACCAAATTAACGTGAGCGCGATAACGATGTCATGTGAATCGTCATAGATGACGTCATGACATGAGCCATCTTTCGATAACGCCTACCATGCCCTTTAGAAATATCACTGTGAGCGAAATGTTGACAGCTCTCAGCTGTAATAATCGTGATATCTAAATCGGAACGCAAATTATCGATGTGAGCGCTGTCAGCGATTATGGTCTAACTCGGAATGCGGCCCTAGAGTCTAAGCAGTGACATAGGGGCAGTTGGTTTCAAGGAATTCACAAAGTAAAAAGTCGTTTAAGACCTTAGATTTGTATTATTAGGTAATTATTGGTATTTTAGAGTAAACTTCGAACGTTATATAATTCGTTCTAGCACATTTATTTCTTTGTATTTGGTAACGGCAATAAAAAGTTTTTTGGACTTCGTAGCGTTTAAATCGTAAAAATGACTACATGACATTATTTTCTAAACATACAGGTAGTCTTTCTCCTATACCTTATAACTATACATAAACTTTACATTATCAGGTTTTTAAATGTATGGGAAGTGGGCATTGTTCTTTAATTTCGTAATTTTATGCATTTAAATTTGTTAAAAATCAACTTCGTAGGACAACAGAAAGTGGTTTTAATTCTGCTTTCAAGATTTGGCCGAAACAATTGTAACCAATCATTGCAAGGTTTGTAAAATGTCAGTCAAAGAGTAATAAAGTTATTTATGATAAGAGAGCCCTCTCTCGAATCTTTTATGCATGACAGTTTTATACGCCATCTGTATTTCTGAACATGAACTAATTCCCAATCTAGAGGTACTATAGATTGGTACTAAGGATATTATAATTTTTATAGCTCTATAAGTTTTAAATTGATGGATAAATATGTACTATGAAGAAAATAGCTTACCTTTGACGTAGGTGATTTTCAAGGTAAAATAATGTTCTGGAAATTGGAATAAAACAAACTAGTTGTAGTAGTATATTTTATTTTCTATTTTAAAAAAATCACACAGCTGAAAAAATCGAAGTACTCTCACTGGTTTTCTGAATAGTCTTAGTATCAGGACGGAGGAGTACTCTCAACTCAACTTCTATAAGGAGAAAACACTCGGAAAACCACGAAAATTACACAAAATATGAGGAAGCAAAACAAACGCAGACGCACGTTCCGGCAGCAATATTACTTGTGTTTCAGTGTGCGTGTCCGTCCGTGTGTTCAATAGACGAAGCACCAACTACAAGTAGCACAGTAAATAATTATTTTATTTAGGTGTAATATAAAATGTTCTTTATTTTATGAGTAATCCATAAAATTTGATTGTTTATAAACATTTTATGTTATGTTTTATTGTGACAGTAGCGACACCTATCGGCACTTTTTTGATAATTCTGAAGACGTTTCCCAGTTCAGCAATGTAGATGGCCCTACATTCTTTGCAATGTGCTTAATGTTCTATGTGTCCCCCCCCTGATGTCAGTGTTTCTCGTAAGTAACTACAGGGTGGCCCAAAACCCCGTTGAAAAAAATTTTTATTCATAAATTTATTTTGAAATTATATACAACAATGTGAATACAAAATAATAAAAGTACAGTCTTTTTGTGGTACAAATTACTAATTATCTTCAAAATAGCCCCTTTTAGCTCATAAGCACATGCTTAATCGTTTCATGAAATTGTCAACAATTTTCCGCACTTCTATGGATCTTTTTTTTCCATTCCCGAATTAGAGCTGCCTTCAGCACCTTCACGCTTCTGTGTCTGGTGGCACAGGCCCTTGTCTCTAACATGGACCATACACTGTAATCCTTTGGGTTCGGGTCAGGCGAGTACGGTGGCCGTTTCTTTGAACTTATGAAGCCAGGAAAATGGTCCTCACACCACTGTTGAACACTTGCAGCTCTGTGAGATGGAGCAGAGTCCTGCTGAAATATCCATGGCTGGTTACCAAAGTGCTGTTGACGCCAAGGAAGAACCACATTCTCCTGAAAATCTCGACGATACATCTATTGGTACATTTTCTATGAAAACTAGAGGGGTTATGCCCGTGGAGCAATTACCGCCCCAAACCATGACTGATTCTGGCTTTTGGCAGTAAGGGATAATTGCAGAAGGCCCAGGACGACTACTATAAGAAATTCTATCATTTTGATGATTATGGCCTTGTTAAATCGAAAAAAAAAATCTTCTGCAAAAACGATGTTCTTCCAATTATCAGCAGCTCTCGAGACTTTTTTGTTACCTTGGCCTGAGGATTGCGATCTAGTCTGTGTTTGATGTTATGCCGGAGCCTAGATGTCCTTTTTTTTTTTTTTTTTTTTTTTTTTTTTTTTTTTTTGGGTGGGAAATCATCAAATGACTTCTCCCGCTCTGGGTGGAGCGGGAGGGCATGTCAGACTTTTACTGACTAAAACCCACCCGTGTTCCTTCAGTTGCCTGTGCCAGGGCCACGGTTTTCTCTGTAGAATAACCCGCGACCCTGAGGCATCGGCCCTATCGGACCCCGTCACTTTGTGCTGACATCTCTTTGAGGCGCGCGTGGAACACAACGCGCCGTCGACCCGGGCCTGGTCCTTACCGGACGGCGAGCTACCCATTGGTCGCCGTCCGCTAGCCCGCGCCTACGGTGGCCGGGAATCTGCAGGCGACTCCCGACGCCCAGGGCGTCTCCTGCGGCGGTTAGTGGGGGCGTGAGGGCGCAAGGCTCTCTCTCTCACCCGCTCCGCCTCCTCCTTTGCGAGCATTACTGCTTCGCAGAAGGAGGTGACGGCTTGCCATTCCCTCTCGCTCCGTACCATGGCCTGGACCAGGGCCGGACGCGAGAGATCGCCGCCGCCAATCGCCTCCGCGAGGACACTGCGGTGCTCCGCCCAAGCTGGGCATACCTCCACCGTATGCTCCACAGTGTCCTCCGGGCGATCCACACAATGGTGACACCCGGGCGTTTCCTCCCGCCTTATGCGAAACAGGAACCTCCCGAAACAACCGTGTCCGGTGAGGACCTGTGTCAGGCGGAAGGTGAGGACGCCGTGGCGCCTCTCCAACCACTCCTCAAAGAGGGGACTTACCGCCGCTATTGTGGCGTGCCCAGCACTGGGTTGCGACAATCGCACCCTCCATGTCGCCATGAGATCCCGCCGGAGCTCTGTCCGCTGTACCGTGATTTGTCGCGGCAGCGGAGTTACACCCCGGCGTTTTGCCTCCTCGCGCCACTCCCATACGTGCGCGAGGGCTTTTGCCTCCAGATCCCATGGCGGCAATCCGGCAAGGAGGCTCGCCGCCTCGCATGAGACCGTGCGGTATCCCCGGACCAGCCGGATGGCCATGACCCTTTGGGACGCGTTCAACCTGCGGGCCGGTCGGCGCCTCAAAGAACGCGCCCACACCGGTGCCCCGTAAAGGGCCATGGACCGCACGACTCCCGCGTAGAGCCTCCGGCAGGAGGCGTTTGGACCCCCTAGATTGGGCAGGAGCCGCCTCAAGGCAGCCCCAGCCCGCTCCAGTCTGGGAGCCAAACGTCGGAAATGCTCCACGAAGTTCCACCGGCTGTCGAGGACGAGTCCCAGGTACTTCATCGTCGACTCGACACCGATGTGAACCCCTCCTGCCGTTATCTGGGAACCCGACAGTGGCGCGTTCCGAGGACCATGAAAACACATGGCCTCGGACTTGTGCAGGGCCACTTCGAGTCCCAACTGCCGGATCCTCTCGACGATTGTCGCAACCCCGAGTGTCGCTTGTTCGGCCGCCTCCTGGTGCGACCTCCCCTGTGCCAGGACCAGCGTGTCGTCAGCGTAGCACACCACGCTGACGCCATTCGGGAGGTCGGCGCGCAGCACCCAGTCGTAACCGATATCCCACAGAAGCGGCCCCAGGACCGATCCCTGTGGGACACCGCACGACATCTCTCGCCGGTTCCACTCTCCCCGGTGACCGGGGTAGATGACGGCCCTGTCCGTCAAATAGGCCTCGACCACGCGACAGAGGTAGGTCGGCATCCGGTGATACCGCAATGCCTCCCTGATGCAACTCCAGGGCAGGGTGTTGAAGGCATTGGCGATGTCTAGAGACACCGCCAAGACGATCCCACCCCTGGCAACAGCATCCCCCGTCGTGAGGGCTCGCACGCGCATGATGGCGTCCACCGTAGAGCGCCCCCTGCGGAAACCAAACTGGCTCTCCGCCAAATCCGGCCCCACCCGCACCAGCAGCCCGGCGAGGCGGTTTGCAATAACTCTTTCAAAGAGCTTGCCCACCTCGTCGAGCAGCACGATGGGCCGGTACGCGGACGGAGAGTCCGCAGGGCGCCCCGGCTTCTTAATGAGGACCAGTTTCCCCGTCTTCCAGCGAAGTGGGAACTGGCCCTCCTCCAAGCATGCGCTTAGGAGCCCCATAAGTCGAGGCCCGAGAGCCTCCATGGCCAGAACCCAGGCTCTTCCAGGTAAGCCGTCGGGTCCTGGGGCGGTATTTTTGGCACTAAGCCTATGTACCGCCACTCTCAGCTCCACCTCGGTCACCTCCGAAGCATCGTCGTCGTCGTCGGCGGTGTGGTCCGCATCCGGCACCGCAGTAGGCGGAGTCATGGGCGGGGGAGTATGCTCGCCCCGCGAAGGGAACAAAGTGCTCACCACCTCCTCCATGAGCTGGGGCCGGAGACTCTGCGTCAGTGGGGGAGCCCATGGGAGGAGTTTATCCCGCACCATTTTGTAGGGGCGTCCCCACGGGTCCCTGTTCAGAGTCTCCAGCGACTCCTCGCGGGCCAGGGCCCTGGCCCGCAGGAGCTTCGCTTGGAGGGCGGTCTTCGCCGCTCTGTACCCTTCGTACAGCTCCGCCTGAATGGCTTCCGTATTCGGAGGGCGAATACGTAGATTGCGGTGCCTGGTGTACAGGTGTCGCGCAGCTACGCACGCCTTGCGCAAAGCCGTCAGCTCCGGCGACCACCAGCACACCTGGCGCCAAGCACGTCCGGGCTGGACCCGGGGCATTGCCACGTCACATATTTCGGACATGGCCTCCCGGAACCACTCCGCCTCGTCGTTGATGTCAGCAGGCCTGTCCGGTGGTGACACCCAGGCCTGCACGATCGAGGCTTCCAGGAGGAGCTCCCGGTCCAGCTGCTTCAGCGCCCACCGCGGACCACTCGGGGCCTATCGGACCGGCGCGCTCGAGGTCTGGGCGGAGACGTCGAACCGGATGTACCGGTGGTCGGAATAGGTCTCCACCCCCTCCATGACGCGCCAGTCAATGACGTGCGGCGACAGAGCGGGGCTGGCGAACGAAATGTCCACCACTGATTCACCCCGCATACGCACACACGTTGGGACAGAACCCCGGTTTAGGACGACCAGGCCTGTCTCCAGAGCCCAGTCCTCCACCATCCTGCTCCGCGTGTCCGTGAGCCGGGAACCCCAAGCCAAGTTCTTGGCATTGAAGTCCCCGAGGACGAGCACGGGGAGGGAACGAAACCCGACGACGACGACTCTCAACTCCGCTAGGGAGTTGTGGAACTCGGCGAGAGTTCGGTTCGGAGAAAAGTACACCCCTACCACGACTATCTCCCCGAACCGTGCTGCCACGCAACCCCGTCCCCTCTTGACGGCCTCGAGGGACAGGGTACCGGCGGCGGCCGACGAAATTAGGGCCACTGAGCCGCTCAGGTCCTCCACCCAGTCATCCCTGGGCGGGACAAAGTACGGCTCAGTGACCACGGCGATGTTAATCGACCACTGCGCCATGCTCTGGAGCAACAGATCCTGAGCAGAGGCGCAGTGGTTGATGTTCGCCTGGAGGAGGCGTAATGGGGCCATTACTGACACTCCATATCAGCCCCCTCCCGAGCCTCCTGTGGAGGCCCTGCCACGATGGTTGCGCCGGCGACGACGGTGGAGGCGGCAACGGCGGCGGCAGTAGCGGCGGATGAAGCCTTGACGGCGGTGGTAGTGGGCTTTCCCCTGTCCCTGCCCCTGGCTTTGGCGGGTGGAGCGCAGACCTTACTCCCAACCCGGTGATCGGCCGGCTTGCCAGCTGCCGCACATATAAAGCAGTGCGGCGCGGCATTGCACGAGCCGGCCTTGTGACCGGGCTGACCACAGCGGAAGCAGTGACCGCTGCGGTCCACCTCCGAGGCGCATCGCACTCCCACGTGGTTGCCCACTTGGCAGCGGAAGCACCTCAGAGGTCTGGGTTCCAGCAGTTTGACCTGCGCGGAGACCCAGCCCACCAGGAGCCTTCGGCCCTCCCCGGTAATTTTTAGGGCCGCCGTCACGGGGCAGCTCACCGTTATAGCTCGCATCCCCGTGAAGTCAGGACGAATGGTGCCTGCCCTAACTTGCTCGGCAGAGCACCCACCAGTCCTAACGACGGCAGCCACCACCTCTTCTTCCGTCACGGAGTCGTCCAGGCCCAGAATGCGCATGTCAGCGCACTTCGTTGGCCTGGACACTCGGGCCTCGTCCGCATTCAGGCACTCCATTAGCTTTCCAGCCAAAGCGTCCGCGGTCGGGCCGCTGGCCGCACCGGGAACCTCCAGCATCCGGGCCCCAGTCGCAGTGACCCTTAGCCGGAGGCCATTGGTGACACCGAGCTCCCCGAGGTTTACCGCCGCCTTCGCCTTGGCGAGCACCTCGCGGTAGGTCGTGCCCTTCTTCTCCGCTTCCGGCTGTAGAGTGAGCCTAGATGTCCTAACAGTCCTTTTTCTGCGTGTTCCCGGACGGTCTCCAATATGGCCGAGCTCATTAAAGCGTTTAATAGCTGAAGAAACTAGTTGTCGACTGACACCAATAATGTTAGCTGTCTCACATTGCCTTTTTCCAGATTCATACAAAGAAATTATTGCTATCCGATTTGAAGACATTGCGAAATAATGTTAAATTGTAATCTTTTCACTAAATGATTAATACTAAGTTGGCGCCAAAACACGTGAAAATAGAATTAAAAACATAATAAAAACATTCACTATCTAATTTTGGAGTCTTGCTGTTTTAAATTTGGCCACATAATTTTGGGCCACCTTGTATTTATGTTATGTTAGCCCTGCATAGAGAACTGTCCGTTACGTCTATTGTGCGGAAGTGTTTGTTTAGTGAGCAGTGTCCGGTGATGATCCCTGTCACCAGGCGCAGGCCGTTTCTGTCCAGGCGTTATAAACGTCTGAGGGCTTAGACAAATGGAATTCGCTTCGCATCAATTCTATTTCTAGAATCACTTTCGCTTTACTATGATACCAGCCAGCTCTCCGCTTGTGTGTGGTGAACTCCTGTAGCCACCTGCGTAGCTGGTTAAAGAGGATGGGTACGATAGGTTCGGTCCACAAACTGACCCGCTGGATAATCTGGTAACCGGGTGTATGGTTTTCTCGGGTTTCGGAACTTTCAAACTACTTACGGACAAGCCCGTATCTTCGTACCTTAGAGAGAAGGCCCCCTGATACATGAAGGAAGCAAAAGGAGTTAGTACGTCGTAGCAGGTGGCGTTCTGTAGTTTCTTCCTACCCTCAGTAGAAAAAGGCGTGAGTATAAGTATGTCATCATCATCATTTCAGCCGAAAGACGTCCACTGCTGAACATAGGCCTCCCCAAGCATCGCCACTTTGAGCGGTTCTGCGCTTCCCGCATCCAGTGGATTCCTGCGGCCTTCACAAGGTCATGGGTCCACCTTATGGGAGGCCTTCCAACGCTACGTCTTCCGGTACGTGATCACCATTCCAGAACCTTTCGGCCCCATCGGCCATCTGTTCCGCGAGCAATGTGCCCTACCCACTGCCACTTAAGTAAGCCAATTCACCAGCTATGTCGGTTACTTTAGTTCTCCTGCGGATCTCTTCGTTTCTGATTCGATCACGTAGTGAAATTCTAAGCATAGCCCTCTCCATTGCCCTTTGGGTGACTTTTAGCTTTCTGATAAGGCCCATTGTGAGCGACCAGGTTTCAGTGTCATAGGTCATCACTGGTAACACGCACTGGTCAAAGACTTTCGTCTTGAGACACTGCGGTATGTGGGACGATAAGATATTGCGTAGCTTCCCGAACGCTGTCCAGCCGAGTTGAATTCGACGATTGACCTCTTTCTCGGAGTTGGTAAAACATATTCGTCCACAACTTCGAGTGTAGCGTCTCCGATCTTCGTGAGAGTGGGTGTTACATGGGAATTTGACATGACCTTTGTTTTGTCCATGTTCATTTTAAGACCCACTCTTTCGGAAGCTCCACTGAGGTCATCACCTCAGCTATGACTATTATGTCGTCAGCAAACCGAAGGTGAGTGATGTACTCGCCATTTATGTTGATGCCAACTCCTTTCCAGTCCAGAACCTTGAAATCATCCTCCAGTGCAGCGGTGAACAGTTTCGGAGAGATAACGTGTCCCTGTCTCACCCTGCGCTGTAGAAGGATAGGTTTCGAGGTCCGGTCCTGGAGTCGGACTGACTGGCGTTTTCGTACAGACACTTCAGCACCTCGATGTACCGATAGTCAAGTATAAGTATGTATGGAAGTTGAATTGTACTTAACCTTCTACCTCTAATTTATTGTGATAGTGAGAAAGAAATCAGTCCTTTCGTAAAAGTAAATTCTTTTACTTTTACGAAAGGACTGATTTCTTTCTTATTCCGCTATGAAAGAGAAAACAGTATTATTTCTCTCCACAACTTTTTTATCTATATTTTCTGTCGTATCATTGATTCATAATTTATATATTACAAATAAGAGGATTAAGTCCTAGAAAATAATGCTTGGAAACATGCTGGTCCTGCTCCATACGACAATCTAGAGGCTAGACAAAATCATACTGGTTGTTTATTGAATTGTATAACTTGTTATTTTTACTTAACTCACACACTAACTTATTCCTAGTTAATATTTTAGGAAAATCATACACTTTTACAATGTTTGTAAATATGTGAGCACCATGTACCTATCACGTAATTTGATTTATCTGTGTTTGCATTTTTAAAACTATTTTTACCTTTTGTGTTATAGCATTTTTATTCTTGGTTATGAGTCCTCACATTTAAAAATATAATTAAAATATACAAAATATTGTTAAGCATTTTAAAAGAATTACGGTGGAGTCTCTTGTCCCTTCTTCTCCATACGAAACTACCTTTTGGAAGGGGCACCTAGAATCATTTCTTTTTAAATGTAAATGTTGACGTACAACAGTGCCTTTTAGGACCTATTTGAAATAAATGCTTTGACTTTGATGTCGTAAACACGACGGGACGAGCCGATTTACAATTTGTTTATGATATCATGGCACCATTCCACCCGGGCCTGCTTCTGAGCATCGGTGAGGTTGTGCGGCACCCAGATTAAAACTATCCTCCTCGAAGATGCACGTGTAGAATTTCGTAAAGGCTTCCCGATCCAACCTGCAGACATCCTACGTTAATTGGCCGTTTAAAGCAAGCGCAAATATTAACTTTAATCAAACTTACCTACGTCAACCAAACTCTTGAGTCCAATTTTTTTTCGTGGCTTGTACTATGAGTTTTCTAAACTTATCACAATCCCAAAAACACATTTCTTGGTAATGCCACTTAAAGCCGTAACATATTCTAAACACACTGACACAGACACATTTGTTTTTGTTACACAAATTTATCCTATACCGTTTCCTGGAATTATTTATACAAAGTAAAGCGCTCTGCTCTCTGCTCTCTGCTCTACATTTACTTGTGAGCGGAGCAGTGGTGGAGTAGATCCACCACTGCTCCGCTCACAAGTAAAAGTAGTAGGCATAAAATCATGTTTGTATTTACAATAATAAAGTTTAAATCAGATATAGCTTTGATATTTATACAATAGGTACATTTAATGAAACTAAGAGAGAATGAAAGAAGATATTTAAATAAACCAGAAGCGGTTAGTAGCGAGAACAGAAAACCGAGCCGAGAAAGCAGTTTAACCCTACCAAAAGATTCAACAGACGCGAGACGTCGTTATAAGATGGCCAGTGCCCACCGTCCCCATAGCTAAATATAACCCGTCTCTCCACTAGTCTAATGGCCTACTCTAGTATGCATATCCGGTAGGTTCGCAATCCTTTCTATCCTAATGGTCTTTGTAGCACCATGAAGGATGAAGTTTCAGGGGCTAGTGCAAATCAAGGGGTTCATTCAACGACCATATAGCCCACGTTGGGTCCATTCAATTAATCGAGTCCGGTCAAACTATGCTCGGGTCATTTTATTGATCCATTCATTCAAACTGCGAATGAATTAATTATGATGAAGGCTGGTAGGGTAGGTACTTTTTATTTTCATGCAATATAACTGCGTCGTAAGTCTAGTGGTGAAGAACTCGCAAGCGCTACTGCTAAGCATTAGGCTCTGATTCGATTCCGAGGTCGGGTAAAGAGTTACCGGGTTGTCCGGAGTTAGGATTGGCGCCCGGTTGGTGAAAATAGGCTCCCTCCCTTTTACATGAGACTGAAACATATCTGGTGTAATGTGGGTGTACAGTGTACAATAATTAAGTCATTTTTATTACTAAAATTAGATACTATACTAGTACCGCCATCTGTTGTTTATTTGTAACACTTTGTACATATTTTGAATGTATGATTGATTGTTCTAAAGTTTTACTGGTTCTGTGTCAAAACTAGTTTGATTTATACTATATGCACACCGCTTCCTAAGCTTTCGGGGATTGCAGGCGTGGTATTATTGAAACTCTAGCTAGATCAATTTACACGGTCGTACTTACGCCAACGGTCTAAATCTCTGTCGCGTCAATTCAATTATATTCCGTTCAAAGAATACCGTTGCAACCAACGCTTAGCAATGTTATAGCTTTTCAAAATAATTTAAATAAATTCATGGTAAGTTGGTATGAGAATTATGTACACTATGTCCCAAGTTTGCTGATCTTTGAAGATCTTTTACGTCACCATACAAAATGCATATAGGTAAATATATAGTTATGTTGGAGCCGTAATGAGGGTAATAAAACATATTTATTTAGAGATAAGTTTAATGGTCTTTGTAGCACCATGAAGGATGGAGTTTCACAAGTCAGCATGTATCGAGCGCCATCTAGTATCGCTTTCACTAAACCACAGTATAATAAAGATAGCAAGCAGTATTATGTCTCGCCGTTTTCCTTTAAATTCCCCAGATAATAATAATATAATCCAGATCCAGCCTGTCCCATCTTGCTGTCCTCCCGTCAGCGACGCCCTAAACCGAGGTCCGTACCCCACAGGGGGTGCCCTTAGCGAGCGTTCGCTTAGTAATGTACGTCCAACTTAGTAATTTGTATCTTAGTAATGTACGCATGTTACGCCCCTGGCTGGAGGCTTTGAGTCCGCTTAAGGCAGCCACAGGATAGCCCGGTTAAGTAGTCACGACCTCTCAAGGTCAACTACGAGATGCCATTATTAAAAAAAAAAAAAAAAAAGCTCGGAAGATACTTAAACATGCGCTAGGGTTGCCTATTGACTGTCTCTTGGGTAAGTAAATTATCATAATATTATATTTTCATTATTTTTTTTCCTTGAATATTTATTTTGGGCTCCACTGTACACACACGCGGTTGAAACCTTATTTTTTTTCAGCGTGTGGATGTCTTCATGTACAATGCTTTCGCAAAATGTTACAGTGCGCAAACTCATAGTATTCATAATAAAAATAACATTGCCAACAGAATGTACGAATATAACTCCTAAAATTACAGCGAATTTTTGCGATTTTTCTAATTATTTGTGTACGCTTTTGAATTTCATTCATTTTACATATCTGCTACCGCAATAAACTCAATATTAGAGCAAATAATGTTAAACAAAATTATAAAGATTTCTTTGAACTCTTACCTATAAGATCGTGGGTAACGAAACCTAATCGAATTTGTGACGTTAACGTTTGAAAGTTGTCACTCATCGTATGTACAATGTGGGAATGTTACTGCTGTAACCAGTCGAGTACATCACTCACCTTCGGTTTGCTGACGACATAATAGTCATAGCTGAGGTGATGACCTCAGTGGAGCTTCCGAAAGAGTGGGTCTTAAAATGAACATGGACAAAACAAAGGTCATGTCAAATTCCCATGTAACACCCACTCTCACGAAGATCGGAGACGCTACACTCGAAGTTGTGGACGAATATGTTTTCCTTTATTTGTCCTTTAAAGTCTTTCCTCGATTTTTCCTTTAAAGTCACTCCCATAACAATTGAAAGGTTCACACACTATTTAAATAGTTGAGTTTTGGACACCTTTTTTGGAGGAAAATACCGCAAGCAACTATTTACCTACCTAACAACCTACTAGGTACTACGTAGCGTAATATTTTGTATTATTGCACAATTACATGTAGCTGTGACGTAATCACTGTTTTCCAGATGTAAGGTGTAATTTAAAACGGTAACATGAGATGTATCAACTTTATCTCCGGGTAAACACGACGCTGCACTAAAGTGATGATTTCCTAGAAGAGCAGGGGCCGCACATAACGGCCGCAGTGACGGCTGTCTGGAAAATGAAAGCAGGTTCGACTCCACGGTGTCAAAAAATGCGCTCTCTTCAGGAAAACACACCAACTAACTTTCATTAATTACGTTTCAGTGACGGCTTTCGTCTGTGAAACATAACACTGTTTGAGGCGAAAGCTCAAGGGCAGCCCGCGAAATTCATTTTTTTTAGATTTTTAGCAATTCGCAGGTATAAGGTATTTTGCCTCAGGGTCGCGGGAAATTCGAAAAGTCATTAGATGATTCCCCACCCAAAAAAAAAGGTATAAGTATTTGTTTAACGATTCATGTTCACACATATAAACAGACAAGAGAAAGTAACAGAAAATAACGTACAAAGGTGATGCTTATTTCTAAAGAAATCTCTTCCAGCATACCGGCGTTAAGGGAGAGTATACTCGTCTAATAGATGTAGATAACTTGTGTAAAAGTATAAGAGGAAACAAACTGCAACAGTTTGATAGTTCCTAATGTCAGGCGGAAGTGAATTCTGCATCAGAACCGTGTGCACAGAGAAAGAGTAGGACATCGTCCTAATAGAAAGCGAATGCGCGATCATCGCGCCAGTTAGCGATGCGAACATCGCGTGCACGCGAATTGACGACCTGAGCAAGCGACCGTGGATTAGGGCGCGGTGCCACGCTGCGCCGACGCGATTCGCGCGAATTTCAATTAGGCCACCTATTCGAATTCAATATATTTGATCGCGCGTTCGTACGAACTAAGTTCGCGGGAATAGGTTTACAAACATTTTGACAGCGTCGTGCGATTGTCAGTTAGGACACCTATTCGAGTTTAATATGTTTGATCGCGCATTCGTACGAGTAAAATTCGCGCGAAACTATGATGATCACACAATCGCATTCTATTAGGACGATGCCGATGACGATTCGAGGAGTTTTCTAAGGTGCGACCTGCAAGGCGCATCTAAAGGATGGACGTAGGAGAAGCGTTCCCGCAGATAGGATGGCGTTTTATGGTTGCGAAGTATGTTAAATAGCAGACACAATATCCGAGAGTTCCTGCGAAGTCGGATATTATGGTACATTAGGTATGGTATTATGGTTGGTATATTATGATACCGTGTATGTTGATCTAAATGATTCGCGGCCGTCTCAAATATTTATATTTGTAATTAATATCATAAACATCGTCAATACAACTCTCTAAGTTCGTGGTATCCTATTGAATAACCACCTATTTACTGAAATCATGACATTTGAGGCCAATTCTAACTTACAGAGTTGTGATAATAATTCTGTAAGAGCACACTCGTATTTGTTACGGTCGCGAATTATATTTTAATCAACATCAACCTGAACCTGTCAATGTCACCTCCAAACGTAAAAAATGTAAGAAAATTTGAATTTCGCATGCAACCTTAGCGCATCGTTCCGTGGCTTCATGGATGAGCATGATGACTATGGCACTGTAACCCTTGACGACCGATGGCACGACGACCTTTTAAAAAGGGGCTGGGAAGGCGGAGGAGAACCTTGTGACAGAGCCTGGGAGAGGCATACCGGCAGTGGCCTGCCATAGGCCGAATTGATTTATTGTACCACATTAAGACCATCATCATAAATCTAGGTCGTGAGGCGATAAGTGAGACCAATGTACAGTCAGAAATTGCTACAACTTTCAAAGAATGACAGTTTTTATTTGGATACATAAATATGTAGTTACAATTTCGACAAACATTTACAAGAATGTGAACGTTAGTTTGAAAAATATTCGTTTTTCGAACTAACATTTTGAATGGGACATACGATCGTTGTTTTGTTTCACGTTTTCGTTTTCGTGTACATCCAGCGCCACCAATATTTGCACAGATAAGTTGGTCGTACTTACGTGCTGGTCAATTTGATAAAAAAATGATTTCCCTGGCTTTACCTACTCGTACAAACGTAGTAAGTATTTTTTATGTTAGACTATCCGATGCAAATATTGATTAGGTACTTACCTAGTTAGCATATTATGTTTCTTCGTAAAGTCGTACGTCTCGGTGAGAGGGAGTGAGCCGTAATCCACCAAGCGGGCCCAGTGCGGTCAGTTAATGGTTTCCTCACGATGTTTTCCTCCACCGTTTTGAGACCAGTGATGATAAAATAACCTACACAAAGTAAAGTACCTACGACCTAAAACTTGTAAGTCGCGGTTGTTACCACTAAGACACCCCAGCGATGAGTTTGCTCAGAACTGAGCAAACTCATCGCTCTCTGTATATCTGACATACCTACTAAAAATACATACGGGGTCAAATGAGGTAGATAGAGATGCGGGGGTGAATCGGGACAAAACTTAAAAAGGTATTTTAACATTGAAATAGTATTGTTTGTTTGCTAACTAGGGCACTGTAGAAACCTAGCTGTTACGACTTAGTCTGCGATCAAGGATGAAAAGTACCCCATGTCCTTACCACGGTCATGGTTTACCTGTGTGCCAAACTTCATCTAAATCCCTTCAGACGTTTTGACGTGAAAGCGTAACAAACAACTTTCGCATTTTTACATATTTAGTTAGGATTTTCTTATAATGTTATAGGAAATTTACTAATAATCGAAATAACTTCTGACTTCATCCGGAAATCGTACTTAGGACAGTTCAATACAAGCTGCGCAGTCTGCAACATTTGGCATCCAAGTATTAACGGTATCTAGGTAGGGGAGACCGGGGCTGGTTGCCTATAGGGATAGGTAGACTAACTTCCAAAAAGGTCGTCAGCAGTACGACAGTTTTGTGTCACCTAATCACACTTTATGATCCATCTCGGTACCACCCCCCCGCCCCCATTTGTGCATAGCACGGCATCGCACTCACGCGCCGTTCAGTCTTGATAAATTAATTAAATTTATCTAATTCGGAAGTGAAATGTTGCTATCGTACGCTCTTTTTGGTGATGCTTACAGATTAATTGTAAATAAGCTTTTGCCCGTGGCAGCGCCCGCGTGGATGACGGAAACTATGCCATACGAACGTAGATATTGCCGAGCCGTAGAAGGTAGGTACCAAAATTTGTATATCCAGGTTATAAACTATCTGTGTGCCAAATTTTATCCAAAACCGTTCAGCCGTTTTTGCGCCGATTCGGAACATACATTCAGACAAACAGACAAACGGAAAAAAAGATTTCGTTGACTTTATAACAGTTAACAAAATAAAAACTTTGCTTTTTATTTTAAAAAAATATGGGCATTATAAACAAAATCGAGAAAACCTGTGACAGTATTTTCACTCCTGTTGCTACAAATTTTTAACATTTTTTGCTTGACGTCGACTTACAGGACAACCTGTACGTATAGACAATTTTCCTTGTAACACAGAAGTTTGCTTAAGGTTCGTGGACCATTTAAACAGGATTTTTTTTAAGTCGCCATGTCGTTGAGGGCTGGTTGACTAACCTACACCAGCGAGGTACTCGCGTAACACACATAAAACATAGACAGTAAAGTTAATCAACCAGCCCCGGTCTCCCCTACTGGACTGCGTTTACGCCGACATGTATCACGAACGTGAATGGAATTACGTATTTCAAGACGTTCGTTGTTCTTTGCGTTCTCACTATTTTCCGGCTTTAAAGTTCTAAAATAATTCTCCTTTTAGAATCAAACATTTCAATACATAACATAATTTTTTATCGAGATCTGATAGTTTATTTCAAACTAACTTCTACTCGCGCCTTCGCCCGTGTAGATGTGTTAAACTATCCCACGGACAGTCACGGGGACAAAAAGTAGCCTATGTCCTTCCCATCTATCGCGTACCAAAATATTATCAACAGATAGAGTTACTTTCGAATTAATAAATCTTCTCGTATACATATAAAATTCTCGTGTCACAATGTTAGTTACCATACTCCTCCGAAACGGCTGGACTGATTCTTATGAAATTTTGTGTGTATATTCAGTAGGTCTGAGAATCGGCCAACGTCTATTTATAAACGTATAAAAATACCCCCGAATGACTCTGACGGCCATCGCCTGCTGCGGTGGCACCGCAGTGCCTCCCGTATGCAGCTCCAGGGCAGGGTGTTGAAGGTGTTGGAGATGTCCAAGGACACCGCCACCACTACCCCACCCCAGGACACTGTTTCCTCCGCCAGGACTGTCGCCTTCGACACAGCGTGGATGGTAGAGCGCCCATGCCGAAAGCCGAACTGGCTCTCCTCCAGGTCCGGCCCCTCTCTGCACAAGTGGCCGACGAGGTGGGCTGCGAGTATGCGCTCGAACAGCTTGCTCACCTCGTCGAGCAGCACTATGGGCCGGTACGCAGACGACGAGTCGGCAGGCCGCCCCGCCTTCCTGAGCAGGACCAGACGTCCAATTTTCCACAGACTGGGAAACTGGCCCCGCTCAAGGCACGCCGCGTAGAGTCCTCTCAGTTGGGGCTCCAACTCCATCAGAGCAAGGGCCAAAGCCAGGCCGTGAATTCCGTCGGGCCCCGGAGCCACGATCTTGGCCCGGAGCCGCATCACGGCCGCCCTCATCTCTGCCTGTGTCACCTTTGGGACGCTGATGGCATTCTCCTCCTCCTCCTCTGCAGACTCTGCGGCTGCGGGCAAAGCCATCGGCGGCGGAACATGCTCCATCTCCACCTCTGCGGCGACACGCCAGTCGCGGGCACGGCTCGCGACAGCAGGGCTAGCGAACGACACGTCCACTATGGACCCGCCCCGATGCCGCAAGCACGTGTGGACCAAGCCCCGGTTCAGGACGACCAGGCCAGTCGTGATCGCCCACTCCTCCAATGCCTCACCTGTAGCATCGATCATCCCCGATTAACAGAACCGGGCGAGGACTGTAGTGTGATCACCACAGCCGCGGAGCGTGGGGCGTCTTGGCCGGTGCCGGTGCTCCGTCGGCGTTCTTCCCGCTCTTCTTCTTCTTTTTTTTCTTTTTCCTCTTCCCTACTGTCGCCCACCCCGCGGCATCCTGGGTGGGAGGTGAGCTGGGAGGTGGTGCGGTCGCCGGAGGCGAGGTAGGCACGGTTGCCGGAGGTGCTGTCGCCTTCTTCCGGGCGTTTATCATCCCGCCGCACTGCATCATGCAGATACGGGCGATCTTTTCGATCTCCGCATCCGCATGCGCAGGCGACGACTGGACCGTCGGCAGGATCGTGACGCGAGAGACGCCAGCGGCGGCGGGAGCCGCCCTCTGGGCAGCGAACTGCCGCTCGAGCTCCTCGAGCTTGGATCAGAGACGGCCATTCTCCTCCCAGAGCCTCGCGGTCTCCTCCGTGCTGGTGCGGTTCACGAGGAGCTCGACCGCCTCCTTGATCCCGTCCACCGCCTCCTATTCGGCACGAATGTATGCCCCCTCAGGTTGCCTGATTTGGTGGCAACCGTCGTGACGACATCCACGCTGTTCTGCACCTGGCTACTGAGCACCACCCCGGTAACGCTCCCTCCGGCAGCCATCCGGGCAGCGCGTCGCTCTCTGTTCCGACTGGCCATTTCAGCCACCACGTCGGCTGCGGCAGCCTTCAGCTGCGCCCTCTTGGCAGCGTTTGCCTCCACCCTGTTGGAGCACAGGCCTAAGCCTATGCTCGCGAGGTCCTCCCTCCCCGCGCTCGCCGACGGAGCCGACGCATCCGAAACCAGATGCGTGGCGGATTCTCCGACTGCTAAGCAGTCGGTACCGCCCTGGGGAAAAATATTAGCAACTGACTTTTCCATTGTGGGTTTTTTCCTTTGAATGGTGCGGTCCCTTTGATCCCCCTGGATCCCCCCCCCCAGCGCTAGGGACCGGATGCCCTCCGGCCATACACCCCCTCGGCACGCTCGACCTTGGAGTTGGGGTTATTTTTTTAAGAGGTATTCTTCCTCTCCTCCCACAAGACCACGCCCACACAACTCACCCTCTGAAAGCAGGGGGGGGGGGGGTGGACGTACGACCTACTCCAACGACGGACTAGCCGTCCCTTCCCTAGCCCGGTTCCCTTCCACGACCATCAAAGATGATCGGGGAATGGAACCGTGCCTTTCCCCGTTTGTTGAGATTGGAGTGTAACGCTGATGAAGATGGCAACTAACACTTCTGTTGACACCAAAGTACCGAGATACCCGAGGTTGACTTCTTCCCGCTTGCAACATCCCTACAGCTCTTTTCATTTCATCTGCGTTCAAATGACGTTGCTCCATGACGTAAAAAATGTCTCAAAATCCAAAATTGTTCAAAACTTTTTTCGAATTACTGTTTAATTCATAAAATTGATACGAAATACAAAATTTTCAAAAGCAAAAAAAAATACGCTATAAAATTCGAACAAATGCATTCGCTTTTGAATTTGTGAAAAAAAAAGAGTCTCGATTTTTTTTTACAACCAGCCAGTATGTCCTCTAGATCAAAAAAGTTTACATAGGTATTTTAATTGTTTAATAATTTGAAATAGTATGTGTAGCTTAGACTTTTTTATGTGTGTATGTAGTATGAATAGTAAGGATGTGTATTATGCACACAAAATGCATTTACGATTATGAACGGCATAACTTCTAAGAAAAAAGAATTGGTTCTAGTTGCCCCTTCCAAAGGCTGGTTTTGCATGGAGAAGACTGGCCAAGAAACTCCACAATTACTGTTTTCAACAACACTATCACTGTCTTAATAGTAACTAAATTTCTCAATTTGTTAACTAAATGGCAATAATTTGACGTCACGGTCTAGTATTACTGGTCACCTACACATAACAATAACAATAATAGCCCAAGAGATACCGACTCAATAAAATGTAGTTTTAAAAAGAAACAATGGAATTTATTGGCAATTTATTATTATTTTATTTAATTTAGTGGCTAAATATTACATGTAGAAAAAAAAATGCAGTCATTAGGACTGCCGACGGAAAACTTAAAACTATGAAATAAGTAACAGTCACTTTTTAGCTACAGATAATTTGTGGCGGACTCGAACCTGCAAGATTTACCCTTAACAAAAATGTTTGTTTAACTATTTACTAGCTTATGACAATTGAGCAATTACTACCGCGAAGGCTAACTATAGAACAAGACTTATGTAATGAACTAGGTTCTCCCAACAAAGTTATTCAGCTGTCATGGTGTGTTCCGTAAGCAGGTCGTGATGGTCCAGTGGTTATAGCCTCGCCTCTCATGCATGAGGTTGTGGGTTCAAATCCGGACAGGTACTAGTGTGACTAGAACTTAAAAACTAAAAAACTTAGAAAGTTTACTAAGTTTATTTTGGACATTACTGACATCGGTGAAGGAAACCATCGTGAGAAACCAGTGGGGTAATTGTGTAACACACTAACAACAGGAATGCCTTTAATTTTAACAGTTCAACAACATACATTGCGTTATATACATTGTTGAGCAGACAAATTTTTCGACCATCTGTAGCAATGGATTAGCAAAATCCTTCAATATGATTCAGATTGTGATCGATTGTGTGCGCAATTAAGGCGCGTTTTGAGCCAGCTTGGTGATCAATGCTCGTGCATTCTCGGTATAAGAAGAAGGCTTTGCGCTGCAGTGGGATAATACGTAGTAGGCTGGTATTATATAATTATTTTATCATCATAAGTTCACAGATATTAGCTTCTTCTCATTTTCACAGTAAACAATACTAACTTGTACAACTATCGGAACCTATGGCGCAAACAGCCTTTCAGTTAATAAGCAACGCGAGCCCACGGGAGCCCACGGGAGCCTTGCAACAATAGAAAATTAATTGTGTCTTAACATGTTGGGGTTTGTGAGATTACCATTATTACTTTACTAGCGGCCTGCCCCTAGGTACACGGTTTTTACGACTTTACATTTTTTCGAGATTTTCTGGTCCTTCATTTTAATAGGTATTCATGTAGGTATAATAACTAAATGACGATGAAAACCGCGTTAAGATTGGGACCAAGTGGTCACATAGACAGACACGATAAGTGACTTTAATTTATAACAAACTAGCTTTTGCTCGCAGGTGCACTCACGTGTATGTCGAAAGTTATCCCAATGGAACGAGCTACCGTGGCAGTATTGATCCTTCGAGCCGGATCGCCACTACTGGAACAAACAGCCAACATCAATTTATAATATAAGTATGGACTAGCTGTCCCGAAAGACGTTGTCCTGTCATAACAACAGTTCGTACAAAAATCCCATACAAAAAAGAAGTTCAGTTTTTAAATTTTTTACAATATTCCGGGAAACTATTACCAATTTCCGAATTACTACGGCCATAAAAAAACTCAATTTTTCCAGCCGTTCTCAAGTGATGCGCTTAAAAACGATAAATGTGATAATAGATTATGCTCCGGTGTAACTGCGCCCACGGCACCGCTGCAATTGGCGGGGTGCGCTAATACTGTGTGCACTCCCGGACACGCTACAGTGAAAGCTTGCACACCGACCGACGCACAAGGTAAATAACTTTTACGTAACACTTTAGTGCAACGCGAAATGTATTTACCGTGTTTTCCTTTTAAGAAAGTCGTTTGTTTTTATTGCTATTTAGTTGTAGCAAAGCATTTGTTGATCTGTGTCCTTGTTTGCTGTGTATGCGTTTGACGTCATTTTTGTTATTGTAAGTACAGTGTAACCTGGTTTAGTAGACCCTTGATTTGTGAGAAACCTCTACTACTGATAATTACAATAAGGTACCGACACTTTCGCATGGAAATACTCTGAAGTACTGGGAATAATTAAACCTATGTAACTGAGACTGCATTTGTTAGATATTTTAGATGTTTACCTCTGTAATTGAGACTTTGTAGTTTAATAACTTGTTGAAGTAACGCAACTAATATTAATTTATCACAAAAATAAAAGTAAGTATAAAAATATACGCATCTTTAATGAACATTTTCAACTGAATGACCAGCTCCGCCCCGTGATTTCACCTGCATGAGTCTCAATCTTGAGAGAATATGGGAATAAAAAGTACCCTATGTCCTCATATAGGGCATGGTCTACCCATGTGCCAAATTCCATCTAAATTCGTTCAGCCATTTTAGTGTGAAAGCGTAACAAACTAAACTAAAAAAAAACTTTTCTCCTTATAATATTAGAATATAAGATTTAGTACCACTGTGCTGAGTGTAAATCATTTGTGTTGTTTTTCGAAGAAAGAGAAGGATTTGAAGTGTGAAATGGTAATTAGCCGTAAATCAAATCGGTTTGCTTGTGCACCGGTGTGATATCGAACTCAACAGTTAGGCAATTAATTTACCTAATTAGTATTCGGAGTCTTTTTTTCTTTACCTCAAGTGCTCCAATACCTCAGCGTGATAAACACTCAAGCTATTAATTTTGTTTAGTCGATCAAACCATTATTAGTTATGGTTTGACGGAAGACAAACATTTTACAGAACTAGCGTGGATTTCGGTAATAGTGATGATGACTAATATAAAAAAAATTCGAAATAATAATGTAGTTTTAAAGTAGGCACAGTAAAAATGAAAAAATATGCTCACTCGAAAAAATCGAAGAAGCTACACACTTTAAAACTTTTTGGTCGGGATTGTTCCCGCCCTTGTCGTTCGGTACGGACAATGTTTGGCGCTAGTATGAAGTTACATAGTCGTGACGTCACTTACACACGATAGTGCTGTCCTTGTCTAACCCTTTGAAACGTTTATAACTTGGCACATTTTAAGCTTTTACACTTTTTACAATATTGTTTGCACTATTTGGGCACAAATATTATTTTGGGTTAAAAATTAAAAAAAAATCATAATCCCTAATATCCCACGGGATGGTTCTATCGGGATAAATAGTGGTAGTCCACTCATCCAAACCCATTCAGCCGTTAAAGCGTGACAAAGTTGTTACTTTGTAACGCTTTAACGGCTGAATGGGGACAGACAGATAATATGTGCAAATAATCATTGCTGAGCATAAGGTCCTGGGTTCGATCCCCAGGTCGAACAAAAAGTTTTTTTTTTTATTATAGAATTTCTCAATAGCAGCCCGGAGTCTGGATTTGTGCCCGGTTAATGGCAATACGCTCGCCCCTAAGTAACTTTATCATAACTGGCGATATGTGGGTGTACTATAGGTACACTTCTGCCCTTGTGGGATTACAGGCGTGATGTTATGTATGTATTTTCGTTATTAATTTTTTAAACAAGTTTTTATAATTCTAAACGTCTTTAAAAATATTGTCGTCATGGTCTTGCGTCGCCATTGACCACGTTTATAACTTCATATTGTAAACGGTTGGACCGTTTTAAATGAAATAAATATTAATATGAAACAGTTACGGATATTCCTCAAGATACGGGTACTGAGTATTTTTCCAATTCTATTTATATCGTCAAAAATAACACAAAAAGTTACAACACCAACTTTCATCCCCATTATCATGACCTTACCCAAAATGCCATCTATCTCCTTGGCACATTTTATCGAAATGCGTTCAGTGGTTAAGGTATTATCTATCCCTTCGGAGAAACAAGGCGTGATGTTACGTAATGTTTTATATGCAGACAGACAAAGAGACGAATCTCGAATCTATCATAATTAGTATCATACCTTCGTACGATTATAAATTCAACATTAATTATGTAGGTAATGATTTTTACCAAAACGATGTGCGCTTTACTGGTGTTAACGAAGTGTGAAGGCGCTCGTACGTGAATAAGCATACAAGCATGTTTATCCAAAAGTAGAGCGCGAATGGCTTCGTGAGATAAAATACTACCATGGAGTTTCTTGCCCGTTCTTCTCATAAGGCTTTGGAATGGGCAACTAGCTGCTTAATTATCTAATTAAATCTGACTATTTCAAATCTAAATGTGACTATTTCAATTAATATACCTACTTTGTGAGTTTATCTCGGTCATAACTAATACCGGTGAAGGAGTACATCGTGAGGAAACTGAAATTTATAGTACCCCTGACCCACCCCGTAGCATTTCTTTCTTCTTTCAAGGCGTTCCTTCTAATATTTTTTCTTTTTGTTCGGCTCATACGGTTCGTAGTGCGATGTTAAATAGCCTTTAAGCTCTCCTCAAGAATTGGGCAAACAAATGCAAATTCGACTGATAGTTCCAGACATAAGCGCGTTCAAAAAACAAAAAAACTTTGTCTTTAATAGGTACCTATTATGTTGATATAAATCTGAAATCGACAACCCGTCTTGAGCGAGCTTGGTCATTAATGCTCATAAAGGCTTGCTCAGCAGTCAACACACTGAGAATGCTCAGTGTGAGGAGAGGCCTTTGCTCTGCAGCGGGATAAAAATAGCCAACCTATTTTTATCCCGCTGCAGAGCAAATGCCTGGTTGGGTTCGAGCCTACGACCTACAACACGGAAGTCGCGTCCGTTTCCACTGGGCCACAACGCAACTGCTCCAACCACTGCTTCGTGTCAGAAAATATGAAAATCATTATCCTTTCGCTTAAACTGTACTTTAGCCACTCCGACAATAAAGACTTAAGGTGCCCGGGTCTATAAGGGTCTATAACCAGTGCGCCCTACTCATAATGACTTACGGAGCTGAAACGTGGACACTCACCATAGGCCTGATCCACAAATTCAAGGTTGCTCAGCGTGCAATGGAGAGAGCAATGCTCGGGGTTCCTCTGGTGGATAGAATTCGCAACGAAGTCATTCGCCAGAGAACTAAAGTCACCGACATTGCACGTAGAATCAGCATACTGAAGTGGAAGTGGGCCGGCCATGTCTGTAGTCGGACAGACGGTCGATGGAGCAGACATGTGCTAGAATGGAGACCGCGTTTGGGCAAACGTAGTTTGGGACGCCCTGCGGCACGGTCGATGATTTGAAGAAGGTGACTGGCAGCGGATGGATGCGGACTGCTCAGGACCGGGATGGTTGGCGCTCTTTGGGGGAGGCTTACGTTCAGCAGTGGACGGCAATATGCTGATGATGATGATGATGAAAGGTGCCTGTTAAAATAATGTGACGTTTTAAACTTCCTGTTGCTTATTCTTGTGTGTAATCTTGACCTTTTACCGAAGTTATGTACAAGGTAGCCACCTAACTACCTACTTACATAATATAATACTACTAGTTAAACCTGTAAACTCCGTACCGACTCAAAATTTTACAAAAAAAAAGCGGGACAAATCAACAAACAAAAGATCATCATAAAAATTGATCCAGCCGTTTTTGAGATATAATTGTTCTAAATGGTGAACTAACCTGACTTTGTTTTAGTATTGTTTTAATTAACAGATTACGTGCAGTAGGAGTCATATGGAGTCTTTAACAATATAAGCTGTCGTAAAAAGCTTAGAACAGAATTAGCTAAATTGATTGAAAAACTATCGTACGTAACGTATCTTCTTAGATACTCACCTAACACTCCGTATTTTATTGATGTGTAGTAAACTTTATTAAAATTCATATGTAGAGACAAACTATACACTTCATTTTCATAAATCACTGAAAGAAAAGAAAAATGCGAAAGATAGAAATAAAGATAAATGTGTTTATTGGCATAACAACACAAAAAAAATACACCTTACAACTAAAAAATAGATAACAAATTAGGAATGCCTCGGCTCAGCATAATGTCAGATGACAACACAAGGCTGACCATTTTACAGCCAGCTATTCGTTTGTAGCGTAAAATGGAAGTTGTCCGTGCCAGGAAGAACATGTTCGGGCGCCAGACGTCGAGTGGTGTGAGAGAGAGAACTATAATAGTTCGCCTTATCGCGACACTTCGGCGTTCGATCCGCAGTTGATAGATGGCAGTTTCTAATTTTTTATTAGGTAAAAAAAAAGCAGATTCGTTGTACTTGTAATATAATGAATGTTAATATTGATTTCATTCACTTTGATCGTTTATTTTTTTTTGGACAGGAAAAATATTTGAAAAACGAACAATAAAAATTATTAATATTTTATTGTTCGACTTCATTTGAGTGGAAGTCGTAAGACATACACAATATACTAATTTCCTAACTAATTTAATAAAATAATGCGAAGGTAAGTTTGTTATTTGGTTATGCTTACACGCTTCTTACGCCTTTGACTTTCGAAAAGTGCTGATTCTCAGCCTAATTTGAATAATAGACTTTTGATTTTGATTGGAGTACACGGATATTCATATTTTTGCAAGCGCGTGCTGAACCTTCCTAACCAATTTGCTTCCGGTGCATCCTACTAATATTATAAACGCGAAAGTTTGTGAGTATGGAAGGATGTTTTTTACTCTTTCACGAAAAAACTGCAACTGAACGGATTTGGATGAAATCTGGCACACAGATAGTTTATAACCTGGATTAACACACATAGAGAGACTTTTTATCCCGATACTACCACGGGATCAAGATTTATGCGGGTGAAACCGCGGGGAGCAGCTATTCTTCATATAAAACTTCCAATTGTTTTAGTTTTCCATGCCCTGCAGCATTTCAATTGGAATTCCTGCCGATCTAACTGTGTGCATGCTGCTTCGCTGGTAATTTCGGTTTCCCTAATTGTCTTCTTACGTGTTAATAACTTCTATTTCTTTTGATAATAGGTGTTTTAATCTAAATATTTATTTAGCTGCCAACGTCATTCGAGCGGGCAAATATTCTTGACGTTGTCCTGTGTGTGGGTTTGGAATTGTTAAATCCCATTTGAATGATGTATACACGACTACACATCGAGCTATACATTTTCATTTTAAGCTGACCTAGATTTACGTATATATTTTTTTCATACTTATCCTACATTCCATCAAAACCTTAATATTCTTAGCTTTTGCGTCATATACTGCTTTTCAGGTAAATGTATGGTCACCTTAATAAAAGGACACACTATTCAGTTAGGCTACCTTTTTCAAGACCGGCTTGCCGGTGCTACATCACTGGAATCAATATCTATAAAGTCACAGTCAAAGCATTTATTTCAAATAGGCCCATAAAAAGGCACATTTGAACGTCAAAATTTACATTAAAAATAGAACTGATTCTAGGCGCCACTTACAAAAAGTAGTTTCGTATGGAGAAGAAGTGGCAAGAAACTCTACCGTTACTCATGTTTAACAATATTTTTTTTATACATTAATTATAGTTCTATATGTGAAGACGATGCACCAAGAATAAAAATACTATACCACAATTGGTATAAAGAATTTAAAATAAAGCAAAGGCATCTATATATACTCTATACCTATGTACGTATAGCTTGATGTGTAGTCGTGTGTATCTACTACTAGTGACACGAGATACGCAAAGAATCAAGATTCAATGTTGTTTCGATGTTGTTACAAAAAAAAATTGTTTTGCATACTTTACCTACATTCCATCAAAAACTTTGTTATTCTTTGCTTTTGGGTCATGTTCTACATACATACATACATAAACTCACGCCTTCTTCCTATGGGGGTAGGCAGAAACCACAGAACGCCACCTGCTACGTTCCTTACATACTCCTTTTGCCTCGTTTACGTTCATACATCTGGTCATACACGAGCGCCGGTTGAGAGTACTTCGCACCTGACCTTTCTGAAGAACATCACCAATAAGGTCACTATATGTCTTCCTAGGGCGTCCCCTCCCGGCGTTTCCACTCACATCTGCCTTGTAAATACCTTTTGTTAGTCTCCTTTCATTCATCCGCTCAATATGACCAAACCATCTAAGCATACTCTTTTCAATTTTTGTCACTACATCTTCTTTTAAACCACATCGTTGCCTTATCACATCATTCCTCAGCCTATCATTCAAAGTCACACTACACATGTTCCGCAAGGAACGCATTTCCACAGCATTTATTCTGCTTTCATGCTTCTTTTGCCACACCCAACATTCACTTCCATACATAAGCGTAGGCACCAGCACACTATTGTGAACAGCCAGTCGTGCCTTCTTGGGCATCAACTGGTTGGTCACAATTGCATGTGTAGCACCATTCACTTTATTTCCCGCATTCACTCTCCTTTCGACATCTCCATCAATCTTTCCATCCCTTGTAAACAGACTCCCCAAATATACGAACTCACTTACTTGCTCCACACTCTTACCATTTATTTTCACATCACACACCGATACATCCTCTTCTCTTTCAAACACCATGACTTTCGTCTTATTCACATTTATATTCATTCCTTTCCTCTTATATGCTTCATCCATCACAGTCACCATGTCTTGCAACTGTTCTGCTGACGATGCAAGTAGCACTTGATCGTCTGCATAGAGCAGGCACTTAACAGGCAACTCATTCATCGTCAATCCACATTCACCCTCTTTCAAATCCTTCAGACAGTTATCCATGTACAGGTTGAACAGCCACGGTGACGCTACACAACCCTGTCTAACACCCCTCGAGATGGAGAACCAGTTCGTGTATGCCCCATTTATCCTAACACAAGCACTGGAATCCTTGTATAAGGATTTCAGTGCACGTACCAAGCGCCAGTCCACCCCGTACAAGGATAGTGTCGACCACAGTTCTTCCCTCCACACACTGTCATAGGCCTTCTCCAAGTCCACGAAAGCACAGTAGACTTTCTTATGCTTTGCCAGATGTTTTTCGGCTATGCATCTTAAGGAGAATATTTGGTCCATACAGCCCATTCCCTCTCTAAATCCTGCCTGCGCATCCCATATTTTCTCATCTGTCACTCTTATCACTCTATTTATCAAAACCTTCGCATACAGTTTGCCGACAACGCTCAAAAGACTAATGCCACGGTAGTTTTTACACGCCTGCTGAGAGCCTTTTCCCTTATATAGTGGTACGATTACAGCCTTACACCAATCATCCGGTACACGGCCATATCTCCAACACATATTAAAGATTAGGTACAGCAGGCTTGCCACCACCCCGTCACCGCCCTTAAGCATTTCAGCAGACACTCTGTCGTACCCTGCAGCTTTGCCGACTTTCATCACTTTCAGCGCTCTTACAATCTCATCTATTTCTATATCATTCTCTTCATCTATTTCTGAGCTTGGGTCTTCAAAACTGGCGTCTGCCCAGTTACCCACTCCTTGCACACTATCCTGACAACTAAACAAACTTTCAAAGTATCCCTTCCAGCGTTCCAAGACCTTACTTTCTTCGCTCAGTATACATCCATCTTCTGCTCTTATAACATTCATACTCGATATTCCTGTCACTCCGCGAGCCAATCTTACCTGTTTCCAGAACAGCTTAACATTGGCTCTGAAGTTATCAGAGAACTTCCTGTTATACTTTTCTTCTTTTTCATCCTTTTTCATTTTTACCATCTCTTTCACTTTCGTTTTCATTTCGGAGTATTTCTTCTTCACTCTTTCCAAATCATCGGTCACATTTGTTGCCTGATTCATCCTATTTTGGGCCTTACAGGCTAACACATTAAGCCAGGCCTCTTTCTTCTTCCTCACAACCTCTTTTACTTCACCATCTACCCAAGAATCATTCGTTCTACTACCACACTTCCTCTGCGCCAGACCACATACTTTTGTGGCTACTTGCACCATACTATCTTTTGCTATCTCCCATACTTCTTCTAGACTGTAATCATTCGTATCATCAAATATCTTATCCGTCTTCACTTTTAATTCCCTCTTATATTCCTCCTTTACTTTCAAATCTTGCAGTGCTTCTACTTTTATTCTGTCTAGAGCAGTTACAGGAACTCGAACTCGGTGACGCCAATGCCTGAACAGACCATCCACCCGACACATAACCAGATAATGATCAGTCCCTACATTAACACCCCGATATGCTCTAGTATCTGTGACTTAACTCTTCAATCTTTCATCCACAATCACAAAGTCGATCATGCTTCTACTGTCTTGCCTTTCCCACGTGTACCTGTGAACCTTTCTATGATTATAGTGTTCATAACTGACAAATTCTTCTCTACACATATCTCTAGTAAATTCATCCCGTTCTCATTCACTCTATCATCCCCAAATGCACCTAATACTTTTTCGTACCCATTCCTCTTCACACCAACCCAACCATTAAAGTCTCCAAGCATAACAATCTTCTCGTTTGACCTACATTCATTGACTAAATCCCTTATACTGCCCCAAAATTCGTCCCTCTCCGAAGGTGGGCTTCCCATATCGGGTGCATAAACGCATAAAATAAAGATCGGGTTTAGACCCACCTTTGTTACCCATAGAATCCTGGGACTCACACAAACATAATCTTTCACACATTTCATCATCCGCTCGGAGAGGACAACCCCCACACCCTGACAGGCTCTATGTGTCTCTTGAACACCGGACCAGATAGCGGTCAGAGAACCGTGTTTGGATATGTCCACTCCCTTTCTTTTCGTCTCATTCACACATAGCACATCTATCCTTTTATCATTGACCATCTCACACACCTCATCCAACTTATTTTTTATACCTCCCTGTACATTCAGCGTAGCTAAGCGACATTCCGCCGCTCGCTTTTCGCCCCGCGGAAACAACTGACGTGGTGTGTGGCGAGCATCACCGCCGCCTCCGAGTTGATTATTAGTATTTGAATAACTCATTTAGTTCCCACGAAAAGCAGAGGAAAAAATCTGTCAACACCCTACAGAGCCTCGCATGTAGAGGTAAGGCTTGTTAGTGCCTGGGGGCGCCCGATCCCAGACAACAGGCACGCTTGCAACTAGGCTCCCCCCTAGCCACGCAGCTCTCGGCACGGCAACCTTAGCTTGGGTGTGTGTTGTTCTTACCACACAGAAGAAAAACAATAAAATCCTCCAGCAAATCCCTTAGTCGCCCTTTTACGACACCCACGGGGTGAGATGGGTTGGTCCTATTCTACTACCCGGAAACCACACGGGGGTCATGTTCTACTTTTCCGTTTAAAATGTAGAACATGACTAATAATGCATGGTCACTTTAATAGAAAAGGACACACTATACAGTTTGCCTTCCTTTTTCAAGACGTTTTCATTCCAGTGTTGTACTATTCAGTACATTACTGGAATCAATATATATTCCCTGATATATAAACAATTTCATGATTTTAATTTACTTCCTATAGTATGAAGAGATCCTACGTCCCTCGCGTAAGATTTCGGTGAACTGGAACAACCCTTGTACCCGTTACGACGTTCATAGATCAATCAACTTTCGACAGATGGCACTACCTTGTCCAATTATTGTAATTTTGAAATTGTGAATTAGAAAAGAATGTAATATTGTAATTTACTTCTTTTGTTGATTTGTACTTTTGTATTGGTCATGCAAGTTTTACAGATAATTTTTTTGTTGTGTCGTTCTCAGCTTTTAACAAGACTAGAATTATAGGATAACGACACACTAAAATAGACTTTGTAGCGGTCTCGACTCGATAGTTCAAATTTCAATCAGTTGTTGATAGGTGGCGCTGTTTTCTAGAAAAAAACAGACCTTGCTTGCTGATATTTCTTTTGCTGTGACCTACAGTGTCCGTAATTGTACATTAACAACCTTGTAACACCTTATTAACATTATGGAATGCAGCTATAGATAATGGATATGAATATGACTATGAATACTTTATTAAGAATTTTTAAGTTTAATAGACTGTTGCTAGATGGCACTACTGTTACCAAATTTTACTAAGAAATAAATACTAGTTTTGTTGATGCTTTGTTTAGGTCTCATAAGTTATAAATTTATTTTACGCTGTATGGTTCTCAGCGGATTACAATACTAGTTGGATTTTAGCAAGCAAAACAGACCTTGTTCCTACTACTATAATCACGAATTTTGGAGTTTAATTGGCCGGTGATAGATGGCGCTACTATTAACAAGTTTCGTTTAAGAAACGAATGTAGATCAGTATGTGATATAATTTAATTGCTGCATTAATGCTTGCCTTTTAGTCTTTTTAGTACTACTGGTAATTTGCTGTGCCACTCATACCTAAGTAGAATTTCTCATATCGTTTAAAACAGACTAATATTCTTTGTTTCAATAGAGCAAATGCAAACTGCAACCATCTAGGTATTTATATGCAATGCAGTAGGTAACAGCAAAATGCGATTACTTAATCTTAGGTGGTAAGCACGTAGATTTAGTAGTGTCATTAAAATCAGAAGGAGGTGAGGATGCGTAGGTGTTAATAAAACACTCATCTTGTACACTTTTTAAGATTTTATTTTCACAGGTCAGTAAGTTCCTATTCTAACTGTCTCTGAGTACGGTTGACCAGTTAGGTATCTACGTATCATGCTCGAATTACAAAGAAAAGCAATACTTAAGTACTTAAATACCTACCCCAATCATTAAATACTTCAAAAATATTTTCTCTCAAGGTGTTCTTAATAATTGAAAGTGGCTGACATTTCGATGACATCAGTAATCTAACTGTCTCGTTGGCTAACTATAGAACATCGCTCGCTTGCGGTTTTGTTTCAAGGAAAAACTAAAAAACAATTCTTGATGATATTATATTCTTGTAATAATTTTAATTATTTATTTTAGCAGTGTATATAATCATTCAATCGACAGAGCAAGACTAATGATCACATTAAATTAAATTTAGTATCGTGTTGTTCGTGACTCTCTTGGGAGCCGGTAGTTCTCGGAAAGTAAAGTGCCATTTAATAGTCAGTCCATTAGCACTTGTAACGAAATTAGTAACCCATTTTCCTATCGGCTGCGGAAACACTCACATGCTAATTAATGTACGTTTGCTGCAAACACGTGACTGTTCCCTTTCTTGGTACTGACAGTGTATTAGTGTCTTGACACGCGAACGCACATAATATGCACGTAACATGTTACGCACTAGTTAGTGGACACGCCTGGCTGAAAGTATTACGTGGTGCATTGCGCCTGGCGACTGATTTGTTTCCGAAAACCTATTGATCGTTAGCAGTAGAATTTTCGACTTATGTAGTACTAGCTTCTGACCGCGGCATCGTTTCGACCAGCCGCGATGCATCGCATCGACTACCGGCGCTATTACTTCGTTTTCGCTAAGCGTTATTTTTGTCATTTTGCTCGGCTCCTTACAGTCATAGCGTGATGTTAAATAGCCTTTAGCCTTCCTCAAGAATTGGGCTGCCAAATGCAAAAATATTTTTTCTAATCGGGTGGCAGTTCCAGAGATTAGCGCGTTCAAAAAAACAAAACAAACTCTTCAGCTTTATTTTATTAGTTTAACATACAGATTACCTTAATGAATTCTTAGTAACTGATAACTTAAAATAGGTATACATAGAAAGACAAAGAAACTGAAAATTGTTTATATTTGTGTGCTAAGCTAGCTCGGTCAAGAAAAAGTTTGAACAGAGATGCTGTGCGATATTTTTCTGTCTAAGTTGAATTATTTTTGGCACTTAGCAATGTTATTTACTTTTTTAATTTACGGTAATTTCCTATTGTTTCAGATGTGGTTAGCAGCGCTGACTATAGTGGTAGCGGCCTGCTTTTACCTATATTTTGATACTCATAAGCCTAAGAAGTTCCCTCCGGGCCCAAAATGGGTTCCCATCCTTGGTTGTGCCAGCGAAGTGTACAAACTTCGAGAAAAAACAGGTTACTTGTACAAAGCTGTAAAGGAACTCTCCCTAGCTTACTCCAAAGATGGATTAGTACTTGGTCTTAGAATTGGAAAGGATAGAATCGTGATGGTGAACAGTCTAGAAGCCAACAAGGAGATGCTCTTCAATGAAGACATTGACGGTAGACCGAGAGGAATCTTCTATCAAACAAGAACTTGGGGAGAACGACGTGGAGTACTACTCACTGATGGAGAGCTATGGAAAGAACAGAGGAGATTCCTTTTACGGCATTTGAAGGAGTTTGGCTTCGGAAGACGAGGAATGGATGACATTGCCCGGTTAGAAGCATCTCATATGGTGCACGACGTCTTTGAAATAGTTGGTGATAATGATGGAAAAACAGCCGTAATTCAGATGCATAATTTCTTCAATGTTTATATTTTAAACACTCTGTGGACGATGATGGCGGGAATCAGGTATAAGCCTAGTGATCCTCAAATGAAGGTTCTTCAAAGCCTTTTATTTGACTTATTTGCCGCTGTGGATATGGTTGGCACTCTCTTCAGTCACTTTCCTATCCTAAGCATCGTGGCCCCCACTCTTTCGGGTTACAAAGACTTTATTAGAACACACAAAAGGATTTGGAAGTTTCTTCGGGAGGAGTTGGCTAGACATAAAGATCGATTTGATTCTTCTCAAGAGGATAGGGACTTTATGGATGTGTACATAAGAGTTTTGAAGGAGAGAGGCGAAGTGGACACTTATTCTGAAGGTCAGCTCGTGGCCATGTGCATGGATATGTTCATGGCTGGCACGGAGACGACCAGTAAGAGCATGAGTTTCTGCTTCAGTTATCTGGTGAGGGAGCAGGCGGTACAGAAGAAGGCTCAGGAAGAGATTGATAGAATCGTTGGAAAAGATCGAACGCCCAACTTGGATGATCGTCCCAAGTAAGTAGTGTATAATTAAATTAGAACACATGCCAACACTACAATTCAGTCTGTCGTAGGAACCAGTAGGAACATATTCAATCCAATACTATGTTTTTGACAGTTTTTTTTTTCAATATTTTCTTCTGTCTATTCGCTACTGATATAAATTGATGAATTATTAAAATAAGTCACGCTAAAATAAAACATCATCATTAACCGTGTAATATTAGCTGGATGCTAACGCTTCTCGTGAATTATCCGTAGATTGCGCTAAGTGTATGATATATCTATTCTATTCTGCTTCCATTGGAGTTGCTTGCTAAAAACTTTGCCGCGAGGTAGCGCTTACTGAGGCCCTAGTGTGAGTTTCTTTTAACCATCTCGACTTTACGCATCGACCGCGTTCGGCGCTCCGGTTGGCCCTTGGCAATCGCAACGATCGAATGGTGAAGGGCCAATCGGAGCGCCAAACGCGGTCGATGCGTAAAATCGAGACGGTTAAAATAAACTCAAACTATGCCCACTGTATTGTCGCTTTTCATTCAAGGTTACTTTGTCAAGTGACAAATACTCAGCTTTGTTTAACTTTCAGCAAACCCTCCTTATTTAGCTTATAACTTTCCCTCTGCTGAGAAACACGTCTCCACTCGGTGAGAGGGAGTGGGTCATAATCCACCACAAGGGCCCGGTGCGGGTTCCAGCAAACAACCCTATTCAATAATACCTTCCTTCTTTTTCAGTATGCCGTACAACGAGGCCATGGTGCACGAATGTGTACGGCATTTCATGGGACGAACGTTTGGAGTTCCACATCGAGCTCTGAGAGATACCTGGCTGGCTGGTTACTTTATACCAGAGGTAAGATATATTTTCTACTTGCTAAAGTTCTAAAACTATGAGTAGTTATTTCCTACTCTTTGACTTTTATCTCGTTGAGGGCTCAATACAGTTTGAATTACTTCTCTGGGACTTACCAAGCTCTACTTCTAATGACTGTAGATTCTGGGTGTTGCCGTGGATAGGATATAGGAATAGATTAGCCTACCAGTGATTGCTAAAAACATTATCAAAATTAGTGTAAAAAACGTGATTACAAACTGGCCAAATAAAGTACGATATGAGATAACTAACGTTTATTAATCTCGGCTATACTGTGTATTATCAACCGGTTTCTTACCACCTTCTCTTTGTTTCAGGACACGATGGTGGTCAGCAACTTCACGAACATTTTGATGGACGAGGCCATGTTTCCTGAGCCCTACTCCTTCAAGCCGGAACGATTCCTATGTGAGGGAAAAATTTCTCTCCCCGATCACTACTTTCCGTTTGGACTAGCCAAACATAGATGTATGGGCGACGTGTTAGCCAAATGCAACATTTTTATCTTCACAACAACGATGTTGCAGAGATTTTCTTTCTTACCGGCTCCCGAAGAGCCTTTGCCATCTCTCGATCATGTAGACGGAGCAACGCCTTCTGCTGCTCCTTTCAAAGCACTAGTAGTTCCAAGAGAATGATAATAGTTTTATTGTTATGTGAAAGTAGTAAAAGTTGCGTCTTAATTGCGGTCGATCAATGACGTCGGTAGTTTAGATCGATCCTGTGGAGTTATCATGGGGTTAATGTATCGAAAGCTCGACGTCAATCGATCACAATTAAGTAACACCTGAATTATTTTCATACATTCCATGTTTGTATTTTTATATGAATTTGACCACTGTAGTAGATTGTAGATCTAGTGTGAGACTAAAGACTCTTTCCGACTGTTGTATTTTACTTTTATAAATGTCTTGTAAATATTAGATGGAGGAATTTACATTGGTATTTTATTGTAGTTATGTCAATTTGCTAATATATTAATCTCTTTTAAAGTTACAGTAAAACTTCAGATGCGTCTACATTTATATTACTTTGTTTTTGCGATTGAATTGTTTGAGTATTGTACTGAAATGTTGTCACAGAGTAACAATTTGATGATGTTTAGTCATCGACATTGGCTTAGCTTTTTCCTCAACCTTGTTGTTATAACAGCTAACTTACCAAAGGGTGAAAACTTCCATTTCTTTGGGTACGTTCTGTTTTTTCTCAACTTTAGTTGTGAGATATCGTTGTTTGATCTAAAATTAGGCTGAACATTATTTATGAAATTGAAGTGAAACGAATTGTATTTTAATCTAAATTTTTGGGGGCTGGTCTAATTAGAATTAGTTTCATAGATAGACATTTTCGTTACTAGAGCTAGAGCTGGGTAATAAAAGAGCTATAGAGACAATTTGCCAATAAAAAAACGGTTGGGTTGCGTTGATAATTACACAAAATATTACACAGTTAAAGATAAGTTGCTGCACTGTTTAAAAATTCTACAGATTTTAATTAATACATGTGAAAAATTAATAATTGATGTTCTTCTTGTATGTACTTGTAGTCTAACGTCATTGTTTTAACGTCTATTTAGCTCCATAAAGGTTCAACGAAATAAAATAAAATCTGAAATATAAAGGGAACGGTTTGTTTTACTTATCCAGACAAAATAAATACCACTACTACTTTTAATTATTTTATAATAGGTAGATACGCCAACAGCATCTGGCATCATCAGTATGAGTATATTGACTGCCTCGTCGGTCTTAGTCATCTGCTGAACATAAGGTCCTGGGTTCGATCGATTCCCGAGTCAGGGAGTCAGTTAAAAAGTCAGGTGCGTAGTACTGCAACGTAGTACTGCAACGTAGTACTGCAACGTAGTACTGCAACGCGCGTTTTGACTCGAATGTATGAACGTGGACGAAGTAAAAGGAGTAGGTAACTAAGAATGGTAGCAGGTGGCTTTCTGTAGTTTCTGCCTACCCTCACAGAATAAATGTGCGAGTTTAAACAAATACGTGTAAATAGAAGCCATTCTCCTACTAAATAATAACCAATAAGTCCATGCCCAATGTATTTTTTGATTATTTTAGGTTACAATCTTCTACCTTTCATATCTTTTTCTCCCAACTTCTATAACCTACTTACCATTTGCATTTTTGTTAGTTTTTGTTCGTTCTTTAACTATTCATAAGTTTCCTTAACATACGCAGCACTTATCAATGGGTCCCAAATTCCACGCAACAACGCCATTCTCCATTATAAATAATTTAAATATTTTCTGAGTGACCCAGTACTGTCGTTGCTGACAGCCGCGCCTTGCGGTTTTCTTTACACATGAGTGATTTAATATCATAAAAGCTACTGATCGCTTTGGTAAAGAAGCGGGGTAACTCGATCATAATAAAATGTAAGATCATGATCCTGTCCAATTAGATTATAAGAATGTAGTCCAATTCCTAGGTCGGGCAACGTGTTATTGGGTTTTTCTATCTGGAATTTCTCAGTAGCAGCCCGAAGTCTGGATTTGTGCCAGGTAGATGGCAATAGGCTCGCCCCCTATTACATGTGACTTAAACATAACTGGCGAAATGTGGGCGTACTATAGGTACACCTCTGCCCAATCCTTCGGGGAAAACAAGGCGTGATGTTATGTTATGTTTTATGAAGAAATGTCAAAGCTGGTAGTGTCCAAGTGACTTCGTGTTGGATTAATAAATAATGTTTATCAAAATTCATCAACACAGTACAGACAAAGTAAAAGTAACACTTTTTAAGGCTTATTGCCAAAGTTTGTACACGGGCTATCTATGGGTCAAATTGTACTTAGAGATCGCTGGATGCCCTGCGTGTCCAATTTATAACGATGCCTCGTTATTTTAGCGCGTCGGAAATGTTTGTACAAGCCCGCACCGATGGCTTCTACGAAATAATACACAAATAACTGCCTCGCTACTGAGGAGAATAAGGGGGAAGTCAAAAAAGCATTCTGACAAATCTAGACAATAAGTTATTTTTTGTATACTACTAACACTAGAAGGAGATGTATGCCAGAAATAAAGATATCCTATTCTAAAACTGTTTCATTTATTAGGTGCAGGCGTTTTTACAACTTCATGGGTTTAAAAAAACTATCATATATTATTAAAAATGAAGCTAGTTGCCCATTCTAAAGCGTAGTACGTTCCTATGGAGAAGAACGGGCAAGAAAACATGGACCATCTTTTTAATAAAAAAAAGATCATCTCAAAATTGTCGTTCCATCATTCATGTTGAAATTATTATAATGTGAGAATTATGTAGAAATACGTGCACGTTAACTGCGTCTAGAGAAGAATTTATTTATTATTTTATTTTTTATTAGGCGCAGTTAGAACTGCAATTTATTATTATTTATTAAAATTATCCATGATCCAACACACGCACCACAATCAGCGAGACATTTGAGTGGGCATGCCAAACTCTCAACCGCCATGACACACTCAGTCAATGAAAGACAAACCCAGTAACTGGTAGTTTTATAAACTGGCCTTTGTCAGCGGCTTCTCCCGCTTGTATGTCGGATATTATCCAAGGGAAACCTGCTGCCGGGACAAAAAGTAAGCTTAGGCGTGAAAAGGTAACATTATTATTCGAAAGGTAACATTATTATTCGAATTTATAATGTTACTATGGTTTTACTCACCCACGTAGTGCTTTGCGATGATGTAATACTAAGAGATTGGATTTAATAGTGCAAAGATATTCTTACAATCTTCATCACGTTACTGTAAGCCTGCATCACCCCTGGACAAAGCCTCTCCCCAAGACCCTCTTTAGTGCTTGCGATCCGGTGCTAATGCGGTACAAATGCGCTGGTGGTGGTCCAGCAGGACCAGCATTGTACTAAGCATGAAAGGGTAATACGGGCTGGTGTCCGACACTCCACAACAATGCGCGTATTTTGCGTACGATACAAGTATGATGTAATCCCCGTCTTATAATATGCCTGCCTGCATCCTACGTGACTGTCTCATTCAGTCGAAGTAAGTCTTTCACAAGAAAGCATATGTAGTTTCTGGAGAGTGAAGCGAGCTTAATAAATTAGTCAGCGAAACTCCGCAAACTTGATGTGTTTATATAGATATATAGATAAAACCTTTATTCAGAGCAATACACTTAAATACTTAAAATCAAATAAATACAAGGAGCTGTGTGCGTCTCAAAATTGCACCAAAAACATTAAAACCCATGACGTCTGTCGAGTTTTGTTAAGTAATTTTGTTTGACCCTGTGTATGGGACAATTGTGATGGAGAAGGCAATTTGAAGATTTTGAAAATAAAGCTTACACATACCTCATTCACATTCTGGATTCTTCTTGATGAATATTTGGAGCACGAATATCTATACGGGTAAATAGGGAACAATAAAACACCTCAAATACGGATCAATGAATTTTAATGACAGATGCATGAATTATAATACCTATATAATATGAAAATTACCAAATTTTCGCTTAAAACTAGTGCTCATTAATAGTTTACTTCTTTTAATTCATTAATACTTTTCATAATTTGAAATCAATATCTATTACCAGACGCAGTACACAAATGCAAACTTCGAATAGCTTTTAACATTTTCTTCGAGCGCCGTGCACTCATTACTGAAATGTTTCCTTACGACAATATCACATCAACCGTCTTTCTAGTTATGCCTAAAAAATTTACCTTGACTTATTACATTCAGTTTTTACAGTACAAAGCAGTGTTAATTTTTTTTAAGCCTATATGTAAGGAATCTGGAAGAGCTAATGATTGTTTGAGCTATTTTTGACTGCGGCCATAATTTTCCCAAACCGCCAGTGTCTACAACCTCCTCAGCAGAATGTAGTAGTAAGCTGCGTTAAGAAAACGTCTTACACAAACCCGTTTCAATACATGCAATACATTCGATTCGTTACTATGTGCTGTTACTGCCCAGACAATTTACATCCTAAACATCTATATCGCTGTCTCAGCATTACATACTAATACATAATTAAAAAAAAATACAGACCTTCACATGGGGACCCCCATGTGAAGGTCTGTATTTTTTGGCATAATATGAATGGCATACCGATGGACTGCATATTGACTGCCAGCCAAAGGCAGGCGGCAAAATACTGCATCGTTGCTTTGCTGTTGGCTTTTGGACAGTCCAAAGGCAGTCCGTTTGTGGCTTATACAATTACGTTAAAGTACGATACAATACAATTACAATGTTTAAATATTAGACTATAATTAAATGAATGACACGCATTTTTATATTTTATAAAATAGGTGCTGAATGCATGGCAAGGACAGCTCATCGGAAAAATTGTGTTTAATCGAATACAACTCCCGCAACTCTGTTTTCTCACAACTTTTTAATAAGAACACATCTCGAATCCAAGCAAATTGATAGTTATTGTGATAAATGCAACTTCAGCTAACAATGACGTTGCAAAAATTACATTTAACATAAATTACTGCCAATTATCACATTCTCTGTTAACCGACCATTCGTTTTGGCTGCCTCTCTCTCTCCGGATGATCAAACAAGCGCAAACAACATCAGATAACCTCCATATTATGGTTTCTTCTGACGATCAATTAAAGCAGCCGCCGCTTGTAAATCTTCACAACATTATAAATTCAATTAAGCTGTTATTGACAATTTTACGTATATAAGCACATAACAAAAACCGATAGCTTAAAGCCAAAAAGCTGTTACATTTTATCCTTTTTAACTCTGTTAATTATATTATGTGAGTCGTACCTATTCTTTGATAATATTAACTAAGTTCCAATATTGTTCAATTTAAATCCTGCCTGTCCTCCAAACACCGGAAGTTTGGTTAACTTCATCGTTATGTGGCTCCGAAGAGTCAAACAGATCAAGATCTATAAAGGATATCTCTCTCTCTCTCTCTCTCTCTCTAGTCCTTAAACTATGATGCAGCGAAAGGTGAAAATATGAGACGATAAAAATGGTGAACAGATCAAGAAGTCAAGTGGTTAAAAAATATCAGAAACCCATAGAAAGAGCTAAGATAATAACATTAATACGCGAAAAGAGGCGAAGAAGGAAACGGAGGAAACAGAAGATTACGAGTATGGCATTTAAAAAGAGAAGAAGACACAAACAAGGAAACCAAGGAATCACTAGTTCACCAAAAAGAGGTGTCCCGTGATCAGTCATCAGAGAATGAAACTGGGTTTTTCTACTAATTTAAATTATCCTATAAGTCCAATTTTACATAGAGGCTCGTTGAAAGATGGTTACAGCCAGAACATCCATAGCTGATCATGGACGTTCCCGAACATCAGTACCAGTACTTTCTATTTGTTGAGACTAAGTTGGTGTCCGTCAACAGGTGGATGCTGTTACTGATCCATTTGCTAGCTCCCTTCGTATATCGGCTCCCACGGCGGGAAAAGTATGATCGTGGGCTCGTGAAATCTGTGAATATATACAGGTTTCACTGCGGTGTTCCCCAACATCCCGTTGTACATCGTCGTCCACTATCGAATTGTTCAGCGGTGGCGGAGGCGACATAATCGATGGCGGACAGTTTGACAGTAATTGTACTATCTGAAAGAATTTCAGATTATATAATTAGTATCAAACTATCCACCGCTAACGCAATCGCATCGCCTCTGCGTGAACAATGCATTAGAGACCAATAACTAGAGGCATGTGCCACGCACTCTAGGGGTAACAAAAACTTCGATCTTATTGCATTCCTAAACTTAAATAAACCTATTTGCTATTTAAACCTAGTGGCCTTACTGCTTTGTCTTGATCGCTAACAGACGTCTCGATGTGACTATCAACTCAATCAGGTGGAAAACACGTCAAAGTCATTACTATCGCACTCAAAAACGATCATTGCAGTTTAGTGGCTGACAGAATTATCTAGTAATTTTACTCAGAACGGTGAATTTAATGAAAATGCTTTCAAACTAAAACTGCATTTATTGTTATAATGGTCGTAATGGTAAATAAAAAAAAACTAAAGACCGAAAACACAGACTCACGGAGGTTCTGTAATACTCCATGATCAGCAGCCCTTCCTACCATCCCCCCGTCCCCCCCCGCCGGTGACGCTGCTGCCGCCACCGGCGGGTTATTGAATAATATTTTTCTTTTGTTCGAGAATTAAGCATACATACATCGCTGTGAAAACCAAATAGACTCTCTGTGCCAAGTCCTGGGCGGAAGCTTTGCATGATGTGACTTTTTTTTTTGTTTTGTTTATTATCTTTCTTACATACTAGTTAGCCCTAGAAATGTCCTGAACCTCATTGTTCTTGTATCGTCAACAAAAAAAATAAGTTGGTAACAGGTGTAACGGTAATGTAACCCAGACGCAGACGTTCAAAAAAAAAAATGGTGGTATCAATCTTGTGTTTTGAATAATAAAATGATTTATATTTTTTTTTACATTAGAAAATACTTTTTCAATATAAATATTACAGATATAAATGTAGAAATTTTCAACAGGGTGATACAATGGGCTCAATGGGCGGTCTTTTCGCTAAAAGCGATCTTTTAAAGACGAAAGAAGAAGAAAATATTGCTGGTGCTCCGGTAGTAGATGATGGTTTTTGGAAAAGCTTTCAAACAGGTGCAGGCACGTGCCTAACACTCCAGGTACCGTTGTGCATCTATGTATCTGCAACAGGAATAGGAACGCGCCACTCATTGTAAATATTTATTTATTTCGTTTTTTCATAAGCAATCCGATACTGAATTTGTTTTAAATTGAGATGATATTGGATCTGCTCCGTTAGCGGATCCAGAAGTTGGTCAGTTGAAGTCTGTGGCCAGCGATTGAATTCTGCTGATGAAGGTTTTACAAATTTTTGGAACTCTTGGGAAGTACTCATAGCAGCTGGCCTAATATTTTTGACTTAACGAGTTCTGTTTCAATTGGCTATTTCGAAAATTGTGAGAATTGAAGACGATATGTAATATTGGTATTTCTCAATTTTGATTTATCACATTGAGGGAAGATACATGCGAAATTGGCCAGTCTCCGTTGAGATTGCTAACTATTAAAGTAATTAGTTATAGACAGACAGTTAGACAGAGTTACAGTAAAGTTACTGAAAGGTAGTCATAAGTTATAATATTTACTCTTAGACTAAGACTCTGCCAAACCCTTTAGGGGTACGGGCGTGAAGACATCTTAATGTTTCTCGTTAAGTTTGTAATAGAAGGAAACAGGAACGTCGTCTAATAAAAATATGGACTGTTCCAAATGTCAACAGTTCAGTACTGCTACCAACAGTTTGAGAAAATTACTGAAGTGTTATCAGTTTACAAATGGATGCTGTTATCTATCCACGTGTCATCTCCCGTAGTCTATCGACACCCACGCTGGGACGAGTGTGGTCGTGGGTCCGTGTAGCCTCGGATGTACTGGCTACACGGCGTGGTAGGGCCAAATGCTTGGAGCACTTGACTCCTACCGCACCGAGCGCTGGCTCATTCAACAAGCGTCTTGTTACCGGTGGTCAGTAACACTATCCCTGCAATCATTGCAGTATTAGGCCGTGTTCGCACCAAACGTCTAGTCAGCCGCCGATTGTGAGCAGACTCACTACACACACACAGGATGTGAGAAGAAACGTAGAGTAACATCACTGCTGGGAAACGACTATAATTTTGTCGTGAAAAATTGCTGTTTACGGCGCAATGCAACGCACGCAAAACTTCGTGCAGGAGTTATGGGGATTTTTTACAGTAAAGTTTTCACTAAACTGCGTAACGCTGGTACACGGTTGGCGGCTAGCATTCGTTTGGTGTGTATGCCGCCTTACTTCGATGCAGATGATTCGGCTTGTTGAATAAATAGTTCACAATTCCACAAATGTTCATTTCTGAACACACGCCCGAATAGAGATCATAAAATGATTCTCGATATTTGGGCAGATGTAGTATCGCGAAAGCCCTTCGGCGCATACAAAATTGTTAGCTCCAGACATCTGCTACAGCACAATTTCCCGTTTGTCCGCCATGTCAATAGAAATGAATTAACCTCGAAGTCTTAGTATTCTAAAACAGGGTTTGGTTATGTTGTACCATTAAAAACAAACTATATTGCGCACTAAGTACAGGCAGCGACCTCGACTTGACTTGTAGAAGCAATATTATAAATATACATAGCATGAGCCGCCTCAATGAGACAAGTCAGTTGCTTGTATGAAAAAGATTGTAATAATCCTAACGTTTAATCATTTAAGAGGCAGCCTGTTCAAATACGACGGCTCTGTGCGAGGTACAGTACATTTGAAGAATAATTGTTGTTTTTTCATAGAACTGTTTTTCATTAATAAACTATCAACGTTGAAACCAAAAGAATGTAATAACTTTGAAGAATGCTAGGACTTTTAAGGTGTTTTTCAATTGACTTTGAAAGAACAGGGAACAGCTGGCGCACACTCTGGATGCTATGTTCCATTGTGCCACATTTACGCTTGTTAATGGAAAAACAAGAAAATCATCAAAATATCCAGGTGTCCTGGAAACCAGGTGGACTTCGCGCACTACCCCGTGGTTCAAGTAACTGCACTTCCAACGAAGTGCCTCGTTTATAATCATAACCTGATTCACTAGATCGTGTGTAAACCAGGAGCCACGAAATGTGGCAAATTTGGCAAATTAATGGCGAAAAAAACAATAAAGCTGAAGCATAAAACGATAACCATCAAGCCTAAGGATGCACTCATGGCAATCAGCAGAGTCAGTCCACTCGCAGCTGCAGAGTTGTGTCTGACAGATTAGATGTTACCCCGCCATCTGATACAACATGTGACCGCTAAACTCCTTTTGAGTGCAATCGCTGAGTTTCCTCACAAGACTTGGTGATCAGACCATGAAACCTGTATTTGAACAGGTCTCGCGGCAGTTTACCCCAGACAATGTGCAACACCTCGTTGAACACAAACAGTCCCCTTAGAGACTTTGCAGTTTCAAGAGGTATGAGCCGCACACCCCAAAGATAACAAATCTCTGTGCTAAGTATGATTCACTTTCTAGACGAAAGTACCTACATAATGACCTACATACAATTCCCGGGTGCTGTGGAAACCTGGTGGCCTCCCTGTACGTTATCCTGCCCGCTAACAGACGCTTTGATACGACAGCGAATGTCTTTCAACCGGATGGAAAGCAACCATATAAACAATGTGAATGATGTCAAACGGTGATGGCTTTTGAAGAAACTGAATGTTGTGCGCCTCCCCCTTACACCCTTTTTTAAATAAAAATAAGGAAACAAAAAAACTATCATAACAAACTAAAATATAAATGAAAAGGCAATTTTGATATTTGGACAGGTCGTTAAAATAGGTTAGAAAAAGTTTAAGGAACCTGGGTTTTCAAAGACATGTAACCTCAAGCTCAAAGGCGAAGTTACATGTAGAAATTGAGCCATTCAACATAATAGAAGGGATCTATTAAAAACGAGAAATAAGAACAAGATCAGAAATACCTTCATACTAATTCGTTGTTTCACTCCACATAGAGAAGCAATTAAAACAAGACGCGATGACACATAACGGCTTTCGATTACGGAAGTGTAACAATGACAGGTTGGCCCCAGAAATAGAGTATTTGACTATTAGCAACAAAAAATACTTTGTCAATTTTTTTTTGTATTTTAGGTTTCAAAAATTAAAAAAATGCAGTCAACTAGTCTATTTGAAGCTTCCTGAAATAGCTACTTTGTGCGTGAAAGGTGTAAATCTGGGCAAATCGAGAGTGCCACCGCGTCGTGATTATGTCAATTCGTTTGCTGTGCTTTGAGAAAATAAGAGATGTACATTTTTAAAAGGGCGTTTATCCACAAATAATAATGATCCTTAAGAAAGTATAGTAATAACAACTTACAAGTACGTAAAAATCATTGAAATGAGTAGAAAGAAAACTAAACATTAAAAAACAAAAAAAAAACTACTTTTCAAATAAGAACTAACAAAAAATACAGCTGGAAATTAAAATTAAGAAAAAATAACACTTACCAAACTGAGTGGCCGCCGGCTATCCCTAAATTGGAACTAAAGCGAAGAAATGGTTTCAATAAACCTTAATGCTGGGATTTACCATATTAGGATGATTCTTTTCCCCGAGTTATTTGCCGGCGTACTAAATATTCCAGTACCTACACAAGCATCGAAAATGTTGTGGCTAGCAAACTATTCAAATTCTACATTCTTCGCAAACTTTCACATGTGAAAGTGTTGCGAAGTGTCATCCCAACTCAAGATGTAGTGAAATATTGAAACAACGATAGACTAAACTTTGGATAAAAATAAGAAGATATTCTCAGAATCAGAAGGCAAAAAGACATATACGAGAAAAGAGAAGAAAAAGTAAAAGTTTGAAGAATGAAAGCGCAAAGACAGAAATACGAAAGAAGTCGTTCCGATTGGAGAGAGAAATGATGTTAAATAGCGGCTTCCCAAGCCTTTAAAGGTGGTGGCTTGGTTATCAGCAAGCCAGAGCTCTCGGACCGTCTTTGGTCACGGCTTGCTGGATGGATATACCGCCATCTGTCGGTCGCCAGAGCCTCGCTTGTCTAGGCAGGGTGCACCACGCGCAGGAGAGGTTGACTTGGGGAAACTAGTAAGTGTGCGTTCGCCCCTTGCACCCCACCCTTATGCACCGCTACAAGAGACACGGTCTTCTGCAGCGGTCGCATCAGGGATATTAATCAATCACGAGTAATATTTGGATCATCAGTCCTGGTATCTATTAACCTGGATAAGATTAAATCCTCGATCAACTTAGAGACGATCCTGAAATGATTTTACTAAGTTTATTTACAATTTTTTATACATTTACACATTGATATTGACGGTCTATTAACAGGGTGACTTGTCATTTGACGTGTTCGTTCCAGGACCTGATAGTGTGGCCGATTTGCAATAATTAAGCACCTCATAAAGACTAGGCGAAAATTCACGGAAATCGAGAAACCCAATTTTCAAATGTTTTTTTAAATTTCCCAGAACTAGTCACTTATTTCCCAGAACTAGTCATATAAACAAATTACGGAAATGACATCTTCATTGAATCAGATATTTAACGAGGTACAAAAATATATATTTTGGTTTGCCCATGAAACAGTCAATAATGCTGTCAAAGGCAGAATTTGAAAATTGTAAAAATGACGTTATTTAAAAAAAAATTAAAAGAATTAACTGGTTTAATCATCACACTACCTTTTTGCCACCCAGCACTCTTTCCTGCATTAGGTTGCCAGGTCGACAGGACAGACGCCGCTTTTGAGTAGCAGTACGCGCAGTCGACGCGCTGATCACTGATCACTTGTCGTTTAGTTTACGTGTCCTCAAACTACTGTGAAAGTAAAAACTCTTAAATCTTTAATTAACATAATTTTTTTTAACCTTTTGTACAATAAATTATTTTTTAATCAAACGTGCACTGGCTGTACCAGACGTGTTAAGATGCTTTTAGCAGCCAACTGCTACCACCTTAAAAATTGTTTGAAGGGCTTTTGCAGCACATCACTTTATGTCTTGCAAGTACCTCGGGAGATAGACTGAATTAATTGATTGTAGGGTTGAACTATTGCTACTGGATGACGTAAAAAATTGCTATAGGCACAATGTTGCCAGCAGCGAACCCTTTTCTGCTATTTTAACAACAGTCACAGATTACGGTATTATTTTTTTCTCTTAAACAACAAAAATAGGATGTTAAGAGTTTACATTGCAGACGAGTGGCATGATAAATAAAAAAGAGCCTTAAGAAACTAAAGTATGTTTACAATTTTAGAGTTTGTACGTGCGCAGCAGTTTAAAAACACGAGCGAACTAAGCGACAAGTGGTTAGTAACTATTCAAAAGTGACGTTTCAACTTGCAACCCTTGTTCAACTGTCAAAATACAACAGATTAGTCGTAATAGTTTACGAAAATTACGTAAAATTCACGTAGGTAGATGATTTTTGAAAATGGTTAATAAACTTCTTGCTTTTAAACTTATAACTGTTTGATGTTTTAGAAATGTTGGTTCCATCTAAAGGTGTGTTAAAGTATTAGGTACCTAATGCAATAAAAATGAAGGCGATTCAATTTGAGAGAATAGAAAAAAGTGATGTTTAGTGACGAATGCAAGGAAATTTTAAATAATTACGTGAAAATTGGGTTTTCTCGAATTCCACTCATATTGCGCCTATACTCTATGGGTTGCTTCATTGTTGCAAATAGCCACACTATACCCTGCCCTATACATGCCCTGGTAAATTATAATCAAATAAACAAACACATAAAATACATTTGCACTGAACATCTTCATAAGGGTAAGAAAATGCTAATAGAATGGTTTAAATCAAGCAAGTAGACAGATATTGATTATTTGTTACAATAACTGGAAATTGGTTATACTGGCACCGCCACACCCACACGCACTTTCACACCTCACACACACCTCACACACTCCGCACACCCATCACACCCACATTAATACGCACGCGCTACGTGTTATGTTACTGGAGTCGCACCGCAACGTCAACTTCAAGGCGTTCGTGGGTACCGAATTGTTATCTGCCCGTCGTCATGGAAGAAGACTTTTGGCCGCAGGACGTGGTGTTCCGTCGCTTCCGCGGACAAGTACCACAGGACAGCACGAGAACAAGCTAGGGAAGTGCTACTAACATAGTTTAGAGCTATATTTATTAATAATATTAGAAAATGTGTTATACTTTATACGAGTATATGTTAGTTATTAAGGTATATATATATCTATGGGCCTTGTATCAAAAAAAAATCTGTTTAATTCACGAGCGAGCAAGCGTGTTTGAATTTATAATAATTATACTTTAGGTAAATGGCAATAAAGCACGTAGCACGCGCTTGAGAAAAGCATATTATTATTAGTCTAGTTATAACGAAGTTAACTCAAAAAACTAGTAATTTGTACAAACAGCCAATGCTGTGAAAGAGCGGAGTTTCCTAACATATGCGTCGTCATGCTTATAAGGAGGCTCCAATCAAAAACTAATGTAAACTAGTTGGTGCAGAAATAAACATTTTGTATTGTGTGTTGTATTTTCTATTATTATGAACTATGACATAAATATTTAAGTTGTAAAGTTTTTTTTTAATATACCTTACCTATTGTAAAGAACCAGGTTCTTAATAATTGTTTCCAATCTAAATATAAAGTGTTATAGTCATTTAATTATGGTAAAGTGAAGACGATATAGATCTTTCTCAGAAAACTCAGTTAATTGTGGTCCGACCTGACCAAAATTATGCCTGCACTTTAAAAGAGACTGTGACCTCTGAGGTTGTTTCGGCCTTTCTTCTCAACGTAGTAGATAGTCGTAGTCAGATAGGAAACGCCGATCTCATCTAGTTTTTAAAATATGATTGAAGTGGGAAAAGTCGTTGTACAAACTTACTGACAGAAATAAAATCATTTATCATTACGAATTGCTGAGCCAGCATCTGGTCAATTTTTATACTAAAAGATGATTAAGACAAAAGTGGCAATCGTTTCCAAAGCGATTCGTATTACCACAACGACTCCTAGCGTGATTGTTGCTTTTCGGTACGTTACGTCAGTCCGTAATTTTTGACTTTTCATTATCCATATCGCTGATAGAATGTCACTTTGTCTGAGCCGTCTGGCGAACTATTGAATTAAGGAATAGCACCGTCTCCTAATATTTTAGGTCCATTCAGCCCAAAACCACACGACGATCAGTAAGAAAGTCAACAGTGGTTTCAAAAGAATAATTCATATTCTTAATGATGATAGAAGAAATGATATAGTTGATGAATGGCTGGTTTAGATTCATGAGTACATTTTGTTTATCGTAAGGTTATGTCAGTATCGATGGTACCTAAAATATGCAACTAACTTCATAGATTGATTCTGTTCAATGAAATAGGGAGCAGATTATGAAAAGAAAATTCTCGCTGCATCAAAGCTTCGTAAACTAAGAGCGAAAGTTTAAAGACCTATACAATTACTTATTAAGAAAAAGGACGTAAATCGAATATAATTGGTTTTTAAGTGCAAAACGTTTGTACAAACATGTATATTATATCTAAATCTTAGTGTAATATTTGGTTTCTCTATTGGTTTGGTTTGATGACTTATAATACTAATATATTAACGGTTTAAAAAACACTGATTGCAAAAAGACAATTCGCTCTTTCCTTCTAAACCTAAACTACGACGAAACCGATGAATTTCTAAAGAAGTGATCACTCAAACACACACATGCATCACACACCGCATAAATTAGCGAATCACTCACCGCACAAACAATATACTCATCACACATAGTAACATAATTTTTTTTTGCTATTTTTATGTATAAATTTAACTTATCAGACAAATTTGATGTTATTTTTTTTTTGTTGTTTACTAATTTGTCTCTCATGTTGTAGCTTGTTGTACTGATTACTATATTATTTAACACGGTCTATTATATGTCAACCATTTATGACGGGGATCCTTTCTCCTAAATACAGGTCATTTTGTAACCTAACTAGGGAACAGTGCACCCACTTACTAGGTTATGTAAGCATATGATTGTGTTATACATTAAACTACCTTGCCATGTAATCTAATCCTAGTTTAAAAATAAATCGTTACAATTACGTGCTTTCAGGTCGTCAGACCATGGGCACGCCACAATAGCGGCGGTAAGTCCCCTCTTTGAGAAGTGGCTGGAAAGGCGCCACCGCGTCCTCACTTTCCGCCTGACATAGGTCCTCACCGGACACGGTTGGTTCGGGAGGTTTCTGTTTCCGGGAGGAAACGCCCGGGTGTCACCATTGTGTGGATCGCCCGGAGGACACGGTGGAGCATACGGTGGAGGTCTGCCCAGCTTCGGAGGAGCACCGCAGTGTCCTCGCGGAGGCGATCGAGCAACGGGTAAGGACCAGGTCCGGGTCAACGGCACATCGTGTTCCACGCACGCCTCAAAGAGATGTCAGCACAAAGTGACGGGGTCCGATAGGGCCGACGCCTCAGGGTCGCGGGTAATTCTAAAGAGAAAACCGTGGCCCTGGCACAGGCAATTGAAGGAACATGGGTGGGTTTTAGTCAGTAAAAGTCTGACACGCCCTCCCGCTCCACCCAGAGCGGGTGAAGTCATTTGCTGATTTCCCACCCAAAAAAAAAAGCCGTCAGAAAAAATAAACTTTTGTTTGAAATTAACGCAGCCACCTATTTTAAAATTGCACTCACTTAAGTGACTTAGAAATCCATATCCAATACACCCAATTTAATTTTCAAAGTTACGGTTTAAAGCAAAATATACATGTACATGGAGATGAATGTTAAAGATATTTCAATTATGTCCACATAAAACAGTAGCTTAATATTTAATTAACACTTATTATAACCAAATATCACATCGAGGCAGCCTTGGACTACCTACTATCCACTAGTATCCACTTCAGTTCTTTGGCATAATATACTCCACGTTAGTAGCGTAGGAGATGAATAGATGATCAACATTTTGTCAGTTCGAGGCAGCCTCGACACTGTACAGTTACGCCACAATGTGGGCACAAGTTCCACGTAATGTAGATGCTTAAACCTACGACGTGTTACGATTAGTATCACGATCATCATAGAGATCCAATGAAGCTAAAGAGACAACATTACAATTCTTTCACACAGCGTAGAGATACATACAATAAACACCAAATATTAACCAAAACTTATAACCGGAAGACTTACTTTAGGCTCTCTGGTATACCTTACCTGCTTAAAGACATTATTTACATTGGTGCATGCCATTTCGTTGGTGAAATTCAATAAAAGAATGCAAAGGGTCGAATTGAAATATAGATGTTAAAAATCCCAAATTAAAACTTGGGCAAAGTCATACTACCTACATAACTACTGTGCACGAAGCAGCAATACTAAAAACAATCATTTCTACTCGAATGGTGGGACATAATCCAGCTTAAAGCTTCTAACTATTAATTCTATTATTAACTGTACAATAAGTTCATAGACATCTTGCTTAAAGATAAAACACCAATTATACGAAATGGTTCGGTCTCGATAAGGGCACAGAAGATGTGTCTACATCAACTCGTCACATCAATAGAATTTGGAAATTTCCAAAGAGCTTTCTTTTGCTTTTAATCCTGTTGTGATTAGTGGCGATATTTGCATGAAACCTTTCGACGATTCCAAAAAAGACTATCTTCGTTTGCCCTACCAGATCGTAACTGTATGATTTATCTTTTTTTATCTGATCATTTAATTAATATTTAAGTACTTATTTGATTTTTTATTTGAAATTAATCAAAAATGTCTTATAATATAAAACTAGCGATAAATTGTAACAGATTGATAGCCTGTCTAATTAATACTTTAATACTCGTAGGAGTATTGAATTCGTTGGCAATATACAGCGCTAATTTTCAATAAGTGATTGTTTGCTTCCCCTGGGTTAATATTTTAATAGTATTATGACATATTGTAAGCTGATTGTAATTATTTATTTTATTACGTTACAATTTTGTTTTACACTATCCTACTTAGCATTTTTTTAATATATACATGTAATGAATCTGTAAACGAGGCGTTTCTGTATATTGAAAATATTTCAATAAAAGTTGTTGGAGTAATTATAGGGGGTTACCCTTTAACACCTGCTCAACGATCTTTTTTCGTCTCTTCGACTGTTTGTTGGTAATCTATCTTCTATCTATATCTATCTATACATATAATAAATCTGTAGACGAGGCGTTTCTGTACATTGAAAATATAATAAAAAATTGTTAGGGTGTTAAAGGATAACCAACAGACCATTTCTATATTTTTTTTAAATGTCGGTTTGTCTGTTTGGATTTGCGAGATTTCTTAGATCAAGCATCACGTAAAAAGTACGAAACCAATTTGGTTGGCTTTCACACTTAAATATTGTGTTTAGCTGGGAGTTTCATTTAGTTTTGTTTTATAAAAACCGCTTTGTTCGATCAAAATATATTATCAATATATTGTGTTTAAGAAGAACTTTTCATTACGTAATGTACATACACGTAACGACATCTATTGACGCTTATTGGCACTAACGAATATATGATTGTGATAACCCTAATAATTTATGTTAATAATAACAAGTCATAAAGGCGTGTTATTTCAAAAAGTAATGAAAATGATTATAATGTTATAAAAATCGCTTTAAATTGCTGGTATGATTTAGTGGCTCCAAAAGAATTTCAAATAAAAAGTGGTCATAGTGTAAGAAAATAACAACTAATGTAGTATTATGAGTGATAAAGCATGCAATGTTGGATAATGTTGTTTATTAGTTTAAATCATAACTTTAATCTAACATCAAATTGTGGTTCAGTTTAATTTTAAAAAGTTGTTTGTGTGCAGGGCCCGTTTCGCGTTACCCACTGTAATCGATAGATCTGACAAATGTCGTCCTTTTCTGAATCGCGATGTGAAGATTTTGAAATTTTTGCAATAAAATTGTCGGCAATAATGTAGTTACATAGGAGGTTCTGGATTTCTCTCTACAGGTCGCATCTTATTCAAACATCCATTGGAACTCTCATTTGGTCCTGTCTGTCTGTCCGTCCGTATGTCACACGGCCAATTTATTGAGAGGGTTTAAAAAAAATGGCAGGCATAACCAGAGGTGGATCTCAGTAAATGGGTAGCTTTTCACACGGAAAAATCTATGTAGGAGGTCTTTGGATAGGCAGGCATCTGTTAGAGAGGTTCTAACATCGTTTACAGAGAAGTATTTTTCTAAATTAAAATAAGTTTTTAAAACTTTTATCTATTTATTTGGGATCTCCAACAAAGGATACACAGGTAGAAATACAAACCCCACTAATATATATTGAAAATTTCATCAGGTTATTTATTGTCAACCCCGATAAGAGTCAGGCGGTTCTCTTCTCGAGACGTCGTCGAGTCCCACCCCCCCTTCCCAGCCCGATCACTATGTACGGCAAGCCAATCCCTTGGGAGAAGCAAGCCAAATACCTAGGCGTGATCCTTGATCAAAACTTAACGTTTAAACAGCACATTAAGGCTGTTCGCGCGCGCGCTGCTTTCGCTCTTGGTAGACTCCACTTTATTCTGACAGCCCGTTGCAAACTGTCACTTAAATGCAAGCTGCGCATCTACACCGCAGTCATCCGTCCCATCATGACCTATGCCTGCGTTGTATTCGCGCACGCTCACCCACGTCATCTCCATAAGATGCAGACCCTCCAGAACCGTTTCCTCAGAAAGTTCACGGGTGCCCCCTTCTATGTCCGTAATATAAATCTCCACATCGATCGATCTTAAAATGCCTACCATAAACCAGTTCATGAAACGCTTATCGAAGCGCTTCTTTGACTGTGGCATAAAACACTCCAACCCCTTGATCTCAGCGGCCGCCCGCTACACTCCCTCCCGCATTAGCAGTATTCGCCGACCAAGGCATACCTTAATCGCCCCCGACGACGCCACTACCCTCCTCCAGGAGAGTAGTAAGGCCACCAGCACACTACATAAGCCCAAAACCCGATCGCCGTCCTACCGTCCTCGCCGCTCGCCGCCGAGGCCCGCCGCGACGCCCAAATCCACGCCCCTCCCGACCCTTGCTCGAGCCAGCCCGCGACGCTGAGCCTGTAGCTTTAAATTCGTCCCTAAATCACTTAAATCCTGATCCAGCTAGTCCCTTGCTGCCCTCTTCCAGCGACGCCCTAAGCCGAGGTTCGTACCCCGAAGGGGGTGCCCTTAGCGTTGTCGCTTAGTTTTTAAGTTAGTACATAAGTTTAAGTCCTGGCTGGAGGCCTTAATTTATTAGGGCAACCACAGGCAAGTCCGTCTAAGCAGACGACAACCTCATAGGTTGACCTGCGCGATGCCATTTATAAAAACAAAAAAAAAAGGTTATTTATTGCCTTTTTATGATTAACAAAAATGTTCAACAAAAACAAACAAGAATTTTCATGGTTGCACGCAAGGGCAATGACAAATTTGAAAGTATCTAGTGGCCTGTTTCAGTATCTAGTAGCCTGTTTCAGTATCTAGTAGCCTGTTTCAGTAACTAGTAGCCTGTTTCAGCTCAACCGTTGTCGACTGTCGGCGCTGAGTCAAGCGTTGAAAACCTTTCAGTGCTCTTTTCTTTAAAAATCAAAGGTATTATAATTAGGCTGAGAATCAGCAGCAGCCAACATCACGCCCACCCTTCACCATTTCTCAATGCTGCAGCTGTGCGACAAACTCCCCAGCAGCGTAGCTGTCTGAATTTGTAATTACTTCATGTACCTTTGCGACAAAGCCTGATATTGTGTAAGACGTATTTATATTTTAAGATTTTAATTCATTAATTTGCCAATACCTATTAAGATTCAAATAACTATAATAATAACGAGCTAGCGAGGTAATATAGATTGCGTCAGAAGGTACACAGAGTAGCAACGTTTGAAAGAACAATGGCCATATTGGAGGAGAAAACAGAATTTGTTTCCGAGGTGAGACGATTACCAAAAGACACATACATTGCAAATTTAGTAATTGGATAGCATTCGTATATTTTTTAAAGCAGTGCGAATAATATATAACCTTCAGAATTAACTCATTTCATCATTTAAATAAGAAAATCCACTAGCAGAATTTCATATTTGCTGATAAGTAAAGAGTTTTTACTAAAACCAATGTAGGAATAAAAATGTGGTTTAACCGTTATACTTACTAAGGCAAATCGATCGACTATTTCGCAATTTTCATCATTTTGTTTTTAACCGTTTTCTATATACCTACATTTCTATACTCTACGCACTTTAAAAAATATATTGAATGCCGTACTCAGTTGCATGTTTATAACATATGCCATGTCTCATCAAGTTACGTATTCCAAGCATGTTATGAGCATGTCCATTGTTCTTTGACTAAATATATCAAATATTTATAAAAACTTTTGTAATAAATACTTAAGTATCAAGTTAACACAGTGGATTGAATTAAAACATTTTTGTGAATAAAAACAAAATAGTTAGGGCTTCTGAAAACAAGTTGAGCAGTTGTTTAAAATATTTAATCTCGTTACACACCATTAGTAATATCAGAAGAATTATGTTAAAACGTCCGAGATAATGAAGCGAAGCAAAAAAATATATTAAAGTAAAGTTTTTCTTCAATTAGTGCTCACTACTATTTTTAAATTAAATTTATAATCTATGACGTAATTTTATTTTATTTTTCAAAGATATATTTAATTGCATTTTTGAAATTCTTGAAATAATAAGAAAAAACTGTATAGCCAAAAAAAAAAACATGAACATAAATAAATATTGTAAGAATTTTAATTACGTATGTATTGGAGAATTTAAACAAAAAAACATTATTGGACTTGTTAATTATATGGATCGCAGTTACAAGCTAATTATAATATGAATAATAAACATGAACAAGAACATGCTCTTGTTTTGTTATAAATTACTTTTATAATAAGATTTGATGTGTATAAATTAATAATTTCATTGTTATAATTATGTCTTAACTATTTTCTACTAATTACGTTTCCTTTAGTTTATATAATAGTCTAGATTTATAATTATTAAACCTACGTTTGTTTTCTACCTAGTTATCCATATACCCACTAACACATTTTTTTTATTGTTTTGCGTTTGTTTCTGTTACTGTTATTCACTTTCAAATTGGTACATTTGCATTACATTTGATTTTATTTTATAAAAGATATTTGGAAAAACTAACTGCTAGATATGTACAATATAGAATTTGTCAATAACTTGAACATATTCATGGTGTTACTTGAATGTTATCTTTTTACATAAAGGTGAAAACATATTATACTTTATTTTCTTTCCCGTCTACTAAGACAGTGTTAAGCTTTTTTGATATTAATTCACGTACAGTAGCGCTCAAAAGTCCATAAGCAATCTCACAAAGCAATAGATTGACAATTCGGTTTTACTTACGACCTTCTTCTATAAGTTGTTTCTATACTATAGACACGCACACACACTCACTTGGTCTGTAATTGATAGTAGTTCATAATTTCAACTAACTTGAAGCATGCTAGCTTAGTCGTTACCGTGCTTAAATAGCAGCGCAGCGATTATGGCGTGCCCTGAGTTCGAATCTCATCGGCGCCTGCGTGATGTTATTTTCAAATAATATCTATTAAAAGTTTTGATATGTTATTAATAATACCTAAAATGATCAATTTTTGTTTGTTTTAATGAAATTACTTGAAGTGGTTCGATAATCATTCGATACTTGTCTATTTCATCTTGTTTACATAAATAATATTTTTTATGTGGGTAGGCCATAGAAAACTGAGTAAATTATTTCGATTTCTGTGAGGTAGATGCAATTCGTTACGACTATTTACATAATTGAACGTTGTTGGTTAGGGACGAATGTTTAAATCTGTTAATTAGCGGTGTTGGGGTTATAATTTCCAAAATGCTGTGAAACGTAAATATTAAAGCACTGGTAAATATTATTGCGCTGCGTAAAAGAGGATGTAAATGATGTAATAACACAAATATATATCGAAACCGGACTAAGTGTGACTGTTATCATTAAAATATTTCATATTTTACTAAATATAAATTATTATTTGTTTAAATTAGTGAATGATGAGTAGTGTTTTAGTATAAATTTTGCTTAGAGATTGTTTGCTAAAAAAAAAGTATTTAATGAAGTTAACTTAAATATTATCAGTACAACGACAGAGAAGTTAAAAAATGGATGGATATTCATAAAATGTTGTTAAAAATATCGTAATTATTAATCTATTATATGTATACAGACCTAGCCTATCTACACAATGCTAAGCAATTAAAATGTATATAACGTATGTCAAATAACCTTACAATAGAAATATAAAATACGAGTACATACAATACTATACCAACCCTATCGTCGCACGTCTATACTAATCCCTAAAAGGAGGCACAAAAAGCCCCATATTGTCCGAAGTCACACGAATGTAATACATGATTACACCAGTCATGAGAAAACTAGAACAAGCTGCCTTACATGACAGATTTGATGGGGGACCGGTTTCTTCGCATAAATGTCGAGAATACTCCGTGCCTCAGAGAGAACGTCAAGCCGTTGGTCCTGTGCCTGCTCTCTGCCCGGGCGTATCGGATAGCTGTCCCATCGGACTACGACACTAATGCACTACAATATCTCCAACACAGTTGGCCAGGAACTGTAATACCACCTCCCTTAGATAGACCAAGTTCTAATTTACAAAACGCAACAAGGCGCATTTTTAAATCCTAAAACTACTAAGGCTATTAAATGTGTGTTTTGAATGTAAACTTATGATGACTCTTAGATGTAACTCTAGATATACATTTGAGTTGAAGTGAGATCGAATTGCGGCCTATGCCGTGGGGAAATTTAACTAAGAGAGTGCTTATTACTAAGAACCAATTCGAAGGAGTTTGGAATCAATATAAATTATTTTATCTACAATGTAAACGGTGCTTATAAAAATGAAGATGAAAAAGCTTTTTACAAAACTATAGAGGAGAGCGATACTGAACGAAACTTTATATTCGCACACGTTTCTTAACTAACATCTACTCCCCGAAAGCACAGCATCTGTGGCCACACTGACGGTACTGGAAGACGTTTGACCTTTTCTTGATTCATAATGAAATCATTTATATGTTTTATATGCATCAAATCCATGAAACTTTATACTAGCAGCATATACATTTTAGTTACTATTTAAAGCGAACTTAGTAAGTCTTATGGAGTAACTGTATATTTTATATAAGTTATTAAAGTAGTTGCTTATGTTCTAGATACATGGTCTTATGATCTATTATTTATGTTCTTATATATGATATATGTTCTATGTTTGTAGGCGCTCCTACCTTGTACTGCTCACATTAAAGGTGTTCTGATCAGGTTACGTAGAATCCGGTCCCAAGATGTTTTGTTTATCTGTCACCTACCTCTTTCCGGAGGCTGATACTCTTTCAATTCAATCTGAAATAGATTACATTTGCAATAGATAAGTTTTGTTGAGAAACATAAGTTTTGTGGTATCTTAAGTTTTATTTGAGTTTCTTTCAAAGGTGAATAGGTAGAGTCCGACCGAAATGGAATGACTATTCAATATTTAAAATTAATATACTCTGAGAAAATCGATTGATACCACAATAGCTGAACATCTGATTGTTTCATTATTCATTATTATGTCTTCAAGATATGCAAAAATGCAAGTTTAATCGGTAACATGTTAACAATGCATTTCTTTTACTTTTAGCAGTTTTTTTTTTTGTAATAAATTTTATTTACGGTTTTTGTCCGAAAATGCTATTAAGGCCGACACTCGAATTTGTTTTTACCCGAGAACAAAAAAACATTTTTGGTCAGACTAAATGGATAAATTTCATGAGTAGCGAATACGTGACGTCAATAATGTCATTATCAAGCAAAGTCTTTGCTTTATTTGTAAAACGGATTTCTACAACATTATCACCATTACCGTATGAAGAGGTTAACACGAATTACAACAGATGTCGCTGACGTTGCCATTTTTGATAGTTTTTATCGCTCTATGAACAACATTGTAGGATGACGAATCACGAATATTTTGGGAGGTCGCCCACAAGTAAATTAGGTCAGATGATAATCTATTATATTCGCACGTTTCGGCGAAGATGCGATCAACATGTTAAAAAGTTATTATAGAGGCGAATCTAAGGACGTCAAAATTGTTGTCTTCATTTTTAATGGCCATCGAATTATATCCCCTGATATTGTCAGTTTCTTCATGTGAGTTGTGACCATAGGTATTTTTTACTTTATTATCGAAAAGTTGTGATTGTTGAGAAAGGGTTTACTTTTGTACACTTTCATAGTTTTATGAGGCGTGTCGTGCTGAGCCAGTCATAGTGTGTGTCAACATTATCACTTATCGATGTGTCTTTTAAGTGATAATTTGAGCTTGTATCGTTATTAATAGTTATAACTTTATTTGTACAGTAACTGTTTTAATAGATCAAGAAAACTCTTTGCTATAAAACACCTACTTACAATCTCTATCAGTGTTGTTATGAGAGATTTCAGATGCTGGACACAAAAGGGGAAAAACAAATAAATGGCACAAATGACACAGTAAAAAAACAAAAAACTCACCTCACTGAGTATGACCCAGTAATTGCTGTTTTTATTAACTTTCAGCCGGATCGCCGTGATGGATCCCATGGCCAAGTAACCCTCGGCGAGACCAAACTCATCGAAAGTGTTAACCGGAGTGAAGGTGTTGTTACCTCTGGATGGTAGAACTTCAACAGTAGTGTCGTAGAACTTATCTTTAGTATGTTCTACATTGCCACTACGGAATGTGTAGCTGAAACAAAGAATTTCAAGAAAAGTCAACAACTGTAGGTTATAAGTTGGGCAATCGATTACAAAATGTAAATCTCAGATGTTGGTTGTGTGCGAGTCATCAGGGCACGGTCGTGCAGTCATGTATGCAGGAAGTAATTTCATCATGTTTATTTGGGAGTTTCAAGAATATCTAAATACCCTTTTTTTTCTAAAATGTTTGTGTTTCGATGTGAATTGAAAATTGTTAAATGCATAATATCACATTGATATCTTATGTATGACATGTTAAAATGCAATAATTAAATTGTCCATCAAGTACTAAATTACACTACTAAATTACACTCTCGTACTCACTGAGAAAGAACGATTGGCTTTTCGAACCAAAACTCCACGATGTTGCCTTTCCTCGGCTTCTCGCCCCAGAAGAATGAGTGTCCATCATAAGCTGCTTTTAAGGGATGTCCTGGGTGAACCGAAATATCGGTTTTAAGGGACTGAAGAGGTGGGTTCGAGGTGTGTGGGTAGAACGTTGGGACAGCCCCAAATTGCGTGTCCTGAAAAGAATATCAAAACTCATGCAGGCATCTAAAATAGGAAACTAATATACCTAACGTTGATATAAATTTCAAATGTATTCCATAGGAAGATTATACAAGTATATAACAAATATTATATAAATATATATGCGATAAATTTATTGAAAATGCAAAGTCAAGGAATATTTGATGATAATCTCCGTACGTTTAATTATCTACTAACAATATTTTGCCATGGTAGATAACCTGGCTGGTCTGGTACGGTAATAGAAAAGCTTTGACTTACACAAATAAGCTTTTTTGGCATCTTCTAAGCACAGAGTGGTCTTTGTCGCCGGCCAGGAGAAGCATTTATGTTATTTAATAACAAAGCTTCAACTAATGCAATGCAATAACCATCTAGTAGAGTTTTTAAAAAGTACAACAGATCACAGAGCTTCCTGTGAAAACGTTCTTGTCAAATTCCAAAAAAAATAGGCAGAATAGTAAACGGTACCTTGATCTTTTGAATCTTTCCCTTCAGTGATGAATAAAGACCAATGTGTTGGAATAAAGATGATTTGTATTTCGGCCGGATCGCTTCCTTCGCCGCGGAACACTTTCTCTGAGACAGAGATAACGATAAATATTATTAAATAGTCAAATCTATAAATAGAAACAATAGTTTTAATAAATTTTAGAGTCAGCACAGGCAGAGTGGCAACTGCTTGAAGAGATATGAGGAACACGGTGTAAAGTTCACTCATACTCTCAGAAAAGGGAGGATCCTCCGACCAGATGGATGTCGTATCTGGTGGGCAACTGCCCGATGATTGTTATCGGGAAGTTGTATAAATGCTATCTGCGCGGTAAACTCTCCTTGCGCGATGAAGGATTGATGCGTTTGTTCGCATGTGGCGGTGTAGATGCCGCCACATGCTCGAGCGATATCCGTCGCGTAACCCGGGCGTAGCGGATATGCGGATGTTCAGGATGCCGCGCGCGTGCAAACAGTCACATCAGTCTCGTCACAGTGTAATCATGAACAGAACCGCAACTAGGCCCTTTTAGTGGAAACAAGGCTACGCTCCAACGGGTGTTAGGGTTGTCAAGCAAACTTTAAAGTGATATTGCAGTACACGTATACAACGTATCCACTTGTCTCCAAGCATCAGCCACGACATGCGGTGCGCTGTACGAAAGTCACGTCGCAAGTCGCACTGGGCAGCGGTAGGGGTGCGCGGGGCGCTCGTGAAAACCCCGAGACGTGGAAGACACACTGCGCTGCGCCCAAATATTATTAAGATATATGTATTATTATTCCACACGTCTTAGTGCTTACTGATAGACCAGGTTCGCAAGTTCGTTTAAATATCGCGACGGCAGTTTTTCGCGCACTGGATTTTCACTCCCGATTTGAACCGTACATTGAGAATCCAACCGAATGCATCGCGTCGCGTCAACAGCACGTCGAAAAAAATCAGTGTTGGATTTCAACTCTCGGTGCCAAGCAGTTTTTAGAAGATCCGTTGCGCGATATTTTACGTCCGTGAGAACGTGGACTTAGTTTCTTGAATGGCTCGTAATTTAGCTGATGTGTCGGTTTTGTTTGACAAGTGTTCGAGGGTGGCGTTGAGAATAACTAGAGCCACTGATATTGCTGAGGAATAAGATTTTTGTGTAATATTATGCAAATACGACAAAATGCGCAAGCCGCGAGAGATTTTCGCGAGTGTTGTAGGCTATTTCAACTCTTTGGAATGTAGTTTATTATAAATGAATCTATTAAAAATTCTCGAGAATCTTGCTGCTCCATCTGTGCTGACCCTGAGTACACACTGCCACGCGTAATTATTTACACAAACTCAATGAAAACGCGTTCCCGTGCAGTGTACTTGGCTCAGTATCCCGTACCTAGGCGTGGCAGTGGGTACAGTGCCTTATAAATCAAATGAACCAAATGTGTCCACCCACCCCTGTTCACAACACAAAAACAATAATTTATTTGCGTTGCTGTTGGTAGTGGGCGATTATCTAAATGAAGTAATTTATCTCCGTACACCCAAATCACTGTAGCTAAAAGGTTCGGCTACAGCGTTCTTAGAAAATGTACGTTTATGGGCACAGCGTAACTGCGACTGCACACTATCTGGGTCACTAATGCTTTCTATTGTTTTAAAATTTAGGAATTAAAGTAATGAGTATGATACACATTCAGGAGCCGCATTCACTTAGTGCAGGATGTAACACGACCACCTAAAACGAACACTGATTAAGATACAATCCCGAAAGAGACCGCAAACTGCAAATCGCAACGACAGACCTCAGCGACACTGCGGGTTTGTATGTAATTCTAAAAAAATGCTTCCGTAGATTGCAACTTTGCCGCTTGTTGCTAAGCTCGAGCAACCACAGCTGTATTGGTATAAAGGTCATTTAACCCTGATTCTACTGAAAAACTGTTTCACTAACGTTGCCATATTATATTTGTTAAGATTGGTCAAGGTTCTTTAAATAAACCATTTACCATGTAACACAAGATTTGGCAACTTGATCACGTTTTCAGAAACCGGGCGCATTTTGAAACCATTAAATAAAATTTCCATGTTTTATCTGTAATTCGTATGTTGCCGCTCTGGTTTGCGTCCTGCGGGCGTCTTCGGAATGTTTAATTTATAAAAAAAACTTACCGAAGTCTTAAGAATGGTGCACGTCCGGTCAGCCAGATAGCTCTCCAGAAGCCAGTCGATGGGCATGTTGCTATAGAACAGCTGCACGTAGGTGACGAAGTGTATCAGGTCCGCAGAACGGAACAGCTTGCCAATGCCTCCGACATGGCAATACTCGATGAAGAACCAGTTGGGGTTGCCCGCTGTGGTCGATGCTGTGAACTGCTTTATTTCCTGGACAGTGATGAGAAATGGCGTTTAGAAATTGTCAAAATAACACATTAGCATACGCCTGCAATCCCCGAGGGGTTATGCAGAGGTGCACCTACAGTACACCTTCATTTTGCCTGCTATTTTAAGTTCCATGTAATAGGGGACGAGCCTATTGCCATTAACGGGGCACAAATCCACAGTTGCTACTAAGAAATTCCAGATAGAAAATCCTCATTACATTTAGCCCGACCTAGGAAACGAACCCAGGACCTCATGCTCAACAGTCTGTAGCGCTTGCGACTACTACATCAACAAAGCTGTCGGAAGACTATTATTATTTTAAAAAGCCAAGTATGTAACAAAGACACGGGAAGGAAAAAAACGCCTTATTTTAAAATGTATGTTCTCCAATCAGAATATTTTACAACAGAAATGCACCGAGACCATTAGGTTTTTTTTTTCTAAAACCCCTGCTTATAAGAAATAAAATTCAAATTATCTCAGATACTTGCTGAAACACTGGCTGTAAACATAGTTCGGCAGCAGACGCTAGTAAGACACAATTGTAACTGTGTTATTTTTAAGGCTCTCACGGACAGGCGCGACGCGACTCATGTAGAACAATTTCCATGAAATTTTCTAAGGATTTGCTCTACTAGGCGCGAAAGTTTAAGTAGCTAAGACGATTTGTATTGCATGTTTATTATTTTTGGTCAAATAAAGATTATTATACTTAGTATTTTGATCACTGCAAAATAAATTGAATAAAATCCCAACAGACTTGCCTTGAAACTTATGTTTGACTGTACCTTTGAGTCCCCACCACGCGCAGTCACAGTTAAAGTAACCGGGAAAAACGAATGAAAACATTAGTTAAAAAGGCGTAGGGCATATCGGCAAGCGTAGTGTGGTAGGACGTTTCAAGTGTAGTACCCCAACAAGATGGTCTGAATGACCTTCAAAAGGTGGCTGGGACAGACTGGATGTGGAAGGCAGAGAGCAGAGTGTTGTGGCACAGTCCAGGAAATACCTGTTTCCAGCACACAGCAGCAGCAGCATTGATGACCAGACATATTGGTAAGAAAAATGAGTTTTGACCTCAGAGGTCATCCTGCAATATACATATAAAGGGGTCCTCTCACTTAGACTACAAAAACCACCTAATGTTCTCGTAATGTTTACGCATAGTTGCACGAAGATACGGCACTGCAACAGCAGCTGTAGGCTGAGGCACAGATAATTGAATACTACTTACAGATACCCAATCCCATACAAAAAAAAACCTCCCTAAGTCTGGCTATTGAGCTGGCAATTTTTATTCGTCCAATTTTTCAACAGATGGCAGCATAAGTGACTCACTAATTGCCAGAGACTTTTACAATGGTCTAAGAGTCGACTTACTTTTAAAACGTTTCATGCAATCCTTTTATACAAAGGTTTATAGTTCCGGGTTCAGGAAAACATGTTATTATATTTCTTTTACATTTCTATGTAAAAAATAATAAATAAAAAAGTTGTTTGATTTAAATAAGTTACAATATTGGAAACTGTGGTGACGCAGGACCAATTGAGTAAAACACCATCTAATGCAAAAAGCTCTAAACAAAATGATTAACAGATGGCTACTTTTATCATTAAAAGGGTTCGAATTGAAGATAAAGCTTCCTTTTTATTTTATTTTAAAAATACGTGAAATTATGAGCGGAAATAGATAAATGAGCAATAAACAGTGATGTTTAGACTTTTACCAAGCATAATTCAGCCGAAATTCTGCCGTATATCGCTTTTTTTTTTCAAGACAAATTATAATTTGTTCGAGTTGAGACCCCTGAGGTGATTGAACGCCTGAATTTATCTCATAAAAATGGTCACTTCGACAGAAGATATTGAAACAAGACTTCATAAAATAAGAGTGCATTACCAATACAATTGTAATAACTCTAATAGTTGAGTAACTAGTTGGTAAACTAGGAAACAAAAAAAACAATCGAACTCACCTGGACATAGTTTTTCTTCGCGATGACATCATCTTCTAGCATGAGATAGAAGGTGCCCTTGGACTGGGCATACGACATGAGGTAGATGTTGTCCAGGTTCTGCTTCGTCCGCCATTTGACTCTTTTATGGGAGTCACCCAAGGTCACGGGAAGAGTGTCAAAGTTTGGGTAGTAGGCTGCTGATGGTGATATGACTTCTATAAGACCACTTTCTACGTGTTTTGGGAACCTGTACAGAACATTTCGGATTTTCAGGATTATTTTCATCGTTGCAATAATGAAAGCAAGAACCTAAAATGACTTTGATTGATTTTGGGAATAAGGCTCGTCGTTTACGACGCTACTCAAAAGTAACCAGTTACAAACTCAAATAACCAATACGTGGCCAGAATGACTCAGGATCATTATTTCAATGGCGACCCGACCTGCTAATCACGCGTCCTGGATTCGATTAGATTCTGAAAATTGTGCAGCGGTAAAATTAACGATCAATTAATATAATAACATAGAATAAGTCCATTTTTTTACCAATGGTTGCACCGTGGACGACTGAGAGTCGCCAATTAATTTTTAACTTTAATAACGAATCCGTCCCGTCAGTTCGTTATCGATGCACATCCGGTATGACTCACAAATCCTTTCCTATCCTACAGGCACGTCTTATCTACCATCTACTCCTTGATAAGCAATGGTCTCCGTAGCGTCATGAAACACGAGGCTTCAGGAGCTAGTGCAAATGTTGGGGTTCATTCGGTTAATCGAGTCTGGTGTCGGTACATTTCGTTCATTCATTCATTGAGCCACACTAATCAGTCCGTTTTAAGTAGCGTTGATGACGTCGGGCTTAATATTGGATCAATAGTAATATATGAATCTTCATCTTCAAAAAAGTCTTCATCGTTTTTCTATATATGATTTGCAACACGTTCAAAGCCAGACAGGGCTTCCCACTGCGTCGTGTTTCAATATCAACAAAAGACATACGCAATTGTTTAGACTCTAAACAATTGTGATATTGAATGAATGAATCTGTGATTGAATTGAGAGATTCAAGAGTTCTGTATGGACACATATGATGATACGAGCAGAACTCTCAATGACACGGAAATCAAACTCAGCTTAGAGCTTAACAGACGTATTGAGAATACGCTTTGGGTTCCATAAAAACCGGCCGGTTTCACCGTTGTTAGATTAAAAACGACCAGTTTTTTTTTCTTTGTTTTGGGCAGGTTTTTTTTTTCATTTAGGGTCAAGCCGTGCGCCGCCCCATGGCAAAATCCTATCTATCCTATCGGAAAAAACGAAAAAAAATCATACAAAGTTGAATCCTGTATTTTCTAGGGAATGACTTTTCTAAATCCTCATTCAGTGCTCACTTTCGTTATACCATATTAGAAATCCATCTAGACTTAGCGGTTAAGGCTTTGTCGTCTGTCAGTGAGTGTTTATTTTTATTTTTTATAATATAACGTGAGTAAAATATCACTTAACCAAGCCTAGAGTCAATTGTAGGGGAGACCGGGGTTAGTTGACCAAATTTCCGCTTAAAGGTTTCTATTTCTTTTACAGTAGAGTATATTAATTTAAAACGGGTTCAGTTAATAGATTTACTATTAAGCTTTGCAAAAAAGTGGCAAAAAGCACGTTATTCATTATGATATAGAGTACAGGCCAGTTTTTGTAAAATTGGAAAAACTGGTCAACCTACCCCATCCTTGGGGTAGGTTGACTATTCACCTGGGGTAAGTTGACCTATGAAGTTGTAAGGGCAAAGTCTACGAGGAAATAGGATAAAAGACACAAAAATGTAGTACTCATTTTTTTTATTGCAACCAAGGCGATCTTCCACCACGTCAAATAAACACAATAAAGTTCTTTTTTATTTTATTAAGAATAAACAATCAGACATTTAAACATTAGGCAGTTTGAGTACCTAAAATAAATAAAGTACTCTCTTATTAAGTATTTAAAACAAAATGAAATAATTTTTTGCTTAGTTTAACCATTTGGTAACATTTTATCATTTCTAACTAATGTAATTATATTTATTATTTGGTAACAGTTGACGTAAGTATGTATGTATATTCAAATAAATTATTTTGAGGTCATACTATCCAATCAGTCTTCTAAATAGGAGGTGCAATTTTTGCATTCATAGAACAATATGTTCCCGTTTACACATTTTGTGTGTGCCCACAACTTGCACGCAGTTTATTGAACCCATTCTTCTCCTAAAATACTAGAGCTATAGAATTCAGTGCACTCCAAACAAGATGTTTCATCCTAATCACTTTCACCGTCGTCACTTTTCTTCTTATTAGCCTCACGAAGAGTTTTTCTTCCTTTACCCTTATACGGTATAGCGAACTGTTTCGCGGTAGAATTAATAGTTTTTTTGTCAAAGATAACTTGTTGACGGGCTCTATCTATTACATCTTTGGATGCACTCGCTCTATTAGTCTTTCTTTTGTATGTTCGCATGGTCCTGAAACAATAATTTTTGGATAAAATTTCAGAATACCGACTTCACTTTATGAATGGAATATCCATAATGTTACGGGGCTGGTTGACCAGGTGGTCAACCAACCCCGTTAAACATTAGTATGCTAGCCCCAAACCACCTTTTAACTTTTAACCATATGCCATATCCAAAAACTGCGACGAAATCAAATAGAATAATATATAAAAGAAAGAACATGAACCAAACATTCGTTATAAATGCTTTGACAATCAATAACCATGAATAAATAGGCATTATTACAAATAATATTACGACAAAAATAATTACTTACATGTGTTGTTTTTCAATATTACGGTCCTACTCTCAAACGACGTGCGTGCTCGACGCCGCCTTCCCGGTGACTGAGCGGAGGGAGGTGACGGACTCTCGTGTCTCACTGGTTAGCTCAAGGCTATTGCCTCGGACGAGTTTTTGATAGTTAGTCAACCTACCCCTATAGTCAACCAACCCCGGTCTCCCCTACTCTCCGCCATTGCAAATTTTTTTGTTTACTGGACCATACCTTGGACACTTTTTTTTACGAGAAATAATTTTTAAGTTATAACACAACTTTAAATAACCCCACGACCCCTTTACCGTTGCATGCACCCATAAGCACAATATTTCCCGTGTGTTACATAGCGCACTACCGATACAACAAATATTCCATCCGATAATAAAAGTCGTTTTAATTTTATTTGTGTAATGATATGTAGTTTAATGTACAGAATGCGTAGTTGACAGCTATGTTATGGGTCTTTTACACCCGGTAGATAGTCTGTTGTGGAAATAAGGTCAACTATAAACGGCTTTACTCGAATTTAGATTAAATTATTTAAAGTGGGGCTACAGTCTGCGAGCTAAGCCTAAGCTGAGCTTTGCATTTGTGTGAGTGATTACCAATCGCACCAATGTGATCGCGCGAGGGACGTACAGCGCCTCAGGCCGATTGGCCGATTGCCAAGTAAAGGACGCGTCGCTATGTGCACTCACACAAATGCAAAGCTCAGCTTAGGCCTCGCGTCCTGTACTTCTATTAGATCTAGAAATCAGGACGAGAAGAAAATAATCAGCACTTCCCTAAGGCCCTTTACTGCTCGTCTAATTTCTATAAGCCGGCCGTATTCTTCTTTAATTTATTTGTATCCCTCTGTGGTTTAGCGTACATTAAAAGGCGCTTTTGTAAAAAATGTTAATTAAAATTGCTTTGTTGAGATTTACGTAATTACCTGAAAGGCACAAATGATTATGTATTTGCTGCATTGTTAGTAGTTGCACACCGCACAAATACTAATGAGAAATAATTAATAACAGTCGAGGTATTCCTAAAAAGGCATAACGAAATTCCGTGTTTGAAGCGCCTTGCATCACAGTACAGATAACACAAGAGTTTGAAAATATTATGGTGATTATAGTCATATAGTCTATAGAGTTATTATGAAAATTACTTTTTAAACCTAATAATACTCAAACAAAAGAGCGATACCACAGACTTGAAATATTCAGAACACACCGTAGGTAGAAAGTAGATGAAGTTAAACTGCATGCTAATCTCTTTTGCCAACTGTGCTTCTGTGCAACTGTGCAATGTGCTGCATGTGTAATAATAATAATACTACATAGAGTAAAACTTACATAACTTCGATCTGGTGCGCCGTTTCGATGACGTATTCCAGATCCGTTTCACCAATCATAACAACGATAAGGGTACTGTTAACATCATCTGGAGTCAGCCCACTGACGAGATGCTGAGGAATTTTTCTAAGTTTAGGACCATCTAGGGTATTAGGTTACTATCAAAACCATTCAGCATTTACAATTAAGACAAAACATATTACAAAATACAACAAAAAAACAGTTAGAATTATATTTAATGCTGTACCTAACCGTGGTATATTATTGGGAGTTGGAAGATAAATAAAATAAATATACAGCGTGGCAGGAACATGGACGCGCACACTGTAGCCATGAATTCTGCACAGGATTCTAGACTATCGTGGAAATTAATCGTCGGTAAAAAAATATAACTGATGTTACTTACAAACATGTAATAGCTATGCAGAGAAAATGTATGGGACAATTTTTTTTTGATTACCTACGAAAAATTTCAATGCAGCTGTGTTCAGAAGGATGTAATGAATCCTTGTTAACTGTTTGTGCGTAGGTCCACACCACCCTGTATAATAATAAAGCTTTGTTTTCGTTTAAAGTCCCAAGTGTGATAATGATTGTTGAACTAGTGACAATGATGAGTGTGTTTGGCTAGTTATACTACACGGCAGGCCTCACTAATATTATAGTAGCTTGATTATAGAATGTGGAGACGACCAAAAGACAATAAATGAAAACATAAATGAAATGAAAAAAGATTTTTTTTCAAACAAACAAAACCTTTGAAACTTTGTAGTGATGGACCGAATAAATAGTGACGTAACTGTTGGATAAATTAAATTAAATTTTTGTAAGCAAACTGGTAACGCCATAACTTACTAAAATAAGATACAATAAAGCTGAAGCGTTTGTTTGAACGCGTTAATACCAGTCTACCAGTCGGATTTGAAACATTCTTTATGTTTTCGATAGTCTGATTCCTGAGGAAGGCTATAGGGTACTAAACATCATGCTAGGACCCTTAGACGCCGACCATATAAAAGTCCCGAAGAACGATAAGCGAAAACAACAAAGTAATAGCAGGGGTAGGGCGATACGGTGCGACAGGGTGCGTCGCATCGGTGGAAAAGAAATTCCACGCAGACGAAGTAGCGGGCAGAAGGTGGATATAAACAATTTTCTAATCTATTTATGATTTATTTTCATTCTACGCAGTCTTTGACAACATCAAAGACCTAAGCAGTACCGAAGTAGTTCAAAACACATTAAAGAAATCTTCCTTTGAAGAGGTTAAACTGCTCCGAGTTTTTTAAGAAATTCTGAGAAGTGGTTCTTTGTTTTGTGACTAAGAAAAAAAGCAAGAAAGATCTTACTTTAAGAATTTTTTGAAAACAGCTACTTTTGATGTCAGATCCATTAGGCAGTGTTAGGTTTGTGAAAATTAGATTGTGACAAATGATTGTGAACTTTTATAGATCATTACAATCAAATTTCAAAATTTTCGGTTTGGTTGTTGACAAGGTGGACAGCTCCTTAGGCATTGGATGCAGAGGCACGTGCCAACTTGTGTTGAGCCACGTAGATATTAGTTGTTGTTAGGTTAGATTGTAAGTTTTACTAACATAGTTTTAAAGTCGTTGTTACTAATACTATTAGGGATTGTGTGTTAATTGATGTATGATCCGAAATAAACGTAATATATCTAAATATAAAAAAAAGTATCTAACTCTATTTTTTACTAACGTGGGTGGTCTCCTTAACCTGAAAAGTGAGCCCTAATTCTTGGTAATAAAGACAAAAATAAACACTCACGGTCAAGGTAAACATTAGGTAGCTCTCCTTGTCTCTCTTCACTGTCGGTATGCCCACAACCAAATCAGAAAAGTGGCGCCCTCCTCTCATATGGTACGCGGGCTTCAAGCTATTAGGATCATTCATCAAATGCGGTAAGAGTTGGTAGACGAATGGAATCCTCAGCTGTTGTACATGCTTGGTGTAGACACCAGCAGCCGCTCGCGTGCCTGATGATGAAGAGGAACTCATGAGCAACTCATAACTATTTCAGTTAAGCCCCTTGCGGTGATGGAGATTACTGAACGTTTTCATTTTATCTGACAACCAAAATCCTGGAAGTTTGAAAACTGGTTTTGTCTAAGATAATCTGGGTCTCTCCGGTAATTAAGTCGTGCAAAATACCTACATGTAAATGCATGCCCAAGAACCAAAAACTCGAAGCCATGTGACATCTATCAACCCGCAATGTGCCCACGAGGTACATTACGGCCCACTCCCTCTCAAAGAGAGGAGGTCTGTGTTCCAGGAGTGGGAATGTTATAGGTTGATTTTGGCAAACCTATATTAAGTTACACGAGAACTCATGTCCTATAAGATGTTCACTTTTCGTGTCTAATTCAATGGAATATCAGTCAAGCGGTTTCCTCAAAAACTGATTCGCTGATTATTGAGATAATCACCAATTATTGCGAAATAATCTGGATTAAGAGCTGGATTTAAAAGTCATTATTGATGAAACGATATTGCTAGGAATAAAATAAACACAGATATATTATATATGGAAGAAAAAAGAGGCTGCATTGACTCTAATCTTCTTGGAATAAGGGCACTATGGTGTTAATAGTTATTAGATAAGGAGTTTTGTAAAGTTGTCTGTAAGAATTATCTGTAAAGTGTTAAAGTATGTGGTCCAAAAAATGCCTAAGAGCGTGTTAGACTCGCACATATAGGGTTCTGTACCAAACTACACTGAGCAATCGATAAAACCTGGGCTTACTCATAAACTATACCTACGTCATGACGTCAACGCACCCGCGAGCAAGGGCGGTGCGCTATCATAAAATAATGAAATTCTTGGAAATTGCCATAACTGTATACCTTTTTAGTATCAAACCAGTGTTTTGTTTTGTTTAATCGTATTTTATAAATTGACATAAAATGTGTAAGCAAACAGTAACGGCCGAACCTAATAACTTTACGGACGAACCCCATAACGTATCTATCTCGAATTTTGGCGTACTGGAGATAGAAAATCCTATCCATCTCTGGTTTTAACGTCACAATAAAGTCAAAGTATGCGACCAAATAACGTGTTGAAAGCGATTTGTTTGACAGGGAAAGATATAATTGTACTGTCTTTCATCAGTAGCGATCGGTCTTAGGTTATTGGGTTTTGCCGTACGACAGATCGCTACTTATGATAAAAGTCAAACAAATTGCTGTCAACACGTTATATGCTCGAATACTTTGGCTTTGGAGGGACGGTAAAACCAGAGATTGATAGGATTTTCGCCAAAATTGGAGATATAAACGTTGTCGGATTCGGCCGTTAGTCACCAGAGAATGGTAATAGTATTATAATAGTTTCATTAGGTTTCGAAGATAGCTCAAATGTTCGACAAGTTGTGTTAATCCAATTCTAGCCGACCTGGGTATTAAACTACAAAAAATATTTAAAACAATAGAGAGAATGTAAGTCAAATATTACTTTATTTCTAAACGGTTTAATGCTATTAGGAAATATTTGCAAAGGCATGACAATTAAATTAGTACATGCAATGTGCTAATGAGCGAAGCGTGTGGCAATGAAACCATTTCCATACTGAAACTCTTAAACTGTATTTATTTGTAAAACGTTGTTGTCATCAAACAGAAAGATATGTACTTGTATAAATAACATTACATCAAGGCTGTATTCCCGGAAGGGTACAGGTGTATAATATAACACACCCACATTTCGCCAGTCATGTTTAAGCCATGTAGGGAGCGAGTCTAAAGCCGACAAACGGGCACGAATACAGACTCCAGGCTGCTACTGACAGATTCTTAATGAAAAACCCGGGCTACCAGTCTAACCGGATGCCTATCTATATAGCTATGCAATATCTTCTCATCCCACATACCACAGTGTCTCAAGACAAAAGTCTTTGACCTGCGTGTGTTGCCAGTGATGACCTATGGCACTGAAACGTGGTCGCTCACAATAGGACTTATTAGAAAGATCAAAGTCATCCAAAGGACAATCAATGGAGAGGGCTAAGCTTAGAGTTTCCCTACGTAATCGAATCAGAAATAAAGAGATCTGCTGGAGAACTAAGGTAACCGACATAGCCGAAGAATTGCCAAACATAAATGATAGTGGGCAGGGCACGTTGCTCGCAGCAACGGATGGCCGATGGGGCCGTAGAGCCAAGACGTAGCGTTGGAAGGCCTCCCACAAGGTCGACCGTTAACATGAAGGTCGCAGGAATCTGCTGGATGCGGGAAGCAGAGAACCGGTCGAAGTGACGGTGCTTAGGGGAGGCCTCTGTCCAGCAGTGGACATCTTTCGGCTGAAATGATGATAATGACTGCCCATCTGATCTTTACCACCTAGTTAGTTACCTGGGCAATGTAATAAACCTTTGTCAGACTGAAACGACACGCGTTCAGCGTTCAGGACACCTGTCAGTTTCGTACAAACGAATACGTGTTTTGTGAATTTGATCTTTATTAGTTACTAGAATGGTCGCACTCACAGGTGTCAGGAGCATTATCTCGACGGCCGGACTGTAGTTTTAAGAGCGGGTACTTACTAACCAAAATTACATATTTTCTTTGATTTTTCATAAAATTGAGAAGACTGTTATAAAATAAAAGTTATAAGAGTAACTACATGATAATTCTTAAAACTTTTGAGCGCTGCGATTCCAAAGTAAACGTTCGACTCTGACTTTGACTTTTTTGACTTTATGAACATCTGTTATTCCTGTGGTATCGTTTTCAAAGCGATATGCTAACTCAGTGAATAAAAACTTTGTTTAGTGTGTGTGTGTGATGATATAGAAGACCTGCTTTAAACAATGAAGTGACTAAAAATCAAATAAAAACGACATTGCTTTAAATATGTAAGACTGTTATGAATTTTCAACTTAATAAACAGTGCAAAAATTTACAAAAACAGTTCTAAAACACAAAAACTTACGGTTCAATTTTAAAATAATAAACTTTTTTTGTTTGTTTGTTTGGCATCTCGCAGGTCAACCTATGCGGTTGTCGTCTGCTTAAGCGGACTTGCCTGTGGTTGCCCTAATAAATTAAGGCCTCCAGCCAGGACTTAAACTTAAATACTAACTAAAAACTAAGCGACAACGCTAAGGGCACCCCCTGTGGGGTACGAACCTCGGCTTAGGGCGTCGCTGGAAGAGGGCAGCAAATGACTAGCTGGATCAGGATTGGTATTATTTAGGGACGAATTTAAAGCTACAGGCTCAGCGCCGCGGGTTGGCTCGAGCAAGGGTCGGGTGAGGCGTCGGTTTGGGCGTCGCGGCGGGCCTCGGCGGCGAGGACGGTAGGACGGCGATCGGGTTTTGGGCTTATGTAGCGTGCTAGTGGCCTTACTAGAGAGTAGTAAGGCGAGGGAGGGAGGAGGGTAGTGGCGTCGTCGGGGTCGATTAAAGTATGCCTTGGTCGGCGAATACTGCCAATGCGAGAGGGAGTGTAGCGGGCGGCCGCTGTAATCAGGGGGTTAGAATGTTTGATGCCGCAGTCGAAGAAACGCTTTGATAAGCGTTTCATGAACTGTTTTATGGTTGGCATTCTAAGGTCGACGTGAAGATCTATATTCCGGACGTAGTAAGGGGCACCCGTAACCCTTCTGAGGAAACGGTTTTGAAGGGTCTGCATCTTATGGAGATGACGTGGGTGAGCATGCGCAAATACGACGCAGGCATAGGTCATGGTGGGACGGATGACTGCGGTATAAATGCGGAGCTTGCATTTAAGGGACAGTTTACTACGGGCTGTCAGTACGAATTGGAGCCTGCTAAGGGCGAAGGAGGCGCGCGCGCGAACCGCCTTGATATGAGCCTTAAAGGTAAGGTTTTCATCGAGGATCACGCCTAGGTAATTGGCTTGCTTCTTCCAGGGGATCGGCTTACCGTACATAGTGATCGGGCTGGGAAGTGGGAGAGGGAATCGACGACGTCTCGAGAAGAGAACCGCCTGACTCTTATCAGGGTTGACCTCGATTTTCCATTTCCGGAACCAAGCGCCTAAGACGTTTGCGGAGGTTCGGAGAGTACGAGCTATAGCATTGGGACAGTGACCGGTATAGTAAACGGCAGTGTCGTCGGCGAAGAGAGCCAACTGAGCCTTTTTACTTTTTGGGATATCGCTAGTGAACAGCGTGAAGGCGAGAGGAGATAGTACGGAACCCTGAGGGACACCGGCGCGAATAGGATGAGGGGACGAGAGTGCTCCCTCGATGCGATAGCGAAAGGTGCGATTCGACAAAAAGTCTCGTAAGATGAGCACGAGACGATCTGGAACTCCTAGTTGGTAGAGCTTGTATATCAAGCCGTTGTGCCAGACTTTGTCGAAGGCTTTCGCTATGTCGAAGAATAGTACACCCGTCGTCGCGTTACGCTGCAGACCAGCGCATAAGTGCTCTACGATACGGTGGACCTGTTGGGTGCCCGAGTGTTGGCTACGGAATCCAAACTGCTCGTTGGGTATGAGGCTCTTTGCTTCGGCGTAGTCTTTGAGACGCTTATAAATAAGCCTCTCGTAGATTTTGCCGAGAACATTGAGTAAGCTAATAGGGCGGTAGCTGGAGGGCTCAGACTTTGGCTTGCCTGGCTTTGGGATACCGATGACGGTGGCTTCTTTCCATGCTTGTGGGAAGATGTTGTTGCTCAAGGCGCCATTGAAGATGGCGGTCATAAGCATTATTAGCGGGGCAGGAAGGAGTTTGTATACCTTATTGGTAATACCATCCGAACCGGGGGCCTTGCGAGCGTGGAGCCCTTTAATGATGTCGTGCACTTCGTCTGGAGTGACGGGAGGCAGAGGATCATCAGGGTCTTCGACGGGAGGGAGGGAGGCTCTTCGTTCGACTTCAGCGTCGACCTTGTTCAGGTAAGCTTGGTCTACTGGTTGGGAGCTGGGAGAATATTGGGACTCTAGGCTGTCGGCAAGACATTCAGCCTTAACGGGACTGTCGAAAGCGACACTACTGTCGGGGCGGATGAGAGGAGGCATAGAGACCTCTTCTGAGGAACGCAATTTCCTCTGTAATTGCCAGAAGGCTTGATGAGTGGGCTCGCGTTCACTGAGCATCTTGTTCCAGCCCTCAGAGCGATTCTCCCCTATGCGTTTCTTTACAGCACGCTGTAAATGGCGCATGTGGGCTTTGTTCGCGTCACAAGGGAAGGAGTCGTAGGCACGGATGGCCACGTTCTTCTCGGTTATCAGGTCACGTACGTCAGTATGTAGTTTCCAGCGATGGTCAACCATCACCGGAACTTCCCGTGAACAATCCGTCAATACGGATTGTACGTGCTCTGTAAACGTGTCGATTGCGGCCGTCGTGTCGGCGACTGACACTAAGTGATCGGGGATGGTGTCTAAGTGAGGCGACGTGATGGATTTCAGTCTTTCGCTTACTTTCCTCCAGTCGGTTATCGTCTGGGTCTGAGGGGGGCGGTTGGGGTCGATCGGGCCCGAGTAGGGTGCAAGATGCATGACTACAGGGCGGTGGTCAGAGTTTAGCTCGTGGAACGTCTCTATCGATTGCAAACGGAGGTTCATTAAAATAATAACCACCCTCACACCGATATAAGTGAGAGCGTTCCGTTTCCAGACACTGCGCTTAACAATATAAATATAATTATTGTTCATAAAGTCAAGTGAGTTAAGCTACGTACCCATAGCAAACTGGTTCAACTGAGCTGATCAGTAAGAGAAGGCGTAGTACGCAAAACATGAATATTGTCAAACATTTATTACAACTACTTATCCAATAATGGACGAAATAAAAAGTTTTGGAAAATATGCAACAAGAAATAAGGCAGCAAAAAACGGACATGGTGGAAATGTAAGAAGATATAAAAAGCATAATAAACAACAATATCAACGAAAAATTTAAAGATTTAGAACTGAAAAACGAACTCCTAGGGAAAACGTGGAGGAACAAAACATAGCAATAAACAACTTTGAACTATAAGAAGTACATACGGCGCAAAAATCTGATTATGTTCGGGGTCGAAGAAAGCGAATTTTTTCATGAGCTAGAAAAAATGGTGATTATAAATTATCAATAATTCCATAGAAGCTGTCAGAACGCTAGGGAAAAAAAGCGAGAAAGTCAGATCTATAGTAATAACTTTCAATATAATGGAGCCAAAATTAAAAATTCTGACGAACGGAAAATGCCTCGAAGAATCGACATACTACTTAAAGCAAGTCTATCCATTAGAAGTTCTAAACAAACGCAAAGATCTGCAATACCAACTAAAACTATAAAAGGAACATAGCATCACATAGCATAGCAACAAGAAAGAAAGCATTTATTAAATACGATAAATTAATTGGATTGAAAAACAAAGAAAACAATACATCTCAAAATTACTTAAACATGAGAAACCTGTCTGAATCACCTAAAATGACAACAAATAGTAGTTATAAAATTCAGCACAGCAAAAAACAACCTAAGACAATAAACAAGACAGCAAACATGAATATGAAGACTTTTGTGATACAGAAACCAAAACTTGCCTACCACACTGAAGAAATACCCAAAAAACAAACAATCAACAAAACATAGAATAGCAATCACAAAGTGCCCCCTCTCGTGATCTCCCAATACGGTTTGTCTCCTGGGGAGAAATAGACTACAACCCTCCAAAAAGTCAAAAAATCTATATCTACACTTACAACGTCACTGACAACACCATCATCAATGATACTACTAAAATATTCGCTTTAAAACATCAAATACGATATAATCGGACTCTCCGAAGTAAGAAGAGTTAGAAATAACATAATTGAACAGGAAGACCATACATTTTGCCACACAGGGGAAACCAAAGGGCAATGTGGAGTCGGGTTTCTAATTAAAAAGAAATACAAAACCAATATTGACAGTTACATAGGAATATCTGAAAGGGTTTGCGTATTAAACATTCAGGTCGAAACAGCAAAATTGGCTAAAATACAAGTATATGCGCCTACATCAGAAGCATCAGATGAAGAAATTAATTTAGTTTACGACCAACTATGGAAACTTATTGTAATGGGTGACCCACATGCCAAAGTTGGCCAAAGGAAAAGAGGTGAAAACATAGTAATGGGTCAATATTGTCTTGGAACCAGAAATCAGAGAGGCTAAATGCTCCTGCAATATGCACTGGAAAACAAACTCACCATAATTAACACAATTTTCAAGAAAAATCCTAAAGCCTCTGGACTTGGACAACCCCTGATGGGAAAAATTAAAACCAAATAGATTTCATTCTATCCAGCAACCCAAGAAGCTTGACAAACAAAGACACTATTAATATCAAGAAATTTTCCAGCAACCACAGACTAATACGAGGTTGATGTAACTTGGAAAAAAAAGGATAGCAGAGCTAAATATAACAACGTGAGACCTCTACTAACAGATGAAGAAAGTGAAGAGAAATTTCTAAACACGAAGTATAAAAAATACGAATTTAAAAACGAGGAAACATAAAAACATATCAAAAGACGAGCAGAGCTACAGCACAAACAATCCAAAAGTAAAGAAGAGAAAAAGAGCTTTCCAACCTCTACAAAATCGCAAACAAATTGTTGAAAAATGACTACAAAGACCGTAGTAAGAAAATTGTAGAAAGATAGGCCTATAAACAACTAAGCACTGACAAAACCTGGATGCCTAAGTTGAAGTTCCAAGTTTCAACAGAAACGTTAAATTCACGAACAAATATAGTAAAAGTTGCCACGGAATATTATAAAGATCTGTAATGCAATAAAAACTGCCACCATTCAGTGCATAAATCACCGGAAACGAATCCAGTTGAACCCTTTGACAATCTAGAAATAATGAAACAAATAGAAAAAATTAAACTTGATAAAAGTCCAGGGCCGGATAACATACCAAATGAGGCTCTAAAAGAAAGGAAGGTTTGTTTCTGTAGCCCCATAACCAATACTTCAAGAACAAAGGACACCGAAAAGCTCGACAGAATCGAGGATTATACTTCTGTACAAGAAAGGTGATCCAGCGGATGTAAACTTGCTACCGACTGATTGCAGCATGTATTGACAAAAGGATAGAACCAAACATGGAAGAGCACCAGCCGGTAGAGCAGGCAGGATTCAAAAAAGGAGATTGTACTATCGACCACTTACACACCCTAGACCAGGTAATAGAGAAACACCAAGAACTACTCTGTACAGAGTTTCGTGCATCTGAATCAGTTTTCTAAAAACACTTTTTCCAGTCCGCCGTAGATACCTTGGAAAATTGTATCACACGTTGCAAGGTCAGGACTGTAAGGAGGGTGACCCAGGAGTTTAACCGGCGTGCTGTCCAGGAAGTCTCTAGTTTTGAGCGCGGTGTGCGAAGGCACGTTGTCGTGGTGGAGCAGTAGCCCGCGGAGCCCTGTGTTTGGTCGCTTGGTGCTCACAACAGAGAAAACTTCTGCCAAGCATTTGGTATTATACCATCTTCCCCCGCAAAAATGCACGATATACCATTATAATTTTTTTACTTGGTTAGCACCGTTTTCCTCAAATACGTCATGAAATGTGTATCATACTTGTAAAAGGTCTTTAATAAAATTTGGATAAATTGGAATTTAAACTTTGTCACGTCAGCATGGAGTTTCCAGTTCCAAAACATGAGTAACATTCTGAATTCAAGCTTAGAGGACGGTATAGGCAAAATATACAGATGTTTTTAAGAGTATCTACTGAAGAATTTTATTGAAAAGAAAGGGAATGGACACTGTTCATAATATTTCGTTTAAATATTACAATTGAAAAACCACTCTAGGAATAGTGTTGCTTATCAGTGCGGTCCCACAAATATTCTCAGATTATTGAAGTTTTTGTTCAATTAATTCCATTTTCTCAAATGAAAAAAGCGCCAGGTGACTGCGATTATATTCGCTTTCATATCGTCAAAGAAGCAAGTTTGATGGAGTTTGTTTTCATCGTCAATGTAATTCTTTGACGGAAGTCAACTCAACTCAAAGCATTTAGTTAAAAATTAACCAATTACAGGCACTTTTGAATTCTCGAGGTCGGTCGGTCAGAAATATGAAGCTAGTTGCCCATTCCAAAGGGTAGTAGGTACCTACGGTGAAGAACGGGCAAGAAACTTCACAGACACTCTTTTAAATCAAATTATGGTTAAAAATGTTGGTTACATCATCGTTGTGAGAACGATGAAGAACGTTACAGAAGTGATTTGGTTTTTAGGGTTCCGAACCGCAAAAGGAAAAATATAGGATCACTTTGTTATCCTTCTGTCTGACCCTTATTCTCAAGAATGAGTGGGGGTATCTAATTGAAATTGATTCAAATATCGCGCATTCGCGTTCTATTAGGACGATGCCTTAGATATTTGAATTTTAATGTCTTTAATAATCAGATGAAACCGCTCTATTCAATGTAACTACGTACATAATGACGGCTGTGTACATCAAGTATGTATATTATTCAACTATTATTCTATTTATTTAGTATTTCCGTGATTCAGTTACCGATGCTGGTGTAATATTTAAACGAAATATTATGATCATTGTCCATTCCCTTTCTTTTCAATAAAATTCTTCAGTAGATAAAAACGTTTCTGCTGCTGATTGTGTTTTGTTTTCGTAGTGTTTAATGAAAGGGGTTAGTAGGCAAGAAAGCGCGGGTAAAACTTGATTACTGTTGTGTCTTGCTGCGCCTTCTTAAGGTAAAACAAAAAAAACTTATGTAATGCGTTAAAGTTGATTATTTCAATATGTAAAGTTTTCTAGATTTTGAAAAAATATATAAATATATAATTTAATTTTTAAAAAATATCCGCGAATCCCTGTCTAAAATTATACAATTTTTATTGAAATTTACTGATTCGGTAGATTATTTCGCAATAACTAAATTGTATGAAAAAAGGGTATTCTATGACTGACCTGTCATGTTCTTTAGAAGAGCAAATACTGCAGGGGAGACGGTCGTCGATGACGTATCAAAAGCAGTCTGATGATTTGCGGAACAATTACCACGGTCGGAAAACATTTTCGCCTGTGAAAAAGATTTCGATATGAATACTTAATTAAAACTTTAATACGTAGTCGAACAACATGACAAATACTGAAAAGTGAATATGATCTACCACTATTAGGCACAAGAACATTGAAACTTTGCACCAGGTGAAGTAGTTCTTTAATATGCCCATAATTCTTCTTCGTTAATCCTATTAAAAAGGAAAACCGTGAGTAAAAAGGGGTACAATTGTAGTGAAGCAACATGCACGAATAATATCACTTAACACACACATTCACACATCTCACATTCGATCACACATCACATCACGTTCCTCACATTCATACAAGATCACATTTCTCATAAACGTCTAGAGCTGAAGTTTCAGTCTTACCACTTTTCCTTGCAGACCACCTGCAAGACCTGCAAGTGCTGTAGAAGTATGATTTAAACATTCACAAGAAAAACCAAGACAAACAACATCACACCAGTAAATGGACAGACAGAGGTGAATATACAGTACACTCAAATCCAGACACCGGGCTGTTCCTGAGACATACCTATAGCAAAAACCAATAAGACTGTTCGACCTGAGGATCGAACTCAGGATCGCTTGGGACCACCACCACGCCGCTTGATTAATTTAATAATATTATACCTGTAAAGAGATGACGTCTTCCTGCCTTCCTCTGTACTGTGCCTCTAGGAACTGCAGACGAGACTGCAAGTCCGCTAGCAATTTATCCATGTGATCTTCGCGCTGAACACGTGCTGCAAGAACAAAGTACAGTTAAGATTCGTTCACATATGGCACCCATTAAGGTACAGCCAAACCAACGCGTCTGATGTGATCGCCCCGATCACACGCGCCAGTGCGAACCAGTACCTACAAGTTCATAAATAACAATTGATCGCCACCATCGCGTTTGTATGGCTGTACCTTAAGGGCGAATTTCACCAATGAAATATGGTCTAAGAATGAAACTGAAAGCGATCAGCACATCTGAACCGCGTCCAAGAGCTGCCAGTATCAATGCAACTACTAAGGTGCAACGATGTGCGGGGCACCAAAGCTCGGTGCGCGTCCGGGTCAGGAGCACTGCCAAGTTAACAGGCAACAGGCACTGGCCTATAGCCTCCGACGGCAAAAGGGGTTTTAAATAACATATTTACCTATAGCATAGCACCGTAATTCAAAAAGGCTTTGGCCACTAATTCATAATATGAATGGCCAAAAGAAAATCTAACCAAAGCGAGGCGGGTGTTATTGCTAAACCTGTAGTAGCCCATATACACGAGCGCAAGCGGCCAAAAAGTGGGTCACATAAAGCAGCGTTGAGACACTGTGTCTTTCCATTATCAATAATAATTTCATGAAAACGTTCCACATCCTTATTGCGCCGTTTCATTGGTGAAATTCGCCCTTATAAGGCTAATCTACATCGCGATACCAAATTCTTCAAAACAGATGATTGACGGCACAGGGTTGGATGCATATCTCGATCGAAGTAATTGAATTCAATCACGGTTTGTGATCGAGATGGACCTTATATTAAAACGTTAGCACATGTACAATTAGACCAAAGTTAGAAATTACATAAAAGGCGGAAATTGTCAAATGCAGTTAGTACAGTTAATAAGCAAAGTTGATGTTCTCGCGAGTTCCCCGTTTTTCTTTCTTCCGCCCCACAGAGCGTTGGAGTCAGAATTGCAAGTAATGCCATTCTGGTACCCAATTCAGCTAGACGCGCATTTAGATCTACTGATACAGCTGGAAGTAGGGGACCAAAACGGAAATACTCAGTCTTCGTCGTACACCTCCACTTCGCCTGTTCCGGTTGAAGACGTTGCATGTCCTCTTGTGAGAATGATACATACATACATACATACATACAAACATACATTTATTTAATTAAGACAACTTTTTGGTTTATAAAATTGAAAATACTGTCCCTATTAAGATCAAGTTAAAAAAAAAACTGTTAATTGTAAAATATTTGATTTGAATTTGAATGACATTTGTGTATGTACTCGTATTTCAATTTCAATTGATTTGAATGTTTGGGTATTATTGTATTGTGTTTGAGTTATTTTTGTTTTTTATAATGTTTTAATTTACTAACAATTTACTTATTGTAATAAAAATGGAAAAAATAAAAAAAACTATTGCCAAAAAGATAATTCATGGCTTTAAATTATTAAAAATTATATTCGAATAAATAAATAATTCGTAGTAATGCCAGATCTTTTAGGTTGATGATCTTTTGTACTACTTGCGATTTTCAATTTCAGTAACTTGGGTGTTAAGGACATGTTTCTCTGTTCAGTTTGCGAGCACAAAAGAAGCACAAAAGAAGACGAAGAAAAATAGTGTTCAAGAATAAAAGTATCGTCACGAAATGTTGGTACATTTGGGTAAAGAATCCTGTTTTTCAATACAATCAAGAAGTATGTTGCAAAATCTAAAAAGAAATCTATAGTGTAACATTACAAAGATGTGTTTAAGCCGTTCATCTCGCACATTACGTTAGCCTTATTCGTGAATACACAGATATTTAGCGTCAATTAATAAACTAATTATCCAAATATTATACCGTGTGCCAGGGATTTCGGTGCGGGCTGAATTTATGGTAACAGTATACGCAACGATGTCCATCACACCGTGTATAAAGGTGAATAAACAGTGCCTCCCTGAGTGACGCCACGTTCAGCCGGCTGACCCTCAGCAGCGGGACTGCTGCCTGGCTATGTCCACGTTCGCATGGATTTTTTCGCGCACTGGATCTTCAACGCACTGCATAACATCGAGAGTTGAAAATCCAACAGTCTGTTTTTTCACTTGATGCACTCTGATGGATTCTCAATGCCAAGAGTTGAAAGTCCAGTGCACGATAGTTGGCTAACAATTTCGCCACGGTTTAAGTTAACTGATAATTATAGTTTGTGCTGATACGAGCGAAGAAGAACCTTATAAAAGACGAGTAAAATCAACGAAACCGGAGAGGATTATCCTTGAAGGTGCGCAAGTTAGTAGATATTATTAGAGTTATAATTTTTTGAATAATAAGTATAAAACTAAAGATTGTTTTTTATTTGTTATTGGATGGCACACCAGCCGTCAACTGCCTACCGCATGTTAAGGCGCGGTAAGAAGCACTTTTTACAATAGCATCGCGCCAACAAATAAAGTTCAAAACAGTGATGTGTGTGACGAAAAAAAAAGTTATTTTGGAATTTTAATTTAAATGCATGGCTCAGTGGAATAATTTTTAGGTATTTCTTTAGTTGATTGAATTCTCTTTACATGAAATGAATTATTTTTTGACGAATTTTTTTTTTGAAGTTTGGGTTTACGATAGTTTTATCATGTTTCATGATTGATATAGTCTTTTCTATGAACATTAGACAATGCAATCAAATCGTTGGGCTTGTAATATGTATCAACACGCCTGTGCGACAGAACGGAGCGTTTTACGGTGTCCAACGTTTGACAATTGTCTTAAGTCCCATCAAAGCTTAACATCTTAACTAATACTCGTATTTTAAAAGCGGAAGTGAGTTTGTTTGTTTCTTTCGCTTTCACGTCAAAACGGCTTAACAGATTTGGATAAATTTGTCACACAGATAGACCATGACCTGGCTAAGGACATAGGCTACTTTTTATCCTGAATCGCAGTCGAAGTCGCGGGCCACTAGCTGATGTCATGGTGGCATTGCAGATACTTTGAAATTCCTGAACACTAAGCTGTCTCTGTCTGAATTGACACCGGCACCCATATCTTTCACATCTGAACATAGGTAACAACAGAAATATGCATTGTGGTGGTACTTCCCCGGTTGTACACGTTACATTTCCCATCGGGAAAAATTTCGAATTTCTATTAGGGGATGAATTTTTCAAAAATCCTTAAATGATCTCGCTTCTAGACTAAGCGGCTTAGGCAGTGCGTTGTCTCTCAGCGAATGAATAAATTAGTTCAATTTTTTTTTAAGTTTCGTTGAATTTTTTGTTTGTTTGTTTGGCATCTCGCAGGTCAACCTATGCGGTTGTCGTCTGCTTAAGCGGACTTGCCTGTGGTTGCCCTAATAAATTAAGGCCTCCAGCCAGGACTTAAACTTAAATACTAACTAAAAACTAAGCGACAACGCTAAGGGCACCCCCTGTGGGGTACGGACCTCGGCTTAGGGCGTCGCTGGAAGAGGGCAGCAAATGACTAGCTGGATCAGGATTGGTATTATTTAGGGACGAATTTAAAGCTACAGGCTCAGCGGCGCGGGCTGGCTCGATCAAGGGTCGGGAGGGGCGTCGATTTGGGCGTCGCGGCGGGCCTCGGCGGCGAGGACGGTAGGACGGCGATCGGGTTTTGGGCTTATGTAGCGTGCTAGTGGCCTTACTACTCTCCTGGTGGAGGGTAGTGGCGTCGTCGGGGTCGATTAAAGTATGCCTTGGTCGGCGAATACTGCTAATGCGAGAGGTAGTGTAGCGGGCGGCCGCTGTAATCAGGGGGTTAGAATGTTTGATGCCGCAGTCGAAGAAACGCTTTGATAAGCGTTTCATGAACTGTTTTATGGTTGGCATTCTAAGGTCGACGTGAAGATCTATATTCCGGACGTAGTAAGGGGCACCCGTAACCCTTCTGAGGAAACGGTTTTGGAGGGTCTGCATCTTATGGAGACGACGTGGGTGAGCATGTGCAAATACGACGCAGGCATAGGTCATGATGGGACGGATGACTGCGATATAAATGCGGAGCTTGCATTTAAAGGACAGTTTACTACGGGCTGTCAGTACGAATTGGAGCCTGCTAAGGGCGAAGGAGGCGCGCGAGCGAACCGCCTTGATATGAGCCTTAAAGGTAAGGTTTTCATCGAGGATCACGCCTAGGTATTTGGCTTGCTTCTCCCAGGGGATCGGCTTACCGTACATAGTGATCGGGCTGGGAAGTGGGAGAGGGAATCGACGACGTCTCGAGAAGAGAACCGCCTGACTCTTATCAGGGTTGACCTCGATTCTCCATTTCCGGAACCAAGCGCCTAAGACGTTTGCGGAGGTTTGGAGAGTACGAGCTATAGCGTTGGGACAGTGACCGGTATAGTAAACGGCAGTGTCGTCGGCGAAGAGAGCCAACTGAGCCTTTTTACTTTTTGGGATATCGCTAGTGAACAGCGTGAAGGCGAGAGGAGATAGTACGGAACCCTGAGGGACACCGGCGCGAATAGGATGAGGGGACTAGAGTGCTCCCTCGGTGCGATAGCGAAAGGTGCGATTCGACAAAAAGTCTCGTAAGATGAGCACGAGACGATCTGGAACTCCTAGTTGGTAGAGCTTGTATATCAAGCCGTTGTGCCAGACTTTGTCGAAGGCTTTCGCTATGTCGAAGAATAGCACACACGTCGTCGCGTTACGCTGCAGACCAGCGCATAAGTGCGCTACGATACGGTGGACCTGTTGGGTGCCCGAGTGTTGGCTACGGAATCCAAACTGCTCGTTGGGTATGAGGCTCTTTGCTTCGGCGTAGTCTTTGAGACACTTATAAATAAGCCTCTCGTAGATTTTGCCGAGAACATTGAGTAAGCTAATAGGGCGGTAGCTGGAGGGCTCAGACTTTGGCTTGCCTGGCTTTGGGATACCGATGACGGTGGCTTCATTCCATGCTTGTGGGAAGATGTTGTTGGCAGAGGATCATCAGGGTCTTCGACGGGAGGGAGGGAGGCTCTTCGTTCGACTTCAGCGTCGACCTTGTTCAGGTGAGCTTGGTCTACTGGTTGGGAGCTGGGAGAACATTGGGACTCTAGGCTGTCGGCAAGACATTCAGCCTTATCGGGACTGTCGAAAGCGACACTATTGTCGGGGCGGATGAGAGTTTCGTTGAATTGCTATTTGGTAAGTAAAGAATAACGTTACCGTCACTACAGGTTGATTGTATTGCAGATGGATTACCATCTCAGAGACAGCTGAAGTGACTCATGTTTCTGAATTTACACCGGCACCCACACCCTTCACACCGGAACACAGCAACGCTGCTCGGCGGTATAAAATAGGCGTGGGGGTAGTACTACCCCGGGCGAGCTCCTAACGGGGCGGGTGAGCTCTACTACTACTTCATAATAGACTATGACATGTTTATGTCACGTGATTCTTAACTTATATTATTATAAATGTTTAAAGTGAGTTTGTTCATTTCTTACGCTTTCACGCGTTTGGAGGAAATTTGGCAAATGAGTAATTAATGACCTGGAGAAAAACATAGGCTTCCTTTGATCCTAGATTGCGTAGGAAGGCGCGGGCAACAGCTAGTATTACAAATGCGGAATTGAGTTTGTTTGTTTGTTTTTAAGCTTTCACGCTAAAACGGGTGAACGGATTTGGATGGAATTTGGCACATGGGTAGACCATGACTTAGGTTCGGCCAAGGATGCTATTTATCCCGATATTCGCACGGGATCGAGATTTATGCGGATGAAACTGAGGGGCGCGTCCTGTAGAATTATAAAAGAGGCGTTGAAGAACTGGGTAAAGCAATACTTACATTTTTTCGGAGTTACTGCTTTAAAGAGGATATAACAGCGAAGTCTTAAAAGGAATTTAATTTTCTTTATGTGTACACGTGTATTTATTAATTTTCATAAACATGATGTTTCTTGACTATTTTGGCAAAGAAAAATGTTAACGTAATCTAAAGATTAATATCATTATTATCCATTGTTTTGCTAATGCTGTTGGATTATGCTTTGGGTTGCAAATTTACACTGCGATGAATAAAAAATGCGTTGCCTAATCGTGTTATGTACTTAGGTATGTATTAATTGTTACATATTTTTCGAACTTATCTCTGTTAAAAAAAACAGTGATTTTTTGCAGCAGCCCACAGCACAAAACATGTATTACAAGCAATGGAAACATAGACATTTATTGGTTGTAGCACAAAAAACATAAAATCATATTTGATAAACAAAGTTTGATGTGGGCTTAGTCAATGTTTTTATTATGTTTTTTATTAAGTAAAATTATTATAACGGCAAGTAATGTCTAAAGCCAACAACCGATTTTGATTGTCAAAAATGAGGAATATAACAAGTTAGTACAGGTTAGTTAGGAAGGACAATCGAAAGGGTGAGCAATTTTTAATGCTAGAATATGCGATCGGTGGTTCCTATCTGTTCTATGAATATTTGTGTATCTACCTGTATATTAAGGCACTAGGTAAGGTCAATCACTTCGACAAGTATTCCCATTTCGGCCGGAATTTTGAGACTTGGCTCGTAAAAAGAATATCGCAAATTAGTTTATCCAAATTATTTGAAAAGGGACTTTATTGTTTCAAAATACTGATGAAGCACTTATTACTGCAAAATGGAAGTAAACTTGTAATTCAAAAGTAATTTGGATGCTTAATTAAAGAGAGAAACGAATCCGAACAATTACATTGATGTTACTTCGGGATGATTTTCGACCAATTCTTTTTGACTAAATTTGGAGAACTCAAACTCAAAGGATTTATTTCAAATAAACCATTTACTTAGGCACTTTTGAATTGTCAAGGAGTCGGTCAGTCAGAAATATGAAGCTAGTTGCCTATTCCAACGCGTAGTAGGTACCTATGGAGAAGAAAGGGCGAGAAACTCCATGGACACTCTTTAAAATAATATCGTTACTCATGTATTAACTTATATGTAGTAAATTCATTAATGTTAGATGTGAGAAAGGTGTACAAAAACCGTTAAAGGCGTCCATAGTGCAGCAAAAATAAATAAAAAACAATCCGAAATATTAATTATTATAAGTGGAATAAATAAGACAACCAAGGAATCGTGTATATTACCTAAAATTTTTAATTATTTTTTTATTTTACTTTATTAGATTATTTTATATTTTGTAAATGTGAGAACGTCGTAGGCCCTGTGGATTATAAATTATAGACAATTGTCTATTTGTTTAACATATGGTACCTGTTGACAGGCCTACACTGTCCTCCCATACCTGTTAATCACTGTAATTGGAAAACATTGTAAAAGACATATTTTTAAAAGAGTAACCATGGAGTTTCTTGCCGGCTCTTCTCCATGGGAAACGACCAATTGGAACCGTGCACCTAGAATCTGACGTTTCCTAAGTGCCCATGTAGGTCTATGTGAAATAAAATATTTTGATTTTGATTTTATCCTGAACAGGTATTTGTATTCTCAACTGCAACAGTTGAAAGCAAAACTAATCGGTAAATCGCAATAAGAATGGCTTAGCGCCTTGATTAAAGAATTTAATATCGCTCTACAGTGTTTTAAGTTAACAAGAGGTTGAGAGTAGTACAATACCTATTAAACTACATGACAATGTAATATTGCTCGTGGAATAAACAGCTGTTTCGTAGAAACTCGGAGCAGAAGCCGTGTTCCCCATGGTGCAAGCCTACCAATCACAAAATACCCGGACCTACAGGGTATATATATTATTATCACATATTCCCTGTTGACCGGATGTTATGCGACAGGCAGATACATCAGCGACGGAGAAGATGCGAAGGCTACAGTATAGTTAGGATTTCCTAGGAAAGCGATGCCGTCATATTATGAATTTTCATTTTCACTGGCACATCTAGTCTTAGAAAATGTTTGATACCATAGATCCTCGTCTCTTACACTCGTACATGAGTGTGACAGTTTTTCTACTCTCGTTGTGTTAGATTTACTCCTGATTTCGGTATTCCTGCTGGAAACAAGGTACAATTAAGATGGGTAGGCAAGCCAGTGCGCCGCGTTTCCTGGTCATTCCGAAAGTAAATATTAAGAAAGATTTAGTAAGTTTCGTGCAGATTGTTGAATTTATCAGTGTGAGTTTTGTAGGCGGTGATGGCCAGTGCCTTAAGTGAACAAACAAGTATTTTCAATGTTAGCTCTTTGCAAGACATTATGATTTTTCGGATGTCAAGCTAGTACCATAGAAAGCTATTTCAATATGCCCTCCGATGTTTACGTTATCATAAGATGCAATGATAAACCTTTTGGAGGATTACAAGAATATTTTTATACCTACATATTTCCGTGTGCTTCCCACATACAACTAACCACGGTAAGGTAAACATTATTTGGTGCTAGTATCTCGAAGGTGACTGGGACTTAAACATAACGGCGAAATGTGGGTGTATATTGGTCATACATATCTGCCCAAACCTTATGGTACTTATGGTGGCCCTTATGGTCTGGTGGTGATGTTATATCATGTATTTCGAAGGTAACTCATAAGTGCCTCATCCCATTAGACAATTCAATGCTCACAATTTCAAAGATTTTGATTAAGGCAAGGCATTAGTAAGATTTTTTTACAAAATTGTTCAATCGTTTAAATTGCATATTTATTTATTTTTTAATCTGAATCAGGCCCTTGATCCAACCGCCGCATTGTGACTTTCGGCCATTAGGCCAGTGACCGATACGACAATCGGCACAAGGACAGCCGAGCTTACATTCCACAATCTCGTGTGATAAGTCGAGATTTTAATTTGTTATTATTTCTCAGCTTTTACGAGGTTCTCGTCAAGTGGAATGGATAACATCGTTATATCATTGTGCGGCGCGCTAATCGGTCTATCACCACTATATCGGGCTTATTAGCGATAATGGTCCTGTCAGTAATGATAGACCGATCCCAGTACAACGTGTGCTGGGTCGGCTTTATAAAAGGTATATTATTATTGTACAGTTTGACAGTTTTGTTGGGAAAATATCGTTTAGAAATCATTTTAACAGTAGTTTAAGAAACTGCTGCATAATAGAGGTTATTAAAACTTGATATTTAAACCAAGCCGTTGACGAGTTTATACAATACGAGTAGTAGGTTTCACGTTAGTCTTTTAATACCTTATTATGTGTTGTTTCTTACACTACTTTATATAAGCTCATACAATTTTACCAAAAACACAATACACGATACATTATATCGTGAATATTGCACCCAAATCAAACAGATAATGTAGAGTCAGCGGTTGTACGAGTCTAATATGCACATTATTCAAATGTTGAACTTGACCATTTAAGAAGAAAAAAAACATGTTTCAATTATTGTAATAATTTTTGTTTTGTCTAGTCAATTCACATACGACCCATTTTTTAAAAATATTTCACTATTAAATGTTGTTTCGTTTTTCTTCGTTAAAGTCCAGATCATATGAGGACCATGCAATATTAGTGTCTGAGATGGCCTTTTGAGGAAAGAACCACACAGGTTTGAGTGGACCTGACCAGTCAGTGCACGCATGTGTCAATAATCGTGCAGCTCAACTTAGAAATTAATGAACTTCACGATTCGACGAACAATACAAAAGAAAGGACATTTGAGTAGGCCGCACAGAGTACTCAAACAGACAGACAACTATTAAATCTAACTGAAATAATAACAAAGACATACATAGTCCTCACATTCACAATAATATCATAGGGTTTTTTCGAATCTGTAAAAATTAAGCATTAACTTATACGTACTTTATGTTAAACAACCAGCATTAGAGTGAGTCAATGCAGTAATGGCTTACTGTTGTCAAATAAATAACACAACATAGTTTTCCAGAAGTACAAGTTTGCTAAGTTCTGCAAGCTAGCTAGGTATCTATTTACTCTAGGTTTTTATCAAATGATTATCTGACAATAGTTATGCTGTGGAGAAACTTCTCATTTTGACATTCAACCTTAGGTTGGTAATGTAAATACGAGGTCATACAATTATGAAAATTACATAATATATTTAAATTGCAATAAAATGTAACGTTGACAAATCACTTAGCTGAATTTATCTTAGTTATTTTTTGTTTCTGTTTTTTTTAATGTATTTTTTCTGTTTTTTTTTGCTTTTTTTTTCAGTCTTTTTTTTTTGGTTTTTTTTACTTCAATCTTTTTTAATATTTTTTTTTTAATTTTCGCTTTTCTTTTTTTCTTTTATATCTTGTTTTTTTTTTTTGTTTTTTTTTTTCCTTTATTTTCGATTCTTTTTTTAAAGTCCAGACATTCTCTTGAGATTTAATTGTGAGGACCATGCAGATTAGTGTCTGAGATGGTCTTTTGAGGAAAGAACCAAACAGATTTGAGTGGACCTGTCCAGTCAGTGCACGCATATGTCAATAATCGTGTAGCTCAATTTAAAACTTGAGGAGCTTAACGACTCGACGAACAATACCAAAGAAAGGACATTTGGGTAGGCCGCATGAAGTGGGTACTCAAACTGCCAGACAAATATTAAGTCTATCTGAAATTATTATAATGACCACATAGTCTTCACATTCACAATAATTATTGTTTATTTATAATAATTAAAATAATATATTTATCAAATAAATAACCATCAAAAAGACATTCTTGACTAACAAAGTTTGATGTGTATTATTATTCAAGCGACAAGTAAAATGAAAAGACATCAACCGGTGATGTTTGTCAAAAATGAGTTACTGTACCTATCTAAAAAATTCTTATTAGGCTAGCAGCTATACAATATTAAAATTACACAAATATCAGTCACGTGTTGCGGTAACAAACAGACAAACCTCAAAAAAATACTGATTCACGTTGTTCGCTTTTTTCTAGTCTTTGTTGCCGAATTTCGTGACAGTTCGTGTCAATATGCAAACTTTTTAATTTACAATATTAGTATGGTTGTACCTAAGTTTATATGTAACAAGTTTGGATAAAGAGTCGTTTATCTTTAAAAACTAACTAAAACTTAACTAGTTGGCGGCGCTGGAACAGCGACCTCCCTCTTCTGTCTTTTGTGTCTGACTAGTACGTAGCCACCTGGGACCTGGGACAGCTCCGTCGTTTTTCAGCTCATTGTGAGCACGAGTGGTAGGAAACAAGACGAGTTTGACACATCGCGACACATCAAAGAAAGTGCCGATAGTTCTCTGCAGTCCGTGATACTCTGCCGGAGTGATGAGTTGTGGATATTCCTTTCTCCGCGTGCTGCATGATGCAAATCCACCGATCGCTCAATGCTCGGATGTACAGGGAATGTGTTACTTTGTACCATGTCATGTATATCCTTGCTTTCAGCGAAGGGCAGATATCTCAATGAGACGGTGCCTTTTATTTTTCCTTTACTAAAGCGGTGCCCACAACAGTGTCAAGTGTATTTATCTTTTTATTGTAGCCGGTGATGGACAGTACCCATATTTAACATTCAAATATAGCACACCATTTTAAGACATGTTTCTTTAAAACTGACAGAATAAATACGGTCATCAATGATTTCTTGTTTCATTTTAGTACATAAAGGATAACATAACATAACATCACGCCTGTAATCCCAGAAGGGTTAGGCAGAGGTGTACCTAACGCACCCATATTTCGCCAGTTATTAAAGCAATTTGTTAATAATTTGCACTTCGGGTTTAACGCTATTCCTTATCTAGATCATAACGCTCTATTTCGAGGGTATCATAATATCAACGTTGCTTGCACAAAACTAGATTTCATTATCTAGGTACATTTTTGCCGTGAGTTTAGAGAGGGAAATGTACCTTTTCTTTTAAAGTTTTTCTGAAAAATATCACTCTTTACAAAGTCACACTGATTGACATTATGCAGCCAAATAAGTTTCTATCAGTGCACTGCAAATTCTTATAAAATGTAGCTACCTATTTATAAAAAAAACCAATGAAGATAAAATAATAAAGATTATTGTCATTGAGAGCCAAAGTTTGTTCATCACTTAGGGTTGCTTGTATATTTGAAATAAGCGATACTTTTGGTGGGTATATAACATATATGTACTTATATAAAATAATTATAATTGTGAATTCCCCATGATAGCCAGGATTTCCGTAATAGGGTGATTTTTCGCAGTAGGACCTTTGATTGCCGCTGAGAGTTGTACCTACTCGTATTTGTCAATTTTCTTACCCTGGACTGGAGATGGCAAAAAGGCAATTAAGATTTGGCCAATTACAAAAAAAAACTAATTCAAAAACAGTTTTATTACGCTACTTTTTTGTCACACTTTATCTTTTGTAATACAGGCATTTGGATTTAATTAGCTTTTCATGGTACCGTTAATCAGATTTCTTTATTTACTATAAACACCTTTCCTTCAAATGAATTAATTGAGAGCCCTAAGGCATGAACGCAACGCACGAGCATCCTACCCGTTAACAATATGCCTAATACAATACCAAAAAAAAAAACAGAGTATTGTGTAATTTGTATAAAGCACACTATTTCTACATTCGCTTTTAAAATAAGTAAGCTTCAAACGAGGACATCGATGGTTAATGTCGGACTAATCATCGATGTCCTCGTTTGAAGTGACACTGCAAACTGCTTGTTAGTATTATTCAGACTTAGTACCTTTAATCAACTATTTAACTACCTCTAATTGTGGGCACTTCAGCACGTGGTCTCTCCGAGCATTAAACCATGAATAAAAAAGAGTCTAAGTTTAGAGAAAACTTCGACTTGATACGTCTATGAATTCATGAAAGTTTGAAACAATTTCCAATAGTCCTAACAGTTTTTTTCCAAAATATGACCTGTTTTTTATACAGGTATTGATAGACCGTATAGGTGCGAACAGTGTCCTCCTAACGCATAACACATGACAATTTAAGTTTAATTTCACCTAAAGCTTATGCTTTGTGACGAAACCAGAAATGTTACAGGCCAGAAACGGGTCAACGATTTCTTTGCTCAAATTAAAGTTCCACGCCTAAGCGTCATGAAAAAAATAGGGCTCAATAAGTAATGTTTGAGTTTATTTAGCCTTAGTTATGAAAGAGCCGAGAGTGACAGCATGAAATAAAGGATGACAATGGTTTCCTTTTTCCAATTTGTTGCGCATTGCTTATTGTGTATAGATGACGCAGTTTCAATCGGATATGACCTTGTTACTGCAGTGGCATAAGCTAGCTGTTACTGCTCAAAGCTAAGTGGGTCAGCTGTCAGATAAAAAAATGCAATGTATTGTGGAGATCTGCGGTATGTTCGCTTCGAAACTCAGTCAAGTGACAGCGATGTCATTTGTTTAATGTATGGTGTCGATCGTTCGAAATTCAAAGTGATGTCGGAAGATCAGCTTTTGAGGAAGAGCCACCAACACTGTTAATCATTGAAATATGTATTATGTTCTGTTAAAGAATGTGTTTCAAGGTACATATACCTAAGTCAGCACATTCCCACGAAGTACATAAGCTACAATGTGAACTGTTGATGACGAAACTTCTGGAATTCCAGCACAATCTAGACGATGGAATTGGTCTAGATTGTGCTGGAACTCCAGAAGTTTCCATAACTCGTCGGCTGATTGGTTGCAGTTTTATTCGCTAGCAAGCAGTTGCTACTACTTATCATGACCACGTCAGCGTGATGCAAAATTTTTACATTGTGAAAAGTATGCATTTTCTCAGAAATTATTAGTGAAACCTGCAATATCTTTGATAAAGAACGCCATTCTAACATTATAACACAGTACGAAGTATCTAAAATCCCAAGTAATGTACACATTATATAAAACAAAACCTACATCTTACCTAGTACACAGTGATTAAAACAGTACTATAATAACAACAGTAAATAATACGTTAGTAGAAAGAACAAACTTTGTAGCGTTTTCATTTAATAAGCCTAACATACAAATCTATGCACCTTCTAGTTACTAAGTACATAGATTACGTTAAAGCATGTTTCTTTGTCATTTGGATTGAAAACATAAAAATAGCGGAAATAATCATGACGTCAAAAGTGAAAAAAAATCATTGTTATTCAAGAAATTACAAATTTGCACTCAATTTTCTTAAAGATAAGGGAAATTGAACTACCTTTTCCATGAAGACAAAGGGTAATTTGTCTTTTAATTCGATAACCACGTTGCGGTGCAAGTGAATAATTTATGGTTATCAATCAACTGCCCGATACCGTTCTAATGACCAGTTTATTGCCAGCAAAATTACATGTTCTGACATGTTCGAACAAAAGTGTCGTGGCAAACATTCCTTTTTGGTTCGGACAATATGATTATCAAGTAGACGTTATATTTTTGCAGTAAAGAACTCGTTAAAATACAATATTATAACATGTTTAAGTATTTTGTTAATGACTAGATCATAAGGGTTGTGATAACAGCAAGATGGTGGAGAAGCATAATTCTATGCAGTTAGATAAGTTATGATAGATAAATAATTTATTAACCAAATCTTGTTCTTACATTCCCGTATAACTTAAGTACAAAATAAATTATTCCTAAAATTATAGTAACCAAGGAAACATAATTTTAATATTTTAACTTGTGGACTCCACACTAGGTCGAGCCTGTCTCGTGGAATCCTTGAGAGTTTTAAACAATTTGAAATTTCAGGGTCGTTTAGTTGTAAATGTAAATATTACTAATTGTTTTGATAATTTTACGTAAAACAAAATCAAAAAGTAAGACATGAAAAATTAAATATGTATTATCGTTAAAAAAATTGTTTGAAATTTGATGTGTCGAAGGAATAATTTAATGTACGCCGGAGGTAGTGTGAGAGTGACACACACACACACTCACTCATAGTGAGTGTGTGTGTGAGTGGTATAAAGTGTTTGTTATAAATATGTTATGACATTACTCTAACGAAGGCTTCGGTTTCTGTGTAGGTTTGAGCGAACAGCCATTGTTTAATCATTTTTTTAACTTGGTTGGTTCTTAAATTTTTGATGTCACAAATTTTTGCAAATTTATTGTAAACGAAACTGAGCATAAGTTGTGCAAAGGAGGTTTTTACTATAGTAAGTGGACATTTGTAAATTCGTTGTTTAAGTAGTTCTTGATATTCTTTGGATTGGATTGTTATTCTGTGTTGTTTGAGTACTAATTTAAGGATGTATAACTGTCGGACATTATGGTCTGATGCTTCTATTTACAGGTGATCTGTAGGATAGCGAAAGTGTTTTCTATAGTATTTTCTATAGTTCCATCTTAATTTTAAATAATATTTTTATCTCTGTCAACAAATCTTTACTGTTGTATTTTAAAATTACGATTTTAATTTTATGTTATTATGAACGATAAGTATTAGAATAAACTACACCGTATGGCTCATCAAGCAGGCCGTATCGAGAGAAAGAAACCACAAAATTAAATTAGCTCTAAAGTAAACGCTTTACACTCAATTAATCTCAAACAAATGACGCTGGGGTTTTATTTTAGCTTTAGCTTTAGAAAAGAAAGATCTGTGCTCAACAGTGTTTGAAGTTGGGCTTTGGAGTTTGATGAGGATGAGTGAGATCGATGAGTATGAGTGAGGTCGATGAGGATGAGTGAGGTCGATACCTCGAATTAAATTGGCATTGCGAAAATAGAATTATTCGATGGAACCAAGTTTAATTGTTTTCGCAAGGGATTGCTTTACGATAAGCTTTAGCCATAGATTTGTTAGTTGACTAAGAAAACACAAACCCTAAAAAAATCCTTGAGCATAAAAGGCTAAAATTAAATCTGTATCCTTTCTCAGTCTCATCCAACAAGGCGAATATATTCTCAATCACATTCAGCTCAGTTGTCATGGACGTGGACGAGTGCGGGTTGGCGGACAAAGGCAAGGTGGCCTAACTAATAATATAGCTACGCACAATCAAATTATTGATGCAAATGTGTAACAAGCCTTAATTTAGAACATTGTGAAACCCCAGCATTTCTACTCGAGCGGGTTCAGTAAGTGCATTATTATCTAATCTGTGTTGTCCTTCTTTTAATTAAAGGAAGCTTTTATATTACAAGTTTGTTGTCCTAATTGATTAGTTCGTTCAGATAAATGACAAAGCCTCATTGTAATTAAGATAAGAGATAATAAATCATTTTTATTGAAAATTTGGTAAAAACTATGTAGCCTGGATATTCTATACAAATACACAAAGGTGCAGAGCTTTTATCTCTGCCCATAAAAGCTCGATTTACTTCAGCTTTGTGATGTAGATTAAAATAATACTTTTTTGATCGCGGAAAGGGTTATTTTCACATTGAAGCCTTTATTGAATATTTTACATTCAAAACTGGGTCTGTCATTATAATTGTCCTTCTGTCAAAGTGTTTAAAAGGGGAGATTTCAGCAGACTGGTATTAAAGAAGGTAGATTTCCCTTTTCAAAACTATGATACCAAAAATCACACCTACGTATGTTCATTTCCCCCATTCATTCAAAAATTGTAAGCTACACCAATTACAAAGACACGCGTGTCATTTGACATACTGACGGGAAAAATTACTGGTTATTTTTGCATTATTTTAGGGTGATTCAATAGCCAGGTGCTGTCTGCTCGATGAATCAAAAATTGAGTCGCTTTGAAATCTGACAATAGCAATTATTTATTTTTATGTGCATACCATTTAGGTAATATACCTTTTTCTGTATATGTATACGTTTAATTGTTGTACTTTTTGTGGTAAAGTGAGTATTCTATCTACCTTCTGTTGTGACCTCTTCTTTCGCACAGACTTAAAATAATTCGAGAATAACTCGTGTTGTAGTAAAAAGTGATTTCTAAAGTCAAGGTTTTAGCAGAGATAACTGTCGGGTACGCCAGATGTAAGTGTCGTCACTCTTGAAGGATACAAATACATATAAATACACATATAATATATATACATATTACATAATACAGTACACAAATCAGTTCGGACGGTGAAACCAGTTTAGAGTTTAACATATGTAAAACATTTTCATGAATATTTAGGTAATTGCACAGTTGACTGCACGTCGTCGGTAGCAACACTTTGAACTTCAGCTGGCCTAGCGTAGTAAGAAGTTTCAAACAGAATAAGAGGCCAGTTTATACTGGTTTTGTTGCCATTGACGTGCGGCCCACTGTAGGTACACATACACACGTTATTAAAAGTATTAAAAGCACAGCGCGACACAAAGGTACCGCTCGTCGGACACGAACACGCGGTGTCTTTGCGTCTCGCCAGTGTGCGCAAGCCTTAACGCAAGCATGTAAAGTCACACATTGTTTTATGAACACCGCGTATTTTGAAATCAAATTAAATCATTTACCACTTACCGGTGATCTCTCAAGGTATGTTAGAACGTGAGGATATATATTTAAAGCATATTATTTGTTATTACCAAATTTTTGGGGGGTTAGGTACTGTGTGAAATGAAAAAGATGCTGAGGGTGAATAGAAAATAAAGCTTTGATGATAACCCTGTTTGTAACAAGGTATTAGAATTTCCTTTATGTTTTCTTTTATTTGTTTTCATTGTGATGAGATATGCAGAAATAGATAAGTTATAACGCACGCTCATCACCCACATCTCATCTCTATAAGCCATGGTTAGTTTGGGGTGGCATCGAGTGTTGCAGTTAAGTAATTTTTAGCAACTTATTAGTTTGTAATGATAGAAAATTATACAATCTAAAAATCATCGAATCTATTTCAAAGCCCTTAAAGCATGGTGTGTTAAACATGGATTAATAAGAGCCGAAACACAGTTATAACACGGTCAAGTCACGAAACAAACAAGAGTGCTCACTGGCCACAAATAATCTATATGAAATGTCACGGACTGTTGTATTGGTATCAGGTATGCTGAACAAGCTGCGGTTTTAGCAGTGTGTGAAATAGGAAGTACAAAGCAGACAAATAGTGCCCACTATCAGTCAAAATATGAATGCACAATCTCAGATAATTTACTTGTATTGACACTCGATCAATTATCTTCTTTAGGATTAAAGTGGTCTAAGTTCTATCATAACTTAAACCAGTAATTATACTTATTTAAGTTATGGAAGAGCGAAAATTCCTAACACAGGCTTATCTGCTTCAAAGGAGGCTCAAATAAAAAACAAAAATCTAATCAAAATGTTTTGTTTTTGGTTACAATGGAATTTCAACTTTGTCACGTGTCACATGTGAGAGTTTGTGGTCCCAAAATTTATAATTATCTGAGATTCCAAATTCAAATAAGCCAATAGCAGAATGATTATCATCTTAAACTTTGGACTTACCTTTAGATGACGTTAAGATGGTTATAGTGATCACCGTCAATAGTAACATCAGAAGGAAGGCAGCTAACTTCTTCCTCGAGGCGAGAACACGGCTGCCGAAGGCTCTACCAATATGGGCACCGGGGTGAAACATTTTAAAGCTGGAACAAGGAAAAATAGTTTGTTACCTTTAAAAATGTTTGAACTTATAGTAATAACATTAACATTACGCTTACTGTAATTCTCGAAAGGGTGGAGTAGGTACCCCACCCTCACATTTCGCTAGAAATGTTATCTCGAAGGACAAATTCGGCAAAATAAATATTTCTAAATAATCTTGAAAGGATCAGCCCCTAGGGCTAGACTTTAAAGTTCAAGTGTCTTTAACACTAGAGCAAGATAGAAAATTCAAACTTAATTAAAGTTCTGTCGTCCATGTAGTCAGACGCACCTTCCAACTACATAGTTTTGTACACGAAAATGCAGTCAAATCTGGAAGTCAAAAGTTACCTACTAATATAAAGTCTTGAATCTTAACAATCTGAGAGTTGGATAATAAAGTTTAGAAATCCACACTACTATGACATGCGAAATATAATACCTAACTCATTAAAAAGATAAATTAATAATGTTCAACAAAAGAGAGTCTACGCTTCAAGCTCAATAAAATACCTGAATAGTTATGAAGTTATAAACTAAATTCAAATAATTATAAAAATTGTAAATAAAAATAAATTATAATAACAACAAAATAAATGAAATGAAACAAATTTTAAATTATTAATAATTTAGAATTAACTTACTTATTGATATTTTTTTTAAATATTTTCTTATTTGATCTAAGCTTTAAGTCTAGACTCTCTTTAAGGCTGATTTACAAAGGGGAATGCCCACCGTCCATAGACACTTCGGCCACGAGTGCATACATTTAAAAGTGTATAGATAGTGTAATATGCAATTTCAACAATTACCTGGTCAAGGAATTGATTACAAAAATGTTAGGGTTTTTAAGATAAAATCGTTTTTAATCTTGACTAACGTAATTGCTTTACAATCATTGGATATTTTAGTTAGGGTTAAAATAATCGCAGGATTCCATTAAATAAGCTTATTTTATGGTTAAAATAACAAATCCGCAAGATTTAAACTCAGTAAGGCAAACGCAAACACTGTCAGTAGATTCTGTAGATTTTTGTGATTTGACACTTGACTGTGTCTTGACTTGACAGCCGGCCAGCGTAACTCAATGTTGCCACATTAGCAAAACAAAAAAATCGATTTCGACTTTTATTCTAATCATAATTTAATACAAAATTATAATCCCACTGAAGATAAGTAAGTTTTTGTCATATTTGATATTTATTGTGTTAAACTTGAATTAAATTATTATTAAAATGTTTGGTAGTGTTTTTGTTATAATCCTAATTATTCATTATTACAATATCAACTATTAAATAGTTTGTCCATTTAATATCAAAAGTAAAAACATAACACCGTATATACTCGTATTATAATAGATCGTATAATAAGCAGGATGTGATTTTATTAATAAAAAAATCCATGAAATCATAATCGATTATTTCGTGAACGAAATTGATAAGTATTGGCAACACTGCTGCGTTATCCACAACCGTGAATGTCATTTATCATTTCAGTACCTACTTTTTATTATTGCAAAAATATTGCAAACTTTTTTGGATAAATGAATAACTTGATAAATAAACAGAAACTACGACGTTTTTTTTACTTATACACAAGTTATTGTGCCTTTAGGGCCGAAAACGGGCATCCCTCTTTTAATTGGTTTTTATTATCGAATGGGCTTGTTCTTGTCCTCGATCACGCCTGGTGGAAAGCGATGAACGAGGTCTATGATGGAACGAGCGTGCCCAGAAGGCCTTGCTCACTCTTGCTTTAAAGGCAGACTTAAAGGGTTCAATGTGGAAGGGAACACAGGCCCGGGCAGAAAGTTCCACACTTTGGCTGTGCACATAATAAATGTGGAGGAGGAGCGTTGAGTACGGCTGGTCGGGATATCAATCAAGTGCGGATGGTGGTAGGAGCAGTGGTGGCCCAGTGGTAACGGCCGCGACTTACGTGTTGTTGTTCGTAGGTTTACTTTGTGTAAATTATATCATCACCACTGCGCTCAAAACGGTGAGGGAAAACATCGTGAGGGAAAGAATGTCTTAGAACGAAAAATTCGAAGACATGTGACATCTACCAACCCTCACTGGGACCACGTGGTGGATTACGGCCCACTCCCTCTCACAGAGAGCAGGCCTGTGTCCCAGCAGTGGGAACATAATAGGCTTATTATGAATGCGGATGGTGCCCTGGTAGAATATTAGCATCCGCGCTTAATTGCGAGACTTAGCTGCTAAATAAACTGAGCTTTACAGGTCGCGAACAACAGCAAAAGATACTTGAACTGAGAAATCCTTTACCATTACGCTTTTGATGTTATCCGTAAATCTCAGGTCACTAAATTACCTTTTGAAAAAGTAACAAAAAAAAAAATGGTTTCTTTTGATCTCCTTTAGATACCAAATTGTATGAATATATTAGACTATTTCAAGATACAGCTGCTCCTTAAAGCAGGAATTTTATTTGATATGGCATAAAAAGCAGCTAACGGGAATGCCTATTAAATAGGGAACGGACACAAAATACTAGTATTATACTCAATGTTGAAAAAAACCGGCTCAAGAGGGCCGCGAAACTTCTTAGACATAATGTAGTTTAATTTAAGATCGCCTTTTAAAATAAACTGACCCAAAGGAAACAGTTTTCAACATAAGAATGTATTAATTGCGTTCTAATTTTGTGATTATTTAAAAAAGAAAGTCGTAGGCAATAGCAGAGAAAGATGTTTATCTAGATTTGCAATCATTGTTACCTAATTCCAATAAACCTTAAGAACTACCCACTAAATGGAATTCCATTATTAGTCTTGAGTCAGTGTTATGCCAAAATGAGTACCACCATACATACTCGTACAAATAGTGAATACTTACACCATTTAACCCACTGAATTAGATTTTGATTATTGCGTGGTCATTATCATAATGTTAAACTAACTTGCTTACCCCAAACTGGCCAAATATGGACCGCGCATAAACGATCATTTTTACCACATGTAAAAAATTAGTTTACAGCCAACTTTTGGAGTTGGCTTCTAAATTAGCTGGATGCAGCTGAATACGAGTATTTTACATGAAGCGATTTTTATTGCGTGGTAAAATTGGCAAAACGTTTACAAAAAAAAAAAAATATCATCGTAATCAATTAATTGCTTACCATTTCTCTAAAGATGAAATAATCCATAGTTTAAATATCGCAAGAAGTGCCATTTCAGATTCACCGATTTAAAACTGACATAAACCGTCCAAATATTTGCTAATATTGAGTGTATTGCCATTTTATAGTCCTTCAACCAACCATTTAAGCAGTATTAGCACTAAAGCCACGAAGATTATTGTTTCATTAAAGCCAAGTGCGATTAGAAGTACTAGTAACAGCACCATTACCTCATTTGATAAAGGCATTGTTACGATTATGTTCTTCAAGAGTTTTGATAAAAACTAATTTGAAAATGTATTTATTATTATTTCACTAGATGAACCTTTCGACAAGGCTTCTGCTAAAATACTGTTTATTGGTATCGTTTCCACAAATCATTAGAATTAAACTATCTTTCACCTGCGTTGTTCATAACTTTATATCAATGCACGTCGACGCCATCGCCACCACGTTTACTCGCGTGTATATATAATGGCCTTGGAGGATGAGCGTATGCCATTTTAATGATTTCTGTGAAGTGGGATTAATAATTGATATCAAGAAATCTACTTTGTCTTTGATCCTCGCCCCGCTTTTAAAAAGCGTAAATAACGCTTTTCAATTATTTAAATTTTATCTTGATAAAAGAATAGTCAAAGGCTGAAAGGTGTACTACTAAATCTCCCTATTACAATTAAATTTTCAGAGGCTTATCTTGTTTCACTGCTGGGTAAAAACCTTCAAGAAACTCTTTTACGAACAAAAAGAAAACTCCTTTTTGCATTATTTTTGTTTTTTTTTTTAACTGGCTGCAACTTCTTGTATTGTGAAATGAAATGAAATTATTTATTTTGAAATTAATTAAAACATAACAACATATATATATCTAAATTAAATTACTAAATAACTAACTACTTATACAAATTAATATAAAGAAACACTCAGGCGTCGAAGTACTCGTCCGCATCGCTGTCATCTGGAAACGTGCCCAGAAGACTGGCAGCATTGCCACGCTGAATGGCAATGCAAATTCTTTGGCCAAAGAACAATCCAGCCCTCTGGTCACGTGAAGTGTCGACTAGTCGGTGAGAAATTTGTTGAAAAAGGAGACGCGCACTCTGGCCTTATGACCCGAGCGTTTCGACCCCAAACGGCTCAAAACTGTTGTTACCCATAAGGTTACAGTATTTGCGCCGCTTGAGGGTCTCAGCAGCCGCAGCAGCAGCGCCAGCACAGCTCGCCGTGCTAGGAAAGGCTTTTTCTATTATTATTAGATATTGGTATCAGTATTATCAGTTTGATTAAGAGGGAAGCGTCGGGTTGGACTGTGTGAAAGATGCTATTGCTGCAAAGGGGGAGACTACCGATATGACGTCCAGTTGAGAAATATGGAAGAATATTACATGTTGCGCCGACCACAAGTAAATTCCGAAAAGGGCGGGAGAATGGTAATGATGACAGTCACCTTTCCTTAAATATTTGGAATATTTCTGATCAGTATTTTTTAAGTTATAGTTATCATTCACTCAAGTGACCACACTTTACCTCTCACGTACCGTCAATCGAAAGCTAACCAATTTTTTTTAACGTAGCTCATTACAAACTCGACTCCTTTCGAATTCTTAAAGCCATAATAAATGAAAAAATTAAATTTATTTTCTTGCCTAAATACGGCACCCCTAATGTCCAAATGTATATATATTGCCTACGAGCATAATTGCAGCGCTGTATTTTACAGTCGCCCTATCCGACAAGTTCAACAGCCTATTATCACAATTACTGACGATCGACAGTTGTCGCTGAATTAATCATTTGTCTTTTGTAGGAAAATATTATATCAAAAATGGTTAAGTGGTTAATGGTTTCATGCTTACGTTTTTTCCAAGTTTTAATTATCGGAAAGATTTTAATAAGGCGAGTCTTACTAAAATTACCTAAAATGTACTTGGATGTTTCTTACTCAATCACGCAAAAACGGATTTGAATGAGTTTGGCACACAGATTGGATTAACTTGGCTAATCGCTGGTCCTGCTCCGCAAGGACGCATCAACTAATTGATTAGCATTTGAAAATACTGTTAGAGCTGCTGAAGAAAAAAAAACTATATTTGCATTGTATAAACTCAATCCTTTAGTATTGTATAATTGCCGTATGTGAGTACTATGCATATACTATAAAGCTACCATTTACTGGGTACGTCTTTCATTGACTTGAATGTGCCCTGGCGGCTGAGAGCATGTCATGCTTACTCTAATGTTTCGCTGACGGTGGCGCGTGTGTTGTATCATTCAGCTCCCTTCAAAATGGTTGAGTTGAATGGCGCTAATCCATGCGTCATGTTCGTGAACGGGCGCCGTCAGTTGGGACTGGTCATCTCTTAACTGCCACGGCGTATATTAATTAAAGAACAATGCCCACTTCCCATACATTTCAAAACCTGATAATAAAAGTTTATGTATAGTTGTAAGGTATAGTAGAAACACTACCTGTAAGATTAGAAAATAATGTCATATGGTCATTTTCACAATTGAAACGCTACGAAGTCCAAAAATATTAATGTTACTTTTTAGGTTAGGATTTGCCGTTATAAAGAAATAAATGCGCTAGAACGATTTATTCAACACTCAAAGTTTAGTCTAAAATAGTAATACTTACTTAATAAAACATATCTATGTTCTAAAACGTCTTTTTTTCTTTGTTAATTCCTTAAAACCAGCTGCCCATATGTCACTGCTTAGACTCTCGATGATTGTCAATTTATATTGAGTGTCGAGCATTAAATGTCAAACGTCAAAAAATACGTTTCAATCGTCCTAACTTAATTTTTAAAATAAACATTATTTAAAAATAAATGACTCATGCAATATGTAATTGACATATTGCATGATTCATTTATTTTTAAATAATCTGTATTATACATTGACAAAAAAAGAAATACTTACTGAGTAAATAAAACGTAAAATAATGTATGAAACTCAGAAACAGAGTTGAATAAAATCAAGTAGCAGTGTGTAAAATGGAACGTTGTAAAAAATGATGGTTGAGATGCGTTCAAAACATGCTAATATGTTTACCCTTGAAGTAGAATAAGCATAACAAAAAACAAAATTTCAAAAAATCCTGCGTTTCTTTTAACATTGTGATAAGCGTAATTAATATAAAATTTTATTAGCTGTTTTTTTAAGATTTATTTCATTTCTATACATAGTCAGGTGAAAAATGGGCATTCCTCTTTTATTTTTGAATTGATTTCCACTTTATATTTCGGACGCTTTTCCAGGGTTGGAAAAAAACATGTTTTGAACGCGCCCTTAAGGGATTGCGCCACCACACTGCGGGGATTTCCCTTTTGTCTGACATGTGAATGCAAACAGAATTCACACTGACAGATGAAGAAGAAAGTGCGTTGGAGGAAGCACGAAATAAATAGGAGGGTTAAGTTTTGCTACCATTGATAGTAGAGCTTAAGTCAAATGAAAACCATTCAGAAGTCTGATGTTCGCAGAGGATATAGTAAAAATGTGACACCACTAGAGGGGTGGATGGTTACAGAAAAATATATTTAACGAAGAGGAACAGTAATTTTTTTTTCGAGTGGTGAATCAAATGCTTTGGGCGATAGCTTCTTCAGCTGCTGTGAAAAGAGTGTTTTCCAGCTTTGGAATTATTCAGAGCAAATTAAGAAACCGACTGGGAATTAAAAAGACTGGAAAAGAAGTTTTTATTATTCACATATTCTATTAATGATATTGATTTCTCAGATTTAAACGACCCCAGTTTGTAACTTAATTATTATTTCTAAATCTGTTTTTGATTTCTTTGAAAGAAAGTGAAATTAATATTTTTTCATTAAATCATTGTTTTATTTTTAAAAAAATCATTTGTTTAAATCGTGATTTAAATCAAAATGATTTATTCAAGCCCACCCTGCTTTTAAAGTTCTGCATCGTTCTCATATGCATAATTTCAACATGAATGGTGTAACCAATACATTGTAACCATAATTTGATTTTAAAGAGTGATTTGTAATTTGTAACATGTGTGAGTGTTCATTCATTTTGTCTTGTCAAATTCAGTGTTATTTAATTTTGGAAGTATTTTCTGTCTCGTTGTGTTGCATGTTGATTACAAAATAACTATCAAAGTCAAAGTAAAATCATTTATTCCATCCAAGATACTTTTGAAAATGTACAACAAAATTGAATTTATTCCAGTGCCCCTTCCAAAATGTAGTTTCGTACAAAGAAGAATGGGCAGGAAACTCCACCTTTACTCTTTTAAAATGTTTTACAATATTTTGCATACATTAACTATATATTTATGTGTCAAAATGAGCCTGCGATATTACGTTGCAGGTATTGAGAATTTTAACTTCATGTTCCAATTTTACCTCAGTTCCTATGTTAATTCCTAAGGAAGCCATGTTTGCTATCGACGATGGTCGTCACAATGGCTGGATACGTGTAGGTAATCAATGACTGCCACCGTGAGGTCGCATAGAAGGAAACACAGTTGCCACTACAAAATATAAACTGCAACGATATTATGGTTAAATGGTGAATGAAAGTCATTATTATCAACAAAAAAAAACGGTCTAAGTATGGTAAATACGGGGTATTACTTTAAAAAGTTGGTTTTATCATTTGACAAGTTTTATGTGCTGTTGTAGATGCATCAATGTCAGGAAAATTAAATGTTAAGCCTGGATAATAAAAATGAACTTAAACTTGCACTATAAACATAGGTTTTTGTCCCCAGAAGTCTAATTATGTGTATTTCCCCATTGAACAAGAAAAAAAAATCGTGTGGAAACCTGGACAAAATAAACTCTAGATTTGAATTTGCCGCCTTTTGTGCAGTTAATTGTTGGTAACCCAGAAAAAATACAACAATTTGACAGCTGAGAGTTTAGAATAGTAAATGTGGTTTCAACAAACCGGTGTCACATGCCATTCAGCCCGTGACACAGTTCAGTTACTGGATGAGACATTTCCTGGTCGTGTACTCTCTCGTTTAGGTGATCAGAATTGGCCCAGTAGATCGTGTGATTGAGCACCATTCGATTTCTTAGTTAGCGAAAGAATGGTCCAATGTCCCGCAACATCGCTGAAACTTAATAAACAGCATGCCCAATCGCCTGGCGGCCGTGAGAAGAGCCCGTGGGGGAAATACAAAGTTTTAATTTGGTTTTAAACTTCGTTTTTGTGTTTTATGTCAGGTACCAACCATTATTTTTTCAACGTAATAATTGTTGATATTTTATTATTTTATGTAATTTTCGAAATTAAACATATAATGTTACCAACATTCAGTGTTGTTTTATTAACTAGTAAATTATCCATAACCTACAGTTTCGATCTCGCGATCACATTGCACATTGGTGCGATTGGTAATCCCTCACATTAGTGCAAAGCTCAGCTTAGGCCTCGCAGACTGTACTTATACTAAATACAAAAAATTTAGAATAACGTGTATTAAGGTTTTTCGAAAATCGTCCCTTGTGTGCGTGGCTTGATTAACTCGAACTTGGTATGAATAATCTTTAGTTTGAGCACAGATATTATAATACTGTTTAAGTTATGGAAGCATCCCAAAACATTTAATACCTAGTTAGAATGAATAATATGAAAGCAGCTCATAATTCCACCCCTGTGTGCAGGAGAAGTGGGGAAACAGTAAAAATGAAAAATATTTTTCTTATGGTTAATAAACTTGACGCCGGGTAATATTTTCCTTAGTAAATAATACAAATTGACAGTATTCGGTTTTTTAAACAGCCCCCTCACAGCGGATGTAGAGAGTGTCAAAGTTAGTAAGTAAAAGCGCTATCGGATAAACTCTAAACACAGTACAAATATTTCAAACAAAAACAAAAAGTCCATCATTCAGGGTTTTTCTAAAATAACCTCTAAAGGAGTGGGATAAGGGTTACATAGTTTGGATTTTAATGCTTGTTTCAAATAACTCGAAAAAAAGTATAAATACTGTTAAATCATACAATGGAAAAGTACCAAAGGCAAGGTTTTTTAAAAGAAGCCCTGTCGTGTTGAAAAGAGAGGATACAGTTTATTTGATAAATCTTATTCCACTGATCTATTAACTCAAAAAACTGCCCGAATAGTATAATAAAACTAAAGAGATTGGTTCTTTAGATTTTTGTTTTTACGAGTGTCGTACGGGAGAAGAAGTAATATCGCTGGATAAAGAAATCAGCTAGGTCGATTTGAACAACACAATGATTATCTCATACTTGTAATAGGTTAACCAAGTGATCAATTTAAACAATGCGTAGTACCTGCACTGTGTAACAATAGCGTGACGTCATTAACATTGATTGAGCTCGAATGTTTGTGATAGAGACAAAGACATCGAATGTGCTGACAATAGAAAATTAACACGATATCAAGCGAAGGAACAGTTTTTCATCTCATGAACTCAGTCGAATTGCTTTGAATCATATATTTTAAACTATAGCCTGTGGTGTATTTTATAAGTATTTATGTAATATTTATGGTTATTATGTACTTACAAGTGAGTGAGGTAGACTGTGAAAGACTTTCAAAAATATCAGTTCACGACAAGAGATGGACGACTGAATTTCATATATTTTAAAACGATAATGATTTCTAAATGGGGTATTGTATCACCCAGTAGTAGTAGTATTGTAGTAGTTTTATAAATCTTGGAATACTTCGGTCACATTGCTAGTAAAGACCATGGCGACGTAGAAAAGCTAATCGTGACCGGCAAGGTGGATGGGAAAAGACCTCGTGGACGCAGCCCAATAAAATGGTCTGACAGAAACAGATGGAGAAATATCATCCTAGAGAAGGTGATACTGAAAGGAGGTCACGACCCTCAGCATTGAGGAATACGACGTAAGGAGGAGGATAGAAAAATATTTTACTTTAAGAATTTTTAGAAATATATAAAAAAAATCTACGGTAGAAGTACGCTACTTAATAGTGCCGTGCTTTCCGTTACCTTTTTTTTCCTTAGATACATGCGAGATCTATAAATATGTCAAAGACTGTGGGTTCATGCTGTGTATGTGTCTAGTTGGTAAGCTTTCATATAAATGAATAAAAAAGTTAGTTGACATTTCTTTGCTCTTTTCTTAAAAAATGGTCAGAACTGTAGACACGATATTTAAGATTACTTACTTATTTTAAGTTTTAATTATTATTATTACTCTCAAGGCCTCTAGAAAATGTACTGCCAGCTACCTCAGTACAGTTGCAAAGGTACAGCTACCTTATGGGGAATAAAGTGGCGTATGCCTCTGGAAAGTTTGATCTGAGAGAATCTAGATAAAACAAAGGTGTTGACTAACTGCTCCAATGACAGCGACCATTCAAGTTAACCAAATTACCATCGAGCGCGTACAAAAATACGTGTATCTTGACCAAGAAGTGGTGATGGGTAAGGACAACAGACGAAAAAAATCGTTAGACGCATAAGATTAGCGTGGCAGCCTACTCTAAAATCGATAGACGCATAAGATTAGCGTGGGCAACCTACTCTAAAATCGATAGACGCATAAGATTAGCGTGGGCAACCTACTCTAAAATCGAAAGACGCATAAGATTAGCGCGGGCAGCCTACTCTAAAATCGATAGACGCATAAGATTAGCGTGGCAGCCTACTCTAAAATCGATAGACGCATAAGATTAGCGCGGGCAGCCTACTCTAAAATCGATAGACGCATAAGATTAGCGTGGGCAGCCTACTCTAAAATCGATAGACGCATAAGATTAGCGTGGCAGCCTACTCTAAAATCGAATTTGCCCTCAAAATTAATATAAGACCTGAACAAAGAGCTCGCATACATGACCAGTGTATTCTACCGGTTCCTATATACGGCTGAGACCTGTGTCTTCACCAAAGACAACATTACTAAGCTCAGAGTCGCGCAAAGAGCAGTTGAGAGGAAAATTATAGGTATCACGCTGAGGGACAGAAAATGAAATGAGTGGCTAAGGGAACAAACCAAAGTTACCAACGTCATCAAACGTATTGCGAAGCTTAAATGGCAGTGGGCTGGTCACGTCTCCAGAAAACAAGGCTCACGGTGTTAAGCGTTTTGTCCAAATGGAGACCGTGGCGTGAAAAACGACCACCAGGAAGGCCACAAATGCGTTGGTACGACGACATCAAGAGAACGGCTGGGTTAAAATGGATTGAGACAGCACAAGACCGGCAAAAGTGGCATGACGCGAAGGAGGCTTACATCCTTAGGGTTGAAAGTGGCGAAGAAGAAGATGTCCCAATGATTTACCAATTATTGACTTGAGGTTATCTAGTTTTTACTTATTAATCAATCCTAAACTAGTCTTTTCCAAATTATGTGAGTGTCAGTATTTTACATAAAGCGACTGTCGATCAGTGGCCCTAGTGTGAGTTTCTTTTAACCATTTCGACTTTACGCATCGACCGCGTTCGGCGCTCCGATTGGCCCTTCACCATTCGAAAGTTGCCGAACGCCGAACGCGGTCGATGCGTAAATTCGAGACGGCTAAAATAATCTCACACTAGGGCCACTGAGCTCTACAACCCAGTTACTGGGTAACACGATACTCCTTGGTAGGACTCTAGTATTTGCATATGCCCCGTAAAACGAAACGAAAAAAAAAATGCTGGTATTAACTTTTCATTATACCTACTGATAACTCATCTAACAAACAAAGAAATACGTGTTAAATTGCACGTCTTAGGTCTAAGCAACCCATCCAGTTACCCACTTACAAAATACTAATTGGCACTGGACTAGTTAGCAGTCATTGCTTTACCTTTTCAAGCCAGAGTCGAATGGAATGTACGAGTACTTGAATGATAAAATAATACGGTAGTGAAGAGGGTAATACATCTTTAATGGCCAAACAAAATCACTGCGCGAAACGAAAGTGATTTTTTCGAAATTTATACGGTGTTTACTAGTAGTTTGACAGCAAAGAGCAGTTGTTTGTAATTCATCGATTATTATTTTGTATACACTGGCAACTTTGAAACACCGAATTTAAAAGGATACATGTCTATGATAATGTTATGTTCGATATTTAAAATCAATGTGTCGTCATTAGTTTTCTGGTTTCTATTATGGCTAGTCAGAATGGGTTCCCTCGTAAACGGAAATTTATAAATGGTTGTAAATATATATATATTTATTTATTGGTTTCCTCGTCGCTCAGTAAGGGAAAACCAAATCAAGGTAAGTAGTTAGTGGTCGGTTTTCTTAACGCCTGTATACAATGTAAATGGATCGCTAGAGTCTATTGATACTACAAAAAAACCTACAGCTACCTCAGTGATTGTTTTGACAACGATGTAAAAGACAGTGTCTTTAGATTTACTGTATAGAACAATGTAATGATATCATTATAACCAGGCCTCGGCCAGGCCAGGTTCGGAGAAGGTTAGGTTAAAAATAAAACTATGTCAGATAATGTAAATATTCAGTTAGATAATGTTCGTGTTATACCATTTTAACGTAGTCTCGCATTGTGCGAATGCCTTGCCTTTCTTATAACGTCGAGACGAAGGGCTGCCTTTTATCTTGTCCAGAGACTAAGTATTCGCATACAACGTGGCAATGCTGCCAGTCTCTTGGTACATTACCAGTCGACAGCGATGCGGAGGAATTTTCCGACGCCATATTTTAGTTTGTTACCTAATAGTTTTAGGTTAGGATATTCAATTTTTATTTTATTAGTTAATTAGGTATCTAAGTATAAGTTGATATAGTTATGTTCAGTTAAGTTTAATATACCATATATATATAATTTTTCTCACACTCTTATTTCACCATTTAGGGTGGATTTCACCAATTAAACTGAACTCGATCGGCACTTAGACTAGGCTTAAGGGCTGTCTGTGTCATTATTTTCTATGGATTATTGACACTGGCAGCTCTTGAACTCGTTTTAGATATGCTAATCACGTTCTGTTTCATTGGTAAAATCGGCACTTAAACTGAAACCGATCAGCACATCTTAACCGCGTTCAAGAGTTGTCAGTGTCATGATTGTTGTGAAATTGGTTTAGACGTGCTGATCGCGTCCAGTTTCATTGCTAAAATTGGTTTAGACGTGCTGATCGCGTCCAGTTTCATTGCTAAAATTGGTTAAGACGTGCTGATCGCGTCCAGTTTCATTGCTAAAATTGGTTTAGACGTGCTGATCGCGTCCAGTTTCATTGCTAAAATTGGTTTAGACGTGCTGATCGCGTCCAGTTTCATTGCTAAAATTGGTTTAGACGTGCTGATCGCGTCCAGTTTCATTGCTAAAATTGGTTTAGACGTGCTGATCGCGTCCAGTTACATTGCTAAAATTGGTTTAGACGTGCTGATCGCGTCCAGTTTCATTGCTAAAATTGGTTTAGACGTGCTGATCGCGTCCAGTTTCATTGCTAAAATTGGTTTAGACGTGCTGATCGCGTCCAGTTTCATTGCTAAAATTGGTTTAGACGTGCTGATCGCGTCCAGTTTCATTGCTAAAATTCGCCCCAAAAAAGCAGTTAGGTTATCCTAACCTTCCTTACAAATGGGAATTTATATTATTACTAGCTGACCTTGAAAACGTTGTTTTGCTTTTTTAAATATAGCTTACGTCCTATTCTCAGACCGTTTGAATATACACAAAAAAATATAAGCATCGGTCGAGCCGTTTCGAAGGAGTTTTGTTACAAACACTGTGACACGCAGATTATAATTATTATTCAGTTTCATAAAATATAAATGAATAATAATTGCACTGAAAAATAATTATCAATTCACTATGAGAATAAAATTAACATGAGAGTTGCACTGAAAAATTAAAATGATTTGATGACGTATAACAGTCACTGCTACCATCGAGACACAAATAATTATAAAAAATGGGCGAAAATGTACAGAGAGTGAGAGAAAGGAGGCCGGCTTCGTTCTCATCCCTACTCCAGTGTTGAAGATTATTTTTAATTTGATAAAAAACAGGGTTTGATCGTAGAAGGGTGTAAATTTCAAGTTGTATGTATTTTTCAATGCTAAATCATAATAAAATAAAAATTATAAAAAAATGGGCTGGGTCACCCTTATCATTTAGGGGTATGAAAAATAGATGTTGGCCGATTTCGATCGATTGGTTTGGTAACAAACATTGCGACACGAGAATTTTACATATTACTAGAAGTAGATGTTGTTTTGTTATTGGGTTTCACCAACTGGAATTTCTCAGTAGCAGCCCGGGGTCTGTATTTGTGCCCGGTTGATGGCATGAGGCTCGTCCCCTATTACATGGGACTTAAACAAAACCTCCATATGGGCGTACTACAGGTACACCGCTGCCTAGCCCTTCGGACTTTACAGCCGTTCTGATACGTGCTATATTGTTTTGACATTCGGTATAATAAAAACAGGTAATTATAAACTTTCTACATAATTTGTCCTACATTCCGAATAAGCCCATGGTAATTTATCAAATAAAGTTAAGTCCCTTTTCAAAGCCGATAATTATGGCTCGTACAGTTACCTACAGTTTGTATAACGAGACCATTACTAACACTGAACGTAGATATCGTGATCGTTCACTATCGATCGGCTTACTTATTGAAGTTTTAAAGTAAACAGACGAAACGCTGCATTTTTTGTTACCTACCTTTATAAACAACAACGTATAAACATGAACGATGTATGAACTTAAACAAAACAAAAATGAGTGTGTAAAGATAGTAGCTGCATGTAGATTCTGTAAAAATCTCACCGTGAAGACTTGCATGGAGTGAGCTGTCAGTGTCATTCCGTCTTAGTTAATCCCTAGCATCAGTGGCACTGACAGCTCACTCCACCCTCACTTCACCTAAGTTTTCACGGTGATATGGTTACAGAATAGCACTACAGGTGGCGTTCAAATTCATGTTTCAAACATGAATAAAAAGTTAAAAAAAAACATAGTGAAATATGTCTAGACAAGCCGCGGCCCGAGGTGGTTTCCCATCGGAAAGAATGACGAAATACCGTATAAAATTAAATCTGGTTTGAATTTTCAAAAATCCTTCCTAGTGCTCACTTTCGCCGTAAAAGGACCTCATGCGCAAAATTTCACGCTTCTTGACCCTGCGGTGTATACTGTGAGTTGTGTGTCAGTGAATGAGAGGTATTTAAGATTTTTATTGAGTAGAAAACAAAGGATTAAACGAGAAAGTAATTTTTAAAATTACTCTTAATACACAGGATCTAAAACAAAGATGCTTTGTTCGAGGTTATGGTGCTGAATATAAGAATTGGTTGCAAAATAAACAATCAGCCAATTCCCGTCCACTGCTGAACGTAAGCCTCCCCTAAAGAGCGCCAACCATCCCGGTCCTGAGCAGTCCGCATCCATCCGCTGCCAGTCACCTTCTTCAAATCAGCGACCCATCGTGCCGCAGGGCGTCCCAAACTACGTTTGCCCAAACGCGGTCTCCATTCTAGCACATGTCTGCTCCATCGACCGTCTGTCCGTCTACAGACATGGCCGGCCCACTTCCACTTCAGCATGCTGATTTTACGTGCAATGTCGGTGACTTTCGTTCTCTGGCGAATTACTTCGTTGCGAAATCCACCAGAGAAATCTCGAGCATTGCTCTCTCCATTGCACGCTGAGCAACCTTGAATTTGTGGATCAGGTCTATGGTTAGTGTCCACGTTTCGGCTCCGTACGTCATAACGGGAAGGACGCACTGGTTATAAAGAGATTGTGGGATCGTTGACTCGAAGATATCGCGCAGCTTCCCGCCCAGCCCAAGCGTATTCTTCTCGTCGCCTCCTTCTCAAAGTCGTGCCGCCCCAGTTGTATAACTGGGCCTAGATATAAGTATTCTTGCACAACTTCGAGGGTAGTGCCATTTACGATTACAGGTCTCGGGGTGACATGACCATTGTACATGACTTTGGTTTCAAGTCATGGACGTTTCAAGTTGTCAAGATTCACCCCAAGACCTACCCGCCTTGAAGAATCGCTCAGGCTGTTCAGAATCAGCATCAGCTCCTGCAGAGATTCCGACAATGTCATCTGCCAATCGGAGGTGCGAGATATACTTACCGTTGATATTTATGCCCTGTCCTTTCCAATCAAGCGTCTGAAAACGTCCTCCACCGCGTTCGTAAAAAAATTCGGAGAGATGACGTCTCCCTGTCTTTCTTACACCTCGACGCAGTTGGATTGGTTTTGTGCTGTGTTCTTGTTTTAACTTGTTGCTACTAGTTATTACATTGCTTTAAAGAGTTCTTTAATAATTAATCCCTACTACTAATCCTATTCCACTTATTAGCTCAGTCACAGTGGAAGCCAAAGCTAATTAATTCCCACTTCGGCGAACCAAAGCTGCGACGCCATTCTTTTCCATCTCAGTTGCAGCCAGTCTGTTATTTTCCATAGGATTCAGCCAAAACATTTTAATTGAAAAGCTTTCAATCCTATCTAGGTCTTTTATAAGAATGAAATCACAAACTCTTTCAATGCATTCATTCCTGCGGTTCCATAACTGATGGATTCAATTTTCCTGTCATGACCTATGAAACGAGCTGATATTCTTATCGGGGTCAATGTCTTATATTAGAATGATAATCGAAGTCTTTCAAGCTTTAAGCCAACTCTAATATCTGATCTTTTGAACTTTCCCGTCACGAAAATATGGAATGGGCTGTTAATTCATTATTATTAAAATATTTGCCTTGCTCGACCATTTGAGTTTTGTGACCAATGTCATAATGAAAATATCTTGTGTATGTCTGTCTTTTAGAGAACCTCTTCCTGCTGGTACATGTTGAAGGTTTGATAAAATATTAATTGTTCGGTTCCTATTTCCCAATAAGCTTCGTTGTTTAAACATACGAATGTTTTATTTAAATGGTTAAAATGACAATAATGTGTACCATATAATTACCACTAACACTAAGATAACGGTCGACAACCAGAGCAAGTGAGGCTTACTTTATAAACACATTATTACTGTAATTAACGTCCTGTCTAGGCTAAATTGGCCTGTGCAGGATTTTATAGGTATAGGTACCCATAAAACCCGGCACACGCGAAATCAGCCCAACCGTAGGGCTACCTTCTCTATATTAAAACTTTAATGAAGTAGGTAAAAACTTCAACCATAGCTCTATCTCTATTTGGGTTAGTTTTACTTTTGTATGAGGTCATATTATTTTGTACGATTTCCCGAGAGAATTCAATTAGGGCGAGTGTAGTCTTTTATGTACAGTACCTACGTTTTAGTTAGCTTCGAGAAATGATGTGGATGTTACATATGTAAGTGACTTCGTTTACCTTATCATAACCTGATAATACTCTAATCAGTTAGGTAGGTACATATTATAGGATCTTGTAAAAGGACGTATCGTATAATCATGAAACCTAATAAAATAAGATAAATAAAATTAGGTTCAGCGCCAAAAACTCTTAAGTCTTTTTGTGAGACTTAAGGCGACACAAAGGGACCACTCCTCGCACGACACGCGGTGTCTTTCTGTCGCGTGCAACTCCTGTTTGCAGGAGCACTTAATGGGACTTCAAGTGTATAACCAGGTTCCTGCCCACGCTAGTTTTCAATATTGAATAGCCAGCAGTTCCAATTAACACTGCCTAACACACTACATGGTCCCAGTGGACACAAACAGTGTTTCAAACTTGAAAGCTAAATTAATTATCAACTTCCCGCAGTATCAGGGTAGCAAAATCAAATAGAATGTAACCGGTGACGGTCCGGCCAAGCATGGATGCCATCAGACAAATTACGTTATAGCCGTCACATGAGTACGCAGGCGAAGTTGCATTGGGTGGTAATTGTATTATTGACCGGCTTGTGACGCGAATTTTGAATTGTACTGGGGGAACAAGAGCTGAAGCGTGGAGGGGCTGTTAACTTGATAAATAATGCAGTTATGAATGTAAATTTTGCTGTCGGCCCGCGACTTTGTCTGCGTGTATTTCAAATTTCATATTTTTAATAATCAGTCAATTCAGTTTTTAAAATAGCCTATATCTTTCTTCGGGCTACCTCTGTATATGTTTTCTTAAAGAGCAGCAGAAGAGTATTTTACTTGAAACGTTAACAGGCAGACTGACAGATCATTTTCGCATTAAGCATATTAGTATGGAGTATTAAATATAAACAATATTCCCTAACTGAAACTACACTGTTGCTTGTACCTAATTAGTTGTTCTGAGATCGGCGTCCTTTCCTCAATTTATTTATTTGCAAAACGGAAATATATTAAGTACACAGAAATGGCGTAAAAATAATGACTTGGTCGGTATCTTTTTCCTGTTATAATTTTTGTCATTTTATGATTAAGTGCTACTTAAAAAAAAAAACATTTTGCGAGTGTTGAAAGCTGGTAGCTTAATTTCGACTTTTAGGATCGTAGCACATGATAGAAAAATTGAAAAAAAAAATGTTGAAGCAGGTGAAACAAAAAAAAATGTTATGTAAGTTTTGTTTAGCAGCACATATAATTTTAAGTTACCACCTAAGTGCGCATTGTGGAAAGCAAATTAAATATTGAGTCTTGAGTGTTGTTTATTGTTGCTTTTTTGTCTGCTGTTGTTGTTGTTAGAAAGAAAGAAAGAAAGAAAGAAAAATTGTTTATTCTGCACAAACAAAACGCACATTACAAAAAGTTGACACAAATTACACATATATTCACAGTAGCCAAAGGCCTCGTATTCAGCATTTAAAATTTTGTAATTTTGTCCATTGCCTGATGTCACTCAGCACCAAAGACAATACACATTGCTCTATTTGTGTTGCGACACTGGCAAATGACAATAAAACAAACATTATTTGTACAAAAACATGCTGCCGATTGCAAAGTGGAAGAATGACTACTTTTGTAACAAAACAAACAACAATAATAAGAACATTTTGTAAGCCGCGCGTCGCATCTGTGCAAGAACAGGTCGCTGCTCAGCAAAATGCTGTGACTTCGGACGAACCTATCGTCAACAGCGCTGATTTTCAGCAAATGTTATGTGTGTATGTGTTATGGCTTAAAATATTTGCTGGGTTATATTAGTATTAGTTACCAGTGAGCCCCCAAACTATTTCAGTTAGTCTGTATCGTGGGCCTGGAATTTGATTTCCAGATTGAACAAGAGAGGTGAAGAATATGGCGAAGCGTATTTGTACGTGTCTGTGATGTTCTATATTTTCTGTCCCCAACGGAAAAGCTGTGAATTTTTGTCTGTATTTTCTGTATAAACAAAATAAAAAAACATAATTAATTACTTTTACCGCTTTTGAGTGTGGCATTCTTTCTTAATCTGTGCCTGTGTTAAACTGGTTTGAGTTTGACACACTGACCAACCGTTTTTAAATACAAAGCATTTTTTTGGTCAAAGGAGTCGGTATTTCAGAAAGATAAAGCTAGTTGCCTATTCCAAAGCTTAGAAGGTTTCTATGGAGAAGAACGGGCAAGAAATGACATGGTTGGTAAATATCTGTAGGTGAATATCTATAAAAGCTTCAAGAAATGTGCTCCAAGAAATGCTCAAGCTCAAGTGTATGCACAATGGAAGTCAATGTTCAGTGAATAGGACAGATGCTAAGTCAATAATGACCTAAGATCAAAGAGCGCATGTACGGTTGCAAATATACAAGTAAAGTCAAAATTTTAATAAATGAGCCAGTTGCTCAGTCATACTGACCCAAGTGTTTGGCACATGCATAATAGAAGTCAATGTTCAGTGAATTGGGCAGATGCTAAGTCAAACATGAACCAAAATCAAAGAGCGCATGTTTTGTGGCGAATGCACGAGTAAAGTCAAAGTTATATAAAGGAGCCAGTTGCTCGGTCATACTGACCCAAGAGTAGCACATGCACAATAGAAGTCAATGTTTAGTGAATAGGAAAATTGCCAAGTCAAGAATGACCCAAGATCAAAGAGCGCATGTACGGTTGCAAATGTGCATGTAAAGTCAAAATTTAAACAAATTAGCCAGTTGTTCAGTCATACTGACCCAAGATTTTAGCACATACACAATAGAAGTCAATGTTCAGTTAATAAGTAAATTGCTGAGTCAAGAATGACCCAAGATCAAAGAGCGCATGTAGGGTTGCAAATATAAAAGTAAAGTCAAAATTTAAATAAATGAGCCAGTTGCTCAGTCATACTGACCCAAGAGTTTAGCACATGCACAATAGAAGTCAATGTTCAGTGAATAGGAAAATTGCTAAGTCAAGAATGACTCAAGATCAAAGAGCGCATGTACGGTTGCAAATGTGCAAGTCAAGTCAAAATTTAAATAAATTAGCCAGTTGTTCAATCACACTGACCCAAGAGTTTGGCACATACACAATAGAAGTCAATGTTCAGTGAATAGGACAGATGCTAAGTCAAACATGACCCAAGATCAAAGAGCGCATGTTTTGTGGCGAATGCACGAGTAAAGTCAAAGTTAAATGAAAGAGCCAGTTGCTCAGTCATACTGACCCAAGAGTTTAGCACATGCACAACAATATAAGTCAATGTTCAGTGAATAGGACAGATGCTAAGTCAAGAATGACCTAAGATCAAAGAGCGCATGTACAGTTGCAAATGCATAGGCAAGGCTGTTCGAGAGTGTACTAGTCAAATTTAAATGAAATTAATGAGACAGAGGCTCCTTCTTGACTGACCCAAGAAACAAGGGTAGGTCTTGACTGACCCAAGAGATAGCTTATGAGTCAGGGGTCAGCGTATACTTTCAGAGATTCTATTGTCCGTTGAATCTCAATATATCGCCTATAACACCTGCGTACATCAACATGTCGTCCATTATGTTAAAAATGTCCGTGTAATAGAGGTCGAACCTATTACTCCGAGCAAACTGCTAAACTATACTTAAAAAACCTAATACCACTTTAGATTACCTAGGAATCGAACCCAGGTCCCTACTAACTACCGGGCGCAACTCCGGATTTTCCGAGAATGTTTCCAATAGAAAACCTAAAATCATAGGTATATTATAACACAATAAAAGAAAAACCGGGGATTCGAACTCGGTCTTGCCAAAATGTTAAAGTAAAATATCGCCAAAAGCAAAGAGAATAATAATTGCCGTGTCAGAAGAGCCAGCTAAACATATCGTTATAAGTAAAAAATTGCAGTGCATTTATAAATATTTAGATAATAACTAATTTATTTTTTAGGACTTACACCATTTCACGGCAGTTTTTAATAGGATTCGCTATATTTATTAGGACTTAAATATTTTGCGCAAGCTTAATTAATAATTAAAATTATTTTCTCAGTTACTCACACATAAAGTCGTGTAATAATTTAAATGTAAAAAAACTGAAATTAGGTACCTTCGCGATAAGCCTCTGATTTAACTAAGATTATTTGTAGTTGTATAAATTTCAATCTAGAATAAGTCCCGAATATTCTTAACTTCTTTTTTTAACTAGTTCAAAGAACTAACACTTGCGACAGAAGGCATAGGTTAATTTTAAACCCGTCGTATTAGTCCCTACAAAATTACAGAAAATTTCGCCGCTGAGCCGTCGGAAAAAATAAGTGATAAAATCTGAAAACCGCTCTAGTTCTAAGAGGAAATGTGGAAACTGAAAAAACACACCAAAAAGATTTCGGCTGAAATACTTTAAAATATTATTTTCAGGAAATGGCGCAAGCTTACTAATAAGTTACCGAAGTTTATTAAAACTAATTTCTGTTTCCACAAAATATTGGCTGTTTCTCCCCAAAAGTCGTTGATTTATTTCAGATTTAAAATCATCTATCTAAATGACAAGTTCTTTGTAGTTATTTAGTAGCGATCTAGAAAATGTCCATTTTTTTTTCTTTTCTTTACCAGTTTCTAAAATTGCCTGACATATTTATAATGATTCGCGATATTTTATAAGTGCTAATAGAATACAGAGAAAATTTTGCACAATCTTAATAATACCTTAGCGGAATTTAGTAAGCGAAGTCATTTTAAAAATAAATTTATCTGTGGTTACAGACAAGATCGCGTAATAGATTGAAATTCTGAAAATATTAGCTCTTTTGCCAAAAGTCTTTTATTTAATACAATATTTGAGAGTTCGCAAAATGTTGTCTTAATTAGTAATTGCTTTAGGAAAAGTCCCGAATTTTAAATTTTTCTTGTTCAGGCTTGACCAGTTAGAATAATTTTCGAGCATTTAAACAGATGAAGGTCTTTAATAAAACGCGATACTGAGAGTTGACTGCTGCAGGCTAAGTCTGTTTTCATTAAGATTTAAATCTTTTATCGAGATAACGTGAAGTTCTTTGTCCATAAAACGCGATTTAAGAAAAGTCTTACAACTCATCATCTATTAGTAACATAGATAACGCCATCCGTAAAATGAATAAAAGAATTCGTTCCTGCAAAAATAAAGGCAAACAGTTCTCGTCGCGCTGCACCCCGCCAGAGAAATATCCGCATCTAAAAAACCTGTAAAACGCTTTTTTTCTGAGTGAAAATGTCGAAACTGGAACACGAAACGTTGCGACGAGACAGTTAAAATGCTACTTTAATGTTTTTGTACCAAAATCCGTAAATGAAAATTTTGAGGACTTAGAAATTTTTTACGCCGTATTTCCGCAAAAATGTCCGCGAGTACCTAAAAATTATAAAGTCCTTTTCCAAAAAGAAAATAAAATCGTAAGCAAAGAAATAAAAGAAAAATCCCAGCCCAAACTGAATTTAAGCAAGAATTAATAAATCAACCTCGAAATTCTATCCATTCCTAATAAGCCCGAACACCTAAACAAAAGCATTGCGGAAAAGAAAACGGAAAATCGAGAAATAAGCAAACAATTTTTTTTTATGTCATTTTACTTACAAAATCTGTTGTCACCAGCCTTACAGGTACATTTTCACACGAAAGAAACACGGGTTTTTGAACGAAAACACAGTTTATGATTCAGAAAGAGGTTAATATTTTTATTTTGGCAATGAACACTTAGAGAACGCGGAGCGACGCGGCGCGGCCTCTCGCCGCGGGCTATACAGGCGATACTGTTTTGCCGACCGTGGTGACTACTTTTGTTGCTAGTTCAACGTGTTCTGATTCAGTGCGGCACCAAACCCTGAGGAAGAGCTTTTATAGTCAGGGGGTGGTTAGGGAGACACTCACACAGACGAAACTGAAGGGGTGGCACAACTGAAGGCTGTGGAACGAGGCGGCAGGTACCAACAGCCACGGTACAAATTAAATTTTTGCGAATCTGCCAATTTTTATTTGGCTAAGTTTTGAAATTATTTTCGTTGTAAAATAAACAGAGCAGTGGATTACATTTATATCAACGTAGTTTTGGGTGGTTTGTTCTGATATAAAATTATGGAGCAATAATTTACTACATTCATTTAAATAGATCATTTATAATTACTTAATCACCTGACGCAATAGGACGATAAATTATACTCGTGAGATGACAATTAAAAATAAATTGATTATTATTTAAATTTTCTGGTTAAGTCTTAGTTGGTCGGATTTTGGTTATTACTGCGACTTGTATCCCCACCACTGCTGCGAAATCCCCTCCTAATTTTATCTACGCCCATGCACCAGTAGGGTTCGTTCCAGGAAAATGACTTCGTTCGAAATTGAACCTTATGAACAATTTTTTTCCACGGTTTTCTTTAGTTTATTTTGATGATTTCTTATCTGATCTAAAGCTGATCTATTGAGAAATGATTACAAAAACATTTGTCCTGAAACTTTTAACTTTTCGTACATAGAATCTGCGCGAATCGCTTAGAGATAATTCCTGAAATTGAATAATTTAAAACTGATGACTACTATAACGCACCAAAATAATATTATATTTAAAAAACAAAAAGTTTTGGTGAAAAAACCTGAAAGTTTTTGAGCTGTTTGGTATTTTCAGCTTACCGTCGGGAATTGAAAACCGATCACACAAATTAACTAAAGTATCTTTTTAAAATATTTTTTATTTTGTGCGTCTAAAATAATCCATGCGACATGATTATATACTTTTCGGGCAAGAAAACTCGAAAGTAACTGAAGAACGGATACCCGTTTTTCAAACTTACTTAAAACTTCAGTTTTCAACTAAAATACATAATTAAATACGTGGAAAATGTTATGTCCCTCTTAGTGAACTGATAAAATCTTAAATTAGCCAAACCGAGACGTTTTATTAAAGTTTCTTTTATTTATCAGTGTTTTGAAATTGTGAGTGACGAAATATATCGAAATAATACATTTTCCTTGTCCAGTTTGTTATAATAGTGACAAAACACCGGTTCATGAAATTCAGAATATTATCCGACAGGATTATGCAAGAAAACGGTGATAGAATTTGGTTTTACGACTTTAAAATTTTCGTTATAATTTTTTGCATAATTATGTAGTTAAAACACTCTACCTGACTCTTAAAACTATCATTTCAGTTCAGAACACGTAATACACTTTTCACTCATAATTAAATTTGCCGTCGGGTGTACATTTTCTCAAAAAAATCAACACTGAGTAGATAATATTTCGGTAGAACATTTTCCTTCACCCCACATGTGGGTTCATAATATTGTATACTGAGATAATCACATTGATAAAATATTTAACATGAATTTAATTATTTGAATGGACGGCACCCTGAAATTATTTTATATTAACTAAATATATTTAAAACTATACAGGACTGGTTTCCTTTAAGTTTCGATTTACCAGTCGTGCAAATGAAAGGAAACTTTTACGCAAGCGAGCTTCGTTTAATCTTGGTTTACTTAAGAAAGCGGTGAACGGTCATCTAATAACGGTTTTCCAAATACAGAGCGTTTTTTGACACCTCAATGTCTGAAAATAACATATTTTCATGAAAAATGCAATATCTCAATTTCTACATTATAGTGTAATAATTGTAAACTAAAAGTAGTTCTTTACGTTCAGTATCTTGACAGCTCTAACTGAAATAATGTTATGTTACTAAAATCACTGTTTGGGGCAGTGAACGAATATTCGAAAGCAAAAATAAAATAAAAACAGTTGAATTTGTGTAAATCTATAAACATCTGTGTATTCATATAGAATAATTATTTTGGCGGTCTATTAACCATAAACTATGACAAAATAGGTAATACTTTAATTTTTGACTGAAGGCACACTTGTCTATAAAAATGACTTTTGATTTTTCAGGCGTAGGAAGTTAGGTACCAAATGCTAGTTGGTATTTGATTTGCGACGGTACCTAACTTCAACAAAAGATTACGCGTAACAAACTTTCAATCACTACTTAATTTTTTAATTGATGTTTTTTTAGAATTAATTGCATTCGGATTGCAAGACTATTACGTAATCACCCCGCCTGATGCCACAGAAACTTACCTACAATTTGCTACAGGTACAAGCAAGAGGATTCTTGATTAAAAAAATATTTCAATGGTAAAGAAAACCACACGCTCCTCGAAAATCTTTGTCGTGATTTTCAAAGTAATTAAGTACTGAAATATATTAGTTAGACAGATTTTCCGTATACGTATCAGGCTGTGTGACCGTTTACTTCTTCTAAACTACATACAGTGGAGTTGATGAAGATCTTACCATAGCTTAGAGAATTTATTCCGGAAGCTTTAAGTGTATAAATATTTCAACTAGTTATCGCACAGAAATTTAGATGTCACCATTGCTCACGTATGGTCGGCGTCAGTAGGGGCGGCTCGTTAAAAGAAATTTAACCTCCTAATTGCTTTTTACTAAAATCTTTCATAGTTTCTTTTACACACGATTTTGAAACGTCTTTTCTTAGAACAGTCAAAATTATCTTCATCTGCACGAACCGTTATGAACATAGTTCATGTCGTAATAGGAATATAAGACAGTCAGCAAAGTGCCAGAGGACGCATTCAATTATATATAAAATCAGCCTATCACTGTCCCACTACAGGGCAAAGGTCTCTTCTCAGACAGAGAAGACATTGACCATCACGCTCGCTCAAGACGGGTTGACGATTTCTGACCTATAAGTGCAGGGTCCCTCACGATATTTTTCTTCACCGATGTTACTGATGTTCAAGATAAACTTACGAAGCTAAAAAGGTGGCATTTTGAATTTTCTTTTCAGCCAAGCGGTTTCACATTGCACTTTATCTGTGCACTTGCAACCATTTCAAAGCTTTCCAAATCGTGATGGTTCTAAAAAGACTTGCTCGTCCACAAACGATGTGTTGTACCAAAATATACCTTTGTCTCTAATAAGAAAGCATACTGTTCAATACAAGTAAGATTTTGCATAGAATTGCCTTGAACAATTCTTTTCGTAGGGAGGACACGCTTTAGGAGCTCAGTGGTGTGAGGGAAACAACCTCAGTTTCGGCGACAAGACTCTGAATTATCATCACAAAACAAAACCGAGCACCAAACGACATAATTGCTAAAGGACCTTCATAGGACCTTCGCCAAGGTGTACTGTAACATCCATCACATCTTACTAAATAATGTTAGATACTAAGTTTACTGAAGCTGTGATAGTTTCAACGGGTGTGAAGAGAAGTTTAAAGATCCTGGATGAGTTTTAAATGTAGGTACCGTCGTTTTTTGCTATTTATATTATAGGTATGTAAATTAAATTTACATTTTCGATTTTTCCAATATGATTGTAAATATTATTGGGTAAAAATAAGCCCTTAATAGGGGTCTAACTAAAGACAGTTATCTATTAAAAATAAACAAATTAAACATACAAATGATATCAAAATACCAAATCATACATCAATCGCAATAAGAAGAAAGACAACAAAGCAACGCAAAGCAACCTCGATCTAGATAATGTAAGACATGAAGAAAATAATGTCGAACAAATTAACGCAAAACTCACTGGTACGAGCATCGTAGCACCAGCTGAAAGGGAATGCTACGATAAACTGAAATCAACAGGCCGGGAAAACTAGTAGCTTGCGTGCAAACGTGGAGCTTCCGCTATGACAGATTGTCGGGAGTGGGGCGAATCGAACGTAAAACGTCAGTATCGCTCTAGAGCTCACAAAGGTAGGACGTACGTCTCGCTAACACGAGACCACCAAACTATTACGAAAAACAGCAATGAAACCCTTTCAAAGCTAGCCATTGAGGCAACAATAGCAAAGGGGACGAAAAAGAGTCACGTTTTAAAAAGTGTCTTAGAAAAGCAGGTTTGTAAAAGAGTTTTTGGCCCTTTTCTGTGAGGTACGCTACCTGTTGCTGCGAGTTTGTATAGAATCTGAAGCCTTATGAAGTTTCTTCGCAGTTTCAGCATAATTATTGTAACAAAGGTTGTTTGGAAATAAACGAAAACAAAAAGTACCCTTTCTTTACAAATGTTGTTTTGTTTATTTACCTACAGGCCATGAAGGGCATCTCATAAGCAGGTTTGAAGAATTTCCTAGATAATTAAAGCAAACGCAACACTGAATTTGTTTTGATGATGATTTCAACATCAACATGTTTGGGTTGTGAAATACTTTTTTCCCCACATTTTATTGTGATTCATAGGTAGAACAAAGTTTGTAGTTAAGAAAGTAAGACAGAAAATAACTTTTGTTGAAGACATCAAGAAGATTGTCTTGGTTTTCCTTATAGCTTCTAACCTGTGCGTTCAGTTTACCGGCTTAAACGTAAGATAACGATGAAGGGTGTAATTAGTGACAGACTGTTTATAAAACTGTTAGACACAACGAGTTTAGACTTTAAAGCAAACTGTTTTAAAATTCAAGAATAGAAAGTTAAAGTAAATGTAACAAAGGGTTACAAGAAGTACTTAGGTAAGATACAAAGCTGAAACTTAACGTAAACGTACACTTTGATCTGATATAATCAGTGCGTTTTGGTATGATTTTGACAGATCGACAAGTTTTACGCTATTGTTCAGGTATGTTTACTCTTGTTTACTTATTTTGAAAGACTATGTCAATAGCAGTGAGTTACTGATTATAAAATGTAATATTTAGATAGATAGAATACTTTTTATTATAAATCAGCATACGAATTTCAGATGTTAATGAAAAATATGTCAGCCAGTAATATTGAAAAACTTTGTAACGAAAATACTAGTTGGGTTTTCCTGTAAGAAAATTCCAGATATTGACCGTGATTGGAAAAGGGCTCAGTAACACCGGTCCAATATGCCTGCCCCTTCAGTTTTCATCAAGTAATTATTTTAGACTATCTTCTGCCGGTGACCTACGTCAGCGTAGAAGTCAAATATATAATAGGTAGTACTTATTTAAAAGATACCATGTAGTAAGTTATCGAAAATAGTGTAGCTTTCTACCAGTACAAGCATGTAATAACAGATCACTCAGAAAGCATTGCGAAAATAAGTGTTTATGTATATTGTGGGTGCAAAGGCACTCGGATTACTAAAAATAAACCGAGTGAAAAATCACTGGGCGGAAAATCAAGCGGCCATCCGAACTTGTTTGCAACTTGGCTTACATTACACCCGTGTTACCAAACGTTACATATTATGCAGTGAAACTTCTTGCTTCTTGGTAACTAAATTGTGAAATTAATAAGAAATTGCATAAAAATAATATTTAGTACTTATAGGCGTTGCGACGGATCGAGGGACGTTGTGTTTCGTGAGGGCGACTGTAGTTATACTTTAAACAAGAAAAGTACCTTCATGCATATCTTAAGTATGTAGGTCTAGCGGGACACTAGGGCTTTGCAGACTTACTACTTGTGAAGTGCTCATTTGGTGCCTCAGCGCGTTTGTGCATCAAAGGTGTAGAAATTAAGCAAAACTACCGCCAGCAGGGCCCTTCTTCAATACCGAAAATATAGTTACGAAACTTATGTTATTATTTAGTTTTTGGACTGGCACTTAAATCTAAAAAGATTCTTCCTAGACAGGAAGAATCCTTTCGTCAATTTTTTTGTATAATACTTATTTCTAAGGGCATATAATATCTCAATTCAGGACGGAGGTCAGTTAAATCCTGTCCCCTGTTTAAATCTGAATATTTCAACTTGCTTTGTTCGCCGTTGGTGACGCATCGCAGTTGTATGAGCCCCCTTGACATACAATACTGAATGGACCACTGATTTCTATAGCTATGGCGATTTAATGAACAGCTTTCAACAAGTACATATGGCCCCCTTAACCGTTATTTTTTTGCTACAAACTAGTAGGTACTGCTTTATGGTCTTTAAGCGCAAAAACTTGTCAGTAACTGTAACTACTCAATCTTGAAAGAACAGTAATTAAAAATGAGCTTAGTAGCGTTTTTATTGGAGGTCGGTTGTTTATTGTTTTTCACTTTTATGTGTGTGCTGTGGGTACCTCACACCGATTCGTATATGTATAACTACTTGCTTTGTAAACACAGTGACAAGAAGTTTTATAACATCATCAACATACACCAAGTGGATTAAATATGTATTACCGAAGCTAACCTAAAAAATCCTAAGCTAAGTTAATCAAAATTATATGGGACCGCGGCGCAAATTTGTTTTTACCAAATGAAACAATATTTTTTTTAAATCGGTCTACAATTATTTTAAAATTTTGATATCAATACATACAGACGAACAAAGTACCAGTCGGTTGTTGTTCCTCTGCAGAGCAAAGGCCTCTTCCCACACAGAGCAGGCACAAGCTTTAATCACCACTACTGCTAAAGACGGGTTGGCGATTTCAGGCTTACACTAACTAATAGCTGTGCTCCGCGGTTCACCCATAAGTGTCTCGATCCCGTGGGAATATGGGGAGATAAAGTAACCTGCATCTCATTTCTCAACGTGAAGATTTGAGTGGAGTGAGCTGTCTGTGTCATCCCGTCTTGGTCAATCCCTCCACGCACACAGTGAGATAGTAACAGAATACCACTACTGGTCGTCCCATGGTCTACACATGTGCCAAATTTCACAAATCCGTGCAGCAGCAAGCGCGAAAGCGTAACAAACAAGCAAACAAAAATCTAATCTTTTCTCTTTATGATATTAGTTTAGATAAGTCCAAATTTCTTTACGATGTCCTGATGTGGTTATCTCCTTTAAATAGAAAAGTAACATTGGTGCTTACCCGTATTTTATTACATTAGTATTGTTTTTTTACCCAGAAGAGTAATGTTTGCTAACAATTAAGACCCGCCAGTATGTAAATAGTATTCAGTTTCCTCCAATTCCAATTAAAATTTAATGAAATTACTTTGTTCTTAACCTTTTTGAACAGTATGCAGCAAATTCCAGCCCGTAATAATAATACTGCTGCATCCGAGGTCTTCAACTCGGAAACTCTCAGAAATTTCCAATTGCAAGAGTATCAGTATCACACAGTACAGACATCAATAAAGCCAAGGTTTGATGGACACTTTATCTGCTAGGGAGTTGGTTGCACCACTTCTTCTTCCCAGCTAAAGCACTAGGAAGTGGGACTGTCCTATGTAATTTTGTCGTTCAATCGCGTAAGTGCTGATACTCAGCCTAGTTTGAATAAATTACTTTTTATTTTTATTTTGAGTGTGGACAGGTATATTGGTATAGTATATCTGTAATTGTTTCACTGTTCAATCTATTAACTATTAACGTGCAACATTTTAAGCGATAGAAACAGCATGCAAAAACAATCAATGATATCAAAGAAGATTATGCGTGCATGACCAAATGTATGAATGTAAACGAGGCAATAGTAGTATGTAAGGATTGTATGAGTTGGTGTTCTGTAGTTTTTGCCTGGGAAGGAAGCGTGAGTATAATTATGTATGTATGTTATTCAAAGAAAAAAAAAAACGTTATATTAGAAACAGTAATCACACATATTTTTTTACACAATTTTAACAAGACAAGATTTGGTAAAAATCAGGGTAATCGTGCGTTGCAAGGTTATTGTAATATTTACCTAATTTGATGGAATTGACGCTTGAATCTTTGAAGTGAAGTAAAACAAATAGCAATCCCTTCTTCACAATTAATTATAAGTCTGCAAAGTCTTGGGATTGGGGAGTTAGACCCTGAAACAATTACCTGCATACAATCCAGAGTATAGTCAATAATTCAGACTACATATATATTAATATCCTGAATATTTTAGGGGATCTTAAAGACTGCCTCGTTGGTCTAGTGGTTGCAATCGCTACTACTGAGCATGAGGTCCTGGGTTCGATTCCCAGGTCGGGTTTTTCTATCTGGAATTTCTCAGTATCAGGCCAGAGTATGGATTTGTGCCCGGTGAATGGCAATAGGCTCGCCCCCTATTACATGGGACCTAAACATAACTGGCGAAATGTTGGTGTACAGATACACCTCTGCCCAACCCTTCGGAGAAACAAGGCGTGATGTTATGTTTATGTATGTTATCTTAAAGACGAAGAGAGACTTTTATGAATTGGTCTCTGTTCGTCATCACCAGGTGACCATCAAAAATCAAGGCTGTTTTGTGGGTCTCCTAAGCACACACAGCATCATGCTGATTGGAAGCCTTCTTGTCACAGTCACGACGTACAGCTGCTGACATACATGAACTGAATGAAACCAAATTTAAATCTTGTATAAATAAAACACAATGCAGCCGGTCATATTATAAGTTAGGGGATTACATCGCTGATAAAAATGCTTGGCTAATCGCTGGTCCTGCTCCGCAAGGACGCATCAACTAATTGATTAGCATTTGAAACTCACTTCACTGTTGGAGATGCTGAAGAAAAAAAAACTATCTTTACATTGTATAAACTCAATCCTTTAGTATTGTATAATTACTTAAGCCATAGGTGAGTACTACGAGTATGTACACACTGAAATATTCAGATTTAAACAGGGGATAACCGACCTTTTTCATGAAAAGACACATCATGTGCCCTTAGAAATAAGTATTAATTAATAGACCGGAGTTCGCAACGCTTATAACTCAAGAACTAAATATATTTTTTATGTAATTTCTCATTAAGTTCACAAGTTAGTTACCAAGCTATGTTTCATTGCATAATCTGTAACGTTTGGTGACATGGGTGTAATGTAAGCCAAGTTGCAGACAAGTTTGCAGCATGGCGGACGGTCGCTCGATTTTCCGCCCAGTGATTTTTCACTCGGTTTATTCATTAATAAACCGAGTGCCTTTGCACACAAAAAAGCATCTGACATACTGTCAAACTCATGCCAAGTGATACTGTTGTTAAATCAGTCAGCTGATCACAGCTGTAAACTGACTTTCTGTCCCTAAAGCTGTGGTTTCTTGAAAGCGGTGAATGGCTGCCAAATCCAGAGCGCTAGACATATTTGACAGAAGTTATAATATGACGGGACCGCTCATATAAAAAACCATAAGTCTTCAAAAGTGACAAGTTTTCATTATGAAGTGTCACTTAGACGTCAAAAAACTCAACTCTATACATAACTAGAGCAAATTAATCCAGTCATTATTAAGTAGTGTATTAATACAAGTCCAGTTTATTTACAAGAGTTAGAAGAAAAAAAATACAACAAAAAAGTACTTTGTTATTAAAGTAAAAATTGAGCCGGACGTGGAAATGTGAATTTTTTTGTTGTTTGTGTGAAGACAGGTCCACAGGATCAGGTCACCAGGCCCCCTACTCAAAGTTTCACATTAGTTTTGTTGCACTGGAGACGATCTGATTCGTATATCATAAAGAAATAAAAACATATGGTAATAAAAATATATGGTTTACTCTTATGAGGGAATGAACATGTGTGGGCGAGAATGGAGAATGGTTGGAGAGATGACTGCGGACTGTTCCAAATATTAAATTTTTTATTTCTCTTAGCATATTTGTAAAAACACATTTTAAACGTCTAATATATGTATAGCAATAACTAGATGAGGTCGGCGTTTCCTATATGAGTACTCTGAGAAACAAGTCCGAAACAAACTCAGAAGTAACAGACTCTTCAAGCCCAGACATAATGGTTGGGCAGATGATGTTAAAGTGGATAATTTAGCACAAATTAATCCAATCCAAATCCCTTGTTATTGTTTTCTGTTATCTTGCAAATGGAATGACCAACCAGAGACCAATATATTTCATCCACTGCGATCATTAGGAACGGCCTCGATTGTCAGTTTTCAAAGACTATCAGGAAAGTAGTGACCAGCCTGAGTAAAGTCCACGTTGGACTTTAATCAGGCTGGTCACTACTGTTCGACGGACTGTGGACCAGTCTTCCACAAATAATTATGAAATTGTGTCTGTAGACTTTTAAATACTTAATCTGTAATTTGTGGAAAGAAGCAAATAAAATTATTATAATAATATAATTATTAATCACCGTAGTCTAGATTTTCCTTCGTGCCGTGAGTTCTAACAAACCCTTTAGCACAATGTTATCTGATATCATATTAAATACGTGTGTTCAGAATTGAGTAGATTATACGGAGGAGTTAACTATTTGTAAGTTAATTTAGATAAAATCGAAATGTGATGAGTTAACGATTAAAAACTGCTCACTGCAGCAGTTGGTTTGTAAATTTTTACGATACAAAATGTCCAAGGACACCTTGCGTTGACCAGGCATCTTTTATAAGTGGACATAAATCTCACGGGAAGAAAGGGGGCTCTGTTTTCTCAGCTGGGAACAAAGCAGCCCAGCAGGTTTGGATCAAAGGGGAGGAAATCAACGGAATGCATCAATCTGCAACACGTTTGTGTGCAAGTGCACGCATGTGTTTATGTGTAGGCTCTCGTTTCACTAATAACTCACTAAATATAATAAATAGTAAGGGATGATACGATCGAAGATGGTGCTAAGCAAGCAAGAAATAACCTATTCTAGAAGTCTAGCCTATTCACTCGAGTTTTGAAAACACCAAGGTTATAATTTTCTTAACTTCATTTGAAGAGTGTCCACGGAGTTTCTTGGCCGTTGTTCTCTATAGGAATCTACTAGGGTTTGTACTGGGTGGATCAGCGTACACCCGTCCGCCATGCGGCAAAATTGTTTGCAAATTGATATACAATCCACTGACAGTAAAAATAACAGTTGTTCTTTTACCTCTGATTCTGACTTTAGATCAGAATCACGGATCTATAAAGACGTTGTAATAAGGTTGCTGCCATCGCCAAGTCTGTCAAATCACAGTGATCTTTATAATTGTTGTTGATAAGGTTGCGAATGGGTTGCTGGTAAACAACTGTGAACGGACTGAATATTATCCCCGTCGATTCACCAAACGTAATAGATTATTCACTCACATAATCAAATAACTAATTTAAGAATTTAATAAAAAAAGTATACAAAAAGGGTACATAGTTTTTGAGTAATGAGCGTTGTAACGGGCAGACCGAGAGACGTTGAAGACGTTTCATCTTTCTTACTGACCGACTCCTTGACAATCAATTCAAAAGTTCTTGTGAATGGTTTTAATAAAATAAATGCATCGAGTTTTAGTTCTCAGGCAATAATTTTCAAGAAACTTAGGCTCTGGCAGGGAGTTCCTCTATAATTACCTACGCACAGTGAACGTATTGCCCAAACGAATTAGGCTGAGAAAAGAGCGACCTCTGTCGGTGCCAATGAAATTGTTTTATTTGGAGTTGCTATGGAAACTAAGTGCGTTGGACATACCACTTCCGTATTTTATTACTAGATGTCACTGAAGTGCGTGTTTTTCAGGAGGCTGACAGTACTTTCGCTAAAGAGTTTTTCCAGAATGTTATGTTCGTCGATGTTTTTTTTTGCATTTCGCCGGGTTTCCTTAAGCTTGATCGGAAGATCTTGGTATGACATTGTTTGAAGATTTGACTACGTCGCTAGTAGTATAAAATATATATTTAAGTAATCATTACAATGGTCATATTAAAGAACACTTTTCGAAAGTCTGGCGTCAGGTGCAAATAATGAGAAAGAAAAGTCAACCAACCATAAGAAAGTAAACCAGTTACTTCATTTTTTGTCATTTCATTGAGGTGGTTGTTTTAATCATCCTATCGAGTCATCGATAATGACTTCAAAATAGTGTAAAATACACTATTTTTAAGTCAGTCACTATTTTCAAACAGAATCAAACCGCGGAAGACGCTTTCATGCTTTGTAAGTGTTGGCATAAAATACATAGATAGAAAACAATTATATAGAATACAGCTGTATTAGTTTTCCAGCCAAATAACTTTCAGGGCATCTCGACGTCTACTTGAAAACGAAACTCACAATCAATGTGACATTAACTTCAGTAGCAATAATATTAATTGGACGATCCAATTCTCCTAATTTAGTTTGAAACATGACATTTATTTGCTCGTAGCATAAAATTAAATACACAAAACAGTATTTTTTACAAGGCATCTAATTATGACTTGTTTTAAAGAGAACAGAGCGTTTGAAAATAAACTTTTTCATTTCGTTTTAATACTCGTTTTAATGATGGTTGTTTCTTGACAAATTGAACAAAAATACAAAGTTCTTTTCAAGCCTCATACTCGTTTTTCTGTACCCCTCTTTAAATACATGCATATAATTATTATTGTTGTAATTTTTAGACTTAGGTAAGGTTTATAAATCTTTACATATATTATTAAATAACTGTTCGTGCACGACGTAGATGGTTTTAAAAGACATTGCAACGCATTAGCTAGTTTTGTATATATCTTCCCTGTAAATAGGGAATGTATATTGTGTTTGTAATATTTTCTGTGTAGGCTTGGTTTTAACAATCGGCTTGTAAACAGCACAATCGAGGTGACTAGCTACTTCTGAACACTAAACGTAAAAGCTGAAAGTATCTTAAAGACAAAATAAAACTGAAAACAAAGTTTTATTAGTACCGACCATAACATTAAAACAGCCTGAAAAAGCCTTTACGTAATGAACGAAATGTTTCAATTATGTACCGACGCACTTCGCCCTCGCTGATGCATTCTCGCAGCACAACTTACTAGGGACTGAAAAACTATTGATCCATATTGAATTCGACAGCTCTCTAATAGGTTCAAGTATATGAAAATGGATTAAAAATACAAGTTAAACAGATATGCCCATCAAATTAGCCAGATCCTGGTTACGCAACTAGTAGACGCGAGAGTCGTGCATTCAATTATCATAAAGCTCTTGACGTTAATTGGCTAGAAGCAATAGAGGCGTATTTTGGATATCATTCAGGACGGAAAGTTCACATTGGTTCGGTCACTAATAATGGATGCGTCGGATGGAAAGAGCGGTGAGGGGAAGCCTATCGCATTAGCGTTCGCGGTGGACGGTGGTTGTCGGGCTTTCAAGCTTTCAATTAGTATCAAATTCGTGACGTGTGTTTGTAAAAGAACTACTAGAGGTGGTCCTTCGTGTTTTTTTTTTAAATGTCTGTTGAGCCACAGTTAAAGAGACGCTATGTGGTGGCCACCGCTCTTCTAGGAAACTGTAGCTTTAATGATTATTATTCTCTATATCCACAAGATGCGGTGCACCGTGCAAAGCAATGAAGCATAGTTGATGTGATTTTATTATGATTGCAAGCGTGCGACGTCTCTCCATGATTTTATAGCAGCTCAATTATTATTCCTCCGAAAAAGTAGAAATAGAACAAAAGCACATCGACGATGTCATGGCGGGCCGACCTCGCTAATTGAAGCTCTTGAAACTGGATGTCCTTGAATGAAGTACCCACAATCACAATATAAATATGGACAGTACGAAAACTACGAACAAACGTTCGAAACGGCACACTCACACAGAGGCGCACATAGACGAGACTCCAAAGCGAACGTCGCGGTGCTCTCAGTCGCGGGTGACAAGACGAGTGGTCGCGGAAATTTTAAATTTTTGCCAAAGCCGCGGGTGCTAAATCCGATAATGAAGTGAAAATGAAAACCCAAGATGGCGGCTGGAAGAGTTTTCAAACTTTTCGTCATTGTTCGCTTTTCGAGGGAATCCTAGATTGCGGCTGCGAAAATGAGCAAATTGTTCGTCATGGGTGTAGCTCTCGTGGTAAAAAAAAACACACTCTATTGGCTGGATTGTGCGTGATCCTAAACGATTCATTTTGAGTCAAAATCATACATTCAACCCGCAGCCCAAAAAGAATTTATTTCTCAAAAAGAACCAGTTCTAAATAATACATTGGTCTACATTTTAATGAAATCACCGCTGGCTGTTACAGACTGCTTTGGGTTCATTCTGAGCGATGGATTTGCAATTATTTTTAATCCTCATCTCCATACATGCACTCCGACTATTGTGTAAGGCTATTGCGAATGGATCATTATTTTGATTCGAACGTTGTTATTACGTACTTCGTCCAATTTATCATTCCGATGAAAACAGATTTATTGGAAATTTCTACTATGTTTAAAAATAAATTGAGCGTCGTAAATTGAGCCGGTATTTAATTATAAGGTTGTCTGGAAATAATTGGTTTGCAGAAATTGCATTTTACTGGCAGATATTTTTATCTACGTTTTTATTGGAGCCTAAATTCGCACCGACATCGACACTGTAATAGCAAAGTATATAGGTGGGTACTTATCGTCTGTTCCAAAAGTACAACAGTATAAAAATTACTACTAACTATATCTTGATATAAAAACATTAAACAATAACCGAAAACTAAGTACCTCACTACTATTCCCACAAGTACCTCATGAGAGTGTAAACAAATTATGTTCAGGTTAAATTCTTACGTATTCACTCACTGGAGGGAGTTAGTAAAACATTCATCTATGTCAATAAGGTATAAACTTTATATCTCGCCAATTACATTATTGAGTTTTTCATCGACAAAATAAAACAAGTTACTTTTCACACCTGCGAGATATAAAAACGAATTCGATTTCAGTTATTTTCAGACAAACTTTCAGTTGAGGTTCCAAATTTTAATCAAATTATTGACCAGCGGGTTATAATTTAATTTATAACAATGTTTTCACCCGGCTAGACCTAATGACTATATATAAGTTAGGTTTGCATGACATTTGATATTTATGTTTTAATAGCAGGTGGTGTGAAAATTATGGTTATAAAAATTAACCTGTATTGCCAAATTGAAAACATGTTTGAGGTGAATTAAAATTAGAATTTCTGTATGTATTCTATATTAACATCAAATCACACACATTGTAGGTAGCACTACAAATTGTCATCCACAGATACGTTTTCCAAACCCTTTGTTTATACATTGTCATGAGGTATTTATGGGAACAGTAATAAGGCAATTATTTTGCGGTGACCTGAATTATCTGTCAAAGGCCCCTATTAATAGGAAATAATGTGCGAGGGCAAAATGCACTTCCGCTTTTTACCTAAGCCAGTTGTGCAGGAGGAAATGACCTCAAATAATTGAGGGGTAGACTGACAGCGAGTGGTTGGAAACATACACTAAGATATACCAAAAAAAAACACAAAATTAGTGGGCAGTTCTTTGATTCAAGAGCGATTTTCGCGTGGCTGAAATGAAAATATTTTTAGCTTGAAAAGTGAGCTTGTTTCGAATCTTAGTTTTTTCATATTTTATTTATTTAAATACCTTCAGTGTGTTATGTTTTTGAAATCGTCTCTTCAATCGCATTATTTTATTATTTTGTTTTTTTCTTATTGACGTCTAAAATCCGCCATTTCGATTTTTATAAAAACAAAACCTTCGCGCGATCCAGACGAGTCAATAGACAACTCATGTATTCAAATTGATCCGGCCGTTAGGATGCCTCGAGGGTATTAAAAATTCCAAATACATAAATACGTTGTGTACGAATGAAAAACAATACCCTGATTTTTAACAGTTTCATAAACTCCTAATTCAATAATAAAATTGGTTATTACGAGTATTACCTCGCCGTCGCCTAGACGGTGCGAAAAATAGGGTTCGCATCCTCCTCGGGGATAAATGGGCATTCGTCTTGGGCGAGCGTTATTCTAAAAAACTAAACTTATAGTGACTTAAACATCGTTATTTTTAAAAATTTCATTCTATTTTGATAAGTTGTGATCAGATGAAGACATTTTCTTTTCCTCAACTATATTACTGCGCTATAAGGATTTTAAACTTTATCACCTTGATCTTAAGTCTACTGTTTCGAAAGTCTACATCGCCTAACTAAGATAAATTCAGTCTGAAAAGTGCAATATCTTGCTGATGCACTTTTCTTGTTTATGAATCAGACCATATTATTGGATGAAATTATTGGAGTTATTATAGTTGAAGATTTGTTGATCATTTTCCCACTAGCTGTATAGACGGATCAATTTACTATTTTTAATCCCCGTTGGAAAAAGAGGGCTGCAGATCAACGTGCGGAAATGTGTGTCTGTCTGCAGCGTCATAGCTCCCTAACGGCTGTTTTTTTTGTTTTGTTTGCAAGGTGAGTTGATCGAGAGTGTTCTTAAGATGTTTTGTTTTCTATTTACTTTGAGATTGTTGGTTTTGTTATAAGTATGGGTCATAATTATAAGAAAAGTTACGGAAAGTTTTCTTCATGAGACTAGTCTATTGTCTTCATAGTGCCGATTTCACCAATGTTACTGAACGCGTTCAGCACATCTAAAACGCGTACAAGAGCTGTCTGTATAAGGACACTGACAACTCTTAAACGTAGTTTATGTGCTGATCACGTTCAGTTTCATTGGTGAAATCCTGTAGGGACTTGAGAACATATAAATTTAGCTTCATTTTCGTGAAATGTTCTTTGTGTTGGCTTGGGACTACTTGTAGAAACTTTACTAAAACGACCTCATAATCCATAAAGTTTAGGGTCAGCACGCAAAAGCAATCTCTTAATTGGTTACAGTCGAATAATTTAAAAGTTAATTTAAAAAGACGTATATGCCGGTTAATATAAGTCACAGTGGACATTCATTTACAAAACCAGATACTACAAAGTTTTGAGGGTTAGTAATAGACAGTCAACTTACGTGGAAACCGCATGTTGAAGAAATTATTAAAAAAACTTAACAGTTTGGCTTTTGCTCTTCAAAAGCTGTCCTTTGTGAACCGTGACGCCGTGCTTATTATACACTCGTATTATGCATTCAGTTAAAAAACCAGATACTACAAAGTTTTGAGGGTTAGTAATAGACAGTCAACTTACGTGAACACCGCCTGTTGAAGAAATGATTAAAAACTTAACAGTTTTGCTTTTGCTCTTCAAAAACTGTCCTTTGTGAACCGTGATGCCGTTCTTATTATACACTCGTATTATGCATTCAGTTAAAAAACCAGATACTACAAAGTTTTGAGGGTTAGTAATAGACAGTCAACTTACGTGAACACCGCCTGTTGAAGAAATTATTAAAAACTTAACAGTTTTGCTTTTGCTCTTCAAAAGCTATCCTTTGTGAACCGTGACGCCGTGCTTATTATATTATGCATAGCTACGTAGAATGAGTTCTTAGATACGGAGTCGTTTTCTGGGGTAACTCGACAGACAATAATGACGTTTAAATCGTTATGCGTACGTGCTATATGTAATCTACACTGAAGGAACAATTGTAAACCGTATTTTGAATTCTTGAAGCTTCTAACATTGCAGTCATTATACATCTTTGAGTTGGCAGTGTTTGTTAAGACAAACCCACAGCTTTTCTAAATAAGAGCCCCATCTGATCCACGGTTAAGGAAAAGGGATTCGAACAATCTTGTGTTGATCGCAGTAAAACAGCCCTCCTACGTAAAAGTATTTATCGAATGGCTCCAGTTACTTTCAATAAAATTCCACGATAGATAAAAAATCTTAATAATATTATGTTTAAAAAGAAACTGAAACAGTTTTTAATGCATAAATGTTGCTACTCCACAGAAAAGTTTATAAAAAAAAAAAAAAAAAATCGGATAAGCAACATCCTTAAGGGTTAGTAACTTATACCTATGTTAGTAAACTTAAAAACTATTTATTGACTAGGCTGTTGTTCGAGATACATCGTCGAACAACATCACCTAACAAAGGAGAATCATACCTCCCCGCTATTGTCTTCAGGATGGAGTTGGAGCTCTCCCGCACTCTGCAGAGCAAAGAAGCAGATTTATGTCTGACGATGGCGTGGAAGCTATCGACGTGTGCTTGTGCAAACATACCTGATGCACTGCAGAAACGGGGCAGCCCCATCAGCATCCTGAACCCATTATTATACTGGACCCGTAGGGCGCTGATAGCCCGCCGAGAATAGTTGGTCCACAGACTGCAAGTGTAAAACACTTGGCAATAAGCTTTGAAAAGAGTTATTTTAAATACCTTGCTACAACGTGCAAACCTGCGAGCCAACATATTACATCGGACTGCCAGCGCCCTACGTTCCCTCTCAATATCCACTTGGTCATCAAGGTCGTCGGTTACATAATGCCCCAAGTACTTGAACTGGTACACTCGCAATATGTCATTCCCATTAAGTAATCGGGGGTACATACTCAGGACATTTAGCACCGCCAGCCTTAAAGACCAAGAACTCTTTTCTTAACGTTATATATTAGGCCATGTTCACGAGCATAGCCCTAAAATATGGAGGACACCACTGATATTTAGATAATTATAAGTCGGTGCGCTTGCCAAAACCCGTATGTGGATTTTATCAACTTTTCAGGAGGAAAAAACCGTTTTATCTGAGAACAAAGTTTTAAGAAAACCCTAAAAACACAGAATGCTGGCAAAGTACTCGTATTTAGTATATATATTTTTACACTCTAAAAATGATTTCGTACCCACAATGTACGCCCAAAATATTTTTATATATTTTTCGTGCACATATCAGATTTTGTTTGGTCGTGCAAGAAACAGTATGTTTTAAAACGCACATACAGGTTTTTTTTTAAGTTTTGTTGGATTGTTTTTTGGCTGTGTGCTAAGAAAAAAAATGTGATTCACTATATTTTTATAAAACAAGTATGTAGTACCTACTTACAAAATAATGAGTAGCTATAAAAAACATTTATAAAATAACAACAAATTTTATCATTAATCATGCCGAAGATTGTCATAGAACCAATGGTTATCCCTATGCAAGTACTATTTTAGAGCCTGTCAATCAACGAACTCAGCCTATCGCAGTTGACTGCTGGGCAAAGGCGTCTCCCAGGCTGCGCCACAACGCCGTGTCCTCCGCCGTACACATTCAGTCTGTCCCAGCTACTTTCTTAAGGTAGTCGGTCGACCTAGCTGGGTAGTTTTCTACGCTATGCTTGCCAATACGCGTTCTCCACTCCAGGACTCGTTTGCTCCACCGGCCATCGGTCCTTCGACAAACATGGCCAGCCCACTGCCACTTCAATTTACTTTGCCAACTATGTCGGTAACACTGGTTCTATTCCGGATAGTTTTGTTTCTGATTTTATACTTCCATGAAACTCCGAGCATAGCCCGCTCCATAGCGCGCTGAGCGACCTTAAATTTGTGGACCAGCTTTATTGCCAGTTTCCAAGTTTCGGCACCGTAGGTCATAACGGGCAGGACGCACTGGTTGAAAATCTGGTCTTCAAACATTGCGGAATAGGCGACGAGAAGTCTTCACGGAGTTTCCCAAACGCTAACCAACCCAACTGGATCCTTTTGTCTGCTTCTTCCTCCTGTTGTGTCTACCGAGCTGGATGACTAGTCCTAGGTAGACATACTCCTTCACAACTTCGAGCAGCGCCCCTTCGATGTGGATTGGACTCGGCAAGACGTGTGAATTGGACTCGGCAAGACGTGTGAATTGGACTCGGCAAGACGTGTGAATTGGACTCGGCAAGACGTGTGAATTGGACTCGGCAAGACGTGTGAATTGGACTCGGAAAGACGTGTGAATTTGACATGGCTTTCGTCTTGTTAAAATTTATGTCGATGCCGAGGCTCTATTTAGGCTGTGCAACATCGTCTTACTGTTCCAGCGTCTCTTACATTACAACGATGTCATCGGCAGCGAAGGTGTGAGATGTACTCTCCTTTCACGTTGCTCCCTTTCACCGGCTTCATAAGGTCCATAACTCATTTGTTGGGCTTGGTATAACCTTTTATAACAAGTTGCCCTCTTCTTTACTAGATTTACCTTTTAATGCGTTTAAGGCCCAAGTAAAATCCAACCTTTGTTCAAAGGCATATTATTCCATTAACGACTACATAAACGATAAGAACTGTTGGTCGCTGTGATTAACTCAAGACAATGTTCGTGTTCTTTCTCCAGAATCAGCTTACTAACTGACAGGGTATATGAGTTCATATATTTTTTTAATTTTTTATTTGACGGTATAAGTCAATTATTTTGATGTCTTCATTTATTATTGACATGATCTACTCATTACAATGTTTTTAATGAGCTGTATTGCAATATATGGTTAGCTAGCGACCTCGACAATTGATAATATTATTCTTGCCTGAGCAACCAACAGCAGGTTCGTCATGCTCCCTTAGATGTCACTGCTTGCGGTAGCGTCGGGGGTCGGGTTTCCTCCTTCCCTCAAATATGGCGAGGGGGGTAATGGCTGACCTTTGCGTTATGCTCGTGAACGGGTGCTGCTTGTGGTGACTGGTCGTCTTGCTGCCTTTGGTTTTATCATTGTTAGAGTAATTGTTCTGTTGATTTATTTTACTTTGATGGTCCTAGTTTATCATTTATTTATTTTATTTGTTTGTATAATAATTCCAGTATTGCATATGTAAGCTGCCATGCCCTTTAGGCCCGAAGGCTTTATTTATGTATTTGTGTTATTTACATGCAATTTTTTTTCTTTTTTTTTGTCATTGGCGTTTCGGTAATTACTTGCAATTGTTTAGAATCAAGTTCTTCTAACCGAACAGACAGCTGTGCTGCTGGGGAGTTTGTTGCGCCACTTCTTCTTCCCAGCTAAAGCACTAGGAAGTGGTGAAGGGCGGGCTTTTTGGGGGACTGTCTTATGTAATTTTGACGTTCGAAAAGTGCTGATTCTCAGCCTAATTTGAATAAATGACTTTTGATTTTGATTTTGATTTTGTTGTTTGGAATTCGTTCGGTTTTGAATATTAGGTTCACATAAAAAAAACATCGCAAAAAAACACTTATAAGTTTTGTTAAATCAAGGTAGGTACAGTGGGAATTTTCACATTATTGTTGTGGCAATAGATGTGGCTAAATTTGATTTTAACATTGATGAAGTAAATCGAATTAAAAAAAAAACATACGGGTTTTGGCAAGCGCACCGACGTAATATTACATGTAAGTTAATTTTCTCCTCATTGGTTTAGATGTTGTTAAAATGGCTGTTTCTTTTGTTTTCAATGTAGATTTAAGTATGTATATTCTGAGTTACTCTGTCGTGCTCTTGTTCTTACATCTAGATTACTATAATGTTGACATTGGTAATTACAGTACGTAAGGAATTATGTGTTATTTTGTAAGTAATTGAGTTATTTTATTTGAAATGAGAGTACAACATTTACATATTTATCTACATATTATAAAATAAAAACGTTTCTTGTACGTGTCCGCTCATATGGAGGTGTGACCTCCATATGACCACTTGATCCCACCCTCGGTTACACTCACTCATCATTTACCAGCTACCGTGCCAATGCGAATACCTTCGTCTATTGAGGATTCCTGAATGCCCCGTCCGAAACCACAACCAAACAATCCACTACAATATTTAATTAATTAAAGGCAAACATTATTTAAATCATAGTGTACAAATCGTTGACGGCGTAATTTAAATACCAAATCCATGTGGAATTCCAATAAATCCATCATAGACTGCACCAGTTCAGGTATTTGGTATTTTCATCGTTCACTGATCAAACTATTACTACTAGAAATGTTTCATAATATGAGCGATATCAGTGATGGGAGCATGTTTCAATGAAAATTGTGGGGATTTCGACAAAGAGCTATTGTCGAAATATCAAATATACAATATCCCGTCAACGTTGTGATGGGTTGATTTCGCATCGCAGAATGATTTAAATTAAAACACTGGAAGCTCAAAGGACTGTACGAATATTGTTTAGATCCTGTATGCAAAAAAGGGTGCACGTTGTACCTACGAATCGGGCACATTTTGGCATTGTTTAACCTTGCACAAAATCGACTGACTTGGAACAACTTTGTTCATTGTTTGTGAGAAAAAGAAAAATGATATAAACATTTTTTTTGTCACTTGTTTTTTGTCGTGTTTTGTTTAATAGTTTTTTTGTTCTGAAAACTATTTTTCAAATAAACTAAATATTCATAGAAAATCACTAATATTCGCAACTAGTTGACGTTGGCTGACGTTTGATCGTCTATTTACGTGAAACTACTTTTGATTTTGAACATTATAACATCAGTATGGGCTACTTTCACGTTGCTGGACCACTTTTTTCAACTTCGATACAAACACGATTCGACACAAAATATTGCAGCATAATGTTTTAAAAATCAAGTTTTCGAAAAAAAAACCCTCTCGGTATTTTTTTCCTATTATTTAGCAAATCATATAAAGAAATATAAAAACCATGCATTAATCTTCAGCTATCCTTGAAATAAAATACAATCTCTTCATTTAGTAAATCAAAGGCAAAAATAAACTATATTTTCGAGAGCGCACAAGGGAAGAAATATTAATGGGTGCTGTGACAGAGAAGAAGACTTTATCGCCACGAGAACTATATTCACACATACTCACAGAGATTACGTTTCAATTATTTCAAACCCTATCACAATTAGATAGAAATTGACAAGAGAGGGCTGAATATATTGAAGTTTTTAATTTTGTCAGTCGGTATTATGCACGTCCGGGGTACACTTACAAAAGTGACAATTCAACAACATTGCAATAATTAAAAACATTATAAGCAAAAATATTTGCAGAATGGTAAAAACAATCCTAAATCCATCAAAATGCTTCAGTTGGTGATTGAAAGTGTGTTCCATGCCATCTCTTTGAAAAACATCGATATCGTTCTAAAGGTAAGGCCTTCACTCAGCGGCGGCATACTTCTGATAGCCACAGTCTGGCGGTCAAGCAAATCATGAGTTATCCCTAAACTGTGGTTTTCAGTTACTACAGTATCAGTCCCCCACTTATGTAAACCTAGTTTTGAAGCGTTTCGTTTCCGATACAATATTTTCTTTTAAAAGGCGTCTTTGGAAATTATCGCACGATTTCTTACTTCAATTGCTTCGAAAAACACTCGGTTGTAAAACCTTTTCCAGAACTTTCCACTCGACCAGGGTTTCATTCTCGATAAACCCTCTCTAATGTGCACCTCTGCAAGTGAGTTAACAACCTCTTGTCATTTTCGGTTAGTAAGTAAGTATTTTAATTGTATAGAATGTAGTACATAATATACCATTATGAACTAGCAGCGCCCCGCGGTTTCACCAGCTAAGTCTCGCTAAAAAGTATCATATGTCCTAATCCAGGTCATGGTCTACTCATTTGCCGAATTTCATCTAAATCCGTTCAGCCGGTTTAGCATGAGAGCGTAACAAACAAACCTAAAATAATCAAATCTTTTGTTCTAGCTTCTGCCCGTTCCGTGGTTTAGACGTGAAAAGGTAACATGCTGACAGACACAGTTACTTTCGAATTTATAATAAATTCGTATGGAAATAAGGATATAGGTTTAGGTAAAGTATGTTACAGATATTTTTAGGGAAGGCAAATTCCGCCATAATACAAATGATTAAAAACGTAGGTATTCTTGACAGCTTATTAAAATGGCACGTAAATACATCAATACTTTATACAAAACAATAATACATTTTATAAACACACACCTGTCCAGTGGTCGTTGGCGTCTGTTTGCCCAGAACCTTTCTAATGAACTACTGTATCGTGTGTGTTAAATTTAAATTGGATTTTCCTTTTCGTTCATATGCTTCTTAATGCTTAAACCTAAATAATATTTAACAGGTTCACTGTCCAGGCTCCAGAGTGGGAATGGTCCATAAGTCCAGTTATGTTTTTATTTAAAGTCTGTGTCCTGCCAAGTCCGCATTTAATATGAGACTTTCTCCTTACGTCCACAGTATCAGATGGCTTAGAAATTGTACGGGCGAACATACCACATACGGTCTGTGGACTGATATGGAAGTCTCTCTACAGACCGTATGTGGTCTGTGGACAGTGAACCTGTTAAAATTGTTGATAATTTGTTTATTACTGTAGCTACAGGTAACATACTTTATCTATCTTACTCAAGGGCGGAACCAGGGGGAGGGGCAAGGGGTCATGGCCCCCCCAGACGGTTCAAGTAAAACAAAGAACGCCAAAAATCATTAAAACTTCTTTTAGTTACACGAAATCGACTTCGACGTCTTAGTAGCCTCTTAACTTAAAGTCGAAAGAAAACCTAACCTATCCCACGAGGCGGGATGGTAATTTTTTTTGTATTTTTTTATAATTCTCTATAAAACTTTTCTACATATCGTGACAACGTAACTCCTATAACAGTGTGTATTTTCAAAAGAAAATCGGTCCCATTCCTTTGGCCCCCCCCTATAAATAAATCCTGGATCCGCCCTTGATCTTATTTTATCTATTTCCATGCCATCATTACATAGCGGGATGTGTCTATGCACTCAAATTTGGTGTTTTATCTTTAGTACCTACCACATTGTACGCGAATAAACGATTTTGTTTTGATTGATTCATTATTTTAACTTGACGGAAAAAGAACGCCTATAAAACAACGTACAGCAACAATACTCATTAGGACACAATGCACCGAGTCGCGTGTAGGTGAAAGGTGTTTACCATAATGAAGTGGTAGTTCTGAAAATTATTAAAACCGAGTTTAATAATTATCATATTTCCAACAATGTGTTTGTGTTAGTTTAATACTTGCTGAGTAAATCGGTGGTAAGTACATACCTTTTGGAAGGCTCGACTAGAAATTATTCTATTTAATTGTAAATTTTGATGTTAAGTTTATAAAGTGCCCTAGAAGTGCTTTTTGAAATAAAACTTCGACATAGTTTCAGTACCTGACAAAGTAAAAATAGAACATCCGCCCTGCATAATGGGGCACAGGCTGCAAAGGGGTGGACTGACGTTGTGTGGGTGTGCAAACATTAAGGTGGTGGAGGAGAAGGTGCAGGTACTAGGCATTTGTCTTAAATAATAGCTTCTCATGTAAAACACACATTACATACTTAAGTGACAAGTACAGCAACTTTGAACATGGTCTACTATGCACTGGTGGACTAATCCTTTTCCTATGGTAGTGATTACGAAGACTAAATTGTGGAATGTAGAATGCTGCCGGTTTTCAGTTGCTTTAGGAAAGCAAAAGATCTCAAAGAAACAATTATGATTAAAGATTTGTAGTGCCCACTTGTAACACTATATCAAGGTGAAAGGTGATTTTACTTATTTAAACCAACTATTTTTACATTAAAAGTCGACAGTGATGCGGAGGAACTTTACGTCTACTTATTTTAATTGCTGAATCCTTTTTGTTAGTTATGTAAGGGCTCATTTTACCAAAGTTTACCAAAATATTTTTGTCAAGGCCTCAATGTAGAAAAGATCAAAAATCTTGTACGTCAGTTTGTCTGTTTGTCTGTCTGTCTCCGGCCGGGTTTTGTTGACGGAAGAATTAACAAAATGACAGTTGAAAAAAGGAAATCTGTCATTTTGTCTATTCTTTTATCGACAAAACTGGTTTCAATGGTCATGGTACGCGTGCTGCTCAATATAATTGCTTGATTTATTGAATGTACCTATGAATGGTTCAGCGTAGGATTGGTGAAAAAGTGTTCAAAATACCTTATGTTTATGTACTAAAAAAGGAGCTGCGTCTGCCAACAAACTGCTTTGCAGTTTGGCAGAGGTTTTGTAAGATTATTATGTCTGTGAATAAATTGTATTTACATTTTTTCTGTTAAAAATTCATCGTTAGGTAACTCTTTGTTTCGGCAGTTTTCCAGAAAGAAATCACAGTGTTTTAGATAATACATAACTAAGTAACTTTTCAAGTCGAAAATAATCGTAACTAGATGAGGTGGATGGCGGTGACTCTCTTATGAATTGGTTCATTGGAGGCAAGCACACACCATTATAAAAAAACATCTCCTAACATCTCAAGCAAGCAATAACAACCGAACGCGTCATTATAACCTAACATCTCAAAATTTACGTACGAGTTAGTAGCTCCATATTATTCTCGGTGGCAATTACCGACAGCTACAGTATTTTTATCTCACAAACAAGAACTGTCACCAAGTGTACAAACACGCCGAGAATGTGTGTGTAAGCTCATTAGACAATGGCCAAGTCGGAAGTGTGTGTTTGTTATGTGCTGACGCTACTCGTCTTAACGACGTGTTTGTACACTTGGTTACCACAAATAAAGCGCGTGTCGATGATCGATATCGATCATTAAGCAATTAGAGAAAACGTCAACGAATTCAAAGGATTTCGCATGAATACCCGAATTAAGTGAATATTCCAACGAAATTCAGTCAAAAATTAAAGTGTGTTTTCTTCAACAACCTCTATAAAATGCAATTCAATTTAAGATTTCTTGAGAAGGGTGACGAGGTTGTATAAAAAAGCACCAGACTTAAGCCGTCGATAATGATGCAAAATTACCCTGTGAATTGGCCACTCATTTCACTGTCACAGGACCATTTTACTTTTCGTTCGTGAACAATAACTGATCAAAAATAACGGTCGGAATGACCAAAATCTTTTAAATAATTTGAGTTAGAGTCGCATTAATGTGGGAAACATTCGATTAAAATACTGATATAATAAAATTTTGATATTGCATCCGATTTTCTGACGATTACTGACACGGCCATATTATTGTATCCGTTTGCTCGGCACAAGAATTTTTAGGCTCATAACATTCCTTAAGATGCAAACTTTCTTCGATTGGGACTTTTTCTTGTCTGACCAGATTAACAGCCAATGTGAGACGCAAACTAAATATTATTTATATTTTTTGTGTTAACCTCTTAATGCATTCTTTTTTTATTTATTGGTTCACCAACGATTGTTCACACAAGTTCTATGCTAAACATTCCATGCAAAAGTGTATGCAACAGTGCAACAATCACTTAAAGGTAAATTCCTCATATATTTTTAATTAACTATTGTCGGCCAATTTTTCCATTGTGTCTCTTTAGGTTCTGGTAGTGCTTTGTCTACTCTTGACAACGACAACAGAATCACTGTTCTAGTTAAACATGTTTTTCGCTTAACAAATCGGAATTTTTAAACTTAGCGAAAAAGATAGTACAAAAGAGAAAATTGGTACAAATATGAGCTATCTTTTGTATATCCAGCCATTACTCTAACAAGTAATTAACGAAGTAATAGGTTTTTTTGTCGTGTAGAAATTTTGACCAGTACATCAAACACGTAAACACATCAAACTAATGAAAGAATAATGGTTCGAAAATCGGCGCTCAAACTGTAGAACCAGAAAAAAACTTCGTAGGTAGGTAATCTCCTACCTTTATAAAACGCACCAAGTTCTATCACAGAGTACTTAGGTATTATCAGCTATAGTATTTCCATAATCATCAGTCTACATCAGTCCACTGCAGGAGATAAGCCTTACCGATTGCAAGCTCCTGAATATACTCGTAATTACTTTCGACGCCTACGCTCGTTAATTTACTTACATTTACCGAAGCAAGTTGCATCGTGGCGTATTAACGCGTAATATTTCAAAAGGCGCTTTATCCGGTCCATAAAAACCAATTTAAACATTTTCAATATTTTCAACATTGATGTCGGCTGAACTTCGTCCAAAACATATTTCAATGGACAATTAAAATAACATCAATTTTGATTATACGTGGAGTGCATGACTGCAACTTGATTAAAATGTCGAAACTGTACCATTCTCCGCGCGTCTCCAACTACTATAGTTATTGATTTGCGTATTTGCATACACAGTTTAGGTACCTACATATAATTAAGAGATAATCAAATAAGGAAAACATACCGTTCTAGTCTAGCAGTCTCGGAGTATGGCCAGCATCAACCTTTTCACCGCTGAACGAACTTCAGCCGATCAAGTGCAACCCTATGTGAACGGGATACGGTCGTTAATTAAACATAAATGTGCAACAGTCATCTACCCGTTCCGACGTTCACGGGGCGTTCGAAACCCACGGAATAGGAGACCTTACTAAGGGGTGACGTCTCGAAAGGTCATTGGTGTAGCGAAGAACACAGTAAATGAAAATCATTACTTTGTAAATTAGGAAATAATTGTAGGTGACTAGTCGAGAATACGAGTAGAAGTTTGTTCGCCAATGTTGAGTGTTACGAGATGGAATCGTGGATGAAGAAGAAGAAGTTAGTACGATCAGCTCGTGGGGTTCTGCTGAGTTGTCTTAAGTTCCTCTGAGTTTGTTTCGGCGTTTCTTCTCAGAGTAGTCAGATAGGAAATGCCGATCTCACCTAGTTTTTAAAATATTATTGACGTGTAAAAGTGTTTGTACAAACCTATTTACAGAAATAAAATCATTTATCATTTAACAAATAAAGAATTTACATTTTTTTAAACAGGTCAAAAATATAGTTCAAATTTGGATCAATATAACGCTTCACTACAACCCTCAAAAAACTGTCGGAGACATTATATTAATACAATCCGAAATTGAATGCAATATTTTGTAATAAAATTAAATCAAGCATTCGAGGCAGATACGTAGAAATGGGATCGTTACAGATTCCAGGGATTTTGTGGGGGTGGGTGGGAGTTGGGCGGTGGGTGGCGCAGCCCGTCGCCTGGTGCAACGGGGGTTCTATCATTCGAGCTCAGTTCCTAGAATGCCCGGGAAAATAGGGCCGACGGTAACTTATATACCGACACAACTATAGGATAGATAGATATTAAGGGTGTAAAAAGACCCGGCACTAAGCCGTCAACTACGTATTCTGTACATCAAACTAAATAACATAGAACAAAAATAAAAGCTGGAAATGGTATTTTAGTTTTAGTGTGAAAATCGTTGTTTGTCATTAGCGCGCAATGTAACGCACGCAAATCATTGTGCTTGTGCATGCAATAGTACAGGCGTCGTGGGGGTATTAAAGTTGTGTTTTTAAATAAAAAAAACTTCAACAAAAGTTGGTATTTTTAGTAATTTTGACCTTCACTATCTCCGTAACCAGAAGGTTATAAATACAATGACCTAATTGCTCTACAATAAAGGTCAAAATAGCACACACCTTTTACTAATTTCTACAGGCTTCAACTTATAACCTATGTAATGGCGGCTATTAAATGAAATTAAAGCCGTGTGTGTGTCCGACGAGATTTTCTTTTGGTTACGAACTTGCGCACTAACTTCGTCCCCAAATACACCCGTACAGAGAGGGTGAATTTTCGAAAGTCCTTTGAACTTCTGTTATGTAGGGAACTCGTGCGCAGAATTTACGGCCTTGCGTTGTCTGTGAATTTTAAGATTTTTATCAACTAAGTATGATTTTATTTTTAACTGGTTCATTACAATGTAAATATCTACTAAAAAACTATTTCTACACACGAGGTTGTTGTTTGAATTAATACATGTAGGTAGTTCAAATGAAATACGTTTATGATTTCTGGTCTAGTCTAATAAGTGAGTCAATGACACTATAGCATAATCAGCCAATACTGGTCCCACTGCTGGGACACAGGACTCCTCTAGGTGAGCGGGAGCGGGCGTGGGCTGATGTCACTTATCTTATATTATCTTCGATTTTTTCGGTTCTAGGACATGCGGGTTTCCTCACGATGTTCTACATCAACGTTTTGCGAGTCGTGGTGATTAAATACACAAAATAAAGCGCCTGCCTAGGTTCGAACAGCTAAAACCAGCACTATTATTATTATTATTTATTATTATTATTACATTTATTTAACAAGGAACATGACTCAAATATAATGTTAGTAACAATAGTTCTTAACAACTATGTTAGTAATACTAACCTACACACTTAACCTAACACTGCCCTATATATCAATGAGAACCCCTGCTACAAGCTCAACACCGATGTGGAAAGCTTGCAGCAGCGATTCACTATACTTATCAATAATGTCAGTTTCAGTAAAAGGTACTATTAACCATATAATGTCCTCTCCTATAATGTTCTTAATTTGACAACACTATGAGAAAACACTAATGACATGACTTGTGCGCGGAAACATGACTGTCTTGTGGTTATGCGTTACACAACACCATTGTTTTGCTTGCAGTAAGTACTCCCGGATTAGCTTCAAGACAGTGCTATAGGTACGCCAATTATCATTAGGTTCGTTCAAAACTAGAAAAAACTAGAGAAACTACACAATGTCAAGTCGCTGCTTGATTGTGTATGTGCTGCTTTATTGGCAAAAGGAATCAACAAAACGAAATTATTCAAAAGAAGACTAATGATAGACCAAGATGCAAGATGGCGTAGCAAATCTGAATATTTACTTTTATGGAGTATAAAGTTCTACCAACAACTATGTACTGAGGACCAAAAGGTTGTCTTTTTTTTATAGCTTCCACGTGTGGTGACACATAAGTTCTGGAGCACCTTTAACTTCTGGGGCACTTTGGACAGTAAGTCCTCAGCTTGATACTGTTCTTACCTAATTCGTGCTGAAACGCAAAATAAATGCACGACGCAGTTATCCAGGACCCAGCTTGCCCTGCTCACAAACCCTGTTTTGCAGTTTGCTTATGCAGGATCCCAGCATCCCAAGCTTGTTTTACAAACAATGCAGGCCTCATACCGCAGACTGTTTACACAACGTTTGAACTGATGATAGCAAAACGTGATTTCCGCCAAACTAACGGCTGTTAATCAAACTGCCAAACACGAAAAATTAACCACATGGATTGTTAAATATAATCCTTACATGGAGTGATGATGGAACTGTTTTTGAAGTGCACAAAGTTAATTAGTTTGACTGTAAGAACTTGCCGATGATGCAAAGAAAGAAATACATTAAAATTAAAATTGGAATAGGGAGTAAAAGCATAAAACGCATCATGGTGTCCACGGTCTTCGATTTTGAATTTTCTGTGACGATATAAAGCAGGTACATGGATAAAATAATTCCCCAATTGGTTCTGAGGACGTTTCAGCATCCTCCAACATATTTGAAGTTCTAGGGCTTTAACCTGTAAACGTTTTGGTTTCCAAACAAAACGGACAACAGCCACACAATAACGGCTGTCAAAACAGAAAGTGTTTTGTGACACCTTAATGTCCAATACTCGTGAGAGTGACAGATTTAAATGACGGGGGGGTTTATAATACGACGGAGCCGCTACATGAATATTGTTAGTCTATTTAACCCGCCACGGAAAAGAGAGATGTTATAAGTTAATGAAAGTTTAACGTGTAAATCTGTGTATATGTCTGCGATGTCTGATTTTGTTTGTTTTCTGTTTTGTTTGAAACGTGGACCTGATTGAGAGTGCTAATAGATTTAAAAAAATAAATCTGTTCAGCCGTTTTTAGAAAATTTGTTCGTGTCGGGGGTTTATTTATATTAAATTTATCTTGTCTTTGTTTTATTGTTAACATAACGGTTAACATACCCAAATTCATCGCATAAAAGTCGTATAAAAATCAGAGATCATAAATTCATTTCTTTAATGCAGTTTGGCCACTAATCTATTAGTGGGAATATAATGGAGTTGCAACGTGAATCGGCGCCGCCGGTGCCATTCTAAACTATTCGGGGCGAACTGCCAATTTAGAAGTAATTATCGATAAACATCCCTTGGCAGCGGTACATGACAGCGTAACAAAACCAACGGTAAGCGGACACTCTTCAAGTTTCATGTTTGTTACTTCGTTCAAATGGTCGCCTACAGGGTTGCACATACCTTTTTTGTATTTCAAATAGTTTAGTAGGTAATTGTATAGTACAAAAATTCGAATGAATTTTAAAATGAAGTGAATACCGCAGTCCATAGACCATGCAACAGTAATCCAATAAAGAAAAAATCTCTCGTACCTAAGTACGTATTTGCGCGTGGAATTTTATTTTACTTGATCAGTCTAGTTTGTTGCTCCAAAATTAATCTTATCTGATTTCGGTGTTATTTCAGTAATATTCTTATATCCACCATTCGTATTCTTCGAATTTTCTTTTAAGTTCTTTTAAAAATGTTTTTAATCGTCACAGATTATTCCAAACACATCGTTACAAATCGACTCTCCATTTTTGTCGCATAATTCTCAAAATGTTGAGCGTAAAGTATCATATTTTATGTAATAATAAAGGCAATTTAATCAACTAAAAAAATACCTAAAAGTATTCCACTGAGCCGTGTACTGTTTTTTTAAATTCAATTGATACTCCAAAATTACTTTTAATTTTGTGGTCGTACTTACGATTCAACTAACATCAAAAAATCTTCCGTTAGTTAATCGTTTTTTACCACGACGTAATACAAATTTCTTTTATTTTCCAATACGTAGACATTATATTAAAGTTGCATTAAGAGATTGTCTGAAAATCCTAAAACAGGTATTCAGTTACATGGGAAATGCAATGTCTTCAAGGTTCCCTTGGTCTTAACCCTTTCAACCCTTAATTGCTACCCCGTTATCTAGAAACAAAACTTTAATACTGTATTGGCATGTCAGAAGTACTGTGAGAGGGATTAATGATAGTATTGTTATTTTTTCATTGTTTTATGTTTTTACCTGAACTTAATAACTATTAAGAGTGGATTTTTGAGACAAAAAAAAATTTTGATCGTCATTCACACAAGACAATAGGTAATTTTCACAAAAACTTTTTTCGATGCCATTCAATCCTGTTTTGTAGAAGTCAGAAATTACGAAATAGTTTTCTTATAAGAAATTAGACTCCAAACTTACTTTTTATGATGGATATGGGTATGAAGGGACTGGATCCCACAATTTAGACGGGCAAAAAATATAAAAAGAATTGAACTTCGAATTTCGGAAGAATACGCGTTATTGAGAGCAGTGGTTGCCCAGTGGTAACGGCCGCGACTTACGAGTTGTAGGTCGTAGGTTCGAACCCAGACAGGCGCTTTACTTTGTTTAAATTATTTCATCACCACTGCTCTCAAAACGTTGAAGGAAAACATCGTGAGGAAACCGGCATGTCTTAGAACCAAAAAATCGAAGACATGTGACATCTACCAACCCGCACTGGGCCAGCGTGGTGGATTACGGCCCTCTCCCTCTCACAGAGAGGTGGCCTGTGTCCCAGAAGTGGCAACATAAAAGGCTGATTATGTACGCGTTATTATTTTATTTGCTTTGAGAACGGAATTTTAATAATCTTGTTACTTGTGATTTCTGACATTCAGAGAAAAATGGCCTCAAAAAATGTAGAACGTTCAGACTTTTATGAGAAAAGCTTTTTGTGATGTTAGACTTTTGTAGAGCCAAGCCTGTATGTTTTATTTTTTATTTGAATGTGTTTGTGCCTGAAATCATTGTTATTGGTTTTTACCCGTGTTTATTAAAGTTATTATACACGGTAAATATATTCAGGCTAGGTAAAGTCATGAGTCTTATGTAATTTATTCATTTATTTAACATGTATGCACAATGATAATCTATCTACTTGAATAAATAAAAAAATAAATGCTGCTCGTTATTGTTAAATGCTTCATTAAGAACGGCTGAAGAGATTTGGGCATTTTGGTTTTAAAATGTTTGTAAAAGTCGGAATTACGTTTTTTACCTACGGTGAGAAAATTGAAAACGTTTAACGGTAAAACGGGGTGAATAGGGATGCAAGGGTGAATAGAAACGAAACTTTAAAAAGGATTTTAACATTGAAATAATAGTGTTTGTTGCCAACAAGGGCACTTAATCGTTAGTTATAATACAGTCAATACATATGCGACATTTTTGGCAACAAACATAATTATTTCAATGTTAAAATCCCCTTTAAAGTTTCGTTTCGATTCACCCCTGCATCCCTATTCACCCCGTTTTACGGTACCGGAAATTTTACAATTCTCAATACTTTATTTTCAAATAGGTACTGAACGACCTTTTTAACACCCTTTTATTAGCTTGACCTGTATATAAAAATAACATAACATCACGCCTTGTTTCCCCGAAGGGATGGGCAGAGGTGTACCTTGTAACGTAATAGTGGTTCCTATCTACAAAAAAGGATGAAAGTAGACTTGTAACAGAAAATTTAATAAATGGAATATAAAATACAGGTGGGACTATAAAAACACTAAAAACGGTTCACGCGTCACTGAAGTTAATAGGCTTGAAGTCCGGAGGAGGAGGATGAAGGATCTTCGTAGATTGGCTTCTTGCAGGAAAGAACAGGAGGTGGAGAAAAAGGGTCTTCAGGCGTCGAAGGGACACTTTAGAGTGCCAGTCTCCTTCGACAAAGCTCGACGTAAAATCTCCAGGCAGATGGTTACTCAGCAGAGTGCAGACGTAGAATTGATAGGTGTTTGTTGATAAAACCCGGACGCATTATATAGTGATCTTATATTATATAGTGTATTATCTATGACCCGGACGCCGTATCCTCAGGCAGATGGTTAGTGAAACGGGTCCAGACGTGGAATCCCCATCAGGTGCTTCAGACTTTTCTTTTATAGGAAAATATTCCTTTTCCAGAATTATTTTTTGATGATTTTTGAAGTTTCAAAATTGTTTTTCTTCATTCTGACATGTCATCTCATCTGACAGTCATAAAACCAGCCTGTGTGTTCAGCCAAGACGTATTAAAACCTCCACGATCGAGTATGAGCGTGTCCTTATTAATTATTTTAGATGTCGAAATTCAGTTAATAATCGGTAATTATATAGAAAATACAATATTTCAGCTAAACCTATTGATAAAAATAATTCAAGTTATATAAACCAAAAAGTAATCTTCATAGACAAAAAGAGAAAATTTAATGACAGTTTGACAATTGACTTGTTTAAAGATATTATAAAAGAAATCGTTTTAGAACGATTCGTAAAATGCTAGCAAATAAAAGGATATGATACGGGACATGAATGAATGAATGATGAACAATGTTGTAAGTATAAGTAACATATACTATAGTATCTATAGTACACCCACATTTCGGCAGTTATGTTTAAGTCCAATGTAAAAGGGGGCGAGCCTATTGCCATCAACCGGGCACAAATATTATTCAAAACCCTTAAAAGGCGAGAAAAGCAGCCGTCATAATAAAATAATTTATCAGTAGGAGTTGGATTACTGGGCACTCCTTCGTTTTTTTTTTTGCTTGCTTGTTTTGTTTTTTTTTGCTTCGTCTTTTGTTTTTATCAAGGTTTTTGAAAGGTCTGTAATATTTTTTTATCATAATGGCCGTTGGCTGTCTATCACGCTTTAAATAGAAAACGAACAAATAATTTGAAAATAATATAAAAAAAGTTAAATTGAAAAGGAGTGGGGTGCTCACGCACTCCTTTTCACTTTAACTTTTTTTTATATATCGAATCTGATGATCATTTTATTTGTTACTGTTTGCAATATCAGAACCCACACTCTTTACTTAAAATTTTACTTTTTTATTATTTTCTATTATTTTCATAGTTTTTTAACTATGGTTTTTTCCATGGCAGTTCTCTTTGAACTCAAGAAAATAACTCACGATCCAAACAATTCTTGTTTTGTTTTGGTTACGGTAAGTTTAACAAGACTCACATTAATTACTTACACTTACAATTCTGCGAACACAAACACATTTATTGAATATTTGGACAGGGGAACATCCGTCGGGTCAGCCGCGGTTGTCATAAATATAGGTAGATAATATCAGTACGTCTGCTAGGACAGAGGGCATGAATGTTTGAAATAAATTAATTATAGCCAGCCAACTCTCAATAATACAATAAAATAAGCAAGGACAATAAAAAATCTGAGAATTTTGTCAGGCGAAAAGACCTATAATAGTGTGATAATTTTTTTAAACAATCAAATAGTTGACAATAGACAAATAAATAATATGTTAAGTAGCTTCACTCTTAGTTTCTAAATTTGGCAAATACTTTCAGTAGGTGAATATTTATTCACTTTAACACAGTTAGTAAGTTCTCTGTATCTTCGTAAGACATACTTTGGAGAGCCTCCTTGAGAATTCTCTTACAATTTGTGTAGTTCAGGGAATAAATGTTTGCTTCCGAGTTTAGTCTATTATAAAGGAGAGGACCGAGGTACAGGGAAAACGATATAAAATCATGTTTTGTTGTACTTTGTGGATAGACTATATCTTTACGTTTATTTTATTAGTATATTCAGTGCTGTAGGGTAGAGCTGTTTGTTGTTTTATTACAATGCCCATTATTAACAGTTAATACTTCACAAGATTTGTATAGGAGGTTAGCAGGAAAAAGGAATGGACGGAAATACCGACAGTGAAAAAAAAACAATCTAACGATGTCCCTTTGCAGAATCAAATGTAAATACTTGAGTTAAATAGGTTTGATATATATTTGAGTCAGTAAATACGACCGAGATGGTGTTACTTTCTCTATACCTATCCAGTTAAGAGAAAATGGATTTGACCTACGTTTTAGAGACGGTGATTATTACCTAACTACTTTACTTTTTTTTCTTTTGCTCGGCTCCCAAGAGACCTAGCGTGGTTTTAAATAGCCTTTTAAGCCTTCCACAAGAATTGGGCTACAATATTCAATATAATTTTTAAATCCGACTGTTGGTGCCAGTGATTAGCGCGTTCAAACAAACAAGCTCTTCAGCATTCATTCAGCACCAGATAGTTAATTATTTTAAAAAAAAACTGCTGTTTCATAGAAAATGTGCGTTCAGAATCATGTACTGAAACCATGTTAACAGACTTCTATGTTTACTGGCCAGGTTTCTGTTACCCTGTTAAATAACAAACAAATGTTTTGCACATTCCTGAATAATCTTTAAAAAAAATCTAAATCGCGCACACAACAGGAACGAGTTGATAAAGGCTAAAATAACATCAAAGCCACTTGGAAAGCAGTCAAAGCCATCACATCACTACTTTCAGCGCCAGTCACCTGATGATTTAATGCTGGGCTCTACCGATGTGTATTCATATATCAATGAAATAAATAAGTTCTTTGTGGGAGTGGGCGAAAACCTAGCCTCAAATATTAAGCCTCCCGGTAATCTAACTCTAAATAGTATAATTCAGCCGACTCTGTCAAATTCCCTCGTTATCATGCCGGTCGATGAATCACATGTTTATGGGATTATTTGTGGCCTGCGAACAGACTGTGCTACTGGCCTGCGAACAGCCTGGTTCTCATTCAAATGGAGCGTGCTCAGAGGGCGATTCTAAAGGTTATGCATTTTAAGCGTCCAACCGCCCTGCTGTACTCTGAAACCCAAGTCCCCACGGTGCGTCAACTCTTCATCTTGCGTGTAGTCATACGCCGTGACTCCACCCTACCTCTTGACTCAAACATCCTTCTAAGACGTCAAGGTCGCCCGGTCTGTGACTCCGTCCAATGTCGATCCGCATTTGCTAGCCGCCCTTACTCAATCCTAAGCGCTCGTCTCTATAACAGGGTACATCGATTATTTGATGTTTACATACTGACCAAGTTTGCGCTAAAAGTAAATCTAACAAATTGGTTGCAGAATTTGTCTTACGACGATACAGAAAATACTTTAACGATAACCACATGAAAACCTCTCTCAATGCCGATGCAATTACTGAGTCACCATAATTTGAAATAAAAATCAAAGCTTTGATAAATTTTGGCTCCTGAGATACAAGTACTAGCTTTACTTAGTTCGGGAGCCAGCTGTTCAAGTCGTTTTTGACGTTCACTTGTACAATAATTTTAGTGTATAACTAACTATAAATATGTGTTTTTTTCTTTTGTGCAATAAACTTATAATTATTAATCATTTATTTCAAGACACTTTTACACGTCAAAATTTACAAGAAAATTAAATTAATTCTATTTCTGTCCCTTCTAAAAAGTAGTTTCGTACAGAGACGAAAGGAAAACTCTAGTTACTCTTTAAAAATATTTTACTGTATTTGCATACATTCATTATAGTTATTCTGTGAAGACTACGTGCCTGGAATAAAATTACTATATCTAATTCATAGGTAAAAGTACGCCGAGTGAGGATCCAAGATGGGGGTGGTGAAATCCTTCGTTTGAGGTAATAATAACATGACTCCTAAAAGCTTCCCGAGACTACATTTCTCGGCAGTTCCCCCTGTTTATTAAAGCTTTCATCCCACTTAGGGCTAGTCAAAGCTTCTACCGAATGCGCGCACCAGGCAGTGCTGCGCGACGTGTTTGTTTTATTTGGCGGTACACAGTTCACAGACTACACACTAATACCTTCACTCTGTAGCGAAAGCAAACGATTTAGTGAGCCGGGATAGTGTAATATCCACTAGCCCGGTTTCCTAAATGGTGTATTTATTCGAGCGGTTTATTTGCGGTCGGCATTTAAAAAAGATGAGGTGAGTTCTATTTTTGAAAAATCGTGTTAACGCTCTGATTGAGTAAGTCTACATTGGAGCTTTAATTAAGACAAGCTTTGTATTTTGAGCTCTTAATTTTGGCACCAAACCGTCGCGTGGCCAACAAAATGTAAGCGAACGCCAGGTGAGCAACCCACTACACCACAGCTGTATTCATTTAGTTGGCAGCGCGACCTGGCTACGTCATCGCCAGGACGTCCCATTGAGTTATGGCTCTAAGATATTAAGTATAATCAAATCTAAATACTTTATTATAGATTGCCTTAAATAACAACAAAGTTTAATTTTTTTTACCAAAAGCGTCTTAACTTTCACAGAAAAAAATCGTTGTAGTCAATCGAACAACGAACGAATTTATATTTCACCAAAATCGTAATCGTGTGTGCTTTTCTCCAGTTAGCCACTAAGCGAGGCGCGCACGCAATCTTCCGCATCAACGCACACTGTGTGTACCCATTCAAATTAGTGCAGTTACAGAGCCTAAGCTCAAGTAATTAAGCTTTTAGACCGAGAACCGTGTGCTAGTAGTAACACTGGAACTACGAAAAGGGCCCTTAACAGCTATTGAATAAAGGTGCAGTATATGGGTATCTTTGACGATGCGATGGACTGGCCCCGGTTGGATAAACAAAACACTGCGGGGGGACATGGCTGTACCTTCCAATTTGTATAGAACTTGATTCATTTCAAATTATGTCTGGCTGGCCGAGTTTGAATCCTTGCTAGGAGATGGATTGACGGCATTTTGTGATACAAGTGTTGTATGTTGAGTTGTAGCAACACGGAGTCTGGATTTGTGCTCGGTTGATGGCAATAGGCTGGCCCCCTCTGCCTAATTCTGCGATGTAAACAGACGTAAAGTTATGCTAGGTATTTTGATTTCTATTTCCTATTCTAGCCTTTTGTGTTCATGAGAGCTATTCATTTTGCTGCCCTTGTTTTCTATAGGCATAGGCTAGATATATGTCTCTTCAAGAAACTATTAGTATGTCCTTTAATATATTATTATGTCAGTCCATACTGTATCTTTGTTATAAGCCTCGCTGGAAAGAAAAGAAGAAACAAAATTAAAACAAGACGCATAGAAAAAACACTCACACTCACGCACCAATGTGATCGCGCGAGGGACGCACAGCGCCTCAGCCCGATTGTCCGATCGGCCGATTTTCAAGCAAAGGACGTGTACTATGTGCACTCACACAAATGCGAAGCTCAGTTAAATCCTCGCGGATTGTAGATTTATAAATAGTACCGTAGGTGGTCGACAAAACAATTTTAGTACAACAGCTTATAATCTCATAAAATTCCCTTTCAAACAAAGTCCAGACAACGTTTTCCCGAAGTGCGTCATTCGTCCTATTAAGAAAACTGCTTGAACAACGGTACAATACACAAGAAAACAAAAATAAACTTAACATTGTTCTGTTAATCATAACATGTACCCTTCGGTCTGGCCCTTAGAGGAAAACAGTCGCAATAATACCTGTTTAGACGAGGTTTGACGCCGCCGCCGATCCAGAATCAATAATTACATACATTGTAAGTACTTGCCTGCAAATAGAACGCGATATCTGCGCGTCGCTGATTAAAAACGCATTACCTAATTAATTAATCACTTATTATCAGAAATGTTCATTCCATACATTTTTTGTAAAAATAACTTATAACGTTAATGTTAGTAAAATTATTATTTACAAATACCACTTATATAACATTATAAAGGGCACCTCCAGATCCGTACACGGTATTCCAGTGCCTCGCAACCGGGAAATCCACCCTTCCCAATTTGTGAATTAAATAACATAATGCACCTTCACTGTTTCATCCATCTATATAATATTCAATACATAATACATATACATATATTATATATTTCTCAGTTACAGTAAGTAGACTGTCTAAATACTTCACTAGCCATTTAATTTCAAAACGATTTCTTTTATGTCAACCTCAACCTTCGCCGGATAATGTATTCTAAACTCGGGTTTGACGTCAGTGTTTGTAATTAAATCGTTGTCGAAATAGAGTTCGAAACTCAAAAATAGCTTATTTGTTTGAAGTTTGGTGTTCAAAGATATACATTGTTTTGTAATAAGGCCGTGGGGGCTGAAATTTATCACTTTCCATCCGGGTTTGTACACACTGTAAGCCTACTTCAGTTGTGTGCAGAGCGATACATTTTAGAACATCAGTAGGTTTGAAATAGGTAGGGTGTATCGATTGGTTCGTGGAGCTGACTTCATGAATAAACTCCTCACGTCACATACGCTGAGGGTCAACGTTCACAGAAACTGTTTTATCTATATTTTCAAGTTTATAAAAAAGTTGTCAAAAAATTGAGTCTGCTAAAATATTTATTCAAAGTCAAACTTAAAGCATTACTTTCAATTTTAATAAACTGTAATAAATTAATAGAATAATTTATCATTTATGAATTAAACTATTAACAGGCAGTTCTGAATTCAAAAATATTTACCGGACAAGAAACTCTACGAATTATTTTATATATGCTGTGGGTCTTTGTTGCCTGAATTATATGATTTATTATGATATTAATGCGGTTAAAAAACACTGAATACCTGGACATCTGATATTAAATATTTACCTACTTGTTTAAATATTCAACATATAATATATATTTGAAAAAGACATATTATATACATTTATACATATATTATACTTTCTTGTTATTGGGTAGCAAACAAGAATGAAGTCCACCTGATTGTTAGTGAACACCACGCTTTGGGACATGTTCGACACAATCCCTAATACAAAGATGAAATGTCTAAAGTGCCTGCATGTTTATTAATTGCACTGAAATGCGCGCACCCCATAATTTTCAAACACACAGGGTTGTAGTACTTTTGTGTGCCAAATATACAAATTTTCTTTTCCTTCTGAGCCTACAATGACCCTACTATATTTACCAATGTAAATTTCATACAATCTGTTTTTAATTTTAACTTATGTTTTCATAATTTTGAAAACATAAGTTAAAATCAAGCTCTCTACGAGTTTTTCTAATTAAGCTCATAGTTTCCCGTGAATAGAAATCCTAATGGGAAATTGCGGTCGCGACGTCAGTCAAATACATAATCGATCGATGAGGTAGCCGCCCCATCCGCGTCTGTCTGAGTTATAATGTACTTAATCATAAATTCTGTTAGAAGTGAATGCAAGGGGAGTGAACGTTGATAAGTACATCAGACAAATAGAGTCTTACTGCGACATGATTTTATTTTAGAAAGCCTTTGAAGGGATTTTTGATTGACTGGTCACCAGACGATGGTATTTCAAAAAGATGGGGTTGGTTAATTTTAAATCAATGGAATAATTTATTGCTGATTCATTAAAATTGACCAGGTTAAATATGGGTTACCTCCTTTATTCCTGCTAGGTATAAATGTGTTCTTTGTCCGCTAAGCCTTTATCGAAGCGTGGGTTTATAAACTATTATTGGAACTAATAACATTATTTATTGCATGGCGGGCAGACAGACTCCTATATTGGAGACTAGTCACACTGCCGTCGGCAGTCCTCATTAAAATGTATCATTAATTAATTTTGGACACACTGTTGTAATTTCCTATGTACACGCCCAACTAGAAATAGCAGTGAAACAAACATAGATTGGCAATTTAGCACAGTTTTTATTCCTATGCTCTCAGGCACGTTTCACATTTTACAATGGATAATTAGATTAACACGACCGGGGAGAGGTCACGCGCAGGAAAAACGGCATACCAAGACACGGGAAGACCTCGGGATCTTCCAAACTCCAGGCTGCTACTGCGAAATTTGATTGATTGATTTTTGTGATTCTTGTTCTTTGAAAAATAAATGTCTGTATACCGAAATTCCTAATGGAAAGACACATAAACACTTCGCCCGACTGGGGACCAGGAACTCAAAATGTAACCGCAATAAGTATTTTAACACTGTTTTAAAAGAAAATCTTATAAAAAATAACATAAACAAAAATGTTACAGTATCAAAGTTTAACCTTCTAATGTGTTAATAAGTGTTAAAATTTGTAACAGAAATAAGCAGTTTTAGATATAGATATAATTGCACGGTATCGCAACTACGTGCGGAGGACAGACGGACCTGTTACACTAATTAACACTTATATATCGGATATAGTTAAGTTACTGTTACACTTTTGTAAGTGTTTTTGATTTACACATACAAAACACAACTATAGGTGTTACTCATTTGATTCTGTTATCAATTCAAAATAATAAAACACTTATAATTCCGAAACCTTTATGAAGGTGTTTTTAAGTCCCTGCCTGGGGATCGAACCAAGCAAAAGAAAAAAATTACATCTTGACAGTAAAGAGGTGAAAGACATAATTATAGTACTAGAAATCGGGACCTATTAGTTCCACCAGGTTTTAGACTGGCTAAAGTAGACTCATCTTTCATGGGGTACTGTTTAAAATGTTACAATAAAATTCCTCCCCGCATACCTACTTCAACTGAATGAGACGAAATTCAAACCCCTTGTAAAACGCACACTATGCAGGCAGGCATATTATAAGTTAGTGGATTACATCACTGATAAAAATGCCCGGCTTAATGCTGGTCCTGCTCCACACCACAACTAATTAATTGGCATTTGAAATACTGGTGGAGCTGCTGAAGATTGTAAGAAGATATTTGCATTACATAAACTCAATCTCCTTTTTATTATATAGATGCATTGCACAGATGTGAGTACTTTGTACTATAGAGCTACCATTTACCGGGTAATGTCATAGATTGACTTGAATGGGCCCTGGCGGCTGATTGTATGTCATGCTCACTCAAATGTCTCGCTGACGGTGGCGCGTGTGTTGGATCATTTAGCTCACTTCAAAATGGTTGAGCTGAATGGTGCTGATCCATGCGTCATGTTAGTTGGATAATTTAGCTCACTTCAAAATGGTTGAGCTGAATGGTGCTGATCCATGCGTCATGTTAGTGAACGGGCGCCGTCAGTTGGGACTGGTCATCTCTTAGCGGCTTTATTTAATAATTTATTATTTGGATTGTTTTTAATTATTTTTTGCTGCATTCTTGACGCTTTTAACGTGTACGAATTTGTACATCGTTCTCACTTATAGGGTCAACATTTATGATGTAACTAATATATTTGTAACAACAATATTATTTAAAAGAGTGTCCATGGAGTTTCTTGCCCGTTCTTCTCCATAGGTACCTACTACGCTTTGGAATGGTAGTTGCCCATTCCAAAGCGTAGTAGGTTCATATAACTTCATATTTCTGACTGAGCGACTCCATGACAATTCAAAAGTGCCTGTAAATGGTTTAATTTAAATAAATGCTTTGAGTTTGAGTTTGAGCCCCCCACGATCAGCAGTCGCGCTTGCAACCACGCGACCATCGGGGGAGTTATACGAGTATGTCGTGTTATTTTATTGTTCACATACCGTTCAACAACAAAGGAAATATTCTCTCATATCCTAATGTATATAAGAGAATATTCCCTACCTTTGGGTTCATTGCAGTACAGCGAAAATAATCATTTCTTAGTACATTTAAATTCTTTGTCAGGATATTACGTACTTATGTTTCAATCTTTTGTAGTTTCGAAAGTAACGGAACTATTTTAGTTATTTTATTTTGTCGTAATCAACCGTGTAGATTCGAAACCAAAACATTACATAAAAAAAACTTCACTCATTTTTTAAAAGATAGTTCAGTTCACACGTAACACAAACCCCATAATTAAGCTCATCCGAAGCATTGTTTCGCTCGAGTTTCGAACTCACTGCCCTTTCGAAACGACTTACATAATCCATTGTAGATGGACCAAGATGACCTCCTCTTATTGTCGCAGATAAGGGCATAGACCATATGAGCACAGTATGTGTAATTTCTGTTTGTATGTTGAATACTTTTGGACTAAAAAGATCTTGTCAATGTCAGTGTTCTTAAGGCTTGTGGAGCTATAAATGGAAGAGCTGTTATTTCTTATTTGTAGCATTGACTTTTCCTTTTAGACTACGGTTTTATTGTTTAGTGATTGTTTGTTAAAGACTGCTGTGATAAGGTTGAGGGGATGGGCAGCGTCCTTCTGCACGCAAAGCACGACCATCATCAAGAAATCCGTCATTTTGTCTAATCAATCTGTCATTTTGTTGGTCCTATACGTCATTTTGTCTATTTCTTTCTGTCATTTTGTTTATTCTGTCTTGTAAATAGAATCGCCTGTTAGTCTATCTACTCTTGTCAAATCAAATTGTTATTCTTTTTTTCTTTATAAATTACAAGAGACTATGACCAGCAATCCTTCTACCAAGTGTGGTGATTTTGAGAAGAATTGTTTATTTATTTATTTTACTTCAAGATAAAACAGTCTAAGTTCCATTACTTACCTACTTCAGCGCGCCAACCACCAACTTTTTTCGAAGAAAGGTAAATAGACAAAATGACAGAGAGAATAGACAAAATGACAGATTTATTTTATGAATCTGCTGTTTTGTTTAATCTTCCGTTTCTATGGTCATCATGTTACACGTGTTGGCAAGGTTTGCAGGTCACTCACTATGACATTTCTGTAACCGAAGTTCTGAAAAGTTATCAATCGTTTTTATTTCAGTGCCCACAGCAATAGTATAATCTGTTAGCAATTCTTGAGTAGTACACCGTAATTGAGTGGTACACCGTAATTCTCACAGGAACTTGAAAGTGTCAGTAAACCTTCTTGTTATTGTGGTTCTTCTAATAATATAATCTCTTACCGAGAGCATTGGGAGCCCTTGCCCCAGCATTGGGAACATTATAGGCTGATAAAGCTACACTATCCCACTGCTGAGCAAATGCCTCCCCCAAACCCTATCACAGGGCCACCTCAGTTCTAACGCTTCTAAGTCTACCTGAAATAAATTATTAAAATATTATTGGAGACAAGAAGAATATAATCCCTATTTTTATTTTCTAAGAATCTCATAGTTTCTCGGAATAAAGAATGTATTATTATTAAAAAATACTCCGATCGCATTCCGCGGACGCCACGGCAGACGAAGAAACAGCGAAAGTTAATACAACGTAAACTAGTTATCCAACCTGACACCGCCCGAGGTCAGATATTGATGGAAAACAATATGGATTCCAATTATGTAACGACACGAGTATTCATTAACTACTGTCAAGGTAAAAGATCATTATTTACAATAAAAACTCCTTTATTGATGGTCGAGAAAAAATTATAAGTTGTCTTAATAATGACTGTTTACGTTTCAAGAGTTCGGGTAACAATAATAACCTGTTTATAATTTTTTCAGTAGGTTTGGTTTCACTTGTTATATTTATATAATAATATAGTATGTTTTGATAGTTTCCTAAAAGCTGATTTTGGACTACATATTCTTTAAATTCAAAATCAAATATATTATTGGAATAAAAAACAGGTTTACAACATTGAATGTATAAACCTTCGTGATTTTGTTCTATCGTATCAAATTAATTGTATTATGTTTTCAACACACCGTTTAACTAGCATATATCCTGAAGAATATCATATATATTTCTGATTTTGTTTACTGCAGTGGATCATATACTTTTAGGCATTATATAACTTACGTTAAGAGCTACATTAGCATAAAACCCTGGTGACACCCACTTCCGAGGGGGGAGAGTTTCTTGGCCTCACGATTAGAAACTTAGTGGTATACATAATATGTACCGTGAACTGTGTATGAACCTGTCGATGTGGCGACGCTTGGGGGAGGCATAGCTATAACCCTTGTCCAGCTGTGGACGTCTTTCGGCTGAAATGATGATGCACATTATCGGCAGATAGTACTGGTTCCATTTGATGATAATACAAGGTGACTTTACAAAAAGAAAGGTTTTACAAATTGCGTTTTGTTTTGCAGTTGGATTACTCCTCCTCCTCGTTGGTCCAATTAAAATCGACCCGCCGGCTGGCTCGCCCACGCAGGCTTTATTGAAAACCGGCAGCCGTGAATATCGGAAACTCTCTGACTCGTTATTTTGAGTTTTACTCTTGAATATATTTGGAGGGGCTCGTGGCTAAGTTGTAACAGCCACATGAGTCGATCAATCAGGTTAAGCAACACTTGCCGCGGCTGGTTCGTGGATGGGTGACCCTGTATACTGTTCCGGTGAAAATACTGGTCTGCTGCATCCGGTAAGACTTGAAGCCGACCTAAACATACTTGCGAATAGGCAGACACATGCTGACTCTTGAATATAATATATTCGCTTTTGTTTTGTTTTTCACCCGACTGCGCGGATGTGAAGATAGGGTTATGTTTGCATGCGTATCTCTATGTATCTTTGTACGTGGGATTCTTTATACCGTCGAAGCATCCTCACGGATGGATAGGTTTTAATCCATGAGGTGTCTATAGACTCTAGGTCGCCGATGGTTATAGGTTACGTTTTTGTTTATATCCAATCAAAATTGCGAACTTTAGACGTCAAAAGTTGCGTCTTGAAAAAAAAAATACCTTGACTATTTGGGTTATCAAAATGAAGAGCTTGACAAGTCGATACCAAAAATATAAAAAGCTAAAAAAGGGTTGAAACTAAATTGATGAATTAGAACTATATTGCGATAAAAAAGTCCATCTATCTGTGTCTTTATATCTTTTCTACGAATAAAAACCAATTTCACTAGTTACACACCAAAAACAAACAGATGGTTTCTGCCTTTCTGTGTTGACTGGTATCAAAGGCAGAAACCAAAAAGAACTCAAAATAATGAATATTATACCTTCAAAGGATGTGATCAAAACAGTTCCGCGTATTCGCAGACGGGTCCACTCAAAGCTACGGTGCAACACAAACGCGGATGCAAATAGAACAAAATCCACGGACTTGATTACCTATATTATAGTCGTGGCAGCCGAAATATTGACGGCGCTTTAGGTTGGCTGTCCATTTGAGAGGACTCAGTAAGAAAAGCGAAACGGTCGGGTGGCGTGGCCCTGTTTAGTGAAACGAAGGACGTGAATTTATCGGGAATCTGATGCTGTTTTCGTAGCCCTCCTGCTTTGTCCACTCAAATGGACGGACAGCCTTACGTTTTTGAGTCCCTGTCAGGGCGTCTATTTGTACAATCTATGTGGGCAGTTATTAAAAGCCCCTCGTACCCTTGCTACCAAAGTTCCTACCAATATTGTTGGCTATTGATTGCATTTTGCCATGACAACGTCTGGCTCAGAGCAGCTTTCAGTATATACAATATGGGGAGATCTGGGGAGCATAAGTGAAACATGTACCTTATATCTTTTTATTTTCATGTAGCTTGAGCAACATTTAAATATGGAAGTAGCCATTTTCACAAAATACGTTTACTTAAATTGAATAATTGAACTCAATATCCCTGGGTAATAAGAGGCGATTTTTTTTTATAACTAATATAAATACACCAAAAAACAAAACTTAGGGACAGGACATGGCAGTGGTTGAAATATATAAGTACATCATATCGTTAAAAACATTTTGCCTAGTATCATTAACCAGGGAGAGAACACCAACGACTAGGCAACCGCGTCGCCTCTCTGCGGAAAAACTTATTTTTCTTTTACACAACTCCGTAATCCGCCCACTTCATTCCCCGCTTCTCATAAAAATAAAACATAGAATGTATTACATTACATTCATCCCAGATGCTGCTACGCTCAACACCCTCGCAATCCCAGTTTCGTTGATTTTCTGTCCGAGAAGGGCAGTAATTAACTTTTGAATTCCGTGCATGATACTACGACTGAATGTGTTACCCTTTCCCTGGCTTTCCCTGGGCTGTGAAGCTGTGATGTCATGTGAATCAAGGCTATTGTCACTGCAGCGCGGAAACGAGTTTCTTCATTCTTCATCATGCCGCGGACACTTGCACGGGGGAGGGTTAAAGAAGCTTAGGGCAGACAAATTGTATGGAGGAAAAAAAAACAAATTTCAAAGGACAATGCCAGAAAGTCTATAGAACTTTGCCCCACTTAAATCAAAAAGTCATTTTCATGCCTGAAATATGCAGCATCTTCAAGTTTATTTATTACTGTTAACTAAACATTTGTCATAATGCGTTTTCTGTTAAAATCTTAAAACAATATTGACATTGATTATAGGTTAGGTGCAGTTTATAAATATTAAAAAGCGATTTAAACAACAAATACGTTAAGCATTATCATTAGAATCTTATATGAGTTTTTGTTTTACAGCTATTTGAAACTTATATTTGTTGTGTATCATGAGCAATAAGTAACGCAATAGTAAATTCAGGGGTTTAATTCCTTATATCATTGATTTGTAATCGGTGAGTTCTACTGAAAAACAATGTAATATAAAAAGGTCCGTAAATCATTAGAATTATTTTCATTAATTGACATTTCCTGTAAATAGCTGGGGCAGGATCTGGCATTGTCATTGATTTATTAATTATCGGATTCTACAAGAAAAGATTGGGCGGTGACCCCCAGACATTACCCAGTATCTTGAGGGCCGGAATTGCGACACACTTAAAAAACATGAGACATGATGATTAACTAAAATAAAACTAAACATCAATAAAAAACAACAAGCTACTTAGGGAAAGAAAATAAAAACTGAACGCGATCAAAACATAAACTACGTTTAGAAGCCGAATGTGTCATTATTTTCTATGGAATAATAACGCTGACAGTTCTTGAATGCGTTTTAGATGTTCTGAACTCTTTCAGTTTTGTTGGTGAAATCGGCACTTAGGGCGAATTTCATGCGTGAAATTCAAAAGAGAATCCGTGGCCCTGGCACAGTCAACTGAAGGAACACGGGTGGGTTTAATTTTAAATTAAATGCGCAAGAGGAACTGCATCAGTAATTAGTAGGGTGAGGGGGAGTACCAACGTCATCCTGATGACATAAAGGGAAAAAATTAATAGTCCAATCATTGGGCACTGGATGCACACGCATGTGCGTGGCGCGACTGACTGGGCGTGGCGATTGGTAGGGATTTTTATCAATTTTAATTAATTTATTATGGAATTGATGATTTTAATTTAATTTAATTAACATATAATTTTGTTTTCATTTTTAATTTAATTTTGATTTTATTTTATGTTTATTATGAGTACTAACATAATTATTTTAAAATACTGTACTTACTAACAAAATATGGACTATTATCGTCCGAAGTATAAGTTTTGAATTGAATTGAAAAAAGTCTGACACGCCCTCCCGCTCCACCCAGAGCGGGAGAAGTCATTTGATGATTTCCCATCCAAAAAGAAAGGCGAATTGCACCAATGAATATGAACCCGATCAGCACATAAACCACTGTCAGTAAAATTATTACCTATGGAATATTGAAACTGACAGCTCTTGAACGCGTTTGAGATGTGCTGAACGCGCTCAGTAACATTGGTGAAATCGGTACTTAGTATTATACTTCTAAAACAACACATCATCACACATTTCTAACACAGCTCATGTAGCAGGTATTTACAATACTTTTTTTTGCCCGAAAGTTTCTATAGCAGAACCCTGTACAAGTGTTGGTGTAAGTAAGCATTTGTAAATACCCAGCGCGACCTAATTAGGTTTAACGTAGTTTAGTTATGTCGTGATGTTTGAGATTCTGTGAGGTGATGGACGTAAGATGATTTGGTTTTTTTGCGAGAACATCATTTGATTGATACGTTCACTAGTATTCGTTTTCTTTGTAAATAATTATGTCAATTGTTAAATTTAACCGTGCACTAACTTAGATTTATATCTGTAATGTTGTACCTATATACATATTTTTTCCAAGAAAATATATAAATTAAATTATTGTCTATGTCTAATTTCTTATCAAATACAGTAAGCATTCAGTTCTCATAGTTACTTCTACAAGGTAACTCTCGAGCAAGCCCACAAAAAAAATTATTATTAAAGTTTTTACGAAGTGTTTTATTTTCATTAAATGTGTAGTTATAACGGGGCTCTGAGAGTTGGCTTCGGCCCCTCGTATACCTTCCAAAAGACCCCAGAGTCCCGAGATAAGCCTAAGACATTTATAAAAACAAAATAAAAATGAAATGCTATTCTTTAGAAAGCGCATCACTTGAGAACGGCTTGACCTATTTGGCAAATTTTTGTTTTCGTGTTTGTCCGAGTTAAGTAGGTATTTGGAAATAAAATTGGAAAGTTTTCCCGGAAATGTTCTTATTCGGGAAAAACTGAACGTTCCATTTTATGGACAACGTCTGTCGGTTCAGCTAGTAATAGAAATAATAACTTGCTTCCAAGAAAATAATACAATGCAATTTGTTAGTAATTACATAAACAACGTAAACATTAGTCTTAAGTAGTACAAATATTTGGCCATTAATAAGAATGTCAGTCTTAACAATCAATAGTTTGATACAATAACAACATTATTTCAAGGCACGGTTTGAAGGCAGTACTTGTGTCGTAGTTCAGTGTTTGAGTATTAGACCTTCCGCCTTAACGACCATATTGATCATGATCGTATAACCGCGCCTCAGCGAACATCCCTGATGAGCTACAGTGTCATGGCAACCCCAACAGCGTCCTATACACGTTGTTATGAGGGACGTGTAATGCGCTGCAAGGCCTTTCAGTACCCTCTAAACAGAGTAGTTTCTACACCCCTCGATCACTTTGTACACCAGCGGATTACAGATCTATTAATAACAGTCTCACTAATTATGTTAAATCAAATTTTACTAAAATGAATTTTATTTTAAACATGTATGATTCCAAATACAATGATACAAACGTATCCGAGTAATGCAAGCCGTCGGGCATGAGTAATAATCGAACAGAGAGCTAACTTCATCATAATTGTGTTTAGTCTCATCGGGCGGCTAGAGAGCATTTTTCTCGTTTAGTCGTGCCATAGGCAGGGACTTAAAAACACCTTCTTATAGGTTACAGAATTATAAGTGTTACATGTTGAATTTATAACAGAATCAAATATGTAACACTTAAAAATGTGTTTTTCAATGTGTTAACCCAACCCTCTTACAAAAGTGTAACATTAATATATCTGTAATCGATATCAAAGAGTTATCAGTGTTCATAGTTGTAAAAGGTAATCGCATAGTTCCCAAAATAACCTCAATCCCGACTGGATTGATTCTAATTTTACAACGCTGCGTCTGTTTGCCCGCCGCCCGCTGTTGCGGTACCATGCAATTATGCCTAAAACTACTTATTTCTCGTACACATATTAACACATAAACTTTTTTAACTTTATTACTGTAACATATACGTACGTATCTGTTACATTTATAAAGGTTTCTCTTTTAAAACAGTATAAATAAAACTGTGTTAAAAACACTTACTAAGGTTAGAGTTTGAGTCCCTGGGCATAGGGTATTATGTAATAAATGTACCTTGATTTCTGCGACAGTTGGGAATCAGAATGTCTGTGAGCTTTAAAATCAAAACAACAAAACACATAACATTACGCCTGTAATATCCGAAGGGTAAGGCAGAGATGTACTTACCAAAATACCCACAATTCGCAAGTTATGATAAGTACCATGTAATAGAGGGCGAGCCTATTGCCACAAACCGAGCAAAAATCCAGACTCCGGGAGATTCCAGATGGAAAAACCCCAATACTAAAAGCATAAAGCTTGGTGTCTGATTAATAACTATTCTAGTGCCATAACTACATCAAACAGACCCTTTTCCAAACTTAATATAGCGGGGTGCATTTGATGGACACATAGTAATATTGCGAGATGCATTTGATGGACACATAGTAATACAGCGGGATGCATTTGATGGTCACATAGTAATTCTCTTGTTAGCAGGTTGCAATTTGAGCTCGCCCCGTTGGTATTGACCTGCCGCAGACAGCGCGTAATTAAAATGCTACCTTTATGTAACATGCGTCTATTTTTGGGGATAGAGTAACTTTTTCTGATTGGATGGAAAATCGAGCGTGTCAGTTAAAATTACGAGTATCATTTGTGTTTCTATTTAATAAGTATGTCGGGATTTTGGGTTGGTTGGGACGGGTATTTTGTGTTGGTGATTTAGGTTTAGGAAGATGCAAAGATAGACTTCACTGTAATATTTAAACATTTTATTTCTCTTCCTCAAAGCTCAAAGCAAATATGAAGATAACCACGTTTGATCAATCTTATAATGGAGACTGGTATCTGTACTAGGCCATCCTGTGAAACGGGTTACCATGACCCAACAAAAACTTACAGAAATTATTTTTAATCTGAAAGATTTTCTTTGAGTTTTTTTTAACGACGCCCATAAGCGGTAATCGTAAAACTTAAATTTTCATGAAGATGATTAAATGATTACTGTTTTTGTTGAATATATTTTCAACGAGTCGGAGTATTGAGGTCAATTTGATACATCAATTTGTGTAATTCAATTATGAATCAATAATAAATTAATCGTGGGAAAAATCTTGCAATTTTAGATAATAAAATGTTTCAAATATATAATTGGGAAATTGTTTCAGCAATGTACACTTACGGCATTATTGCAGTAAATTTGTTAAAAACGTTGAACCGTTATTTCTTATCGTAAAGACTGTACGTAATTTTGTTCTGACGGTGTTATTGTGATTATTTTAAATTGACACAGGAATAGCATCGTTACAAAACATAGTGTCGACATCGTCGAGAACAGGACCGATGTGTTCCAATAAGATTTTTACTCATTTTTATTAATACATAATTTCCTTTGAAAGACCTTGTTCGTTTCCATTACGGTTTGAGCTAATTCAAAATAATTCGACAACAAAATGCTATGCGTTTACCAAGAACTGCACGAAATTCATTTACGCCAAAATGTACACCGAACTAAAATAACTAAGCTATCACTTAAATTCCTAACTTTTGGCTGTGAGAATCTGGCTGTAAAGCTATTCTGCAAAAAAAAAAACTGAATAAAAATTTGACAATCGCGACTACGCGGGGCATTTTTTTTTCTTTTGGGTTCTCAACGTCGTAAATGTTTGCTCTAAAAAATTCACTACCCTGTGATTTGTTTTGAGCCGGAGGCGCACAATGGGCGCCCGTTCTCGACTTGTTTCATATGGAATTTTTATATGGCAAATATGCAAAACTATTACCTACATGTTGAAACGAAATTTTGGTGATTTTTAGTCTAGTCAGAGGCATTTGTGACAAGAGAATCGGCACCAATAACAACTTACCAAAAAAAAGTCGCAAAACACTTTTGTGTTGTTATGTACGTAAATATACTTTTCTCATTATAATTTCGTTTTCAATTTCCCTACAATAAAAGTGTTTTTCACTAATAGGTTTTCCATGATATCATCGTAAAATATCACTACGAAAAATATGAAATAAATGACTAAGATGTAATAAACTCAAACTCAAACTCAAAGCATTTATTTTAAATAAACCAATTACAGGCACTTTTGAATTGTCAAGGTCGGTCGGTCAGAAAAATGAAGCTTGTTGCCAATTCCAAAGCGTAGTAGGTACCTATGGAGAAAAACGGGTAAGAAACTCCACGGACACTCTTTTAAATCAAATTATGTTTACAATAGATTGGTTACATCATTCATGTTGAAATTTTGCATGTGAGAACGATGCAGAACGTTAAAAGCGTCCGATATTTAAATATGAAAACAATTCGAAAATAAAATTTAATTAAAATACGCCGTGGCAGCTAAGAGATGACCAGTCTCAACTGACGGCGCCCGTTCACGAACATGACACATGGATTAGCACCATTCAACTCAACCATTTTGAAGGGAGCTAAATGATCCAACATACGCGCCACCATCAGCGAAACATTAAAGTGAGCATGACATACTCTCAGCCGCCAGGACACATTCAAGTCAATGAAAGACGTACCCTGTAAATGGTAGCTTTAAAGCATGTACATAGTACTCACATAATATGGCATATAGCAATTATACAGTACAAAAAAAAATTTTGTTTACACAATGCAAAGATTCTTGTTTTTAATCTTCAGCAGCTCCAACATTATTTTCAAATGCTAATCAATTAGTTGATGCGTCCTTGAGGAGCAGGACCAGCGATTAGCCAAGCATTTTTATCAGCAATTTAATCCCCTAACTTATAATATGCTCGGCTGCATAGTGTGCGTTTTATACAAGATTTAAATTTTGTTTCATTCAGTTGATGTATGTGGGGAGGTATTTTATTGTAACATCTTAAACAGTACCCCATGAAAGATGAGTCTACTTTAGCCAGCCTGAAACCTGGTTGAACTAATTGTACCCTATTTCTACTGATATAATTGTGTCTTTCACCTCTTTTACTAAAAAGATGTAGATTTTTCCTTACGTACATGATGTTTTCATAGATATATTGACAAGGTACCGTCATGATGTTAATATCTTTGAACAATTCCCTTAGAGAGTCGCGCCTGCGGAGGCCATATATGGCTCTGATGGCTCTTTTCTGCAGAATGAAAATGGACTCGATGTCTGCAGCCCGTCCCCATAGTAAAATACCGTACGACTTAATACTATGAAAGTAACTAAAATAGACTAGTCTCACGGTAGCTACATCAGTAAATTGACGGATTTTTCTCACAGCATATGCTGCTGAACTTAGCCGTCCTGCAAGGGATGTTAAATGAGGACCCCATTGAAGCTTTGAATCGAGCGTGATCCCCAGGATAACAGTTTTATCGACGAATTCTAGTTTCTCTTGATTCAATACTATCTCACAATTAGTACTTTTGACATTTGGTAAAGAAAACCTTATGCACTTAGTTTTTTTCCCATTTAATACTAAATTATTAGCAGTGAACCAATTTTGGATCTGCAGTAAGGCGTTATTCACGTCATCAAGATTTAATGCACGCCTATTAATTTTTAAAATTAACGAAGTATCGTCAGCAAATAACACCATATGAGGTTAGGTTTTAAACAAATGAGGTAGATCATTAATATAAACTAAAAAGAGGAAAGGACCCAATATCGAGCCTTGTGGTACACCCATTTTTACTTTTAGACCGAGTGAATTGACACCGTTTATTTGGACTTGCTGTTGTCTATCATTCAAATAAGATTTTACTAAACTGAGCGCAAGTTTTCCAAGTCCGTAATGTTCAAGTTTTAAGAGCAAGGTTTCGTGGTCGACGCAATCAAATGCCTTGGAGAGGTCACAAAAGATTCCTATGGCGTCTTGAGCCTCTTCCCACGCTGTAAATATGTGTTTTAATAAGGTGACACCGGCGTCAGTCGTACAACGTCCCTTTGTGAAACCATACTGTTGACCGTGTAAGATATTATTGGTGTAGAAATTATTTAACATTTGATTCAGCATTACCTTTTCAAACACCTTGCTGAAAACCGGCAACACGGATACGGGTCTATAATTATTGGTATCTGTACTAAGATTACATAGCAGCACATTACACCGAAGGTTAAAATAATGTGTTAATATTATTAACTAATTAATTTAACCTTTAGTTGACTACTGTATTAACTCTGTCCACTGTGTCATAAAAATGGAAGTGAATCTTCAAATTACCTCATTCTTTATTTTATCGCTTTACTTAAAACAAATTAATACAAAAACCTAACACTTACAACAGCATGTAGGTACCATGGGTCTTAAAGAAATGGAATTCCGTTTTATTTGTTGTCTCCTTCAATAGTTACGAGGATTCAAGAGTCAATTTAGAAAAATGAATGATTTCAGACTGTGTTTTTTTCTAAGGTTAAAGTCAGTTGCTCCATGGTAGTGAAAACATACTTACAAGGTAAGGATTCAATCTGATCTAAGTATGAGTCATAAACAAAATTGCTAAAGGAAGTATTACAGTACGGCAATCTTTCAAAAACATCAGATAATTTGCGTTGCTACTTAAACACGTATAATGGAAATCAAATTGATATAAATCTCAATATAATTTAGTTCGCTGTATATCGGATGTCAGTTTCTTATGTTACAAGTGTCTATAAGTAGATTGCATCTATTATGGACTGGTATCTGCACTAAGAAAATCTGTCACACAGATAATCAGTCAATCTTAAATGATGTGAGATATGAGATGGAGATGATCTAAGCTTCATAGGGAGTACCTAAACTTTTATTTCAGTAGGCCCCAGGCCATTGCAGGTACACAGGCTGCCAGAAAAAAAAAATTTTCCTCACGTTGGTCTCTATAAACATGGTAAAAAATGAAAAGCTAAAATACATAAATATCTATTGTGAAATCGCGAAGTCAAAAACTGTATTTTTTAAAGTAATTTTTGTGATTCTTGGAACGAATATAATGCCAAATTTTGTCTGTTTTTCTGAATGTATGTTCCAGCATCACGCAAAAACTACCGGATAAATTTTGTTTAAATTTAACATTGATATTGTCTATAAGTCTGTGCAGTTACAAATTAGCAGGCTATAAGTTATCACGCTATTTTTCTATGGGGGTTGAGCAATATTGCAATTTGTTTGTATTCTTCTACAGTTTACCGCAAATTACAAAAAGATGAACAAGATATTACAGATAGTTACAGATTTAACCTTTTAAATTAGTATCATCACGGTATTTTTTTATGAAGCTAAGCAGTCAATCATGACCCACAAACCTTAACCGTTGTCGCTACAAGAAGAAGTTGGGTCGTATGAGACAGTTCTAAACTTTTTGTAAAACGTTGATCTGTATTCACACATTTCGGCAAATTACAGTAAGAAAGAAAATTTTTACAAAAAAAAACCTTTTAATAAACTATCGGATCAACTGAAATCGCGAAAAAAACTTCCCATTAATTTTGTGGGTAACGAGACTGAGATGAGAGAGAACACAAAATACCAGGGTATGACAACAGTCGAATTATTCCATTACTTTACCGGGCTAAGTAGGGAACGAATACAGCAGACAGTTACAGATTGAACCTTTATCATCCCGCTATACCTTTCAGGAGCTTGCAGTCAATCGTCAGACATATGTAGGAACGGCTATTGCACTAAACTTTTATTTGAACGTATGTCGAATCCCAACAATTGTATTTTTTTGTGCTTCCCTTTTTACAATTTTTTATACTTACTAATTATATTACGATAGCTCGTTACACGAACACAGAAAAGCACTAAGTTTGGGCCTCTGCTGTCAACTTTGGGAAGAATAAAAACAATTATCTTTATTTAGGAAATCCCATGTGTTTACAAACTACTATTATTATTACATACTTTATTTTAGTGACAACTGTTCGTCAGGTATAATCCGTGAGAATGCATCAGCCAGTGTATCAGTGTTGTACAATTTCGCAAGCAATGGGGAATATCCCAACTAATGCTGCGGGTTATCATATACCATTTGCATCATTAGATCGATGCCTGTCTGTCTATATAATTCCTAGGTCTGTTTTATAATCTTGGAGAGTAATTAGACATGTCAGATTTCTATATGCTTTAGCTACGTAGTAAATAAAATGAGTTCTTTAAGTTTTCAAACAAACCATACAAATACACAATCAAACGAAGTTATTAAAAACAAACTTTTGTATGGTTTCCCAGGGCTGACTGGTTTCACAATTCTAATTTATTGTTTGAGGGGGCAGCACAACTGTTTATTGCAAAGGTGAATTTTGCTGGTTTCAACAACTACGTATGGTCTATTCCAAAACTGTCTGATGTAAATGTAAACAAATGGATCGAAAAATCGTGTACGTATCTGTGAATGCGAATTTGTAGTGACACTTACAAATTACGTGCTTTAATTTTATTATTTGAATACAGCCTAATTTTAAATAACCTTAGGTACTCGTATATAATATGTTCATCGTGAGACAATTAATAGGTGACTTTTTCTTATTACCTAAGTTGCGTCGATGATTTTGGATAAGTGGTGTGATATACTTAAAGTTAAAACCTTCTAAATACGAATGAATGTGTTAATAATAGAATAGAATAGAATAGAATAGACCCTACCCTATTTAGATACTATAAAACCCTTAAGTAAGTGATTGTTTAAGAATTTATCTCGAAAAGGGTTTGTGTATGCGCTCCTCAGATACAATCGGGACAGACCATAGACCTCGGACCAAGTAATAAAATTGTCTCTAGTAATAAAATTGATATTTTCTAAGGATTTGCAAGTTCGTTAGTCGGAATTCTATCAAGGTTTGTTATGATTGAAGTTCTTTTTTTTTTTTTGGGAATGGTTTCTCGCAGGTCACCCTATGAGGATGTCGTCTGCTTAGACGGACTTTCCTGTGGTTGCCCTAATAAATTAAGGCCTCCAGCCAGGACTTAAACTATGTACTAACTTAAAAACTAAGCGACTACACGCGAGTCTACTCACTAACAATTGGATGATTAAAGAAATAACTAAACAATCGCAATATTGAAAAGAAATAACCTCGTCAGTAAAAATATGACATTTTGGAGGCAGCAAATTTACATACGTGTTACCAAATGAATTTCAAAATACGTAACACTCAAGCCGTCCCTTAGTGGTGTTTATCACAAACTAGCTTCCGCCCGCGACTTTGTACGCGTGAAAATTGTAAGATACAACAACATACATAACATCACGCCTGTTATCCCAGAAGGGCTGGGCAGAGTTGTACCTTTAGTACACCCACATTTCGCCAGTTATGTTTTTAATTCCCATGTAATAGGGGGCGAGCCTATTGCCATCAACCGGGCACAAATCCAGACTCCGACTCCACACAAATACATCTCTGCCCTTCGGGGAAACAAGGCGAGATGTTATGTTATGTTATTTGCAAATTGTTTTGAATTTGAATTTGAATGTGTCTATGGCTTTTCCACTAAGTACTTGACAATAGGCAGCACGTTTTAAGTGTGTCTTTGACTGAATTCAGAAAAACATTTTTTTTCTAACGAAAGCTATTTCTCGCTTTCTATTATTTGGTTTTGTGCAGATCATTTAACTTTACTAGTCTGGTCTCTGCTTTTGTTATAAGTAACTCAGTTGGTAGGTGTTTTTACGTGAAAGGCTTTAGGCACGCTGAGAGATTTTTGATAGGCGAAAATCTAATGGGTTCTCGTCACCGACATTTTAATATTAACCGTATACCTGTAGCTATGAGTACCTATGACGTGTTGCACTTGGCCAGCGAAAGCAATATCTAATTTCTAATTTCAATTTACAGATTATGAAATTATTATATTATTCATTTTAATTTTTGATACTACAACAATTTTTTCTCTACTGTCGGCAGTCCCCATGACGGCCTAATAAACTAAATGATAGTGATGTATTTATGCTCGAAAATTTGAAAACATAACTGATTAATTGTGTTCTATTAATAACTAATTAAATCCTAAATGTTTCTTTAAAAAACTACTGTATTCTAAATTTTGTAAGGGTTATTAATTTGTATGTACATAATATCTATTTTAATTTATTATATTGTTGAATAGTGTCTTATGGGTAGTCTTTCGAGTTACCATAACCTAACTATAAGACCTCCTGTATCAAACAAAAATCACACTATTAAATTATACTTTGACTTCGACTATGTTTCTTTACCTTTTTTTCCCACTTCTACTAGTCTCTCCTTAGTTGATATCCGTTCTTAATTGTGCATTGCCATCTCCGGCCAATCTCCTATAAGTAAACGTTTCTAAGTCATCACGCCAGCCATGATGGTGAGGTTAACTGTCTATTCTGTTATAATCTCACCGTTTGAGTAGGTATAAATTATCAGTATAAATTATTATTTTAATGTCATTATTGTGAATGTTAAGACTAGTTAGTAAGTTAGTTTTAATCGTAATCTTGATCTGGCGGTTTGAGTAATTATGCGGCCTACCCAATGTCGTTCGTTTGTCGAATCGTTGAGCTCCTTATGTTTTGAGTTGAGCTGTACGATTACTGACAAATGCGTGCACTGACTGAACAGGTCCACTCAATCTGTGTGGTTCTTTCCTCAAAAGACCATTTCAGAAATCAATCCACATGGTCTTAACATGATCTGACCAAGATTATGTGTGGACTTTAAAAGAGACTGTGACCTCTGAGTTTGTTTCGGCCTTTCTTCTCAGAGTAGTCAAATAGGAAACGCCGACCAAGTTTAAAAAAAAATGTTTGACGCGTTAAAGTGTTTGTACAAACCCACTTACAGAAATAAAAATCATTTATCAGTATTCTTACAATAAAATCTCGCTTTTACGTCACAGTGGTGCCAGACCTACTCCTAATCAACTATGCAGATCTACCGGTATGTGCCAAAGTCCGTACTCATCATGTACATATTATAAAGCCGTGCGGCCGTTGCGTAAACTCGACTTAGAATCTTGAATGCATTGCGTAAGTACGCATCACGGAATACATTTTTCTTTACAAGTCATTAGATAAAGCGGGTTTGTGGCTGACTGAACTGAATTCAAAGTCAGTGTCAGATAATTATCTCAGGTAGGCCATTCAATGTCATTTTTGGATGTAAAAAATTACAAAAAATAGAATTCTAGGCACCGAATGGAAGTTTCCTCCAGAAGCCGACAAATTCCATAGTTACTCTTTTAAAATGTTTTACAATATTTTGTATATCTACCTACATAATCTGTTTAAAATTAAATGGGTAAAAAAAATTAAATAAGTGAGATATAATTGGTCTAGTCCATAAAGTGAGATATAATTATTGTAGTCCATAAAGTGAGATATAATTGGTGTAGTCCATAAAGTGAGATATAATTATTGTAGTCCATAAAGTGAGATATAATTGGTGTAGTCCATAAAGTGAGATATAATTATTGTAGTCCATAAAGTGAGATATAATTGGTGTAGTCCATAAAGTGAGATATAATTGGTGTAGTCCATAAAGTGAGATATAATTGGTGTAGTCCATAAAGTGAGATATAATTATTGTAGTCCATAAAGTGAGATATAATTGGTGTAGTCCATAAAGTGAGATATAATTGGTGTAGTCCATAAAGTGAGATATAATTATTGTAGTCCATAAAGTGAGATATAATTGGTGTAGTCCATAAAGTGAGATATAATTATTGTAGTCCATAAAGTGAGATATAATTGGTGTAGTCCATAAAGTGAGATATAATTATTGTAGTCCATAAAGTGAGATATAATTGGTGTAGTCCATAAAGTGAGATATAATTGGTGTAGTCCATAAAGTGAGATATAATTATTGTAGTCCATAAAGTGAGATATAATTGGTGTAGTCCATAAAGTGAGATATAATTATTGTAGTCCATAAAGTGAGATATAATTGGTGTAGTCCATAAAGTGAGATATAATTGGTGTAGTCCATAAAGTGAGATATAATTATTGTAGTCCATAAAGTGAGATATAATTGGTGTAGTCCATAAAGTGAGATATAATTATTGTAGTCCATAAAGTGAGATATAATTGGTGTAGTCCATAAAGTGAGATATAATTGGTGTAGTCCATAAAGTGAGATATAATTAGTGTAGTCCATAAAGTGAGATATAATTATTGTAGTCCATAAAGTGAGATATAATTGGTGTAGTCCATAAAGTGAGATATAATTATTGTAGTCCATAAAGTGAGATATAATTGGTGTAGTCCATAAAGTGAGATATAATTGGTGTAGTCCATAAAGTGAGATATAATTATTGTAGTCCATAAAGTGAGATATAATTGGTGTAGTCCATAAAGTGAGATATAATTATTGTAGTCCATAAAGTGAGATATAATTGGTGTAGTCCATAAAGTGAGATATAATTGGTGTAGTCCATAAAGTGAGATATAATTATTGTAGTCCATAAAGTGAGATATAATTGGTGTAGTCCATAAAGTGAGATATAATTGGTGTAGTCCATAAAGTGAGATATAATTATTGTAGTCCATAAAGTGAGATATAATTGGTGTAGTCCATAAAGTGAGATATAATTAGTGTAGTCCATAAAGTGAGATATAATTATTGTAGTCCATAAAGTGAGATATAATTGGTCTAGTCCATAAAGTGAGATATAATTAGTCTAGTTCATAAAGGGAGAAATAGTAAGTCTATCTCTTCCAGGCAAAGGACAACAATGAAAAACGTTTTATTTTCTTTTTAATATTTCTTAATACGAGGCCTTTGGCTACTTTATTTCTATGTTATTTGTGTTTTTATTTTTATAATGTGCGTTTTGTTGTTTGTGCAAAATAAACAATTTTTCTTTCTTTCTTTAAAGTGAGATATAACTCGTTTTTATAAATATGCAAGTATTGAAAGGTTGTTAAAAACCGGAACCAAACATTTGCACGAACGGTTAACGTTAACACATGACATTTAAATTAACCTGTGCGGTTAATTGAAATGTCATCTTACCCATGAGACGTTTGTTTAAGTTTTGGCTGTTTCTCTTTTTTTGACGGCTCAGGGCTCTCCGCTCACCCCGCTAGCTCTCATCGCTTGATCCGCTCAGCTTCAAATGCATGTAATGTGGATTCCATTCACGACATTCGCACAATTTCTCCTCATCGACGGTGTTAGGATTACAGATGTACAGCTACTAACACAAGTGTTAGAGCCTAATTTTTACTTTTACTTTTTACCTGCGTGGCTGTCATTAGCGAGGCTGGTGCCCACATGAATTTTTGAAGAAACTCTTCATCGTTTTAGCAAATATACCAGTGCTGGTAATCAAACAAATGACCTTCGGCAAATTTGTTAAAGTAAGATACACACAAAACTGAGGTTAACAAAATCGTTACATTACCTACCTACACGAAATAACAGAATTTTTCTTTATTTGGCCTTTGAGCAAAGACTATAATTTTAGTTAGGACCGTAGAATAGAAATAGAAAACCAAATCAGTCATTGATGAATCTTAAACTATCTTCGCAAGGCATCGCAACGCTCAGTTATTTATAACTTAAAGGACATTGGAAAAATTGAGATTCCAAAAGTCTCGCACATAAGTGTTACAATCTTAGTGGGTAACAGAATGACAAACCTTTGACTTTTGAACTGCGAAAAGGTTTTATAAAAGCCACTTAGATCCTTTTTTTCAATTATCCCATGTAACAGCAACTGGGTATAATTATGCCTTTTCCAAGTTGCGCCACAACGCCCAGCTTTCTCCAATTTCCGCATCAAGGACGCAATGGATTGTTATTGTCTCCGACTTGTAATTATCGAGGCGGTAAGCTCATTATGATAATGTGTCGTTATAACACAGCACTTGAGCTGCCGCATATTGATTCTGGTAGGCGCTTAATTGGAAATCAACGCTAGTCTGATGATTATATTAACGTGAACAATACTCGCAATGGAGGGACGGGCAGACAGGCGGATACAAGAACAATAGGGACGCAGATCAGCTATTTGATTATAACCAAATTTAATGCAGTAAAATCTTAAAGCATTGAATGATAAACAGCCAACGGCCATTATGATAAAAAATATTACAGACCTTTCAAAAACCTTGATAAAAACAAAAGACGAAACAAAAAAAACAAAACAAGAAAGCAAAAATAAAACCATATTATTAGATAAGTTATTTTATTATGACGGCTTCTTTTCTCGCCTTTTAAGGGTTTTGAATAATATTTGTGCCCGGTTGATGGCTATTATAACATGGAACTTAAACATAACTGGCGAAATGTGGGTGTACCTTAGATACACCTCTGCCTATCCCTTCTTGAATTACAGGCGTGATGTTATGTGTAGTATAAAATCTTAAACCAGGTTTTCTTTTTGTTAAATAAAAAAAAAATGTATTTCTCATGAAAACAAAACGATTAAATTGTTGTATTTTTAATGATCTAACAGTTCTGTGATCACCTGTACTGGCGATACGATCACAGAGTTACGTCACACGACCTCTTGCTTCCGACAAGTATTAGTCTTCTCCCATTCGGTAATGCAATGCTGACCTGCGACGAAAGGTTGCAACAATCTGTGTGAAACTGTCCTCATCATACACCATCTTCTAATGGACATAGTAGATGAAAAATGAGAATAAGGATTTTCTGTGTGGAAACCAAATAAAACCTAAGTATGTCCTAATCTGCCTAGAATATTCTCAACTGGGGTAAACGAGTCTTGAGTGGAGACCGCGACTCGGCAAACGTAGTGTAGGACGCCCTCCGGCAAGGTGGGATGACTATCTGCGAAAGACTGCAGGCAGATGCTGGATGCGTCAAGCTGAAGACAGGGCGCTATTGGCTTGTTTATTTAAACTAACTGGAAATTGAAAAGTTAGTAATATTTTTATTCGTCAAAAAGTAACAGAAAGCCGATCCTTCGATTTGTTTTTTTTACTTACTGACTTCCAGAACTGCAGCCCAACTGCGTAACACATTTTCGTAAACGATTACGACTAATTTGTTGTATTTTGACAACAAAAGCTCAACAATTTAAATAACGCAATGAGTGTTGTTGATTCATTGCGTTATTTACATTGTTGAGCAAATTTTTTATCGAACTTATGAAGCAATGGATTAGCAATCTGTTTCAAAACTATTCAGATTCCGATTGATTGTGTATTACGAAATTAGGGTACAGATTTGTACATTTTATACTAATAAATTTTTAACAGGTGTACCCGAAGACGGGGCAGTACGGTAGCTAAAAAAAAAAGGTAGGAGTCGAATTTCCTACGATATGTATTGAATGGAAAAGTTTTTGGCAATTTCGGACTTTTATAGTACCTACTCAAAAACCTTCTTTGGCCTAATAGAGTTTTATGATCCCTGTAAGAAACAATAGATATTGCGATAATGGCCCATTTTCTTGCTGACTGTACTACTTTTTTAAAATCTGTGAATGCTGCTCTTAATTTCTCAAAAGTTATGTATAGTCTCATAAATAGTACCGTTTTCCCGTAGCTACAACGATTAAGGTACTTACCTACCCTAACTGGACCGTCTCAAAAAATGACAACATGATAAAACATATTTTTTCAACTCATACTTCAAGTAACAACACTACCAGCGGTCGTTGACTCAAAAAAAAAACATCAATTTTTTTTTTTAGATTATCATGTTTATGCTTCGTTATGCATGTGATGCATACCGATGATACGCTTAAGGAAAATGGTGTGAGGAAAGTTTTGTGTGGAGGGGAAGACCAAAGAAACGATAGATGGACTGTGTGAAAGATGATATGGCGAGAAAGGGAATTATCAAGATGACGGCTGAAAGAGAAAAATTGGAGAAATATACATGTTGTGGATAAATTAGTAGTCCAAAAGAATAATCAAATATTTTGAACAAAGAAACTGTTAGGTACCTATTGATAAAAACTGACATCAATGTTTCAAAATAAATATTACCTGTTGCCAACGGGTTTATTTATAAGGATTATTAGAGTTAGTCACGGTACACAAATGGATTTGAAACCCTGATATCTCAGGAGATTATGTGTCGGAGCCGCAAACCGCAGATAATTCTATTCAATATAACTTAGAGATTATTGTTCACACGCATTTGAACTTCCTTTTAACACCTTCTTGAGTAAACCCGGTAAATTCTTAGTATGTTGCGACAACCACAAGACCGGTTGATGTGGTGGCGCTTGGGGGCTTATGTCCAGCAGTAAAAATTTCGGCTGAATAATGATGATATACTGCGTACACTAGCCTTCAAAACGTAGTAAAAAAACTTAAACTCAAACATACTTTCAAAATTACAACTTTTCCTAAACTATAGAAGACAGTTTTGCAGTAAAAAAAATAAAACAAAATTTAAAAGTATGTTTCCCGCCTTATTTACGTAATAACTGGTTTTGCCTCTTCGGGCTCTGATTACAGCTTCGAGCCGGTTTAGTATGGAAACTATGCTCCTAGAAGGACGAAGATCCAACTAAGAAGATCTCCACAACTTAGACCACGAGCTCGAGCGATGCAACACCGACATCACGGGTCTGAGCGAGACGCATTGGAAGGAAAGTGGACACCGCAGCACAGAGAAACATACCATCTACTTCTCAGGAGATGAAAACTCCAGCTTTGCAGGTGTTGCCACGGCTATACCCAAGCGATGGAACAGGTTCGTCATAGGCTACAATCCTTTATGTGAGACATTGATATTGCTGAAACTCAGCGCTACACCGACCCCAATCAATATCATTCAAGTGTACGCTCCCACAAGCGCCACCTCAGATGAACTAATTGAAGACTTATACAACCAACTCGAAGCCAGCTTAGCTGCCATCCCAACAAGAGAGCTATTAATCGTCCTAGGCGATTTTAACGCAAAATTGGGATCCACGAATATGGATTCTGGCATATGAAATATTGTGGGGCTTTATGGTCTTGGTATTAGAAATGACAGAGGCGAACGCCTCATCCCATTCGCAGACGACAATAACCTGACCATAATGAACACTGTCTTTAAACAACACCCGAGAAGACTCTATACTTGGACGTCACCCAATGGAGAACACCGAAATCAAATAGATTACATTATGATTAGGGACAGGTGGAGAAGCTCGATTACCAATGCACATGCGCTGCCGGGAGCTGACTGCCACTCTGATCATCAACTACTGGTTTGTAATCTGAGAATCAAGCTTCGCAACACCATCAGCAAGAAAAGAAGTAGCCGTATGGAAATTGCGGATAGAGACGGTTTCACCAAACTTGTACAGGACACCCAACATAATTGGAGAGGTGATCAAGACGATGACCATCCGAACATACTCTGGCAAAATGCCAAAAACTACATTAACATGTTGATACAAAAGTCACAGCCCGAACCCCTCCCAATAAAGCGTTAACATGTCCACGAATACGTGGCACAAGGTTGAAAACCGTAGGAAACTAAAAGCCAGTGGCACAAGTGTACAAGAACTGAACGCTCTTAACTCCGAAATACAGGCCGCTTTTCGAAGAGACGGGAACGCATCCCTCAATGACATCTGAGCAGAATTAGAGCGACACTTACAAAAGTTCGAAACCAAAGATCTCCACATGAAGATATGATCTACCACTCACCATTTCAAACTAAAAACCTGGGTTGTTGAGAATACGGAGGGTCTACAACTTAAGGAGATCAAAAAGATTGTTAACACGTGGAAGGATTACTGTACATCGCGGTTTGTTGACACTCACTCATTACAGGCCCCCATACAATGTTCTCAACCCTCGGAATTAAAACCTGTTTTGTTGAAGGACGAAATAAGAGCAGCAATAAATCACTTGAAGCTCAATTAATAAGCTGTAGGTGTGCATCAGATACCGATTGAGATCATAAAGGCGATGTGTGATTCAGGAATAGACATAATACATACCATCTGTTGTAGAATATGGAAGGCCGGTGAGGGGCCGAAAGACTGGTCTAGCTCCCTTTTCATCCCTCTTCACAAAAAGGGGTCCACCAAAAAGTGCAATATCTACAAGTTGATCTCCCTCATATTCCATGCAAGCGAAGTGCTTCTACATGTGATAAACAAGCTGCTGGAGTCGTTTTTGTTCAGCGAAATACTCGTAGCACCCGAACAAGCCGAATTTGTCAAAGGAAGAACAACGAGATAACAAATTCTCGTATTACGACAAATCATATAGAAGTCTCGGGAATTTAATAACCCCCTCTTTTTATGCTTCGTAGACTTCCGAAAAGCATTTGACAATGGCGATGGCGGAAATGTAGTCCTGGAAGGCTGGGACAAAGGTGTTGGAGGTCGGAAAATCTCAAAGCTAAGGTATGCTGACGACACCACTCTTCTAATAACATCAGCAGAAGACATGGAACATATGTTAAACTACCTGGAAACAAACAGCATAAGGCTTGGACTCGCTATCAATCGTGATAAGACAAAAATGATGATAGTAGCCAGAGCTAAAACAACCAACCCATCGTCAAAAGTATAGCCAATGGTGTCCAGAGCTATATATACTTGGGCTCCAACATTAACAACACCGGAGGCTCTGAAGACGAGATACGAAGGTGTTTTGTTGTGACGCGATCTGCCATCGAAAAGCTTACAAAAATCTGGAAAGACTGCAGAATAACCAAAACCACTAAGGTACGACTGATGCGAAGTCTTATCTGTCCAATTTTTCTCTACGGAGCTGAGACGTGGACATTGAGGCTGAAGGAAAGAAGGAAAATCGATGCACTGGAGTTATGGTGCTGGAGACGCCTGCTGAGGGTTCCGTGGACTGCTTACCGCACCAATGTATCGATCCTAAAAGAACTTCATATCAAAGAGAGATTATCGTCGACTGTTCAAATACGAATACTAAAGTTCGTTTGGGCACATAACCCGAAATGAAGACTCAATGGAGCGTCTTGTAGTCCAGGGCAGAATGGCGGGCAAGAGATCCCGTGGTCGCTCTCCGACTAGATGTGCAGATCTTATAAAATCTCTCACCAACTCGACTATGACCGACTGTTCCCACAATGCCTCCAATAGAGCCGAATGGAGACGCAGTAAGAGCCGTCATTCGTCAGGACCCTCCCATGACCACGACCACTCTGACAAGAGTGTCCGATTAAGAAGAAGAGATTTTAAAAGTGGGGTTTTGAAGGTCATGTAGTTAATAAGTGTACCTATTGTAAATGAGTTATTTTTATTAGTGGAAACCTTGATTTCTTTCTGTGTTGGAGAAAGCAACTAACTATTAACTGAATCAGTTAGTTACTCCATTTAGTTTGAACATGTTTTCCTGTACTATTAAATATAGCAACAAATCGACAACAAATTGAACTTCTGTTCAATTATACTGTCGATCACCAGCTTCACTTTACTTGACCCCAGGTTCAAATCGCGATGATATCAGGAACAGAAATTTGCAAGTCACTGTGACCTCTCAGTGAAAAGTGAAATCACCATTGTTTACAGTGTGGCAGCCATGCTGGTTAGACTCTAGGACATTCTGTAAGAAAAAAAACTATATTTTGAGTTAAAAGCCGTTATTGCTGGTCATCATGTCATAGACGAAACTAGTATCGTTAAGAAGTTGTTCCCCTGTGAAGACCTGGCCACATCATCAGGTGCTTTCTTCCAAATAATATTATTGTTACAATAAGGACCCACCGTATACGCGCCAGAACTGTAATGAAGAAGAAAGGTGCTGCAGCGTTGCAAACATCAGATTGGAGAATTCCACCATAGCTTTATAAAGTGCATGTTACAGTTAAAGTTCATGGAAACATTGTTGTAATCACTTAGTCGTTATCTCACTCTTGGCTAAAGGATTGGGCAATAACCAATCCTCCTGCATTTTTGGTACAGAACATTACAGTTTTGCCTATTCTTTTCAACTTTATGTTTTACATGCTTTTTCCCGGGGCTTTGTTGAAAAATATAGCACGGGAATGTATGTATCAATCCAGGTTATAAACTATATGTGCGCCAGTTTTTTTTCTAATCCGTTCCGTCGCTTTTGCGCCATTCTGGAACATACATTCAGACTGACAGACAAACGGACATAAATTCAATAGACTCGTAGCAATTACCTACTGTTTTTCAAAAATAGTCAATGTGTATATATTTTATTATTTGTGTAGATATAGATATCGGTAGCTCTCCGTTATTGGATGATTTGTGGTCTTCGTCGCTCTTGAAGATATCAGGGAGCCAACAGTTTTATTTGATGAATGATCTGTCTGCTTTACATAATCACGTATCGTTATTAAGAATCGTCTAAACATAAGCCTAGAAACCGAAATATGTTGAGTAATAAAGTGTAATCAAAACATCTTTATTAACAAATAAACAACGATAAAGTTCCCACAATCGATCAATTGATCCAAACATTACTTAAGTACGAGTACCATAGAATATTTCAAATCGATTATACACATGACTTTTACTGCTGGTTTTATTCCGACAATCAACAAATATGCAGTCACCTTCGTGCCAAATGTTGGCCAATAAACGTTTCACAGTTCTGGCTTACTTACCAGTTACTTAAATTTTGTTCACAAAAAAGCAGCGATGGTCTTGGTGAAAAATGTTTTGCAGAGGCGTTAAATATTTGTATTTACTGATTACATTTCAAAGTTAGGACTATATTGGCGTCTCGGTAAGTTACGGACTTGTCTGCTTGTGGCCTAAGCTGTGCATTGTCCATCAGAGGAAAAAATACTTTTGCGAAGAAGAATAAGTAAGGAAGAAGAATGTATTATTAATAAAAAAATACGACATCTTTAATAGTTTCTACGTCAATATAGAACTTTAACGGTCTTTCAACTCAATTAACCGTCATACAGGTAATATGTTTTGCAAGAGTGACTCAACAAATTCCTATTAATATATAAACTACTGCTAATGCTATAAAAACTACTTGTCTATAAAAAAACAATCTAATGTGGCATGAAGCTGTGGCCCTCAACTTATATGACAAGTTATTTTTATCACATCAATAAGAAACTATGGAAATAATCGTGATTGATTTCTTCGTTTCTAACACTTTCACAATATAGTTACATAGTACATACTGGATGAATCATATCTAATTCTATTTGGCACCAAAGGAACATCTATGTGCAAGGTGTAATCTTTCGTGGTCCATTTGGAAGTCCCTGAACTGTTTTCGAACCCAAGTGGGAAGATGTAACTCCGATCTGGCAATGTGGGGCTTCCTCGACGGAAAGGCAGCAGGATATGGATGTGGAGCTATGTCACAATCTATGCTCCACCTTCTATCCTGGCCTCTGTGTCCCCAAAACATAAGCAAAGTGACCTCTGCGTTACCAACAACTACGTCGTGGAAGTTTTGGGCCAACAATACATATCTGAAATACCGTCGATAGAGCAGTGGTGGCGCAGTGGTAACGGCCGCGATTTACGAGTTGTAGGTCGTAGGTTCGAACCCAGATGGGCGCTTTACTTTGTGTAAATTTTTTCATCACCACTGTTCTCAAAACGGTGAAAGAAAATATCGTGAGGAAACCGGCATGTCTTAGAACCAAAAATTCGAAGAAATGTGACATCTAACAACCCGCGAGAGGAGGCATGCGTCCAAGCAGTGGGAACATAATAGACTAAATCTGCAGTGACATGAAAAAGAAGAAACACCATACGAATGATGGGATTTGAAGAACATTTTTGATTGAATGCGCCACAATTAAAACTTATTATTGCACATTCATAAAGGCTAATAAAGAACAAAAATAATACATGTTTCTGGTAATAGATTGGAATAGATATTAGAACGGAATCCTAATCTATTAACCATCCAAATTACCAATACTCCAAATTTTCCTCACGAAAGACATGTTATTTTTCTCGTTCCTCATTGTCACATTTGAGAAGTGTATCAATCTGCTTTGCCTGTAAAAAGATACACATTTCTTTCGCATAAACTTCGCCAAACTCACGGTACGAGTAATTCGAGTAGTTATCGATCGACCAGTGCGGATGTAGTTTTTAAATATTTTATCCACGAGCCCCTCACTATTCAGAAGTCAATCTTAAAAAAAGTATGACGGCGTTTTCGGACTGTTTCAGCAAAGGTGTGTTGAACAATACATTCTTGTTTCTTTTATTTCAGAGAAGGCCTATGTTCTTCGGAGAAACAGTACAACTTTTCGTAACACGTAACTTCACCACCCTAAGTGACGTACTTTGTCAACTTTTCTATTAAACAATAGAGTTCATAACCAAACGCACACAAACACAACAATAAAAATAATCAAAATAGCAAACACTACAATAAAAAAAAATAGCTTTTTGGTAATTACTTTTACAGGTTTCCCGTTGTGAAACACCTGTTATTGTACTTTTTTAATTGACCAAGCTCAATGTACCTATAGGAGAGAATGGGGGAAAATCAACATTATTGTTTTCTTGAGAGTATAAGGTGTCCAATTAGTGCGGATATTAATATCTTAATAACTTGTTTTCTTCCACTTACTCTCTCTGCTTCCAAACGCTGGGAAGTTACGCGCATTCTCGGAAAAAATTAACTGTGTGTAACAATAAACAAGAGTAACTTTAGATAGTGGGTACAGAATACGCGGTAGAAAACAAAATAAAATCTTATAATCAGGTTGATTACACAGTAATAATTAAGTATTACTAAAATGACTTTCAATAAGATAGACATAAGCTGTTCGGTAGCATAAGTCAGTCCCATACATTTTTGCCCCTCATCGTTATCACTGACAGAACGTGACATTGTCTAAATGAATGTCTTTGTGCGATTAACATTCAAACTAGCCCACGTTCGCACAGATGTAAAAAAATCGCACCGAGATTCACAGTCTTCAAAAAAATCCTGCCGCACTAGTTTTACGTCGAGGTTAACCATGCATCAACCAATGTTTTATTAAGGCTCCCGCAAACAGGCGCGATGCGAGTCTAGTAGAAGAGTCGCGTCGCCCTTGTCTGTGGGAGCCTATAATCGGTATAGAATTACTACCAAAGTATAACTGTTTACTGACGTTGTTTATGTATCTTCGTTATCATATCGGTCGAAAGACGTCTGATGGATGGCATGCGACAACGATTTATGGACAACGCAACTCTGAAACTGCACCGTCTAATTATAGTACTCTTTGAACTGCACCGATGACCGTAAATTTGTTTGGAAATCGTTGTCATGGTCTCCGCTTCACAAGCTTGCGCAATGACGCAAAATGACGTCAGGAAAGTTTTGTAAGTATCAATGTGGATGGTTAGAAGAGTAGGGAAAGACCAAAGAAGCCATGGATGGACTGTGTGGATGATGATATGGATAGAAAGAGTGGACTACCGAGGTGACGACTTATAGCGAAGTAGGAAAGTCAAGTTGCGCCAACCACAAATACATTAGGATATGCGGAGGAGAATGAAGGTGACTATGCGAACCAAATGAACTGTCCAATAACTTCGTTTAGTTCACTTTAATCTCTCCGTAACAATCAATATGGTCCCCTAACCTTTCATTCATTTGAACTAAAACTGGGCATTTTAGAGTGAAGCGTGAAGCTCTTTATAAAGCGCAAGTCCGATCCTGCATGGAGACTCAGCAAAATACCAACTTGCCGCGCTCGACTCAGTGGAACGCAGAGCTAAGAGACTCATAGGCGAAGTAAAACTGGTGGATGGCAAGCTTCACAGCTTAGCTCATCGTCGCAAGGTTGCCTGCTTGTCGGTCTTCTATAGACTGTACTTCGGTGAGTGTGCGCAAGAACTCCACGACCTCATCCCACCTGCCCCCTTCTACCATCGGACATCTAGACGTACTGCTAATTACCATCCATCCTTAGTTTCATTCCACCAATTCGCACTAAGCGCTTCCAAAGATCCTTCATAATGCGCACGGGAAAAGAGTGGAACTCACTACCTGCATCTGTGTTCCCCAACGCATTCAACCCAAATCTCTTCAAAGTTAGAGTGAACAGGCTTCGTCTGGGTCAGCTCACTCCATCGTAGGACTTTGTCTCTTTCACTTCACTTCTGACCTAGACTAGAGTCAAGAGCAAACCCATCTCAAATAAAATAAAATAAAACAGTATTTATTCACAGTTTAATCTCATTATCTGGACAAACCTCAGAGTGCAGTCATGTTTGGAAATACCTATGAATTTGGTAAATTTAATAATGAAACTTATCGGCTGGCAACTGTGAGTTTAAAGAATCATGCAGATTGGCTATTTCTGGGATCGTTACTAGAGCGGTTTTTCATAGTAGTGTATACAAGTGGAAATATTTCATGAGATTAGTGTATTTCGTTTTAGTTGATTGAAAAGTTACCCAATAGGTAAATTAATCATGCTCTAGCTTGTGGCTAAAACAGTGACGCGGATGTTGTAAAAAGTTAGAGGAATAGGTATGATGACTAATAATAAAAAAGTTCGAAAAACTAATGTAATTTCAAAGAAGGCATAGTAAAAATGAGATAATCGATAAAATCTGTTTAATCGATGAAAATATGAAGAAGCTACACCCTTTCTAAAGTTATTGTAGGGGATTATTCCCGTCCTTGTCGCGCGGTACGGACAATTAATGTATGGCACTAGTAGCATAATCGTGACGTCACTTCTACGATAGTGGTGTCCATATCTAACTCTTATTTTAAAACGTTATAACTTGATTTTTTTACAAGCTCTTACACATTTTATAATAGTGTTTGCACTATTTGGAAACAAATATTATGTTCAGTAAAAAAAAAATGTCATCATCCCTATATCATCATCCTATAACAATTATTACTGACAAATATCTGTGTCATTCTATCCTCAAAATATAATTTCAGACACCAATCTACATCGTCTTCACATGATCTGACCAAGTTTATGTCTGGACTCTAAAAGAGACGGTGCCCTCCGAGGTTGTTTCGACCATTTTCTGAGAGTAGTCGAATAATACCCTATATAGTTTTTAAAATATGATTGTCATGTAAAAGAGTTTTAACCGACCTACTTACAGAAATAAAGACATTTATCACTTAGACCCCGTTTTGTCGAAAGGCAGACTACATTAAGTGCCAATTTCAGCAATGAAACTGAACGCGATCAGCACATCTAAAACGCGTTTAAGAGTGCCGATATTCCACAGAAAATAATTACACTGACAGCTCTTAAACGTAGTTTATATCGATCGCGTTCAGTTTCATTGGTGATATCAGCCCTAAAACGTGCTGTGTCAAAGAAATTGCTTCTAGCAACTCAATTATTTATTTATAGGCGAGCTCGGCACTATGCAGTGACCTTTTGTTCAGGAGAACGCTGGAGTGTCTAATACATAATTAATGTGACTGGTTGCACTTTACGGAGATCCTATAAATACACGGATAATTGTGGATTCTCTTGTTCCTAATGCATCTAAACTAGACTAAAATCACTAAAACGATTTTCCATTCTGAAATTGACTAATGCGCCAAACTTAACAATACTAAAAAACTGCCTAACTTTTAGGTTTGACAGCACTAAGATGGCACTCAGATTAAAGTTTAGTGAAAATAGTAATTTTGCTATTCTGATTTTCACCTCAAATTTTGATTGTCTAACTAAATCTGAACATGAAACCTGACTATTATTAAATGCGATTAAAAAGATGTGGAAAAAAATTCGTTGTCGTGAACTAAAATTCACACCAACACCTCGACTTCAGACTTGCAAAAACAGTACTGTATATTTTTTATTTTGCTTGTAAGTATCTCGGAAACGGTGTGTCCTATCGCAAAAATAATGAAAATTTCGACCCCCTTTAGGAAAACCTTAAACCCCTACAAGTGAACATGTAGCTGTACAATTTTTTATACTTTCCATACAAAAATTTTAAACTTCCTTATAAAACACGTCGGGGTTGCCCCCCATGCGCGCATCCGGCTCGAACAAAAATTCACGGGGTAGGGCAAACACGTTGCGAAGCCAAAAGAAAAAAAAAATTCCACGTGGACTCGCGATTGTCAAATTCTAATTTAGATATGACAAAATTATTTTTAGAGCTTTTTTGTTGCAGAATTGCTTTAAGATTCTATAGTCAAAAGTAAGGAATTGTAGTTATAGTTTAATTAGTTTAATTCGGTGTACAATAGAATCGGCACCAATGACGATCAAAAGATGATTTCATCATGAATTGTGGTCTTTAATGAGACCTTGACCTTTAATGATCATTTTCACTAACACTGGGCTACACTTAATGTAATAATAAGCCTTTATTAACTGATTAACTAATTACGATATAACAAAAAAACGGAAAACATAACTATTGCACTTCGGTGTCTTCGTCAATTAGCGCGTCCTTTGGCGCAATTGGCCTCCCTCATGGTCCTCCATTTGTCACGGTCTCGTGTGTAAGTTGCTCACAGGACGAGGCTCAGCAGACCAGCTGTCTACACTATCTCGCGTTCACATTGATATCTTAGACTTCTTTTCGATCCATCGCTACTCGTAGTTTTCAACTTTCGGTGCCGAATCGAGCGTTGAAAATCAAACAGCGCTCATTTATTTAGGGATTCAAGTAGGTGTCGGCTACTGCTAGCGTCAACGAGCATAAGTTTGTTATAGTCTAGGTACTATAACAAACTTATGCCCGTTGACGTAGTTTATAAACTTTGCTTAAGTACCTAGTAGTTTACAAACTTTGTTATAGTACCTAGTAGTTTATAAACTTTGTTATAATACCTAGTAGTTTACAAACGTTGTTATAGTACCTAGTAGTTTACAAACTTTGCTAAAGTACCTAGCAGTTTATAAACTTTGTTATGATACCTAGTAGTTTACAAACTTTGTTATAGTACCTAGTAGTTTATAAAATTTGTTATAGTACCTATTCGTTTATAAAATTTGTTATAGTACCTAGTAGTTTATAAACTTTGCTAAAGTACCTAGTAGTTTATAATATTTGTTATAGTACCTAGTAGTTTACAAACTTTGTTATAGTACCTAGTAGTTTACAAACTTTGTTATAGTACCTAGTAGTTTACAAACTTTGTTATAGTACCTAGTAGTTTATAAAATTTGTTATAGTACCTAGTAGTTTACAAACTTTGTTATAGTACCTAGTAGTTTATGAACTTTGTTGTAATACCTAATAGTTTATAAACTTCGTGTAAAATATTAGTTTAGAACAATTGGGTGTATGTACTTCAGAACCTTTCGGCTCCATCGACCATCCGCATTATGCGAGTGGACCGATGGATGCGAGAAGCACAGAACCGGTGGCTGTGACGGTGGCTGTGACGACGCTAGGGAAAGGCCTATGTCCAGCGGTGAACACAAAAAAAACGTGATGACCACTTTTCACCAAAACCAAATATTAGTTCATATGGAGTGAACTTCATACTAGCAAAAATTTGTTTTCGGTGTAGGAATAGTATTAACGGGTCTGACTTACATTTTTTACCATTATGAATATGGTTGTGTAAATATTAAGTAGCACCTAAGCGACTTCAAGCAAACTCACCTCATTGTGAACTCTGGCTGTTTTCATAACCCTTTGTTATAGCTTTTCCAGTTAAGTTCAAAATCCTTTATTCATATGACTTTATTCACTACTTTAATAAATTATTCTCATTTTTATTCTTAAGATACCCTTTTAAACATCAAAGTGTGTTGTCATTTGCAGACAACCCCCAAACCTTCATTACTCTGTAGCGTTTAAGACAGGAAATTTGTCAGTGTAATTTGTCTGAACATGAGAAAGATACTGTCTCAGGTTCCGACATCTGGTTCCTATGCGATGCAAACACTCAGGTCATGGCGCCCGAGTGAGCGTCTACTTTTTAAGGATATTTCTTGCCGACTGGTCAACATTTCACGTGACCAGAGGGCTGGCTCGTTCTTTGGCCAAAGAATTAGCATTGCCATTCAACGTGGCAAAGCTGCCAGTCTTCTGGGCACTTTTTTTCTTTTCGTTTTGAGTTTTTAGATATATTTGAATAGTTAGTTACTCATTTTAAGATTAAGAGATTAAACGATTAAAAGAATAGCAAACACAAACCTAGATAATTATTCTACAATGGGTTTGCTATTAGGTAATAGTACCGGTATTACCAGAAAGGACATAGTGGATGGTGTGGACACCTTATTAAAGCTAAATATAGGGAAGCTAATGTTGTGTGCTTTACCTTATTCTGATACTTTATCAGATAATGAAAACAATTATATTCATAAGTTGAATAATACTATACACATGCTGACATGTTGTCATAGTGACAAATTATTGTTTTTGACACTAACAAGTTTGTTAGTAGTTTTAAGTTAACTCAGAGAAGTTTATCTCTGTCTTGGAAATGTAGACATATGATTGCTATGTTGATAGCATATAACATTAATGAGGTTATATCTAATATAACAAATTGTAGGAGTCTGATTGACGAGTCTGTGTTGTCTGCGTATTCTAACAACATAGTGAGCAATCATGAATCGTCATGTTGTACGAAGGAGGAACCACCTATAAAACCAACATCCTTGGAGGCTACTACTAGTCAGGAAAGGTGTTCTCTTCCTTATGGAACTGAAAAGGGCATTCTAGACTCTTCAAAAATTGTAGTTGTGGAGGTCACTCCGGATAACTTTTTAAACTAGTTAGTAAGACAACAGAAGTTACGCCTACAAATAACCAATTATTATTAGACAATAGTAATAAAGTATCTTCTGGCAATTTAACTCATAATGATAAGAAACCAAAGGGAGTGCAACACACTTTAAAATTACTTAATCAGAATATTCAAGGTTGCACTTCCAAATTACTAGAAATAGAATTGTTTTTGGAAAATACCAAGTTTGATGTCATTTGTTTAACAGAACATTGGTTAAAAGATTATCAAGTACGTTCAATTAACTATGAAAATTATTGTGTAGTTAGCCATTTCAGCCGAAAACATGTGATACATGGCGGGTCATTAATTTTAGTTAAAAACACATTTTTTTTTCCGTTTTTATCCTGCGATCAGTCTCTCCGACTATGAGCAGATGAGATGGTTCTGTTGGCATGTGGGGCTCTACTCCCAGTGGAGTTTGCCCTATTTATTCGAAGTCAATCTTCAGACTGACTGTTCTGGTCGAAAATGTCCCGCCGCTTTTTCAATCGGCGGATGCTCTCTGGGATGGTTAGCTGCCCCGCGAGCTTATTTGGATGCTTTAGCAGTCGGGATTTGTAGTTGTCACCATGCGTACTTATCTCCTCGTCGACCATCGGAATATTGAGGATTTCATGGATCTCTGCTGTCTTGATAAACCATGGTGCGTTGGATATTTGTTTTATTATGTAGTTTTGTGCCCTTTGTACTTTCATTATGTTGGAGGCACTGGCTGATCCCCATAGTTGGATGCCATATGTCCATATTGGCTTTAGTATGGTTTTATATATGAGGAGTTTGTTATCTACAGCCAGTTTTGAGTTTCTTCCTAGTAGCCAGAATAGACCTCTGTATTTCAGGTTAATTTCTTCTCTTTTTGTTTCTACATGTTTTCTCCATGTGAGCCTGCGGTCGAGATGCATGCCCAGATACTTCACAGACCCGTGGTGTGGCAATTGACTGCCGTTTAGGGTGATCGGGTCACAGTCATTTTTACGGAGGGTAAATGTGATGTGCACCGATTTGGATACGTTGGCGGCAATTCTCCATTTGGCAAGCCATTCTTCAGTTTCATTTAAACAGGTTTGCAAAATACGAGATGCTTGTGTTGGACTTTTGTGCGAGGCAAGTAAGGCAGTGTCATCCGCGAAAGTGGCAATTGTGATCTCAGAGCTTTGAGGCAAGTCGGAAGTAAACAAAGTGTACAGTACGGGTCCAATAACCGCGCCCTGGGGTACTCCTGCGGTTATTTCATGGAATCCCGAGGAGCACTGATTTTCTCTTACTTGAAATATTCTGTTTGTAATGTAGGATTTTAGTACACAATAGAATGTATGTGGTAATAAGGTTTTTATTTTGAATAGCAACCCTTTGTGCCAGACTCTGTCGAAGGCCTGTTGTATATCAAGAAAGGAAGCTGAGCAGTACTCTTTTTTCTCAAAGGATTTTCTGATCGTCCTGCACACTCTATGGACTTGTTCTATGGTAGCATGTTCTTTCCGAAATCCGAATTGGTGATCTGGGACAATGGACTTTTCTTTAAGGACATGTAACATTCTATGTAGTAGGGACTTTTCGTAGAGCTTAGACATAATTGGTAAGAGACTAATTGGTCTATATGAGGTTACTTCATGTATCGATTTACCAGGTTCATGGATCATTATTACTTGTGATACTTTCCATAAATCTGGGAAGTAGCCTACTCGTTGAATGGCATTAAAAAGTATAGTCAAGTGCACGATTCCTTTGCGAGGTAATTCTTGAAGGACTTTTTGTCAATAAGATCATAACCTGGAGCCTTGTTGTTGTCCATTAAGTTTATATTTCTACGTTACTAGCTTCAAGGGTAGATCCAGTTGAAGGTCTTGGTTGAGGACAAGGTCAATATTTGATTCATCCGCATTTGGTCTCGGGTTATTAGGCTGAAATACATTGCTGAGGTGGTTCGCAAATGCATCAGCTTTGTCCTGTTCGGTTCTAATCCAGGTTCCGTTTGGATTCCGAAGCGGTGGTTTGTGGTGCAAGGGTCGATCCAAGTTTTTACAGGCTCTCCATAACGAATAGTCAGTCATTTTTGTAGCTGTGAGACCTTCCAAATGCGTATCTAGAGCGACACCATCTGCTTCAATTATAAGGGTCTGTAGCTTTGTTTAATTCCATTTTGTCATTTGGATGCCTACTTGTGTGCCATATACGCCGTAGTCTTCTTTTTTCCATAATTTTTGACCGTATGGTTTCAGAATAAACTTTATTTTGATGTGAACGTTATTTACCTTCTGGTGTTGACTTCCAACAACTTTCTTGGATTATCGAGGTGATATTTCTCGCAGCTACGTCGATGTCCAACTCAGTTTTAATGGTATTTTGAGGTTGATTCCATCCTCAAGCAATTCCCGAAACGAGTGCCAATCTGTGCGCTTGTTATATAATTTCGGGTTTATTTCAGTGTTGAGGACCGTGGTGCCAATCGTCAGTATTACCGGAACATGATTTGAGTTAGCGTCTAGGCTTGTCTCTACATGGTGAAAAAGCCTGGATAAACCCTTCAAAATGAAAAAATCTATGACATCCGGGAGTTTGTTTGGGTCTGTGGGCCAGTTGGTTGGGTCTGTTGTAGAGATTGTCCTGAGATGGTTTTTGTCTATACTCTTTTTGAGCTCTCTTCCTCTTGTGTTAGTAAGTCTGGAGGCCCAGTGAACATTTTTGGCGTTCCAGTCACCTCCGGCTATAAAGCGGGTGCCTAGAGTTTTAAAATACTCATTAAATTGTTCCTCTTTCAGCTTATGTTTGGGTGGACAATAAATAGCTGATACATTAAACGTTCCATTTAGATCTTCTATTGCGATGGTTGTTGCTTGTATGTACTCAGTTTTAAAACGTGGTTGTTCATAGTGTTTGATATTGGACCTTACTACTATGGCCGCTCCAGCGTGTGCAGTGCCGTCCGGGTGATCAGTGCAATAGATGTCTTAATTGTGTATGTTAACACTGCTGTTTGCGGTTGTGTGAGATTCTGGCAATAATAGTATATCTATGTTGTGGGTGTGTAACAGAACTTCTACCTCTACTTTATTTGGAGATAGTCCCGCTGGGTTCCACGTTGATATCTTGAGGGAAGTCATTGTGACATCTTAGTGACTAGGGTCGTTATGAGATTTATTAACATACTCATTTGTTGTAGGATAATTTCAAATTTTTCTGCTTGTCTTAAAAGCATCTCTTCTATGCAATGTACTTGTTGCTTCAGCATATGGCTTTTGCATGTTGTTTGGTCTTGGTCGTGGTTTGGTTGGGTAGTGCGCTGTCGTTGGTCTGGTCCATTTATTTGGAAGGAATGGGTAGTTTTTGGCATCTGGTTTTGGAATTTCTCTGGTCTTAATGTGTGGTTGTATGTTTGACTTCCTAGCTAGTATTTCTCTGTATACTTCGCACCCTTTGAAGTTTGCAGGATGAGCACCTTGACACAGGGCACGTTTTGCTGGGGTGTTTCGATCCTTCTTTGGGCATTCTGATGTTTTGTGTGCTTGTGCGCATTTCACGCACCGGAAATGCCTCATACAGTAGTTTTTTGAATGTCCATACTGCTGGCATCTTTGACACTACACTACTGAGGTTCGTTTTCGTGGGTCTTCTATAGTTACTGACTGATGGTGTATGTATTTAATACTTTTTAAAGTCTTGTTGTTGGGACTGGGTTGGAGGTTGGCGAAGAATGTAGATGTTGGTTTCTTTTCTCGGCCAAATTTTACATTTACTATCTCCCCAATCACAATATTTCCTGTCTCTTCTAGTGTTTCTTTTATCACGCTGCTTGGTGTAGTATGGTGGAGGTTCCTTATTAATATTCTACAGGGTCGCTTATCCTTCCTGTTAAATGTATGTCCAATTAGTCCTTTTTGTCTAACAATATCTATTATGGTTTTGTAGACGTCTACATTGGCGCAGTTAATTCTTAGTTGGTTCTGATTAATGATTTTGTAGTGGAAGTCCGCTTTGTTGACAACACTCTCTAGGAGCTCCGTTAGCTTGGCAAGGTCTTCGATGCCATACAGGATTATGGGTGGTGGCTTGACAACTTTTTAAGCTGTCTCAGTGTGTGCTATTGTTGTGTCTTCTTCCTGGTCTACTGGGAGTCTACTAAATGTGTTCTTAACTATTATTTTCTCGGGAGATGGTGAGGATACTTTCTTCCTTTTGGCATTTCTTAGGACTAGTGCTCTCTGCCAGGTAGGAGGATTGGCGTCTTTGTTGCCTGTACTATTTTTAATTTCGATTAGCTGTGTATTTTCGGACTGTATTTCAATGTTAGTATCCCTTATCGAGCTAAGTGATAAACTTCTTGGGCTTTTCATCCCGGTCTCAAACAGACCGGGATGAAAAGCTTGCTGGACCAGCTTCTTATTACTCTTACTCTCTTTCAGACCAGTAGTATTTACTGGTAAGGGGGCCTGGGTACCCACCCTCTTACAGTCTTACAATTAAATCTAAAGAACGAAAAGACATCACTGGTCAGTCTGTTGAACACATCATTGAATTGACCTGTGTTGAGCTTGATAAGCATGTTTTAGTATGCATATACAGACCTCCAGGTTACCAGAATCTATGTGTGTTTGATTCAGTAATGGAAGATGTACTAAAGAAACTTAGTGCTAGTAGTAAGTCAATAATCATATGTGGTGATTTCAATATTAATTTATTAGAAAATAACTTAAATTTAGAAAATAACTTTCTATGCCGAGTTCTTTTCACTATTAAACACACAATTTAATGAAATTTTTCCACTTAAAACCAAAAGTATTTACACAAAGTTCTTATTTAGTGATTGGGCGACTCCAGTTATTCGTAAAAGCAGGGGAAAACTTTTTGAAGTTTATGGTCTAAAGCAACATATGAATAATATAAGCTTTAATATGTATGTTGCAAAATATTCTAAATTTTTTAAAAAATGTGTGCCAAGTTGCTAAAGCTCTTTATATTAGCAATAAAATAAAATCAGCCGATGATAAAATAAAAACTACCTGGCAAATAATAAATAACGAAACAGGTAGGAAAAAACAGCGTAATACTGAATTTAATTTAGAAACTGCACATGGCCCTATTAACTCAGATCTGGAAGTAGCTCAGTCATTTGAAAACTTTTTTGCTAATATTCCCCTAAAAACTACTGAAGCTTTAAATTCCTCACCCGAGTTCTCTGCTGCCTTACTTAGAAATAATGTAAATGCATGCCCTTTGGAGTTTAGGTTTCAGCATACAACCCCCCAGGCTGTTATAAAAGCTTTTAAAGATCTTAAAATTAAATCAACAGAAGATCTCTGGGGAATGTCTGTAAAAGTCTGTAGAACTTTCATCGAAACCATTGCGCCCTATTTAGCTATCATATTTAACACCAGTGTAGACCAAGGTGTCTTTCCGGATCTCATGAAACACAGTCAAGTAGTTCCTTTGTTCAAATCCGGTGATAGTAAAGAACTCAACAATTATAGGTCTGTATCAATTCTACCAGTTCTCAGTAAGGTGTTTGAAAAGTTGATGCTCAATCAAACGTTACGTCACTTTATTAAAAACTCCATCTTTCATGAACAACAGTACGGTTTCACCAAAGGGCGTTGTACCACTGACGCTGGTGTTTCTCTAATAAAGAACATTTTTAACGCCTGGGAGGAAGTAAAAGATGCCATTGGAATCTTTTGCGACCTCTCTAAAGCATTTGATTGCGTAAACCATGACACCCTTCTTCTGAAACTGGAGCACTATGGGGTTAGGAATACAGCTCTTGATCTACTTAGATCATACCTCAAAGATAGAAAGGTTAAAGTTCAAGTAAACGGCATAAACTCATTAGGGTATGAAATGGAAATGGGCGTTCCTCAAGGTTCGATATTGGGTCCATTCCTCTTCTTAGTTTACATTAATGATTTACCTCAACTACTTCAAAATCAACCGAAGATGGTGTTATTTGCAGATGACACATCATTAATCTTTAAAATAGACCGACGGTCACAAAATCTGGACGACGTGAATAACTCGATTCTTCAAGTCCAAGATTGGTTTACGGTAAATAATTTGGTACTAAATGAAAAAAATACCAAATGCATTAGATTTAAATTACCTAATGTTAGAAGTAGCGAATGTGACATCATATTGAATGGAGAAAAACTGGAATTTATTAATCAGACGGTTTTAGGAATCACGCTGGACGAGAAATTACAATGGGACCACATATAACATCTCTTGCGGGGCGGCTAAGCTCTGCCGGTTATGCTGTTAGAAAGATAAGACAGTTAACAGATGTAGAAACCGCGCGTTTGGTCTATTTTAGCTACTTCCACAGCATTATGTCGTATGGCATTTTACTGTGGGGTCGGGCTGCTGACATTGAATCCATTTTTATTTTGCAAAAGAGAGCTGTCAGAGCCATATACAATCTTCCTCGTCGCGAATCTCTCAGGGAACTATTTAAAGGGATTAATATTATGACAGTACCTTGCCAATTCATTTATGAAAATATTATGTATGTAAGAAAAAATCTACATCTTTTTATTAAAATAAGTGATAGACATAATTTGAATACTCGAAATAAAGATAAAATAGATCAACCATTTTTCAGATTAGCTAAAGTACATACATCATTTATGGGGTACTGTGTTAAATGTTATAACAAAAAACAATTAAAACTCGTATAAAAAGTACACTTTGCAGACAAGCTTATTACAAATTAGAGGACTATATACAAGATAAGAATGCTTGGACACATGATGGTCCAGCTCCATAGGTCAATCCCGTCTAGACAAAATCACACTGGTTGCTAATTTAATTTTTTATTTTAATTTTTTTTACTTACTCACACACTGACTTATTCCTAGTTAATATTTTAGGAAAATCATATATTTTTACAATGTTTGTAAATATGTGAGCACAATGTACCTACCGCGTGATTCATTTATCTGCCTTTGCTTTATTTTTAATTCTTCTTACCAATTGTGGTATAGTATTTTTATTCTTGGTGCATCGTCTTCACATATACAAATATAATTAATGTATACAAAATATTGTAAAATATTTTAAAAGAGTAACGGTGGAGTTTCTTGCCACTTCTTCTCCATACGAAACTACTTTTTGGAAGTGGCGCCTAGAATCAGTTATATTTTTATTGTAATTTTTGACGTTCAAAAGTGCCGTTTTATGGGCCTATTTGAAATAAATGCTTTGACTTTGACATTTAATTTATTACCTAGTGTAAATAGTTAGGTGTGTGATAATTGTATGTAGGTCAGCAAATTGAAGTTATCTCAAAAATAAAGAAAGATATATTCCAACGGAGAAAGAGGGAGACTAATTGTTAAGGAAAAAGACTATCAACTTAAACTGTACGGTTGTTCAAATCAGTTGCATATTCCACCCGAGAATCCATCTTCCCAGAAACGGTGGGATGAGCCGCTCTGCAGAGTATTAACGTCTGCTGCTACTTGACTGCGAAGCGTGCCTAATGACTTTAAATCTTCTGAGAGAATTATTTATTTAGTTGGTGACGTGGATGCGCAGGTATGTAGGTACAGTTAGCCGCACGTATAACCTGACTTCTTATTCGATTGAATCTCCGTCTGCGCTAGTCTAGCTCTAGGTCAAAATATCACCTTTCTTAATCTATGCGTGTTGAGGGCAATCTAAATGGAGTAAGCCTAGTATCCATCAGTATGAACAGCATCCATCAGTTCCTGGAACTTCCAGATAACAGGACACGTAGGACTTGATATGAATAGTCCCGTCATTTGGGCGAAGCCATCTCTGAATCTCCATCTGAACAGAGCGGTAATCTCTGTATTTATAAGAAGGTTTGCATTCTAATTGAGTCTCAATCTGTCAAAAAATCAATTTATTTACGTATATTTTTGACGAGTTTTTGACACCGATTGTCGCTGAGATGGGATTGCAAATTGAATTTGAACGTTTTTTAAGTACGAGAATTGGCCTTCAGATTCTCCATGCTTCGACCAACCTGGTCCGGAGTCTGTTTCGTGTTAGTTAAGGCAAATTATGTCCAGATGGAAGATTTCGGCAGGCGGAACGTGTGGCTAACACGTCAGTGTTACCATTGACGACCGCCTCGTGGTTAAATGGTAACAGCTGTACGGATCGACCGAAGGCTATGTTACGTTAATACTAATAACAATTAATGAATACTAAAAATAGTTAATTACTTATAACAATAACAAAACCATGATCAGCAAGACGATCTGTCACCATAAGCAGTTGCTCGGGCAAGCGTAGTATAATCAATATTGTCGAGGTCGCTAGCTAACCACAAACATTGTACATACCCAAACAATTCGTGCCTCCGTGCCCTTGAAAGCACGTTCAGCCATTGGGAGTCGGCTGTCATTCGTAGATCTTTGACAGTCTTTACAAGTACTCAGAAGCCTGAAAGTCTGAAAACCAGTCTTACCAACGGGTATCGTGCTACCCAGAAGCTAGGTTGTGTACGTCTAGGCAGTTATTCCATGTAAAATACTGATATTCAGCTGCATATGGTTAGACTGGAAGCCAACCCTAATATAGTCGGGAAAAGTATTGTTACCATTGTCGTGCGGCTAACTGTACATGTACTTACTCGTGCCGTGAGTTTTGCGAAGTTTATGCGCAGGAAATGGGTATCTTTATGTGTTATGAGTTGTGACTTCCAAGGCCAGAAGCCTTTTTTCATTGATTTTTTGACAGATTGAGACTCGATTAGAAGGCGAACCTTCTTAAAAATACAGGAATTACCGATCTGTTCAGATGGCGATTCAGAGATGGCTTCGCCCAAATGACGGGACTGTTCATATCAAGTCCTACGTGTCCTGTGGTCTGGAAGTTCCAGGAACTGATGAATGCTGCTGATACTGATGGATACTAGGCTTACTCCATTTAGATTGCCCTCAACACGCAAATATTAAGAAAGGTGATATTTTGACCTAGAGCTGGACTAGCGCAGACGGAGATTCAATAGAATAAGAAGTCAGGTTATGACGTCGAAGTTACCGTTAATGTCAAGTTATCTGGTTCATTTCCGATGCGTTCGGATATTAAATTATGTTAAGAGATACATTTTGAACTCCTTCAAAGCATCTGTAGAAACATACACGTGAAGTAAAAAATGTGAAGTTTAAATGCTTCCGAATCGGTATTTGAGTGGAGTTTTCAGTGGGATCTACATTGACTAAGTGCAGTAGACATTTTGTCATTGAAAAGCCCTTTACCTGATTGGAGGTTATTACCGTCAGTCTCAAAACGCCTTGGGAAAGGTAAGGTATTGCTAAAGTAGAACCCAATGTTGTAAAATTTGCTTAAAATGACTGAATAATGTTGTTCAATGATTATTCTTTATTTTTGACTCTAGGTTAAATAATGACAGTCACACGGGTCGATCGAAGGTAATATGGAACACGGGCTGATGTCCACAACGTCACAAAGCACGTTAAATCGTTGGTCTCTGCTGACATTTAAAGATTTTTTTACAGCCGTTACTTGTAGTCAGAAGACCGAAAGTCTTACATTTGCCATCGAGTTAAAAGGATTAGCCAATCGACTGAAGTCGATTGCCCAGGGTGCACCGGACGTAACAGAAGATCGCATACGTCTCTCGGGGCTTACGTCTCAGTTCCCTAGAATCTGAAGATCCGCAAAAGCTTTCTTGAGTGTCCAGCTAGTCCAGTCAATAGTAATGCCTCCACAGCAAGATGTAATCTATGTGGGGAACTGTATAAATGCCCTGATAATTTTATCGAACCATCTGAAAGCCTACCTTCTGTGAATGCGTTAATACCGTGGCCGACTTGGAAATCTCTAAATAGACTTCGAACCCAAGTCGGCCGGCGCAAAGACAATCTCCACAGATGCGGGTTCACGGACGGCTCAGATCTCAAGTGCATAAGTGGCACTTCTTAAGAACTATCAGTTGAAAATATTCGTTTTGCGCAGTTTTTTTTGACCTTATTCATACATGGCTATATTATAATTGCGCTTGCCACATTTTAAGCCAAAATGCTATAGGATTGTTGTATTTTTTATTCAAGGAATTCGCATTCGTGCTAGGGCCTTTTATTAAAACACGGAAAACTGCAGTCTTCACAATTAATATCAAAGAAAGTAACAATCTTGCGTAAGTTGGTTGCTTTTCATTGACACAAACTATAGATAACTTATATAACCGCACACACACCACTAACAGTATATCATATAAATGAATCACAAAAAAAACTGATTACCCGATGATCTTACAGCGCATGTCTTATGTTTTTGTAACAATGGATTAAAACCACAAGATAAAAAGATGTAGAAGTGTTGCTCTTGAGATCTACTAAAGAAAAATATGTAATCTTGTTGATAAATATTTCATAATCTCTAAATAAGTATGCAGTGGTGGCCCAGTGAAAACGATAGCCGTTTCCAATGGTCTTGGACTGGACCTACGAGTTGGTCATAGGTTCGAACCCAGACAGGTACTTTATGTTAATTATTTCATCTCCACTGCTCTCAAAACGGTGAAGGGAAACATCGCGAGGAAACCGGCATGTCTTCGAACCCAAAATTCGAAGTCATGTGACTACCACCAACCCGCACTGGGCCGGCGTAGTGGATTACAGCTCATTCATTATTTTAGAGAGGTGGTCTGTGTCAGCAAGTCAAGCTGATTATGCTGTGTTAAGAGACAACAATATCGAATAAGATAGCATTCCCGTTACTTCGAAAAAAAAACACTACTCATGCAGCTTACTAGTGGAAAGGATTATGGCGTCTTTTACATCGCCACATGCAATCTACGGATCAGTGACATCAGGCAAAAGCCTGCATCACGCAAGCAGAGTTTACCGCTCACCTAGCAAATACAACGTTCCGACATAAATCGTCAGACACATCACCCATCTGGTCGGAGGATCCTCCCTTTTCCATAGTGGATGAGTGAACTTTACACTCTGGTACTTATACATCTATAAGCATTACCGCTTGAATAAGTAAGTTTAAAGTGAATCTCTAACTGTTATCAAGGAAATGGTGAAGTATTTACTTCATTATCATCATCGTTGTAAAATTGGAAATAAAGTTATATTATATTATATCATCATTCTACTGTCTAAATCCCAATGTATTTGTGGTGGGCGCAACATCTCTAACTTCTCCATCAGTCGTCACCACGGTAGTCTCCCTCTTTCTATCCATATCATCCAGTCCATTAATCGTTTCTTTGGTCTTCCCCTACTCGTATAGCCATGTATCTACTTACCAAGTATTATTTTTCAAAATGCTATTTGCTATTACACAACTCAATGAAAATGTTATCGTTTTGAGGGTTCCATACCTCAGAAAGAAGAAACAGAACCCTTATAGGATCACTTCGTTGTCCACCTGTCTGTCTGTCCGTCTGTCTGTCTGTCATGTTTGTCAAGAAGCTTTTTCTCTGGAACGAGGTATCAAATTAAAATTAATATCAAGTCTGCAGTCCCTTGAAGCTCTAAAAAATCAAGCTTCTACGTCAACGCAATAAAAAAATACAGCGATTTATGCGACATATTTTGATACCCGCAAATAAATCAAAAAGTATTTGGGTTCTTCTCGTTGACCCAGAATCATGAAAGGTAAGAAGCAAGGTCTCACCGTCACAGCACAAGTAAAGAAAAAGACGAAAAATTCGTTAATTAGTAGTTGTATCACATAAAAAAAAGTTAAAAAAAAATTAAAACCTTACATTTGCAGTTGGAGAATTGACCGTGACGTATATCGATGTTTGTTTTGCAATGTTAAATTTGTTATTTTGATAAATCATACATCTTAACTACGGAACCCTTCATTGGGCGTGGTCCGACACGGGACACTCAGAAAGTTTTGCGAAAATAAAAACAAATGGTCTAAGTATTTTTTTTTTTAATCTTTTCAAATTAGGTACTCTCACTAGCCTCTATACAAAGTTTCGTGCATCTGAATCAGTTATCGAAACACTTTTTCCAGTCCGCCGTTGACACCTCGTTTACAGCCTGATCGAACGCTGACAGCGCATCTTCCGGCGACGAAAATTGTGTCCCTTTGAGCAGATTTTTTTTAATTTACGGGAATAAAAAGAAGTCACACGGTGCTTGGTCAGGGCTAGCGCTTCGTTTCTGGATCGTATTCATAAATCTAAGACTCATCACCTGTAATTATGCTGTAAACACGCCAAGACGAGCCGGCTTCATATTTGTTTATCATATCACGGCACCATTCCACCCGGGCCTGCTACTGAGAATCGGTGAGGTTGTGCGGCACGTGAAACTATGCTCCTCACGCGAAGATGCAAGTTTATAATTTCGTGAAGGCTTCCCGATCCAACGTGCAGAATGTGCTGAATCTTGATACGTAACTCGCCTTTTGTCTTGGATTAAATTTTTCACTGCTAGCACGTTTTCTTCCGTATCATGTTAAAATATAATATATTCTATTATGTCAATAACATCGTTTCCTTTTAATTATGATTGAGTAATAGTGATTCTAAGACGTGACTATGGCTTTTTTCATTCCAACCACAGTTGGTCTGGAAAAGGCCACTTTTTGTCCTAAGCAAAATGAACAAACTCAAACCATTTATTTCAATTAAACTACATATTTACAGGCACTTTTGTACTGTCAAAGAGTCGGTCAGTTAGTGAGAAAGATGAAGCTAGTTCCAAAACGTAGATATTTATGGAGAAGAACGTTTAAAAAACTCCAAGTACACTCTTTTGTATCAAGATATTACAACATACTGAATACATTATTATTGTTGCTTTTTAGATGAGAACAATGTAAAAAAAAAAAAACACAATATAAGATTAAAGATAAGCCCGGACAGTTGAGAAATGACCAGTTTTAACTGCCCGACGCCCGTTCATGAACATGTATTTACTGTACAATAAAAAAAAATCGTAATAAGCGGCCATGATGGACTTGGACAAAGAAAGCCCCTCCCACTGAAACTGTTGGGCTAAGGGATTATCGCAAGCATTAGGGTTGCACCCTCGGATGCAATAATAACAACGTACCCTTAAAATAGGAACATTCGCCAAATTGGTACTATTACTAGAGTGACTATTTATTGTTATATATTCTCCATTTAAACAAAAAGGGGCCCACTACCTATTGGTAGTTATAGCTTATCTTGAGTGACCGTTAAGTGTTATAAATGCATTATAAATAATTTTGTAAAGAATACTTGCTCAAAAGAAGCAAGTAATTTATTTATACTCATTTTTTTGCTGAAAGAGTCATGTTTATCGGATATAAAAAAGGAATTAGTGTATCAAAAACACATCGTGAGGAAACCGGCAAGCCCTAGTACCTAAAGACATGAGACATCTACCAACCCGCACTGGGCCCGCATGGTGGATTACGGCCCACTCCCTGTCACAGAGATGTCTGTGTCCCAGCAGTGGGAACATTATAGATCGATTATGCTTATGCTTGTGTATTAGGTGTATTAGGTACAACACAACGTCACTATCCGTTCCTGCGCGTGTTCGGTTTCGGTTCGGTTCAGTTGTTAAGAAAGTTGTCAGCCTACGTCAATTTGCCTTGTCCATTTCACGCATCTATCAAAGAATGGCAGTTAACAGTCAGTTCTGATTTGAATATACGGACGGTGGGTAGCTTAGATTAACTAATGATTGTTCTCGCTGCGCTCGACTAGATACCGCCCGGCGTACTTGTCAAATGCAGCAACAAATACCACGCCGTGGTCGGCGTACCCGAGCCAGTCACACTGCAAGCTGTCTGTCAAGTGCACGTGCCGAATGTTTTATTAAATTTTTTGGCATAATCTGAAGTAAAATGCCAGTTTGCGTAGTTAAACTGTGTAAAAATAATACTACAAAGAATAAGAAGGACACTAGGATCACATACCATCAGTAAGTATAGTATAATTTCGAAATTTCAACATAAAATAACATCAACCCTTAACGCCATTCAGTGTTGCCGCGATATAAGAGTCAAGTGCCCCGTGGTTGAGATTTTTATAATATGTATTTGGATTATATTGTATATCCTTTTTATCTATCTAACCTATTTAATGTTTATCTTTGTCATCTATACACTTAAGGTGTAAAAATGTTAGCTGACACTACTTCAAGGGGTGTTTCTACCCATGAAACTGAACAACTTTCCCAAGGAACATGGGTCGAACAATGAAAAAAATAATCGTCTTCGCTTGAAAAATGAGGCCTAAACATTGATATACATACCTTCCTTTTTCTAAAGAAGAAACCTACTCCTAACCTATAAACAAATATATGTATACATTCTCTATTAACTTATTGTTAATTTCTAAGTGTTTTTTAACTTAACTAATAGACCACTCTAACTCGGGTAACAGTTGAGCAGCTGGTATTACAGTTCTTCACGGACACTAGTTGTCAATGTCAACTGACAAATGTCAAGTGACGATGTCTTACACACACTACAATATTGAGTTGCCGCATTCACGGAGCTATTGTTTGCATATAGTGCGGTATCTAGTCGAGCGCAGCGAGACCGCTCACTTATCTATTAATTTGCTTATTAGTGAATTTCCCTGACTTTACTTTACTTTTTAGAGGCATATAGGTACCATGGATTCCGTACATGATTCTGACGGTTCTTTAAAAAACAAATTGCTCTGCCATACATTTTGACCGTGTAGGTAATGCACTTATTGCATTCTATGAAAACGCAGTTTTTTTATCAACGCTATAGTGGGGTCTAATCATGTGCTAAGTTTATGGTTTCACCACTCTGTAATTAAGAAGAGTATTAGAAATAACTGGTATACCTTTTATTAATATGCTTGCTCTCTGTACATAAACTCCACGTTGCCTTATGATAATTTCCTTGAAAGGTTACCAAATAAAAATGCGCGTTCAGCACCGTACACGTAAAAGAAGTAAGACACTTAAAAAAAAAACAGAATAAGAGAGATTAAATGTAAGAGACAGAGATAGTTAGATCTTTCTTCTCTCTCATGTATCGAAATATGCTGAAACGTGACGCGTCCTTGAAATTTCATACTTAAAAAGTTTCACTTCATAAAGAAGAATGTTTTTTTAAACAGGGATTAATATTATACTGTGAAGACTGGAAAATTTTAAAAACGAATGTGGATGACTAGAAGAAGTTTGATTATTGAGATGACGACTGATGGAAAAATATGAAAGAAGTTGCGGCGACCCCAAATAAATCAGGATTAAGGCAAGGTAGGTAATGATAATTTATTTCCCCACCGCCGTATCTCCACGTTGACGTCGTGGTGGGGCTTGCGCGCTCTGAACTCTAGGTCTGTCAGTGCTTGTAGAGAGTTCACTGTGCCGGAATAGGTCTAGGGTAAGGAGCCAGACCATGAGAGATACAGCAACCCGCAGGGCAGCATGTGGCGAGCTGTTGGGCAGTAGCGACCCCACGGCCCTACCTCCCGGGAGAAGTGTTGTGGCCCTTCCCTGGCTTGTCTTAAGTGACCGGCCAGAGTGAACATTGACGAGGACCAGAGCTCCTACCTCATTCTTGCCTTTCTTGGCCGGCTTGAGTGGAGATTCGCATGAGCAAACGTGCTCGGAGGAAGTATTCCAGTAAGATGGGGGTAGGGATCTTGACCGTACTTCCGGTATTGTCCTGATAGCCGTGGCAAATCTCTCCACTCCTTATAAGCACCACAGGAAATGTTGCCCCCTTGTCGCTACGACACGTGGTGTTAGCGACCCTATCCGGGGGCCCATTCCGTGTATTTTATGTATAAAACATTGGTCAGGCAGGGTCCATAGTCCTTCCATAGTTCTTGGTAACCAGTACAGCTTAACCACTCAAACCCATAGTCACTCAAATTTATAAATTTGTTTTAACCTTCTGTGGCAATATATTTACTTTAACACTATAGTAGGTGGGTTTTGTTCTTAAGAAAAATGCTTGATGAGCTATTGTCTGAAGTGTATTGACTAGTTTTTATCGTGTTAGTACATAGATAGTTCTTTTAAAGGAAGAGTTTTTTTTTACCTTCCTGTATAATCTACCTGTTTAGGAGTTAGGTATATTCATGTGATAGATAAAATAACACCAATGGGATTGGAATTGGGAGGAACGCAATAATCGGTCCCTAAGTTTGGTTGCCGAGAAAACGATCCCTCGGCCTAGGGGCCAGAAAAAAACCCACAAATTTAGTTTATTGCAGTGTTAAAGAAGAAGTCGCGAATCAAGTGTCTTCCCCTTAACATGAAGTGAAAAAATACGTTTTTGAACCATTACTTAATTTCATAGGTTATGTTATATTTAAATTACTTAATAGATTATAGGCTAGATTGTAATGTGATACTACACATAACTGATAATGACTAATTAATAATAATAAACAATAATTGATAATCACAGTAGGTGATACTTTACAAACGAAATAAATATACAAGGTCAAATTTTAGTTGTTGTTTTCCCGCGACAGACCGATAAGCCTTCAGAAACACTAACCGAATCATAGACTTAAAAATGAAAAGGTTTTCAAATAATTAAAAAATACATAGTCATCAAATCGAAATCGTGAGAAACATTAGTAATCCACTAGACGTAACGGAGGTACTACTCGATGCGCACGCGTCGCCGCGCGCTGCCGACAAAGTGAATGACGATTCGCAAATGTTCAGAGCAAAATAAGCTCTGTTTTCCACAATTAAAAAATCTGTCGTTGTTGATTTCTTTTGATTTTAAATTTTAAAATTGGTTGTACTGCCGGGACCAAATCATTTCGATGCGAGAAAACAACCACAAAAATTACAGCGTCTGTATAATTGTAATAATATGGCTATTTGGTTATATTAATGTTTCATTTTTTACTGGGTGTTATTTTTTTAAAGTCGTATATTCAACATGGTAATGTCAATAAAGCTTTTTCGAAATGTGTACCTACACTTTAAACGTTTTTTTTTTTTTAATCATAGAAATGTCTCGAACACTGCATTCAGGAAGACAGATTATTTCACGTAATAATTTAATATATGTTGATATTGTAACAAAAAGATTATCACACGGATTTTCAAATTAACATTTTAAATAATGGCATTACAAGTTTCCTCTTATTGTTGTACTTTGTAATTAATATGCATTTTGAAAATCAACCACTTCCGCCTTAAAATACCTGATGGATGTAATTTAATTATTTACTTATTATAATATATATGGACATATTATTATAATAAGTACATTAGCGTGCAACGTTGATGGTCCACTTTACTGTGTACTGGCCAGGTGTACATCTGCATAGGAATAGGAAATAGACTTCTAGTAAAATATTGTGCAACTTGTTTTGTCTACTAACACCTTTTTATTTTTATTTTTGTGTGTAATACTAACAAACCTACTAACGCTTTCTTTGTACTAAATCTTTTTAGTTATGGACGTATGGCTGAAATAAAGATAAATATATTCCTACCATAGTTATAGGTAACCAGCCCACTTTAGCCACTCAAACCGACGCGACAGTCTAATATCTTTGTTTCCATATCCTGCACTCGTCCTACATAAACCGGTGTTGTCCTTAGGTACACTTGCATAGTGCATACAGGTATAATTTTTCGTCGGTTGGTGTCTCATTTAAAGACAAGTTAAACAAAAAAAAAAACGACAGAAATTAAAACCTCTGAACAACGGCTGAACAGTTTTTTTGTTTTTGTTTTTTTTTTTGCATTGACCACTCATCGAGAGTGTTCTTTGCAAAAAGACCTGAAACTCCTGAAACTTGGTAAGTGCATACAGGGAGGATGGTCTTGGTGATTTGGTATTACATGTTATCGTCTAAGGGGCCTTCCCGAGTTGTCTCTGGCTCCTCGTATACCTTCCAAAGGTCCGAGACACCATGGTCATGAGAAAGGCTCAGACAAGATTTTTTTTTTTTTTTTTTTTATTGTTTTGCTCTCACACACTCACTTAGTAACTGGAACCATGTCAATGTTAATTTATTCAGCCTAATCACTATCAGGTTCCGTACAAGTTGACCCAATTAGTGATACTTTTTTCTAAGACTGGGTTTATTTTATAATTTATCTATGTGAAATAAACGAAGTCGGGTCAGTTACACAACTTAAAACTGAAGAACATGATTATTAAAACATGGTAAAAATTCACCGGAAATTAAAGTTAAATAGTATTCTGAGGGTGTGCGAAGCTTGCCCGGTCAGTTAGTATGAAAAACTGTACATAGTTTAAAAGAAAAAAAAAAACAGTTTTATCACAGCCACACAGCCAAAAATAATTGAATAACTAGTATTTTTTATTTTATTTTACAAATAAATAAAGGTATTCTGATAAAGGTATTCTTCATTTAGTTAATAAGAGTAAAGTCAACAAAGTTATGATTTGAGCGGTTTTCTACATGAAAATGACAAAAGACGTTGCTCTATCGAACTGTTTTGTGGGTATTTTAGCGTGTGCTAGCTGACATTTGGAAAACAATGTAATTTAATGTTCTGTTAAGACAGAGCATTAAATCACATAATTAATATTTATGTGTTTTGCATTTACATAAAACCAAGGTTTTCTAACTGAATAAACAGCTGTGCTGCTGGACAGATTGTTGCGCCACTTCTTCTCAGAAGCACTTGGAAGTGGTGACGGGTGGGCGTTTTCTGGTACTGTCTTGTTTAATTTTGACTTCAAAAAACTACTGATTCTCAGCCTAGTTTGAATAAAAGTTTTTTTATTTTTATAATTAGGTATATTTCAATACACATTTTTACACAACCAAATAACCACATTGATGTGACAGTGTAGATTTTGTCTGGCATTTTATACATTATGTAGAAAAATTGAAATTGTTTTTCCTGTGCATAATTACCTCATGAAAATATTTCGAAAATCATGTCCCCCACGTACCGTAAAGATTGACAAGGCTTCAAAGTTGTCAGCCTGCGGCTTTTTAAAGCAATTTCATAATGGACCAATGGAAAGCCTACCTTCATAACACTCCATCTAAATTTGGCTATTAGCACAATTTTCACACAAACCAGTAGGTACTTTGCCACTCAACAAATCTAGTGTAATCACTTAGCCGACAATTGTTTGTGGATGGCAGTTACAGTTTCCCATCATTGTCGGAATCGAAAGTAAGTTCAAGTACGTTTTGTTCCCACGCGTGGAACAAAGACTAGGGTGATGAACAGAAGTGACCATATCATAAATAATTCCGGTTGCATACGAATATGGACTTAGTGTTCATGCTCAAAATTTTGATTGGTCGAAACAAATACTGATTAAACAAATAGCTTTTTTTGAGGAATTAGGAAGTCTACTCATAGTCTGTCAACGAAGATACGGGTCTGTCCGAAAGTAATTGGTCTGTCAAAACAAGTAACAAATAAAAAAAACGAACTTGCAAAAACACATCGCGAGGGAGGATAACTGTCTAATCGTGTTATCGTACATTCTTAGTTCGGGATTCAAAGTTATCTTAAGTCCGTTGGTGATACAGAGTAGCAAACGCCCCTAACTGCGGCCGTAACTACGAATTTCGGCCTAGGGGAGTTATTGACCCCCTGTACGGTTAGATCTAATTAGTACGGATTTAGCATTCAAACTGCTTTTAAACAGTATTTTTAGTAGTATTTTTTTTTGCAAAGGCCAAATGAGTAATAATAACTATTATTGTTTTAATTTTAAGAAAAACTTCATTACATTTTCCTAACTTATACTATAAATGCTAAAGTAAGTTTGTTTCTTTATTATGCTTTTAGGCTAAAACGACCAAACGGAATTAGATGAAATTTGGCACACGGGCAGACCATGAGAATGACATAGGCGAGGCAAATTAAAACAGAATTTACATAAAATTCAGACACACAATAAATTTTAAGCGAAATTTTATTGTGTGTCTGAATTTTATGTAAATTCTTAACATTCCAATCGAATGAATGCCTAGTATTATCTTAATGGGGATCATTTCAGTAACTTGTTATTCTAAATAATTATTAATAATAATCAATCCGTTACATCAAAGAACCACACCAAGCTGGTGGGTAGTTTCTCGAGACCTCAAAATTAACCAGCCTAGCCTTAGCCCAAGTATACTTGGTTCGGCTTCCAGACTAAATGGATGAAGCTGAAAACCAACCGCCACAACCCAGAGGAAGCACGATTGATACCCTTCTGTGAGACTGGCTGTTAGACGTTTGGGCTTCTAACTACCCGTAACGACTGTCAAAGATTCACGAATGACCGCCGGGACCAACGGCTGAACGTGCTCTTCGTGGCACGGAGGGGTCTCGATATGCAATGGAAAAACTCAATCTGCTTTTTATTGTATAGATGTATTGCACAGATGTGAGTAATTTGTACTATAGAGCTACCATTTACCGGGTAATGTCATAGGTTGACTTGAATGTGCCTTGGCGGCTGATAGTATGTCATGCTCACTCAAATGTCTCGCTGACGGTGGCGCGTGTGTCGGATCATTTAGCTCCCTTCAAAATGGTTGAGCTGAATGGTGCTGATCCATGCGTCATGTTCGTGATCGGGCGCCGTCAGTTGGGACTGGTCATCTCTTAGCTGCCACGGCTTATTTTAATAATTCATTTGCTGGATTGTTTTTAATTATGTTTTGCTGCACTCTGGACGCTTTTAACGTGTACGGTTTTTGTACATCGCTCTCACTTATAGTGTCAACATTAATCGATGTAACTAATATATTTGTAACAACAATATTATTTAAAAGAGTGTCCATGGAGTTTCTAGCCCGTTATTTTCCATAGGTACCTACTGCGCTTTGGAATGGGCAACTAGCTTCATATTTCTGACTGACCGATTCCTTGACAATTCAAAAGTGCCTGTAAATGGTTTATTTGAAATAAATGATTTGAGTTTGAGTTTGAGTTTGCAGGCGTAGCGTTTCATCGTTCGACCCGTCCGCTTGTTTAAATTTAGACACGAGTATAGCTACCGAATGTACCTACTACCGTCAAAGAAAGAAAATAATAAATAATATACCGAACTGTCATGTCTGCATTAATTACCCATTAATCTATGTCCTTATGATAATTGTGGGAACGTAAAGATATAGGAAGTGACCGACGAGTGACCGAGCTGAGATTTCTAATCGAGTATAAAACGAGATTATAATTGATTTACTGGCAGTATAAACAACAAACGGCTGATGGTTATGGCAGATCTTAAACGGCCAAACCCTTTAACCTAAGACAGATCGCTACTGATGATAAAACAATACAATACTATATGCCCCTGTCAAACAAATAGCTGATAGATCTTCTATTCTATCTCCTGTACGCTAAAGTTGGAGATAGATAAGTTATTGGGTTCGGCCGTTATGCATTGGTTTTCTGTGTCAGGTTATTACTTTGAGATGTCATACTCGTATGTGTAAAATTGCCCTCGCTACAAAACCCAATCAATCTGTATAGATTGAAGATTCTGATTCTGATTCTGTATAGTTGAAGATTTCCAGCTTTGTTGCAAGACTGGATTTATCCAGACTGATGAACGATTATTCAAATCAAATCATTTTATTTCAGGTATACACCCATATAGAATTTGCACAAGATTACAAAATGAAAATTACAAATAACACATTAATTTAAATTATTCCAGAATTTATTTTATTGTCGAGAGAGTTTGATTTTTAATCTATACAAATAAAAATGAAATACTGTTCGTCGGTGAGCGCATCACTTGAGAGATAGATAGCTAGACCGATTTGGCATTTTTATACAAATAAGAAATTGAATAGGAAGTGACAGGAATTTTCAAATTCAGGAAAAACTAAACGTCGGTTTTTCAACGGATTTTTTGTATGAACTATTGAAGTCAGCCACTCTTCTACTAATAATGTAGTTAAAGAGTTTGTTCGTTTGTTTGTTATAATAATAATCTCTAGAACTACCAGTGGGATTGGAAATATTATTTATAAATATGATAAACCAATTTTTGAAGAGCCCTTAGGACCCTTAGGATACCTTTAGGAGCCGAGCAAAAATAAATTTAAAAAATGAACGCTAAGCGAAAACGAAATAACGGAGACCGATAAAGCCATTATAAGACAAAGAGATGCCCTTATATTAAATTCGGTTATAAACAAGCAGGCATCCTATCTGGTAGCCATCTGCAATATTCCTTGAGATGTCCTTTGTGCCTGAATGCAAACAAAAAATTAAAAAAGTAGAAGCGACATTGAAATTATCTGCTATTAAATTAAGCTGTAGTGCTATTTTGTATCCATCTCACCGTGAAAACTTAAGTGAAGTGAGCGTGGAGTGAGCTGTCAGTGACACTGATGCTAGGGATTGACCAAGATAAGGTGACACTGACAGCAGCCACGCAAGTCATCACTGTGAGATTTGCACAGAATCGACATGCAGAACCTTATCAGAAGGCACAGCAGGACTAATTAGCTGTTTTGACAAAGGAGTCTTCAACATTAAGTCACAGACTGAGCACCATATGCTAGAATGTCTCAAATATCCGTTCACCTTCACCCGTGAACGCCAATGACGCCCGGATAAAAACGCCCAAACAGTATAAGCAACATAGATGTACCTTCGAAACAAAAAGCAGAAGTCTTAGTGCCAATTTCACCTATAAAACTGAACGCGCTCAGTACATCTATACTGCGTTCAAGTACTGTCAGTGTCAATATTTCATAGAAATCAATAAATCAACCAGACGGGTCAAGTTGTATCGACTTCACAATAATTAATTAAGTCGTAAAGACAATCTTGTTAGTACGTGTTAGTAAGTGAACGGCGTTTCATTCATATGTTAGAAATTTTAACTTCTTTGTGCAATTTTAATGGAGTGCTATGTAACTGGAATATACTATCGATGCTTATAGTAGGTACAGTAGCGCTCATAAGTCCAGTAGCAATCTCACAAAGCAATAGATTGACGCTATGGTTTCACTTACAACCTTCTTCTATAAGTTGTTTCTAGACTATAGACACGCAGTTCAGAATTTCGACTAACTTAACAAATAGCATGCTAGCTTAGTCGTTGCCGTGCTAGGGCAAGAGTGATTATGGAAAGCCGAGGGTTCGAATCACACCGTTTTATGTTATTTTCAAATAATTTATATTTATAGTTTTTGACATGTTATTAATAATACTTATTACTGAATAGTTTTTAGTAATTTTTGTATATTTTTTTATGATTTTTAACTTTTAGTTCGACAATCATTCGTTGTTTGTATCGTTCATCTTGTTTACATATAAATAATAAAAGTTTGTAGGTAGACCACAGAAACACACTTCTACAGCTTTGCATTCTTTTTGGGAGTTGTGATTCAATGATGCCTGAAACTGATTGCTTTGCTATGTCCGTGATTTCTACAATCAAAATACATGTTCCTCCTCTCTTTGTATTTCTAGAAAAGGAAGCAGCAGGACAGAAATTTGCGATGTGTAGTAAATCCTCAAAACCCGTTTGTATAAAATGTTTTGTAACACAAATAACATCTATAATAGTTCCGATGTTATCTTTAATCCTACTAGTTTCACATTCAATTTATGATTTATTCAGTAGTACTGCTATGTTCTGATGAAGAATGTTAAGATATTTAACGAAAAAACTATGAATTTGAGGGTGGCAGTTAACTTTTGCTACAACAATCTTCAAACCATCGTTATTTAAGTTTCCATAATGCTTGCGATATGTATCATAGTCATAAGATGAATTAAGATTAGAGTCTAGTAGACATGCACAGTTCTTTGCAGATTCAAAGTTACATAAAGACAGATTTCAAAGTTTCATAAAGACAGATTTCAAAGTTTCATAAAGACAGATTTCAAAGTTTCATAGAGAATTCTTTAAGCAATAGTATATAACCTGTTGGAAGTCTCACTGCTTATTAGGCAAATCTCTCTAGGCTCGAATTTTAGCGATGCCATAAACTGGCCAGCCTAGACAAATGGCATTCACTTTGGAGCAATTATAATTCTACAATCGCTATCGCTACACTATGATACAACTCTTTGACCTATGATCACGTGACATTTCAGTAGATTATATCAACCCCATAAATTTTTTGGCTTTTCTGCTAGCGTCACCGCTAATCGAATGTCACGAATGTTACTTTATCTAGGCCCTCTGGTCACGCGAATGATGCGTGATTATGCGTGTGTCCGTGTCTAACAAAAGCGACGGTCGCGACGATACGTAAGTGTGTGCGATCTCTGTGGTGTGTGTCGTTTAAACACATACAGTCGTATTGCGAGTTCACAGCAATATGACTCTTAACGTGCCACTCCACTTTTGAGCGCTTACTGAACTTCTTATTATGATATTTATAATTTTCACCTCGTAACCGGGTAATAAAATTATAAATCTAAGTAAAAGTTGTTATAACCAAAACGGAATTAATTAAAAATATTATTTATTTATTTAGATATTAAATTAAAAACCTTCTATAATAGTAGCCAAGGAGCTACAGCGTCCAAGCTACCGGTATACAGAGCTCTAGAGGAACCTCCTCACATGTGCTGTTTCCAGGAGTAGGTACTGCTTTCTGTATCAAGCCCTTGATCCATTGGGCCAATAGGAGCCTCCAGCGATTTCGGTCCAGGCTTTTATCTATTATGTGATTGGCTCTAACAAATATAGGTGAGTCTACATTCCGCAATGACAATTCGATCTCGTCTGGTTGTAAGCATATTATGTAGGACTCTGAAGCTGGTCTCCCTCGTCAGACAGTGGTGCGAACATAGCCACGTAAAAATGTGTGCACACTAAAAATCAAATTCGTTAATGCAAAATCATTTCGTAAATTGCAGATGCACGACGATGATAAGACGTTATTAAAAACCGGTCGAGCCCCGTCGACCTTGCGTGATTAATGTTCGTTTTTTTTTACGTTTGTTTGCCATGCATGTTCGTAACTCGATAACTACATGACAGAATAACTTGCAATTTTTTGGCGGTTCCAGATATACAGGGTGGCGTAACAACTACGCGCAATCATCACATGATAAAAAAAACTGCTGGGGCATAGAAAACTGTTTATTTTTATTTTTTTTATAACCGATGAAAAAATGCGCATGGGAACAAGTTGTGCTACAATGGTACCTGCCACCCTATATATGTAGGTATTTATGTTAAAAAATTGATTGCTACTTTACGTATTGAGTGTTTATCAGTAAGCATATAAAAGAAGTTTACCTTTTCTTCACTTTATAAAATTTTGCTGTTTTCGATAAAACTACGACATTGAAGCTTAGAATAGGGAAATAATGGTATCATTTACTATTTATTATTATTGTTAATAGCCTATCTTCCTGCCATCTCAAACCTGAAAAAGATCAACTTTAGTTGCAGAAAACTATTTAAAAAAAAAACACGTGTTTTTTTGGTTAAAAATTCCTTGCGGAATCCAAAAAGTTATCAAAACTTTGTTTTCAAAGACGGACACTGTTATGTCATCAATACAACAGACAATCAGAGAAAAAAACCATAATGAGAAAAATTAATGCCACGGACACAACCGCGCCCAATGCAATAAATAACTAAAAAATCGCACTTCAAAAAGCAAATACACCCACATCACTTGAACACAAATGTCGATGGCGTTTATGTCAATACCTAGCTAAAAATAAACATTTTTTCCTAGAAAACCGCATTCAAATCTGTCCAGTATGTTACGAGTACGTGCACATAAATAACGACCAAATAATGGGTAAAGTGAGATATGTGCATGCGCCTCGCACTGCTTACATAAAGCAACTTTCTTTGCAAAGGTCGTGGGTTCGATGGCCGGGTCGTGCATCGAGGTGATCTCTCGTGTTAACGGGGGCGCCCGTGTGGGCCCTATTTGCATTACGTATTGTATGTTAACGCTATATGCGTATAAACAACATTGTACGAGTTTTGATTATAAAAACAATACAATACCTGGTAGCAGCTGAGAGTTGCCGTGAATCAACTGAATGGCGTGTTATAGGAGAAGCCTAAATCCAGCAGTGGACTACTGTAGACTGATGAAACCATGAACACTACAATGATGACCTGGAACCCATATTCTAATTAAACTTTCGAATAACGAATACAGGGCAACACATACAACTTATTATGAAAATACTATAAGTCTTGTGATTTTATGTAAGCGTTTGTGTACCATTTACTTAGATTCTCACAGAATCCTAAACACAAGAGTTGTGCCAACAACACCACTGTGAGCAGTAAAAGTACATGGTTCGATCTGAATAAGCCAACTAGTAGTAATACAAAGTGGCAAAAGTTTCGCCACAGATGAGTGTCTACACGCATTGTTGTGCAACAACGCAATAGATCGCATTGACAGTGAGAACTTGAGTGTGTTTTGAGCCAAATTAACTTAATTTTTCAACATTTTTGTTAAATTTTATAGTGTTATTGTTCTTCACCTGGATGTTTTGGGTTCTTGGACTCATAGCCTACTTGTCGATACTGTTATATAACGATATTATAAATAGGTATTTGTGGGTAAAACTTCGGATTCTGATATTCGGTCAAATTAAAACAGCCAGCCAAACTCCGCAGAGGAGATGGGTCTCATGATAAAACAAAAAATAAACGCATTTGATGGTTGTTTGTTCTTGGGGTCTTTTTTAAGGTTCCGTATACAAATGGTGCCAAAGGGCAAATTACTAATCTTCCCCTGTCCGTCCGTCCGTCTGTCTATCACAGGGTTGCATCTTTGAACTGTAATAATTGGAAACTTGAATTTTCACCAATAATACCAACAAATAAAAATAAAGTTAAAAATTAAATTTTGTCCCAGAAAAAATCGATATAAGAAAACGTGTTCATATCAAAATCATATATTACTAAAGTATTTAAAAAATCCTGTTAAATATGGTACGGATCCGAACTTGGGTCTGAACCCTTTGTGTGCTTGGTGCACTTGGCCGCTTTTTATCAGCACAATAACCGATGTCGCATCATCGACACTCAAACTGTTACGTGGATTCCGTACATGATTCCTTCAAGCAGTGAGGATGCTTCGGGATAAACAATCACATGTACAAAAATAAGAGTGATAAAAGTTGTATTGCCTAAATCATTTTTGCATCAGTAACGGAACCGCATAACTTCACAACTGATGTTTAGAGATAATCCCTGCCTATTGCGATATGACTCGGGTCGCGTCCACAGCCGAAAGGTCGCACTCTCCGGGCGTGACCTCATCGTGATGCCATCGTGCTTTTACTTTTACCAGCAGGCGTTACATAGCAGGCTAGTGTATTAAATAGATTCCACGACTCGTCGTCACGATCATTCTCCTTCCCTTATCCCAATTTATTCGTGGTCGCGCAAAATGTATTTGTGGTCAGCGCAAAATGTATTTGTGGTCAGCGAAACATCTATTTGTGGTCGGCGCAAAATGTATTTGTGGTCGGCGCAGAATGTATTTTTCTTCCATACTTTCTCTATTAGTCGTCGTCTCGGGAGTCCCTACCTTTCTAGCCAAATCGTCTTTCACACAGTCCATCCAACGTCCAGCTTCAGCTTCCACGACTGTTGATACACGTGTGTACTTCTGGCACATCCTAGACCCCGCTTTCCAACTTGTGATTAGCGCATAGTTTTATCCGTAAACTGCTTTAAAGTAAGTTCGTACCGAATAATTAGAAGAGATGACACCCTTCAAAGTAAATTTCTAAAAAACAATTTATCGACAGGAACAACTTGAGAAATACAAAAGAATCAAAGAAGTAAAATATAGATCAAATGCCTCTTCTCATACAAAATGGCACGAGCATCATTTGATCATCATTTACCAAGCTTGCATGAGACGGGTTGGCGATTTCAGACTTCTAGGATTCCTCGCGATGTTTTCTTTGATTTAAGGGGAAATAAACATAATTATACTTCTGTAAAGAACCTATACGAGCCCATAGTGCAAGTTTAACTTCGATTTTAAACCCTTTTCCGCACTTAACATATAATTTTCCTGACATTGATACATCTACAATAGACGTGCATACTGTCAGAAGTTGAAAAACCAAAAACAAACTTTTGAAATGATACACCGTATTAAACATACTTAGTTAGACCATTGGTCTTGATACTCTATTGACTTTCTCTCACTATGGGCAAGCAATTATATGTAGTTTCAGTTTATTTCATTGCTATAAAAGCTATAATGCTTTCTATATGACCATATATTCTTCTTCTAGTGACAGAAATTGTTCACTTATACATAAATCAGATATTCAAAACAATAGATACAGTTGATTTTCCATCAAAAATTGCATCAAAAGGGCATTATTTGCATTTGCACCAAATTCCTCTTCCTTTCTGGTTGGCGTATTCACAAACAAACGTACACTTATCGCATAATTGATATGATGAGGATGCGATCGGTCGTGCGTGGAAGAACGTCGTAAGTGCCTTCACGTGCTTCAAACGAACGCAAATCGCATTGTAAATACGACTTTCTGTGTTCAAAATAGTGTTGTTTGCTTTGGAGGATACAATGTGGAAGTTTATGAAGGTTGTTTGGTTTTGAAAACCAATAGCCCAGGATTGCATAACATAACGCCTGTATTTTAACCTATCCTTTAGGTGTATTATAACACCCATGTTTCCCCGGTTATGTTTAAGTCCTTTGTAATGAGGCCAGCCTATCACCATCAACCCGGCACAACTCCAGACCCCGAGCTGCTTTTGAGAAATTCCTGATGCAAAATTTCAATAATACTTTGCTCGAGCCGGGAATCGATCCCATAACCTCATACTTAGCAGCAGCACTTACTGCGACCACTAGACAATCTGAACGGCAATCTGAAACGACCGGACGACGGGGATGACTTATGGCCGATTCCTATAATTTACGGACCGTTATTGGTTCAAATTAACTCTTATTGTATCTTTACAAATAATGAAGCGAAGAACTCATAGCTTAATGCTACGTTTCGCTTTTGTAACGCACGATCCGCGCGACAGTAAACAATTCTCCGGCCAGAAATGACGTTTCCCGCCAAAACGACATTTTTCCGCGCATGCGCACTTTCTTATAGCTGATTATCTAGCAAACTATTGCAGCTATAACAAAATAAAAATTCGTATGTATAGTTGAAACTATACAAAATCAATCTATGTGAAAACTTAATCACAAAAACTAGTCCAAAATACAAAAAAAAATTAAAACTTGAGAATTCGGGTTGAAATAGTGTAAAATATTACTTCTACCCACATTTTTACGAATTATTTTGTAGTTAGTGTCAATTAAACCTATGTATAATTAAACTAGATTATATTACCTTCGTTTTGATGCCCATGTGTCCTTACTTGGTATTTTCTGAGTATCACAATAAACCAAAATAAACAACCCTTTACCTTGTAATTTGATGCCGAATCCGATACTGTTCGCCGTGAAAAGTACTATTTTAACGTAATTTCGTCGTGTTTATCCATTACGTAAAAAAAAAAAAAAAACTTTTAACACTATGAAATGTTAACTTAATGTCAAAGCACGAAACTCGAGGACTATTTTGATATATATAACACTTCAACATTGCGATAACAAATGAATTGTAAACAAAACCGATAGCACGATCACTTGAAAACTTTTTACGATGACACCACTTGAAACTTGACACATTTTTCGTCGTCCTTAATTTTGGTAACTAGCGTCTGGCGATTGTGAACGGCTTTTAGTTTAATAGAAAATTACTCTATACACCTATTTACACACACAACACGCATTAGTCGATTAAAAAAAGACATTTTTAAAACTTGCGGAAAAATGGTATACAAAGGACACCATGGCGTTTGGAACCGTGCATTAATTAGCTGACAAACTCAACACCCGGAAAACTTAAGTTAGTTAATAATAATAATAATATGGATGTGGACTCAGCAATCATTGTGCCGATAGTCGTGACAGCCAATGGCTTAATAGCCAAGAGCCTCGACAAACACCTGAGGAGGCTCTCGTTGGGCAGCTGGATCAAGGGCTTGATTCAGAATGCGGTACTTCTGGACACGGCTCGCATTGTCAGGAGGTTCCTCTCTCTGGAGCCCTGACCGCCGGTAGCTTGGACCCTGTTCCCGATACCGGTTACTATTTTTTATATTTTTAAATGTTTTTTTAATTTTTTTTTCAGATTTTTTAAAAAATATTTAAAAATGTAATATATAAGTTTGTTAAATGTAATAAACGGAGATAATAATAACAAAACGTCTCGTTTTCTCATTTACGTAATTTTAATTGTTAAAAGTTTTTTGAACCAATATTTCAAAACATTTTTGTTCTGAAGTAAACCTGAAACCTGCAAAACCAGAGAAAATACAAAAAAGACATCAAACTACAACATAATGTAATTTTTAAACCAAAAACTACCGCATCAAACATCACTGAACCAGAATAAGAAACCGAAAATGAAAAAATTTTGACGAGGTCAGCCTCCAGACGAGCACGCCCACCACCTCCGGACTCTTCGCTCAGCTCCGCCTCGCCGCCGCCGGTATCCAGCTCCACCGTGAGTGATGTGACGACACCGGCCGCGGTAGTTGCGTCGAGCTCGAGCGACGAGTATTTTTCCCCGCCGACGTAACCAACACCTGTTTGTCGGCAGGGGAGAGGCCGGCCACCGAGGAGCTTGGGACTTAGGGGCCATCCGGCCCCGAGCCGGGTCCCCGCTGCCGGTGGTTGTGTGCAGCGCATGAGATGGACTCAGTCTCATAGACAGTCTATGAACGAAAACGTCATGCGCGCATATTATGGGTCTACAGAGGGGGGAACTCACCTCACTGCGTACCGTGATAGGATGCTGTCTCTTTTTCAGGAACTAGAACCAACCGTCAACGTCTCGGCCCAACGACTGTCGGATCAGGTGCGGGTCATCCAACGCAATCATAGGTTGGACGATGCCACACTTGATAGGCTGCGCTCAGAGATACTGAGCAACCTTATCGTCTCGACTCCGGCAAAAACCGCGGTACAAGCATCAACCATTGATCTACCGCGGCCCAATCATGGTGTTGAAGAAGAAAATGATAGGATTAAGTAGCCAATGCAACGACCGATTGAGGAGCGCACTGGAGGATGCGTTTCGCGAGTATAGATCCACTCCGACCGAACTTAGACCGAGATTACCACGCCTACCTATGCACAATAAAAATAGGGCGCTGGTGTGTGCCCCGGACTCGCAACTAAAAAATCTGTTTGAGAGAAGCGAGGATCTCGTTGATACACACTCGATCCTGTATTGCGCGGCTGTTGCGGCATGTCGTTTAGCTAACGTCAAGTTTCCAAACTGCGACGGAGCTGCTCGACCAAATCCAACCGTACCAGCCTGGCAATGCAGGATCGAGCGACGTATTGATGGGGTCAGGGTACTCATAGGCAAACTATACTGTTTCAGGGAGGGCAATACAAGACCACGAGTGATGCGCTTTGTGAGGCGGGCATTTTCGGGGACTGAAATAAGCCCTCGAGAATACATGTCCCGTGTCACAGAGCGCATCGACTTCCTGAAACAGAAATTTTGTACATGGGCGAGCCGTATTCGGCGGTATAAGCGGCGGGTTGATCGATAATCGCAGAATCGCATGTTCCAGAGCGATGAAAGGTGGGTATATAGACCTTGGGAGCGACCTGAACAAAATTTGATGGACGTGTTCACCCAGATGATGCCGCCACAAGTGCATTCTGGCGCAGCATCTGGTCAGTACCCGTCTGTCACACTGAGGCTAGCTGGATGCAAGATGTCGAGCGAGTGCGTGAAACTATACCAGAAATGGAAACTGTCTTAATTACGCCATCAGACGTTGCCAAGCAGTCCGTCCGTTGCCGAATTGGAAATCGCCAGGACCGTATGGATTGCACAACTTTTGGTTGAAATGGCTTATTAGTTCACATACTTGCCTGGCATCTCAGTTCCAGTCATCCTTAGAGTCTGGGTCGCTACCACAGTTTCTATTAACAGGCGTTACCCACCTGCTCCATAAGTCAGGTAGTCCCACGGTACCCAAGAATTATAGACCGATCACGTGTTTGTCGCCGATCTATAAACTTCTTATATTCCGCGGTACTAAAGAGCTACTCCTCATTGATATGGCCATTAGCCAACAGGTTCGTCGTTCCCGAAAGGATACGTCGACATGTTGGATAAATTACAAGAAGGCCTATGACTCGATGCCACATACGTGGCTCATGAGGTTGCTGGAGTTGTATAAAGTAGATGCAACTCTGCGCACCTTCTTGATGTCATGTTTGGGGCGATGGAGGACGGTCCTTCGCTATCCAGGATGTCGTAATATCCTGAGGAATAGCGAGCCGATAAGGATCGAGCGAGGCTTATTTCAGGGCGATAATTTGAGCCCGCTTTGGTTCTGCTTAGCCTTGAATCCTCTAAGCACACTGCTGGAGCATTCAGGTCTAGGCTATCGGCTGAGGAGAGGTGGTCTGGTAATATCTCACCTTCTGTACATGGATGATCTAAAACTGTTTGCCCCCAACAATTTGCAACTAATGGAACTACTGAAAGTAACTGAAACTTTCAGTAGCGCCATCAGGATGGAATTTGATGTGGACAAATGTGCGGTCATGCATGTACAGCGAGGGGAGATTGTGGAATCCGTGGGAACCCAACTCTCGGATTCCATAAACGTCAGAGCCCTCTCCGCATCCGAAACCTATAAGTATTTGGGTATGTCGGAAGCGTTGGGCATCAATGGTACTGACATGAAGCAATCGTTGAAGTGTTTTAATGTACTCTTTCGGCATACTCAAATGGACTCAGACCGAATTCGACGCCTTGGATAGGGGGCTCCGTACACTGCTGACTGCAAAGTGTGGTGGTCGAGGCTTTTTAAACGCTAAGACCCTACACAATCGCGAGATATGCAGTCTCGGGGAATATTTCATATTTAACAGTGATGTGGTCTCGGTGGACAAGGGCCTCACCCCGCTCTCCTTGGCCAAAGAGAACTGGCGCAAACCTGTAGTGCTTGACACTAATGATCGCATGGAAGTATGGCAGAGTAAGGAGCTTCACGGACGCTTTTTCCGGGCCCTGCATGGACCCGATGTAGATCTTCTAGCGTCCGTAGCCTGACTGTGCAATAATGGACTAAGTTATGATGACGAACAATTACCGGAGATTTATTGTGAAAGACGGCACGGTTGACATCTGTCGGGCATGTCACCGTCGTCCGGGGGAATCAATAAGACACATTATCTCCGGGTGTTCTCGTCTAGCTAACAAAGAGTACTTGCATAGACACAACCTTGTAGCCAGGATTATCCATCAGCAACTTGCTCTGAATTACAGCCTTGTGGAATCGGAAGTGCCGTACGACTACTGGGATCGATCCATCATCACTGACAGGACTATTGTTGCCAATAAGCCTGATATAGTGGTGGTGGATCGAGTAGAGCGGCGCACAATGATTGTTGACATAACGGTCCCGCATGACGGTAACCTCGTGAAAGCCGAGAAAGATAAAGAAATAAAGTATCTTGATTTGGCTCGCGAGGTTGTCGACATGTGGGATGTGGACTCAGCAATCATTGTGCCGATAGTCGTGACAGCCAATAGCTTAATTGCCAAGAGCCTCGACAAACACCTGAGGAGGCTCTCGTTGGGCAGCTGGATCAAGGGCTTGATTCAGAAAGCGGTACTTCTGGACACGGCTCGCATTGTCAGGAGGTTCCTCTCTCTGGAGCCCTGACCGCCGGTAGCTTGGACCCTGTTCCCGATACCGGTGGGATAATATTTTTTATGTTTTTAAATGTTTTTTATTTTATTTTTTCAGATTTTTTAACAATATTTAAAAAAGTAACTTATAAGTTTGTAAAATGTAATAAAGGAGATAATAATAATAATCTTTGTTTCTAAATAAATGCATATACATAATTTAAATCAAAAACTGACTTAAGATAGTGTTCCAGAGTGAAAAACCCTGACTTCTAAACTAGGTTTATGTACCTGTATCTTAGAAGCCAGTGTCCCTTCAAAGTGATGTGCATAAAGTAAATAGGACACAAATAACATACAAAAATCCATTTGGGCAAGTCCAAGAGAAACAAAAAAAAAAAAACAACTGAATACAAGAAAAAAAACATTAAACGAAAGTGTTGAGTTTGTCCATAGTGTGTTTCAGGACCTATGTGTTTGAGGGAGTGTGTATGTTTGTGATAGTGTAATTGAAGTATGAGTAAGTGTGCGAGCGTATGCAAGAGTATAGTAATTATCATAATTTATCTTATATATATAACTTTACTAGCTGACCCCGCAAACGTTGTTTTGCATTTTTTTTTTTTTTTTTGAAAAATAGATGTTGGCCGATTCTCAGACCTACCCGATATGCACACAAAATTTCATCAAAATCGGTCAAGCCGTTTCGGAGGAGTATGGCAACGAAAACTGTGACACGAGAATTTTATATATTAGATGTACCTATCTTTTATCCCAACAGAAGATCCTCCGTATTGCGATAAGTTCGTTTTAGAAGATATTCCTTTAACTTAGATTTGAGCTGATATTTAGTATTGGGATAATTTTTTTGAACTTTATTAAGCTGGTTCTGGAAACAAAAAAGTGTTTCTTGGCAAACGAAGTTCTATGCGACTCTTGAAGAAAAGCCGTGTGTTTTATTCTGCCTGTTGGCTCTGAGGACGGACGAGATGGGTGCTTACGGAGCATTGACTGAAGAACATACAGCTGCCTGACAGTCAACACTTTGGATTCCGCATAGAGCTGTACTGTGGAATATCTTAGCGGCCGAGAGAGCAGAACCTTCAGAACAGCTCTTTGTGCTCGTTCTAGTCGGTTTTCAGTAGCACCATCCCAGACTGGAATACAATAAGCTAAGATCGATTGGCACAAAGCAAAATAAACCATCCTCAATGTGTCCCTATCTGCAGACTTGCGTATTTTTTAAAAACGTAGATCAGCATGCGAGTTCTACTAGAAAGTGTGTCAAGATGTTTTTGCCAATTAAGATGTTGGTCGATATGTACGCCTAGGTGCTTGACACTAGTGGACTTGGAGATTTGCAGGCAGTCACACTCACAAATGGTGGAAGGCGTACATTTATGGGCCTTAAGAGTAAGGGAAGGTGATGGGCATAAAGACCTGATAGCAAATGGCATGCAAACCGTTTTACTGACGTTTAGAGTGAGTAGCTTGTTATTCAACCATTCCAACACACGTGTAAGTTTCCTTCTCGGCACTCCGATAGTTTAGAGTTTGTTTGTCTTAGGCTGAGTTACTTTAAGAACTGTTTCGGAAGTCAACTAGGGAAGCTGATCAGTAAATACTAGCATGTCGTTTGTAATCACAAGCTGTTCAAAACAAGCAACACTTCCTTTGAATATTTGACATGCTAATATTTGAAGTTTTACATAACCGTCATCGTTCTGCTAGTTATTTTTCATTCGTTCTTTATGAGTTGCTACATACGCATTCGATTCGGTAGTAAAAAAAAATGGGATAAAGGCGTGAGTTTATATATCTAAGTATACATACGTCTTTCATTCGCCCTGTGCCGATCGATAAATTCCTTTCGGCATCTTCATCTCTCGCTAAATCTTATCTTGTTCGGGTCGGTATGGCTCAATTCGAGCAAAGCCAAACAGATTTTTAACGACACATCTTGTAAAAAAATAAGTTAGTTGTTAAACTACTTATTAGTCTTTTAAGATATATTGTAATCAATTACTGAAAATTGCAGTTCTTATATTAATATAGTACAAAAAAAAATGTCCGGTCTTTTGCCCAACTATTTTCGGGGTCGGTTTCCAATATAACTGGATGTAGATGAATACCAGTATTTAACATGGAGCGACTGCATAACTGATATCCATAACCCAGTTACCAGTTACTGGGTAACACGATATCCCGTGGTAAGTCTGGCTGTCAGACTTTGCTTCTTCTGACCCGTAACGACTGCCAAAGATCCACGAATGACAGCCGGGACCAACAACATAACGTGCGTTCCGAGGCACGGAGGGGTCTCCGTATGTAAAAGATGGTCACCCATCCACGGACGCGTAGTTAAACCTGATTAATAGAGCGGCTGTTATAACATAGCCAAGAGACCCGAACACATATCTACATAAATTCGATTTTGCCGCCCAATTGTGCCGAACCAAGCCGAACAGAACATGTGTGTTGCGCCCTAAGACCCTGAGAACATTTCCTATCTGTTAGCCGACAAATTACTTCTCATCTCGAGTTTCCTTCCGCTTTCGTGCACCAGGTAACAAAACACAGAGCAGAGCAATAACAAGGAAGCCACTGCCTTATCAGTATCCTGTCTGCCTTATGAGTCAATCAACCTATCAACCTAACTCTTTAATACATGGTTTCAGATGAGGATAATAACCTTATCAAGTGTCATTCCAAATTAGTGTAATTGGCATTGCCGGTTTATCTCAATGGCATCAACTGCAGTTATTGTTGAACACGCTTAGATCTAGACGTCATCCTATATCCCGACCGCCGTGTGTGTGCCTCTTTCATAAAGAAGTACTTCAGTAAAAAGAAAGAAAGAAAGAAAAATGCGTTTATTGGCATAACAACACAAAACAATTACACCTTAAAACTAAAAAAAAATCTGAAAACAAATAAAGTAATGCCAAAGGGCTTCAGCTCAGCATAATGTCAGATGACTACATATACGGTTATCGGACTATAACCTAGATGCTACCGCAGGGTATTAGCTTATTATTAAAAGAAGGAAGAACGTTGTTTGAACTAATTTCTATATTGGTAGTTTTGATAGTCAATTAGTAAAGAAGATCTACCTCTTTCTATAACCCTGATTAAATCTATGTTATTTTAAGTGCCAAATCTTTTTGGCTTTAGACTTTATTATTTGAGCATCATCCTCCGGGTCGATCAGCCATCCAGTCTTAAAAAGAGTTATTTTGCTACCCAGTAACGTCACCAGCGTGTGTCAGTAAGTTGGTTGTGCGGATTAGCGTGCGCCAGTAAGTTGGTTGTGGGGATTAGCGTGCGTCAGTAAGTTGGTTGTGGGGATTAGACAGGCAGTCGCTTCATGTAAAATACTGGTATTCAGTTACATCCGGTTCGACTAGAATCCGACCCCAACAAATAATGGAAAAACCAGATCATGAAGATACCGACATCAGCCTATCATCTCTTGTTCACTTGTTTTCTTGCCATTACCCTATACAGTATTCCATCTGTCCTCAAGTTGCCTCTTTTCCTAAAGTCAGTAAATATTGAATAATCATCTCCCTGCCCTTGTCTTCGCAACACGTTTTCTTCTTCCGTTCTCAAAGTCAAAATCAAAGTATTTATTTCAAATAGGCACATAAAAAGTACTTTTGAACGTCAACATTAATTGATTTTAGTCGCCCCTTCCAAGGTATTTTTGTAAGGAGAAGAATGGCTCGTTACTCTTTTATAATGTTTTACAATATTTTGTGTACATATCTATATTTATTTAAAAAATCAATGCCACTTTTCGTTGTAATTTTATAACTCAAGAACGGGCTCACCTATCCAAACCAAATGATTAGGCTTTGTTCGGACTATTCAGTAGATGGTTTATGTATTTATTCATTTATCACATTTTTTGTAACAAATTAATTCAATAAATGGCGGATAATTTTGTTAGTGGGGGTGCTGTCAAATTGTAACTTATTTAATTTTTGACATTAAAAAAATGTTGTTATGTATGTCATTCATGCATGACATTTAAAAAAAAAGTTATTTCATTTTGGACGTGCTTCGATTAAAGCAAATTGTCAGAGATAATTATTGCTTTGTGTTTATATTTATAAAAATATTGTTGAGTGCATGCATTCATACAAAAGGTGAGTCTTGAATTGTTCAAATGCACTATGTATATGTGTGCGTGTACTTTTCTCAGCTTTTTAGCGAGCCGTCGGTGTTTCATATCGTTTAAAGGCTTTATTTGAATTAAATTGTCAAACGCATTCACACAAAAGGTAAGTTTTGAACTGTTAAAGTGAATTACATGTATCTATGTGTGTTTCTTTATTTGAAAAAACGTATTGTGTGCATACGGGTGTTTTATTCTTTCGTAACAGATGGAAGCACTTCGATTTAAAAATTAATAATTTAATGACATTTTTATATAAATTGACGTATGCAGTCATATATATTTCCATACATATACGCACATGCATAAATACTGATACACCACTATTAATGTAGCAATTTGTTTTTCATTTGATTTATTCTTTTTTATATGAGGGAAAAATGCCAGGAGCCAGACGAGCTCAAATGCAAATGATGTGTTATTACTAAGACGATCACAGACTGCAGATGAACGCGCACAAGCCAATGCATCGCAGCGTGAACGTAATGCACGAAATAGATCTGCTGACCCTGTTCCTGTACTTAATCTTGCACGGCGATCAGTAATACGTCGTGCCGTTTTGGCTGAAATGATGCGTGTTTCTTTTAATTACAACAGTCAGATTGATTATAGTATGAACGGATACATTGGAATGATGGACGCAATATGTCCACATTGTGATACGGCTAACTTTCCAGGTGAAACGCCCGGCATGTGTTGTGCTAATGGCAAAGTGAGATTGCCAGCATTAGAAACTCCACCCGAACCATTGTATTCATTTATTTTTGGGACATCTCAAACGTCGAAGCACTTTTTGAGTCATATTCAACAATACAATTCGTCATTTCAAATGACTTCTTTTGGTGCTACTAAAATTATTAGGGATTATTTAATACCGACTTTCAAGGTAAATACTTCAACAGAATTGTCCCATGTTTATATCAATCTAAATCATAAAGTATTACGAAACTGTCAGTACCTAAGTACTCGTACCTAATTTAATTACTACCTGATCCATTGATGTAGATACAGAGATTAATACAAAGGTCTTCTAATTACTTAGACCTAGCAATTAGTTTCTGATTAAATCTAGCAGCACTGAAAGCATGTGGATTAGTTATATTATAATATGGACTCCAGGAAAGTCCATCGCTAATCATCGTCGTAAATGAAACTTGTAAGTTTTTGATGATTTTGAAATAAAAATGCACTGATGGATAAAGCAAAGTCTTAACTGCTGCGCCTAAAAGCACGAAATATCGCGCAAGAATTCCATAGTTCCATAGATAACGAAGAAACTTCGAAAATTTACCCATAAAAAAATATAAAATACAAAAACCAATCTTACACATAAATATATAAAAATGATGTACATTTGATGTATATTTAATATTTACATTTTTTTTCTTTTATGTACAAGTACTTATATAAAAGAAAAAAAAAACGGGAGTAAGCTCATAAGGGCATCAAAAAATTCATACACATCGGTGACAGTGGGAAAAGACTGGCAGAGTTGCCACGTTGTATGGCGATGCTGATTCTTTGACCCAAAAATAGGCGAGCTCTCTGGTCACGTGAAGATTCGACAGACCGCTTGTCGATGTCCTGAAATACTGGATGAGCACTCGGACCCCACGGTCCTAGTGTTTCAACCCCATACGCCTTCAACATCTAAGTCCCAATACGGTTGCTATATATTTGCGCCGTTTGAGGGTTTCTTCATAGTCTGATTGGTAAGTTCGTCATTTTTGCCAATCCTATCATGCGCACAGCTTGTAAGGGAAAACAAACAACGGAAACACATTACCTAATGACGAACCTGAGGTGACCGTACGAGAAACACACCAAATGCAAAAAAAAACGTTGTATAAACTTCTTTGAAACCGGTTTTGTCGCAATCAAAACACTAATTACAAAAAACGATGACGACTCATTTGAGTATAATCTAGTGTTCTACTACTCTCAACGACGAGCATTACTTAATGCTTTGCGGTTTTCCGCTAAATTCCTGTGGTTTGAACGGCTTAACGATAACGAAATCGTGAATGTTTAGCAAAATGACTGACAAAATTGGTATAATATGGTTATTTGGCATGTACGAGTATCGTGCGGAAAAGCCTCATGCCATTCCATGAATACTAAAATTCTTTAAAATGTCACGTATAATGTGTAATGTGTATGTGTATACATTACCTTTCCTAAATACTTTTGAAAACCGATGTTGAATGTTGTTGTTCTATCATAAATAAATCAATAAAGACTAAGTTCTGCATATGATTTAAACCGCGTGAAATTTCGTTTCCGCGTGACTTTGTTTAAAATAAACTTTATCCTATGCCACTCGGCAGTCCTGTAGCTTCCCATTCGTGAAAAAAGGCCGCCCGTCAGCGGTTCCGTTAAATCATAACGGTCATCATGAAAATCTGTAATTTTCACCAGTACAAAAGGTAATTAAGGTGTCAAAAAACGGTCTGTTTTTGAACAGCGGTATTGTGGGACCGGTCACCGCTTTCTGAAACCAAAGCTTTACTGCATAATACTCACCTCTGCTTATTATGATATTATGTCTGTGTGACCGCGTTGTTCTTCTAAATTACGCAACAGATTTTTGTGCTGTTTTCACCATAATTTAAAAGATTTATTCCGGAAGGTTTATGTGTGTAAGATTTAGCGGAACGGTTATCATAGATATCTCTGTTCTGAGATGTAGTAACATATTAACGTAGTATAATAATTATTGAGAATGTGGACTTTTTAATGTTTTTTGTCTATTTTTTTAGTTAGTTTGAATCATGATCTGGCAGATTTAGTAATTTATGCGCCCTATCCAAATGTCCTATCATTGTTAAGGTTTGTCGAAACGTTGAGCTCATTAAGATCTGTGTTGAGCTGCATGATTATTATTACAAATGCTTGCATGACTGGACAGGTCCACACATTCTGTGTAGTTATTTCCTCAAAATACCATTTTAGATACCAATCTTCTGTAAGTTTGTTTCGGCTTTTCTTCTCAGAGTAGTCAGATAGGAAACGCCGATCACATCTAGTTTTAAAAATATGATTGACATGTAAAAGTGTTTGTACAAACTGACAGAAAAAACATTTATTATTTAACATGTTTGTATTTACTAACTACAGTTCGAAGTCTTTGTGGGGTCATAAATGTGTTTTTTTCACCAGCAGAGCGTTCTAGGGTTTTGGTAACTAATTGGACTCAGCAGTTGTTGCTTTTGGTGATTCCCACGGTAAGTAGGAGTGGGTAGCTTGATACTATGAGGCTATTTATTATTTACGTATTTTCTAATAAACTTTACTGCAACTGCCCTGCTTCCGTGCCCTGCTTCCGTGAGTAAACTTAATAACTCAGTCTCAGAAGATTTGTGGCAAAAGTCAGGGTGTCGCATGAAACGATTACTTGGAAGGACTTTGTCCAGCAGTGGGATATTACTAAAATTTAATCATGATATTATAAATATCAAACCATCATTAAAAAACCATCAGTTAATATTTGTATGAACAAGAGTTAAAGACCGTCCGTCATAGGCAGTAGATCTACTCGTATTTTTGTAAATGCACGTATATTTAAAATACATTGCATACTTTATTTTTTTCGTTTTTCGACATAACGCCCAATTCTGGCTTGACGCCGACTTACGGGACAACGCCCTGTATAGTACTCGTATACACACTTTTCGCCAGTTATGTTTAAATTGCATGTATTAAAGGGCTGGGCACAAATCCAGACTCGGAACTGGTACTGAGAAACTCTTGATGGAGTATCCCATTAACACTTTGCCCGACCTGATAATTAAACCTAGGACCTCTGGCTCAGCAGTAGCGCTTGCGACCTAGACCAGGCAGTGAGTATGACGCTACGAAGACACTAAGCAGCACGAAAGGGTCATAAACTTGGACAATGTAGAACAAACTCTCCACTCGTCAATTCTAAATCTTCGAAATTTCCGATTTGGTTTTCACCATCGCTGATACATATCTACAAAAACAAAGCAAAGGCCTGGGTTAAATGGAAGGTGTATCACAATTAGTTAATATCAGTTTTTGAACAATCTTCCATGAAGGGTGTTTCTTCGAGTGAGGATTCTGAGCGCGATTCCCTAATAAGTAAGATAGAGCTAAGCTCGAATGAAATATTGAGGGCACTCAATTCTTTAGACTCAACTAAAAGTCCTGGCCCCGACGGTCTCCCGGTCTTGTTTCTAAAAGCCACCGCTAAATACATTTGTACTCCTATACATATATTGTTTAATAAATCACTAGCACAAGGAATTTTCCCTGAAATATGGAAGAGTGCGAACATCACACCAATACATAAATCGGGCTCTAAGCAGGATCTTGAAAACTATCATCCTATATCCATTATGTCAGCCCTGCCGAAGCTTTTGGAGCGATTAGTCCACAATAAGGTATACCCTGTTCTTCATCACAGTATATTTCAACAACAACACGGTTTTGTGAAGAAAAGATCAACAACCATGAATTTGGTGGCATTTACGGATAATTTGATTAACAATATGGATTCTCGTGTTCAAGTGGATGCCATTTACACAAACTTTTGAAAAGCATTCGACAAGGTTGGTCATGAGTTGCTACTAAATAAAATTTCATATAACGGTATCCGTGGTGATTTACTCCGATGGTTCTCTTCATATGTTACGAACAGAACTCAAAGGGTCGTAGTTAACGGTTTCAGATCTGCTACAACTATTAATGTTACCTCCGGTGTACCTCAGGGTTCGATTCTGGGACCCCTTCTATTTATCTTATTTATAAACGACATTGACCAAGTTTTCTAAATTCTAAAGTCCTGCTCTATGCTGACGATCTCAAAATTTTTATGACCATTAAAAATGTACACGACAGCAGATTATTACAGGAAAATGCGGATCGCTTCAGTGAATATTGCAGGTACAATAAATTGCAATTGAGTCTGTCTAAACGCTGTTGTATCAGTATCACGAAGAATAAGAATGTTCTTAGGCACCCCTATTCTTTGGATAATACTACACTTTCAAGGGTGTCCCTTATACGTGATCTTGGTATTCTACTAGACGAAAAGCTTCACCTTGATGCCCATATTAACAAAGTTGTTGATAATAATGTTGTCGGATGTACGGTTTTGTGATGAGATCTGCGAAGGAGTTTGTGCGCCCATCTACCTATTTATATTTGTATAAGTGTCTGATCAGATCACAGCTCGAATACGCAGTGCCAGTGTGGAATCCCTTTTACAATAAGTATTCAGAATGTATTGAAATGGTTCAAAGAAAATTCTTAAAAGCCATGCATTACCGTTGCTTTCACACAGTTTTATCATATGATGATTTGCTAAAGAAGTATAAATTACTTGGTTTAAAATCTAGACGTACTCTCCTTGAGACGGTATTTTTGTTTGATTTGTGTAGCAATGTATATGACTGTATTGATATCCGTAATAAATAAGTTACATAGTTCCTAGAACTACAGTATGCCGCGGGGTCATCACGTAACAGTGCCTCGAGAGTGGTCAACACTGTGGTGTACTGCAAGGCAAGCGATAGTAAAGATATGCTTATGCTAGTAAAAATCGAGGCAATATAAATGACTAGCTTTTACCTGTATTTTCGTCCGCGAGAAATTGCTCGTTCCCCGTCTCACCCGACGCATCACATCGCCCGCCCGCGCTGTAGTTTTTTCATTTTCGCTTAACGGTCTTTTTGACTTTCTCCGTGTGTGTGAGCACCTTTATCTGTCTGATTTATCTGTCTTTGCTTTATTTTAAATTATTTTTACCTATTGTGGTATGGTTGGATGACGAGCTGCGAAAGACTGCAGGCAGATGCTGGATGCGTCAAGCTGAAGACAGGGCGCTATGGCGCTCATTAGGGGAGGCCTATGTCCAGCAGTGGACTAAAATAGGCTGATGATGATTGTGGTATGATATTCATAGTCATCACGTATGAAAATATAATTAATGTATACAAAATAATGTTAAACATTTTAAAACTGTAACGGTGGATTTTATTGTCCCTTCTTCTCCATACGAAACTATCTTTAAGAAGGGGCGCCTAGAATCAATTCTATTTTAATGTAAATGTTGACGTTCAAAAGTGCCTTTTAATGCCTATTTGAAATAAATGCTTTGACTTTGACTTTTCTTTCTTTGTGCTCGCCTCCTAAGGATCATAGCGTGATGTTAAGTAGCCCTTATTTTTTCGTAAGAATTGGCCTATTAAATACAAAAGAATTTTTCTGATTTGTAGTTCCAGAGATCAGCGCGTTTCAACAAACAATAAATCTATCTCTTAGTAAATTATAAATCTTGTAATCGTCCTATGAAGGTGCACTGGGGTTATAAAATTTTTAAGGGGAGGACTTCACTGCGAGGCTTGATAAACTCAAAAATTGTTTTGAATAATCTTTAGTTTATGATATGGAATCACCACAAAAGATTTTATTAAATTTGCCCTTTGCCCTCCCCCCACAGGGGGGAACCCCTGTGGGGGGAGGGCAAAGGGGATACCGATTATATGAAAAACCTTATTCCTTTTGTTAATGAACTTCCTCAGTAAATAATAAAGTCTTTTAGTATTTCTAAACAGCACCTCACAGAGGATTTGGAAGGTGTCAAAGTTAATAAGTAAAGGCGCTGTCGGATTAACTCTAAACTCGGTACTAATATTTAAAACAAGAAACAAAAACTACGTCATTTAAAATAATTTCTTAAAGGGTTGGAAAGAGGTAATAAGGTTTGGATTTTACTGCTTGCTTCAATTAACTTGAAAATGGGTTTAAATTATGTTAAATAATACAATGGAAATGTAGGTACCAAACGCTTTTTTTTAAACAAGATCTGTCGTGGTAAAAAGGGAGGACACTGTTTTTTGTGCTAGTTTAATTTCTGTTATTTTCTTTCCTGAGTTATTTCTGTCTTTTGAAACTCTTCTCTAGTTTGGACCTGCTGTGATGTCGAGTTCGTCCTTCCATCCTCCTTTTTGTTGTCTACCTCGATTTCGTTTGCCACCTCTAAAATTCTGACAAGATGGCACCCCATTCTTTCAGAATTTTGCTCCATTTGTCCTGGGGGCTCAACACGCGGTCCGCCCATCTCCATTAAATTTAGTATATCTTAGTGAGGATGTCTGCCACTCTTGTCGTAGGTCTTACAGATGTGTTCCTTTCTCTGTCAAGTTTCATGATTCCAAACATGCTCGTTCCTCTGCATAGATCTCTGACAACAATCTAACATAATTTTTGTGGTGTTTGGAGAGTGCCCAGGTTGCTCTCATAATCTCTTTCAGTGACTAATCATCATCTACCATCCACTTATTACTCTCCTTTTGATATTTTTGGTAAATAGATCGGTTTGAGAGATTACTTGTCCCAGATTTATGTACTCTGTCACATTCTTGAGGGTAGTTGTTGATTTTTATTTCGTGTGGAATTGAATTTGATAATAGATTTGTTTTGCTTGTATTCACTGCCAGCCCGACCTTCCCATTTTCTTTATTTAATTCTTGTGATGATGACGATGATGACGTTTTTTTCTGTTAGTGAGTTCAACTAACAGTTCAACTTAATCGTAATGTTGCTCAGTTCGTGCTTTGACTAAGACGTGTTTTCATCTCGGTCTTGCACTTGTGGTTTACAAAAGTTGTGTGACACTGACAGGAATATTACTTAGTAAACTGCCATCATGGCGGAATCTCTGCAGGAACTGGAAGTGATGCACAGCCTGACCGATTCTTCAAGGTGGGTAGGTCTTGGGATGAATCTTGACAAAACAAAAGTCAAGTACAAGAGTCATGCCACCCCGAGACCTGTAATCGTAAATGGCGCTACCCTCGAGGTTGTGCAAGAATACTTATATCTAGGCCAAATTATACAACTGGGGCGGCACAACTTTGAGAAGAAGGCGACCAGAAGAATTCGCTTGGGCTGGGCGGCATTCGGGAAGCGGCGCGATATCTTCGAGTCATCGATCTCACAATCCCTTAAGACCCGGGTCTATAAACAATGTGTCGTTCCCCTTATGACGTACGGAGTCGAAACGTGGACACTCACCATAGGCCTCATCCACAAATTCAAGGTTGCTCAGCGTGCAATGGAGAGAGCAATGCTCGGGGTTCCTCTGGTGGATAGAATTCGCAACGAAGTCATTCGCCAGAGAACTAAAGTCACCGATATTGTACGTAGAATCAGCATGCTGAAGTGGAAGTGGGTCGGCCATGTCTGTAGACGGACAGACGGCCGTTGAAGCAGACATGTGCTAGAGTGGAGACCGCGTTTGGGCAAACGTAGTGTGGGACACCCTGCGGCACGATGGGTCGATGATTTGAAGAAGGAGGCTGGTAGCGGATGGATGGGGACTGCTCAGGACCGGGATGGTTGGCGGTCGTTGGGGAAGGCTAACTACGTTCAGCAGTGGACGGCAATTGGCAGATGGTGATGAAAGTAGCTCGTCCTTGCAGCCGTTTTTGCATGGCTTCTTCAAGAAAGCGATGCTCATGTCCATACAAGAAAGGGCTCAAAAGTCAAATAGATTCAGACCCAACATTCAGAACCAACGAGGCAGGAATTTAATTTAATACCTTTCAATCATCAACATAAAAATCAAAGTAGCTGCTTTTGTTTTTTAATGTTTCTATGATTGTTTTAAGTTAAGTTTGTGATCTTCCTGGGCTAGCCCCAATAAATACGTTTTATATCTTTCTTTGTTAACAAAATTATGGGACATTTGAAGGTTCGTTTGGTAGCATTATAATCTTTGATTAGCGTAAATTTTGCTTTAAGAGGGCCAAATCTTAAAGTTGATGTCTATATTAACATTTGAAATGTCGAGGATGTATTTTACTATCTTTAGGAACAATAACTAGAGCCTTTATATCTTTAAGTGGCCTTTGCCACCTAGCATCGTAAACGTATAATTAATAACTTCATTTCAACGCTGCCTTATGTGGTCGATTACATGAATGAGATGTATCGCGTACGGTCGTATTTATATTGTTGCTAAGCTCAAATATTGTGTCGATACCTATTGGCAAATACTTGTGTGACCAGGACATCTTTTATGTATAATCCAAAATTATGAATACTACGTTAAGGACCTAATTAGTTTTGCTTAGGGCTAATTTCACAAATAAAAAGAACGCGATCAGTACAGCACATATGGTACGTTTAAGAGCTGTCAGTGTCAATATTTAATGTGGAATATTGATACTGACAGCTCATAAACGCGTTTTAGTTGTGTTGAAAGCCTTCAGTTTCATTGGTAAAATCGGCACTTAGAAAGTTTGTTTTCGCTAACTGACTTCTTTGTATCTCGTTCTTTGTTGTTCCTTCCGGTGACAAAAGATGCTAAGGAAATCTGCTGATTACTCTACATTCTCCTGTCGTTATCCCATTTTATTTGTCTTTTCCTTCCATACTTCGCTATAAGTCGTCATCTCGGTAGTCACTCCCTTTCATCTCATGTCATCTTCCACCCAGTCCATTCATCGTTTCTTTCTGTCTTCCCCTACTCTTATAGCCATCCACATTCATACCCAAACCTTTCTTCACGACATTTTCTTCAAAGTCAAAGTCAAAGTATTTATTTCAATTGGGCCCATAAAATGGCACTTTTGAACGTCAAAAATTACATTAAAAGTATAACTGATTCTAGGCGCCACTTCCAAAAAGTAGTTTCGTATGGAGAAGAAGTGGCAAGAAACTCCACCGTTACTCTTTTAAAATATATTACACTAATTTTATATTAATTATATTTTTATATGTGAAACATTAAACATTAATTATATTTTTATATGTGAAGACGATGCACCAAGAATAAAAATACTATACCACAATTGGTAAGAAGAATTACAAATAAAGCAAAGGCAGATAAATGAATCACGCGATAGGTACATTGTGCTCACATATTTACAAACATTATAAAAATATATGACTTTCCTAAAATATTCTCATTCCTCTTCATTCCTCTCCTCCCAGTAACATGACGAGCTAGTTGATCATTCACAAATTGAAGTCCTGTTCAACATACGTAGTCATAAAACCGACAGTCTGTCACTCGTCGTATTTAACAGCGGCCAATGGAAAAAAGATACAAAAATATTGTTGAAGTTGGTTTCCGCAAACTGGGGAAAGGCCTTAGGGGTAGACACCCCTAAGGCCTTTTTAATTGAGAGCCACAGTATACAATAGGTATGCACCGGACATTTTAATTTTCCACGACGTTAACGTCATGTGCAATGATTTGATTGTATTTCGCTACTGCCGTCTAGGGCTCAGAACAAGTTTAAATTCCCTTAAATTGTTGAAGCACACGTCATCGCTTTTGCCAGTTTGTTTCGAGAGCGATGTGAGAAGAGCCAGGATTATATTTTCGTTTTCGGCCAATAGACTTTTGTGTAGGTTTTTACTTAATTAACGTTTTTTTGGAAACGGATTTTTATGTCTATCAAAACAATACCAAAAGCATCGAAAATATCAAAATTCAGTTTAAAAAAAAGTAAATTCCGTTCCCAAAAATGTTGCTCTTAGTAATTCTTCGTAGAGATTAATTAAAAAAGTGTTCTAAGTTGCTTATTAGATAGTTGTGTTAAATGTAGATATATGGAATAAATCAGTAGAGTTTTAAAGAAAGTTATGAAATTGCGCAACAAACTGCCCAGCAACACGTCTCTTCTGTGTACCACACAGGACCGATTTTTCAATCTTCAGATATCTTTTAGCTGAGGAATAAATAAAAACGGCGGTTTGACATATTTTCTATACAAAAGATGTCAAAATGCTTAGAAACGCAAACAAGCATCGGCCATATTACTTCTTATTTAAGCGAAAGTTGCTATTTGTGACAAAAGACTGTCAGTAAAGAGGCGTCATTATAATATTATCGTTAGTAGTCGATTGGGAGGAAGATGTTGGACAATGACAAATTACCTACAAATGGACTTGTTATCTTCTTACATAATGTAATATTACATTGTTACTGTCGACGTACGAATCCAAGAGTCTTCAAGTGGTAGATGGATTGAGTTTGATTGAGGGAGGCCCATGTCCAGCTGTTGATTCCGATGTGTGGACATGTCTCAACAATTTAAATATTTTTTGTTAACGACTGAATACAGTTCGGCTTTCAAATTGCAGTTTAGAGGTTAAACATTATTACGAAATTCGTTCAATATTTCCCTTTTTTCTATATTTTAAAAACTCCTTAATTTATCATCATAATACGAAATATTTTTCATACCATTGTTGAGTTTCCGGCTCGAAGTAACCGTATGTCGCAAATGCAATCAGAAACCATAATTATTTTGAGCATATACTATACTATAGTTTCTATAATTACAAAAGGACCAAATCGCAGACGTTAGTTAAAGTGGTGGATATGGCATCTGCGTTATGGTGTTGGTATCTGAGGTACCATTTTGTGCAGCCAGTTCACTGTAACACAAGCTGGGAGTACGTTACGAGTTTAATTAGAAAGAAAAAATAAATTGACATAGAGCACACAATACAAAATACACAGAAAAAATATTTATACCAGTATTGTGTACATCTAGGCGCCAAATAAGGACCAGTTCAGCATAAATGCCAGTCAACTAGTACTCGATGTTGGTTTACAACTGGACCTGTACCCTAATTGCGTAATACACAATCAATCGGAATCTGAATCGTTTTGAAACAGATTGCTAATCCATTGCTTCATAAACTCGATAAAAATTTTGCTCATAAATGTAAATAACGCTATGATTGTTGTTGAACTGTCAATATCAAACAGATTAGTCGTAATCGTTTACGAAAATTTGTTACGCAATTAGGCTGCTGGGCTATATCTTATGAGGGGTTTTTATTAAACGAAACTTAAGGATTTCTCTGAACGATACTACCAAACAGCAAAGGGCACTCCTTATTTACTATTAAACGTATCTAAGTACCCAAAAACATATCCATCTCTTTGTAATCTTTGACGTAACTGCAATCCTCTGTGTCCAGTCCAGTGATGACGTGTTAGACATTGATATTGTTCAGCAGAAACTGCTTAATTGCAACCTGGCACCTAATTACTTTAACAATCTCCCTATCTCCCTCCTATCTCTCCCTCTCCTGGGGGACATAAGTTCATAGTCATTACTGGTGCCCAACTGACCATAACACAAAGGAGGCTTCTGTGGCCAAGCATCGAACGCTGTGATTGGTCGACGGGTAAAGGGGTTATCCATTAAGAGGCCTAGGGCTGCTAGGATAGCCAATGAGATTGTTCTAAGAGATAAGTCCACGTGGACCAGAACCAGTAGAGTGTTTCGTATTGATTAATTATATTCTTCATTCAATATACACGTTGACTGTGAATTTACAAAGGAATAATTGTTGTCCGACTAATCCGCTGGCCAGTAATGTTTGAGATGTAGGTAAGAAAAAGGTAATAGTCTGATTTAAGCATAATCAGAATTTGATAGTCCCACTGATGTTACACAGGCCTCGTCTCTGTGAAAGGGAGTGGGCCGTAACCCACCACGCGGGCCCAGTGCGTGTTGCGGATCTAATATTTCGAAGACATGTGACATGTCTCAGATTTTTTTTGGGTCTAGGCCGTGCCAGTTTCCTCACGACGTTTTTCTTCACCGTTTTGATACAAAAAGTGGTAGAAAAACACTTTCTTGATTCCATAGAAGTTCCCCTCATGTCTTGAAAACAAACTAGTTAATTTAAAACTTCTGCAATTATTTGTTCAAAATTCTCTATCTCAAGTAGTTTTCTGCACACGTGGCGAATGAGAGCTGGATCAAAAAAAAATATCATGTTGAGCCCTTTATTCTTTTTATTACTCTCAATTTTTGACACTTTATTTCATTGTGCCTGCTGCAATGTCTGCCTGCAATTGAACAGTTATTTTTGCATTTGATAACCCAATTCTTTGGCATGACTATAAGCTACTTAACATCACGGTAGGACCATTTGGAACCAAGCAAAATACAAATAAAAAATCAGTAAGAACCCTAAGCGAAAACGAAATAATAGCGCGGGAAGGTGAAGCGATTGTACGAGGTGGCTCGGAGCAATTAGAAATCGGACGAAATCGCGGGCAGAAGCTAGCTTACTACTTAATTACTAGTAATTTATACAGCGAAAGGAACTTTGTTTCAACATGGTGTTCCACGTCACCTCTCGACTTTTAAAACCTTCCCAAATTTCCTCTAAGCCTACTATTGCGTGAAAGAACGCAGCCAAGCAAGGTCTCCATACAACCATAACTATTGACTAACACCAATTAAATATTTGGTAAAAGTACGACGTCTTAAAAACATGTTTGGTTGACTTTCGATAATGTCCAAGTGTTTATTATGTGTACCCGCATTCCATAGGCCAATCTATATCTGTACTTCTATATTATTAAACTAATATTATAAAGAGAAAAGATTTGATTTTTTATATGTGTGTTTGAAACGCTTCCGCGCTCATGTGTAGAGCCTAGGATCGAGACCTATGAGGGTGAAACCGCGGGGCGCAGCTAGCTATATCATAAAGAGGTAATATTTGTGAATTTGTAGGGGGTAATCTTCGGAACTACTGATCCGATTCCTAAAATTCTCTAATAGAATACTACAGTACTGATGAGTATCATAGGATCATTATTTTACATTAAAACATGAAATTCCTCCACAAGGACGAAGTCGCGGGCCGGCTGCCTGAGACTTTGTCTTTGTGGAATTTTTGTCAGTAAATATGTGGATAAGATTATAACACCAGTGCGTATTAATATATAAAGTAGGGATAAGTACCTATTAGTACATTGAAGTTGTGGTCTAATGGCAAATTTATTATTGGACCAATTTTGTTAAATGAATTGTTATTGTTATACTCGCGACGTTTGAGGTTTTAGGAACAGCCCGCCGTGCTAGAAAGATAGGGCCGAGGGTGTCGACACAGGTTGCATCCCACACCAAAAGCTTATCCAACTTCCAAGGCATTATGGCCATTCCATCTGTCCTCTTCCCATCGTCGCGTGCCAAGCCGTTGGGTTCTAAAACAGCTGTGACCAAGGCGGTGACAAGAGCCCAACGTATAATTTCATTAAAGGTGATCATCCTCATGAACTTAGATAATAACGGATATATATATATAGATTTGTGTATTTTCTAATAATTTAAATAAATCAAAATGTCACTTTCCTATAGCTAATAGGAGTACTAATTATGAATTTAAGGCATGTATAACCATATTGGCATGAGTTCCAGCAAATTTATCTTTCACAGTATATCACAATTATGTTTAATAAATAAAATCCGTAATACCTAACTAAAGAACCATGTGTATCGAATTAGATCAATTAATCAATTGATTAATTGATCTAAGCCAATTTTATTGTTTCTGGCCGATAACCAAAAATATGAAGTATTTGGCTTTATATTACAAAAACTAAAAAGTCACTTCTATAAAGTCGGCCATGGAGTATAAAAGGCAGCTGTGAGTTTTCAGCAGGTTCTTTTGACTCCTTCTTTTGACACGCCCTTTTGGCTCTTTCTTTTGGCTTCTTTCCTTTCGTTCTTCCTCTTCTCTGATCTATCTTTTTAATACAGATGTGATCGTTTTTCTAAGCTATGTACAAATTTTAATAGATCTAATAAATTTATAAAATGTGAGTTTATTAATTCATCCTTGAACTTGTGTGCGTGAAGGATTGAGAACAACGCGGGTTCCTCCGTGACGATCTACAACCGATGCGAGCTCCCTCGCGACGGACTGCGGGCCGGTGGAGCGGCTGACGCAAGCTGGTTCGTGACAGGCTGCAGGCTGGTGGAGTGGCCGACGTGAACTGCTTCGCGACCGTGAGCTGCTAAGCGACCACGAGTCCCACGCGACAGACCGCGGGCTGGAGGAGCGGCCTACGCGAGCTGCTTCTAATTGATTTAATTTATAATTCTTAATATCTTTTTCTACATACTTTTTTTATATTTTATATTTTGACATTATATTTTATTGGGTTTTTCTATCTGGAATTTCTCAGTAGCAGCCCGGAGTATGGATTTGTGCCCGGTTTATGCCAATGGCTCGCCCCCTATTACATGGGACTTAAACATAACTGGCGAAATGTGGGTTCACAGGTACACCTCTGCCCAACCCTTCGGGGAAACAAGGCGTGATGTTATGTTATGTTATATTTACTTGTTACCACGTTTGGTCAGCCGGCTAAACGTTCCGTTACATGGTACATGCATGAAACCAACGTTATATTACAGAGAATTCTAATATCGTATGTAGGTAGGTAGTGAAACTTTAAATCACATACTATATATCGTTTTTAAACCTCGAATTTGGGGATAAACTCAATTCGCGGTTGTTTTACTTTTTCTTGTTTTCTCATTTTTATGTTCAATCTCTCAAAGCAAAATAATAAAAGGCGGCCATTGTCGTCTTTCAATATCATTAGGTATTGAATTACTATAATTTCGCTATCACCAGAATAATGTACACGTGTCGTCACTATGTTAGAAGAAGGCAGAAGTCTGCGAAGTACAGCAACAACAACAGGCGTGCCATTTTCTGCAGTGCAGTTGTCCAACGTTGTGTTTCCGAGAAATAAGGCATAAAATATGAAGACCAGGAACCAGCAGACCGATATGTACTGCGGTTTGAGAGTATCGATTTATTGTTACGACTATGCTTTGAAATTGCCACCTCACGGCAGTTGAAGTAACAAATCAACTTCGGGAGACCCGCAGAGACGACGTAAGCGACTGTAACGCGGCGGCTCCTTGAAGCTAACTTGACCCCACGACCTGTAAATAGTCCAAAACTTGAAAGGGAACAGCGGGTAGCAAGATTACGTTGCGCCCGCGAAAACGCACATTTGGTAGACAAAGAATAGGCAAGAGTAATGTTTTCTGACGAATTCAGATTTATGTAGTATGCCCTTTATCGGCGGCGAAGAGTCTACCGACCGCTAGGGGAACGCTACCTCCAGTTTTTTGTAGGAAAAAAATGCCGTTCGGAGGTGGATAGCAGCAGCTCATATGGGATGAGTATTATTGGGTACCTAAGCTATGCTCGCCACGAGGGTGTGACCCGACCTGCCCCATTCTTATATGAAGTAATATTAAGATTAAATTAATTATAAGCACAACAAAATAAATGTAATCACACAAAGTATTGTTTTATTTACCTACACTCAAAACCCCGTCAGAACTTCATCATAATCAAACTGTTCAGTTACAGTCTGCTGCTGGACATAGTTATCTCCTGATGCACCACTGAGTTGTACAATCCTCATCCCAATCTACCTACCTAATGGTAAGTTAATCACAACAAAGACAGCGACAAGCAATCTAGAACATTTACTTTTATCACCAAAACAATGTTTATGTATATCTGCGTAACAATCTACATTTGTACAATAGTACATAACCTTAAAAAAATTAATTGGTTATCACTTTTACGTCTCAAGTTCTAAAAATCTAAGAATTTAAAAGGGGATTGTCTATCATATTAACTACCAATTAAAACTTATCCCAAGGCATGAAATTTTATTAGCGGTACGAAATTCCCATACAAGTCTGCCGTTCTTCTTTAAACAGTACCTATAACAACAAACAGCTATAACAACAAATAATAAAAATCAAACAAAAATAAAATCTCCTCGTTGGTCTAGTGGTCGCAAGAGCTACTGCTGAGCATGAGGTGCTGGGTTTGATTCCCAGGTCGGGCAGCATAGCAGTAGCAGCCCGGAGTCTGGATTTGTGCCCGGTTGATGGCAATAGGCTCGCCCCATATTACATGGGACTTAAACATAACTGGCGAAATGTGGGTGTACTATGGGTACACCTGCCCAGCCCTTCGGGATGACAAGGCGTGATGTTATGTCATGTCAAAAATAAAATTTAAAGGCATTCTCCATAAAAGAAACTTATTTTTTTCGGTATGTTCGGATAAATATTCTACGGTGGTACGGAACACCCTTTGTGAACAAGTTGACTCGCACTTGGGCGCTTTTGGATAAACACGGGGCGTAAAACTCAAAAACATAAATTTCGAGTACCGCGATACAATATTTAATTTCTTATGAAACAACATAGTGTATATTTATAGTAGGTAAGTTTGCTAAGAGCGTTCTAATTGGTCTGTCACAATATTCGCAATAGTCTTTTCTCTACGTATTGAGGTTAAGTTGTCGTATTTTGTATAGATGCGTAGTTAAGGGGCTTCTGGTAAGTAATAAAAGCCGTGCGGGTCGATCGATCACGTTCAGCTACGCTTGTCGTGGGTGACCATCTTTATATCCACCCATACGTGTACCTCATATATCTTATCCCGTCAATACAATAAGTTGGTCATAGTTGGCCGAGCGAAGGCGAGTACTAACACATAGACAGCTCATTTGTTGAGCCTCGCCATTGCTCGTCAACATTCGCCTAGCTGGCCGAGTGCAGGCCAGCGCCACATGTGTACAGTTCGTTTGGCGAGCCTCGCCACCACTCGGGATCGCTCGCTACGACTCGTCTCACTCTTCGTTTTCCCTATGCTCGCGTTGGCTGAGGCTTGGCCAACATGTATTGCCGGCTTTAGAGTTTTAGGCAGAACAAACATTTAAGTGGCAAGGAGTTAGATTTTGATCCATTCACAATTAGTGTGGATTCGGCCAGAAGGTGCTTTAGCCTCAATTTTTTCAAGTAGCGGTAGGTTATGTTCTTTTGGTTTGTTTTTGTTTATAATATTTATTAGTATCTCTTTTAATTCAGTCATATAATTCTAATCCTAGTATTAATATTGCTTCCTACTTTAAATAAGGCGATAAGTGTTTGTGCTCACACCATAATCTACTATTATGAGTCTAAACGTGAGGCTTGTAATTTGCTGCTGCTTTCTGGTGACTATGGTCTCCCTTTTGTCTGTTTTTATTAGTGAAAGTCCTCCATGTACTATAAATAAATAAAAAGATGGTTTAACGTGCTTTTCGTGCGTCGAATAGCACGTTAAGCCGTTGGCCCCGGCGGTCATTCGTGAATCTACAACCAGTCTTAACAAAAGGTGAGTGGTATTGTACAGTAACTGGGTTATAGATAGGCTGTCGCTGCAGGTAAAATACTGGTATTCGGCTGTAGCCGGTAAGACAAGAACACGACCTCAACATAGTGGGAAAAAGGCAGATAGATGAAGTTTAATCCTACTAATATTATAAACGCGAAAGTTTGTGAGTATGGATGGATGTTTGTAACTCTTTCACGCAAAAACTACAGATTGGATTTGGATGAATTTTGGCACACAGATAGTTTATAACCTGGATTAACACATAGTACTTTTTATCCAATACTCCCAAGGGATCAAGATTCATGCGGGTGAAACCGCGGGGAGCAGCTAGTAGTTAATAATTTTTAAGTTTATATGAGTAGTTGTTTATTTGAGTAGACTGTTTTGTTGGACCAAGCGTGACCTGAAGTGGAGTTTTGAGTTCCATCCCGAGGCCAAAGGCAAAGAGTAGTTGGGGTTGTCCACAACGAAATTTCCAGTAGCAGTCAGGATTTGTGCCATTTTCTGTCCTTTGAGAAATATTGTGCAATCATCCCCGAGGAGATAAACCGCACGGGGGCCGCGTGGTGGACTACGACCCACTACCTCTCACAGATAAGAGGCCTGTGTCCCAGCAGTGGAAAACTTTCGCCATTTAAATTTAACTCCCATGTTAAGGCGAGCCTACTGCCATCAACTGGACACAAAGATTGCTACTGAGATTGCTACACAGATTACTACTTAGAAAAAACCAATAACACATTGCCCAACCTGAGAATCGATCCCAGGTCCTCATGCTCAGTAGTAGCTCTTGCGACCACTAGGCCAACGAGGCAGTCAATGACTCCAATTAGTCCTAATTAAAACCTTGGCAAACGCCTGACGCGTTGTGTAATACGTAGGACGGTCAGGTAGAGAGCTTATTAAAACGCACATAGGAACACTTGAATTACAACATAGTGTGGTACTATCGTTTATTTTATGGTTATTTCATGGGCCCAAGCTTGCGCAATGGGGGACAACGCCGCAATTGACCTTAAGGTTAATGGTCTTATAGGTTTCGTAGGCTTTCCTTAAGTCTATATGATGTGACGAAATGCCCCTCTGCTATTTAGAAATTACTACCGACCCGCCACTGTTTTGCATTCTTTTTACGACTTGAAAAACAACGAAATTTCTTTAATAGGTAATGTATGTGTAACCCCTCCCAAACTGTCTCAAAACTGAAGTAAACTTCGCAGTTACAACCATGTATAGTACTTTTGTCAACCTTAAAATTGATGAAATCGAATCTAGTGTGGGAGTACTCGTGCACATGAACCGTCAGCCGCGTCCGAACCAAAAGCGAACGTCGCGCTCTTTTAAATGAATATGACATATCTGCGCGATCAATCAAGTCGCATACATAGGTACGTAAATTTTCAGGTAAGTATTCGTGCGACGACGTTCATTTAGGACGCACGGTCAGGAATAAATTATCGAAATCATCGTAATCGTAGTAGAGAACAACGCGGTTATACAGGCAGATACGGAAAGCATAAATACAGATTACTACTACATTACAATAGACGACAGGAGCTGCATGAGACCAGACCATGCTTTATTGAATAATAGAGAGTTTCTTGCCCGTTCTTCTCCATATGTACCTACTACGCTTTGGTGCCTATTTTTATTTAAAAAAAACATTAAAAAAAGGATTCAAATAAATAAACGAAATAATAATAACAATTGTTAACGAAATAGTGTTCTTACATTTCCAGAAAACTGAAGTACAAAGTAATTTACTTCTAAATATTTTTGAAACATACTTAATCAGTCAGTTGGAGTCCCTGAAAGTAGTAGGTACACTACGCTTTGGTGCCTATTTTTATAATAAAAACATTAAAAACGTAGTAAAAAAAGGATTAAAATAAATAAACGAAATAATAATAACAATTATTAACGAAATAGTGTTCTTACATTTCCATAAAACTGAAGTACCAAGTAATTTACTTCTAAATATTCTTGAAACACACTTAATCAGTCAGTTGGAGTCCTTGAGAGTTTTAAATAATTTAAAATTTCAGGGTCGATACTGAATTGTAAATGTATTTATTACAAATTGTTTTAAAATTTTACGTAAAATAAAAATAAAAAAGTTTCAAGAATCTTTAGAGGCTAGTTTTCTCTCAACCTATGACAACTAAGGTGTGATTCTCGACTCTATGGCCTCTAGTTACATTTGACTTTTGCACGTACCTTCTCCGCAGATGGAGCACCACCCCTTTAACATGGCCTTGAAGGCATGAAAAATAAAATTAGGATGACCGTGAAAATAATTGTTTGAAATAGGAGTGTATTAATTGAAATTAAGCAAGGATCCGTCCAAGATAATGTATGATGAAGTACATACGAATGTAATGTATGTAAGGGTTCGAAGCTTTGAGTTTGAGTTTGATAGCTGTTCTAGAACGTGGTATCGGATGTTGGTTGTCCACTTCTCCAGAACGTGTCGCGCTTAGGAAACATAACATATTATTACGCATGTAATCCCAGAAGGGTAAGGCAGAGGTGTATCAGTACATCCACATTTCGCCAATTATGCTTAAGAAAAATGTAATAGGGGGAGAGCCTATTGTGATCTAGCGGGCACAGCCGGGGATGCAACGACATCACCAACGAGGCCGTTAAATAAGCCAGCTATTATTGATCGAAGAAGTGAAGCCCACATACAATCCCTAAGTGCAAAAATCTGAGATAGCATAATGTGCTATTTGAAAATTCTATTAGGTTATTGTTATTTAATTCTAGGTAGGTTTTGTAAAAATAAAACTTTTCCGATGTTACAAAAGTTGGTTTGACAACGGTTTTAGCCTATAATGTTCCCACTGCTGGGACACAGGCCTCTTTTACATACTTACGTATTCATTTGTACGAAAAAATACAATCAATCAAAGTGAGTAAAGATAAATGACATTCCATATCTCATAGTTCTTTCAATACGAAGATATAAAGCTAATTTGGCACTGAAAGCAAAATTAAAATAGCTTACACAATACCGAATAAAAATGTGATTCCAATTAGGGACAAATGTTTTTTTTTTTTATAATTATGCATGATTGCAAAAAAAAAATAAGCAAACGTTTTTTTTTTGTCATAGTGAATGTGGCGTTAAAGTCTATGACGAAAATAAATGTCAATGTGTTTTATGAGTGTTTGCGATTCAGTCGTTGTCATGGACTGTGACGTCACACCAAGCGCGCGAAACGTGTCGGTTGGCTATTTTTAAACGACTTTAAAAAAGGAGCAGGCTATCAATTCAGTAAAAAAAAAAAAAACTGTCCGCTCCTTTTTTGGCGTTGATCGTTTTCACTACTATTATGGTGATGTAAATTATCGAATAAAAAAATACGTGAATTATCCCTATTCGTTTGTATACATAAGTGATAACGTTATTAGGAAAATAACAACCAATTCGTTTCTACAGAGGTTTCATGAAACAGGAAACCTATTTCAAAGCGAAGATACGACGTTGACTGTAATGTTAATTCATGCTGATAAAAAAAAACTGATATTTATCAAAAAAAACTTGAAGAAAAATGGTTTTGTTTGTGGATGTTTGTTGCGTGTATGAAGGTAACATATAGTGTTGTTAAAATGATAATTTGGAAACCTAGCTCACAGCATAAAATCAATGCCATTTCAGACACTAATCTACAAGGACCTCATCTGATCTGACCAAGATTATGTCTGGACTTTAAAACAGACTGTGACCTTTGAGTTTGTTTCGGTCTTTATCATCAGAGTAGTCAGATAGGAAACACCGACTCATCTAGTTTTAAAACATAATTATTTTTGGCGGTGTATGGGGGACCCCCAGCACCGCCCGCCAGTTTAATTCGTAGTATATTTTTTTATCTATACCCAGTAATATCGTATGGAACACAACCTCAGCTAGTTTTAATGTAATAATAAATGTGTAATAACATAAAATAATGTAACAACATAATTTTAATTGAATGATATAATTCAGTAATTATTTCGTCGTACGACACGTCATTCGGCAGTTATCACAACAGTGTCCTTGTATTCAATATCATTGAATCCAGTCGCGGTCACGGCGTAGAGGTATTCCCCAATATTTCGCCATTGCAATACCTAAATCGTATTTAGTTATTTGGTCACGTAGAAAGTTGTTTAGACAGTTTTGGTAATGAATGAAGACTCCTTTATTGAACGAGAGATTTGGTCCTGCTCTTCAACTGCACGGTATTAGCTTGAGGCTGAAAAAAATAAATATTTAAGGGCTCTCTAGTCTTTTTTTCTAACTTTCTCACAGTTTTTTAACCGGCGACGCAAAAAGGGTTAAAGGGCGGCTGTTAAAACTTTGAGCCGTCAGCCAACGACGCGACGCGACACGGCGGGACGCTTAAAAGGGATTAATTTTTTGCTTTTAAGAGGTCTTCGGTTGTGTCGGGGTTTTATATATTTTATTTTCATAGTTTTTCCATCAAGACCTAGATTGCCAACCTTGGTAGTTTTTAGAATACGCTTTGTGGGTCGGTTAGCTACAGAATAGTTTATATCTGGTTTTTCGAAGGGTCTACCTACCCCCAAGATTCAGATGGGATCTTGAATAAAATTAATTGAAATTGATCTTCATCGAGAGAAGTGCAAAATTTTAAATATTTGCACTTTTGACGATCCGAAGCGTTTGTTCGTTTATCTTGATTAAGGTAACAAAAATGCCAGTAGATGTGGTAAAAAATTCAGAATGCAATTAATCCTCCGTTTATTAAAATAGAGGCATGAAATAAAAATAAAAATCATTTGACCTTTTTAAAATTCTTAGAAAGTATTGTGCCGCCGTAAAAAACGAACCCATTTTTTTAATATGCACTTTATAAGCAAAACTTATTGAAAAAATATAATTTCAATATTTGTTTTCGTGACTACATAACTCTTCCTCATGTCCTTAGCATTCACTTTTCGATTCACTTACAGATTGAAAATATACGGACATTTTGTTTTTAGAAATGATTGGTTGTCATCTTTAAGTTTATGCAAATTGGATAAAAAAATAAAAAACTTGCTAGGTATGAGAGTAAATAAGACTTCGTTTTCACTTCAGTGGGTTATTAAAATCGTGTGATTTGATTGGATTCACATCGATAATCACACCTTGCTGAGTGATAAAATTCAGGGAAACTTGCCTTAGTCCTGCACCTCTTGCCAACAAAAATTGTTTTTTACTTTTATGATAATACAGCATGTGCAGCCAAGTTTAATCCAAGTTTATCAATTATTGCAGGCATGAGCTGTTCATTCAGGTCCTAGTTTAACAACTTAATTGAAATTTTCTTAAAAAAATATTTTTAATATGTATTTTTCGTTTCAATGTTTACCCTAATTACGTTTTCTTTTAATATTTTTTGAAAAACAGTGTCATAATGACTGTGTATTATTTTCGATCAAACTCAAATTGTTATTTTGTGAACGCATAGAATCCTTTTCTTTTGCTTAAAGATAGTAGGAATCATAACGAATTGTTCTGTCACAGCTTATTTAATTTTCATATCGCTCAACTATTGTTCTTTATATCTGCTTACTTGTAATAATTTCATCCTAAAGTAATTACTTTAGAAGAATCCAAAAGTACACTTTCTCACGTATCAACGTAAATGAAGCTAAAGGAATATGAAAGGACCGTAATAAGTGGATTTTTGTAGTTACAAACTATGCACCTAACCTATTTATGTATGCTTATGTATATGGAATGAATGCGTGAGTTGATGTATGTATGTATCACCTCATTGTGATGTCTGAACGTTAGTACCTAGTACCTAGTAATGAAGGCTCCCTACACAAAACCCAACACGTCTTCGTTCTCTTTCGTTTCCGTTAATCTGGCAGAGTCAGATGTATCGTACGATCAACTCGCCAACTGTCTGCGGTGAAACCGCAGTTTGATTCACGCGACATTTAAATAAATAATTTAGTTACTTCTCCAACCATCCTGCTGTTTCGCCGTTCGCCCTGCGGTACTTGATTTACGTAGGTATTTAAAATGGCGTTGAGGTGAATGCCTTAATCCAATCGAGGTGTACGACTGGAATATCGAGGGTGGTTAATTTTGTTCTATAAAATGTTCGGAATTCTGTCTACAAGGCTTTCCCCAACCAGTATTTAACATTGAGCGTCCGCTTAACTAACTACTACATTGCAGTAACTTTGTAACACGACACCCCTTGATAAAACTGGTTGTCATGTCAGACTTTTTGGCTTCTGTCTACCCGAAACGGCTGTCAAAGATCTAAGAATGACAGCCGGGACCAACGGCCTTTGCAGCACGTTAAGCCGTTGGTCCCGCCGACGCCTTAACGTGCTTTCCGAGGCACGGAAGGGTCTCGATATGAACCCTTCTCTCTTTGTTTTTTTAATGTTTACTTATCGAATTATATTTGTAAGGATGATGTAATATTAGTGTAATAAAAATTGATGCTTAAAATGCAGTGCAGAGCTATAAATAACTATGACTTGGCCATCATTATGTTAGGTGATTTGGACGTACAATACGGATGGTCGTGTCCGAACTGAACTGCTCTCCGAACTTTGGCGTACGTTCTCTCTCACAGTCACTATCAGCTCTAATTGCCGGGGTTTGAGGAACCTGTGCAAAATCAAGGTGGTGCAACCGAAGATCACTGCTTATTTGTAACATACTTGAATTATGCTAAGATTGATTTAGACCATGTGACCAACATTGTGTGTATTATAAATGTTGATGGATAAAAGACCGATGGATAGTGTGAGGAATTATATCAAAGAGAAGGGAGTGAATGATATCGTGACGGTAGACAGGGAGAAAGGAAAATCAAAACGGGTTGCACTGACCCCAAGAAACATGAGACAAGGGCATGTAGATGATGAGCATGGTTGGAGACTAAAGAGCGAACTTCACCATAAAAACTGATCTCGATCACCACATGAAATACGTTTAAAAGCTGTCATTACTTTCTGTGGAATATTGACACTGACAGGTCTTGAACGCGGTTTAGATGTGCAGATGTTCAAAATACAAAACGAAAGACATGAATGAGATGCCATTGCTCAATTCGTTGACCTTAAATCAATAATTCGAAAAGGAGGGGTTAGTATTTTGCACATGGCTGCACCTAAAATACTACCGCAAATTGTCTGTAATAAAAAATGTACATAGGTTTATTTTTATTAAATCTAAACAGGGCCACAGAAAGATTTACACAAATTAGAATCGATTAGTTATTCAACCTTTACTCTTCGAAGATTTATCTCATTAACGATTAACTTGTTAAGTTTAAATTAATTACTGTTTATCGATTAGAAATTAAGTCAGAGTTTACGTTTTTGTCGTATGTCTGTAAATATGCTGTCATATTTTTATGATTTATTACTTTAAAAAAGATTTTTAATTTTCATATTATTTGTCCTTGAAATTTGATGAAGTAGAGAGAAGGCTAAACTAAAGAAATAGTAATTAGTTGGTTGTTATTGCTGATCTATGTCACCAATCCATCTGCGGGAGAGTTTGTTGCGCTACGTCTTCTTCCCAGCTATAAAGCACTAGGAAGTGGGTGCAGCGCGGACGTTTAAGGAGACGGTCTTAGGGATGTAATTTGACGTTCAAAGAGTGCTGATTCTCAGCCAAATTTCAATTAAATCTATCCTAAACCAAGACTGAAAGCTTATTTACAGTGACAACTTAACAGAATGAGTAAGAGTATTTTAATTCTTCAATACGGTCTTCTAACAGAAATGAGAGCGATGAAGCATACACACCATGATGATTAGTTTGATACTACGATTGTGTCTGTTTTGTCCTTGATGTAGCATTAAACATATAAATAAACCTGCGCTTTAATTGCTTTACACGAAAGATATTGCTAATCCATTGTTTTATAAACATTTTCGAAAAAAAAGTCTGCTCAGCGATGTAAATAACGTAATAAATGGTGTTGATCTATCAAAATGAAAGTCATTCCTACTGTAAGTGTGTTACGCAACCACGCCGTATTACCCGTCGCCGTATTTAACTACAAACGAAAACTTAAAATCTATGATCATGTTATTTTTGATACTTAATCGACATACATTTTCAGAATCATATAGGTACTGAATCCATGGTAACAGGTGACTTGTCGATGCCCCCCCTGTAAAAAATCAACTTAAATAGAACAGTTCGGCGCTCGCGTAAGTGAGCACCGATCTTTAATAAGTCAGGCAAACAAGGCCGTATGCATTGTTCTCGAGTTCTCCAGTTTTATTTAACGTGTTCCGCTCCGTACCTGTTCCGGGCTTTGTCAAAACTACTTAAGTTTTGAGTTTAATTCCCAGTTAATAACTTGAGTGGTAGGTGTAATAGATCCTGCTCGTTAATTTTATTGTTATCATTGATTAAAAAACAGTAGAACGGGTCGATCGAAGATAAGCTACACTTTGCGCGTTCACATTGGCATAGCTAGGGATTTTGTCTAGGGGCGAGGGGGGGGGGGGGGGGGGGCAGCCATCCAGCTGAACTTACCACACTCATTATTGAGAGTACTACAATAAACATTTCATGTAAAGTAGTTTGTCAAGACTTGATTGCTGGTTCGAGACAGTACAAATTTCACTTATTTTTAAGTTAATAAAAGTGGAGCGAATATGGATTATTATAATTATGCGGGGCGAACCTTGTGGGGTGAATGTGGAATAAATCATATCACTAGCTAGCGGTGGAGGATAATCGTCGTTGTTAGTTCTGTAGCTGACAAAAATTGCCAATCAAAGCTCTAAGCGACTACTCGACTAGTCACGACGAGTCACGACTATTAGCGCAGTTTAGACCGTGTCAACTAACTTGTATGGAGGTGTCCATAAGAATAATTTGACAGAATCGACGCGAGCGAATTTCGTCCCGAATCCCGCTCGCGATTCGCTTCAGTTTGGTCAGAGCTCAACTCCCACGCAGATGGGTGTGGCCTAATCTTCAAATAAACAGGAACAACTTACGTAACCTAACCTAGAAACTTTTATTTAACACTTTATTTTACTTTATTTTCCGTCCTCGTATCAGAATTGAAGATTAATTTTATAGTGCCATAAAATTATAGAATACATTTTAGTGGTGTCATTAAGTTAAGTTTTGAATCAAACCAAAATAAACCTAATTTTGAGGCAGAAAAGATTGAAAATCATTTAAAGTTGCATTAAAGGCTATTTTTTGTTAAGGTAAAAAGAGTTTTAAGAGTCCGTTCTTAAAATTGAAAACAATATTTTGGTAAAAAGTCAAGATCTTTAATTTTATTACAGTTATTTCGCGACACTTTGAATTTAAATGGAATATTTATTGTGTTTTATATTTTTATGTTGTATTTCTCATTGTATGCATATTTTGTGGGTTATCTAAAAGTAAATTTTATGTATGAAAAATGTAAATTGATGCGTTATTTTTTTTTAAGCGTCTCTTTATTCTAAATCTATGCTATCTGGTAAAGAAATCGTCTATGTTCTATGTTATAGAGTCTGTTTTCCGCACTTAGTCCTTCTTGTGGACCATTGTACGTGGGCCATGGTGGCCGTCGGTGGTTATTATTCCAACCAGCCCACCTCCCTTCAGAAGCCGATCAAAGCTTCTGGTCTGTTGAGAACATCTGTGTAAGATCCGGGTGTCCCGAGGGTTTCTGTCCTAATCTGGGTAACGCCTGTGCACTCAAATAGCACATGCGCGACGGTCTCGTCCGACTCCATGCAAGCTCTGCACAGGGGACTGTCCGTTATGCCTATTGTGTGCAAGTGTTTGTTTAGCGAGCAGTGTCCTGTGATGGTCCCCGTCACCAGGCGCAGGCCATTTCTGTCCAGGCGCAACAAACGTCTGGTCAGCCTGCCATCTAAGGATAACAAAGCTTCCTTGGACTGCCTGCAGCCTGGTGCCGATGTCCACCACCTCTCGGCTTGTGTGTGGGTGGAATCCTGCAGCCACCTGCGTATCTGGTTGAAGGGGATGGGTATGATGGGTTCAGGTCCGCAGGCCAGCGCGCTGTTAGTATTATAATAGTAATCTAGTATTATAGTCGAGGTTATATATTTTTTCTCCAGTGATTGGAGGACTGAGGTGCTGTCGGAGAGTATACGTATATGAGTGTCCTTAACTTTCCTGGTTTCTATGGCATGCACCGCTTGTATAATGCCCACACACTCCGCCTGACAGACGGTGTTGAATATTCCCAGCGGACTTGAGAAGTTTATGTTAAGGTCGTGTGAGAAGACTCCGACTCCGGTCCCAGATCCGGTCTTTGAGCCATCGGTGTATACTCTCAGCTCACTTGGGCCTGAGTAGTCACAGTGTTCTTCTGAGAGTACAATGTGCTTTTGAAAGTAGTGTCGCTTCGGGGTTTTGTCGCAGGGTGATGCCAACATTGGCTATCGTCTGACCGCATCGTTCTTTGCGCGTATGTGCCTGACCCTAGAATCTTTGCTTAGGGTTCCCGACATATGGGGCCTGAAAGCGGCCAGGGTCGCCTCCTCCCGCACGATGAGGTGTAGGCGTGGCAGCCCAAGCATTGCCTGTAAGGCAGCAGTGGGTGTAGTTCTCATGCAGCTAGTGTTTGTTACACAAGCATACCGCTATAGTTTTTCGAGATTTTTTTGGGCTGTACTCAGGTCTGTCCTAGGCCACCAGACCAACGAACCGTACGGAATAATTTGTCGAATGACAGTAGTGTACAGCCAGTGGGTGACCTTGGGATAAATCCCCCAGTTTTTGCCCAGCATTCGCTTGCACTGCCACAGAGATATGCTGGCTTTTGTAGTGATGTAGTTAGTGTGTTTTGCCCAATTCCGCTGTTTGTTCAAATATATGCCTAGGTATTTGGTTTCGCTTGAAGATAATCAGTTCTGTTTTTGTGGGGTTGACAGATGGCCGGTGTCTGTTCCACCAGCCCTCTACTATTTTCAAGGCTTGGCGCATAAGGTTGCATAGGGTATTTCCGTGGATGCCATTTATTAATATGGTTATATCGTCGGCAAAGCCTACAGTAAAGAAGCCTTTGTCATTTAGTGTTCTGATGAGGCTGTCTACAACTAAACTCCACAGAAGCGGCGAGAGAACGCAGCCCTTCGCTACAATGGCCCTTGTAGTGTCGTTCACCGTTAACTGTACAGCTCTCAATTTGAGCAAATTAGTTATCCACCCGTTCAGGGTCGGGTCTATGTTGTGTCTGTCGAGGGCCATGTTGATGCTACCAAACGTGGTTTTGTCAAAGGCGCCCTCGATGTCAATGAAAACGGCTAGTGCTGAACATTTGTGGTCCACTGATGAAACCACTGAAACTACGCTATGAAACGCAGATACCGTTGATCTGTCTGTGGAATACGCATGTTGTTGTTTGTGAAGTGGTTTTGCCTGAAGAGGCCCGTCTCGAATGTATCTGTCACAGAGTCTCTCGAGGGTTTTCAGTAGAAAGGATGTGAGGCTAATCAACCTACATGCCTTTCTTCTTTTAGAAAGAAATCGTATTGTACCACTTACAAATAAAAAAGAACGACTTCACCATTATAATACGATGATTAATACAAAATCTCAACCTCGTAAGGCCCGTAAGATCAAAAGCAGTTTAAACTATGGATAACAGAATCTACGATAAAATATAATGTGTGGTTTAATCTACTGTCCTAAGGGCCGTTCGGGGCCAGATCAATCGTAATTTAAACCACCGAAGAGGGTTTAATCTTTGGTTATCGATTATTTCACCAATGGTACTTGATCGATTATTGGCAGTTTAAACCATCGATTAGTTTAAACTAGCCCAAAGGGACGGTTAAACTGTGTTGTATGGATTAAACTGGTAGTGAACTTACCAGATGGCGCATAATTTGACGTGACATTCTTTCAAAATTACAAAAATATTTGTGCGTTACGATTGCTCCGCCAAGTTATACAAACAGAAAAAAACTTCACCCAAAAAAATGCCAGCTTCAATGATTTTATGTATCTATTCATTGCTTCGTTTTGTGGTTATTAAAATGGAAAAATAATTCAGTGAATCGGATTCCAATTACATATCGCGTTTCAGAATCATGTACTGAGTCCATGGTAACCGGTTGTGCGTCGATGGGGATAGGTACCACCCTGTATGTATAACTAGTGTCGCGAAACAGTGGCTTTAGACTGTTTATTGGAAAACTGAAAAATTCAACTAACACGCTGTCATATAGAGAAATTTTAACAATTATTTCAGCCAACTAATCAGTTTAAAAGATTTTCAAAAAACAGAAGGCCAATTCTCGTACTTAAAAAAACGTTCAAATTAAAGTCTCAATCTCGTCTCAGCGACAATCAATTTGACAAGTTGTCAAAAACTTGTAAAATTTTATGAAAATTGATTGTAGTTTTGACAGAGTGAGAATTCCGCATTCTAAAGATTAGAATGCGGAATTCTCACTCTAGAAGTTTCTTAAAAATACAGGAATTGCTCCAAAAGTGTAAGTTGGATATAGCCTGAAACCGAAGTCAAGCTAATGTTTTATGACACTAGTTTCATAATGTAAACCCTGCTTTACTAAGCCTACCACGATGATGCCAGAGGTATGCCACACTGTAGGCACATTACGATGTGTCAACAACTAAATACCTGCTCATCCTATTATTGGCTGTTTATTATTTTATTACATAACATCACGCCAGAATCTCTGAAAGGTTAGGCAGGGGTGGTAAATTGTGTCTTCCATCTGGGATTTTCTTAGTAGCAGCCCGGAGTTTGCGTGACGTAGATTTATGCCCGGTTGATGGTAACAGGCTCCTATTTAAAAATAACTGGCAAAATTTGGGTCTACTATAGACATATAGAGGGCATAAACAGAGGACTTATTATTGCATAATTTTAATAAATTTAACATAATTGTGGCATTAAAAACTAAGACGTGATTTCCGTTTGACTAACTCAGTTTATTTTATGCGGTCTTGATTTCGAGATGCAAATCGGTAAGGGATAGATTTAATCAGCGATTTTATCTCTTAAAAGATTTCTCCTTTTGATGTTAGTTAATTGGATGGATAGTTTCATATTTAACAAGAATTTCTATTTGCGTATGTTTAGTTTCTTTATTTATCTTTAGTTTATAACGACTATGCTCTTTAATGTAGTACTGCTTCTTCCCGTGATTTCGTTCGCGAGAAATATCTTGTTCAATCGACCGCGTCGCATCGCATCGCCTGCCCGCGTTGTCTTTGTTTTCGCCAAGCGTTGTTTCGATCTTTTTTTCTAATTGCTCGGCTCCTAAGGTTCATAGCGTGACGTTAATAGCTTATCGCATTCCTCAAGAATTGGACTATCAAATCCAAAAGTAATTTTCAAATCCGACCGGTAGTTCCAGAGATTATCCCCTACGTACAAACTTACAAACAAATAAACATATTTTTTCTTCTTTATAATAATGGTACAGATTAAGCAGCGGGCAGAATGAATTAAATTAACAACGTGTAAGAGAGGAAAAAAAACACAATCACACATAGTGTGCGTATAGCAAAAGTGTCATTATGTTGCACTTTTTCAATTCTAGCTCTCATTTGCAAGTGTGCAGAGTAGTGCATGAGGAACTTCGTTCCAATAAAAAATCTTTAACCTATTTTGACACATGTCATGTTTACAGAGGTGTTTCTTCAACGAGTAAATCATTTTCTTCACGCTACATAGCTTTCGGGGTCATCAAAGCCGCCGCAAGCGCGAGTAAACGATCCTTGCGCGGTTCCTTTACTAACTTCCGCCATTAAGGTGCGCTATTAAGATTGTGTTTTGTAACTGACATTCTCACTAGCAGGTTGACACACCCGTTGATTGTTTAAGTTAAAACTATGAATGTCATGGCATACTTAGGTGGGTGTACTGACTTTTTAGTTACGAAGTTAAAGTGGGTGGATTTTTCTGTCATATGACGTCAGTAGCAAAACTTGTTTGGGGACTCGAAGTAATCTACGCGAAGCATTTCACAGATCACACTAACGATTGAAGCCTGATTTAGGCTCAAGCTCATTTAGATTATTTTCTTTTTTGAGAATGTGATAATTTTGTAGGCTGTAGTAAGGCTGTAGATTTGTTGACCATTCTTCTATTTCGTACGTGCCAGTTACATAATGGCATGCCCTGTCCGCCGATACCTAATAATACTGTAATTTGGAAATATTGTAAAAGAGTAACGGTGGAGTTTCTTGCCAGCCACATAGTTTCTGACATTTGATGTAGGTCTAAGGAATCAAAATATTTTGATTTTGCCGATGTTTCAATATTAGCTTGTCAGCAAAGTTGCGGTATCATTCTCAGTGTCCAACACTCACAAAGGCTCTGTTTAGTCATAAATGATTGATTACAGCGAGAAGTTTCAAATCCACGCCATTAAAATTGTGTAAAACCAAATAGGTACTTAGAGACGAGTATATCACCAAAGTTCACGGGTTATCCCTCACACATAATCAGTTAGCGCCATATTAATATGCTTACCAGCCTATTACATGTATATAATTGTATATTCAAATTATATGAATATTCTCGGTTGTAGTATCATCTTTTTCTTACAAAACCGTTGTTGTTTGGGTGTGTCGAATTCTTTAGATCACGTGAAAGTAGTTTTAGTGTTCGTTATGCTAAGTTAATTGTTTAGCTCGAGCGTAGACGCGACAATAGGCGTATTAGAAGGTCGTGGACTACATAATAAGCTGTATATTATTGTGATATTTACACCTTGAGGGCGTGAAAGTGAGAGGCTGTACTCATCAGTTATATCACGTTTTATAAGGATTGTGCTGTGCTATACTTCTTACCGAGCATCTAAAAATTAAAAGTATTTATTTTCAAACAGGATAATATTTATATTTTAGTTATAAATATTATAACCTAATAGTCTTACAATATCAATATGTATGTGGCAATGCTGCTAGCTTTCTGTGCACTTTTCCTGTTGAGTTATTTTTTGCCCAATGATTTTTCACTCCTTTTTTTGTACATATTAAAGGAATAACCACTGACGGCCGCCATGGACCACGCACAATGGTCCACTTGAAGGACTAAGAGCGGAAACCATACCCTCTCACTTAAAACATAGAGAACATAAATTGTAATATTATGTTAAATGATGAAGCTACGCGTTAAAGCAACGACAAAGATGATACAGAGGCTAACAGACGCTGAGACACGTCTTGTTGTGGACATGACCTATGATCCATTGCAAAAGAACGCTGTTGAACGAATGGGTCATCCCTTGACCTTGAGCATCTAGGTCGAAAAAGAACCGATGGATGAGGTCGATTGTTTAAACGAAATGAACAAACCACTCTCCGAAATCCTCCAATCGAAAGCTTATGAGAACGAACCGCGGTCACATGGATCATATTTTTATTTATTTATATAATTACGCCATAAAACAAAACATGGGAAAATGCCATTGTAAAAAATATTTTGACAAGTACATAGCATTAAACAGAGGAATTTCATACGTCAGTATATAATGAACGTCAACGACCCCGTCATAAAGTTACCTCTTAGAGAGTCAGAAAAAACGTCAAAAATAAAACCCAAGTGTTAAAATTATAAATATTTGCCTATACGTGACGAAATTACTGTTAGTTTTTAAGACAGTAATTATCCTCCTACGCAAACCTCTTTAAGAAAATATGTTTCTTAATATAACCGATACATAATTATGCAGATCAATATATTATCTCCAACACCGGATTATGCTAAAGATGACCGTGTTTATTGTTATTATATTACTCGTAAATTATCTTTATAAAGGCTTCGTGTGGTGTGGAAATATGCTAAACATACACGTTATGGGGGACAAGCCTATTGCCATCAACCGGGCACAAATCTAAACTCCGGGCTGCTACTGAGAAATTCCAGGTAGAAAAACCATATTACACTTTGCCCGGGAATCAATCGAACGACCAGTTGCGCTTGCGACCACTCGACAAGAAGTTAACGAAGCCGACAATTCTTTGACTGTGATTTTTAATTAGAAATATTCCATAATATGTGCACAATGTGCCAGTGCACTAACAAATGTACTAAAGAATCATGCCCACTTTCCATACATTGATCGACCTGTCACATGATTCGTTTTACAGGTCGCGTCTACCTACAACTAGTGTTGTCTATTAACAATTATTATTTATAATAACACAATATCACATCATCTTTTCATTTAGAGGCCAGGGAAAAATACAATTTAGTAAAGAGGTTTTTGAGGTTATACAGCTGTCAGATAAGGTTTGACAGCTGTTTAGCCTCAAAAACTATACGATTACGATGTTAACATCAACTTGTTTCATTGTTAGTCGCTGAGAGAGTTTCGATTACTCTGAAATAAATCCTCTTCAATGTAATTAATATCATTATCAAATCGGCATGAGGCCGCAAACAGCAGTTATATTCTCGTAATATCCCGCCGATACTGAGACTTCACATGTGATGATAGGCCATCCTTGTTTTATACACTACATTTTGTGCAAGTTAGAGCAATCTATGATACCAGCCTATTACTATCCCACTGCTGGGCAAAGGACTCAACTCATAAATGATAAATGATAAATGATTTTATTTCTGTAAGTAGGTTTTTACAAACACTTTTACACGTCAATACTATTTTAAAAGTAGATGAGATCGGCGTTTCCTATCTGACTACTCTGAGAAGAAACGCCAAAACAAACTCAGAGGTCACAGTCTCTTTTAAAGTCCAGACATAATCTTGGTCAGGTCATGTGAAGACCATGTGGATTGATGTCTGAAATGGTCTTTTGAGGAAAGAACCACACTGATTTGAGTGGACCTGTCCAGTCAGTGCATGCATTTGTCAATCATGGTGCAGCTCAACTCAGAACTAAGGAGCTCAACGATTCCACGAACAATACAAAAGAAAGGACATTTGGGTAGGCCGCGTTAAGTACTCAAACAGCCAGACCGTGATTAAAACAACTGAAAGAACAAAAAAACAATGACTCACATAGTCCTCACATTCTCAAAAATTAAATCAATGTTATACTTTAAACAGTAAATATAAAGATGTCATTGTTTATCTAAAAAAAAATCAAAAATAAAAGTTTAACAGCAAATTAAACATAGACAATATCTGTGTAAACTTATTGGAGCAGCTCAATCCCAAGCCTTCTTGTCCTCAATATAGCCTTTGACAGTATAATAGGCATTCTGGCATAATTTCCGCTTTATAAATGATTTGAATTTATTAAGGCTTAGTTCTTGAATGTGGCCAGGAAGTTTATTATAAAAACGAATACTTTGACATTTAAACGAGCTACCTATTTTCTTGAGTCTGGTAGTAGGAACAACAAATTTGTGTTTGTTCCTAGTATTTATGTTATGGATATCACTGTATTTTTTAAACAGATTAATATTTTTATGTGCATACAAAAGATTTTCATAAATATACTGAGAAGGCACAGTCATTATATTAATCTCTTTAAATTTGTCTCTGAGGGAGTGTCTGGGACTTAGTTTATAAATTGAACGAATTGCCCTTTTTTGTAAAACAAAAATTGTCTGAATATCGGCGGCATTTCCCCACAAAAGAATACCGTACGACATCACACTATGAAAACAACTAAAGTATACTAAACGGGCTGTCTCTAAATCAGTTAAATTACGAATTTTTCTAACGGCGTATGCTGCAGAGCTTAGTTTTTTTGACAATTTATCTATATGGGGGCCCCATTGAAGCTTGGCATCCAAAGTTATGCCTAAGAATACTGTGGTGTTTTCGGGTTTCAACTCTTCACCCTTAATAAGAACACTAGTTTCTACTTGTCTAACATGAGGTATCGTAAACTTAATGCATTTAGTTTTTCTCTCGTTTAGAAGTAAGTTATTAACATTAAACCAGTTAACTACTTTAGCAAGGGCGCTATTTACATTGTCAGTAACCAGCTGCTGACGTTTGAGTTTAAATAAAAGTGAAGTGTCGTCTGCAAACAACATACAGAGAAGGCACGAGCATTAATCACCAGGCTTGGTCAAGACGGGGTGGCGATTTCTGACTTTTATTTAGATTGGTACATGCCCGGATTTGAACTCACAGCCTCGTGCATAAAAGGCGAAGTGTCAAACAAATGACAACCTGTGATAGAGTTCGTTTAAAGTGGAATAAATTGTAGTCTATGGTTTTATGCGTAACCTGTCAGCTGTACACTTATTTTTCTTTCCACACCCACACATATAAAACATAAAAAATCATAGCTGGTCATAAAATAATAAGTAAAGTAAAAAATAAATACCAATTGGTTATTAGAAACATTCAATAACCACATGACGAACGAACAAGTTTTTCGTATTATGTGAACGAAAGTTCCGAAAGTCTATTAGGAATGATAAAGATAGTAACATTGCTTTTTTTCTTGGCTTTATTTGAAAATTCAAATAAGTGATACGCACTATGCAAAAAAAATGCATTTTTTTTAGATATTTTACATCACTAGACGCATTCGAAAATTTTCAGGTCAAGACTGAACATGATTCTTTTGTACTAAATGTTTAGTTTGACGAGAGATAAATAAAGGCATTGGCAAAACCGCTTAACAGAAATGATTTTTTTAATACGCCAGTTAGTGAAAAATATATAATTTGACGAAGTTATGATAATTTTGATGATTGATTTATCATAATGTTACATAATATAGTTAAAATACATTGTTTTTAGACCGAAAAAACTCTTCGCATATAAAATATACGTATTTAGAAACTATCAAATAAATCCTAACATAGAAATAAATTGTGTTATATTTTTTTTTTAATATACAGTACCTAATGATAGATGTGTTTGTTTTGATAATTTTCTGGAAACTGGGAATTTCACTAGATGAAAGAAGTTGAATTAATTTTCGTCTCCACCTTGTATTTAATTCCTGACTAGATTCCACAGAATTGAAGACGTGATCGAACAATAACATAGCACCACATAAAATAACATAGCGCCACATAAAATCCATCAAATATTATAGAAAGCGATGCTTCATAACGTGCTCATAATATAAACCAAATCGTCACAACCACAATATAATGATGTATACGCGGCATTACCCAACCTGACGCAACTCGACTTACATAGGTAAGACATCTGTCCATGTAATGCCTAGTTTCTAGTGCTAGCTGGTTCAGTGTCATATTACGGACTAGGTACGAGAGAAACAGACAGTGCATGTATTCACATTAGCTTTTCGAACTGGATTCCCTGTGAACAATTAATGCCTTAAATACTCCCAACTGAATACCATTATTTAAAAGCTCCCACAAAAAGGCACGACGCGACTGCGCGACACATTAGCACCGCTCGTAGCGCAACACGCGGCGCCTTAGTGTCGCGATGTCGCGTCGCGCCAGTGTGCACGAGCTCTTACATGGAGCGACTGTCTTATGACCTCCACAACCTAGTTGCTGGCTCACGCGATACCTCTTGGTTGGATAAGACTGCTCGTCAGACTTTCGGGCTTCTGATTCACCGAAACGGCTGTCAAAGATCAATGAATGACAGCCGGGACGAACGGCTTAACGTGCTTTGGCACGGAGGGGTTGTGATGTGTAATGGTCACCCATCCACGAACTATCTGCGGCAAGCGTAACTTGACATTCGATAGACCCATGAGGCTGTTATTATTTGAACTATCTAAGGCTTTAGAAACACTCGTCATGTTTGGTCATTACGACCTTCTCAGACGAGTGAAATGAAACCACTGCGAGATGTTTACTTACGAATCACGGCAGCGTCGACAAATGTTTGTCGATTCAATATTGAACTTGCTTTATGACTCCTTAGCAGAATACCAGTTTTTACTCCGTTCGCTTTTTTAAGTATAAACGTACTTTCTTCAAGTACATTTTCTTTGTACAGATTTCGATTTATTCCTTAAGAGCGATTTTAATTTCAGTTGCGTCTAAGGTTAGTCTGGGCGAAATTCACAGAACTTACGTTTTGCTAAGTCAAGGAGGCGTTTCATATGAATATGAACCTTATTTGTTTGTGTATAATGTTCACATTCGTCTTAGCAAATGTGAACATTTTATTTCTTAATATGAACCATATTCGTATGAAAACTAACTTTACTTAAGGCGTGGTATGAAGCAAACTTTTCGGTAATTGACAATCCGCTATTGTCAATTACCTATAAGTGCGGCAACAACAGAAGGTTTAAAACAACTATGCATTTGATGTTAGTAGAATCGAATCACCTACAAAAGAAAAGTAATTTTTAGTGTGAATATGTAATAATGCTTCGGTATTTCTTTAGTTGATTAAATTCCCTTCAATAATATTATCTTACGGTCAAAAATTTGAGAATTATGTGACGAATTATATTTTTCTTGAGCTGTTTTACGATTTTTGACATGGTACTATATTTTTTTTAAATGTTTTTGAAGAAGTTTTACAGTGCCCTACGTTTGGGCAGCGCGTTAACTAGATAAGTCAAAGTGTGGTTAGTAAATCGTTGCATTGGTGTATATTTTTAAATAAACTTGCAAAGGTGTTGTCAACTGATGCTGTAGTGAGAAGATTTGCGAGTTAGCAAGGTTGATAGGGAGCTAATGGTCTGGGCAGTGCGATTCGTATACAATTATAAGATGTTTGAAAAGTACATAAGCAAAATCGATGGGAATTAAATCGTGACATGTTCGTCATTGTAAGAGCAATCAAAAACAAAGAATAGCTTTCCTTTCATTTATTACTATTAATCTATCAACATAATAATCCAATAAGTAGCCATCCTACTTATATCCTAAAATGACTTATTGAAATCTGCCTAAATAAATCTTTAAGCACAGCAGACAAACACAAAACACGACCATCTAAACACTCATAATATACGTAAAACCAGTGAAAAACACTTTCACCTTGACACTATTAAATGGACAACTGGCCGCCCGCTGAGATCAAGCAAAGACAAATATGTAAGGAAAACGCGCGTCTTGTTGAGGCGTGCAGTACGAGAAGATTAAGTCTCCAGACACTGAACTCCGTGCATCTTGCGTACGATAATCTAGATATAGATTATATAATTATATAATAAAATTTGTGAGACGAGGCGTTTCTGTATAACCAACAAATGCCATTTCTATAATTTTTTGGATGTGAGAGATTTATTAGATCAAGTATCACATTTAAACTACGAAACGAATACGATTAACTTTTATACTCAAATATTGTGTATAGCTTCGAGTAATTTTTAGTTTTTGTTTATTTAAAGTGTTCAAGAAGAACTTTTCATTACGTAATGCACATACACGCAATTACATCTATTGACGCTAAATGGTAATAACCAGTATATCTGATGACAATACTAATTTCCGTGATGGTTCGCACAGTGTGCTGGATTAGTGGAATTTCGACTGCAGTCAAGTCACTGTGAAGATGGGCGGTTGACCATGGTGGAAGTGCTTTAACAAAAATACTATATTCAACCGTAAAAGGTAGCGAGTAATAATAAATTAATATGATATTTATTTCCCAAAAATCAAAATAACACGTGGCTAAAACTGTTTATACGCTAAAGCTTTAACTATGGAATCGGCTGTCCTGCACAATTAAATAACACGTCTGTGTTATTAAACAACTGGGTTATTGAAAAAAGTAATGTCATAAAAATCGCGTTTCTACTGTCCTTTTAGGACCGCCCGTCTGAATCTTCTTTTTTTTACGTAGTGGCGTCTTCATGCAGAACGCATTTGCAAAATGTCACAGCTAGCAATACGGCAATTTTTCGAGAAAAAAAAAGTTTCTAAAATGCCTACTTGTTTACGTAATAAAACTGACATTTTACCACAGATTATGTAAGAATTTCACTCCTAGGTTGTTCTATTATAAGTTCAGGCAAAGTGACAGCGGACCCTCGTGGTTATTTTTTTGGCCATTCAGTAGGGAGTACGCCTTACTTCAAAAATGAAATATTAACCATTTTAATTTAATTTGACTTTGACCTTCGAGACGTTTGACATCAACCTTGAAAATGTCCTTTACATCACAGCTTCTTACTTGGCAATATAACAAGATTTGAGCATATTTTGGTTTGACCTTGACATTTGGGGTTGTTGACCTTGACCTTGAAGATGTCATTGACCTTTAGTTTTGCTTGGAAACCAATTTAGACCTGCCGCGTGAACTTCCCCACCCTTAACAATTAAACAAAATAAAACAATTGGCGATTTTTTTCTCGACACATGGTTTTGCTAGATTTGGGGATTTCAAAAATACAATACTACTATGCACAATGCACAGTGCTTCCAAAATCGCTTTACGTTGGTGGTTGAAACTGGCGTTATAAGAATTTCAAATAAAAATTAGTGGTAAGTAAGTTAAGTAAGATAATATTAATTGATGTGGCGGTTCTGAACTTCTGAGTGAGTAAAATTCAATGTTAGATATTTATTTATTAGTGTATAGTTTTTTTTTTTTAAATGGGTTCAGTTTGATTTAAAAACTTAATTGTATGCTCAGCGAGTCTTACAGTGGTGTAAGTAATCGACAGATGGCGTTGCGTAAATGTCGTCATTTTCTGAATCACGGTGTTAATATTTTCCGCATAAGAGTGAGACTTCGTATAATAATGCAAACATTTTGAACTAAATTGAAATGTAGTAGTCAGAAATAAAGTAGGTTCGTAGATGCTGTTCTGGAGTTCAGCTGTCTGGCCTTGGGTCTTGGAATATTTGGTTCTGGATTTCTCTCTAGAGGTCTTAATCAAGTTCTCACTCAGTTCTCTCCCTAATCTTATGAAGAAGAACTGAAGATTCTTTGATGCATCTTTATAAAGGAAGAAAATCTCAAGTCGTCTGTTTTAAGGGTTCCGTAGCTAAATGGGAAAGACCGAACTAAATGACAAATTCTAGAGGAGGCTATCACACATTATGGGGTCCATCCATAATGTGTGTATTTAGGGGATATCGGTGCTCCGTCGGTTGTAAAGTCAACCAACTTTTCTCGTACGTGCGTACGTTACTAGCCATTAATTAGATAGAAAAGACTCATTTGGATTCATCTCAAATCTTCAAATAAATGAAGGAAGGAAGGAGGTTTGAAGTTGCGAAATTGAAGTAACCGACCGACCAATAGACTCGTTATCCGTAGGTCCCATACAACCTGCGTCTCTTGCAATGACGCATGAATTACGCCAGGTCCCGTTCACGGCCTCGGGCGATGCGACTTGGGACGCAACTTGTGTCAAGCGTTACGTGCGTGTGTCACCTGTTACCGTGGCATGCTCTAAACTACTTCTTTCATTTGGTTTCTCTGCAAGTCGCAAGCGTGGAGCTCGTGGCCAAGGGGTAAGGAACTGCTGAAAAGAATGCACTATCATCGACCACTTCACAGATTAGTATCCACGCGTGGTCTCCGTGTTACGGCACGTTGACACGTAGACATAAATTTCTAAGCCGGATCAGATTTTTGCAGGATACGGTTAAGTCACAATATACTTTTTATGTATGAGTTCACACGTGCATACGGTTTGAAAATCCGGCAAAGAACCGAAACGGGCAAAACTAAACATCCGATTTTGCGACTACAATCAGATTCGGTCACACAGCAAAATACCTTATACGATTTAGTGACAATAGCATTTTAATACATTACACACCAGCGCAGATTCGGTTGTTTACCGAATGTCGGGCGATCCGCGGGTGGGAAAGGACAACCGCACCGAACGACGACGACTACTGAGCGCTTTCCTGCAAAAAACCGAATAGCATATAAACACGATGACACACCACTCTCGCCACCACTCGGTTTTTTACAGAAAAAAAAAACCGAACGCCGCCGCCGTGTGTGCCGAACAGAGTATTCCGTTCTGCCGTATCCGGTAAAAATCCAATCCGGTAAAACGTGTATCCGTGTGAACGTAGCGTTATATGTATTTTGTGTCAAGGGCCCGCGTCCACGTACAACTGGCTGAATCAACAGTAGTAATACATTATGGGCTCAGTTTGTTAATAGTGTTTACGGATATGCGAAGTGCCATGTCAATACTCACAACGAAATTGCTTTCACACAGACCCAAAAACTCGAAGCCTTTTGAGATCCAACAACCCGCACCGGGCCGCATGGGGGATTATGGCGCACTCCCTATTACAGGATCAGGGAGGGTGGTTTTCTAAAAAAACAGTATTTGACCTTAAGGCATCAAAAACGCTCTGTAATGACCTGTCAAGCTTAACCACACACAAAAAACAAAACGTATACCTTGCTAGATAACTTCTTAACAATAGAAACACTGAAATGTTAATGTGGCTGTCGATACGGAGTAGCAGTAACGCATAGACGTAGCCGATGCGTTCTATAACAAGAATGTAATGTACGGAGGATTAGTAAGTGAATTGTGGATGACAGAAAAACGCTTCAGGAAATATAGAAGTAACAACATCGCGCTTTGTCTCCCTAACGTTCGGACAAAGGTGTTTTAATACACGTGGAAGCCCAAATATGTCGCCAATTATACCTTGAGCGAATTATGCCTCAAGGTGTAATTGGCGACATATGTGGGCTTACGTTTAATCAATCACCCTAGTCGAACCTTCGGGAAACACGCGAAGTGACTATCACTTCGGGCGAAACTTTTGCCTGTTGAAATGATAAAGAAATATAAAAACTTGCAATGTTTGAAGCCATTTTATTCAAAATTAAAATAATATGTAACAAAAAAGTTAATTCCGTAATAAAAACGTAAAAATAATGTAATTTTTAAGAAGGCATAAGTAAAATGAGATCATCGAAAAAATCTTTCAAATCGATATTAATGCGGTACGGACAATGTACGGCGGCGGCGCTAGTATGAAGTTACATAGTGGTGACGTCACTTCTACGATAGCGCTGTCCTTCTATCACTAATTTTAAAATGTTTATAACTTGTCAATTTTTTAAGATTTTTCAATTTTTATAGTACTGTTTGCACTATTTGTAAACAATCATTTTTTACAGTTTTGTTTTTTATTGACATCATCCCTATTAGCAGAGCATAGTCTGTCACGTTTTCTTGTATTCTTACAAATAACCAAAATAAACCAGTTTTGAAGTTTATTTACAAACGTTTAGCGCTCGGGTGCGACTTTTTACCTACTCAAACATTGTGGTGCAAATAGGAAGCTTGCGCACATTGTATTAAAATTCTTTTGTACTAATAGCACGATAGGGCAAAAGTAAATATTTACATATATATAGTATAGGCAGTAGTTGATCTCTGGTCACAAGTGCTACTTCTGATCATGAAGTCCTGGGTTTGATTCCCAGGTCGAGCAAACTTTCAATTCAATTCAATTTATTTATTCAGTAACAATTCACATTGCGTTCGAATATAACCCAGCATTAAAATTAATAACAAGGAGAAGACATGCAATTCAATAAAAATGAGAAAATACTATTTGGATTAAAATACCATGCAAATACAAAGTAATATTCAATAAATTAATAGCAATTTAAACGAAAAATATGAACACGGAACACAATAAATCACCGCAAACAAATAATTAAGTGTCAGTTTAAAAAATTGACAGGTATAATAAATTCGTTTTTCTGTTAATTCCTTCTTCTGTAAAGGTCTTCTGTAATGTGTCCATGTGAATAGAACATAATTATGAAGTGTAAAAATATTAACTCAGAACGCCTCTAAACTTTAAAACAACTACATAGCTTCATGCCTGTATTCCTGTATTGAAGGGTTATGCAGAGCAAGCTATGTTTAAGTAATTGTGGGCGAGCCTATTATTATCCAGCCTAAGGGCTGTTAAAACCCAATAACACTTTGCCCGACCTGGGACGCGAACCCAGGACCTTATGCTTACCAGTAGAGCATTCAGCCATAAGACTAACGAGGCAATAGAAACACTAAACAAATACATGCTTGGTAATCTCATAATCAAAACTCAGCCTTGAGAAATGTATCACGAAACACCCATTAAAGAATTGTGGCACGTGCCCACCGACCCACAACGAGGTACCCACAATTATATCACCTGGTACGGAGAAAGTGACATGCAGAAAACAGATCAACATTACGTACATTACCGGCCGGTTTTCGGAGTTTTGGAGTTGCTACAATTTTTGTGTTACGTCACGTACGGTGCGTACACGCAATTAAATGAAAGATTTGTTTTTAACGTGATATAATGACGGCCTGATTTATCTGGTTTTAGAGTTATGGTAAGAATTTATTATTGAATCCATACCGTAGATTAAACACTTAGAAAACGCACTCTTTTAGGCGGTAAGAAGCAATTAAGGTTCAAAACGGCGAAGCGTTTGATGTTTGTTGAATCGCATTACCACCAAAATTAAAGTCAATTTGCTGTTTTAATATAATTAAAAAATACAGTGCTTATAAATCATTTTTAAGACACAGGCCCCTCAATTTTTTTAAGACAAGTCTTGGGTCTAAACTATGAATATCACTGTGTCTATAAAATAAATTAATATTATTTTGTTACATGTCATTATAAATTATGTCATAATTTGTATTAAATGCTAGCAAGGGTCAACATGTGACGTAATCTAGAGGCGAGGCATGCCTTTCTTGTTGCTGACTTCATAGTGTGACACAGTAAATTAAAAGGTCTATGACGATCTGAATATAGGACCAAATAAAATAATAGAGTCCAATTCATACAGTTATAAAACTTTTTAATTTTGTTGACAATTTATTCATTATTGACACACGCACGACTTTCGTTTTGTTTGTTCGGTTTGTAAATTTAGTGCTAACGTTGTATTTTTACTACGAAATGTCAAATCTTGCAACTGATTGAGCTGAAATTTTGCATACACGTAGTTTACATGACAATGCATGGTTAGTTAAGTGACGTCATTTTTAATCCAATATGGCAGACTGGTTATTTTTTATGCACCTCCATGATATGGCTATCAATTCAAAGGGCTTTCTGAGAAGAATACGAAAATAAACACGTGTAATACTTACGCAGATCAAAGAAATTGTCAACACGTGGAAGGATTACTGTGGATCGCTGTTTGTTGACACTCACTCATCACAGGCCCCCAAACAATGTTCTCAACCCTCGGAATTGGAACCTGTTTTGTTGGAGGCCGAAATAAGAGCAGCAATAAATTACTTGAAGCTCAATAAAGCTGTAGGTGTGGATCAGATACCGATTGAGATCATAAAGGCGATGGGTGAGGGAGTAGACATAATACATACCATCTGTTGTAGAATATAGAAGACCGGCGAGTGGCTGAAAGACTGGTCTCGCTCCCTTTTCGTCCTCCTTCACAAAAAGGGGTCAACAAAACATTTTTATAAACAAGCTTAAACTTAAATGCAAATCGAACCCATATATATATCACATTAGTTTAAAAAAAACATATGAATGATTGTCTGTGTAAATAAAACAAGAATACAAAATATAACTTGATCTTTACAAAAATAAAAATTGTGTAGGTAAATCATCTAATAAATTTACACAGATAAATCTTGCTACAAACTTTTATGTCACATAAATTGTATAAATTGATGTGTTTGATTTAATTTAAAGATTTTGAGGTGAATGAAAGGAAAAAAACAGTAAGTCTCACAATTTTGTATCCCATTCGAGAAATCATTGTGGTACAAACGAAGGTATTGACGACTTCATAGTCTTGTCATGACACAAACTCACGCCTTCTTCCCATGGGGGTAGGCAGAAACCACAGAACGCCACCTGCTACTATCCTTACAATACTCCTTTTGCCTCGTTTACGTTCATATATCTGGTCATACTTTTTCACCGGTTGCGAGCACTACGCACATAAACTTTCTGAATGATGGTCTTCAGAAAGTCTTGTTAATTTCCTAGTAAAATCATTTACATACATTTTGTTGCTATTTGTTGCAGTTATTAGCAGGATAATATTATTTTATCTGTTTTCAACTCTCATCACCACCTCTGAACGACCGTGATAAAATGTTCATAGTTCATAGTTATCACGAAAATGTGACATTTGTGACAAAATTTCACATTTTGACATATTAGCAAATAAGACATAATGCGTCAAAATCACAACGAAACTTCAAGAAATTATTTCGCCTAACAATAGTTTAGGTATATCACGCCGCAGGCGACGTGCTAGAATTTAAGACAAAACGGTTTTATCGCCCAAACTGTGATAAAATGTCTTACTCAAGCCATGTCATGGCCTGTGTCTCAGCGGTGGTGGAGAAAAAAAAAATAACAGCCTAAAATGTTCAGACAGGACTCCTCTCTGTGACAGGGAATGGGCAATTATCCACGACGCGGGCCCAGTGCTGGTTGGCGAATGTCACATGCCTTCGAATTTTGGTTCGAGGACGTGCCGGAATCCTCACAATGTTTTTCTTCACCGTTTTGAAAGCAATGGTGATGAAATAATTTACACAAAGTAAAGTGCCTGCTTACAACTTTTACTATAGGATAACTGCAAAAAAATAATCAGCTGGTCCAACACCATGACCATGTGTCCCAGCAGTGGGAACATTATAAGATGATCATGTTGCGGAACACATCATTTTTATAAGGACAACCATAACAACTAACGGAGTAAGCCTAAAAAACCCACGTTATGCAAACAAAATAGTCATAGAATATTTGACCAATAAGCTCTTGCTTCATATGAGGCAACTTGGAGTACTGTCGAACAACACGAGTTATCATAAGAAACAGCACAAGTTACACCATACTTTTTTAAACAGAAGTATTTCTTAAAGATGCTATCGTTGCAAAATATTGAAGTACATTTGACGTTATGAACTCCTATTACTTTATGTTGTGTGCAAACCATCTTTAAGCTTGGCTGATGATGTTGAAACGGTTCCAGTTTAAACAGATGAAGGTAAATACGAGTAGGGAATATAACTTGCAAAAGTCGTCCTGCTATCTTAGTTCTGGAAACTGCGATCACTTCATAAAGAAATCACTCTTCTCTGGTTCAAAAACTTGGAATCGACAAGAAAGATGACTACTGAGATCATGGAAAACAGAGATGTTTGGAAACAAGAAACAAGATGCAACAAATCGAAACAAATTGGGCTATGGGCAGAAAGATGCTGACGCATGGAATAAATATTAACCAATCTAACACGTGACCACAATAAGCTACGTTTAACCTCACAGCTATTGGTCACCTATGATTCCGAGATAATGTGTTTTCTCTAAGGATTGCGAAGATCGACCACAGAAGGCGTGATTTGTAATGGTTATAATTGAAAAACCGAATGTCTCTAGGAATGTTGTGTGTTTGGTAACAAAAGCATCCTTGCGCAGTGTGCGTTTGTGGCTTAAGCGTCCCTACATTATGTAATCCATAATAACTGACTAGTCCTTATACTAAATAATATTATAAATGCAAAAAAAACTGTGTCTGTCCTTCTGTTACTCTAACACGCCCTATAAGCTGAACGGTTTTAAATGAAATTTAGCAAACAGGTAGAGCATAACCTAGTTAGGACATAGGTTACGTTCCCGGTAGTAAATACGTACCCGTTTTGTATTTTCCGACCTCCACGCCGGCGAATCCACGGGCAAAAGCTAGGCTATTATTGTTATTTTCTCGTATCCACGATATTGAAGGATTGGCCAATCAGAAAGGGGTTATTGAGAACAGTCAATGTGAATATTAAAACCAGCAAAAACTCTCCATTCAGCTATTAACGCTGAAGTAAAGTCTAAAGTAAAATCTCCAAGCCTTGTTTAAAATTGCAGAATTAACACATCGTCAGTCAAGATTCCATCTTGTAATTGCGAAAAATCCACAACTTGCTCTGAACTCACTACGTTCTAAGTAATTATTTGCCTCTACACTTCAGAAATTACCGTCAATTTCTAGCCAATCTTACATAATTTCGTGAGCACAGTGGTCAGGTAGGTATATGCTGGACTTTGGACCCAGCGTAGCTTTCTCAATGGCCCCTCATTCTCATGGATTGAACTTTGGACTGGCCAATGTTTTGCCAGTTACATACGCAACATCATCAGATACAGCTGCAATTGTGTGGTTACACACCCAAAATAATCACGTTTTTTTCCTCCATCGTTACTAATTTATTGCAAAAGCAAAATCAAAAAAAAAAGAACAAAATCTTTAGAGATCAAGTTTCCTTATTTGACTTCTCATATTTATATGCAGACCTTGAGACTTCCAAGATTAATAAGTTGGATGATGGACTGGTTGACAGATAGTTGGTATCCCATTAAACAATGCAGTTATCTTCATTATCATAAACAACCAGACGTATTGATAGATGGTGGTTTCTTTCAGTTCCAAGCTGATGTTGGCCCAACAATCCCATGATTTCCTAATAAACTTGGACTAAATCATACATTTTGCACTTGTTTTATAATAGACATTAAGTATTGCTAATCCATTCGAAATCAGTGTTTAAATTTATGATCATATTATTATGTAATGTTACTACAATAACATGATTCAGCACATTTTATCGTCGAAGGCATGATGACATTGCAGATAGATTCATCTTGATCTTTACTCAATCGACAATGAGTAGGACATTTTTAGTTGCGTAAAACTTAGGAGTCCGATGTTTTTTTTTACTTGACCTATAACCACTGGGTTGAGTTCTTCTATGTCTTGTATTTGTTAAAATATTCACATCATTTGTCATTGCATTTGTTTTATTTAAATGTGTGAAATGTTTCTTGTTTTTATGTATTTAATTAACTCTTACACACACAGCTTGCATCTTTTTTTATCTACTTTCCTATCGCAGGTATTCCGTAAGAGATTTCTTTAGAAATAAACATCATCTTTTCTTTGTACGTATTTTGCTGTTCTTTTCTTCTAGGCTTTTTATATAATGTGTGTGTTGGAGCGACGACCTTCGCAGGGTGGCTGGTAGCAGCTGGATGGGAGTTGCCGAAAATCGAGTTGAATGGCGTGCACTACACACTACTGTTTGCAGAAGAGGATGATTCACATAGTTCAGTAATGAAGTTAAGACATCAGCTTTGCTAAAAGTAGCTGTTCAGGCTGAAGAGCTAAAATATCACAGTTGAGGGTGTTTTGCTGAGTTTAGGTAAGTCAATTTCATTCAGGCAGCTTATACCTACAAATATTTCTAATCGCTTAATGCTCTCTAGTGTGCTGTATCAGTTCATTTTAAACAAAGTCATAGGTGGGTCTGGATACTCAAAAGGTACTAAAAACTAAAAACCTTGGACCGCTACTTAGCTGTTTTCGTCGACCGCGTGGAGGTTGGAAGTTAACGGGATAGTAATTCCGTGATAAAATATAAAAGTATCATATGTCCCAACTCAAGTCATGGTCTATCCGTGTGCCAATATTCATTTTAATCCGTTCAGCTGTTAAAAAGGAGTGAAAAGTTTTTTTTTCAATTAACATATTAGCTTTACTTTATATGGTTTGGAGTATCCTTTTAATAAGTTAATGCTGGTGATAAAGGAAACACATAGGCAGAGTTACTTTCACATTTTTATGTATGGTTTTTTTCATTTAGCGCATGGTGTTAATAAACCCAACATCATAAACAAAGTGGTAACTTGAACTTACCAACATAAAATACTAATAATCATCTAAAGAGTATTGACCGGAATATTTCCAGCGATTAAGTAAGAATGTACTTGACTCGCGGGAGGTGTCAGTAATGGGTTGCGCTTGCGACACGTGCAAGCACTTGCATAGTACAAGTCAAGATGATTTCTATGTTTTTATACGCCACGTAATTTCTACATAAAAACGAGGGGGCATTTACTTATTTTAGTTGGTTTTTAATTATCTATTATTTCCATTAATCATCAGCTGCCTTTTCTCAAATATGTTGGGCTGGCTTCCACTATAAGTGGATGCAGTTGAATACCAGTACTTTACATAGAGCGACTGAATACGACACCCCCTTGGCAAGGGCTTTTGACTACCAGTAACGACTGCCAAAGATCCACGAATGACAGCCGGAACGTGCTTTCCGAGGCACGGTGGGGTCTTGATATTTAAACATCATCCGCGGACCTACCTGTTATTATTTAGCGAATCTATATCTATCAAAGCTAAAATACAGGCCATAAAGATTACATTAAAATAAATGGTATACAACTAAAACTGTTTCTAATTCGACAAAACATTAACTTTTTTTCTTTTTTCAGGTGCTAGCACAATCAGACACTTTTTAAAATGCACTAAAAGAGGTTCTGTATCAACTCAACCTAGATGCCCTTGACTAACCGATTTATATAGCTATGTATCAGCGAACAAAGTCATAGACAGGAGCTATTTTACTATTTATCACACATAACACACACACATAGCTTCACGCGTGTGTTTCATCGAAGGGTTAGGTAGGGGTGCACCTATAGTTAGAGTTGCCAACTTTTTTTTATGTCAAATAGACTATTTTCGAAGCAATTGCCTGTAAAAATATAGTAGAAGGCGGAAAAAAAAATTGTGAACTGCTTGATTTGTTGCTTTTTGTGAACACAGGTTTCATATTTTTTAAATGGCTCAACTATTATTTCTCTCTAAGTTTTGGTTACAAAATACCCTTCATTCAGCTTTTATGAGATAATAACTGGACCTATTGCTCTTTTGTGCACATTTTGCATTGAAATGAAAACATAGTAGTTATATTTTTTATTTAAAATAAAGTAATTTATTACTATAACAAAGTAGGATACTATATTATATGGTACGGTTGGCAACCATAACTGTAGTACACCCTATATCTAGTACCTTATATCTTTCTAACTAAGATATTATTTTGTCAAAATTAAAATAGAGAACGCATGTATTTGATAATGATGATGGCAACTAATTTATCAATATCATGTTATAACCTTACCTACATGTTTTTATCATCAAGTGTAATTAAATAATAAGCCTTATGTATAATTATAACGAAGAATGAATGGAATCTTTTAGTTAGTGGGTCAGAATTAACATTATATTCTTAGAAATAACAACAATATTCGACATAGCAACCGCTATATCCATATCTAACATAACATAACATCACGCCTTGTTTCCCCGAAGGGTTAGGCAGAGGTGTACCTTTAATACACCCACATATCGCCAGTTACGATTAAGTCCCATGTAATAGGGGGCGAGCCTATTGACATCTACCTGGCACAAATCCAGTCTTCGGGCTGCTACTGAGAAATTCCAAATAGAAAAACCCAATAACACGTTGCCCGACCTGGGAATCGCAGGACCTCATGCTCAGCAGTAGCGATTGCGACCACTAGAGCAACGAGGCAGACATCCATATCTAATAAATTAGAAAATAACTCTGTCTGTCTGCCGGTATGCTACTTTTTCACGCCTTTTTTTTTAAACCACGGAACGGTTTTTGATAAAATTTTACAAGGAGGTAGATAGCATCCCGGGAAAGAACATATTCTACTTTATGATCCAAAAATAATCCTAAAGGGATTCCAATAAGGTGTTCAAACTCTCCTCTAATAATGCTTATGACCGCAAAATCAACGAGAGGCTTAATTATAAGCGTCTCAAAGACCATGCCGACGCAAAGAGCCTCATCCCCAAAGAGCAGTTTGGTTTCCGAAGCCGACACTCGCAATATAGAGGATGAAAGTTTGTATGGGAATCACAGCATTTCGTAAGTTAGGGGATTTCAAATTAAAATGTTTGATTTTTGTAAGAAATAAAGAAATACGAATACGTGTTGCAGCGTTTTTGTTAAATCATCCCCCAAGAGGATCAAATAAGGGATGATTTTAAATTTAACATGTGGTATCTTTTTTTTGTGTACGTCTTTTATAGTGATTTAAGAGATTGGAGTCATAGTCCGTATCTTGAAGCCCAGGGGTCCAGGGGCCAGGGGGTTTGTTGGGTTCCTTGGTTCTGTTACCTTTTTATGCCGGAACAACTGAACGGATTTACTTGAAAGGCATACGAAAAGGTCATGGCTTGAATTGGGACATAGGAAACTATGAATTGCGGTAGTACGTTCCGGTGGAATAATTTACGACCTTAACGCGGGCAAAGCTGCGGGCAGTGGTGATGATATGTATTCCAAAAAGTAAAGTGCCTGCCTGGAGAGCAGTGGTGGCCCAGTGGTAACGGCTGCAACTTACGAATTGTCGGTTGGTCGTGGGTTCGAACCCAGACAGACGCTTTACTTTGTGTAAATTATTTCATCACCACTGATCTCAAAACGTCGAAGGAAAACATCGTAAGGAAACCGGCTTGTCTTGGAACCAAAAATTCGAAGACATGTGACATCTACCAACCCGCACTGTGCCCGCGTGGTGGATCACTCCCTCTCACAGAGCCACACACAGGCCTGTGTCCCAGAAGTTGGAACATAACAGGCTGATTATGCATTATGCAAAGTGCCTGCCTGGGTTCGAACAGATTTTTTATGGGTAAAAGAAAACGAATAATGTTATTACTCGTCCATAAAGCATTGTCAACCATAACTTACACCTCACTGGCACCTACATAACAGTATTCTTTAAGGGGACTACAGGACTTTTACGCAGGTTTTTTAATGCCTAGTATATGATCCACTGCAGTTAACAAAATCTGAATATTATATGATATTCATCAGGAATTAAATGATAGATATAGAAAACATAATACAACCAATTTGATACGATAGAAACATCACGAAGTTACCTGAAAACATTTCTTCTATCGATTAAAAACCATAGTAATAAATGTAATCATGCTGATTTTTTGGCAGATTATTCTACAAGCAACATTTTGACGTAATAGTTTTTTTTTTTTAGTTTTTGTAAAAAGATAACTGCCGATGCTGCTACATTTATTGCAAAGTAGTAAAGCCCTTTCTCTTAACTTGTGTACATGATAAAATACTAGCGAACACAATATTGTCAAAACATCAGGATTTCTTTGCTATATCGAGGTACAAAAATTTCAGAATAATATACTCCAAAAGACGGTGAAAACCGCATCAAAATCGTTTGTGGAGTTTAGAAGATGTAAGCGGTCACACGAAAACCGATTTTGTTTTATAATAAATGTATTCGAGCCGAAGTGGAGTTGCTCGTGGCTAAGTTATAAGTTAAAACAGCCGCGGGTCGATATTTCAGGTTATGCTTGTCGCGGTGGGTCCGTGGATGGGTGACCAGCTTAACATACTATGAACCTTCCGTGCCTTGGAAAGCACGTTAAGCTGTTGGACCCGGCTGTCGTACGTAAATCTTTGACAGTCTTTACAGGTCGTCAGAAGCCCGTAAGTAGATAGGTCAAGAAAAGGATTTAGATGATGAATTTGTGCACGACTAGTTTACACAAAACAAAATTGTTTTTAAAACTTCGAACATTATGGAAACGATATCTACTGTAGAATTGATAAATGTCAGTACGCTGGTATTTAAACTTTTGTGAGGCTCACATTTTCCCTTAATAATTAAAATAAATTGTGCTCTATTTCTTCTTTACAGGTGCAGGAACTATTGGTTAATAGCTAATACTTTCTTTGTAATCTGTTTGTAACTAGATTCTGCACGCGCTTATGTCCGTGTGAAATTTCTTGTTTGACCATGATATTTAATATCCTTTGACACTCGGTAATAGGGTACAAGTAGCTTAGCATTTGAATAAGTGGAAGAATTTTCTAATTAAAAATTAATTAATTATATACAAAAGTATTTTTTTTAAAAGGTTGCTCATAAGAAAGGCCAATTTCTGTAAACGTTGCTTAGCACAAACTTTGATACGGTCGCTGTCGTACAACTACAAATGCAAGATAGAGTCGGGAACATTGTGTAAGCCGAAGCACGGTCTTGTAACGCTGTATATCTCGGCAAAATGATCAATAGATCTAAGAATAGATGTCGGATCGGCCTCAGATTCGTCGAGACGAATCTTTAATGCAAGATGCACTCACAAGGTCTCCACAAGAATTTCTTCCAACGGAAAATACCAATCAAGACTTAACACGATAATTGTTCAAATCTAATAGATTTTGCCGCTTCTTCATGATCCGTAGGTACTTTTATTTTGCAACCTTGACCTGAACCTTGACCTGCTTGTCTCTCTTGTGTGGTATTGTATGACACTACTTGCGACCCGACATGCTCCGCACGTTTTTTCTGACTTGAGAATGCAGCACACCCTTCCGGATATAAATGCTCTAAATTATCGTCAACCGCATCAAAATCCGTTGTGACACAGATGAACATGAAAGTGACTTTAAAACTAATATAATATAGAGGTATTTCTTCGTTTGTATGTAGGGGTTAATCTTCGGAACTGCTGATCCGATTCATATTCAGAGGGTATTAAGATAAGTTTTATTTTAAAACAAGAAATTTCATGCGGGCAAAGTCGAGGGCAGTAGCTAGTATTCTTATATGACCCCGGCAGATTAACCTTGCTGATAAATTATATATTGTATATTTATTTAAACTTTTCCAACACAAAAAGGTACAGAGGCGGATTTAATGCATAACCAAGTTAGCTCAAGCTTAGTCAACCAAGGGTAGTGAAGAGATGCTTTTGCTTGAAAGAAACAATGATGACAACTTTTAAAAAAAATGTGACGAATTAAAATAGATATTGTGTAGGTACATAACTAGGTTATAAACTTATAATACATATTAAAATACATACATACATATTAACACATACATTTTAAAATAATATATACTTAATGCTATTTGTTCTGAAAATAACCGCTGAAATGCATAACGAGGGAGGGGGGGGAGGGTAGATATCCTAATACTAAATAGTATCATAAACTAGCTTTCGCCCGCGTGGAAGTTGTCCCACGGAAACAAATTCTAACTCATATGACAATATTACAGTTTCTAATACTAACATTTCAATCATGATTTAAAATACACGTAGCGCCATGTAGAGTTCTAAAGCATTTGTGACCGTCTAAACTTACTGTTCTTTCCCTTGGAAACAGTACATTTATTCTGGATGAAAGGTACCCTATGTCGTTTTCTGTACCCCTGACAACGTCCGTGCAAAATTTCATGATGATCAGTTCAGTGGTTTAGGCAATCAAACTTACTTTTGCATATAAAATATTAGTTAGGATACGATGCAAAAGTTAGTTTGATTCTTACGCTTTTACGCCAAAACGGCTGAACGAATTTAATCATAATAATAATAATAAAGTTTATTGTTTAACTAAGACTAGATACATGGTGAAGTAAATAAAAATAGAACAGCGATTGGCTTACATCTAGTTAGTGGGAGGTTTACTGCTCTCCCAGATAGGCTACATGGTAGCCTGTGTTTAGAAGAAACAGTTCCGATACCGTCGTAGTGGGAGGGTTAAAAATTCCACGTGTTAATATATTTACGGTTGATACAAACAGTTAAATAAAAAAAGTTAAAAGCTAAAACTAATCTATGCGTGCACGATTTAGTCAGTGTAGTATGTGTTGGTGTTAGTAATTAGTGTGGAGTGTGGTCTGTGTCTGTTATTATGTGTGATGTGTGATGTATAAGTTCTATGTATGTCTGTTGCGATCAGTTCTTTAGGAATTCTTCAGTGTCATAGTAGTTTAGGTTTTGAAGATATGTGCGAACAGTCTTTTTGCATGAAATTTGGCATACAGACAGACCTGGGTACAAAGACTACTTTTCATCTTGGCTCGCTGGCAACAGCTCGTACGCTATAACCACAAGAAAAACGCTAATAATAAAACGTGATACTTTTAACAACAAAAACAAGTATACAATGTATTAGAAAAAGTGAAACGGTAGCCTAAAATAATTCGTTCACTTTGCATGCGGCTGGGGCCATATGACCAGACAGATATGAATGGGACTCTCGGAAAGAGAAATCAATAGTTCGTTAAGTGAGAGAGTTTTACTATGAGGTAACAAGAAAAGTGTTTGAATAGTACTCTATTTACATTTTAAGAGGCCTTTTGATTAATAATGAACCGACAAACATGAAGAACAATTCCACAGCACTTTTATCGATGATCGTAGTCGTTGGGTCTTTAAATTGTGATGAGATTTATGATGATTTTGATTGATTTAAGATGGACGGCGCCGCCGAGGCCGTCCCAGAAAGAGGTTGCGACACTGGTTCGAGATGGCGCGGGAAAACATTTCCTGGAAAGACTTGGGGGAAAAAAAAATACAGTTAACAGAAAATACGTAAAATAAAATCATCCATTATTGTGTGTGGCTTGCGTGTCAGACTTTCAGTGACTTACACCCACCCATGATCCTTCAGTTGCCAGTGCCAGGGGCTACCGTATCTCTTTCGACAACCCGTGACTCTGGCAGGTCTCCGAACAACCTCCTTGATTAAAATAATTGCAACAAATCATTTTAAATTGTATACTCTCCGTACTTTCTTAGCTCATTAAGTTCTCGTTCATAAACATTTCAGCTTGGAATCACCCACTGCCGGATTAAACGCCTCACCTTTTCCACGTTACTAAATTCAATGTTAGTATGTGCAATCGATACATACCTGTCTAAAAGAAAACCAAATAGAAACATCAGCAAATAATCCTGTCTCAGCACTCAGACTGAACCCATTATATTCCTTCTTTTAATCGCTCAGCTTAACGCTGTGACGCTACGCGAAAAACACCCCAGCGCTGGTTTTCACGACAATTTATATGTTTGTAGTCACTTTTGGTCTAAATGTAGATTGCCAACGTGTCAATAAGTGTCTGTTTCCCTCAGTTTGAGGAAAGAGGTTCCATTAGCCCTGTCATTCAGAGCAGTGAATTAATGTATCAGTATTGCAGTCTCAGAATAGTTTTCAATGAATATGTAACATGATTGTGTTGCTGTTAATAATATCAACAGCACTTTTTGTTTTATAGTTGAATTTAGGTGATTTTGTGTATTCAGATATTAAAAAAAACTGACGTGGTGAAAATGCTGCCAGCAGTACAGTCTACAGCGATGTATTTTCTACTACATGTACCTTACCAGTTTTATTTTTTTGACATGCTGTTCAGCTAATTGCATACAACTTCACGTGTAGGTAGGTACCTACCTTCTCAAGCGAAACCGATTTCATTTAAAAAAACAACGTTTTAGTTATGAAAATAATAGTCATCGGCTTGCGTATGCGACGATCGTCGTGACACGCGGTTGACACAGATAACTTGCCGACCATCTCCTCAATGTTATTGTGTTTATTCGTCCACGCCCACATGTTTAACGGAGAATGCATCGCGATTCGCGGACGTGTAACACTGCGCAGCCTTCATAGCGCGGGGTTTCAGGTATTGGATAACACCTTTCCATGAACCAAATTTCATTAGGTTTTTTCTCTATCCGCCCATGTTTGCGCTGAAAACACGGCTTGAATAAAGTTTTTTAAAAAAATGCTACAGTCCTTTCAATCCAGGCTTGCTTGACCTTATTACCTTTTTCCTTCCATGAATAGCCACACTGAGCAATGCCCACAAAGCTGGACGCGAAGCGAAACAATAGGAAAATAATATTTCCCCCTTATCTCTCACACTCACGTCAAGTGATGATTACACATCCAAACGTAGCACGTGACAAACATGTTTTTGAGTAAATAACACGTCATCAGAATGGCATGCCTGCCATGGCGCAAACTAATTGGGCCGACCACGACTGGCCTATGATTGTCCAGACGACCGCACGTCTGTGGCATAATAAGCCTAAAGGCCGTGAGGGAGTGGGCTGTAATCCACCACGCGGGCCTTGTGCGGGTTGTTAGATGTCACATGTCTTCGATTTTTTTTGTTGTAAGACATGCCTATGTTGTCCTTCACCGTTTTGAGAGCAGTAGTGATTTTATTTACACAAACTAAAGCACCTGCTTGGGTTCGAAAATTTCGTGGGTTCGAACCCAAGCTGGTGCTTTAGTCGTAAGTCGGGGCAGGTACCACTGGGACACCACTGCTCTAATACGGCCTACCGTAATATGTTGTTATTTTAGGTAAAAAGTATTTGACATCTCCTATTTGTTACCGAGATTAGACATTCAAATGTTGTTTAAAAGTTAAGTGTTAATTGAAGTCTAATAAAGTTGGTACTTTCCTACAAGTGGTTCTGTTTGTGACGGGTGCGATACAATGACGTGTAAACACGACCTAGGTGACGTGTAGCGACCTACGAGGCCATTTAACTGTTGATTAGCACTTGTCTGTCGAGTCGTTTAAGGTGTTAAAAGTTAACTATCGAGCGTCTCTGTCTATGCTTATTTCATTGTGACGGAAGAGGTTTACGTGGAGATAAATAAGACTAAAGTGCGGGTTTCGTAGTTGAATTAATTTATCCCAACCATGTAGCTGGCAGCAGAGGGGGAAACCCGATGCTATCAAAAATTTGCACTTTAAAGCTTAATACTTCGCATACGGATCCCTGAATCGTAAAATGGGTTTCGCACCATCAACATATTTGAATGACCTTTCCAACGACACCCCACTCCATTCCCACTTTACGTGTAGATGAGGTACACTAATAGAAAGGGGTAGGTAGGTCTACAGTCACACAATTTCCTTAAATTTCCTTGGGAGTAGCGCAGTACTGTCCTGGCTCAGCCTGATGTGACGATGACCGCAGCGGGTGGTCCACGCTGCAGACGCCAGGGAAGGTAACGGCCAGCCGATGTAATCGCCAGACCCGGCGCGGCGGCGACGCCGAGCTCAATGTTGCCCGGATTTGCCAGAAGGTGTTGGCTCGGAACCAGCGCTCGGATGCCTCCGATATTTCCGCATTGACGGTGAAGATGGTAAGCTGGATCTTTGGAAATAGATAGCCGGAACTTCTGAGTTACGTAAACCGGAACTTTAGACCCTGGAAATATAACGTCTAGCGTGTCACAAGATGGCAAATAAAAGTCATCTCCTCTGATTGTGACAATAGTAATTCTTTGGCCATAGAACTTGCGACCGTCAAGTGAAGTTTCGACCAGATCTAGTTGGCGAGAAAGGTTCTTAAAAACGAGAAGCGCACTCGTGCCCCATGACCCAAGCGATCCGTCTAAGTTAAATAATCATTAGGTCTATGCGATGACTTATGTGTTATTTCATTATATCTATCTGAATCTGACAAATAATGACGGCAAACGCTCGCGCTATATTCACGTCATTTCATCTAGGAAATTTCTGGTTTAACTACCTATCCTACCAAGTTAAGACCTATCTGCCTATCCAAGTTAAGACATTCTTTGTTTTTTGTTTTCAACTTCAACGTCATCTATTAAAATATGTTCAGTAGTTTATACTTTATAGGGTTACATGTTATACGTCAATAACTTTGGTTTTAAAAAGCGTACTTCACCAGTTAAAAAAGACGATGATCTCGATGTTTCATATCCGACTACTCTTAAAAGAAACACCGAAGCTCGGAGGTCACCGTCTATTTTAAAGTTCAGACATTATCTTGGTCAGAATATGTATTCTAAAGATAATCCCCGTATGAGACAATGCAGATAAGATATAAGATATTCCTCAAGGACAATGCAGTTTAGTGTCTGAGATGACCTTTTGAGGTAAGAACCACACAGATTAGTCTGACCTGTCCGGTCAGTGCACGCATGTGTCAGTAATCGTGTAGTTCAACTAAGAACTTAACTTACAAACTACTAAGCCTGTGCGATTCTTCAAACTTAACTTAAAGCGGTAGGAAGTGGTGAAGAACGAGCGTGTTGGAGAACTGTCTTGTGTAATCATGACGGCTGTGCTGATTCTCATAATTATTATGTATTTTAAATAAATGACGTTTGATTTCGATCTTTGATTCATAACCCATCCTTTCAAGTCAGCCATGCAAGAACCCTTGATCAAAAGCTGACGTAATCACGTGCCTAAGCAATACCATAACCACTTTTCATAATAGCGAACATACAATAACAAAATCCGAGCCCCGATGTTAAACTCCAGCATAGTAAGCGAGCGCGCGATACGAACCATGGCATGGGGAAACATCTCGTAGAATTTGATACAGTTATGTAATAGCTAAGTAATTAAACTAAGGCCAGTACAGAGTTCACTTGACTTATAGTTACGTAAGTGCAACGTGCAAACCGTTTGACTCTTCAAAAAGTAATGAGTTGTAAACAACTTTTGTTGCAATGTTTTTAAATTTCTGGCACACTAATAAGGTCTTAAGTCGGACTTAATGCCTTGGCATTCTCTATCAACCTAGGGCGGTGAAGAGATCATACGGCAAGTGCTCCGTTTGAGAGGAAGGTGAAAATAATAAAATAGGTACACAAGTACTTACATGGTATCGTTGCGTTTTGGAATATTTGTGGTCCTAATTACAACCACATTTAATTAGTAATGTTCCACACATGTTTATTGGATGAGGGATAAAATGCCACCCATCAAGTGAAAATTAATATCTTATACGTAGACCTACGGTCCCTTGGAACTCTATAATCAAACTTCTACGTCAACGCCAAAAAAGAGTACGGCTGTTTATGCGATATATTTTAATACTTGCAAATGAAAAAAAAACCGGGTACTTTCCCGTTGACTTAGAATCATGAAATTTGGCAAGAAGCAAGTTCTCACAGCCCAAGTTACAAAGAAAAAGTCCGAAAATTTATCATTTGTATTAATCACAATAATAAAAAAAATGGGATTACAAACTTACATTTGGCAGTTGGAGAATCGTCCATGACGTTTTTCGATTTATGGGAGAAGTGATTTTCAACAACAAAATGAAGTTTGTTTTTGGGATAAATGCATCCCAACCACGAAACTCTTCATTGTGCGTGGTCCGACAAGCACTTGGCCGGTTTTTCAATAGTACTTGTCGTTTTAAAATAAATTTCACTTAAGTTTGTATTAAGTGGAAATTCGTTTAAGTGGAAGTACTTAACGTCAATTGGAAACAAGGATATGAACGAACTATAGGTATGCTTACTGTAGCTGCGTTGACTACTAAACCCTGCCCTGCACGCGTGTGGCCGGACCACGGCCAAACACTTAGTCCGTTTATATCAAACCACGTCCGCACGCGTTTGGCAATAGAAATGCAGGATCTTGTGCGATCTGTTGCAATGCCCGACAAATGGAACGGCAAACATATGCCCCCGTAAGTGCATCCAGATTACAACTAGTAAAAGCTGCAGCGAACAGGTGCGACGCAACTCCAGTAGAACAATTTCTATGAAAACTTATTGGAAATTGATTATCACGAGTCGCGGAAGCTTTACCCCTGAATTTTTCGGGGTGAAGTTTACTCCGCGCTTGAATGGGTCGAAGAAAATTAAAACTATTGATTTAAGTCGGCCGACATTCGCACGGACGTAAAAATATCGCGGTGGATGTAAACGGGACATTAACAAAAGCGAGTGTTTCACCATGCCCACTGGTATCAGAAACAGGGTCCAAGCTACGCGGTGGTCAGGGCTCCAGAGAGTGGAACCTCCTAACAATGCGAGCCGTGTCCAGAAGTGCCGCTTTCTGAATAAAACTCTGGATCCGCCTGCCCAACGAGAGCCTCCTCAGGGTTTGATAGAGGCTCTTGGCTATTAAACTATTGGCTGTCAAATTTTTTCGCGCCCTGGTTCTTCTCCTTGAGCGCTTAGAGTTGAAAATCGTTGGTGTTATTTTGACGCACTGGGGTGCACTCTGTTGGATTCTCAATGCTCAGTTCAACACCAAAAGTTGAATATCCAATGCGCGATAAAATGCCGCCGCGATATTTTTACGTCCGTGCGAGCGTCTCGACTAATAAAGTGAAAACCATTAAATTACATTCAGATACGCAGAAATCGCTAAGATAATACACCGTTTAGGCCTTTCTGTGTCGACACCTCCGGCTTACTTACCCGGTAAATAATTACTATTTTAGCAATATTTTTACAGAAGTCCACAGACTTGTGTTTTTAGTCATTAAAAAATCGTTGTTAATATGTACTTTTTTTGGCATATTTATAACTGTCTATATAAAGGTAGTTTTTTAAAGAGGTTGATTTCTAGTCAGTATTTTTTGCCATTTCACAATGAATGAACGAATCAATTTTACTTCAGAACGCCGCTTGTAAATTGTGCAAATATATTTTGAAAATCATGTTTTTTTTCGCAAAACTTACCGTGTTTTACGGTCGATATAATCGTCCATCCGAGCAAGTTATTCGGATAACCATTAATCGTTTTCGCACCACGCACACTCTAGTTGATAATACGCATCCACAAAGAAAAAAAAAAGAATTGAAGAAAAAACGTGTATTTGCGGGAAACATGACGCAGTGATCGAACACAAACACCAAAAATTACAAATTGGGGGAAAATATGCGTCACATCCACGATAAACGGCCATCGCTTAGCTTAATGCAACGACCCTATGCGAGACAGAGCCCCAGCGCTGGTTTTCAGCGACAGCCGGCGTTGAATGACGTCGACCATTGCAGCAAACGCTAAGATTAAAATAAAAATACACACTCATAAAACTAGATACGTGTTCAACAAAACAAATACAATAAACAATATTTATAAAATGGTAACATTCCGGGCATCGAATGCTCACGTGCCGTTAGCCTTTGATAATCTGTGCGCGCAGCTGTCATTTATAGTATATTATATAGGTTTGACGTTTTGACATAATGTTATTGTTGTACCTGGTAATAATTAAGTAATGATTAAATGGCGCATTATTAATAAAGACGCTATACAGTTCACACAGAAGGAGACATTGCTGCTGTGGACCGTAGTGTTGAAGCCACTATATGGCCGAAGTTGCTAGAAAAACTGGTCGAAAATTGTACTTACCGATTACGCATCATTCAAGCCAGCCGTGACGCTCCTATGCCCGAAATCATGTTTAAGCATTACTGGCATAAGAATGTCTTTTAAACATATCCAATACCATGGCAATTCAAATTATTTTTACGTGTTTTCTTTCATTTAAAATTTGTAAATCTGTGGTATGGGAGCACAGCAATGGCAATTAACAAAAAATGAAAGTAAATCTTCTGTAACATAAATCACGAACACGAACAACACGTGCCACAACTTGTTATAATAATTAGCCGACAATTTTGTCAAATTATCTAGCTACATAATATTTTTTTTAAATATATTAACGATAATTATAATTTGTGAAATTTACGCAATCAGAAAGTGAGTTTTACGCAACCATCACTTTGGAGTACTTACGCGAGCTGAGCTTTCAGTGTCCATAATCCACAGAAAATAATGACACTGACAGCTCTTAAACATAGTTTATGTGTTTATCTACCACACCCATGCCCTGTTTTGTTTTTCTGGCGTAATTATAATATATATACTTTAGAAAAAAATTAAGAGTAATTCGTTGGTATGGAATGAACCCCTAGGACCACGTGATCACGTTTCCGCTTAACGCCTATGCGTTTACTGTTTTTAAAGTTAATGTGCCGATTCGTTTGGGTAAAAAGTTCAAGTAGAAAGCCGTTACCTTCTGGATAGAGATACTCAAGTTGCCCCCTCAATTTTTACCAAATCCGTCTACCCCATACATTCAGTGAGCAGAGGTGGCCCCGTGGTATCGGCCCTGACTTACGAGGTGTTGTAGGTCGTGAGTTCAAACCCAGACAAGCGCTTTACTTTGTATTTTTAATTTCATCAACACTGCTCTCAAAACGGTGAAGGAAACTGGTATGTCCAAGAACCAATAATTCGAAGACATGTGTCATCCACCAACTCGCATTAAACACGCGTGGCCCAATCCTCGCACAGAGAGGAGGTCTGTGTCCCAGCAGTGGGAATATTATAGGCTGGTCAAAAAAAAATGCACTCTTTCAGAACATTAGTGTTGACTTTTCAAACGAATCCAAATAAGCTCTTTGGTATGTGGACCACGGTGCAAAGGCAAGGTTCAAACTCACAACCTCCCTCTCAATAGATTAACACACTCAATTACACTCTAGAACTTTTGAATTAAATAGAATAGAATACTCTTCATAAAGTACACCATAAAAATGACTGACATCACCACATCAATGAAGTGGGCGTCCCTCGGTCAGAAAAACTACAATACAACTTATATAATATCGATACAAAAATCTATGTCAAAAACACAGGCAATACATCAATGGCTTATCTCAACTGAATCTGACACCAGTATCTGATATGCTTACAATTCAAGCTATGCACACGACTAGACCAACATAACATGACCGACGGTGGTCGAACAAGGCCGGTTCAAAATGGCAGCCGTGAAAAGCCAACGTGAACTGGTCACAAAAAGTCTTCGTGACCTAAAAATTACACAAACTAGTTTACGTCCACTCTGGCTTTCATAAAAATACTAACGTAATATAAGTAACTACGGACATTAATCATTGGAGAACAATTTCTAATGTCACCATTACCTAGTTTTGATAAATATTGACTAGACAACAAAGAACTAGGCAGTATTTATATTGCGAAAGTGTTACATAATGTCGTTAGGCGACGAGACGTAAGACTAAGTAGACAAAAAATATTGAGTGTGTGGCACAGAACAGATAAACTTTTATCTGTTCAGTGGTGTGTGGTGTATTACTTGAGGCTCGTGGCTGCGCCTGCCGGCGTCAGTTCCTGGATGTGTGACCATCCATAACATGTCAAGACCCCTTAGTGGCTGGCTGTGATACGTAGATCTTTTACAGTTATTTCGGAAAGTTACAAGCACAAAAGTCTGACAACCAGGAGGTATCGTGTTACCCAGTAACTGGGTTGTTGAGGTCAGATAAGTAGGTAGTCGCTCCATGTAAAATACTGGTGTTCAGGTACTTCCAGTTGGACTGGATGCCAACCCCAACATATTTTTGTATAGACTCGACAGATCGAATAGATTTGATGTATTATTTGTTAAAAAGGAGTCTGTGATGTCGAAAACTAAAGATGTAGGGCACGACACTTGGTAGGAGGATGACGAAATGGGGCGGCTACGTACAGCTCGCGAGGCCTAAGCTGAGCTCTGTGAGTGTACCAATCGCAACAATGCGATCGCGCGATCTCACAGCGTCTCAGGCCGACTGCCAATCAAAGGGCGCGTCCCAATGTGCACTCACGCAAATGCAAAGCTCAGCTTAGGCCTCGCGGACTCTACCTACTTGTAATGCAGATTAGAGTGACTAACGTAAATATCGATTTTTTGTGGGTAAGTATCTATTCTTCTCTGTATCGATTTGAAGATTTGACGGGGTCATTACACTGGTGATATACATGTACCAATCTACCAATTAACATGGATACATAGAGCAAAGGAAAAACTCAACAGTAAATATGAAATGATCCACTAATAAGTACATGTTAGTCTAGAAAATAAATTCATTTATTTTATTTTATTATACAACACACATACTATACACATAACTCTTAACTATAAACCACATACAGCAATCAACTATTTCATAAAAACCACACGCACAATTTTAAAAGTTATTATATCAGTGAAAGTTGTCGACAAACGTAAATCAAAAAACGCCTAATGATTGGTATCATCTAACGACTACGACTCGTTGTGGGTAAGGTCAGCAGTAATGACAGTGTGGTTCACATGTATGTAGGACGTAACAGACGTATACATCGTTTCACTTTTGTTTTCGTTTGTGGGAAGAACATCGACGCTAGTGACGGAACGAAGAATGGAAGATGATTTGATTTGAGTATTTGAAGTTGAGAACATGCTTCAGTCGTTGACCCGAATTTAAATATATTTTTGTTTCATTCCACGTGTCTACTCTTAAAAGTCTAGCAAGTCTGGAAAGTTGAAAACCCAATAGTGTGGTTTTCGACGCGATGAGCATTCTGTAGGATTCTCGATGCTCGGTTTAACACCGAGAGTAAAAAATCCAGTGTGCGAAAAATAAATATACGGAACAGACACAACGTCATATGTATGTAGTTACAATAGCAGTGTTATACGTCATTCGGTAATGTGTACCAGTCCATTCATGCAGGTAGATACTTACTAGCGACTACTAAGGCATTCAAAAAGTTCAATCACCCCGACGAACATCACGTCTGCGTCACCGTAGGGAGAGGTCTGTAGTATTTCCACATTTGCGCTAGTCGTGTTAAATCCTGTCACTTGATAAATGTGAAACGAATCGATCTTTAAAACGATTTTACGGAGATTTTAGAATTAGACTTTACAGGGTGGATGGAGCATAAAACAAGGTTCAGGAGAGAATTTTGAAGCCTCTATTCCAGGGCTTCCTGAAACAACCCCATGTATGTTCAGTAAATAGTGAGACGACGTAGACGTTTGTTGAAAATAATTGGGAAATTCTCAACTGACTTCAGACTTTTTATTTTTCTCATTCTGTCGCATTTTTTGAAAAGATTTTTATTGAAATAAAATCCTTAAAATATGGTCTACAATGGATAAAAATATGACTGAAAAAACTATGTTTTTTAACAGTGTTAAAAAACATAGTGTAATTCAGTAATCTCGCACTGAATGTCTGATTCACAGTTTGCTGTAAAGTGCTAACTGCAATATGTACGTTATAGGGCTTATTTATATTATTTAGTAGGGCAATTTTTATGTTCTGAATATTGTAAACTATATTATACATTGAAGGGAGGGACTGTAAGTAGGTACTTTTTTTACTATCAGTCAACATAATGCTGCATTTACCTACTTGCATTTTTAAACTTCCTAAATGTATTTGGACTTTAACCGTTTTATAACTAACATGTCCTTTTTAAGGGGGCTGGCTGATCTGTCATTCAGGATCCGACACCTTTTTCTATTTAAGATTGTGATCAACTAGTGTCTGTTATATTATGTTGAGATAAACCAAGGTTGTCCATTATACTCGTATCAACAGATTCAAATCAATATTTTAGAATTTGAGTTGAAAACTTCTTATTTTATTTTTTAACGTAATACAGTTGGTGAACGGTGATATTTTATTCTAATTACAATCTGACCAATTAAACGGCTAAGTAACTGTAGAATAAAAACGTCGTCCGAAAACGTATTAAATGATTCATAATCACTTCATGATATGGGGAAGACACTCTTGATTCGCGTCTTCTCTTTATGTTAGCACTTGCACCGCAGTTTAAGTTCACTCAAACTGCTCTAAATGATTATGCCTTAACAGGTTTACCGCGTTATTAAAAAAAAAAAAAAAACATTTTGTCCCTTTCTGTCAAACTTCATTTTTAACCTGACAGAAAGGGACAAGTCTTAGTCCCTTTTTAGCCTTCGCACTAATTCAGTGTTGTGAAGCAGTTGGATCGCCTCAACATTGACGAGATGATAAAGTATTACTAATTTCTATGAAAACGCGTAATTAAACCAATTTTATGCAAGTATTCTTATTTTTTGTGCAAGTATTCTGCAGCTAAAACAAAACGCAAAGACATAATAATAATAAAAAAACCTTTCATTATTCAATAACCAATATCAATGAAAGGGAGGAAAGTAATTAAAAACTTGAGCCAGCTTTGATACTTCAAATAAATTGGTTGTCTCTCTTTTATGAACGTATTAAAATCATTTAGGGTTCCGTACAAAGTGTGGACCCCAATAAGCACCTCAATAGACCCCTAAGCATGCGTTCGGCGTAACGTTTACGCAACGCAAGTTTAGAAGCATAATATTATAATTAACCATTTCCAACTTATTTATTGTCCCACTGCAGGACGAAGGCCTCTTCTCATACAAAGGAGGCACGAGCATTGTCCACCACGGTTGTTTAAGACGGGTTGACGATTTGAGAATTATATTGACTATAAGCCCCGGTATCCTCACGATGTTCTTCACCGCTTTAATTGTGTAAATTAATAAAAAACTAAACTTTTACAAGCCTCGTACAGAACCCTTAATGCGGAAGTCGGTCACCAACTTGGACCGTTTTTTAGGCTCTATACCCAAATGGCAAAAAACGGAACCCTTATGGATTCGTCATGTCTGTCTGTCTGTCTGTCCGTCCGACCGTATGTCACAGCCACTTTTATCCGAAACTATAAGAACTATACTGTTGAAACTTGGTAAGTAGATGTATTCTGAGATCCGCATTAAGATTTTCACACCAAAATAAAAAATTAATTTGGGGGTTCCCCATACTAAGAACTGAAACTTAAATATATTTTTTCATCAAATCCATACGTGTGGGGTATCTATGGATGGGTCTTTAAAAATGATATTGAGGTTTCTATATTTTTTTTCCAAACTGAATAGTTTGCGCGAAAGACACTTCCAAAGTGGTAAAATGTGTGTAACCCTAAAATAAGAGAATGATAAAACGAAAAAGAGATCTAGTAAGAAGTTTTTTTTTAAAACGTCATAAATCGTAAACCGCAATTTAAAAAAAATAACACTATTATTAAAACATCGATCAAAGTTACAACGAACTACAAGAACTTTTATATTATATTACTTGCTGCTACGGAACCCTTCATGGGCGAGTCTGACTCGCACTTGGCCGCTTTTTTTATCTACCCCTGCCAACGTGGGTCACAATGGCAGATAAGTCAATTAATTAAAAAGCAGCAACCAATTTGTTCGAATTTGCAGAGTGCAGAGCGACGGATACGTGCTGTAAAACAAGAAATAAGGGTACATTTCATGGCATGGACAAAGGGTGACGAAAGACAAAGCTTTTCCACCTGACAATCAATGAATATGTACTGATCTGTACCTCTGGCGCCACTTAAAAGGTCCATCGATTTTCTACACTAACGACATAATGATTTCTTACTCAGACACTAATCTGCATGGACCTCATAATTATGATCTGACCAAAATTATGTCTGGACTTTAAAAGAGATTGTGACCTCTGAGTTTGTTTCGGCCTTTCTTCTCAGAGTAGACGGTTGGGAAACAACAAATTAATTTTGTACTTTTTTTTAAACCAGTTTACTGAAGTAAATCTCATTTATTTATTTATTAAACCATTTATGTAACAAGAAGACGGGAACAAAAATTCATACAAACGTGATGCTTATTTCTAAAGAAATGTCTTAGGAGAGTATATAGATAAAAAGAGATGTAGAAAACGTGTTTGTGTGTGTGTGTATATCATCATATCATTTAACTTCGATGACTTGTTACAAAAATTGCCTTCCCTTGTGTTTAAAAACAGATCTCACAAGAATCAGCAAAATCAGCCTATAGTGTTCCCACTGCTGGGACACAGACCTCCTCTCTGTGAGGTGGAGTGTGCCGTAATCAACCCCGCGGGCTCAGTGCGGGTTGGAAGATGTCACATATCTTCGATCGTTTGGTTCTAGGATATTTGTTTTCTCACGACGTTTTCCTTCACCGTTTTGAGAGCATTAGTGATGAAATAATTTACACAAAGTAAAGCGTCTGTCTGTCGTAAGTCGTGTCTGTTTCCACTGGGATACCGTGGCTTCCTAACCCTGCTTACAAGACTTGAATCAATAATAATATTAACTGATTTGAAACATAGTCACAAAAACCCTGCTTATTAAATGTGAATAATGGAATTTTATGTGTAAGGTACTATTATTAAATAAATTTCTTATATTTAGGTTAAATTATATTTAGGTCATTATATCCTTGATAAGAATGCTTGGAAACATGCTGGTCCTGCTCTATAGGACAATCTAGAGGCTAGACAAAATCATACTATTTGCTTATTGTATTGTATATTTGGTTATTTTTACTTTACTCACACACTGTATTATTCCAAGTTAATATTTTAGGAAAATCATATATTTTTACAATTGTTTTGTAAATATGTGAGCACAATGTACCTATCATGTGATTAATTTATATACCTTTGCTTTATTTTTATTTTTTTGTACCAAAAGTGGTATAGTATTTTATTCTTGGTGCATCGTCTTCACATATAGAAATATAATTAATGTATACAACATATTGTAAAACATTTTAAAAGAGTAACGGTGGAGTTTCTTGCCACTTCTTCTCCATACGAAACTACTTTTTGGAAGTGGCGCCTAGAATCAGTTCTATTTTTAATGTAAATGTTGACGTTCAAAAGTGCCTTTTTATGGGCCTATTTGAAATAAATGCTTTGACTTTGACTTTGAAGCAGTTTAATGACGTAGCGTTCTAAAATAAACTTAGTAGATTGGCAGATAAAGCTTATCATATATCTTATTAGTTGATCATGTTTTCTTGTTTTACTATTTTTAATGATCTTTTATACGTGTTACCGTGACATTTTTAAATAATTAGACTCGGAGTGATATTGTACATTAGTTTTTGTTTATATTTGCACGCTGTTGTCTTGAATTCTTCCGCAGTCCTCGAACTTTCTGGTGATAAAGGTTTGGTTCACTTTTTTATTTGAACGTGGTATCTTCAAATAAAACAGTGTGTAATATTAAGATGTTACTAACCCGAAAAAAAATACAGGCTTTTCCTATAGCAATATAAAACAATCTAAGCTTCATCAACAGCTCACATATTCGTTGAATTTTTTAAAAATACACTACAACTGGTATGGTAAGTATTCGTTATGACGGAGAAGGTCAGAAAAATGGCTTTACATGCATGTTCATAATATTAAAACCAAGTTAATATTTATCTCCAAACACAATACACAACAGAAAAACAGCTCAGTATCCATCAAAACATTTTTGATAGCAATCCAATGAACATACCAAGCTATAAAAGCAATATTTATATATAGCACATTCCGGCACAAAAGAAGCATTCCATGTTTCTGAAGATGCTAGTTGACACTTTCAAAAATCGTTTTTTTTTTAAGGCATTTTTAAGATGAGTTGAATTTTAATTTATGAATAATACAAGTTACGACGAAACTGGGCGTAAAATAAAAATTGGTTGTTGTATTTTTAGCAAGTCCTGTACCCTAATTGAGTAATACACAATCAATCGGAACCAGCACCCTAATTGCGTAACACGTTTTCGTAAACGATTACGACTATTCTGTTTGATTTTGACAGTTCAACAACATTCATTGCGTTATTTACATTGTTGAGCAGAATTTGTTATAGAACTTATGAAGCAATGGATTAGCAATCTGTTTCAAAACGATTCAGATTCCAATTGATTGTGTATTACGCAGTTAGGGTGCTGAATAGTTTTGAAACAGATTGCTAATCCATTGCTCCTTAAGTTCGATAAAAAATCTGCTCAACAATGCAAATAGCGCAATGAATGTTGTTGAACTGTCAAATACAACAGATTAGTCGTAATCGTTTAGGTAAATGTTACGCAATTAGGCAGCTGTTCCGTTGTCTTGGAGGTGGCATCGCCGTTTTACTATTATCTTCATTTGCTTCACCCACACAAATTGGAAATTTTGTTCGTTGGCAAGAGATTTAGTTCGTGAGAGTAACATTTCGTTCTTCATAGTAAGATGATCATTGACAAAGATCCTTTCCAAACCAGTGATTCCAATGTGTTCGAGAAGTAGGAAATCCTTCTGGGAACGGGCAACCGCGATGAAATCATCTTTCACATATTCATAAATAAAAAAGAATAATGTTCTTGTTGTTAGACACGCTAGTCGAAACTCTGTGTACAACATTAACTTGAAACTTTGTCACAGATTTAACTAACTATATCCAATCCTAGAGGCGCTCTATATCCTCCATCGGTACTCCACTGATCACTCAAGTTTCTAATCGCTGACTTTGTGTGTGTTACGTCTGTCCGTTTCAAATTTGGTCAGTCTCTAAGTTCTTTGAGATTAGTTATCTCCTGTTGTAAGAGTTGCACTTCGAATTCCAAGCTAGAGAGAGGAATAAGTTCTTGACGGATGCTGGACAACTCACACATAATCGTTTCTAATGTCATTGGTACAGGAACGACTGACGACGAGTGACGATTGGGTCCTAGCCCACATTCTTACAATTAGCACATCTCCATGTAACTTGGCGCTCCCCGAGTTTGCGGTAGCCCTAACATGGGAAGTCGAAGTGGTTGCCACATAGCGGCACTGACTTCTGTGACTTCGTCAACACCTTCTACAGCTATCCATGATTAAAAACTAAGATATCATCATCTGAAAAACAATGTAAGTAATTATTATGGCGGACGGCAGCTCACGATTAGCCCTACGGTAGTAGAGCCACGATGCGATTTAATTGGAGCAGCTAACGCTCGAAAACTGATGATGATCATATCTTATCTTGTTTATATTTTCACGTAAGGCACGGGTGAGTAGTTCAATTGACAAGGTACACAATAACATTGCTTGTTCATCATTTCATATCAATTTCATGAACCCGAGCCGTTCCATAAGTACCTGGGTTACCGTTCTTAATTAAAAAAAGGTTGTAATCATCAAATAGATGTAATTTACTTTACATCTCAGGGCGACTTCTAAAATGACATTCTGAATAGTTATTTTCCCAGAAACTACGTCGTTACGTAGGCGTCTATTTTTATTATCACATTATTCCTGAAACCGGGGGAGGTGAGGGTGTCGAAATGGGGGGCGAGGGGTGACACTCTGAAATGGGCGTGTGTATCGGATGAGCGAGGTGGATACCCCACCCCCACGCGTCCTCCTACCGGCAAATAGGTCAGCTCTTGTCGAATGAGCTGCTGGATCCACCCCCGTTGCAAGCGCTCGGAAACGCCCCGAATAGTTTATTTTTTACAAATTATAACATATACAAAACATCACGTCTGCATACCGCAAAGGGCTAGGCAGAGGTGTAGCTACAATTCGCCAGTTATGTTTAAGGCCCATATAATAAGGGCCGAACCCATTGCCATCAACCGCAAATGTCCTAGACAAAGTCTTTATAGAATTAAAATATACTTTTCGCTGAACGTTTTTATGCGTTTTGTTTAGTGCAATCTTTGAAGATGAACAGCCTCACTATCGGCAAAAGATCAACTATAATGAAAAGCTCAAATTCACTGGCCGACAACGGACAGAAGAGCTGGCTTATGAAGCCTGAAACTTTGCGCAAGAGTTCTTTAAACAACGAATGTGAGCAAGCACTAAGGATAGGTTTTTGAATTCATCTCCTAAAGGCTCGTTCAGACAGACACGCGTTGCCTTTTTGTCGCGCGCGATTCGCGTCGTGTTTAGGCGGTTAAATAGGGGATGGAAGTTTGTATGGAAGTTCGTTATTTTGTATGTGGGAAAGCCTTTCGGGCAACGGCATGATGTTTTGAGAAAGTGCTTCGTTACTCTGTAGATAAGTACGTATATTTTATTATCCACCCATTGGCAATCCCACTTCTAAATCACCTCGCCAACGTTTCCGTACCATTAAGCACTGTGTGAGGACCCTCGCCCATCTAGTCACGAACTACAGCAACAACACATTATTTCGATACATAACATACATACAACTCTATCATTCTTATTTTATATGTCCACTAATAACACAGTTGGACATCTGCTTACCCTTATAAGGCAAAAGCGTGAGCGATGCGGTCGTATTGTATTACAGTGGGAGGCTACAACATGTGACCTCTTTATTGATTTTGTTATTTATGTACACACAGCAAAATATATAGAAATACGACCTATAACTTTTATATAACGCAGACCTGCAAAAGGAGAAATGACAAAGGAATGTAAATAAAATATGAATTTTTAATTTTTTATGCTTTATGTAAGTAGGTCTGTACAGACACTTTTACACGTCAATCATATTTTAAAAACTAGATGAGATCGGCGTTTCCTATCTGACTACTCTGAGAAGAAAGGCCGAAACAAACTCAGAGGTCACAGTCTCTTTTAAAGTCCAGACATAATCATGATCAGATCATGTGAAGACCATGTAGACTGGTGTCTGAAATGGTCTTTTGAGGAAATAACCACACAGATCGATTGGATCAGTCCAGTCAGTACAGACAGTGCAGTGCAAAAAAGAAACAAAAAATATTAAAAAAACGGTCCACACTATTTTCACATTGACAATCATTAAAATTATATAATAATTTACTAAGTAAATATTCATGTAATTACTTACGTATGTAAGTACAAAGTCTACCAATGTCAATGTGCATATAAAAATCCGGATATAAAACTTGGTCAGATAATTTCCTCTTTTGAGGAATGATCCACACTTTGTCAATCAAAGGTAAGGACATGGGTAGGCCGCAAGTACTCAAACTGCCGGACAATCATTAACACTAACTGATAGAAAAAATACAAGACAGACAATAATGTAGAAAACAGTCTGTGAGAACAAGAACAGGAAAATATAAAAATGTGACGTCGTAGAAAATTGATTTTTCTATAAGTAGTTACTACTGATAAAATTAGTATCTATGATTTTTTTAAACTTGTGATTAGGTACTTCGTGTTGCGTGAAGAAAAGCCTAATGAAGTACACCTCAAAGACTAGTCACATAGGACACAAACAGGGGGACAGTACCTATGAGCTAAAGACAGAAAATAAGGTATTTACGAGGTACAACGTGCGAATGTGTCGATGGTTTAAACCCATCAATATTTTTTGTAGACCATGAAGGTCATCGAATTGAAAAAACTTAGCGTTAAAGTAAATATTCAATGTAGGTGAACATTTTCGGAGTATGTCCAATACTTTCCAATCAAGTATAAACCAGTCTTACCTAGGGGTATCATGTTACTCTGTAACTGGAACTGTGCAGGTTATTTTTTTCTAAAATCATTAATCATTCAGCTTAAGGACGTCCACTGCTGGACATAGCCACAAAGGCCTGCAATAACATTCAATATTTCGACATATCGATCAAATACGTCAGCCATTTGAACAAAAGCCCACAGACGCCCACAGAAAGTGGTACTTTATTCAAATGGTGGTACCATCACTATGTCACCATAAATATTGTGGGTGTTGAACTTCTAAGGTTCGCTTGGATGCATTAAGCCGTTACGGTGTTTAGGACAAATTGATGGCCGTATTAGCTGATAACTTACATAATTCTAAATGAAATATACATGTATTTTGATGGTGTTTTTATCATCTTGGAATTGTGAGCGGAATGACAGATTATTTGCGGGTCAATGACTTTGTCAGTCAAGGTCTTAGCATCGACGGAAACTTTGTCACTGACTTCAGTTGTAGACGAACTAACTTGTAGCAGATTTTTTTATTTATTATTCACGTTTTAGTTGTGGTACCTACCCGACACAAATTGTATCATCATCAATAAACACTAAGTCGAAAAAAACGTATTAGTGTAGCTAACTCACTACCTGCGTCTGTGTTCCCGAACGCTTTCAACCCGAATCTCTTCAAAGTGAGAGTGAACAGGCTTCTTCTGGTTAAGCTCACTCTATCGTAGACTTTGTCTCTGTCACCTCTGATCTAGACTAGAGTCAAGACCAAACCCATCTCAAATTTAAAAAAAAACTGAAAAACTACGCAAGCAAAGTTAATTAAATTTATATGCGACCACCCCCCAAGCATATTAACACTATATATTAAAAAAAAAAACAATTACACATTTCCAATTCACAATTGCAGGATATATCTGGTAACAAGCATTTAAAAAAAAAGCATACAGACGAATTGATAACTTCCTCCTTATGTAACTTGGTTACAAAACGAAAAAAAAATACAAAGAGTTTTCTAACGGTTACTGCTTACTCAGACAACTCAAACATTTTGTATGTTGAGTATGTCACACTCATACACCACACACACACACGACTCATACACTTACCAAATTTACACTAGAGAGGCAATTTGTTTATGTTTTGTTTACTTATTTAATTAGCTTTAATTTATTTTTGTACTCAACGATAATTACCCAATGTAATTGGAAATTTATTAAAAGAGAGAGACCTGGCACCCATAACACAAGCTTCAAGCTCAGATTTCAATTTTAGCTTGGGTGCCTGTGCAGGGATTCAGTGATTTATGCAATTTTTAAAACAATAGTGTTATAGTATTAACCATTTGCTCTCATGTTAATTTGAAAATTGGAAATAAAGTTATTTATTATTTTATTTTATTACTTACAAAGAGAAAAGAAGTAGCAGTAAATTATTAAAAAATAATAAGTTCTGTTTACTTTCTGATTGAGAAGTGTTCAAAGTTTTTGTCGGTATAATGGCGAGTGCTAGCTGACATGTGGAAAATAAATTTATTTAATGTTTCGTAAGGTCAACTACTTTGCATACAATAATATGCTTGATTGTATGCATAGTATAGAATCAAGTTCTTCTTATTTAACAGACAGCTCGTTCGTTAAGCCATTTCGGCTTCCCAGCTGAAGCCCTCAGAAGTGGTTTAGTGCTGGCTTTTTTAGGGACTGTCCTTTATTTTGAACTTCAAAAGTGCTGATTCTCAGCGTAGTTTGTATAATTGACTTTTTATTTTGTTTTATTTTTATAAATCAGCCTAGGCCTTGGCTTGCACTCCAAAGTTTCGCACAAAACATACAATTTTTGAGCTAAAAAACTGTTTTTAAATAGATAACTCAACCGTGAGGTATTTGAAAACCAATCCAATACTAGCTTGCTCTACGTGACGCACTGCACTTACTTTCCCCAACACCTCATTTCCGAACTTTAGGCTTAAATAATTCAAATGAAATCCACGCTCGTGTCATTTACTGGACTCCAAGTGACCACAACCGGGTAATGTGTTTGCAAACAGCGTCGTAGAAACTGACGAGTGCATAATGTTATTGTGTAATATACTTTAGTTGTGGTGACGTGAGAGTTACGTGTAAAGATAGGCTGCACCTGCCTTAGTGTTTTCCGGGATAGATTTAGTGGAAGTAGTGCAGTAGTTTGTTAGTTTGGCAGGTTTATGAAATACACATTTCATAAACCTGCCAAACTAACTAACTATATACATGGATCCATTTTTTTTATATATATATCAGAGTATTGAAATGTAGAGGTACCTACTACCATTACAAGTGTCGCGGATTTTGTCGCTAATGTTACTTATATTACTTGTTATGTACTTTTTTTTTTGTTTGATGCTTTAGTTTTTTATGTTAATTTTGTTAGTTTTAAATTCTCCTTTTATTTTTATTTTTACTGTTTGTATTTTATGTGCGTGTCCCAATCACAAATGTAAGTATTCTTTCTTTATTTATTCGTAATAAAAGTCTTGCCAAGGCATCATGGTGGAACAGTGATGATTAATCGCGGTGACTGATAGCTATAGGCTTAACTATAGGCTTTCAGGGAAGAATTAAATACCTTGAGTAACATAAGACATGCATGAAGATGACGATGATAATGAGGGATTATTCGGCGAAGATCACACTTGAAGACGTAATATCTATCAATAATCATAAAATGATATTAGAAAAATGTTTTTCCGACTTAGCGACAACATTGTAAGAACAAAGACGTGCGCCAAGTCTCTTTGAAACGCAGATAATTTTCTGAGGTGAAATGAACCCAAATACTCCGGACATTTGGGTACAAATGTCCGGAGTATTATTGGTTGGTGAAACTACTGGAGAAGCATGTCAATGATGGTATCAGCTGAAGCAATCCTAGACATGATGCGTGTCACGTTAACATAGCTGCGTGCTAACTTGCCACTGATACCAATCAGTACCACGTACAATGACGATGTTGCGTTTGTGCTCGGTAATTAAAACCTACCTACAGGTCAAATGACGGTATCTTGACTAATATAATCACACATACATGTTCCCTTGTTATAAAGTAACTGATAAATATTATATATATAATTATACCCTTGAAAATGAAGTGCAAAAGCAGTATTTTTCCAAAACTATTATTTAAAGTTTATTGAAAACATCCGAGTTTAAATTTCATTGGCAGGCCCGCTGAAACATTGCTGACTAACTTATGTTTATAACATTGATACGCGTAATCAGCCTACAACATTCCCACTGCTGGGACACTGGCCCCTCTAACAGAGAGAGTCCTGTATTCCAGCAGTGGGAACATTATGGCTGATTAGGCGATTATGCATCATTCTGTTACCCTTGACCTTTCACAGGAGGCCTATCGATCTTGTACAGTGTCATTTTTCGTTCCGCCATTCTCCATGAGAACACTATTCACAACGGTCGCCCTTTCTAACTATTTCGTGTCCGTAATGTAGCTTACTCATTGCCACTAATTATATTAGAAATTTCGCACAGGACGACTCAATTTACATCAGTGTGCACACTTGATTTGACTACCAAATTTTCCATGGCTCATTTTCACGCCCTACACCCTGTCACTGATTATAATTGTGAGCTGTGCCCATTCCGACTTCATTTCGTTACAATACAAGCCGAATTAAGTTTGGAACTGCTCATGTTTGACTAATGTAGCCGAAGTTTGATTAATGTCGCTGTGTCTGCCGGATAAAAACAGGTCGAAGAAATGCTGCACATGTGCTAGGCGCAAATTTAGTTTGTATGGCAATAGTTCCGGTCATAGGCTTGCATGTTTTACCCTTTATCAACAGTTAATAAGAAGTAATAGAGGTTATAATTTCATGAGTCACGCTGCTGAAGAAAGGCCAACTTTTGCATGTGTAAAGACAATGACCTATAAACTCAAACGCAGTCAATACGAATGTCAATATTATCCTTTTAAAGAACTAAGTGCTGTTTCAATTAACACTTAAGACATGTTGGAATTAGCACTGAGTCCGCATCAACGGCAGGTATAGATATTGGCAACCGATTTCTGAATTGATGGTTTGAAGTTAAGATCTGCTGAAGTCTATTTGAGCAATCTGCCCAGAATTTGAGTAATCTGTCTAGAATTTGAGCAATCTTTCTAGAATTTGAGCAATCTGCGTAGAATTTTCCTCACTATGTTGGGGTCGAATACCAGTATTCTACATGGAGCGACTGCGTATCTGACCACAACCAAGTAACCGGGTACCCGTCAGACCTTCGGGCTTCTGAAGACCCGTAACGACCAACAGCACAACGAAGGTGTCTCGATATGTAATGGATGGTCACTGGTAACCTTTGATCGAGCGAGATCGGCTGTAATTATTTAGCCAACTTGAGTCTTCTTGAGCATTAGCTACTTAAGATGGTTCCTTCAGTACGGGCTGTATTTATTACGTAAATGAAAACTAAACTTCTAACGCTTAAAATAAACCGTAGTATTTTAATTTCCTTTACTACCTACATTTGTATGAAACAAGTAAATGATACAGACCTACTTGATAAGGAAGAGCGGAGTCTCCTAACACAGGCTTATTTTCTAAAAAAGGACTCCAATCACTAGTTGTAAAGGTTTACTACCGTTTTTCATTTTCATCATTAATGAATTAGAAAGAATTTTAAGCTAAGTTATTGTTGTTTAACATTTAGTATTAATGCCACGGTATATAAAGTATTACAGCCTAGATATGCGGATGTAATAAAAGGGACTAAAGAATGATATCCTGACAAGTATCCATGAGTACCATCCTGCTTACAGTAAGTAATCTGGAATCTTTTCTTCGACAGCGTGCGAAAATACTTTAAACCTTTGCTAAGACTGCGGTTATAGCCATCACACAGTGTCCGCAATTTACCGTCGATTGACGTCACTGAAACGGTTGAGTAAGTTGTATTTCCCTAGCTTTCTATGTTTCCAGTGTCAAATTCCGTTGCACTCATTTTCTTGACGGCTGTCCGCAGTCTTAGGAAACTGGAGCTTAACAGGTACGCGACCATTAAAATGGCACATACACTTTTTTAGAAAAAATAAAATACTTTGTAAAGTGTCCCTTCCTTATAGCAATGGTCGTGTCGAACTCAAATTGACAGCTTTATCAATTAGCCATGTTTAAAGCCATTTCTTTAAACGGTGAAGAATAAACGGTCAATTTCAGTTGGTAGTACATTTGTCAAACAATTAGTTTTACTTGATGGAACTTAGCTGAGTAACAGTTATTTTCTAAAGCTCAATCTGCTTTAACTTTTTTTATCAGAGAAATGTATGCGAGTTTTGTTATTTGTTCTCTGGCATAGACACACAGAGATGTTTTGTTTCCCAAGATGACCGTTCGACGCCATAAAATATTTATATTTAGACTTAGTTTCCGAGATGGCTGCGTAACAGATAACTAACACTCAGGAGGCTGAAGTGTACTTTCACCTAGCCTGCCGACGCACTTCTATTAATGTATGCATTGGTACTGTATGGGTACTGTTTGATCAACACAGCACTCACATTGAATCCAAGAAATGAAGAAGCGACCATCGAAGGTCAAGTGGCTGAATAATAACAGCGCACGAGTCGATCGAAAGTTAAGCTATGCTAGCCGCAGTTTATTCGAGGATGGGTGACCATCCACAACATATCGAGACCTCAATTCGCGATTTCGCGCCTCGAAAATCAAGCCTTTGCAACGGCCCAGTCTTATTCATAAACGTCTCTTAATTTTTTATCCATTGCTAAGCAAATGATTAGCCAAATTCTTATTCATAAACGCTATTTATCGCTAAGAGGTCGCTAGGCAATTGATTAGTGGCTGTCAAATTTAAACACCATCGGTAGCTTGTTATGAGGATGCTAAGAGGCAATATGGCGGTTTTTATTTGAGTCAGCTGATCGATTCAATGGGTTATTTTGTTCCTAATATCGAGCTGTGCCTTAGTAAATATGGAATTCGACAATCTTTTACGGCATTTCAGAACGGCCGCGGGAAGTTGACGTAGGAAGACCCAGAAATCTCGTTTAAATGCATTACGAGAATGACCTATTAAACATATTCGTCATTTGAAGTAGACATGATGAAAGGATTTATAGGGAAAACTCAATCAGAAGTAGGCTCAGAAGGTACTCAGGAGGCTTGAAGAGAATGAGTTCGGGAGGAAGCTCATCGGAGATAGTGATTATCCAATGTGTTATCCCATATGCTCCTTTTCTTATGACGCCAGTTCTAAGGCCCAAAAATAAAATAAAAGTCACGTTGTGTACAAAAATAACAAGAGCCATTTCGTAGAAACAATTTATTTTGATACATAATAAAACTATTTTTTTTATAAAATCCTTTTTTTTTTTCCAATATTCTTCCTCCAAGGACACTGACCGTGTTATTCTTTTCTCATGCCACTCTCTTTTCTTATCAATTCCACGTAGCCGCAGCCCTAATGGCCTCCTCCCTCGCCGTCTTTGCGAGGAGCTAATAGTGGTTTTCATAGCAGCAGTCAAACTTGTACCTGTAAACAAGTGTTAATTGTTATTAAAAGAAACTGAAACCCCGTTGCAAAAGCAATAGTAAGTAGGAATTAATATCAAATAGACACAAATACCTACATACATATATACCTTATGATGTTCTTCAGAAAGGTCGGGTACGTAGTACTTGCAACTGGCGTGCGTGTATGACCAGTACCCTAATTGCGTAATACACAATCAATCGGAATCTGAATCGTTTTGAAACAGATTGCTTATCCATTGCTTCATAAGTTCGATAATAAACTCTGCTCAACAATGTAAATGACGCATTGAATGTTGTTGAACTGTCAAAATACAACAGATTAGTCGTAATCGTTTACGAAAATGTGTTACGCAATTAGGCTGCAGATGTATGAACGTAAACGAGGCAAAAGAAGTATGTACGGATCGTAGCAGGTGGCGTTCTGTGGTTTCTGCCTACCCCTGTGGAAAGAGCTGAGATGGAAAGGCTTGAGTTTATGTATGTAAGTAAGTACCTACACACATTTCTAAAAGAGTATATCCAAGCTAGGACATGAAAGTACATAGCTATTATCGGCTACTGCTTTTACATTCATTTCATTTGGTCAGTTTATTTTAGTAAGTAGATATAAATGCAGGAATAAATACCTTTCCCTGTTTACTACAATTATTTTCATTGCTAACGTAGCAAACACAACGTTAAAAATGTAATTAACAGTTTTATTCAAATTTATTTTTTCCGTTGAAATTTACGACATACGCCTGTTAAAGTCACGACAGATAATCGTGGTTTTGACAGCTTTATTCTTAAAATTCTAATTTCTAAAATATTTGCTGAACGCATAATTTCACCTCTATTTCGTTTCGCTACTAATCACCTGCTAACTAGAGTTTATAAATAAAGAAAAGTTAATCATTGATTAAGAGCTAACTAATTGCTTAGCTAAGCAGTGGCTAATCAATGTTTAGCGAGATTTTTATAAATAAGGCTGATAGAGTTGGGAAAAAGTTAGGCAGATTGGATCGAGCATCGAAGGCGGAATCGTTTGACTTAGGAAAACATTAACCTTGCTTCCATTGATAATATCAATGCATGCTGAGCACTCCGTCGTCTTAAACGATGGAAATAGTGACGACACGTCAAAAATGTGACAAAAGCTAATTACGACAGACTCCAAACGTGTTCAATGTTTTCGTAAGGTGATCGTACATGACATATTAATTTTATTGAATACTAGCTTCTGCTCGGGGTTTGGTCCGCTTAAAGTTTCTTAATTGTGCTTACACTTATGTGTAAAACATTTCTGTTTCGACTGTGTATAAGTTGACAAAGTTTTGTCGCAATCGGATTAACGGTATGACATTGCTAATACGATCAAACGAAGGAACATAGATTTTTATATATTATTAGATTTAAAAAAAACGACGTCTTCCACTCTGCACCCTTGCTCTAAAAGAATATTCTGAGAAATTAATAATAAACTTACTTCAAAGGCTCCTGTTAGTCTCTGTAATAAGAATTTAATTTTCGTCATGACTGTACGTACTATCTTCCAGCAAAACATAGACAAGCTCAAATGAAATAAGTTCTTTTGAAAGAGCAGCAGGGAACTTAGTTCCAGGAGATTATCTATTATATTTTCTACGGAATTTTGCTGAAATGTAATTTCCTGTGCTCGTTAGCTTTCAAAGTGCATCAAAGCTCTTTGAACTTGTATTTAATAAGGAGGAAGTTCTCTTAATGTCGACTTCAAAATAAACGATAATTTCAAAACCTTTAAAGAATAAGTAATGAATTTTGTCGACAGCTGCAGGGAAAATCGAGTAGAAAATATTGACGGATGATGACAAAGTAACGCACATCCATTGTATGCTTTAATTGAACTTTTTTGCAAACCATTTGGCTTTTAGTTTTGAGTTTTACAGTGACGCATCGGCTTTTAGAGACACGCGGGGATAAATGAGTGATGACCATTATAACAGGACATATAGTTGAAAGGCTTGCTGATTCTCCACGTCCAAGAATCGGAGTAAATGGAGAGTTAGGTAGTAATAATCAATCTTCTAATCAAGGACAGCGCCGTTACACATATCCGTTCTCTCCGCATCTTTTCTCCCAAACACTGCGAATCTGCAGGCGACGCAAAAGTATGCGTTTTACTAAGAACTCCATGCTTTCCTACTCCGTGTCCATCTGTGTTATTTAAAGGATTGGTCAATACGGGGTGATCAATCATACGAAGATTATGCTATTGGATTGTACCACTAAAGGGTGTTAGTACTAATGGACTGCACGTGTTGTTTCCTAACAAGTAGAACGGTAGGATATACCTACTGTTCTTCTTTATAAATCATTACATGTACTCGTATGTATCATTTACGAGTCAATCCGAATTATCAGAGAAATAACACAATTTTATTTTCTTTCATTTTCTTTTTAGGGTTGTGCACACAAAAGTTGCCAACAGGGCCATATTGACAAGCTCTGCAGCGAGCTGTATCTCATGAACTGTAATAGGTAGACAGTTGAAATTTTCACAGAGTTTGTATTTCTACTGTCTTCTTGTACGGAAACCCTTCGTTTGCAAGTTCGACCCTCAATTTGACGGATTGTTCGTATTGTTTCTTCTTTTTTCGTAGTACTCGCATCTGGCTTGCGTGTATCACCAGCATGTCGATTCTGTAAGAATCTCACCATGAATTCTTGCGTGAAGTGAGCTGTCAGTGTCGTCCCGTCTTGGTCAAACCTAAGCATCAGTGGCACTGACAGCTCACTTCACCTACGTTTTCACGGTGAGATGGTTACAGAATATCACTACATTTGAATGAACGTTAACGGAGTATGATAAGATGGTAGCAGGTGGCGTTCTGTAGTTTCTGCCTACCCCCATGGGAAGAAGGCGTAAGTTTATGTATGTATGTAAGTAATATCTTTAAAAAGATCCTCGAGCGAGCGGGGTAAGTGAGTAACACACTAACAGTTGGCTTTAATTTTGACAGTTCAACAACATTCATTGCTTTATTCACGATACTGAGCAGACGATTTTTTCGAACATATGAAGCAATGGATGTTTCCTTCGATTTTTTCAGTAAATCAGTAACTATATTAATCGCTTACTTTTTTTATCAAATAATTATTTTACACTGTAAACTAATACCGTTTACAGTATAAAATAATTGTTTGATAAAAAAAGAATGTAAGCCTATATTGTTTTTATTAAAGGCTACCTAATTACTAGGATACTCTCGCCGATGTCTTAAGTTTCTGATTTGATTAATAATGACAAGCATTCAAATAATTACGGTTATCTATGGAATTCAGTTGATGAGAAGGTCCGCCAATAAGATAAGATATGATAAGATTTATTTGCTCAAACATGTGTGTACATATACAGTAATCAACGTGAATGCAGGATATCATATAGAAAAAATACAGGTTCCGACATGTTTGCCACATATTATGGCGTGCAAATAATTATGTATAATTGTGATTGTTACTAATTAACTTCAGGCCAATATAATTATTTAAAGTGAATTCAGCAAACAGTACTTTATTTTATTTTAAATGTCAACAATAAATTAAAAATAATTCACAAAATAATCAAAAAATAAATGCTCTACAGTAATTAATATTGTAGTATAATTATTGCAGAGTTAAGAAAACGAAAAAAGTAGAGTTCACTTTCGTTTATGTTTCAATTAACTCAGCGGCTTCGGCAGGTAATTTCATACAAATTAAGTCACATTTTAAATTATCTTAATGGCTCTAAAGCTACGGTTTCCTAGAAAGGCGATTCCGTCATGTTATAACCATAGACATAATTGTGTAAACATTAACCGTCTTATTCACAATTAGCACTTCGCCCGTGAGTTATGTTCATTAGACATAATTTCGGCTTCTCATCGTAAAACAATTTTTCAAATCGGTCCAGTAGTTTCGGAGCCTATTCAATACAAACAAACAATCGAATCTTCCCTCTTTATAATATTATTAGTCTAGATAAAAGTCATTCGCTATAAACCTATTTCAGCTATCGAAGTGTTTTGTCCCTTTCTGTCAAACTTTATTTAAACTTGAAAGAAATGAAGTTGAAGTTCTATAGCTAAAATAGGTTATGAAGCAAATGGCTTTGTTCTGAATAAGACGGCTAATGTATAGTTATAACGGACTTCATGAAAATCTGTAATGTTCCCAATATTTGACCTTTAAAGGATTCACAAAGCGATCTGTATTTGGACGGGCGGGCATTAACCTGAAAATAAATAACATTAATAAATACAAAATAAGTGACAGAACTGCATTTCAATACGAACTCGAGCTACCCGCGTTTGCGTCACCTGCATGATACACATATCGATTGTTACTAAGTTTAGAGCCGTTGCGTCCCTCTTCCCAGACGACTCAATACAGGGTTGATTTCCTCTCCCGAAGAAACTTATATCCGTTGCGAACCACCTGCCAATTGCCACCTGTTTGCCTATAGTTATGACATATTTTATAGTTATGATCTTGTGCCGTTGAGAGTATGTTCCAAAACGATCTGAAGGCCAATTCTCGTACTCATAAACGTTCAATTTCAATGTCAAAAATGTATGTAAACAGATTTTATTTTTGCCAGATTGAAATTGAGATTAGTACGCGTACGGTCATAAAAAATACGGGAATTGCTAATAAATGGATCAGAAGACGTACCTGTAGATCCCAATTTGCAGTGCCACTTACAAATATTGAGTGCTATAATTTGATTACTGCATGTCAATTCTGTAAAAATCTCACCGTGAAGACTTGAGTGGAGTGAGCTGCCAGTGCCATTCCGTCTTGGTCAATCCCAAGCATCAGTGGCACTGACAGCTCCCTCCACGCTCACTTCACCAAAGTGTTGAGATGGTTACAGAATACCACTACTGGACGCGTAATTTCAAATCACATTAAAAGGTCAATTCGTCGTTGATTAGAACTCCAATAGTAGATGAAACTACGAATATTTTCAAAATACAGTTGAATGTGTTACTAATTCCCTTTAGTGATTAATGGCGTAACCCTTAAGATTACATACACTTCCTTCAGATGTATTTGGAACAGTCCATATGTAATATTTGTGTGTGACGGTCCATTCAATATAGGCAGGCAGGGGCGCGCAAACTGAAAACTTGAATTTGGCACATGATTCTAGCGTAGATTTTTTGTCAGTTATAAAAATAAACAGAGCAAGTGCGTGTCCACGCACAATGAAGGGTTCCGTAGTCCCAAGAACGAAATTAATATTGTCGTTGAAAACTTGTTCTCCCATACATTCCACCTGCAAATGTAAGTTGCCGATACTCGTTAACTTGTACAGCCTACATAACAGTGATAGTTCCCCTTTTAACTTCGTTTTAAACATACATAATGCCGTATTTTTTTCACATATTTAATACCACCCATTTATCTGGCAGGTGGGTGGGGGGGGGGGGGGGGCGGAACCAGACTCTGACAAAAATTAGCATTTTAAAGCTTAGTACTTCACAAACCGATCCCTGAATCGAAAAATGACCTTTCCAACGACACCCCACGCCATGGGACAGACGGGAAAAAATAATTCTGCCCCATTTAAGTTTTTAAGATTTTATTTAACCACTTTGTCGGCGTGACTAATATTGATATAACAGACAACAAAAGGTCCTGGACAAAGGACCTACGTTAGCACCTATATACTAGATTGTTAGTAACAATGTAGCTTATGATCTATATTAGTACTTATACACTACGACAGACAGTGTTGTTCTGACGAGATGTCCCATTATGAGGCGCTCAAGCCTGTAATATGTAAATCTATGTCAAATTACAGCTTTCAAGTTCTAAGAGTCTCCGAGCGAAGCTGTGACAAGACGGACATGGCGAAACTATAAGGGTTCCTTGTTGACTACGGAACCCTAAAAAATCTGCTGTTTCAAAGACAAATGCTGTTTCAAATACCTACGCAGTCAAAATGTACGGAACCGCATTCGATTTTAAATAACTAACGAAAAATTTCAACGCAGTGGAGTCCAGAATCATGTACTGAATACATTTACAGTTCCGGACCGGAATCTGCGGTGTCGAATGTTTGCCTATTCGAGCTCCGCACTCCTAAGTCCGTCACCTGCAGCCTTTATGTGTACGGCTGAAATCCTTATGCACACTCCAGCGACAGATTTCATATAACTCACAATCATTTTGCAAATGCTCGGTGCGCTCGAAGTACCGATGATCAATAAATGTATTTTACAAACGGGTACGTAAGTCTGGGTGTTGCTATGCGACCAGCCGGAGCCTAGGGGAGCCAGACGAGTAAAACGCAGGTGCAAAACAACCCCAAGCGTGTGTTATCTGTGCATTGATATTATTATGAATGCTTCAATGAGAGATATGATCCCTTGACGCGCAAGTTTGCGTGAGCTATGTAGATTTTGAAAATGAATTGATAGACACCTACTACAATTTGTTACACCAATAAAGCTTTTGTATATTACATACGTAGTTATATATATTGGCCATTTAAATATTTTCATTATCACCTTTTCAGCTTCTGTATTATTTAAATAGAAATACCGGTACGACCTACCTTGTTCCTATGAACAATAACTTAACTCAAAGGTATGAACCTAACCTGTACTGTCAAATGACATCATCCATTATGAGTAACAGCAACATCGCCAACATTCATGAATGAAAGTACGCTACCAGAATTCATTAAAATAAACACACAAGTGACGCCAACTCCGACACGTGGAAGCCATTCAACCCAGCTCACAAATACTAGCTCACAAATCTGAACACATGAACAATCTTCAAATCCTCATAATTATCCCTTTCGCGGGCATTAGCAGGTGGCGTTGTGTGGTTTCTGCCTACCCCCTTGATGTATATTGTATAAGTAGATAGACAGATAGATAAAACATGTATTCGGTGCACACAAAAGACGCAGCACAACACACAAGAACATAATAGAATGTTAAAAAGTTACAATAATAAATATAAACAACGTGCCAGTGTATAGAAAAAAAAATAAAAAAATTAAAATTAAAAAAACCAAAGAAATAAAGTTCAAATTAGACGAGCACAGTGCGGTGTGCGTCCCAAGGTTGCACCAAATGGGAGGCCAGCTCAGCATATGTCAGGCAAATATACCTGACGCTGATATTCTGCTGGATCCCTGCAGTGACATAAGGACGTCGAGCAGACCAGATACATTGGTGTTATGACAAATTGTTTTGTGCAGAGTGAAAATTATATAAGTACCCGCAACTTAAATTATTGGTAATCTACAGAAGTTTTGCATCGGGAAAAGGTTCATGCTCGTTGATTATGTAAAAGTCATTATGCATAATGTAAATTCATGAGTTATCGTATTATAAACGTAATTATAATTAATTACAGTGGCGAAGATGCGAAAATAAATGATATATAAATGATTTGGCTTGACTTAAATATGCTAACAATAAATAAATATAGGTTTATTACATGTGTATTATAATAATTATTTAACAAATCATTCAATTACTAATTCCTTTTGTTCACAGGTGTGTGTCCACGAGCTACGTTAAGTATATAGATTTACTCGGGAAGAACACGACAGCCAGTTATAAAAAGGATGTGTTGGAAACAGTCATACCGAGATTTTCCTGCGAGGCGATAAGAAACTGCCGCAGTCTTATTCTGAAGGTACCAAGATATTTCTATAAGTTTTATATAAGTGAAATTCAATCAAAATTATATGACAGTAACGTCTGAAAAGATATAAGGTTGCTAATCTTATCTCTCGCTTTACTTATCAGTATTATTTAAAATATCTTTTGGGTGTCGCTACAACCCTGAACTTATGACGGCAAACTGAATGAATAAAACATGGCTTAAAAAAACCTAAAGGAGTTTGAACTAAGCGCATGAGTGGCGACCTGTGGAACTACTTGTATTTACAAAACTAATCTCTTCGGACGAGTCTAGAGTATAATTCATTCTCCATGATGGATGATTATGTAGAATTAATTATACTCTAGTCTAATTAATTGTAGTCCCACCCTCATCTGAATTCATTTGGCAAATCGCAGAATACCTTTTTCTTCTAAACATCTCAATCATTGATAGAGATGGAACTATATAGATAGAGTCAGGTTGATAGATTATCAAACTGACTCAGATTTCACTCCCGATTATACACCTTATCAATTTCTCATACCTACAAGTCAGTGAGTCTGGATTACACACTCTGATAAAATACATAACTACACACACACTTACACCCCACATTTACATACCTTAACTGTTTTTGCATAAATTAACAGAATGTGCGTAAAAAGAAGGTAATTAACATGAATTAAACTTTTATGTTAATTCCCTTCTTTCTACTCACATTAAGTTAATTTATGTTATGAACTTATGAAGTACAATGTGTCTAACAGAACTCTCTAAATTATTAACTTAGAGTAGTGTTTGGGTTTACCAAGATACAGCAGTGCCTAGTTTGGGGCTCCCTGTTCAGTTTGACACAGTTTTCTGTTAGCTAGAACTTCATGCCATGTTTAAGAACTGTGTGTAAGTTAATTAAATGAACTTGAATTTCAAAAGATTACTCAATCCTCATAGATTATCCTGGTTTGGGCACAGATCACACCGGAAAAACGCAAGCTTATTGAAAATTCCGTCCACCACTTTTGACCACGTGCATAAAGTGGGTCAAGTTCACATGGAGGAATTGACGAGCATTTCAATCAAAGTATATAGTTTTGTAATGAGACTATTTAGAACATAAGAGAAGCCGCACACTTGGCTTGAATTATTCATTTTTGAGTAACAGTTGCCTTGGACAATGGTGTGAATGGTGAAATGTATGGAATAATTTAATTGTTCCATAATGTTATACAATCGGTAAATTGGTTTGTTGCTAGAATTACATTAAGTAGAATGTGGATTTTATGATTAGATTTGTGGCGTCTGTACCATCCTCAAAAACTGTTACGTATTCTTTGCCTACGTGCACCTAAGTAATTTTCAAATACGTTCCAGTTTTTCAAAAATGCATGTTAATTTGGCTAGTAGTCCCAATACACTTTTATAACGACCAATAATTAACTACTCAAGTACTAGAATTAATTACATTTATGCGGTTTCAATCGCAAATCATGCAAAAGCTTTTGCTAAAAGCCAAAATGTACACAACTTAGCAAAATTTTATTGATGAGAGTGAAGCGCTAATTAAACTGACCGTCGAATTAAAACTAACATAATGGCCGCCATTGTCAGACTGGCCATTGATGGGCATAAATTTGCATTACGCTCTAGAGATTTTAATGTTAATTATAAAATTCATGAGATTTACAAGCCGTGCTTCTATCCTTTCGTTGACGTAATGTAATTAGGTATACGATTCATGTATGCATTATATTTTACGGTTCTGTGGTCATTTGTAAATGTGTAGCAAATTCTTTCAAGATTATTTCTTAGAGTATAAAACATTATTAAAAATGTAACGTGTATAATGTTTGTGTGATGTTGAGTTTAGATGAGATGAACTGATTAGGATGGAAATGGGTACACATTTGATCTGAGTAGGTAACTTTTGTTTAGTTTAGAACAAATCTTTACTATTAACATATAATAATACATAATGGTACTAATTAATAAATATAAAGTAACAGTTTCACTTTTATTAAAAATATGATATTCATTGCGTAATTGAGAAATGTAGCATTTTTTGACCATTTACATTTATTACACAACTATCTGTTGACCCTATGTAACATTAATGAACTAACTTTGTAAGTAAAAACAAAAACCAAAGGAACACTTGGGCGTCGAAGTAATTACTCTTCCGCATCGCTTTCATACTTACACGTGAAGCAAGGGACAAAATGTAGGGGTTTGATTGTTTGTGAGCCATTTGGCTACTATTCTACACTGTTTTACACTTCCTTAATTTACTTTAAAGTTCACTACAAAATGTAAAGCATGCAGTTTGTTTGAAGAGAACTTGAACGTCAACTTAATTTAGCTATATTTAGTGGGACATATTTCGGGGTCCTGGAGTCCCTTAGACTTTTTAAATCAAATGAGGAATATTAGTATTACATTTTCTGGCGTTTCGAGTTTTAAACCTACAAAGTCAGGACTTGGCTCTATTTTATGCATCCTCAACTAAAGTTTATTAGATTATGTATTTACAGTTTTGAATGGCAAGTCTCTGCTAATGTTGTTTTAGCCTATTCTTATGTAAAGGTAGATGGGATAGAACTTAGGTCTAAATACGTAAAATGAAAGGAATTCATGTTAATACACAGAGCACTTCTATATCGATGAAGAATAAAATTATTACTATGTTTCTGTTCCATTATGTTTGGCCTTACTGAAATTGTAGTAGATTTTGAAATCATTAGAGGTCTGATTTTAAAAACGGGGAGACTGTCGAGAGTGCGTCTATTATAGAAGTGTGGAAGAAAAGCCATGTTGCACAGACTGGGGTCTGTTCTATTTTATGAAAATGATGATGATTTGAATTGTATAGCACACTACCAGTAGAAGTTCCTGTCATTTTGACAGTTCAACAACGTTCATTGATTTCTTAACGTTGTAGAACCGACAAATTATTTGTACATATGAAGCAATGGGTTAGCAATATCTATCAGTATTGTACAGTCCGCGAGGCCTAAGCTGAGCTTTGCATTTGTGTGAGTGCACATTGGGACGCGTCCTTTGTTTGACAATCGGCCAATCGGACAATCGATCTGAGCCGCTGGGCGTCTCTGGCACGATCACATTGGTGCATTTTCTTATCACTCTGCAAAGTTCAGCTTAGGCCTCGCGGACTGTAACTGTATGTCACCCACAGACACGATTGGTGCACACTAGCTCAATACAGAGAGAGTGGAAAACAGAAATGGAGGCCTTTGCCCTGCAGTAGGACAACATAAGCCAATAATAATAATAAAGGCTCACCTAGTAGAACATTTTCTATGAAAACTTCATGGAAATTATTCTACCAGAATCGCGTCGCACCGTCGCGTCGCCCCTGTCTGTGGCTGCCTTAATGAAGAACAAGCTAAGCTAAGTTAAGCTGGCAGGCAAGATAGGTAACCGGGTGATTAGTGTAAGGTAGTTTAATGGGTTGACATTTAACTGAAGTGGCAATTAAATTCTAAGTTACCTATTTGAGTTCATAGAAGAGCAAAGATCTCGACGTAAAATAATTGATTTACTAACTACCTATTGAATAATTTTATTAGTCAATAAAATATGGATACACATTTTATTACACACATGAATAGGTCAATCGATTGAGCTTCGCTATAAACCTATCTAACATAACGAAACTATACGCTGTATTATATATATAAAGTTATTTTAACAAAACAACCAGTGATTGGACTTAAAAGGAGGCTTTTAAGTAAGGAGAATCCGCTTTTCCATAACATGAATAAGTATTGTTTTCTTATTTTTGATTATACATATATAAATCTAGGTACCTATCGAAAAAAGGGAATTAAAACTAAACGACCAGCACTCACGCAGGCATGCGTGTGAGTGAGATTGGGGAATTAAGTTATAATTTTTGTTTCATGATAAAATGCTTTATTTTGCATAATTGCAAGGTATATATGCTCGTGCCTGTACCTGCACCACGACTTAAAACAACGATCTTTGATCTCAACACAATGCAGTTAGATTGGCTAGCTGGCTACTGACCCCTTGTGTGTATGTAAGCATTTATTGACGCGCGCCTTGCACGCACTTAATGACACTGCTGACATAATCGATTTATTTTCCTGCTCTCTGAATGAATTCACAAAAATAATATTGTATGTTTTATGTTATTTAAGATAGTATAATATGGACCACGCTACCGCATTAGGAATATTCCTGTAATGATAGCAGTGATTGTAGAAATATAAATAAATAAATAAATAAATTTTACTTGCCTACAGACACAGTATTTTTGTCTCACCAAGAGTCGCGCGCTTTACTTTTGTGTACCCTTTATGGTCGTTGGTGTAACCACATGAACAAACACGCTGTGAATGTGTGTGAAAATGAGTAGCGTCAGCACACAACACACACACACATCCTTCGGACTTCGCCATTGCAATAACACCTCAGATTACAGATCTTAACATAACTATATATGGCAGAATTTTTGGAATCGGATCAGCAGTTACTAAGGTTACCCCCTACATTCAAACATACAATATTATACTTCTTCATAATATTATAATAGATGTAGATAAAATACATGTTTATTGATTAAATATTTATTTTATATTTACCTTAGCATAAACGCGGGGTTATAATAATATAATGTGGTAAACAAAAAACAATCGGGTAGGTACAAGTTCTTTTAAACCCTTATAATATAACCTCCTAGGTATTACACGTTCAGAATAGTAATAATTTCAATTATAGATACCAAAATCATTCAATATAATTCTAAAAATTCCTCACATAAATAAAACAAAAACATCACGTAAATAATTAGTAACAAGGAAAGTTCCTTGTTACTATTTATTTACTTACTAGCAACAGTTAGTAAGTTCGTGCTCGGGGTCGCCCTGGATCAATTTCATACAAAAACAGCATCAAAATTTCCGACATACCCACTGGATTTTCCAAATAAAATATTTCATACAAAGCTTGTCCTGGCAATTACAAACACAACAAAAAAAGAATTAGCGAAAAAGGTGTAGCCGCTTTGAAGTGATGTGCGGACAAACATTTGTCTTAATTGATTTATATTTATAAACCTTCTACGGCTCACACACTCCAGTAACGAATGGAAATTCATTTTTATATTTAATAAATTAAATAGATAACCAGGTAGCTAGGAACCTATGCATTGTTTCAAATTAAATACCAACCCTGTCTACATTGATTGAATCTTAGGATCGGAATGAACTATTTCAGACATTCCAAGGGCTACCTTAGCAAGCTAATTAACTTGATTGGGTAAACCGCAATATCGTCTACAATATCCGACTCAATGCTTGAGGTGTGCTGTAGAAATCACACAGTTCCTAGGATCTGTATGCTTCATGAAATATCACAAACATTTGATTAAACAGTAATATAATTGGGAGTTATGATTAGTATTTCCATGGTTTCTCAATCAAAGCCAGATAGGTGCCCATGTACTAGGTATTGTATATATACAATAACACAATACCCCATAATGTTGTGAGATAATAATTAAAGTTCATCTTTAATGAACTTAAATACTACTACTAATACTAAGTAAATAGTAAAAACATTCTACGTTTACCCACAAAAATAATGACTGATGCTTTTGAATCGTTTAAAAGTGAAATACATATTATTGTTTTAAGCTTAGTAAGGAAAAACATATCATATTATATCAATGATGTAACCGGATGCAGCATCTGGTATTCAGCTCAATCCGGCAGACGTAGTCGGAAGGGGCTAGGCAGATTCATTTCAGTTTTTTTAAAATCAAATTGAATAATATTTATGGAAATTAAGATGAATTTGTATTATCTGACTTTCTACTTATACGAGTACCTGTTAGATGAAATCATCAAAACACTTCTTCCATTCTAAATAACTTCCATATTTCTTCACTTACTGTGACTTATTTTAACATTCATATTCTAAGTCAAACCTCATGACTTCCTCGACTTGACTAACCTCACTTAGGCGGTTTGATATTCATAGTTGCAATTTTATTCCTCACCTCAATCAGCTTCCTCAATCGAGGTGAATTTGAGTTGAGGAACCAACTGTCAAATATAAGGTACGTTGGCATCTAAATTGAGGCTTCCTTGAGCTAAAACACGCGTATTCGATAAAAATATAATATCTTTTGAAGAGTTTATTGAACATTGACGTATTCGCGACGTATCACCTCGAATCACACTCATTCGAGGTAACTCATAATTTCTACTACTATGAATACCATTTGAGGGTTTTCCGAGGCACGCCTTGAGGTGTCGACTAACACTCTTTCGAGGTAACGACTTAGAATATGGGTGTAAGTCAACTGACTCATTTTATTCAGTTATTTATTGAGTTTTATAAAAGCTTAGCGAGGCATGTACCATAGTACATTTCCTATTAACACGCATATGACTTAATCGGTAGAAGACAGTGTGAAATATTATAGGTTCAAATTTAAGTTCCTCTGAGTTTGTTTTGGCGTTTCTTCTCAGAGTAGTCATATAGGAAACGCCGATCTCATCTACTTTTAAAATAGTATTGACGTGTAAAAGTGTTTGTAAAAACCTACTTACAGAAATAAAATCATTTATCATTTATCAAGTTAACAATTTACAGTTCACACTGTTTTTGGTTATCAAAGAAATAGGTGAAGAGTCTTATTTAATTTACTTACATCAGTGTTAAATGATCGATATCGAATAACACAGAACGACTGACGAGATAAACACATTTACACAAGCACAAGAAACACTTCACAAAATGTATATGACGTAAGTTACATCTATGTTTATATCTGTCTCATTAGACAATCACGCCGACGTTGTCCCAACTGTAGCCTATTCTGTTATATCTCACCTTGAAAACGTAGGTGAAGTGAGAGCTGCCATTGCATCTCATGCAGGGATTGTCACTATTGACAGATACCGTCACTTAAGTTGAGTGAAGACAATCACTTACGATTGTATTTGTGAGATTTTTACAGAATAAAGCGGATGTAGTCCGTATTGTGAAAAGCCATTGAGTTTCAGAAGTGAACTGACTAATTTCCGCACAGAAAAACTAGGATCGTAAAGCACAGCTAGTTATTTGATGTGAGGTCAAGTGAAAATACGAATGAATTGAACGACAAATCAATGTCCTTGACTTGTATTTTGACTAATAGTACTTTTTAGTTTAACACTGTGTTCTTTCGGTTGCGTATTTTATTAAACATTTTTAAAACACTTCTTTGTTGTAATTGTTTTAATTGTGTGTAATTTGCGACATGAAAAGACATAAACTATAGATAAATACCCCGTTTTTAGTTTCTGTAAAAACGTTTTAAGTAGGGAGTTACTGTTTTGATGAAAATGTTGGAACAGAAAAACATTACATTTTCTAAGTCTTCCTCAAAGAAGATGTTGGTCCAGATTTTTGTCAGTTTTAAGAGTAAGGGTACTCTTAAAACTGACAAAAATCTGGACCAACATCTAACTTCATAAAAAATCGCACCTCGCAAAGCAACCCTAAAAAAAAACAAATCGCGTGAGCAGTTATTCGCATGATAAGAAATCCAAAACAATAATAATCGGCGCATACGCAGACCTGCGTTAGATGCTCAACCCTCCCCTGCGACACTTAGCATCGCATCACTCGCATCACGGTCGCAGGAGCAGGAGAGGGGCCCGTTAATAAAAACCAGCGCAAGCGCAGCATCGTCAGTCGCGGCGGACATCATATCAAAATGAGGACGCTGACTATTACGGTGGGTGCAGTGTGTGACAGTGACTTTTTATCGTGTTTTTTTTTACAAATAAACAAGTGTTCTTTTTGCGGTATTTTGATTAAAGTGATCGATAAAATTTTGGAAAAATAAATAAAAATTCGCGATTTTATTTTTGTTGAAATTTTTTATTTCAAATCAGATGTAATGTCGGTAAATAATTCGGATTGTCGTTTCAAAACGAAAACATGTATCGATCGTGAAAATTAATCAAAACAAAAATAGTACAGAGATTGCAACCTTTTTAAAATCAGGCCACACATTCGTACTTAAATACTTATTTAAATGTTATGTGATCTGATAATAATTGCAATAATTCGAATAATTGACCCGAGCCTCGTTAACATTTACGTTTATACGAGTACGTAACAACTTATTATTCATGTTCGACGCGCCGCAACTACAACTTATGAAAGCTCAATACCGATTTCTAAAGTTACCAATAACATGCATTAAACAACATTAACATAAGAACTCTATCATTTTAATGAGTAAATATTATTCTTTGTGGGCACAAACATTTTCATAATATTAAGATTTGCATCGAATAATGTGCCTGATGTAAATATTTATAATTAATGAATGCATATTAAAATAATAAAATTAACCAAAAAAAAAGAGACTTCATTTAATTAATTCAGTAAAAGTGAAACCAGTAAAAATACATTGACTGTTTTAAACGAGGCCTAAATCTTAATTGTTGGAAAGTAACAGTCATTGTGGAAATAAAATTTAGTTTGTTTGTTGCAGATATGGGTAGTGTTGGCGTGTGCCGCATCGTTAGCCGTGCCTATCCAGGAGACGGCTAAGGACACTGAGTTATCTCGGGATAAACGCTCCCCTGGAGGCTGGCACTCTCCACCACCGGAGGGAGTGTGGAAGAAGAAACTCGTATGGAAGGAGGAGTGGAAACAAATATGGAAAACAGAAAAGAAACTGGTCTGGAAAACTGAATGGAAAAAAGAAAAAGTACCAGCATGGAAAACTGAGAAAGTACAACAATGGAAAGAAGAACAAGTGCCTGCATGGAAAATAGTTCAGAAACCAATCTGGAAAGAAGTGCAGGTGCCCATCTGGAAGGAAATTCAGGTTCCGGACTGGAAAAAAGTATGGAAACCAGTTTGGAAAGAAATCCAAGTCCCACATACCAAGGAAGTACAGGTACCAGCATGGAAACAAATTCACGTCCCAGAGTGGGTAAAGGAAGGCGTACCCGGAGAAAAGTTCCTCGGCAAGGATGACCACGGTTGGGAGTACACCAGCCACGACCTGTGGAGGAAGAAGATGATCTGGAAGCCAGTATGGAAGAAGATCTGGAAGACCGAGCACAAACAAGTGTGGGTGACGGAAAAGAAGCTGGAGTGGAAAGAAGAGTGGAAGCAGATTTGGAAGACACAGAAAAAACAAGCGTGGGTCACCGAAAAGAAGCAGGAGTGGGTAGACGAGAAGGTTCAAATCTGGAAGACCGTTAAAAAAGAAGTCTGGGTACCAGTCCAGAAGAAGATCTGGGTAGAGAAATGGAAGCAGATCCAGGTACCTGACTGGAAGACGATCGAAGTGCCAGCATGGAAGAAGGTGTGGAAACCAGTCTGGCAGAAAGTCTGGGTACCGATCCACCACGAACATCATGAAGAACACCACGGATGGGACTAAGTTTAGGTAAAGAAACCTTCCTTGTACATATTTTTAGTCATTTGTTAACTATTTGTTACCGTCATATACCAATTTTTGTAAATATTTTTTATGTCGATAAGTGCCAGGCGTACGCGAAGGTGAATGCTTTCCTCAAGCGAGTGTCCAAAAATGTTTTATTTTCCAAAATTGCGATTGCGAAATGTGTTTAGCTTTGCGTGCGCCTTCGGAAGTGATTTTTACGTAATAGTTTCATACATTTTAACGCAGTTCACTTCCTCCTCGGAGTCTATTGTTTGTGGACCGACAATGGGTTTGATCCCATGGCCGATTCACTCGTATACATCTATCTAAGTTCTACACTCTCGAAACAATATAAACTGCGTTATCAAAAATAACGTACACTTTTACAAGAAACTTTTTGCTCGTTTATATTCTTTCAAAAGTTGTCAAAGAGGCTTAATGTTATTTGTTATGTTATGTCTGTTGAAAGACATGTTTTTATTTGACTGACTTTTTTGCTGATTCAAATTGATAATAATTTTGCCCTGAAATTATTATGCCCTTTTTACCAAATTCAAGATTCAAATGTACTTATCAAATTATGCAATTTTTATCAGCGAGAAATCGAACTTGAACTAACGTAAGATGTCTTTTGGATCACAAGAAACATTATCAAAACGTTTTTCTAGAGTGAAAAATTATAGAAATTGAAATAGTTTTGTGGACATAGTTATGTTAGTTCAACGCTAAAAGAGTCTCGGCCTATGTAAAGTACAAGTTTGTTTTGTTTTAAGTTTTATTAGTAATACATGAGTTATGAATAATTAAAATGTAGTTTCTTTTTATTCCCCCAGACCACGAAAAAATAGATTGGTACTCGTTTAATACGAGTACCAATCTATTTTTTCGTGGTCTACAACATTTATATGGTGGTACCTAGAGTATCCAATTCACAATTAAAATTAACAAAGATCTCATTCACAATAGTCACACTGATAGAACATACGTTTCTCGCTGTTTCAAACGTGGTCACACGGTATTAAAAGGTCCCTTTAACCCCATAAAATAATATTGATAAACTATTAACTATTTATTATGAGCATTAGTTGATAAATTTCATGGACTAATGACTTAAACTCAGTACTATATATAGTTCCATCATTTATCTCCTATTTATTTTCTGTCTATTTTCTGCAAATCAATGATTCTTATTCTTATTCTTAAAGCCCAGATCGGCTAGTTACCGTGCGAGAAGTGAAAACACCTACATTATACATCATTCATGCCGCGACTCTGCGTCTATTTATAGACTATTGGCTACGAAATTACATGGGCGGTCGAGAGGTCGTGGGTTCGAGCCCCACCATTGCACTACGGACGTGAACGGACTAATAGAACAAAGTGTTGAGTATGTAGGAAATGTAGGAATACTAAATTAAGCACCAATCTTACTAAAACACTAAAGATAGTGAGTGTTTAAAAGCATTGCTTAAAATTGGCGGACTTCAAAATCATTTATTTGTTTTAAGTATTGAAATTACTTTTGGTTCTCATTTGTTATCAACCAGAAGACTAAAGTTAATTTTAAAGGAAATTAATAGGGGGCGAGTCTATTACCATCAACCGGGAACAAATCCAGACCCCTGGCTGCTATTTTTATCGTACCCAAGTACAAAAAATTAAAACGTAGCCAGTATGGCCCCACTGCTGTGCACAAGTTTCCCTCTATTTTTCCACACACTTTTGCTCCAGAGAGATGGACTCAATTTTTATCACACAAATCAAACCAACCTATTTATCTTATTTTTAGTGTTCCAATTCTGGAGAAAGGCCTCCCCCTCCCTTTATAACACAGTTCAGCTAAATAGGTACGGGCATTTAAAAAGGCAATCATATTAGCATTATTATGACTTAATACATTATGTAAATACACTCAGCACAAAGGCCTGATCAACGTGACAGCTGTCAAAAGTGTCAAATAGATTGATGGTCAAATATTTTGTTCAAAGTATGAAGTAAGTACCGCTACGTACTTTTAACTACTGTTGATTACATAATGTAACACGGAAAGAGAGGTAAGCTTTTGTTAAACAAACTACAAACAATTTTCAGAACTGACAGCAAGTTGATGTTTAAGTAAATAAACATCATTAAACATAATGCACTTATTTTTTGTCTAATAAGGAACTCTGAAATAGACCCTTGGCCACGGGACTCGTATAGATCAGAAAATTTAAAATATATTTTCGATGTTCTCTCATCATGCCACACCTCCTCAGCCAACCACTTTTCGCCCCGATTATGCTTTCCCAAAAACCCTCTGGGCTACCATATGTAAATAAACTCAATAAAACATAATTATATTATAATATATTGCGGACGAAGTCGCGGGCGAACTGCTAGAACCTAATAAAGCTACCCACCTAATTAACGTAATTTCAAATAAATCACTATAATAAAATGCCTCCTCAAGTACACCTCTAAACAAGTGCACATCACTATTATCCAACAGTATTAAATCAAAGACTCAATAAGTTATTCTAGCTTAAACGAAAATCTTCTATTTTCGATTTTGTTCAGTTCAGTCGTACCTTCAAACCCAATAAAACCTCTCTACCTAATTGACTGGGCATCAGAGAGATGTTCCTAAAATTATCTTCCAACTGCACTTAGTTGAGCTTATTTCTGTTTAGATTAAGCGAGAATTCACTGCAATTTCCAAATTATCTCGTCAAGCTATTACCAAAGCAGTTTAGGATGTACAACTACATGAATGTGCACTTTAAAACCTTTTTACTCGTAATTAAATCAACCTACTCGTATCTGTCTAGCGTTTTCACGTTGGGTGCTTTTTACGTTGCGTCGGCTTCTAGTGTGAATACCAGTATTTTACATAATCCGTCTGCCTCTCTGACCACGACGCAGTTACTTGGTAACACGATACCCCTAGGATAAGGATAAGATGAGACTGCTTGTCAGGCAGAGGGATTTAATGCATAACTAGTTAGTGCGAATTAAAAGATTTTAAAGCTATGTCTGGGTTGAATCGAGCCCTGACTATTCCTGGCTTTGTCGAAACGGAATGTTTGGTGAATTAAAACAGTACAAAGTTGCTTTTATTAGTACGGGAATTATTATCTAAGTGGTGGCCGTCGCGACCGGGTTAGTTTTCAGCGTCAATTTTAGTGCTATTACTTTAAATGTACCTAGATTGTAATGTTAGCTGTAAAATTTTGTATTCGTTCTTTAGGTTTTACATGTAAATTGTAGGGTTTACCAACTTGTTGGTATTATAGTTGTTTAAAAAGAAACCGGTCAAGTGAGTGTCGGATCATGCACAATGATGGGTTCCGTAGCTCGGATGAATTTATCGCAAGAACAAACCTAACATTACATTTGAAAAACATATTCTCCCATGCATCGAATTACTTCACGGGAAATTCAAGTTTGTAATCGCATTTTTTTATAAATGTGATATAATAACACTAAAAATTAACGGTTTTAAGACTTTTTCATTTACTTGTGTTGTGAGACCTTGCTTCTTGCCTTTTATGATTCTAGGCAATGGGAAGTAACCTACAGATTTTGATTTTTTGCGAGTATCAAAATTTGTCAGTGGCAGCACGGAGTCTGGATTTGTGCCCAGTTTATGGCAATAGGCTCACCCCCTTACATGCACTTAAGCATAACGGCGAAAAGTGGGTGTACTATAGGTACACCTCTGCCTAACCCTTCTGGAATTACAGGCGTGATGTAATGTATATATGTCTCAAAATAAAAACATATTTCATGAATGGCCGTATTTTTTAATTGCGTTGACTTAGTAGCTTGATTTTTTTTTGTAGCGCCAAGGGATCGTAGTTTTATTTATTTCATAATTCCACTGACTTGATTTCCACGCATTCCTGAAAAAAGGGTCTTGACAGACGAATGGGTGTACAACGAAGTGATCTCTTAGTGGTTCCGTTTTGCCTTTTGGAATACGGAATCCTAAAAATAAAAATAAAACACAAGTGATTCCAAGAAAACCACTACCACGTGAGAAATTACTTTTATTCCGGAAGTAGGTGTCTTTGGTTTAGTATTTCGGTTTTTCTCAACCGACTTTCGAAACTCCTCCTTTTTTGAAGTTGGTTATAAACGATTTTCGTGTTCCTAACGCAAACGTTTGGTACATGCAAGATTAAAAACTGAAAAACAAAAACAACATGAGGGCAAAGAAAATCCATACGAAAAGATTTTAGGTAATAAAAACCCACGCTTACGACAAACAATGCACCTGGGTCTGTTTGCTTTAAGCGTAAGTTAATTAAATTAGTGATCACAATAGCACCGCGGGTGCTCCTTCTCGCTCACTTCATTTCTTCCATCTAGCCCGAGGGACAAAATTACAATAAAAAAAAAACACAGTGCCTGCTTTTGTGTTGAAAATACTAAAATATTTGTTTAACGAAATATTAAAATGAAAAACACTTTTCCCGGCTCTTTAATAAAATGGTCGTTCGTTTCTTTGGCCCATCTTTAATTGTAATTTAATCAAGTTGGTACATATTGTGACTAATTTCTATGGGAAAACTATGAGGGCGTAGGAGGGAAACAGCGTTATACTTCATTATTATGTTTATAATGTGCCTATTCTTTGCTCCTTCTTTTTCGTGTTCTTTCTCAAACACGTCATTCGCCTCCTCCTCATCATTGACAGTGCTGTACACTTGACAGCTGCGTTTGTCATCATCAACATCGTCATCTCTGCCTTCTGCTCTTCAATTTGATGGTGATCCTGTCTTCAGCTAGAAATAAATTTGCATTCCCAACATTTTGCTGTCCGCACTTTTCAGATATACAGTGGAATCCGTTTATAATGACATCGAAGGGAGTTAACAAATACGTCATATTAAGCGGACGTCATATAAAGCATTTTGTATAAAATAAACAATCTCCTGTTTTTGTTAGTAAGTATGTATTTATTTAAATCGAGAGAAACAAAATAGAGATAAATCAAAATAAAATTCCACGTAGTACATTATGTAAATTTCTTTTTTAAATTTTTACTTATGAAATCAGTTATGCTTGTTTGCTTTCATGTTTTCCCTATATTGTAATAACAGTCTCTAATACTATTGTGTAAAGAAGACATCGCCATCGTCAAATTATCATTTTAAATATGTATTGCTATATTTCATATTTCATAAATCACTAACAATCAATGCGTGACCTTCAACTATCAGTTATCCACTGAGACTAAAAACAAAAACATGCACGCGCCGAACGTCGTCGGGTATCACGTGACTCTCCCGAACACTGCCGAAGGTGTTAGGAATCATGTTGGTCACTATAACCGGACACAATTTATTAAAAATGGGTCACAATAAGCGACATGTCACTTTATGCGAAGTTATTATATCCGACTTTGTAATAAATAATTTTCTATGAAAACCAAACTTCGCTGTGTAATTACGACATAATAAGCGGTTGGTCATTAAATGCGGATACTAAACGGATACATAATAAACGGATTACACTGTATTAACGTATGCAAACTCTTCTTCTTGCACCCTATAAGCTGCTTTAACTTCGTTACTCAGCTCTTAGCTGAGAGCAGTGGTGGCCCAGTGGTAACGGCCGTGACTTACGAGTTGTAGGTCGTGAGTTCGAACCCAGGCAGGCACTTCACTTTGTGTAAATAATTTCATCATCACTGCTCTCAAAACGGTGAAGGAAAACATCGTGAGGAAACCGGTATGTCCTAGAACCATTAAATCGAAGACATGTGACATCTACCAATCCGCACTGAGCCCGCGTGGTGGATTACGGCTCACTCTCATAGAGAGGAGGCCTGTGTCCTAGCAGTGGGAACGTTATAGGCTGATAATGGTAGCTGTTCACACGTTGACGAAAAAGTCATACCTTACTGATATGCATAATTATAAAATAAAGGGACTATTTAGGGCTCAATCGCTCTCTCGCCACTCATTATAGTCGGCAGCTGGTTTAAACTCTTCTATAAAATTCTCTACGCATACGCTGTTGGCATTAAACTGCTGAGCAATCTCGCTCTTTTTAAAAAGCCACTTAGCTTTGTTCTCCACTCTTCTTGGCGTGCAATAGGCCTCGCCTTATCGTTCGAAGCGTTCTTAATCCTACTATGTATACTTTTAAATCTTTTAATTAAACTTGTGCATACCCCTATGCACAAGTTTAATTAAAAGATTAAAAATGGCACTCAACCAATCGCTCAGAGAAAAGCTTGCCAAGTGTCAAAGAGTAATGGAGAGAGGCATGGTAGGCTCAAAGAGACAGGATAGAATAGGAAACACAAATCACCGGTCCAAACTGCCGGGGTCGCGGGTTGTTCGAAAAAGATACCGTGACCCTGGCACAGGCAACTGAAGGAACACGGGTGGGTTTTAGTCAGTAAAAGTCTAACAGGGCGTGTTAAACCACTGCTCTACCCAGAGCGGGAAAGTTTTTTGAAAATTTCTAATACAAAAAAAAAAAGTTCTCCGGTCCAAAACAAAACTGACCGACATTCTAACAAGAATATACGACCAAAAGGTGGACAGCAGTGACAGAATAGTATCCAAGGGATGGTAAAAGAAATCGGAGGAGGAAATAAAGCTGACAGCGAGTCCAAACTGGAGGAGGGTACCTCGCGACAGACGACAATAGAAATTGTTAGCCTATGCCATGCGGCACACGGAAATTGGAGAAATTTTGTGATTTTTAAAAATTGGCCGACTCAGCACACGCTCTAATTTTCTAAAGGAATCTTAGGCGCTTCCACCACTACGGTCTACGGACGATGGGGGCGAATTGGAGAAACGACGTTATACTTAATTATTACATTGTTTCCTTCCACGCCCCCTGTAGTTACTATAGTACTACCGTACCTACATTGAAAGGCACTTTAAATCGTACGGTTTTTTACAAAAAAAGCTACACGAAACGAAGTACTCGTAAACTACAACGCTGGAACCATTTATGTATTTTTTTGTGTTATGTTATTTGTGGGCAAAATTTTTACATTTGACAAAACAGCGGCGACCACAAGCAACCAGCAAGTGCGAAATGTTAAAGCTCCAGTCAGCAAGATAATAATAGCGCCACGGATCAATAAATTGGCGAAATTAATTAGTAAAAAAAGGAATATATTGTTATTTATATATCATTATCTCATAATCTGGGAACGTTAAGTGTATAATTCATTATTTTTTTGTGTTAATTGGCAGAAATTGTTATGGAACTGGCTCTCGATTCAATCAGAAGGGCACTACTTATGCCGTCTTCGAACAGACTTACAATGACCTGGAATCGTCAATATCTAGCGAAGTAATCCGTTACTAACTATAACTGACCCGACAGATGTTTTCCTGTCCAAATTTCAATAATTCATAAAAAAATCTCAAAACCTGAACTTTTTTTGCTAAATTTTCCGACTCTCCCGGTTTTTTTTTAAAGTTGCCGGAAAACTCAGCGTATTTCCGTTCCGCAAAAATCTGATTCGGACTATAAAGGTACATTTTAAAATATGAATCATCCAAATGTACTCTCGCGTTTTGAAGTGATGCGCTTATCAACGAACAGTGTTTCGTTTTTATTACATAGAAGATTTAACTTGACCGTTGTTCGAAGATGATTCAATTTGAGATAGGCGTTTTCGCCAGTTATTTTCGTCTCTTTCTTTCCAAGATCCTCCCCTTTTGGCACGCAAGGGTGAAAGGGGAAGGAACCCGGCACCCCATTTTTAGACCTCATTAGAGTATTTTTTCCAGCCGCGTATGGTTGCGTTTGTTTTTTTACAAAATATCTCGTCTGTAGCGTCAGTATTGACGTGTAAAAGTGTAAAAGTTTCATACCTAGTTATAGAAATTATAGAATTTATTGTAATAAGTTTTAACCAGTTATTAGTGTTTAAATAAGACACCATAAATTACATTATGAATCGTAATAAGTTATAAGTCGTCAAAATCGTAATCAGTGTAGTAATAAGAAACTGCAAATAAAATCATTAATCATAATAAGTTATAACCGGATATCAGTGTAGTAATAAGAAACTATAAATAAATCATTTATCGTAACAATTTATAACCGGATAACAGTGTAGTTATAAGAAACTATGAATCATTAATCGCAATAAGTTATAACCGAATATCAGTGTAGTAATAAGAAACCATAAATTAAATAACGTATCGTAATAAGTTATAACAGGATATCAGTGTAGTAATATGAAACTATAGATAAAGACAACAAAAAAACACGTAAGTTATTACTAATCATTCAAACCAAGTGATGCTAGTGTAGTTTTGCTTTGTCGGCTTGTTTGGCGTCATAAGGTATTAAATGTACTCAGTAAGGGCAAATTTCACAAATGAATCTGTCGCGATCACACTTTGAAACTATGACACTGGGGTTCAGAAGCCTTACAAACACTTACCCTTTGTAAAAGTACAAAAACTTATATACATTCATAAAAACCATTTTTCAATCTCCTGTAACACATTGGATTTTAACGTAAACAGCGGAAATCACTGGCTCTGCTGTTAAATCCTGTAAAAGCGTTCTCATGCCTGCAACCTTCCATTAATAAGTTAATATTCAAAACGTGTATAATAACTATTGGATCGAAAAAAAAACCTAGAGATGACACAAAATCGCTATTAAAAACAATGTACCTTGAATAGATTCCATCATGAATTAATTTAAACGTTGTATCAAAAGATAAGGCTTATTGTTTGTAGGGCATGTTGAGAACATATTTTATAATTTCGTTATTATTTTTAAAATACATACAAAATCTAGCAGTTCAAGCGCTCGCACCGGCCGGCCAGTGCCCGCCGAGACCACAAGACATACCGCACAACTAGTGGACCTTGAAAATAATATACTTATTAGTTCTTATACACACAAACCTTCCGAAACAAATTATCTAAATTATGATGAAAACCGTCAAAGTCTGCGGTGTAGTTTAGAAGAACAACGCGGTCACACAAACAGCACGGAAAGTTATTAAATATGGTTGAAGGCCAGAACATCAAGCAAGAACCAGTTGAACCATCATCAGAACCGTCATCAACACCTTCACCAGGACCATCGACAGAACCATCAGGTAGCATGCAGCCACCCATAAAAAAGGGATGTACATGTCCTGGAGGACGACATGTTGGAAGGGACCCAGCAGACCAGACGAATAATGAAGAGGTAGGTGATTTTTTTCGCGATAATGAGCGTCAAGTTAAATCTACTGATCCCTTTAACTTGTGATAGATTCAGTGTCCACCGCCTTGCAGTGTGTGTACGTAAACATAAAGTATAACGATAAGGGTATGTCTATCCAAAACGTGTGAAGGTCACAATTGGTATGGAATCTCTATGCAAGGTTTCAGCTTAAAATTAATTACTAAAAGAATTCATTCCAAACTTTTCATTCAAATCACAACAAACGTGTCACCGCACTACGAGGGTTATTTTTTTTCACATGTCTAGCTACTTTCACTCACTTGCTTTGAGTTAAATCGACGGGATCAAACAAGCCAACAATGCGGGGAAGCGTGAGCGTTTTTAAGCTTCATGAACTGAAATTAATCATAATTATGTTCCTTCACATGTAGATATTGGATTAAAAAACCCTTGCTGGAGAAATTATTTATTAACAATTTTCAAAAATCATTTACGTATTTTGAAACCAGTTCTCTCAAATTTCACTGTGGCATTAAGCATAAAATTAGGTCAAATACATCTTAATATAATTAGATATACAACGAGGTACAAGAAAATATTTAGAGGTGCCGATGAAACGGTCGGTAATGCTGGCGAAGGTCCACATTGTCGAAATATTTTTAAATTGTGTTATAATTTAATTAATTAACTGGTTTATGACATCCCTTTAATTGTTTCTCCCAGCGATCCATCACACGTTAGCCACCCATTTCGTCTTGACCAGGTCACACGTCACGGAGCGGCTTTTGAGTTTTTCACTTCACTTGTCTTTAATTTCAACTCTTTGCAACCCACAAATTGCTGGTTAAATTAGTAAACATTTTTAAGTAAGGCAGGTTTCAAAATCTTTACGTAAAAAATCTGGTTAAAAATAAACCACCGAAAAGGAACTTGTAGCCTGCCTACCTGATTGTCTAATAGTTATAAACTGTGCACAGTAAAAAAAACTACTTCAAACTACAACTACTAGTGCTACAACTTTATTTTATATGGTGTTCCATATAAAAGTAATAACTTTATGATCGAATTGATTCAGAGCATTATATTCAAAGTAATAACTCTGACACTTGACCTATTTTTAGATAAAATACTGATTCTTCTGATCACAGGGTTGAAGATTGCTGACTAATTTAAAGAGAAATAATTTAGACCCAGGTTATTAGACTAATAGAGCTATTGAATTGTTAAAATCGTAGAGATTCGATTAGGACCCATAAGCTGATAATTTCACACTTATTTTGCGTCAAGAACTTAAGATTTTGCGTCCAGACCCCTCCTTCAAAGGTATAAATAATTTAAAAAGACGGGTAGTAATCGCACTCGACGCTGCTTTAAGCCCTAATTAATTAGTTCTCATCAATTAGCAAAATCGTCTGTCTCGAGAGAAGATTATTCTTGTCGGTACTACTTACGGACGCATTAAAACGTTGTGCAATTATTATATATTTTATATTAGGTATTCTATCCTGCTGCAATACCATCTTTTATAGAGAAAGATCTTAATAATAAGACCATTAATGTGCCATGTATTAAGAAAATAAAAATGTATCTATTACTCTTTTTAAGAGAAAAAGAGTCAAATTTATTATATTTAAGTGAATCAGGAGTATTATTAATAAATTAAATTATGACACCGAAATGTCACATTAACTGTAATTATTTGTATCCATCGAGTAGGTGGATACAAATATATAATCCATCAAGCTGAAGACAGGGCGCTATGGCGCTCATTAGGGGAGGCCTATGTCCAGCAGTGGACGAATATAGGCTGATGATGATGATGATCTAGTTGGTGGAAACCTTGTGTTGTACCGTCAAATGTGGTAACACGACCAAACTGAAAATTTCCCCCTTCATGTTCGCTAATCATTTCATTCAAATACCTTGAAAGTGGCGTTCTAGAAAAAAATACAGAACGTAGGTCTGTCTAGTATATTCCACTTTGGCGTCTTGACCTATTTATTAGTTTTAATAGCTTTTTCCTTTATATTTTCTATTTGGATAAATTGAGTTAAGTAAGCAAACAAAAAGGTATAATATATCTGCATACATCATTAATTTGTTATCGTAAGGATATCGTATGTCCTTGCAGTACGTAATACTCTGCAAATAATTGCGAAGTGATTGGGTAACTAATGACAAACAAGCTTTCACAATTATATGATTATCTAGCTTTTAGACCCGTCTTCGTTTGCATTTACTTAGGTCTATTATTTGATGAGTCACTTTGAAGGCGAAAGCAATTATTAAATCAATCTGAAGGTGTTAGGAAAGAGTGAGTGCATTCCAGTTGTAGTACCGTGCCAATTTTAAACACCAATGGAACGTCCGTAAGGCGTTGATAACATAATATCATTTAAATTTTCTAGGTCGGTCCTCATTCTAAATAATATATATCTATAAATAAAACATCGTTGGGTTAGTTACACTCAAGTACGGCTGGACTGATTTTTATGATCTTTTATTAATTGGAGTTGGATATTGAACATAATATTCTAAGTTTGCAGCATTGGTGGCCCAGTGGTAACTTCCGCGAGTTTCGAGTTGCAAGGCGCAGGTTCGAGCCCGAAGTCGCTTTACTTTGAGTAAATTATTTCATGGCTCTCAAAACGGTGAAAAGAATCAATGTGGGAAACCGGCATGTCCTTGAATAAAAAAACGAAGACGTGCGACATCTGCCAACCCACACTGGCCCGCTTGGTGGATAACGACTCACTCCCTCTCACCTAGAGGAGACCTTTTTGAACATTACAGGCTGATTATGAAATAAATAATAAATAGTTTTTATTTCGCCACCACATAAACAAACCAAGTTTTCTACAAATAAAATAACACACTCACAATAAGTCAGGTCGGCATTAATCTTCTATCTTCTATTTGTATAAATGCAGAATTTCGTTGGTTAGCGCATCACTTGAGAATGGCTGGACCTGGATTTGGCTATTTTTGTTTTTTTATATGTTCGTAAAAGTCCGAAATAGGTTTTTAGGGAAATAAATTTTGCAAATCGAATTAAAAACAGAACGTCCGTTCCTTATAAGGGATTTTGAGCTAATTGTCAGCAAATTAGTTATAATGACATAAACCAGGTGGGAGAAGTGTTGTTCTCCTGGCTTGGTAATAACATGTGTCCTTTACGTCACAGTGTAAAACTCGGTACAAATTAAAATATATTAAGTGACGATTTCACCAATATTACTGAACGCGTTCAGCACAACTGAAACGCGTTCAAGATCTGTCACTGCCAATATTCTATAGAAAATAATGACACTGACAGATCTTAAACGTAGTTTATGTACTGATCGCGTTCAGTTTCATTGGGAAATCACACCTAAGATACATTTCTAAACGATATTTTAGAAGTGTGTGTGTGTTTGTTTATTCTTCTATGTGTGCGTGTGCTTGTTTTCGAGTTCTAATGCGGCTCATCAATACAGACGTCCTGTTATACCTTTTTTATTAAAGGTTCTACTACAAATTTTAGAATCGGCCCTAGTATTTCGGCTTATTTTCTAATAAATATTGGTATTACTTGCGTTAAAATATGAGACATGTCTCCTCAGTCCATACGGACACGATGTTATTTATCAGAATCTACTCATCACACTTTTCAAGTCAAGTAAATATTTTCCTCAAGGAATAACTACTAAAAATCCTATTTTAAATATGGAGGTTTACTGTGTATTTCACCTTCAAATACGCCACAGAACTGAATAATATTTAGTTTCCACAACTCAATACGGTATTGTTTCCTAGCGAACTAATAATACCTTAAGTCCCATAAATGTACCATGTTTGATGTTTTAATGCCCATTCGGTGTTGCGCCTTAACCCACAGTGTGTGACAGCATTTATTAGTGCACGTAGACACGGTCAGTTGATCCTTCAGACCCATCTGATCTGTACCAAGTTCGATCATCTATAGGACAGTTGAAACGAATACTAACGGGATACATACCTGTATCCCCCGAAGAGTTCGACAAATGTGTACATATAGTAAATCTACATTTCGCCAGTTCAATAAATGTATTTTCTTGTAGCATTTAACACTATACCCCAACAAAAAAAATGAATGTTCTTCTGACCTAGACTAGAGTCAAGGGCAAACATATCACAAATAAAAAAAAAGGTAATGTGAAAAATTATTGATCTATTTTATCATTATTTCCAGTATTAAAGTTATGACTATCACTTACTGTATTATAAAGAGGTAGATTTTTCTTACATCCTACTAATATTATAAACGCGAAAGTTTGTGAGTATGGTTGGATGTTTGTTACTCTTTCACACAAAAATTACTCAACGGATTTGGATGAAATTTGGCAAACAGATAGTTTATAACCTGGATTAACACATAGAGTACTTTTTATTCCAATACTCCAACGGGCTCAAGATTTATGTGGGTGAAACCGCGGGGAGCAGCTAGTACATAATATTTTCATAAATGTATTGCCAAGGTACCGTCATAATATTTATCTTTTTAAATAGTTCTCTATGTGCCGTTTTCATCATTGAAACTGAACGCGATCAGAGGTGTCAGTGTCAATATTCCGTATGTAGGTATCACATTCTTCTGAATTTGACTGAGCAGGCAGATGTTTAAAACTTGAGACATTATTGCATTTTAACAAGTGACACATCTATAAAACCCCAAATACGGAGGGTATTTCACAAATGATCGCATATTGCCGTCATCTAGACGACATAACATATTAATGTATGGATTATGAAATCAGATATTATTGCCGAGCTGGCCATAGTAATATATTTATGCTTACTTTCCTGTTTCAATAATCCATCCTGTATAACTACTTCAGCTTTAAAATAGCAACAATTATCATAGAGTATCATGCACTACAAAATAACGAGACTTCTATTAACCACCATTCATGTGGATTAATTCTCCATTCTTGAAATCTTCTGAGCTCCCTATTGAAGTAAGCATAGCATACCTTGCAATATTATTTTCTACGAGATTTTACTGGGAAACGTAATCCTCTTACTATAACTGGAAGAAACTCTTCATTTCAACAAACGAGTGCATGTTAAATCTTTAATGAGTGGGTATTACTTCCCTATTTCTGCTAAATTAGCAAAGAGGCTTGTAACAAAATGAAATAGCAAGGAAAGGTTTTCATAATTTAACAATAGGGAAATGATAATAAAAACCAATCCACTATGGCTACCCAAACCCATAGCCGAATATGTTTAGTTTTTTGCTTATCAGTCATCATTATCATCTTCATGTCTTTGACCCATGTTTTTCTTTTATTTTTCCCTGTCAACCGTCACGTTATCATTCATTCTCTTCAATCATTCACTCTTCTTCACTGAATCAAGAAAAATATTGTAAGGAAATCTGTAGTCACTCAGACAGTCGTAATGGTTATTAACGCGTGTATGTCAAATCAAATCATTTATTTCCTTGGAAACATGGGTGGTATGAGTACATGGAGGTTTTTAAAATAAAGTAGTCATATTTTATCTAGACATGGGGATGCAAAGGTTTTACAATTACAAATACAAAATCAAAAATAAGTGGCAGATCATAGAAATTACAAAAAACAAAAATCTGCGTAGTCACAGTAATCAAAAACAAAACCGAAAAAAGCCTTTCTTATGTGAAACGGATATAAAAAGTAAGGCTTCGGTATAATTATGTAGGATTGGAATTCAAGTGGTGATGAAAATAGACTCATAACATGTTCTGTGGCAGACTTAATTACATTTGGATCAGTCTGATTAACTTCATCCCAACTGTATGTAAGGGTCGTTTTCCAGTCTTACCGGTACCCAGTTACTGGGTAACACGACGTGTCGGCCCGTGTGGCTGTTGCCCTCTTCATTACTTTGCCCCGTCGAATTTTCCACCTGATTGGTTCACCTTCCTTTCTGTAAGCTCACACAGGGTTGTATCGATACTGATAAGTCTACAAAACTTGGTCAGTTGGCACATCAGAGCCATTCATCAAGTTGACGACAACAGCGCGACAGCAATTATCCGGTTTCTGAATTAAAAACTATTAACTTTAACGTTATTAATTAACCAATTATAACACGTGACGCGCGCTTGACAAATCCGTTGTCCCGGTGGACAGACGTCTTTAACGAACGTACAACTCTGTCAAGAAAGTACCGGGAAAAGATTAATAATACACAAAATGTTAGTTATTCATCAAAATTTAATTTATCGCCCTCAAAGTATGCCCCTTCAGAAACGATACACTTACGCCAACTAATAATCCAATATTCATAACATTTTTAAACGCTATTTCCGTAATTGAGTTTATGTCTTCTAACGAATGAAAACGGGTGCCACGAAGTGGTAATTTAAGTTTAGGGAAAAGAAATAGGTCGGCTGGAGACATATCTGGTGCATAAGGTGCTTGCTCAGTGGTGGTTGTTGAGATTTTGGTCAAAAATTCGTTCACATTGATGGCCTTGTGCGTAAGCGTATTTTCGAGTTGCAAAATTCAAGAACTTTCCTTTCACAAATCTGGCTTTTTTGTCGAATTTGCTCTCTTAAACACCCCACAGCGTTCAAACAATATTCTTTATTTTCCGTTTGATCTTCCGGTAAGAATTCCGAGTGCCGATTACCGAGTTGCGTGTGCGTTTCATGAATGTTGGGTCGGAATTGCCTCGTCCTAGCATGTCCTCAGCCACTCTGCGATAGAGTTTTTGGAGAAAATTTAGGTCTTTTGATCATTTAAAATGGTACGGATCGAGTCGTAAGACACAGAAAGTTCAGCGGCTATCTCTCTCAAACTTGATTGAGGATTTTCAGTCACAATTTGCCTCACTTTTGATATGTTAACTTTAGTTGAAGACGTTGTTGGCCTATCAGAGCGAGGCAAATCTTCCATCATATCTCAACCACTTTTGAACGCTTTGTACCACTCATAAGTAAAGGTAAGATAAAGACGATTCACCGAAAGCCTTCTGCAACATTTTCTAGTGACTCCGAACACGAAATTCATGTTTGTGGCCATTATGAAATTCTAGATATAGTCTAACTAAAACAACACTGTACCTAATCTAAATAACAGATGCAACTCAAACTTCGTGCCAAAATGAAAAACAGTTGTGCCAACCTAACAAAAAAAATTGAACCATTAACAAATCATTCATTCCCGATACTTTTTTGACAGAATGTACATGAGCCGGAAATTACGACACAGGTTAACCTCTTACCTCATGGGATAAACGATTGTCTCCATTAAATAATCACCTTTCACATAAAGTTAAGGGTCATAGGCCAACTTAGACGTGTTACCGACTGGTTTCCAAAGGAAATCCTGCTTTTACACAACCGCTGACCCTCTTTAAATGCCAGTGTGATGTTAAACCAGGAAGGAGTAATCTTCAAGTGAAAGTTCCATCTAAATTGGTGAGGCAGTTTTCTAGATTCCGTCGATCATTTGAATTGATACGACTGTTTATTATACATAACATAACATCACGCCTGTAACCCCAGATCGGTTAGGCAGAGGAATTTGTACATCATAGTATGAGTACACCCACATTTCGCCAGGCTCGCCCCCTATTACATGGGACTTAAACATATTAGGCCTATTGCCATCAACCGGGCACAAATCCGTACTCCGGGCTGCTACTGAGAAATTGATTGTTCATTAGAAAGCAGTGTTTAAGTAATAAGGAAAGGATTCCGATATTTCATCTTCTATATAAATGGTTTTCCAATGGGAGGTGTTATTTTGAATATCCCGCTATTTCGGTAGATGTCACTTTTGAAGCTGTAATTTTTTGACATTTGACAAGTAGAAACTACGCCATTAATAAAAATGGTGCGATACACGCTTCAACAATGAATTGAAATTAATAAAATTCACTATTAAAATGTTGAAAATTTGGCAGAGACGGTTCGTAAAAATCGAACATTTTAGGGGCGTCGTGAAGCACCTTGTCGGACCGCAATACAGAAATTGGTGGAAAAATTCGAGCTGTTGGGACAACTTAGTGATGTGTAGAATAAAACCCGTGGACGTCGCTCAAGAACAGCCGAGAATATTGCTGCTGAAGCCGAAAGTGTTGAAGAAACCCCAGTTTTGTCCATTCCTCGTCGTTCTTTGAATTAGGCATTACACAACGTCATTACACCGCATTTTGCATAAAGATTTGGGTCTTGAGGCTTGAAAAGTTCAGTTAACACAAGATCTCAATCCGGCCGATCATCAACAACGTCGTGTCTTTGCTGATTAGGTCGTTGAAATGCATGAAAATGATCCGGAATTCCATCGAAAAATCATCTTGAGTGATGAGGCCCATTTCCACCGCAAAATTGTCGCATCTGGGGCTCGGAAAACCCAAGAGTTATAGTTGAAAAGCCTCTCTATCCTCAACGTGTGACTGTTTGGTGCGGTTTATGGTCCGGCGGAGTCATTAGACCTTACTTTTTCGAAAATGAGTCTGGAGCAACAGTTACGGTGAATGGATTGCGCTATCGAGAGATGATTAATGATTTTTTATGACCGGAATTGGATGGTATTGATCTGGACAACGTTTACTTTCCACAAGACCTCGCTACGTGCCACACAAGCACCGAAACCATTGATCTTTTACGGGAAAAGTTTCCGGAACCGTGTTATGTCTCGAAGAGGTGATCACAATTGGCCACCGAGATCTTGTGATTTAACACCTTGCGACTTCTTCTTTTGGGGCCACGTGACAGAGAAGGTCTACGCCAACAGCCCAGCGGCGATTCAATACCTCAAAGATGGAATTCGTGAGGCTATCGAGGTCATAGGGCAGCAACTTTGCGATTTGGTTATGGAAAATTTCATGAAAAGGTTATGGTCCTGTAAGCGTGGTCGTGGTGGTTATTTGTCTGATGTTTATAATGAAAAAAACATCCGATAATTTATATTAAAAATGTTATTTTTCTTTGAATACCAAAATGACACCTCGAATTGGAAAACCCTGTACATATTTTAAATATACATGGCCTACTCTGAAAGTTTTGCGAAAAAAATGGTCTATGGTTTAAATGGTCTTGGGGTATTTTTTATTAAAAACCTTGGAGAGGTTTTTAATAAAAAAATACCCCAAGACCGTCTGAACGAGTTTTCGAACATTTTTTCTAGTCCGCCGTAGACACCATGGACATACGGGCAACGAAAATGGTATCCCTTTGAGCAGATTTTTTATTATTCGGGAATAAAAAGAAGTCACACGGTGCTAGATCAGGGCTGTAAGGAGTTTGACCGGCGTGCTGTCCAGGAAGTTCCTCGTTTTGAGCGCGGTGTGCGAAGGCGCGTTGTCGTGATGGAGCAGTGGCCCGCGGAGCCCTGTGTTTGGTCGCTCGTTGCTCAAAACAGAGAAAACTTCTGGCAAAGATTTGGTAGTATGCCATTCAGCGTTGATGCTGCTTTGGTTTCGTAAAGGAATTGTCACCAAGTAGCCAGTCAAATTCAAAAAGCTCGCGATCAAAATCTTCCCCTCGCTTTTAGATCGCTTCAATTGGTAGACGTTGATTCGTTTTGAAAGACCCAAACCGTCGACTGGCGCTTCGTTTCTGGATCGTATTAATAAAACCAAAAGACTCATCACCCTTCGCCTCCTCCTTCACCATGATACCGCTTCAGCACACTCCGCTAGACGAGCAATCGATTTATTGAGTGCGGCAGATGCAGCCGGGCGCCTTGATTATTATTTGTCGCATTGACATTATAATCAATATTCTAGTGATTGGTTGGGTATTGAATTTCTGACTGTTTTAAACTTAGAAACATGATTAGACAATAAATAAATCCCATCAATGGTTGATTGAAAAACATTCTTTGTCACCCATTTTTTAAAATAATCGGAACGGAACAATTCTTCTTTTAGTTTGTGGTAGATGTAGTGTGAGTGGATGAGGGATAACTTTAATTTAATTAATGGTTTTACTTAATTTTTATAATGTTACCAAGGGGTGTTGCTACCCAGTGAATGGATTGTTTAGGTAAAATTGGCAGTCGGTCCATGTAAATACTAGGCCCTATGTTATATATATATATATATAGGCCACATTTGGTTTGATTCAAAGTCAACCCCAACAGGTTAAGGGGCGATTTCACCAATGAAACCGAACGCGATCAGCACATAAACTGGCTTTAAGGGCTGTCAGTGGAATATTGACTCTCTTAAACGCGTTTTAGATGTGCTGATCGCTTTCAGTATCATTGGTGATATTGGCACGTAGGTATACCTATGCTTTACTTTTCTATTTATGTTTGCGATAGCCACCAGTCCCAATTTTATTTTCGAGTTTCTTCCTCTAATTGCAACCCACTAAAATACTCTGAGAGGAAAATTCTAAGACCTTCTATGTGAGTGGACCTGCACTCTCTGCGAGTTTAATTACATCGTTATATTTTGAGAAATGTATAGTACGTTCTTTCATTCAGCTGTAAGAGGCTTAAGAGAATGAGAGGGGCTTGTAAAATCTATTAAAGCAAGAAAATTCGTTATGGTGGAAATGATGAAATACGTTATGGTGGAAATGATGAAATACATTTTGGAACCCCTTTGATAGTATTTTCTACTAAAATCTGAAAGCGATGTGAGATCACCGTTGCAGCGTTTTGTGTTGAGGTGCTTCATTTTGTCACAGCGTAGGTACAAAATTTAATTTCCAGTAATTGTTTTAAAATGTCAGAATTTCCAATACCGTAGGTTCTAGCGACCCTCTTACCCTGTTAGAGCCTGGATTTGTGCCTCCGTGATGGCAATAGGCTCACCCCCTATTGCATGGGACTTAAACATAACCTGCCTGGCGAAATGTGGGTGTGCTCATACTATGAAGTACACATTACCTTGTGTACATCATGGCATTGTGTGATACTTTGTGTGTTGATGATGTTACCTAAATATAGCTCGCAGTTACGGCGTTAGTGAAAGCAATGATAGCAATCCCAATCGAGCGTCGAGTAACAGCTTCTAAAATTTTGCAACTATTTATTGAATCTTAACTGGTTATAATTGTGTAGAATGCTGTTTCGAGAAGAAGACGAATGGAAAAAGATTGCATGCAGCTGAGATGAGAATGTTGAGATGGATGAGTAGTGTGACGAAAATGATACCAAATCCAAAGACATAGTTAGGAGAACGCTGAACAGATTGATTGATCATAAATCCATGATAATATGTATAATCTATGCACGACAATACGGAGTCAAAACTCCTCCATTGTATGTTATCACCTGCCATCTTTCAGACATTTTTACTATTTATTGTCGCACGGCGCGTTGAAATAACGTCTATGCCTTGCCGCACACGGGCCACAGGCTACAGCCACAAAACGCCGCAACCTGTAGCTAGAAGCGGCTAATACGAGTAAGTAGCGGAAGTGTCCGACAAACACTTGTGGTCGGTTGTCGACTCAAGGGGTCGGTAGCCGCTACTTTTATAAACCCATTGCTAGCAGTATTATAATGGACCAAGTGTCGGTGTTTTGTGTTAGCGTTTAGGGGTTGATGGCGGCCATCGGCGCGAGTCCATATAAAATGTACAATGGCTGATATTTAGTCTACAGGTCGGTGGCGGCGTTTTATGGCTTTAGAGTTTGGCCCGCGAGCGGCAAAGCCAAGGCTCTGTAAATTTTATATGTAAAGTTCGTCGGGTATGTGTAGTTTTTAACACACCTCCTACGTTTCATCAACGCCCAAACACTTTTGACCATACTTTTGTGTCATGTCCCCCTTAGTTACGTGCTGCCGAAACATATGAACATTGAGGTAAAACGCTCAGTTGTATGTTGCGCAGTGAGAGAAAAAATCATGTCCCATCTGATAAAAATCACATCATCATGAATCAAAAAAATGAGAAAAAAAATACTCTCGCGTGCCATTCATACTAAAGCGCCAACAGAAATTAGTGGAACGGTAGGTACTGTAGGAACGGATGTACTATGCCAAATCGAATGACAAAAAGTCGAATATCAATTGATCGACCACTATAAATCGAACGTCTAAATACTCGAACGTTCATAATATCGAATAGTAAAAAAATCGAACATTCAATATATCGTACACTCAATACATCGAGTGTTCAAAATATCAAATGTTTGAATTGATCGAGCGTTCAACGCGTCGCATATTTATTAATATAGTGAATTATTATTATATAGAATACAAGAATCACATTATTTTAATCTTTAATTACTATCTTTTAGAGGTACATTTTAAAATTATGTGTGAATTGCAACTGTACAGAAAAACTCATCCATGTTGTTTTTATTACTTATATTTTTCAATCGCATTTTATTTATATTTTTTATTTTTTTGTGGAGTAGTTCTTCCCACTCCCGCGTATGCCTTTTCAATTGCCCCAAAAGCTTACTCCTTAATAAAAAATTCTATGGTAGCATAACAACATTGAAGGATGGCACAGTTGCTTGATAAGCATAAAGGAGACCCGCTTTGTGCTTATCAAGCATTTGGAAGATTGGAAAGACCCCACATAAAAGAGGCAAAAGGGATGATAATGCGCTTCAAAAAATATTAAGTATTACAAACAACATGGATGTAGTAGTTTCTCCGTGCAATTGCACACAGTATGAAAAATTTATAATTGTAAGCGAAGCCGGAGTGGAACTGTGGTACCAGAAATGAAAAATATCAATTAATTGAATAACATTTTACTGACAAAAAAACCGGTTTCCTTAAAACATATTTTCCTTCTTCTTTCTTTTTTGTAAAGTAGGTCGCTAAATAAAAACAGTACCTACTGACAGGTTTTCAAGTATTACCTATCATTGAAAAAAATATGACATCATCAGTGAAGAAAGATTGTTGGATCACAAGAAAAGTAACAAGATGTGTCGGACATTTTCACAAAATGATTCGCGTGTTCGCTTTAGATTGTCAATGCAGTTAAAATGTACAAAACAGGAGATCAGTAAATTATTTTATACTTGATATTTTATAAGGAGTATATCATATTTTATCATTATTATACAGCAAAATTTGCTTAATTTACTTCAGGCTAACCAATCCAGGTAGACCTCGAACCAAAGCAAACTCTTCCACATAAATTTTACAGAAAGTAAATTTGTAGTTTTCCCCTTTTCCAGACCTAGACAAATAAAACAGCAAGGGATTAATTATATTGCTAAGAGCTGTTCGACATTAAGTTGCCAAATGCTTCTAGTTCTCCAAATAAAAACTGCATGAAACAGTCGTAATTTATTTGTCGTGTCTTTTCATATTTGCAATGTTTGGAAATATTTGAGAATAATGTTCAATAAAAGAAGAGTTGACAAAATAATTCTAGAAATAAGATAAATGCATCAACTGTGTACTTCACAAAGAAGACTGGCCTAAAGCTCGGCCTGTTGAGCTACTTTAAGCAAGTTGACTACTTCGAGACGAAATTTACATAAAAAACCGGCAATATAATTATTTATAGTAATAACTGTTTCTTTGATAATCATCAAAAATTATGTTGCTTTTAACTGTAAGATCCCAAGTATGTACTAGCATACTTCTCTAATCTATTAATTGGGATTCATAATCATTCCAAAACCAAATCGAAATTCATTTATTCAAACTCAGCTGAGAAAAAGCCATTTTTGAACGTCAAAATTATATAGGTACGACAGTCCTCCAAACCCAAAAACCTTTACAACTTGCTAGTGCATTAGCTGGGAAGCACTAGAAAGTACAGCTATCTGTTATGTTAGAAGAACTTAATTCTATAGAATGGTATGCAAAGTAATTAACATTACGGTGAAACGAAAACATACAAAACGCCTGCGATTCAGATTAAAGCAATTAGTAAGACGACGATATTATTGCCTCATGTTTTTTAATTTATCTGTTACAAATAGCCGCACGCTCGGCTTTAAGGGACGTTTCCTTTCACTATCCCTCTCTGCAGCTTATATCAATTGACCACTACGCAATGGACAAATGGGATTATAATATGGCTATTATATTAGATGTTTTGTACACTTATATTATATTTGTGTAATAAATGTTTTAGTAAATAACTTGCTACATGCAAGTTGCAAATGCAAGCATTTCTTTATCAAAGTGTATTCAAATCAGAAACCCACATATATGAATGATTTGCTTCTTAGTTTTTACCTGACAGCGATAGTTTTTTTTTTCCGCATTGATATAATTTAAGATTAGTAGCGAATTAGTATCCTTTATATTATAAATACCAAAGTAATTTGTCTTTATATTAGGTTTTAACGCATAAGCAACTGAACGGTTTTCAATAAAAATTGGCAAGGAGATAGATGGCATCCTGGGGAAGGAGATAGGCTACTTTAGGTCCCGGTAGGACGTTAACAGACGCGGGCGAAGCCGCGTGCAGAAGCAAGTATCTCATAAAACTGTGTAAGTTAGGTTAGGATATTCGCTTTCTGCCGGGAGGACACGGCGTGTCACACGCTGGCAGAGTGTGCCGCTTGGGAGGAGCCGCGCCGTGCCCTCATCACCGAAGTAGGCAACGACCTGTCGCTGCCGGCCGTCGTGAACGCGATGGTCGGCGGCGCAGAGTCCTGGGACGCAGTGGTCTCCTTTTGCGAAACGATCATCTCGAAGAATGAGGCTGCGGAAAGGGAGAGAGAGATTTCGACTCTCGACCCGGCCCGCAGCAGACGCACCGGGTGTCGGAGGAGGGCGGACAACGCCCTCTTCCGGCCCCCCTAAATGGGTCCAGGGGGACATCCGTCGCCCCCCAACATCAGGACCCGAGAAGGCGGCGCGCGTCGTGTTCCGCGCGTGCCGCTCACAGACGTTGCGGAGGGAGTACACCTCACTCCCCCCGCCCGAGACGGGGCCCGCGCAAGCGGGCCGGCACCAGCCGGGGTTGCGGAAGAATTATGTGTTCCCGCGACCCGGGCGTAGGTGAGTGATGGAACACCGGGTTCGTTTTTAGTCGGTAAGAGTCCGACGGGCCCCCCCGCCATCCCCGGGGCGGGGGACACCCATGAGGATTTTCCAACCCAAAACCAAAAAAAAAAAAAGTGAGTGGATATTCGCTTTGTGGTCGCAAATTCACAATACACTTTGAACTTGTAGAAACTTGCAACTACAGGGTGGGGGGACATTCAGGGTCGCGGGAAATTCGAAAGAGATACCGTGGCCCTGGCACAGGCAACTGAACGAACACGGGTGGGTTTTATTCAGTAAAAGTCTGACACAGAGCGGTAGAAGTCATTTGATGATTTCCCACACAAAGAAAAAAACGGTGGGGGGACATCGTCGCGTAACCTGTGCGTTGTAATTTATCGTCGGCGTTTGCTGATGACATTGTTCTTGGGTCGGTGAGGATGGACCTGAATTCCAGAGCAGATTGGAGAAATGGCGACAGAAGCTGGAGAATGTTGGATTGAAAATCAGCAGAAACAAAACTGAACGATTTTGGCGGTCCCTCCAGTTCTAGAGCCATACCGCTTGATGGCGCGGTTCTCCCAGTCTGCTCCGACTTGAGGTATTTCGGTTCACTCGTGCAACGCTGTGGCAAAGTAGATCTACTTCGCTATCACTAACACAAGCACATAATTAGACCTCGATGGATGAAATGGCGGCAGGTCGTGGGAACAATCTGCGACTCCGGATCCCCTTAAACTTAGAATCAGAATCAGAATTTTATTTGCTACGAATGTAGGTACCGGTACAAGATGTTGTATATGAATTAATGAGATCGGCTACAGTCTACCTTGACGGCGTGCAAATTATTACACTAATTAAAATATTATACAAACAAAATAATGTCAACGACTAAAAAGAGAAATTATAGTGAAGTATTATATAGTCAGGTACAGGGTCAAAATTGCACTTAATTATAACAGTCATAATCAGGAAAAACTCGTATCATTTAGAAAGTCTTTCATTGAGTAATAACATTTGCCTAAAAGTAATTCAGTTAGCTTAGATTCAAAAATGTTTAAAGAATAATCCTAAAAACCATGAGGTATTTTATTATAAATGACAACAAACAAACGAAACAGCACGGCTATAGAAAAGTTTTATGACGATGGGACCTCATAATACTTTTCCATAGCAGTGCTGTTTTGTAATTACCCGAATGTAGCAAATTTTTGTATTGGGATCTCAAGGGGCCACTACGTTTTTTTATATTCGCCAGTGACGAAAATAAGTTAAGATTGGTCTTTGCAAAAATTGCCACCTCCAATATGTACAAACATGGAAAAGTCAGTATCCTCAGAGACCGAAACACCGGTTCACAGCTGTCTGTGCTTTTAAGTTTTGACATCGATCTAATACACCGTTTCTGGGCCTTAAAAATCTCCTCCCTCTCACTACAGTTACCCCAAATATTATTCCAAATCTTAGCACTGAAGCAACCAACCCATGATAGGCTAGTAGAAGTGTATCAGTGCTAACTTTGTGTGCTAGGTTATACAGTACGTAGGCTGATTTATTTAACTTCTTCTAGACGTTATCGGCATGTGGTTTCCAAGTCAAATTGTTGTCAATCAGAATGCCTAGAAATTTCACTACACAAGATGTATCCACTTTTTGATCATTATAACTAAAATGTATGTCATCAGCGCGTATCATTTGGTAATCCTTTGGTTTGGCTTAAGGGGAATATTAAACATCATATAGTTAGTTAGATCTGCTGTCTTGTATGGATCAGAATGCTGGGCCACAAAAGGGACGAATGAAAGGCATTTGCATGCAGCTGAGATAAGAATCCTAAGAGGGATGTTTGGTGTTACACTAGGATATAATAAGAAATGAGTACATCATAGGAATGAAAGAATGAAAAGCATTTGCATGCAGCTGAGATAAGAATCCTAAGAGGGATGTTTGGTGTTACACTAGGATATAATAAGAAATGAGTACATCATAGGAATGAAAGAATGAAAGACATTTGCATGCAGCTGAGATAAGAATCCTAAGAGGGAAGTTTGGTGTTACACTAGAATATAATAAGAAATGAGTACATCATAGGAATGAAAGAATGAAAGGCATTTGCATGCAGCTCAGATAAGAATCCGAAGAGGGATGTTTGGTGTTACACTAGGATATTATAAGAAATGAGTACATCATAGGAATGAAAGAATGAAAGGCATTTGCATGCAGCTGAGATAAGAATCCTAAGAGGGAAGTTTGGTGTTACACTAGAATATAATAAGAAATGAGTACATCATAGGAATGAAAGAATGAAAGGCATTTGCATGCAGCTGAGATAAGAATGCTAAGAGGGAAGTTTGGTGTTACACTAGGATATAATAAGAAATGAGTAAGTACATCATAGGAAGTCTGAAAATGGGACCGGTGACTGAAAAAAAATGTCAAATCGGTTGCCATGGGCATGTGATGTAAAGGAATCAGGAAAAGGGCAGGAGAAAAGTTTGAGTGTGAATGTCGATGGCTTTAAGAGTAGGGGAAGACCAAAGAAACGATGGATGGACCGTGTGGAAGGTGATACGGCTACAAAGAGGGTGACTATCGAGATGACGCCTAATACAATGAATTGGTCTAAGGGCAGGAGAATGATAATGATGACTTTTCATATATTTTATTAAACATTCGCAATGTGTTAAATAGTTTTTATGCGTCTAACGGCGAAGTAAGAATGTTATATATCTCCAACAGGTATCTACAAGCTTTGAGTTGGGAAAAACCCGATACATTATGATTACCCTTTTCGTCATAAATATTTATTTGTCTATTTCTGAGCTAGGCGTTGGGGACACGGTAATCAACATACAATCAAGCCGTCAACAGTTAATTTATGTTTAGTTTTTTTGTTTACAACTGCGTACGTATGTGCATGTGGTCGGATGCTCTCTCTGTTTCAGGTGCTTGAGCGGGTCAACAGCTCGACTTCGCCTTATCGTCTATGGACTTCGCCACCAGAAAATTCACCCACCTCTCCACTGCGACGTGAAGCTGACATGTCTATAACTGTGAGTTCACAATGCAATTTTACAACATTATTAACTACCTACTCTATATAAATGTATATTTAGTAGGTTAAAAATATATGCTCTGGATAAACTTCTTAAAGTAAATTAACTTACAAACTATTCAAATAAAAATATAATAACCCAACCTAACTATAATTACATAGGCCTTTGCGTAGGCACTGAAACATCAGCTAGGTGCACGGAGAAGAGCCGGCAAGAAACTCCACGGTTACTCTTTCAAGGCGAGGTGGCAGGACTTATTAACTTTCTTAAACCTATGTAAATCTAGCCAAATGTAAATTTTGCGCATTTTTATACATTAATGTAGTAAAATATGGCGTTGAAAAATCACTCCGCATCGCTTTCGATAATGTACCCAAGAGACTGCCGGTATTGCCACGTTGTAAGGCAATACTTGGCCTCTGGCCAAGATAAAAGCCAGCCGCGGGTCGCGGGAAGTGTCAAACAACCGTTTGAAGATTTCGTAGAACATACCATGAGCACTCGGACCCCACGGCCAACCCCAAACCCCGAAATGAATTAGAAGATATACCACCTCAACAATCCGAATCAGAAGAAATGGCACCTAACCATCCTGAATCTCAATCAATCAAGTATTTATTTTGTTAAACATAGGTGGTTGTGGTTGGTGGTTACAGATAATAAGACGTTTAAAATATGTGCACTATGTTTTGCCAATGTATGGCGTACAAAAATAACATAAACAATCAATTACAATTAAGGTGGCATGTTAATAGACAACATTAAAAAAGCAATTCAAATTAAAATATATCAGTTAGGCGAACAGGTCATTACAAATATATATAAATAAACACATTCAAACTTAATCAATAAAATTAAATCATAAGTTGATATACATATATATATATATATGGCAGTGTTAGGTTAAGTGTGTATGTTAATATTACTAACATAGTTGTTAAGAAATATTGTTACTAACATAATTTTTGAGTCATGTTACTTGCTAAATAAATATAAATAAATAAAATAAGTGACTTAGCAAGTCGGAATCTTTATACCTCCGTGTATCAGTGGTAAACTCAGTGATGGAGTAGTAACATCTGTCTATTAGGAATTTAAACAAAGACCTCTTAAAGGACCCCAGACCCTCTTTATTTCTAATAGCTCCTGGTATACTATTCATTAATTCATTCAGAATGGTGTGTTGGTATATTTTTCGATCAGATAATATACCTTCGATGGAGTTTAAACCTGAAGGTCTTTTCCGACTATTCCAAATACTTTATAATAAAAAATCCCAAATCGGTGTTGGCGTTTTTAGGTGATGCGCCTACCAACGAACAGCTTTCATATACTAGCTGAACCAACCGACGTCGTAGAACCTGATTCGGACAATTACGAACATTTTTAAAGTAAAAATAGCCACATCAGTCCCGTCGTTCCCGAATGATGAGCTTACCAATGAACAGCATTTAATTTTTATTATATACTAGCCAGGCATGCTTTGCAATGGCTTTTTCATTTATTTATTTTTCACCTCTTTATTCTATGTTGAGTATTTTTGTGTAACCAGCCTCAGGTCAGCTTAGGTTCTAAGTCCTACTGGCCCCCGCTGCTGGTGGAAACGTGTCCTAGGGTGTCACAAACTGTCAATAAAAATGTCATGCCCTCATACTTTGGCTACAGAGTGGGGAAGAAACTTGACTGCGTGGTCGGATGCTCTCTCTGTTTCAGCTGCTTACGCTACAAAGGCAATTATCTTTAATCATCGCGCCACCGCTACATAGACCCCTTAAAGAAGATGTCGAGGCTACAATCGTGAGTTCCCAATGCAATTTACAACATAAAATATTACTTAATACGAACTACTTTTAGTGAACATTTCGTCGGTCAAAATTTAATAAGGCGGCAATGAAAATTTACAAAATTTTTCATCAATCATTTCCATGGTATTTGAGCGTTTGAGTTATTTAGAAAAAAATTATACTTACAACTACCGCAATCGCAAGTTTTTTTTTTTGCATTTATCATCATATTGCTTCAATATGAATGATTACGTTTTGAGAAAATAATACATGCACTAAAAATGAAGTGGCTATGGCCTGGTCATGCCCTTCTGACAGTCAATAGATGAACCATTAAAACCATACAACGGAGGAAACCAGAAGGAAACAGGAAAGTTCGTAGACCAAACAAACGATGGATCGACGATATCACCAGAATAGCAGGAAAAGGATGGATTGAAATAGTAAAACACCAAACTAAATCGAAAAAACCTTCACCATGATGGGGTCCATTGATCTCAAACCCAAACTTGAAATATAAACTAATTATACTAACAACAAGATGTACGAAAACAACCATTTGACTGACTAAATTTTCACTGAAATGGGAACATTTATTTTGTTAGATGTTAATCATTTATTTTGTTAGATGTTAATCACTAAATTTTCACTGAAATGGGAACATTTATTTTGTTAGATGTTAATAACTAAATTTTCACTGAAATGGGAACATTTATTTTGTTAGATGTTAATCATTAAAATTTTTGCTTATTTTTAAACACTGCTTAAAATCTCGCTTGACAGGTTCTCAGCGTAAATTTACTTTTATTAGTGTTGACCCATTTGATGCCATAAGTTGGTCAAAATACATAGAAGACAAGTGACTAATACTATGTTCTTTATATTGAGGTTGTAGTCTCGTTTGAGAATTTCTATGTGTGACCAAATGTCTTCCTATGTTACATCCATACGTCTTTTAATTTCTCCTTCATTGGATATTGTAGTGTATGACAGTAGTTTCCCTAGATAGATGTAGTTATTTACATTTTCTAACTCTTGATTCCTTGCTTGGATCGGCCTCTTGAACCGTTTGTCGTTATTTTCGTGAATTAGCAAACGCCGAAACACTTGCTTAAGTAATAAATTGGGCTTAGAATTATTTAATTCCAAGCCCACATTAAAACTATAGAAAACACTAAAAAATTGATTTGAAATTAGTTGCCATTTATATTAAATTCATTTTTATGGTTTCTCTTGAGTCTCTTCAGTAAATCTTTACAAACATTTCTTTACCGGAGGGTCTAACATGACAAGCGCGACCACGTTCTCTAATGATTGGTCGTTTGTCTGCAATTCTGATGTCATTCGAATGCCTAATACTACCGCCAAACTCGAGCAAACTCGAAAACGCCACTACTTTGACATTTCTTTTCCTCGCAACGAGAGACCGATGTTAAAAGTTTATTTTTCTCTTTATCTGAAATCAGCTCATGAGCTTTAATCAAATTGGTTGTTTCTTCACTTGACAGTTCGCTCGCTGCGCTCATAATTTTCGACTACATAGGGGTAAGACGTAACTTGACTGCGTTCCTACCGTGGTCGGATGCTCTGTCTGTTTCAGGTGCTTGATCCAACTGTCAATGAGACTGCGCAACCACTGTTGGATGAGGTGCAGATCACCGAAATTAAGATTATATTGGATTCTGAGGATGCTGCCACTGTAAGTTCCTCATGTCATTTACGATGAACAACATCCAACATTATTTAATGTCATACGTTTAGTGAAAATTTGGTCGAGCAAACTATTTAATGGAAATAATTTCCATCGTTTTAATATACATAATTTAATATAAAAACTTTTCGTCATGGGAATCATTTCCATGGTTTCGAGTGCGTTCATTCCGATAACACCGAAATGTCGAATATAAGACGAATACAAGATGACAAAAATTAAAATTAGTGGCACATAATAAACTAACTAATCACAAATGGTAAACGGACCATGATCAAAATTGGATCGAGCGAAGGTTGATAATAGAATAATAATTAACTACCATAAAATCGATGAAAATATAAATTTAGTTAATCACCACACTTAGAAAAAAGTCTGGCGTTCATAATAATATACAGCTTGAGCTTGTGTTGATTTTTCTACTATAACCATAAACACACAAAAGGTTGCCAATCATCACCTTTGAAAAATTGAATATTCCAGATCATCCTATATTTTCCTAGCTGCTTTCACATTAACATTGGCAACATTGATCGAGAGGTGCGATTCTGAGTTTTCTACATATTTTCTTTGTATGCATTTATTTTGCTCCTAAATGTATTTCATCTACTCCTGCAACTTATCAAATCAAATTTATTTTTGCAGACAAAACTGTTCCAATGGTGTTATTAAATGTACATGTTTCAAGTGATTTCAAAATGAAAATTCGGAAGGCATTCAAAATGAATACAATCATGGTTTTTCAAAATCAAGATTGACTTAGATAGAAATAAAGTTAGATAAAAATATTTTAAGAAATTTAATTCAAAGAATGTCCTTCTTACAGTTATGATAAGTAATACAGATTAATAATTTATTTAGTATTAATTCAATGCCTAGAATTATTACAATACAAACAAATTAATTATTAAAAGATTAATGCATTATTGTTCTATTACTAGATGTCACTGTGAGGTCTTGAGTTTGGTAAAATTATAATCTAAGCAGTCGTTCAAGTTATAGTACGGCGTGCTGTTCTGGGGCGGCTGCTGCAGGTGCGGAAATCCTCAAACGGATAAAATATTCCAATCTTATTGTAAGTTATATATTTGAGCCGTTTGGGGTTGAAACACTAGGGCCATGGGGTCCGAGTAACCCACTGGGTTTAACGACACATTGCTAAGCGGTTGGTCGACTCGTTACGTGACCAGCACTGGCCTATTTTTTGGCCAAAGAATATAGCATCGCCATACAACGTGGCAATGCTGCCAGCCTTTTGGGCACATTTCCTGTTGACAGCGATGTTGACCAATTTTTCGATGCCCTATGATTCTTTATATTCATGTTTATTTTATTTATTATTTAGCTTATATATTATGTAAATTCAGATAAGAAATAAAGTACAATACAAATCACAAAAATATTATAGTTATAGTAACATTTATTAACTAAAAGGCTCTTTAGATTTTTCATAAATAAGGCAGTATTCTTTGCCCTTATTTACTTAGGTATATTATTGAAAATTACAGGAGCCACGTGAAACACACTTTTGTGCATTAAAGTGGTGCAGGAAATCTGTCACGTTGTTGCCTGTTATTATTACATCCGAAGACCTGTGCTGACCCTGGCTGGACACCATCAGGTCGTACAACCAGCGATCACAAATTGATAAGGCGAAGGTTGATTACTAATTCATAATGAAATATAATATTCATCTACGAAAGGAGAAATAAAAAATAAATTTAGTCGAAAATGTGTGAGGACAAGAAGAATGAAACAATATGTATAATGACGACTTAAAATATGAATATATACTCAAAACCTCAACTACGAGTAAAAATAACATTGAACACGACGCCTGCAGCCAGGTCAGAAGTTGCGACTTTATGAGAGGGCGGCGCCCTGCATGCACGGTGCCCCTGGCTCTGAAAAAAACCTTAACGAACCAAATTAAAGACAATTGTAATTCGACCCTGATTTTAGATTCAAAATCACCTGCATTTAACCAATCACAAATAGGCTTATGTTCACATGTGGAATCTAAATTAAGTGAAGGTGATATCAGGGGAGCAGCCAGGTTTCTGTTCAGTAGCGATGTGGTGGTGCCTAAATCCAGAAACGCTAACAGCTCTAGAGAGTAAACACCCAGCGCCTGCGGATGATCTCACCTTTCCCAATGCCTCCGACCCTCCCGACCTAAATTCAACCTTTGTAAACGTTTCGGCCGCTCAGTTGATTGCAGCCGTGAGCGTTTTCCGAAGTGGTTCCGCCGAAGACCTGGACGGCATGACTCCACAACATCTGTAGGATCTACTGAGCTCAGGCGCCGGGGAATCTGGTGAGTCGCTTTTGAAGGAGCTTGCGGCCCTGATTAACCTAATGCTCACCGGCGGTGAGAATGAGGCCGTCGTCGATGTCTTGTACGGGGCCAACCTGTGTGCCCTGCGCAAGAAGGACGGTACCTTCGTCCCATCGCCGTTGGGTGGTGCCAAAATATGCTGTAAGTGGTATAGCTAATCGCTCAGAGCCAAGTTTCAGCAGCTTGGTTTTGGATCGAAAAGGGGCTGTGAGGCTGCCCTTTCTACATTTTTTAACTCCAACAACGGTGAGGTCATCCTCAAGGTTGACGTGATGAATGCCTTTAACTCTGTAAACAGGGACACTTTGTTGGCTAAAGTCAAAAAAAAAAACCCGAAATTAATGGTTTCATGTGGCAATGTAACAGTTACCCTTCCAAATTATTATACAAGGGCCATGTTTTGGAATTTGCAGTAGGACGTCAAGAAGGTGACCCTCTCGGGCCAGTCATTTTTAGCTTGGCTATTCATCCAATTATCCAGAAACTAAATTCAAGAATTTCCATTCTTCAGTCTTTAAACGAAAGACTAATTATCACTGCATTGATATTTCACGAAAACGCACATAACATTTTGGTATAAAGTGTGTGTACCTACTTGCTGATATTTTTTGTCTCTTTGGTTCCCGAAATCTATTGATTACCTTTTCGAGACTACTCACTCAGTCTTTGAACCACGACTGAGTTTGCTACTTCTGAGTAACGTGCACTATTTTATCATCGCAGAACATCAGTTGGTCCTGACGTCCCAATAGCTCGTAAACCAGCACTTTGCTCATCAAGTTGTCACTAGAGCAATAAGTCCGTTGCCACACTGACCACAATACACCATTTATATAGCGTTGCGAATGTGAGGTAATAATCTTCGTGCATTCGTTATTATCACATCGGAAATGATTATGTCGTTTGTATAATTTTGGCGTCGTTTGTCTCGTCAGATAGTTTTGGTGTTTCTTTGATGTCACATAATTGTGCTGCTACTTGTTTATGTTTGCACGTACGTGTATTCCAAATTTATTTTTATAATGCACAATCATATTTATGTCCTTGAAAAAAGGGCAATTTCATACAGATTTTGATAACAAAACTTAAAATATATTGTATGTATCTGTCTTGTTTCTAACAAATGCCGTTTGTGGATTTCTAGTTGTCTACGCATTAAAAAGTCAACTTTTGATTTTTGCAGTAAATAAATAACATTATATTTAATAAACTTTTCCGTTTTTGATATATCTTTAAAACTAAGCCTTATATCGTTTATGATACACAAAATACATATCAGTAAAATTTCCCTATAACCATTCACTGCATTTTACACCGCACTCGTTGTGTAACGTAGTGTGCCATGATTATTTCTTGTAATTTACAGACACAACCACAACCAGAGCCTCCAACTGATATCACCTTTGAAGAAACGGCACCAAACAAAATGTCACCGAGGCATGACCGGTCACCGTGGCGCTATCGGCCAGCGCGGCGCGACAAGTCATGCCCAGAGCCGCCAACAGCGATAACAATTGACCTCACCAGAGAAGAAACGGCACCGAATAAAGAGTCACCGCCGAGTGACATGTCACCGCAGCGCAACAGGTCACGCCCAGAGCCCCCAAATACGGTCTCAATTGACCTCACCTGCGGAGAAACGGCACCTCGGCGCGACAGGTCACAGCACCGCATATGGCGTGACGGTAGACGACAGGGTTCCAATCGTCAAGAAAAAAGGAGAAGGAAGCGAACAACATTTATCAATATTGAACATTTAAGTGTGAACCATGGACCATTCATAAATCACGTTTATCAAAAATAGATGTAATAACGGTTTCATCATACTTTATACAGCATGTAACGAAAACCCTGTCCGATCCTGAAGGGTATTATTTGGTATCGTAGTGCGTACAGAAATACGTAATCATTTAATGGATACGAGATAATTATTTTTCCCCAATGAAAACAATTAATTTAAAAAATTAAAAATAATCATACCAAAGGCAACACTGATCGCTCGACAGGGTTCACCAGAGTTCACCTACAGTTTCGTGTCAAAGAAGCCGCCTGAGCGCGGCGGTCCTTTGTCGCATGCCGCCAAAGAAACGTAGGACTAAAGAAATCTAAGTTTTGGCTACGCGTAGGTACCAGCTGATATTTTATTGTAGGCTTACGCACAATGACCCCGATTTCTGACCTTCTGTTTATCAAGAAACAATTATTATTGAGTTAATGTGATGTGCTTTTGGCAATGTACCCACTGTAGGTATCAGTTTATTATAACATTTACTTGTTACATACCTCTATCTATCTAGAACATTAGTACACATTCGACACCTTTTTATTAAATTTGCACGTACTCTTCGCAGCGCACATGTGTACGATTTGAGTGACTCGAAAGCTTCCACAATCCGAGCTGTTACTTTGATTTCCGAATCACACATACACTCACAAATAAAAATTAACATATTCAAATATTCCTATTTTTTCTAGTAGGTACGTATGTTAAACCAGGAATACGCCTTTTTTGGATCGGACAGGGTTTTTGTTACATATTGTATTGATAAGTAAATTTTCTATGTAAATTTCTCGACGACACGAATCCTCTAATTACTTGTACGAGTACATGTATAATTATTAAACTATTCAATAACATAGGGTAAACTTTTGACTGTATTTTTGTGACTTGAAATCTAGGATAGTTACGAGTATTTGCTATGTTCATAGTTCATACAATCAGCGCTCTCAGACGTATAGTTATATTTTTATAAAACATTTCCGTAAGGCTGTAATAGCTGCTCTAAAAAAAGTTTTGAATATAACAGTCTTTTATTTCGTTTAATGATTCTTAAATAGTAAGAATCTTTAAACGAAATTCTAATTTATTTAAAATTTAGCCCTCCAGGCGATAATTGGCAATAAGCGGTGATATAATAGATTTAGCATCATTTAGTTAAAAGTTAACAAATACAATTAATATTTTAAAATTTAAATTAAACAAATAAACGGGGGTATATTTCTACTTGAATAATTAATAACTAATATAATTGTACTGATCAAATTAAAACAACTAGTAATTAACTTTTGTAAAAGTTTACAAGTTGTTGTGTGTTGTGTTTATTTTGAGTTAGTTTTTATAAGAGATTAAGGGGTTCTTGCAACAGACTGGTTTGGATAGGCATCATCCGCCCGACTGTGGCTTATCATGCTAATTGAATAAAAATCAATCACAATAACACCAGGGGCATATATCACAAAACTTTACAAGTTATTTACAAATTAGTAAATCTTACAAGTGCGTGTACCACAAAACTATATTGCACACAATTTAAATGGAACGGACGGCGAGCTACCCGTTGCTTGCCGTGGCGTTGGGCCCTGCATGTCGATTCTGTAAAAATCTCACCGTGAAGATTTGCGTGGAGTGAGTTGTCAGCGCCCGTCTTGGTCTATCCCTAGCACCAGGGGCACCGACAGCTCACTCCACGCTCACTTCACCTAAATTTACACCGTGAGATGGTTACAGAATAGCACTCCTGAAGCATTGAGTCAAAATTTACACGTTGACTTGAACTAACCCGTAAATGAATTCAGATCTGACAGAGAGACGTAAAACCAACCGGCTAATGCCAATGGCGCGGCATTGGCATTAGCCGGTTGGTTTTACGTCTTTCAAATTTGATCGTAAAACTTTCATATATTACACTTTTTTATGACTGATGCCGAATTATGTAAGTATTTCTATCTTGACAAATGCTTTAAATATTATATTTAAATGTAGAAACAACGAAAGAAGAAAGAAAAATCGTTTATTTGCGGTAAACTTGACGCAGTGATCGAATATTATAATAATAATATATGATATGTTATATAGGTCAAGTAAATTGTATTGTAGATGTATACACCCAATAATTATAATTCTCCTTTATTTTATTATATACATATACAGTATATTTTTAAATATAAGAATGTAATAATATATGAAAACATTTATAACAAAAATAGTAGCTCAACGGTATAAGGAACAGGGTCAAAGTCTTGATTATTATTATTAAAGTGAAGTATGTAACTAGGCTAGCTATTAAGAATGTGAACAATATGATTGTTCATTTTTGAGACCTTTCTAAACACTACTTGTGAACTGTTTGAACGTTCAATAAAATTAAATGTAATCTTTAAGAAGTGTTTTTATTTCCTAGATATGTACAGATATTTCATACACCGTAAGTTCAAACTCAAACTGCAATATGTTATTGCTCTCATGTGGGAAGTAGATGTTATATTCAAGGGTTGCAGCGCCTAACAAGATCCCTGTAAGGTGTAACGAAACGTTTAGCCGACTGGCTAAACGTGGTTACAAGTTATTATAATTTTTAGATTATAAAATACAAAATTACGTAGTAAAATATATTAAGGAATACGAATCGATTAGTAGTAGCATAGATCGATCCTCTTGCCCGCAGTCGTGCCCGTGAGCACGGTCGTGCAGCAGCTCGAGGCGTCGGCCGCTCCTCCGGCCCGCAGTCCATCGAGTTGAAGCTCGCAGTAGCCTCTCCGTGCTCACAGTCGCGAAGCAGCTCACGGTTGAATCAGCTCGCGTCGGCCGCTCCTCCGTCCCGCAGTCCGTTGCGAGGGAGCTCGCGTCGGTTGGTATTTCTTCCAGCGGCGGTGTCTCACGCCACGTTTATTAGTTCTATGCAAACCGTCTCGAACTCCTCCCGTAGACGCAAGTGGGAGGGTCGGAGGTGATCGAGTGAGTCGAACACATTTACACACACAAGATGTTTGTAATAAATTCACTGAGAATAACTTTTAGAAAGGTTTATATTTAAATAGCTTTTAGAAAAACATAGAGTAAGAAAAAGTACGTAAAGAAAGAAGCCAACAGAGCGAGCCAGAAGGGCGTGTCAAAATAACGAGTCAAAAGACGGAATCAAAAAGAACAGAACTAAAAGAACCTGGTGAAAAGTATCGGATCGTTTATATAGCCCCTGGCCGATCGTTCTAGAAGTGACTTTTTTAGTTTTCAATCCAAATACTTCTTAATTCGTTATCGGCCAGGAACAATAAAGATTGCTTACAGTGAGAACCTGGCTTAATACTGGTTTTACGATACCTTTACAATAAAATAGACGACCTCTTAGCTCTATACCATAGAAAAAGAAAAACTGACAGATGACAATGTTAGATACAAAATGTCACAACATTCAATAAAAGGAAAATAATATGAGATCACATGAAATGAGATAAATGGATGTGGAAAATAGACAGAGGTAGCTAAAGGTTTGCTTTTTCAGCAGTACAACAATATCAGATAAACAAATGTAAGTTAAATGAGTGTCATACAATTTTCATAAAGACTTCAGTACCTACTGAATCATAGAAAGAATTGCTGCACAAGAGCTCCTCAGGTGTTAAATACATAAATAGATAATAAGATGTGTTTTAGGTGTAACAAAATACCACAAAGGGGACTGTAAATACAAAGACATTTATTTTAAGACCAACAAAGAGAAATTCCCAAGTACACTTATATCGTTCTAAACATGTATCATAATTTATACATTTTCATAGATATTTTCAAACATGTAGATGATTTTTAGATTAGGTCTCATAAAAGCCATATTTCTATATTCTGTAACATTTTTGTAGGTAATAGATTTCACAAGTTTCTATTTATTTTGTAATTAGATCTAGACATAGTTACACTATAATATAACAATAACAGACCGACGATTGATACAGTGAGGAACAGTTTGTTTATCATAACTAATACATGTTATAAATGCGAAAGTAAGTTTGTTTGTTACGCTTTCACGCCAACATGGCTGAACCGATTTGGGTAAAGGCACACAGATAGACCAAGACCTGACTAAGGATATATATAGGCTACGTTTCAAGCCAAAGATTTTGCGGGCAATAGCTAGGATCTAATGTTTTAATATTTATAAATGTGAACAATTTCACTGACAAAACCATACTCGGTTCAAAGGTTTACTGAAACAATTTTTTTTTAATTTATTTGTTACAAATTTTCTTAACATTTGAGTTTTTTATTGACTTCAACTCATATCACAGTCCTCGCTGGACACAGGCCTCTCCCAGGCCGCGCCACAACACCCTGTCCTCCGCCTTTTGCAACCAGTCTGTCCCACCTTTTGTTGATCTTCAGCAAGTACATCTAGCTGCGTCCCACACGACACTTGCCGAAACACGGTATACACCCCAGGACTCGTCTGCTCACCGACCACCGGCCATCGGTCCTTTGACAAACATGGCCAGCTAACTACCACGTCAGCTTGCTTACTCTGCTAACTATGTTATTTTGATTCTAATAAATGATCAAAACATCCGTGAGTACGTAAAACAAAACACAACGCAAAATTTAATCGATCGCAAGAAACATGCCCTTGATCTTGAGCCCCCTAACATTGAAAGGTAACCCCCTAACATTGAAAAGATAGCCCCTACCTACCTTGGCATACTTCGACCATCAATGTCAATAGGCTATTAGGGAGCGACCCTTCTGTTGACGTCTCGTCGAGACACCCCAACATGGCGGCCGCGTTGGGTACGACAGCTGTATTTTGATCTTTTGCTCACGACGAACTTGAAATGAGTTATAGGGAGGGGAATGTTAGTACGAATGAATAGAATGATCAAAAGGGTTTTTTTAAATAGTAAGTTCTTTATTGGCATAAAGCCAGGTTACAGAAGTGAAACCCTGACTCCCCATAGCTGTGCTAGAGCATCTTCCTGTATTTCAGAAGTCAGTGATTTCTTCCAGTTAAGTTACAATTATAGTTAAACATAAAACAAAAACAAAATCATGTTAGGTTAGTTATACAGTATTTGTCCCACATATGTGCAAGAAATGAAACCACATGTTTGCTATCGCCTTTGCTGACGATACACATAAAATTAACGAAATCGGTCCAGTAATTAAGTCAAAAAGTGGATTTATACTTTGAGCAGTTTTGAACACTCTGTAAAATTGAATCACTAGGTCAATGATTCAATGAACTTAAATCCTTGAATATTGAAAAGCGCCGTTGCCACGAAGTGCAAACTATCATGACGCTCTGTACCAATTTACTTATTTGCCTAAAATGTAAAATAGGTACACTTCAACGACCGGCTGGAATTTAATGCAGTCCACCTTTGTAGTTTTTTGTGTGCGAAAAGTTAAAATAAATAAATAAATGTAACATGTGTGTTTCATATGTTTATTTGAGTCGCGTTATCGCGTCGCGCCAGTGTGCACGAGCCTGAATACATTTTAGTTAAAGGGGCTAGTGGCTAAGCAATAACAGCCGCACGGATCGATCGATCAGGTTAAACTACGCTTGCCGCGTTTGGTCCGTGGATGGATCTTTACATAGCAAGACTCCTCCGTGCCTCGGAAGGCACGTTATGCCGTTTGTCCCAGCTGTCATTCGTGGATCTTTGACAGTCGTTACGGGTCGTCAGAAGCCTGAAAGTCTGACAACCACTCTTACCTAGTTTTATCGCATTATCCAGTAACTGGGCTTGTAGAGGTCAGATAGGTATAATTGTAGGCTGGTTATTAAATTTATGATATCGTTGGTTATTTTGGTACATTGGCACTTGATATTTCCTAGATAAGAGGCGCTTAGACATAAGTTTGCAATGTACAAATTTTAAAGTGACAGTGTACCTACTCATTGTTGAAAAGCCATAATAATAAATAAATAAAACCTATCTCTGGGACGCACATTCCCTGTGGGTGTACTAGTACGTCAGCAGGGGGACTACCCTGCCGACGTACAAGCCGACAAATGAAGCCGCCAAAAGACGTTTTGCGGCATCTTTTGTCGGCTTTTTCAGACAGGCGGCACGAGGCAGCGGCGGCATTCTTCAAAGAACACGGAGCACGTGTGCGCGCGCTTTCTTCTTAGGGTAGGACACCTGTTATCGACCATTAGTTAATTTTATTGGTAATGGTCGAAAACATAAATTAAACTGTTTCGCTTTAAATAAACAGCTTTATTGTTTAAGGGTGTTCTTATTAAATATTTTCAAGTACATTTAGAGATTATTTATTGATTTTAAATGTTATGGATAGGAAGCAACCTATTAAAAAGTCAATACCCGTTTGCTGGAACTCACAAAACGTTAGTTTCGTAAGTTCAATACTACAAAATTATTTTCTAAATAGAGTTTCACATCAATAATTTGTGTCTGAAAAATCAAAAATAGGGACTTACTTGTATTCTAATGCCTTGTTTAGGTAGTAGGTGAGTTTGCCCTATTTATGGCTTATTTTTTTTACTATTTTGAAACTTCCGCTTCATTGTTAGTTCACCGCGAATCTTCCGAGATAGTGCGTGTGCTTTTCGCTACATCAGTATTCTATTAAAAAACATTCGAATTAAATATTGTTTTAAGGTGAAATGTACACTAAGTAAATTGTGTATTAAGTTTATTTAAATTATTATTTTACAGTGAATTTGACACTGCTCGACTTTTGTGTGTAGAAGTGTGTTTTTGAACAAAATGCCAGGACAACCGCATTTTTGTAGTGCTTCTGGGTATACTGTCATGGTTTTTATGGATGGCGAATGCCGCGAAAGTTCAGCTTTAACTTTCGTCGCCTATTGTCAAACGGATCAAATCTGGGGCCGACAATACCTAAATCCGCCATGCCGCTCTCGCCCGCGTTGATTGTTGTCGCTCTTCCAAGGGGTCAAGGAACTTTGTCTAAACAGAGTGTTTACTTTTACTGAATTTATTTTGATATTTATTTTGTTTCAAAATGTCACTTTTTTAATTTACGGATTTATTTCAATATTAAATTTTGCTTTTCTTCTGTGAACTGGTATTACTTGTGGTTTCATTTATTGCATATAAATGGTCTCCATACTGTATGCAATTAGAATAAAATAAAATCATTAATTAAAAAACAAAATTATATGAAATTAGTATCAGAATGTGTACCTAATGAAAGACTGAAATCATACATTCTTCTTACAAAACACGGTAAATTCTGAACATTACTGATCGTCTTCCGTTTCGATTTTAATGTTAATGTTAGCAAAAAAATGGGTAGAAAAATTGAAACTGAGAATTTTATTTATAATTGCAATATGAATTTAAATATGTAAAATAATCCAAGATTCCAAAAGTGTGACTCCTCCTAATCCTAACTAATACAATAATTGCAAACGTAAGTTCGTTTGTTACCTTTTCACTCATAAACAAATAAACCGATCATCATGAAATTTTGCATAAACGTTGTAAGAGATACAGAAAAGAACAAAGGATATATTTCATCCAGAAAAAATGTAATGTTCCCTAGGGAAATAAAAATAACTTAAGACGGTCACAATTGCTTTAGGACACTAGATGCCGCTACGTGTCTTTCAAATCCTGATTAAATTATATTGAATTAATAAATGAAAACGTTTATTTCGACCAACAAAGGGTCATATCCATAGGACCAATAAGGACATACACAATAGACAGCACAAACATACTACAGATCTCGATTGGTCAGCATGTGAACCAGACACATACTGACCAATCGAGATCTGTAGTATGAATGTGTTGTTCAGCAATGGTACAGCAATGGTTCAGGTACTGGCAATCGAACCTCTGCGCGAATGTCATCAGGATGCGTTTGGATTATGTGGAAATACCAGCTATTGAAAACAAATATTTGAATAGATTTAAGGTACAATGGGCTAACTTTTCTGGCGCCCGACAGGTCCATTTCGAGTAAGTAAGCGGGGAAAGGAAGTTTGAAGGCGGCGGCGTTCTCCTTTGTGTGTTAATCATTAGTTTTCATAAATGATACACCAATTGTTTTCCAAAAGGCTGGCAGCATTGCCACGTTGTATGGCGGCCAATTCTTTGGCGAAAATTAGGCTAGCTCTCTGGTCACGTGACCAGTCGACCAACTGCTTAGCAATGTCTCGAAAAACCAAGTGGGCACTCGGACCCCATGGCCCTAGTGTTTCAACCCCGAACGGCTCAAACATATGACTCCCAAAAATATTTGAATAGTTTTGCCGTTTGAGGTTTTCCGCGCCTGCAGCAGCCGCCCCAGTACAGCTCACCGTACTAGGAAGATGGGATGGTGCATTGGTGACGACACATCCCACACCAAAGGCCAGCCTAACTTCCAGGGCATAATGGTAATTCCGTCTGGTCTCTTCTCATCGTCGTGGGACAAGCCGTTGGGTTCTAAAACAGCTGGCTGGTGACAAGAGCACGACGAATGATGCCGGAAAGTGGTGTTACCCGGCATAGTGCCTATGTTGGGTGACTGTAGCGCCTGAAGCCAGAGTCCCGACTCCCATTCTCCCACATCCAGCAGGCGGGCAGTATTGGAGGACGTATTGATAAGATTATTTCATACCAACCGGCAGAGCGGCTCATCCAACTCTCTGGAAAGATGGGTTCACGGGCCGATCTGTATCCGGGCAAGTCGCTGTTCGGGTGTTCACCGCATCAGTAAAGCATGGCACTTCAGAGTCAACCAGGAAAGAGGCTACAATTTTCCCGGTCAACTTTTCAGTGCTGTGGACAGAAGTCAAGAACGGCGGTCAGCTAATACTGGTAATTTCCCGGAAATTATTAATCATGTATTATGAAGGCATAAATCATACGGATTCGAAAATCGGAACCAACTGTTCTCGCATCATGCGCGTAATAAACATAGGGGCTTATAAGCCCCTCGCTCGGGGCTATATTTGCATAATGCACTCAAGTGCAATCAACAACTCTTCTTCGAATTTTGACCTTGGAAGGGATGTTCGGAAACGAAGAGGGTTAGATCTACTATTTGTTTTTGTTGTATTGACATAGAAACGTTGCATTTGTCTCGCTCATTTTGCAGTTTTGCCGCCCATATGGTAATTTGGTAGGCGACCCAACATGTTGACCATTTCAATAGCGGTTGTTGGGGTATAAACGAAAAGGATTTAATTTCTGGGAGTAGGTTTCAACAACAAGGTAGGTTAACATATTTTCATAACTAGATGCGGTCGGCGTTTCCTATCTGACTACTCTGAGAGGCCGAAACAAACTCAGAGGTCACAGTCTCTTTTAAAGTTCAGATTCAATCTTGGTCTGCAAATATTTTTTTTTAAGAAAAGAACCACCCAGAACGAGTGAATGAGACCTGTCCAGTCAGTGCACGCATTTGTCAGTAATCGTGAAGCTCAACTCAGAACTTTTCGACTTAAGATTTGACGAACAATACCGAAAGTCATTTGGGTAAGCCAAATAAAGTACTTAAACTGCTAGGCCATGATTAAAACTAAACCTAAGGAAGGCATGTTTTATCATTTACAATAATAACTTTCCTTTTAAACCAATCTGGTTAATAAGCCCAGTCGAAACTAGGAAGTGAAAGAAGGTCCCAAGGACCACAACCTACGTACCTACCATAGCAACAGGCGCAACAGCGTCTCAATAACGTTTCTTTAGTTCTTAACTCTTTCCTTTGCAGCGAACGGTTCCGTAGTGGCACAAAAATAAGTTTGTATTTTATATTATTATTTCGAGAACACGAAGAAAAACAAAGTTATTTCTGCGGTTGTAACCTAAAATATCCCTTAATCTCAAAAACGATTAACTTACATTGCAAAGTCAATAAGAAACATTACAATCTTTTGAACTATGGGACCCAACAACACTTCACTCGCTAATGTGCATCGTTTTTTTTTTTTTTTCCCTCGGTTACATGTGTTGGGGAGAGTCACACGCAATAATGTTTTTCGTACTTTCATTTTCCAAAACTGGCAAGAAGTCTCCGAGTAAAATGGCTGTGTGACATCCGGACGGACGAACAGACGGAAATGACGGAATCCTAAAGAGTATTACGAAATACATTTATTTAAAGAATCATTGGCAAGGGTTCCATCAAAGTACCAAGTGATTGCTCAAAGAAGCGATTGGCTACGCTTTTGACATGAAAAAGTTAAAAATCCAATATAAAAATGTTTGTTTTCCAATTGGCCAGGCAATTATCCTGTCTGCTGGTATTAAATGGTACATATCAGCGTTCCCACGTAAATATCAGGTGGTAATAGTATTAGACGCGTGTTTATACCTACGCAAAATACTTTGATAACTGCCACATAATTTTCGTCTGTGGAAGCCATTTGATTGATATACTTTCATTTGAATTTAAGCTGTAATCTATCTCGATTAGGTTAGTTGTCTTTTGACAGCTAGGGGTAGGTTATGACTTTTTATTTATTTATTTATAATAGGTTAGCCTATAGTTGCTTCCACATTGTATTACATTTAAAAGTACACGATATAATTTTTTAAGTATACTCGTAGCAATTATTTACAGGCTAACACCACATGCACTTTAATTATATTTAAATTTTATATGATTAGTACTGTAAATATAGCAATTAATTTTAGAATTAAATAGAACAAATCATAAATCTAGCAATGTAAAACACACATTGTAGATTATTGCATCGAGCACAAATTAATCTAACAGGCACGAGGGCAATATAAATTACTTAAGGCGAGGTGCATAATCTGCTTTTCTTTCAACTATTACCTATAGGAATAGTAGATAAAACAAACTCATATCAAAAAGTTAAAATAGAAGTTTAATTATTGAAATTAAAAGTTATACTTGAGCAATTATTAAACGTAAGGTTAAGAGTTTTGTTGGGCAAATTTATATTTAAATTTGGAACAAGTAGGATAGAAACGAATAATACGTACGTAAAAAAAAAGTATTGATATCGGCTGGCTGAATAGAGCTAATCCATTGAGATTGGCACCTTTGGTGTGATTAATAAAAAACTGTGCAATAATGAAATTCCATAAATTTTTATTGCTCTAGAGCATTAAAGACTCGCTTTGTACCTACTGAGTTTTAGTGTGATTGTGATGAAATTAAAGCATAGTTGGAACAAAATTAAATTAAATAACAATCGAATTAAATTGTGAAATAGAGTGATGGATTTAAAAGACTTTTCGTGTGAAGTGAAAATAATGAGGGTCTTAAAGTTAACATCAATCGGATCGTATGTAGCTGCACTTGGTTTCAACTAATATCTCTCCTAATTAACCATAGATATTATTCGGAATCTGCTTCACTCGCTGTCCGTCACTAGCATGCAATATGTCCATTATTCGGGCTTAACACGTGGTTATTATAGAAATCGACTGTCGATGAGTGTGTAGACTCACCGCCACTGTCAAACCATTACTACGGTTTGTGGGGCTTAGTTTATAAGTTATTTACTTACCATTAAAATAATCAAAATAATAATGACAATTCAATTAAAATAGCAAGTTCCAAAGTATAGGTTTCGACTTTTGTCGTCGTCGACCTTGAAAATGTTCAGACGCAGGGGATCGCTTCATGGACTGAACATTCTGATGCCAAATGAACGAATCACCTTTGAGTTTTATCGACCTGTGTAAATGGAGTGGCGATTTGGTGGGCGACCAGCCGCACGGATCGCCGGACGGTGTTTTGTTTTGAGTTTCATTGTTGGCTTGTTTTGTTAGTCACGTCTGTTGGTGGTGGGTGCAGGAATGTAGTCCGTTGATGAAATATTTGTGTTGGCATTGTGTATTTATACCTACCCCCCGTAGGTACACCACAAGAACCAATTGGCGGTGCAGACTCTGAGCTCGTATCAAAAATATAATAAGCAAAAGTCCATCATCACTTTGCCCGATACCCAGATTGAACCTAGAACCACGAAATAATTGAATACTCTCCTCGTTGCTGGATTAGCGGGCACAACTTCTTCGGTACCTACAATTAAAATTATCTTATAATACGACAACATCAAACCCTGCAACAAATGTATGTGCTTACCTGTGTTTAACAAATAAATTATTTCATTCAGTTATTCGTAGTGGTGAGCAGTTGTGGTGGAACAGCGGTAACGGTCACGACTTACCCAGTCGTAGTTTGTAGGTTCGAACCCACACAAAAATATTTCTTACACACAGCTCTCTCAGCTCAAACAGTGAAGGAAAACATCGTGAGGAAACCGTCCTAGAACCAAAAATTCAAAGACAACCCGCCTGGTGGATAATGTCTCACTCCCTCCCACCGAGAGGAGGCCTGTGTCCCAGCACTGGGAACATTATAGGCTGATTATGCTATTCGTTCGTAGGTCTGTTGAACACTGTTTAAATGTCTGCTGTGCCACATGACAACACCTTATAATTTCGATTAATAATTTGGGAGAAAAAGGTCAAGGGCCCGCGTGGTGGATTACGGCCGACTCCCTCTTTTAACCGAGAGGAGTCCTGTCTCCCAGCAGTGGGAACAGTGCGGACTAATTATGCACTACAAACGTTTGATTACTTATGCACTGTCCCACGGCGTCTATCTTGGTAGGTATGTATATCTTGCCACTTTTCTTTACAATAAGTTGACCAAAATCCTTGTCCTTGTCCCATTATCGACTCGAGAAACAAAAAAGAAAGTTAAAAATCTACCTACCTATCTACCTACTGACAATTTCATCTTATAATTATTTGCTTTTGTTCTAATTTTATATATGTATTTCTTGTTTTAATTATAATTTTGTTTTTGATTTTATGACTCAATTTATTTTGCTTGAATTATAATTTTATTTCTAAAGTTGATTATTTCTTAAGTACTGGCAGACGTATGGATCGCGCAAGCCCTACTACGACGTGAACTTAGAAATACAGTTATTATTATTAATATACCATTGACATAGACGTATAACCGAATAATAATCTCCTTGAACAAAAAGGTGTAGTTCCGCGAAAATTGAGCGATGGAATAGCCAATGAGAGCCGTGCAGCTCAGATAATGGAACTCCCATTTCCCGGTACTCGCTCGGACGAGCTCGGCAGTTCGCTTATCGGTACTAAGATAGTCATCAAAAGGGTTAGGTTATTCATTCTTAGGCAATACTAGTGATCCCATCACTAATAATATAAAATTTTAATACCGAATTTCTCCGAATTAAGGCTCCCGCAAAGAAGCGCGACGCCACAGCGCGACACAAAGGCACCGCTCGTAGCGCTACACGCGGTGCCTTTGTGTCGTGCTGTGGCGTCGCGCCAGTGTGAACGAGCCTTTACATTTGAAAGGTTCCGTTGCAGCGCTATATTTGTCGGTTTCCCTTTGACAAGCTCCGAGTGACGCGGAGATGTAATATGTTGTTAATTACAATTGAGACTGCAGCCGTCCTTTGATGTTATATTGGACAAATTTTATGTTCGTTTTGTGTGTGTAGTAAACATTGAGTCTGCTTTTTGCGAAATTGGAAAAAGGGTGGGTGTATGTGAGGGTATTTTTGTTAATTGTGATAGACGAACGAAAGATTTTATTTTATTTGCTGTTCATTATGGAAACGCGAGGTTTTATGTCTAAAGGCACCAGAATTTTACTACCTCTAGGTACTTGCTTTTGACTGCCGCAAGAAAGTTTCCGCGTAAAATCAACGGATCCTCCATCCAGTGACAGTACTCGCTCTACGAAACATGTCTCCTTTCTAAGTCCGTCTACTTGGGGCCCGTCCGAAAGTAACCACTAAACGTGGGCGCGGTGCACAACTTAGGACTTTAAACATATGTTATTAAATATAAGAATTAAACTATCCAGATTATTTGTACATACGTTTTTGAGTTGTTATCACCAACCTACCTTTCCTTACCCTACCTGCTACGTACCTCCATGTACCACCAAAAAGTGAATACTGTGAGAATGGTCTCCCGAGCCGTCGCAAAGATCAGAAGGATTCCTGGGAGTAAACGCGACGTACTCCTGTGCGACTCGCTGGCGAAGGCACTTCGCTCACCAGTCACCCTTTCCAAATTAACTGGATTGATTAACTGGATTACACAGACGGTTTTAATAATTGGCTTTCGCTGGACTGATGGCTGTTACTGTATTTTCGTATGTTTCTGCTGCATGTCAGACGGCTACATTATTTTACATTCACAGAATTGATTGTACTATAAAATTGGAAGGTGTAATACAACTAATTATCAAATTAGCTTGAGGTTGCCAAATCGACTATTCCCTTCCGGTGTATTTCAATTGTTGTCCACATGGTGTGTTTTATGAATACGGTCGATGCGTTAAGTCAAGATAGTTAAAAGAAACTCACACTAGGGCCTCTGGCCATGGCCAGTTATTGGGTAACACGATACCTTACCTTTACCTACCTTGGTAAGACTGACGGTTCGACATTTGGATTTCCGACTACCCGTAACGACTAAGTTTTACTGATGATTTTAATTACGTCTTTCGCAGCTAACGTCAATTTAATTACCCGACTAATTTGTATAAAGAGAACGACATGGAACTTGCATTCCAGCTGGATTAGTGTCCGAGCCCCGATACGTACCAAATAATTCAGTTAGGTCACCGCTGCCCCACGGTCACGGTGAAATTTGTGACGTCGTGTGATCAAATGCATTTACGAGGATTTTAATTAAGTCAATGAATTGTAATCCCAGAATCTTAAAGTGCGCGATTTTTAAGGGATATTTTTCCAATTATCGCTGGGGCCAGGTGGAATTAAAAAAACGAAGTTTATTCGAACGTGAAAAGATCCTGACAATTTAGTTCACGAATTACCTACCGCATTTAATCCGCCGCAAATCTCAAATGGATAAAATAAAAAGTTATAAATGCTCCCGCAAACAGGTGCGACGCCACAGCGCGACACAAAAGCACCACTAGTCGGCCTTAAGTAGTAGTAAAAACAGTAAGAACCATTACGCGGATAAGACCGGGCTGATTTGAAATCATCTGTTAATATAATTTCAGGAGAAACGGGCCTTACTGATATAGTAACCATATAGGTATTGATACCTGTTTGTGTGTGATATTTTATTGAACTTCCGCCGGATGTGCCGACACAAGTCAAGTTAAAAATCAAAGCTTTTCCTGTCTTCACAGGAAGCACAGTTGAGCAGATACCGAGGAAATTGATTTAGGGATATTTCATAATTAGGTACTAAGGTGCTGTCGGAGAGTATACACTTATATGGGTGTCTGTAACTCTCCTGGCTTCCATGGCATACACCGCTTGTAAAGAACAGACTATACCGGATGACTTTTTTACCGTCTAGAAAAAATAGAGTACTAGTGAACTAAGTAGAAACTTATGGCATTTTATTTTTTATATAACAAAAAGAAAAAAATGATCTAGCAATAAATACTACACATTTGAATTACTAGCAAATGAAACAACGCGACAGACTGAAAGTACTAGTTAGAGAGAAAATGCGCACGGGATTTCTTTTATGAAGAAGTGAAGTATAATAGAATAAATGTGAAGTACCTGTTAAAAATTTCAGCCCATATGTTATACGTATGTATACTTACATCAAAGAAGTAAGTAACTAAAATAGCAAAATTGTTTGATTAAAATTCACACCTTTATTGCATTCAAAAAGCTTCGTTCACTCTTAGTTAAAAATATTAAGAAGGTACTACTTATAGTACCTACTTAATATTTTCTCCACAATATTGAATGTGTTTAGTCACCAAACCCCTTCAAAGCCGTCTTCTTGTAACTACGTCAGCTTTCAATGTCGTCAACGTCTCATTTCCTGTAAAGTTGCTAGTGTTTCGAGGACTGACGGCAAATACACTTATATAACTTGTGTTTCATTCTGTTAATAGAAATAAGGTGCATTTTAAGCAGAAAAGTCTGCATTACATAATTTCCATTTATCACGATTGTTAAACTTTGTGGTGAACTATTTTAGCTGTAGAGGCAACTTTTGAATACTCCTTCAATAATTTACTTAACATAGGGATGGGTAGTTCTTTAAATGAGTCAATTATTTGTTGTACACCTGTATGGCACAATATTTGTTCAATTATTCATATTTCATGAGGTCTTTTAGGAGATAGTTCGTACGTTCCCTGAAAAATATGAAGTTTAGCTAACAAACAATCTATGGTATGGACTGTTAATAAGAAATCCGGGGTGTTTACAATCTACTACGAGTAATATATATTTTATTGATAGCCGTTTGTCAGGAATAGTCTGACAAGCTACTTCTCACACGGACACCTGTACATCGCTTGCTCCCTCATCACCAGTCTTGACTCTCTGAAGGTATATTTTGGCTACTGAGACCAAAAGTAGTTGCACAAACGTAGTATCAAAGGATTTTTTTTTCTCAAAATGTAGTTCTTCCCATTGACCTAATGTCATGAAATTAGCCAAGAAGCAAGATCTCAGCACAAGTAAAGGAAAAAGTCTGAAAATCTTTTATGTGTGGTTTTTCACTTTTTATATTTGCGATTACGAACCGATATTTATAGACCGTGACGTATATCAATGAATGGGAGAACATGTAAGTTTGTTGGATAAATTTATCCCAAATAAGGAACCCTTCTTTGTGCGTTTTGTTTTCATTCGTCACGTTCAGTGAAAATACATAAATAGATTTTCTTTCTATAACTTTTTATAGAATTATCGAATTGCGCTGCGATATTTTCTATAGCGTATTGCATAGACGTTTATTTATCGCCTGAATGATTAACTTGTTTGCTCTTTGCACACTAACAAAGCCGGCAGTCTAATCAGTGGTTGGCATTTGGCTACCTGCAGAGTCCACCCCAAACAATTCACGGTGTGCCCCGCCGTATCTATCAACTAAACCAACGGTAACTATTGCAACTCCTGAAATTACTACTGAACAGTGTGCAACAAACCATTATGTGTATGCCTTTGACGCATGATCGTATCGATCAACAAAGCCACAGTTTATTGAAGTAACAGTATTCCGTCTACATACAAAGCGCCCGAAACTACTCGTTTCTAAATCTCAGGATATACCAGTCCGCAACAAGTGCGCGGCAGTTACGCATGGACGCGGATGGTACGACAATTATTTAAGTGAAATATATCCAGTAATATCGAAACCAGAAATATTGTTTTTTAAATTACCAACTCAGTCGGCAAGGTAAGCCTATACGACAGTAAAAAACGACGAGTAGTTGAGGAGGTTTGAGGGAAAGATGAACATATATACATTACTAAAAAGCCTGTCAAAGTCACAACCCTTCTGTTGCTTTGCCGTAGTCGTGTAAAAATGAAAACTAACAAGTTTTGTAGTAATATATACTACACAAAAAAAAGATCAAAATAAAAAAGTTGTCGAGCAAAACTTTAAGAAAAAAAAGCAGTAATTAAAACATAATATATTATGACAATCTATTAGAGGTTTATCAATGACCTAAGTCACCCAAGATACAGTCAGTGGGCAACCCTGTACGTGTTTATCTACCGAGCGGCCGTAGGTTATTATTTCAAGGTCACTGCCGAGACGTAATACTGTACTTTGTGATTTATTATACTGTGTCGCAGCTTTTGTGTATTGATTGATGTGGCTTGCGGCTGCAGTGGTTTGATTGCCTTTGTTATGGTCACTGAATGGAATAATTACAAACAGGCCCACGATCCAGATGAAAATGTTAGTTCTTTTTTGTATTTTACATTAACGTTACATAATAGTAAACTTGCCACACTCAACTAATGTGTATGTTAATAATAGTGAAAAAGGGATTACTTCTGTGATGGCTTTTCGCAGTCATACCAAAGTTTCAAAACAACAACTGACACTGAAGAGATACGCATAATGAGTGGATTAGCGAGTTTTTGATCGAAACATTTGAGCGCATTTTTCGTTAAACTATCCCTTTGCCCGGGATTCACGAAGCTAGTTTTTGAAGCTACGATACCAAGCTTGAATCTCTATAAGCTATACTGGCTTGATGCTAACCTAACTAGCTTGGCATAAGCTAGTGCTGTTTACAGGTTAACACAGTCAATTGAGACATACTGATATTATGTTAAGAAATACTGCCTCGTTGGTCAAGTGGTCGCAAGAGCTACTGCTGAGCATGAGATCCTGAATTCGATTCACAGGTCGGGCAAAGTGTTATTTGGGTGTTTCTATCTAGAATTTCTCAGAAGCAGCTCTGAGTCTGGATTTGTGCCTGGTTGAGGGCAATAGGCTCGCCCCCTATTACATGGGACTTAACTTATCATGAAATATTTCCGAAACGGTTTATCCATGTTTCTATCTAGACAAATAGATAAATAAAAGTAAATGTACATTTGTGACCATTTATACGGTGCACACAAAAGACGTACAAAATACAAAAAAGAAAATTAAATGATAACAAATAATTTGAATATATCAAGAAAATTTGCCAAGAAAATATTGCTATGCAAAACAAAAGTTTTAACTGTTTTACTTTCTTTATTATCCCATAATCATTCCCTTCCCAGCAGGACCCTGAGGAACCCCGTGTATCTCATCGTGTACCCATAATGGCCCGTATTCTCCAGTCTGACCATATGTTGCAGTGTCCTGATGAGGGGTACATGCCGTAAAGTTCGTCTCCCGGGCAGAACTGGAAGGAAGACTCGATGTAGGCTGGAAATATAAGTTAACACAAATATAACTTGACACAAATGTAATTTAACACAAAGTCACGCCTGTATTTCCACCGAAGAGTCAGGCAAAGGTAGGTAAGGTAGGTAGGTAGTATGCATCATCCTCGGGCGAGCATCACCTGGGCTCAAATCCAGACTGAGATAAATAAGTGTCGGGAATGTTGCGTCAAAATAAATTTATCTGCGGGAAGGAATGTGCAGTGCAACTATTGACTTTAATGCACTTCGTATTTCGTCAGCCGTCGGATTTCTATCAGTTGCCCTTTGCACTTGGTGCACACCGGCGCCCATAATCATAATCATTTATTTGCAATAGGTATTGGTACAGTGTTGGTCGTATTTGGTCTTTTTCAGCACTCATCAGCCAGCAGCGCTCTCAATTGACTTGGAAATAAATAGAGTTGTTAACTGTTTTAACTGTAAGTAATTTTATTAAAAAAATGGGAGGAAAGCTGCTAAAGTCGCAGGCACGACAGATTGCCAAGGGACATTGAGTAAATAGTTGTAATGTACAACTGCATGCGTAAAGAAATGGAACAAACAAAAGACAAACTATGTGAGTAAACACACAACACAACTGGCATAATGTAGGTGTACTGAATGTATAGAATAGGTCTTTATTTGCTTAGAATGTAGGTACATAAAAATAAGTACATACTTTAGTAATAGGATCCATGTACATTCTGCCTGAAAGATAAATGATTTTATCGTCAATCATATTTAAAAAAAAAAACAAGATGAGATTAGGTCGGCGTTTCCTATCTGACTACTCTGAGAAGAAAGGCCGAAACAAACTCAAAGGTCACAGTCTCTTTTAAAGTCCAGACATAATCTTGGTCAGATCATGTGAAGACCATGTAGATTGGTGTCTGAAATGGTGTTTTGAGGAAAGAACCACACAGATTGAGTGGACCTGTCCAGTCAGTGCACGCATTTGTCAGTAATCCTGCAGCTCAACTCAAACAACAAATATTAAACAATTGGACAATATCAAAAATCGTTGAGCTCCGTTAGTTCTTAGTTGAGCTGCAGGATTGACATTTGGGTAGGCCGCATAAATTACTCAAAATGCCAGACCATGATAAAAACTACCTGGAAAATAAAAACAGAAAAAGGAAACAAATAACCCACCATTAGGTTCATACTATACTATAATAAAAATTATATAAAACTACAAAATAAATATTCGTGTCATTGCATATCTAAAGTCCAAACAATATAGTACTTGAAGTAGACCTCCGCCGAACCCTAAGGGGAAAACAGACGTGTTAATATTTTATTTTTATCTTTGTGCATTTTTGCGCACATCCTTGCACTTAATTCCATTAAAAAAAAAACTTGTTCATTACCCTTTGCGAATTATAACACAGCCATTACACGGATTAAAAGCGTGATTTTAGTTGGTTTAAGTACCTATATCTAAATTGAAATCTAGGGGAGCGCTGGTAAAACAAAGCTTAAGGAACTGCAAAGAATGCAGAACAGGATCATAAAGACACTGTCTCGCTATCCATACTTGACACAAACGAACAAATTTTTTAAAGAAAGAAAACGAATGAATATCAAACAACTCTATAGATATAATTGCATTTTAATAAAAAAAACAATGGATGGAACCATTCTCATAAACGTATCTTTTACAAAAAAAAAAAAATGTAAACGCAGTCTTCGTCGACCCAGCTTACTTGTTCTGCCAAAAACGCGTACAAACTATGCTAAAAAGTATATCACCTATAAAGGAGCACACATTTTTAATAATCTACCATCCTATATAATAGATGTAAGCTCTTTCAGCAGTTTTAAATTAAATCTAGCAAATTACATATATGAAACCACTCACTAACAGTCTTAATAGCCTACTGGTTTGTATTGAACCCGTTGAACGTGTAAGCTAATCAATTTAAAAACAAAATAATGTGTGAGACAAATTGTATTGTATCAGTCACCGTTACCTAGAATAAGTTTATTACATTATGTTTTCTCATTTTCTCATGTACGTGGCTTTTTTGGCTTTTTGAGAATAAATATTTAAACCATACACTACATACATATAATATCCAATATAGTGCACTCTTCCATTTGACCAGCCCATCAATAATGCTGTCACTAAAAGCCACCGTCTGGCGCGCGTTAATCCGTTCCACGCCTGGTCGATGGGCCAGCGAGCATTGATTTTAGTAATCCATTTCGGATTAGTTATTTTCATATTTTCGGGTGCACACACTGTTCTTTCAAAACTATGTTTGGCGTGTATCTAGAAATGGCAGGAGTTTATTTTTAGAATTGAGATTTTTTTTTACTTGTTGCGTGGTAAAAACATATCTTTCGTAGTTTTTATTTTAACTTTTCTGAAGCAACGCATACGGTGGTTAAAAAGTTGCTGAGTAGCCAGATTCATTGCCAACAGTAAACTTCCCGCCGTGGATGCCACGCAGTTTTATTTTTATATTTGTGCTGCTTCAGTTTTATTACTTTCATGCTTTTAGCATGACTTTATTAGATTAGGATTCTAAGGCAACTGGATTTCATAAAGCGATCTACGAAAGGAGATGAGCGCAATATTGCATACCTTTCATATTAAATATTTTTGTTTTAGGAAATAATTAATATATTAGAATGATAAAAGGCACTATAGAGAGCTCTCAAGAAATATCTTCATTGTTCAGGTAACCAGGTTCCAAGAAACCTTCTAAGCTGATTAAATATTAAATTTATGAGATAGCCTTTTTCTCATAAATTTAATATTTTATCAGCTTAGAAGGTTTCTTGGAAAATTATTCCTGCATATTTTCTGATCTTGCTACCTACACAGCTTAGTTAAAACGTGGAATATGAAGAAATGGAGCGCTTATGTGTAGATCTACTTTTTTAAATTCATTTATTTGTAGTCTTGCGCAAAACCTCATGCTTATTGTTTTAGACGCAGCGGCTGTGTGTTGTATGTCAGTGGGTGTCATTTGTAATTTCTATAATATCAATTCTAGGCGCCCCTTCCAAAAGGTAATTTCGTATGGAGAAGAAGGGGCAAGAAACTCCACCGTTACTCTTTTAAAATGCTAAAGGGGGGATGAAGGTGTGTATGGCATTGAGACATTTTTGACGATGGGAAATCCACGGCACGGTTAATATAAGGATGAATGACTATATGACACAGTTCTCTATAACTACCGGTGACAATACTTGAATGGTTATTATATTTTTGAGATAGTTAATATGAGCATTCCATTCTTTCTCTTTCTTTGTCTGAAAATAATAAAATATTTGACTCTATTATACGTCAGGTAAGAAGGTTCGCAGACACGATAGTCTGTGTAGAAGCCACCAATCCCTTTGAAGGGTGTTATAAGAACCCGTTCATGGAATTTTGTGAACTAGAATCATGTTTGCTGTTACTGGGGATTCGTGTTGTAATTATAAAGGCATTATTATTCAAGAGGCTGGAATCGGGTGATAGGTCATTAGTCATAATAGTTAACAGAAAATATATAACAAAATATCAATGCTATGTGTTTAAAAAATACAGGCATTTATAAAAAAAAAACGAAAAAAAATCTACTGCCTCTTACGGTCTTCCTCATGTTTCTACAAAGGACCAGGGGGATTTTGTATGAACCCCGTTCCCACCCTACAACAGTCAAGGGATACGTGTCAATTTGCTCATTGGGACACAAAAAACCTATATTTGTTGCAAAACCTATTAGGTTAATTTATAATTTAAAAAAAAAACCTTTTTGGTAAAAAATATATTTATGTTTAAACAAAAATCTATTTTTAACAAAAAGCTTATTTCAAGTAAACAAATGAGGTTTCTATATTTAAAAAAAAAATGATTCTCAGACTGAAAATCATTGAGTATAAAAACAGTGTTTATGTTAATTAATATACCTATTAACTTATTTGTAAAGCCAAAACCATGTAAAACGACACACTACTAGCTTAAGTTAGGCTCTGATTTATTCAATTCATTTATTTCAACCAACAATTGGGTCATTATTTATAGTATTAATAAACTAAAATATTAGAAAAAAAACAATAAGACAAAACACAACACACAATACACAAAATTCATTAGTACTTACAAATTAAATTGGCAAAGTCAAACTAAAACTAGAAATAATCATAAATTATACACAATATTTAAAAATAATAACTCTTTAAAAATTATTTAATGATTATTAGATAATCAACATTTCAATCTTCTAGAATCTAAAAGAGCGACAGATAATGAACAATGATGTGTTATGATTAATTCATATTAGGTTGTGTTATTGTCATTACATTAAGCATACAGACATAGTGGCTATAGATAGAGCTTGCATGGAGGCTGAGGAAATCTCGCGAAAAATGCTCTTTGAGTGCACAGGCGTTACCCAGATTAGAACCGAAAACCTCAGGGCACCCAGATCTTACACAACAGAACAGGAGATTTTGGGTTGGAATAACCACCTACGGCCGCCATAGCCCACGCACAATGAAAGGACTAAAAGTGGAAACTAAACCCTCTAACATAGAACATAGGATAACGTCACCCTGTATACAACCGTGTTTGATGTCGTTATCGGCGGCTGGGCAGCCACTGCGTAGCGCAGGATAATGTTAAATTAATCTCTATACAATGGCTAAATCCCCTCTAGGGCTATTGTTGAAGTTACTGCTTTGTGCTGCACCGACTGAGTTATATGTTAATGAAAAGATATTATTAGATAGAGGACCCTCATTGATTATGATTTTTTTGGAGTAGGTATCACAATATACGTGGGACACTCAGAAAGTTTTGCGAAAATAAAAAGAAATGTTCTATGAGCATTTTATTTAAAAAAATATTTACAAAGTACTCTCCACTACTTTGTATAGGGGATCCTATACAAAGTCTCATGGGTCTGAACCAGTTTTCGAAACACTTTTTCCAGTCCGCCGTAGACACCTCGTTTACAGCCTGCTCGAACGCTGACAGCGCATCTTCCGGCGACGAAAATTGTATCCCTTTGAGCGGATTTTTTATTTTCGGGAGTAAAAAGAAGGCACACGGTGCTAGGTCAGGCCTGTAAGGAGGAGTTTTACCGGTGTGCTGTCCAGGAAGTCCCTCGTTTTGAGCGCGGTGTGCGAAGGCACTTTGTCGTGGTAGAGCAGTATCCCGCGGAGCCCTGTGTTTGGTCGCTTGTTGCTCACAACAGTATTCAGGGTTGATGCTTCTTTCCATGACCATTCCACCCGGGACTACTTCTGAGCATCGGTGAGTTTGTGCGGCACCCAGCGTGAAACTATCCTCCTCACGCGAAAATGAGAAGGCTTCCTGATCCAACCTGCAGTATGTGCTTAATCTCTTGATAGGAAACTCGTATATTGTCTTGGATTAAATTTTCGTATCGTAACAGCCGTCAAAGGGCGACTACTTCTTTCTTCATCCCACAAAGTTAGTCGACCACGTTTGAATGCGTTTAGCAACGATACACGGCTGCCTTAGAAGGACCTTCATCCATGAATGCCATTTGAAGTCTATCGTACGATTCGTTCGGTTTCAGGCGACACTTGGAATCTAAAAAACTTTTTTTTTGTTTCGATTTAATTAACTAGCTCTCAAACAATAAATAATGAGGTAATTTTTGAAATTGGAACATACCTATTTTTTTATTTTTATAGTGTGTACAACGTATTGCAATGTTCCCAAAATGTAAGTGACCTCTGGCTCTTAGCATTAGGTGGTCCTTTATACAATATAATTTCCAATCAACTTACTCATACTTAAATTATTACCTACTGAAAACAATATGGGTACCATTACTATGGAGGTGTCAGTTTTGCCAGGCAGCCCACCACGGCTCTGATGAGAAAAAAAAATCATTTAACAAATCTCATATTATGGCTGCGGGTGAATTAGTTCCAATTAGCGAAATGACTCCCATCCCCATAGCACGTGAGAGAGTATGTTTTAAATTGCACGTCACAAACAAAATAGAACGTCAATGACTGGCGTGCGCACCATGGACGGTCCATGTGGTATAAACTGTGGTACATATGTGGGTGCTTAAGGGCGTTGCTTGGCGACGAAATGCATTTGCATAATCAGCCTATTATGTTCCCACTGCTGGGACACAGGCCTCCTCTCTGTAAGAGGGAGGGGGCCGTAATCTACGTGGGCCCAGTGCGGGTTGGTAGATGTGACATGTCTTCGAATTTTTGGTACTAAGATATGCCGGTTAATAGTAGTGTGATGAAATAATTTACACAAAGTAAAGCGCCTGTCTGGGTTCGAACCTACGACCTACAACTCGTAAGTCGCGGCCGTTACCACTACGCTACCACTGCTCGGAAATGCATTTATGAGAAATTAATTAAGTCTGCACGTGCCGAAATTCTTGATTGAAGTTGTATGTCAAAGCGCTAGTTTCGATTTATTGAAGCAGGCCGTGAAGTCCGCTAAATTAGCATTTTGCGAGCAAACAGTTTTTTGTGCACGCAGTCCTTTGAAAACAGGGGACGTTGTCAATGGCGTCACAGATATCTGTTGGACCGAAATAACGACTGCTTTAAATGAGAGGGTGGACAATATCTCTGATAGAGATTTGGGGTACATTGGATAAAAAAGGGCATGGAACGGTATTGTTGGATGATTACAGATCAAAATCAGATTGCAGTTGCTATTTAAAAGTATTCAATGGGAGGATCGAATGTGGTTGTGCACCTTCAAAGAGACGAAATATGTAAGACGTGACATTGGGGTGCTTGCAGTGTGCCTTTCATATCGTGCATTTATATTTCCAGCATATACTAAGCCGCTAAAGGAGGGGGTTTTATAAAATCAAGTAATATATTCTTTACTATAATAGGATATGGTTAATTAATTGACGTACGCATCGTGCTGATTCTCAGCCTAATTTGAAAAAAAAATATGAGAAAGTAAAGAAATCTCATTCAACAGTAGGCTTAGGATGGCAAATCAACGTAAATTCTGATCCGAAAACGAATTTTCCACTGCAGTAAGCTCCATTCCTTCCATGAGAGCAGTTGTAACACAGTGGTAACGGCCCCGACTTACGAGTAAAATGTAGGTCGTGGGTTCGAACCCAGCCATTTGTATAATAATTTCATGACTAGTGCTCTCAAAAATGATTCAGGAAAACATCGTGAGGAAATGTCCTAGAACCAAAAATTCGAAGACATGTGACATCTTGGTGGATGTCACATGTCTTCGAATTTTTGCTTAGTAGTGGGCCCACGCTGTAGATTACAGCCCATCCCCACTTAAAGAGAGGAGGCATGTGTCCCAGCAGTGGGAACATTATAGACTGATTATGCTAATATGCTAAATTCCATCGTGGACTCTCAACAAAAAGGCTTGTACATCAAGCTTTAACGTGATTGACTGGTGGATCTTAATGCTCTCAATCAAGTGCATTCGTCCTTATCAGAGAGGCTTGGTGACATGATACAATATTATGCAACTCCCACCCCATTACCAGATACATGTCCCTTTGACAGAGACAAAGGGATCTTCGAAATATCGATACGAACTCGCTACGCAGCTTCGATACGGGAGCTATTTAGCAGGATTTAATTAAAGTTTGCACAAAGCGCCTCGTGATGGATCGGAGATTGCTTGTCATGCATTGAAGGCAGTTTCAGATTGTTGTTGTTCAAGAAGGAACCACAGTTGATATTGTAAAGTTGGTTTGGTTACAACGATTTGGTTAGGGTCCCGCAATTTTAATAAAATGTATCAGCCTAAATCAGGACACAATTGTGGTTTCATTTTCAATAGTACAGGATTCACACAAGTTCATTAATCCTAGCAATATTACCAGCTCGGTAATTAACAGTTAAAGTTCGAATATTTTCGTTTTGAATATTGCATAAGCATAATCAGCCTAATATGTTCCCTCTGCTGGGACACAGGCCTCCTCTCTGTGAGAGGTAGTGGGCTGTAATCCACCACGCGGGCCCAGTGCGGGTTGGTAGATGTCACATGTCTTCGAATTTTTGGTTCTAAGACATGCCGGTTTCCTTACGATGTTTTCATTCACCGTTTTGAGAGCAGTGGTGATGAAATGATTAACACAAAGTAAAGCGCCTGGCTGGGTTCGAACCTACGACCTGCAACTCGTAAGTCGCGGCCGTTACCACTGGGCCACCACTGCTCTTTGAATATTGCTTATTAAATAAATGAAACTAGTAATGAAACAGAAATCTCGCTAATCTTGAAAACTGCTTTGATCAGGGTGAAAAAACTGATGACTGATTATGTCAGAAAATAATTGAACATGAGTTGAGTACAAGTTTTGATGAAATAACCTTGGATTTTGTATCTATGATGCACTTTTTATTATATTTAACCGATTCTGTCCTACTGGTGGTCAAAGGTCTCTTCCATAATTTTCTTATATTTATGTCTGCTGCCGGCAATGCGTCAAGAACGAGTCCAAGCCATCGCGCGAGCCTGCCTCAGTAACGCCCGTCTCCAGGCACCCACTACATTACAACCCTGGCCCATCTGTCCTGATGCATCATGTACGTGTGACCCGCTTAGCCCAATTTCAGACTCGCGGTCTTGTCGCCAACATCGGCAATGCACGTCTTCGAGCGAATTCTTGTGTTACAAATTCGATACGATCCACAAAACCAAAACAAACTACTGCTCCATGTGCAGATTCCTAAAAACTAACAGTTAATTAATCAAACAGTAAATAAATCACGTATGCCTTATGTATGGTAAAGTTGACCATTTGATTAACCATTTCACGTTCAGCGTGCTTGAATGCCTATAATTAGTAATAAAAACTTTTCCTTTACAAGTCAAACGACATGTTTTAGTCAGTCAAACTCTACAGTAAATTATATCACTTTATTAATTAACTGTAGGTAGGGGAGATTGCAAGCGACTCGGGTAGCACGTGGGTTTTAAGTATGATGGCCTCGCACCGGCAGTTTGTAATAAATACTGCTCGACATCAGTCTTGCTAATCAATCCTATGGCTTAGTTTGTCAACTTGTTTCACTGTTGATATGACAGCGCAGATAATAATTACGGAGAGACAGGTAGTGAAACCCAAGATGATACTTTCGGGGCATGACCTGTCGCTGCCGAATTTAGTGAATTCGATGGTCGGCAGCGAGGAGTCCTGGGTCGCGGTGGTTTCCTTCTGCACAAAAGTAATCTCGCAGAAGGTGGCTGGCAGAGGGTGGATAACGCTCTCTTCCAGCCCCCCTAAATGAGTCCAGGAACGGCGCGCCGGACTCGGAGACGTCCGCCGCCCCCCATGCATCAGTACTCGAGGTGGCGGGGCGTAGTGTTCCACGCACGGCCCGCTTGGACGTTCCAGGGGGAGTACACGCACACCTCTTGTTACACAAGTAACACGAAGAGGCCGCCGAGGCGGTGTTGCGGAAGAACCGTATGTTCCCGCGACCCCGACATGTTTTCAGTCAGTAAGAGTCTGACAGACCCCTTCGCCCGCCCCAAGGCGGAGGACATCCATGAGGATTTTCCACCACAGAACAAAAAAAAAAAAGGACATGTTGATGTTGATACAGGAGATAAGAAGAGAGAGATCTTTATCATGAATTGTTATGTTTAGATGTTAAGCTATTATTTATGTTGGACTGATGATACACAATCTTAGTACCTGCTTAATTAGCTACATAATTACTAAGATAATTATGTAGCTAATTAAGCTGTTACTTTGTTGTTTAAATTAAGCTGCGTAGGTGTTTAATTAGTAGATTCATAAGGAGTTTCTTGCTCGTCATTCTCCATATGTCACGGTTTACTTCAGGCACTTTTGAATTGTCAAGGAGTCGGTAGGTCTGAAAGATTAAGCTAGTTGCCCGTTTCAAAGCGTAGTAGGATTTTGTTATAAATTTATCTGTTATGTTATATAATATTATTGTTGATAGCCACACTATCTGATAAGATGTCTGTCGTCGTCGTTAAGGATTTTCTGAAGCCGGCAACCAATCGTACCCAGGGGTATTCTGTTACCCAGCTCAGAAAGGCATTCGCTCCAAGTAGAATACTGGTATCCAGCTGCATCCAGGTAGACTCGAAGACGATCCCACGAATAGCTGCTAAAAGGCTCGGAAGATGATGAGTTGATGATGCTCTGTTAAGGTTTAAAAATAAACTGAAGAGAAACAGAAAAAAAAAAAAACAGAACAAGAATAAGATACAACTGATAAAGCGTACACTTGAAATAACATTGATAGCAATAATGACGCTTATCACTCGTTGTTGATATCAGTAACCTCCTTACTAGCAAACCAACAACTTGTTTAAAATGCCTTGTTTAAAAATATTAACCAATTTGCCACGGACCAAAATTCCTAATGATTTTGTCAATAAAATTCTCCCGCTCTTGGCCAAAGTTGTAAGGAAGCCGGAAGATGTGAGTGTATTACAAAGATTATAGTCATGCAATGGTAAAATGTATGTATGTATTTTGTTTCTGTGTAAGACTTTTCTACTTGTTTTGTGAATATCATCATTCTCTTCTTTTCTCTTCCATCAATAAATCAAATATATTTTTATATAGCCATCCACATTCTTATCAATAGACCATTGTTTTATACCCACCTTAAGTAAGGGGTAGTCCTAGCAGTTTTAACGGGCAAATTTAAATCAAGTAGTTTTAAATTAAAAATAAAGAATAACGTAAATGCATTCTTGCTTTTGTTTTTTTTAATTAAAGGCACACTAAATTCATGGTTATAACCAGCAAGACATTTATTTGTCATGGAGCTCTCACTTGTAAAGAATCAAATCACAAAATATGTAAATGCACATAAAATTAAAAACACAAAAGAACCAAGTGTAACCAAGTTAATTTAATAATAGGTATGATGTTTTCTTTTATATTTTCATCTCAAAAAATGTTTGTTTCTAAATAGTGCAAACAATAGGTATTACAAAAAGTGTAAAAACTTTAAAAAAATGCAAAGTTATAAACGTTTTAAAATAAGTGTTAGACAAGGACGGCACTATCGTAGAAATGACGTCACAACTGTTTAACTTCATATTAGCTCCGTACATTGTCCGTACCGCGCGACAAGGACGGGATAATTCCCCTCCAAAAAAAATTAAAGCGTGTCTTCTTTATATTTACATTGATTGAACAGATTTTTTCGATTAACTAATCTTTACCATTCCTTTTTTGAAATTACATTATTTTTACGAGCATTTTTAATATTAGTCATCAGCCCTATTCACTTATTCGCTCACTCTTCGTCGCTTCCCTAAGTGAATGAAGGAAAAACGTTGCAAAAAGCCACCCCAGCCGTAGAACCCTGTCTGCCATGTAATTAGTTTATAAAAACTTTTAGGCTACTAGTACTAAGTACAATTAGCGATAATAATTTTAAAAATATAATTTCATTGTGCACCGTATATTCCGATCAGTCTTAATATTTGAGTTGCAATTTAAAAACCTACTACAAAATGGCTAATCAAAAATTCAGAAATTGTTGGCAACATTGGCATTTGAAAGTGACTGGTGGACCAGGAAAAAAGACAGATCGATTGTTTGATTATAAAACTAGGATGGAAGGGCAAACTGAGATGCCTGTTAGCCGAAATAAAGAAGAAAAAGACATAGTTTGCGCCGACCTAAAATTTGTTTGTAAAAGGTCAGGAAGCTAATTTCATGAATATTGATTCAATCACTTCCACAATCAACGGCCATATTCATACGGAGTCATATCTCATTTCCTTATCATATTTTGACAGAGATTTGTCTGCGTGGTGTCAGGTGACTGTGCGATATCTTTCGGCGGTCAGTCGACCGTCCCTGCAGCAGTGGCTACCCTGGAATCTATCGGAAACCTAGGGGTGGAAGAAAACAAGATTATCACGAAAGAAGTCTCCGCTTTTATTGAAAAGGAACTTGGAATCGCCCCGGATTTGTGAGTGTTGTTTTCAATATCTGCTTCATTCGTATTGGAATGACTTATATGAGATTATAGCCTAACCTTCAAGAAGCAATTTTGTTTGCCAGTGCCAAACCATAAGTTAATGAATGAAAAATAACGTTTATTTGGACACAGTTCGTGAAACACAAAAACCAAATATCTAAATAAAAAGTGAAAATAATATTTTAACAACAATAAAAATTGCACCGTCTTAATAAGTATACCGCAAGTAATAAAGTTGCATCGTATACATGAGGCTTAACTTATAGCGCGGTAGAAAATTTGTTAGTCAACAAAATGGTCGCAGGTCTTAGTGCCTGACAAATTGTGAAACTTTCCACTTATTAAGACTAATTCAGCGCTTGCCCTACTCCTCTGCCATTTCAGCTTAGTGATGAAGTGGCCTTTCCTAACAAAGTCAAACCTCGTATTATTGTGAGATGGTAGATATGTAGATAGAGAAACTGAGGTTACTTAAATTATTCTGATCGCAGGTTCATTGAACATTGATTGATTACGTGCCTTATGCTACGGAAACGTCATAAAATTATGTGAAAGTAATTTGGGGTGTTTTCCTCGAGAGCATTTTTGAAACCGTAAAGTTAAATCCATCTTATATAATTTTATTATGATAGCCGTTGTGTGGCTTCACCTCTCTTCTAGGAAACAATTATTTGCGTGCGTCCAGACATTGCGAATCATGGCGTGCTGCGAATGGTAAGCCAAACATGTATCCGCATGCCTTTGGCTGAGGCATCTCATTTGCGGCACATGCCTCGCACTGTCTCCAGAAATAGCTAAAGCTTAACCATTTCTAAGATAAATGGCTTAAGCCTAAGCAAAACGAAAAAGTCATTTGAGTGCCCACATCAAGAGCATTCCTAATAAATGTATCTAGCTTACATGTATCTCAGCATTGAATTTAAATTCCGACGGAGAACAGCGCCATAACGAACGAAAGGTGATGCTGTAATTAGGAACAGCGGGGCGTCCAACGGGGCGTCAAGCGGCATGTCCAGCGTTTGACCTTATGATGATGTACGCTATCTTAGATTAATGGACCTCTCAAAAGATTTCGGGTTTCTAATGTTACACAGTTTTTTTTATAAATGAGTCTCATCTAACTTTCCGGAATATTCTCTCAGTTGATCTCACCTAGGGGCACCCCGACCAAGTGCAACCCGTTTTTTTTTATTCCGGGGTGGAAAATCCTCATGGATGTCCTCCGCCCTGGGGTGGGCGGAGGGGTCTATCAGACTCTTACTGACTAAAAACAAGTCCGGTGTTCCGTCTCACACCTACGTCGGGGTCGCGAGAACACATAATTCTTCCGCATCCGCGGCTGGTGCCGGCCCATCTCGGCGGACCTCTTCTGGTGAGGGGGGAGTGAGGTGTTTGACTCCTCCGCAACGTCTAAGAGGGGCGCGTGTGGAACACTGCACGCCGCCACCTCGGGTCCTGATATATGGGGGGCGGCAGACGTCCCCGAGTCCGCCGTTCCTGGACCCATTTCGGAGGGCTGAAAGAGGGCGTTGTCCGCCCTTCGCCTACGACCGACCCCGTGCGACGATTTCGATAAATGGCCCCGTCACCTACCATTTTTCGGCGGCAAAGGATAGGGAGAGCGGCCAAAAATATACCGACACTCCTCTTCCCCTGCGGCCCCACCGCGTCCGCCATCAAACGGTGGCGACCCCGTTAAGGCCGCAGAAGGTAGGGAGAGCAGCGCACCGCAATACCAGCACTCCTCTCCCGCGGCCTCAGTTGCGATGTCACCCAAGCGGCACCGCAACTTTGGCCGCTTCGTCGTCGGCTTTTCGGCAACAGCCCTGACGAGGGGCCCCTCCTCGGGTTCCTCTTAGCTTCACCGTGGGGCTCAAACCACGGTTACTGAGCCCCCTCCTCCTCGTCAATGCGGAACCCACCGGGAGGGGGACCAAGTGTAACCCACACCAACCCCACCACGAGCCGAGTGAGCGAAGCGAGCGGGGCTGTGGTAGCGGCCGGTGAGCGCTACATCCAAATTGGTCTCAGTTACTAGTCCACTTAGTAGTAGACGCCACCGGCATAAATTCTGTTAGAAAACAGCTTCAAGACCGGCCTGTTGAGCAGTACACACATACCGTGCCACTGTGCCAAAACAACTTCTAATTGGTGATAAAATGGGCCAGTCACGGGCATGTCTATTCAAATATGTAGAATCACAAAATTAATAGTTAGTGAAGTTGACACCCTCCGGCAATTTGCCATGATAAAACCATTTCATGCAACTGTCAAGGGTTGACAGTTGTGATTTAAATTGATACGGATGGACAATTTGAGTTGATAGTCAATTTGTTTACCAATTAATAATCTCTCGCAACTGATTCAAATCACCATATGGTCAGGGGACTTTATGTTGAGTAGAATTAGTAGATAGCCATAGGCGTAGCTCAACGCTCAAAAGAATTCAAAATGTATAGACGCCCCGCTGCACGCTTCGTCATTCAGAATTCGCAGCGTAATTGCTAAAAGGGGGACGCGACAAACTCAAGAGTTACTTATTTATTTATTTATTTATTAAGGCACTCAACGTCTAATTCACAAAAATTAATAAAGCTACGAATCGAATTCCGTAATAATTGTCCCTTTGTCAATCATTTCTGTGTTTTGCTAAGGACGCAATTTCTATCTACCTCTTGAGCTCCCTAAAATACGGTTGAGTTAAGGCGATATTACACTGATCAATTTCGGTTCAATATTGTTTTAAATTGTATTGCTTCAATGGCATTGATACATCTCATTCTCAGGAATCTCATTGAAAGCTTAGATTCACCGAACGCTTTCAATGCAATGTTAACAATATTGGTAATTGTTCAATGCGGTTGAAACGTGTAACATGAAGATTGAACGATGACTCATTCCGCGCACCGCACGACAGCGAAGCATGTAATGCATGCAAGCTGGTAAGGCATATCTCAATGTATTTTCCCAACCATTTCAAGAAGTTCATTAAATTAAATTGACTTTCTGTCATTCGCAAATGGTTCAATTATGATCTATGGATGGATCTTCTTCTGCCAATTCTACTAATAAGGTGTTTGAGGCTCCTTTAGTTACCCACTGGGTGGTGGGTGCACCCCTGGATTTCGAGAGTGGTGGTGGGTGAGATATATATTATTCAACTCATTTACTAAAAAGTCGCACCCCTCCCGACCCTTGCTCGAGCCAGCCCGCGCCGCTGAGCCTGTAGCTTTAAATTCGTCCCTAAATCACTCAAATGCTGATCCAGCTAGTCCCTTGCTGCCCTCTTCCAGCGACGCCCTAAGCCGAGGTTCGTACCCCACAGGGGGTGCCCTTAGCGTTGTCGCCTAGTTTTTAAGTTAGTGCATAAGTTTAAGTCCTGGCTGGAGGCCTTAATTTATTAGGGCAACCACAGGCAAGTCCGTCTAAGCAGACGACAACCTCATAGGTTGACCTGCGAGAGGCCATTCCCAAAAAAAAAAAAAAAAAGTCGCAGATTAAAGAAATTCCGGGACGTACGAGTTGGCGCGACATCGCATTGCGCTGTGAACATTGAATGTTTTTTAATAATTTACGTGTTTAATGGTAAAGTCGTTCAATGTGCAATGTTCAATGCTTTTCAATGGAATTGTTTCAATTTGGTGGATTCGTGTACCTTTACACGATGAGTGTGCATGCATGCTGTCAATCGGGACAAGTCAACTCGAAGCTGCAAATTGCCTTTCCTTAAAAGGCCCTGCATTGTTAGACTCACATAAAATCCTAATAATATAATGCTCCAACCTTAAAAGATACCATGCCTCAGAGTTTGTTTCGGCATTTCTTTTCAGCGATTATTCAGCTAGTAAATGCCGACGAAATCTGTCTTTTAAATATTAAACACAAGTTCACAAAAGAGTAAGAGGAAACTTATTAAATATCAACTTACAGAAATAAACATCACATAATTTCCGGATAATATGTATTTCTTTTGGTTTTTATGTATGTTGGTTGTCAACCAGAGGTTCTCAATGGAATGTATGTTGAAGTGCAGTTAGGATTAGAGATTGTATACAATGTAATAATATTGTAACAATATTATTTAAAAGAGTGTCCATGGAGTTTCTTGCAAGTTCTTTTAAATAGGTACCTAATATGATTCGGAATGGGCAACTAGCTTCATATTTCTGATTTACCGAGTTCTTGACAATTCAATAGTGCCTGTAAATTGTTTAATTGAAATAAATGTTTTGAGTTTGAGTTATCGATCAATAGTTGAGTGGCTGTCCAACATTACGTGTATAGGAAAAGAATGCGCGGATGTCCTTAAGGCCAATTTCTCATCCTGACCTCACCTATTGCTGATTATTTTGGGCGTAAAGACCTCTCCTGGTGCCAATTCTCTAGATGTACTGAAACAAAGTTGCTAAACGTTCAGTATTGTTTCATTCACTAAAAGCTTATCGTCTTTTCGAACACGTTAGTAGTATGTGTTTTGGAGCGCAGTGACGCCTAGAATACCTACTGCGCTACATTGCTCAGTGGCGTTTATCTATTAAGATTCAACCAATGTTTTTTTTTAATTCTTTCTACTTACGATTTTATCGAATTAAGAGACTGTTATTTTAACAAAATGGTAGGACAGGAAATAAAAAGAAGCTGTTTCAAGAAACTGCCGTTTTACCCCTTTCAATTATCCATAAACATAATTTGATAATTCATAAACATAATTTGATTATTGCCGTGTTGGTCTAACGGGCTCACGCATGGCCCGCGCTTGAGCGTTCAGCAGTAGCTGAACATGAGGTCCTGGGTTCGATTCCCAGGTCGGGCAAAGTGTTATTGGGTTTTTCTATATGGAATTTCTCAGTAGCAGCCCGGAGTCTGGATTTGTACACGGTTGACGGCAATAGGCTCGCACCCTTTATCATGGGGCTTTTAAATGAAACTGACGAAAAGTAGGTGTGATATAGGTACCTACTTGCATCTCTGCCTTCACTTTGGGGATTATAATTTGATCATATTTAAAGCATTACTTTGTTTTGTTTCAGCTTCTTCCTATCATTCTACGATCTCGCGGGTCAAAACATAGGCAAAGGAGGCGTGACAATGGCTTAAGTTCTACAAAACTTATACAGTATCATTAACAATGGCTACTGTTCAGAATAATCATGCCCAATTGTATTACTCTCTTAGATGAATAAGCATGACAATTAGACTTCTTGAAATATTGTGTTGAATAGTCATTACATTACACTGATAAAAAGTATTACATACATCACTTATAATAAAGACAGCGTTTCATTATTGACAACCTACCTTAATAAATAACCAGGTTGTATTTAAACCTATATCGCTTAGGTAAATATTGCGGGGTGGTTGGAAGCCGTGGGAGCAGGGAAAAGTGGTGGCCCTGTTGTAACGGCCGCGACTTAGGAGGTCGTAGAAGTCGTAGGTTTGAACCCAGTCAGGTGATTAACTTTGTGTAAATAATATCATCACCACTATTCTCAAAACGGTGGCAGAATACAATGTGTGGAAACCGGCATCTCTTAGAGCCAAAAATTCAAAGTCATCTACCAACCCGCACTGGGCCCGCGTGGTGGTTTACGGCCCACTCCCTCTTACAGAGATTTGGTCAAAAGACAATCTATACTAATATCAAACGGGCACAAATACCGGATTGTTGCCCTTTTGATGGCAATAGGCTCTCCCCCTATTACATGGGACTTAAACATAACTAGTAATATAGGTCCACCTCTGCCCAACCCTTCGGGGAAACAAGGCGTAATCAGTCAACCCAACATAAATATTTAAAAAAAGAATGGCAATCAAGATATTTTTATTATTATTGGGTATATTTCAGGCTCAGTACATTAAAAGTTTTGCGGTGAGATACCTAGATACTGTCAAAGTACAGTTAAAGGAGTATTAACAACTCTATTTACTTCCAAGTCGATTGAGATCGCACGGTCGTCACCAAGTGCAAAGGGCAACTGAATGAAATCCGATGACTAACGAAACACGCTTAAGTACTTGTTTTACCTTAAAATATCACTCATTAAAACATTATCGTTAGTCAGAATTCGGTGTAAAGACGAGGTCACAGGCATTCTAACTGGACAGCTAAGCTCTATAACATGAGTAATATTTTACAAAAGGACCCAGAAATACGAAATCCTAACTACCTACAACTTCAATAAAGCCGTTCTATCTCCAGTTAAAATCCCTTTGTTAATTTTCAGAGCAAAGTTGCAAACGTGTCCTTTGCCATTGTAATATTATAATGACAGCGTAGGTGGATTAACACTGCATTCTGAAATGTGGGGAGTCCTAATGAAGCTACGAATTTCCTAGAAGAGCGGTGGGCGCCCACATAGCGTACGAATTTACCGGTGAATGACGTCACTGAAAAGTTCTTTAGGAAAGTTAGTTGGTGTGATTTCGAGAGCGTTTTTTGACACCGTATTACATTCAAACCCGTTTTTAGGACTGAAAAGACTTGTTGCTAGATATCGAAGCAAAACCAATATCTCCGATATTGTAATAATTTTCATTATAGCCGTCACTATACTTATAGACCACATTTAGATAAATTACTAATTTAGTTAGAAAAAATCGTAATTTAACTGATTTAGAGACAGCCCGTTTAGTATACTTTTGTTATTTTCATAGTGTGATGTCGTACGGTATTCTTTTGCGGGGAAATACCGCTGTTATTCAGCCAATTTTTGTTGTACAAAAAAAGGGCAATTCGTTCAATTTATAAATTAAGTCCCAGACATTCCCTCCAGTATCATGAAATAAATTCAAATCTTTTATAAAGCGGAAATTATGCCAGAAAGCCAATTATACTGTCAAAGACTATATTGAGGACAAGAAGGCTTGGGATTGAGCTGCTCCAATAAGTACAAACCTACTTACAGAAATAAAATCATTTATCATGTTATCACTGCGGCCGATAAGTGGCGGCCATTGCTCGTCTAGGAAATCGCAGCTTTAGTACACACTAGCTTAAGGCAAGTGATGTCCATTTAATGTGATGTCATGGCTTCACATACATATCATCTATCACAAAAACATGGTCATTGACTATACAAATACTGTGTTTATTTTCTACTCCTTCAATGAGTTCAGTATTCATCTTTTCATGGTTGATTTCCTAAAGCTGTTAATTTATTTTAACAAAATAAAACGCAACGTGAAATCAGATGCTACCAAAACAGGTAATTACCCCTTAACTGCAGGACGGGAGGGAAAAAAGAGTCGGCAAAGGGCCCTGGGCGGACTAAACATCGCAGAGTTTCATCAAAAAGCATACTTTTTTTTTTTTTTTTTTGGGTGGGAAATCATCAAATGACTTCTCCCGCTCTGGGTGGAGCGGGAGGGCGTGTCAGACTTTTACTGACTAAAACCCACCCGTGTTCCTTCAGTTGCCTGTGCCAGGGCCACGGTTTTCTCTGTGGAATAACCCGCGACCCTGAGGCGTCGGCCCTATCGGACCCCGTCACTTTGTGCTGACATCTCTTTGAGGCGCGCGTGGAACACAACGCGCTGTCGACCCGGGCCTGGTCCTTACCGGACGGCGAGCTACCCATTGCTCGCCATCCGCAAGCCCGCGCCTACGGTGGCCGGGAATCTGCAGGCGACTCCCGACGCCCAGGGCGTCTCCTGCGGCGGCTAGTGGGGGCGTGAGGGCGCAATGCTCTCTCCCTCACCCGCTCCGCCTCCTCCTTCGCGAGCATTACTGCTTCGCAGAAGGAGGTGACGGCTTTCCATTCCTTCTCGCTCCGTACCATGGCCTGGACCAGGGCCGGACGCGAGAGATCGCCAATCGCCTCCGCGAGGACACTGCGGTGCTCCGCCCAAGCTGGGCATACGTCCACCGTATGCTCCACCGTGTCCTCCGAGCGATCCACACACCCACAGTTTTGAATATTATGAACGTAATTACATTTCAATTCATTGGGGATTTATGAAAAAAAAAAATTAGGAATTCTGTGTATTAACAAAACTGCAATATTATGCATCAGTGAACAATATTAATATCTAATAATAATAATTAACACGATAAGGCTATGTTTATTTTTGAGAACTGAACTAAGAACTTAAATCAATATCTACTATTGCTGTAACTAGAACAAGCCGTATTCGTATTCTTTGGTTTGAGAATATAACAATTAGCATATTTCTTACAGATGACACAGTTAGTTTTACAGATGGTCTACTTTAAATCTTATAAACTAACAAAACGAAATACAACATTTACAACATTATAACATTAAATTACTTAACTACAATACGTAATTATAATCATTTATTTACTCAAACATGAGTACAATACATACAACACAAATTTGTCAGCATGCGAGAGATGTTAAAAATACAGATAAAAACAGATCATCTTTGCCTTAAACAATGGCATGCAAATATTTATACTATAATTAAAAATGTCACTCTAGAGTCAAATGATTAAAAAAATAGACATGACACTTTATGAACATTTAAAATAATAAATAAGTAAAGACATAATCAAAGGCTCTCATCTAAAAACTCATTCTAATTATGATAGGCTTTATCGGCTAGAAAATTAACAATTTTCTTTTTAAACGCTACATCACTCAACTGCTTCTAGTTTTTTGTAGTTTATTATATATTTTTGGAGCCATGCAAAAGACACTTTTACGGATGTGTGCCGTCCTATAATGCTGTAGGTAAATTTGACTATTGTCGTCACGTCTATTACGTGAATATCGATCTGCTATGCGGAAAAGAGGAGAGGGTTAGATCTTAAGAACGTTGCATTTTCCAATATATTGATTGAAATATTATATATTAACAAATAATTATAATATTGACGCCCCTGATATGCATGCAGTGCTGGCTTGCTTCTTTGTCTCAGACAATTAATTACTGCACCGTCAGAAAGCACATGCTGTTTGCTGTATCGCACGATTTTATTGGCATGTGAAGTATTGTGGGATTCTTTAAAGTGTTTTTAGATTATTATTTGTAATATTTTATTTTTGTTATATTACATAAATGTTACTGTATTAGTTTATAATTATTGTAATAGGTTTATAACTGCTCTATTTTAAATTTAATACATTTATCAAATTAAACTAAAATTTACTTAGATTTTTACGTAATGAAATGTTACGTTTGCCTTGAGTGGAAAGACACGGAAGGATCGCCTGACCTGCTCTCTATTCTGTGAAAATCTCACCGTGAAAACGTAGATGAAGTGAGCTTAAGGTGAGCTGTCAATAGTTTCAATCCCTGGCATTAGGTGACAAACTTACTACACCTAAGTGTTCTCAGTGATATTTTTAAAGAATAGATAGCCTGTTCATAAGTTTACACCAGTTTACAATCTCGCAAAATGTATTACAAACTAACGCTGTCCCATTAAAAAAACGAATTCTGACTTTGTTGGTACAAACTTAAATCTTCGTGCCAGTTTCAGTATTTCCACACTTATTCCGACTGAAGTGAAGTTCCAAATAGGAAATTGCCAATTTGAACTCGGTTTAACATTAAGGTTTTTTTTAGATGTTATAACAATTATGATAACTTAAGAATCAGTGTATTTACTGTTTTGTAGGGGCTTAGTTTATTAATTATTTGGTACATTATTTATCAATATGTGAATTTACATTTAAAAATAAAAACTGTGTCAGTATCTAGTTCAAAATTAAAACAGGATCGATGGCGAACTTGGGTCAAAATAAAAACCTTTGTTTTGTAATTAGGCCGAATGTGTTTGCAATTATCTTATACATTCGATTGGATATTAATTCTTACCCCCCTTTTCCTTATGCATAGCTTGCAAGCCACTACTACCACTTTCTTCATCGATCCACTTCTCTCCATCGATGTTTTTCCAGATCGCAGTTCTATGCATCTCGCCAGATAGCAGAGAATCATTATTATCTTCTACATCTTCTTCCCAACAGACGTTCTCGTGCACCACGTCTACAACGAGGGCTGGTTCCTCTCTTATCTTAAGTTTAGACCCTGGCTCTTCTAGCTCATCCATAACACCAGTAGTTTCCGAATCTGCATCGGTATGGCTCTCAGTTTCGACGTCCGGATAGGATAGCTTCCGTTCTATTCTGTCAGCCCTGGTCTTCCATCTCTCCAGGTTGTTCAAAGCCATGGCATACATGGGTCTAGTATTTGGCAGGATTCGGTACAGTATGCTGTAGCACGCTACACAGATTTGGCTCAGAAAACCGACCTGCAATGAAACCGAATACAAAATGTTAAAAAAAACTCTTCATTGTGTTGTAATAATTTAAAATTGCATCGCTTCCAAACATAAATAAGCCGCTTATTTCAGGTAAACAGGAAATACTTAAAAAGTTATTTACGAATAACATAACATCTCGCCTGTTTCCCAAAGGGCTAAGCAGAGGTGTCCTATAGTGCTACCACCCACATTTTACGTGTACGTTACATGTTTAAGTTCCATGCAATTGGGGTCGAGCCCATTATTTACGAATGCACCAAGTAATCCCTCTGAGTTTGCAGAATGCGCGCGATTTGTAAAAACAATTCTACTTGTAAGGCTTGAAACGAATATTGATACAGTAATTACTCTTCAACATAAAACAAACATTCATTTACCTTTGCATTGTGTGTATAATAGGTATAGGGAAGTTATTTCTTTGTGCCTTAATCCCACGGCATTAGCCAGATTATTGCATAACATTTACCTTTCTTAATAGAGCATAATCAGCCAATAATGTTAGCACTGCTGGGACACAGGCCTCCTCTCTGTGAGAGGGAGTTGGTTCCATCAAGCTGGCACAGTGTGGGTTGGCGGATGTCACATATCTCCGTAATAGAGCATTGCATCTCAAATGATATCCAGGTATATCGATCGATCGGTACTTCGATAGACGGTCGTGGTAACTGCAGCCTCGGCAGATCGACAAGCAATGATAGCTACTGACCATGTCAGGACATTTGAGATTCACGAGTGGCCTTCGCAGACGTAACCGAGAACGTTACGGTAGATTTATTGGCGAACTTGTAAGTAATTGGCTCTATTCAACGGAAACTCTTAAGAAATATAATTAAAACTTGTTTAAAAAATAATATATAAATATGAAAACCTTTTTAAAAACAAGGTTTTAATGAACTAACGTTACCGTAGAACTTTATTATTTTCTAAAATGCTTGAGGCTTATCTTAAAGTGTAAGAAGGACGTTCACGTCTCAACTTTTAAGAAAATATTGAAGTTTTATGTTTAAGTAAGTTTTATTCAGTAATGTTTAGTTAATTAAAAGCTGTTAAAAAAACATTTAAGGCTTCTAAAGGGCGCGAGTTTATTGAACTTTGTCTACCAAAAAAGAAATCTGAATTCACGTTATTATTCTATACTACAGACAAATTGTAAGGATGATCAGAGGTGTACCATCAAGTGATAATGTCTGTTCGGGATACAAATCCGCATTTTACGAGCCCTCTACGCGGTTCACTCGCTACATTCTCACATTTTAAAAACAAAAGTTTCTTGGGGCTGAGGTTGAGTTTTCCTTGAGGTAGTTAACAAGGAGGTTGTCTTTTGAAGAGTTTATTGAATATTGACGTATTCGCGACCGGACACACCAACCTCGGCTCATAGCCATTCTTGGGACCTCATAATTTCCTTAATCTGACGACTATGAATGAAGGCAAGCCTTGAGGTTTCCTTGACAGAGTTATAAATGAGTCGAGTAGCTTTCGAGGCAGATAAGGTAGGTGTTAACTCATTTGAATAAATGAATTTTGATAAAAAAAATATTTTGTAAGTTTACACTTCGATCACAGACTACTATCACCAGCCTACGTAATGTTTGCGAAACTGCACAGGGTTATCTGCCGTAATGTGAAGTTCTCGCGTTATTATCATCACCACCGCACCACATCTCTCAAAACGATAAAGGAAAACATCGCGAGGAAACGGGCATGTCCTAGAACCAAAAATTCGAAGACATGTGACATTTACCAACACGCACTGGGTCCGCATGTTAGATTACAGCCTATTCCCTCTCAAAGAGAGGAGGCCTGTGTCCCAGCAGTGGAACATTATAGGCTGATTATGCTATGCTATGCTACACAGCTCACTTTTCCACCATCATTTAGAAAATTTAGTTTTTATTAATTTTGTGTGTATACAACCTGTTTTTTTAAATATCCCATAACTCTAGGGTTAAATTCTGTTGGTAAAAATAATACTAAAACTCCTAGAATAGGTGGTCCAAAAACGCATAGTTTCGGTATCTACTTATATACTCCATTTACTATTTGCATTAGACAGAAGTAAAAAAAGACTCTTTTAGGGGCACCTAAAAGTACAACAAACATTATTGCAGTCAAGATTGATGTGGAGTTAAATATAATAAATTTAGATAACAGCCGTCACACTTAATCGTACTTATTTACCACTCTACCTTCCGAAACTACAATTTAATATTATTTTGTTTTTACATAAATTATTGTCGTGTCAATGTCTAAAATCTAAAAGAAGCAGGGGCGGACAGTACCGGGAACGTTTTTCATGTCACTATAACTCCACCAAATCTAAAAAGTTACCTATTCCCTTCATAAGTTCTAGCAGCACCTGTTTTTTTAAATTTTGTCGGTTTATAATGTAATCCATTCGTCAAATTCCGTAAATAATCTGCAGTTGTCAATTGTCATTCACTTGTGGATACTTGTGAATGCTACGCCTTTTCTCGTTGTTGTTGCTGAATTTTCGTGGTTTATTTGTTAGTTGGTACTCTTTTTCTGTTGTTATTGTTTTGTTATCCATAATAGTGTTAGTTTTTTGTTGTTCGTGCAAAGCGGTACGTTTTGTTGAACTATGGACAGGGATGATCCCGATGCAGGTCCGAGAGGCTTGCAAGCGCAACATGTACGCACTGAAACTGCTGGTAACACTCATCTGTGTCAACAGCGAAAAACTTGGCCCCAAAGTTGATCACGAATGTTAAAATGTTGTCTCCCAAGAAAAAGAGAATAAAGCAAACACCGCTTCGTTCTTTAAAAAAAAGAACAGTGATAAATATTTATAAGATGTTAAGGGGTCCTGGCCCGAATGTACTGAAATTGCAGGTAAGGATCATAAAATGATTGCCATAAAAATATTTGAAAGTAACATGCATTGTGAGGTAGTAACATCCATTACTAATCTTATTTTAAAGGTAAATCTCGTGCAATACTCTATAATGTACTCAATGAGTACAATACAATAAAAGGTCGGCTGCAATCTCCTCGCCAACGGAAATACTCAAAATCTGACGATTATGATGATATTACGTTAAGTGAAATACGAAGAAAAAATCGTTAATTTTTCTTTTAAAATGAGTTACCAGCGTTGGACAAGATTCTGGAAGCCGTTAAAAGCGATGAGTCTCTACCCGATTTCATAAGAAGCACTTTATACAAATTAAAATCTACGTACCTATATTAAAATAAGTAGAAAACGTGGCCCAATTGACAAACAAGACCTTGTATTATGGAGGGTGAAATATCTCGATGAAATTAAGAGATTAAGGAACTAAGGAAATACTGTTTTAAATTATTTGGATGAGACTTGGCTTAATGAAGGTACAGTGCTACTAACATTTATAAAGTCTTTTTTTGCATGAAGGAGGATTTACAGAACTTGGGAAGCTATGTAAAACCTCCTTTATGCAAAACAATATATAAGTAGTGAAGTATTATTAGTTCAACATAAGTCGATTTAATATTGTATTTACATCTATAACTTTTATTATACACAGGACACACGAAAAGCAAGGTATGGCAAGACAACACTATTAAGTCTTCAAAGGAAGCACACCGGGCAGGTTTATCAACTGGTTTAAAGAACCCAACCGGAAACAAGAAAGGAAGACGGCTTATCATTGACAAATTGGTGAAACTTGATTTAGATGTATTTCTTTTGAATTTACTTTACAATTGTCACATTACCAAATCATTAATCACTCCATTTTCACCAAAAACTGGTTTTATCTTAAAGCCTTCCCTCAAAGAAAGATGTTAATGATAAATTATGGGTTGATTATGGGTTTATGGTTGTAGTGGGTAGGTGACGACTTGTGTGGCAGTGCAGCTGTCAGTGTCACCCCGTCTTGGTCAATCCCTAGCATCAGTGGCACTGACAGCTCACTCCAAGTTCACTTCACCTAAGTTTTCACGGTGAGGTTAAAGAATAGCACTCCTGATCAAGGACAGTTATGTTGCAGTCAATTTCGGTTGCTACTTAAAGGTTAAGATCTATTTCGAGCGGTCAAGTAATCTATTCCACCAGTACATTGAGTACCGGTTTTTAATGGATGGTGAATTAATATTTGAAGCCAAAAAGGGTGATGAAGGCTACCATTCTGAAATGGATGCACACAATTGAAAAGTGGTTCAAATTAATATTGTCAAAACTCGATAGATGTACTGTTAATGTTTTGTTTAATGCGCCATTTCATTCGAGGAAAGTGGAGAAGCTGCCAACTACAGCCACACCAAAGGCAGATATTCAGGAGTGGGTAAAAAACTAAAATATTCCTTTTGAGGAAAAATACCTTAGGGTCACTTTATTACAAAAAGTGAAACAAATAAATCATTTGTACCAAAAGTTTGCTGTAGATGAAATGACTACAGAAAAAAAAATGTATTGCGCCTCTCTCCTTACCACTGCGAGCTCATTCCAATAGAATTCGTATGGGGTATGTAGCCCAAAACAAATAAAGATAGACATTACAAGAAGTGAAGCGGTTGCTCCCTCAAGCACTCGAACATAACTGCAGAGAACTGGCAATCTTGCATTGCTCGTACAGTTAAAGAACAGGAAAGGTTTTTCCAACTCGATGGTAGGATGATGTTGTAGAAAGATTAATTATTAACATTGGGAACTTCTTCATCATTAAAAGAGTATGATGAATAATTAGTATTAAAACTCTATCATCTCCATTATATCATTAAAGTAGCAAAACCTTTTCTCTTCCTTAATGGCAACAAATCTCATTTCACACTTTTATTTAGCTTGAGAATGTGAATTTTTGTTAATCCTCTGGCATTCTAAAGTATTATAGTTAAAATAATGACTTTTGTTACCACAAATGTCAATTAATTATTATCATATGTGATGACTGATGGTAGCAGTGACTAAATTGTTATGTGGTGTTTCGTGTCGTATTTATTTGGTTTGTTGAAAACAAAATATGGACAAGCCATTGTGATAAAGTTGTTTTTAATAAATTGATTGTTACTTTAAAAAAAACATGTTCCTATCCAAGCATCGTGACGAGTAGATAGATAGAAAATGCTTTATTGTATGCCATACATAGTTACTTACAAAAAGAGTACATATATTTTTATTAAAATTGTTAGAACTTAAATATAAAATAAAAGGTTTCGTACTCCTGCTTCTGCGAGCCTCTTTTTTCTAATGATACAACAAATGGAGTATAAGTTTCATTGATAAATACGAGTAATTTCTTTTTTAATCATAGATTGCACTCATGCAATGCAGGGTTGGGTCGCTAGTATGATATAATCACAAGTTGCTGATGCATACCTGGCTAGAAGGTTGTTCATCAGGTTTATTCCTGTCCATCATAGGTATCGGCTCCCTGCCCGCAGCTCTCTCCTTGTCACCCTGGTCGTAAAACTCCTCGAAGATGACCTTCACGGTCTTGATCTGAATGTCCCAGGGTTTGGCTGATGCTGACAGGTCTGCCGCCGTCATTGATATCGCCATGGCCAGTTCCCTGAAAAATTATAGGAACCAGTAGTGCTATTCTGTAACAATCTCACCGTGAAAACTTAGGTGAAGTGAGCGTGAAATGAGCTGTCAGTGCCACTGATGTTAGGGATTGACCAAGACGGGATAACACTGACAGCTCACTCGACAAGTCATCACGGTGAGATTTTTACAGAACCGACTTTTTGAGTTATCATAAGTACCTTTCTGATAATAAAAATCGTAGTCTGCTGCATCTAACGGGGGAAAGATTGTCCGCTGGCAGCATAGACATGTTTCTATAACCTCTATTATTGCAACCGGTTTGTTTTTGTTCAATACTGTTGGTAGGTATCTCAATTAAACTCACGTATGATTATGTAGACCCCAGTTAAACTGAGCTATATCGCCTTCATGGAGCTGCGTGATCTTTGCCAGGTTAGGGAAGAAGACTGCCAGGTCAGTGGCCAGGATGCAGTGCCTGATGTAGCCCAGGATCTCCTTGTAGTCCTCGCTCGAAATATGAGAGAATATGTTGTGCCCGTCCTGGGAAATTAAAGTACTTACTAGTAATACAAACATACATAAACTTACCTCTTTTTCTATGGGGGTAGGCAGAAACTATAAAACGTCACCTGCTACGATCCTTACATACTCCTTTTGCTTCGTATACGTTCACACATCAAAGTAAGTTACAGAAAATGTATCCCAATTGAGGTCTGGTTTTTCATATGCTTTTTGTTATTGCCAGTTTATTAGTTGCCAGTTAGGTCCATTGCAGTTGAGAAACACTTAGAAGTCATTGCCACTTTTTTTTTTCACAAGTCTTTTTTTTGTGACTATTATGTTCCATAAAGCTCAGAGGGGCATTCCCGTAATTTTTAATCATAAGTCACACTTTTGTGACCATTATGTTCCATTAAGACTAGAGCGGCAGTTCCCGTATTTCGAAACGTTCGCATTCTAATCTCAATCTGTCAAAAATACATTCAATTTAAATAAATGTTTGTCAATTTTTTGACATTGATTGTCGTTGAGATGAGATTGCGACTTGAATTTAAACGTTTTAAGTACGACAATTGGCCTCCAGGTGAACCACATTTTTAAGGTCGTACTTTACATTACGGTGATGAATTATCACAAAAAAAAATCTGATAGACAGAAAAAAAACTGTGTTATGGCGAAAGTTTTTAAAGGAAAAATCTATCTCCTAAACTACTAATAATCGCGGAACATACAAGGGGTAATACGGATGACCCGCAATAAAAGGCATTAGAATTGTACTTTTAGACGTCACTTCTCCATTACACAGTAACGAGAGGCTGGAATTACGTGAAAATTCTATTAATATAGACATTCATTTTCTATGTAGAAGCTAACTGCAGAAATACCCGTCAAAGGCAAAATATTCATTCATTCAGGACTGAGCAAACGTTTTGTACCAACTATTCAACTAATTCAGGAGACTGATTTGTGTCAGATGCAGTACTAGGCAGGTTTGTATCTAAGGACCACAGTTTACAGAACTGAATCTTGTTAATGTACACAGAGCAAGTCACTAAGCAGAATATCTGAAGAGCTTTACAGGTCAATAGATATCCCTTTATATTTATTTTTATAGTTAGCAGGAAAGTCATTCTGAGGTGGGTTTTCAGTGTAGCAATGCTCGTAACATTCAAACAGTCATTAATTTATACGGACAACATGTGCGTCACGGGAACGTACTACCGGGATAAAAGATCATCCAAATCCGTTGCACCGATTTTTCGTGATTGAGTAACAAACATCCAAACATTGACATTTTTAATATTATTTATATAGTAGAAAGTAGATTTTACAACTTCAAACAACTTTTAAAATTTTCATCGTCTAGAGAACACGCTAATTGGCAGACGACACGACGGCGACGTGTACTCACGGTCCAGTTGATTTTATGAGCTACACGAACGTCGTGATATTCGCACTTGATGTTACGGTAGACTTTTGATTGGCGATTAGTTTACTCGACACTTTACTTGGGGTGGCAAGAGTTAAATGTTTGTTCAATTTTATACAAATGGAACCTTGGAACCGTGTAATTAGCCATCTCCTACATAATGTTACTACATACAAAAATAAACTAGCTGTCGGTTTCTAAAATTAATAAAATAAAATGAATTAAAAATTTATTTCAAATTTTTTGGTAAAGTTGTAGATAAAGAAAAAGTTGTTTGGTTTTATAGTTTTATTAGTAACGGTAGTGGTTACTGTGATCACAGGACTAATTGAGTAAAACGTCATCTATTGCGAAGAGATCTAAAAACAATATTAACAGATGGTTGGTGGACTTTTATCATTTTATGGGTTCGAATTGAAGCTAAATGCTTCATTAATGTTTTTTGTTGAAAAGACTTGCATTATGAGCGTAAATAGACAAATCAGCATTAAGCAAACAAGTTTTTTACTAATAAAACTACCTAACCAATAAAACCTTACTTCAGCCAAAATTCTGTCGTTTATCGCTTTCTAATGATTATTAAGTTCATTATGGTTACCTATGCTGCCATCTATGATTTTTTTTCAAGACGAATTATATTTTTTTCGAGTTGAGATGCTTAAAATAAACAGAAACTTCAAACAATTCATTGGCACGATTTATTTATGCTAGTTTGTAACAACTGCCATTGTTATTTTTTGACGCAGTTGCTGTGTTGCTGTGTTCCGCTTTGAAGGGCGAGTGCCGGAGTCACTTCAGGCCTATGACAATTTTCAGCTTCTTCTCTGGAATTTGCCATCGTAGCATCAACTGGCTGCCGACAAATGTTACCTACAAATTAAATTTGAAAAAAATAATTAAAACATTGGAATACCTGTTGCAGAATGGTGACGGTGATGTTAAAGTGATGGTGTTCGAGGGTTGAGGTGGTGTACATAGCTGCGAGGGGGGAGGCGATCTCGCTCATGTACTTGTTGGTGTAGCCACGATGGTCCAAGTCGTGGCAGAGGCAGGCCACAAACAGGGCAAGGCGCTGAAAGAGACTGACTTTAAATAATTTGTTAGTTATGGCATTTTGATCAAGCGTAAGCAATGAAGATGCTATAGAAAAAGACAAAAAAGATATGCAAAAGTAGCTATGAGGCCACGCACAGGAGGCAGGACCACAACAGTATTAATAAAAAAAAAACAAAGAAAGTCCTGCACGAGACTAAAAGGCCACTTATACACATATTTTTGGGTCACTTTCGATGATTGATAGTACCTAAGATACAAACAATCAACACACACACATAATTGTTGTGTCTGACGGAAATTAAACTAAACTCATATCTTAAAGTGAGACTTTTTTCAGAGATTCTGAATTATATTGAGAAATCCTTTACAGAACACCGAAACAGAAAACAATTTCTCACCATTTTGTAATTAAAGTGCTTTCGATTATCATTCATTAGCATAACATACATCGAATGAGCAACCGTCCAGCCATGATCAAAGTTATGGTAGGGGACAGTGCGGTAGTTCTTCTTCACAGTGAGCACGAACCGCGTCAAAGTGCCGATATCGAAGTTGACCAAGTTAAACAAGTTGTTGAACATCTTGATCACGCATTTGCATTTTTCAAATTCATCAAACTTGTATGGGTCCAGGTAGTAATCGTTAAGGTTTGCCATGATAGGTTCCTGGTCGATCAACATGGCGGATACCTCATTTTCCCTGCAGGTATTGTGGTAGCTGAGAACTTCTAAGGCTACCCTGTACTTCTGTTCCTTTCTCATGATCCTGTCGTATAGCCTGGCGTGATGGAGAGCAAGACCGAAGAATGTGGAAAAGATTTCGAAGTGCATTTCATCTTCATGACCGAAGCTGTGTTCGTTCCGTTTGTTCACCATTTGGACGACTCCGATCACTCTTCCTTCTACTTTGATCGGCATACAAAGGATGCTTATTGTCTTGTAGCCCGTGGCTTCATCCACTTCTCTGAAAATCGAAACATTTTCATTCAAGCATGTGCCAATGCAGATGTCAACGTCCTGTGGTTTTCGCATCCAGCAAATACCTGCGACCTTCACCAGGTCAGCGGTCCACCTTGTGGCTACTAACGATGCGCCTTTCGGTACGCGGTCACCGGAAATAATTCCCCGAACAATAACTTTAGGTGACCGGTGGAGAGCGGCGACCAACAATTTAAATATATGTTTTCCGGTATCTTATGGATCAAAGTTGCATTTGATAAATGACTACATTTTTTGTTATTATGAAACTTGGAGTTATTGATAACTACTTGAGTAGCCAAAGCACTAACGCCTACACTTTGACAGTTTCACAACATTAATTGTGTTATGCAGACAAATTTTTCATACATGCATAATATGCAGCAATGGAATAGCAATTTCTTCCAAAATCTTTTGATTGAAAGTGTGTTACGCAATACAAGTAGGTAGGTTTTTTTATTATATAAACGAGCTTCTTATTGGAACGATGTTCTCTAACGCGGCTTGCGGTAGGAGTAAAGTGGTAGAAGTCGTCACGTAACTAAAAAGCGTTATGTTCCCTCCACGCGACACAGTAGTTTATTTATCGTTTCGAGGGTACTGGTGCCAACATTGTGGTCAAAATGAAAATACAAGATGGTGCCATCTTTATGAGAGTTAAAAACTCGCTGTCTGTCTCTTTCTCTATTATAAAAAAGTGTGTGTGCGTGGGAGTATCGCGTAAGGAACTTCGATCCTGACGGGGGTACTCCAATTTTTTATTTTATTAAAGCCTTTGGTTAAAGGCTAAATCCTCCTAAAATCCTAAGATCTTACCTGTTAAACCGGTAATCCGAATATGCATCAGGAATGTTCATAGTTTCTCCAGACAATGCCACATGGCCAGCTATCCCTCTATTAATAGGCATCCTGATCTCTTTCTTCTCCATATCTCTGTCATGTCCTGGTTCATACTTCAGGTCGAACACTGTGGAGACCAGCTCAAAGTTCCTGTAGTCCACCAGGAACAGGGACGCTCGATCAGCGTTGACCAGACGCTGGGCAAACTCCAAGATTCTCTTTATCAGTTGGTCAAGGGAAACCATCTCTTCGAATATTTCCCTAAAATGTTCAGAATATTTTTAAAGTGAAAATCGCTGAGTTTGAACAATGCAAATACATTGCATTTTCTGTTAAAACAAGCAAAGAGACTGACTCTTTGCTTGTTTTAACAGAATAAAATTAAAAGATCTGCGAGACATAAATTAAATTCACGGAAAGCAAGTGAAGAGAGAAGAGTGCTGTATTAAAGACTAACTAATGTAAACAATGTCTTAGGTATGTATTTCAGTAAAACATATTTCACATGCGATGACGATTTCAGTTACGAATGCCACTAGTGCGAACGAACGTAATATTGTACTAAGGTACAACACAAACTCTTCGTTATTTCGGAGTTCACAAGTAGAAGCTGCGAATACTGCTTTATTAATATCTTACTTAACAACATCGAGAAGGAAATCTGACATATTTCTCTCCCTCTTCTTATCTAAGTACATATTGCAGAAATGCAGCGACAGACTGCCGAGGACCAGGAAGTTGGAGCTGATCTGCTTATCCACGTCGTTGAACCTCTCGTGGATCCGCCACATCTCGATCACGTAGGTTGTCTTTCCGTTCTTCATTAAAATAGGCTGGTACATTACGTGGTTTGCTTTTTTCTGAATCAAAGAAAGACAATGTGGCGAATGTGTTAGTCCAAGGACAATAAAATTGTTACTTTTAGATAAGCCCCCTTATATAAAAACATCGATTAGTCAAATAAATGATTAGTGTCTGTTTAACCAATCATTTTAGACGTTTAAACGTCTCCTTACTTGACGGCAAGTTTTTAAATCTGCCGCCCTATAACTAGAAAGCCGTTAACCGTCAAATGGTAAAAAATTGAAAGAGACAAAGTTCAAAATTCTCTCTTTCTGTTTAAGAAACAATTTTACACTATAAATAGCTCCACAGATAAGAACATTTTATATGCCGTTAAGTAACATATTTTATGACAATTCCATTACTTGAAAGCGTCTAACCCACATTTCTTCGCTTAAAGTACTTTATAGTACCTTAACTGCTCGTTTTGATGATTATTTTCTAGCCTTCTACTTAACTACAAGTACGTTATCTGATCGTTCTTGACTATAGAGGAGACACAAAAGGACTATAACTAATTCATAGTTCAGCGTTTTAAGAACAGTTTCAGTGAAACACTTGTTTGCAGTTAGCCGCCCTCAACGCTGTTGTAGTTAAGTACTAGTTACTTTGCTTGAAGACTACGTCAGAAAGACTATGCCGAAGAAAAGAGCCTCATCCCCAAGGAACAGGTTTCTAAACCGAACAGTCTTGCATCCAACCAGTCTACCGCATTGTAGAGCAATAGCGCTGGTTACCAGCCCAACGCGATGATGGGCTAGTAATTATTCGACATTTCGAAAGCATTCGAAAAAGTCTGCGTCCCTTAGGGATCCGTGCTATATCTCCTCATCTTCACCATCGACATTCCCAAGAGTAAATGCTCATAAACACGAGCGGCACAGGCAACTGCAGCCGTTAACACTCGTCGACGGCTGCGGGAATACTAAAAAGCTCAGTACTAGTACTACTAGTACTAGTAAGGCTTTATACGCCGACGACACGACCATTTACTACACTGGCCGCTGTCAGGACTCTATTGCTCGCGCTCACCAAACCTCCGCAAACGTCTAAAGCACTTGTTTCCGGAAATGGAAATTCGAGGTTTCATTTATGTAATTAAATTATATGAGGCTGAATGAATGGAATGAACTGTAATCTTTCACCTATCGTCGCCATTGAAATGTAAACTGAACTACAAAAAATAATTATTTTTATTCTATCATACACTGTTGATTTAATTAAGTCTCGACTCCTACCAAAAATACCACAGTGAAACGGTCAGTTTTGGGTATTGGAACTTATTACTAGCAAGCAAAATTGAGTGTAATGTCGAGTGTGAAAAGAAAAGAGAGAATAGAAAGAAGAGAAAAGAAATAAAATACGAGTAGTATCATGATAAAAAATCGTAAAAATAGGGTTAAAAAATGTTCGTCGCATAATACTTTGAGTATAAAAATAATAATTTATGTATGCGTAGTAATGCGTAGCACAGGTGTGAGTACCATGTACTAGGAGCTACCGTTTACTGGGTAATGTCTTATATTGACTTGAATGTGCCCTGGCGGCTGATAGTATGTCATGCTCACTCAAATGTCTCGCTGACGGTGGCGCGTGTGTTGGATCATTGAGAGCTAAATGATAAAAATAATTGAGCTTATACGGGCGCATCCGTTGGGACTGGTCATCTCTTAGCTGCTACGGCTTATTATTTTTTTACGGGATTGTTTTTATTTATTTTATGCTACACTCTGGACGCTTTGAACGTGAAAGTTTTGTGTACATCGTTCTCACATAAATAATATCAACATTGATGTAACTAATTTATTCATAACAAATTATTTAGAAGAGTGTCCATGGAGTTTCTTGTCCGTTCTTCTCCATAGGTACCTACCACGCTTTGGAATGGGCAAGTAGCTTCATATTTCTGACCGACTCCTTGACAATTCAAAAATGCCTGTAAATGGTTTAATTAAAATAAATGCTTTGAGTTTGAGTATGAGTAGTTATTTTAAATTGCCACAGTAACAGTATCGTTACAAATCATTTTTGTCGTCGAAAACGGAACCGGGGACACATATTTACTAATCAATTATTTACTTTAAAACTCTTGTTAGTTCCCATTACCTACGGTTTGACCTTACTCAAAATAATTCGACAACATCAACGTTCTGGCATTTACCAAGAACTGCACGAAATTCGTTTACGTCAGTAAGTCGGTAATAGCATCTTACCAAAATTAAATACACATAACACTTTTGTATTGATACGTAAAGATGATTTTCTCGTCATAATTTTGTTCTTGAATTTACCTGCAATAAAACTGTATTTCATAAAATCTTCGAAAATATCACCACGAAAATTGTGAAATAAATGACTAAGATTTATCCCATACATAGATGCTGAATTTGAAATAACAATATAAAGCCCCACATAGCGCAGAACATATGACATTACCGATTTGTATATTATACCTTACTTATCGACATGGTTATTGAGTCTATTTCTATATTGATCTGCCCTATCTGGGAGTGGGAGTCTAGCAAACTGCACAGCTAGGGTAATTTCCAGCGACGAAACCATAGTGAGATCTAATTCGACGTCAACGCCATCTAGGGAAGAAATATGCAGCTTTTTTCAAGGCTTTTACTTTGGAATAATAATAATATTAGGTCGGGTAAAAAGTTTTTACGTATTTATTAGGAATAAAGTTGGAATTCTTTTATTCAAATGATTGCCTCGTGGGTCTAGTGACAGTAGCATGAGGTCCTGGGTTCGATTCCCAGGTCGGGCAACGTGTTATTGGCTTTTTCTAATCTTAGGGGCACAAGGCGTTATGTTATGTTCATGTTATGTTATGTCTATAAAACTTATCTGTAAAATGGTGTCTTCTGAGGATATCTTACCTCAAACAGATATACAGGGTCTCCCGTTAGGCGGCGTCAAGCCGGAATCGGGCGATAGGTCAAGTCTTATAAGTTAACAGAACTATATAAAACAATCTTGGCTTTGTATTTAAAATAATACGGGTTTATTAAAAAAACGAGAAATTACTGTCTGTGACGATCTTTTAACTCTTCTCTTTTTTATCACCCGACTCCGGCTCGAATTGAATTTTATTTATTAAATTAAATTATATGAGGCTGAATGAACGGAATGAACTGTAATCTTTCACCTATCGTCGCCATTAAACCGAAAATGTAACCGGAACTACAATTAATCATTTATTTTTTATCAATCATAAACAGTTGATTTCATTAAGTCTAGACTACTATCAAAAATCTAGTTTAAATTAAGGCACTGCCCAAAGGTAGGACGAACGTAGGACTGCACACAGTGAAATGATCAGTTAGTGGTATTGGAACATATTACTGGCCAGCAAAATTGACTGTACTGTCAAAATTGAAAAGAAAAGAGAGAATATAGTTATTCAAAAATATTTTATAAAAATAAAATAGGACCATGATAAAAATAATCGTAAAATACTTTGCGCGTAAAATATAATATTTTGTGTAATGATGTTATGATTCAAAACTAAAGTAATACTCAAAAATTAAACCGCGCATTTATTATTCATAAATCATAACTGTAAAATTTATTTTATTTTGGTGGTAATTCGATTCAACTAACATCAAATGTATCGCTGTTTTGAACCCTTGTCGCGATGCGCCAATAGTCAAATAATTAAAAATTTGCTTTTTGGCGTGCCTTAACGAAATATGATTTAAATATGATTGGCTCGTCGTTTGATAGTTGAAGTAAATATTAATTAAAACGAACAAATTATAATGACCAACTTTCATGGTGGTGGGCTACAGTGTCGGAATCTAAGATTATGGAGACACAGACATTTTTAATGTACTTACGATAGACGGGACAAAACGAACAACCTCAAAATCCACTAGGTATTACCTAATGCGTACCATAACCACTTCTGTCTCAACTTCACGCAATCACTTTCTTAACAAAATCCATTATTTTCTTGAATATTGACACCGTGCCTTCAATCTCTAGAATCTGTAATTTTTTCTTTCGTTTTTTAACGCATGGCGAAATACTTAAAGTATGACACAAGACAGAACTAACCTGAGCGAGGTGCGTCCAGCATGCGTATGAAAATTATTTTTGAAGAAAATATTATGCCGAATTGCGCATTGTGATATTGCAAACCGTGTAGTGATAATGCGACAAGACTTAGCTACGGTTTATTATCGTTAGTATTTAATAATTTGCCGAGTATGTAGGTATCTGGTGAATAATAAATCTGACAGTTTGACATATTTTCTATACAAAAGCTGTTAAACCAGAACATTTATTCCTCAGATAAAAGCTATCTGAGTATTTACAAATCAGCCCTTAGATATGTCAAATAATCTGTCGGTTGGTAATCAAATAGTGTCGGTAAAAGTGTAAGGTAAAAAAAATACATATACAATAATTTTGCTATAATATTATGCTAGATAGCAGTTTTTCTTTGACATTTCTACTGAAATCCTCTCTAAAATATAAATCTCTCGTGGAGCACTTACCACGTTTTTCCCCAAAGACCTGAACAGCGCTACTGGCGTGTCAGGGAAACTGATCTTTTCATCAGCTCTGGACACGAGTCGACATGTCCCGCTCTTGGCCACTTCGAGTACTAGCTGCACTTGGTCAGCGTATGCGCGAACTAAACTCCTTATCACGTTACGGGATGACTGGAACACAGAAGGTAAGATGAGAACGGTCCTGAAATACGGCTATCTTCATTTTTATTACTACTACGCAAAATGTTTTAGAAGTGGTGACAAGAGTTTTCTGCATTAATTTACTTGAGTTTATTGAGATAAATTGGTATTCTTCGTTTTTGTAGTTTTACAAGCGACATATTTATTCTCAATTATTAGTCTTTTGTAGTCAGACAACTAACTCAAAACTGAGCGCCTACAAAAGTGGCAATCGTTTACAAAACGCTTCGTTTTTCTACAACGACTTTAAACACGATTGACATAGCTTTTCGGTAGCATAAATGTCAGTTCCACACTTTTCCATCATACTCAACGCTGGACATTACTCTGTCTAAGCTCTCTGGTGTCTCATTTTAATCTTCCCATTGAATCCTAAGAGAGGTAAACAATTTATCGATATCGGTAACACAAGTCAACAGATTCCGTTACGAAAATACGAGCGAAACTATTAAACCTGGACATCTACAACGAAGAACTGCACAAAGCTTGGATGGTCCGGGTACAGCTTGTAGACTCGATGAGCGTCCACCCCCACTGAGCTGGTCATGTAGTTGGCCAGCTCCCAGATGACAGAGTGCTCTTTGGGTTCCTCTTGAAGAACTCGTAACAGATTCTGGAAACGTTAAAGGCAAAGGCAAAATTACAATTAGACCATGATTAATAGGGGGAAGTGCTAGGTAGCCCGCGTAGTTGTAATGATGAGTCTTATGATTATAAATCTATAAATAAATACGTGGCACACTAAGAAAGTTTTGCGAAAATAAAATAAATGTTTTATATGTTTTTTTTTAATCATTACAAAATATTCTCCACTAGCCTCTATACAAAGCTTCTTGCAACCAGTTTTCAAAACGCTTTATCCAGTCCGCCGTAGACACCTCATTTACAGCCTGGTCGAACACTGATGCGCATCTTCTGGCGACGAAAATTGTATACCTTTGAGCAGTATTTTTATTTTCGGGTATAAAAAGAAGTCACACGGTGCTAGGTCAGGGCTGTAAGGATGATGACCTAGGAGTTTGACCGGCGTGCTGTCCAGGAATTCCTTCGTTTTGAGCGCGGTGAGGGAAGGCGCGTTGTTGTGGTGGAGCAGTAGCCCGCAGAGCCCTGTGTCTGGTCGCTTGTTGCTCACAACAGAGAAAACTAATGCCAAGCATTTGGTAGTATCCCATTCAGCGTTGATGCTTCTTTGGTCCCGAAAAGGAATGACACAAAGTAGCCCGACAATTTGAAAAAGCTTGCGATCAAAATCTTCCCCCCGATTCCAGATCGCTTCACTTTGGTAGGCGTTGATACGTTTTGAAAAACCCAAGCCATCGATTGGCGCTTCGTTTCTGGATCGTATTGATAAATCCAAGACTCATCACCTGTAATGATGTCGTTAACACGCCGAGACGAGCCTGCTTCAAATTGGTTTATCATATAACGGCACCATTCCATCTTGCTTCTGAGCATCGTTGAGGTTTTGGGGCACCCAGCGTGAAACTATTCTCCTCACACGAAGATGCAGGTGTAGAACTTCGTGAAGGCTTCCCGATCCAACCTGCAGTATGTGCTGAATCTCTTGATACATAACTCGCCTATTGTCTTGTATATTTAATACAAGACAATAGGCGTTTTTTCACTACTAGCACGTTTTCTTCCGTAACAAACGTCAAAGGGCGACCACTTCTTTCTTCATCCCCCAAAGTTAGTCGACCGCGCTTGAATTCGTTATACCAACGATACACCTTGCCTTAGAAGGGCCTTGAAATCGTAAAAACCATAGCGCGGGCTATCCTGACACTTTCGATTGGAGTATGTTAGAAGTAGTAATTTTAGTGCTTACCATAAAAATTTCCCTTTTGCGTGACTCGCCTGTTTTCTTGGAAGTCGTCTTTTTTCTATGGTTTGAGGTTCGAGGAGCAATCTGCAAGAAGATTACTGTCACCATTTACCCCAACTAAACTGAGCCAATTACACAGCAAGGGATGTAAATGAAGTTAAAGGTAAAAAAAAAAGAGCGAAATACATATAATCGACCAACAGGTAATGTTAGAAGATGCAGACTAAATTTCTCCGTCTCCTTCTAGGCAATTGCTTGGTGCTTCATTAATTAAACCGACCCCAATAAACAGTTGGTACTGATCCTAGCGTCGCGGCGGCGGTGATATGGGTTTTTTAAATTTAATGTCGAGTTACATCCAACACAATTTATGAAAGGTTTTCGCTTAGTTGGCCCGATTTTCTTTATTAGGCCTCCGTTACAACTCCGTTAATAATTTGCAGAGGCGGAGGGGTTTTCTTGATTTAGTGCAGTTGTGATGGTGGACGCGAACTTCCGTTACAACCAAACGCAGCACCACCAGAACAAGATTTTGTACATTAAAACATACTTATCCTGCAACGCAACAACAGTAATACTCTAACAAGGCCACTAATGTGTATAAACAGGGTCAAATTATACTTAGCGAGACTCCGTAGACGCCATGGGTATGGATATTAAATTCTGCCTGCCTTAAACAAAATCCAAAGTGCGGCAGTTACGGCCTCAAGATTAAAATAATGCGCGACAGTTGGGGATTAAAATGAAATGCAATATATTCTGCCTAACCGACACAAAAGTCAAAATGAGTCATGAAATTTGTTGCAGTTGTTTCAAAGTTGTATCAAAATGCCGTCCAATCGGAGTATGAGCGAGAGGGAAGAGGGAGTGTACCTTTGTTTGCTCACACACACTTTGATATCTTCTAGTACTTGCGTCGTAGTGGGATGAGTCACTGAGACTGGAATTCGAACAGAATAGGAAATTCTTTTTCTCCATCTACTTACATAATTCAGCTTCGTCTTCCTTTGCAGCCATTTCTCAAGTACTTCAGCAGGTACTCGTTCTGATACGTAAGCCTCCAGAAAATCCTTATTGTTTTCCAAATACTTAGCCACTTCTTGTTTCTCTGCATCTGATTTAAAAAATATATTAAGGCATCATGAAAACATCTTGAGTAAACCAGCTTGTCCTTGAACAGAAAATTCGAAGATATTATGACATCCACCAACCCGCATCGTGCCCGCGTAGTGAACTACAGCCTACCCCTTCTCACAGAGAGAATACCTGTTTCCCTGCAGGAGACTTTACAGGCTGATTATGCTAAATGTGTCTTAAGTCTCATACACAATAGCGCGACGCAAAGGCACCGTGTGTCGCGCGACGAGCGGTGCCTTTGTGTCGGGCTGTGGCGTCGTGCCTGTTTGCGGAAGCCTTTATGCACTTGTGTCTTGTTTCAATTCACATATGTACCTTTTGAATTTACCTTGAAAATTACTGACCTCTGTCAGTGTATGTGAAGGAAAAAACATCGTGACGAAACCTGGACTTAAAAATACTATAAGTGTGAAATCACCAGCCCATCTTGAGTGAGAGTGGTGATCAGTGCTCATGCCTTAACTGCATGATAAGAGGCCTTTGCTCTGCAGTGAGACACTATTAAGATGGCTATTATTATGCTAAACATAACCAAACCATCTAAAGTCATTTAGACAGTTAAAGAGCAAGAAAGAAAGAAAAATTGATTTATTTGACAGAGATTCACGTACATACAAAAAGATAAGATCACTCGATTATAAAACATAAAAATAGCAGCAATACGTACCTACCTCTAATGGTACTAACATCTTGTCAGGCGCATTCCTACTCAACACAAGAGTTAGGGACCTGTCCTGCCACCAGCGATTAACGTGAAGCGAGTGAAGCGAACAACGAGCAGCGAGTGCTTGAGTGTCTTAGTGTGAGATTCGACAAGTTTATAATATTTTTTGAAAAAAATAATAATATTTGCATATATATAACAACATTTTTTTATATGAATGAATGAAATGCACCGACCCCAGGTTTGACCAGACTCGATTAATCGAATGAACCCCAAGATTTGCAGTATCCCCTGAAGCCTCATGCTTCATGGTGCTATAAAGACCATTGCATATCAAGGAATAGACCGGGGGCACTGTAATGGTAGGGAAGACGTGCCCTTAGGATAGGAAGGATTAATAGCCTACGGAGTATGCACTCTAGCGTAAGCATAGGACTAGTGGAGAGGCGGGTGATATTTGTCTATGGGAGGGCATCTTTTAAAGACGTCGCAGCCGGCTTGATTTAGGTCGAGCATCATCGGTGAATCTTCTAGCGGGGTTCAACTGGTTTCTTGGCTGTTTACTTTTTCACTGCTCTGCTGTGCGTGTTGCTGTTTTCAAACTTTTCATTGTCTTCGTCTGAGGTCTCGCTACTAACCGTTTCCGGTTTTGGGATATCTCATTAGCAGCAGACTTGATCTTAATCTCAATAATTGAATTTTTATGTACATCAGAACGTTCGGCCAATCGAGGTAGGGAGCTGGCTGCTACTCCAGTTTTTTTGTGACGATTTGGTGACTCACAAAGATGCTAGCCAAATAATTTGTGACAGTACAGTTCGAAAGTTAGAAGCATTTATGTATGGCCGAAACTGAGGACCTTAGAGAAACTGTACTGAATAAGGATTTAGTGACGATTTAGTGACAAACAACCACTACTTTACTTTTACTCGTAATGCCACCGGTTAAAGGTAGAATGACCTTTAGCTCCCGGAATATCAGGACGTTCGGCAAACCTGATCTCCATAGCTGAGGACCTGAGAGAAACCGTTAATGAATAAAGATTTAGTGACGGTACTGAAACGAATTTATATTGCTTTAGTTTTTTTTGTGACGACCCCATTTAATTGAAAATTGAAAATTATACATTTAACCTCAAAACATTGGGTTTATCAATTCCTTCACAACGAAGAAGCCTAGAGGAACCGTTAATGAATAAAGATTTAGTGACTGCCCTGAAACCAATTTGAATTGCTTTAGGTTTTTTTGTGACGACCCCATTTAATAGTAAATTGAAAATTAAACATTTAACCTCAAAACATTGGGATTATCGATTCCTTCACAACGAAGAACCCTAGAGGAACAGTTAATAAATAAAGATTTAGTGACTGCCCTGAAACCAATTTGTAATGCTTCAGGTTTTTTTGTGACGTCCCCATTTAATAGTAAATTGAAAATTAAACATTTAACCTCAAAACATTGTGATTATCGATTTCTTCACAACGAAGAAGCCTAGAGGAACCGTTAATAAATAAAGATTTAGTGGCTGCCCTGAAACCAATTTGTAATGCTTCAGGTTTTTTTTGTGACGTCCCCATTTAATAGTAAATTAAAAATTAAACATTTAACCTCAAAACATTGTGATTATCGATTCCTTCACAACGAAGAAGCCTAGAGGAACCGTTAATAAATAAAGATTTAGTGGCTGCCCTGAAACCAATTTGTAATGCTTCAGGTTTTTTTGTGACGTCCCCATTTAATAGTAAATTAAAAATTAAACATTTAACCTCAAAACATTGGGATTATCGATTCCTCCACAACTAAAAAGCCTAGAAAACTCGTAAAAACCCCTAATGTGTTGCAGTCGTCGAGAATAAGTAACTGCTGTGCAGGTTTTCAGTGTAGTGGTGTAAGTACTTTTACTGATTTAAGATGAATCTATAAAATGGCACAATGGCGGATGACGATTGAAATAGGGTGACCATGTGTTTTAAAGAAACAAGTATTAATCGTGTTTTTAGGTACTCAATACGTCAAAATATTTGAAATAAAGTGACCATCAACAACGCAATCAGAGTTTACCGCGCAGCTAGCATATATACAACTTCCCGACATCAATCGTTGGGCAGTTGCCCACCAGATACGACATCCATCTGGTCGGAGGATCCTCCATTTTCCAAAGAGTATGAGTGAACTTTACACCCTGTTCCTCATATCTCTACACTGGTGACCCCAAGTATGAACGTCAGCGCAGCCTTCGTGCAACTACTTCAGCGTGACGTCATCATCATCACTCCCGCAAGTCACACAGCCAGCCAGCAACCACGGCTTGAACGGTGGTCCTGACCATCAGCATGCAGCGCAAGCGCATACCTGGTCATCACCCTCAGCCTCATCAGCAATCTTGGTACAGCACACTGCACATTCGGCCGGTCCACAAGCAGAGCGCTAAATCCCTCTCCTGGTCGACACCAGCAGTCAGCCACCCCGACTCACTGGAGCATCTTTGCAGACAGTTTCGACTCACCGCGAACTATGCGACACCCGGTTCCAACCACTGAAACCCCACCTGGCACTGGCAAGCATCGCAAGATACAAGACTTAGTCCACTATCGACCGCCGGTCTCCGAAGGGGAGTGATGTGGCAGCATCTACACCGCTACATGCAAACAACGCATCACACTGACGTCACACAAATCCTGCATCGCGCAATCAGAGTTACCGCGCAGCTAGCATACATACAACTTCCCGACATCCATCGTTGGGCAGTAGCCCACCAGATACGACATCTTTCTGGTCGGAGGATCCTCCCTTTTCCAAGAGTATGAGTGAACTTTACACCCTGTTTTTCATATCTCTATAATGGTGACTCCGACGTGATGCCCCACGGCTTGGCATGATTACCACTCACTTCCTCTGATTTCACCGCGGCGGACGATACTCCTCTTACTTTGGTTTCATTACTACCTGTTTGTCAGGAACAGTTTTATTATTGTCATAAGCACGGCATTAAACCCTTGCCTAAAATACAGGAGTCCACTCTTTAGATGCTCCCCGCGCTAACATTGGTCCTTCAAGGATCTCGTCGTCTTAATTTTAAAAGTACAGGTCTCTAAAAAGAAAAAAACTTCGAACTCGAGGCTCTTCAGTTGCGGTCTTCAGCGGGTACAGTTCCGGCAGGAATCATCAATACCTTGTTGAAGAAACTTCTCGTAGCACTGCCCATGCCCAGGGGACTGGCGTCGGACTTCGGACTCGTCGAATGCTCGAGTCGTCGTCACGGGCAAAGAAGGACGAAAACTGCAGATCATCGTTTATCCAGTGGATGGTTTAGACATTTTGTGAGTTTGCTCCAAATTATTCCTTATTTATTTGTTTACTTAGTCTTATTTCATATTTTTAATTAACAATATTTAAGTGAATGTTTTCGTTTGCCTTCAAGTCTTTTAGTGTCAATCATTCTTATTAATAGCCTTATTTTTTTCTAAAACACTTCTATTCTTATAAAGCTAAAATGTAACGGTTAGATAATCCACCCGTTTACGCAATTCCTTCAGTTCACTATAACAGCTGATAACTCGGCGACGTGCTTCCCTGTTGTCTTCGCATCAGCTGTTCTTTAATTCTTTAAGGTCGCTTTTACTCTGAACTGGGGGGACAGGGTAAATTCGGCAGCACCCAGAATGACAAAGCAGCCCTATTTAGGGAAGCACTGCTTTCCCCGCTCAGCCGAGGAGGGGGCTAGAAAAGGTGCCCTAAAAAAGTGCTCACCCCAAAAACCTTTGGATAGTAGTAACCACGGCTGCTTCCGCATCTTTGAAACTCGTGGTCGACGCAAAAATAATAAAAATAAGTATATTACACCATCTTTATCACATAATTTGACATTTGGCGCGTGGAATGTGCGGACTCTGCTTGACCGTGATGCCAACGCCTGCCCGGAACGTAAAACTGCCATCGTAGCTCGGGAACTTCGTCGCTATAATGTTGATGTGGCTGCTATCAGTGAAACACATCTGGCTGACGAAGGTGAACTGATCGAACATGGCGGTGGCTATACTTTTTATTGGAAAGGGACCTCCGCTTCTGAACCGAGGCGGTCGGGAGTCGGATTGGCGGTCAAAAATCACATCGCCAAGAATCTTCAGGAATGTCCTGTTCACATTTCGGACCGCACCACTACCTTGCGCCTCCACTTAAGTGGCCATAACTACCTTAATGTGGTCAGTATTTATGCGCCGACTCTGGATAGTGCTGACGACATTAAGTGTAAATTTTATGAGGAACTTTCACAGTGCCTAGAGAGAGCATTTTGGTCTTGGGAGACTTTAATGCAAGGGTAGGCAGAGACTATGAAGCCTGGCCTAAGGTTCTAGGAAGGCATGGAGTTGGAAACATGAATTCCAACGGCCAGTTGCTGCTAAGTTTATGTGCTCAGTATCAGCTCGCAGTAACAAATACTATGTTCCGCCTAGCTGCTAAGCACAAAACGACATGGATGCACCCAAGATCTAAGCACTGGCATCTCATTTTATTTTAGATTATGCTATCGTACGACAAAGAGACGTGTCCCAGGTCCTTGTTACCCGTGTTATGCGTGGTGCACATTGCTGGACGGACCATAGACTTGTCATTGCTAGGTTGCGTCTCCGCCTTCGTCGCCCTTGCCGAGCCAGTCAGAGCAAAGCAAAACGGTTAAATGTAGAGAAGCTTGCTGACTTCGAGACGAGGAGGGCTTTTGCGGAGACTGTAGCTAATAATGTTGTGCCGACGATCCCTGTTACTCTTGATATTGATTCTGTTTGGGAAATTCTGTCGTCGTCAATACTGGATGCCGCAGCTGCTACTATAGGTGTAAAACCTCAGCAAAGGGAAGACTGGTTTGACGAAAGTGACAGAGTCCTGATGGAAGCAATTGCCAAACACCGAGCTTTGCTTAAGAACTACGAAAGTAGTGCTGTGATAAAAGATAGTGATCGGGAGTTGCGCAAACTCACGAGAGAAGCTAAAGACAAGTGGTGGGGGGAAAAGGCGCAGTATATGCAATGGCTTGCTGACAGTCATCAAATTGGAGAATTTTATAATGAGGTTCGCAAACTCCTGGGTAACTCCAATTTTGTCAAAGTGCCTCTGAAGTCGCTTGATGGTAGCCTTCTGAAAAGCAGGGATGAAGTGCTTAGGCGTTGGTCAGAACACTTTGATAATTTACTTAACGTGGATCGAACTGCAGATCTAATATACATTAGTGATCTACCTCAACTCCAAGCTGAAAAAGAGCTAGATGGTCCCTTATCTCTGGACGAAGTTGTCTGTGCGATAAAAGAACAGCAAAACAAACGTGCGGTTGGCTTGGACCTAATACCAGGTGAGCTGCTAAAATTTGGCGGTACTGAGTTGCACACGCTGGTCTGGGAACTATTTGTTCGCATGTGGGAGGAGGAACAAGTTCCCAAGACATTTAAACTCTCGCGCATTAGGGCCCTTTATAAGAACAAGGGTGACCGAGCAGATTGCAATTCTTACCGCGGCATTTCACTCCTCTCAGTCCCCGGAAAGGTTTTCGCCAGAGTGTTGCTTAACCGCCTAAGGAAACTGTCAGAAAAGATCTTGCCAGAAACGCAGTTCGGTTTCCGACCGGATAGGGGTACTTGCGAGGCAATCTTCGCAGTTCGACAGCTGCAGGAGAAGAGCAGAGAGCAAGGCAGACACTTATACCTTTGCTTTGTCGACCTGGAAAAAGCGTTTGATAGCGTTCCTCGTGAGGCCCTCTGGATAGTACTGCAAAAATTGGGATGTACGGAGAAGTTCGTAAAACTTGTGCGTCTCCTGCATGATGACATGGAGTGTTGTGTAGTGGCGGAGGATGAGCAGTCGCAGTTCTTTTCGGTTACCTGTGGCGTGAAGCAGGGCTGCGTTTTGGCCCCCACTCTCTTCGCCCTTTATTTTGCAGTGGTCATCCGTGAAGCCCTTGCGATATCTTCAGAGGGTGTCCGGCTGCGTTTTCGAACAGATGGCAGTCTTTTCAACTTATCGAGACTAAAGGCAATCACAAAAGTGTCTCTTGCACATATTGAAGAAATTATGTACGCAGATGACCTGTGTTTTGTGGCAGAATCCCCAGAAGGGCTTCAACAGCTTCTTACGAACCTTCACGAGCAGTGTTCCAAATTTGGCCTAAAGATCAGCGTCAAAAAGACGGAAGTTATGTCTCTGGACGTTCATGGGAATGAGACACTGAACATTAAGCTTGGAGAAGACGTACTGATGCAGGTTGAAAAGTTTCGATATCTGGGGAGCACATTAACATCTAAGTGTGACCTTGATGCCGAAATCAACAGCAGAATCAATGCTGCTGCTGCAGCTTTCGGTAAATTAAATGCCAGGGTCTTCTGCTCACACGACTTAAAGCGCGCCACAAAAATATCGGTATATATGGCTGTTGTGCTGCCTAACATTTTATACTCTGCCGAAACATGGACACCGTACCGACGTCACATTAAACAATTGGACCGATTCCATCTCAAATGCCTCCGTTCAATCCTTAACGTCCATTGGTCTGATCGAGTGCGCAATACGGAAGTATTGAGACGAGCTAATGTGGGAGGCATTGACGCGTACCTCATGAGAAGGCAACTTCGGTGGTGCGGCCATGTGACACGCATGTCGGAGCAGAGAGTGGCGAAGCGCATCCTTTATTCGGAGTTGCAGGAGGGCAAGCGAAAGCATGGCGGGCAACTCCTAAGATTTAAGGATGTACTTAAGCGACACATGAAGAGTTGTGACGTAGATCCATCTCAGTGGGAAGAGCTTGCGTCTAACCGCGGAGAGTGGAGGTCATTGGTACAGCAGAAAGTTTTTGATTTTGAGACTCGTCGGCTTACAAAACTGGATTCTAAGCGTGACGAACTAAAGGCCCGACCACCAGCGGCAATCAGTTATAATTATGTTAGTGGTGCTCTTACTTGTCCACTCTGTACAAGAATATTTGTAAACAAGGGTGGTTTTGCTAGCCACATGAGAGCCCATGATAGACGCCAGTAGGGTGTTAAAGAAACGGTCGCCGTAGCCGAAAGCGGTTTGGAAGGATTATTATTATTATTCTTTAATTCGCACCTAGTCATTCCTAATCATAACTCATCATCGCTATGGCATACGAAAATGTTGTTTTTTTTTTGTAAAACGCACCTGTATGAAATCTAAGCTCACGACTTTTAGCAACTTACTATACTATGATTTAATATGCGTAAGATTTCATAGTTTTAAAATTATACCTTATTTCCTTGTCCTCATTTTTTTACTCCAATAACCTATGTGTTGGTGGTAATTTACATAGTATTACTTGTGTTACAAGGTATTCATTTTTGTATTGTGGCATTGTTTACGCTGAGCCAGTGATGGTAGCAGACAGTAGAATCTGAGATTGCAGTTTTATTAAAACATTTGGGCAATTTTTTCTGCAATTCAACGCAAGCCTGCCATATGTCAACTTGCTGCTGTGCTACCTATTAAAGATTACTTATACGTTCTTCGACAATTTCCGGAATTCACTTTACTCTTTTTAACTTCTTATCATTATTCTCCTACTATTAATTTATCATTGCTTGCAAGTTATGAGAAATGGCTACCTGCCTCACTCAAATAAAAGCTGAAGAAGTCTATGCTTCAATCCGGGCAGCATGTTGGTAATCGAACCCAACACAACACGCGGTCTGCACGCGCAGGCTGAGTGTCCAGCGCGGCTTCGTCGCGGCACAGCATCCACATTCTACCAAGACGGAACAAAAAAACGCATTCGATCACGAAATGTTTTTGCAGCACTTTAGAACGTAACACATAGCACTGGGACCGACCATTTGTGACAAACCTTTTTTTTGGGGTCACCCTCGGGTCTTCTACCTGAAGCACATTTTTGTAAGCTTGTTGCTACAAAATACAGATTTTTAATAACACTGCTTTAATTTTAATTTCATATTCAATGACATAAGGTTTCTAGAGCTATAATACATAGTTTCTAAAACAACATGAGTTATGGTGTAAGACTATGTGGGTCATTTTATTTTTTACTTTTGTTTTTTTATATTTTATTATCTCAGTGAATTTTAATCGTAACTTGGTCTGGCGGTTTGAGTAATTATGCGGCCTATCAAATGTCCTTTCTTTGGTATTGGTCGTCGAATCGTTGAGCTCCTTATGTTTTGAGTTGAGCTGTACGATTACTGACAAATGCGTGCACTGACTGGACAGGTCCACTCAATCTGTGTGGTTCTTTCCTCAAAAGACCATTTCAGACATCAATCCACATGGTCTTAACATGATCTGACCAAGATTATGTCTGGACTTTAAAAGAGACTGTGACCTCTGAGTTTGTTTTGGCTTTTCTTCTCAGAGTAGTCAGATAGGAAACGCCGACCTCATCTAGTTTAAAAAAAAATGTTTGACGTGTAAAAGTGCTTGTACAAACCCACTTACAGAAATAAAAATCATTTATCATCATTTATCATTTATCATAGCAAAAAATAATAATAAAGAAAAAAGAAAATAATATAAACACGAAAACGTATGGTAATCAAAAATAGGCAAGCGTGTGTGTGATGTGTTGTGCGTGTGTGTGGGTGTGGTGTGTTGTGTCTCGATTTCACAGACTCTAATGGATCTTCGTCTGTGCCTAATGAGGCTAGCATCGAAAGTCAGTTCGGAGTGCTTACGCAGTACAGTGCTAAGTGCAAATGAGTGTCTCACTCTTGGTACATACCCACATAGTGCGTAGATTTCATTTGTGAGGAAGTGGATTGGTTTGTGGGCCATCACTTTTAAAACTTTCCTCTGTGCCTTTTCTACTCGCAGTAATGACGATTTAAAAGAACTGCCCCCGGCTTTTATGCAAATAGGTTATGATTGAATTAGCCAGAGCATGCTAGACGGTCTTTAATATAGGGAAGTCAGCAGAAGCCCTCAGGTTCTTAAAAATATATATTAATTACCTGACTCTACCCACCAGTGACTTTATATGTTCATTCCATGACAGAGTACTATCAATATAGACACCAAGATACTTCATACAGTGAGCACGTACAATTTGAGTACAATTACAGCCCTGGGTTGTTTTAGGGTTACATTTGTGAGTTGTTAGTGCGTAGGCAGAGGTCGGTTGTGATGTTCTGCGAGGGGAAAAGGTCATAAATTTAGTTTTATTTAAGTTGACGATCAGCAGATTGTTTCTTCGCCAGGTCATAGTAGTATGTAGAGCACATTCAGCATGAGAGAGCGCATCGGATTAATCATTACCATGTACTACTAATGCAGTATCGTCTGCGTTTGTTATAATTTTACAGTTTCGTAAAGGTAGGTTGCAGAGGTCATTTAAATAAATCATAAAATAAGCTGGTTCCAAGTACGCTACCCTACTGCTGGAACCCAGACCTCTGAGGTGCTTCCGCTGCCAAGTGGGCAACCACGTGGGAATGCAATGCGCATCGGAGGTGTACCGCAGCGGTCACTGCTTCCGCTGTGGTCAGCCCGGTCACAAGGCCGGCTCGTGCAATGCCGCGCCGCACTGCTTTATATGTGCGGCAGCTGGCAAGCCGACCGATCACCGGGTTGGGAGTAAGGTCTGCGCTCCACCCGCCAAAGCCAGGGGCAGGGGCAGGGGTAAGCCCACTGCCACCGCCGTCAAGTCTGCATCCGCCGCTACTGCCACCGCCGTTGCCGCCTCCACCGTCGTCGCCGCCGCAACCATAGTGGCAGGGCCTCCACAGGAGGCTCGGGAGGGGGCTGATATGGAGTGTCAGTAATGGCCCCATTACGCCTCCTCCAGGCGAACATCAACCACTGCGCCTCTGCTCAGGATCTGTTGCTCCAGAGCATGGCGCAGTGGTCGATTAACATCGCCGTGGTCGCTGAGCCGTACTTTGTCCCACCCAGGGATGACTGGGTGGAGGACCTGAGCGGCTCAGTGGCCCTAATTTCGTCGGCCGCCGCCGGTACCCTGTCCCTCGAGGCCGTCAAGAGGGGACGGGGTTGCGTGGCAGCACGGATCGGGGAGATAGTCGTGGTAGGGGTGTACTTCTCTCCGAACCAAACTCTCGCCGAGTTCCACAACTCCCTAGCGGAGTTGAGAGCCGTCGTCGTCGGGTTTCGTTCCCTCCCCGTGCTCGTCCTCGGGGACTTCAATGCCAAGAACTTGGCTTGGGGTTCCCGGCTCACGGACACGCGGGGCAGGATGGTGGAGGACTGGGCTCTGGAGACAGGCCTGGTCGTCCTAAACCGGGGTTCTGTCCCAACGTGTGTGCGTATGCGGGGTGAATCAGTGGTGGACATTTCGTTCGCCAGCCCCGCTCTGTCGCCACACGTCATTGACTGGCGCGTCATGAAGGGGGTGGAGACCTATTCCGACCACCGGTACATCCGGTTCGACGCCTGTACACCAGGCACCGCAGGCTACGTATTCGCCCTCCGAATACGGAAGCCATTCAGGCGGAGCTGTACGAGGGGTACAGAGCGGCGAAGACCGCCCTCCAAGCGGAGATCCTGCGCGCCAGGGCTCTGGCCCGCGAGGAGTCGCTGGAGACTCTGAACAGGGACCCGTGGGGACACCCCTACAAAATGGTGCGGGATAAACTCCGCCCATGGGCTCCCCCATTGACGCAGCGCCTCCGGCCCCAGCTCATGGAGGAGGTGGTGAGCACTTTGTTCCCTTCGCGGGGGGAGCATACTCCCCCGCCCATGACTCCGCCTACTGCGGTGCCGGATGCGGACCACACTGCCGACGACGACGACGATGCTTCGTAGGTGACCGGGGTAGAGCTGAGAGTGGCGGTACATAGGCTGCCAAAAATACCGCCCCAGGACCCGACGGCTTACCTGGAAGAGCCTGGGTTCTGGCCATGGAGGCTCTCGGGCCTCGACTTATGGGGCTCCTAAGCGCATGCATGTAGGAGGGCCAGTTCCCACTTCGCTGGAAGACGGGGAAACTGGTCCTCATTAAGAAGCCGGGGCGCCCTGTGGACTCTCCGTCCGCTTACCGGCCCATCGTTCTGCTCGACGAGGTGGGCAAGCTCTTTGAAAGAGTTATTGCAAACCGCCTTGTCGGGCGGCTGGTGCGGGTGGGGCCGGATTTGGCGGGGAGCCAGTTTGGTTTCCGCAGGGGGCGCTCTACGGTGGACGCCATCATGCGCGTGCGAGCCCTCACGACGGGGGATGCTGTTGCCCGGGGTGGGGTCGTCTTGGCGGTGTCTCTAGACATCGCCAATGCCTTCAACACCCTGCCCTGGAGTTGCATCAGGGAGGCATTGCGGTATCACCGGATGCCGACCTACCTCTGTCACGTGGTCGAGGCCTATTTGACGGACAGGGCCGTCATCTACCCCGGTCACTGGGGAGAGTGGAACCGGCGAGAGATGTCGTGCGGTGTCCCACAGGGATCGGTCCTGGGGCCGCTTCTGTAGGATATCGGTTACGACTGGGTGCTGCGCGCCGACCTCCCGAATGGCGTCAGCGTGGTGTGCTACGCTGACGACACGCTGGTCCTGGCACAGGGGATGTCGCACCAGGAGGCGGCCGAACAAGCGACACTCGGGGTCGTCCTCGGAACGCGCCACTGTCGGGTTCCCAGATAACGGCGGGAGGGGTTCACATCGGCGTCGAGTCGACGATGAAGTACCTGGGACTCGTCCTCGACAGCCGGTGGAACTTCGTGGAGCATTTCCGACGTTTGGCTCCCAGACTGGAGCGGGCTGGGGCTGTCTTGAGGCGGCTCCTGCCCAATCTAGGGGGTCCAAACGCCTCCTGCCGGAGGCTCTACGCGGGAGTCGTGCGGTCCATGGCCCTTTACGGGGCACCGGTGTAGGCGCGTTCTTTGGGGCGCCGACCGGCCCGCAGGTTGAACGCGTCCCAAAGGGTCATGGCCATCCGGCTGGTCCGGGGATACTACTTACGGTCTCATGCGAGGCGGCGAGCCTCCTTGCCGGATTGCCGCCATGGGATCTGGAGGCAAAAGCCCTCGCGCACGTATGGGAGTGGCGCGAGGAGGCAAAACGTCGGGGTGTAACTCCGCTGCCGCGAGAAATCACGGTACAGCGACAGAGCTCCGGTGGGATCTCATGGCGACATGGAGGCTGCGATTGTCGCAACCCAGTGCTGGGCACGCCACAATAGCGGCGGTAAGTCCCCTTTTTGAGGAGTGGTTGGAGAGGCGCCACGGCGTCCTCACCTTCCGCCTGACACAGGTCCTCACCGGACACGGTTGTTTCGGGAGGTCCTGTTTCGCATAAGGCGGGAGGAAACGCCCGGGTGTACATTGTGTGGATCGCCCGGAGGACACGGTGGAGCATACGGTGGAGGTATGCCCAGCTTGGGCGCAGCACCGCAGTGTCCTCAGGGAGGCGATTGGCGGCGGCGATCTCTCGCGTCCGGCCCTGGTCCAGGCCATGGTACGGAGCGAGAGAGAATGGAAAGCCGTCACCTCCTTCTGCGAAGCAGTAATGCTCGCGAAGGAGGAGGCGGAGCGGGTGAGGGAGAGAGCCTTGCGCCCTCACGCCCCCACTAGCCGCCGCAGGAGACGCCCTGGGCGTCGGGAGTCGCCTGCAGATTCCCGGCCACCGTAGGCGCGGGCTTGCGGACGGCGAGCAATGGGTAGCTCGCCGCCGGTAAGGACCAGGCCCGGGTCGACGGCGCGTTGTGTTCCACGCGCGCCTCAAAGAGATGTCAGCACAAAGTGACGGGGTCCGATAGGGCCGACGCCTCAGGGTCGCGGGTTATTCTACAGAGAAAACCGTGGCCCTGGCACAGGCAACTGAAGGGACACGGGTGGGTTTTAGTCAGTAAAAGTCTGACACGCCCTCCCGCTCCACCCAGAGCGGGAGAAGTCATTTGATGATTTCCCACCCAAAAAAAGTGGCACACCGTAGGTGATACATTTAGGTAAACCTCGGATTCCTAGTCGTTCTAGTTTGTTTAGTAAGAGTGGGATGCAGACCGTATCAAAAGCTTTAGAGAGATCTAGGAAAATTGCCAATCTTATTAATTTATTGTTTACGTTTTTAGCATTAGTATTAGTTAATTCCAAAACTGCAACTTCAGTACTTTTGCCGGATCTAAAACCATATTCGTTCTCAGCGATAATATATAGGACTCGTAAGTGACTGAGGAGCCTACTGTTAATGAGTTTTTCAAATATTTTGGAAAAAGTAGTTAGCACAGAAATTGGCCTTTAGTTATCGACACGGTCTCTAGCTCCTCTCTTGTATATGGATCGACCAAACCCGTCTTGAACACTGAGGGAAAAACTCCTGTTGCGAAAACAAGGCTGAAGATATGGCACATAATTGGGATCAGAGTATGTCTTGCATTTTTGACAAGTATTGTCGAAATTCCATCACACCCAACCGCACTGGTAGAGTTCAGACTGAGAATATTTTTTTCAATTTCCTCGTCATCAGTTTCGAAAATAGCCATAGAATTTGGATAAGTACTTAATGCATGGGAGCCTAAGACACATGAGGAGTCATTATAATCCAAAAAAAAATTGATGCTAGATTCTAGCCTACATTTACAAAGAAGTCATTAACAATGTCAACAGCACGCGCGGTGTCACGCAACAGCAGCAGCTCATTTATACTTTTTAAATTCTGCTCGCTCATTTTCCCTTTCTTTTTTTGTTAATAAATTGTTGCAGAAATTTTTATAACGAAGGTAGATCACTCGGGAAATTTAATTGTCGGGTTCTTTTTTTGTTTTCTGATATAGCTTATTGCGATTTCAAATGCATTTTAAGATGAGAAATTTAAGAAATGCATACTTAAGCCCTGGATCACTCCCGGGGAGTGATCCAGGGCTTAAGTTTGCATTTCTTACTTGAGGTGCGATCATTGTGTGTATTATTACTGACAACATTAGATAATATATTTACCAGTGCATCAGCAGCTTGTGATGCGTCGTAACATTGTAGGACCGGTGAAAAATCTGTTTTCTAAAGTGCTTCAATTCATGCTGCCAGGTCCACCCGATGAGTTGATGTTACAGGTTTTGGAGTTTTACTTCGGGAATCGTAAGACACTATCAAAAAGGCGTAGTCAGTAATAAAAGAGTCTAGAATTAAGGTGACCGTTCTCGTTTTTGATTGCGTGATCCAAGCAGCTATCGCAGCGAGTTGGAAACAAATGAGCCGGCAGCATTCCAAGTGATGCAATTGTTTCAAGGTAAAGGTGAGAATGCATGTCATCATTATTATTAGGAGATAAGTTGATGTTAATATCGCCCAATACAATAATACTTTTATGGGAGTTGAGTGAGTGCAAGTTAGAAATCAAACTGGAAATAAAGTTTTGGATATTCCGGAAAGAGGGAGAACGGTATATCGCGATCAGCGCCAGTTCTGTAGAGAATTTAACAACAAGGCAGGTTGCGTCGCTGACATTGAATCCATTTTTATCTGACATTGAATCCATTTTTCATCATCCAGAGCCATATACAATCTTCCTCGTCGCGAAACTTTTAGGGAACTATTTAAAGGGATTAATATTATGACAGTACCTTGCCAATTCATTAATGAAAATATTATGTATGTAAGAAAAAATCTACATCTTTTTAATAAAATAAGTGATAGACATAATTTTAATACTAGAAATAAAGATAAAATAGATGAACCATTTTTCAGATTAGCTTAAGTACATACATCATTTATGGGGTACTGTGTTAAATGTTATAACAAAACACCTTGCGATATATTGCAATAAAATGAAAGATAATTTAAAATTCGTATAAAAAGTACACTTTGCAAAGAAGCTTATTACAAATTAGAAGATTATATACAAGATAAGAATGCTTGGAAACATGATGGTCCAGCTCCATAGGACAATCCCGTCTAGACAAAATCACACTGGTTGCTAATTTAATTATAAAGTTAGTTTTTTTTTTACTTACTCACACACTGACTTATTCCTAGTTAATATTATAGGAAAATCATAATATTTTACAATGTTTATAAATATGTGAGCACAATGTACCAATCGCGTGATTAATTTATCTTCCTTTGCTTTATTTTTAATTCGTCTTGCCAACTGTGGTATAGTATTTTTATTCTTGGTGCATCGTCTTCACATATAAAAATATAATGAATGTATAAAAAATCTTGAAAAACATTTTAAAAGAGTAACGGTGGAGTTTCTTGCCCCTTCTTCTCCATACGAAACTACCTTTTGGAAGTGGCGCCTAGAATCAGTTCTATTTTTAATGTAATGTTTGACGTTCGAAAGTGCCTTTTTATGGGCCTATTTGAAATAAATGCTTTGAATTTGACTTTGCTGAATATTGGTTGTTCTAAGGTGTATTTTATATCTGACCTTGTGTATACGACCACGCCATAACTCTTATTATTAAGTTAATATTGGTAGTTGTTGGAAAACTAATCTAAGACGTCCGAAGTAGACCTATACTGTATTTGCTGAATCAAAAGCGACGACAATAAGCTCCGATTGCTACAATTGAACAGACTCTCATGATGTTACGATCACGGCATAAAGTAGTCATGTTTCTTAGCAGAAATCCGATGAGCGGTTTCCTATGATTATTTTTGCGTCGGAGATTTGCCCGATAGTTATTGTCACTGCGACAAGAGAGTACTCGCCAGTGCAGCAGTGGTGTGAACAGTCAGCGATCAACGATTAACATATGTACATATATCTTTTACTTACACGGGACCTACAATCTTTTGGTAATTTCTTGATCGAGAAAATTGTTGACAGCTAGTCGCATCCTCGTCAGCGGTGAGACAGGTGACTTATTACAGAAGCAGTAGGTATAAAGATTTCTTGAGATAAGATTTGATTACATCATACCTTTGAATGAAGTCATAGATTTCGCCATGCCGCGCTTCGGAATATTGCCTGCAAAATGTATTAAGATTCAACAAAACTGTTTCGAAAATACAGTTTCTATTATTCACTGAATGTCATATACCATGTGGAGACGACAATATGACTATAAATAAAAATACTGACAACGCTTTGCTGGATTGGTGGAAATCCGACGAATTCACAAGTCACTGTGAGGTGGGGTTGTTGATCTTGTTGGAAAGGTAGCGAGTACTGAAGCCTACTCAGCCTACTGCTCAAACAGATAATATTCTAATTCAGATTTCGGCCGACCCAGTTGCTATTAATAGTTCGGTTGAAACAGTTCTGGTTAAATAATATTTGGTTAAATGTTTGTACGCAGACAACTTTGAACTTGGAACGACGAGACGTTTTGTTGTCTCTAACTTATACCTACCTAAGATTAATTTGTTGCAAATTGCTCGAGACATTTCCTGCGAAACTGATATCTACAGCTAAAATATTAAGCCTTTACGTAGGTTACAAAATCATCTAAAAAAATAACCATTTCCATTGGATTCAGCTTCCAATTTTCATCTAAACATGATAGATATTTTTTTATTTGATATTTTTCATTTAACAGCGTTTCCGTCTGTCTTGAGAAACGGATAGTTACTGATGAGTTTTCGCTTCCTATTTGATTCATTAGGTAGCCTCAAACTAATTTCCTCTTAATTCAAATATGGGGATCCAATGAGGCAATTTTTCGTATCTAATCGTAGCGACAAACCTGTCAAAAAATACGCGACATATTTTCAGCTTAATATGCTGCATTCTAAAAATATTGGAAGTGTACACGCCGAATTTCCGTCGTGTTACTTTCGGCAAGTATCTTACTGCGCTACTACTTAAGGCCCTACCTTCAAAATAATTTGACGAATGATGGGCGTGGTTCAATTCTTGCGCACGCGAAGATGAAACCAAACCCTCCGGTAGTGGTTTCGCGGGCCACTACAGATAAGTTTGTGACGAGCGGGCGCGACGCTCGTCACAAACTTATCTGTAGTGGCCAAAAGTGAAACTAGCGGAATGACTGACCGAAATTAAAAAACTTTACTAACTTAGTATTGGGATTTGGCTAAGAATTATTCTTGTCACTGTCGCACAACTGTCAAACTAAAAGTTCAAGATAAAGACGGAAACGAACGAAAAAGATCTTGGTGTTTGAAATTGTTCCACATAGCGAGCTATGGAGTAGACTTAGAACTTCTAAAGAGTCTTAGAACATGAGACATCTACTAAACTGCACGGGGCCCGCGTGTTGGATTACTGCCCACTCCTTCTTACAGAGAGGAGGCCAGTGTCCCAGCAGTGGGAATATAATAAGTTGATTGTGCATGTTATGCAATAGATTTAATAATTATATAAAACATGAAATTAAAAATAATGAAATAAATTCTGCCAAAAAGTATCGGGAATGGATAATTTGTTTATGGTTAAAAAAAAATTTTTTTTAATTGGCACAACTGTTTATCATTTTGGCGCCTAATTTGATTTGCATCTGTTATTTAGATTAAATACATTGCTGTTTTTTTTGTTAGATTATATATATTGTGTATTGCCAATTTCATAATGGACAAAAACATCGAACAAGCAACCTAAATTTTGCATCGCCAATGGAATTTCGTGTTCGGAGTCACTGAAAATGTAACAGAAGGCTTCCGGTGAATCGACTTTATCACGTACTTATGAGTGCTACAAAGCTTTTAAATGCGGTCGAGATGTGATGGAAAATTTGCCTCGCTCTGGTAGGCCATCAACGTCTTCAACTGAAGTTAACATCGCAAAACTGAAGGAAATAGTGACTGAAAATTCTCATTCAAGTTTGAGAGAGATATCCGCTGAACTTTCTGTGTCACGAGACGATCCGACCATATTTAAATAATCACCTTGAAATGAAACATGTTGCCGCTAGGGCTACCCTAATTAATTGTCTTTGTCATTGTCTTTTGGGACTACGTCCTGAATTTTCTACAAAAACTCAACCGCATAAGAGTCGCTGAGGACATGCTAGAACGAGTCAATTATTAGTCCGACCCAACATTCATGAAACATTGTTACTGGTGACGAGATATGGGTTTACGAGTTTGACATGAAAACAAGTTAACAAGCTTCGGAGTGGCGGCTTCCAACTTCTTCTTCTTGACAGAGTAGTTTATATAGGTAGGTAAATAGTTGTTGGTATTTTATTGATAAACACTAACACCGTTTGACTGATCACCAAAAATTTATAAGGACAATTAAAGGTTTTTTCATATTTTTTATAAATTTTCCATCGTGCCCTTCATTTAATATACGTTCACATTTTTTGAAAAGGACACACGTCAGTTAAGTCTTCTCTTTCAAGACCGACTTTTCCGTGCTGATAAGCATTGCAGTTGAATTGTTTTTTAGTAATTCCATGCAGTACGTTTGTCCCATCTACACGTAGACTAACCTGAGTTTTTCTTCTCAGTCCTTACAGTAGACCAGTCCAGATAGATGGAGGGCTTCTGGCGACATCCACTATGGAACCTTGAGCAGGCTCTCTCTTTAGGAGTTTGGTACACGGGTAAGTCGCGTCCTGTTCAAAGAAATGTAAAAATAAATATAAACTGTTTCTAAGTACCAAAACCTTGTGAAGGCTCCCATTTGCTCTCATTCAGGAAGGCTGGCACAGGAGCATGATGATTGGCACAAGAAAAGAGAGACCTTTGAAAATCAGTGGGTGAAGCGGGCTGTGGATGACGATGAAGATGATTGAGGAAAATAAATGTATGGAGGACGATGACATGCTGCACTGACCCTAATACATTGGGATTAGGGCAGAAGAATCGTTTATTTATTTCTATATTTCTTTATTTATTACCTTATTTCTTTATTTATTTGGAAATTCCAACAATGATTATGATGGCTTATGGTTACCTGAACAGCTGGCGGTATCTGCTGGTGGGATAGGAGGCAGCAGAAGAGACGAGCGAGCGCCCGGAGACCTCGCCGTCACTGTAGAGCTACATCTTGACGATGATGGCTGGACAACAAAAAGATTTCAGATTCAGTATTGGAAATTCAGACAATTAACGTGACGCATATATTCCCGAAAGATTCAGCAGTGCTTGAGTCTAACGGCCGAACCCAATAACATATCTATCACCAATTATGGCGTACTGGAGATGGAAAAACCTATCAATCTTTTGTTTTAACGTCCCGATAAAGCCAAGTGGCAGTGGGCAGATAGAAATATAATGTCTATTATCAATAGCGATCTGTGTTTGACTGAAAATAGGTTATTGGGTTTTGCCGAGTACGAATACCCACATACTATACTTAAGTCCCATGTTGTGAAAAGCGAGCTTATTGCTCGACGTGGCAACTGAATCTAGGACCTCACGCACAGCATTTATGGTTGCAAAGACTAAATATTAGATTAGGTCAATCAACCTGCCTAGCCGACTGCAAAGTATTACAGCGCTCCTCAGCGCCTACAAACCAGGCAGCGACTAACGCGCCTAACCCCTCAACACCGGCCGCGACTAACGCGCCTACACACGCAAACTCGGCCGCGATCAACGCGCCAGTACCCGCAACCCAACGCATAACGCCCCCCACGAGCCTCTGGCAACAGAGTATTGTGCGGAACAGCGTCACTAACCCCGACTATGACCAAGACAAACACAGACAGAGGGCGACAGGGAAGGATGACGGAGCTGGCAGCTCTACCACCCTCCCGGCTGACGAAGTACGACTGCTGAAGAAGCGCGGAAAAATCACTGCCCGGGACGGGAAAGTAGGCGACCGAAAGCAGGACTGCGAAGGCACTAGCCAGCGCGAAATGCGATCGGACGCCGAAATAACAGTACGCGACCAGCCACGAGTACGCGAAGGGGCAACCCGGCGCGCAAAGTGGCCGGACGCGGAACCAAGCGGGCAGGGGCAAGTACGCAAAGGGGAAACCCGGCGCGAAAAGCTCCCGAACGCAACAGAGTCTGCCAGGGCCGCCAGTCGACCCCATAACACAGACCATACTCACATTAGAACTTGACCAAGACGGCACAGGGGTAGGCGCCTTAGAGCCTCACACGCACAGGCGCAGCTGGCAGACAACTTGCCAGGCACCTCCAAACCGCAGCCTGGACCAAGCGGTACAGGGCCGGCGAAGTGAGTGTGCCCTGACGACACAGCCTCACCGAGTGCACTTCAGGGGGACGCCAAACGTGTGAGGGTCCACTCCGCCCAGGGGGAGCAGAAAACCTACGCGCGAGTCACGAAGGATATACCTGCGCGGCTGGCCGTGGCGATCTGCTTCCCTACCCCATCCAGAGACCTGACTAGGGATGAGGCTGAACTAATAAATTCAGGCCTCGAAGACCTGATGATGAACACGGACTCGACGACACCACTCCCCTCCTTCCGCGGTTACCCACGGGTAGCGGAAGGCACCGTGCAGATGTGGTGCGAGGACGACTATGCCCTGACTTGGTTGACGCAAAATGCGCCCAAAATCCGACTACCAGACACCGACCTCACACTTACGGTACTACGACAATCTGACGTGCCCACCCGTGTCCGAGCCTCGCTTTTCGTCCCTCGTTATGCAGGTGACGTGGCCCGGCTCTAAAGTGTTCTGATTCGTCAGAACACCTGGTATGACATCGCCAGGTGGTCGCTGTACAGGGCAACTACCGTCGGTGGCAACAACTGTGGGACTTTTTTTACCCTGGGTGTGCCACCGGAGGAAGTGGAAAAGGTCTTGGCCCGGGAGCGACGGATATCGTACCTTCTTGGGTCGATATACGTACGCTTCTGGCCCACGACCCAGCCTGCCGACACAAAGACTGACGGTACAGTAGTGAAAGAGACAGCACTGACATCGACACAGACGACTGAACCGGACATCGCCCACCTCGAGGAGGTCATGGCCCGTGCGGCAATGGCCGATGCTGTCACCATATCGCCCGGATCACCTGGCTGGAACGAGCAACTCCTCGCCTCGTCGCCATGTGATCAACAGGAATACCAAGCCAGAGTGGGGGAAGCGGAGATACCGTCCGATGGATCTATCTCCGACTAACTCCACCATACTGCCTTCGAAGCCCCTAAACGTCATACAGACCAACCTCCAGCATAGTCAAACTGCCACGGCTAGCTTGCGCAGGGCACTGGAGGTAAAACCCCGAACCATCGCACTGATCCAGGAACCATGGATCAGGAACAATAGGATATGCGGCCTCGGCAACATCGGAGGTAAGCTAATCCTCAACACACACAATTCAGACAAACCGAGAACCTGCGCCTACATACCCAATGGAATTCCTACCACACCACTCAAACAGTTCTGTTCCAGAGACCTGACAGCTGTCAGGCTCCAGACCGAAGGCGGCGTTCCCGATGTTGTATTGGCCTCGGTATACATGCCAGGCGAGGACGCAAACTGCCCGCCAAAAGAGATGACCGACCTGGTACAACACTGCGAGCGTGCAAATCTGGACCTGATCATCTGCACCGACTCAAACGCTCACCACGCACTCTGGGGCAGCGACGCACCGAACCCTAGAGGAGAGGTACTATCCACCTATTTATTCTCCACTAACCTTAACATTGTTAACCGTGGTGCTGAACCCACTTGGGTCACAGTCCGAGGGCAAACGATCATAGACCTAACCCTTGCAACAGAAAATGCAACAAACCTTATCACAAACTGGCACGTATCCGACGAGCCTTCTTGCTCAGCTTGCAATTCAACAGAGCCAAAAACACCAGACACCCGGACGACTGGGAGTCATACAAAGAGACCCAACATACATACAAAAAGCAAATCAGAACTGCCAGAAGAACAGCATGGCGGAAGTTCTGTGAATCCATCGAAACCAATAATGAAGCCGCAAGGGTAAGGAAAATCCTATCAACTGATCAGGACCGAACCCTTGGCGCGCTGAAAAAACCCGACAACTCATACACACTAAATGACCATGAAACCAGTAAGATCCTCCTCGAGACTCACTTCCCAGACTGCAAACTCCTAGAGGACAAGGTGTGGGAAGCTGAACCAGAATGGACCCCAACGGATCAAGACTGGTCTAGAGCCCGCAATATAGTAACAGAAGACCGGATAAAGTGGGCCATCAACACCTTTCAGCCCTATAAGTCCGCTGGGCTGGATGGCATCTTTCCAGCCCTCCTACAATGGGGGGTTGATATAATGACACCATGCCTGGTGGAGACCTTCCGAGCCTGTATAGCACTCAGACACATACCCCTAGCTTGGCGCGAAGTGAAAGTCATATTCATACCCAAACCAGGCAAATCCGAGTACACACAACCCAAGGCCTATAGGCCCATAAGCCTCACATCCTTCCTACTGAAAACCCTGGAGAGACTCTGTGATAGATACATTCGAGACGGACCTCTTCAGGCAAAACCACTTCATAAACAACAACATGCGTACTCCACAGGCAGATCAACGTAATCTGCGTTACATAGCGTGGTTTCCAAGATTGAATGCGCGGTGGACCACAAATGCTCAGCACTAGCTGTCTTCGTTGATATCGAGGGTGCTTTTGACAAAACCACGTTCGGTAGCATCAACATGGCCCTCGACAGACACAATATAGACCCGACCCTGAGCGGGTGGATAACTAATCTGCTCAAATTGAGAGCTGTACAGGTAACAGTGAACGACACCACAAGGGCCATTGTGGCGAAGGGCTGCCCGCAGGGGGGCGTTCTCTCGCCACTTCTGTGGAACTTGGTTGTGGACAGCCTCATCAGAACACTCAATGACAAAGGCTACTTTACTGTAGGCTATCCGATGACATAACCATAATAATAAATGGCACCCACGAAAATACCCTATGCAACCTTATGCGCCAAGCCTTAAAAATAGTAGAGGACTGGTGCAACGAACACCAGCTAACCGCCAACCCCACAAAGACCGAACTGATCCTCTTTACGAAAAATGGGAAACTGACGACACTACAACTACCACGATTCTTCGGAACTACCCTAAGCCTATCAACCGAAACCAAGTACCTAGGCATCTATTTGGATAAACAGCTGAATTGGGCAAAACACACCAACTACATCACTACAAAAGCCAGCATATCTCTGTGGCAGTGCAAGCGAATGCTTGGCCGAAACTGGGGGATTAACCCCAAGGTAACCTACTGGCTATTCACTACTGTCATTAGACCAATTATCACGTACGGCTCGTTAGTCTGGTGGCCTAGGACAGACCTGAGCACAGCCCAAATAGATCTCGAAAAACTGCAGCGGTTTGCTTGTGTAGCAATCACTAGCTGCATGATAACCACACCCACTGCTGCCCTACAGGCAATGCTTGGGCTGCCACCCCTACACCTCATCGTGCGGGAGGAGGCGACCCTGGCTGCCTTTAGGCTTCATATATCGGGAACCCTAAGCAAAGATTCTAGGGTCAGGCACACACGCATAAAGGAGGATGCAGTCAAACGACAGCCGATGTTAGCATCACCCTGCGACAAAACCCCGAAGCAACACTACTTCCAAAAGCACTACAACATCGTTCTCTCGGAAGAACAGTGTGACTACTCACGCCCGAACGAGATGAGAGTATACACCGACGGCTCGAAGACCGGATCTGGGACCGGAGTTGGAGTCTTTTCACACGACCTCAACATAAACATATCAAACCCGCTGGGAATGTTCAACACTGTCTATCAGGCGGAGTGTGTGGGCATTATACAAGCGGTGTACGCCATAGAAACCAGGAAAGTTACGGACACACATATACGTATACTCTCCGACAGCACCTCAGTCCTCCAATCATTGAGGAAAAAATATAGAAGAATAATAGAATAATAAGAATAAGAATAATATTTATTTGCTATAAAAACATGGTATAAAAAGATGGTAAAATACAAAATAACAAGCGCATACATGTTTCTGCTTAACAGTTATAAGCGTACAAATTTTAAAGCACATTTAACATTTACTGTCAAAGAAGTCTTTGACAGTATAAAAACTATGACTACACAACCATTCATGCAATTTATTTTTGAAAAATCTTATATTTAATGTTTTGAGACTACTTGGTATCTTATTATATATACGTACACACATAGCTAAACAACTTTTATTATATTTAGCTAGTCTCGGAAGTATATCCAGTACGAGCCTGTGGCGGTCTCGTCGGTTACGAGGATATAAATCTTCTGCATTATTAAATAATTCCTTATGCTTCCTTACAAACATACATGTTTCATATAATGTAAAGAGACGGTAGCGGCAACAACCCAAGCTTTTTAAATATCGGCCTACAGGATTCATCAGGTCGAAGACCGTGTATTGCTCTAATGCATTTTTTTTGTGCAATAAATGCTCTATTTTGTTCTGTGCTATTACCCCACATTATCAAGCCATAGCGGAGCACCGATTCGACGTATGCATGGTAGGACGTTATTGCCGTTTTAACGTTTGTTATATTTCTGACTTTTTTAAGAGCATATACGAACTTATTTATTCGTTTGGAGACGGTATCAATATGTGCTTTCCAGTTTATGTCTTGATCTAAAGTTATGCCTAGAAATTTAGTTTGCATCACTTCATCAATTTTATGTATATTCATTTTAACATTGTATTTAGCATTATTAGATTTATTAAATTGAATGTAAACCGATTTTTTTAGATTTATGGTTAAATTATTTCTATTTAGATAATCAATTAGTATTTCAATAGTGTTAATAATATCAGTCTCATGATCATCAATCGTATTATTTTTCCTATCAGTAGTTACAATAATAGAAATATCATCAGCAAATAATATACATTTATGGTGGGTTATATTAATTATAGAATTTATGTATAAAAGGAATAAAATTGGGCCTAACACACTTCCTTGTGGGACGCCATATCTGTTGAACTTGAGTTCAAATTATATTACCTCAAGTATAGTACTAGAATGTCACAAGGCTCTAGAACGAGTAACGGTATTAAACCGCAACACAGTGACACTGCAATGGATTAAAGGACACAGTGGATCGCTGGGTAATGACGCAGCTGACGAATTAGCCAGGAGAGCATCCAGCACGTCGGCATGCGGGCCTGAACCCATCATACCCATCCCCTTCAACCAGATACGCAGGTGGCTGCAGGAGTCCACCCATGCACAAGCCGAGAGGTGGTGGACCTCGACACCAGGCTGCAGGCAGTCTAAGGAAGCCTTGCCATCCTTAGACGGCAGGCTAACCAGACGTTTATTACGTCTGAATAGAAATGGCCTGCGCCTGATGACGGGGACCATCACAGGACACTGCTCGCTAAATAAACACTTCTACACAATAGGTATAACGGACAGCCCTCTGTGCAGAGCTTGCATGGAGTCGGACGAGACCGTTGCGCACGTGCTCTTTGAGTGCACAGGCGTTACCCAGATTAGAACAGAAACCCTCGGGACACTCGGATCTTACACAGAGGTTCTCAACAGACCAGAAGCTTTGATCGGCTTCTGGAGGGAGGTGGGCTGGTTGGAATAAAAACCACCGACGGCCGCTATGGCCCACGTACAATGGTCCACATGTAGGACTAAGTGCGGAAACCATACCCTCTAACAACAACAACAACCTGCCTAGCCGTTTCCCAGCTACGCTGGAGTCAGTTTCCAATCTAACCGGATGCAGCTGAACACCTGTATTTTACATGGAGCGCCTGTCCATGCAGTAACTGGGTAAAACGATACCCCTAGGTAAGACTGGCTGTAGACTTATGGGATTCTGACTATCCTCGACTGCCAAAGATCAACGAATGGCAGCCAGGACCAAGGCACGATAGACTCTCGATACGATTACCCAGGTAGGTACGTATAATTTAGTTTAAGCAGCAACACGTTTGACGACGTAATGCTACTAACATTCTGTCAGGCGTTAATACTTTACTCTTCACAGTTTTTCCCGCATTTAATAAAGCCTATGTTAGGTACCTACTCAGCCGTAACACATACACATCAGTGACCAAATGACTACAGTATCAATAGAGTAGAATATAAATCTTTTATTTCAGATAGGAGTCCAAAGGGTTAGTAACAATTTAACTTAAGTTCTAGTGTTAGTACCTAGGTTACAGACACAGCTTAACAAAATACAATTAAAATTCAGCGTGAAGCTGCATCCGTCTCCGCAACATAGGGGAGTCCCACCGATCTGTGAATACACTTAGAATACTATTGGGGCTGCCGCGAACACGCGTCATCAGAGATGCACATCTATTCCTAATAATCGCGGCTAAACCATTTATATTAATATCCGCAAACGTCCCTGACGCACTACAACGCCTCGGCAGCCTCAGCAGCACTCTCAGTGCATGATTATAGTGAACGCTTAAGTCGCTGTATGCCCGCTGAGTGAAGTTGACTCACAAGCTGCACGGGTAGAAGGACTGAAAGTAAGCTTTGAAAAGCGTTTCTTTAGATGGCTTCGTACATCGTGCAAACCTGCGAGCCAGCATATTACAACGGACAGCCAGCGACCTACGTCAATTTCGTTGCGTCATTAAATTCAATGTCACAATTATCCTCAAAATCTTCAGAAACCCAGTGACCCAGGTAAATTTGTCCACCCTTCGCAGTGGTTCTCCACAAAGTGCGACAAGTGGAATACACGAGTATGTCACACTGCATACCTTAAAAACCACTTACTTGCTTTCGGTGACTTTATATTCATCGCATAATATTCGCATAAAGCGATCAGTCTCTTCAGAGCACCGATCGATACGCTCAGCGGCTCAGCAACACCATATCGTCAGCACAACTAATATTTTTAATACACACCCCAATCAATATCTGTGTCTCTCTGTGGGACCGCTGAGATCTTCTAAACAACACACTAGATTATAATTCGGTTTTCAACATCATTTATAGCATTTACTCCGGAAGTTTTATGTGTAAATTATATATACATTACCTAAATATTTATGTTAGTTATAGCATAGAAATCTTGACGTTTTGACGTATCGAGAATGCACGCATGCGAAGTGGCGGGTCGCTAGTTTACTCATAAATCATCATCATCACCTGCATCACGCATGCGCCGCAAACCTCCATCACGAGCACAATAATTCATCCGACAATTTGCAGAGGTTATTAATAAAGTTCATTAATATTATCAGTGGACATAGTAATTTGATACTCGTTAGGGTAGCTTCCTCTATATTTTGCAAAGACCTTCACATGAATTGCTCGGTAATGTAATTAATTAATTAATTTGGATGTGGTATTGATATTCCTGCTGTGGAGGCTTTTTGCTGTGAGCCTTCTTTAGCTGGAAACTATCTCCTTGTTGAGCTGTACTAAGTTTTTTCATCAACATACAGGGGCGAATTACCCTAGGGCCAAGAGCCCGGACGGCGGGCTGCGAGGGGCGGAGCAAGCCGCACCTTGTGCTCAGCTTTGTGCGTCTCTCTTTTTGACTTTATGTCTGAGTAAATTTAAAAAAAAAACCTACCTAATTGGCAAAACCCAAACTCATTTGGTTGTAAGTTTGATAGACATCATGACTCGGGCTATCGTTTACTGATTAGCGGTGTGTCCGTCCGACTCCGTCGTGACTCCGTACTAGGATGTTTCGACGTTGCTCGTTTCGTTTTCGTTCAAATCCATGCGAGAGCTATGGTCAGCGAGAGACTATGCTTGTACCAGCCTTGATAAAGATTGAAGCCAAACAATAGCGGCTCTAGAAGCTATAAAAAGTGACTCTGCCCACCAATTTTCAGAGCGCACTAGAATAACTCCCACTAGTGCCACATGCCTAGATAACATTTATACAGATGTTATACCAACCCACAAAGAAATGATTAATTTAATAGACTAAGATCATTGCCGAGAATTGGTCTCTATTTCGATTATTAACAAAAAAGTTTCTAAAAAGATATCACAAATCCATAAACTACTTTGGAAACATTTAAAACTAAACTTTTGAGTAATTTACCACTTTTGTCAACTAATTATGGCAGTACAGCTCGTTTGAATAACTGTATCGTAAGATACAGGCCACCCCTAGTTTAGGAGACAGAATTTAATATTTTTGGTACTACATATAGACAATTATTTCTTTCTCCCTTTGTATTCATTGTTAGTTGATTAAGTCTTACCATATACTACTATACAACCTGTGTCTATGTATACATTTTTGGATCAATAAACTTATTATTATCATTATAATATTTTTGTTAAATTGTATGTCACACAACTTGATAACACTTTCATTGCAAGACATTTTCGGTTAATAGTAACGCTTCCTTCAGTGATTGGGCCACCATTGGTTTACACAAGAGTAGAAAACGTCCCATGTAGGTGACACACCTCTCCGCCGGATAAGCCCCAACGATGCGGCGGAGGTAGAGAGGCACCCAATGATACCGCAGTGCCTCCCGAATACAAATCCAGGGCAGGGTGTTGAAGGCGTCGGAGATGTCCAAGGACACCGCCACCCCGGGACACCGGTTCCTCCGCCAGGACTCTCACCCGCGATATTGCGTGGATGGCCATAATTTGATTTCAAAGTGTGTCCGTGGAGTTTCTTGCCCGTTCTTCTCCATAGGTACCTACCACGCTTTAGAATGGGCAACTAGCTTCATTATTCTGACCGACCGACCTTGACTTCAAAAGTGCCTATAATTGGTTGATTTGAAAGAAATGCTTTGAGTTCGAGTTTGAGTTTGAATCGACAAAGAAGATTCGAGTCTGAGCCCATAGCTTCCCTGAGCGTCATACCTCAAATTGGTCACAAGTTACAGAGTCATTCCTCGTATTTTTTACGAGTTTCTTTTCTCCATCACTGTTCTAGTGTTAACTTACATAGCATAACGGAATAGTTGCCGAAAAAATGCAGAAGAAACATTGACATACTCGTACCAATAGCACAGACAAGGGAAGCATGGCACAAAAGGGAGAAGGCCTGTACTCAGCAGTGGTCTGGAAGAAGACTACCAATGACTGACTGACTGACAGATGGACTTACATATCAATATGCTGGTATAATCATCAAGCCATCAATAAAGGGATATCAATATGTACCTATTTGCATTAACATAACCTCATAACCTACTCAACCAAAAATGTTCCAACGTTATTACAAGCAAGAATCAATTGTACAGGCCCATCTTCCTGCTAGTCTTAAGCTACACAATACAAACAGCTATTAGCTGCCATAACTCTTTTGTTGAACGTTGACCTTGGCTTGGTCAAAATGGTGGGACAATTTATTTGAAGTAATGGCATGGCTGGTAGTGTAATCTATTCGAATTGTGTGGTAGAGATGGGCTAGAAATGAACAGATCGTGAAATGATGTGTAAATGCGAATTTGCTTGTTTTATAATCAAATCATTTGTGTCCAATTCTTTTATCCTAGATGAAATTAACGGTTCTAGACACGATAAATTGTAGTTTACTCATAGGTTCATTATAAAACCACTTTTTGGTTTGAAAACGAAACCCTTAAAGGATCACTTCGTCGGCGGTCCGTCCGTCTTTTTCTCAGGAACGCGGGAGGTAGGTATCAAGTTGAAATTATTATAAAATAACAAAATATAAATCACAACCTTTAAGGTACTAGAATAATCACAGCACAAGTAAAGGATAGAAAGTTCATCACATAAAAAATGTTTTTGGCTATTACAAACTTGCATTTGCAGTTAAAGAATTGACTTTGACGTATATCGATGTATGGGAGAACATTTTTCAACTACAAAGTTAATTTTGTTCTTGGGATAAACCCTTCGTTGTGCGTAGTTAATGTTCGTAATTGCTTTTATGAGCTCGGCGGAATAATTTGAAACTGTACCTTATCAGGTGTGCATTTAGATCTAAAACCCGGGCACTGTGATCCTATTAAACGTTGCTAACAACTTTCAGGCAACAGTATACCTAGTGATAAAGTATTGCTTCACCTTATTAAACTTATCGAGTAAATCGTTCATTCCGATTAAAATGAAAATTACAGATATATCGAATGATTGATTTTCACAGGAAACCTAGCAAAGCTTAACCACAATTATATGGAATAACAAAATATTTAAATCACAGAATTTTCCATTTATTATTTCTTTTCATCGAAATGATTATTGACATTTCAATTAAAGTAGTCACGGATTACATTCTGAAAGGAATCTGGAACGGTTGTAATGATTCACTTTTTCTAAATGGCCTATTTATGGCTTTGATCTATGTAACTACTTAATAGATTTAAGTATAATAATAAATAGAAAAAAGATTTGTTTTTGCTATGTCTGTTCATTACGCATTCACACTCAAACGGTTGAACGGATTTGGATGTTTCGCACATGAATGAGCACATGGAAGAGCATGACCTGGATTAGGCCGTAGGATACTATTTATCCCGATTTTCCCACGGGGTCAAGACTTATGCGAGACTTATAGAGGTAGGGACACCAGATTGAAACGAAGTTCCTTTCGCGTTACAATATTATGTATTAAAACCGAGCCGCAGAGTACTTTTTTAAATAGACTAGATGACGGTAATAAAAAAAAAGGTGCATGGAGGGGCATAAAACCTTTTTCTACAGTTATTTAAAATTTTACTCCACTGCAAGGTCCGCTAAAGAACTTCTTTCCAAAATAATTTCGCACTATGCTCTGAGACCTTGAAGGTAGTAAGTAAAAATAATATTTTGAACTAGGTATTAGTAGTCAATAACAGATTTGATTCGTAAGGTTTTCAATTGAAAACCCACATGTTGGAATTAATATTGGAATATATCTCAGCCTCTTCTTTAGAATATACTTGATACATTTTAATGCAGTTTCCTTTCCTGGAAGTTTTTTTTTTGTATATATATTAAAGAGAACCAGCAGCCTAATTGCGTAACACATTTTCGTAAAGGATTACGACTAATCTGTTTGATTTTGACAGTTCAACAACATTCATTGCGTTATTTACATTGTTGAGCAGATTTATTTATCGAACTTATGAAGCAATGGAATAGCAATCTGTTTCAGATTCCGATTGATTGTGTATTACGCAATTAGGGTACAGGCTCTGAAAACTTTATTACGATCTAGACTAAAAGACTAATAAGCAATTACAAGGACAATGTCGGCTTTGGTCCAAGTGTGTTGCACATGTGCATTGTACCTTAAACAAAAGGTCTCAACCAGTGCAACATTATTTAAACGGCAGCAAAAAAACCCAGAGGAACTGATATTTTTATCTAATGTTCTGAACTGCAGGGACACAGGCTTCCTCTCGATGAGAGGAAGCCTGTGTCCCTGAGTGGGCTGTAATCCACCACTTGCACCCAGTGCAAGTTAGCAAATGGTTTCGTCACTATGTTTTCCTTCAACGTTTCGTGAGCAGTGGTGATGAAATAATTGCCAAAAAATAAAGCACCTGTCTGGTTTCGAACCTACGACCTACAAATCGTAAGTCGCAGCAGTAATGTAATAGGAGGCGAGCCTATTGCCATAAACCGGTTACAAATCCAGACTCCAGGCTGCTACTGAATTTTTTCATAACATAACATAATCAGCCTATTGTGTTCCCACTGCTGGGACACAGGCCTCCTCTCTGTGAGAGGGAGTGGGCCGTAATCCACCATGCGGGCCCAGTGCGGGTTGATACTTACATGTCGCATGTCTTCGAATTTTTTGGTTCTAAGACATGCCGGTTTCCTCACGACGTTTTCCTTCACCGTTTTGAAAGCAGTGGTGATGAAATAATTTACACAAAGTAAAGCGCCTGTCTGGGTTCGAGCCTACGACCTACAATTCGTAAGTCGCGGCCGTTATCACTGGGCCACCACTGCTCCCTGGGCCACCACTGCTCCACCCCACTGCACCAAAATTTCCATGTAAAAAAGCAACAACACTTTGCCCGACCTGGGTATCGAACCCAGGACCTCATGTTCAGCAGTAGCGCTTGCGACTAGACCAATGAGACATTTAATTTATTGAAATACGCATTCATAAAGGTCGCCAGTAAGACGTACATTATGTTGAACAACCTAGCAATTAAGTTCAACTTTTATGGTGGAATATAACTAAACGACGCTGTATAGTTTACCGAAAGTCAATATAGGGGTTGTATTTCTATTGTATACATACTAATATTAATTAGAATTTACCTAACAAGGAACAATAGAACAAGGGAAACAGAATGAGGAATAATTTCCTGAGGAAAGTTTTAAGTATACGAATGTAGATAGATGGCTAGAGTGTAAGATGATATGGCTAGAAAAGGGGGTGACTACCGGCGACTAATTGAGAAGTATAGACGCAAAATACCACAAATAGGGAGGATAATGGTGAACTAAAGGATAAGTTTAAGTTTCTTCAGGATACCTAACGTAGGTACTACTAAGGTCGAATTTCACCAATGAAACAAAACGCGTTCAGCACATCTCAAATGCGTTCAAGGTGTCAACATTGTTATGGAACATAGACACTGACAGCTTTTGAACGCGCTTTAGCTTTGCTGAACGCGTTCAGTTTCAAGTGTAAACTCCAGAAGGGTCTCATACTGTTTATTTGGTCAAGTTCTGTAGAGTGGTCTTTGAGTTAGAGTTCAATATTACGTATTTAATCCACTTTGTTTACATTGATGATGTTATACTAAGTTCCTTTCACTGTTGTTTATAACAATACAAGTAGTGGTATATGAATGTGTGTGGGGTAGGTTTAAAACACTAAAATGAGAAAAAAAAACTATTTAACCAAGAAACAAACAATCGCCATCCGATGCAAAATGTATTTTTGGAAGTGTTTTGCTTTAGTTTTAATGTGCGAGCAAGAGTTGTTAGAACTGTACTGCCATTTGAGTACTAAGACCTGCGTGGTAAGTGCATAAAACACTAAGTAGATTGGTTTTCATTTTGACAGTTCAACAACATTCATTTCGTTATTAACGTTGTTGAGCAGATACATTTTTCGAACATATGAAGCAATGGATTAGCTTCGAGCCTTCGAAATGATTCAGATTGTGATGGGTTGTATGTAAAAGTGTTTGTACACACATTCTTATAGAAATAAAATCATTTGTCATTTAAACCTAGTTCTTTTTTTTTCTCCCTGGTGTTTTGAGTGTCTGAGCTCAAGGTCACAGGTTAAATTCTCGCTTCAGAAAAGGTGTACGGCCTACGAATATGTGGCCTTGTTGAGTGCTTGTGTGCGTGAGCTGCATTTATATTATAATATTTCAATAGTTCATAACCGTAACCAACATAACCGTAGGTTATTAATTACATTGACATAACAAACGTCAAATAAACGTAAGTCAGAAAAGGACAATTAAAATAAAGTATTTTACTTTATTCTTTCTCTCTTTAACTAGAGTCGAGCGGTTGACTGAAGGTAGGTACCATACCATAACCTAACTTCTTATAAAACAACTAATCTTTCCTCATTGTTGGCTGGCTAGAACGATATTCAGAAATAGCCCTAGTCACTCGATGAATAAATACCATTGATTTATGTAAAGATCAAGACTTATATTGCAGAGATGCAAGTACTTAGTATAAGGGTTAACTGCCTAATTTATGAAAGTTTTGAACTAAGTAAGACTCAAATTATGTATTAGGTATAGTATACCAAAGTACCTACATAGCAAATATTATTTCATCTTCAATTTGACTTGTTATTTATTTTGAAACACTGTATCTTGCAATTAATTCCTGCTCGAGGTTATTAACACGAGTTTTATTCACTTTTTTCCTTCTTTCTACATTATTTGTTTCATCATCAGCTGAACTTTCGTCGAATAAAGACGAATACAACAAAAGAGAGCCATTTTTTTGGTACTGTTTGGTTTGAGAATAAAATCACGTTTACCGGTGGATATGGTCTCGGTTAATGTGATCGTAATTTTTTAAGAGACTTTATGGCAATAATTTTGGGAAACAACGACAATATAATTAGCGTGCGTTAAGTGAACGTGAAAAAAAGAAAAAACCCGCCATAAGTAGGTGAATTATATTAATTGTGAGAGCTAAATTTCAATTAATTTGTGATGTAGTGACTTAGTTTCGTGCGCCTCCGCGATATAATTATTTAGGCACTAAGCTTCTGCTCGCGACTTCGTCCGCGTGATACATCTTGTTTCAACACAAAATAATTCTGCAGCTTCCAATTTGTGAAAGAATTTTTGGAATCGGATCAGTAGTTCCGAAGATATGAAAAAATGCAAACTCACAAATTTGACCTAATTTGCAAATTGCGACTTTTATGCAATAACTTACATACATACACAAACTCACGCCTCCTTCCCATGGGGGTAGGCAGAAACCACCGAACGCCACCTGCTACCATCTTGACATATTCCTTCTGCTTCGTTTAAGTTCATACATCAAGTCATTGCAATAACTCGCTTTAATGAAAAACAATTGATTTAAAATTGTCGTTTAGCACGATTCGAGCGAGTAAATTTGTGCGAATCAACTAATATCTTAAAATTATCAAAATTTTCATACGACTGCCTCGTTGGTCTAGTGGTCGCAATCGCTACTGCTGAGCATGAGGCCCTGGGTTCGATTCCCAGGTCGGGCAACGTGTTATTGGGTTTTTCTATCTGGAATTTCTCAGTAGCAGCCCGAAGCCTGGATTTGTGCCCGGTAGATGGCAATAGGCTCGCCCCCTATTACATGGGACTTAAACATAACTGGCGAAATGTTGGTGTACTGTAGGTACACCACTGCCCAACCCTCCGGGGAAACAAGGCGTGATGTTAAGTTATGTTTCATACGCCCCTCAGGTAATATAAAAAAATTACCGACATTAATACTGCGTTGGTAACATATTATGCATATGCCGCCTATGCATGGCTTAAATACGGTGTCATATTAAGGGGTATTGAACAAACGGGTAGCTGTAAGCCCCACTTCCAGGAACAATTTTTTTTAACCCTTCCGTGCCGCTTAATTTTTGAACTCTGTAAATTTGTACGTAGATACCCGGAACTCTACACAAAAAGAGAAGACATACAAACCAAAATTACTTTAAAACATAAAAATAGATTAAACATACCTACATCCCGATTAAAATGCACTCCTTAAGCCTATGTCATGTCGATAAAAATATATAATAAGTTACCAGAAGAAATAAGAAATATAAATAAATACAATATTTTAATAATAAATTAAAACTATAAAAAAAAAAATATTACAATAGGTATAAACGAATAATTAAATGAAAGACTGAAATTGTAATAACTACATTCTTAAATAAATACATGTCTAAATTTAACAAGAGGACTATTTAATTTAATTAAACACAACATGACTACTAAATACACAACAAGTAAATTAGATATAAAATGTTACCAATTGATTCTGTAAATTGTCTTTAATTGTGTTACACGTAATCCTTATCTCTGTATTAATAATTTGTTATCTATTAAATATGATCTATTTATATAATAAGTGTTTGAAAAAATTAAAATAAATATAATTATAAAAGGTTATTGTTATCGTTTTAAAAAAAAAAATATGTATAATTAAATTTTATTGTACTATTTAATTTGTATAAATCAGTAATTTTGCTGTGCCCTGGCAGGGTCTACATTGGCTCTTAGCTCTAAGCCTTTTGTTAACATATTTTTATCTTGTGGAAGGCAAATAAATAAATTATGAAATAATAGATAATAAGCCGTTTTAGCGTGACAGCGTAACAAACAATCAAACTCACTTTCGCATTTATAATAGAAGTTAGATTTACTACTTATCGTATATGCACTTAATACACATTTGGAAATTATTCTAGGTAGGTAGGTTTAAGTATAAATTCGTGGGTATTGGTAAACCAATTTTTAGTAGTAAACAATTGCATGGGACACAATAACATAACGCTGTCAGATAACACACATCACTGCACTGTATTAACAGTTACACGATTAGTATTAGCACTAGCGTAGAAACACAACCAGTAAAAGAATTAATAAAATCAGTTTAGTCGTTTCTGAGATTACTTCTCACGTCAAAGTCACAAATAAATAATAATATTATTTAGTACAAGCTATAGCCCGCAGCGAACTTCTTCAGCGATGCCAAATAATGGTCTATCTGTGTCCAAATTTCATCCCAATCCGTTCAGCTGTATTGGAGAAAAAGCGTAACAAAAAACCAAACAAATTCGCATTCATAACATTAGATGATATTGTGGTGTCTTACCACTTCCACACGAACGAAGTTGCGGGCGGAAGCTAGTATACAATAATATTAGTCTAGATGCAAGAGCATAAGAAATCATATAATCATGTAGTCTAGCTCCATGTCATCGGACAAAATATTAGTCATCGACACGAGGAGAAGACTAATCTCCATTTTGAAACAACATTATAATAGCAAAACTTTACAGGGTGCAATAAAGGTTACCTCTGCCTAACCCTTTGCGGATTACAGTTATGTACTTTACAATACGGAATATTGTATAGGCCAGCTTTTCCAAACAAGTCTGTATAGTTTGCTAACTGCTTCGAAAATGAAATCATTTTACATGTTTCACCGAAAAGCAAAAAACCTTAGAGTATATCAAACAACAGATGATAAAAAAACTTCCAATGGTCCGCTTTAGGAGGGCTTTACACAGGTGGCTAATAAAGAATCCGTTCTGTACTGTAATATAAATCCTTCAGTTTAAATCTAAATGACCTCATTGTACCCGTACCAAAAATTTGCATGTAATTATGTTATGATTGAATATGTTATGCTACTATTAAACTATCATTGTAAGAACTTTTGTAACCATTTAAATCTGCAAAAAAATCTTTGACTTTGAAAAAAAAAAAACATAAAAACTACCCATACATAAAAACCCACATATATGTCATGAGATATCATCCATAACTAAATCAAAAGTGTAGCTTAATTTAAGAAAGTAAAAGATGTTGTGGGACGTCCAGTTGGAATGAGTTCCTTACCCTGTTCACAATGTATTAAATAGCAGACAACATGAAATAAATTAACAACGTTTGAAAGTACGTAAAGCAAAATAGAATACAGACAATGAATTAATGAATGTTTTAGAGTAACTAAATGAAAACATAAATAAAACAAGTGACGGTCAAAATTAACTCTTCTTCGATCTAGCTTCTCATTCGCCAAGTCTAAAATTAATAAGCTTTACAGCACGGAATATTGCATGGGCAAGCTTTTCCAACCAAGTCAAAAGTTTAAACCGCTAGCTAATCTAAAAAAAATATTTATAATACGTTTCACAGAAAAGCGAACAACAGAAAAAATAGTGAAACACCTACCAGGGTACTTTAAAATATTCATGATTAATTTAAGTATCATTTTTTTTATTAAAATGTATTACCTATTATTTAATATATTACATGCTTTCACTGGTGACCAAGTCGAACAAGTCATACTCTAGCTATAGATATATTGTCCACATTATAAGATTTTTCCCTACAAAAAAATCGCTTAAGTGCCTAACGAAGTTTTCGCTTCAAAAACAAAAATCTATCCTTACCTTCTCTGGATCCCTCGTCCCACCATCTTCAGAATACGTGTCCATAATAACACTTAGATACTGTTGTACCTATATTATTAATAACACTTATATATTATTGTTTATGATTACAGGCACGTGCGTTATGGGACAAAGTGCGAGGAGAATGAAGAACTTACTGGCCGAAATCATGGAGTGTGGGTATAATGTTACAGGCACTCATTTGAAATAAGAAATTTCAAAAAGTGTCTAGTAACTCTAGTGATTCCAAAACGATGGGGCATTTCTTGCTTCGAATCAAATATTTAAATAAAGTAAAAACAAAATAATAAAAGTGAACTTAGAAAATTCTGCGAAGCATTAAAGTACATCTATTACCAAATTGAAAGAGGCTGCTGGTTTTAGTACGTACAATGTAACCTGGTTAAGTGAGGCCTGGATATGTGATAAACCTCTACTACTGATAATTACAATGGGGTCCCGACACTCTTGCAAGGAAATACTCTGTTAGTGGGAATATTAAACCTGAACTCAGAATGCATTTATTAAATACTTCGATTTTTACGTCTGTAATTGGGACTAATTAAGACAACTAATAATAACTCATCATTTTGATTATTGCTCCGGACAGGTATACGTGAACATTTCGACGTGTCTTAGCGGGGGCCTTTGTAAATAAGACAATTGTCATTTTAAACCTGACTACTGACGCTTGAATTGGGATCCCATTTATCCAGGTTACACTATAGTTCAAATGTGCAAACCGTCGTTAGTGCTTTGCAGCCGCAACGGTTATTGAGGTTCGCAGTAGATAATTTTTGGGACATTACCTACTGCTAACCTCAATAAGCTCTTTGTTCTGACCGTGTTCATAAAGAAAAGCGTCATCAAATTAATTCGCAATCTATTAATGGGCTCTCGGTACATTAGATAATAGATTAAACTGGGTAATGTTTGGCTACATTAAGTACTTACAGCGTTTAGTGACCGGATATCGGCGATTTTTAATACAATTTCTTTTGTCTTTATTAACTAAATACGTTACTTATGTTGTAAGGAAATGAACGTGAAAGGTTAAGAAGGAAAAAATATGTTATTTTATACGCCTATTGATTTCTCTCCAATTCGTTAATGATGCTGGATAGCGTTCATATTTTTTGGTTTCAATTGTTTTGATGTGATGTGATGTTTGAATGTTTTGATCACCTTTTAAGTTTAGAGTTTTCACTTAAGAAGACAGTATTTTTCTTTTTTTGTGTCTTTCAAAGAATAAAGAAGCGTTTTTTCAGTGATACAATGTTTTGGCGAGAGGCCAAATGCGGAATTAACGGCGCCATTTTATTTTAGGTAATGTTTACCAAAAGCGGGCGTCTGTCAACGTCATTCGATCGCCAACAGATACTGTAGCACTGTGAACCTTTTGTGAAATTGTTAATTATGATATTGGGTTTACTTTGAATTTTGGCCGGACAAAAGATCCTGGGCAACTTTACTTAGGTAATTATTTCCTTATTACTAAAAGCCAATATTTTAAAGTGACTGCTACATAGCTATGTTGGTCATATTCATTATTATAGTGGATTGACGATGAAATATTAAATCAGACTAACCAGATTTTTGAACTAATCAGCGAAATGAGGAAAATCACTTTAAAAAATACTCTCAGCTAACGTGTCCCGCAAGTTCTTTCCTAACAAAAACTAAGCAACACGCCTGTTTTCCCTGAAGGATTAGGCAGAAGTGAATTTCACCCCATGTAACAGGGGGCGAGCCCATTGCCATAACCCGGCACGAACCCAGACTACGGGCCGCTATGAAGGGAGCTACACTTCAAAATGCTTGAGCTGAATGGTGCTGATCCATGCGTTACGTTCATGAACGGGAGCCGTCAGTTGGGACTGGTCATCTCTTAGCTGCTACAACTTTCTTTTTTAATTGGTCGCCGCCATTCTGGGCGCTTTTAACGTGTACGTCTTTTTACATCGTTATCACATTTTAAGATCAACATTAATGATGTAACTAATGTTAGGTATCCATGGAGTTTCCTCTCCGTTCTTCTCCATAGGTACCTTACTACCCTTTTAATTGGACAACTAGCTTCTTATTTCTGATTGACTGACTTGTTGACAATTCAAAAGTGCCTGTAAATGGTTAATTTTAAATAAATGCTTTGAGTTTGAGCAATGAGAAATTTCAAGGGGTAAATGGGAGTCCTTTCAATGAGAGGTTTTTATTAATAATCTTTTTAATATTTCGTATTCTGGTCGATGAATTTTACTATTCGCTGATAATGATTCACCATGAAAACAAACTTACTGATTGATAGCTTATCAATCAGTTATCAGGGCCATATTCACGAAATATGACAAACAGTAGAACTTGATATTTATAATGATTGTAAGGGTTCCGACATAATGAAGCATCATCTGTTTGTTTGCAAACACATTTATCATAGATATCGATTTTCTGATTAGAAGTAATACAATAGATTGAGATAGGATGGAAAACAAAAACATTTGTAGTCAAAGTGTAGAATAAGTTACGATTTTATACTTTTGTGCATCAATGGTCTAATGTTTTTGAGGGTCCACTTCACCGAGGACATCCCGGATGTTGAACAGGGCGAGATTAGGGCTCTCGAGCAGCTAATGAACAAAAGTGCGCCTGGGTACGACGGAATAACAACAGAGCTCCTTAAAGTGGGCGGGGCTACCGTCCTGAACGCGATGAACGCTTTGAGCTTACGCTCGAAACGCTCACCACACTCATTCTGTCAGATGCATTATCACAATTTGACACCGCACCCACACCCAACTGCTCGACCAACACGATCAGCAATTTGCACAGTTGTTGGTCTATTTGTTCGTCCCCTGAGGGACAGGAGCCTCCTCGGCTCTTGTTGCCATCGGCAAGTGGAAGACAGTTGTTGCCCCCCCAGAATACGAGGGGCATGACGCATTCGAAACCGGATGCGTGGCGGATTCTCCGACTACTAAGCAGTCGGTACCGCACTGGGGTAAAATATTATCAACTGACTTATTTTCCATTTTTTTTTCCTTTGAAGGGTGCGGTCCCTTTGATCCCCCTGGATCCCCCCAGCGCTAGGGACCGAATGCCCTCCGACCATACACCCCCTCGGCACGATCGACCTTGGAGTTGGGGTTATTTTTTTTAGAGGTTTTCTTTCTCTCTCCCACAAGACCACGCCCACACAACTCACCCTCTGAAAGCAAAGGGGGGTTGGCGTACGACCTACTCCAACGACGGACTAGCCGTTCCTTCCCTAGCCCGGTTCCCTTCCACGACCATCAAAGATGATCGGGGAATGGAACCGTGCATTTCCCCGTTTGTTGAGATTTGCCGCCAGCGCCAATTGTCCACCAGAACCGTTGGGCGTTTGGAGCTGACGTTGCCCAGGATGCGCCACGAGGAGGCTCTTCAACTGCACCCCGAGTTTGTCTGCCTAGGGCAAGTCATCCTGCTCGGTAGACACAACTTTGATAGAAAGGCGACAGGAGGATCCATTTGTGTTGGACAGCATTTGGTAAACTTCGTCAATTCGTCTCATCAGTGCTTCCTACCCGTTATGACTTACAGTGCCGAAACGTGGTAAAGGACAGTTGGTCTGATCCAAAATTTCGAGGTTCTTAGGCCGCTATATGGCGGGCTATGCTCGGAGTTTCTATGAAGGATAAAATCAGAAATTAAATTATCCGGAAATCAAACGAAGTTACCGACATAGCTTGCAGAGTAAGTGAACCGATGGCTGATGGAGCAGATGAGTCCTGGAGTGGAGACCACGTATCAGCAAGCCTAGCGTGGGACGCACCCCAGCTAGATGGACTGACGACCATAAGAAAGTGCCTACGACAGACTGGATCAGGAAGGCAGAGGACAGGGTGTTGTGACGCAGCCTGGAAGAGGCTTATGTCCAGCTGTGGACTGCGATAGGCTGAGTTGATTGATGAGGTAGTTGTTATTATTGGTTCATGTGTCAGTTGTCCAATATCGAGCCTCTCTGCTTGGAGAGTTACTTACCATGGCAAGAAAAAAAAATGGGATAAAATCGTAGGGTTAATGTTGATTTCCCTCTTTTAAGATTGGCGACCATGGCCGAAATACGGACTGGAGGACTGTTAGTATTATACAGGAATCTTGTAACAATTCAACTGCGTCTGTAACAATGCGTTGCAATGAATATTTATTCCAACCATCACTGTATTAGAGCGAACAAAACAAAAACAAAATAACTCAAATCGGCTAAGCCATTTTTTTGTTTTAGCAAGACTAACGAACAGCAATAGATTTTATATGTGTTTATAAAGATAAAGAAGACAAACATAACATACAATGAATCTCAAACCGTATAGAAACTTTACTACCTCTTTCAAAATCGTTACAATCCTTAAAGTAAATAGAAAAGTAAAAAAATTGTATAACCTGTAAAATTTACCAAATGTCGCCAGTCAAATCTCAAAACTTGTCAAACCTAATGTCAAATATATCAATGAAAGTAATCGTGTTCAGTTTATTTTATAATACAAATTAAATTTCTCGGGCTTCCCTGACGCTTTCGCCTTATTAGGGTAATGGCAAGATAGTAATCATTCTAATCGACCCCAGCTGGACCCGCCCATCATGTTTCACATAACATGGTGGGGTATGATGCAAGTGATTCAATGACCCAAAATCAGAAGTTAATTGTTGGTTGCTTATCCGGTGTCACGACGAAGTTTATTACACAACCTATGGACGTGATCAAGATCAGGTCGCAACTCCTTAGAAAGCCTAAACAGAGATTCGCTACGTACAGAGTAGCGAGGAGGATTTTTTGGGAGGAAGGTATCACCGCCTTCTGGCACGGACATTGTCTGGGACAGGTATGGCAAGTCTGAAGGTTGTAAGGGACATTGGCGTGCTAACTGTTAACATGCATTCAGTACACCTGATTTTAGATGCACTAGTGTTGAACAGTTTGCGCGTCGATTTCCATCGGTTCTTAAGGATCTACGTAAAGATCAGACGTTCTATGTAACTTTTCATACTCTCATGTGCTCCAGTTTGTCAGTCATTTCAGTATAAAGAACTGTCAGGTTCCGTTCACACGCCATGATCAGCATGATTTACGGTAAAAAGTTGGGATCATAGGTCAATATCCCATCATACGGTTATAAAAACATGCGGTCTTGCAAAACATCTCGGGATATACATACATAAACTCTGAAATTATCGAACAACGTGCGGCGGATCCCAACATGTACTCCGTTTGCTTCGTTTACGTTCATACCAGCATGCAGCACGTAGCACGACGACCACTTCTATGACGAGAAGACAAATAACTTCCTTGACATAAAGTCATTATTTTCTTGAATTTTGACATCGCACCCAGAAATCTTTCTAGAATCTGTAACTTTGTCTTCCGTTTCTTCCGTATCTATATTGGTTATAGAGGTATGTGGAACGGGTTGTAAAGTTCAGGCATCCTCCATAGAAAACGGGAGGGTCATCCCACCAGACGGGATTCGTGTCTGGTGTGCAACTGCCTGCGGTGTTCCACAGGGTTCGGTCGTAGGGCCGCTCCTGTGGAACATCGGGTACGACTGGGTGCTGAGGGGCGAATTCCCACCGGGCGTAGACCTGACGTGTTACGCTGACGACACGCTGGTCACGGCCCGGGGGAATTCGTACAGAGAGGCAGCGTTGCTGGCGACGGCTGCGGTTTCACAGGTGGTGAGCCGCATACGGCGCCTGGGCCTGGAGGTGGCCCTCAACAAGTCGGAGGCCATGGTTTTTCATGCCCCCGGCGGGCGCCGCCGGCCGGATCACACATTGTGGTCGGGGGGGGGTCAGGATCGCTGTCGAGCCCACCCTGAAATATCTGGGATTGGTGCTCGACAGCCGGTGGGACTTCGGACCCCACTTCCAGCGGCTGAAGCCCAAGTTGTTGGGCGCGGCTGGGGCGCTGTCAACGCTGCTTCCCAATCTGGGGGGCCCGAGCGCCGCTTGTAGGCGGCTCTACGTGGGGATCGTGCGATCGATGGCCCTTTACGGGGCTCCGATCTGGCGGCTGACCTGACGGCCACTAGCATCTCTGTTCTGCGAAAGCCGCAGAGAGCAATGGCCGTCAGAGTCATAAGGGGGTATCGCACGATGTCCTACGAGGCGGCTTGTGCACTGGTCGGATCCCCGCCATGGGACCTAGATGCGAAGGTGCTTGCGTCACTTTATCGGTGGCTCGAGGAAGCGAGGACGCGGGGCGAGCGGCCGATGCAGCGCCATATGGAGCAGCGTCGGTCGCAGCTTCGCGAGGTCCTGGTGGCGGAATGGCGGGACAGGCTCTCACGCCCTACTGCCGGCCTCGTCACCATCAAGGCGGTCCGGCCAGTGATCAACCTCTGGCTCGGGAGGAGGCACGGTTCCCTGTCGTTTCGGGCGACGCAGGTGCTCTCGGGGCATGGTTGCTTCGGGAAGTACCAGTGTCTCATAAACAGGGAGCTGGACACCCGGTGCCACCACTGCGTTGACTGCCGGGAGGACACGGCGTGGCATACGCTGGCAGAGTGTGCCGCTTGGGAGGAGCCGCGCCGTGCCCTCATCTCTGAAGTAGGCAGTGACCTGTCGCTGCCGGCCGTAGTGAGTGCGATGGTCGGCAGCGTCGAGTCCTGGGACGCGGTGGTTTCCTTCTGCGAAACAGTGATCTCGCAGAAGGAGGCTGCGGAAAGGGAGAGAGAGATCTCGTCCACTCTTCCGATCCGCATCAGGCGCACCGGGCGCAGGCGGAGGGCGGACAACGCCCTCTTCCAGCCCCCCTAAATGGCGGCGGCGCGTAGTGTTCCACGCGCGCCCCTCTTAGACGTTGCGTGGGGAGTCAAACACTTCACTCCCCCCACCAACCCGAGGAGGCCCGCAGAGGCGGGCGGGCACCAGTCGGGGTCGCGGAAGAATCTTATGTTCCCGCGACCCCGCGATCCAGGGCGGAGGACATCCATGAGGATTTTCCACCCCGGGAACAAAAAAAAAATTGTGTGCAACTGCCCGACGATTGAAGTTGGGACCTTGTATATATGCTAGTTACGCGGTAAACTCTGCTTGCGCGATGCAGAATTTGGCGTAACGTCAGTGTGATGCGTAGTTCACATGTGGCGGTGTAGATTCTGATGGCCGACACATGGCCATTCTACGCATGCTGGTCATACAGGCACGCCGGTTGCCTGACCTTTCTGAAGAACCAAAGGTCGCTTACGTTCGCCTGGGGTTTCCCCACCTGGAGTTTCCACTCACATTTGCATTGTGTTAGCAGCCTTTCACCCATCCTCTCAACATGGCCAAACCGACTAAATACTCTTTATAAAATTTTACACTAAATTTTCTTCCCAATGTCTCGAAATGTGATGCCCTAAAGTGCCGTGCTGCCTTGTGCTCCCAAAGTTATGCAATCAAAATACTGATCGCCACCGTGTGTACAGGACCTCACTGACTTCAAGTCCACATAATTATGAAGACAGTTCAGTGATTAAGTTAGTGAAAAGTCTTCGTGACTATCTGAATTCATTCGCTAACTGGCCTCGTCCGGAGCCCATTTTGGACAGTCCAGTCCGTGACATCAAGGGTTACGAGACAAAAAGGAAAATTTTGGAGCATTCTATAGTATTTTTGCTTTGCAGATATGACATGGGGTTACAATTTATAACTTAATATTATTTTATCCGTGATGTCAACAGCTGGACCTATTCTTGTTGTAAACTTTCTTACACACGTAACGTGTAGCTGTTGTTGTTTCACTTTTTAGATTTACTCAATATTGGGTGTGAGCAGTCAGTTCTACGTGTACGAGATCAGCACACAGTTGACCTACACTGTGGTTCCGCGTAAGTACAAGTAAGTAAAACTACCAACGAATACTCTTTATCGCAAAAATGAAGCCATAACAGAAACCGAAAGGTTTAATACATTAATTTAGTATCTTTGCTAGACTTTCACCCATATACTCAGTCGTATCCTCGAAAGCTACTCCACTCACAACTCCGTCGAGTAGACCTCAAGTCGTGCCTCGGAAGACCCTCAAAACGGTATTCATAGTCGTAATATCAAGGAAATTATGAGGTCCCTCGAATGAGTGTGAGTCGAGGTGAAACGTCACGAATACGTCAATATTGAATATACTCTTCAAAATACATTTTGAAAATCGGATAAAATAAGTGTGTTTTGCCTCAAGGTGTATATGCCGGAAGTACCTTGCATTTGACAGTTTGTTCTTCAACTCAAACTCATCTCGACTGAGAAAGGTGTATGAGATGAGGAGTAAAATTGCAACTATGAATATCAAACCACCTAAGGGAAGTTCAAGGTCAAGTCGAGGAAATCATGTTTTGACTTAGAATATGAGTATTTAGTTTTATTTTATTTTTCGCTTTTCCGTTTCTTTTGTCGCCGGTTTAATTTATTGTTAAAAAGTTTAATTTTTATTTTCCGTCTACTTTTCACATAAGTTATTCCCTTGGCAGCCTTCCGTCTTCATCAGACTCTCGATGATAGTTTACCCCAGGCCAGAGCTACGTCTATATTTCTCATCAAGACGAATGAAATACATATAATAGCCCAAAACTATGTAGCTGCTGTAGAGCTATCTCAACTGTCTTCCGTCCTCGTCATCAGATCAACTGAAGGTGTATATTATATTGTAGCGTCATCAAAGCTACATGTGTGGCAAGTTTTAAAAGAATCGGTCCATAGGTGAAAATTCAGTAGGTAAAAATAGTATGCATTACGGCTTGAGAAGTTCAACCAAGGAAAACAGCCTATCTTCAATTGGATTTTTCATTAAATTGACTAAAGGTAAAGCTCCGTGTTCATGGTAAACATTGGTTAATTAACAAAGTTTAATCAACATGTTGCTGAGTTACTGTCAACATGTTGCTGGCACCACTGCGTCTTGCAGTTGATCCCAATATTGACAAGTTCTCCCTCGACGAACGACAACATCCGTTTATCAACAATTGTTGACGAGTGTAGACGTTCAAGAAAATAATACAAAGATTTAAAAAAAAAAACTATGCATTCGAAGAAATTTCTTATGCCCTAAATATACCCAAAAAATATGTGGAAATTAAAATACATGCACTGCGTACGCAAGTTTGAGGTAAAAGAAAAAGATGTCTCCACAGAAGTCAACGTCAGGATGGACGGTCACCATTCATAAACACTTCGTAACAGTTCATAAAAATTGCTACCCTAATTTGCTACTATTTGCTACCTATCGTTAAGTAATTGCTACCATTTCTTTCGTTCCCTGTAGTTTGTATAAACCACATAGATTTGGGTAGCCTTTTAAAATGGCAATACTTTTTGGGGAAGTGCGACATAGTACGAGTATTTTCGAAGTTCACTTTTACTGAAATAATGTTAGAAGTTGCATTGATTTTTGATTGAGGTATTAGGTGGCAATTTGTCCAATATCTCTATTCGTTCCTAAAACAAACTAGTGTCCGGTGCACTTACCCTCATCACTTTGCCCCGTTAAGTCTACCAAGTAGCGCCTGCTCTATTATCACTACGTTGTTGAGAGTAGGAGTTATTTGCTATTGTAGTTTTCCAGGCGTCGTCAAGACAGTTTGACGTAAATATTTAACTTCATTTGTTAATATTTTTATCCTTTAAAGTTACGGGATGCAAATTGATAGATAGGTAGGTAGCAATAAGGTAGCAATTATTGATCAACGAACATTTCTTTAATTCCCTGTCGTTTGTATAAACCACATAGGTGACCAGTCACCTCAAACAGTGGTTATTTTTTAAATTAAATAACTAAGTAGCAATTTTAAGGATAATTTCGAACTGTTTTATGAGTGGTGACCTTCCATCCTGACGTTGACGCAAAGAAAACTACAGTTAGGGGCGCAATAGAAAAATGGATTTACTATGAGCCATTGCAATTTCAGAGCACAACAACACTACTTATTCTGGCAACATTTTGATGCAGACTGGCAGGTGAACAAGCCATACTGTTAAAACTTTGTTTCCAGCAACTTTGCTGTTGCTTATCAACAATGTTGTTCAACAAAAGTTTACCATGAATTTAGGTATTAATAAAATAAAAATAATATGAGTAACGAAAAAAACCACACTAAGTTCGACCATCGTCTCCTTTGGTCTAAAGCTTGACCCAAGCGCTTCGGCCGTCAAGGAAACCGGGGATCCGTATGTGGTTTCCATGAAATCTTTTTATACTACTACCTAACTGGTTTCGAAGGAGTAGTTATCTAATGGCCACCTACGAAACTGACTACGAAAGAAGAAAGCGATAAAAGTTAGTAGCGACTTTCTTTTTGTCATTCTATATTTAATACAACTGAGAGATATGAATATTTAATTTAATTTAAACATACTATTATATTAAATCTTGTTAAAATTAAATTATAAAATAAAAATGCATATAGTGAAATGACAATTCAGTGGTCCACAGTTATTTGCCCGTTTTGCAAATCGTATATATGATTATCAATTTCAAGGTAGCGTTTACTTAGATGGATAAAATATTACTGACTTTGGTGTCCTTAATTAATATGTCTAGTAAATTGGCTACTGTGATATTTTTCTGTCCGATGAACCGATTAATCCGTCTATGCCAACCATCCAAAGTTGTTGGTTGTTCTGATCTGTTCCTTGCTACTGCAACAAGTTTGAAGTCAGAGTTGTTTAGCCACTGGTTTCTAAAATAAGTATTGAATCTCTTCATATCTTCACCAGCGGTCTTCCTACACATCACATACTCAATACTACTTGCAATTCCGGTGCTAATCGTGCTATTCCGGTACGCCGTCACACAAGTCATTTATTGACAGGTGTTGAAATTTTCAACTGTTTACTCTTTCGGACTAAGCATCTGTTGTAATGGACATAGCAACCTTTGACTTCGAATACTGGATATACGTACGGCGTTCATAGCAAACTTTTCGAAGTCCACTGTTAATTTAGGCGGCTTCCGACCTCAAAAGTTTGATTCAAAAACCGAAAAAGGATTTCGTACGTTTTCTGGGAGTAGACAATATATTAAAATGGAGTTACAGATTGATTTTCTTCATTATAGCCTTGCATTGTGTATATTTGCATAAAAGCATTTGGACAGGACTTGAATGTGCCATCGCACTATTTATGTTTAAAGCACTTTACTAAGTATCAGGTTTTTTATAGACAGAATATAAGAATTCGCTTGTCATATTCTTCACTAAAGTAATCAGCTAGAAATAATGTTTGTTAAATCTTTTTTTGGAACTACCACGGCACAAGAAGTAAGAAAACGCATTTTAGGTACTCCAAGGATTTTATTCCGATTATAAAAAATACCCGTTTTCTTATTTTCGAATGGAGGAATGTCAGCCATCAAATGTATTCCTTCATTTTAAAATTTATACACCATTTCACTGTACTGTTTTTGAATCGACTCAAAATTAGGTTTTGTTGCGTCTTTCAGTTTATGAAGTTCCTTCATAACTTTATTCTGTTCATGGTTTGGCAAAGACTCAAAATGTGAATTGTAACTGTTGACTTTTAATGTTTGTCTTCCATTTAAAGTAAAGCTGCCATGGCATCCACGATTATAATTACAGCATAACCAAAATGTATTACCATTCTTGTTTTTTTTTTCGATATATTTGTGTATTCCATGTTGGGCAGCAACGCCTCCTCTTTTGGTCGAGATCAAAACTCAAACTCAAACTCAAACTCAAACTCGAATCATTTATTTCAATTAAACCATTTACAGGCACTTTTGAATTGTCAAGGAGTCGGTCAGTCAGAAATATGAAGCTAGTTGCCCATTCCAAAGCGTAGTAGGTACATAAGGAGAAGAACGGGCATGAAACTCCATGGACACTCTTTTAAATAATAATGTTTATACATATATCTTAGTTACATCGATTAATGTTGACACTATAAGTAAGAACGATGTACAAAAAACCGTACACGTTAAAAGCGTCCAGAGTGCATCAAAACATAATAAAAACAATCCAGCTAATTAATTATTAAAATAAGCCGTGGCCGCTAAGAGATGACCAGTCCCAACCGACGGCGCCCGTTCACGAACATGACGCATGGATCAGCACCATTCAGCTCAACCATTTTGAAGGGAGCTAAATGATCCGACACACGCGCCACCGTCAGCGAGACATTTGAGTGAGCATGCCATACTATCAGCCGCCAAGGCACATTCAAGTCAATCTATGACATTACCCGGTAAATGGTAGCTCTATAGTACAAAGTACTCACATCTGTGCAATGCATCTATATAATAAAAAGATGAATTCAATATCCCTTAGATCCATTGTCAGTAATCTAAAAATAGTCAGAATAAGCTTACATTAAAAAAAAAAAAACTATTGACACACATTGGCTACACTGATGCTTGTGTCTTGAAGTGAAAAATAAATATATTATTATATTATTCTATCAGTATCAAGTGCAACTTTATTATCTGACAGATGACGTCTTTCTAAATGATAAGTGTCCAGACATACGGAAGAGTTAACGTAACAGTTACGTAGAAGTATAAATAAAGCCTTCATGGAACCCAGTTATGTAGTAGTATTAAAAAGCTTGAATGGAAACCTGTTACGAAACCCAACCGGGATTTCGTAGGTAATTGGTTTCCATGAAGGGTATTTTTTTTTTGACGGCCTAAGCGGCCCCAAGTCGTATAGAATATTATCTTCAAGCGCTAAATAAACAGTTGCTATGTATTACATGTCGCAAAATTGACAAAACCACTATGTGTCGACGTCAATATGTCGAAAAACAGTGTTACCATTATACTTTTGCTAATACGTTTGTTACTATAATTGGTCTTTGCAATCAAATGAGTACACCACTCTATAAGGGGCAGAATTAGTTCCCACTTTTTGGCAAAACACATGTACTTTATGTTTGGCGGTTAATGGATAGAGGACGACCTACATAATTATGAAAATAAAAGAGGAATTACAAATGTTTGCTATAATGATATATTTTGACATACATAATTAGCATAGGTATATAATTTTCCCAATGCTGGGACACAGACCTCCTCTCTATGAGAAGGAGTGGGCCGTAATCTACTACGCATGCCCAGTGCGGCAGATGTCACATCACATGTCTTCGCATTGTTGGTTCTAGGACATGCCGGTTTCCCCACGATGTTTTCCTTCACCGTCTTTGAGAGCTGTGGTAATGAAATAAATAACACAAAGTAAAGCGCCTGTCTGAGTTCGAACCTACGACCTACAACTCGTAAGACGCAGCCGTTACCACTGGGCTACCACTGCTCTCAAACGCCATGACATGTGTATTTGGATTTGAGAAGCAACCTGTCGATTTATTGCGTTGTTTTCAAAGGCACTTAGCCAAGGCATAGGTTCTCAACGTGGGCGCTAACGCTACCTCGTGGGCGTTTGAGACTTTCAGGACAGCAGTAAAAAGAGAAAATTATGGGACGTTAAATGGGACAGAGGGGGCGTGGGCAGGTAAAAAATTTACAAAATAAATACAAAGTATAAAAAACAAATGTTATAAAACGCGATTTTTGCAATCCTGCAAGAATTTGATAGTAAGCGCTTGTTCTAACTTGCTCAGTGTCTTCGGGAGTCCGCCAGTGAAGGCTCGTAAAGACTGGCGACGCGACTCAAATCACGCGCGACACAAAGGCACCGCTCGTCGCGCGTCATGCAGTGCTTTGCGTCGCGCAGTCTTGTCGTGGCTTCTTTTACGAGCCTTCATGTCTTTTTAAGACACCGATTGTTCGTTTTATTTTTATTGGCATTTTCGCGCGCAATTGATAGCAACGTTTTAATAGTTGATGTTTTACTCACGAATCTGTAAGTGTAAAGTATATAAAAACCATGCCAGAAGCAAAAAGAAGAGACGGCAGGTAAATGTGGACTGTATTTAATACGGATTTATTTATTTTCAATGTGCCTTATTTGTCAAAAAAAAACATTTTCAAATGATGCGGTGAAGCCTTCTAGGCTTAAAGATCATAATAAAATAAAACCGGGTTTAAGAAATACAAAGATGTGGACCTAATTTGAAGACGTCAAAAAGACGTGCGAAAGTCAGTCAACTTTATTATAACTTTTTTCATCAGCTTCTAAGCAAGACGATGACGGACTTCGAACTTCGTACCACCATCTCATAGTTGATTGATTAATTTTTACAGCAGTAACCTAACCACTGTGCTCCATAAACCAGCTTCAGATATTATCCAAAAAAATCCTTTGAACAATAGTTATGTGCAAGGACGAATTGATAAGTTAACTGAAAATTTTGAAGAATCATGGTGCAATCATCTGCAGACTTGTCAATTTTAAAATCAGCTGGATGAGTCCAACTTACCAACCAAGCATACGTTCAAGCGTAAGGTTCATGCAAAAAGAGAAACCATAGTGGTTTCTGTTTTTGTATAGTTTTGTGACGAAATGGAAATTCCTTTCAATAATATGTTTGTCTGTTGCTACGGTTGGGGCACCGGCCATGGCAAGGCGTCACAAAAGCTTCATAGCGCGCTTAAAAACTTACGTTCCGTTGACGTGCTTGCTGGGCATTACGTCAGTAATTCAACGCCAGCATTTGGTTGCCTACTTAGATCACTGCAATATGTTATCAGAGCAGTCAATGAAATCTGAAGTAACTCGTTGAATGACTGTTTATATTGTCAGCTTTACATATCCAATGATGAAGATTTTAACCGATTGCTGCTTCACACAGAGGTGCGAGCTGGCTGTCGGTTTTTTTTTGTCTCGATTTTACAATCTGTTAGGGTCTGTGATTGAGTTCCTAAGAAACAAAGACACAGAATTGCCCGACAACCTCATCACATCAAAGAACGATATTGCTTACGCGATGTTAAGACAAAAAAACTGCTTTTGCATCTAAACTACGAGAATTCGATAACTTCGCAAATTTATCAGCTGTGTCATTCAAGAACGATGACTTGCTTGTTAACTGTCAACACTTTGAAAACCTCCACAGTGATTGCAATGAACGATTCCAGGATATTGTAAACATGGAAGTACCAGACTGTGTTTTGGTTCCTTTTTCAAATGTTAACACAAGAAGAACTGAAGAACTAATCGACCTATCGGCAAATGAGGAATAGGAATAGGTATGATATAATAGGAATAGGTATAACTACTATATATATATGGTATAGGTATAATTAAAATGTTCGAAAAAATTATGTAATTTCGAAGAAGGCATGGTAAAAATTTGATTATCGAAAAAAACTGTTTAATCGATTTAAATTTGACGGACGGACTATGGCGCTAGTATGAAGTTACATAGTCGTGACGTCACTTCTACGTGAGTGCTGTCCTGGTCGTTGTTATTTTCAGTTTAGGCGACACGGTCACTAACTTTAAAACGTTTATAGTTTGGCAATTTTTTAAGCTTTTACACTTTTTGTAATATTGTTTGCACTATTTGGAAACAAATATATTCTAAAATTAAAAATAAAATAGTTGTCATCATCCCCATTCAAAATTAAAAGTAAGAAAGGCTACCGAGAATTTTGGCTGCAGAAGCCGTTTTCACAACTGTTCCCGGCCTATGGTCGATTGGTCAACGATATCTGATAGCCATCGCCCTATTAAGCTGAACGTGGATTAGTGCTGTAGCAACGTTGGTAACTAAAAAGAAAAATCGCCTCCATGTTACATAGCGCGGCGACTTACGAGTGTTTTTTAGTCAAAATCGAGCCTGATGATAAAAACTTCTTAAAATGCATCAAATTCCTTATCATTAGTTTAGCTATAAATTCAATGTAAGTATTTCGAATGTTAATAAAAATAATTAACATTCGAAATGTTAATTATTTATATTAACATTCGAACATTTATTATATTTATTCGTTTTGGTGGGGTCGGCGTCCGAAAAATTTCCAGTGTAAGCCTACCGGCGTTCCTGTCCTCGGTCCATAGCACCGAAAAGTTAACCACAAGAATCTTAGCCCGTTCTCAGGTTGACTCTGAAGTGCCGTGTTTGACCGATGCGGTGTACGCCTGGAAAGTGGCTTGCCCGGACACGGTTCTGCCCGAGAACCCGTCTTCCCAGAGACAGTGGGATGAGCCGCTCTGCAGGTTGGTACGGAATAATCTTATTAATACGTCCACCAATACTGCCGAGCGTGCCCGCCTGCTGGCTGTGGGTGAATGGGAGTCGGGCCTCTGGCTTCAGGCGCTACCGTCATCCAACATAGGCACTTTGCTCTGTGACTCCACATTCCGGCTCGCTACTTGTTTGCGTCTGGGCGCTCCTTGCGGGGCTCCGCATCGCTGTCAATGCGGTGAAGCAGTCAACTGCCTCGGACACCATGGCCTTTCCTGCAGCAAGAGCGCTGGTCGTATGGCACGGCACGCCAGCATTAATGACATCATCCGTCGGGCTCTTGTCACCGCCGGGGTGCCAGCTGTTTTAGAACCCAATGGCTTGGCACGTGACGATGGGAAGAGGCCAGATGGAATGACCATAATGCCTTGGAAGTTGGGTAGGCCTTTGGTGTGGGATGCAACCTGTGTCGACACCCTCGCGCCATCCCATCTTCCTAGCACGGCGGGCTGTGCCGGGGCGGCTGCTGCAGGTGCAGAAAACCTCAAACGGCGCAAATATAACAACCTTATTGGGAGCTATATGTTTGAACCGTTTGGGGTTGAAACACTAGGTCCTTGTGGTCAGAATGCTCATCAGTTATTTCGGGACATCGGCAAACGCTTGGTCGACATTTCTCGTGACCAGAGGGCTGGCCAATTTTTTGCCCAAAGGATAAGCATTGCCATCCAACGTGGCAATGCTGCCAGCCTTTTGGGTACTTGTCCCGTTGACAGCGATGCGGACGTATTTTTTGATGCCCTATGAGCTCTATCCCTCTTTTTTTTTGTATACATTTGTACATTACATATTTATTTTAGTGTTAGCTTGTATATTGTAATTAGTTATGCGTTTTAATTCTCATTGAAACTATCTTCTCTATTCTCAGAAATAGATTATGGGTCATAATATCCTATCTTACAACTATATAATATCACGTTTAAATATGATCGTGGCAATAGCTGTTTCAGATTCGCAACATGGGGGCTCTAGACATTTTTTTTATTTTAAGTTGGCAAAATAAGGTTGAAAACCTATTTAAATGAATATTAATGCTTATAAAACTTCCTCTAGGCACATTGAACATTTCCTTTGCGGTGTTTTGTCGGGGTGCATTTGCACTACATTAGTTATACCACTGGAGGTCATCCGAGTTCGTCAGATATTGGTGAAGGACCAGTACAGAAATATTCTCCAAGGAGCCAAGACTGTGTACCGATACGGAGGAATCAGCGCGTTCTACGAGGGGCTGAGCGCTTCGCTGTTGCAGGTCAGCTCCAACTTTTTTGATGCTTCCATTTAGTTTCACATGACATTTTAAAAAAATGTAAACTTACTACCATGACTAGTATTTTAAGGGCGCACCGAGTTTCTGGCGCTAATTTGAATAACAGATACAAATACACATTTTTAAAATGTGTAACACGTGTATCCGCTCCGAGGTGGCGGCCATTTTTTTAAACTTGACAAACATGTAGTTATAATTAAAAAAAATATAACATATCGTGAAAGTCTAGTTTATTTTGTTTTTAAAATTGGATTGGTGGTTACTTCGGATTTATTTTATATCGAGGAAACTAGAAATAAAGAAAGAAATAAATAAAATACCTTTATGTAGCATATTAAAAGACACACAATTCATTACAAAGCAGAAAAAAAAGTTTAAAGTGCGATGTAATAAATTAGCAGCGAAGTGTGCCTCAAGGATGCGCCAAAAAGCCTAGTTCAGCAAAAAAATGCCAAACAACTACAGCCTTATTTATAAAAATCTCGCTAACCATTAGTTAGCCACTGCTTAGCTAACCAATTAGTTAGCTCTAAATCAATGCTTAACTTTTCTTTATTTATAAACGCTAGTTAGCGGGTGATTAGTAGAGAAACGGAATAGAGATGAAATTATGTATTCAGCACAGATTATAATCAAAATAGTCGACTACAAAACAGAATTTCAAGAATAAAGTTGTCAAATCCACGATTTTTGTATCTGTCGTGACTTTAACAGACGTATGTCAAAAATTACATCCGAAAATTTTAATTTGAATAAAATTATTTATTACGTTATTTCATTGTATTTGACATGGTAGCAATGAAAATAATTAGCTCAAATAATTGGAGTAAACTGGAAAAGGTATTTATCCCTGAATTTATATACACTTACTAATATAAACTGACCAAATGAATGTAAAATTGATGTAACATCAGTAGCCGATTATAGCTATGTTTTTTTCATGTCCTAGCTTGAAAATACTCTTTTGGAAATGTATGTAGGTACTTGTGTCTATTATATAGTGTCTTTTAATAACAATTATTATGCTTGTTTACAGGTACAAGTTTGACTGCTGCCATGAAAGCCACTATTAGCACCTAGCACCAATACTACTCAACCGCAAAGACGGGGAGGGAGGAGACCATTAGGGCTGAGGCTACGTGGAATTGATGAGAAATGAGAGTGGCATGAAAAAAGAATGGCACAGTCCATAACTTTGCAAGAAGAATATTGGAAATCAAAAATAGGGAATTTATAACAAAAATGTTCCTTTATTAAATATCAAAATAAATTGTTTCCACAAAATGTCTCTTGTTATTTGTGTGCCACGTTGCTATTCTTATAGTATATGGCCTTAGAACTGGCGTCATAAGATTAAGGGCACATGGGATAACACATTGGATAATAACTATCTCCTATGAGCTTCTTCACAAACTCATACTCTTCAAACCTCATGAGTAGGTACCTACTGAGCCTACTCCTGTTTGAGTTTTCCCTATAAATCCTTTAATCATGTGTACTTCGAATGAAGAAAATGTAATGTAGATAATCATTCTCTTAACGGATTTTAACGAGCTTTGTAGGTCTTCCTTGGTCTACTTCCCGCTGGCGTTTAAAAATATTTTTTTTTTTCTGCGTCGTTCTGAAAGGTCGTAAAAGATTGTCGAATTCCATATTTACTAAGGCACAGCTCGATATTAGGAACAAAATAACCGCGAGGCAAACAATAATCCTATTGAATCGATCAGCTGACTCAAATAAAAACCGCCATATTGCCTCTTAGCATCCTCTTACAAGCTACAGATGGTGTTTAAATTTGACAGCTACTAATCAATTGGTTAGCGAACTCTTAGCGCTAAACAACATTTATGAATAAGAATTTGGCTAAACATTTGCTTAGCAATTGATTAAAATTTAAGACACGTTTATGAATAAGACTGCTAGTGCCTGGCGCTGGTTTTCAACTGTAGTAATTCAGTAGAAAACTACAGGTAATCGTGTTTCTAAAGAGTATGATTAAAAGAGTGAATCCTTGAATATCTTGCATATTAATTGCATAACTAATTAAAGGTTACGTAATAACGATACAGCAAGGGATCAAACGAATGCAATTATTTCGAGATTACGTATTCCTCGATACGCTCTTAATTCTAACAAAACATTTAAAATCAATTAGTTGAGGAACTAGTTGATGGAAATATGAGTTCTCGAGTATATTCCTCTTTTCAGATGGGACCACAAGTGGGCCTACAGTTTGCAACCTTCAGCTGCGTCCAACCCGTAATCCTGGGCTTGCTTAACTCAACCTGTACTGATAAAGAGTGCCAATCGAAAAAACAAAAATTAGTGAACCTCGCTGTTGCCAGCTCTCTAGCCGGTTCCCTCGCCGGCTTCATCTCCAAGTCAGTCACTTATCCACTTGACTTGGCTAAAAGGAGACTTCAAATCAGCGTATGTACACAAATATTAATTATATTTACAAGCATAATTTAAAGGATTTTAATCTCGTGTTACCCAGTAACTGCCGTTTTGAGGTGTTGATTTTAATCATATTCACCGATGTCTGAGGTCAAGTTGCGCTTGCTGACCGCAGGCAAGGTATTGATTACCTAGATTGCGCGCACATTGTTCAAATCCTAATCTTTAACAAAAAGGTTTTGTTAAAGATTAGGATTTCCGACCCCTCAGAAAGTACTTACCTCGGAGAGCACGTTTTAATAGTCAGTCACGGTTGTCGCGCAAATTTTACCATCTTGCACAGTAAGTGAATAGTTGTAGTAGCTACTATTTTCAAAACCCGCAAAATAAAAGAGTAACCAAAAAGTTTTATATACCGAATGACTGGATAGCTTTATGTGTTAGTATAGCTTTCAAAAACCAACTTTTATGCTCAGAAAATCGACGTATCTTCAAAAGATTAAATACTAAAAGTTGCCGACTTGACCCTTCAGGACGTGATAGTGTGACCCTAATTTTAGGAAACCTTCAAAATTACACGAAAATTGGGTTTTCCGCAATTCTAAGAATTTTCGCCTAGACTTTAAGGTGTCCTTATTTGTTGCAAATGGGTCATACTATCAGGTTCTGTATTGAAATCGTCAAATTACAAGTCAACCTGTATAAATCTGCATTCTTACTTCGACTAACTCATTTAAAGCAATAACATAAAATCTAGTCAACTTTTTCCAATCCGAAAAACGGCAATTTTCTCACGTTTCTGGTCTCTCGAATACAAGAACGTTTTATAACGTTTTTTCCCGAACCAGGAAAACTTGTGATGTATCCAGGAGATTGGCGGTCGACTTGATTATATGTTTATTGACTATCATACAAACATTATTTTTATTTCTGATGCCGTAGAACTAGAACTTCCGGACTAGCTCGGCTTAAATAACCTTAAATGACCAAGTCTTGGTTGCAATTTATAGACTAATCTATGGTCTTAATACTGTGTGTTACCTTGTGAAACTGACTACAGGTACAGTCCGCGAGGCCTAAGCTGAGCTTCGCACCAATGCAAATGTGTTCGCGCCTCAGGCCGATTGTCCGATTGTCAAACAAAGGACGCGTCTCTATGTGCACTCACACAAATGCAAAGCTCAGCTTAGGCCTCGCGGCTGTGCGGGGGGTGATTGTTTAGTACCCGTGTTTGAAGACACATGACGGCACTGACGTAAAATCTGTATGTCATTGTTTAGTATCATCTTTCAAACAACGACTGTCGAAATTTCAGATAGATTCTTTGTTTAATTTGCTGCATTCACGAGCTGTCAGTGTCAATATTCCACAACAATTATGGCACTGATAGCTCTTGAACGCGGTTTAAATTCGCCCTAAGTATGACATTAGTTTTAAAGCGAAAATAGACCATGGCGTGTGCAAGTGACAGTTGTCCCTCTTACCTGTGTCCCAACAATGCCAAGTTTTAGGCTGACAATGCTACGTTATGCTAGTGGCATTCAACCTTAGGGGGTAAAGCGACATGACGAAGTTGACTTGGACAGATGATGTCGAAAATAACAAAGAAACGAGGAATAGATATATGGCTGGAAAGGATGTTTGAGATGACGACAAACAGCAACTTGAAAACGAAGGCATGCTGCGCCGAACTGAATTGGAATATTGGCATGAGGACCAGAAAAGTAAAGACCAGAGTTGTCGACTTAGCTTACAGAATAACCAAGCTGAAGTGGAAATAGGCCGGTTTTATTAGCCGTAGAACCGATGACCGTTGGTGTTCTTTAGCGGAGCGAACCCTTAGGCCTGGAGGAGGGACGATCTTCTCAGGGTGGCTGGTAACAGCTGGATGACGGGTGCTGCAAATCGAGAATAATGACGTGCGATTGGAGAAGGTTCTTTCCTGTCTGCAGTGGACTGCTGTAGAAAGAAAATACATTCGTGTTTTTTTGCATGCTTATGAGGAACAGTATGATGATTTAGGGATAAAAAAGTAACCTTTTTGTTATAATTAAGCATTTTAGATAATTGTGTCATGCCGATTTACAAAAAAAAAATACATTGTTTCAGACTCACAGGACCAATTTGAAGTACAAGACACCGACGCAAGCGCAACATCTTATTAGATGTAACAGATTGTTCGAGTGCCTTGTTAAAGCGTACAAGAAAGACGGCCTCCGAGGACTCTACAGGGGGTGGGCAGTGACGGTATACAAGGCCCAACTGACCAGTGTAGCCGCATTCACCTCCTACGAACTAATGTGCTTCGTAGCCAGAGAGATAAACGCGAGGGCGACGTGAGAGTTCCAATGGTTTTTCTTCGGGTTTAAAATTCGTAGTAATACGGACATTACTGTTACTTACGGAAGCCAGTTGATTCATTGAATGGGTAACCCATGTTTTGGCGGTTCCTCGTCTTATCTTTTATCTAAATATTGATGATGTTGCCGTTGCTTTTTGGAATAGCAGTTAATATATTTAACAGGCTAGGTAAGGATATGTTAAATAGTGTTGAGTTGTGTTGTTCACGAGGATAGCTTTTCTTTGAATAGCTAATATTGCCAATTACAACTATGTAAAGTGATTATAACGAGTTAAGTGTTTTAATTTTCCTTATTCTTACGTATACAATACGTGACACCACCAGCTACACATTTCCAGTATAAGTGGACCTCTCGTTGTACATTTTTGTACCTGTGCAGTAGAGTCGTCGTGTCGTACGTACAGTCTAAAGAACTTTGTGTTGAATTCCTATTGATTGAAGGAAATTGATGGCTAATGGAAAATATGATTGTATGAATTGATTTATTGAAACAGGAAGATGAGGCAATCGGATCGAAAAGATCAACAGTCTGTTCAAAATGATCAGAAAAACGAGAAAATTTAACTTTAGATGATTGTTCTTGTAATTACTACCTACTTTCTGATTTGTTAACTCAAAAAATCACACCGTGTTATTTCGTGTGCGGGTGTGTTAAGTTGATCCGTTAATTTTGATCTGTCTGTTTCATAATGCAGTAGGTTTTTTTTCTTTTAAAAGTTGTCAGTAAGTATGTATCGCATACAAATAAAACAAAAGGTTTGGTAAAAAACTATAAACACATCATTTTAATTCTCTTTGGTTCTTAACAATAACATGGTTTACATTTACAGGGTAAGTCACTATTATAACTACAATTTCAGATTTAATTTCTTGTGTTTTTCAGTTTTATGTATTACACAATACATAAAACTTCTAAGCTATCGTTCGATATTTTTTTAATAAATTTACAAGAATAGTAATTGTTGTTTAAGCAGAGGCAGTTTACGTTTGATACCTTTGCCTAAATAATAATTACAATTCAAAACATTAACACAGATTAGGGTTATCTAAACTAGTCAGCATACGTTATGTTATGTGGCAGTTAGTGAGTATTCTTAAAATTTTCATGAGTCCATGAAATCATCCGTAAATCACAAATCAGTTTTTTTATAATGTTCAATTTGTTTTTTAGAAGCCTTGGGCAACCATGGTGATCAATGCTCATGCCTTCTCTGTATGAGTAGAAGCCTTTTCCCTATAGCGGTACAATAATATGGCCGGTATTGGTTGGTTTGGTTGGAATTGCACAAGTGTACAAAATGTCTCGAACAACATGATAAAAATAAAAATAATGGCCTCTTTAAAGTCGTCTTTTTCATCACGTAATATAACGTATGCTAAACACGCTTTTTCTGATTTTCCCCAACAAACATTTGAGAGGTCTGGTTGCTTCGGTATACTTCGGGGGAGTTCGGATGACTTTGTAAACTTTCGGTAACTCCTGTTTAAAACAATGTGTGGCTCTTATACTAAGTATCCTGAGGACAAAATAAAGAATTCATTAAGGTCATGTATATATATTATAAGCTGAAAACCTGTAAATTGAAATGAAAACCAAATCTAAAATCTTCACAGATTCTTGCGCGGATTCTGTAAGTTTTTATCTCACAATTTCAATAGACTCCTTAATAAGTAGAATTTCGCAAAATGTCTACATATGTTTGCCCTACACTCACCAGAGTTTCACCGCTGCTTAAAGTTAAGCGACTGTTTAACCAAACATTTTTGACGTTAAAACGTCTCTTAGCTTCAATCATCGTTAGTAAATAAACCCCACAGATGCAGGACTAGGAAAATGTAAAAAAGTGGCAGTTTGAAATGTGAGCAAAAACTGACATTCTTTCCCCGCTCCAAGTTTTTATGTTTTTGTAGCCCTGGCACATTCAACCCTCCATCGCATTAGATACTCTGTGAAACCCTAGGAATCGTAGATAGAGTTTAAGAAAAACAGCCTGTATTCTCGCACTGCAATTTAGGCTTCCCTTTCCCTTTTCCCTTTTTTTTAAATAGAATATACCGACAAAAAAGCTATTTTTACTGGAATACACTTTAAGCCTCCAGCAAACAGGTGCGACGCGCGCGACGCGACTAGTAAAACAATTTCTATTAAAACTTCATGGAAATTGTTTATTATCATTTTTGACGTGACAACGTCTATTCAATCGATGAACGCCGGCTGCATGCATGAAAAAGTGTAACGTTACGAAGTAGATCGTAGTAAGAAGTATTTATTGTTTTATTATTAAAAAAGTAGCATAGGTCGGCGAGTGCAGTAATAATAGGCTATGTTACAATTGACTTAAAAAGTTTGATAAAAAGTTTTCTCTTCTTTAAAATAAAACGGAAAAATAATTTTGCATAGTTAATAATACAAGATAAAAAAATAATTAAAATGATTCAATTTTATTCATAAAAGTTTATTTATTTTCATTAATGTTTTGTTATGACGTTGTCACGTTAAACTATCATCCGTAAACCGACTTTACAGACAACTAATTTTTATTTGTGTAAATACACAGAAAAAAATTTGTTGTTTGTAAAGTCGGCTCTCTTACGAATAAATATTCGTAAGAGAGCAATGTACCTTCTTTATAGATTAAGAAATTATCTTTAACCTCAATATTGGGACGGCTCCACATGAAACTGCTTCACGAATCGATTGGAGGGATTAAATATCTCCAAGCTATTTTAAACACAGACATTTGCTAATTAGCCTTGACTTACCAAGTAATAATAATAATATGTCCTCACCTTAACGCTAAAACAACATACTCTCATCAGTGCCAACCATGCGACAGCGACTCGCTCTCCCATCCGTGGTGATCCTCATGAACAGGCACGTAGACCTTCTTCTCGACCTCGACGTGCTTCACCACAGGAAACGGCACGTGCTTGTAGACCGGGACCGGCACGTGCTGGATCACGGGCACCTCCTTAATGACCTGGACCTCTTTGACGACCGGCACGTGTACCGGGACGTGGACCTTGGAGACGTGGTGGTGGTGGATCGTGTGGACCTTGTAAGGCACGTGGATGGTGACGTGTTTGTGGCTGTGGAAGGAAGTGAGGGTTAGTTTTGTCGTTAATGTTGAAATTCTCGAAAATATCGTGAATGTGATCCGAAGAAAGTGACTTCTATACTGGTTTTGGTATTATGGGAAGTGTGAAGCACCTACCCCAATTTTTTTTTAATTTTTCCTGTGTGAATGGAGGGCGTTTTAGACTTTTACTGACTAAAACCCACCCGTGTTCCTTCAGTTGCCTGTGCCAGGGCCACGGTTTTCTCTTTAGAATCACCCGCGACCCTGGCAGGCATCGGCCTTAACGGACCCCGTCAATTAAATTATCGACACTACCTGGGGATCACACACAGTTAACTTTAAAGATCATCACGAACTGCGATTTTTTTGCTTTCTAAGTAATATACAAACAAAGCATCATGTCTGTAATCCCCGGACGGTTAGGCAGATGTCTACTAATAGAACAGCCACATTTCGCTGGTTATGTTTAAGTCTCAAGTTACAAGGGGCGAGGCTATTGCCTTCAACCGGGCACAAATCCAAATTCCGGGCTGCTACTGAGCAATTCAAGACAGAAAAACCCAAAACACTTGGCCCGACCGGGGAATCGAACCCAGGATCTCATGCTCTGCTGAACCGCTAGCGACCACAAGGCAGTACAATGTGGCAGTCTCTTTAACTTAATGTCGCTCTTATTTGTGCGGTGTTTATAAAGTTTAAATTCCCAAAACGAGTGTAAAACTCCTGTGCTTCGGTAACAACTGTGTGATGAAACCATAATAGCTACACCACCTAATACCTAAACGCACTACGATCACTAGTAGTAGTGAATAGGATTCAAATGAAATAGTAACACGTTTCAACTGTTATATCATGAAGCAACTGGCCCTGCGAGCTAATGAGAAGAAGACGCATCCTTATGGGCATTAAACGAGTCCATGTAAAATTACCAAAAATGAGACAGACAGAAAAACTTGCAACATTAAGAAGGTTATTCAGATGAGGTAGGTCATCTACTCAAAGAAATCATTAAAATGATGCATTTCTATTACTATGGTTCCAGATGTATTTTTTTCCCTATATCTCCTTATGTGTCAGAAACACTGGTTGGCTGATAATGAATGCCCCAGGTAAGGTCAAATCCTAAGATCAATAAGCCGATCAGTTCACCTTTGTATTTTCATTTGCATAAACTTTAATAAATAAAAGCCTCAAAAGAACATAATTTAAATAGAAATCTAACAAGTACCTACCTAGCTGCCATTCCAATTCCAAAAATACTTCGTTACAAATAAACACCGGAATTAAATTCCATACAAGTAAACACGTCAACTCACGGTTAGCATACGATTGAACAAAAAACTCGTTGCAACATAGAAATCAATTCACGATGCGGCAGATTAGTCAATAGCACGCGCGAACTGTGTCCTATGCTTACAAATGGTGCGCTTTCCCTATACTCGACGCAAAGTGGATAATACGGAGGAAGCGCACCAGTTCTCGGTGATGCAACCAGTAATTGGGGTGCGACGACTTTGTATGTCTGTCGTAAACTACGCAAATGTGCACCTGGGTTTGCCAGTGTGTAATCGAATGATGCTACAACTGTCATGGCTTTTTATAGGGCCTCGATTATGTGTCTACGATCGCTATCACTTCACTAAGATTTTACGCTATGACTTACGATCACTTTTTTTGGCTTTTATACTGGCGTCATCGTCATATGCAATTTTTAGAAGACAATTTTATCTGTGGAGACAGTGAGGTGTTCTAGGAAAATGTAGGCCGAATTTTAGAAATGAATAAAATCAAACTGAAGTCCTATGTATGTATATCTTAAATAATTCTGGCGCTGAGATTTGGACCATTGACGGATTGTGACACGGAACTCAAATAATATCATAAATAATCTCTATGATTGCATACTACGAGTATCATAGCTTCGTCGAAAATGCTCTCTTAAGATCAGCAAGCGAAACAACAGCGTAACATCCATAATAATAACCTCTTATTGTTTCGTAACATTCACATATCATAGTACTAATCTCTTACTTAAGTTACGGTTAGGAAACATGTTTAATTGCGCACCAACATAATAATTGTTTTTCTAACAATTTCAAAGTCGGCTGAAGCGAATAATTATGTTTTCACGAAGACAAATGTAATCCAATACGGGTGTGCAGTTGCTAATTAATTCCGAGCAAATCGGTATACTAAGTTCCCTAATTTTAATACTCTTTCCAAACTGTTAAGTACGCATTTTAGAGTCACATTATAAGGGAGTATTTAGTGCATTGGTATATTATTTTTTTGTATTACAACAGCAAGTGAAATATCGTTGTCTTGTTTGTTGATTCTGCTACCAGAGTCGACTTGAATGCCACCTTTTTCTTCGTTATCGTAATTTTTTTTGTCATGTCTTTATTTTCACTTGCATTTTTATTGATTTTTTTTTGTATTCTTATTGAAGCTACAGTTAGTTTTTTCCTAATGTGATTTTAGAATTTTTGACAAAGCTTTCCCAAAATCGTCTTTTGAAATTGGAACGAGACTGAGAAAGTTAACGTTAATATCATCATCTACTACAACGGTAACTTTATGGAAAAGAGCACATATAATAGTTAACTAGATCAAGCTTAGGGTACTAAAGGTCATGGCTAACAACTTATCACAATACACTTTTGCATTTCTGCTGCATTGCTAACAAGTTGGTCCTTAGATATTTTTATATAGTTCAAAGAGATAATTTAAATTGAAACTGTTTTTTTTGAGATACAGTCAAGTATTAGGACTTTCATGCCTATTTTGATATATAATCAATTCAACCCAAAATCAGTTCTTTGTGATTACGATTCAGTAAATAAAGAAAGAAAAGAAAATTATTTTAATTGGGACACGCACAGGAAATACAAATAGTACAAAATATAATTAAGAAAACAACAAATTAATAATAAAAAATATTTAAACTAACAGAATTAATTTTTAACAAACCAAAAAACATTAAAAAGGTATAAAACCGTGCGAGGCCAAAAAGGCTCCTAAACGGTAACGGTATTCCTTAAATAAATTATGAATCTTGTTTACATAAAACTACACTACTACATATTATTATGACTAGGTACTTCCTTGCACTTTAAAAAGACTTACATTGATAGAAATACTCACACCCATTCCTTATCCTTGTATGTAACCTAAATATATAAGTATGTGAAATTGTTTTGTGTGTACATACATAAATTGGGTACCCCACCCCTCGCGCAGTTAAATATACCTTTGAAAAGGCCTACGAAATTTACAAGTAAAGATTTAAAATGAATAAGTGCTCGCAAACGCAAATTCTATCAGCAGACTGACTAAACTAAAAATTGATAGATTTTTTTCCATTTTCCACATAGCATCCTCTTTGTATTACTCGGAAAAGAGAAAACTATCTATCAATACAAATAAGAATACATAAATGATAGTACTACGCGAATCGGCGTTCGATTCTCGAGAGCTAACTCGATTTTAATTGGATGCTCATTCACCGTAAAATCTTTGAGAAGAGGCAAAGTGGAGAATATTGAATATATAAGCCGTCGTTAGGTTTTTCCTCGCTAGTCTATTTTTTCTATTGAATTGTATTGAGTTCCTATCTAAAGTATGTTCTAGAACTATTTGTTTGCGATTCTGAATATTTTTCAGTTTTTTTATAAAACTACAAACATAGCATTGAAAGGGGCATTTTTTTGTTTCAATGCATATATATGGAGTTAATTGCTAACAAGTTTAAATAAAAATGACGTATGACGGTTTTACGCAAGTTAAGTGCGTCAAGCTCAAGTCTTGTACAACTAACAATTGGCAGTTTTTCCGCAGCTTGTTTTTCTTTGCCTTTTCTTTGCGTCATGTTTTACCGCAAATAAACGTATTCGCTTTGTTATTTTACTTCGTACCTATTGCAAAAAGAACCCAGAAACTTATAAAATAAACAATGAAAAGATTTGCGGGCTTCTAAAGAAGTTTCCGGACTGGGAAGACATACAAAATCACCGAGTGGAATTCTTAACCCCTCATTTCCGTAATTGGATTTTTGTTTGCACGTTGCTTGCCACGTAAATTGAAACGTTAAAACATACATCAAGCGTTGTTCGTTCATATCGAACGTTTCTACTTAAATCAAAGTCAGATTGCTGGCAATATCTGATAATCTGATTAAAATGCACAATAAAATAACTATTAGGTAATCTTCTTCTCCAATAAAATTACTAATAAATAAATTATTGATTGTGTGTGCAAGCTCTTAATTTTTTGGAAACCAACAAGACGCCTGTATTCAATAACAACCATATTTTAAATAAGTGTTTGTAATATTATTAATATAAACTTAATAATAGTCTTTTATGAAAATAGCTTCCTACTTACCAATAATAATATTATTTATGTATTGTTGTTGACTTTATAAGCGGAGGTAATTATTCAGTTTTCATGTGTAATTTTTAGCTTTCTAAGAATTATATATATGTTATGTTTTGCATGATAATTGCTTGGTTAATTTATAAACCTTTGTTTGTTTGGGGGTAGGCAATCTCTCGAACTGCAGCTGAACTCTGAGCGAAATCAAAGTAATAGCGCGGACAGGCGATGCGATGATGTGACGGAGTGGGTCCGGGAACCAGAACTTTTACGCGGAAGCTGGTTACGAACGATGTACGAATATGACGTACGCTATGCGAAGTATAATATACTGTCGAATTATCATCTCTAACTTGTATATAAAAAACCATGCGTAAAAAAGTGGTGCGGTATGAAAACATACTTTAGATAAATTAGGTGTTATAGATAATGTGGGTTAGCCAATGGTGAATCACTAATAATAATCAGCCACGTAACGACTGTCTAAGCTATGAGAAATGAATAACAGAGTATTGAAAGATGAAAGCTCTCGAAATTATACACTTGATCAGAACTAGAATAATATATCAATAAACAGTGACGTAGTTGTTTGGACTGCTTCGCTGGAGGTTGCAGGCGCTACTGCGAGCATGCGGTTTTGGGTTCGATTCCCAGGTCTGGCGAAGTGTTATTGGGTATTTCCATAAATAATTACTCAGTAGCACCCCGGAATTTGGATTTGTTAACGGCTGATAGCAATAGGCTCGCCCAGACATAACTGGCGAAAATTTGGGTTCGATTCCCAGGTCGGGCAAAGAGATAAATTGGTTATTTCCATCAAGAATTTCTCAGTAACAGCCCGGAGTCTGGATTTGTTAACGGCTGATAGCAATAGGCTCGCACAAACATAACTGGCGAAAAGTGAGTGTTCAGTAGGTACTTTTCTGCCAAACCCGGGGACACAAAGTGTTATGTTCTGAAATAATCTCGGCCTAAGATTAAGTGGATGTTCTCAGGATAAACTGAAAAAAGGACTTATGTTTTCTGTTTACCCCATTTGCAGTAACAACAAGCATTCATGCATTCGTCTATACAACAACACTCCATGTGTTGTTGTATAGACGAATGCATTCAGAAAAATCACAACCATAAAATTTACAAAGGGAAAGCTTAATCATGCATTGTATTCATTATTTGTCATTCTCATAACAACGTACAACGAGCTTCGTCATTCGCATTAATTGGTAATTGAAGCATACCCTTTAATGATTTTCATTTGGAAAATGAAATGCCATCCCAAAAAATGAAAATGCCAGCAATGACGGACAATAAAGATTTTTCTGTTGAAATGATTCCCATGAAATGAAGTGTGTATTTTATGGTTAAATAAGCATAGAACTGTAACGAACAAATGATGATATTTTTGTGATTAAAACTGTGTTACGCAATTAGGGTACAGTAGTGCTGTTCTGTAACCATCTCACCGTTAAAACTTTGGTGAAGTGAGCGTGGAGTGAGCTGTCAGTGCCACTGATGCTAGGGATTGACCAAGTCGGGATGACACTGACAGCTCACTCCACGCAAGTCTTCACGGTGAGATTTTTACAGAATCGACATGCTGGTGTGGGATGAAAAACCACGCAAACGCAAAAACATGATCAAAGAGACAACGGCGAAAAGCTGTCATTGAAAACATAGGATTCAAACGTGGCCTCAACGAAGCTTGACATTCTATTTATTAATAGATTTCTAAAAAAAAAACTACAAAGGTAAGACCACACCGAGCGGTAGGTACAGCACTGCAGCGGAGCGACGTTGCGACGGAAAATATTGTTTAAAAACGTAACATAATATGACGCCTGGGGGACGAGTCTATTGCCATCAACCAGACCTCGGGCTGTTACTGAGAAATTCTTGATTTAAAAACGAAATAACACTGCCCGACCTTTGAATCGAACCCAGTACCTCATGGTCAGCAGTAGCGCTTGGGCCACTAGACCAATGATGGTAATGGTACCTTATAAATGTTAGTTGGTAGGGTATATGTCTATGGGCCATTTTAGCCTGAAATAAATTATTTATTATTATTACTTATTAATATTGTTAAGACATCAAATACAAATACATAAATTATTCATTGACATATAAAACAAGATGTACTAAAAACGATTGATTTGTCTGACTCCTGCGCTAGTTTTAACTGCGTTGTAGAAGCCAGTGTCCTCCCGAAATAGAAACTCCCGTAATAGAAATACAAATCGTAGGTGTAAAATCTGCGCTGCGTGATGTAGTCTCCCTTCCCTTAAGGCTCGTTCTCACTGGCGCGACGCCACAGCGCGGCACAAAGGCGCCGCGTGTCGCGCGACGGGCGGTGCCTTTGTGTTTTAGGAGCCTTTAACAAGTATGACAGGTTCGAGCAAAGCTTTTGTGTGGAAGTTAAAGCTTGTATTGGTTTTCCAGTAATGTGGACATTGAGGTTAGGACATCCAGGAAGCGTGGATAATTCTTGTGCCTATTATTTTTCACGTCCAGAAAAAAGTAAATTGTTTATGTTCCTTGTTTCATTAATGTTCCGAAAGTAGATTTATAAATAAACAGCTGTTGGCTTTTTCTAGCTTGCAGATTAAACTCGTAACTCGTGTTACGATGAGATTGGAAGCAAAAAATTTCTCCCGAAACCAGTTATTTACAATAATACACTGCCAGTTCAGACAAAACATACTTAGTAACTTTTGCTTCTATTTCCCTCGTTGAATCATGGCAAAAATCATTACTCTGACCTCGCTTTTGGCGGTCAATCACACACATTGCATAATTATTTGGACACTTTCATTTGTTTTGACTACAAAATAACAAAATTACCTATAAGGCCACTTTTGAGGCCATACTTTTTATGTAGACTTTTTTCATTTGCCAAAAACATCAGTTTCAACATTATTTCAGCCGAAAAACGTCCACTGATTGGCCCCCCCAAGCATGGCCACTTAGACCGGTTCTGTGCTTCTCGGCGGCGGATTCCTGCGGCCTTCATAATTTAAAGTCAATAGTATCACATTAACCTGATGTGATACTAATAATTTTCACTAATCACATGTACAAAACAACACCGCCAAAACCGCTCTTTGACCCGCTAAATGCTTACAGTATTACGAGGTAAGCCACTTGCCACTGTATTTGCTCGGCAACGAATGTTATACAGTTCTAACTTCAATGTATGCATAGTGCTTGTTGTACTCATAGCTAACGAGTTATTCCAAAGTTTTGATTGACTATGAAATGAGTTTAAACTAGGCGATACAGAATGCAACGTGTTCAGAATTCTAGCTTGTCATCGGGCACCGTACGTAAGCAGCGTTTCATAAAAGAGGCTGTTTTTTTTACGAACCTAACTACGATATTTTGTCGTAAATTTGAGAGGAAAGGTAATAAGTATCAGGTAATAAGGCTGTCTAATTACCTACATAGCGTTTGTTATCTTACCAGATATTGGTCAAAATGACAGATTTTCGTGACGGCTGTTTTAATCCGTCATATTAAAACAGCCGTCACGAAAATCTGTCATTCTGACCAATATCTCACGCTCTTCTAGGAAACAGTAGCTTTAAGTCGAGAGTCATAAACGTTATCTAACATGTACTTTAGCTTAGCGTTATTCTAGTAACTGTTGCACAATTTTTTTTTTTTTGGGAATGGCATCTCGCAGGTCAACCTATGAGGTTGTCGTCTGCTTAGACGGACTTGCCTGTGGTTGCCCTAATAAATTAAGGCCTCCAGCCAGGACTTAAACTTATGTACTAACTTAAAAAACTAAGCGACAACGCTAAGAACACCCCCTGTGGGGTACGAACCTCGGCTTAGGGCGTCGCTGGAAGAGGGCAGCAAGGGACTAGCTGGATCCGGATTTGAGTGATTTAGGGACGAATTTAAAGCTACAGGCTCAGCGGCGCGGGCTGGCTCGAGCAAGGGTCGGGAGGGACTGTTGCACAAGTCACAACTGGCAAACTTCAAGACAGTGCATGATAGAGACGGGAACATGAGTCTAGTGCCGATGTCACCAATAAAACTGAACGCGATCAGTACTTTTAAACCCAGTTCCAGAGCTTTCAGTGTCAATATTCCATAACAATTTTGACACTGGCAGCTCTTCAACGCGTTTAGAAGTTCTGAACATATAGTTATTATACTTAGTGCCCATTTCACCAATGAAACTAAACGCGATCAACCCATATAAAACGCGTTTAAGAGCTGTCAGTGAGAATACTCTACAGAAAAAATGACACTGACAGTTCTTAAAAGTGGAATATGTGCTGATCGCATTCAGTTTCATTGGCGAAATCGGCACTGAGAAAAGTCTACATGACGGCCCTAAACTTGACTGTCGACTGCAAGCTTAAGTTTAAACCATAACAGAAATTATTATGAAATAAAAGACCTTCATTCAAATAAACATACACGTTTCCAGACAGTATGTAAGTTGAATTAATTGAAAAACCAGCGAGTTTTTGAGATTCGCGTCTTGTTCAACCCTCTGTTTGGTAGGGGGGCGGCGAGCTAGAATTCACACAAGTATAACATGGACACTCTTATCCCCATTCATTATTGATCAATGTGTAAACAAGGGTGTTTTTGTGTTTATTAAAATAAAAATTAATTTTGTTTAGGTCAGACGTGAAGTTGGATCACTGTCCAATTTAGTGAAGGTGATATTTTAATGAAAATTATAACAAAATATGTTTTTGTTTTTACTTTTGGCAAGACGGTATGGAAATTATATGTACTCGTGTCTTGACTATGTGAGAAGAGACTTTTATTATTATTGGGATAATTATTACAAACTAGTTTTATGGACAAGATCAAAATCAAATCGTCTATCCCAAATAATGACATTGAAAGGCACTTTTGAACGACAAAAATTACAGGACTAAAATAGATCTAGCTGCCTCTTCAAAAATGTAGAATAATGGACAAAAAAGGCCATAGCCACCTTAAAAAAACGGTTTTACAATACAAGGAATGTTCGGAAAGTCTCCGAACACCCAAGAGTTGAATAATGTTACGCAACAGCACTGGACAAACCGGTCGTGCTAAGTGCTACAAATACTAAGTTAAATCGCCTTGGTCTGGGTACAAACATCGCACCGTACTGTCATGGATATAGGCGGGAATTATTGATTTTCGTGACAGTGTCACTGTGATCAACCACTAGGATCGATCCTCAGGACTTAGGTACAATTTTGAAGAACACATGCGTGAAGATGTCATCAGGAAAAATTAACAGGAAGAGCAAAGAAACGATGCATGTACTGTGTGAAAGATGATATGGCTAGAAAGGGAGTACAAATCCACACGATTCCAGATTCTAGAGCTCACGCAGGTATCCTCAAACGAGTCGAAAAAAAAATACCACATGTCAAGGAGTCGCAGTTGATGAAAGATTGGGAACCAGGGGTTACCAATATTGTATAGAAGATAAATGAATGTAGGTACAAATTCTGTTGTTAATTTTTGTGTAGTCACAATTAGGCACTTAGGCAGGTAATAAAGTCTGGAATATTCGGCTTACCCGGAAATATTACGTAGTTTGTTCGACCAAAGAGTTGAATGTAAGACCTTTGCAACCAGAATGGTCATTACAGGGGCAGTTGACTTCTTATGTCTATGTAAGTGCTTATAATACTTATAATAATAATAATAATATAATAATATGTTTATTCAAAAATTAAAAGGCATAAAAATAATTACAGTTTTGCTTAAATGTAAATTGTATTCCTAAGACTTACGTGCCTGAACTAGGTAATCCTGTTTTTCAGGCGAAAAGTGCTAAAATAGTCGGATAAAATTTATAAACAATCAAAAAAGTTGACACTAGACAAATAAATTAAATGTAGAGTAGCTTAAAACCTAGTTTCTAAATTTAACAAATACTTGTTGTAGGTGAGGATCTATGTTTACTTTAACACAGTTAATAAATTCTCTGTATCTTCATAAGACATACTTTGGAGAGCCTCCTTGAGAATTCTCTTACAATTTGTGTAGTTCAGGGAATAAATGTTTGCTTTTAAGTTTAGTCTATTATAAAGGAGAGGACCGAGGTACAGGTAAAATTTGGATATAAAAGCATGTTTTGTTGTATTTTGTGGACAGACTATATCTTTACGTCTTTTTTTTGTATATTCCGTGCTGTATGGTAGAGCCCTGTGTTGTTTTAGTACAATGCCCATGATAAATAGTTGCCGAACTGTTAATACTTCACAAGATTTGTATAGGAGGTTAGTAGGAAAAAGGAAAGGGCGGAAAGTAGACACTTTAAGAACCGCCCTCTGAGCTCTCTCGATGGTTAGTAACACTGTTTTACCCGCTCCACCCCATGTGGTAATACAGTACGTTATAATCGATTGACATAAAGCAAAGTAAACTTGTCTAACAATTTTTGTGTCAGCAATATAGCGTAGCCTTTTAAAAACAAATATTAACTTGCGAATTCTATTATTTAAAGCTGATATATGTTGCTTGAACGAGAGTGTTTCATCTATTATAACACCAAGGTATTTTGTTTTATTTACCATTTTAATGTTGGGACATACACATTGGTTATCAGTGGGATTTGTGCAATAATGAGCATATAATGTCGAGTTGCTAGTTGATGTTTGCTTGCGCATCGAAAACTTAATGTAATTTGTCTTGTCTGCATTTAGTGTTAGTGAATTATGTTGAAGCCATTTATTAACAACATTGAATCCGTGTTGCGCAAGCTTGTAGACATTTTTTTCTGAGTCAGCCGAGAAAAGAAGGGCAGTGTCGTCAGCATATGAAACAATTTGGCCGTGATTTAGATTTAGATTACAAAGATCGTTTATGTATATCAAAAAAAGGGTAGGCCCTAAAATACTTCCTTGGGGAACTCCGAAGGACGTGTTTTTTTTAACATCGCTGAGAACATTACCAATCCTTACACATTGGGTACGGTCTTCTAGATAGCTCTTAAATAGTTTAAGCTGGGTGCCTCTGATACCTATGGCTTCAAGCTTATGCAACAGAATAGGAATAGAAACCGTGTCAAAAGCTTTTGCGAGGTCCAGGAAGATTCCAACAGTGTGGTTACCTTTATCAAGTTCTTGGGCTAGATAGTCAGTCAGATGATGTACGGCATCGTCTGTTGACATTTTAGGCCTAAATCCAAACTGCCGTTTAGATAAAATTAATTTATCCTCCAAGTATTTGTAAAGCCTTTTATTTATAATTTTTTCTAATATTTTAGACATAGAAGGCAGCAAGGAAATAGGTCTATAATTTGTAACTTGATCTTTACTGCCTGATTTGTAAACAGGGACAACTACTGCTTTTTTTAGGCACTCGGGAAAAAGACCTGTAGATAAACATTTTTGGAAAATATAAGTCAGCGGCTGTATCAAAATGTGTCTGAACTGTTTAATAATTTTATTTGATATGTTATCCCAGCCAACTGCACAGTCGTCCTTTAAACTCATAATTATCGTATCCACTTCAGTCTCGTCAGTGTCTAGCAACGCAAAGGATGATAGAATAGTGCTACACGTAAATGGTGTGCTTGTTAGATATTGTGATTCGCCCCGAACTTTTTCAGCCAGGCACTTTCCAACATTAACATAAAAACAATTTGCAATGTTGGCAGATGTTAACTGTGATGAGTGTGCTTGCAGTAAACTTGAAGATGACTGATTTTGTTTAGAGCTATACGTTACACTTTTAATAAAATTCCAAATTTTTTTACTATCAGTACCAGCCTTTTCTAGTGCAATTTTATCGTAGTTGCTTTTAACCTTTCTTATAAGATCATTACAAAAATTACGGTACCGTTTATATGACAGTTGCAAAATTAAGTTATCTGGATTGGATTTAGCTTTCATATGCAGTTTATCTCTATTTTTCATACAGCGAATGAGTCCTGTCGTGATCCATGGTTTTATGTTGTAATTTTTGTTATTTAGCCGAGTTAAGACTGTGTTCTTTTGAATTGCATGTTGTACACTTTTGATTAGGTACAACATACAAAACTGCGGATCAGCGGAATAGTAGACTGGGTCAAAGTCGATATTACGTAAGTCTTCTTCAAGTTTATTGACATTTAAACTCGAAATGATGCGAGTCACTGCTTTAGGTAATTTACAATTTAAAATAAGCAGGGTAGCACTGTGATCGGTTATACTTATGTATTATAAATCTCCTTTTCATGAGCTTTTATGTATATATTACACAATCAAATTGAGAACATCTACTTATGATTGTACGGAAAAAAATACGTTTAAGTTAATTATGCATATTATGTAAAAGAAAAAGTATGATTTTACCAAGTCGGTAATGTAAACTTTTTACCAGCTTTAATTACACATTGGCAAGCGTGTTTTTATTTAAAAGATACGTACATGCACACACATAAACCCACGCCTTCTTCCCTTGGGGGTCGACAGAAACAACAGAACACCACCTGCTACGGAACTTACATACTCCTCTTGCTTCGTTAAAAGAGGAAGAAAATAACTTAGTGTGGGTATTTTTTTTACATAATTTTAGTATGTTTTTTTTAGAAATAATATTAGCACTACTATTTTAAGCAGTCAGATTTTTACATGAAATGCAAAGTTGTCACCTCTAGAAATCTCGTCCGATGCGTTGAGTAACTTGAGATGAGCATTGAAGCAACTACTAATCACTTAGAAATCTAAGGTATGAGACAGAATTCAACTGGAACTAAACATATAACTTAAAAAAATATGTCTTTATACACCTCTGCACCAAGACATCTTCCACCAAAAATAGCTTTTTAAATTTCATTGTAATTACAAATAAATAATAATAATTATAAATAATTATTAAATACTCTAAGTTACTCGTCACTCACGTAATACCTAGGTGGGTAGGTACTCATCTATTTCTTAATATTATGTCTGGACTATAAAAGAGACTGAGCTTTGAAATGTCTCAGACTACTCGGCAAAAAAAAACAGAAATAAAACCATTTACAATTAAATTAGAGTTGAAGCTACCTTCCACAAGCCTGCAGTAGGCAAACATTTCAGTATAAAACAACGTAATTTCCGTAAAAGTACCCAACTTATCTGCCTTCATCTATATCGAACATCTAATCTACAATCAATCTTCGCTTTTAACACAACGCTACCTGCTAGCTTCTATTTATATTATAATCGGAAACAGTCGTGAACATACCAGATTACAAGCTATTTGTACTTGCCTAATTACTGCAATATTACATAAGGAACATGACGTCACAGCACATAATGTGATTATTTATCGATCGCCGCTCAATCTGCAGATGCGTTGATTCCTTGATTAGGTACGTCACACATCGCTAGACAACATTACATGATAGGATCAGCTTTGAGGTTCACCATCAGCTAATTTCCTCCTCGTATGACTTAATAATGTTTGCTTGTATTTGTTTTTTTTGCCCATGATTTTTTATTAGAACAGGTAGATTGTTAAACCAATTCTGGAAGAATATATATAATATTGAAAGCTCTGTTTGAAATCAATTCATACAAGAATAACTACTCTTCTACAGAAATATATTACTAAGCTGATTGTGTGAAAATATATAAGTCTAGTTAGGCCGTATGTTCACTGGCATACGATAGTTTTCATGATTTTATCATATCACCATTCACGTCATTGTACACATGAACATGGCTTTGGGATACATGTAATTTTGCCCGGGATTCATACCGTGGTGATAATATGGCTATCTATGCCTACATCACTAGTTATATGGGACATCGAATTTTGACTAAGAATATAATTGTGTGCCAAAGTAGAAAAGAAAATTAAAGAAGTAGATACAACCGTCGCACTTTAAAGTTTGTTCCAATAATCAATAAGGATGTTATTGTAAGCGAGTTTAGTAATAACAATTTCATTATTAATATGTCAAATCGATCTACTATCAGCCGATATTTGCTCTGCTTCGATAACAATCAACAAGTCTTTTACCTATTTCGCTCAGTTTGTCCACAATTTTGTCGGTGGCCGCCATATAACGATCGCAGTGACGTCTGTAATACGGTGACAAAAAACCCTCTCTAGGAAAGGTTTCAGTGTCCTCATTCGCCCGTAAATTGCGGACGGTATATGGCGGCCACCGCTCTTCAAGGAAACCGTACCTAGCTTTACTGAGTGAAGTGTACGCACAACTTTATGATCCTACAACGCAACTTATTTCGTGTCAACTACCAAGGTTGAGAGGAGAAAATAAACTGCTTAGACCATTCTTATTTTCTATATCTAAGTCTGTTGACTGTCGACAATAGAGAGATTTGATTTGAACGTGGAGAATAACCACCTGTCTTTGATATCGTGCAGTCTGTAATAACATAGTTTTCTACAATGCTTTATACCTGACAGACTAGCGAGTGACAAACACAATTGTTTCTTGACAAGTACTGACAGAAATTGCTATACCTACGTATTGTGACAATTTTTCACGGATATGACAAGAAAATTTTACGAAACTTATTGTGGCTGTGACAGTAATGTGATTTTCAAGTCTTGTTAAGATGTATACGAGAACTGATAATAAACAATGTTTCTAGAAAAATCTTTTGAGTATTTTTCTTAGAACTTCCATTCGGTATATATATTATAATATATATTATGAGTATTTCGCTTCTAAACAATAAAACGGTTGAAATCAGAAGTCTTGTAAAACGGCACAAATATAAACAATTCGTTTTCTAAGCACAGTTTAATAATATTAAGCACCGGTTTGCCATTTAACTAAGGTACCCACATAATGTGTTTAATTACTCATGTCGCTAAACGTTTTAAAATTGTAGGTGTTTTAAAGTCTTACCCAAACAATATATCTTTGGCGCACTTATTATTTATCTTATGAATTTATAATATACATTTTAATTTTATTATGTTGGTATTTAATAGTTACCACAAACTGGATTACTGTGGCACTTAATACATACTTAATAAAAACTTCAAAAAAAACTTCTGTCTATGTGTAATATGCGTGTAATATTACAGCTTTCGCTAATTGCAAAATGTATGTAACACCAATTTCACATTAAAATAGTAAATTAATTAATACTTACAGCCGCTTAGTAAATATGATCAATAATGGTGTAACTTTAATTCGCTATTTGTCGCAAAAGCAAAAGCAACAAAAACAATTACAATAAAAGGTTCGATTTATGATTAAAACTATACGGGTGTTTTTTTTTTAATAAAGATGTTTTGTTTTATTTTTATTTTGACCTTATAAATTATATTTGTGTGTTTGTTGTGTGTAAGGTTTTCATTAACATTCACTAATTTACGTTGTTTAAAAACCACCTGCGCATCACGCCAGGACCTTGACAACTTAACATTATCAAATACTGATCTAAATCTCTAATACTGCATACAAATTCCAACGATGAATGAACAGGTTTTTTTTTTCATAAATTGAACAACGAATTCGAACCATGAATGAAACTTTTTTCATAAAAAGAACAAATCTTAGCTCTTTATTTTATTTTATTGCGTTTGCGCTGAACTTGAGACAGTTTTGTTACGTCATATCTACATTAGGTCATAGTTTTTGTTTTTTTGTTCGGATAGTAAATAACGGAGTATGATAGTAATGTTTGCTTTTTCTTTTATTTGGACGTTTTTGTCACTGAATGTCCACGAGTTTGCATTAGATATTTAGCAGCACTAAAATTAACAGTGCACGTTAATGAACTATTTTAAAACAAAGTTAGTTATGACACAACTTTTAACCCTAGACTGCCGCGCAGTTATCAAACTATTTTGTATAAATGTGTTTAAGCAAGGTACTTACTGTCCACCGCCACCACCGGGGGTTGGGGAAGCGACGACCACGGCTACCACGAGGGAGATAAGCTGTCAAATAAAAATAGTATGATTTTAGTATTATACTAAATTTATAGGTAAGTACTGAGTTTATTATTTAAAAGAATCGGTATTCAAATTGAAAACGGCACATGATACACGGCACTTTTTTTCCAGTAGGAATTTGGAACAAGATTTAAAAAAAAAACTGCAAATAAAAATATTTGTTTGATGTTGATATTATTAATTATGTCTAGGGATATAAAAACTAAATCTTTTATTATTTTATCGCATTGTGATGTCATAATAAAATGACTTGTAATAATAAACACAATTTTCGGCTATTGCACTTAGAAAAACGAAGACAAAAACTTTGATATTGAACTTGACGGCAACATATTTTGACAAATAAAAAAAAAAAAATTGACAACTCACGGCGAGTTTGGCGTACATCTTGCTTGGTTAGCTGGACTGATTCCGTATCACACTTTGCGTGTCAAGACTGAATTACTTTCTACTCCTCTGAGCGTACCACAAGCTTATATACTGGTCGGTTTGCGAGTCCAATAATTGCATAATCTAGCCCCTTGGTCCATCCCTACTAGCCCGTTATACCCGTCGAATTTAGAAAGGTGGCACACACGTTCAGATTGGGCGTAGAAAGGCCACTTCTCAATTGGGTGGGGTATCACAGGTGGGGTGAAACATCGTGAGCGACCAGCGGTTACTTTTCGTTAGTTCAATGTTTTTGAAGTGACAAAGTGAGGTTATCTGTGTCGATTAAGTGTCCTAGTACATAATAGTTAGTTTTATCTGTATGAGTCCGCATGTACCTATGTAGACAGCAATCAATCGATTTTAATTGCCTTACAACCTAATTATGTAAGTTATATTATTTATGAACGTTGTTAAACTGGTAAGCATACCTACGCGAATGTTGATAATATTGCTTACCTGCAAATTTCTAAAATTGTTCTTATGTCCTTGTTCACTAATGATCAGTGAAGATGATCAAGTTGAACAAACTGACGGACGACTTGTGTTGAATGTAAAGTTAATTGGAGATGTTAAGATGTTAGGGAGTATCTATATTTAGCTTCTAAATCGTTAGTCTAGGCAGCTACAAATGGTTGTTATTTAATTGAAATAGACGTAGGCAAGTAAATTTTTATTTCTTCGCACATGTTTAATTTCTTTTTAAAAAACAAAGCGTTGGTTTATTTTCGAACTGAAAGGTCTTGAGGGAAGTGATAACTATACATAGTTTCCCTAGTCCCAGGAAACGCAAATCATTTCCATATTCTCATCAACATAATGTATTGTTCCTTTATTATTTACATATCTATGTTGCCATTGACAATTAAAAAATAATGTATTTATTTCATTGAACACTTTACAGGCTGAATAATGTATGTTAAGTTTCTAGATTTTATTGCTTTTATAGTTTGGTTAATTTTATATCATGTTTAGTTTAACATAATTATAATATCTTAATATATATATAACCTAAGATAATATTATTTGCCTTATTATCTAAATTGTCAATTCGTCATCATTATCTTTGTAATGTTCCATAAATGGTGCTCTGCGAATAATAATAAGCTGTAAGCGACTGTTTTTTTTTTTAAATATAGTGATGTGCACCTAACTACGGTTTGTGTTTCTTTTCGTCATGACTCTGTGTGCATTCGCTTTGTGTTCGTTTTAACCCATTTTACCTGCTTAACGAATCATGTACCTATTTTGCTAATGGTACAAGCACAGGCGTTTGAGTTTATTACCTCCGTATTAACTAGGACCATTTTCTGCAATGAATGATCGGTGTAAATGAACCATCTGGGGTCGTTAGAAAAATAATACTTTCTCTAAATTGATGGGTACAATTGTATCGACTTTGGTATAACTAGTACTTACCTATCATTGTAGTTACAATGCAATGGGCTCCACAACTCAAGCCTAGTCAGCCTTGAGTTGCAGGGCCTCATTAGAATCACACTAAGTGCTTACATAGAACAAATTTCAATTAATTTGACGTTTTATTAAAAATTTAGTTAACTGCAGTTTATGTATTCGAAAGTGTAACTTGGTTCGATATGTTGTGCCTAGTTAACTTTGTGGATAATAACAGAAGGGAATAACATGCCTTTGTGAAGTTGTCGATGCATGCGTTTTTGTTTGACAATATGAGTCGTTCTGAATCTAGTCTGTTATAACATCAAACACACGGAACTAGTCATCTCTACATAACAAATAATCTTAAATTCATCCATTCACTCACACAACCCACGTTCAAACGGACATAAAAATTTCGAGGCGAGATTTTCTGGCACACTGGATTTTCAACGCTCTGGCCGAGAGTTAAAAATCTAACAGTGTGTTTTTTTCGACGCGCTAGTATGCACTCTGTTAGATTCTCAACGCTCGGCTCAACACCGAGAGTTGAAAATTCAGTCCGCTATAAAATACCCCGCGAAAATTTTACGTCCGTACAACGTGGGCTTACAGACAACACACAACCTAAACTGCTGCGTTTAGAAGCGTGACTCTTTGCACAAAGGTTCCATAAATAACGAAAATTAGTACTTAGGAAGGATTTTAAACATTCATCCCTTATATAGGTTAAAAGTTTGTAAGGTAGTTCGTCATTATATCCAGTGGGAAATCAGTCAGTCAGTCAATCACTACAATCTACACCGTAGGTTCTCAACGTTGGCGATAACGCCCCCTCGTGAACTTTTGAGACTTTCAAGGGTGCAGCAGAAAATCCAGAGAAAATTAGGGGGCGTTAAGATGGGATCTTAGTACTAAATCATATTTCACGTTTAAATATAATCGTGGCAATAGCTGTTTCAGATTTGCGATTGATGGTAAGAAAAAAAAATTGGGCTCTATAAAACAAAAAACAAAATGTGGGTGGGTGGGCAAAATAATGTAAAGAGCTTATGATCTACACTGTATGAATATACTTACACTGTATTCCCAGAAGGGTTAGGCAGAGGTGTTCCTGTAGTACACCGATATTTCGGCAGCAACCGGGGCCGAGCCTATTGCCCCAAACAGGGAACAAATCTAGACTCCAGCAACCCTACTTGAGTAACACAGTTTCAATCACAAACCGAGAGTTTTGAGGTATCCATTTCTTGGGTAATAAGTTTGAAAAAATCGTCTGCTGAACGATGTAAATAAACGCAATGCACGTGAGTGAACTTTCAAAATTAAAACCCATTACGATCAACACTCAATTTATGTTTGTCACGCAATTACTCCACTGCGAATCGAACCCAGGACCTCATACATGTAAGGATATTACCTAATTAGATTTCTTGTGATACTAGTATCAAAATAGCGTTTAAATATTCGAAATCTGAAATAAATCTTATTAGTTACATAATTTGTTTATGTTATGAGAAACAAAATACTGATGAAAGTAAGTAAAATTACGCAATAGTGATGCTACCCTTTCTTATATTATTATAAAACGCACGTCGTATTATCAAACGTCTCTCATTCTGTCTGTACGTATGTGTGCTGGGATGGATCGAATAATCGATTTTTTCACCCCGTACGCAAAATACGCGCTTTGATGTGGAGTTGCGGACAACAGCCCGCACTACTCAAGGGTGAAGTAATACAAGTCATTCTTATTTAAGTTATGGGAGAGTGGAGATCCTGACTCAGGCTTCAGGCTCCAATTCATCTAGTACAGGATACAGGTGATATTTTCCACTAAAGTTAAGTATTGCATTGTTTTGCACAGTTTTTGCTTTATGTAACTGGTGGAAAAATATCTGTAACACTGTTTGGAACAATAAATAAATTATTTAATTACTTGTTAAATAATTATCTTTTTTTACTGTTTTGCGAGAACCTCTTAGCCGTAACATTTGCCAATTAACTGAAAAAAATATGTTTATTTAGCTAGATTTTATTTAATAAGTACCTGCGAAGGAACTGTAGTGAATATCATAGCTCGTGGAAAATTAAAAACATATTTCCTTGATAGTTGCAAGTATAAATGTTTTCAATTATAAATAATAATAATGTTATTACAGTATCACTTCTTTTTTCTTCCTACACTAGAAATAGTTTATAAGTTCCTTCCGCTGAGATACAGTTAGCTCAACAATGGCTACGCGACTCCACGCGGACATTAAATTAGCTTGTTGAGCTAATTGTGCTGCGGATGAGACCTGCAGTTCATTATGCTAATCGGCTAAGGACTTTTATTAGCCGAGAGAGGGAGATGACCATTTTTATCAGGTTATTAGTAGACTAGAGTAGCGCTTGAGACTACCAGTTCAAAAAGGCAGACAGGAGTATAATGCCTAAATAAAAGCACGCTGTTGTATTTTCAATTGAGACGAACGTTGGAAATCCAACAGCGCGCTTATATTTTAGTGTTAATGAAAACGTGATTAAAAGCCTATTAGAATGCCGTCTGCTGACTAACTCTACACCTTGGAACGCGCAGTGCCTTCCTTATGGTTACGTCACTAGCCTTTGTTAGCTAATTACCATGGACGGTCTCGATACAGACAGACAGTCGCAGACGGACCTGCCAAGACAAGGAAACGAGACATACATCATTTATAAGGTAAGCTCAGCACGAGTAGCTTTACCACCATAGAAACAAGTTTTGTAGACGGAAGATTAGACAAGTTCCTCTCTGTCATTTTGTCTATTCTACCGTTTCTACGCGTGCAGAGTCTACGTATTTGACTTTGTAAGAGTGACGGACCAACACCAAGCTATAATACGCTGTTGTACGATGCTCTATTTATAGTAGACGCGTCCCGCAACCCGCGCAGGATTTACTTCAGTTCGCCCGGGGCTTATGGTGATTACTCACCCTAGATTTTCCACCGGAGTTGTACTTGCGTAACGATGGATGTATATATGATATCAACCAATAGGATTCTCTGATTTTGATAGCGTAGAGAGGTCGGGCGGACAAGGGATCAACGAAGCTAAATTATTAAAATACGCACAAAAGTCATCTTCATAGCACATCTCACCCGCTCCTCTACACCACTGGGCTCTGATGGTTATAGAGCATAGTTTCGTAGCTTCACGTTTCACCGCTTACACTTAGCTGCTGTTTCGCACATCCGTTGTGCATAGGCAGTCTTGCAGTTTGACTTTGGCAGCACCTGTTTCTGATGCGCTGTGTGGTCGACCGCAGGTACTCCTCAATGGATTAAGGTCTCATCGCAAGGCTGTCTTGGACCACGAATATCGTTGGCGTCTAGGTCGCATACACGACTGCTAAGGTCCTTAATTCGATCCACATGTGTGGCCAAGTGTTTCTATTGGGATATTAATGGCCGGCGGACTCTACATTTGAGCTCAGATATAGGAAAATGGTTTTGATTACGTGCCTACACAAATCCACATCTACTAATCCTAACTAATATTATAAATGCGAAAGTAAGTGTTTTCACGCTTTCACGCTATAACGTCTGAAAGGATTTGTATGAAATTTGGCCCACTGATAGACCATGGCCTGGGAAGGTCATAGGCTGCTTTTTCATCCTGGGTCGCAGACGAAGTCGCGGGCAACAGCTTGTAGAGTATAATGTATATAATCCAAATACTATAATATTATAAATTCGAAAGTAACTCTGTCTATGTTACCTTTTCACACCTAAACTACTGAACGGATTTCGATAAAATTTGGCAAGAAGGTAGATGGCATCTTAGGGAAGGACATAGGCTACTTTTATCGGTAGCACGTTCCCTTGGGATAGTTCCCGAAATCCATTTACGGGCAAAGCCGCGGGCAGATGCAAGTCTTCACTACCATAATATAACTGCCACCTCTTTCACAGAGAGGGGGCTTGTGTACGAGCAGTAAGAGCTTTCCAGGCAGATCATGCTTTACGCTTATAACTATCATCACAGTGATCTAGAAGCATACGTAAGCAAAACTATCGTGTTGTTAGTTACGTGTCAATATAATTATTACTGAGGAGAGGAAGTCGATTCTATAATGGTTCCTAATTGAAATGTAACCACCTCACTTAAACCATGTTGTCAAGTTTGGTTTAACTAACTTCTAGTCTATGTTATCGCGATATGGCTGGAGTCCACACTGAGTGTCAGTTTCCTGGGTACTACGTACTTGACAACAAATTACACTGCTCGCACGTGGGTTTGATTCCCACACGTCAGTAAAACTTCAGAGGATGTTGTACTTTTCCAATTAAACTGTTTATTTGTAAGGTGCATGTGAGATTTGTCCCTATAAACGCACCAATGAGGCCACGACATATGAAGAAGAAATCAACCATGTTTGGTTGGATCGAAAACCTTTGGAAACCTGCTTCCACATTTTGGCATTTTTGATAAAATTTAATGGTACCAAAGGAATAAAGGGTGATCAGTTGAGATGAGTCAATATGTGACAAGTCTTCAACTATATATTAGATTTAGGATAACATTTTGTTCTGAAGAACCAAAAGTATGTAAAAGCAAGAAAAAGTAAAAATCCTTATGCTGCACTGTGTCCTAGTGTAAACGATTCCTTCTTACTGCGAAAGTGCTATTTTACTTTCACTGCACAGCGATTCAAACGATCTTGAATCATGGTCATTTAGATTTGGACTGGACTTTGTTACTTGAAGAACGCATTATTCCCCAAACCGGAGGTTGGCATATAATGTTATATAATCAGCATTGTTAAGCTTACCACCCTAAAACATTGATCTTATTTACGCCAAAATGCAGTCTATTTTACCAAATAAAAAAAACTGTTTCAATATTTTTACGACTAAGCTATCAACATTAATCACGAAATTTAGGAGACCCAGTGTCTCCTAAGTTCCATTTTGTTGCAATTTCTCACAGTCCACGTCTGATGCCTTATCATCATCAGTCATCAGCCCAGTCTCGTAAATAAACCAATAAACTCGATCTGTCGCTAACTAATTTTAGTAAAACCTCTTTTATGTGTATCTTCCTTAGTCACTCCATGATGGATTCATGGAGTGTCAAAGGAAGATACACCTTTAACGGGGTTTTACTAAAAATGAAAACTAATAGAGGTAAATGGAAGAAAATTACAAACAAAACTGGGAAAAAGACAGGAGAATGATCATGATTAATTAATGCTAACCTATGAGGAGAGTAATACTAAGATTAACAGTGACAGGGATAAAATCACGTCGATACGGCCTTCCCACCAAATTCTAATGTTCTTTGTTTTTTTTTTTTGAAAATGGCTTTGTCGTTTTCTTCCATTTACTTCTATTAGTTGTCATTTCAGTAAAACCCCTTTTAAGGTGCATCTTCCTTTAACATTCCATTATGGATACTAAACTGATTGTAAATTCTTTTTTTTTTTGACAAATTTGCAAATTCTTCTTAGCCAATGCTTGATTATTCCTAGGCTTGTTACAATAGTTCAGTGTGTTGGACTCAGTATGAGCCAACGACCTCTTGATCTCTTGACTTAAATGTCACCCATTTCGAATCTCTAATAACTATTCCATATCATAATTTCCTCATTCTTTAGAAATAATACAAATAATGTGTAGAAATAATGTCTACACATTATTCGGTCTATTCGGTATGTGCTTGTGAATGACTGTAATTGTAGGGAAGACCAACGAAATACTTTGATTAAGGCTCGTATTTTGATTAAGACACTGAGCTGTTCTGTCTCAGAGGAATAACAACAGCATAGTTTTTGTACTTTGGATGTGGAAGAACGAGATGTGAATTTCCATAGATGAAAATGAAAGACCCTACAGACAAACGTGGAATATCTGTACTAATAGTAGAAAGAGGTATTTGTGAGTTTGTATGTAAAATTAAATCATTAGTGGGAAGCTTCTGTATCGCCGAATGCAGGCTCACAGATGAAATAGCTGGAAGGAACTAGTTATACATTAAAATGCAAATAAAGACTTGATTTAATTAATATTACAAAATAATTGACTTACAAGAGTTTTGTGACAACGTTTTCTACTCCCAAAATAGTAACGTAACACACATATTTTCTTTACAAACTCATTTTGAAAATGTAACGTAATAACAAGCGGTTTGTTTCATAAATGTGATATCGACGGCCATACTCGTATTTCATAATGTCAGAACAAAATGGGACCGGTTTAGTCGCGGCGCTTCCTTGTGACCTGCAAAAAGGCTAGCCTGCTGAAGAGAACTGGTTTTGAGCACATTAGTATTACACCTTTTAATCATTAAACGGTAAGCAGAGAGACAGTAAGTAGGAGGCACAATTTATTGTAATTGCTTTACTTTCTTTTGGTATTGTTTTTACAGAATAGTTCGGACTATTGGTGCGGCTAGCTGCCCTAAGGAAATTACTTTAATTTGAGTTTCTGTGTCTCGTGATGTTTACTTACCTACTATTGTATAGAATCAAGTTTTTTTCTAACTAAACAGACGGTAATTTGAATAAATGATTGAGTTACTTTTAACTTGTTTTGATTTGGACTATTCTGTAAAGCATTACATTATGAAACTGTAGCTTGACGGTTCTGGGGGTCTACGGGCACGCCCGAAAGTAGTTGGTCCACCAAAACAAGTGCCAAATTAAACCATTCGAAATGGAAAAACACAACGGGAGAAGGGACCACAAAACTGTCAATACATGTTGTCGTACGTTATTAGTTCGGCACCCGAACTAATATTATGTCCGAAAGTGATACGGAGTTGGAACCACCCGTATCTTATGCCGAAACTAAATCGGGCTATATCTAAATAATAAGTAACCGGTTTTTGCAAATCTGATAAATTCTACTAACACTTTGTCATATTCATGGTTAGTCGGCTGAATTATTGTTTATATTCCCCTATATGACAATTGACAGAGTGTCAGCAGGAACTGTCAATAGTATAAGAGCTTAATGTGGGTGCAGCTAATAACTTAATAAATAAAGAACCAAATTCTGAAGTCACAGTTTGGATGTTGCATTTGTATTTGAATCATGTCGATAAATTTAAAAAGTAGTAAATCGTTTAAAAAAACTATCCTCTCTTGACACGAGGTATTCAATAACAACGGGGTAATATCGTAGTAAAAGAGTGTATATTTTTTTATTTATTATGTAGGTACACACAGTAAAACAGATACAGATGCGACTTATATAAGTATTATTGCTTATTTCTTCAGAAATTTCATCCAGCAGACCTGCAAAAGGAGAAATGAAAAATAAATGCAGACAATAGTGCGTGAGAACAAGAAAAAAAAATGTTTGTGTGCTATGATGTAAACTGTTTTTTTTTGTTGTTTCTTTTTGCTGTTATCTGGGCGCTTTAACGTGCAAGTCTTTTCTACATCTCACATTTTGTTTGTAGATATTTACACAGATCTGTGATGTTCTTCAGGTTAGTGCGTAGTACTGACAAAAGGGCGGCGCGGCGGCGGCGTGCGTATGACCAGCACTCCAATTGCCTAGCACGCTAATCTCAATCTGAATAATTTTGAAGGATATCGCTAATCCATTGCTTCGTTTGCTCGAAAAGTTTGTCTGCTCGACAATGTAAATAACGCAATGAATGTTGTTGAACTGTCTAACTGAAAGCCACTCTAGGAACGTAATCGAAACAAAAAGGATTATGTAAGGATCGTAGCAGGTGGCATTCTGTAGTTTCTGTTTACCCCCATTGGAAGAAGGCGTGATTTTATGTGTTTGTAATGTATATGTATATTATTTACTACATTGATGCGTAACTTATTTCATTTACGTGATGTTTCGTTACGATTTCACTGGGTCGGACCTAAATAATTGTTATTTATTGCGGTCTTAGATCTTTATCTAACCGAAATGAGCATATCGCGTGGTGGTAAGTATTTATGTATTTACTAACATTACTTACTTAGTAATGATGAGGCATCGTATCAGTAATATAAAAGACTGTTTTAATTTCATCATTCTTATCTAACTTTTGTTGGTGATCGTTCAACGACAAAAGCATTTTATCCGACTAATATTTTAAATGTTAAAGTGTGTATGTTTAAATGTTTGGATGTTTGGTACTCAATCACCAGGTATTGACACTTTTGACAGCTCACCTCAAGCTCATTTGACTTAAGTTTTTGTGGTGAGATGGGACAGCGGTTTTTTTGGGTAATTTTACCTTCCAGTACCTACCTCGCTCAAAAATTAAGCCTGTGTAACCAACCTGTGCATGTTATATAACCCTGATGCCACAACACATTTCTTTTAATTATTTATAATACGAACATTGTCTGTTCATTGTTACAAAATGAGCTTACTTAACTATTACTTAATAACTTATCTAAGTTATCAGTTTAATCGTACAGCGGTTCCCAACCTAGGTATCATAACATAAAAGCACGCCTGTTATCCCAGAAGGCTTAGGCAGAGGCATACATTAATAGTAACCCACATTTAAAATGCCCCACATTTATAGTGTTCCACATTTATGGTGCCCCACATTTCGCCAGTTATGTAATAGGGGGCGAGCCTATTGCCATCAACCGGGCATAAATCCAGACTCCACGCTGCTGCTGATAAATTCCTGATAGAAAAACCCAATTAGACCCTGCTCGACCTGGGAGTCAAACCCAAGACCTCATGCTGCAGCAGTAGTGCTTTAAAATAATTAAGATAATTCATTTTCTCACTGTCTTTATTTTGAGAAAAGACCGAAACAAACTTATAAATCACAATCTATTTTGAAAGTCCAGACATAATCTTGGTCTTGATCATGTCAGACGAGTGTGGAAAAGAGGTAAGCGTTTGCCCTGAGTTGTCCTTACTACAAGTTTTCAGTAAACCCTAGAGTAATAAGAGTAGGAACTAAGTCTACCTTCGTAATCATCATAACGTGCAGCCTTGTTCCACCCACTGCTGAGTCTTATTCAGGACTTCTCCGCGATCTTTTGTAGGTCGTGCACCCAACTGACTATTAGTCTACCAACGCTCCTTCTACTGTTTTTCCAAGTGTTTTGGAAGCTTTTCGAAGTGCGCATCAAAAAGCTACTTAGACTCAAACGTTACGTCCCTGATAACGCTTACCCTGTCTATAATGGTATTATGTTACATATAATGAACCGTGATTGCATATGGCTTGCGTGTATAGATACTAACGAAACATTTAGAAACATTGAGTTCAAGTTTATTCCTGCTGTAAACCAATACAGTCGGAGAGTTCAGATAAAGGGCACAAAATTTTCATATCGTTTATAAAAATAAAAAGTAAAGGACCCAAAAGGGATCCTTGTGGTATTCCCGAGGGTATTTTAACAGTGACAGAACTGTATCCATTCAGTACAACTGTTTGACATTTGATACCTACTGAAAGCAGCTTACGTAAAAGGACACCGTGGTTTATACGGTCAAATGCCTTGCTGTAATCAGTGTAAGCCACATCCACTTGAGAGGGCTTAGACATGGTGGAGGACAAGAATTCGGAACATGTAAGCAAATTCGACTCAATAGACCTGTTTTTTTATGAAGCCATGTTGACAGTCATTAAGTGATTGTTTAGCACTTTACACTGAAGAGTAAACATATTTTTCTAAAACCTTTGCAAACAACAACACCGCCACCAATTGTCTGATTCTGTCACGCCGCCAAACAATATAGCGGTCATCAAATAATGCATGGCATCTCGAAGCGTGAGACGTCCTCTTTCGTCGAGTTGAATCGTCTTTACATTTTCTATTAAAAGAGGTAAGGATGCTAATTGTTCCGTAAGTTTCCGGAGCTCCAGATGGATGTTTTCCATATCACCTTGTGCATCTTTCCTACGGGGTGGGTTAGAAGGACTCGTAAACCCAGCTTTGCAGGTACAGCACTTCCAAGTAGCTTAGACGTCCTTTGTCCTCCGTCTTGATCCGTAGACGTACTTTGTACTACGTCTTGATCCTTAGACGTCCGTTGTACCACGTCTTGATCCTTAGACGTCCGTTGTACCACGTCTTGATCCTTAGACGTCCGTTGTTCTACGTCTTGATCCTTAGACGTCTTTATAGTCCTACGACTTGATCCCTAGACGTCCGTAGTCCTACGCCTTGATCCTAGACGAATTTTTACGTCGGACGGACTTGGTCTTTCAGTGATAGGCCTAACATGGCGTAACTAGGCCTAACTAATTAACATTGCAAAAAAAGTTAATAACGTACGCGCATTAAAAAGAGGGAAATCATTAAAAACTGTAAAAAAGTGCTGATAAAAAAATGTTTCGTTACACAGACATAATGGTCAGATTAAGTAGATACGTCATATTTATTGAGCTACGATGGTAATCTTAATAAATGGTGTTACGTGAAATTATGTTTAGTGTAATGGTGCCTCCACACTGTTTCAAAAAAAATATTAAAAAAAAAAATATTTTAATTGGCAAACGAGTTTATTTTAAGTATTTACAATTTTCTTAAATACATTACAATATACAAGCTAACACTAATATATATATATATAATAAAATAAAATTTAAGGATGTGACGAAAACGGTCTTCAAGAACGTAGCATAAGTCGAGCGAAAGTGTCCATACTGAGGAAAGTATGCTCGCACAATAATAATGGCGTTTCCATGACAATCAAGTCCAGTCTCTGCGTTATTATGTGTGTGCATCTGCATCATTTGAAATCTAAAACAAAAAGAATTTCGATATCAGTTCGAGTCCGCGCCGTTTGTTTTTAATAAAAACGTTTTGTCACAACTGTAACCTATCCTCACCTAGTGAGAGGAGTTCCCTAAACTTTGCTCTATCCCAATTAACGAGCGGTGGTCACATCCACATGAAGATAAGCTGACTTAACAATGGGATTTTGGTTAGAAATATTGAACTAACCAGCAGTAGCACACGGAGCGAAAAGACGTTTCCATCTCAAGAATGTGCATCGCAGTTATTTGAAACGCGCAGTGGACCGCAGGACGGTGGTGACACCGTGACCTTGAGCTGGCCAAGCGTAGTATAACGGAGGTTCAATAGTTTTTTTTTTTTTTTCTCAATGGCATCTCGTAGTTGACCTTCAGAGGTTGTGACTACTTAACCAGACTATCTTGTGGCTGCCTTAAGCGAACTCAAAGCCTCCCGCCAGGGGCGAAAAACTTACATTACTTAGCGACTGCTCGCTAAGGGCACCCCCTGTGGGGTACGGACCTCAGCTTAGGGAGTCGCTGGAGGGAGAACAGCAAGATTTATTATCAGGGGAGGAATTCGTGGCAAGCTTATACTGGTTTTTATACCACCTGAAGTGCTGCCTAGAACTACCAAGTTACAAAATAATCTTCTATAAATAAATACAATTAAAGTGTCGGTTCGTAATGTCAAAACAACAGCTTTTTACTAAAAGCCTAGGCAAGTATATACGGCACTACATAACAAAAACAACTTTTAGAATTTTTGTCTGTCTGTCTGTTTGTTCCGGCTAATATCCACCAAGACGGCTGTATCGAATTTGACGGGACTTTCACTGGCAGATAGCTGATGTTATAAGGAGTAATAAACACTTACTTTTATTTAAAAAATGATAGCCACATTATTGTTTTCCGGCATCCACACGGCAATAAATACTGAGCCATAACTATTACTACTCTAGATGCATAACATAAAAGTTTATGTAAAATTTCGATTCATAATCATTATCTAGCATTTCCTGTACAGCATGCGTAACATGCCCGAGTTTTGACTGTAGAAGAATAGACGTATGTAATGTAGTTCTATCGGTACATCTCTGCCCAAGTCTTCGGAGAATACCTACACGTATGTATTCTCCGAAGCGCACGACGGCGACGACGCACCAGAACGCGTCGCAGGAGTCGTACGCGCCGCACAGTCATCGGGTAGACGGTTGGTCCCGCGCACCTGTCGGCGTCGCATTTCTGTTGTCGACGAATCGTATTGGTATCAACATACAACGTAATACTGACTAGCAAAATGCAAAAAAAGTAAGAATTTTTAAGTCGGCATTCGGCTAAGGTTTTCCAGAAGAGCGGTTCCGTCATAAATAATGGCGGTCAAGAAAATCTGTAATTTTCTCCAGGTGTCAAAACGCTCTGTGATCATCATCATCATCATCATCAGCCTATACTAGTCCACTGCTAGACATAGGCCTCCCCTAATGAGCGCCATAGCGCACCATCTGCCTGCATCGCCATCCCACCTGGCCGGAGGGCGTCCTACACTACGTTTGCCGAGTCGCGGTCTCCACTCAAGATTTCGTTTACTCCAGCGGTTGTCGGTTCTTCGAAAGATATGGCCGGCCCACTGTCACTTCAGCTAGCTAATTATTTTACAGCAGCTATGTCGACAACTTTAAAACGCTCTGCATTCGGACCTTATTTAGTGTGTGTGTGCACCGCTTTCTTAGGAAACAAAAGCTTTACGTTAATTTTATTCAGGGAAATAAATTGACTACCAATTGTCAGTACCTATGTTCAAATCACAACGTCATTCTTTGATTTGCTTAAGGTGTCAATCAAGTTGCAAAAATTCACGTCAGGTGTCAGTTTACTTTACATTCAATTTCCCTGACTATACTTAAATAGTACTCCTTAGTTTTATCAGAAACTGCCTCATAATATTAACAGGAATGTTCCCAGTTCTCAGATTAAATTAATTGAAAGAAGGCTGGAGGAGAATAATAAGTTTATTAGAAGCTACCCCCGCTGGCCTTGAGAGCAGTGGTAGACCAGTGGTATTGGCCCCAACTTACGAGTTGTATGTCGTGAGTTCGAACCCATAGAGATCCGCATCCACAGAGGCCTGTGTCCCAGCAGTGCGAACGTTTTAGGCAGATTAAGCTTACCTCTAATTGTTCTAAGTATAAAGGTATTCTACAGAAATATTCCATCAAACAGAAACCACTTTATTGGTTTATTACACTTTATTAACTTTGTCTAAACAAGTCCTTTTACTAAACCGAATATAAAAATACCTGAATAAAGTTCTCCATTCAAAACTAAATGATCAGTTTAATGTATCAAAGTGAAAGTATTACCGTAACACTTTCCAGATGTAATAGTAAATCCATCGAAAAACATTAAAACACCATAACATCACGCCTGAATTCCAGAAGAAGCAGTAAGAGCGCACCAACATTTTGCCAGCCCACGTAGTAGGGAGCGGAACTATAACTATTTAACGGGCACTAATCCTGTTCACATTCATATTCATATCTTTATAACATAACATCAGTAATCCCAGAAGGGATAGGCAGAGGTGCCATCAACCGAGCACAAATTCAGACTCCGGGCTGCTACTGAGAAATTCAAAATAAAAAAAAAACAATATCTCTTTGGCCGACCTGGGAATCGAACCAAGGACCTCATGCTTAGCAGTAGCTCTTGCGACCATTAGACCAACGAGGCAGTCATATCTTAATTTGCGTTCCATAATTATTTCATAAAAGAAATAGTTATGTTATTAACAATTATTGAGATCAGTTCTAAGTTATGATATGGTTTATAACAGTTATGTTGGCAAAAGTGCTTGAAATGATCATGTTAATCTCAGGCGGTCTTTTTTTTTTATTTGTCAGACCCAAGGAAAATCAAGAATCAGCTCTTTTTGAACGTCAAACCTATGACACTCCCCCAAAACACGCGCTTTTCACCACTTCCTAGTTTTTTAGCTGAGAAGAAAAAACGGTGCTACAAACTCCCTAGAAACACAAATGTCTGTTCAGTCAGAAGAACTTTCTTCTAAAATTTAGTATGCAAAGTAGTTAACATTGCTAAACATCAAACATCATTGTTTATTGTTAATTAAAACGGTAACAGCAATTAGATTAATTATCATAGAGTATGAAACATGTATAATAAACAAAAATATTCAATTACTATTATGCTGCTTTCATCAGCAAACAGATTACATTCAGAATTTGTGGTCAGGAGGGCGTTAAGAATCCTTATAGTACGACACACAGGAGATTCAGCTCTGGCGACAGTTTTAGACAACGGCGCGCGCTGGCGCAAACAGATGCGTCGACGGCTTTGGCGATTACCGACGTATTGTCAGGAACAAATAGCTGACAGAAAAGATCATGGAGTCGGGGACTGTCGATGCGTCATCTAAGAGTGTTGCAGGCTACTGTGAGCTGTAGAAAGCCTCGTCTAACCTCCAACGACTTGAGACCCAAAATTTGTTTTTGTTTCGAAACATAGAAACACAAAACATTAAATTAAATTATTTGCCGCTACTTCAGCTTCTGCCCGCTATTTCGTCCCCGTGTTTCTGGTTCATCGATTCATGAATTTTACAGAATTATGAGCGTTACATTTGGAATTGATAACAGAATCAAATGTGCTTTTAATGTGTTTACTCAAAACACTTACAAAAGTGTAACAGTAATAGGTACGTAAATCTGTGAAAGATATAAAAGTGTAACAGTAATAGGTACGTAAATATGTGAAAGATATAAAAGTGTAACAGGTAAACGCGGCGTTGCCGAAAGTCCGTGTCTCAAAAGGATGAATAGCATGAAATATCAAAAAAAAAAATTATAAGACTAAATTATTATTTCCAATGGGATCGTTTAATGAACAATAATTAGTTATTTTATGTTTCACTATAGAATACGCCATTTTTACTATCGCCTGTCAATACTAGATATTTCCATTTTTTCTTTTGCACTCGTCACATTTTCATTGTAAATGTGACGAGTGGATAGTGTGCGGTGCGGGTGGGTGCCTATATTTGGTTGATTAGATTATTAGCTTTATTTTTATTTATTGCTTATATTGAAATCGGAGTATTTCAAACGCCTCATACTATTACACCCACGTTGATAAAAAACACAAAGATTAAACATCTGAAACGCGTTTTTTTTATTTGTTGCTAAGCGATATTTTTACTTTTCTTCCTAAAAGACAAAGAGTAAAAATGGTTACACACAACTTTATAGCTCGTATGGAAAGTGTTAACAGAGTTCTAAATCACTTGTACTTGCTGGTTTTTTGTAAATACCCATGGTTGTCAACGGGATGGGCGCCAAGTGGTATTCGTGAAATACCATTCTGGTTCAACCAGCTGGTTTGCGGAAATCGATCAAAAATCGAATGTATTAGAATCTTTTATATGCACGGTTACAGCCTTATTTGTCATATATTGCGCGTCTGTAATATTTTTGCAATATGTCAACCAGTATGTTTTTCTGCTAGTTTTGGTACGTTGTGCGTCGAGTTTGAGCCTTTTAGTAAGTCCGTTACTGCTGTTAAACCATTGAAAATAAACATACTTCCAACGCCGCTGCACTGTGTGTTATATATTATTACAAAAGACAGGACTTTTTGTGTTGTGGTATATTGAACATGGCGAGTACAACAGTGGAGCAATGTCTCAACTGCTCTTTGAGATTAACGGCACTTATGCGCATATTCATGTTGTCAGACATTCCGAATAATATCATGTACATTTGACGAGTCTGGATCTCACCAACGCCGTTAAGAATGAACATTGTCTTTTTATAGTATGTAGTATGATCTTTTGCACTTAGGAATATAGGCTAACCACTACAGATTTTACACAAATGTACTTCAAAGACACAAAGCTCACTCGTTCAGATCCAAATAAATAGCTTTTTTAAATTAATTTTGTGGTTGAACATAACCTCAAAATAGTAATTACATTTTATAAATATCTCGTAAATGCCATTGTAGTTTTGTTTTATTTTTTTGACGTAGTATTTAGACGCGTCGATTTTCTGAAGACACAACAATGTTGAATTGAGTACATCTGTCCATAGTGCCGTGTGCAATGTTCTTTACTATCTCTTTATGGATAATAAGCCTCAGATAGTCGCAATCCAGTCGCCGTCTGCCTGGCGCCGCGCGTTGTTGCATAACCGCGCAATTTAGGCTTCCCCAAACAGGCGCGACGCGACAGCGCGACACAAAGGTATCGCGCGACACGCGGTGCCTTTGTGTCCCGCTGTCGTGTCGCGCCTTTTTACGGAAGCCTTTATACCTAAAACTGCCTATTTCTGTAACACATATTAGCATATAAAAGGTTACCCTTGATTCTCTAACATTATTGTATCTATTACATTCATAAAAGCATTTCATTTAAAAAGGTTTTAAAAAACAGTTTTACAATAGCTTATTACGGATACAGTTTGCGCCCCTTCCCCAGGCCCACCTCGTCGCGTTGCATCGCATCGCATAGTTTTTATTGCTTCGTTATCGCTTAGCGTTCTGGCAGATTGTTTTCTTTTTGCTCGGTTCCCTAAGGCCGTATCGTGATGTTTAATGAAACCCATAGCCTTCCTCAATAGTTGGGCTATCAAATGCAAAAAAAAAAATTAACAAAAAACCAACCAATAAATAAACCAACATATCCAGAACAATTTAAATATTTCACTTGCGACCATTGTTATTTCGTAAGCGTGTGCTAAAATTAAATAACGTTGATGGTAACGAATGGTAATAACATAACATTACGACTTATTTCCCTAAAGGGTTAGGCAGGGGTCTATACAATATGTAACAAAAACCCTGTCCGATCCAAAAAAGGCGTATTCCTGGTTTAACATACGTACTAGAAAAAATGGTTAAAAAAATCTAACTCATTAAAACCAAAAGTTATTGTTTTTTTTTATTTTAAGTTACCATGCGAAATGTAACACTAAATATGGTAAATTTTCATAAGTTGACAACACTCCACCGGCCGGCGAAATCTTTTATTTTTTACCTATTTTTATTTCAAAGGACACCGCCGTGCACTAGCAGCACTGTGGGTACTCATAACGAGTCCTAGACTCTTTGATGTAGCCGACTGGCTCTACTTGTTTGAGTTGTTTGTCGCCAGTCTCACGTGGAGATAGCTTGCGATCGGGTGTCCGTACGTATCACGTGCAGCTATCATAACGCGAACAATGTCGTATACCAATCAGGAATATTTGAATATGTTCATTTTTATTTGTGTGTGAGTGTGATTCGGAAATCGAAGTAAGAGCTCGGATTGTGGAAGCTTTCGACTCACTCAAATCGTACACAAGTGCGCTGCGAAGAGTACGTGCAGATTTAATAAAAAGGTGTGTCGATAATAAGATGTGTACTAATGTTCGAGATAGACATATGGAACACAATCTCAGAGGTATGCAACAAGTAAATGTTTTAATAAACTGATACCTACAGTCGGTACATTGCCAAAAGCACATCACATTAACTTAATAATAATTGTTTCTTGATAAACTGAAGGTCAGAAATCGGGGTCACTATGCGTCTATGCCTACAATAAAATATCTGCTGATACCTACGCGTAGGCAAAACGTTGGTTTCTTTAGTCCTAAGTTTGTTTGGCGGCATGCGACAAAGCACCGCCGCGCTCAGGCGGCTTCTTTGACACGAAACTGTAGATAAACCGTCATGAACCCTGTCGAGCGATCAGTGTTGCCTTTGGTATGATTATTTTTAATTTTTTAAATCAATTATTTTCATTGGGGAAAAATAATTATCTCATATCCATTAAATGATTACGTATTTGTGTACGCACTACGATATCAAATAATACCCTTCAGGATCGGACAGGGTTTTCGTTACATGCTGTATATATAGTACATACATTTCGCCAGTTATATTTTTTGTCCCATGTATAATGCAAGTTAGCCATACCTATATCAACAAATTATACAAAACTATTTAAAATAAGTTAATCCAGATATACTTTACCAGATTCTGCATGAACACACCATTGGTATACCAATGTGAAAGGTGCAATATCTTTATAATTTATACTAATCTGCAATTCTAAATATAAACTTAATAAACTATATTCATAAACTAGATGGAGAAACTGGTTATAATGACCTCGTTCACGGCTTATTAGCGCCACACACTGTTCGTAATCAACTTTTTTTCTTTTAAATCTTTGCTTCCCATTCTGAATTTCTCATGTACCATTGTTTGTGGTGGAATTTAACGGAGCGGCTGCAAATCCTACCAGGCAAAAACACTTCGTCCCGGGAAATCTATTTAGAAGGAATGTGGGTACTAAACACGTCCACCTCTTCAAGGAATACAGAGAATCCATGTGACGAACTATGTCGGAGACCAGCTTTTCATATGCAGCGACTGCCTAACTGACCTCGACCCATTTACTGGTCAACACAATACCTCTTGGTAAGACTGGTTCCCAGACTTGAGTTTACGACAAAGGAACCCAGATGTGTTGCTATATTTATTTTTGTTTTAAAAACTTCGAAGGGTGCGGAGAGCATAAAGCGCGGCTGCCTTTTTTTTGATTAAAATATAAGATGGACGTGGTTCAGGCATGGTTTCTGCCCACCCTGCCTATGGTGATAGGACGGAGGCGTGATTGTGAAGTGTTTTCATAAAAAAGTTTAAAATCGTTATTATTTTGCAAATATACGATGTCTCAATAATAAGGGGAAATAATTTGTCAATAATGCCAAGTCTGTAATCTCATCTAATTATTTATTCATTTATTTAACGTTAGTAAGTATTTGTTACATAATAAAAATTGTGTAGAACAAAAATGTCTGGCAAATTACATTAGTTTCACTGACCTTCAGTTACCCGAGTTATCCAACACTTAATTCTGCGTTAGGAGCAATATAAAAATTATGAATGCGAAGTGTCGAAACGAAAGAAATGAAACCATTTCATAACTATTGCAAGGGTTCTTATTTTGTGGAAAGGTCACGGGTACGATTACGAGACCAGCACCCTAATTTCGTAATACACAATCAATCGGAATCTGATAGGTTTTGAAACAGATTGCTAATCCGTTGCTTCATAAGTTCGATGTTAAATTCTTCTCAACAATGTAAATAACGCAATGAATATTGTTGAACTGTCAAAATCAAACTGATTAGTCGTAATCGTTTAAGAAAATGTGTTACACAAGTAGGTTGCTGACTTGTATTCATGCTGTCTTTGAGTTTAGGCGGTAGTAAAGTTCCGCTTTTAAAACATAAACAGGTATTTTACTACTATTATCTACGATGTGGAGACGACCATATGACATGAAATGAAAACACTGACAATACTTATTGCATAACATAATATCACGCCTTGTTTCCCCGAAGGGTTGGACAGACGTGTACCTGTACACCCACATTTTGCCAGTTATGTTTAAGTCCCATGTAATAGGGGGCGAGCCTATTACCATCAACCGGGCACAAATCTAGACTCCGGGCTGCTATTGAGAAATTCCAGATAGAAAAACCCAATAACACTTTGCCAGACCTGGGAATCGAACCCAGGACCTCATGCTCAGCAGTAGCGATTGCGACCACTAGACCAACGAGGCAGTCAAATTTTAAAAAGTGTATTTTCAAATAAACTAAATATCTAGTGTGATGGACCAACTATGGACTTCGCTGATCAGCCGACTAGCTTTGGTGACTTCTGATTCTGATTCTCTGATGACTAAAGTATTGGTTATATTTGATTAGATGTTCGTATTTAAACTGGGAACGTCAGTAGATAAGTATACGCAGTTTGGTTAATTTATTGTCATCTCCTATTTGTACTAAAAAAAAACATTTAGGTTCGATTGCCAAGATAGAAAATCCTTAAATTGTACCTATAGGGTGTCTCACGGCGAAATTCTAAAGGCGAGGTCTGTCTGTTTCTCATATTAGCGAGGCGAGGTCTGGCTTACCTAATACAATAGTGTAGTTATAGTTAATATAGCTTACAAATATGAGACTTACAATAATTACATCATTATGAACGTCTACTTACTTATGAATTATACATTTTGCGGCCCGTGTGAATTCACTCAGAGTACATGACTAACATGACTCTAATTATAGTACTCTTTGACATGACTTCTAAAATATTCAAGGTCTTGCCAGTTCGCTAAACTGACCACAGATAACTCTTTTTATAAACTGACTCTTTTATATATTCTTAAAAATAAATAATTTTTGTCTCGTAATGATGCCAACAACTTGGAACAAATTAGTGGATATTACATGAAAACACAATGTTGGCTATAATCTCTACAGTAAACCGATATAAACCGATTCAAATACCGACTCGAATAAACCGATTAGAAACGTTTACCCATGGGTAAACTCTTCTAATCTTCTTCGCTGTGTTGATGCGTGACATTGAATTACAGGCACGAACGCTTCTAATAAACCTATGTTCGATTGAAAAATAAATACAAAAGATAACTTCAAACAATGTTTTGTTTTTACTTAAGTACCTTTACCTACCTATCCACTACTGAGATGAGTGTTTTCATTTCACTTTCCGAAAAAAAAAAATTGTTTTGCCCGTCAGACGTGGCAAACTCAGAAAGTTTTGTGAAAAATAAAAATTAATATTCTAAAAAATATATATATTTTTAAATCTGTATCAAAGTACTCTCCAATGGCTTCTATACAAAGTTTCGTGCGTCTGAACCAGTGTTCGAAACAGTTTTTCCAGTCCGCCGTAGACACCTCGTTTACAGGCTCGAACACTGACAGCGCATCTTCAGCGTTTTGGTCTTGGTCGCTTGTTGCTCACAAAAGAGAAAATCTTCTGCCCAGCAATTGGTAGTATACCATTCAGCATTGATGTTGCTTTGGTTGCGTAAAGGAATTGAAACCAAGTAGGCAGTCAAATTGAAAAAGCTCGCGATGAAAATCTTCCCCCCGCTCCTAGATCGCTTCATTTTGGTAGGCGTTGATTCGTTTTGAAACACCCAAACCGTCGACAAGCGCTTCGTTTCTGGATCGTATTGATAAATCCAAGACTCATCACCTGTAATGATGTCGTAAACACACCGAGACGAGCCTGCTTCAAATTTGGTTTTCATATCACGGCACCATTCCACCCGCGCCTGCTTCTGAGCATCGCATTGGTGATGTTGTGCCCAGCGTGAAACTATCCTCCTCATGCGATGATGCACGTGTAGAATTTCGTGAAGGCTTCCCGATCCAACCTGCAGCATGTGCTGAATCTCTTGAACCGTAACTTGCCTATTGTCTTGGATTAAATTTTTCACTGCTAGCACGTTTTCTTTCGAAACAGCTGTCAAAGGGCGACCACTTCTTTCTTCATCCCCCAAAGTTAGTCGACCGCGCTTGAATTCGTTCTACCAACGATATACGGACGATATCTAATTAGTAATGCAGGCAACTAGGTCTACGTACTGAGATCACCAATCTTTGTGAGCTTTTGGCGGCGAACTGTAAAGACAAAGTCAAATCATTTATTTCAAATAGGCCCATACAAAGCACTTTTGAACAGTAAAATTTACAAGAAAATAGAATTGATTCTCACAAAAGGAAGTTTCGTATACGTAGAAGAATGGGCAAGAAACTCCATAATAACTCTCTTCAAAATTATTACATTATTTTGCATAAGTATGTACATTTATTATTATAATACCTATGTGATTATTATAATGTGTGTGTGTGTGTGTGATGTAAAAATAATTAAAACGGAAACCATGCAGTGGGTTTAGTCCATTGATTGATTTGACATTGACCGAAAAAAAATCGGGAGGTGTCATGGGTCATGTGATTGGAACGAAGTTCCTTTCTCAGCATAATTAAATTAAAGTATTAAAACAGAGCCATGTGGATGTACATGTACATCTCTGCCCAACGGGGAAACAAGGCGTGATGTTATGTAGTATTAAAACAGAGCCCTATATTATGGTCTCAAACTTCAAGTGACAAAAGTTTTAGTTTAGATATGTTTTAGTAGATGGCTTAATAAGTGGTAGTAAACGTGCAATGACGCTGATTATTATTTAAATTAATGTTGCCGATTCTCTTGTACACCGAACTAAACTAACTAAACTATCACTAAAATTCCTTACTTTTTACTATGAAAATCTTGAAGCTATTCTGCGAAAAAAAATCTCTAAATTTAAAAATAATTTTGACACAACTATAATCGAATTTGACAATCGCGAGTCCACGTGTTTTTTTTTTCTTTTGGTTTCGCAACGTCTTTGTTAGAGCCGGAGGCAGCCTGGGGCAGCCTCGACGTGTTTTATATGGAAGTTTTGACTTTTTGTGTGGAAAATATAAAATAAGAATATCTAAATGTAGAGATTTGGTGGTTTCAGAGTTACAAAGGGGGTCGAAATTTTCATTATTTTTGTGATAGGACACACCGTTTTCGAGATATGAGCAAAAAAAGAAAAAGAAAGTTAAAGTACCGTTTTTGCACGTCTGAAGTCGAGATGTTGGTGTGAATTTTAGTCCACGCCACCTCATTTTATTCCACACCTTTTTAATCGCGATTAAAAATAGTCAGATTCATGTTCAGATTTAGTTAGACAATCAAATTTTTAGTTGAAAAACGTAAAATTCAGAATAGCAAAATTCCCATTTTCACTAAATTAATAACTCAGTACAATCTTAGTGCTGTCAAACTAAAATATAGTTAAGTTGTGTCACTATAGTAAATTTCAGAATGGAAAATCGTCATTTGACAGAATTTAACCAAATTTTTGTGATTTTTAGTCTAGTTTAGAGGCATTTGTGACAAGAGAATCGGCACCAATGTCTAGATACGATAGCGTCGCTCAGCCATCAGAGCGCTATAAGTGAACAATTCCGGGCATTCATCAACCAGTAATGGAATCCAGTAATATGTCACTAAATTATCTGTGACCACAGTTTCGTCACAGCTCACATGTCATGTTTCTCGATATATCATTACGCCCCAGTAACACAATCAGAAAGCAACTGACCGATATACGTAATCATTATGTCACCGTAGTAATTTGTTTACAGTACGTACCTACGGTAAACACTTATTGCAGATGTAAAAAAGATATTCATACGTGCTTGGTTTACAGCGGTTTCGGCACCAAACGGTAAAGGTTTGAATCGCAGAGCACAATATCATTACGAGTGCCCTGTAGTGTTACCGCCTTATTCTTAAAAAAAGCAATCGGCTTTAATAACTCATTTTAGATCGAACTGTTTTGTCCCTTTCTGTTCTTTTGACTGACTGGTTGGAATAGTGGTCGCAACCGTTACTGCTGAGCATGAGGTCCTGGGTTCGATTCCCACGTCGGGCAACATGTTTTGGGTTTTTCTATCTGGAATTTCTCAATAGCAGCCCGGAGTCTGGATTTCTGCCCGGTTGATGGCAATATGCTCGCCCCCTATAACATGGGACCTAAAACATAACTGGCGAAATGTGGGTGTAGTATGGGTATACTAATATTAGTAGTCGGCGCAACATGTTCTTTGGTTTATGTTTTTAATTCAACCACAAAATTTTGATTATTGTTTCGCATGAATCTTTTGCTGCTACCTTCAATGTCTTGTAATGTACTTACGTTAAGTATTGTTTGTTGTCTACTTTTAATATTTGTGCGTATCATACTAGCTCTGCCCACGAATGTCATCATTATAAAATAATTAAAGTATTTCTCATTTAGTGAAATTTGTAGTACCATATTTCTTTTGAGTAAATAAAGATTATTTAACCACACAAAGTCATGCAGTCACTCTTCACTCACTCACTTTTATTTATTTAAAATAAAAAGTAATTGTACCTACCATTCATACTAGAAACGGACAGTTCTTCCACCAAAAAATTTCAAGCAACATTTAATTTTATTCATATTTTTTCACCAATATCTACTCTTATATTTTAAATATCATGTCTGCGAAAAGTACCAGGCATCAAGAATCAAACAGGAGAGTAAAGATATGGTGCTATAAAGTATATCATATCGGTGTTACCGAGAGCAGTGTTCCGGTGTTGCGCAAGAGTGGCAAGGTTGCCGCACTCTCCGTACGCTGCGTACACTCTACGCACCGTGCACCGGCGGCGCGGCGCCGTGGTGAAATACACATTTTGTGTAACATGTTTTAGTATTCAGAAGCTGCTTTTAATTCGATGTTTATCGAACGCACTAATTGAGGATTTCACATATGTTACATAAATCAAAAATTTGTGAAGGTAAAGGAATGTTAACATAATTACGTACCTACGAGTACTTAGTGGTTCTTACATCAGATATCATCTGGGCCCATAGACAATACAGACTTTGACGAAACGACAAAATGTCATGGTTATCGAAGGTGCGCGAGTCAATAGCACCAACAGATAGCTGAGCTCCTGGGTTCGATTCCCAGGTCGGGCAAAATGTTATTTTTTTTACATGCTTTTATTAGCTTCACTTGTAACTAACAAACAATGTAAAAATCTTAGTTGTAAATTTTAACCTACTTCTAATTTTCGTATAGAAATAAAACGTTGGATGTATACGTAGTTTCGATGACAACACTATAATTTGGTATCTTGGGGCTGAACTGATCATGCAGCCAGGCGGTCGATAGTGGAACTCTTCAGTGGCTCCTAGTAAAGAGCTCAATTCATAACTTCGTTCACTTTAGACTTATTAACTAAATGAATAATATACTTCATTAATCAAAAGCTTGTAGCGGTTATTTGTTGCTTGTCTGAACTTTTAATTACATAATTTAAACAAAGCGCTTCTCGCTTTTTGATTTAATCATTAGATATAAAAGAAGAACAAATAGGAGTCGTCTTAATTGTTTTATAATTTTCATTGCGTGATAAAAGCGTGTATTAGATTTTTTTAAAGTACATTTATGTTTCAATTAAGAATTTCTCAGAAGCTGCCCGGAGAGTGGATTTGTGCCGGTCGCAAGAGATTCACCGCAAATTACATGGGTCTCAACATAACTGGTGAACTATGGTGGTCCAGCCCTTTGGGCTTTACGAATGGGAGATGTAGTGTGTGACAAATATATGGCGCACTTATATATCGTTGTATAAGAGTGCTAATCTGCTAACTCCTCGTTTAACGTAACTATTTTTTTTGTTACCAATGGAAAGAGCAAGCAAAATTCTACAAAATCGTCAAACTTGCTAACAGTGTCTGATACACAAACCTCTTTTCGCGACTCAATCTTATACTGCCAACTCCACGGTTGTCAAATTTCCCGCGTAAAACTTGCTAACTCGCGCATTCCGGGCCATTTTATTTCAAAGGTGGTCGTACCAACGCGGCGTGATAATTAACTATTTTCTGAAGAATTCTGCAGTTTTGTTTCATGTGTGGTATAATTATTAAGGGTTTGTTTTATTTTTAATATATAATACAATTATTATTAAGCATTGGTAGGATGACTGCTCTAGCCTGGAAAGACAAAATGAAAAATAAGTGTATTCCTGGCCAACTTAGATTTGTCAAAGAAAGAACCAACCTACATGCAGATAGGCAACAATGTTTAAAAGACTTTTTCACAGCATTGCCGTTAATGGAGCCGCCGCGCTTCGACTTCAAGAAAATATGAACCAGACTGGCCAACCAAAACAGCTTTGAACACATTTTACGTATCTAACTGGTACACAGCACAAAACACTCAACCTTTGTCTTCTACAGATTTTTTTTTCCGAAAGTATGTTAGAAGAAAATATTTCATTATTTAGACCTAAAAAAGATGAATGTGAAAAATGCACATCACATAAAATGGGAACTTTAGAAGAAAGTGAATACCAATTACACAGACTCAAGAAAAAAGAAGCAAGAGAAGAAAAAATTAAATATAAAGAATAACTGCAGTCTGGTTTTTTACAGTGGTTATGCAAGCCGTTTTATTGGCCTCAAAATCGAATGTGAGTGTACTTTACTGCAAAACTAAGCTCCAAGTACAGAACCTGTGCTTTTACAACAATATTAATAAGATTAATATTGTTTTATGTGGAACGAGACAGAAAGAGGGCTGGTAGCTGAAGATTTTGCATCAAAATGGACATAATTCCTTGAAAAAAAAACTTGTCACATATCAACAATACGGAAAATGTGCAAGTGATTATTTACTCAGATGGATGTGGATACCAGAACCGCAATACGACCCTGTCCAACGCTCTCTTAAATATTGCAGTAACAAATTATATCACCATAGAACAAAAGTACCTAGAAGTTGGACATACCCAAATTGAGGTGGACAGCATGCATTCTCTCATAGAACGCAAACTGCGTAATAAAATCATTAACGTTCCGGCAGACTATGTCCAAGTGGTTCAAAGTGCCCGAAAAAATGCATTTGATGTGGAGTAAAGTATATTTTTGTATAAATGAAATTGTAAAGCTTACTGTAATATCAACCAACGGGATCTTAATTTTGTTTCATCCTATTATTAATAAGATAATAATTCAGGTTTTTTTGTCGCCTCACAAATTCACTACCATGGAGTTGGCAGTTCAGCACTTTTAGACGACGATATGTATGTTTTTACTTATTCAAATACAAAAGCAATTTTCTCATGGAATAACGACTGCAACTTTGAGATCCTATTTCATATTAGCGTGGTTTCCAAAATACTATGTTCGTAGCAATATGAAATTACAATTAATACAATAGGAGAAAATCAATTTTAAAAGTTTCTAACAGTATATTCATAGTAGTGCTCGTTGGTCTCTTCGGCTCCAGTCGGGCCATCATCAGTGTACTGCAGTCCACTGCTGGACATAGGCCTCTCCTACTGCACGCCATTCAACTCGATTATCGGAAACTCTCATCCAGCTGCTGCCAGCCACCCTGCGAAGATCGTCGCTCCACCTAGCCTGAGGACGTCCTTCCTACCTTACGTATGCCGATTCGCGGTCTCCACTCAAGAACACGTCTACCCCAACGGTCATCGGTTCTACGAGTAATATAGCCGGCCCATTACCACTTCAGCTTGCTTATTCTGTGAGCTATGTCGACAACTTTGGTTCTCAGCCGGATCACCTCGTCGTCGGGTAATACGTAGATTTCTAAAACTTATCTATGCAGTTGACACCCCGGCTCACATTATTAAGTCGATTTGCATCCAACTTGAAATTGTGTTCGGCATAAATACTGAGTTAGAGGATTGAACACCATGCTGACACCTTCTTTTATGGAGAGATTGCAATCAAACTGCTTTTTACTCGAATCAGACTGGCAAGAAATGGTATTAATGGTCTACAATAAGCTAGTTTTGAGAGTAAGTAAAATATATTGTGAATTTTATATTGTATAATGGCTGTGAGCTAAAATGATAAAATGTCAACTTAATTTTGTAAACTTAGTTCTGCTAAGTGTTGCTGCTTATTTCGCGGCAATATTCATATTCGGGTGACGTCACGGATGTCAATCAGACATAAGGTCTCTGTGCACTTCTCGCGAAATAAATAAAAATACAAGTTTGTTCTGCAAAAGTTTATTATAAAAAATACACCTCTAAGTGCAACCTACTAGTATTAACATTTGTCAGTGTTTATGTGCTGTTTTAAATATAATAAAATCTAAAAACGTTTTATCGATCCCCAAGAATACTAAAGTACTTGACGCTCGAAGCAAAATAAATAGTGATTTATTCGTAGACGGGAAACAAACTGTGAGCAAACTTTGGTGTGTGCGCCCTGGTTATACTGATACATTGCTCAGCTTATGGTGTCTATCCGTACCGTAAACACCGTGAAAACCGCCATAAACGTGTTTCTGAAATCGCGCCATCTTTTGCCTTATCGGTGTACTACTTGTTTTGATCGATTGCACAAAATCATCATCAGCAAGATACCATGGCTAAGTGCGGTGCCTGTGGCAAGTTTTTGTCGTTGACGGAAGCCGCTAATTGCACTAAATGTAGGTCTTGGTACCATGGAGGGTGCGTGGGTATACAGAATACTGGCCCATTAACGACCCCCTGGCACTGTCCCGAGTGTAATAAGAACCTGGTGAGGGACAACCAGGCTGAAACGCCGGTAAGGACGCCTACACCAGTACCGGCAGCACACGAGGAAAGCCTCGTTAACCTGATGGACACCAGCCCCATAAACAGCACAGCCCTTGACATCACACGGGAGCTCAACCTTGACATCCTCAAGGCAGAGCTAAATATATTTAAGGAGGAATTTTTGAAGATGGTTCGGAATGAGTTCCAGCTGTTCCGTGATGATCTGTCCGAGCTACGATCCTCACTTAACCTTAAACCTTGGAACAATTTCGTCGCTTAACAACGTAAACGATATGGTGCATGTGTTTAACACATATATAATTTCCCTGTTTGATATTCACGCACCGATCAAGACGTGTACTGTAAAGGAAAAGTCGTATCCGTGGATCACAGATACAATCAAGGTTATGATGCGTCTACGTGACCAAGCACTTGGCAGTTATAGGAAAACGAAACGCGATTCAAAAAAAAAAAATTACAAATATAGTGATTAGTTCATTGTACAATGAAAGAGTTGCGTATTTTAAGCACAACATAAATAATATAATAAAAAAACATAAATTGTTATGGAAAAATCTGAAATACACATTAATGCCCTATAAGCCCAGACAAGACCTACCTTCACACTTCACAGATCCGGACCTAATTAACAACAACTTTTTAAATGTCCCCGGTAACCCCGCGGCAAGCATATCACTTACAAACTATTATCAAAATCATGGGCATGGTAAAGAAATTTTCGAAATCACTCCAGTGGAAGAGAACGACATCTCTCGTATCATCTCCAACCTTAAAAGTAACGCTGAAGGCTACGACAACATTACAATGGATATGATTAACATGACTCTATCATACACGTTGAATATTGTAACGGACATAATAAATGGCTCCATAGTTACATCCACGTTCCCCGACCTATGGAAAATTGCCTCCGTTAGGCCCTTGCCAAAAAATTCAAGTCCATCAACTTTAAAAGACCTACGCCCTATTAGTATATTACCATGTTTATCCAAAGTATTAGAAAAAGTCGTTAGCCACCAATTAACGCTTTTCTTGGAACAAAATAACGTTTTACCTGATTTACAATCAGCATGTCGATTCTGTAAAAATATCACCGTGCAGACTTACGTGGAGTGAGCTGTCAGTGTCATCCCGTCTCTGTAAATCCCTAGCATCAGTGGCACTGACAGCTCACTCCACACTCACTTCACCTAAGTTTTCACGGTGAGATGGTTACAGAATAGCACTGCTGGTTTCAGGAAACAGCTCAGTACATCTACTGCTTTACTCGACGTTACTGATAATATATTGTCGGCCCAAGATAAGGGAATGTGCTCATTACTGGTTTTACTCGATTTTTCTCGGGCATTTGATGCAATTAATATTCCGCTATTCCTGTCGAAGTTAAATTATTATGGTTTCGACCCCAGCGCTACGCAATGGTTCCGTAGCTATCTGAGTAACAGGGAGCAACTTGTTGACTTGCGTTTGGGTGACGGCACTACCCTTAGATCGTCACGTATATCTGTGGAGAGAGGAGTTCCGCTCTATTTTGGGCCCTATTCTCTTTATTCTGTACTGTGCGGATATTATAAAATGTCTTCAGAGATGCAACTACCACATATATGCCGACGATGTCCAACTTTATATATCCTTTAAACCAGACGAGTATGATAGTGCCATTAAGGATCTTAATGATGATCTTCAAAGAATTGCCGCCTGGTCAGAGGAGAACTGCCTTTCGTTAAATCCAACGAAAACTAAATATATGATAATTGGCACAGGACAGCAGTTGGCTCGACTCCCTGGGACTTTTGACTTGAAGCTAATGGGCGAACAAATTGAGTGAGTGTATGAAGCGCGGAATCTAGGCGTTGTTATGGACCTTCGTTTTGAGAAGCACGTAGCAGAATCGGTTAGAAACTGTTTCTATCGCCTAAAAGTTTTATACAATGCGAGGCCACATTTATCCGAAAAATTACGGGAACAGTTGGTGGAAACGCTGGTTTTGTCCAAGTTGAACTATGCTGACACGGTTTACGGCCCACGCCTACTAGCTCGTACAGACCGCCTCATCCAAAGGGTACAAAACGCTTGCGCTCGGTTTTGTTACAATATTCCACGCAGAAGCCATGTACCTAACACCTTTTTTATATAAGCACTTTACACTTAAAATTAAGTCCAGACGCAAACTGCACTTGGCTTGCCTTCTGTTCGGCGTGGTTAAATATCAGAAACCGGACTACCTATATAACAAGCTTAGTTGGGTTACGAGTAGACGGGAATGCGGGAGAAGGCAATGCTCGCAACAACTCTCGAGTCGGTCTCAGGTATGGAATAACCTGCCACCACCGATTAGAATAATTAAGGTACCTCATTGAAGCGCAACGAAAGTTGGACATGATTACACTAAATGTCTTAATTATATGATGTATGTACTTAACCACTTAATTATGTCAGTATTTCTGTCGGTGAGTGTTGCACGAAAATGTAAAAATGATTGTTGTTATACTGTACAGTTTAATTGCTGGGAACCGCTCTTGCTCATGCTCAAGCTTCGTTTGGCTCGCTGGCTCATGTCCCGGGTATCCTCGGCCCGGAGGGTTTTGTTGAGACCTGTAGAATATAAGACAACACATTAAAATAAACGTTTATTTACAATTGTATGCATTGCTATTCCACGTTTTACGTACCCAATGTGTCTGGCCTACTTGCACGCGACTGAAATGTATGATGTCAGGATGGCGCCAGTTGTCCCATCCTTCACCAAGTCCTAGCAGCGGGCGACCCTCTGTGCAGTTTGTGATTTGTCATTCCCATAGATAAGCATATGACTGTAGAAATACACCGAGAAATTAGAAATTAAAAATTGGTATGTGGGTAGGTTAGCTACCTGTCACCCTATAAAGAATTAATGAAACTGTTTATTTATTTATTTACTTACAATTTCACTTTCACAAAAATGTTTAGCTGACTTATTCATGTTCGATAACCATCGTATTTGGGCAATCTCGATGCCAACCAATAGCTAAGAGTTTAAAACACAAAAAAGTTGCAGTGTCCGTAAATAGTCCGCTGCGCTCGGCTGTTGTGCAGCGTATTATGTAGTTCAGTCTATGTAGTTCAGTCTGATTGTGTGCCTTGTTAAAGTCTTGAAACTGACTGGAAATTTTAAAAAATATCTATTCTACAGTAATATTTCGTTCAAGTCCGGTTAAGCAGACGACAACCTCATAGGTTGACCTGCAAGATGCTATTCCCAAAAAAAGTGTAATATTCCGTCCGACATTTTTTGAAAGTTGTATGAAATGGCTATAGCAGAATCATAATCAGCCTATAATGTTCCCACTGCTGGGACTCAGGCCTCTTCCCAGTGAGAGAGAGGGGTCCGAAATCCACCACGCGGACGCAGTGCGGGTTGGTAGATGTCACATATCTTCGAAAACTGCATTGATATTTGCTGCATCTTTGCTTTTTTCACCGTCTTATCACTTCATGACCTAACTTTCATAGTTATTCCTTTTCACGCGCAACGATATGTATGTTCAAAGAAATAATTACATGAATCATGGTCTTCGGAAAGGTCAGATGCGTAGTACTCGTGCGTGTATGACCTGCCAGGTAGTTGCGCTGCAAACTTTAATTAGTAGTGTTGGTGCAATGACTGTTGTTGAGCTGTCATTTTGCCAGTTCAACAATATTCTTGCGTTATTTACGTTGTTCAGCAGACAAATTTTTCGAACTTATGAAGCTATGGATTGGTAATATCCTTCAAAATAATAAGATCGTGATTTATAGAGTGTTACGAAATTAGGGTGCAGATGTATCATCGTAGCAGGTGGCGTGCTGTAGGCACACTACTGTGTTCTGCCTACCCCCATGAGAAGAAGGCGTGAGTTTATGTATGTAGGTAGTTACATATTTTATAGTGTCACATTTGGTAACGCCAACGTCTTCGGAAGTAGGTACCGAAGACTGGGGATATAAAGAAGTATCAAGCTAAATATATATGTATTACTAAAATTCTTCAGAGAAAATATTTAATATAAGTAAACACTGACTGCTTCGTTGGTGTACTGTTCGCAAGCGCTACAGCTAAGCATGAGATCCTTTGTTCGATTCCCGAGCCAGACAAAGTGTTTTTGGGTTATTCCATCTGAAATTACTAAGTAACCACCCGGAGCCTGGATTTGGCCCGGTTGATGGCAATAGGTTCGCCCCTATTCCAATGGGGCTTAAACATAATTGGCGAAATGAGGGTGTACGTCCGCGAGGCCTAAGTTGAGCTTTGCATTTGTGTGAGTGATTACCAATCGCACCAATGTGATCGCGCGATGATCACGCGAGGGACGCACAGCGCTTTAGGTCGATTGAGATGGCTTGATACCATCGTGCACTGCTTAATTTAAATAAGAAGCTAAGTTAGCTTATATATAACATTCTAATAAAACAAGATATACGTTGTAAAAACCTACCTTTACGTACATGCAAACTTGGGCTTATTTAATTGATACTCAGGCAGAAATCGGATTCCAAATTTAAATATTAAAAAAACTACAAGACCAAAAATTCTTTCAATATTTATTATGAAGAAAAACAGTGCAGGTCTCATTTCTTAATTTTTATCCAACTGTCGCTTCGTACACACTCTTGGAATCTGGCCTCAGTAATCCTTACCACTCACTGAGGACATAACCTCGCGAACGATATTTTCATTAAGTTCCGAAATGGTCGCTGGGTTTGTTCCATAAACTTTATTCTTCGCACAAGAAAAAATGCATGGGGATGAGATTATCGACGAAGCACATTTTCAATTAATGGTAATTGAAAATGTGCTTCGTCATTCCAAATGACAGTATTTACTGTTTGAAATCGCTGTAACATTCTCTCGCAGAATGTTTTACGTTTTATTGAGCGCTTGCACAATCTGAATCATATAATGATGAAATTTAAGATCCTTCTTCATTATTTCATGCACAACACACTTTGGGAGTCCTAGACGCTCTCTTGCGCACGGACTGACGTGGATTGTCGTTCGAACTGTTTGCGACGTGTTCAATGTTTTCAGATGTCCTCGACGTCCGGCTGGGCCCCGGCCGTGGATTGATTTTTGCCGAACATGTTGCTCGGAATCTCCGCACACACAAACGAATCTGTTCTTCACTTGGAGCATCACGTAACCGTCGAACATTGTATCGTGAACAAAATCTTCGACGTGCAGTAGCACACGAATCATTCGCCTACAAATACGCTTCGATTGCGAACGCGCGTTGTTCTCTCATCCAATGCGACATTGTGACTAAAAAACCCGCACGAATAACGAAGCTAGCGGTATTTTTCCCCCGCCCCGCCCAACGGTTACAGAGAAATTTGAATTTGAAATCCGAATTCTGCCACCTGACACCCTGTACTTCGCCAACCTAGCTCTAGGTTGTTGTTACCACCAATATGCGGCCGACTGTATTTTTGTATGTAAGGTACAACCCTCTAAACCTGGCTTGGTTTCCTTAGGTGGTTTTTGATTGACCACTGAAAACGGGCGCTGTGCTGTGGGTCCCCCAGTACACAGCATCAAGCAGATGATTTATAAACATATTGATATTCGCGAAGAACGTGTTCGTGAATTTAAATCTGTTATTATTTTCGGGTTATATTTCCTTTTGTGTGCACGTGTTTCTGGGACAAAATAAAGCTATCTTGCTTTGCCTTTCTTTCTTTCTGCGGACATAGGTCCCACATCATGCTCAAGCTCAATATGAGATAAGGTACCGGACTAGCACTTTTGATGTGTGGTTGTTAACCTAATCCAATGTCCGTCATTGTGGTGTTTCGGTAACAGCCAAAGGTCTGTTAATACCGTATGTTCTCAATGTGAATGATATAATGACATCAAAACCACATTGCAATGTGACCTGAATCTTTAAAAATAATGTAGGGGCCTTGGCACGGCGGCGGCGCGGCGTGGAGCGGAGCGATTGGCGAGAAACGAAACGCTACAATGAAACGTCATCAATTTATCGTCCTCCTGGCCGTCTCTTTCTTCGCCACTTTCCCGCTGCAGTTTTTAAGCCACGGGTCACGACAATCGGAAAATCGCAATAACCTGTGTAGCATCTAGAATATCTTAATTTTACATAAAATATGTTTGGTGGTATAAGGTCCTAAACATAAATAGTTCCACATAAAATATTTTGCACGCAAAAAATACTTAGATGCAATTTTAAACAAAAACACTTCAACAATGACAACTGAGATCATGTTAACAAAAATACTTTAAAATTAAATTGGTTTCTAGTGAAATCAACAGAACACTCGCTGAGAGACTAACGCTTGGTAACGCTTGGTTCGGCTGAGTCAGTTTCCATCCAGAGTCCGGCCGATACAGTTCCAATATCTAATATCTAATACCGCGCCGCGCTCCAAATAGTGCCACCAGTAATTAGTAAAAGTATTAATAAGTTAGTGTCTAAAGTTTAGTGTGTAAGTTGGACATTATTTGTAGCGAATTTATCTGTGTGTGTATTTTCTTCTGCCTGTGTATAATAACTGCGTGTGTCTGAATAGATAATATGTGCTTTGATTGACTCTGAATACTGTGGTTTAATTCACTCCTTCATAACGGGAACACCGTCACCCCCGCCTACATCACCTGACCCACGTTGTCTTCAACATAAGCAATTCGCTGGTATGCGTATTTACATACGCATTCCAGCGAATAATCGCCGTCGCGCACTCACTGCTCTTTGCTCGCCAATTCGTTTTAAGTTGCCAGCGGAGGTGGGACAGTTGCCTTACACTAACACTGATAGCTAGACCCTAAGGCCATGAAATTAGAATGTGTTGTGTACATCCTCACCAGGGTTGAAGAGGAAGAGCATGCGGATGAAGAAGTATTAGAAATACGTTTTGAGGAAGTGGATTCGGATGAGGAACATATAACCTGTGATTACAAATTTAAAATTCAAATATAAGATAGATTTTAACGTTAAACTGTAAGTTTTAGAAAAAAATACAATTCAATAGTAAAAATTCACAACAGGGATGGATAACTTTCTTGTAACTTTTAATTACAACCACTCAAAAACAAAACAAATTTATGACTGGCAACGTACCTACACAATAGCGTGCTGTATTATACCTATTTCTAAAACACGTTGAGACACGTGAATGTAGGTACCTAATTAATATTTTTATCCTCTCCGTCGGAATCGCAAAATAATGAGGAACTACCGCATTATGGGTTTCCTCTTCGTCACCATAATAGTGAATTATTATACGCCCTAGCCTGATTGCACCGCTGCCGCCCGCTCCGTAGATCTCGCAACCTAACCCAATGCCACAACCAACACTCTCAAGCGACGCGCGTCTTGCGGAAAAAACAAATGAAAGAAGTTGTTATAGAGCATACCACGAGTCACATGCGAAGCGGGGCATGCAGCGTACGGAAACAGATGACGCGTACGCTTGTCGCTTAACGCTAGTCGCATCGCTCGTAGCCGTGAACGGCACCCTAATTGCGTAACACATTTTCGTAAACGATTACGACTAATCTGTTTGATTTTGACGGTTCAAGAACATTCATTGCGTTCTATATATTGTTGAGCAGAATTTTTATCGAACTTAAGAAGCAATGGATTAGCAATCTGTTTCAAAACGATTCAGATTCTGATTGATTGTGTATTACGCAATTAAGGTGCGGGTCTATAGGAACGCATCACATTGCCAATCTCTATTCCTCACCAAAAACGCATTGCCTTGAACAGTACTCCGTAACAGTATTGCGTAAATTCGTACATTCGGTGAAGTCACGTATACAAGCAGGTGACCATTTCACCGTCGCGAATGCGCATTTTAATGAAATTACATGAAAATACGATTCCGATTCGTACCGTGTGACAGTGTCACGAAGGAATATATATTATAGTGTGTCTCTGTGTGTGGCTAATATTATACACGATGTGTAGGAGCATGTTTCATTGCTTAAGTATCGACACTAGTTCTAGGCTTGTGAGTTTTGAACTAAGAGAGAAGTTATCGTGCGTTTGTGAATCGTCAATTGACGTTAGTTCTATATTATATTTCTGACGGACGAAACAATGTAGATACCTAAGATTTCAACCGCTAAAAACTACGAGAATCAATACAGTTTTCTTCATACGGAAATAAGGGACAAAATAAGTGTAGTTATGAGGGATTATGAACCAAAGTAACGGTTTAAATATAAGTAGGTGCCGTGGGTATATAAAAAAGAAGTAAGTACTAATATGAGTGACCTTTCATCTCTAAGTCCTTCAATAATGAAAATGTATCAATTTCACCAAACTGTTAGTTATCAAATGTTACGTTTCCTATGCATTTTGACGGACTGTTTTTCATAGTGAGACAATCCATAAGGCTTGTGGGACATTTAGAATAAACAATAATAATGAGACTACCAGCGCCATCTAGTACTGATGCGTGCGAACAGACCTTTCAAAGTAATTTTATATTAACTGACCGGAAAACGTTGTCCTTTTTCCTTGAACTCAATCTCAGCGCCACCTACCGGGTCCAATTGTGAAAATAAGCCATCCAGGGACCCACACACACACATAAGAACATCTTTAATCAGTCCAGCCTTTTAGGAATTCATTGCCAACAGACGTAAAGAAGAATGTTATACAATGTGTTACTGAATTCATGCACATTAAGACAGTATTGTCCAGAATCGTTTACTAAATCAATTTCTGTCATTTTTATTAAAAAGCTACTGGTACTTAATTAAGTAAGTACCAAATATAATCATAACTGCGTAAATTACAGTCACACTTCCACTGCAGTCAAAACATACCAAAATTGACGAAACACTTGTGTGCTTGCGAAGATTTGTAATGTGACCACAATGTTCTCCCACAATCAAAATAATTAATACTTAAAATAAATAAACCATTTGGATTAATAGTATTATTCGGAATGTACCATTATTCTAGCGACGACGACGGGCGGGTCGCTATCGCTAGTTAAATAAGGGTACATTCCTACATAGTCATACAGACCATAATCGGTCACAGCAGCGCTCACATTATTAATTTGTGTTCTGATTTAGGTAACACGATTAGGACAGCTGAGAGCTGTCAACAATTCGGAACGACCGTGAACGCGCTCACAGTGCTCGCTCAACGTCAAAACTTATAACATAACCCCAAAGACATTAAATATAAATCCCTGTTTTTTACTTTCGTTTGGTATTGTAGCCAGATGCACAATTTCGAAAATGCAACTCAAAACAAAACAGCACAACTGTCATTTTTGACAGGTCTCACGGTGATAATAATTTAGCACAAGGTCGGCGTTATCGCAAAATAGCGTTTGCCATGACGTCATTTATGACGATTCACGGGAAATCGTTATCACGCTCACTCTTATTCGGAACGGGTGTCAGCACGCTCAAATCTATTACAGCGCAATTCGGAATGTACCCTAAATAAAACGACAAGTCGTTAGTCTGTTCAATAACCTACTAATGTATGCATGGTAAGTTATAAGGTTTTTACGTTCCAGACATATCATCAATCGCTAGACTCTGTTAACATTGCTAAAACTATTTTTAAATTATTTTGTAACTTAGAAATGTAAACTGACTTATTGAACAGACTAAATTGAATCTTAAGTCCAAATTAAAATTTACTCTGTTTTTTTGAAAATTGCAGCTCTGTTTTACGTTGCTTCTTCGTCAAAAGGCAATCGGCGACTGTGGAAATGATAAGTATATTTACTGAAAAATACTCATCAATTTCAAGTAAATCGACAAACTTTGAAAATATTTTGTATGAAATAATTCTGTAAAATTCTTAGGTGAAACAAATTTTCAGTTTCGAAAGAAAGATCATTAAAACATGTATAGTTATTTATCTTAAAAGTAAGTTAAATATCTTGACTGAACAATTTAATAATCAAAACCCCAAAGTAGAACTGCATACGTACTTAGCTCGTTTATCTAGGAAGAAGACCCTTGATGTACCAAACGTAACAAACTACTTTGGTAAGCGAACAAGAAGGTACCAGCTTTAGTGAATGACTTACCCCATAGATTATAGTAACTAAAAATAAATCTTACCCTCAGAACTGTTATCGCAAGTCAAACTCAAATCTAGGTAATAAAGGCCCGACAAAAGTTCTAAAAATGAATACCTACCTACCTACATGGAAGGGTTATAAACTCTTTTTTTCGATCATTACTTAAACTCCGTTTATGACACTTTAAGAGCCGTATGTGACATTATTTTCTAGGACATTGGCAGCTCTTGAACGTGTTTTATATGTGCTGATCACATTCAGTTTCATTGGTGAAATTGGCACTTATTCTACAAGTTCTAAGTCCTTCAGGTACTTAGTTATTTGAATTATTTTGTGTCGGTATTTGTTTTTTTTTACTGGGTACCGTGTGGGATACCCATTGTTCAATATCTTACATGAAAAGCCATGATATTATGATCGACCAAGGTGCGCGCTATCCTAGGAACTACAAGCTACAAATGAGACTAGCAGCGCCATCTAGTATCGATGCGTGCTAACTTTGCCTCATGCGACATCCATAATCTACAGAGGAATGCATTAGTGTCCCAGAAGCCACCTAACATAAAAAATGTTTTTTTTTTCAGATTCCCGCAGTAGAATTCAAGCTTTAGTTAGGTCAAAATTCAAAATCAACTACAATCTAAAATTAACAGTAAAATGTTTTTTGATATAGGTACTTACCTACGTACTAAATTTATTATTCACCTGCTGAAGCATTCAGATAACTTGGGTTCCCAGTCACTCGGGTATAGGTGGCAATGAGTGCGCCGAATCACTGGCTAAATTTGCTTCATCTAACCCGGTGGATCGGAAGCACTACACATGGTACAAAATCTAACAAAGTTACGACTTACGAACTGACACCAAACAGAAGCTGTTCAACTCGTGGTCAGCAATGTGGCAGGTAAATAAGTTCCAAAATTAAGGGGGCGTACTACGCCAGTATTCAACCCGTCATCCAGCGGAAACCTTGGTTTTTGAACGTGCCAAATTATACAAAAGGACTGTTAGGTACCACATCCTTGTGTAGACTAAGGCTTGGTCACTGGACAGTGCAGTATTCCTGAACAAGATCCGTGTCCGTGACAGTTCCTTGTACGAATGCAGTCTTCTTGTCGACAGTAGATGAGGCACTCCGGACCATATATTTTTCTCATGTCCTAATTACCAATCCTTTGAGTTATTCTTAGGCCTTTCAAAATTAAAATCCCTCAGCCTACTAATTTCCAGTCCCTGTTGACTAACTTATCTCCTAAACACAAGTCTTATTTTTTTAACGTAAACTAAATCAAGATGTAGTTTGGTGTGTAGTAAACATAACTTAGTCAATATATGCAGAATGTCCAGTAAATAGCACTACATAATGCAGGGGGTGACAGCTTGGTACCTACCAAAACAACACAAAAACAGTCTTATTCATAAACGTGTCTTAAATTTTAATCAATTTCTAAGCAAATGTTTAGCCAAATTCTTATTCATAAACGTTGTTTAGCGCTAAGAGTTCGCTAAACAATTGATTAGTAGCTGTCAAATTTAAACACCATCGGTAGCTTGTTAAGAGGATGCTAAGAGGAAATATGGCGGTTTTTATTTGAGTCAGCTGATCGATTCAATGGGATTATTGTGTGCCTCGAGGTTATTTTGTTCCTAATATCGAGCTGTGTTACGAGAATGATTATCTACATTACATTTTCTTCATTCGAAGTACACATGATGAAAGGATTTATAGGGAAAACTTAAACAGGAGTAGGCTCAGTAGGTACTCATGAGGTTTGAAGAGTACGAGTATCCAATGTGTTATCCCATGTGCCCTCAATTATATGACGCCAGTTCTAAGGCCATAAACTATAAGAATAGCCACGTGGCAGACAAATAACAAGAGACATTTTGTAGAAACAATTTATTTTGATATTTAATAAGGGAACATTTTTGTTATAAATTCCCTATTTTGTTTTTCCAATATTCTTCTTACAAAGTTTTGGACTGTGCCATTATTTTCTCATGCCACTCTAATTTCTCATCAATTCCACGTAGCTCCAGCCCTAATGGTCTCCTCCCTCCCCGTCTTTGCGGTTGAATAGTATTGGTGCTAGGTAGGTATAGTGGCTTTCATAGCAGCAGTCAAACTTGTACCTGTAAACAAGTACAATAATTGTTATTAAAAGACACTGAAACCCTGTTGCAACAGCGATAGGAATTAGGAAGTAATATATAATAGACACAAGTACCTACATACATTTCCAAAAGAGTATTTTCAAGCTAGGACATGAATAAAACATAGCTATAATCGGCTACTAATGTTACATCAATTTTACATTTATTTGGTCAGTTTATATTAGTAAGTGTATATAAATTCAGGAATAAATACCTTTTCCAGTTTGCTCCAATTATTGGAGCTAATTATTTTCAATGCTACCATGTCAAATACAATGAAATAACGTAATAAATAATTATATTCAAATTAAAATTTTCCGATGTAATTTTTGACACACGTCTGTTAAAGTCACGACAGATACAAAAATCGTGGGTTTGACAACTTTTTTCTTGAAATTCTGTTTTGTAGTCGACTATTTTGATTATAATCTGTGCTGAATACATAATTTCACCTCTATTCCGTTTCTCTACTAATCACCCGCTAACTAGCGTTTATAAATAAAGAAAAGTTAAGCATTGATTTAGAGCTAACTAATTGGTTAGCTAAGCAGTTGCTAACTAATGGTTAGCGAGATTTTTATAAATAAGGCTGTATATGTTCAGCAAAATGTTACGGATTTAGTTTTACAAAAAATTCTGTAAGTAAAAAGTAAAGTAGGTGTTTTAAATGTACCTATATATAAGAGAGAGCTCCTCAACAGTTTACAGCAGTTAGGTCGTGGTTGAGCTTATTTCATTCATCTTGATCAGAAAGTTATACCTAGCTGGGGTATGACAGTCGTCGAGGGTCTGATGTTGGAGACGGAAGGCAGTCGAGGGAAGTTCCAACTGTGATATCATAATAATAAAAACAAGACTAAAGAAATTAACAAAGGTAGATTTATGACAGCTTACGTAACGGTTAGGGTGTCCACTTATGCTCAATGGCAAAGGTGGTGCCTAAACATATATCGGATAACTCTGACAACATAAAAAAAAATAGGCCCACTCTTTTCTCTGCCAGCATTTCCAAAACAATCTAAAGCTATTCATTAGCGATCATCAGCACAAATTTGTTGGATCACTGTCAACAAGTACTAATCCGGTTATATTTGCGGGACTTTTTCTAACGGTTCCTAGCTGGTTTCAGAACTCCCAAATTTTATGTTTGCGATGACGCAAAGATTCTCAGAATAATTAAGTCTGTCGGAGACTCCTCGCTATTATAGATGGATTTTAATAGTCTCATTTAATGGTAAAAACAATAAAATGCATTTGAACTCAAAGTAATGTTATCACGTTAAATATACAAAACATTAAATCTCTAACCGGCAGTGTATTTATTACAAAGTTCACTATACCCGACCTCGGAGTTCTGTTTGACCATAGATTAACCTTTGCACCACCCAACTAATTAAGCGTTCAAGATGCTGGATTTTTGACATAAGACAGTATATATATACTTTACTATAGTTTGCTAGGTAGAAAATTGGAATACTGTAGTGTGGTGTGGCGGCCGCACTATGCTATGAAATGAATAGGTAGTTTGCGTTCAGAACGCGTTCAAAAATGCAGCTTTTTCTGTTGACATAGCTAAAACACCTTCTTGCCCAAATAGATTGAAGTTCTTCAACACTTTAGAAGAACGAAGATGTTCGACGCAATCTTTGTACTTATGTAAAATAATCGACTCTACGCAACTGCACTTATTAACTTTCGTGCTCCGTCATGAATTCCGCGTACACCTATTATTCCTCTTATTTACGCGTACACCTATTACTCCTCTTTGTCCTACACAGAGTAAATAATGGTGTTAGGATCTAACGGTCCATATGCTGGGTTTAAATTGAAAATAATAATAAAAAAATTGATAGAAAAAATACCTTTATGATAGAAATGGATTCCTTTGTTGGTCTTGGTAGTAAATGCTCGATGCCTAAACAATCTAAATTATCCAAATTGGGGAATATATAATTAAAAACCAGAGATCTGCCTACACTCAGAGGGTTTGGTAATTCCGTTGTGCAGGTTTAGGTTGGTAATACACAAACATTTTGACGGGGTGAAGGCTGAAGCCGAAATATTAACTAATCGTCTCAGTGTTATGCAGGTTCCCCTAGGTCCAACCTTGACTGGAAAAATTCATGTGTGTACCTATCCATTTATTCAAATTACAAGTAAACATTTTGAAGAGCCTTAATATCCAATGCCGACTCACTGAAAAGTATTTTTTTTTAATTATGATGGTTAACAATTTTCGAGAATTCACTACCTTAACATTAAGGGACAATGAAATAAATCACTATTTAAAACCGGTGAAAAATACAAAATCAAACAGATTATGCAGGATACTTTTCCCCCTCCCACTTACTATCTACCACCAAAGGAGCACCCGCTGCCATTTCGTAACCATTTGTGGTCCAGTTGGAAGTCTCTGAACTGTCTCCGAACACTAGTGGGGAGATGTAACTCCAACCTGGTAAAGTGGAGCTATGTCGCAAGCTATGCTTCGCCTTCTATGCTGCCCTCTGTGTCCCAAAACTTGATGTTAACATGTAACAGTGACATCTGCGCTGCCTCGACGGCGCCGTTGAAGTGGTGAAGTTTTAGGCCCATAAGATCTTAGAAAACTAGTGCCAGCGACACGAAGAAGAATGACATTTACTCGTAATTTTGCTGGATGTTTTCCAGCAAAACTACGAATGTATGTCATTCTACATAAAATAAAATAAAAGCTCGCAATCATGGCGCCAACCCCACATTTATTGCACAAAAGAGCGTGCCGCCATCATTGATCGTCTACTCTCTCCCTCCCTTACCAGTCCGATCACTTGGTATGGCAAACCAATCCTTTGGGAGAAGCAAGCTAAATACCTAGGTGTGATCCTTGACCACCACCTTACCTTCAGGGAGCATATTACGGCGGCTTACTCTTGCACCTTATTCGCTCTCAGTAAGCTTCATTTCATATTGGCCGCCCGCAGCAAATTGCTACTTAGTGAAAACTGCACATCTACACCGCGGTCAACCGTCCCATCACGGCCTATGCTTACGTCGTCTTCGGACAAGCTAAGCTACACCATCTCCATAAAATGCAGACCCTCCCGAACAGTTCCCTTTATAAGGGTATGGGAACCCCATCCTATATCCGCAGTGAGAATCTTCACTTAGATCTCAGAATGCCCACCGTCGAGCAGTTCATGAAACGCCTCTCAAAGCGTTTCTGATACAAAGCACCCCAATTACCTGATTGCGGCGGCCGCCCGATACCCCCCGGCTCCGCCCTCCCTCCCTCCGGCACAATCCTCCAGGAGAATATATAAGGCCACCAGTACTCTTAGAAATTATAAAATCCGACCGCTGTCCTTCTATCCTCGCCGCCGAAGCCCGGCGCGACGCCCCAGTCCAAGTCCGCCCCGACCCTTGCTCCAGACAGCCCCCGTCCCAAGATCGTCCGATTCAGCCTGACCCTTGCTGCCCTTCCCCAGCGACGCCCTAAGCCGAGGTCCGTATCCCCGTGTGGGATTCGGACCTCGGCTTAGGGCGTAGTCGCTTAGTTTTCAAGTTTTTTAAACCCCTTGCTGGAGGCCCTTTAGTTATTCTTACGTATTTTTGTTAATAAATAAAACAAAATATACATCAACTAGTCTTTTATTTTACATATGAGTATATCATAGATGGGAAAGCCAACTGAGCTTTATCCAAGTTGATCAACTGATTATTTTCATACCTTTAACACTTAATATCATCATTGTTCTGTTTATCTTTATCTTCCTTGTTTTTATTATTTCCTCTCCCTGCTCTGTCATAGTTCATCCAACCGGGATTTTTTACACATTGGTTGACATTCCTTCTAACGTGCTTCCCGGTCTTTAAAGCATTCTTAACTAGCAAGCCTTTTCTAAAACAGAGATTTTTATAGATTTTTATAAATAAGACGAAGATTTAGATATGCATAGATTGGAACTTGCAATAAGCTACCATACTGAATATTTCTGCTGTTATGAGAAGTTATTTTTCATCAACAACTACAATATTCTTATACTTTTAATTTTATTGGTTCATCATTTCAAAGAAAAATCAAGATGTAAACATATTTGATCAATCATAATACAAGTATACTAACTCTGCATTAAGTTGAGTAATCATTTGAGTCTTCTTCTGTATTTCTGACCGAGCAGTCATCATCAGAGTAGAGTAGTTATGCTGCAATGTCTTGATATCCATGTGAAGAGAGTCAAAACTCTGCAATATTTGCTACAATATCAATGTGTTTTCTACATGTAGAACACATCGTCTTTAGTAAGTATGGGTTAAAGGCGTGAGAAAAGATACTGGAATCACAGCATGTTATATGATGCAATATCTAGCCTTTATAAGTTCATGAACAGTTAGTTGTTTCTAATTTATAAGTTTAAAAGACTTAATAAAGAATAATAATTACAAAGTTCACATGGACCTTGTCGGGCACAACAATTTAATAAAAATGAAAAAAAAAGAAGAGTAGCATTTTATAAAATATTAAAGTAAAATGGAACTAAACTTTGGTCTGATTCAATTCCTGACTATAACTTTTGTAATAGACATCAAACTGAGCGGTTATTCTGTTTATCCGCACCAAAAAATCCACCCTATGTATATGCAGAAAAGCATGTCCAAGAATCTATCCTAAGCCTATAAATTCCTTTTATCAAGGCCTCAGGTGGATTCATGGACATGATTTTCAGGGTATCCACCATATGGTGAATTTTTAGGGGTAGATAAACGTAATAACCCAAACTGAGCATGCAACAGCCATGCATGCAGGTGGAAGCATATGCGTATGTAGTTATAGCAGCCAAAATACAGTCATTATTTGTGCAGCAAAGCTGAGATATTAATAACTTTGGTGAAAATCTAAATAGATAGTTCAATACTTTATACAACCAAGACAAACCTTAGAAATGTTAAATTTAAAAGATACCTAATATGCACTTACTTTTTGAAGCTTTTCCATGGCAACTGAATGTTCTTCAAGCTTCACTTTCAGCTCTTTGTTTTCATCACGTAGCTGAAATAGAGAAAAAAATACATAAATGTGACTTAAAATTTAGCGCGTACAAGGATGTTTAATAAAGTATTTAGATATGTCGTCAAAACATAGGATAAAATTATATTTTCGAAACAAAATATTACAGGAGCTTTTGGTGATAAGCCACAATAATACCTTTTGAAGAGCATTCATGTGAACGTAGTTAGGTAAAACGCCGTGCATGTTCATTGCGAAAGGCGGTATGGTATTCCAGTAATTCAACGAAAAGCCTTATTTATTAAAACAAAGCTACAAGCTCGCTCCGCGCGCGCTCGTACTCCGCCCGCCACTTCCGAGGTCCGACCAGTACGCCACTTCCACTTCCGCGCAAGAACTTGACAATGACACTACTGACACTGACAGAGACAGTATAGTAATGACGTTTTCCTTCTTTTTTTTTTACAAAATTTAGTCGATTGTAATTATCTCGCTTCTTGAGGATAAGTTATGGGCACTCACTTTTTGAAGCTTATAAGGCAGCTGAATGTATTTTAAGTTTCGCTTTCAGCTCTTTGTTTTCATCACGTAGCTATCGATCGATTCAGCGTACCAAACTTTGTATATTTCGTCAAACCAATAATAAAATAATGATTTCGAGACATGAAATTGAATATTACAGGACTTTTTTTTTTTGCTAAATTGCAGTGCCCCTTGAAGAGCATTTACGACTTCGTAGTTAGATAAATCGTTAAATATGTCCTCCATTGCGAAAGGCGGTACCTATGTAAGATGTTTTCTACAATCAAGAATTTGTTTTTTTTAGTAATTCAATTATAGAAACAAAGCTACTCGTTCGCGCGTAAACTTGGCAAGGACATTACTGACACTGACTTTAACAATGACGTTTAGTGGTGTACATTTAACATTATTTTCAATTTTTTTTTTTTTTTTTTTTTTTTCTTTTGGCTTCGCACGGTATGTGCATTCAGCCAATGTCACGTTTATTTTACTAAGAAGGAAACAAAGCTAGGGAAACGAAAATATAACTATAATAATTTATCACGGAATTTTGGGATAAAATCTATAGGATCAGTATTTACAACAGTGATACTATAATGAATAATGAACTAAAATTACAACTTAATATTATTTAAAGTAATGAAAGATACTATACATTTATATACAGAAAAGCTATTTGTGCAAAGTAAAGAAAGTATTGAGGTAGGAAAAGGAGTACGAAGGGACAAGAGGTTACTGAGAAAGGATGAACGATCATATAAGGGACAGGAGAAAAAAATGTGATCTAAGTCACCTACGTCTGTGCCACACAGACAAATGGGGTCGTCGATGATATGAAGTTTGGCAAGATGGGCTGGAGAGCAGACATGACCCAATCTCATCCGTATTAGAATGGAGGTCTCCATCTTGCCAAACTTTGCCCTGCCAAACCACGGTTTTTCCGGAACGTCTGGTTGAATATATGAAAAATAATGACCTTTCGATTTGCTTCCGATATCCCAAGCTTCCTTCCAGGTTTTCCGAAGAAAAGTCTTTGGTAAAGACTCGAGGTCAAAGTAAAAGTTTGTATAAGGAACTAAGTCCCCGCATTGCACCGCATCAACGGCGAGTGTATCAGCCACTTCATTGCCATGGATTCCAGCATGGGCCGGAATCCACACAAACTGCAGTGTATTACCCTCAGAGATGGTTCGGAACGCAAATTCTCTTATTAAATAAATGATTGGCAACTGCGATTTGAGTACGAAAGGAGATTTATTGATGGCTAGAAGAGCACTTTGAGAATCAGTAAAAATTAAAGTTTTTTTAAGCTTTAAAACACGAATATATTCTATGGCTTTTAAAATGCCAAAACATTCCCCGGTAAAAACAGAAGTCTCAGGTGGCAGTTTTATTTTTTGTACGATGTTGTATTGAGAATGGTAAGTACCAATCCCAACACAACCTGTCGGAGAACGCTTCGCAGCATCCGTAAATATATGGTGGTACTCTAGGTGTTCAGTCAGAAAACGGTTAAAACTTAAATGGCAATTGGGATCTGATTTACTTACACAGTTATATTTTATGATGGGACTGAATTGTAAACTCTCATAGCTACTGCTAAATAGCGGAAGTTTATTGGAACGATGAATAGGAGAAGCAAGTGATAGAATTTTTTTATAGCTTACAACTAAACAAGGAGCACGTTTATGGGACCAGTAATTTGAAGATTCAATCTGCAACATTAAAGAGTCCAGTTTAGGAATAAGAGGATGAGTTGAGATCTGAAGAATCCGGAACAAATATTTGTCAGATAGAAATTGCCTTCTAAGATGTAAAGGAGCTTCCCCGCATTCAACTTGGAGTGCATTAATGGGGCTAGACTTCATGGCACCCGACATAATGCGTAGTGCCTTGGACTGGATGCGATCCAATTTTTTAAAAGCCATAGAACTTCCAGGTTCGAGAACGAACAATCCATAATCCAGAGTGCTTCTGATGATTGCGTTGTAAACGAGTTTCAAAGAAAAGGGATGTGCACCCCACCATACACCAGAGAGGCACCTAAGCATGTTTAGGTGATTTTCACATTTGTTAACAATATATTCACAATGAGGAACACTACTTAATTTACGGTCAAGTATTATACCTAGATATCTGAAATTGTCTTTAACTGGAATAGGTATTTCCTTATAAAAGAGATTTATTAAGGGAATATTTCTCTTCCGGGTGAATAAAACAGCTGCGCTTTTAGACGTGGATAAATCCAAACCGTTAAGATGCAACCACGACTCCAAAGTATCTAAAGCAGAATTGATGGCACAGCTTGCTTGTTCAATAGATTGACTTGAAGAATATAATAACAAATCATCGGCATATTGAAGAACCTTAACATGATTAGCTAAGGACGTGTCTAAATCAAATGTGTAAATATTGTAAAGAATGGGACTAAGCACAGAACCCTGTGGGAGACCTCTCCATACCAGACGAGATACTTCTTGATCTCCTATTAACATGTTAACAGAGCGTTCAGTCAGGATATTAATAATGAAATTCGACAAATTCAATGGGACTTTTAAGGCTTGTAGTTTATTTTGTAAAACTGATAAAACAACATTATCGTATGCTGCATTAATATCAAGGAAAACTGCAACGGTAGATTGGTTATTAGAGAAGGATAACCGAATATCAGTTGTGAAAATACTTAAACAGTCAGTTGTACTTTTACCTTTTCTAAAGCCATATTGTGATTCTGCCAAAAGACCCTTACTTTCAACGTACCATTCAAGGCGATTTTTAATTAAGTGTTCCGCTAATTTCATCAGAATTGTAGACAAAACTATGGGACGGTATGAAGAAGCGTCACACAGTGGGTCGAAACTATGATTTTAGTGACTTAGGGCTCAACTTTGCTTTTTCACTTTTTTTTTTATGCGGATGGGTAGAGCTCATTAACCTCAATAATAATTGTTCTGATGTATTATTTCCTAAACTTTATACTTTGGGTAGAAAAATGTGTTTTGTTATTTTTTTGTATGGAGCGGCTCAAATAAACTTAAATTCCTGCTAAGTAGCGTGTGATCCCGCGTTGAAACTTTATTTTTCATATACCTTGTCTGGTCTATTATCATTTGATGCTATAAACAAATGCATAAAGTTGCAACTCTGCCAAATAAATGGATCGAAAAAAATGAAAAAATACATAGAATAAAAAGCTTCATTTTTTACTTTCGTAAGTTATTTTAAGTTAAATTTGATATGGAATAGTAAGTAAAAGCACGTAATAATACACATAATTACTTAGCAACTAACAACAATACATTTAAAAGGTCCCTAATTAGCTTAAATTTACTAATACTACATATATTAGTAAATTTAAGCTAATTAGGGACCTTTATTTAAAAATGTGGATATGAAATCAATTAATTTCTATTTGTGTGTTTAATTACTGTAATTAGCTTAACCTTTTACCTTATAAAATAACAATGTTTTTCACTTTTAGTCATTACTGTAATATTAATTAGGATAATTAGTTAATGAGGGTAGTAGAAAAATTAGTAAACATTGTTTGTCACTGGATTCTGGAAGTATAAAATGACCATAATTTATTATATACTAACTAGTGTTCGTTTATTCGTACTACTACTAACATCTCGTGATTCTGATCGTCCCTTTTTCGTTATGATGGATAATTTAGTTAACAATTTAGATTTATTTATGATTTTAAGAGAGCAGGTCAAGTCACTGTCGGATAGTCAAAAATTCTTTCAATTCCTACAACATAAAATAAACGTGACCGAAGAGAACAGTGTTGAGCTCCAAAAATTCTGTACGCGCTTTTGTTCAAATATAAGTGCAAGATGGGAACGAAGTAGTCGCACGTTAGCACAGTTTGTAAGAAAAAATGGTGATTGGTTGGAACGTGCAATAAACTGGCCCGAAGGAATGATACCTGAAGCTGTGAACACTGAACAGGAAAGGCTCGAGATTTGTAAGACTGAAGATGTCGAAAATCTACCACCATCTACTACAGAAGCTTCGACATCTACATTTACACCTCGAAAACCTTTCGAGGAATTGGGCTCCAGGCAAAAACGACGACGCGTTGATCAAATTAACCAATCGCTTTCGTTATCCCCGGATGAACTTAAAGCTACTACAATTGCTAGTTTAAGAAACACCGGAAATGAGGATGTAGGAAAAATTATGAACCATTTACTAAATCACCCCGAAGATCTAGAAAAAGTTAAAGAGTGTTTAAGTACAAGTAAACCGAAAAGTAGTACATATTCACCCGATAAGGCACTGTCTTTATTAGTTTCACTTAAATTAAGTAAGTGGCAGTATATAAGCCTAAGAGAAGCAGCAAGTGAAAATAGGTCTGATTTATACCCTTCTTATTATAAAATAAAACAAGCGAAGGCAAAATGTTATCCAGGGAAAGAAGACATAATTATAACTGAAGAAGGAGCTGCTATTAAACTGCAAGCTTTACTCAACTTGACGGTATCTAGGCTTTTAGAAGTGATTACTTTAGATTTGGATTCGCCAACTGAGTTACTGCTAATAAGCAAATGGGGTTTTGATGGAGCCTCAGGTCAAAGTAATTATAAACAAAAGACTGAAGCAGAGTTTGATGACTCAACTATCTTCATGGCCAGTCTAGTTCCTATAAGGCTTCAACAATGTGATGGAACAATTGTTTGGGAAAACGATCGACCCTCATCAACTTTCTATTGCCGTCCGATAATGTTCAAATTTACCAAAGAAACGCAGTCAACAGTGGTAACTATAAAAGCTAGCATAACCGAAGAAATAGAAACACTTCAGCCAATCAAGTTCAATCAAGTTGAAGTTAAGCATCAATTGCACTTGACGATGATAGACGGCAAAATATCGTCATATTTGTCAGACACATCTTCAGCTGTCTGTGATATCTGCAAAGCAAAACCGTCAGAGATGAACAATTTAGAGTCACTTGCTCAAAAAGAGAACAACGAAGAAGTGTTCCAGTATGGAATGTCATCTTTACATGCCTGGATAAAAAGCATGGAGTGCTTACTTCATATCGGTAAATATAATTTTATTAGTTCATAATTTTTTTCACGTTATATTACCTATCTTTACTCACTATTCAGTATTAAATCTAACTTAAAATAACATTTCATAAACATGTTAAAGTCATTAAAACAAAGAAATTGAAATTCATAGATCCCTAATTAGCTTAAATTTACTACTACTACATATATTAGTAAATTTAAGCTAATTAGGGACCTTTTAAATGTATTATGATTAGTGTGATTAGCTTTAAATTTACTAATACTACATATATTAGTAAATTTAAGCTAATTAGGGACCTTTTAAATGTATTATGATTAGTGTGATTAGCTTTAAATTTACTAATACTACATATATTAGTAAATTTAAGCTAATTAGGGACCTTTTAAATGTATTGTTGTTAGTTGTTAAGTAACTATGTGTATTATTACGTGCTTTTACTTACTATTCCATATCAAATTTAACTTAAAAGAACTTACGAAAGTAAAAAATGTAGCTTTTTATTCTATATATTTTTTCATTTTTTTCGATCCATTTATTTGGCAGAGTTGCAACTTTATGCACACGTTAATAGCATCAAATGATAATAGACTAGACAAGGTATATGAAAAATAAAGTTTCAACGCGGGATCACACGCTACTTAGCAGGAATTTAAGGTTATTTGATCCGCTCCATACAAAAAAATAACAAAACACATTTTTCTACCCAAAGTATAAAGTTTAGGAAAAAATACATCAGAACAATTATTGTTGAGGTTAATGAGCTCTATCCATCCACATGAGGAAAAAAGTAAAAAAGCAAAGTTGAGCCCTAAGTCACTAAAATCATAGTTTCGACCCACTGTGCGTCAGATGGAATTTTATTTGGTTTAAGGAATGGCAATACCATTTGACGTTTCCATTGAACAGGGATGTTCCCTGTTTTCATAATAGAATTAATAAGCTCTAAATAATAACTGAGGACGTCCTCATTTAAGTTAGCAAAAAAGGAATACGGGATGCCATCGATACCTGGTGCAGAATCCTTGGTTTTATGAATAACACCCTTTAATTCAGTGAGAGTGAATGGTAGGTCTAGTGTCGTGTCTTGCTCAATGGCTACGTCAGACAGGTTATGGTTAATCCCGTCAGGGTATATATGTTCTGTGTGGTTAATACTCTCAGGTACAAAAGGAGGAGCTAATTTATCTAAAAATTCACTAGCTAAAGAAACGGGAATAGGAGAAGGGTTGTTATAAATGGACCTAAATCTGCGAATATTGCGCCAGACAATCGTAGGGTGAGTATTCGGCGAAATTGATGAGCAAAAACTACGCCAAGAATCAAATTTTTTCTTCTTAAAAAGTTTGTTGGTTTCATTTATTGAATTAGTAACGATTTCAAAATTAATGTCAGACATATCAAGGTTATAGTTGTATTCAGCCTCTTTACGTTTTTTTATTGATTCTGTGCACTCAGAGTCCCACCACGGAGGTGAGGGAATTGTATTATTATTGCTATTTTTTACAGGAAAAACTTCATCTGCCGCTGCGATTAGTATGAGTGCTAAAGCTTCAGCACAACTATTTTCATTGCCATCAGATATAACAGGCAAGGAGTATAACTTTCTGTCAACAATGTTTCTAAATTTGTCCCAGTCATTATTATTTCTATTAGGAAGTTTATGTTTTAAGTTTGTATGCCTTAATGGTGCATTTGGTTGGGATAGAGGATAAGAAATAACTATTGGAAAATGGTCACTACCATAAGTAGAGGTTAGAGTACGCCAATTTAATGAAGAGGCTAAGTTTGGAGAACAGATAGAAAGGTCGATTGCGCTTTGGTTCTGATTGGGATCTGAACGGCGTGTGGCAGCTCCAGAGTTCAAGATGCATAAATTATGTAAGTCTATTATATCTAGTAACTCATCACCATAACAATTAGATGTTGAACAACCCCAAGATTGGTGATGGCAATTAAAGTCCCCCAATATTAAAAATGGCTTTGGAAGAGAAGAAAAGAGATTATTCATCTCCTGAAGAACCGTAGAAGAGGGGTGAGGAATGTAAATAGAAACAAGACAAGTATGGTGCACTTTAATAGCAACAATTGAAATTTCCTCACTATGAGGAGGTAAGGAAATTATAGAGAAAGGGATAGAATTCTTGATAAGTATAGCAACCCCACCATACCCATCAGATCTATCCTCTCTAATGGTTAGATAACCATTAATTTTAAAAATATGATTGGATTTGAGCCAAGTCTCTGCTAAGGCAAAGGCAAAAGGCTCATATTTGTTTAAAATATAAATAACGTCACTCTTTTTGTTCACCAGACTGCGGCAGTTCCATTGGATTATTTTGGATGTGTTGTCCATTTTGAATGGATTGAGATACATTGAAAGAAGTGGCAACGTTGGACGGTGAAATGTTGAACTGAGAGAGAAGATTGTGTAATGCAGAAAGAAAATCGTTTATGGAAAAACTTGTGTCTTTATTTGCATTAATATGATTATTAGAAAGAGCACTACCATTTGATGGCTGGGGAATGACAAAATCTTTAATAATGGCATTGTGAGCCTCTTTATTATATCCTTGTACAGATTTAGGAGGGGAGCGTGGTTTGAGAAAGACAGTCTTTTTATAGCTACTCGTAGTAGGCATTCTATTCGGTAAAGAGATTGATGGAATATCTGCAAAATTTTTGGAGGGAGAAGATAAAAGTGTATCAGCATATGATTTAGTTACTGGGGGATATAATTTTGTGGCTTCAGCATAAGATACTGAACTTTGTGCCATGTATGTTTTAATTGATTTTTGCCTTAAAAATTCTGGGCAAGACTTATTAGTAGCATAGTGAAAACCAGAGCAATGGCAGCAAGATGCACTTTCAGGTTCTCTTTGACAACTGTCTCCAGTGTGGTCTTGACCACATTTAAAACAGCGAGGTTTGGACCTGCACTGAATTTTAGTGTGACCAAAACGACAGCAATTGAAGCACTGAACGGTAGGGAAAATATATAAATCTACAGGTAATGCATTGTAGCACATAAAAATTCTTTTAGGTAAAACCTGTCCATCAAATGTAACAACTATGGATTGGGAAGGTTTCCAAGTAGTTTTACCATCAACATTCGTTTTAAAATTGAGGCGTCTGACTTTTAAAATTGGACCACAACCAATAGGCACAGTTATATTATCAATAACTTCCTCTGGAGACCATTCCGCAGGAACACCACGTACTAAACCCATTCTAGTAACATTAAAAGTAGGTATAAAAGCTTTATAATTATGTGTTTCGAGACTATTGTTTGTAATGAAGGAATTTGCGTCCAGGAAATTCGAAAAAGATAATGATATTTTATTGCGCCCGATTTTTTTGACGCTACCGTTTATTATATTTTTGAAAGCGTTGCGCTTTAAAAACTTGCCAAATGTGATTGGGTGCAATGTGGTTCCATCATCAGGTGTAATATTATTTTTTTGAATATGAATAACGAATGGCGAGTTGTCAGTTTTTTCATAACTTTTTCTGCCAATCTGAGTGGAAACTAAGGACGGAGCAGGAATATCAGGCATTTTTTTAGTGAGAACAACGTTGGAAACAAGTGTTTCGGAGCAGTTAGGCTCCAATGTAGAAGCTAATGAAGAGTCCGTGCAACCACAACCCGAAGACTCGGAACCGTGGTTTTTACGGGTACGGCGACGCTTATTGCAGTGTTTGCAAACATGCACACGGCTTCTTTTTAAGTGACGAGCTGAAGATGACCCATCGGTATCCATGCCCGACTCATTGGATAGTATGGTAACAAAATTGCCTGCCGGGGGCACAAAGGCCCCCGGGTCAGGCGGTTCGTTCATTTCCCGCTAAATTAAAATAAAAAAACTTACCACTACCGAAGAAAATACACAAAACTAATATTAAAACTTTATATAAAATAGAAAAGAACACTAAAACTACGACTACTGATCCTATATTACAAGTTTTTTCAATTTAAACAATTTTCTCAAAAAAGGACGCGTCCGCCAAGTTCGAAGTTTCCCGCGCTTTCATTTTCAAATTGATGTGGCTCCGGAAAACATACAGCATTACGAAGAAGTGTTTATTTAGCCATAGCGCGGTTAATAGTACGGATATTTTAGTTTAACTTTAGAATTCCAGATGGCGTAACTATCACCAACGTTGTATTTATTCTGTGCCAGCTAGGACGCGGGAACCGCTGTCACTTTCCAAATTCTTGCAGTTGTGTACTTTCGCCGCGTGGGGTAAATCCAAATATATTCGGTTAACCTTTTTAAAAAAAAAAAAAAAAAAAAAAACTGCTTCTCGCAGTGTTAGACAATATAATAGCGTATTTATTATTGATTGTATTTTCAATCCTAAAACATTAAAAAATAGGTAGGCTTTTTCGTAATGAATCCCGCGCCGAGTGACGAACCCGATGACGCCACCGCCCCGGAGCCAAACCGTCGATCGTTCCGAACCAGTGAACGAATTATTTTCGTTCACTGTTTCGAACTAGCTGACATCCGAGAGGGATCAAGGGCAAGACAAGGAGGACCCCTCGTGCGTTAGCAGTTCATCGGACAGCGAAACCGAACGAAAGGCAACTCCAGGCATGAAACAATAGCTAGATTCACAGGCAACGGTCGATATAATAACTGTGTTGTCTGAACTAAGGAAAAGCTTTCTTGGCCTCGGAGGAACCGCTGAGGCCATGAAGCTTTTCCATTTTTTCTTTTAGTGTAACGGAGGAAATCATGGCTGCAACTACCAACGCCTTGTTACATAGTTTACTATTGTAAATCGGTTTGGAGGGTATCATTGATTGGGCTCACAATAACCATGCCGAGTTGAAATCCAATAACCTTTTGGAACGAAGTTCCTAATCGCACACTTCGCGAATGAGAGCTAGACGAAAAAAAAAATGTAACCTTTTTGCCGTCACATCTTTCTTGCTATAGAATATGTTTGTGTTACCAAAGGCCTTTGTATTTGTAATTATGTATAGAACGAACGAAAAACGTTACAACCCACATTGAGTCCTACAACACCTCTCGTTTTAAATAAAATTTCGGAAAAAAACGTTTTTAGTCGTCGTCTGAATAAAACTTACAAGTAATTTGCGGTAAGAGGGCCGAATGTATTGAAACTAGACTTAAAATAATTATTCGCGAAACTCCAAATAAAGGTAAAATACCTAGTACACTTAGTAATATACCTCCTAGTGAAGTTTTTATTTCTCAAGGCGAAACTTGTCTCACTTATCCATCCAGTCCCTCGGAAAGCCCCATTTCTGGTAATCACCACCACAAGCACCAAAACTGAGGACCAACTCAAAACATTATGCCTTCCTGACACATTTAGGGGTGGTTGTTTAACTTTGTTCGAACAACTGCTTGGCAAGCCCTTGGTGCAAACAAATTCATAATTTCAGCAATTTCGGTATGTCGGTTGTGTTCCATACGCAAAAAAAAGGTCGCAATATGCAACCCCACTAGAATATAATACACGCAATATCGAAGTGGGGTGCTGCGCCTGATGTTATGCGGACTACTGGGCTTGCGCTATCTTTTTCTGCGGGTGAATTCGCGTGCCCCGTGTGGAATCGTTCCGCCCATGCAAAGTTAGTAGATACAGCTTTGAATAAAACGTGCTCATCACTGGTTGCCTAAACCCAACCCCGGAGCACATGCCTTACTCTCACTAGCAGTTCGCAGAGCCGTGGCAAGTTCTAGCGAAAGATCCAAAATGGTCTCCGACACACGAAATCCTTTGCACGACAATATCCTTGTGCCAAAAACCGGCTGAAAAGCCGAAACAGGGTTTTAAAGTGTGTCGCCTCATTCACATCACAACGTTCTAAAGAAAGACTGAAGCTGTGGTGAGACAGTGCTTCCTTACCTAAACCTTTCGTTCCACCCGCTGAAGATCTTCCACCTGGACATGTAAGTCTTTAAACAGACTCCGGACCCAGGTTGGCCGAAGCAAGGAAAAGCTGTTCAGGTGGAGATTTATAAACGACTCAGCCTTGTAGTGTAAATGTGGTACTGTCCCACAAACGATGGGACACTTGGTATCATGTCCTGCAAGTCCTGTCAGCTGCAAGTAACAGGAACTGATGGACGCTAGTGATGACACCAAACACGTAGCCTAAGAAACTGGGCATTTTCACCTATTTTCTCATGCCTCGGTCCCAGATTTTTTCCAACCTGGCGACTAGATGATAAAAGTAGATAGATCCCAGACTTAATTTCACCTACCGGCAGCAAAATCTCACCTTTTTTAAGAATCAGTTTCAAGGACCAGTTATAGGAGAAGACATGATTACCGTTTGGTCTGGCTTCAGCGCCGCACCTATTCTCCTCTGTAACATGCTGGGTCGCGGAGACCTTGCTTGCGAAAGGACGTCGTGCTAGCTACTTACGACGACTTCCTTTTGGTCAACCAAGTTATGTCTTCAGACTGCGGAAGCCGTGAGGCACTTGGAACGTCTGGGCTGGCAAATGAACCGGAAAGACCGTTCAAAAATATAAAAAAGGCTGGCATCAGCGCCACACCTATTTTCAAAACCAATCCAAATTATGTCTGCAGGCTGCGGAAGCCGTGAGGCACTTGGAACACTTGGGCTGGCAAATTAATCGACATGAAATGCTTAACCATTCGGGCTGGCTTCAGCGCCGCACCTGTTTCTCACCGTAACATACTGGGTCGCGGACACGCGCGTGCTTGTTTACCAAGACGACTTCCTTATGGTCAATCAAGACCAATCCAAGTTATGTTTTCAGGCTGCGGAAGCCGTGAGGCACTTAGAGCACCTGGGTTGGCAAATCAATCGCCAAAAATCTGTCTCGGTACCAAATCAAGATTTGTAATAACTTGGTTAATACACATGTTATTATACCATTAAAAAGGAAACAATACATTAACTAAACATTAGACCGGTCGTTGTTGAAAAGTCACATAAACCTCTGAAAACTGCAGTCTGCTGGGTGCGGGTCAGTTAAATTTCGTCAACTTTGTTGTTCCCTGAGGAAGACGACACTGTCGCAAAATGCATATTATCCTGCGCCACTTCAACAAGACACTATCACGTCAAAAACCAGCTGCTGTCTCAAGTTCTGTATCAAGAGATAATGTGGTGGCGCTCACAAGTCACACATTCTCTAATACACAAAAAGCTTGCTACCCATTTTCTTGCGACGGACCAGTTCAACATAACCCTACCAACCCATTATCTACCAGGAAGATACAGTATAATAAAGCAAGGGCTATCACGAGGAAAATAACCCCCAGAATAGCAACTTCTATCTCTCTCTTCTATATCTCTTCTATCTGGTCTTCCAGTGTTGGGGGCTTCCAGAACTGGGACTGGCTTGCGACACAAGAAACCGCGGTAGTAGGAAACTAAGTGTCTCGCGCTTTCTGTTGAGATGGTGCTTCACTCTCAAGTAAACCTAAAATATCCCCAACCTGCTAACATAGCAATATGTTTAATGATTGTATCTGTTAACGAGAATTGTTCTATAGTACTATCTATTATACACAAAGCAGTCTCTTTTGTGCCCTTATTTGGAACAACCAACTTTTTCTAAGTTTTGCCTTTAGAGAATACCCAAACCAAAACAAGCACGGCCATCGTTCACATATCGTACTAAATTCGCTTACCGTTTTGTTGCTGGCATCAGCACGCTTAGCATGGCGTTTTCTGTTTCTACTCTACTGTAGAATAGAAATCGCTTTCTACGCTCCTCGGAATCTCTTTTTCACGAGCACGAGGACACAATTAGACTCAGGTTGCTTTATAGACAGTGATTTTCCATAGCAACGGGTTAGTTGCTAGTGATGTGTATAACTACCCATTTTTACCGTACAATTGCGTTTCGTTTCTGTGTAGACAGTAGAAAACTTTCTACTGTCTACACAGAAACGCCATTTTTGTCTACTCTTCCGTCGACAATACGCTTCTCTAGGGCGCTCGTGCTAAGCCTGCTGGAAGCAAGGTTAACGACTTCATGGATGACGGCGATAATATCTTGAATAAAATGAGCCTACTAAGAGGCCGAAAATGTTCAGCAGATATTTTATCGTTATTAACTAACCCTACTATGAGTCTTCGCACGAAACAAAGATTTTTAATTTAAAAAAAAATACGGTCTGATTTTGCAATAGTCAAATATTGTTGTTTGACAGCTTTTGAACAGAACTTATGTCATACTATCTTTTGCCCACGGATTCGCCCGCGTAGAGGTCGGAAATTGTCCAACGGGAACTTACTACCGGGATAAAAGTATCCTAAAGTGTTATTCCAGGTCATAAACTATCTGTGTGCCAAATTAAATTCCAATCCGTTCAGTAATTATTGCGTGTAAGAGTAACAAACATCCATCCATCCTCACAGACTTTTGCGTTTATAATATTAGTAGGAAGTAGGATAGTAGGATTCGATATTCATGAGCTACTAACCTCAACCTTTAAATATGAACTTTATACTTTCCCGAATTTAATTATTTAATATTAATTTAGACTTCGGGATACCCCAGCAGTACGAAAATGATCTTCATCCCAAAATTGGATCTTCCACCTCATGAGAGTTAGTTAAATTTTATCCTTAAATATTTAATTATTTGATATACATCAAACTGATACATCAAATTATGATTATAAAAACTACAAATAGTTCCGGCTGAAACACATGCAAACAAAAACCGTCGTTACTGAAATTTCACCAGATCTTAGTTATAGTAAACCTTTGAACAGATAAAGGTAAAATTCACTGAAGACTTAATTTATTTGTAAAAAAAACCTCTTCATAAAAAGGACGATCGAAATGTTTTTGTGACGTGGTGACCTTATGTATGTAGGCAAGTATGGAATATGGAATTACTGGGTTGATCCCGTTTTTAAGTTGATTATATCTAATCACTGGCTCACTAGCACCAAGCCCCTCCTGCAGGTCCACTTCACTTTTAACCTTTTCCCGCCATTCGCCATTTCGCAACTCCACGTCAATGCGCGTATTTTGCGTAAAGGGTGGGAAAATCGAGGATTTGATCAGCCCCAGGTACTCAAAGAAGGCCAGCAACGACATGGTGTTGCTGACAATCTGCTGTAACTAACTGTACGTAGCTGTTGTTTAGCTAGTCTGAAAACCTGTTTTGTGCTTACTTATCTAGCCTGCACTCACCTTGGTCCACCCCCTACGACCTACAACTCGTAAGTCGCAGCCGTTACCACTGGGCCACCACTGCTCCTGTAGCGTATACAGTCGATCGTAATCATGGATGAAAGGTGAGGCCTGGGCAATAATAATAACGCAAAAAAAACCGTCATCTAGTAATATCAACACTTTCATTATTATCAGTGCAAATGTAGTAGTTTCTATTCCAATTTCAAATAATAATATTCGTTTTCGTCCAGTCCAATTAAGTTAATAATATGTTAATGAATGTATTAAAGATTCAATAGGCTCTCCCCCTATTACATGGGACTTAAGCATAACTGGCGAAATGTGGGTGTACTATCTGCCTAACCCTTCTGGGATTACAGGCGTGATGTTATGTTGTGTTATGTAAAGATTTAACTTATAAAACAATGGTTTTAAGCTGCGGTAAGTAAATAATAGGACTTTAAAATCAAATAGTAGGTGTAGATCATAGTGTAATAAAACTGGTTGACGAAATACGAATAGTTTACTGAGTCGCGCCTAGAGGCACAAACCTACCAATATTAAAGATAGCAGATAGTAGCAACACAAACTTAATATTTTTGAAATGCTGATACAAATAAACTTACTTTAAAAACAGCATGAAGAAAGTATACAGATCGTTTACCCCATACAAATTGCCAACCGAGGCGACTGCAAGCTTCAAGTACATTAAATATGCAAAAATGTTATTCATCTAAATGTATATAGAGTCGCATTTAAATGACTCATTTAGCTCCCACGAAAAGCAGAGGAAAAAATCTGTCAACGCCCTACAGAGCCCCGCATTTAGAGGTAAAGATTGTTAGTGCCTGGGGGCGCCCAATCCCAGACAACACGCTTGCGACTAGGCCCCCCCTAGCCATACAGCTCTCGGCAGGGCAACCTTACCTTGGGTGTGTGTGTTGTTCTTACCACACCGAAGAAAACAATAAAGTCCTCCAAGCATTTCCCTTAGTCGCACTCCCGTCGTGTCGTTTCCCATAGTCGTGTATGACCAGATGTATAAACGTAAAAGAGGCAAAAGAAGTATGTAAGGATCGTAGCAGGTTGCGTTCTATGGTTTCTGCCTACCCCCATGGGGAGAAGGCGTGAGTTTATGTTAAGTATGTATATTGAGTGAATCAAGCAAATAAGCTAAACATAACAATAATCTAAGCTAATTAAAGTCGCTTTAGTAAACTGCGCAACGGTTTTTTTTTTAGCTTGACCGTAAATTTCCTATCGCTAAGACACAGGCCTCCACTCCTCTCGGTGAGAGGCCATAATTCACCACGCGGCAAACCGTACAAAGCGGGCGGGTCACTAGTAACAATAATAAGTCTTTATTCAGAACCATATTGAGGATACAAAATTGTTTACAGAAAGTAGCAGAGCAGAGGTGCATATTTCGCCATTTAAACTCACATAATTATGGCTATTGTCATCAACTATGTATTACTAAGTAATCCTCCTGTTGGGAAAACCAAAGAACACGTTGAGAATTTGAGTTGTCAGTAGCCCCCACTAAAACAGAACTAGTCATATTTACGAGTACCTAAAACAGAACCCTAGGCCCACCAAAACTATTCAACACAGAACTTATGTTGTCCAAGTATCTCGCGGTCATCTTGAACAGCAAGTTAAACTCGAGCATTCACTTAGACAACAACTAACAGGGACTGCATCACTTTCTGACATTAAAAAGGAAATTATAGTGAAGAAGTGTGCCTATCTCACAGAATTGTACAATGACTGTAAAGCGGAGTAATGTGTCCATTAATCACATGGCAGCGTGGTCTGGTGGCCGGCCGAGCCAGTTACAGCCTCAAACTAACTACAACTTCTTGCTTGTCTGATTATGGGTTTCAGTGTTGGCAAAAACTTAGTTTTATTGACAACTAACGCATTTAGTTTCAACTTAAGATTGACGATTGAATTAGTTATATTAGTCGTGTAAAAAATTAAATTAATCGATTGAATTAGTTTTTGTTTTCAATTTTGATTAATATTTTTATTGAAGTTGTTGCGTTGTTTTAAACAAGTTGTTTATTCTTTTAGTCATACATAGTGTGCAAACATGCACGTAAATAAGTATTTAATCAATCTTGTACTTTCTCTGTGTTGGTGGAACCGTACTTTTTTTCTGTCAATAAGTGCAGAACCAAATAATACTGTCCGACCTAGCGTTTTTTCCTATAGGTCCCATGCTGCGCCGTCACGCGTTAGGTCACTAAACAAGCGAGAACAGCCCCACAGTATTTTTATTATTGCTTCAGCTTCTGGTATGCCACAGGCATTTAATTCCCACCATGTAAATCAGGCTTATGAAGTCGCCTGTCCTGCTACGTAGGATGTTAGATGTTCGGTTCATTTTTTAGCCAGCTACGTATTCGTAGACTGCCGCCCAGGCGACCCCTTTACACTTCTTTCCTCGTGTATCACAGTGCCAAATATGTTAGGTTCGCGCTACAGCTGTTTACGAGATCAGGAACACGACTCACTAACAACTTTATTGAGCTGTGTTGGTGTGTCCGCCGGGCGATGTGCACGTGTACTGGTCGCTGTGGCATTTCAGCGTCAGCCGGTGCGCCTCCTCGCCTTCTTCACCCGACCACGCTGTAAGCAATACGCTCACAATTAGATCATTATTGTGTATGAGAAAATCCGAAGAATACTTTGATTAAAAACCATAATAATATACATGCAATCATTCTAATTTTTTGTCAGATTATTCTACATAGCAGTGTTTTTTTTGTCCAATCAATAGGTAATTGCTTCATTTTTTGCAATAAATACTGCATTGGGTCAACGCGCTTCTCTTGCCCTCCCGACCCTTGCACGAGCCAGCCCGCGCCGCTGAGCCTGTAGCTTTAAATTCGTCCCTAAATCCCTCAAATCCTGATCCAGCTAGTCCCAGCGACGCCCTAAGCCGAGGTTCGTACCCCACAGGGGGTACCCTTAGCGTGTAGTCGCTTAGTTCTTAGTTAGTATTTAAGTTTAAGTCCTGGCTGGAGGCCTTAATTTATTAGGGCAACCACAGGCAAGTCCGTTTAAGCAGACGACAACCTCATAGGTTGACCTGCAAGATGCCATTCACAAAAAAAAACGCGCTTCTCTTTTTATTGTATAAGCAGTCTGACAGTGCCCGCGATTTAGCTCTTGTCAGCCTCCAAACTTAGATCTAATAGAAAATATTCGTAAAAACTGGGTCGCTAGTTAGTTTATCTAAGATAATCAAAAGAATCCTTTGACGTTGCGAAAAGCGATCAAATAATATAGCTCAGCACATCTCATCGTAAAAATAGTAATTCGCTAGAGAAATATTTAAATTAAGGTATATTTTTGTGTCTGTGTAAGTGTGTGCCCTGAGTTCTTTTAAACTAACCAATGGATCTTGATGCGGTAGAAACCATAATCTAAATAATTAAGGCCGAAAGGTTTAAGTGAATAATACATTAATGCACCCGTGCCAAGTCTGGGTCGCTAGTTTCTAGGACTAAATAATATTATTGTTTAGAAGGGAATATCGTTTGACGTTGGCCAAATTGGTCAAATAAATACAAGTTTTCGTCTACATAAAAAATAACTGGTGGTTCGAAAGTGGATCGAAAGGACAAGGAGATCAATTCATCATTATTTTTGCAAGGGCCTTTTGTTTTTGTTTTGATTGTTTGTTTTGTTTTCATTTGCCGGTGTCACAACACAGAGCAATGCAGGGGGGGGGGAGGACAGTTATAACAAGCACAACTTCAGTTAAGAAAGAGTCGCCATCTACTTTTCTTAACAGAGAAAATAATAGTTTCATAATTATCGATAGATGTCTCTGTAATCCAAACTTTAATCAAATAAGAAACTCAAATCATCACTCATCCCTATTTTAGACAGTAATTATAAAAAAATTCATCAAAATGTCAATTTTTTTTTTATTTCATACCTGTGCTTTATCGATTATGTCACGGAAATCTTTTTGTGTGATATATTCTGCCAACAACACACATTTTAATAATTACATTTTAGTAATTTGCGTCCGCGCTAATTTGAATTTGTCCATTTTGTGTTTAAGTTTTGTGTTTTTTTTTTGTGTCCAGACTGGGTTGGGTTTCTCCTACGTTCTGTTATTGGATTACTACCCGGAAACTAACATTTTTCAGGCACTACTATGTGGCTAGCAATTTCACAAAAAATCGGAAACACCGTAGCTATAATTATTTGTATTCTTCGTTCGCGTCAAGGTTGAACAAAGAAATCCAAGATACTGCTTCTCTTTTTGCAAGAAGAATAATTACTAAGATCGATATAATATTAGGAATAAAGAAAAAACGTCACTAATACCACAGTGAATACGGTAAGTCGCACGCCTCAGCTGAGGCCGAGGTTTGTTAAAAGTTTTTTTGTTTGTTTGTAGGCAGAATGGAATTTGTTGGCAATAAAAAACATGATTGCTTTAAAAAATGGAGAAAATCGCACTAGACGGGCTTTCTGGTTACAAACCTAAGTTACGTATTTTACAATTAACCACAAGAAGTTGCTTAAGAAATCTCTGATTTCGCCTGATTAACAACTTGATTTTGAGATAAACAAACACGTTGTTGTCACGTCCTGTGCTTAATTTTAACATCAATGTCAAAAACCATAACTTCGCAACAGCAAGGCATTATAGGCATAATACACGAGAAACAATATCAGCATTTGAAAAAACAGCGCATGCATTTTTTTAAAAATCGGTAGAAGTATTGTTATTGCGCGTGGCCAAAATCGGAACAAATTTCGCAATCTTTTTTTATCAATACAATATCTGTGACCATTTCACAAATGTTTACCAACAAGGCGAAAATAGATCCTTGTAGCACAATAGGTGTGTGGACTTGGAAGCTGAGCACATTGGTGGAATGCAAGCACATTGAACATTTGCAACAGAACTGAGATAATTCCACAATGTGTACTTAGGTGGTGAACTTACGATCATTTTGGACCCTGTTCAGCACAGCAAATAAATGCAATCGTGCGCAAATATCTACAGTTCGAATGATACATCTTTAAAACTCGCTGTAGAAAAGAAACTCTGATTGGATGATCGCATGCCAGCCGTAAGTCGTATACATAACTATGGTATTAACAGTTACTTACATAACACTAGTGCCAAGCACGCACAGTCGCTAGCCTTTCAACGATGTTCTACATTAAATCATTAGAAGTCATCTTTTTATTTCTACACAGCAGTTGTGTGACTGACAAAGCCACACGAGGCTCAGCATATAATTCGCTCCCACATTTTACTATCTCGACTGCCGCGAGTTTTATTTCCGTATTGCATCTTGTAGTCTTGTGCCTGCTAGGTCATTTTTAAGATCGCTCCGTACTAGTTCATTTCGGACATTGAACTAGTTCATTCTATTAGTTCTAATAGCTCTATTCGGTCTTCGCTCTCGGTGGTCAGCATCTGATCTCATTCTTGCAGATTCGGATGTCGGGTTCGGTTAGCATCGTCATTCGTCGGCTATTCTCTCTCGTTCTCATTCACAGACATCGAACGTATCTGTCAAACAATCAGTGACTGTTTATCATTTCTCGTTCTCGTTCGCACAAACGATCGCCCGGTTTACGATGTCCGAGATCGGAAAGACCTAATAGACCGATTACGAGTCAGCGTTCGGAAACGTTTCTTTTAGTACAGTGTGAAGATACGTTTCCTATTCATTCATCGTTCATGAACTACACAAGACTAGCATCTTGCATGTTAACCAAGTAGGTTGCCGGGCTCTCCTGTGATGCCTTAATAAGTTAAGGCCTCCACTACCCCCTCCTGTGGGATACGGAACTCAGCTTCGGGAGTAACTGGCTCGAGCAAGGATCGGGGCAGAGTTGGACGGGGACAGCGCGGCGGGCCTCGGCGGCGAAGACGGATGGAGGGCGATCTGTGTTTGTAGAAGTAATTAATGCTCTTCTGGAGCAGGATTATATCGTCATCGATAGTGACGAGAGTATGCCTTGGTCGGCGAATCTTACTGATGCGGGAGGGAGAGTATCAGGCGGCCGACACAATCAGTTTCATGAACTGTCACATAGTGGGCGTTCTGAGAAATACATGACCCTTTCGCTAAAATCATCTGCAAAAAAATCATCCTGCATCCTATGCTTTGGTGTGGTTTAACGAGTCTTGACGTTTAGTATAATATTAATTTTGTAATAGGTATGGTGTTCGACATTGATATTATAGAGGCCTACAAGTAGATTTTTTAATTTTAGCTCACAATATACAAAATTCATAAAGTAGTTTGCAAACTGCCAACTAACGTATTTTATTGTCACTGTCTTTATATTTTAAACCATAAATTACTTTTTACTCTGAACGCTTTTAACGTGCACGTCTTTCGACACAGCTCTCATCATAGAAGAGTTAGTCTTGTGTAGTTCATGAACGATGAACGAATAGGAAACGTATCTTCGCACTGTACTAAAAGAAACGTTTCCGAACGCTGACTCGTAATCGGTCTATTAGGTCTAATAGGCCTTTTCGATCTCGGACATCGTAAACCGCGCGATCGTATGTGCGAACGAGAACGAGAAATGATAAACAGTCACTGATTGTTTGACAGATACGTTCGATGTCTGTGAATGAGAACGAGAGAGAATAGCCGACGAATGACGATGCTAACCGAACCCGACCGACCGAATCTGCAAGAATGAGATCAGATGCTGACCACCGAGAGCGAAGACCGAATAGAGCTATTAGAACTAATAGAATGAACTAGTTCACTGTCCGAAATGAACTAGTACGGAGCGATCTTAAAAATGACCGAGCAGGCACAAGACTAAGAAGAGTGTCTATGGAGATTCTTCTCCGAGCTTCATGATTCTAACTGACAGACTCCCTGACAATTCAAAAGTGCCTGTAAATAGTTCATAAATTCTTTGACTTTGGCTATTGAAAGTATTACCAGAGCTGTGCTGTCCGACGGCCTGCGTCCAGCTCCACTCGGTGTCTCTGAGCGCGCGGCGCGACACGCAGTCCAACCAGTCCAACCTCATGGTGCTATCCGTGCACCGCCGAGCTGCTTACGATCGTGTCCTGCAATTTATTAATGTTACGAATCAGTTAGGCCTTGGTGCCATCATCATCTTTATCATTTCAGTTGAAAGAAGTCAACTGCTGGACATAGGTGACTTGTGCTTGTCACATCCAGCCGATCCTTGCGGCCTTCACAAGGTCATTCGTCCACCTTGTGGGCTTTCCATGCTACGTCTTTGGTATGCAGGTGCCAGTCCACAACATTTTGGCTCCATGGGCCATCTGTTCTGCGAGCATTGAGCCCTGCCTGGTGCCAGTTAAGTTTGGAATTCTTCATTTCTGTTTCGCTCCACTACCCTTTGGGTGACTTAAACCATTTTAATAAGGCCAATTGTGAGTGACCACGTTTCAGTGTCATAGGTCATCACTAGCAACAGTCTCTGGACAAAGACTTGGCCTTGGTGTGCCAAGAGGAAATTAGGGCCCAGTCACCAATTTCCTCTGTGCATTAGCACTGCTAGGATTGTGTTGAAAGAGGTTCATTTTGGTGGCTCCACCCACACTGGGTTGGTGGACCCATATGAACCAATAAATTCCGTTTATCCAACTAGGCCTAAGGTGGATTCTTGGATATAATCTGTTGATTATTTTAATAAAACCTTATTTTTAATCTAAGTGTAACAACATGGACTGACTTGATTCAACCCTTGCATGAAATAAATGTAACATTTGAAAAACATTACCTGTAAAGTTGGTTTCAACCCTGGCTCCACACTCATGCAGCTTGGGCATCCATCCTCCGTTTTCACACTGTAACATGTTGTCTCCTGAACAGCAATACAGAACCATGGGGGAAACGTGTGTCTTTCTACAAAATGTTATTTAATTTAAAGTCCTTAATAACACTTCAAGATAATATTACATAAGATCAATTAATATCTTATTAATATTTTAATAATCTGACTTCCTGTGGGTGTGACGGAGAGCGCACCCTGCCACTGTGTCGACTGACGTATGATAGTATGATGTAGTATGAAGCTATGTGTTCACACTTCACAGAATTTCGCAACTGCATATAATTTGCTAAATGCTAAATGAGCATTCACATGCTTACAATGAAGGCGAATGCTAATTAATGCATCACTAGTAAGCATATCTTTCCTGGTATCCCAAACATAATTCAGCACAGCAGTTGGGACAGCCTGGAGCCTGGCAGACTCTTACTCTGATGAGTATGAGTCTGCCAAGCTCCGGGCTGTCCGGCTCAGTGCACTTTCGCTAAGGAAAACAGTTGCTTGTTGTGACAGTTGTTCATAAATGTGCAATCTCCAGACCCTCAGAGTACTTTATATCTATTAATATATGAAGACACTTCACAGGGGCAGCCCAGGGCCCAAAAAGCCCTGACCTGAACAGTGAATAGAGCTTTTCATACCTGGAGTGCTAGAGCAAAGCGGACTCAGATGCCATCAATACATTTAATCTTGCCTGTTCACTTTGTCTGCTGAAGTAATTTATCTCCGCTATTAACTTTTAGCTAGTATGATGACATACCTCAGAAATTTTGGAAAAATCTCATCGAAATGTTGTGATATCCAAACTGTACATCCGGCACAGAACACTTAGAACCATCTAATAACAGTAAATCATCATCTTTCAGCTTCGTTCCAGTTATCTGCTGCTGAGTGCGTCTATATAATGTACTCTGTGCTGCTGAGCTATATAATAAAAGTACTCTGTGCTTTAGTTGGATTTGATTGATGTGTGACGTAAGTGACGTTTGTTTTATTTTTATAAATACATGTCGCTCGTGTTGTGTTAAGATCGGGTCTTTTGCCAAGGTTTGTCGAGCCAGAATAGATTGAATACTAGTCTTTTAAGCAACTCAACCGACTATGAAAAAAGGGTTCTTTAACCCAAGAGTAGCAGAATAATATTGATAATCGTAATATTGCATTTGGTATCATAAATTGTTACTTGTATTTCATTTTCAAACAAGTAATTAACAACTAGGGTGGATTTCACCAAAGAATCTGAACGCGATCAGCACATAAACTAGGTTTAAGGGCTGTTGAATTTAATTACCTAATAATTTTTAATTTTAACATTCTTGAACGCGTTTTAGATGTTTAATAGGTAAATACATTTTTGAGTAGGTACTCTTCTAGTTTTATAACTGAATTTCAATTGCTTCCACGATTTTACAAATCCACGGAACAGTCCAGAGCTTTGCATAATTTGGTGATAGGCTTTTTGTTCGATTAAAACAACGTGCCTCGTTCAGACTACTTCTTCTACTTCTGACTTCTGTTCTAGTAGGTAGTGAACAGATTGTAAAAACCAGAAATATCTGCATTGTGCTACATGGACTCGCTAACTAAGGATTCCGTACCCGCACAATTATTACAGTTCTCAAGATATTTATCATTTGTTTGTTTTCTAGACAATAAAATAATGCACTATAGTCAGATCGAGTTAGACCCTTGTGTGGGGTAGGTAACCCTTGGGTTTTAGTTCAGGTGGTATTGTGTTGAGTTGACAAAACCAGTCGATGGAGCAATATCCTGGAAATAAAAATAAGTTCAATAATTCAATTCATAATAAGAGTTATTAGTGATTGTATAGTGGGGTAGGCATCTCTCTTATATCTATGGGTAGGCATTAGTAATTCTTATCACCATTTTGAGGTTGTTAGGGGTTACCGATAATATCGCGAACTTCCCTGGCAATGTTATGGTCCCACTGCTGTAGAAGCGTGTTGAATTTAGTCTGATCCGTCTCTGTTCCTGATAGCACGAACTGCACCCAGTGGCTTACTTTAAGATTCAGCGCAGCGCACTGGGCCTGTAAGGTTTTACGCCCATCAATTAAAATAAAAAATAAAAACATTTAATAAAAAAATTAATGAAATCCAGCAATGTGTTGATGAAGGCTGAGAATGATTATAATGAATGAAAAGAACTAAAAAGGTCATTCAAATAAATAGCAAACTTAGTTAATTTTTTGTTTTTTTCCCGATGTATAAATTTGATAACAAATTCTATTTGGTAAAGTCAGCTTCTACAGGTTCATATGGAAGTTCAACCTATTCCTTAAAAGGGGTTGTACTTGAGGTCAGCAAATTAAGTCCTGTAAACCATTTATTTCTGAGATTATGTATGTTTTGGGAAAGCATTTTTTTTATGGTCACAATTTTTCAGCTTTCAGAAAAGTATCAATCATAACGTTTTACTTTCAGTTAAAAAATGTTGTTTGTTACTTATAACCTCTTGTAAAACCCCTTTTTAGGAATAGGTCGAATTTTCCTGTCACCCTGTGTATGAAGAATAGCTGAACCGCTGAAACTTTCTTTTAAACATTGTTTGTTGTTATTATTCTATGTACGGGAAACGATCGTTCCGCATTGCAATTTGTCACCGTCGTCAGTGCACAGAAATATGCTTAATGCTATTTCTACCTTCAAATCCTTTTGTTTATTTTAATGAGACGTCAATAAATGTTTTAAAAGAACCAATTCTTCTTGTATACTTTTTTGAGTTTTGGCATTCACTCTAACTTCTGCTTTATACAATACTATCCAATTTCCATAAACATGCAAAACGGGGTAGACCCGCGTCATACGAAGTTTTGCGCATCCTCTCGCCCCACAATTTATTGGTGGGAAGAAGGTATTAAAACCCTGAAAAGGTCACGTCCTTGTAACAATACTTCTCTCCGCGACACTCATTTTGTGGGACAGTACCACATTTACACTACAAGGCTGAGTCGTTTATAAATCTCCACCTGAACAGCTTTTCCTTGTTTCGGCCAACCTGGGTCCGGAGTCTGTTTAAAGACTTACATGTCCAGGTGGAAGATCTTCAGCGGGTGGAACGAAAGGTTTAGGTAAGGAAGCACTGTCTCACCACAGCTTCAGTCTTTCTTTAGAACGTTGTGATGTGAATGAGGCGACACACTTTAAAACCCTGTTTCGGCTTTTCAGCCGGTTTTTGGCACAAGGATATTGTCGTGCAAAGGATTTCGTGTGTCGGAGACCATTTTGGATCTTTCGCTAGAACTTGCCACGGCTCTGCGAACTGCTAGTGAGAGTAAGGCATGTGCTCCGGGGTTGGACTGTAATAAAATCGGGTGCTTTTTAATATAAGCAAAACTAGAATTATCGAGACGTCCTCCTACTCACATTATATTTTTATCGTCCAAAAAAACATTGAACTTAAGAAGGGCGCTTTTTTGAGATAAACTCTTTTTATGTAAAAGTAATTGGTACTCGGGAAATTACTGAATCTGACATTTAACAATGATAACGGTGAGTGCATCTCGTATTTCATCATTTGACAAATAATTGGTTACTGGATAACGTTTTCTACACGACTTAACAAATCGCAATATGTAAGCAACAGAACGTACAAGCCGTGAGTAGTTAGAATAACGACTAAAATCAATCAAAACTTCAGTTTTAGAATCGTTGATAACAGTGTGTAACACAACATTGGTTCGAATCTCTGGTAGCGACTGTAGTCCTGGACTCGAAACTTGAGAAGGCCATTCAGACGGGTCTAGTCCTAAAAACTCTGGTCCATGCCACCACAGATCTGAACCCCGCAGAACGCTAATATCCACACCACGAGATATTAGGTCTGCTGGATTTTGAGCCGTTGGGACATGCCACCAAGTGCAGTTACCCGCCTTATCCAATACTTCAGCAACGCGGTTGCGTACAAACGGCTGAAGTTTGGTAGGCATCGTCTGTAACCATCCCGACACGATGGTCGAATCAGTCCAATAATAAACCCGACTGATCTTCACTCGACGTGAGCTCATCACCTTCTCATAAAGACGAGAACCAACTACCGCACCACACAACTCCAGTCGCGGGATTGTTGTAGGCTTGATGGGAGCCACTCGACTCTTGGCTATTAACAAACGAGTCATATACTCACCCTTACCAGTAATACTGCGAATGTAGGCGCAAGCACCGTATGCGGACTCAGACGCATCTGTGAAAATATGGAGTTCTAGCTCCATATATAAATTATAATTCACGGAATGCGAATATGATTTAAAAGAGGCAAAGACTTAATTATAATCTCCCATTGTTTACGAATCTCATTGGGTAATGGTTGATCCCATGATAATTTGTTTAACCACATTTTCTGCAACAGTATCTTCATAGTGATGACAATAGGACCCAGCAGGCCTAAGGGGTCGAATATGCGCGCAATCACGGACAACAAATCACGCTTTGTGTGCCCCGTCGAACACTTCGTCAGACTTATAGGAAACCCTAGCTCATCAGTGCTGATATACCAACCGAGACCAAGCAATTTGTCAGGCTCATTAGATCCAATGCTTAAGTCAAACGACGCAGGCACAGCATCGGACACTAATTGAGGGTCATTTGACTTCCACTTTCTTAATGGCATACATGCCGAAGCAAGCGCCTTGGTGACTTCAGTACGAATGAATTTTGCTTCGTCTAAGTCATTTCCGCCGGTCAGTAGGTCATCGACGTAGAAGTCATGTCTGACGATCTCAGATATTTTAGGGTTCTTACAGTCGAGTCCTATTTGTTTAAGGCATCGTGTCGCACGGAACGGCGCACTGGCAGTACCGTACGTGACGGTGTTTAATTCATAAACATTAATAGGCTCACTAATATTATCACGCCAAACAATTTGTTGCAAATACCTATCCGACGGGTGGACAACTATTTGTCTATACATCTTTTCCACATCTGCAGATAATACATACTTGTGCAATCTAAAGCGAAGAAGTATAGACAATAGATCGTCCTGTACAGTCGGCCCAACCATCTGTAGGTCATTAGAGGACACTCCCGTCGAAGTAGGACAACTTGCGTTGAAAACAACACGGAGTTTGGTCGTGCTACTCGACTCACGTAGAATTCCATGATGCGGGATAAAATAACCAAAACACAAATTAGGTTTATTAAGTTTTGTCATATGACCAAGTGATTCGTATTCTAATAAAAAATCATTATACAGTTTACTACAGTCTGGCTTAACCTTCAATCTACGCTCAAAAGATTGTAAACAATGTGTAGCTCTCTTAAAAGAATTTCCTAGAATTGAAGGATCTTTTTTAAGGGGTATGCGAACACAAAAACGACCATCAGACAATCTTGTCGTATTTTTAACAAAATTATTCTCGCACGACTTCTCTTCTGGCATATAAGAATTAGACGATATCGCATTCACCTCCTCTAATTGCCAAAACTTTGTCAATTCTATCTTAAGTTTTTCCCAGTCACTATCGATATCGGAACCCATTTTAGAATAATTACATTTTACGTCATTTGACAGCAGTGCAATATCATTCTGAGTAACTGGACCGGAAACTATCCAACCTAAACGGGTTTCAAATAATACTGGTTTTCCGGTACCTAACTTTAGCCTTTGTGATCCTAACAACTCCCAAAACAAGTCAGCGCCAATTAAAATATCTACATCAGCTGGGCTATAAAAGGTAGGATCAGCTAAATTAATATTCGAGGGTATGTCGAAATCAGAAATATTTATTTCACGGCACGGTACGTTACTTGTAATGTATGGCAGAACAAAACAATGAAGTTCGAAAACAAAACTATCGTCTAATGACGCAATCTTAACCCGACATATTTTATCTATAAGCGAAGTGACATTGTTGATGCCAAGAATCGACTTATTTACTTGGCTAGTTCTTAAATTAAGTTTTTTGCACAACCGTTATGAATGACGACGTACTACCGCTATCAAGAGCCGCGCGAACGAGATGCACACAACCATTGTGATCCCGCAGTTTGATCAAAGCGGTCGATAACAACACATCGCGCTGCATACGACTATACTGAGATGCAATGTTTGCTGACAGAGCTACGTTATTCGTATCAGTCGTAGCAGATGGTAATGACGACGGTGCAGACAAGTTGTTAATCGAATTACCACTAAGTGTATTCGTAATAGTGCTTTTAGAATCTATGTGAATCAGTGTGTTGTGCCTACGTTTGCATAGTTTGCAACCAGGTTTTTTTACATTTGTTAGCGTAGTGCCCCGTACGAAAACAGTTGAAACATATTTTATAACTAGGTAGTAATTTGAGACGATCGTCATTACTTAATGCGAGAAATTGTGGACAATTATTTAAAGTTTGATCGTTGCTATTACATTTAGGACATGGTGTAGTGGTTAATTCAGTGCTAGAACTATTAGGAGATTGTGTTGCTACCATTGACTTGAGCTTAGGGCTTGATTTACCTATCGTTTGGGAATAATTATTACGTACCAGTTCTAGGGTCTCGATAAGATCAGCTCTATTACGTAAGAATTTCATAAACGCGTCAAAAGCAATCGCGCTGTCTTTGTTCATCCTACCTTTGTACTCCTCCCACTCACGAGTCAACAAGACCTGAACAATGAACGTATTAAAAATATAATGAACATTTTCAAGGAAGACATAGGAGATGTTATGGAAACCAGAACAATGGAACATCAATCTCCAATACTAATGACCCCTTGGACCACCAAGACTGAGAAAGTTCTGGTGAATAAAGACAAAGAGCCATTAGCAATCATGGCGGTATAAAAGACCTGGTCATCGGAGGAGCGGGCAGTGGGATTGGCTTGTGGTCGTCACACAAGCTCGTCCTACGGAATTTTCCATTCCGTTGAGTTTGTTCCGCGCGGACCGTCATTAAAATTTGTAAAATTTTCTGACTACCCGGTTTTTTTTGTACCGACGCGGTCGCGGAGACCATACCCCAGCGATGCCGAAGCCCGGCACGCGCGGCTCGTTGGGCTGCGATGCCGGCTCACCGGAGTCCCGCCCGGCGCTGGATAGGACGTCGTCGATGCCGATCATCGGTGTTGCGTCGTCCTGTGCACCGCCGGCCGGCTCCACAAGGAGTGAAGAAAAAAAGAAGAAGATCAAGAAGAAGAAGGAAGAGGGAAGAGGAGGGGGATCGAGCGCCGCTGCTGCCGCCGGCCCACCGACGTCACTGGCGACTGCGCGCGCTGCGCCTTCGCCGTCGTCGAGCCGACCGCACGCGGTAGTGATCCGTCCCGCCGCGTTCCGCCCGGTGCCCATTCAGGCCCCGGGGCCTGCCGCTAACCCAAGCTGCGCGCCGCACGCGCGCGCCGCGGCACCGCCCGCGCGTGCTCCCGCACCCGCGCCCGCGCGCTGCGCTGCTTATGCCGCCGCGTACGCCGCCGCTTACGCCGCGCGCCCCGCCACGCCGCGCGACTACCCCGCGCGCCCCCGCACACCGCCCGCGCCCCCCCGCGCGCCCCCTGCACGCATCGACGCGCCGCCATGATTCGCGACTCCGCCCGCGCCCGCCGCAGCGACTACTGTGACCGCGCAACCAAATACCAAAACTGCGCCAGCTCCGCGCACCGCCGTGACCGGCGCCCGCTTCTCGCTGGCGGGACCGGCAATGGCTGAGCGAGAGCGGCCAGCTAAAAATCCTGCAACCACCATGACGTCAGCAAGGTCAGTACCAAGCGCCACCCATACGCCCGACTCGCCGGCGCCTCCTCGTGCCTCAGCCTACGACTCGCCCGCGGTTATGTCGCCGTGTTCGTCCATCGGATCGAACATGTCGCTGGCATCCGCGGGCTCGACCGGCGATGGCTGTGCGCGCGGCTATATCGAGTCCCGGCCAGAACCCAGAGGCCAACGACAACGTCGACGCAGGAGCTCAAGCGAGACCGCAGCGGCGGAGGGGAAGCGGCTCTGCCCCGACTCGCCGCGGCCACCGCGCGAAAGCGCGCCGCGGAGTCCGGACCCGCCAGCGTCGCCTACTTTTGCCGACGCGGCGCGCCGCTCACCCCCGCCACCTGCGTCACCATCGCCGCCACCGTCACCGACCGCGGAGGTCAGGCCACCCCCCGCCCCCGCCACCGCTGCCAACACCCCCGATGCAACCCCCGGCGCCTCGACAAGAACGTGGCAACAAAAGCCGGGACAAAAGAAGCCCAGGTACCCGCCGCTGGTAGTTGAGAAGCTGCCAAACTGGGCCGCCCATTTCCGGGCCATCAGGGAGAAACTGGGCCGGCCTCCTAACGCTCGTCCATACGGAGGTGGAGTCCGCTTCACCCCAGACAGCGAGGAGGAGTATAGGCTGGTCCAGCGATACCTGACTGGCCTAGAGAAGGATAGCGGCGTCAGCTGGTTCGCTTACTCGCTGCCAGCAGAGAAGAGCCTGAAGATCGCCATACGGGGACTACCGGCGGACACGGACCCGAAGGAGATAGAGGAGGAGCTCCAAACGCTGGGATACCAGCCGGAGTATGTGCGCCATATCAAGGCTGCACAAGGACGACCCGGTTGCGTATTCCACGCGATCTTAAAAAAGACTCCGGACGTCCGGGCCATTTACGACACCACGACGTTCATGTTAATGCGTGGTGTCAAAATAGAGGCCTGGCGCGGAAAAAGAGGACCTGCCCAGTGCCACCGATGCCAGCTGTTCAGACACAGCTCGCATCAGTGCCACCGCCCGCTCGCTTGCGTGCGCTGTGGAGGGGAGCACGCGGCGAGAGACTGCCCGCGCCCACGGGAAGAGCCGGCCACCTGCGTGAACTGCGGTGGCCCGCACCCGGCGTGTAACATCAGATGTCCGGTGTTCCAGAAGGAGATCCGGAACAAGCGGGCGGGCACCGCCGCCATAACGGCCACGTCACGCCGGCCCAAAGTGACCATTGAGAGGCCACAAGTGATGCCAGAAGAGGCCCAAGGCACGACGCTTATGGCGGCGGCCAACGGGCCCTCAGACAAACCAGCTACCTCCTCTGGGCGGAGGAAAAACAAGAGACGCGGGGGAAAGGGCAAGGGGAAGAAACCCGACCCACCCCAGGCGACCCAAGAAAACCCAATTGCCACCCCTGCCTTCAACGAGGCACAGGTTGTGATAAAGCAGCAAACTACCGCTAGCGCCGCCACGGCGCCGCGGACAACAAAGGAACTACCAAAGAAGGAGTTCCTAAAAGAATCCAGTGGCGGCGCCACCGACGCCAAAACAGCCACCAAAAAATCGGAGTTCACAACCTGTGCCATCAAACTACTGATGGACCTGATAAAGGCCATCAGGCAGGGACAGGATGTCGAGTTGGTCATCCTGGATGGCCTGGCCGCACTACTGTCTATGTACCACGGCTAGGTCACCCAGGGCGGCCCAAAATGGGACGCCGGCGGCCTTCTGGCACAAGGCCGCCCCCCCCCCTCCGCCACCTCCCTCGGGACATGAAGACGGCACTTGAAACCTGGACTGACTTCCAGATAAGCCGCAGCCAAGTTACACGCGACTTATCTGTGACAAAAAGACTCCACAGTCACAACACACACACCCTTTGCGTAACGTGTTCTAGGTTAATATAGGCACGTTACGTAAATACAGACAGACATACATGTCTATACAGGCACCCAAACTCACGCGTGCACGCGCGGCGCGGGCCGCGAGGCGCGCAAACACTGAACGGTGTTACACAATTACAATGCCGTTCACACCCACATTCGGCCCCTTAGCCCGGACAGTAACGGCTAGCTCTGTGATCTGGACGGGCGGGGGCCACTCACCTACTCTGTAGGCGCTTCGAGTCGACATCTCCGTCGCTGGTCGTCGCCGCCGGGCCTCCCCTAGGTAACTAGGGGTCTCACCTGGCGGCGGCAGACCGCCGAGATGTCGTGAAGAAAGCGGCGCTTCACTATAAGCGTCGCGGCGCTCCTACAGAAACAAAATAGCAATCATTCACACGCCCGAAAATCCACTGCCATGAAGCAGACCCAAGGAGAGGCCCGTATTTACGGGTCGCCGTATGGCTTCCGCGGGCAGGGGGTGAAGCCCCGGCACCGCACGCAACGCCCCCTTACGGGGGCGCCGCGATATAGCTCCGAGAGCGGGCAGTGTCTACTGAGCATTCGTCGTGTTAACTCTAAGTCTAAAGTTATAAATTGTGAGATCTAATATTAATATTGTGAATTTTGTAAAAGTAAATCAATAAAATAAAAATATATTTTTTTTAAAACTAAATCCGATTGAGCTATTTTGACTGGCGCCCAACGTGGAGCCCAGATAAAAAGTGATTGTGTTATAAAGTTCAGGAACGTTTGAGGCAAAAACCTCCAAGTTCGCTAAAAACACTTCGCGTGACTTTCAAGTCTTAAAACTGGGTATCCTACCAAATAAATAAGTCAAGATAAAGTGAAGAAATGCTGGTTCTCCGTGTCGTCATCAGCTGCGTTCTGTAAGCACCGAGTAGCATAATCCTATCCAAAATTCCTCTAATTAGATCTCCGATTTTTGTAAATAAATTTAAGACTAGAGTAAGTAGAGACACTGACCCACTTCCTAAAAATAATATGGAGGGTAAACAAGGCTACGTACCACTAAGTGTATCTAGTTCATCACAGGTTCCATTGTCACAGCCACTGATATCACCAGTGCAGTTCACAATTGATCCAAATAAGTTAATTAATTTTGTCCCCACATATAATGGTGACCCATTTACTATTTATAATTAATTTAAATAATGCAAAGCAATGGCTACAAGCTGTAGGAGGAAACACACCTCAAAATATTATGTTATTATTAACCAAATTAGAAGGCAGGGCCGCAGCAATCGTCTCTATGATTAACCATGCTTTTAATTGGGATAACATAGAAGCCACCCTGAAGGTAGAGTGTGCAGATAATAGAGAACTTAATACTTTATTAGTAGAATTATCTAATGTAAAGAAAAAAACGACATATAAAGATTTAATATTTGAATTTAAACAAAAATAATTTTTTATTAAATGTAAGTTAACTGATAAGCACGGAATAGCCCGACAAGATCTTATAGATGAGATCATGGAGCCATATATTAGCACTGCACAAAATACTTTAAGAAATAGTTTACCATACCATGACCAAGTATATGTAAGTAATTGTAATTTTAATTAAACTGTTACAAGGATATTACAATTAGAAGCAGAAGGGAGATTCGAACACATAAAACAAAAGTTTTCCAATTATTTACCTGCTCCTCGTATTATAAACCAAATACAACCTCAACAACAATGGAGCGTACCGCAATTTAAACCGACACAACACATGAACACTCAATTTCATCCTCAACAATCGCATTCGCATCAACAGAAAATGAACACTCAGTTTATAAACAGACCTTTTTATCAGACTAAACATACCTGGAATCCAAATCAAAACAACGTATTCCAAAGACCTCCGCATCCACAATTTCAACAATATAGAAATAGTTTTCCACAACAATCTCAACCACAACAGCGTCCTATACAAAAGTCCGAAGACGTAACAATGAGGACAGCTGCCCAATTAAAACCAAACCAAATTAATTTAGGAAAAGGTTTTGTAGCAAAGGAGTTATACCATCACTCCGACAATTTGGAAGAATCAATATCCAATGATAATAATTATAATTCTCAAACTACCAACCCTGAAGAAAATTACTATGTAGACGAATATTATTATATTCCTGAGGAAAATTATTACTACGTTCCCGAAGAAAGTCAGGATTTTCACGAGGGATTAGATATAAACAAAACATTATAGAATTTAATCATGTAAAATCATATTTACCGTATTTTGAAACAGAAAACCCTAAACTAAAAATATTAATAGATACAGGAAGTCAACGTTCGTTTATAACACCAATGGCACAAAAGTTATACTTTCCTGAATGTAAAAAGTTAGAGAGATTCACAGTTAGAACTTCACATGGAGTAACAACTCACAATGGTGTAATAGAAACTCCATATTGGTGTAGATATTTCGGAAAAGATAACGGACCGATGAAATTTTATATTTACCAATTTAGTGATAAGTATGACGTTTTAATGGGTACTGAAATGATTGAACAAATTAATGCGAAAATAGATTTAAAAGAAAGGAAATTAAGTATGCCAGAACGAGAATTACTTATTTTTCATATGACGGATGATAATAATTTAAATATCAAAGAACTTTGTGATACATATCAAGATTTGTTTACAGAAAGCGTCACAAACAGTGCAACGACAAAAATTAAACACCATATTAATTTAATTCATGATGAGCCCATTTATCAAAGACCATTTAGGTTACCGCAAATTCAACAAGAGGAAATAAAAAAATAAATTAATACATTATTAAGTGAAAATATAATTCGCCCCTCAGAATCACCATGGGCCTCACCTGTACACATCATATCGAAAAAGGTAGATCAATCTGGAATACAAAAATGGAGAATGGTAATAGATTATAGAAAATTAAATGAAAAGACTAGGTCGGATAAATTTCCTTTACCTAACATAGATGAACTATTTTCAAAATTACAAGGTAATAAATATTTTACTACTCTTGATTTAACCTCAGGTTATCATCAAATTAAAATGGATGAAGCTTCTATTGAGAAAACCGCATTTAGTACACCTGATGGGCATTATGAATTTTTAAGAATGCCATTTGGTTTAAAAAATGCACCAGCAACCTTCCAAAGAATGATGAATAATGTACTGAACAAGGAAATCACTAGAAATATATGTCTTGTTTATTTAGATGATATAATAATTTATTCAAAAACAAAACAGGAGCATATCAATAGGCTTCAGCAGGTTTTTGAAGCATTAAGATCAGCCAACCTTAAAGTTAATAAAAATAAATGCGTTTTTATGGAAGAAGAAATTGAATTCTTAGGCCTTGTTTTAAATAAAGATGGTTTAAAACCAAATCAAAAAAAAATTGAAGCTATACAAAAATTCCCTATTCCAAAATCTGTTAAAGAAATCAGAGCATTTTTAGGTTTAATAGGATATTATAGGAAATTTGTACCAAATCTAAGTAAAATAGTCAAACCTCTTACAGAATCTACAAAAAAGGATGCTACTATAGATATACATCAAAAAAATTATATTGAAGCAATACAGACTTGTAAACATTTATTAACCAACGCACCTATCTTAGCTTTCCCAGATTTTAATAAAGCTTTCGTAATTACGACCGATGCATCTGACATAGCTTTAGGAGCTGTATTAAGTCAAGAAAGTCATCCGATAGCCTATGCATCTAGGACTCTAAGTAAAGCCGAACAAAAATATAATACAACTGAAAAAGAACTATTAGGAATACTTTGGGCTGTAACACAATTTAGACCTTATATTTATGGAAGAAAATTCACGTTGCGTACAGATCACAAAGCATTAATATGGTTAGCTAAATTAAAAGAACCTAATCAGCGATTAACTAGATGGAAATTAAAATTACAAGATTATGATTTTACTATAGAACATGTAAAAGGAAAAGATAATTATGTCGCCGACGCATTAAGCCGCGTAGAGATTCATCACACTGATGGTGACTCATTAGATGTAAATTTGGAAGAAGATTTGGCATTAACAAATTCCAGTATAAGTAATTCTTCAAAAGACGAATCATTAGAAAACTCAAATCAATCTAACAATTATTTGAATAGTAATCAGCAAGATACTGTACATTCTAATCAAGAAGATAGTGATGAAGGAATCCCTATAATAAATGCGTATCCACCTAAAAGATTAAGACGCGTAATATTCGAATATGCACCATACAAGAAGGCAAGTCGAGAAAACGGAATTTGGTATTTTTATGTCCCACCGAATAATGAGGAAGATATTATAAAAGAATTTATGTTAGAATATTTACCCTTAGGAAAATATGCTTTCATAATCCCTAATGATGATTTATATTATAGAGTATCTGAAACTTATCGTAAATACTTAGATTCAAGAACTATACAGGTTACAAAGAGACACAGAGTTTAATAAAAATCAAAAGATCTATTTTATAACACATGCTTACAATAACACTAGGCATAGTGCTATAAATATGACTCCTTTTGAAGTACACTTTGGAAGAAAACCAAAACTGCAAAATTTCGATAACCTTAAAGTAGTCATTCAAAACTATACAACACAACAAAAACAATTCGTAAGTCAATTAAACCAAAATGTTCATGATTTATTACATAAGAAAAAAACAAATACGTAACGATCGAATTAATAAAAAAATACGACCGGCAAAAGATTTTAAAGTTGGAGATAAGGTATATTTAAAAAATAGTAAAGCAGAGAGACATAAAACAAATGCTAGATATGTAGGTCCATATAATATACTAGCTTGTGAACCACACAATAAATACAAATTAAGTAATGACAGAACATATCATGGAGAAGAACTCATTGTTGCAGAATCTTCATTGTCAACGGACACAATTTTAGAAGATTAGAATCAAACGAACATGTAATATTAGTGGAAATGCAACCCACTCGTATTATTGAAGGAAGATGGACAGTTATTCATAAGTTAGAAATAAGGCCTATATCAGAACATAAGAATAGACTTAAGAATACTGTAACTAGAATTATGTCACAATCTAATTTTAAAAATGAAGATGTAAAACATATATATAATCGCATTAACGTTATTCTAGATCATGTAACCGAAATATGTTATCATTTAGACATACAAAGTAGAAGTAAAAGAGGTTTAATTAATGGTTTAGGTTCAATTATAAAAGCTATTACAGGAAACTTAGATCAGGATGATCTCAACAGTATTCAAAAAGATTTAGAAACTTTAAGAGTAGCATATAATAAACAAATATCCATAACAGATGAAACTTTAGAAGAATATAATAGCCAAATTAAGAAAATTGTTAATGTTCAAAATCTATTAGATAATCATTATATACAGATAGCAAATTTTAAAGCTCATCAAAAGGTAGCTTTAGAGATATTGTTTCAAGCTCAAACCTTACAGGAGATAGCAGAAAGATTGTCAACGGCTATCACTTTTGCTGAACACCATATGTATCATTATAGTATAATACAGTCTCACCTTTTACAGGATACTATTGATAAAATTAATAAAGATGTAATGATATCTAACAATATAAATGATATTGAACCTTTTATTAATGTAAAGAGTAAAATAATCGACCACATTGTATACTTTATATTAGAAATACCTTTAGTTAAACGACAAGTATATAATACAAGAAAAATTGTTCCAATAATCCAAAATATCCCAACTTGTACCTATCCTATAATGCGAAAGGTTATGTTAGCATACACCGAGTTAGAAATATATGAAGTAGAAGATTGCACAATGCTTACAGAAATAATTTGTAAAGAAAGCATTAGACAGACTACAACTTGTGAAACTGAGCTCTTACGGAATAAAACTACAGAAAAATGTATTACAGTTCCTATAAAGTGTCCAGCAGAAGAAATACAAGAAATATCTCCAAAAGCAATCTATATGTATTTCAATAAAACAACTGAAATAAAGATTAACTGTGGAGAAAATGATGAAACATCGTGGGCTAGAGGACCCTATTTGCTGACAGGAGAAAACTGTGAAGTTAAAGTTGCAAATATAATAAGATTTAATACAAAAGAGTCAAATGATAAAATAATTATAACTAATCTAGAAATTAATCAAACTAAGGATGTTCCTGAAATTGAATTGAATTATGATCCAATGAAAATCTCAGCGAAATTAAAACATTTTAAGCAAATCGAAGAACTAGCAACGCAAGGAAAACATAATCTAATTCAGTATAGTTGGATATTATGTATAACTATACTTATTTGTACTATGATTGTTTTCAAATTTTTTTGATCCAAGGCTTGGAAGAAGCCATGGACTTCCAAATTAAGGGGGAATAGTCAACAAGACCTGAACAATGAACGTATTAAAAATATAATGAACATTTTCAAGGAAGACATAGGAGATGTTATGGAAACCAGAACAATGGAACATCAATCTCCAATACTAATGACCCCTTGGACCACCAAGACTGAGAAAGTTCTGGTGAATAAAGACAAAGAGCCATTAGCAATCATGGCGGTATAAAAGACCTGGTCATCGGAGGAGCGGGCAATCAACCGATCACCATAGTTTCGGCCTACCTCCCCCCCATTAATACTTCGGAGAACTTCCAACTCCTTACTGAAGATCTTTCTGTCCTTTTTAGCCTGAGTGACTCCGTTATCATAGCGGGTGATCTCAACGCCAAACATCCCTCCTGGAATAGCACCAGGACCTCTTCTAGAGGGAGACACTTGTTCAACCTCTCCTCCTCTCAGAATTTCGATGTCATCGCGCCGATGACTCCCACTCATTTTCCCCCCGATCCCAATCACACCGCCGATGTACTCGACGTGGCGCTCCTACAGAACGTCAACCTACGGTTGGACTCTATAGAAGTGGTACAAGAGCTCGCTTCCGATCACCGTCCAGTAGTCATGAAACTGGTCCCCCGCATAGGCCTGCCCGATTCCACCCAACCCCTTCCCAACAAAGTGGTAACGGACTGGAGGAGAGTAAGCGATCGCTTAAAATCCACCACGTCCCCCCACTTGGACCCAATCCCCGATCATTTTGACTCTATCGCTGACACGACGGCCGCGATCGACTCATTCACAGCTCACGTACAATCAGTCCTGAACGATTGTTCAAGGGAAATTCCAGCGACGGATGACCGTCGCTGGAAGTTGCCGGACGATGTACGCGAACTGTTGAATGAGAAGAACGCGGCTGTCCGTGCCTACAGCAACTTCCCCTGCGACGCGAACAAAGCCCATATGCGTTACTTACAGCGTACTGTAAGAACACGCATAGAGGAGCTGCGTACCGCCGGCTGGGACAAGATGTTGAGCGAACTAGAGCCCACCCACCTAGCCTTCTGGCAACTCCAGAGGAAGCTCAGATCCGGAGAAATAGTCTCCATGCCCCCCCTGATCCGTCCCGACAAGACCATCGCCTTCGATGATGTCGACAAGGCTGAGCTTCTAGCAGACACTCTAGAAGTCCAATGCTCGCCCAGCTCTCAACCAGTAGACCAAGCTCACCTCACTGAGGTCGACGCTGAAGTCGAACATAGAGCCTCCCTCCCTCCCGTCGAAGACCCAGAGTATCCACTGCCCCCAGTCACGCCCGACGAAGTGCACGACCTCATCAAAGGTCTTAAGGCTCTTAAAGCCCCCGGCTCAGATGGAATCACCAATAGGGTATTCCAACTTTTCCCTGCCCACCTGATAATGCTACTGACCACCATCTTCAATGGTGCTCTGAGCAACAACATCTTCCCACAGGCATTCAAAGAAGCCACCGTCATCGGTATCCCGAAGCTCGGCAAGCCAAAGTCAGAGCCTACTAGTTACCGCCCCATCAGTCTGCTCAATGTCCTCGGCAAAATCTATGAGAGGCTTATTTATAAGCGCCTCAGAGACTACGCCGAGACAAAGGGCCTCATCCCCAACGAACAGTTTGGTTTTAGAACCCAACACTCGTGCGTACAACAGGTCCACCGTATAGTCGAACACATCAACTTCGGTTTCCAACGAGGTTTGATGACCGGTGCTGTTTTCTTCGACATAGCGAAAGCGTTCGACAAAGTCTGGCACAACGGCTTATTATATAAGCTGTACCAACTCGGTGTGCCAGATCGTCTCGTGCTCATCTTACGGGACTTTTTGTCGAATCGCACCTTCCGTTATCGCATCGAAGGAGCGCTATCCTCCCCCCACCCTATTCGCGCAGGAGTCCCTCAGGGCTCTGTGATCTCTCCCCTAACATTCACGCTATTCACCAGCGATTTGCCCAAGTGCAGCAAGGCACAGCTGGCTCTGTTCGCAGACGACACGGCCATTTACTACACCGGCCGCGATCCAGACTCGATATCTCGCATTCTCCAAACCCAAGTCAACAAGCTTGGCGCCTGGTTCAGGAAATGGAGAATCGAAGTAAATCCCGACAAAAGTCAAGCGGTTCTATTCTCGAAGCCGCGTCATACCCCCTGCCCCCCTCGACCGATCACCATGTTCGGCAAGCCGATCCCTTGGGAGAAGCGAGCCAAATATCTTGGTGTAGTTCTCGACGAACACCTTTCGTTTTCAGAGCACATTAAGGCGGCTCGTTCGCGCGCCGCCTTCGCTCTAGGTAGACTTCACTTTGTCCTCAATGCACGTAGCAAATTGTCACTGAAGTGCAAAATGCGTAACTACACAGCGTGCATCCGCCCGATCATGACCTATGCCAGTGCAGTCTTCGCACACGCCAAGCCCGTTCGCTTCCATAGAATGCAGACCCTCCAGAACAAGTTCCTCCGTAGGATAACAGGCTCCCCCTGGTACGTTCGCAACGAGATCCTTCACGTTGACCTCAAGATTCCCACTATCCGTCAGTTCATGAAACGCATTTCAAAGCGTTTCTTCGAGACCGCCGCGAATCACCGCAACCCTCTGGTTGTGAAAGCCGCTAGTTATATTCCCTCCTCCATTAGTCAAGTCCGCCGTCCCAAGCATGTCCTCACCGATCCCGATGACCACATAACTCTCATTCAGGAGAGCAGTAGGGCCACCAGTACAGTGCACAAACACAGACCGACATTCCGACCTCGCCGCCGAGGTTCCTCGCGAAGATCCCGACGTAATTGTCCCCCCCGACCCTTGCTCGACGAAGTGCCAGCCCGCGCCGTAGCTGAGCCTGTAGCTTTAAATTCCCCGATTAATAATAATCAACTAAACTTGATCCAGCCTGTCCCATCTTGCTGTCCTCCCGTCAGCGACGCCCTAAGCCGAGGTCCGTACCCCACAGGGGGTGCCCTTAGCGAGCGTTCGCTTAATAATATAAGTAGTTTTACGCCCCTGGCTGGAGGCTTTGAGTCCGCTTAAGGCAGCCACAGGATAGTCCGGTTAAGTAGTCACGACCTCTCAAGGTCAACTACGAGATGCCATACACAAAAAAAAAAAAAAAAAAAAAAGGAGCGGGCAGTGTCTACTGAGCATTCGTCGTGTTAACTCTAAGTCTAAAGTTATAAATTGTGAGATCTAATATTAATATTGTGAATTTTGTAAAAGTAAATCAATAAAATAAAAATATTTTTTTTTTTAAACTAAATCCGATTGAGCTATTTTGACTCACGATAGGTTTTTTGATCAAGCTTGCGTGTAACAATGTAAATTAAAAGTGTGCCCCAGTGTTTAACAGGCTCCCCTAACGACTCTAATGCTCGCAAATCTTTATTTAATTGATCGATTAAACTTTTTAATGCAACAGAAGATTCCCTTGAGATAGATTCGATATTGAATAATGCGTATACATGATTCTGTACCAGTAACCTTTTGTTGTCAAATCGATCACATAACAACGACCATGCCACAGAGTAATTACTCGAAGAAAACTCAATAGATTTGATAACTACTGCAGCTGTTCCCTCAAGCGATGCTCTCAAGAAATGAAACTTATTTATTGCGTCTATGTCATCGTTACAATAAATAAGGCTAGTAAAGGTGTCACGGAATTCAAGCCAATTACAATACAATCCGTCAAACTTCGGCAACTGAATCGTTGGCAATTTAACCGGCTGTTGCATGCTAACATGTGTACTTTTACAGCTTTCCATCGATTTACTATCCTTATTAAAATCACTCAGTATATTTTGGGCTCTGGATAAGGACTTATAATAAAGAGACTCAAATTCAGATCGCTCAGAGTATTGCAGTTTGAGATCATCTACAATGCATTCCAGACCTAACTGTACCTCATCATAATCGTTCGTACAACGACTCCATCTTGCCCATGCGCAACTGCAAGTCAGACACTTCACAGCATACCTTTCCGTCTATCATTGTCTGAAGAAGTTCGTGTTTCACAGAGATTTGAGAATCACCAAAGTTGATAAGTGTTGGAAGAAGAGCATTAATTTCTTCCAACAATCTATTTGTCTCCGCTAACGTGAAGTCACTCGTTTCCATTTACTAACAAGTGTAAACGTTGGACTTGTTGGGAGGACACTACTGATAACTTCATTCTGTGCTATTACTAGACGTTCCGCTGTTTTATTTAATAAGGCTTGCAAATTTATTTCAGCACGAGTTTCTGTTATAGAAATGTGATCCTCTGCAGGGTAACAGGCCTTTTTAGATTTTACTACACTAAAATATGACTGAAACACATATGTCCTGCCATTATGGACCACTTCCTAGTTTGTTTGTAAGCATGTGTTGTTGACTTAGAATCTATATAGTATGCTAAGGCTTCGTCACTACTTAACTGCCTAGGATTAACGGAACTGGTATTTTCTTTTGACTTAATAATATTATCTGGCCTTTCACTAATGTCTCTAATCACATGGGCAACTTTTCTTTGCCCTGCTGAACGCATAGCAATTTCGGCAGCAGTCACTAATTCACTGGCACTTCGAGATTCTACGAGATCCACGACTCGACGTTTCTTCGTCTTAAACGACGATTCCTCGAAATCTTTGCGAGGTCTTCCTGCAGATGTCACAACCTCACTCGATGTTGAAGGTTGTGGGGCTAAAGAACTCACAGTAAACTGTATGTCTCCTTCATCCAGCCAAGTCTTATTTTTAATTAAAAAACGCTCCTTCCATTTTCCCGAAGCCAACCATTTGGCTTCAATCTTAGTAGAAAAGTTGGATATTTTCAACTTTATTTCTCTTTGGCTGCTTTCAGTAATGTCACCAAAGTGAAATTTTGAAGAAAGATAGTCATAAATACGCGATCTTTTATCATTCTACGTGTTTCAACCACTCTTCAAAAATGCTACCCTTGAAATAGAGTAAACGTGTTCTGCAAAAAAAAAAAAATTTTGTACTGAAGTGTGCTGAACAATATGTGTATTTTTACAAACTACACAGTTATACCTACAATATATCTAAAAACTAGCCCGAATAGAGGCGAATCAATGTATTTCCTGAACGTTCAAAGTTTTGTTTATGAAAAAAAATACGCAAAGACTTATGCATTAAGTTAAAAAAATGCTAAAAATTAATTTTAATAGATTCTGATAAAAATAATATATTAAATAATAGTACATACCCTCAGTATTAATATCCATCACAAAAAACTTTCACAATATCACTATAAACCACTATGAGATGTGCACAAAAGTGTCGCTAAATTGCAACTGATTGACCGGAACGCTTGCATTAAACTCATTACCTGACTTCTGAACTCTATGACTCATCAGTTAAGAATTTGAAAAACAACTTTTTCTCGGAATTTGGAGTTTGGGGGTGTTGTTTGTGTTATGCAATTAAGATTTCCTGGAAATGAAAACTTGAATTTTGTCCACCTAGCATGTTCTATGCGAAATACTGTGCACCGCCGAGGATAAAATGGCTGAAGAAATCGTTGCTGCAAACGGCAACGCACTTCGCCATATGGAAATCCTCAGCGCGTATCCCGAGATCGCGCAAGTTCTACACTCACCCAAATATTAATTCTCAATGGATAATACGAGAGTAAACAGTAACAAACCCCGATCCCTTGAATTTGGCTTTTTCAACGGAAATGGCGTTTCAGGTCAACGCGATGAGATCGCCACTTTCCTCCGCGACCATCAGCTTGACATCCTCCTCATACAGGAAACCTTTTTAAAACCTCATCACCGAAACCCGAATATTGCCAACTATAAACTAGTTCGCAATGACAGGTCTCGATGCCACACTCGGTGGCACACTAATATACTTTAGGAAATCTTTGTATTGCATCCCTATAGACCCACCTCCTCTCTTCTCCCATCTGGAGACCTCTATCTGTCGGCTCGGCATGACCGGCCACCAACCGATCACCATCATCTCAGCTTATATCGCTGAAGTCGAACGGAGAGCCTCCCTCCCTCCCATCAAAGACCCTGATGATCCTCTGCCTCCCGTCACTCCAGACGAAGTGCACGTCATCATTAAAGGGCTCCACGCTCGTAAGGCCCCCAGTTCGGAAGGTATTACCAATAAGGTATACAAACTCCTTCCTGCCCCGCTAATAATGCTTATGACCACCATCTTCAATGGCGCCTTGAACAACAACATCTTCCCACAAGCGTGGAAAGAAGCAACCGTCATCGGTATCCCAAAGCCAGGCAAGCCAAAGTCTGAGCCCTCTAGCTACCGCCCTATTAGCTTACTCAATGTTCTCGGCAAAATCTACGAGAGGCTTATTTATAAGCGTCTCTAAGACTATGCCGAAGCAATGAGCCTCATACCCAACGAGCAGTTTGGGTTCCGAAGCCAACACTCGGGCACCCAACAGGTCCACCGTATCGTAGAGCAATGCTGCAGCGTAACGCGACGACGGGTTTGCTATTCGTCGACATAGCGAAAGCCTTCGACAAAGTCTGGCACAACGGCTTGATATACAAGCTTTACCAACTAGGAGTGCCAGATCGTCTCGTGCTCATCTTACGAGACTTTTTGTCGAATCGCACCTTTCGCTATCGCATCGAGGGAGCACTCTCGTCCCCTCATACTATTCGCGCCAGTGTCCCTCAGGGTTCCGTACTATCTCCTCTCGTCTTCACGCTGTTCACCAGCGATATCCCAAAAAGTAAAAAGGCTCAGTTGGCTCTCTTCGCCGACGACACTGCCCATTACTATACCGGTCACTGTCCCAACGCTATAGCTCGTACTCTCCAAACCTCCGCAAACGTTTTAGGCGCTTGGTTCCGGAAATGGAGAATCGAGGTCAACCCCGATAAGAGTCGGTTCTCTTCTCGAGACGTCGTCGATTCCCCCTCCCCTTCCCAGCCCGATCACTATGTACGGCAAGCCGATCCCTTGGGAAAAGCAAGCCAAGTACCTAGGCGTGATCCTAGATCAGAACCTTAACCTTATGCAAACTGCGCATCCACACCGCAGTCATCCGTCCCACCATGACCTATGCCTGCGTTGTATTTGCGCACACTCACCCACGTCATCTCCATAAGATGCAGACCCTCCAGAACCGTTTCCTCAGAAGGGTTACGGGTGCCCCTTACTATGTCCGAAACATAGATCTTCACGTCGACCTTAAAATGCCAACCATAAACCAGTTGATGAAACGCTTATCGAAGCGTTTCTTTGACTGTGGCATCAAACACTCCAACCCCTTGATCTCAGCGGCCGCCCGCTACACTCCCTCCCGCATTAGCAGTATTTGCCGACCAAGGCATACTTTAATCGCCCCCGACGACGCCACTACCCTCCTCCAGGAGAGTAGTAAGGCCACCAGCACCCTATTTAAGCCCAAAACCCGATCGCCGTCCTACCGACCTCGCCGACCAGGCCCGCCGCGACGCCCAAATCCACGCCCCCGACCCTTGCTCGAGCCAGCCCGCGTCGCTGAGATTGATTTTATTTTGGGACGAATTTAAAGCTACAGTTTAAATTCGTCCCAAAATAAAATCAATCCTGATCCAGCTAGTCATTTGCTGGCCTCTTCCAGCGACGCCCTAATCCGAGGTTCGTACCCCACAGGGGGTGCCCTTAGCGTGTAGTCGCTTAGTTTTTAGTTAGCATTTAAGTTAAGTCCTGGCTGGAGGCTTTAATTTATTAGGGCAACCACAGGCTAGTCCACTTAAGCAGACGACAACCCAATAGGATGACCTGCGAGATGCCAAACAAACAAACAAAGCTGTTGTCATAGGACGGAGTATTGCCAATGTTGCTATATACGTAGTATTATAATATCTGTGCTATAGTATTACTAACGGCCAAAAATCTAAAATTGGAGATAGATACGTTATTGGGTTAGGCCGTTAGTTTGTGGTTGCTATCAACCATCGCTTCAGCACGTCTCGATCTATCGATCTCTATATACCGTATTAGTTCCGATAACAGCTGTAATAGGGTTCCGCGCATGCGCTATTGTATTGATCGCTTATATGGCCTGTAGCGGGTGTGGGGCTTCGGTCTAGAGCCACAGTTAGTTGACACTCGAGCACCCAAACATGCTGATTTGTAAACGTCATCATGACAATCAACGTAAAAACGAAATTGTTAAAAAACATATGGATACTACAAGTAAGTGATGATAAATTAACATTGTAGTGTGTAATTAACCAATAGTCAATATGCTGCCTCTTATTCATATGTAGGACACATTTCGAATAAGATATTAAGCGTCGTTGGTCTAGTGTCGCTAGCGCTACTGCTGAGCATGAAGTCCTGGGTTCGAGTCCCGGGTCGGGCATAGTGTTATTTGGCTTTTCTTTGTGGAATTTTTCAGTAAGTACGTATTCCCGTTTAACAGTGTCCCAGTACCCATTACACAAGTCAATTGCACTTTTCTACACAACAATTGCATTTAAGACATCGTTCTTATATTGCCTTGACTTAAGTCTTATTTTCTTTTGACTCAATAGAATGAAGTTACTATTTATATATTGCTTGTTTGTGTAATAATTGTATCCACCTGGATATTTTTTTGTGTAAACTTTTTTCGTTTTTCTATATGAATCCCCAATTTCGCACATTTCGCGTTAGCGCTCTGCTTTTCTGAAACCAGTCTTCTCGATGCGCATCATATGGCGCGCTGCTGTTTTAGGTAGTACAGATATTGACTACTGCGCATCATTTGTAGCAAACTTCAGAGCTTATATGATGCGATCTGTGGGTACCCGACTTGTTTTTCTCGCGTAGGTATTTCTACTAAATGCACTTGTTTTTGTCATTTGAATTCTGAGGGTATCCCAATATTCAGTTGGTTGTAGTTAGTTGACCTAAAGTTTTAATGCACGGAGGTTTTTATTCGTGACGTCGATAAGATTACGAATTGAAGAACAATATTTACATTGGATACGTTCAACGATAAACAATGCATTAACATGATTATTTTACGAGCAATCTTTTGTTGTCGTACTTACTACACAATAAATTCCAAGCGGACTCATAAATCTGAGCTCTCAAATCTAAATTATCTATAACTAACAACGCACTATCTTTATGAGAAGCACGTAAGTAGTCCAACTTATAAATGTTGTCGATGGCCGACCGTAAATATATCAGAGTTAACATATGTGTCTCTAAATTCAAGCCAGTGTTGATAGTGCTCGTTGAAAACAGGTAAATAAATTTTGGACAACATTAAACAGTTGCTTAAAGCCACCCACCTGCCTGTACATCCTCGATACCAGTTACGGAGCCAACTCGAAGAGTGCAAAACTGTGAGGTGCGTTTCCGATTCGACGCACAACACCAAAGAAAGGACATTTGGATAGGCCGCAAACACTACTCAAACTGCCAGACCATGATTCAAACTGAAACAATGACCCCACATAGTCCTCACATTCACAATAATTTAAAAAACATCATACTTTATACTGTAAATATTCATGTCATTGAAAATTTAATTAAAAAGGGATAGTTACTTAGAAAAGAAAAGTAAGAAAAAAAATGTAAAAAAAAAAAAAAACATTCACAGAGTGAGTAACCTTCCCGTTTTGTAATTTTAATTACATTGATACTATTTTACATTTTTGAACTCAATTAAAGTGACTTGGCCATAAAACATGCAGTAGGCACCAGCAGCCTAATTGCGTAACATATTTTCGTAAACGGTTACGACTAATCTGTTGTATTTTGGCAGTTCAACAACATTAATTGCATTTTATTTACATTGTTGAGCACGTTTTTATCGAACTTATGAAGCAATGGATTAGCAATCTGTTTCAAAACGATTCAGCTTCCGATATTATTGTGTATTACGCAATTAGGGTTCGGAGAATGGCAGCAACCTACAATACAGCATTCGATAACATCGACATAGCTACATGCTCTTTGAAAAGTGCATGAGATATTTGAGCTCCTAAAAGAATTGTTTGTTGTTGTTTTAAAAAACTTATTTCTTTTTTACTGTTTTTAAAACATCAGTGGAACTGTCATGCATGAACAGTTTAGTTTTGTAACTTTAGTTTTATTTATTAATGGTTATCTGTGAACAGCGCTGTGGGCTACATTATTATTTGAGCAACTTATGTTTATTTTGTTGGTTGTACTATATAATGTAGCTGTTCGTTGTTCAAGTAATAAAATAATTAAAAAAAAAAAAAAAAATATTTATAATAAATTAAATTCAGCAGTGTGCAAGTCCGTATCGTAACACTGAGTAAAATTACTGTTGTTACTTCTATTCATTATCAATATTTTAGTAGACTACAGAGAGCGATATTACATACTTTATTTTTTTGATCTAGCTTGTGCCCGCGACTTCGTCCGCGTGGAATTTCTTGTACCCCCCTGTCGCATCGCATCGCCCGCCCGCGCTATTTCTTTATTTTCGCTTAGCGTCCTTTCTGACTTTTTTAATGTTTGCTCGGCTCCTAAGGGTCCTAGAATGAAGTTAAATAGCCTATAGCCTTCCCCAAGAATTGTGGTAACAAATGCAAAAGAAATCCGACCAGGAGTTCCAGAGATAACCCACCCCTACATACAAACTTACAGTCCGCGAGGCCTTAGCTGAGCTTTGCATTTGTGTGAGTGCACATAGCGACGCGTCCTTATCTTGGCAACCGGCCAATACGACAATCGGCCTGAGGCGCTTTACGTCCCATGCGCAATCACATTGCTGCGATTGGACTCACACAAATGCAACGCTCAGCTTAGGGCTCGCGGGCTGTACAAACAAACATATTTTATCTCTTAATATGAGTATAGATTAAACAAATGAATCAAAGCTGCGAAATATTTGACAGCTACGAGGGCGGTTCAATAAGTCCGTGACTTTTTGAATTTCTGACCTCTTTACTGAAAAAGCAACACTACTCCTGTCAACAGGCATCTGTCAGTTGACTCCTGTCAAAATTTGAACTTGCTGCGTCAGTTAGTTTGTGTTTGACAGCTATCTTTATCAGACTACCCAGTAATTTGAAGAAAAAATAAAAAAAGTGAATTTTGTGTGCTTATTAAGCATGATTTTTTGCGAAAAAAAACCATTACCGAGACCAAGGCTAAGCTTGATAAATAAATCTCTGAAAATGGGGACTCTGCACCATCGATTTCAATGGTAAAAAAGTGGTTTACTGAATTTCGTTGTGGCCGTACAAGCACTGAAGATGCCGAACGTCCTGGACGCCCAGTTGAGGTCTCTTCACACGAAACAATCGAAAAAATTCACGATATGGTGTTGGCCGACCGAAGATTGAAAGTGCAAGAGATTGTGGAAGCCGTAGGGATCTCGCATGGCTCAGTGGTTTCAATTTTGAATGATCACTTGGGCATGAGAAAGCTTTCCGCAAGATGGGTGCCGCGTTTGCTCACAGTCGACCACAAACGCAATCGTGTAACAACTTCACAGAAAGGTTTGGCGTTGTTTAATCGCAATATGGAGGAGTTTTTGCGCCGTTTTGTAACCGTGGACGAAACATGGGTCCATCACAACACACCAGAGACCAAACAACAGTCAAAACAGTGGGTTTATAAGGATGAATCGGCGCCAAAGAAGGCCAAGGTGGGTTTGTCAGCCAATAAAGTTATGGCGACTGTTTTTTGGGATGCACGCGGGATAATCCACATTGACTACCTTCAAAAGGGAAGAACAATCAATGGGGAATATTATGCCAACTTATTGGACCGATTCAATAACGATTTGAAAAAAAACCGACCTCATTTGGCCAAGAAAAAAGTTCTTTTGCACCAAGACAATTCAAGGGTGCACACATGTGCAGTTGCCATGGCAAAAATCCATGAATTGGGCTATGAATTGCTCCCTCATCCGCCCTATTCTCCAGATTTGGCTCCGAGTGACTACTTCTTGTTCCCAAACCTGAAGAAATGGCTTGGTGGAAAAAGATTTGACTCCAATGATGAAGTCATCTCGCAAACAAAGGCCTATTTTGAGGACCTCGACAAATCATATTTTTTGGAAGGGAAAAAAATTGGAGAAGCGTTGGACAACGTGTATAGAGCTCAAGGGAGACTACGTTGAAAAATAAAACATTTATTTATCAAAAAATCTGTGTTTAATTCGAAAAGTCACGGACTTATTGACGCCCTCGTATTTGCTACTTTGCCAACCAGAATAAAATAAAATAACTTAAGTAACATAATGCCTGTATTCCCCGAAGGGTAAGGCAGAGGTGAACCTATAGTACACCCACATTTCACCGGTTTACGTCCCAGTAACACAGGGTGAAAATAATGCCATCAACGATTTCTAGCTGCTAAATCCCTGACGGAAAAACCATGAAACACTTTGCCCGACGCACTTTGCTTAGACAATCTTTTTATTTTACTTCTTATTTCTCTTGTTTACAGAAAGCTGTGGAGCTCAACCCGAATCCGATAATGACTCCCAGCACTAGTAAATTGAACATAACACAGGTAAATAAGTGTTTTAGCTCGCGCCACGCGTTCCCTAAAAGGTTGTGAAAGTTATGCTCGAATTTCCAAGCACTCTACACCTACTTTGAAACATGGCAACCAAGGAGGTAACTTATCAAACATTTTGAAAACCATTTTTGCATTGTATAAATTCAATATTTTAGTATTTTTTTCATAGCACATGAGTGAGTAGGTACCTACTAAATTTAAAATAAAAAACATGTTAATTGTGTCTCAAACGGTTACATTTACAAATGTGAATAAAACTGTCCCAGTAAATAATTTATAATGCCTACTTGTGTTGGGGTTGTCTCGTCCCTTCCCTTGATTGATAGTTATCAATATTGAGACTTTATAAAATTGATAATTTGTTTTAAATAACAAAGAGAAACAATATGTAATTAGCAGCTCTGTGTAGTGTGTAACTGTGAGTATGTGCATGTGTGACTAAAGTCGTGTTTGAGTGTGGGTTTGTGTGTGTGAGTGTTAGTGTTTTTGTGTGTGTGCGTGTGTTAGTGTGTTTATGTTTGAGTTTACGTTTTTGCGATACACAGACTGCGCAGGCAGCTCTCGAAAAGCCCAGCTCGGATGTGCTAGCTACTACATAGCGACAGATCGTGCGGAAATCTTTGCCGAGCAGCTGGCGCGTAAATTCCAGCCCAACCCGACCGACGACAAAAAGGTGCCTTGCCCAAAGGAAGACCGTATTTTATTCTCACCTTGCGCAGTCAGACGCGCCGACCAAGCCAAGAAAAGCCCCTGGAGCAGACTCTATCACCAACACAGCGCTGCGCCACTTGCCATACCGTACGGTAGCGGCACTGGCGCGTTGTAACCGGGGATACTGCGCACGAGGGTCTTCCTGACCAGCTGGAAGAAAGGGCGCTGCCAAGGTGAGCAAAGATGTACTGAAGCCTAGGAGCTATCGGCCCCTTCACTTTGCTGCCAACGATTTCCAAGGCGTTTGTGCAACTTCTGCTGCGACACCTAGCACTTCACCTCACATCACGCCCGGAACAGTTCATGTTATTATTATACATGTATATCTTCACTATGTGAGGAACAGCCTGAACGACCACTACAGGCGCCTCGCATCACACATGTTCGCGCGTGCCGACGCATCTGCTTCGTTTAACGTCAAGCACATAGCGCCATGGCACGCGCGCCCATCTGACAGGAGGCGTAACCCACCTGCCGCACCCCCTGACGGGGACGTAACGGCCCAAAAGCTTCTGCTCGCTGACGTAGCATGACCTAGCTTGCTAGGTACATTTACTTAATTACAGCAGATTGCATCGTACTTCAAGTGTTTAAAGGTGCCTATTATACTCTAGAATTAATATGAAATATCTTGATTGGCAGTGTTAGGACTTCTTTTATGGTAAGATTCAGCTCTCTGCTTGTGCAGGTAGGGCCCGTCCTTACATCACCTAATGATACCTATTCTTTACCAGAGCGAGGCACTTGCAGGACGAAGTGGGGGCGCAAGAGCCGAAAGTCACAAATAATAACACAGAAGATAAGCCGGGCGGACGTCGTCCGCAACTCCACGACAATGCGCGTATTTTCTGTACTGTATCATCTATACGCATAGGTACAGGTGGGTTTTCATTCATTAATTTATCATATTATTATCATTCCCAGATTTTGAAAATCAGCCCATCTTGACATGCTGTAGACGGCTATTATAATCGAATTGTCAACGTTATTTATAAACAGCCCAACCGTTCCACATTCGCCCTGTAAGCCACGGGTCGTCAGTATGACCCTGAACAGATTTCCACTTATTGCGATACTACGAGTATACTATACTTACACTACACTAATTTTTAATAAAAGTATAGAGCTTAGAATAATGCGTCATTAATCTAAGGTATACCTAGATTTTGCAATACCAGTCGGATTTGAAAAATTCTTTTGGCTATTTAAAATCACGACCCTTAGGAGCCGAGCAGAAAGAAAAAAAGTCTGACAGAACCCTTAGCGAAAACGAAGTATCAGCACGGGCGGGCGATGCGATGCGACGCCGCCGACGCGGTGGGTCGGAGGTCGAGGCCGGTCGCCCGCCCAGAGACAGGCATTACCACAAAGAGACGTCGAACTGTGCAAGCCGATTATTGCCTTTGTGAACAAGGTACCATCCCAGGCAATAGTAAGATATTGTGGTGTCTTATGACTTCCACGCGGACGAGAGAAGTCGCGGGCAGAAGTTAGTACTGGACTTGGGCTTCCTCTCTGAGCAGCTTGTAACTTGTAATATGGTTATGTTTAGTTTCAGTTGGTGACTCTCAATCAAGCAGATCGAGATTCAACTATGGAGCAAGAAGTAATAATGCCACAATGCGAAAAGAACATGAAAAAAATGACCGCACGCGGTTGTGACATGGCCTGTCTTAGACGGCGTTAAGTCTACTGCCACGTCAGCCACTATTGACACCGAGGAGCAGATTGCCGAACTTATTAAGCATCCAATCCTACTATCAAACATTAGGTTGAAAAAGTCCCCAAACCATATTATGGAAGTATTCTGTCTAAATAAGCAATTCACCGTTATATTTTGTGGTGCATATACCACGAAATAAACCAGTGATTGAACATTAGTAGGGTTAAAACTGAGGTATAAAGTCTTTTAAAACCTTAGCTCTAGTATAATATTATCACATGTAAAACATGTACCAACATCCAAAGCGTGAGACCGTGATTTTAATAAATTGTTTAAAATACTCAACGGCACCGGTATGTGAAAAGGAACGCAATCTAGAATGGCAGTGACAGTGTGAACTGTGTGAAGGAAGTGTGACAGGCAGGCCAAACAACTGTCAAAAACACGCCCGCTGCCCCCTGCGCCAGCGCAGTCTATTTCCACACAGAATACTCAGTTATTGCACATGACATCTTTTAAAAATAAGTAGGAACCTCCTAAAATCTCCTCACGTTTTGCAACGTTTAGAAAAGATTTATAGAAAAACTTGCATTCATAGTTTAAGAAGTGTTTTAAATATTAAGATGGAAAAAGTGAAGGAATGGCGTATAGTGGAGAATGTTCGCATGTATGTGGTGGCCAACAATAACCTACCATTGAGAAAATAAACTTGGTGAAATTGTTAATGCTGTATTTAATTTGAAGAGTTCCCTAAAACCACCAATGACTCAATGGACTCTACAATGAGAAGCTGATTAATGTTCCAGTAAGTACATTACCAATGTTAAATTGAATTGAGCAGACCCAATAGTTGACAGTATTCATCTCAGTCAAGAGATGTCCACGGCTGGACATAGGCCTCCCTTAAACTAACAGTTGCCACATCAACTCATCCTGTGCTTCTTGTACCCAGTAATTTCCTACCTGGTCACCTGTCCATTTTGACACACCCTGTGTTGCCGCCACTTCAGAACCTTTTTGTTGACGCCATGACACCACCAAAGTGATTACCAAAGTGACCACCATAGTATTCTTCTATTCTATAGTTCAACGGCTATTTATGCATACCATAATTTGACAAACATGGTGATATAATGTATGTATTCTATTTAAGCTATTAATTGACATGTTTTGAGTTGGTTAATTCATTGTGTGTTGTAAATGTGCATTACCCACTGTTCAAGTTTCAATAAAATTGGTAGACAAGCAAAATGGAGATTCAATTAAAATACATGCCTTTATGACCATAATCAGCAGTTTTGGACAATATTTGGGTTCCTTATAAAATTGGTGTCAACATAATGGCTGCAAACTTGATAGAATGCTTGTAATTTTTATTAGTTGCTCAGAACAATTAATGACAGCAAAAAAGTTATTGAGGGACAACTGCAACAGTTACTGGGTTAAAAAACGAAAAGCTTCTTGATTTGATGTAAGCCACTTATGTACGTATGTTGTGTGTACTTTTTATAACATTGAAAGCATCAAACAGTACATACAGGACAAGAATAAATTAACATTAGTCTGTGTACTAGTTACATTTTGAGAATCCCTTGAAGCCAAACCCAATAACCTAGGATAGATTGCGACGGGTTCTGTCAAACATTATAGGGTTGCACTTTGGCTATTGTTATATTGATAGGTTTTTCTGTCTCCTGTACGCTAAAATTGGAGTTAGATACGTTATTAGATTTGGCTGTTAGAGAATTGTGCGTGCGGAGATTATGTCTCTGATGGCTCTTTTCTGCCGAATTAATATACTCGTTGTCTGCAGCCCAACCCCAAAGTAAAATACTGTAAGACATGATAATAAATAACTAAAATGCATAGAAGTCACTCATCAGTAAATTGATGGATTTTCCTAACAGCTTAAGCTGCTGAACTTAGCTGTCTTGCAACAGATGTTAAATGACATTGTAGCCTTGAGCGTGATCCCCAAGTTTTATCAAAGAATAATTCTCTTGATTCAATACTATCTCACAATCACTACTTTTGAAATTTGGCGTAATATAGGTCTCGTCAAGGTTGAATGTTTGTCTATTTATCTTAAAAATTAAGGAAGTATTGTCAGTAAATAACACTATTTTGGGTTGATTTTTTAATTTGTATTATTTCCATTTTCTTCCTTTACATTATCATCCTTGTTTTTATAATGTCCCCTCCGTGATGCTCTATCATAGTTCATCCAACCTGGATTTTTTGCACATTGGTGGGCATTCCTTCTAATGTGCTTACCGGTCTTTAAATTTAAAGCATTCCACACCATCAAGTCTTTTCTAAAACAAAGATTGTTATTAATTATTTAGTGATGATTAGAGCAATAAGCAACCATACTGAATATACCTTCAGTTTATGAGAACTGATTGTTGAACATGTACAGCTACAACATTCACTTTTAACAAACTTGTTTTGATTCATCTTTCCAAAGAGAAATCAAGGTGTAAACATTCGCTCATTGGCAAAAATATCTGCAATTTTGAGTTCAGTATACAGGTGAAATCGGCAAATATTATTCTTTTTGCTACAAAAAAGACATTGGGAGAGCTAGACAGGTTGTGACTTTATGATGGCTGCACTTTTACCGCTGCTTCATCATCATGCCCAAAAATTGCTATTCTTGAATCATGTCTAGCTTCTCACAAATAAACAATATTATATCAATCAAATTAAAAGTATACTAACTCGGCATTAAGTTGAGTAATCATTTGAGTCTTCTTCTGTATTTCTGACCGGGCAGTCATCATCAGAGAAGAGTAGTTATGTTGCAATGTCTTGAACTCCATGTCAAGAGTGTCATAACCCTGCAATATTTGCTACAATATCAATGTGTTCTACTTCTTTAAATGGCATTAGTTAAATGCTTAGAACTTTAAAATTCTTCATAATAGAATAGACTTGAAAACTAGCCCAGGTATCCCCATACAAAATTTCTTTAAAAACGGTTCAGCCGTTTAGTTGGGAAAGCATAACAAACAAACAAACTCATATTTGCATTTATAGTATTAGTTAGGATAGAGAAATCATAATAACAGTTACAAAGCTCACATGGACCCTGAGAGGAACAACAATTGAATAAAAATGAAATAAAATAAGAATGGTAGCATGTTTAAAATAATTAATGTAAATAGGAATTAAATGAATGACTTTGGTTTGATTCAATGGGAATAACTTTGGATCAATGTAACATACATCAAACTGAGCATGCAACAGTCATGCAGCTGTAAGAGTATGTTGTTAGAGCAGCCAAAATACAGAAATTATTTGTGCAGCAATGCTGAGGTATTAATAACTACCTATGTGAATATCAGAATTGAAAGTCACTAATTTACACAACATGGACAAACAGTAAAAATGTTAAATATAAAAGATACAGGCACTTACTTTTTGAAGTTTTTCTATGGCAGCTGAATGCTCTTCAAGTTTCGCTTTCAGCTCTTTGTTTTCATCACGTAGCTATAAAACAAAAAAAAAAAACATTTCAATGTGAACTTTTATATTTAGCGTACCAAATGTAGTGTGGAAGATATTTGTATATTGCGTCAAATTATTTAATAAAATAAATTTTTCGAGACTTAAAATATTACAGGACGTTTAGGTGCTAAATCGCAATACCTCTTGAAGAGCATTCACGACTTCGTAGTTTGGTAAATCGTCGAATATGACCTCCATTGCGAAAGGCAGTACGTTAGATGTTTTCCACAAACAGGAATTTGTTATTTTTTTTGTATTTCAATGAAAAGAAACAAAGCTACTCGCTCGCTCGTACTCCGCCACTTCGATCATAGATAATACACTCTAAATATAAGACTTCGATCGCAAGAAAAACTTGGCATTGACATGACACTACCTAGTACCTACTGACAGTTTAGTATTGACGTTTAGTGGTGTACATAATTTCCTTTGGGGATCGACGGGACGTGAGAGGTTAAAAATATAGTCGATTGTAATTACGTCGCTCAAAACGCCCATGCAACACAATCGGTTCGTTGATCAAACAGATGTGGTGGGTGGAGTTGGCAGTGGCAGGATGCTGATAGTTATAATGAGGACATAAGATCAGGGTGACGCACGAATTCTCCATACAAACGTAATACAATTTAAGCACATTTCTATCATATTATGCTTATTTGGAAGCTAAATTTAGTAGGCATGTGAAGTGCAAGGCCGCCAATAAGATTATAATAGTTATATTTGTAAATCAATACGATACACAGCTGTTGTACAGCGAAGGATAAAAACGAAATAAATTTGAGATCACACAAATGATTTTTACACCAGAAGGGTAAATATGAGAATCTGTGAAGTTAGCAATATAAAACAATCGTAAACCAACTTATTTCGCGAATGAAATAGAATAACGCGGGAGAGATTAGAGAAACGTGAAGTCTTGATGAAGGCGTGTTGATAACTAGCTCGGCGCGCGTGACCGTTTGGCCCGGAGCCGTTGGCTGCGGGAAGGCGGCGGCGCGGGGCACGGTAACCGGCCGGACAGGTGCAGCGGTAGGCACGGACACACACAAGCGCGTGACGCGCACACTGGCGCACTCGATCGTTCCGACTAAACCCAGGGGTTAGCAGATTTGTCTGTGGACACATAAATACAAGCTTATATAAATATAAGCTCATCTTCTTTGAATAAAAAGCCAAACGTCATCCACCCTCTGCTGTAATACGGCTCCTAGGAAAACATTCGATGCATCTACTACGAGTGCCAGCTGCGCCTCGGAAACTGGGTGAACCAAATGTAAAAAAAACTCCTAACAACTCAAAAACCTCTAACAACTGGGAAGTCCAATTAACTGGTTCTGATCCTTTCATGTTTGTGCCTGCCAATAAATCGTTGAGTGGCGCTTGTAATTCAGCGGCATTCTTCAAGAAACGTCTGTAAAAATTGAGCATCCCTAAAAATCGTCTCAAGCATTTAACGGTCTGAGGCGGTGGGTAATTCTGAATAGCCTCCACCTTTTCCTCTGTGCAGTGCACCCGGCACTCCTCTTTTTGAAACCGAATAACCAAGAAAAGTTACCTGCGGTTGTCCAAAATTGCACTTAGGTACGTTAACGACCACTCCATATTCCTCGAGGCGAGCAAATAGCCTCCGCAGATGTTCTTCATGCTCCTGCGTACTTCTAGAAGCAATTAATACGTCATCGATGTATGGATAACAGAAGTCCAAGTCGCGTACCAATCCATCGATGAAACGTTGGAATGTCTGCGCTGCGTTACTCAAACCAAACGACATGAATGGAAATTCGAATAATCCGAACAGTGTCGTGATGGCTGTCTTCTCGATATCAGCTGGATTTATTGGAATTTGTTGGTATGCTTTCACCAAATCAACAACTGAGAAGATAGTACTCCCATGTAGATGCTGAGAGAAATCCTCAATGTGCCGGACCGGGTACCTATCTGGCACGGTCCTGGCATTAAGAGCGCGGTAATCATCGCAGGGCCTCCAAGTGTCGTCGTGTTTAGGCACCAGGTTTAGGGCAGACGCCCAAGGTCCACTAGAAACACGAGCTGTCCCTTCCTTAACCATTGCTTGGAACTCTGACTTAGCTATCGTTAATCGATCAGGCGCTAAACGGCGTGGTCGGCAAGAAACCGGTGGTCCGGGCGTAGTGTTAATGAAATGTACGGTTGAATGACGTACCTGTCTTGGTGCACCGGACGGCCGTGAGGTGGTCGGAAATTCTCGCAGCAGCTCATGGTACCGAGAAATTCCAGTAACAGCCTTGACACTGGGGATCTCCATCTTCGCAAAAGCTCCGCTAACCGAAAGGTTAGTTAATCCGTCGATCAACCTGCTGTTGTGCCAATCCACCAAAAGTTTGTAGTGTGAAAGAAAATCATACCCAATAATTGGTTTGGTCACATCGGCGACGAAGAAATTCCAGCTAAACTCCCTGCGTAGACCTAAATTCAGCTGCAAAGTAATATATGCGTACGTGGATATAACAGAATTATTAGCTGCGCTGAGGTCGTAATTTACACGTGTCCGCTTTTCATTTAAGCCCAAGATACGCATGTCAGCGCACTTGGTGGGCCTGGACACTCGGACCTCGTCCGCATTCAGGGACACCCTAAGCTTTTCAGCCAGAGCGTCTGCGGTCGGGCCGCTGGCTGCACCCGGGACCTCCAGCATCCGGGCCCCAGTCGCAGTGACTTTTAACCGAAGCCCATTGGTGACGCCGATCTCCTGGAGGTTCACCGCCGTCCTCGCCTTGCCGAGAGCCTCGCGCATCATGCCCTTCTTTTCCGCTTCCGGCTGTAGTATTATCACTACAGCTGCGGACTTCGGGGCACGGAACCTAGCCGCTCCTTGCGCCGGGTCCGCCTCTGCTTTCTTTTGGCCGCCCTTGCTGCCTTACCCGCCTTCCCCTTCTCCCCGATCATTTGCCACTCGGCGTCGGTCGGAGGAGATTTTGAAGGCGGGGGCGGCCGTCTCGCCATTAGGGGTGGGGCCCTCGCCGTCTGCGCAGCCACTCCACCTTTCCTAGTCTGGGGCGATGCCGTTTTCGCCAGGGGCGGGCCCGCCACGGCTCCACTTTGGGTCTGCCCCGAAGTCCCTGGTTTGGCCGCGGTGGCGGCAAACGAGTTACTAAGAGAGACACGGTTACTAAGTAATCTGTGGTCTCGCGTTGAATATAATCCATAAGTGTTGATGCTTTTTTGAAATATTACGAAGGCACTAAAGCTAAGCTATACATTTCCAGTATACGCAGATCTGGAATTGTATAGGATTTCCGTACAATGAGAGGTCAGTTTATACTGGAAATGTATAGCTTGATTTGTAGCCGTGTGTAGGCAGGTACTTATTTCCTTACTGCGTGTCCGTACGTCCGTCAAACAAAACTAGTATAAGCTGGTCTCTTATACTATTGAAACTTCGTATTACGATGGGCCAGCTGAAGGTCACAGGCGTTATCACTTACCACAGACGCGTGACGTGTGCTCAACTGATGCAGTTCCTACATAGGTAGGTACCACCACGTATAAATAAATAAATAAAATATAATGTAATGTAGGTAAATAATAAAATTGTCAAAACATCCTTTCGTAGAGCCAGCGATGTTTTTTTTTTCCATTTTGTTTTACAAAATTATAACTATAGGTAACAAAAACTAACTGTAAATTACACTGTATATAAAAACCGTTTTTTTTTCATTGTACGACTTAGCATTAGCATAGAAAGTTATAACTATAAATACAAGTATCCATGAAAAACTACAAATCGTAAAATATTTCTTGAATAAACTACTTTATTTTTGTCGTCATATATCACAGCGACTACTATTTTTGCAGTAAATACATTGCTTCTTAACCACTACCTAAGTATGTCGGTCGCTAAGTGCCAGTCACTTAGCGACCGACATACTTAGGTCGCATTCACATTATTACATAGCTTGTCCAGACAAGCTATATGGTGTATAGGTGCCTATGCTTTGTTACGGCGGGCGGGGGTTGCCCTCCCTTCGCGCCTCCGGATTTTTATAAACACTCTAGGGGTAGGAGCCAAAAGACTACGTGGAGTCGGGGTGCCCCGATTCGGTTTTGGAACAATGTCGACCTATTTTAACCATGAAGTGGAGGTACACTAACTTCTCACAACTCTGGGAGAAACGGAATGAACGTAAACAAATGACACTGACACATGACGCAAATAGCGTTTTTTTTTTTTTTTACGTTCCGTTTCACCGATTTTGCACGACATTTTACACCACAGACAATACACTAGCACAGATTTGGTTGTCAATTGCCGATTTTAACGTTTCGTTACGCTGTAATCTAATTTGAGGTTAGAAACATTTATTATTAATTTCTCGAAAAATACGCATTACCTTGTAATAAGAGTGGTAGCGTTATAATCAGGGAAGCCACCCCTACCATCTTCAACCCTTTTTACCCCGAAACTCCTGCCAAACGATACTAGACCCAAGCCGTCTAACCTTTCGACAGCTCAAGATACGACGAAACTGAAAACCTATTCGCGGGGTATACCAAAATTTCGTTACGAAGCCGCAGCCTGCCGCTATAGCTGTAATGCAGTTGAATCTGTATCAGAGCAAGCAGAGACTGTTGATATTGATTGGCCACAACCCGATCCAGCCACTGAAGCTTATCAACTAACTGTGGAAAGAACTTCAAGTGACCACTTATCTGGTTTGTCAGGGAACCGTATTGTTGACTTGAAACATGTGATCCAATGGGCATTTCAAATGGAAGAATATCGCCACTCTTGTGAATCATCTCAAATTGAGTATGTTCGTAAACATCGGAAAGGATTCAACAGTGTGTTAACATTTCAATGAAGCATGTGTAATAAAACATGCCAACAATGCACAGAGCAGGACCAGCATATTAACACCGCATTTGCATGGGCCACTGTGACTGGAAGTTATTACTCGCAGGCAGAAATTCATTTGGAAAATGATGTTTTAGTTACGAACAAAAAGCATAATTATTATTATCAAGTAAGTAACAAATATTATTATTTCTTTGGCAATGTATTAATAAAAATGTTTCTCGGATTATTTGTTTCTAATTGTCATTATTATTTTAATTCTAGGTCCAGGGTCAATTACGAATTACCAAAATGAATAAATGTTACTTAATTTGCTTTATATCTGTCACCCAACTATTGACTGTCATAGAAGTCAACCGGGATAAGGAATTTATCAGCGCTGTTATGCCGAAATTGGTTATTTTTTTAAAGCATGAGTACTGCCGGAAATTATTTTGCCGGAATTTAAAGGTATTAAAAATATTACTCTTACTCATTTACTAATAGACCAAATTATTTCTCGGGTCTCTGAGGTTTGGATTCAGTATAGTACAGTCTAACATAAAGTTTATTAAATTAATTTGTTGTAGAGAAAACTGCGGCTTCCAGCAGTTGATTTTACTGAAGGAGATGCGAACGGAAAGGATATAATATACGATAAAAGTAAACAGTGACAAGCAGAAGATTGATCCGGCGGCAAAAAAAAAGCAGCGCGTAGGAGAGAAGAAATTTTTATTGTATTCATTTTAAAGAACAATGGCGGCTAATTATTTGAACAATAAAAGCTTGTTACATAAATAAAAAATATTGTAAAATGTTCGTTTCTAATTCCTAAATACGTTATATTAACGTTTTTATCATTTAAACTCCGTGGTTAATAAATATTGAGAGTTTCATTATTTGTTTTTTTTTTGCGGTAAATATGAATTTTAAAACAACTAATCTGAACAATGTTGCCAACTGAATGCTTTTCGCGTGATCTAGAACTTTTTCTAGCTGTGGACTGCAGTTATACGTCTAAGAAATACGTACTAGGAGGTGGCTGGTGGTATAAATAAATTGACCTAAACGCAAAACCTATTTATTAACTATGTCGTCGTTTGAAAGAGGTAACAAGTTTTTTGTTTTAATTGTCCGAATGAATGATTAAGATGGCAACTCAGACTTTGCGATGTTACTGTTAGAAACACTGACAGTGACAGTTGCTCTCGAGCCGCTGTTTTTTTTTTCCTTTTGGCTTCGCATGGTTTGTGCATTCAGCCAGCGTCACGTTTAGTTTATTACGAAGGAAACAAAGCTAGGGAAACGAAAATACAATAAGTTATAACGGGATTTAGGGATAAAATCTATAGGTTAAGTATTTATAACAGTGGTACCATAATGAATAATGAACTAAAATTACAACCTAATATTATAGTAATGAAAGATACTATACATTTATACATAGGAAAGCTATTTGTAAAGAAAGTATTGAGGTAGGGAAAGGAGTACGAAGGGACACGAGGTTACTGAAAAAGGATGAGCGTTCATATAAGGGACACGAGAAAAAAATGTGATCTAAGTCACCTACGTCTATGCCACACCTGTTGTATATAACGTGAAAAATGTTTGGGTTACAGATGACTTGTTTTATTTCTTTATTAAATAATTCATTATTTTATCATTTATTAAAGAAAAAAAAAAAAAAAAAAAAAAACCAAATGCATTAGATTTAAATTACCTAATGTTAGAAGTAGCGAATGTGACATCATATTGAATGGAGAAAAACTGGAATTTATTAATCAGACGGTTTTCCTAGGAATCACGCTGGACGAGAAATTACAATGGGGACCACATATAACATCTCTTGCGGGGCGGCTAAGCTCTGCCGCTTATGCTGTTAGAAAGATAAGACAGTTAACAGATGTAGAAACCGCGCGTTTGGTCTATTTTAGCTACTTCCACAGCATTATGTCTTATGGCATTTTACTGTGGGGTCGGGCTGCTGACATTGAATCCATTTTTATTTTGCAAAAGAGAGCTGTCAGAGCCATATACAATCTTCCTCGTCGCGAATCTCTCAGGGAACTATTTAAAGGGATTAATATTATGACAGTACCTTGCCAATTCATTTATGAAAATATTATGTATGTAAGAAATTTTTTTTTTTTTTTTTTTACTTACTCACACACTGACCTATTCCTAGTTAATATTTTAGGAAAGTCATATATTTTACAGTGTTTGTAAATATGTGAGCACAATGTACCTATCGCGTCATTCATTTATCTGCCTTTGCTATATTTTTAGTTCTTCTTACCACTTGTGGTATAGTATTTTTATTCTTGGTGCATCTTTTCACATATAAAAATATAATTAATGTATACAAATATTGTAAAATATTTTAAAAGAGTAACGGTGGAGTTTCTTGCCACTTCTTCTCCATACGAAACTACTTTTTGGAAGTGGCGCCTAGAATCAGTTATATTTTTATTGTAATTTTTGACGTTCAAAAGTGCCATTTTATGGGCCTATTTGAAATAAATGCTTTGACTTTGACTTTGAAAGAAACGAAAATTCACACGATTGACGATAGTCAAAAAACTTTAATACATAAAAGTTGTTTCAAATTCAAAATTCCCGCCAAAAAGACAAAAGTCTCAATATTTATTAACAACGGAGTTTTTTGACGAAAATCTTTTCTAATATAAGTCTAGGAACTTATTACGAACATTTTACGGTAGTTTTCATTTATGTAACAAGCATTTTTACTTCAAATAAAATGATGTATGGGCACCTGCCATTGTTCTTTATGTATCTTTGTATGTTTAATTGTGTTATTTGTTAGTTCATAAGATTTTTGTTAGTAGAAATTTTTCACTGTATGTAAGAGCCTAACAGTTGTATGAAATTATTTATTGAAGTTCAAAATTGTATACCTAAGTAATTCTTGAAACTATGTTAGGTTAGCAACCTACTTTTGTGTTATTGTGTAAGATACTTACGTGTGTCGACGTTTGACGATAATTATTTTCTTATCTACCTACATAATTCAGAATAATAATTGGAAATTAAAAATATTTGAAATAGTAGATCTCAATGTAATTTCCAGACTACTATTTTATGAGAAGCCATCATTCTGTGAAAATTACGTCATTATTTTGGCAAAGTTTAAGTAATAATATTGTAATAATAATTTTTGAATATAGGTCCCTAATTGGGAAGCCAAATGTAATATTAAAAATTAAAGAATAGGTGTGTGTGTTTCTGAGTGTGTGATCTCCTAAAAAAAAAATATGATGTAAGAAATTAAATTTCGGGCGCCGTGGAGCGACACACTATTAATAGATAGCCAGATAAAGTTGGAGAGATTGAACCATTAATCTTAGGATGGGGGCCTGTGGATGTCAATGGCGATTAAAAGTCTCACTACCTTGAACGTTCCCAGTTTATTGTATACCTTTAGCCTAATGAATAAAATTATATTAATATAAATTTTAGTTGCTATATCATCATTGCATCTTTGTAACTTTAAATTCGCAGCTGAAGGCTGTTAGGTATGTTTTATAGGAAAAAAATGAAACTTGAAGGTGACCCCGAGAGCCGGAAGGTGGTACCTCTCAGGTAATCAGCCCCCGTGGAAGGCCAGTAGAAATTTCCCGGTTGAATTGAAGTAAAGGTGGAATAAGCACCCACAATTGTAGGCTGTGGACAAAAAGGAACTCTGAGATGTGATTTCACTCCGAACTCGGACACGCGGGGACGCATCGACCAACGAAAAACTTACCGCTTATTCCAGGTATTTAAACTCGCGTCTCCCTCGGTGTACCGTGAAGATATCTGGTATCAAAAGACGTAGGGAGGCGACGAGGAAACCTGCGAAAAACCGTAAGATGGTCACAAACGAACCGCCATCGTCGAAGGAAATTTTCTCTCGAAAAGAGTCCAACTTACCAAAAATCCGATAGAAATATCCACCGGGACCATTCCACGGGTCCTTTGGTTTAGGATAAGGGCATTAAAGCGCCACTATAAACCAGATTAGTTACGGTTCCATTCAGGAAAAATCAAGAGACCTGTCACCTTCACCAACAAAGATCGCAAAAGTGACTCGTCAAACCTTGACGTCCAAAATGTCATACGAAACGTATCACAGATAAAAAATACAATTAAGAAATCGTTCCGAAATCAACTACAATCATCAATACATGTAACGGTGTAAAAAAAACTCGTTAATTACATCCCTCCCCGAAAAAAATAAAAGAAAGCAATTTCTTTTATGCCAAAAAAACAACGATCAAGGTAAAACGAACAGTTTCCCAAAAAACAGGAAATATAAACAGCGTGTATACAAACAACACTTACATGTGCAGACTAAATACTAGCACAACCGACCCATAATATCAAAAGAACCACAAGAGTACAGTTAAGCACCTTCGCCACTGACTAACAAGTTAAATCCAAGATCTACTATAGAATCAGTTAAGTGCAGCAGTCGCTTAACACTGTAGAACAATACAACAGAACTATACCTAATTGAGTGCGGTTGGGCACCATCGCCACCGACTAACAAGTATAAAATTCTAAAAACAAACAAAAATACCATTATGAGTTCGGTTAGGCAGTATAGCCGCCGACTAGCAAGTATAAAGCTTTACAAACAAACAAAAAGATACTAATAAGAGTTCGGTTAGGCACCATAGCCGCCGACTAGCAAGTATATGTTTAATGTAACAGGATAAAAAGAATATTAATTCGAGTACAGTTAAGCGCAAAGGCCGCTGTTTAACGAGATTAATCCAAAAAATTATATATGAGTGCAGTTAGGCACCATCGCCACTGACTAGCAGGAACAAATTATAACTGTGAGTAACAGTTAAGAACCTTCACATCTCTAAAGATGCAAAGAAAAAAAGATGTTGTGATCGGCTCAACTCCACCAACTTTCCGGGCACAAACAAAAAGAAAAATGTTGTGATCGGCTCAACTCCACCAACTTTCCGGGAACAAACAAAAAAAAAATGTTGTGATCGGCTCAACTCCACCAACTTTCCGGGCACAAACAAAAAAAAATGTTGTGATCGGCTCAACTCCACCAACTTTCCGGGCACAAACAAAAAAAGAAATCACTGTGTTCTTCCTAAGTGCACCACGAAATATTCCGGGTGACAGAGTCACTATAGGAGCACAATGATAAAAAAAATAGGTAAACCTCTACAAGTGTAAACAAAACGTACAAAGGTAGTAGGCACCAATTCAGGAATTGCATGCAAAATTTTACACAGGAAAATTGCATACAAGACTGTTTAAAAAAAATATAATAATAAGATCTTTCGATATGGAAAATGTATGTGTGTGGGTTGAAGAAGTTTATAAAAATGTCCTAAGTTGTAATTTTGATTGTTAAATCAAGATTTAATAAATTTTATAAGAAGTTACCTAACATACATCTTCATTCAAACCGTCGATAACCTATCATCCATCCCAACGTGAATCACACTATCAAAAACGGCCTTCAGTCAAAATCATCAAAATCAAGATTAACAATGATAAACCAAATTAAAATGTAATTATATCCTTAACATGATAACGACCAGTCGTTCCCTTGTTAAGGTCTTTCAGAATATAAACATTATCAGAGATCTTTTCAATAATTTTACATTTAATAAACTTAGGAGCAAGTTTTGCCGAAAAATAAGTAGGTGCATGAGATTGAACGAAACTTCTTCTCCACACGACATCACCCACATCAAAAGAAATGACTTTGCGACCTTTGTTATAATAGCGAGCATTACGCTGATAAGCTTTTAATAAATGAGATTGTACTTTAACAAAAATATTACCAAGAGAATTAAGAGAATCGGCATAGTGAACTCTATTGGAAATTTCCAGTTCATCTATGTTATCGATAGAATCACTAAAACGATGTAAAGAAGCATCAAAAATAAGTTCTCTACCAAACATAAAAAAAAATAGGTGTGAAATCTGTGGCCAGATTAACACTATTATTCAAAGCTAGTTGAATATTAGGTAAATATTTAGACCAAGTTCTATGATCATCTTTGACAAAACAAGCTATGCAAGTTTCAACAGTTTTATTATATCTCTCAACAGTATTATTTTGAGGCTTGTATAAAGTATTATAAAATATTTTAATAATGTTAAAACCCTTCAAAAACTCTACAAAATGTTTAGAAGTGAATTGTGTACCATTATCACAAACAATTATTTTGGGACAACCAAATTTAAGAAATATTTCTTTTTCAAAAAGTTTATTTATTACTCTAGTAGTAGCATTTATCATAGGAAAAATCCAGCAGTATTTAGTGAAAACATCAACAACTGAAAGAATATATTTATGTCCAGAATAAGATTTAGGCAATATACCTATAATGTCTACTGAAAGCATCAACATAGGACGATCAACTTTTTTAGGGTTAACCATAATACCAAAAGGAGGTTGAGTGGTATGTTTATAAGCTTTACTAGTATCACAAGCAAGAATATATTTTTGAACATCATTAAACATCCCTTTCCAAAAATAGTGTTGTTTTAATTTATTTAAAGTTTTATGAATACCTAAGTGTCCAGAATTAAAATCATCATGATTAGAACGAATTGTATCTAATATGTGTTCTTTAGGAATAACTATCTTCCAATTAAGATTACTATTAGGATCAAACTTACTTTTACAAAACTTATCTAAGGCTTTATTTTCTACTCTAAAGTTCTTATATCTGCAAGGAGACTTTTGACAATTAATAAATACTTTTTTATACCAAGGATCATAAATATCATCATCGGGTAAGACTAAATTATTTTCTGAGATTCCTATAGCAGCTATTTCAATACGAGACAAAGCGTCTGGGACTAAATATAAAGAACCTTTTTTATGAACTATATCAAAAGTAAATTGAGAAATTCTAGCAGCCCAACGTGCTAAGCGTCCACTAGGATTGCTAAGACCTAAAAGCCAAATCGAATCTTAACCAAAAAGCAAAATCTAAAATGAAATCAAGTTGAAAAGAAGAATATGAAAATTAAACTTTTTAGTTAAATTATCACAAGTAACAGGTAATTCAACGATACCAATAATTATAAGCAGCACTAGAAACAGAATTTATTTTTTAACCTAACTGTAAAAATTGTCTATGACTATTTGAACTCAAAATACAACAATTTGAACCAACCAACAAAATTTCTTCAAAATGTTGTATAAAACCATTCTTCAACTCCAGCAATAAATTCTCTAACACAAGATAACCAAAGCATTCATAGAATTAAACGAAGGCAGAGCGTGCAAAGCAAAAGCTGAGGAAGAGTGTGCAATCCTTTCATTATGATCAAAAGGGTGTGGTACTTCTGTCAAATTAATCATGTCCGGAGCAGTTTGTGCAACATTAGGATCTGCGCAAGCGCCATCAGATTCTATGTGGTCTTTAGCAATAGGCGGAAAAGACTGGTCTTCATTAGCCATCATGAATAAACTAAACGAAAATTGATGAGCAAAGCAAGATGTAAATTTAAAAAAAACGTGAAATATTTGAGGGTAAGTGTAAAATATTTTCTAAAGTTTTTTTTTTTGTTTTGATAAAACTATCAAGTAAAAAGATGCAATAATAATTTACAGGATAAGTTTAAACTACTTAAAGTAAGGTTACCAAGTTAAACCAAAGTTTACTTAAGATTAAATATGAAACAAAACTTCCAAAGTTATAAAATACTTGAGGTTAAAAAGATATGTTCAAAGTTTGTTTTGATGAAAATTTCAAGTTTAAAAAATGCAGTAACAATTTACAAGATCAATTCAAGTTACTAAAAGTAAGATTACTTAGTTAAACTAAAGTTTGCTTTAGATTAAATATGAAACAAAGTTTCACCGCACTTAATTTACACTGTTGAGACACTTAGATAAAACAAACTGTCTTACCATACAAAATGTTGGTTTTGTAAGAAAAAGAAGAAGTAATGCTGTAACCATAAACATTAAACATACACAATAGTACAAAGTACAATAATGTTAGTAGAAAATACTGTTTACTTAAAACCAAACATCCAAAGAATTTAAGTTTTAAATTACAACATTGTACAATAATGTGTTACTACAAAATATCAAGATGCAATGAATCAATAACAAAATAAGTAAGCTAAATTGAAGTCGAAAAAAAATAAAAGAATAGGTGTGTTTCTGAGTGTGTGATCTCCTAAAAAAAAATATGATGTAAGAAATTAAATTTCGGGCGCCGTGGAGCGACACACTATTAATAGATAGCCAGATAAAGTTGGAGAGATTGAACCATTAATCTTAGGATGGGGGCCTGTGGATGTCAATGGCGATTAAAAGTCTCACTACCTTGAACGTTCCCAGTTTATTGTATACCTTTAGCCTAATGAATACAATGATATTAATATAAATTTTAGTTGCTTTATCATCATTGCATCTTTGCTTTATCATCATAACTTTAAATTCGCTGCTGAAGGCTGTTATGTTATAAAGGAAAAAAATGAAACTTGAAGGTGACCCCGAGAGCCGGAAGGTGGTACCTCTCAGGTAATCAGCCCCCGTGGAAGGCCAGTAGAAATTTCCAGGTTGAATTGAAGTAAAGGTGGAATAAGCACCCACAATTGTAGGCTGTGGACAAAAAGGAACTCTGAGATGTGATTTCACTCCGAACTCGGACACGCGGGGACGCATCGACCAACGAAAAACTTACCGCTTATTCCAGGTATTTAAACTCGCGTCTCCCTCGGTGAACCGTGAAGATATCTGGTATCAAAAGACGTAGGGAGGCGACGAGGAAACCTGCGAAAAACCGTAAGATGGTCACAAACGAACCGCCATCGTCGAAGGAAATTTTCTCTCGAAAAGAGTCCAACTTACCAAAAATCCGATAGAAATATCCACCGGGACCATTCCACGGGTCCTTTGGTTTAGGATAAGGGCATTAAAGCGCCACTATAAACCAGATTAGTTACGATTCCATTCAGGAAAAATCAAGAGACCTGTCACCTTCACCAACAAAGATCGCAAAAGTGACTCGTCAAACCTTGACGTCCAAAATGTCATACGAAACGTATCACAGATAAAAAATACAATTAACAAATCGTTCCGAAATCAACTACAATCATCAATACATGTAACGGTGTAAAAAAAACTCGTTACAATATATTTATATTACTAAAAACTGAAAGGCTATTTAAAAAATTGCTGACACTAGTTTTTTGACAAACCCTCCTAAAACTGTTTGTATGGTTTTTCTGTAATGATGTGCGGAATGTAGTTCTTGCTTATTTTCCATCTTATACCTAAGTATATATTTTTAGGTTTTTATATTTATGTATGCAAATAGGTTTAGTAGATTATTTTATTTATATATTCTATAGATTTTTATATTTTGTGAATGTGAGAACGGCTTTTAGAGTTCTAAACCATTTTCTATTTTGTAAATAACCTGGTACTTGTTGACCGGCCTACATGGGCCTCCCATAATTATTAACACTAATTTTAAAATATTGTTAAAGCCAATTACTTTTAAAAGAGTAACCGTGGAGTTTCTTGCCGGCTCTTCGCCATAGGAAACGACCAATTGGAACCGTGCACCTAGCTTCTGACGTTGCAAAAGTGTCCATGTAGGTTTATGTTAAATAAAATATTTTGATTTGATTTGAATTGTCGATTATTTATTTAGTTTAAAGCTACGGTTTCCTAGAAGACCGTATCCGTTACATTCATAGTGGAAGTCACGAATTCTGACATTTTCATCAGTATATGACACTAAGGTGTCCAAAAATGCTCTGTATTTGGCTATTACGGCTGCGTGTGGCGGTCACCGCCTTTCTAGGACACCTTAGGTCGGAACCAAATTTAGTTTGTCAGTAAAATATACACAATACGTAAAGCCAATTACAGTTTACGATAGTAGTCCTAATTGGGTTATTTAGTTCATTAGACCTTTTTTTTAAATTAACGCCATTTGAATATTTTCATTCCCAACCAAGTATTTGAAAACAAACGCCATCTAGTGATATTAAAAGTAAAACTATTTACCGTTCACGTGTGTGTATAGAATAAAGTGAAGACTGCTAAATGTTTCTTGGAAAAAATCTTTGTAAGAGACGAGTTTACAAGCAAAGAGAATTTCTAAAAAAATTAAGTTAAAACGTTAGTTCCCGCTTTTAACAAAGTTGTCTCTCAATGATTTATAAGAGAGGCGTAAAAATTGAAAATGTGCTTATTTGCAACTGTTCTGCCATCTAGTGAAAAAGTGGCTGAGAGATGATCTTCGCCTTACCCTTAAGGTGAATGCGTAGCGGCACTTCCCCATACATTCTTTCGGGTAACAAATCTCGAGATATAAACGATTTATGCTGAATTAAAGCAACAATATGAGTTCTCTATGATTAATTATTCCCGCGAATTGACAAAAACTTATAAAAAATAACAGTATTTGTAGGATAAACAGAGCTGACAAAAAACGATAAATGTTAAGTTGTGTGAGTGAGCAGAATCACGCCCTCTACCAGACATACTACGAACCATCGAGAAACAAATGCTGAGTAGCAAGATGGTACGGGTACTAGTTATCGCTTCGGTATCAGTTTATCGTTAGATCGCGTTGAAGCGACGCGAAGGCGAGACCTTTCTTACAACCTTGAACCTCCGAATTCTGGCACTGTGCGCTGTTGCGAATTTTATAATATGCGTGATTGAATTGACAAGTTGTGCATCGTATGTTTGCGCGCCGGCTCTGCCCGCGGTGATAACATTTTATCATTATGAAGGGAGAAAAAATTCTTTAGAGTCACAAAATTTTACACAATATTATTGTAATGAATTTATTATCTAAATTAAGTACCTACATAAGTACTAACTTATACTTGAACATTCTTCGAGAACTTCCTCAATTAAAAATATTTCTGCTTATGATATGTAGGTAAAAGTACTACTAATAATTATGCATTTTCTGACACAGTAAGATTTTATTACGTCCGTGTGAATGTCGACTAACTAGGTAATCTATGGGCTCTGGTGGAATAAATATTACTAGCTGGATGTTTATGTGATTATAAATCAGGCGGTAGTTATACAAACTATTTAGGTACCTTTCTTTCCCCTAAGCTACGCTTCATCGTTGCGTACCTAATTGATTGATTGAATTTAATTATTGTGAAACTAGATTGAAATCGAAAAGTACCTTTTTCGATTTAAATCTAGTTTCACAAGAATTGAAAGGTGAATAAACAAACAAACGATTTTATTTTTCATAATAATTTTCCTCTATCACATTACTTTCCATAAAATGATATAAACACAGAAAGTATTTCAAGGTCATTGAAATAAAAATATTTCTGCAAGTAGGTAAGTATCTACTGAGGCTACTGATAATTGTACATTTTCTGATACGGTTAGTAAGTAATATATGGTCTCGGGTTGAATAAAATCCATAAGCGTTGATGCTTTCTTGAAATATTACGTAGGCACTAAAGCTAAGCTTTACATTTCCAGTATACGCTGATGTGGCATTGTATAGGATTTCCTTACAATGAGAGGTCAGCTTATACTGGAAATGTATAGCTTGATGTGTGCGCCGCTCAACTGATGCAGTACCTACATAGGTAGGTAACACCACGTGTGGCGGCATTTACACCGCCACATGCGAATAAACGCATCAATCCTGCATCGCGCAAGCAGAGTTTACCGCGCAGATAGCATATATACAACTTCCCGACAACAATCATCGGGCAATTGCCCACCAGATACGACATCCATCTGGTCGGAGGATCCTCCCTTTTCCAAGAGTATGAGTGAACTTTACACCCTGTTCCTCATATCCCTAAAAACTGGTGACCCCGACGTGATCTGCATATCTCTTCACTGGTGACCCCGAGTATGAACGTCAGCGCAGCCTTCGTGCAACTACTTCAGCGTGACGTCATCATCATCACTCCCGCAAGTCACACAGCCAGGCAGCAACCACGGCTTGAACGGTTGTCCTGACCATCAGCATGCAGCGCAAGCGCATACCTGGTCATCACCTTCAGCCTCATCAGCAACCTTGGCACAGCACACTGCACATCACTGCAAACTACAGACTAGTAATGCGTTTTTTGGAAATTTCTTTACAATGCCGGTATTTCGACATATTATAAGAATATTTCGAGATCTAGGTCTTGTAGAGAAAATCTAGCAGATAAGTCATACATACCTTTCCGAAACCATTTGTAAACCAAAGTTGAACGTACCTATATGCTGTCGGTGTTCTTGAATAAATTACTTATGGTACCTATACATCGTCATCGCGCGCGGTCTTTGAGGGGAACTGGCCGACGACGTGTAAATATAAATTATATGGATATTTATTATTATTGTCTTTATTCATTTTAAAGCCTTTATTCCCTTGGTCTCCACTTTAAAAAACTAAAGCTTCTTCTGTCTTATTTATGTACACCAGCCTTGGTTTTTACTTATTCCTTTCACTAAACTAAAAAATTGTTACTAAGCAATAATCCAAATCCATCCACCATGTTGACCAGGAGATAAACAGGTTTTATTTGTTTTGAAATTCGAATTTTCAGTTATTCGACGAGTTAGCAGCTATAGAAAACTTGTCGTTTAAATTTGTTAAATTGTCGTACGTTAAAGAATTAATACGATAGTAGTTCAAGACCAAGCAACTGGCAGTTGCCAGCTCTTGAATCTGCATCATATCTAATATAATTTACTTATTAATCTTAGATTCTCACTTCCGACAATGGTAACAATTTAGAAGAGCGATAGTCAATTCTGTAAAGTTCACTTGGAACCTCGTTCAAGTTGAGGACAGAATTGGAAAGCGAACTAATTGTTTTTAAAGACAGCCTTTAATTTCGAAATAATCGAAATAATTTCTAATCTAACAGGCACGAGGGCAATTTAAATTACTTAAGGCGAGGTGCATAATCTGCTTTTCTTTTAACTATTACCTATAGGAAACAGTTAAAATAGAAGTTTAATTATTGAAATTAAAAGTTATACTTGAGCAATTATTAAACGTAAGGTTAAGAGTTTTGTTGGGCAAATTTATATTTAAATTTGGAACAAGTAGGATAGAAACGAATAATACGTACGTAAAAAAAAAAATGATATCGGCTGGCTGAATAGAGCTAATCCATTGAGATTGGCACCTTTTGGTGCGATAAAAAAAAACTGTGCAATAATGAAATTTCATACATTTTTATTGCTCTAGTGCATTAAAGACTTTGTGCTGAGTTTTTAGTGTGATTGTGATGAAATTAAAGCATAGTTGGAAGAATACATCTTTATGTACCTACTTATACGAAAGTGTTTTGCGTAAAGTATTTAGTGGGGAGTTGCTATTACCGACATATTGGTGTAGGCACCGCTCGTCGCGCGACACGCGGTGCCTTTGTGTCGCTCTGTGGCGTCGCTCCGTTTTGCGGGAGCCTTTACAACGTTCTAACATTTACCGAGAACTGCATGATTCATTTACCTACACCAATATGTCGGTAATAGCAACTCCCCACTAAATACTTTACGCAAAACACTTTCGTATAAGTAGGTACATCTAACCGTAATGGGAACTTACAAGCTTTTTAAAGTTAATAATTGATTCATAAATAATTATGTGTCCCGGTCTCGTTTTCGACGACAACAATGTGCATAGCATATACATCAGAATAGTAGATAGACTACAATTTATAAAGATGTTGCGTGATTTGGTCATAATATAACGATATGTACAAAGTAAGTCGTAAAAAATCTTGCCATCTTTGCATTAGCATAGAAAGTTGTAATTATAAATACAAGTATTCATGAAAAACAACAAATCGTAAAATATTTCTTGCCTACACTACGTTATTTTTGTCGTCATATACACGGCTGGTAATCTCGGAACAAAAATTCCTGGAATTAATAGACGTGTTTGTCTATGGGTGCACCTATTCAAAATGACAACCGCCCTTCGTCCCTTTCCTCTTTGTCGCCTGTGCAATTGACGCCATATTTGTATGTTAAGTCTATCGTAGTCTGTGGTTGTCTATATCCCGCCATTCGCCATTGCAGTTTTAAAGTTGATCGAGTGAAGTTCTACGTTGATTTATTTCCGTAACTTATCCTCTCAAATAAAAAAATGCAATAGTTTTACTACGTGCATTATGTTCCGCACTTGCTGTGTTGTGAATTGCGCTAGTAAACGAAAGGACGTTAGATTATTTAAATTTCCCATACGTGAAATAAGACACAAGTGGTTAGAGTGTATTAACTGTGAAAAATTGCGAAAGTTGAGTGCAGAGGATCTTTGCAAGCGTTTTGAGCAGAAGTTCATCACGACCAATGCGAGGAATCGTCTTCTTGCTGGCGCCTATCCCACGCTGTTTTCCGATAGCGAAATCACCAGTGGCACTCCTCGGCTTCAAACTATGGACACTGACCACACCACTGGTAAGTACCTCAATAACATGTTTTTTTTTTCTAAAATTCCTTACAAACTTAAATGACAAATGCATCAAGTATTAATCTCTGGAACAAAATAGTACATTTATTGTGTAATTTTTTACCATTTTCTTGTCCAGTGAATTAAGGCTATTAATAACTTGATATCATCACATAGTTTTTTGTAAGCTTATTCAAAGTTATTATTTAGGGTTCAATACCCAAACGCTGCCTACCTTGCCGTACTTAGGCTCCGCTGTCCGTCCATCTTTCACACAAGCTTTTGAATGATAATAGGAAATTTTGACTGAATGTGTACTAAAATGACCACTATAACAATATATAATTAAAATAAAATAAAGTAATTTTGTTAAGGGGTATACATAAAACTGAAATATATGTAGTGTTAAACATTGTATGGGCAAATGGAACCCTATGTGTGCAAGTCCAACTTGCACTTGGCTTTTTTTTTTCTTTTTACTCATTTTGAGCACTTTCATAATATAATTATTTTGTTTTGTTGATAAGCTTAAATATTTCTTTACAGGCAATGCTGTTTCTGATAACACCTATGCTAAGAAAAGGCAGCATGAGGATCATACCTACTGTACTGAACCCACAAAGAAACATAGAATGATTGAAACTGGTAAGTCATTAAGCTTTTGTCTTAGTTTTTGGTTTTTACCTTCTTCTTATATATAAAAATCAATTGCCGTTTGATAGTCTTGCTAAAAACTCAAAAATGGCTGAACTGATTAGAGTAATTTTTGTTTTGTTTGGTTTGCTCTAATATGGGTTAGGTTTTAAAAAAAAAAGAGGCATTGCAACACATGCCAGGCTTGTTTATACATTATTAGCTTGTAATAATATAATAAATGCTTTTACTTTAAAATGATTTTTTAAATGTATTTTTGTTTAGTGGTATTTTTGTCTAATTGCAAAGAAGCACTTCTTTGAATAATATTTTGCAAAAAAAACAAAATTGGAGCTAGTTTTTTTTTCAGGTTTTGATGTTATGGCTGCTACTGGCAATAACCCTAACATTGTGGATTACACCACAACATCATTACTTGACAAGCCTTCCACTTCAAGCTGTGGAAATGAAGCTTCACAAAACCAGATCTTACGAGGTAATAAAATTGAATACTATAATAATTTTTCACCAATAGTGAGACATACATATGCAACCAAATAATATCCTCTACTATGGCAAAAAAAAAAACTATATTGTTGTGTATGATAGGAAATGCTTAGAAGCAAGTTATATTTGGAACTTTTTATTTAACAATTTGTTTGGTAATGTTTGTACAAAAGTGAAGTAATCAAGTAATTTATCATAGCATTTGATGTAAATAACGTTGTGTAATACAAAATTGTTGTGTAATACAATACTGTACAAATCCAACTTGCACTTGGAATGTTTTGATTTTCAATCTGCCATATTTTGCTGACTTATCACACATTTTAATTTACAGACGCAGTTATTCCTTCTACTCCGAGGGCTTGTGTCCGAAGAAGGCGTGTTATTTTGAAGAAAAAGTCACTAACACCTAAATGTGCCAGGCTCTACAGTGAATATTTAAAATCCCGGAAACAGTTGGATTTCAGCAAAAGAGCACCAAGAGCACTAAAGTTTTCCAAGCAAAATTCCTTTGAGAAACTGACAGAGAAAATGAACCCCATGGCCAAAAAAATCATGTGGATGCAAATTAAGCAGTGCACCAAAAAATCTAAGGGAAGACGCTTCACTACTGAGGAGAAACTTATAGCTTTATCAATATTAAAGCAAAGTCCTAAGTGTTACAGATTCCTGCATAAAATATTTATCCTACCCACAAAACACACTCTAAATAAAATGGTTTCTGAACTGAATATTGAAGCGGGTATCAGTGCTCAAGTATTTGATGCAGTAAAACAAGAGGTACTAGATGGCTATTACTAACTTCAACACAGATTCTCAAGGAAACATGCTGATCTGTCTTTTAATGGTTTTAATATTGCAAGAGTAATAATATTTAATTTATCATTTCAGGTAAACACATGGGAAGAAAATAAAAAATATTGTTCAATTATGTTTGATGAGGTTGCTTTAGAAGCAGCCTTGACCTATGACAAAAAAAAAAGACTATCACTGGATTTGTCGAACTTCCGGAAAAAATTAGTGACTTTGCTGACCATGCTTTTGTCTTCATGTTGAGAGGAGCCCTTTACAAATGGCAACAGCCTATAGCCTTCTATTTTTGTAAGGGGGCAACATCAGGGGTTCAACTTAAATACATAATAAAGGATGTAGTAACTGCTGTGGGAAACACAGGCTTGTTACCTGTAGCTTTAGTCTGTGACCAAGGTACAGCCTTTCAATCGGCTCTAAAAAGCCTTCAAGAGGACACACGGAGGGAACAAATAAGATTAGGTTCCAGCCGAATTGGTGAGAATAATGGATAGTTTTCCTGAATCATAAATACCACTTTAAGACTTTTCAGGACATAAAACGCCCCCAGATGTAATAACAGTAATAACAAAATAAATTTTCTAGTGTCTCATTCAGAGTCCTTTAACTGATTAGTGTTTTTCACATATTCCACACACAACTTGACTTAAACATAATTGGCGAAATGTGGATGTACAAAATGTGCCTAACTTTTTTCCAATGCAATTCAATATTGAAGATGTATATTATATTCCTGTCATTATTTTACAGATGATATTATAATTATTAATGGCCACTCACTAAGCGTGATACATGATCCACCCCACCTAATAAAGGGTTTAAGAAATAATTTCATTACCAAGAAAATAAAATATGATAACAAAATATCGAAATGGAGTGAAATCGTGGATGTTTATAAAACGGACTGCAATCATGCACAAATGCGATTGTTGCACAAATTGAACGACGAACACGTGATTCCAGAAAAAATTAAAAAGATGAAGGTAATTATTGTTTTTGAATTGGGAGTTTTTAGAGATGTTTGTCTAACAATACCTAGTATATTTTAATCACAATACTCATGCATAAACGGCTGTACAGAGTCATAGGAATAGTCTTGTTTATCAATATTTCAAGGTATTCAAAACTGAGTACTTAAAATAGTCTGTTTTATTGCAGGTTAAGAATTGTGTGAGAGTGTTCAGCAAAACAGTGGCAGCTACTCTAACATACACGGCTCAGTTTTGTAAGTATTTTGCCTGCAATGTTCTTTTCTCACCATCTACAAGTTGGACGTAAAAATCAATATACTAAAGCACTTTTTTGTTGCAGCTCAATATGCCTATGGCAAACAAGTAAGCCCAACTTTGAAGAATACGGCTGAAATGGTGTCATTTTTTGACGATTTATTTGATTCGGTCAATGGAGCATGTCTTTCAAGTAAGAAGAATAAAGGTAAACCTTTGCGGAATGCCGTCACAGCATCGTCACAGCACCACAGATTTTGGAGTGAGGCTATAAAAAAACTACAAAGTATAAAATTTATAGAACATAAAGGTAATAAAGAGATATCAGTGCCTTCACTAAAAAACTGGATAGTTACACTGAAAAGCTATCAAAGGTTGTGGCAATTTTTCAAGAATAAAAATATCAGGATCTTGAGACCAAGATATTTCAACTCGGATCCAATAGAAAACTTTTTTGGACAAGTTCGAGCCCATAACTTTAGAAACAATGATCCAAATTGCCACACCTTTAAAAACACCTTTAAGTCACTTCTAATCACAAGATTTATAAAATTTCACTCCAATGGTTATAATTGTGAAGAGGATTCAGGTGAGCAACTAGTAAAACTCAAGGCCTTATTTGAAACAAGTAATAATAATGAAGAAAATGCCGACAGTGCCTGCTCAGCTGTATCCTCTAACTTTCGGAGTGCAGCTCTAGAGAATATCCCCTCAACTGCAATCCAAGAAAAGCTAAAAGTACACTCACGGGCTTATACCACAGGGTGGGTTATACGAAAAATTATAAACAAAAACCATTGTAAGCAATGCGAAACTAACCTGACTTCTTATGAAACAAGCTCTACCAGTAACTGGATATCAGGACGAGAATATAAAAATACAATAAGCCTTAAAAAATTGACCTACCCTTCCGCGAATGCCGTGAGAGCTTTTGGCTATATAATTGAGGAAGCAAATAAATACTTAGAAATCACACCGCAACAAACAGGTATTATCAAAGACATTAAAAATAAAATAAAATTCAAGTATTCGTTTGATTTTCTGGATTGTGTAATACACAAGGATGCCGTTGAGGAATGCTTTCTAGAATTAAGTCTTCGATTAGCAGTATTTAATTGGTGCAATGTAATTAATAAAATAATAAAGGGCACAGATGTGATAAGGTTGGAAAACAAAATTTTGCCACCAATGCAAAAGAAAGCATTTATAAAATATAAAACAAAGTTAAAAATAAATAAATAAAAATGAATTTTTTTTTTATTTTCATCACACAGAACTAATATTCCTTTTCTAATACACATTCATTCAATAGCAAACACCACAGGTGTGCTATAGATGCACTTTTCTACACACACAATGACAACCGTGGGTTGAATTAAAGCAGAACCTCTTTTTGTGGAAGTCGGTTAAAGGCATAAAAGGCTAGTTTCCAAAATCTGGGCTCAACAAACCTTAGCAAAAAGACCCGGTCACATCACGACACGAGCGACAAAATGGTAAAAAAAAAAACGTCACAATCAATATGTGCAGATCAGAATAGCTATTTTTCTACTATGGAAGATTACCGTCTGAGTACTACTTAGTCTGTGGTCATATATCACAGCGACTACTATTTTTGCAGTAAATACATAGCTTCTTAACCACTACCTAAGTATGTTGCTAAGTGACTGGACAAGCAATGTAATAATCACAAAACGATACTTTATTCAAGCGTATGAATTTCGAAATCACGAGACTTGTTGATGTTTTCGTGTCAGTAAGTTGTCCGGTGCATGGTAAATGCTTGCACGCTGTGTTTGAAGGACTTATTTCTTCAAACATCATGATTGGTTGTTGTATTTATGATTTGGGTGGGTGTAAGTTGACTTGTTGTATCTATCAATGCTCTTACCACAGTATATTGTGCTCTTAGCCTCTTAGTCGACGTTCGGACGGGCGTAATAAAATCGCGGTGGGATTTTCTGCGCACTGGATTTTCAACTTTCGGTGTTGAACCGAGCATTGAGAATCCAACAGAGTGCATTCATTCAACATTGGTTTACTTTTGTAAACCAATGTTGTAGGAAAATTATATGTACCTATGATTTACCTATCTGCTAATTTTTTTCTACAACACTAGATCTCGAGATATCTTAGTAAGTTGAGATACGGAGGTTTTTTTTTTTCCAAAAAGCGCATTTATAGTTTGTGCATTTACTAACGATTCCCCAAAGTAGTCAACAAAAACAAAGCAATTAATTTTATATACCATACCAATATCGATAAAATTCGAAAATAATGGGATATTGGATCCCTTTTTTACAGACCGGTTGACTGAGGCCACATTCCGAGTTAGACCATAATCGCTAACAGCGCTCACATCGATAATTTGCGTTCCTATTTAGTTATCACGGTTATGACAGATGAGAGCTGTCAAGAATTCGTTCACAGTAATATTATTAAAGGGCATGTCGGCGTTGTCGCAAGATCGTGTTATCGCAAGATGGCGTATGTCATGACGTCATCTATGACGATTCACGGGACATCGTTATCGCGCTCACGCTGACTCGGAACGGGTGTAAGCGCGTTCAAATCGATTACAGCTCAATTTGGAATGCGGCCTGAATGTTACTACAGCTGCTGACAGACCGATGACGGATTCACACACATCATCAGCAAATTTACTGTCTAAACTTTCGACAGCTCGAGCTCAAGATACGACGAAACTGAAAACCTATTCGCGGGGTATACCAAAATTTCGTTACGAAGCCGCAGCCTGCCGCTATAGCTGTAATGCAGTTGAATCTGTATCAGAGCAAGAAGATACTATTAATATTGATTGGCCACAATCCGATCCAGCCACTGAAGCTTATCAACTAAAAGAACGAAAGAACGGGTTGGGTCTAGTATCGTTTGGCAGGAGTTTTGGGGTAAAAAGGGTTAAATATGGTAGGGGTGGGTTCCCTGATTATAACGCTACCACTCTTATTACAAAATAATGCATATTTTTCGATAAATTAATAAAAAATGTTTCTAACCTCAAATTAGATAAACAGTGAAAGTAAACGTTAAAATCGGCGATTGACAACCAAATCTGTACTAGTGTATTGTCTGTGGTGTAAAATGTCGTGCATAGTCAATGAAACGGAACCTACAAAAAAAAAAAACGCTATTTGTGTCATGTGTCAGTGTCATTTGTTTAGGGTCATTACAGGTCATTCCGTTTCTCCTCGAGTTGTGAAAGCTAGTGTATCCCGACTTCATGGTTAAAATAGGTCCTCGGGTCCTGGGGTGCAGTTAAAGAGCCTCCTCGTGGCGCATCCTGGGCAACGTCAGCTCCAATCGCCGACCGGTTCTGGTGGACAATTGGTGCTGGCGGCAAATCTCGACAAACGGGGAAGGGCACGGTTCCATTCCCCGATCATCTTGATGGTCGTGGCAGGGAACCGGGCTAGGGAAGGGACGGCTAGTCCGTCGTTGGAGTAGGTCGTACGCCCACCCCCCCCTCTGCTTTCAGAGGGTGAGTTGTGTGGGCGTTGAGGGAGGAGAGGAAGAAAACCTCTTAAAAAAATAACCCCAACTCCAAGGTCGAGCGTGCCGAGGGGGTGTATGGCCGGAGGGCATCCGATCGTTAGCGCTGGGGGGGATCCAGGGGGATAAAAGGGACCGCACCCTTCAAAGGAAAACCAAAAATATGGAAAAGACATTTGAAAATATATTACCCCAGGGCGGTACCAGCTGCGCAGCAGCTGGAGAATCCACCACGGGGGGGCATCAATTGTCATCCGCTTGCCAATGGCAAGAAGAGCCGAGGAGGCTCCTGTCCCTCAGGGGACGAACAGAGAGACGAAGGTGCGGTGTCAGATTCCGACACTGCATCCGAGAGGATGAGTGTGGTGAGCGTGGCGAGCGTAAGCTCAAAGCGCAAGACCCAAGAGACTGGAGATGAGATGGTTGGGGGCAAATTTTGGAAGACAAGTTTTTCCTACAGCGAGGAGAACCTATCGGCCCCCATGGGGCCAACGGGCACAAGAGGGCGAGCGAAAGGCAGATCGTCAGCTTCGACGTCGCGCGACTCTCGGGGACGCTTCCTCAAGCGCCCCGACCCGCCACCTCCTGTGGCGAGCGTTGACAGCGAGGACATTGACTCCGAGCCCGTGGTGGAGGTTAGCGGAGGCTCCACTACGTCTCCGTCCCAGTTGGGAACCAACAGGGCCGAGGCTAGTGCGGCAAAGCGGGCGCAGCAGAAGACTGTCGTGGCTGACGAAGTCAGCAAGTTGGCCCGACAGGCCCGAGAGCGGCGCTCTGCTCGAATTGCAGCGGGGGGGAGCATAACGGGGGTGGCACTCAGTCGCCAGGTTTTGGACGGCGTGGATGTCGGTCTGAAGGTTGCCACCAAATCTGGCAACCTGAAGGGCACATTCACGCGTGCTTTGAAGGAGGCGGCTGAGGGAATTAAGGAGGCGGTTGAGGTCCTCCTTAATCGCACTACTACGGAGGAGACGGCGAAGCTATGGGAGGAGAATAGCCGTCTCCGATCCGAGTTGGAGGACCTCAAGCGGCAGTTCGCCGCCCAGAGGGCAGCACCCTCGGCCACCGACTCCCCTTCCGTCACGGCCCGGTTGTCGGCTCCATCGCTGGTCCCATCGTCGACACCTGCACTTGCGGATGCGGAGATCGAGAAGATCGCGCGCATCTGCATGATGCAGTGTGGACAGATGGTGGGTGCCCGCATGGAAGCCATCGAGAGGCTCCTTCCGTCGATGAATCTCCGCCCACCGCTCGCTGCGGACAAGCGCAAGGAGGGGCCTTCAAAGCAGGCGCCAACAACCGCGGCGGTTCAGACGAGTGGGTCCGGGAAGGGGACTAAAAAGCCCGCGGAGGGTACGTCCGTGCCCACTTCCCGGACGACCGCACCACAGGTGGCCTCGCTTGCGCCTCCCACGTAGACCTGGGCGACGGTGGTTAAAAAGGGCCACCGCCGTGGGAAAAAGACGGCACCACCTCCACCCGCTGGAGCACCGGCACCGGCACCTAAGAAGGCCCAAGGACCGCCTAAGGTCAGCCTTTATGCGACACAGGTACTTCCCGAAGCAGCCATGCCCCGAGAGCACCTGCGTCGCCCGAAACGACAGGGAGCCGTGCCTCCTCCCGAGCCAGAGGTCGAGCACTGGCCGGACCGCCTCGATGGTGACGAGGCCGGCGGTAGGGCGTGAAAGCCTGTCCCGCCATTTCGCCACCAGGACCTCGTGAAGCTGCGACCGACGCTGCTCCATATGGCGCTGCATCGGCCGCTCGCCCCGCTCCTGCGCTGCCTCGCGCTTCCGGTACAGTGACGCGAGCACCTTCGCCTCCAGGTCCCAGGGCGGGGATCCGGCCAGAGCACAACCCGCCTCGAAGGAGATCGTGCGATACCCCCGAATGACTCTGACGGCCATCGCCCGCTGCGGCTGGGCGTCAGGTCAGACGCCCAGATCGGCGCTCCGTAGAACGCCATGGATCGCACGATCCCCATATAGAGCCGCCTACAGGCGGCGCTCGGGCCCCCCAGATTATAAGCGCGCCCCGGCCGCGCCCAACAACTTGGGCGCCAGCCGCCGGAAGTGGGGTCCGAAGTCCCACCGGCTGTCGAGCACCAATCCCAGATATTTCATGGTGGGCTCGTCAGCGATCCGCAGCCCCCCCCCGACCACAATGTGTCATCCAGCCGGCGGCGCCCGCCGGGGGCCATGATACACCATGGCCTCCGACTTGTTGAGGGCCACCTCCAGGCCGAGACGCCGTATGCGGCTCACCGTCAGTGAGACCGCCGCCGTCGCGAGCAACGCTGCCTCCCTGTGCGAACTCCCCCGGGTCGCACGGGTGCCTATCCTTTGTTACGTAAGGGTGAAGGGGTTGCACTTCCCGCAGCGCCGGAGACGTGACAGAAGCGACATTAAAGTGTTTTGAGGTTAGGTTACAATAATTAGTTTTTCTCAAGAACGTTGCTTTACCTTTTCATGGGAGTGGTACCAGGGGGGACGGAGAGAACCCTACTACTAAAAGACCGAATTCTCGGGTCTCTGAGGTTTGGATTCAGTATAGTATAGTCTAACAAAAAAGTTAAATTAATTAACTTGTTGTAGCGAAAACTGCGGCTTCCAGCAGTTGATTTTACTGAAGGAGATGCGGACGGAAAGGATTTATTTATACGATGAAAGTAAACAGTGACAAGCAGAAGATTCATCCGGCGGCAAAAAAAACAGCGCGTAGGAGAGAAGTTATTTTTATTGTATTCATTTTAAATTTATGTATCTTTGTATGTAGCGATGTTTAGTTTAATTGTGTTATTTGTTAGTTTATATGATTTTTGTTAGTAGATATTTTTCACTGTATGTATCAGCCTAACAATTGTATGAAATTATTTATTGAAGTCCAAAATTGTATACCTAAGTAATTCTTGAAACTATGTTAGGTTAGCAACCTACTTTTGTGTTATTGTGTAAGATACTTACGGGTGTCGACGCGTGACGATAATTATATTCTTATCTACATACATAATTACAATTGATGGCTTCTGTGAAAATTATGTCATTATTTTGCCATTAACCTCTCACGTACGCTGAAAATTATGTCATTATTTTGCCAATGTTAAGTAATAATATATTTATATTACTAAAAACTGAAAAAATTGCAGACACTAGTTTTTTGACAAACCCTCGATGCGCGGAATGTATTTCTTGCTTATTTTCCATCTTATACCTATATATTTTTTGGTTTTTAGGTAGGATCAGGAGTGCCGAGAGGTATTCCGTCAGGGTTTGGAGTTCCCATTTTATAGGTTTAAACTATTACAGGGTTTTTATTAAGTACGCTAATACAAATTGAAACAATACAATTAACCGAACAGACTTTTTCAGGTCTCAGTTCGTATAGTGGCCTAGCCACCCAACGACAAAGTGTATCGCTCGCTATCAGCAAGCCAATACAACTATGTCAATATACAGCAGCGCTGTACCAGGTAAACCAACAGTTTTGTCAGGAGCAGGTGAGTTCTTTAATGAGTCGAATCCGAAGATCGGCTGACTCGCACTCGTAGCTATATCGTGGCGCCCCCGTAAGGGGGCGTTGCGTGCGATGCCGGGGCTTCGCCCCCCGACCGCAGATGCCATACGGCGACCCGTAAATACGGGCCTCTCATTGAGGCTGCTTCTTTGCAATAGAGTCCTTAATTGTCATTTATTTGGCGCACGCGAGCTACGCGCGCCCATGTGATTGGTTGCTATGTGTGTTTCTGTAGGCACGCCGCGACGCTATTAACACAAAGCGTCGCTTGCTTCACGGCATCTCGGCGGTCTGTCACCGCCAGGTGAGACCCCTAGTTACCTACGACGGAGGACTACTAGCGACCTGCGACGGAGATGCCGACTCGACGTTCCTGCAGAGTGCGTGGTTGGTCCCCGCCCGCCCAGATCACAGAGCTAGCCGTTCACTGTCCGGGCTAAGGGGCCGACATGTGGGTGTGAACGGTATTGTAATTGTGTACCGTTCAATGTTTGCGTGACTCGCAGCCCGCGCCGGGAGTACACGCGTGAGTTTGGGTGCCTGTATAGACATGTATGTCTGTCTGCATTTACGTAACGTGCCTATATTAACCTAGAACACGTTACGTAATGGGTGTGTGTGTTGTGAGTGTGGAGTCTTTTTGTCACAGATAAGTCGCGTGTAACTTGGCTGCGGCTTATCTGAAAGTCAGTCCGGGTTTGCTTTTGACGTCATCTGTATCCCGAAGGAGGTGGCGGGCTTGTGCCAGACGGCCGCAGGCGTCCCATTTTGGGTCGCCCTGGGTGACCTAGCCGTGGTACAGCGATAGTAGTGCGGCCAAGCCATCCAGGATGACCAACTCGACATCCTGTTCCTGCCTGCTGGCCTTTATCAGGTCCATCAGCAATTTAATGGCACAGGTTGTGAAATCCGACTTCTCTGTGGCTGTTTTGGCGTCGTTAGCGCCGCCACTGGTTTCTTTTTGGAACTCTTTCTTCTGTGGTTCCTTTGTCATCCGCGGCGCCGTGGCGGCGCTAGCGGTAGGTTGCTGCTTTTTCACAACCTGTGCCCCGCTTGGGGCAGGGGTGGCTATAGGGTTTTCTTGGGTCGCCTGGGGAGGGTCGGGTTTCTTTCCCTTGCCCTTTCCCCCGCGTCTCTTATTTTTCCTCCGCCCAGAGGAGGTAGCTGGTCTGTCTGAGGGCCCGTTGGCCGCCGCCATAAGCGTCGTGCCTTGGGCCTCTTCTGGCGTCTCTTGTGGCCTCTCAGTGGCCACTTTGGGCCGGCGTGATGTGGCCGTTATGGCGGCGGTGCCCGTCCGCTTGTTCCGGATCTCCTTCTGAAACACCGGACACTTTATGTTGCACGCCGGGTGCGGGCCACCGCAATTCACGCAGGTGGCCGGCTCTTCCCGCGGGCGCGGGCAGTCTCTCGCCGCGTGCTCCCCTCCACAGCGCACGTAAGCGAGCGGGCGGTGGCACTGATGCGAGCTGTGTCTGAACAGCTGGCATCGGTGGCACTGGGCAGGTCCTCTTTTTCCGCGCCAGGCCTCTATTTTGACAACACGCATCAACATGAAAGTCGTGGTGTCGTATATGGCCCGGACGTCCGGAGTCTTTTTTAGGATCGCGTGGAATACGCAACCGGGTCGTCCTTGTGCGGCTTTAATATGGCGCACGTACTCCGGCTGGTATCCCAGCGTTTGGAGCTCCTCCTCTATCTCCTTCGGGTCCGTATCCGCCGGTAGTCCCCGTATCTTAAGGCTCTTCTCGGCCGGCAGCGAGTAGGCGAACCAGCTGACGCCGCTATCCTTCTACAGGCCAGCCAATACTCCTCCTCGCTGTCTGGGGTGAAGCGGACTCCAACTCCGTATGGACGAGCGTTAGGAGGCCGGCCCAGTTTGTCCCTAATGGCCCGGAAATGGGCGGCCCAGTTTGGCAGCTTCTCAACTACCAGCGGTGGGTATCTGGGCTTCTTCTGCCCTGGCTTTTGTTGCCACGTTCTTGTCGCGGCGCCAGGGCTTGCATCGGGGGTGGTGGCAGCGGTAGCTGTGGTGGGGGGTGGCCTAACCCCCGCGGTCGGTGACGGTGGCGGCGATGGTGACGCAGGTGGCGGGGGTGAGATGCGCGCCGCGTCGGCAAAAGTAGGCGACGCTGGCAGGTCCGGACTCCGCGGCGCGCTTTCGCGTGGTGGCCGCGGCGAGTCGGAGCACAGCCGCTTCCCCTCCGCCGCTGCGGTCTCGCTCGAGCTTCTGCGTCGACGTTGACGTTGGCCTCTGGGTTCGAGCTGGGACTCGAAGTCGGGGCCCTGCGGCGGCGTCGGTGATGCCGGCGAAATCATCGTGACGTCAGCCTTAGACCCGGTGGGCCGGTGTCCGGGTCGCGAGGTCGTCTCGCTGGACACGTCTACGCGACCGGAAACGGCCGAGCCCACGGATGCCAGCGACATGTTCGATACGATGGACGAACACGGCGACATAACCGCGGGCGAGTCGTAGCCTGAGGCACGGGGAGGCGCCGGTGAGTCGGGCGCATGGGTAGCACTTGGTACTGACCTTGTTGTTCTTCTTGAGGTGGTGGCGACATTTTTTGCTGGCCGCTCCCGCTCAGCCATCGCCGGTCCCGCCAGCGGGAGGCAGGGGCCGACTACAGCGGTGCACGGAGCTGGCGCAGCTTGGGTCCTTGCTGGCACAGACGTAGCCACGGCGGTCGCGGGCGGGGGCGCGAAACTCTGCGGCGCAGTCGTGCGTGCGGGGGGTGCGCGGGGCCGCGCGGACGGTGTGCGCGGGGCCGCGCGGACGGTGTGTGGGGGCGCGCGGACGGTGTGCGGGGGCGCGCGGACGGTGTGCGGGGGCGTGCAGGTTGCGCGGGGTTTCGCGCGGCGCGGCGGGGCCCGCGGCGTAGGCGGCGGCGTACGCGGCGGCATATGCAGCGCAGCGCTCGGGCGCGGGTGTGGGCACACGCGCGGGTGGTGCCGCGGCGGGCGCAAGCGGCGCGCGACTGGGGTTAGCGGCAGGCCCCGGAGCCTGGATGGGTACCGGGCGGAACGCGGCGGGGCGGATCACTACCGCGTGTGATCGGCTCGACGATGGCGTGGGCGCAACGCGCGCAGGCGCCAATGACGTCGGTGGGCCGGCAGCAGCAGCGGCGCTCGATCCCCCTTCTCTTCCTTCTTCTTCCTGTCCTTCTTTTCTTCACTCCGTGTGGAGCCGGCCGGCGGTGCACAGGACGACGCAACACCGATGATCGGCATCGACGACGTCCTATCCAGCGCCGAGCGGGACTCCGGTGAGCCGGCATCGCAACCCAACGAGCCGCGCGTGCCGGGCTTCGGCATCGCAGGGGTGTGGTCTCCGCGACCGCGTCGGTACTAAGTACCGGGCGGCGAAGAAATAAAAAATGCGGTCCGCGCGGAGCAAACTTAACTACAAAATAAAATAATACGCTGTAGGAGATGCTCGCGTGTCGACCACAAGCCAATCCAGTAATATGACTCGCAAACACAGGGCACGCTATTTTATAAGACGATACCCCACCTTGCAATCCCTCCACAACAACTCTGTCCGATGACGCACGGAAGTACGTCACGTGTTTACTTGATACAAAACACTAAAATGTGCTAAACCTAGTAAGACTTACATTAAAAAGTAATGAAATAATACAAGAATAATTGTCGTAAACAAACATTGGTAAATTCACAAAATAAATGACTATAAAATTAAAGTAACATTGTCATAATTTGTTTTGAACAAAACCATCGGTTACAATTATTGAAATAAGTTGCCAAGAATCAATAAGTGCGTGCCAAGAACACAGAGCACTTCATAAATTATGTGTCGATTTATTAGACAATAGTTAATAATAAAAATCACTTGTAATTGTTATCCATCTCCGACATATTTATATATGCAAATAGGTTTAGTATTTTTTATATTTTGTGAATGTGAGAACGTTGTAGTCCTTTTAGAGTTCTAAATCATTTTCTATTTTGTCAATAACCTGGTACTTGTTGACCGGCCTACACGGGCCTCCCATAACTATTAACACTGATTTTAAAACATTGTTAAAGCCCATTACTTTTAAAAGAGTAACCGTGGAGTTTTTGCCAGCTCTTCTCTATAGGAAACGACCAATTGGAACCGTGCACCTAGCTTCTGATGTTGCATAAGTGTCCATGTAGGTTTATGTCAAATAAAATATTTTGATTTGATTTGAATAGTCTATTATTTATTCAGTTTAAAGCTACGGTTTCCTAGAAGACCGTATCCGTTAGATTCATAGTGGAAGTCACGAATTCTGACATTTTCATCAGTATATGACACTAAGGTGTCCAAAAATGCTCTGTATTTGGCTATTACGGCTGCGTGTGGCGGTCACCGCTTTTCTAGGACACCTTAGGTCTGAACCAAATTTAGTTTCTGTCAGTAAAATTTACACAATAAACCCAATTACAGTTTACGATAGTAAAGTCCTAATTGGATTATTTATTTCATTAGACTTTTTTTTTATTAACGCCATCTGAATATATTAATTCCCAACCAAGTATTTAAAAAAAAAACGCCAAAAGTGATATTGCAAGTAAAACTATTTAGGTACCGTTCATGTGTGTATAGAATGAAGTGAAGACTGCTAAATGTTTCGTGGAACTAATCTTTGTAAGAGACGAGTTAACAAGCAAAGAGAATATCTAACAAAAAAATAAGTTAATACGTTAGTTCCCGCTTTTAACAAAGTTGTCTCTCAATTATTTATAAGTTAGGCGTAAAAAGTGAAAATGTGCTAATTTGCAACTGTGCTGCCATCTAGTGAAAAAGTTGCTGAGAGATGATCTTCGCATTCCCCTTAAGAGCGCGCAGTATGATAAATGACTCAAAAAACTGCTGAGCATGAGGTCCTGGGTTCGATTCCCAGGTCGGGTAACGTGTTATTGGGTTTTTCTATTTGGATTTTCTCAGTAGCAGCCCGGAGTCTGGATTTGTGCCCGGTAGATGGCAATAGGCTCGCCCCCTATTACATGGGACTTAAGCATAACTGGCGAAATGTGGGTGTACCTACTATAGGTACACCTCTGCCCAACCCTTCGGGGAAACAAGACGTGATGTTATGTTATTGCGAGTCTTCTCCTGATCATGAATCAAGGTTCGTCATTAGTGATGATTCTTAATCAAGTGGTTCATTCTATAATAGACCTCAGAGACAACAACTAAGAACTCGCTAACGACTACCATTGCTATTAGAAAAGGGACACTTCGGAGCCACAGTAGAAATCAGAGGTCAAAAATGGACAAAAGTTAGTGTACGTAATCAGTTCACCCCTGTTAAGCCCAACAAGACCAACCAAAATACAAACAAAACTTAAAACAGATCCAAAGCCTTATACTCCGGAAGAAGCTTCAGCGATCTACATAGATAGGAAATTCTCTGTCGAAACATTTTTTACAACAAGCCTCAAGGATAAAGGTTTCAACGCATTCCTACGAAACTCAAAAAAACAATGTTACCCTATTAAACGATTACGACTAATCTGTTTGATTTTGACAGTTCAGCAACATTCATTGCGTTATTTACATTGATAAGCAGAATTTTTATCGAACTTATGAAGAAATGTATTAGCAATCTGTTTCAAAACGATTCAGATTCCGATTGATTGTGTATTACGCAATTAGGGTGCAGGTCAAGTATCTGAAATTGAAGCTTTTGTTTCGTTATCGAGCTAAGACGAGCTTACTTTCACACACTTATAATATACTTATTCAGTCGTGTGACGAAGCTAATTCATTTATCTGTTTACAAAAGAATAATATCACACTGAACAGCATATTTGAATGATCTTGGGGCTTTGATGGTAGTATAGGCCAATCCCTATATAAACAAAGCTTCTCTCAAGGTCACGAACATGAATGATGCCTTTCTGCCGACCAATTCATATACAGCATCGTAGAGAAACCAAAGATCTGATACTTTCAGGAAAAAAAATGGGTTGAAGACCAGATTAAAGACTCAGGACTATGCATTGTAGAAACGTCTAAATGCCATAAAGAAGTAGCAAAACGTCAACTTTCTCTCACAATCGTTGATGGCGAAGTTCTAAATATTATTACAGTTACTTCATCACAGCTGATGTACCCGTTCTAAGGCCACTTGAAAGGAATTTAGTAGGTCTACTGCTAGGACCGCTTTGTCTGACAAAAACTGAAAAGTATTTGCCGAAATATTAGGTTTTCCACAGTGGTTTTTATATGATCTACATACTATATTAGTAGTTTTATCCTGTGGATTACTCGTACCAGTAGATGGTGACAAAATGGTAATTTCTCCAAATCTGTTGCGAGTAAATGTGTTACGGAATATGAATGGTACCCAATATTTGGTCTACGGCAAGGAAAAAATCACGCATTCGGTTACCTGTGGGCGTTCTACCGAAGCAAGCTGGTGAATCACGAAATAAATTTGGGAGACACGACCGCGAACATCATTGTAGGAAATCTGATCGCGAAAAGACTATGTTGAGTTTATTTCACAGAGCACTAGTATTTATACCCATATATCTACGATATCAGGCTTCAACAAAGATTAAAGAAGTTAAAGCGCCAACGTTTGTCAATCAAAGTTTTGAATTTGTTCGAAAAAATCCATTGATGTCCTAGATCCATAGCACCCCATAGGACTCTCGTCCTCTCACTCCTCTTTCCACTGACCCATCAGACATGTACCCTTTAACTCCTTCCCATTTTCTTATTGGGAGATCTCTCAAACTCAAATCATTTATTTCAATTAAACCATTTACAGGCACTTTTGAATTGGGATGATGACAATTTTGTTCATTTTTGTCTCAAAATACTGTTTGTTTCCAAATAGCGCAAACTATAATAAAAAAGTGTAAAAGCTTTAAAAATTGCCAAGATAAAAACGTTTTAAGATACTTGTTAGACAAGGACAGCACTATCAAAGTCAAAGTCAAAGCATTTATTTCAAATAGGCCCATAAAAAGGCACTTTTGAACGTCAAAATTTACATTAAAAATAGAACTGTTTCTAGGCTATCGTAGAAGTAACGTCACGACTATGTAACTTCATACTAGCGCCGTACATTTTCAGTACCGCGCGACAAGGACGGCAATAATCCCCTCCGAAAACTTCTATAGCGTATATCTTCTTCAAATTTACACCGATTTAATAGATTTTTTCGATTATCTCATTTTTACTAAGCCTTCTTTGAAATTACATTATTTAAATGAACATTTTTAAAATTAGTCATCATCCCAATTGTCAAGGAGTCGGTCAGTCAGAAATATGAAGCTAGTTGCCAATTCCAAAGCGCAGTAGGTACCTATGGAGAAAAACGGGCAAGGTACTCCATGGACACTCTTTTGAATAATATTGTTGTTACAAATATATTAGTTAAGTACATCGATTAATGTTGACACTATAAGTGAGAACGATGTACAAAAACCGTACACGTTAAAAGCTTCCAGAGTACAGCAAAACATAATTAAAAACAATCCAATAAATGAATTATTAAAATAAGCCGTGGCAGCTAAGAGATGACCAGTCCCAACTGACGGCGCCCGTTCACGAACATGACGCATGGATCAGCACAATTCAGCTCAACTGTTCAATGTCAGCGAGACATTTGAGTGAGCATGACATATAATCAGCCGCCAGGGCCCATTCAAGTCAATCTATGACATTACCCGGTAAATGGTAGCTCTATAGTACAAAGTACTCACATTTATCGTGAAAGTACACACAGTCTGCTGCGCACGCGCTTGTCGTACGGTCGCGTGTCATAAATCAACTTTTGATAAAGTAAACAACAGCTTCTAACTATCGGACTTCCGTATAATCAAGTCGGAAAAAATGGTTCAATGCAAAAAGTGTAAACTTTTTGTGTCTTTGACCAAAGATGACATATTGAAGTGTAAATGTGCATGTGAGCCAGTGTATCACAGAAAATGTGGTCAAAATAATAAACAATTCTTGTTAACGGCAACCTGTGATGACTGCCAGCAAGCAAAAGGTAGCCCCGTACAGGAAAAGCCAGCACAAGATCCAAAACTTACGATAAATACTAGTGAAGCATCAGGCGAGAATGTACTGGCTGAGATAAATAAAAAGCTGGAGGTACTACTTACAGTGTAGAGAAAAAAATTGTTGATCTTACTGCCAACGTTGAATGGGGAAGGTCGGGCAAAGCTAATTGTAGATGGCGTGACCATAGCTAGGTCCCTACGGCCTACAATAAATTTGACATTTCGTTCATTCATTTCATTTTATGTTCATTCATGAGTTTGATTTTATTTCATCATTTCGTTATTTTCCGCGATTTCAGTATTTTAAATCAAGTACTTGACATGGAAAATGTGAGAATTTTAAACCTTGAATATTTCCTCGTAATCACTTTCTTCAAAATGTTTCCGACATAAACTCGAATTCAAAAAAATCTCCACGAATAGCTTTAAACCACAATGTTCTAAGTTTAGGGGCTTTCGGGAAATTGTAGACTCCAATTTCGGAGCATCTAGGAACACAAAAAGGCTTCAATTATCGTTAAAATAAAATAAAATCACATGACGCCTTGTATTATTGGCTTGTGTTGGGAACTAGCTACGACAGCGCCATTTTGACAGTTGCCTTCCCCATTCCTGTCTGACTCGATGTCTGCAGCCTGTGCCCAAAGTAAAATACCGTAAGACATGATACTATGAAAGTCACTAAAATAGACCAGCCTCGCGGTATCTACATCAGTAAATTGACGGATTTTTCTGACAGTGTAAGCTGCTGAACTTAGCCGTCCTGCAAGAGATGTTAAATGAGTACCCCATTGTAGCCTTGAGTCTAATTCTAGTTTCTCTTGATTCAGTACTATCTCACAATCACTACTCTTGACGTTTGGTAAAGAAAATCTTATACACTTAGTTTTATTTCCATTTAGTACTAAGTTATTAGCAGTGAACCAATTTTGGACCAGCAGTAGGGGTTTATTTACGTCGTCAAAATTTGAAGCACGTCTATCTACCTTAAAAATTAAGGAAGTATCGTCAACAAATAACACCATTTGTGGTTGATTTATTAATAAATACAGCAGGTCTTTAAATTTTACCCAAAATCGAGCCATGTGGAACACCCATTCTAACTTTTAAACCAAGTAACACTCTCACATCCCTGCCGCATCCGCAAGTCATCAACCAGAACATATCCAGCCTAAAACGTTTCCAGCGTATTGAGCACCTGAAGCAACATTTCTGGAATAGATTCTCTAACGAGTACATATTCCAAGCGGATGGTGTCCGATGGGGTGCTTGAAGAGGGAGCCATGGTCATCGCCGCAATGTTGCCTGCTTGTCGGTCTTCTATACACTGTACTTCGGTGAGTGTGCGCAAGAACTCCACGACCTCATCCCACCTGCCCCCTTCTACCATAGGACATCTAGACGTACTGCTAATTACCATCCATACTTAGTTGTCAATCCACCAATTCACACTAAACGCTTCCAAACATTCTTCATAATGCGCACGGCAAAAGAGTGGAACTCACTACCTGCGTCTGTGTTCCCGAACGCATTCAACCCGAATCTCTTCAAAGTTAGAGTGTACAGGCTTCTTCTGGGTAAGCTCACTTCATCGTAGACTTTGTCTCTGTTACTTCTGACCTAGACTAGAGTCAAGAGCATACCAATCTCAAAAAAAAAAAAAAATGGGTCTTTAAGTAAGAATGAAGGCCCTGACCACCACATGGAAGATTACTCTATGGTCAAATATATGTAGTTCATACTTTCGATTAATAGAATAAAAAAGTGATGTCCGTTTTTTGGGGCATTTATCATACTGTGGAGCGTTTGCTCATAATTGCGGCGAGGCTGCCCCGCCCACAAGGCCCTTCTAACCCCTTTTATCTGTTCTGTGGGTCTGAAGGATCAATTCTGAGACTGAACTAGAATAACCACAACCTATTGCATCAGACTGTTTTATTATTCCTGTTTTAATTTTGACTTTTTTTTTGTAATTTTTTATCTCCAAATTTCTAAAACATAAGGCTCAGAAAACTTTTGTCTGTTGATTCAATCTTACAGTTTGACATATTTTCTAAACATTAACAATTCATCAGAAAAAAATTTTTGACCATTGAAAAGTCAGCCCATATTTAATCAGCGGTCAGCTTTGGTCAGCATATCCGAAATTTCGGATACGCTGACCGCTATACATATGGCAGCCATTTTGCGAGATTGCCTAGCCATGCCATAAACATTTAAAAAAAAAATGCGAGATTGCCCGCCGCCATTTTTGATAAAATGTCACGCTGTCAAAAGTCAAAAGTGGCCATTTATTTGGTTGGGTACTTGCAGTGTTTGCTTCAGTCGTGTTTCAGTCACTGTTTTTGTGTGAAATACCACAACAATTACGCTACAAAATGCCGAAGAATATCACGACTGAAGTTCGAGAGATAATATTGAAAGTAAAGGAGTTTATGGACGAAGAAAAACGAATGCAAGTGCCAATAATACCTCTGAGTAAAGTTTACGTTCGAGTATCTGCCGCTACAGGTTTGTAGACTTGTTTTTTTTTAAATAATATTATGCCATAAGTTAGTTAAAGTTTATTCTGCTATGTGAATTTATTTGTTAATTTTAAGTTAATAACAGCGTATGAGTATTAAATACTTCTCATACACCTTGCCTTAGCGTTTTAGCTTCTTTGCTTTATGAACGTTACCATAAATATTATGTTTTCGTATGTATGCATTAGTCACTGCATTGAGTGTATAGAGCGACAAACAAAAAAGTGTGTGCCACTCATTGATCATCTAAAGAATACAATATATCTAATGTCTTTATGTCTATTCATGCCCAAAACTATAAAATTTTGAACATGATTAGACATTTGCAGTCACATCAAAACTTAAAAATGTTACTGCCAAAACAATAACTTCATAATAATTTAGAATAAGGCAAAAAACATTATGTTGATATCAGTCATTCAAAGTGGGATAAGGAACACATCTGAATAGCACACCCAAAGAAACAGTATTGTTTGCTATGGTGTATGTAATATTTATCATAATTTTCTCATGATAATAGCATAGCGCTAACCAATAAAAAAATGAGATACTATTTTTTTTGCTTTGATGTCGTTATACCTTATGTTGTGCAAAAACAAAAAAGAAAATTTGTCTCAATTGTGAGCCCAACTGTCTCATATTGTATTTGCATTCTGTGTCTATTCTGTAATATTTTGGCTTGTGTTAATACTTTGAAGTGTAAATAGACCAATACAATAAATGATGTGTATTTGAAAATGTAACTCTCTAGGATTACCTTTTTAGAGAGAATCTCTTGCTACTAAACTAATAAGAGATTTATAAGTACAAGTAAAAAATGCAAGGGTTATCCCCTACTTTTCACCAGTTACATTCAAGACCCAATTCATAGACCACATGAGCCTATTTAAAACAATAATTGAAAACTCCTTTAAGTGCACGAAATCAACAGATTTTGATCCATTTTGTGCAATTTTTATGAGAAAGGGACAATGAATTTAAACAAAGTTATTTGTGATTTGAAAAGTCGAGATCTTCGTTTTGAATGTGAAGTATTCATGGAAAATTACAAATATTTGCAATAAGTTTTCCGAAAAATGATGTGAGACTAATGTTTGATCATTTTGTTACCATAAACCACTTTTGATTTTGAACATAAAAAATATCATCAACATCATTTTAATTGCATGTGGCTGAACCTCATTTGTTAACTTCGATACAAAGAATAGAAGAAAAGTAAAAAACATCTTAATACAGTCTGTAATGTATTTTTTCTAACATTAATAAAACCGTTTCAAGAATGTTGAAAATTCTTAAAACAAAGTTAAAATTTTATTTTATGATAATACAATATCTTCATTAAGTAAATCAAAATAGCTCGTTATTACGTTTTGGGGAGTGCAAATAAGATGAAACTGAAAAAAAAGGTACTGTGACTGACACGAATGGCTTAGCGCCATAAAAACTGTACTTTTATAGTCACACTGACATACTGTTTAAATTATTTCAAGCTGTCTCACAATTAGATAAGAAATTGACAAAAACGGTTTTTTTTCGTGCATGGAGCCTTAATGTATTCTTTAAATAGTAATAAAGTAAGATATTGATGCACCAAGGAGAAAAGGCCCATTCCCTGTCTAAAACCTCCTTGCAAATCCAAAATTTTCTTATAGAGTGACAGTTGAGAAAATATTGCACGTGCAGGCAGGATGAGGATGAGAATGATTTATGAAGATGTGGAAATGATAATGAATGCGGGAAATATAGGGAATGTTGCTATACATGTAAATGTGACCAACCAGTTGCCCAAAAAGCCTTGACAGACTGTTCACAATGGTGTGCTACTGCTTACGCTTATGTATGGAAGGGAATGTTAGGTGTAGCAAGAGGCATGAAAGTAGAATATATTGTGTGGAATTGGTAGTGTATGTATGAATGATAGGATGAGGAATGATGTCATAAGGCAATAGTGCGGTTTAAAAGAAGATGTAGTGACAAACATTGAAATGGGTATGCTTAGATGGTTTGGTCATGTTAAGAGGATGAATGCAAGGCGATTAACAAACGGTATTTACAAGGCAAATGTGAGTGGAAACGCCGGGAGGGCACATATAGTGACCTCACTGGTGAAGTTCTTCAGAGAGGTCAGGTGCATAGTACTCGCAATCGACGTGTATGTAAAAATTGCACTGTGAATGTTACTGTTTCTTTGTATGTATTATGTTTAAGAACATTAATATGGCAAATAATTACCAAATCACCAATTAAAACAATTGATGTGGTGTAAAATAAATCACAATATAGGTTTAAACCTTAACAATCAAATGTTAGTACAAACATTTGCATTATAATTTATTTTTTATTAGTTAATTCGAGTGCTGTATCCTTTCAGGTGTATCTGAACGCACAGTATTGAACATTGTAAAAGAAGCAAGACTCGTAGAACAGGGTCTGCTCGACCCTGAAACTCTAAAGAAATCGCCAAAGAAACGTGTAAGGACAAAAGGCAAGATAGAAGTTGATGAGTACGACCTACAAGTGATTCGCAGAAAAATCCACGAGTTCTACGCTTTCAAGAAAGAGGTACCTACTATCAACAAGCTCCTCCAGATATTGAAAGAAGAGATAAACTTTAAAGGCTCAAGGGAAACGCTCAGGAAGATACTCAGGAAAAATGGTTTTCAATTTAGAAAGACAAAGAACACTAAAGAGAAGGAACAAGCGCCGGAATCTACGTCGTCCGTCCCACCGATGGTGGCGCCATACATACACACTATGTTCAGCCACAAAAATATTCAATCATAGATTTTCTCCATACATTGTAGACTTATAGAGGCATAGATTTAAATTGGTACGTTTTTGTTAGTTTCTTCTCATAAAACTCTAGATTGTTCCTCCAGAGTTTTAAAGTGCACCATACAACTGCAGTTATTGTTCTGCTAAAAATAGACTTTCATATCTTTATGTTGAGTGATGGTGAGGGCATTCCGCTCCGTCTTTCAATCGTAATCTTCGAACAATTGGACTAACAACAACTGGAAATTTTCCTTACAGCCAGAGATTTTTATTATACTTTGATTAGCTGACAAAACTTCTTCAATATAAATTACAACCTGATTAGTTTGTGAGAAGTAACTACACTGTATTTAGCTACTGCGGTATTGTCGTTTTTAGTTCTACTGACAGAAGCTCATCTTTTTACAAAAATATGTGTTTTGGGGGATCTCTGTGTGTACTGGTTTTCCCCAGCACTTCATAGACAGTGTATATACACAGTGTTATGTCCCAATATTTTAAGTTAGTTTCAATTGAGGCTATTTTCTAAATCTCAGGATAAAATAACGCAAAAGGTTTGGCACTCAGGGCGGATTTCACAAATGAAACTGAATGTGATTAGCACATCTAAACCGTTTATCATGTTAGTTGGTGAAATTGGCACACTGAACACATCTATACTGCGTTCAAGGGCGGTCAGTGTCAATATTCCACAGAAAACAATGACACTGACAGCCCTTAAACCTAGTTTATGTGCTGATCGCGTTAAGTTTTATTAGTGAAATCCAACCTAAGTGCCGATTTCACCAAATAAACTTAACGCGATCAGCACTTTTAAATCCTGTTCAGCAGCTGCCAGTGACAATATTCCATAACAATTTTGACACTGAAAGCTCTTGAACGCGTTCAGTTTCTGGTGAAATACGCCCTAAGAAAGCCAGACAAGAAACTAGTTTAGGACTTGTACGCACAACACTGTGGCATGCGGCAGGCGTGTGTAGGCGTGCCGTGCTGCAACTGCCCGGGACTGTGCACAAGGCCTGCTAATTTGAACCTTAATATACTTGTATGAAAAAAGTGCATAGGATATTTATATAGAGGGTATGCAATGCCTTGATATATCTGTCAAAAAGATGTATCTTGTGGGGTATTAAGTTATAACTATGTAACACCCAATTACTTTCAAGTGTTGTAATCAATGTAGTAGAAAGGTTTACACCGCTCTATATGACTTGCGACAGGCTTGTTGTATTAGATGTAAATAATCATTCTATGTGGTTGTTCAATATTAAATTATGAAATAGTTTTCACTTAAAAAAATATTATATGGCAGCTCATGTAGCTTATTTTAAGATAGTTACAGTCCGCGAGGCCTAAGCTGAGCTTTGCATTTGCGTGAGTGCACATATAGATAATGTAGGTTTCACATCGGCCTAGAGCGCGATTGGTATAAACCGGTTTATACAATCGGCCTGAGGCGCTGTGCGTCCCTCCATTGGTGCGATTGGTAATCACTCACACAAATGCAAATCTCAGCTTAGTCCTCGCGGACTGTACATAGCTAAAACTGTAATCAATATTATAATTTGCCTAGTAGTATTTGTAAGTAATATTTTATTTTATTTGTTCCTGCAAGTGGTTAGAATTTCTTAGTACCAAGACTAGATAGTGCAATCCACGAAGACGCACCCCACTATTCCTCCTAAACGTTTATAGTATATGTCTGCAAGCTTCCGTCAATGTTTGAATGTTATCAGTACACACTAATTACCTACGAGTGCACACGCACACTACAATGAATAGATTAATCAGGACAGAGCGTCACGGTCAAAGTGAAAGATGCTCTACTTTAATTTTATATTTTTTACCCGACTGCAAGGAAAGGGTTATGTTTTTTTATTTTTAGGTGTGGATATTTTATGTGATTATTAGCTACTATACGATAATATTACCATTTTTATAATAGGGCGTAATTATAGACATAAATGAAATACGTGAAAAAGTTTTATTGAACTTTATTGAGAAATAAAAATCGTCATTCACTCGTTTCAGAAATATCAGATTCAGAGTCTGATGTATCACCTTCATTTATAATAAAACTAAAATCAAGATCACAGTGTCTCATGTATTCGTCTTCTATTTTTTCCACGTGCTGACAAGTATTGAACCAGACATCTTTATTTACTCGATCAAATGATTCATTTAAAATGGGCATAATCGAAGTGTAATTTTGATTGATATTGCGGCTAGCAACGTCGTTTTTTACAATACCCCAAATGTTTTCGATTGGGTTTAAATCTGGATGATAAGGAGGCAGCCGAAGCACTGTGAATCCATGTTCTTTCAATAATTCGTCAACTTTGTACCTGCGGAAGTTTTCTTTGTTTTTTAATATAAGGTCATAAAGTTCAGGTTTTTTGTAGCTTGGTTCAAAATGGATATTTTTTGCATTCAGCCAAGTCTTCATGTCTAATTTGTTGGAGTTGGATGTTGGTATTTTTTCCAAACTAGTATTGTGATAGGCTGCATTATCCAAGACTACCGCGGCATCATTTGGGAGATTTGGTATTAGTTTCTCCTTTAGCCACTTTAAGTAATTTTCTGTGTTCATGTTATCGTGGTAGTCTCCGGATTTGATCTCTGCTCTGTATGTCAACAACGCATTTGGTACGAAACCCTCTGCACTTCCGCCATGTACTATAATTATGCGCACTCCTTTTGTTATATTTTATCTTTTGTTTTATTGCTGTTTTAGAACATTTTTCGGCCCAGGATTTTTTTTGCACGTGGTTGGTATGAATATATGATTCATCTGTGTAGACTATAGGTCTACCTGCGTTACGAAAAGACATTACCTGTTTTAAATATTTCAATCTTAACATTTGAATATCATGTTTTTCGGTTAGCACCTTCCTGTTATTTTCAGTGTTTCTCCATTTATAACCCAGTTTAAGTAACAATGTTCTTAGGGTTGTAATACATCCGTCAAATTGTATACGGTCTTTCAAAACAATATTAAGTCGTGATAATGTTGGAAATTGCCTATGTTCTCTATGATAGTTTAGGATAAAAGGCTGCTAAGTCATAAGTGCTATCATAAAATAACATCAACATTGTACACTTAGTTCGCAATAAACTTTTGACTTTGACTTTGGATAGTTCTTCGGACTAAACCAATATCAAATTCGTCTAAATTAATTTTTCGTGGTCTTACCCTTCTCTTCTTCATAGGTGATGTAAAAATAGAAGCACTTCTGCCTACTAGATTCGAATGCGACGTACTCGCTTCATTTTCAGACTCAATATCCGCTTCCGTAGTCGGCTCTGTTCTACGCTCCGCACTTGGGACTACAGGAACTATCGCATCCGTCTCCATAGTTATATTCGATTCCATAGCAGGTACTGTAGTTTGCTTCATTGTATTAGTATATTCCTTTCTTTCGCGTAGAATTCTAGTCACTGTGCTTTCAGATACTCCAACAGCCTGTGCGGTTCTCCATCGCGCATCAGTGAGTTTTTCTGCATAGTTTTTACTTGCTTCTTTTTTCATAAAATCATAAACTTTAGAAATAATTTATCTTGCCTAAAATAAAATTCAATAGTTTTACTTATTTTTAAAGATGAAATGAAGTCTTCTTTTTAGTAAAATTTGCTATTTTCAAAATTAAATTACTTTCCTTTGCTTTTGTCATGTGTTTCAGTAACTACGAACTTCTAAACAATCATTTACATACCTGGCTTTTAAGTACAACACGCTGAGGTTTTCTCGACATTAAAAAAAATACTAAGTAGAGCAACTTTCGTGCCAAGTCTGGATTTTTGCAACATAGGGTGTACTACTTGTGTGCATCGAACCGCTGACGGTTCGCGACTGACGCTCGGAGCAAACTCCCCGCACCCCGCGATCCCCGCAACCAAAAATTGGTGGGGCGCGTCACGTCTTCGTGAATTGCACTATCTATAGTGCCAATATCATTTCACATTTAAAATGAAAACCGACAGTTCAGACGTTCGATTTTTGCTTCACCTCAAGTGATGACACCAATACCGCCTAACCTTACATAACAATAATTGAAATATCATATTGAATTGTAGGTATGTACAGCATGATCTCGTAATAAGTTTTTTTGTAGATTTAGGCATATATGTGAATGTATAAATTACAAATGAAATAGTTGGCAAGAAATAAAGCCTCTCATAGTAGGTAATAATCTTAGTTCTATTAATTTGAAGTCTTACAATAAATGTATACAAGTTGTATTTATATTTTGATAGTACTGTACATTACCTTGTATTGTTTCACTACAGGTCAAAAGCTTTCTCCCTTTACCACTCACATCGTTAATTTCTTAGTCTTTTGAGAACGAATAATGCACTTAAAATATTAGTGATATATGAAATACCTAGTTTTTAAAGTTATTCCTAAAATATGAATTAAAAGTAAGGTATAATTTTGTATCATGATTGAATTCATTTAGTGTTAAATAAAATTCCACTGTAATTGATTAAATTTATATTTATTATATCATCACAAACAATCTTTATCCATTATAGTGACACGTCTTTCTTAAAAGTATTCACTACGACATTACGAGAAATAGTTTAGTAGTCATTTAGTTTTATTACTTTTATCCGCATCATTATGACGTGCTAATTGTGCGCATATCAATTTAACAATCTATGATTGAAGGACACTTTGCCCTCCTTTGTAAAGGAGAGTACAGAGTTAACAACTGGAAGCCCAATATTAAAAATCTTAATTAAGCGTATAATTGATTTGTTGTTTTCATTTTTTCCGCACAAAATAAAATCTGTTGTTTTCTCGTATTATCATAGTGAATAAGATACTACCTTACCCTGCGCACTGTTGATTAAAAGAATGCAAGCAAGCGAGACGTATGCTAATATAAGACACAATATTGAGCTAAACTAACTATTCCAAGCTAATATCATTGAATTTGCAAACTGACAAAGTGAAAAATGTTTGGCTGAGATATGAGCATGCAACACTTGCAATTAATCAACAGTGCATTCCCAAATGTTACCTCCAACAATATTATACAAAATAACAATAAGGCTCAACAAAAAAATGACTAATAATAAACTGATAAAACAGTAATTACAAAACAATAAACAATATAAATATAGTGTCTTAATATTAAATCAACTGTACATACAATATACTTACAACGAAATTATATTATTTATATAAACAAGTTTACCTAGAAAAACATAGCGAAAATCTGAAACAAGAACATTTCGACCATGGAGCACTTGAGCTTTCATTCAAGTTCCCTATCAAATAACTTCTATTCGTCGACTCTCTAACTCTTATATCACTAGTTCTCACTACATTGATTTGATATAACAATACGTTATTGTTTATATAATATTTTATCCATTTAAGCAGCACTAACTAGGCAAAGGTCTACTTCATACAGAGTGTGATGACAAACTCACGGATCATCAGAGAAAGCATCAAGGAAATCGTCAGCAAGTGTAGTATTGTAAATTTTTGCTTCATAACATAGGTTTAAACATGCATTGCTAAAAGGACTCTTTTTTCCAGCTGTTGAGCGATAGCTTCTCTCTTCGCTATCAAAACTTCTACAGACACTTGACTGAACATCAGCGCAATCAGCAAGGCTATGATATGACTGCATCAAGTCTTTTATCACACATTGCGTAAAATCTACCTCTAACGGCTATTATACGTTTTGATAGAAGTGCATAGCTTAAATACGACGACTTTTATGGGATCTTTAGAGCTTTACCAACTATTTACTTATGTGAATGTATCTGGAATATAAGAGTCTTGCAGCAAATACAGTAGAACCCGCTTAACACGATCACGCTTAAAACGATTTCTCGCATAATAGGTACATCATTTTACGTCAGTCCCTACAACTTCAGACACGTTCTCATACATTTCTTAACGTTTAGTACGATTCGTCATCCCGTTTTCTACAAGCGCACGCGTGTTGTCTCTCGTGGCAGCGGCGAGCGTCTGTCTTAGCGGTGCGCGGTCGTGAGAAGATGGCCCTCCCGCGCCACCACCGCTATGACAATGTAGCACCGTACGAAATTCAATCAATTGAAGATGTGAATGACACACAAAAGAGACCCCAAGTGATGATGGGTTCCTGATGGGTCAACTCCGATTTTGTCAAACATCGGGCTTTATCAGAAGTAAACGGTTTAAAGACGCTATGTCGCTTCTTTGAGTTAAAGTGAAGACGCACTGCAAAAGTTAAATTAGATTGAAAATGTCGTAATTGCTACTGCATCTATTTTTCAAACCAAAATAAGTGATTACTTTAAGTAACGTAATTAGGTCGTATATACATTAAATACACTATTTTATAAAGTAATTTAAAAACACATGATTATGTAGTTACATAACATTATACGTATGTAATAACTTCCTAACACCTAATTGTATAATTCAACAAATAATATACGAAAGTAGATCTTAATATGTATGTGTATTACGTTTTATTTTTCGCTATCCCCCCACCCTCTATCCCGTATAATACGCTTTCTCGCTTAAGTCGCGTTCCTGTGAAATCGTCTTAAACGGGTTCTACTGTAGATAACAGTACAAGAATATAGAATATGTTTGTCGACAATTTAACAAACATTTTAACAATTTTTTTTTTTTTTACAGTGGCGACAACCTATAATATTATTTTATGTATTGTATGTATGAATCCCTTAAAATCGGTTGTTTAATTTTGTCTAAACATACTATTGAGGCTTTACTAGGGATTGAACATAACATTCGATTGTTAATCGGTTTAAGGGCACTGAACGTGACAATAGAAGTGTTATTGTTATACGCTTACGGGCGTTTAGTGTCCCTCAAAGTGTTAATACTTAATACACAAAACAAAGTGCAGGCTTATCGGATGAATGCAAGTTTGGAATACAGCAGTACCTTATACCAAAGCATGCATTATTTGAAATAAATGCACCACAGTATAATTATATTAACTGGCATAATATATGAATTTTACTTAATAATAATAATTCAAAAGTTGCTTTGACACACTATTTATCTCAAAAAATCTACACTAGGAGACGGGACTTTTTAAAAAAAATGTAGTTGAATTTTATTATAAAATTAGATAGAAGTTGTGTATCTGTCAGCTTTTTAAAATAACGCTCTGTATGTAAGTACTTTGCTAAATAAATGGCAATGATTAGAAAACGAGCAGAAACTGTTGCAGATACTAATTTGATACCTCATCAAAGGTCCATATTATGTCAGTGGCGTTAGGACGTTGCCTCTAGTAAAAGGTCATTTTGTATTCCAGTTCAACAAGACTGTCTTTAAGAAATTATAACTGCCATTTTATCAGGAGAAACCTATTAGTAAAAAAGTAAATGAAAATATAGGGTCAAGACTAAAAACTACATGTCAACAAAAAGTCTTACATGCATATTAATTATTTATATAATTAAAAAAATTATCTTTGCCTTTAAACTTCAATGAGGTTTTGTATCAAAATGCCGTCAACGCTTATGCAGGCTGACCTCATACGAAAGGGGAGCAGCTGCTAATTTTTAAGAAGGAAGCAGTTAAAGATGTCGCAGATATCAAGACATGATATAAATATCGGTAAGTATGTTATATAACTCTCGTTTATATTAATTATGAAGTTCTTGTATGATCGATACAGTATAATAAATATGAGTTACTTATATGGTATTTTTTATAAGAAATATAATTGAGTTTTTGTTTCGTAAAATAGGAAACCAACATGAATATAAATTAGTCTTTACCTAACCAGCACCCTAATAACATCTGAACGATTTTGAAGGATATTGCTAATCCATTGCTTCTTAGGTTCGGAAAAAGTTGTGTGTGTAAATAACGCAATGAATTTTGTTGAACTGTCAAAATGAAAGCCATTAATATTGATAGTGTGTTACGCAAATACCCCGCTGTATTGTGTAAAGTCTTAAGATCGGCCTCAGTTGTCATACAATGATTAGTTGTTACATTATCAGAAGCTCTGATGGAGGACCAGGACCATGGGCAGTCGCTCCATGAGGAATACTGGTATTCAGCTGCATTCGGTTAGGTTGGAAACCAACATAGTCGGGAAAGGCTAGAGCAAGGCGAGATAGATTGACATAATCAGAAGATTGAACGTCTGTTATCAGAGCTATCCAAAGGACATAGTTTCTGCCTAGAAACAAAATTTCTGTTCTCTGATTGTTTTTCAGCCGTATTAGGTAGACAGGAGTTGTAGTGCTATTCTGTAACCATCTCACCGTGAAAACTAAGGTGAAGTGAGCGTCGAGTGAGCTGTCAGTACCACTGTTGCTAGGGATTGACCAAGACGGGATGATACTGACAGCTCACTGAGATTTTTACAGGATCGACATGCTGTTCTCAATAAATGGTAAAACACATGATTTAATTGATTTCCTGTGACGAAACCCACTATGAATGAAGTTTGCTATATTCAGCGTATTGTCATATGTGACTGTATATTCATTAATTCATTATATTATAGTTATAAAGATCAATTGACGACGAGTGCGAGTGAGAAATGTAAGAAGCACAAGAAAAAACGGTAGCGAGTTAGACATACGAATCATTTTATAACGATTTTATTTTTATTATTTATCTAAGTGCTCGTTACGCTCGCTTAAAATACATACTAAAAAATTGTCTAACATTGTTATTTTATTGTTGCTTCAATTATTAATTTTTGATTTTAGGAACTTAATAAGTCAAGACTTCTTTCGCTTTTTCTGAATAGTAAACGAAACTGAATCGTCACGCTGAATCGCGTATACTCGGTTCCAGTCGTAAGTTTTCACTTGTGGCAACAAATAATAACAACTCTCCCTCTTTTTTTTATTTGGAATGTTGTATAATACGTTTTACGCCAGCGCGTACCTGCCAAAAAGTAAGTTTTATAAACTACTTGCCCTGTAAACTTTACAGGTCATGCCAATCCGATTTTATTATTATTGTAATTTTTTATTTATTTAGCAAGTATTAAAACTGACCAGCTTTTAATTTAGTTTAAAGCTTGATACGAATTGCTGTTTTTACCTCTAATTTTCATAGTTACGCAAAAATACTGTTTACATTTCATAGGTATTGTGATGGAATCAGCCACGAGAATATATTTATTTCAAGACGTTTTGTGTAGATATGGAGATGCGTTAAAATTAACCACGTTATATATTCAACCTATACACAAATAACACAAGGGTTTATAGCCTAACACAAAATTATGTGTCGGTATTGATAGCATGGTAATATTTACCATTTTTGTTTCTTATTTATATTAATGACTTGCCTTACCTCATAAAGGATAATCTACATATAGTGTTGCTTGCGGACGACACTTCACTTTTATTTAAACTCAAACGTCAACAGCTGTTTACTGACAATGTAAAAAGCGCCCTCGCTAAAGTAGTTAACTGGCTTTATTTTAATAACCTACGTCTTAACGGGAATAAAACTAAATGTATTAGGTTTACGATACCTCATGTTAGACAAGTGAAAACTAGTGTAGTGTTCTTATAAAGGGTGAAGAGTTGAAACCCGAAAATACCACAGTATTCTTAGGCAAAACTTTGGATGCCAAGCTTCAATGGCGCCCCCATATAGATAAATTGTCAAAAAAGCTTAGCTCTGCAGCATAAGCCGTTAGAAAAAATCGTAATTTAACTGATTTAGAGGCTATATTATTATGTTGTGGGGAAATGCCGCCGATATTCAGTCAATTTTTGTTTTACAAAAAAGGGCAATTCGTTCAATTTACAAATTTTTTGTTCCTACTACCAGGCTCAAGAAAATTGGTGGCTTGTTTATATGTGACTAAACTTCCTAGCCACATTCAAGAACTAAGCCTTAATCATCAAATCTTTTATAAAACGTAAATTATGCCTACTGTCTACTGTCAAAGACTATATTGAAGACAAAAAGGCTTGGGATTGAGCTGCTCCAATAAATTTACACAGATAATGTTGATGATTAATATTTGCTAACTATTTACTTTTATTGTATTTTTTATATTTTTTTACCTTTTGACATAAACAATGACATGAATATCTACTGAATGAAGTTTTATATTACTATGTGGGTCATTATATTTTGAATGTAATTATGCTTTTAAATAGAAAAAAAATAAAGGTAGTTATTGTGAATTTGAGAACAAAAACGTTTTTTTGAGTTAGGTAATGAAAAACAATGGCTTTTAGGTTGCTTCTATGGTCAGTAATTGTTCTAAAAGTATTTTTTTATCAAATTTGCCATTCATATACGCCCTTGTGCAGAAGGGTCAATATGAATATCGGAACCGTACCGCTATCCTTATACCACATCCTATACAAATTTGCCCAGTCTCCATTGATAATTTTGTTTCTTTTTTATACTGTACATTTAGTATGTAAGCACGTTCATAAACAGTTAGCAATTACTATTGGTATAAACTAACTCCTTTTTTCTACGGTCGTGAGTAGAGAACATACGTCACGTGCACTTAACATGCTTCGTCGATATTGATTTATAACACAATTATTTTTATACTACCGCGCTATCACCATCGACAGGGCAGGCAACAGGCAACTAAAAACGGTGACTACGGCTACTGATGATTTAACACAAGTCGTCTTCGTCATCAGGCTTATTCACGTATGTCACAGGGGCGTAGGGGGATTCTTCTATTTCCACGTTCGCAACATCCTGGAAAAGAGTAAAGAATATGTAACATGATAGTTTAGTCAACCCACGGCTCGGCTAGCGTGAATGTAGAAAATTATTCCATGGGAACGTTCTACCGGGAGAAAAAGTATCCTTTATGTTAATCGAGGTTATAAACAATATGTGTGCCTTTCATACAAATCCGTTCAAAACTAACTTAACTAACTTTCATATCTAAACTATACACAATATGTAACAAAAACCCTGTCCGATCCAAAAAAGGCTTATTCCTGGTTTAACATACGTACTAGAAAAAATAGTAAAAAAAAATGTAACTCGTTAAAACCAAAAGTTATTGATTTTTTTATTTTTAGTTACCATGCGAAATGTAACACTAAATATGGTAAATTTTCATAAGTTGATAACACTCCAGCGGCCGGCGAAATCTTTTATTTTATGCCTATTTTTATTTCAAAGGACACCGCCGTGCACTAGCCGCACTGTGGGTACTCATAACGAGTCCTAGACTCTTTGATGTAGCCGACTCCACTTGTTTGAGTTGTTTGTCGCCAGTCTCAGGTGGAGATTGCTTGCGATCGGATGTCCGTACGTATCACGTGCCGCTATCATATCGCGAACAATGTCGTATACCAATCAGCAATATTTGAATATGTTAATTTTTATTTGTGTGTGAGTGTGATTCGGAAATCGAAGTAAGAGCTCGGATTGTGGAAGCTTTCGACTCACTCAAATCGTACACAAGTGCGCTGCGAAGAGTACGTGCAGATTTAATAAAAAGGTCTCGATAATAAGATGTGTACTAATGTTCGAGATAGACATATGGAACACAATCTCAGAGGTATGCAACAAGTAAATGTTTTAATAAACTGATACCTACAGTCGGTACATTGCCAAAAGCACATCACATTAACTTAATAATAATTGTTTCTTGATAAACAGAAGGTCAGAAATCGGGGTCACTATGCGTCTATGCCTACAATAAAATATCAGCTGATACCTACGCGTAGGCAAAACATAGGTTTCTTTAGTCCTAAGTTTGTTTGGCGGCATGCGACTAAACACCGCCGCGCGCAGGCGGCTTCTTTGACACGAAACTGTAAATGAACCGTCATGAACCCTGTCGAGCGATCAGTGTTGCCTTTGTATGATTATTTTTAATTTTTTAAATTAATTATTTTCATTGGGGAAAAATAATTATCTCGTATCCATTAAATGATTACGTATTTGTGTACGCAGTACTATACCAAATAATACCCTTCAGGATCGGACAGGGTTTTCGTTACATGCTGTATATTAAGAGTGAGAGAGAATGATTTGAGTTTTAGCTATGCACATAATATTATGTTTGATTGTTACGCTTTCACGCTAAAATAGCTGCACGGATTTGGATGAAATAGGGATGATGACTAATATGAAAATGTTCGATAAAATTATGTAATTTTAAATCAGGGCATAGTAAAAATGAGAAAATGGAAAAAATCTGTTAAATCGATGTTAATATGGAGAAGCTACACCCTTAAAAAACAATGTATGGCGCTAGTATGAAGTTACATAGTCGTGACGCCACTTCTACGATAGTGCTGTCCTTGTCTAACACTTACTTTAAAGCGTTTATAACTTGGCAATTTTTTAAGCTTTTACACTTTTTATAATATTGTTTGTACTATTTGGACACAAATATTCTTTGAGGTAAAAAAATAAAAAAAATGTAGACATCCCTATTTGGCACATGGTTAGCATGACCGATTAGGAAATGATCGTTGACATTCTTTATGGTAGCCAGACGCCCGAAAGACAACCAGTCTAACCAAGGAGTATCGTATTACTCAGAAACTGTAACCTAATATACGAGTAACACCTTTATGTAAATACCTATGTTTTACAAATAAATATTCAGATTCGGAGATCAGGTATGCAGTCACTCCATGTTAAATCAATGGCGTGTATTGCTTTTCAGAATAGGTAGGCAGGCACTAGGCCGCCTGGTCTTATCTAGGCAGAGACACATTATAGAGCGAAATGTGTCACACATGCAATTTGATGGATATCTGTAGTGGCTGAAAAAACCGTTTAATTTGCTCTTTGTTTTGGCTACGTACGCACTTTAAGTAAGTATAAAGTTATTGATTAATTTACTAGTTAAATAATTGCATATTTGTCCGCAATTTATCCAATCAAAGCGATTGATCGCCACAATCTATGCAGTTTAAATTAAAGCCATGCATAAACATCTCATCAAACTTAATTACAACCAAGTTCTTTTAGATTTCAACAAAAATAACTATAAAATAATTAAAACAAACAACTACTTGAAAAAAAAACTTGCCGATGACAACAAAAACTATAACAAATGAATGAGTATAAAATGAAACTCTCCTCACGCCTGCTATCGCGAAGCACGCCCCGCGCAATCAATTATACATCCCTTTCTTTCTTCGCAAAGGCAAATCACGAAGTATTGACATAAGGGTGATAAATTGCGAAGGATTGAACGTCTTGCTGTTCCGCGTGGGACGTACGCGTTTTAATTTCGTCATATTATCTTGAACACGTACAAACTTAATTCTCTTGTGCGAATAATAGAGGATCCAAGTAAGCCGTCCGGCGACGGCCTACTGACCACCACGTGACGCACCGCGCCACGTAACAGAAAAAACAAGTGGAAGTGCCCAGGCAGCTATCACGCGCGTGTCACAATTATGCGGAAAATATGTAAAATAATAACAACCTTCGTCAATAGTAATAAACCTTAATTTTGTATGGACAACAAATTCAACTTTGACGAAAAGCTTATTTGTTGTTCATACAAAATTAAGACTTATTACAACTGACGAAAGTTGTAATTATTATTATTTTACATATTTTTCCGCATAATTGTGACACACACGTGTTAACTGATGGGCACTTCCACTTGTTTTTTCTATTCCGTGTAGCGCGCGTGTGTATAAGGTTTATGTTTCTGTCAAGTTTGACAATTTAGTAAGTGTCTTAAATTGCGGGGCACACATATTATATAATTGAGATATTGGTAATGTTTTTTCCAGGTCGGCACTGCTTATATGCCTTTATGAAATGCACTCCACTGTGTAAAATGCTGGTATTCAGCTGCATCCGGTTAGACTGGAAACAAGCCCCAACATAGTTAGAAAAACTGGGCAAAAAAATATGTCTGAATTTGTGTGAGTGATTACCAATCGCACCAATGGAGGGACGCACAGCGCCTCAGGCCGATTGTATAAACCGGTATAAACCAATCGCGCTCTAGGTCGACGTCACACCTACACTATCCATTTGTGCACTCACACAAATGCAAAGCTCAGCTTAGGCATAGATATTATAATACTACGTACAGATACCCAATGCCAAACAACGAAATGGCACCCCCCTAAGTCTGGCTATTGAGCTGGCTATTTTATTTCGTCCCAATTTTCAACGGATGGCAGCATGTGATTGAGACCTGAGGCCTCGCTGACTGTACCTACTACGCTTTGGAATGGGCAACTAGCTTCATCTTTCTGACTGACCGACCCCTTGACTTGACAGTTCAAAAGTCCCTGTAATTGGTATATTTGAGATAAATATACCAATGAGCGTTGAGGGTTTTATTGTTAGAATTGTTTTTGTTAAATTAAATGTAAGTTCCTATAATGTAACTGTTTGCTTTTCCTTTCAATAAAAAATAAAATAAAATGGTTGAGTTGAGTTTGAAAAATGTCGAACTTCCATACAAACTTTCATACTTACCATTAAAATGAACTTTCAAAATCCTCTCTTAGTGCTCACCTTCCTTATAAATGTATAAGGAACACACGTGAAAAATTTTATGCTTCTAGACCTAGCTCTAACTACAAACATTTGAATTCAATCATTTACAAGCAGGTCGGCCAGTAAATCGGAAAGTTGAAGCTAGTTGCCCACTCCAAAACGGAGAACTCTCTATGGAGAGTAACGGACAAGAAACTACAAGGACACTCTTTTAAAGTAAGATACTACAAAATCCTGGGTGCATTATTATTCTTGTTTATATATGTGAGAACAACGACAGCGGTGAATAAAAGAATGAAAGATCTGTATGAGGCAGATATGATTTACCGCTGTGACAGTAGACTGCGCATTGGGGCTGACATAAGAGGGGGCCGCGTTTTCCCTGACCGCTGCCCTGGGAGCAGGTTCCAAGGCCTCTGGCAGCGGTACCGTGGCCGCAAGTCGCGCGTACTCCACGTCCATGTTGCGGATAAAGGGGCTGGCCAGCGCGCGCTTGGCCGACTCACGGTCTTCCTCGTCGTAAGCCTGCAGGATCTGCTCTAAGGTCTGCATCTCTGCCACCTCGCAGTTACTGCCCCATTCCTGGAAAATTATAGCTATAGTTGTATTGATGATTATTATCATTCTAGGTCTATCAACACATACCTGTTACGGTCGCGAATCATATTACCTGCAAATTGCAAAAAAAAAAACGTAAGAGAATTAGAGTTTCGCGTCCTTCCTTAGCGCACCCCTCTTAAAACTCTTTTACACGTCAATGTGTTGGTCAATATATCTAGTTTTTAAATATGATGTATTCCTAACCGACTGATCTACGAGAAGAAATGCCGAAAAAAGTCAAAGTCAAAGCATTTATTTAAAAAGGCACATAAAAGGCACTTGTGAACGTCAACATACACATACACACAACAGAATTGATTCTAGTCGCCCCTTCTAAATGGCAGTAATAGCCCCCTTTAATCTCTTTACAATGTTGTGTCATGCTTGAGGTCATGGTTTCTTTTTAAAGTCGTAATCTTACAGTGGCAAAGACAAAGCCATGTTTTTTTTGGGGTTGGAAATCACCAAATGACTTCTCCCGCTCTGGGCGGAGCGGGAGGGCGTGACAGATTTTCACTGACTAAAACCCTCTCGTGTTCCTTCAGATGCCTTTGTCAGGGCCACGGTATCTCTTTCGGACAACCCGCGACCCTGGCAGGCATCGGCCCTAACGGAAGCCGTCAATTAGTGCTGACCATGTAGAGCAAAGCCTGCAAAGACGATCCATTGGCTATTATAGCCTGACCTACTGTCACTTCAGTTTGCTTATTCTAGGGACTATGTTGAGCACTTTGCACTCTGTCTGATCACCTCACTCCGGATTCCATCGCCCAGAGAAACTTCAAGCATATCTATAGCAAATTGTTGACCAGCAGTCATAAGGTTCTATAAAACGTATCCGTACCCCGCATTTACAACAAAGTATAAAACATGTTTTCTACATGTTGTATCTACTATTTCCGTTTAAAAGAACATCGTCACAAATGTCAAAAATTTAAGCAAAATAGTTAACAAAACATGTCTGAAACCATTCCTATACTTACTCATGTTTCAGACATGTGTTTTACAAGTTTTGTTCAAAACAAGTATCACAGCTTGGTAAACGCGAAGTTACAGACACAACCCACCTTGTAGGCTTTTTCAGCGGCCACAGCGTCGCCCCTAGCGAGTTGGACGAGAACTATGGCGACAGTGAGCCTCCCGATAGCGCCGGTGTTGCCAGACTCTTGGTGGAAGCCGATCTCGCGACGAAGGCTGTCCACAGCTTGGTCGTACCTGAAATCATTGTAGGTGTTCCATTAGTTTCGTTTTTGGATGGCAAAGAAGCCAACGGCTCGGGTAATGGTAAATTGTCAACGCCTCCAGAATTAAAGAGACAACGTAGATACTTAAAAGAGGACGTACTATGGAAGTATGGAGTTTCTTGTTCATTCGTCATCAAAACTACTTTCTGCAAAGACGTTCAAGAGTGCCTTTTAATGGTTTACTTGAAATAAATGATTTCACTTTGCTTTGCCATCCCTTAGAACAGCTGAAATGTCTCCTGAGCCTGTGAATACATCCATACCCAAAACCGTAACACAGCAACTATTTTAAGGCAAAAACAGGCAAGGTATTATAAAACATCGACACGCTTAGATGATGAGGTACCGACTAAGAAGGATTAGTGAATGGGTTCCCTCGGTGGGTTGAGCAAAACTAAACGTTTATACCATTGTAGCTTGACGAGAATGCGGGACGCCTTGCTGATGTACTCCGAACCCTGGTGTTGACTGCTCTCGGTCTGCAAAAAAAAAAAAACAAATGTTCTATAAGTCATATTTAAGTCAATAGTATTTGGTTCCTTCTTTTACCAGCTTGAGCAATAAAGTCATAGGAGCGCAGCACAGAGTGAAATGTAACAAAATGAGCGGTCAACACGACATGAGCAGGCACTTCGTTCATGATATGAGAGACGAAGACAAAATAGTCATCAAATATGATAAACATGTATGTAGCTGTGTCCTCTCTCAAAAACATACAGACAGGGTGGACCTGTTACCATAGATTCAGCACATGATTCTGAACCCCTGTGTTGAAATATTTCGACGGTTATTTTTTATTAATGCTGTTCACTGCACTTATCTATGAAAAAAATCTTCGCTAGGGGGTCTAGAATCATGTTCTAAATTCCTGAGTTACAGTTTGCGTCTCGATGACACCCTGCCACCCTGGATAATGTGATTATAGGCAAGAAAAAAAAAAGTAATAATGGGGTATTTTTATAGTATGTGAGTGTATAAAGTGTGACACGGTAAGATGTTATAAAAGCTGACGATTTTATTTTATTTATTTGTTTTCATGTACATCACCACATATTTCACAATTGATAACTGTCGGCTTTAGTACGTGGTACCTGTCAGGCACTGCAAAACACAATTGTTAATGAACTTTAACATACATTGAATTAAAACACAGATATGTTGTCAGTTGTTCGAAAATAACGTTCATTTGTTTTCACTTTATTTATTAAAGGGCTTACTACATAACACAATATTATTTGTTTTAATAATATAAATAGATTATATTTCTATGAATTGTTTATTTGATAAAATACAGGTTTAACAAGTTGTAAAACTTCGTGGTTTATGCACAGTCCTTATTTCGCCCATTTAGGGCATGCGTTTTACGTTAATAATACCTACTTATGTACTTATTCGAGTAAAATGTACAAGTAGGCACTACTTAATGTTAATTACAAAACACACATTACAAAACTATAAAATATGTTTTAATATAAATTACAAACAACCATTTTTATCTACCTATTATATTTAACTTATTTTTTTTTTCTCTATGTAGCTTATGTTTTTGTACTATAATGCAATCAATTTTTATTTTATTGTTATACTTAGTCTTAATGCAGGTTCATGTTTGTATTGTACCATTAAACCAGAAATGGTTTGTATTGGTACTCACTAATTATCCATCTGCGCAGTTTAACGCTAAAGTATGCGAGTTCTCTTATATTCTTTGTTAATTTATTAAAATTTGTAATGCACTTATATGACAAACATTATTTTTATAAATAATGTTGTATTTATTACATCACGAAATCAAAACTGTTGCATATCATGGTTTATGTTTAGTGTAATTTTCACCTTTGAATCAAGATAATTCAATAAGCTTCCTTACAAAAACAGATACTTTAAACAAATTCAGTCAAGGTCAGTAGCTTATGTTTTACAAGACTCAAGTGGTTCGCACGTACACATTTATTTTGTACAGTAAATGACTTAAATGATTTGTTGAATGGTCCCTAAGAAATAAATAATCCCAGCTATATAATATAAACATGAATATAAAAAGGTAAAGAATAGATAAAGAACACAGAAAAAACAGGAAATGCCCAAAAGGCTGGCAGCATTGCCACGTTGTATGGAGATGCTAATTCTTTGGCCAAAAAATAGACCAGCCCTCTGGCCACGTGACGAGTCGAACAACCGCTTAGCAATGTCTCCAAAAACTAAGTGGACACTCTTTTTTTTTTTTTTTTTGGGAATGGCATCTTGCAGGTATGAGGTTGTCGTCTGCTTAAACGGACTTGCCTGTGGTAGCCCTAATAAATTAAGGCCTCCAGCCAGGACTTAAACTTAAATACTAACTAAAAACTAAGCGACTAAGCTAAGGGCACCCCCTGTGGGGTACGAACCTCGGCTTAGAGCGTCGCTGGAAGAGGGCAGCAAGGGACTAGCTGGATCAGGATTTGAATGGACGAATTTAAAGCTACAGGCTCAGCGGCGCGGGCTGGCTCGAGCAAGGGTCGGGAGGGAAGTGGGCACTCGAGCAAGGGTCGGGAGGGAAGTGGGCACTCGAGCAAGGGTCGGGAGGGAAGTGGGCACTCGAGCAAGGGTCGGGAGGGAAGTGGGCACTCGAGCAAGGGTCGGGAGGGAAGTGGGCACTCGAGCAAGGGTCGGGAGGGAAGTGGGCACTCGAGCAAGGGTCGGGAGGGAAGTGGGCACTCGAGCAAGGGTCGGGAGGGAAGTGGGCACTCGAGCAAGGGTCGGGAGGGAAGTGGGCACTCGAGCAAGGGTCGGGAGGGAAGTGGGCACTTGAGCAAAGGTCGGGAGGGAAGTGGGCACTCGAGCAAGGGTCGGGAGGGAAGTGGGCACTCGAGCAAGGGTCGGGAGGGAAGTGGGCACTCGAGCAAGGGTCGGGAGGGAAGTGGGCACTCGAGCAAGGGTCGGGAGGGAAGTGGGCACTCGAGCAAGGGTCGGGAGGGAAGTGGGCACTCGAGCAAGGGTCGGGAGGGAAGTGGGCACTCGAGCAAGGGTCGGGAGGGAAGTGGGCACTCGAGCCCATGGCCCTTAATATAAGTGCGTATCTTAAGATTGATTCAACATATCCACTTTACATACAGGTTTTTCGTCTGACACAATACGATGTTTCTTAATGCATACACAAATATATTTAGTTTACTACATACGTTGTTAAAGTGTTGTTTCGAATGATAACCTTTGTCAAAAAAAAAAAAATACTACTCCCGTTTTTTATTTTATTATTTATGTACACACATCACAGAAAAACAGATACTGATACGACATTTATGTATATTTCTTCTTTGTTTTTGACTTTTATTTAAATCAGAGTTTTTGCTTAGTGCTAAGTTAAGTCATATTTACATATATATATGTTAATAGATTCAAGCCATTGTATTACAGACTGTACAGCTTCGTTTATTTTTATAAGTTAATCCTGTGGTGTTATTGGCCATTATAACAGCAATATCATCAACAAATAGAACACTATCATAGTTTATTAAATTGGGTAAACAATGAGTTTAAAATAAGAATAACAAGGGGCCCAAAACCCGCCATTGTGGTACGACGTATTTATACAGTTGAGATCTGTACAAAGTGAATTCAAAATTTTAATTTCGCTTTATTCGTCAAATGCTTTGTTGCAGGTTCCAAGTTCAGCATGACTTCCAGGTCTTAGACCAGTGTATCTTACCTGACGATCTATTCTGTAAAATGTCACCGTGAAAACTTAGGTGAAGTGAGCTGTGACTAGCGTCAAACCCTAACGAGGGGCGAAATGACCGACGGTTCGCACCCCTGGGGAGTGGGCCACTATATCCCTGCGCCTTCTGCTCAGTGGTCCCGAGTCAAAAGGAAGACACTTATGCAGGGTTAGGACACAAAAAAAAAGTTTTCTTATTGAGAACAAGTTGCTATGTAATAACTTTATAGAGGCCTGTTCTAGAACCTTATTGGCAGAATAGACCGGCTGTTAATACTTACGAATCTGTGACGTTGCTGGACACTAAACGTGAGTAGGTGCACGAAGATCAGCAGGCTAGTAAAGAGTTATAAGCTCAGACTTTTCTCTGAAAGATTGAATATAATGTTTCTGAAACCGAGCAAGGGCTTCCGTTAGTAAGTATCAAGCAGTTAGTATGCAGCTTCAGATTAGTATTTATCAATGTGCATGTTGTATGGTTCATATTGGTTAGTATGTCAGGCAACTAGAGATTACATGACGTACAGGTAGGCCACACGTAGGTGTTAAACCTTTGAACTTGAGCTGGCCTAGTGCAGTGCGAAGTTTCAATAGAATAAGAGACTGTGTGACAACCACCTCCACCAGAACCTTTAGTAAAAGTTAGACCAGTTAGATCATAGGTTGCAGTGTGCTTAGTGCGAGTTTTTTTACGCATCGAGTGCGTTAACGTTTACGCAGATTACTATGGCGCTGGGTAAGCGCCACCTAGCGTCATACGCGAGAACAAAATGTTGTGAGTGTCAGTTTTAAAATTAACGCCGTCACCAATGACGAGCGAGTCCCACTCGAAAGTGAGGATCGTTTGGAGAGTAAACGTTTACGTTTGCATGATATCGTGAGTGTAAGTTACAATTTTGACAGTTTTGACAGCTCGAATACGAAACGCAGTCGCTTGCGAGCGCGTAAAGTTGTCACTTTAGATTTTGTCGTGAGAGCGTTTTGAGAGTGGTGAAATAACAAAGTGATATAATTTAATTTCATATTGTGATAAAAAATAACAATGGCATCTCGTGTGTATTTCGCTTGGAGGATGTTTGATGATGATGGAGGACGCTAGGAGCACAAGATGAACGTAATCTACCGTCCATTGGTCGTGCAAGAGCACGGTTCTCGAGCAATCCGCTTAGAGACCTTCCGGAGGGTGAATTTAAGAGAAGATATCGGCTTCCTGAGGCAGCTGGCTGGTTCAAAGTCTTCTCAACGGGTATCCTTGGAAGATAAGGTAATCATACACCTAGTAATTTTAAACACACTTTTTTCCATCTGCCCCCTGCCACTATGTAAGGACATGCATTATAAATAACATTTGTTATTTTAGGTACTCACAGCCGTTTCTTATGCAACTGGGTCTTACCAGCGCCCGGTGGGAGTTCCGGGAGTTGCTAAAAACGTATCATAAAAAAAGTGTAGACGAGATGTAGACAACATTGAATAAGTTACCAAGGCTCTGACCCATAAGAACATGGTTGGAAAATATATCCGGTTTCCTAATTCATCAATTGCCAGACAAGCAATCAGTCAAAAGTATGGTCTACATGATTTATATACTGTAAATATACAATATCAATATCATTGTTGCTTGAAATGCACCTGTGTTTCAGGTTTTGTGCAATTTATGGAATACCTGGAGTAATTGGGTGTATTGATTGTAGCCATTTTAGGATATTTGGTCCACCAAAAGATGAAGAACATCTGTATTATTGTACAAGTACAAGCACTATCATTCAATAAATGTTCAAATGGTAAATATTATGTAGGTAATTAGATATGATTTATTCTTACCTACCTAGGTATAAGATTTTTTCTTAACTGTATTTTTATTTTACAGTTATGTGATGACCAATATAGAATTATAAATGTAAATTCCAAATTTGGAGGTGCAAATCACAATTCTTTTATATGGGAAAGCATGACATCAACCATTATAAAAAAAAATGCAGTCATTGCACCAAAATGGGGAAATAGTGTAGTGTAGCTTTTAGGTAAGCTCTTACCTATCAAAAACTGTTTGAACAACATTGCATTAAGCTAAGGCAAAATTAACTAATATGTTGATCATCATTTTAGGAGACTCTGGTTATCCACAACAACCATGGCTGATGACTCCGATTTTAGACGCTGCTCCAAACACCTTGCAAGCCAATTACAACCATAAGCATGTGGCAGCCAGAGTTGTCATAGAAAATACATTTGGACGTTTGAAGAATCGATGGCGATGTCTTAACAAAGATAGAGTGCTTCACTACAAGGGACTTAATGTGCTAGAATTATTCAAGCCTGCTGCGTTTTACATAACATTGGCATTGATCTTAATGTTGTAGAAGAAGAGGACATCACTGGTAATAATTTCATTAATCAATCAATGGCACAAATGAGTATTGAATACTAAATTATATTACTTGATAGGTTTGGAACATGAAGAACAAGAAAACGAAGAGCCCATTCACACAGAAATATATATATAATAGGTGTATCAATAGAATATAATAGATGAAATAGAATATAAAAGATAGAAATACTTGTAAAAAGTGTAATGTTTTATTCTATTTTACTAATATTTATAATGAGGGAATGAATGAGTGGAGTGATCTCTGTTAGTTATTTACATTATTTCAACTGTACTATTACAGTCTCTTAAAGAATTATATAATTTCATAGCACATGTGAGTAGGTACCATGTTCCTACTATGAATCTTGCTGATGGTAGTGACACATGTCGCATCCCTCAAATCCCCTGAAATGCTTGGCATTTTTTACTCTTGTTAAATTTATATAATCATAGATTAGATATTAGATTTCTAGATATGTTAAGGCATTGTAATAAGTAACTGTTTGTTTTAGAATAAAATTATGAAACTTATAACCTTAACAATATTATTACATGTGTACTTTCTGATATTTAATTTTTAACTCACACACTGATCCATTGTTGTTAATTATATCATTACATCAATAGTATGTCTGCTGGTATTACTTTGTTGTACCTATTATATGTAGTGTTATTTTGGGTGCATCATCCTCACACATAATCAATTGATTAATGTACATAAACAAAATATTGTAAAACTTATATTTGAAAAGAGCAACTATGGAGTTTCTTGTCCGTTCTTTTGGAGCTCATAGTAAACTGAAGCTAACCTACTTGAATATTTATTAGAGGAACTGTATTAAAAGACCAAAAACTTAGGTTGCAATAGTTTTATTAATATAATTGATTATAGAAATTATGGTTCAAGCTGGTTTTTTATTTTATTTTTTACATCACTTCAAATTATTAGACAGGTATACTATAACAAGTTGACTTGGTTGTGTGTTGTACACACACAACCAAAACAAATAAAATCTCTACACACCTGCTTTAACTAAGCTTAATAATATAATTAGTCATTTGGTTCTAAGCATTACGTAGCATTTAATTTGTACAAAGGAAAACATTAGGTGGTGAAGTCCAGTATAAGTCCAAAATAACGATCATCACAGAGGAGTTCGGACTTCATCATAGTTTCAGCTTTTAAAGTAACATAAACAGTCAACAAGTAAAACACTCCAATTTGTAGAATGATAATTGCATGCATCATGTGGAATAACATCGTATATCACTCAAGGGACAAAATTCCATAAAAAAATTAAGAGTTCTTCATAGTGCGTTCTTAAACAATGAATTGCCCTTTTGAACAAAATCTAAACATTTTTGAACCCCATAGAATAAGAAACAAACATAGGAAACACTTAAGTTTTTGCTATCGCGAGATAAGCGCGATTCTTTGTGTCCGACGGCTGGACAAAGCCCTCTATTCTAAAAGTAACATAACGTACCTGAGAAATACTGTAAAGATTAATTTTAGTTATTAATCTTTGCAATATTTATCAATCAGCTAGTTGTTCCAAAACATTCACAACTCTACCGCCTATTGCTTGCCAGTTCCTCTGAGCCTGTGCCTCCATTTCCCTTATTCTACTTTGCTCTCTTCTCAATCTGACGTTGTCTCTGTGCTGCTTGCTGTTCTTTGAAATTTCACCAAAATGAATAAGCTTGGATAAAGTGCTGTGCTGCCTGCTCGGTCTGTGCTGGGCTCGCTCGTCTACGAGTTGAACCTCGAGTTCACACTGTTTAACAATGCAATCAATTCCTTCCAATTCCGTATTCTCGTTATCCTACCTCGGGCATTAAAGGTAGATAATTTGTTTAGATCTCCATTCCTAAAAAATAACAACATAGTTTTACAAACTTCACAAGTTGGATTACTATTTCACTACACACCAAATTAAATTACACTTACTGCTCCATATAGGTCACCATCATTTCAAATTGGGACGGGCTAGACTTCATTTTCAACAATAATATTAAAAACTTTATCCATATTACAACAAAAACAAACTTGTTTACAAAACGTCTTCTAACTTGACTTATAACCCGACTATTTGAATAGGCAGTCACTTCTATTAAGAACACAAAATACATATGTCAATTTATTTTGGCCGGTTACTAATGTTCGTTCGTTCGTTCGTTCACCAATCGTCATTTCTCACGGTGAATTAACGCGAAGCGAATCGTTGACTGTAATGAGACTCACACTTGCAAGATAACGGTGGTCGACGCGTTTGAAGTTAACTCGATTTACGCGATCGAGACGTTACTCGAATTTTAGTATGTCACTCGCACTAAGCATACAGGTTTCAAAACTCGACATGTAACTTTACAAATACTGTTCAAAGTATTAACGGGCTTCGGATGCAACTCTCTTTGTCGGTAGTGGACCAGCAGAACTTGATAACCACAGTAAGTTAGTGTTGTGTGGTAATGTTTTTTTTTTGCTTTCATTAAATGACTTACCAACAATAAGATATCAATACCAAATTTAATTTGTCGTATATTCACGTGAATGATAACGTGACATTTGACAGGGAAGAATGGAAAAAGAAAAATGTTTCACCGACCCCAAGTCCAATGGGACGAGTGCAGGAAGATGATGTTATCGACATCAAATTCCACACAACCACAACCTTGAGAAAGTGTGGTGTTAATGTCTAGGTATGCCTTCTCTGTATGAGAGGAGGCATACCTCATTATATTTCCAAAACATCGTCCGACTCCAGACGAAGATACCAGTCTATCTCTAGAAGTACGTTATTATTTATAGTCCTTTGCTGTTAGCTTTCCGTCCATTTACTGTTTAATATCCTCCAGACCTAATTTTTGTCTTGGCATCGGCAGCCAACTTAATCGAAGACTAGCCCACTGTGCAGGAAACATTGTAGTTCACAAGCGAGTGAGCTGCTAACTATCTAGCTTCTACTAAATAAACACAACTGCAAGTTCAACCCAAAGTGCTTAAAATGCCATAAGTCATCGTAATATACTCTTAGTGCTACAGTTTGATCACAGTTATTTTACCTCTGATTTTGCATCACTGTCCAAATCACAGTGATCTTTATTCTTATTCCAATAAGGTTCCTGTTGGGTTGCTGCCACTCACAATTCTATTATAATCATTGTGATCTTTATCGTCGTTAAAATGAAGTTGCTGTTAGGTTGCTGCTGTGAGGTCAAAATAACTGTGTTTGTACACAGAACAAAGACTTTTGCGCTCGAATGACGTAGACAGGGGGCGCTGTTGGTTAACATTTGTGAAGAAATTGTATTAAAAACAGATGGCTGCTTTAGTTCTGATTTTGGCCGCGCGCCAAAACATCCTTGTACAGTTGTACATAAACTGTTCTAAAGAAAGCATACAAGGCAGTGGGTTATTCTGGATGGCAATGATTATGATTATGATAATGGATTAACAGAATGCAGTTATCTATCGGTCAGATCGATGGGTCTTGTGAACAGTCTTGCAGTATGGTGTGATGAAAGGATTGTTAGTGGTACACTGCTTCAAGGATCTTTGTTGCGCCCGAATGACGTTCACACGGAGCGCTGTCGGTAAACATTTGTAAAATTGTATTAATAAACAAGATGGCGCCTTTAGTTCCGATTTAGCCACGCGCCCAAAGAACCTTGTAGCGCTCTATACTGATATCTTATAAATAATTACCTACTTATCAGTAAATACAGGCCGTAGCGCACCACCCGAAGTCAAAACCGGCGCACGCTGTGATGTTAATATGAACGTTTTCGAAGCAACATGAGGTGATGATGGTGGTGGTGATCGAAGCGAGGTGATGTGAAAAATCACATCACAAAACTGTAGTGTTAGATATGCTGGGACTCCTATTAAAAGCTATTGGTGACTTCTGGTAAACAGAGTAATTTTTAAGCTACAGCGAATGATTCAAAATTGTTGAGTACTTTCCATAGCAACCATCTTGAAGATGTTTACGACTGATGTTGTTTATTGGAGACTTCACTCTTAGCCCATGTATGGCGTAAGTTTATTTATTTACAGATGCATTAAGGAGTATAAATCAAGTATAGTTTCAGAAAGCGACAAGGGAGCCGTACCAGTTCTGTCCTTTTGCAGGTAGAAAGGCAACTTTCGCTATTACAGGCTAAAACACAAAGATCTAAGAAACCTGTAGTACAGAACTGATTAGTAGACACCTTTAGGCCAAACCTGGATCGAGAATAAGTCTATATTATGCTCTTGAAGAAGGAAAAGTAATTGGGCCGGATGCTCTCCGGTCCAAACGAAACAACTGTCTCGAGACCGAAAAAACAGTTTTATTCATGATTTAATTATGATTATTGGGCTTGGCCCGTCCTAATCTAACAAGACTGAAGTCTTACAGGTAAAATAGACATTAAAAAATTGAGAAAATACTTATATCTGACACGTACTTATTAAATGATGAGATCAGTATGATGATATTAATATAAGTCTCTTCAGTTCAATTCTCCCGCCATTTCTATCAAATTAATCAAAGCAAGCAGCGCATTCCTGACTCTGTAACAAAGTGATACAACATTATTGAAAGCTTCTTATATAAAAATGATAGCCGCTTAGTTACTCATAAAGAAGTGTTATGTAATAAATATTACTGTGTTGTGATTTTTAGCAATACATCATTTGAAGGTTTAATTTCAAATTCTATTTTTTTTTATGACTTTGTGAATTAATTAATGAATGAGTGACTTGGTGTGGTGAAATGAAAGATTGGATATTCGAATGTGCTTCCTACCTAATATTGTTAAGAATCCCGGGGTTTTTTTTTAAGTCGCTGCCATACCATACACCGGACTAGTTATGCATTACCGGTGTTCCTGGCATATCGTTTTTTTTTATCGTTATTATTTTAAAAAGCCGCTTCCATACTTACAGAGCGAAAAATTAACTTTAGGTAAATATGTGCCCGAATATCCGATCTCTTGAAACAACACTCAAGTTTTTTTTTTTGCGCCTAATGAAATTGACAAGGTTGTTGTTAAAAATTCGTGAAATTGTCACAGATATTATATTAATAAAATTAAGCCTAGACCTGCCTAGACTTTTCCTAACTCTGTAGGTATTATAAGTCACAACACCGCTAGTATTGTAAGAACATATTTTACCATTCCCTATGCCGCGTATTACTTTTTTCTTTTTATTTGACAGCTTTGTTCCTCCAGGATATAAGGTAGGTTTCAAGACCGTTACTAAGGAAGAAAAATAAATTGGATCTTAGGACAAATTGGAATGCGTTCCACGAAGCCATTGAAGAGGTCCCTAAGGAAGATAGCTCCAACTGCTTTTTACAATCGTTCCAGCGAATGCAAAAAATTCTAAATTGTGCATATACTTTGAAAAACAAGAAAAATATACAAAAGTAGTAGTAGTACAATAACAGTAAGAAACTTCAGTATGACCTAAGTAGCGCGGGCGGGCGATGCGATGGGGTGGGTCGGGGGTATAAGAACTTTCAAGAGGACGAAGTCGCGGGCAGCAGCAATATTTTAGTGCAATACAGAGTGAATTTAACTCTGTAATTTTGAAATATTAATGACAACTATTTGCGACCTGCAAAACCATTTCATTGTAATGAGATATCGCCTTTGACAGCTCATAAAGGCTGAAATGAGATATCGCCGCCGTGGGCGCCGAGATCGGATGGACACTGCTAACACACCGGATTAAAGCCACCCCTGGAGCGGAAAGGCGTACCCAATTAGCGTCCTACTACCACCCTATCTCCCTATGCTGCGCTCGTTAGTTTCCAAACATATGTGTTTTTGGAAAAGTAATGTTATAACCCAGACAAAGAAGTTGGTTTGTTTAAGAGGAAATAAACTCAATTTGAAATAATGATTTGATTAAGGCATAATATAGATCCGGGCTTAGTAAGAAATAAGGCTATGAAAATATTAGATGCGATACTATGATCTGATATTTAAGGTATAGTTCTAGTTTCTAACTAGCTCTGTGGTGCTGTTGTAGATGTAGACCTATCAAAATTTTAAATAATTTTCTGAATGAGGTCCATTCTTGTTATGACCGTGAAAAAAAAAAGTAAGTCTTTAGTGGGAAAAGTCAGCAACAACAGACTATGAACTGTTTCAACTTTGCAAAAGATTTTTGCACTAAAATATTGTCCTGAAATCACTATCTATTGTAGAGTAGAAAACAAGCTCCAACTGAGAAAAAGTACAGGTTTATGACCAGATGTATGAACGTTAACGAAGCAAAATAAGTGTTTAAGTATCATAGGTGGCGTTCGGTAGTTTTGCTTTGTATTATGTTGCTAGTAATGCTTTGCAATTTATGGCATAGTCGACGTCGTTATTGCTCAACCATCTGGTTGAATGTCACCTGCACGTAATAAAATGAAAAGGCCTATTTGTTCAGTCCGTTCAGATATTTTAGCTCTGAGTTTGCATCTGTCAAAATAAAAGTGTTATTTATTGCTGGTGCAATAAGGTTGCTGTTGGGTTGCTGCTGTAAGAGTTAAAATATTTTCAACTATGAAATGGATGTTTTGTAAATTAATTTAGTGAATAATGAATGGTACCTAAATGGTATAGCTAAGTTATAATTGTCATTCAATTGCTTTCAGTGAATGCAGTTTATTGACCAGGCAATTTTTTTTTACAGTTGCAATATAATGGGTTAATTTTAGAACTACTCAAATAATCATGAGATTATTACTGACCTCCTTATTTCCCGGCTCCTCCTTCGAACCAATCTGTCATATTTACGCAATATTCTGGTATAGTTCCTCCGAATTTGAGCGTCCATGCTTATAATTTTCTTATATTCTCTCATTAATGAAAGTGCTTCCAATCGTGATTTTTCAGTAAGTGCTGAAATATTATAAAGAGTTAAGACAGCGAATTAACACAGTGAAATATAGTAAAAGAAAATTCAGAATCCCGAACCCAGGAGTAAACTCTGCGTATGCCCAAAGACTTCCATCATTCTTACAAACCCACGTCTACAATAAGGTAAACTCTGTTCTAAGGATCCGTAACTCTACTTACACCCGAATGAAACACACAGACCGACACACAGACCCGAATCATACACTTCTACTGAATAATTCAACTAACACTACACCAAAAACGCCCGATCACACACTCCCACACACAAACATACACAGACCGACACGCACACACACTCGCACAATACAGAACAGCAGCAAAAACGGAAATTATACGAAGTTTAATCTTTTTTTATATTTATTTATTATAAGAATTGATTGAATTACTTATTCATAAAGTAGTTTATGTTAGTACACTTAGTTTCGTAGTCTTGATGAGGCTAACAAGCTTAATTGTAGCCAATTTCATCTTTAACTTTATTTAAAAATTACTCAAATATTCTACGTACCTAGCTAGCTACCTAAAATCTAGCAAAAATTTACATAAGTGTACATACTTAATGGTGCCCAAGATACAGGCTTTGCCTAGTTTGGGACCAACGATACCTCCAAATTGTAATTTTCTAATGTTCAAATAAACGATTTACGAATGTAAAGAAAGGAAACGATATGAGTAGACACAAAAAGCTTCCTACCATTCATATCGATGTTCTCGTCCACGGGGTGCGCGACTTGGGCAAACTCTTCAATTAGCCGGTATACGGTCATTACAGAATTGTCATCCTCGGCTTCGGAGGCAGAAGCGCACACGTTTGAAGATGACTGGTGCTCCGTCGACGTAGACGGCACAATCATAGAGGAAGACACAGACTGAAAAAAAAATTTACTGTACAAATCTAAAAGTTTTAAAAACATAATTAACCATGAAATATCAACGACGAATACCAGCAGAACTTTGTATTATTCCTTACTTCAAGATTATCGTGATAATATCTCTTTAGCAATTAACAGTAAAGCGTGATATTCGGGGTATGTTGAAATGCTGAAGGGCCGCTAGCCGTTAAAGCTGAGAGATCTAGTTAGCCGTTTTCTAGTTTTAAAGAGACATAGGCCTCTCCAAATACACGCCATTTAGCTCGACTCTCATCCAGCTGCTATTAGCCACCCTGCGAAGATCATCGCTCCACCTAGCCTGAGGACGTCCTACCTCACGTATGCCGATTCGCGGTCTCCACTCAAGAACACGTCTACCCCAACGGTCATCGGTTCTACGAGTAATATAGCCGGCCCATTGCCACTTCAGCTTGCTTATTCTGTGAGCTATGTCGACAACTTTGGTTCTCTGCCGGATCACCTCATTCCGGATTCTATCCTTAACTTATGAACCAGCCGTACCATGAGTGTCCACGTTTCGGTTCCGTAGGTCATAACAGATAGGACGCACTGATTCTTTAGGCTCTGTGGCATACGCGACGAGAAGACTCGAGGAAGCTTCCCAAATGGTGCCCAGACCAACTGAATTCTTCTGTTGGCCTCCTGCTCAAAGTTGTTCTTACCAAACTGCAGAGTTTGCCCGAGGTAAACATATTCTGAAAAAACTTCGAGAACCGTCATTGACAGCAATCGCTCCCGGAGTAGCGTGGTCGTTGAACATAACTTGTGTTTTGTTCAAGTTCATCCGGAGACCAATGCGTGCAGAAGAATCAACTAGGTCTTCCTATGCTGGCTGCAGGTCATGCAGTGATTCAGCCAGTATAACGAAGTCTCAAGTATGAGATGTAATCGCCGTTGATGTTAATGCGCGTCCTTCCCAGTCCAGCGTAGCGTCTTAAACACATCCTCCAATGCGTTAGAGAACAGTTTCGGGAAAATTACGTCCCCTTGTCTCAGTCGCGTTTTCATACAGACATCTCAGCACTTGGATGTTTCGCCAGTCAACTTGGCATCGCTGCAGAGACTCCAAAACAGACCAGGTCTCGATAGAGTCAAACGCCTTCTCATAGTCCACAAACGCAAGACACAGGGGCCGATTATACTCTTCGGACTACTGTATAATCTGCCGCACCGTGTGGATGTGGTCTATGGTGCTATATCCTCCTATCGTGCTCCGGTGGCTGAAACTCGTCGAGTCTTCGCGCTGGACCATTCGTAACGACTCTTGAATACGTGGCTTAGGATCGCGATGGGTCTGTAATTCTTGAAAAGGGTCATTATCACCCTTTTTAAAGAAGAGCACGTCAACGCTCCTTCGCCACGCTTCTGGAGTTCTCCCAGAGAACAGGACAGAGTTAAAGAGCTCCCGAAGCTCTTTAAGTAAAGGACTTCCTCCCGCTTTCAGGAGCTTGGCCGTAATCCCATCCTCACCAAGGGCCTTTCCATTTTTAAACTGTTTAAGAGCCACCTCGATTTCGTCTTGGCTGACTTCTGGCAGGTCTTCTGATAAATGGCGGGTTAAGGTGGCTCTGGAATCCTCATTTTCAGGATCAGGTCGAGATGCATGCGATGCGTACAATTGGCCGTAGAAGTTTTCGACTTCCGAAAGGATCTCCGTCTTCGAACCGACGATATCGCCTCCTTGATTTGGTCAACTTCGTCAGGTGGCTCCTCCCAAGTGATTGGACAAACACTTTCGACCCCCAATTTTGCTCAATCGCTTCCTCTACAGAGCGTGTATTGGAGCGTCGGAGGTCGCGTCGTACGAATGTCCTAATCTTTTTGTTGAGTGCCCGTTGTTCTGACGAAATGGTATGTGTGTTTTCACGTCGTTCCGCCTTAAGCTCCAGTCTCTTCCGAATGTTTGGACTTCTTGCCCGTACACCGCATTTTATAAAATCACGTATCTTCCTCCCTGGGGATTTCCACCATTTGTTCTAGCGCCTGGTTGACGTCATTTGTGGTTTCCACGACAGCGAATCGGTTTTCCAGGTCTGTCTGGAACGCTTCAGATCCTGGCCCAGTTTGGAGCATATATGGTCGGAGCCTAGACTTCATCAAACTAGTTCGCTCGAGCTTGAAGTTGATATTCAGAGAGCCTCGAACTAGTCTGTGATCACTGCCGGTATTGAACCTGTTGATCACCGTGACATCCCTGAATACATGCTTTTTATCCGTTATGATCAATTTTTCGTCATAGTGGGACTTCGCCACGTCCACTTCCTATGGGGCTGTTTCTTAAAGAAGGAATTCGTCAAGAAAAGCCCCTTTTTCTCGAGGAAGTTGACAAGCATTTGGCCCCTATAATTTCTGCTGCCAAACCCGTAGGATTCTACTACCGATTCGCTGCAATTCTGTACTCCCACTTTAGCGTTAAAATCCCCAATGAGAACGTTGTAGTGGGCCTTGTGGTGGAATGCAAGGCCTTGGAAATGTCCTCGTACATTTCTTCTACTTCGTCATCCGAGTGTGCCGAGGTCGGTGCGTAATCCTGAACAACCTTGAGGCTATACCTCTCGGTTAGTTTTACTACGAGGTACGCAACCCTGCTCGAAACAATGGAGACTTCCACAACGTTGTCACAAAGGGATTTGTTTACCAGGAAGCTGACTCCGCCTTGGGATAGCTGGTCTCCCTCTCGAAAATATAAAAGGTGACCCGATTCAAGGGTTATTGTGTCCTCCCCCTCTTTTCGGACTTCACTCAACCCAAGACTGTGACACCTTATTTTCATGAGCTCTTCTTCTAACTGCACTAGATGTTCGTCGAGACGTAACGTGCGCCCATTGTACGTCGCCAAGGTCAGTTCGGTTTGGCGGCCATTCGTAACACGGGGACCTTGCCGTTACCGTGTTCGCCGCCAAAATCAGGAATAGCAACGCGGCCGGGAACTGGGGGCCGTGGTTGATGTCGGCATGCCATGGTTGGAGGGTTTGCCCATAATCGCCACGCTGGGCATGCGGGTTGGCGTTCGTAGATCAAAGCTTCTCGCACTGGTGACGCTGTAGCCCGTCACTAGTCGGCGCCATTTAGCTGCGAAGTTTTATTAAGAAATGGTTATACCGCCATTTGTCGGTTGTCAGAGCCTTGTTTGTTATTCAGCAGGGTGCACCACGAGCAGGGCTTGGGGCACTGAGATGGTAAGTGTGCCCCCTTAACCCCCCCCCACTTAAAGAGACTAACCAACAGTAATTGATTACCAACGTCGAGTATCGCGGTTTTCTGCGTTTTTTGACTTAAATTAATGTGAAATAAGTTTACAAAAATAGAATAATACAATGAGGACCAGAGTGTCACAATTTCAATAATTTTTCGACAGCTTCTGTCAAATTTCGTTTTGTATGGCGACAGCTGAAAACCGTTAGTGACTATCGCATAGACTACGTTGGGTTTCTCACCTATCGAAATTTATGGTGCTCATGGTACGAATTATAATTATTTCTGTGACCATCAGGGGCGCTGTACAATATTTAAATATATAATTTACGGAGAAGCTAGCGAATTTTGGCTGTGTTTACTCAGGTAGAGCTACTGATCAACTATTTCTCGACTTTGTAACCTATGAACAAACGCGGCTTAACAGTGGAAGTGTGTACCTCTGTTTCCTGCGCGACGACCTCGACGTCAGCAGGTCGGACGTCATCCGGGGCCCCCGTGGATACCAGGGCTTCCGTGACGTCCGAGGCCCCCGTGGCCTCTATGACTTCCGGGGCCTCTGTGATCATCAGGGCCTCTTTTACCTCCAGCGCTTCCATGACCTCCGGAGCCCTATTGGCTACAGGGGCTTTCGTGTTCTCCGGGGCATTTGAGGCCTCCAAGCCCACCGATCCCTCCGAGTCCTCCGAGCTCTCCTTGTCCTCAGAGTCCTCCGAGCCCTCCGAGTCATCAGAGGCCTCCGTGTCCATTGGGGCCTCCATGACCTCCAGGGCTTCTTTTTTTTTAGCTCCGTGCACTAAAATACATGGTCATTATAGGAATTAAATCATTACATTTTAATAACCAGTATCAGGAAAAGTCTGCCCACCACTCTACATAATTCTTCAGGGGTTTTCTTTTGGGCCCAATAGACGTTCGAAACGTTCGTAACAATAGCCCAGTCTTCTTCTGCTTCATCCAGCGTCAGATTTCGCTGGTGCTTTGGAGGATTTGAAACGTACCTCAATAAATATTGTAACTGCTACAGGGAAGACTCGCAATACTGACCCTATAATACAAATTACAATTACACAGAAAAAGTTAGAAGTTCAATTAGATACTACACACACACAGGCAAAGAAGAAGGGTTATTTGAGAAGGACCGAGACAGGCCCATTCAAGTATTTTAAATTATCTGAAGTGTAAAACAACATCTTCTTTTTTAATAAATTTCAGTGGTTAACGCGTAAATATTTGAGTATTTCTTGAGGCAAAATATGACATAGTGGGCTAATATTATACTCATCGTGTTTGCGCTCATTAGAATGGTCATGGCTAATCATTGGAGCTGGTATCCAGGGCCTCATGAGGGAGATCAGAAAGGTGGATAGTCTCTGTGGGCTTAGAAGCCACGGTGGGTTTACTAGTATATACCCACCGTGTTTGCGCTCATTAGAATATTCAGGATGGCTACTAATCATTGCAGCTGGTACCCAGGGTCTGATGATGGAAAACTGAAAGAAAAACGAATTTTGCACTTTGCAAGGCTCGTTTTTCATTACATTGTATAGAAGGACGAACCAACTAACACATTTTCACATTTGTCATGTAGGTAACATTTAAAAATGACGAACATCCCAAAAATTAAACAGCTTTGTTGAGCATAAAAACATGATTTTATTAACTATTTTAGTAAACATTTAGTACAGTAGGTACTATTTGACTATGATATTTCGATCAGTATTAAAACTAATAATGACCTGCAAATTACAAAAAACTTATTATTTATATTTCGCGGGCTGCCCTGGCGCTAACTCAATTTAATATATCTAAATAACAAATTTTATATCAAATGTTTTATAAAATAATAACATTAAAAATAATACAGGGTGGCTGGGACACCGACGCGCATACAGTAACCATGGATTCGGCACATGATTTCAAGACAGGAAGGGGAGTTTAGAACCTGCCAGGGTCGCGGGTTGTTCCAAAGAGATATCGTGGCCCCTGGCACAGGCAACTGAAGGAACACGGGTGAGTTTTAGTCAGTAAAAGTCTGACACGCCCTCCCGCTCGGCCCTGAGAAGAAGTCATTTGCTGATTTACGACCCATAATAAAAGGGGGGTGCAGAATCATGTACTGAATCCATGATAATGGTTGCGCGCCGATGTCCCTGACAAACTGTATATGTATAGTTTACCAACTAATTCAATAGATTAAAGAAAGCCCTCTAAACTACTTTGCTATACCCGGCAGGCGTAGGTCCGCAATGACCATGTCTCTTTAAAACCTACCACCGTTCCAATTGTGGAATGCAAATAAATATTGAGTAGAGTTTTGAGAGATTGTTGAATAGAACGTGAACGACAGAGACAATCACAGGAGACAAAAGATAACATCGTTTTCAACTTGTCAATAAAGGTGTCAACTTTGATAAGAGTACATAGAGAACTAACTTTTTCAACTTTCAAGGTTACCTTAAAAGAGAAGCCAAGTGCGAATCGGAGTCGCACATGAAGGGTTGCGTACCACCGTACAATATTTAAAACTACAAATTATAACACGTTTCTTGTATAAGTCTACCTATTGGGGTTCAAAAGATACAGCCCTGAAACAGACCGACGGACGGACTGACCGACGGACAGCGAACCTTCGTAATAGGGTCCCGTTGGCTAAAAATCAAGCGTATGAATATATCACATTAAATTATGTTATTCAAAAAATCTAGACTAAATGTGATCTTATTTTCGACTTACTTTTTATATCCAATGTACAGATGTCTTCATACTATTTTATTATATACATAGATTTCAAAGGTGTTATTTTAAAGAAGTTTAAGTTCTAGATATTAAAATTAAACGTATTTTGTAAATTATAGACCGGTGTGTGTATTAATTAATACTTATAGCCGGTTCCGAAAGAATCTGATATTAATGTAAAATTCTATAATCCACATATTTTTCATTTGACAATTCCTGTAAATTTTATAACCTTAATTATAGCCGGTGATTAAAAAAAATACACGTTAATGTTACTCAAACCAAAATTGTTACAGAAAGTGGTGAGCTTAGTTCTAAATACAAATTCTGATGAATGTCTCACTAATTCGCTTTAGTGAGTTATTGCTTCGGAATTTACCCTAAACAGGGTCTGTTAACATTATCCTTTTGTAAAGTACATAAAGTTAAAACATTACAAATTCAATACTTCCTTTGGAAAGTACTAAAATATTAAAAACACGAATTATTAATTATAAAAATGCACTTATCTTTTTAATACCGCAGCGTTGACTTACAAATAGTTACATCCAAGTAAAAAAGAATCAAAACATAATAAAAAAATACCGTTAGACGAAGAAAAACAAAAAAAAACTAACAAGAACATAATCATGCAAACTAATTAATCAACGTCAATGTAGTAAGCCCAGGTATAAATAAAAGAGGTCGGTTACAAACAACTAAATAAAATAAAATAAAAAATATTTTAACAATCGATTCGAGCACTGCAATGCGAGATGAATAATGATGATGGAAATGAATAGTGCAACACTCTGGTGAGAACTGCGACGCACATACAGGGCATTCTCAACAACAAGAATAAGTCTGACACTTACGGAGGAAACATCAGCGGCTTGTTGGTACAGCTTGACGGCAAGTTCCGGGGAGGTACCCGCTATGATCTTGGCTCCCTTGTCGAGCACGCTGGCACCGCTATCGCCCGAGCCATGCTGCTGGTACAGACTTGCAGACTCCACTGCCAGGTTGTAAATCTACGACGAAAATTATTATTTTGATTTTACATTTAATCTCTTAGTTTGCTGGTGCCGAAAAAGAAACCTGCCTCAGAAAATAGTATTTCTGAATAAACAGAACTTGCTGGTGTGATTAAGTATAGTTTAGCTTACTTAAAATGGGGAATCAGTTCTTATTGGCACTAAATTAATACCAATGACGAGTTTTTTGACTATTCGCCATAGGAAAGCGATTAACCGGTATTCAACTATTCGCTATAACAACTATTCGCGGCATCTCTAAGAACAAAACAATAAATTATTCGATGCACTGCTTTCCAGCACTTCATGTTATTGATCACATGATCACAGTTGAGCGTGGTGATTGAAAAGAGAGGCCTACCTACGCCCAGTGGGTGAAGTCGGGCTGTGGATGATCATGATGATGAATGATAATGGATACAGGTATTATCCTAATTATCCATATGTACAGATTTAAATAGTGTTCTTTAAATTATGATTCCATAAAACGTGCTTACCAACAGTACATTCCCGAAATAGACGTAACAAAGCAGTGTCCAATTAATCTGTGTATTGAATCGTATGATGGCGGGCGGGAGGCATCCGCCTACCCCACGCAAGTCTCTCGAGTTACCTAGCAACGTGGGTGGCTCCCCCGCAGTGTATACTGTATGATAGTAACGAAGGGTATTCATTACTAATGAACTTCAATTTTACCTATCAAGGGTATCTAGTTCCTAGACATAATGAATTTGTTTCGTAATACGACTTCGCTCGACTAATTAATCCGTGCTCTATCAATGGTTACAGAGCTTTCTCGCAATGTCTGATAATCAAGTCAACTTGTGGGTATGGTAAACATATAAAGAGGTGAAGTTATACACACACAATTTTATACAAATCAGTCCAGCCTTTTCGGAGGAGTTTGGTAACGAACATTGCGACACGAGAATTTTATATATTAAGATATTCTATGGTATAGTTGGCTTCCATGCGGACAGAGTCGCGGGCAGAAACTAGTAATAAATAAAAAACAATTTCAGTTATGTACAAAGACTCGTAATTTTAACAAACGAATGATGTTATTCTAAAGGTATATTATTAGGAACAAGGCGAACACAAACACATTCCATTACTTAGGCAATTAATATTATTATCTGTTTCTGCAAATACTTAACTTATTACCAAATTTTTCTGAATTTTATTTTACCAAATGTTAAACAAATTAATGTTTTCATTCATTATTTCAGTTCTTGATCCTTATTTGAAAAGGGAGAGAGCGACCAGACGGTTGTTTGGTTTGGGCTGCTGTCAGACTGTTGTTGTCATATACATAGACAAATTAGGATAGGGAACGCCAAAAAACATTAGTTAATTTCTCTCTCATTTAAAACAGATCATTTTAAATAAAATGAAATGTTTTTGTTTTTCGAATAGCTATTTTAATAATAAAAAAATTGATAATTATTGGGTTTTATTTTACTCGCAATCACAAAAATTTGGTTGACGATGCTTGGGGTCAAGTTCTAGTGACAGCCGAGTCCAGATTTTGACTGAAGTCAGATGATGGAAGGATTATTAAAGTGTGGAGACACCGGGAAAGAGGTTTGCTCAGTGCAACATCATTGGAAAAGTGGCATATGGTGGAAGGTCGGTTATGGTATGGGGAGGTATTTGTATGGGGGCACGCACGAAACTCCGCGTCGTTGAGAATGGGTCTACTACCAGTGGTACAATATGTAACTGATATTTTGGAAGAATTTGTGCCGTTGGCCCCTTTTATAGAATGTTTTTATGCATAATAATGCAAATCCCCATTCCGCGGACTTAGTTATCGAATACCTTCGAGACGTTGAAATCAATGCTATGATAACCCAACGCGATAGCCCAACTTAAAACCCCTAAGACCCTGTATGGGATAAGCTTGGAAGACAAATTAAGAAAAGAAACCCTCCCCCCTCTAATTTGAGTGATCTCAAAAACGCATTACAGGAAGAATAGAACGCAATCTCTCAAGATTTTATTGATAACTTGATTAGGAGTATACCAAGGTGACTGCGGACAGTTCGAAGAGTTAGAGGGGGCAACACGAAGTCCTGATTATAGCACACGTTAAAGACATGCGTTTATGAAAAAAAAAACTGATTATGAAATTTGGTTATATTTTTTAGTTTTTTCGACGTTTGAAATCAACAAATAATACGCAAAATCCAAATGAATAAACTTATTTTTCACAAATATCCATGAAATTTTGTTCGTCTAAATTTGTTCATGAAGGAAGAAACGTCAGGTGCAATGTGCAGTTCCTTTGTAGCATTATAGATGTAATTATGTGTGTGCCGCCACATCACCTCCTTCCGCAAACAGGAGATCGATCGATAGTTTTGGGAGGCGAAAACGCGCGACGGAATTTGATAAAATAAACATGACATATTTGCACTGCACTGACTTATCTGGTGGCAGAAAAAAAAAAACTATTTCATCACTACTGCTCTCAAAACAGTGAACCGAAATTTCAAAGACATGTGACATCGATCAACCCGCACTGGGCCCGCTAGCTTCCTAATCTCTGTGAGAGCACAGAGAGGAGGAAGTTTTCATGTATGATAGAGAGAAAATACGATTATTTGTAAGTAAAAATAGGTACGATCCAATTTCAAAATTCTTCTCCACATTGTTTGCGAGCTAATTTAAATTATCGTGTCTCATAAAAACATGGATCTGCGCAGGGAACATGTTCGCACTATGGTTTTATACGATTTCAAGTGTCGCCTGAAACCGGACGAATCGTACGATAGAGTTGAAATGGCATTCATGGATGAAGGCCCTTCTAAGGCAACCGTGTATCGTTGGTATAACGAATTAAAGCGCGGTCGACTTACTTTGGGGGACGAAGAAACAAGTGGTTGTGTCGGATGAAAACGTACTAGCACTGAAAATTTTAAACCAAGACAATAGGCGAGTTACGTATCAAGAGATTGAGCACATAGGTACTGTAGGTTGGATCGGGAAGCCTTCACTAAATTCTACACGTGCATCTTTGCGTGAGGAGGATAGTTTCACGCTGGGTGCCGCACAACCTCACCGATGCTCAGAAGCAGGCCCGGGTGGAATGGTGCCATGATTAAATAAATAAATTTGAAGCAGTCTCGTCTCGGCGTGTTTACGACATCATTCAGGTGATGAGTCTTGGATTTATCAATATCCAAAAACGAAGCGTCAGTCGACGGCTTGGGTGGTTCAAAACGAATGAACGCCTACCAAAGTGAAGCGATATCGAAGCGGGAGCGAAAATGTTGATCTCGAGCATTTTCAATTTGACTGGCTACTTGATGTAAATTTTCTTTCGAAGCATCAACGCTGAATGCTACTAACAAATGCTTGGCAGAAGTTTTCTCTGTTGTGAGCAACAAGCGACCAAAACAGAGCTCCGCGGGCTACTGCTCCACCACGAAAACGCGCCTTCGGACACCACACTCAAAACGAGGGACTTCCTGGACAGCACGCTGGTTAAACTCCTGGGTCACCCTCCTTACAGCCCTGACCTAGCACCGTGTGACTTTTTTTTATTCCCAAAAATAAAAAATCTGCTCAAAGGTATACAATTTTAAACGAGGTGTCTACGGCGGACTGGAAAAAGTTTTTCGAAAAACTGGTTCAAACGCATGAAATTTTGAAAAGAGGCTAGTGGAGAGTACTTTGAAAAGATTGAATAAAATTATAAAAAACACATTTTTATTTTCGCCATACTCTCTGAGTGTCCCACGTAATATTATGAAAACAGCAAAATAAAAACGGAAAATTTTACCGCTATCCTAGATAACGAAATCTTAGAATTTTATTTTGAACATCATCGGTTGATTATTAGAAGATTAGAAACCAAAGACATTCAAAGATTCGACAAGTGACAAAGCGAACAACATCAAAATCGACTGCTACACCTCGCTTAGTTTAGTTCTATGTCTCGTGTCCAAAAGGTAATTAGTTTCGAAGAAATTATGCCGAATCACACATTGCGCCATTGCGAAGAGGTGCAGTTTGTAAGTTTGTACGAGTATGTCCGGGTGTGGAACTACCGGTCGGATTTAAAACAAATATTTTTGTATTAGCAAATGCCTATAGAGCCTTCCTCAATAAGGCTTGCTAGCCCAATTTATCATCACGCTATAGAATATCTGACATAACCCTTAGGAGCCGAGCAAAGCAGAAAAAAAAGTCAGAAAGAACGCTAATCGAAAACGAAGATATAGCGCGGGCAGCTGATGCGACGAGTGGGTCGGGGAAGCAAGGAATATCACGCGGACGAAGTCTCACTCAGAAGCTAGTATTTCATAATTTACCGAGTCAATCAATCTCCCTAGTCGAATATTTAGATTAATTAAATAATTGTCTTAGTTATGTGAAGCTATCGGACGGTTGGTAATCAAAGGCAAATTTACATTGATCCAGTATTTCTATCCAGTGTTGGAAGCTACACAAGATCGAATATTCGTCAACTGGCAGCTTCTCGATTTAAATCCAGCTACTAGATGCTGTTTTGGATGGAAAAGTGTGGGCTGATTTACATTGATTTTCGATACTGTCAATTATAAAATATGTCAAAAATAGATAACGATATTTGGGAGAGCGATCGCACCCTTTGTTGCTCAGTAAATACGCGCCTAGGGCGTATCCAAGGTAACACCACAAGATGTCTGGTACATGTACCTAATGGAACCGTCTGGACTTAATAATAATAACAGAAAATTGATCGTTAATTAGGGGTGTTTGTACCTCGACTAATAACTCAATAACAGTAAATATGTCTGGTGATACTTGTACTTTCCATCTTACATTACATGGGGTCTCAACTCGAACAAATTATAATTAGTCTTGAAAAGAAATCGTAGATGGCAGCATAGGTAACCATTATGAATTTAACAATCATTAGAAAGCGATAACTGGCAGAATTTTGGCTGAAAAAGGATTAGTATTTATTTATTTATTTTTAACAAACCACATAAATGGAGCCTTTACCTTCAACCTTGAATTCGAATCATTTTGTTTAGAGCTCTTTGCGATGGCTTTTTACTCAAATTCTCATGTCATCACAGTAACCACTTTATCGTTACTAATTTAAATCAAACAACTTTTTTTAAATATGATCTTACTTAGAAATTTATAAGAAATCTATTAACAGGTTTTTTGAACCCGGAACGATAAAACTTTATAAAAAATGATTGCACAGAACGTTTTAAAAGTAGGTCGACTCCTAGATGGCGTTGTAAAACTACAGTCTCTGGCAATAAGTGAGTCGCTGATGCTGCCATCTGTTGAAAATTTGGACGAATTAAAATAGCCAGCTCAATAGCCAGACTTAGGGAGGTGCCATTGTATGGGATTGGGTATCTGTACATATTATCAGTGCTAATGCAATATATATATTGGAATAGAATAGATTTTACACTAGTTGCTGTCCGCTCATTGCATCCCCAGCCTGCTAGCGCAGGCAGGCGTTACTTCGTTTTCACTAAGCGTCTTAGCGTGATGATATAAATAGCCTTTAGCCTTCCTCAAGAATTCAAGCTATCAAATGCAAAAAGTCTTTTTCAAATTCGACTTCCCCCCCCCCCCCTCCCCATACATACAAACTTACAAAATTTACGTGTTTTTAAATTAGTATCTAAGATTAAGGAGAATGTCAGAACCCAGGCCTCTTTTTTGCAACCAAAAAAACTCGACAAATCAGAGGGGGCAATTCCCGTATTTTTAAGACATTCTAATGTCTCGCTCTGCCAAAAAAACCTCTTATTTCCCTACATTTTTTACAAGTTTGTGCTTAGATGAGATTGCGACTTGAATATGAACGTTTGGAATGTATGAGGGAATTGGCCCTCGTATACAGGGTAGCAGGGACATGACGCAACCTGTTACCATGGATTTAGTACATGATTCTGAACACCCCAGCGCTGCAACTTTTCGTCGGTTATTTAGAAAAATATAGCTTTTCCATACCGTTCATTTTGACCGCGTAGGTTGCACTTTTCTATGGAGCAACAGATGATTTTTTTGTTAACCGACGACAAATTCTACTCTAGGGGGTCTAGAATCATGTGCCGTATTTATAGTTACAATTTGCGCGTATATGTCCCTGCCACACTGTTTACAAGAATACAGTAATATTCAAGCAGTTTTTTCTTATCGAAGTACTCATGGAAGTTATCAGCCGAAGGAGAAAAAGCGTGCCTCTTACTAGATTAATACATGTCCTCAGCGAAGGCTATTGGATCGTATATTGAAAGTAGGAAAGGCTTACCTCCTCAGGCGGAGCAATTTCTTTACAGACAATCATAGCGTTTTCCAGGGCCTTAGCTGCGTGGAAGAACGCATTGTTCTTCTTGAAACACTCCGACGCCTTCAGATGACATTCCTTAGAGTTGGGCAGATCTCTAGCAATGCGGAAGCATTGCGCTGAAAAAACATTAGCTATGTAGAAACTGGATTTTCGTAGAGAAAAAGACGGGATGTATAATTGTATAAACAACACAAAATGTTTGCAAAAAAAAAATGTATAATACGTCAACTGTGGCATCTTTACTTTCCATGAGGAACTTTACCCATGAGCACAGTAGGTACTTATAAATATCTGTTACAAGTAGATTTTCTAGATATTAAATGGTGACGACAAATTTAAATATTAATCGAGAGTTGCGCACGTGACAATTTTTCTATTAGAAATTTCTTACAATGTGCGGCTGGCCTAAAAGTGTTAAACTTTAACACTTTTGGGCCGGCCAAACATTTTAAGTAATTTCTGATAGAAAAGTTCGACGTCGACCTATGCATGCAATCACTAATGTATCATTACTTCATTAGTTACTCAATAATAATTGAGTAACTAATGAAGTAATGATACGTTTAGCGATTTCGTGGACATTGTAGAACCAAATAAAAAAATATTAGGTAAACTCAAACCATTTATTTCAACTATTTACAGGCTTTTTTGAAGCGGCAAGGAGTTGGTCAGTTAGTCAGAAATGAAGCTAGTTGCCCATTACAAAACGTACCTCTCTATGGAGAATAACGGGCAAGAAACTCCAAGGACAGGGTTTAAATCAAGATAAGACAAAATCCTGGGATGTACCCAGTTAAGAGATGGCCAGTCTCAACTGACGGCGCCCGTAAACGAACATGAAGCGTGGTACAGCCAGGTACTCAATAGACTTACCGGCTTGGTTATATTCGTCAGCTGCCGAATCATAGTCCGGCTTCCAACGGAAAACGCTTGTCTTCATCCTGTCAAAAACATACGCATTAGATACCTCCACATATGACATTTGACCAAAAAACAGTGATCAAACGCAAGCATTTTAAAAAAACTGCATATCTACCCAAAAAAATCCTTGAAATTAATAAAATGTCGCATAATTCTCGTCGCGTCTTACTAAGTTATAATTGCGTGTCGTCATGCGGGGTAATGGGAACCAAAGTCGTTAAGGATTTTTAAATTATGTACATTTATTTGTTATGTTTTTTTTTTAATAAATAAATTTTACATTTAATTCAAGCTTAGCAGCAATTGCTTCGTTGGTCTAGCGGTCGCAAGCTCTACTGGTCAGCATGACGTATTCCTAGGTTTGATTCCCAGGTCGGGTAAAGTGGCATTGTGTTCTGCCGTCAGGAATTTCTCAGAAGCAGTCTAAATTCTGGATTTATGGCAACAGGCTTGATGGCAACATGCTCACCCCCTGTTACATGGGAGTTAAACATAACTGGCGAAATATGGGTATACTGTAGGTACACCGCTGCCTAAGCCATACGGGAAAAACCGGAGCGCTGTTATGTTAAGATACCTAACTTATTAAAGTTAGTGTTATTTGTAAATTGGTTTCATAAGATGCTATGCAACATCGCTAACAAGTCGAAAATTTTATAAAAAAATATTACTTTAGAAGACATAAATGTTTCGCACTTCGCAGTGCAATAACTCAGCACAACAAAAAAGACAATTAAAGCGCCACCTTCTGCATAAAAAAACCCCTGCCTGCCCTTGATTGTGAAATCAATAGGATTTTGAATATTAGTAGTGAGGCAGCAAAGAAAGGGCCAGGGTTTTTTTTAATAATACTGTTTCATTCGAGTGGTTGCAAGCATTACTGCTGAGTATGAGTTCCTGAGTTCCATCTCCAGCTCGGGCAAAGTGTTAACGGGATTTTCTATAGGAATATATGTGTTTAGCACCCTAATTGCGTAACACAATATCAATCACACCATAAATAATTTTAAAGGATACTGCCAATCCATTGTTTCATATGTTCGAAACATTTTTCTACTGAACAACATACATAACGCAATAAAAGTTGTTGAAGTCGCTGGTCTGGAACTGTGCCCAGTTGATGGCAATAGGCTCGCCCCGTATTACATGAGACTAATTTAACACAAGCTAATGCCAATGCGTTGCAATTCCTCTTTTTTTACTACTTACGTACGTTTTTTTTTTTGTTTAGTTCGCTGTAATAAAAGGGTGTATTAGAGCGACCGAAAGAAATAAAAAGTACCCAAATTGGTTAAGCCGTTTTTGAGTTTTAGCGAGAATAACGAACAGCAATTGTTTTTTTTATTATCAGAAGAAGATAGGTAACTGGCGAAATATGGAAGCTCTCTCTCTCTCTATACATATACTTCTGCCTATCCCTTCCGGTAATACAGACGTGATGTTTATGTTTGAAATTTGAACTACATATTAAACAGGGGTTTCAATGGCGATCCATCATCAATAACTACACTTGAACAAAACAATTCCATGACTAGAAAGAGACAAAAAGATACATTTTGCATTAAACATAAAGTAAAATAATAAATGACTAATGCCCATTTCCACTAACAGCAGGCGAGACAATTGAAATCACGCTGTTGGATTTTCAACTTTCGGCGCTAAGCCGAGCTTTGCAAATCTACCAGCGCGTTTTTATTTAGGCACTCATTTAGGAGTCACCTAGCGTTAGTGTAAACGGGCATAATAACACCAAAGTGACAGACAGCGCACAGCTTTATCAACTGAAGCATAATCAGCTCATAATGCTCCCACTGCTGGGACACAGGCCTCCTCTCTGTGAAAAGGAGTGGGTCGTAATCCACCACACGGGCCCAGTGAGGGTTGGTGAAGAATAAAAACTTATATTTCTCAGACTGGTACCCAAAGTACCAAGAACTACCCTGTTAGGACAACCTTTGCCTGTGTCCTAGCAGTGGGAATGTAATAGCCTGATTATGCTATACTGCCATGAACAGTAAACAGATTTTGTTGAAATAGAAGTTTTTCTGAGCATCAAAGTAGGCTTATAATTGTGCGACACATTTTTTTGCATTTAAACATTAAAATCAGTAATAGCATATGGCAGAACACCGACCAAAAACAAAGTATGTCCATACATTCTGCTTTTATTAAATCGGGCAATAGCAAGCAAAGCAATATTTCATTTGGTATAAAATATTTTCTCATTTCATCAGTGACAACCAGTCACTGATGAAATACACAATATATAAAATACAGTCATAACCAAGAATATTTTTCCTTTTGTGAAAAATACAAAATATTCGTTATCTACCAAAACGGATTTCGCAAAAATAGATTTACAACGCTAGCAGTTTACAAGTACATCCAAGACACTTTAAACAATCTTATGATCTGATGTCAGACAAAAACATGTTTCAATTCCCAAGGGAAGCGTTATAGGCGGCCTCTTATTCCACATATACATAAATGACGTCCTGAAAACCATAGATGGGTCATGTGTACTGTTTGCGGACGACATTTCACTTCTTACCTCTTGCCAAACAAATGCTAATTTAGATAAAAAACTGTTCACTATTCTTAATAAAACAATAAATTGGATGAGCATAATCTCGAAATCAACGTCACCAAAACCAAATTAATAACTTATTAACCTCGACAAAAAAACCAATAAATATAGACTTTACATTAAATCAACAAAAAATAGCAACAGTTAACGATTTCACTCTCCTAGATTTAGTTACTTCAAAAAAAAATTAATTTTCTTACGCCCGCCCTACGCGAAATTAAAAAGACTACCAACCTACAGACCGCAACAATACATAATATGCGTATGCCCATGCTTGGTTTAGCTATGGCATCATCTTATGGGGAAGTAACACAGACGCAGGGAGCGTCAGCCTACTCACCCTACAAAAAAAAACTTATACGAAAAATTACAAACATAGAACAAACAGATAGTTGCAAGCCTTTCTTCCAGCATCACAAAATTCTCACTTTAATTGGTATTTATATTTTAGAATTATGTAAACTAGTCCGCTTATACCCAGACTCTTACAAAACAAGGGATAACATACAAACAAAATATTAATTGCGCCATAAAAACAGATTAAATTTGCCTCTCTCACCCACCTTTAACTTCACCCTTCTAGTCCATATTCAATGTAAATAAAAATCTATTCGTAATAAGTTACCGGAAAACATAAAAGAAGAAAAAAAAAACCATAAATTAAAATTATTTAAAGTAATTACATAATAGACGAATATCTAACGGATAAATTGAATAATAAACATATACAACTGTTTACTAGATAAGAAAAATAATAAAATAAATGAGTTAATATTCGTTTAAAATGGTAGCTAACATATTAAGTATTACCTAATTTAAATACAATAATTGAAATAAAGAATATTTAAACGAATAATAAAATAAGCAATATTAATAAATAATTTAATACAAAAATAAATAATTAGATTGCCTTTGATAGTATAATTTATTTCCTACAACAAATTATACCATTCTTTATATTCAGAGAATAAATAAATGATTATAATACTAACATATTACGACATACTTATTTTGATGTAAATTAAACAGCAGAAAAAGACGAAGAAGAATTAAAAATAATAAGTAGTAATAAGAAAAATCATAACAGCGCTCTTCCTCTCTCCTACTTATTTAAATGTTGCTGTGCCCGACAGGGTCCATGATTGCTTAAATTCCATTAATACTAACCACCTGTATGTGTACATTATGGATTGCAATAAAGATTAATTGCATTGAATTGAAATTTTCCTAAACTTGAAATCATAAAAAAATGAATAATGAATTCTCATAAAAGGCTTCTGAATAATGAATCCTTACAATAGTTAGGGGGAAAGTCTTATTTTATATGAAGCCATATTTTCGGGTAACTGAAGTAGACTGAGGTAGATTTCACAAACGAGTCATTCAGCCAAAGTAGATACTTTTAGTAGTCCTATAAAGTCCTCCTTAGATATATTTATTCCAATGGAAATAATGGAGGGAATCACACTAATTGTGTACATTATAATTTCTGAGAAGTGAGATAGATCATAACAACTGCTTAATGTAGGTATGATCATTAGAGGTTATTCAGAAATAACTAGATATAAAGACCACTTTCCTAAGTATAATCGGAATAGTTGTGATTAGATTGAAAATTAATTAAATCATTTTTGAGAATAAAATAATAACAGCATCGAAATAAGCTATTCAATTGTTTATTTTAGGCAGACCCCCCCTTATGGTGTTTATTTTTAACAAAATTGAGCATCAGTTGGGTCTCAAACTCAAGCCATTAATTTCAATTAATGTTTTTATGGTGAAATAAATCTACTTATAATTTTTTTTAAACATCTCACATGTAAAATAAAATAAATTGCTTCTAAGTTCCTTGAACTAGTATTGCACATCCTATTTGACATATCAGTTATCTTTATGTAACATATTATACTTAACAAATATGTAAATATATTTTCATAAATATTTGTTATCACTTGTAAGTAATTTTTTTAATTAAACCCTTTTTTGCAATAACAACAAAAATTTAAAAAGGAGCAATTTTTTTAATATTATTATTTCACACCAAAATAAAAAATTGGCAATAAAACTGCGATGCATCTTATGAGATCAGAAGCTGAGTCGACGGCTTCTTAGTGCAACGCTTGGCGCCTACTGCTACCAGCTCATAATAGATTAACTCGAATTTTAGCAATGCCATAAACTGGCCAGGTCACGCGATGCGTGTTTAATAAAATCGACGGAAATATGTTTTGGTTTCGTGCAGTGCGATGCCAGTACGCGACTATACGTCAGTGTGTGCTGTGCAAAACTGTGATATTTGTGGTGTGTGTCGTTTAAACACAAAGTCGTACCGCGAGTTTACAGCAATACGACTCTTAACGTGCCTATTCACTTTTGAACGCTTACTCTACATACTAAATAAAAAGCAGCAATTTACTGGGTACGTCTTTCATTGACTTGAATGTGCCCTGGCGGCTAAGAGTATGTCCTGCTTACTTGGTCAATGTCTCGCTGATGGTGGTGCATGTGTTGGAACATTTAGCTCCCGGAAGAACTGTACTTTATCGCTTTGGGATGTTATATAGTAGGTTTTTTGTTTTGTAGATTGTGTATTTTTGAAAACTCCAAACCTTGTGTTGTGTATCTTTAATGTAGGTACTTGTAAATCTTCTTGACAAATAAGGTTTGTACAAGTACCCCACTTGTGTGAAAATAACAGTTTAGTTTAAGGCTACCTAGTGCTTATGCTATCCACGAAATATAACAGTGAATTACCTAATTCGTGTTTTATTGGACTTAATATTGGCGAAGAGGAATAAACTTTAAACAATGGAGTGTAGGACTGTGACATTTACGGAATTTGATTCTCAAACAGACAATTGGAACAATTACATAGACAGGCTAACATTTTGCTTTGAAGCAAATGGCATAGTGTTGGACATAAGTAAAAGAGTAAACTTTTACACAGTGTGTGGATCAAAAGTGTTTGATACGCTTCTGGTGTTAATAACACCGAAAAAAGCTAGTGATGTGTCATTTAAGGAAATCGTGAACATTTTAACGAAACATTATAGCCCTAAACCTAACGAAATATCCGTGTCATATAAGTTCTATAAACGTGACCAACAAAACCAAAGCGAATCAGCAGCGGAATATATTGCTCAGCTGAGGAAGATCAGTTCAGATTTCAATTGTTCGGATTTAGAACGTATGTTACGTGACAGGCTCGTGTGTGGACTGAAAGATCACAGACTGCAATATGATTTGTTGAAGAGAGATAAACTTACTTATGACAATGCCGTTCAGACTATGTTGTCTTCCGAAAGTGCGGTAAGAGATATTCGCGTGAAACAAAATGTTAATGGGGACACCAGCAACGTCGCAACCGGATTCGATTCGACGACCATTCCAGTCCAGCAGCTCCTGAGCCCATGGACATCAATGCAGTGCTAGCAAACATAAAACTTTGCTACCGTTGTGGTGATCGTCATGCTGGAGAATGTCGATTTGCCAAGGTCGGTACTGCAAGAAGGTAGGACACATAGAAAAGGATTGCATTGCAAAGAAGAAAGCCTCGAACAGTAAAGTCAATTTCACAGAAGAGGATGAGTCACAATGTTCAGTTGAATTGTAAATACAGCTTCGACAGTAGTCGACTGCGGGTTCATTTGAATGGGATGTCAGTGAGTATGCAGGTGGACTCCGGTGCTGGTTTCCCACTCGTGAACGAGCGCATGTGGAGGGGACTGCGTGACGCAAAGCCGGGGCCCCAAACTGCGCCCCGAACACAACAATCCTATCTACGTACCTGGACGGCGACACCAGTTAATTTGCTTGGTCAGACAGTAGTGCACGAAAGCTTTAGGACATTAAGTGTGTTTTACCGGTTATTGTAGCTAGAGGCTCAGGCCTCAATTTAATTGGTCGTGATTGGTTTTCTGCTCTATCAATGACTGATGAAATGTTACAAAAGCACTCTGATGTTTTCAAAGAGGATCTTGGTACTTACCGAGGTGAACCGGTGACCATAAATTTAAAACAAGACGCTACTCCTAGGTTTCTTAAAGCTCGCCCAGTTCCGTTTGCAATTAAAAGCAGAGTTGAAAAGGAAATAGATCGATTGGTACTACGCCCTGTTTCTTACTCATAGTAGGCCACACCAGTGGTGCCCATTGATAAGAAAACAGGTGAGATTCGCCTGTGGAGATTATCGCAGCACGGTGAATCAGGCTACCGAGTCTGATACTTACCCTATGCCAACTGCTAATGAGGTATTTGCTGTGATTGCTGGAGGAAGGTATTTCACTACGTTAGATTTGGAGCGTGCGTGATATACACAAGTCGTTGTGGATGAAGACACACAGATGGTATTTCAGGTGTCGCAGTACTAATTGACGACATTATTATAAGTGGGCATACCTTGACAGATATGAGTCAACGACTGGATGCTGTAATAAAACGCATACAAAGAGCAGGCCCGCGACTGAATGCAGGTAAGTGTAAGGTTGCTAAAGAATGTGTTGAATTTCTGGGTTTTGTTATTGACGCCGACGGCATTCATCCAGCTCTTAGCAAAGTGGAATCTATTGTCAAAACTCCAGGACCACAGAGTGTCCAGCAACTACAAGCCTTTTTAGGGTTGTAAAATTTTTATGAGAGGTTCGTACCTCATAAAGCTACTGTCCTTGAACCGCTCCATATATTGCTTGATAAGTCTCGCAAGTGGCACTGGACAGAACGTGAACAAGAAAGCTTCGAGGCAGCGAAACGGTTATTATCGTCAGACATTACTTTTGTTCTCTATGATTTAAATAAACCCTTAGTACTCACGTGCTATAGCTCTGAGTATGGTGTGGGCGCAGTATTGTTTCATGTGATGGAGGATGGGCAAGAACGACCAATCGCTATGATTTCTAGGACATTACATTCACACGAGCGTAAATACTCTCAGCTTGATAAAGAACCTAAAGCAATCATGTTCGGAATTCATAAATTTCATAACTATCTCATGGAAAGAACTTTTACAATAGTAACGGATCACAAGCCACTGGCCAGTATTTGTTATCCTAAGCAGCCAATACCCAATATTATATCGCCCCGATTAACTAGAATCGCTATTGTTTTGACTTCACACAATTATAATATAATGTACAAGTTCGGTAAACAAATAGGAAATACAGATGATCTCAGTCGCTGGCCACAACCGGTGCCGGAGGAACCTGAACAGCAGCTTTGTGATATTTTATTGATGGCGGAAACTCCCGAAGACTTCCCAGTTGATGTTAATCAGATCGAGCTGCTCACAAAAACTGACAAGACTTTATCAAGAGTCAGGCATTACGTGTTATCTGGTTGGCCAGCTAAAGTAAAAGAAGAAGCTTTGCACAGTTATTGGTTACATCGTACTGAACTTTCTTTACATGAAGGTTGTATCTTGCTGGGTTTTCGCGTGGTGGTACCACCACCGCTACGTAAAGATGTTTTACGTGCTTTACATAGGGCACACTGGTATAGTTCAAACAAAAGCTTTGGCCAGAAGCTATGTGTGGTGGCTGGAATTAAACAACGACATTGAGGCATTAGTGCATAATTGCACCAAGTATCTCGAAAATAGGCACATGCCTCCCAAGACAAGTTGCGAGAGTACCTACAAGACCTTAGTCTCGCATAAATATTGATTTTGCTGGTCCATACCAAAATAAAGTCTTTTTGATAATTGTTGACTCATATTCACGATGGCCTGCAGTATTTGTAGTTATTAACATGACTACACAAACTGTGATTCGGCATCTAAGAATGTTATTTGCTACCAATGGATTATGTGAGACATTGGTTTCAGACAGCATTTGTTTCAGCTGAAATGAAACAATTTCAGGATTCAAATAAAATTAAGCATGTCACTACGGCACCATACTATCATGCTACAAATGGATTGGCAGAACGAATGGTGCAGCCGGTTAAGGAAAAGTTACGCAAAATGGATGATGTATCATGGGACATGAAGGTACCTAACATGTTACTGGGAACGCGTCTAACGCCATGTTCAGGAACAGACAAGAGCCCTTCAGAACTGTTAATGAACAGACGCTTAAGGGCTTTATTGGACAGTATTCACCCAGTCAATAAACAGCACATGAGAGTCGAGCAACAAATTACCAATAACACACAAAAGAAACACAGAGAAACAGAAATTGGTAAATGCGTGATGTACAGAAATTATGGGACAGGGCCACATTGGTTACCAGGCACTATATCAAGTAAGAACGGCCCATCTAGCTATCAGCTGACATCAGACAATGGAGATGTTGTAAGCAGACATATTGACCAACTGATTAAGAAGAAGCCATCAAGCTCTACAACAGGAGAGGAGGAGAAGGATAAGGAAGAGGAAAAGGAAGAAAGTATACAGGAGCATGTGGAAGAGTCAAGTCAGAAAAATGAAGAAATAATCCAAATTCCTAGCTCAGACGAATGGGCCGACATGCTTGGGATACCTAGTGGAGCCGAGACCTCTTATCGAGGTGGCAAACTAAAGAACGAAGTTTCTTATTACACAAAGTCACCATATGCCAGGCCTAGCCACAGCAACTATTTGGTGTAATGTTATGTTTTATTGATTGCTTTTGCTCCTGTTTACTAAATTGTTTTATTTGTTGAATTGAGAAGATTATGATGCTTTATGTTTAAGTTTTGTTTATAGTTCAATAATACATACTTGGGGGAAAGGTATGTTGTGTATCTTTAATGTAGGTACTTGTAAATCTTCTTGACAAATCAGATTTGTACGAGTACCCCACTTGTGTGCAAATAACAGTTTTGTTTAAGGCTACCTAGTGCTTACGCTATCCACGAAATAAAACAGTGAATTACCAAATTCATGTTTTCTGGACATAATACCTTGCAAGCCATTGGTGCCGAGAAAAATATTAGCTAAAAGTTTATTTTGGTATTGGTGAGAAAGTGGGAGTAATAAGGGAAGGCAAGTTCTTGTGGCGTTTCGAAATTCGCATCAAAGACAAAAAAAAAAGGCATAGTCAACGGAGCCCTACAAACTCCTACTTTTAGATGTTTAAAAAAAGGAGTACAGTGGAGTACAGTCATATCTTAGCTTCCACATTTTATTTTAATTTTTACATTGTTGTTTTCTTTTTACTACTTCTGTAGTAAAAAGAAAACTGCAGCTTCTAGCATGCATGTCTTTCTCCATCATTCTCACATGTATAATTTCAACATGAATAATCCAATATTTTGGTTTAAAAGTGTCTGTGGAGTTTCTTGGCCATTCTACTCCTATGCTGTGGAATGGACAACTAGCTTCATCTTTCTGACAGACCAACCCCTTCATAATTCAAAAGCCTTTATTTGGATTATTTGAATATTTTTGACTTGATGAAATGTGGGTGTTCCTTACACCTCCGCCTTTTTCTCAGAGGCATGCAGCAGTGTTAAGTTGTATGTATCTAAATTTTCAACAATAAGCATCCCGATATGCTAATAGGCTATGGCAATAATTATTACCAATAATTTTGTTTAATTTAGTCATCTGTGTTGGTGCATCATTCCAAAAACAATGGAAAATATAATTATTTTAACCTCTATTAAAAATGCTCATTAAAATTGAATACAATACAAGACCATGTAATTTAGTCACTAATCTACCTCCACAATTGCTCTAAGAAATAAAAACAACAACAAATTCTATAACTACAACCAAATCAAGCTCATCTTCTACATTCATTACAAAGAAAAGGCACAATGCACCCATTTCACTGTCTCTGCAAGTGATTGGTACACAGTACCAAAATTTACAAATAAATAAACCTAAGTTTTATCATCATTGCCAAAATATAAATAAATAAGTTGGTAGGTTGAGTTTTGACTTACGCTTTCTCCGCTGCCTTGCAATGTTCCTTCGCCTCGAACACTTTAGCCGACATGCTGAGTTAATCCTAGTGAAATACTTGATTTTTACTTAATTCGGATGTATTTAGCACTGGTAATAGATGAGAAATCAATAAAGACCACAGAAAAAGTTACCACAAGCAACTATCATTTGATAATGGCCATTTGCATTTGTCGGTTGTCCGCGTTTTGACATTTACCGACCGACGCCTACAATGTTGCAAACTACAAAAGTCAAACTTCTACCATATTCTACTATTTTGGCGCAAAAAGTTGAGCTTTTTTTAATTATTGAAATATTTTCTCTGATTTATAGGTGTTTAGATTTTAAACCCCATGGTTATTTGCATTTACATTATCTTAGCGCAAAGATACGGGTATCCTGCAATTACAATGAGTGAAAGAAATCGTTTGTACCCACTAGTTCGACTCATTAGTTCGATCGTCGAACTAGTAAGAATATTTTTTCTCAATTGTTCGACCGTGATCAAATATATTTAGCGCAGTAAAAAAAAAAACTAACACCAATTTTTTCGCATGTTAATTGTAATTGAGCATCAATATCGGCGTGTAAGTTTATTTTATGAATGTAAATAAAAAACATTAAATTATTTTATATAAACTTGAGCTGGCTTCTTAGCGAAGTAAATGAATAGTAAAATCATCGTTATATCACCCGGAAGTCATCCACTGTACATTTCCATTTATGTATCTATGCCTACCCATAGCACCTAGGTATCTACATCATACTTTAAACATTATAAACATTTAACTGAACGCCCCACCACAATGAGTGGGATAATAAATAGTATTGTTTGTCTTATTTTGAGGGTACTTGTTTTTATTATCTGACAGAAGGACTACATATAATTTATTTTTTTACTCAGAAAACATCCCTACTATGTATTTGATCAAGGATGTGGTACAGACTACCGATGTGCAATATTAATTACGTGTAGATAAATATAAACCTGTTATGAACGAAACAAGCGTTTTTTTCAAACTTTATTCTAATGTTTTGTGTCTCAATTAAAATAATTTATTTTGTCGATGGTCGAACAAATGATAAAAAAATCTCAGTAGTTCGACGGTCGAATAAATGAGAAAAACATTCTCACTAGTTCCACGATCGAACTAATGAGCCGAACTAGTGGGAACAAACGGAACAAATGAGAAAAATATTCTCACTAGTTCGACGATCGAACTAATGAGTCGAACTAGTAGGAACAAACAGAACAAATTACGAAATAATACGACATCCCTTGGTAAGACTGGTTGTCAGACCTTCGGGCTTCTGAGAACCCGTACTGACTGTCAAAGATCCACGAATGACGACCAAACTCAATTATTCGTTTAAGGGCTCGTGGAAAAATAATAACAGCCGCATGGGTGGAACACGTGTTGAGGTCGGTTTGAAGATGGATGATAATCTATTACGTACCGAGTCCCCTCCGTACCTCGGAATGCACGTTAAGCCGTTTGTCCCAGCTGTCATTTGTAGATCTTTGACGGTCGTTACGGGTAGCCAGAAGACCGAAAGTCTGGAAACCAGTCTTACCAAGGGGTATCGTGTTACATAGTAACTGGGTTGTGGAGTTTGGATAGGCAATCACTCCATAGCCCAAGTCGCCCTTCCATTCATAGGCGTTTGGGAAAAGTCTAGGTAGGCAGATGATGAGGATTCGTTTTTGTACTAACGTGTAGTTAAGTAAATTATAATCGCCACATAACTTCTGTCAATATTTTCAATTGAAGCGCTTTATATAAGACTAGCATTAGCTCGTGGCTATGTTAGGGTAGGTAAGAGGGTAATTGAAAATACCTTTAAATTAACTAGTTTATTATTATAGACTTAATTATATTCAAGCATTAATATTTTCTCTCACTTCACTTTTTCTATGTAGTAGTCGCATACGCAAATGAGGTTGTATTCCGACAGGCTACGCCGGCGTGGATGGCGGAAGATATCCCACGGAAACGTACTACAGTGATTAAAAGTACCCACCCTTTCAATCAAATCCAGATTATAAATTAAATGTGCGCCAAATGTCATGCAAACCGTTCAGACGTTTTTGCGCCAATCCCGCCGAATGATGCCCACTGTTGAACATCCCTCCCCCAGCGGATTCATGGATGCGGAGCACTATTGGCCCAGTGGAAACGGCCGCGACTTAGGAGTTGTAGGCGACGTAGGTTCGATGCCAAACTGGTGCTTTACTTTGTGTAAATTATTTCATCAACACTGTAACTCTGTGTACTTGTACTCATAACGCTGAAGGAAAACATCGTGAGAAAACCGGCATGTCCTAGAACCGAAAAATTCGAAATGTGACATCTACCAACCCAAACTAGGCCCGCATGGTAGATTACAGCCCACTCCTTCTGACCGGCCTTTGTCCCAACATTGGGAACATTATAGGCTGATTATGCTGTGGATTCCAGCCGCACTCACCAGGTCATCGGTCCACCTTGTGAGAAACCTTCCAACGCTACTTCTTCCGGTACGCGGTCGCCGCTCCAAAACATTTTACTTTGGTTCTCTTGCGGATCTCCTTCATTTCTGATTCGATCACGTAGGGAAAGTCCAAGCATAGTCCATTGCTCCTTAGGCGACCACGTTTCAGTGCTATAGGTCACCACGGCAACACGCACTGCAAAGACTTTTGTCTTGAGACACTGCGGTGTGTGTGAAGCTGTACCAAGGATATCGAGAATAGCACTTAGGTCTTCCATAGTCTCAGCCATGACGACTATATCGTAAAGATACGGATGTGAAAATGGTTAACAGCTAATAATATTTTACTTAATACGAACAAAATTAAATGTCTTGTGTTCTCCTACTTTGCAATATGCCATTTTTTGTTAGAATATTGCATTACGATTTGGGGCGGTACCCCTAAAACTTAAATGATCAATATTTAGAGAGAGTAGCAATATTAAAAGTGAGTTGCTTATTTTCCCAATCCTGTTACCAACTTTACAACTTTACCAACACTGCCAAGTGCTAACGTCCGACAGTTGTTTATTCTCATGACTGTACTAAAAAAACACTCTGAACTTCCCTTAGATCACGATTTCCCAACACAAAATATAATCAATCTTTGCATAGATACTGTTATCTTTCCTGATGCACTCAAGATATCTACCGTTAAACCTCTATTTTAAAAGGAAAACAAACAGCTAATGCAATTGTATAGGCCCATATCTCATATAAGTATAGTGTCAAAAATATTTGAAAAGTTTTTATATAAACAGTTGTATACTTATCTCGGAAAAGAAAATTTACTCGCAAATGAACAAAAAGGGTTCAGAAATGGTAAAACAATAAACTTGGAGATATATGTTTTTTTAAATAATGTCATGCCAAAAGTAGATGCGAATATACCTGTATACACGATATTCTGCGACATGACATAGACATTCGACGGACATGTCCGTCACGATATACTGATTGAGAAATTAGAAGCATATGGCATAAGAGGGAATGTTTTAAGCCTTGTTCAATCCTATTTAAGCAACAGAAGAAAATTTACAGACGGCAGTGAATAAAAGAAATAAACATGAAGTCATTCATATATCAAAATAGCGTGTAGTCAAATTTGACGTACCACAAGGTACTGTCGTAAGTCCACTCTTTTATATACTGTATATTAATGACCTACCCAAAAGTATTGACCACCCAATGACGCTTTTTGCTGATGATAGTTCTATTACAATTGCCTGTAAAAATAGAGACACATACGAAGACATTAATAATTATATAGAATCAATGATAAAATGCTTAGAAAACAACAATCTTAAGATAAATCTTGAAAAAAAAAAAACAATATTATGCATTTTGCCCAAAGATTAACAATTCCAAATGTTAAGCTATAGTGATAATAACATAGTCTGTTTTAAGGGGTCTGGCGCTGTATGCCGAGATACAGGACTTGTCCTAGTTCGGCTACAGATGCTCCCATGTTATATACTCCCAAATACTAGCCTATAAGTATGTGTAATCCAGTGTATTATTTTTGGTGAAATAAAGTTTATTTATTATTTATAGACAAAGTTGACTCAACCAAATTTCTTGGAGTAACCATAGACAGTAATTAGATTGGAAAGCACATACGGGAGCCTTAAGCAAAAAAAATTTGTAATTCCACATAATATTTTCTGTACAAATTAGCCCCGATGTTAAATGTTGATGCGCTGCTAACTACTTATATTTTTTGGGGCAATTCAACAAATAAGAGTGACATTTTTAAAACCCAAAAAAGGTGCCTTGCCATGTTTGGACTTCATGTTACTGAGAGCTGCAAACCATTTTTCAAAAAGTATAAAATCTTAACGCTTCCATCCATGTACATTTTAGAGACCATTATGTTTGTCAAATCGAACCCACGCCTCTTTCCCCTATTGTCAGGCTTATATTCCGTCTGCAGGAAGTAAGAACGCTGTCCATGGAGTTGGACATTTTCTATAGAAACGTCACAATGTGGTTCTATGGTTATAATATATGTTCCTTGTATACGTTCCTTGCTGTCGTCATTACCACATGATTGCGATATAATTTGTTTATGTTTCGTATACACTATCCAACTATTTGGACTAATTCTTTGTAGTTTCAGGAACTCAACTTTATCTAACGAGGGTGGCATCGCGACAAATCGTGGTGATATTTAATTAGCTGTTCGATACAGGTTTCTTCCATATAGTGGATGAGGTTATTTTCAGAGCAGAGGTATTCCTTGGCTGTTATCTCTTGGCTTGGTTGATCAATAGGACGATATTTCGAGCCTTCTACCAAAAGGTAAGGAAATTCAGGAATAACGACAAAGGTTTGATTCAAGGAATCCATAGGAAGGGAATACAATTAATAGTAATTCTAAGTAACATTCTAGATTAGCGGAACTTAATTTACTAGTAATATTCTGCATAAAAAAATCATTTCGATCGGTAGTCCCTTGATACTTTTCAATAACATATTCGCACTTTCTTAGAAATAAACTAATAAAATGCGTTTCACCACTAAATTCGCGAATTAAATTTAAAATATCCCGGGGTATTAACGATTCAACATGTTGAATAGAAAATGGTGTTTCGGTCCGAGCAGACGGGGCTGGACCGGTTGCCGCGGATACAGGAATCTGGCCTTGATTCATTTTAAATAGAATCGATAAGAAAAAAGATAAGCAACAATATATAATTTACAAAATTAAAAGTTTAATTCAAATTAACAAACTAAATTAAAATTTTAAAGAAAATCTTATGAAAAGTCTTATAAAAAATTCCATATTTGTCGCTATAATAGCATGAAGATAATTTTCATTTATTTTATTAATCACTAATTAAATACTTAATTAATTTCTACCACATTAAGTTTTTTCACTGGATTTTCCAGATTTGATGAAATAATACAAAAGTTTTATAAACATAATTAGTGTGGAGTTGGGAAGGGAGTAGAAGGGTACTCACAGTCCAACCGCCGCATAACTTATCACCATCTCTGCTCATCCACGTTATCGTTATGCGTTATCTAAACTTATTTATTTGGTTCGAGGATTGCCAAGAACGTCTCACAGATTTTAAGTAATGACGACTCTACGTTACCACTCGCGAATAAGTTCCTTGGTGTTCTTTTTCACTTTTCAGAGTCTTTCCGCGAAGGCAACAGTTTACGGCAATTCTACCGGCTGCGCCAGTTAGATTTCGGGAGCGGAGCGATTGTTGAAAATAAAAATATTAGGACTCGTTTAACTAAGAGATTATTAGAATAAACGACCCGAGCTTACAGAGCCTGATGTAAGACTGACTATTCTATCTAACCTAATTAATACATAGAACTTACAACTAAGCTGGTGGTCACTGGCGCCTTCACATCACGCCATGTCTGGCTGATAAGGGCAAAAATACAGCCTCCGAGCTTATGGCTCTACCACAGCGATAAAGTGGGTTCGCAGAATATAACTAAGTATTTGTGATTATTTGAATTGTTTGCAATCATGGGAACTTAGCACCGCTTCTATACATATCATATTCCTTAATGCTACATTACACTGTCTAATTGGTTACAGAAAATGTAGTTAGCTTATTAACTATTAACAAAAATAATTATTTATGTAAATAAGGCAAACAAAATACAAAAAATTACTTTTTGCCGAAATTCGGATCTTACACAGGAGCACAACCAACTGAAGCAGTTGACGGTACTCGTATAAGTATTTACGAAGCTTCCCAAAAATTTAACATTCTGATAACTACTTCACGGGACAAACGGGATAGAAAATATAACGACGTAACTTGGTACCTACTAAGGTACTTAATTAGAAAATGAAAAACAGCTTGTTTACTAGATTCACTGTCTTGGCAAGTCAGGATTTCCTATGAAAAGCTGTAGCTAGCATTATTGTATTTTAAACAGGCATACAGCATACTTTGGTGAATCCTGTTGCTGCCACAATGTTGTGCCAATTTTGTTTACTATGAAGACAAGGGATTTAAATGTGATAATAGTTCCTGTTTAGATTATTTTATATGATATTATTATTTAGATAATAGGTGCATTATTGAAAATAAATGCAAAAAAACGATTTAGGCTTGTCTAATAACTGTTTAATTTCCTTCCAGTAGGAATCATCTGCTGGTGTCAAACCAATAGATACTGAAACAGAATGGATCAAAGAAGAGGAGGAATTTTGATTAGTTTAAGGTAGAAACTTTCCAAGATGTCATGGGGTCTCAACTCGAACAAAACATAATTTGTCTTGAAAAAACTTCATAGATGGCAGCATAGGTAACCATTATTAAATTAACAATCAAAAGCGATATACGGCAGAATTTTGACTGAATTATCAACAAGATCTTAATCAACCTAACGTCGACAAGTTAGCGTCGTATGAATGGTTAAGGCGTGGAGAACTGTTCCCTGAGACAGTAGGGTTTATGATAGCTATTCAGGACCAAGTAATAGAAACTCGCAATTACCAGAAATACATAATGCGAGTTCCTCAAACCATAGACAGATGAAGGCAATGCAATAGTTTCCCTCGAAACCATTCAACACATCACGGGTACGTGCAAAGCAATATGCCAAACTGATTACAAACACAGACATGACCAGAGAACTTCTTCTGTACCCTTTCAATTCTAGTGCCGTATTTGTCGTAGAAAGGGTTCCAGATAGGGATGGGGTATTCTAACTAGGATCGTACCAAAGTCTTATACAGTAACAAGAACGAAGAGGGCCGCACAAAGTCACGTGACGATCTCATGATGAAACCATACATCTGTTACGCCTTGTTTACGATATTGTCGAAGTGCAAACTGGCATCCAGCGTGACACCTAAGTCGCGAACAAAACTAACTTCATTTAATTTTATATCAGCCGCATAAATTAAAAACTTAAGTTTTTAATTTTTGATTTGATTGATAAAACATTGTCAGATTTGATTGAGAAGAGGGCCTAAATAAGATCCTTGTGGTACGCCAGATATAACAACTATAGGGTCTGACTTATGTTATGTAACCATTAACAACAATTTTTGGGTCATGTTATAAATACATGAAACAAACCATCCAATCAAATTACCACGTATTCCGTTGAAAGCATTTTTTTCTAAACATGAAAACAATCAGAATCTTTTCCAATAGCAGTTTGATTAATCTTGAATGATTTGAATACGAACATTATAGGAAATATTTTATATTAAAGTAGTGTGATGTGAATACAAATAGTATCATGAGCGTAGTGCCCGACAGACGGACAGGCATGTGCAGTTTATGTTTAGATCCGGCGCAGACGCAATAATAAGTGCAAAAAGTCCTCTACGTTTAGGGTTGTCGACTGAGCTTATTCATATTTTCATATGAGACATGAGAGATTTCACATTTCTATAATCAAATAAGTTTACTGCTACTGGACCATCACCAAATTGCGTAACACTATCGATTGCGATCAAAATCTGAATAATTTTGAAGAATATTGCTAATCCTTTGCTTCATATTATGTTCGCATAAGTTGTCTGCTCAAAAACTTAAATATCGCAATGAATGTTGATGAAGTGTCAACATGAAAGTAGTAGCTTCTGATAGTGTGTAACGCAATAACCCCGCAAGGTTATATGGTATAATTTCTTAGTTATTTTGATTCAGAGCTATTTATAATCAATCCTATGTCTTGTGTTTTTGCTTTGTCTAGCTCATCCGGCCATCTCAGTTCCATCAAGGTAAGATAAAACATGTTTATATATTGTAACAATTTCCCTTTTTTACTTTTACCACAGGAATGCAAAGATATCGTCATTCTGTAGCTGTGCCATAGTTTACCTCTCAGGAAGCATAGTTATGCAAACATTGCATCATTTTGAAAACCCTACATACAACTGCGGTAGTTAAAAAGGACGAAATAGACTGGTGTTTATAAACGCACTGTGTAGGTGGAATGAAGCTTGCATTGTTTACATACATATTTCGCATCACACGTATTTACTGTCCAAGCAAGGAATTGTGGGACTTGCAGAGTTTATTATTCAATTATTGATGGACAGAAGTGTGTTTATTGTTATGTTGATGAGTGCTTTATTCTTATTACGCATAGTCTGAAGCAAAATTAAAAACTAGTAAAGCATAAAAACCCGTCAAGTACCTAGTAGATGCACCGTTGTGCTAATTCTTTGTTTCTAGTATTCTCCTATCGTTATTGTGTTCAAATATTAATTAATGTATTAACGTTAACTATCAGGAATTCAGGTGTTAGGAGCCGTTAATTATTTTAGCCACCGGATTGAGTATAACATGCAAGTATAAGTGTAGTTAATGAAAAGGATACCTGCAGCCTAATTGATGATTATTACACAATTTTTAAGGATTATGATGATTACAAAATGCCAGCCATTCCTACTGTTACTGTGCTACGCTTTTACCCCGCCTGGACGAAGGCATGAGGGAGTTGAGCGTATTTCCAGCATATGTTTATCAACAATACTTTGTCCATAATTGCAAACCTTTTGTTTCTCACACGTGATCCTCGAAATGTAGTAATCGTAATACGGAAAGAAAGACAAATGAATAAGGATGCGTCTCTTGAAGACATTAGATCTTCATTGAATCATTGATCCATTCTTTTGATTGATACTGTAAAAGTTCAATCCTAAGCAGGTATTTTTTATAAGTTAGTGGTCTTTCTGATCAATTACCAGGCAAAGAAAGTTAGTTTAAAAAATAAAAAAAACGCGTTGAATCCGTGTAGGTAATATGATGAGTGGGATAATAAACATAAAATATATTTTGGCTGCACTTTTTCCTTCAAAAACCGCTTCTTTTAAATAACTAATAAGATTTATTAAAAGGTTAAAACATTAATAGTATAAAACTAAGAATAAAAAAGGACAAAGAATGACGCATCTTTTCTTTACAACGATAAAATGAAAGAGAAACCCTCTTACTATCATTTCTTTCATCTCAAAGACCCGCAAATCGCATCACACAGCGTACTCAAGCTACAGTTACTTGCAGCAGGCTTAGCACGAGCGCCCTAGAGAAGCGTATTGTCGACGGAAGAGTAGACAAAAATGGCGTTTCTGTGTAGACAGTAGAAAGTTTTCTACTGTCTACACAGAAACGAAACCCAATTGTACGGTAAAAATGGGTAGTTATACACATCACTAGCAACTAACCCGTTGCTATGGAAAATCACTGTCTATAAAGCAACCTGAGTCTAAGTGTGTCCTCGTGCTCGCGAAAAAGAGATTTCGAGGAGCGTAGAAAGCGATTTCTATTCTACAGTAGAGTAGAAACAGAAAACGCCATGCTAAGCCTGCTGGTGTACCAAACGGCGCGTGGTAGAAAATGGTAATAACAATAGTAACACTGTCGTGGGATTGCGCCAGATTGCGCGCGCACCCTACGCTGTCTATTTCAACCCCCGCCCCGCAGAGAAAACGAGGGGGACTTGTATTGAAGCTATTGAAATAACGGTTTTTTATTTAACTCGTTTCTCAAAGACCCGGTGTCCCTGAAGTGCACCGGTACCCACTACAAAACTAGACTTTTGCACATATTGAAAGCTGAAACTCCATTATTTTTTAATTAAAATTGCACTTTGCATATTTCTCTACATTGCTTTGTCGCTCGACCAGAGAAAAAACTCATACCTGATTGTCTGCTTATTGTCCGACAGAGTGTTGTTATTGTAGGTCTGAAATTGTGAATTGCACTCAAAAATTACAAAGTACCTACCGCAGTACTGTACCTACACTTTAATGCATTTGGTTAGCAGCATGTCGCATGTGGTGAGTGCGGCTCAGTGTCGTCCCATCTTAGTCAATCCCTAGAATCAGTGGCACTGAGTCTGACAGCTCACTCTACGCTTACTTCACTTAGGTTTTCACGGTGAGATGGTTAGAGAATAGCACTACAGTAGGTGCGATAAGATTAGGTAGGTAGATATATGAATGACTAGCTTCTGTCTTGGATTCGAATTCGTCCACGTGGAGATCAGGTATCAGGGGTAATAGTATCAGTACCTTCTTGTTTCAGTAAAGGATTTTTGGAAATGGATCAATACTAACAGAAATTACCCCATACAACTTAGTATGAACTAAGTTTAACCAAGCTAAGTTATGAACTAAGTTTAACCAAGCTAAATTATGAACTAAGTTTATCCCCCTTAAAAACAAACAATTTTACCACTCTTTAATTTTATTTACGATTTATAGGCTTGTGGCTAAGTAAGTAATACCAGCCGCACGGGTCTACCGATAAGGTTAAGCTACGCTTGCCGCGGATTGTGCGTGGATGGGTGACCATATATACTTATAAAGACCCCCTGCGTTCCTCGAAAAGCACGTTAATCCGTTGGTCAGGATGTCATTCGTGGATCTTTGGCAGTCGTTACGATTAATCAGAAGCCCGAAAGTCTGACAACCAGTCTTACCGAGGGGCATCGTAATACCCAGTAACTGGGTTGTGGAGGCCAGATAGGCAGTCGCTCCATTTAACACATAACATAACGCCACGCCTTGTTTCCCCGAAGGGAAGGGCAGAGGTTTAGGTACCTATAGTACACCCACATTTCGCCAGTTATGTTTAAGTGCCATGTAATAGGGGGTGAGCCTATTGCCATCAACCGGGCACAAATCCAGACTCCGGGTTTTCGGCTACCTCCGGTGAGGCTGGAAGCCGACCCCAACATAGTTGGGAAAAGGCTCGGCAGATGAATGTACTCGTACCATGTACACCAGGTTTCAACAAATAAAAACTTACTTACTTGGTGGCTTACTTCGAGCAGTGGTGTCCCAGTGGCAATGGGTCCGACTTACGAGTAGTAGATCGTGGGTTTTAATTTCATCACCATTGCTCTCAAAACTGTGAAGGAATACATCGTGAGGAAACGCATGTCCAAGAACCAAAAATTCGTAGTCATGTGACATCTACCAACCCGCACTGGGCACGCGTGCCGGGTTGTAGCCCATTCCCTCTCACTGCGAGGAGGCATGTTTTCCAGAAGTGGAAACATTATAGACTAGATTACGCGTAGATACTTCACATCCTCGGAACTAATAAAAATAATACTAAGGTAATATATTCTTTAATAACAATGCTGAACTTAAATTATGCAGCCTGGGGCTGAAAAGTGGTGGTCAATATATCAGCCAATTTCTGCTCCGAAGGAACATGCGTTACGTCGAAGACTCCATTGCTAACACATTCTCTTACAAAAAAATGTTTCAGCTTAATGTGTATGGTGCGCTTGTGATATTCATACTTTGGGTTATGCGCAAGTTTTTCAGCCGATTCATTGTCTAGGTTCAGTCCTTTTATTTCAATTAAATCAAGTTGTTTATAAGGTGATTCAACCACAACATCCCTTGTGCAGATTCGCTTGCTGCTATAATAACCGCTTCAGTCGAGGAGATGCATATTGTCGTTTGCTTCAGGCTTCTCCATCTCCAGAAAATAATCATACCATTCCAGATGTTTACCTTCCTGTAGTTTGGTCGCCTGCATGGTCTGCGTCGCTGTAGCCGACTTAGTGTGGAGGCGACTTTTTCGTTTAGGCCAGCCCATTCTGTTGGGTCCCTTTTAAGTACCGGAAGATGCGTTTTACCAGCATGATATCTTTCTTAGTAGGTGGTATCGAGATGCGACACCCAGAGCATATGAAATATCAGCCTTGAACCTACAGATATGATAAATAAATGATAAATGATTTTATTTCTGTAAGTGGGTTTGTACTAACACTTTTACACGTCAAAATTTATTTTAAACTGGATTAGTCGGAGTTTCCTATCTGACTTCTCTGAGAAGAAAGACCGAAACAAACTCAGAGGTCTCTTTTAAAGTCCAGACATAATCTTCAGAAATGGTCTTAGGAAAGAACCACACACATTGAGTGGACCTGTCCAGTCAGTGCACGCATTTGTCAGTAATCGTCCAGCTCAACTCAAAACAAAAAGAGCTCAACGATTCGACGAACAATACCAAAGAAAGGTCATTGGGTAGGCAGCATAATTACTCAAACCGCCAGACCAAGATTACGATTAAAACTAACTGAGATAATAGAATTTAAAAAAACAAAAGTAATAAAACAATGACCCACATAGTCTTAACATTCACAATAATAAAAATAAAATAATACCTAGGTAAGTTAATATTCATGACCATGTAGGTAGGTGTCTGAAATGGTCTTTTGAGGAAAGAATCATACAGATTTTAGTAGGCCTGTCCAGTCAGTGCACGCATTTGTCATTTATCGTGCAGCTCAACTCAAAACATTAGGAGCTCAACGTTTCGACAAATATACCAAAGCAACCACGGCTTGTCTATATAGGAAATTCGCGTTGACATCGTCTTCCTCTACCGTCTCATTTTCTTTGATGATTGGCGTTGGTGCTGGTTTGCAATTGGACATTCTTTGTGTAGCCCTTTTGACATAGTGAAATGGGCTTGTCCTTGCGGACCTTTATTTCCATCCCAAGGAAGTATGACGCATGTCTTCAATTCCATGACAAAGTCGGCTCCTGCTCTATTCGTACTACATTATTCGTTCTACACCTGCATTGCTGAATTCTTAAGAAATCTGAATTTCTTAAGAATTCAGCAATGCAGGTGTTCCAGCAGCGCGGTGCTTGTTTCAGACCATAGAGGCGTTCAGCTTGTAGACTCGTTTGGCGCCATCCTGATAGCCATCAGGCTGTTTCATGTAAATTTCTTCTTTTACTGTGCCGTTTAGAAAGGCGGTTGAAACATCGAACTGATGTCGTTTTAGATTTTCTCGAGCAGCCGGTCAGTGGGAGTGGGTTACTCCCACTGACAGGCTGCTCGAGAAAATTTGATAACCGTTCTGGACATTTTCCTATCGATCGTATCATCAGGATTCCTTTTTACTTTATACACCCATTAAGGGAAGACTTTTCGTTCTTTGGGTCAATCAACCAGATCCCAGGTTTTGTTGTCATGCCATTTAACTTTGTAAGGAGAGTTCAACTGCTGGCAAAATAAAATCATAGTAGCGCTTAGAAGTTGTGATTTTTTACTTGTCTGTCAATGACCTCGTTTGAATTGTCACATTTTCTTCAGTATCAGCATCAGGATCATAATCATTGGCTTTCATTATTCGCTGTTTCCACTTGTCGAACGTCTTCAGTGCTAACGACTCTAAATCCTTGAGAAGTCTGGACATTGGATTTTTATTCTATTCATCGTAGAACATAGTCTTCAATACCCTCATGTATTTTGAAGTTATGATGCTGTTATTCGAGGATATAAAGATCCTGAAAGCTTTGAGGAAATGTTTCAGAGTTTCCTGCAAACACGGAATTGCCTTTGTTGCAAATTTGTGACCGTTAGCCCTTTATGTTAGCGTTAGCCTTTCATCAGAACGAAAGTCTTGCAACCGTACACGTATAATACATGGATTTCTCCCAACCCATCGCTCGAATGGCATTTGGTTCTGAACGACACTGTTTATTATATTCCTGTTTGATAGGTGTAGTTTGCAGTGAATACTACTTCGCCCTCGATTTTTATTGGTGTATGTGTGTCAACCGTCATTGCTCTCGCTTTCTCCACGATGCATGATAGGATTCTTTCGTTCAGCAACTCCGTATTGGTTCGGGGTGTAGGCCGTGTAGGGTGCGGTGAGACGTCCCTGTATCCTGCAAAGTTTCAGATAAGCATTGAACTCTTTGTTCACATACTCAGTACCATTATCTGATTGTAAGAATTTGATTTTGTTCCTTCTAGAACTATTTTAACTTTTCTAAGACTTCGTTCTGCTGCTGCATTTAATCATATAACTCGACTGTATCGGCTACAGTCATCTGTAACGGAAGTAGGTAATTGTTTCCGCTTACTGCCGTTTACAGTGGGCGTTCTGCTATATCCACATACATCGCTATGAACGATTTCTAAACGTTCTGTTGTTCGTTGAGTTGTTTTCTCACGGGGACAGGTACTCGATGGAGTTTTGCTTGGATACAGATTTTACATTCTGCCAAAGTTTCAAAAGCTTCAAAGTTCTAGCCAAGCAAATTCTCGTTTTTACGTGCACGTTACAAACCTTTGGCGTTCATGTGGCAAGTTTTCTGTGATAGTCGTAGATGTTTGATGAGTTCGCTAGGTACGTATAGTTCGCTAGTACAAAGGACTGTACCTTTTCCTTTAATCTCTGCATTTTGTTCCTTATTTATAAATTAACTAATAGAGCACAGCTAACAATATTTTTCCCATTAACTCGGTTACATTTCAGCAGCTGGTAGCACAATTCTTCACGCACACTAGTTGTTAATGTCAACTGGCAAATTTCAGTGACGATGTCTTACACACACTACAATAATAGTTGCGGCATTCACGAAGCTATTGTTTCTAGATGGCGCGGTATCTAGTCGAGAGCAGCGAGACCAATCATTTATCTAAGCAAAAACCTAATTCGACTTAAGACAGCTAATTTACCAAAATTAAGTGTAGTGGCATTGTTGCCAAAATCAAAAATCAAAATCAAAATATTTTATTTCACTTAACCTACATGGGTACTTAAGAAACGTCAGATTCTAGGTGCACGTTTCCAATTGGTTGTTTCCTATGGAGAAGAGCCGGCAAGAAACTCCATGGTTACTCTTTTAAAAATATTTGTCTTTTACAATATTTTTTAGTTACAGTGTTAATAGGTATGGGAGGGCAGTGTAGGCCTGTCAAAAAGTACCATATGTTAAACAAATAGACAATGGTATATAAATTTACAATCCACAAGGCCCACGACGTTCTCACATTTACAAAATATAGAAATAATCTCATAGAATAAAATCAAAACTAATTAAACATTGTAGGAATATAATGTCAAATAATGAAAATGTTATGTCAGAGTTATTTATAAGTCAATATATAATAATAAAAAATTAAAATTAAACACCATTGCCAATCTTCTGTCCCCATTTCCGTGTGGCGGTGGTGGGATGTGAAGGGGGGATTTATAAGTGTCCTTTTTGTTTTTGTGTATGTTTAGGTATGAATAAATTATACTTATTTCTAGCAAATCTAACTTATACCATGTCATTTAAGCCCTAGGCCCTAGCCGGGCATTAATAATTTACTGGATGTCATTTTGACTAGCTGGTGAACGAAAATCTTAATATATGGAAAATTTACAAAAAAACGCAGAGACCGACTAACAAAATGTGCCTACCTCACGGTTAATATATCATCACTTAGCGTCATTATTAATTGGAGAAACTAATTTTTTAAATAGTAAAAACCCACAATATGTAAAATACAATAAAAGAGCCACCGATGTCCTTTGAAACAAGATTGACATAACGTTATCAAAACAGTTTGTGTAGTAGGTACTGTGATAAATTAAATAACTGTTTGCAGTTACAACATTTGATATAATATCGTATGTACTTACAAGGTTTACTAGCTACTATTAGCATACCTACCTACTCCATCTTGTTTGCACAGCAAAGTTTTTTCCCACGAAACGATGGCGCTAACTCCCGCCTTGATTTAGATAAGCGAAACTGAAAAAATTATGCTTAACATAGCAGACATGGACATTGAATTTCGAAGCTCTTTGTGAAGGATCAAGGAGATTGAAGATAACTACAGTCAGCCTCAAATTATTATTATTTATTTAATTATTTATTCATTACAATTTCTTTAAACTTCAAAGAACATAATCTCTGGGGTCTATCTTAGCATGCGATGGCCTGCTAAGATACACCCCAGCCGGTTGATGTAATGATCTTTAAGCTTATGATTTGTGTTTGTATTATTTATTTAGTCTCTAAAGTCTACAGGTATTTGGTTTAGTAAATTGGGTATTGTGAAAGAAGCGGTACGCCTGCCATAAAAGTTATTTTTGCGTGGCACTTGAAATAATTTTGATTTGGCTTGTCGTGTATTCTCGTCTAAGTCGTCTAATAAGTGTATTCATCGAAAAAAGATCATTTGATTGTCTTCAATTTGTGTTCGGATACTGTATCAATGTGTAGCTACAACAGAGCATCCAATGTGTATTATCTGTTTTGTGACTACACTTTAGTACACGTGGTTACCAACTTTACATGTTGTATAAACACACTGTAAATGTGTGTGTAAGCGCAGGAGACATCAGTACCGTCCGAAACAAAGCCGAAGTCGGAAGTGTGTGTCTGATAAGTTGTGATGACGGAACTCACCTCCACGCACACGTCCACACTTGGTTAACACAAGTAAAGCACGATTCAAAGATCAAAATACTGTACAATATTATGGAACAAAGTATTGTAGACAGTTATATGAATGCTTGTCGATGTACACTACCATTTGTCTATACATATTTTTAAATCTGTCTATAGGTACCACCTCCACGTAGGAGTAAAATGTAAAAAAAAAATAGGTAGGTAAGTAGTTAAAGTACGACCAACTTGTACTGCACCCTAATTGCGTAACACACTTTCGTAAACGATTACGACTAATCTATTTGATTTTGACGGTTCAAGAACATTCATTGCGTTCTATATATTGTTGAGCAGAATTTTTATCGAACTTAAGAAGTAATGGATTAGCAATCTGTTTCAAAACGATTCAGATTCCGATTGATTGTGTATTACGCAATTAGGGTGCTGGTTGTAAATGAAAATTGAAAAGTTCAAGAAAAACCGATCGTATGTCCCAACTACCATTCAAAAAGTTAGTTCGAAAAACGGCCGCTGCACATATAAGTTGGTCGAAATATACACATAAGTAAGTACCTATTTCTGACACCAGGCGACGTTGCTGTCCACCTATTCCGAAGAGTATCGGTGCTGAAGTAATCACAGACAGAAGATACATCAGTTTCATCTTAGTACTTGTACTCATACCATTTCATTAGTATTATTTATGGATGCCTCGGATATGCAACTACCTAATTATAGGCGGCAGTCGTGGGCACTTAAATGACCATTAGGCCACCGCCGCGCCTGCTTGATTCTACACTAATCCATTCTTTAGGTACCAGTATTTAATAGAGGTTAAATTTGTGAGTTTGTATGTAGGGGGGAGTGGTAATTGCCTAACCCACTAACAGTAGCAATGGCTTTCACTTCACAGTTCCATAATATTCATTACGTTATTTATATTGTTGAGCAGACAACATTTTCGAACATTTCAAGCAATGGATAAGCAATATCCTTCAAAATTATTCAGTTAGTGATTGATAGTGTGATAAGCAATTAAGGTGCTGATACGATTCCGAAAATAATTTGACAAAAGGGAAGCTAGTTTTAAGCTACATTACATACATCTCTGAGTGCCAGAGTATACCTATGTTTCTTCCACGCGGACGAAGCAGGTAACGTACCAAATTGGTTACAAAATGGAATACTGCCTTGTTGGTAAGTCTATTTTGTAATTTTAGACATTACGATACTTTTTGAACAGAATAGATAGTATGTGGAAGGTTAGGAAAACCTTCAGTGTTCTGTAAATCGTGTGTCCGTATGGACTGAGGAGCCCTGTCTCATATTTAAAAGCGGGTTGTACCAATATTTAGTAGTACTTAATCCGATTTTGTAGGCCCGAACCCAATTTTTTTTAATAAAACCCTTTAAAAGTTACAGGACGTTTAAAGTGGCTCCTCAATTCAGATATCTGAACTGAGCAGCCACCTTAGAACTCGAAAACTATCTGACCGATATTTTTGAAAATTTGGTAGGATTTAGTAGTATTTATGCTTAATCTGTACAAAAGAAAAGGGTTTTGTACGGTTGAATTTGAGATAGCTACAATGCTTTGATTTTTCATAAAACCCACAAATTTCACCTAGCTGTTTCTCGGAAAGTTATAAGTCGATTGAAACAATTTTTAAGTATCATTTAGTAGTCAATGTGTTCTAATTTGTACTATAAAAATAAAATGGTAAAGCTATATAATTTCGTAAATACAATACATTTTATGTGGCTCCTCAGTCCTGACGGTCTATAGTAAATATATGTTCGTAGCTGCTAAAGCAGTTGATTAAATTGGAAAATAAGAGTGTAGATATTTAGTAGAAAATTCTACTAAATATTGGTGTAATTCAACTTCCTTCACATTCAGTATTTCAAAAGATGTTAATTATTTTAAAGTTCCTGTAAAAAATTCTGAATAGCGTGACCATAAATAACTCAAACTGTGATCATAAATATGTAGTTTTATTTGCTTTTAAATAATTCTAAAGGAACGAGTACCTACGTGTAACTTAATTGTGGTTTTAGATTATATGAGATATAATTATAATGTACAACAAATATTTATTTAACAAATTAAATGAGATTCAGTAACCAGTGATGATTTGAATTATTCTTGTTTTATGATTCTAAATTTATTATACTTTTGTTGTTATTTTTCACAACATTATTGCTAACTTAAAGAATGTTAAAGACAAACATAAGTTTAGAAAAAAAAATCGGTTAGACATAAAAAACTATAAAAATGCTTAATTAAGGAGAATGTTCATAGAAAAATAGATAATTTACAGTGTAACGGGCGCGTCTAACATTTAGGTACCAACCACACAACTGGATTGAATGTTACTAACAAAGTTAGATGTGTCCATAACAAAATGTACCTAATGAATTAATAAAATAACAAAATAATATCCTAAATTCCACATCGCTGTCGACTGATAATGTACCAAAGAGATTGGTGGCTTATCGAATATGTATGTGCAGGAAGTATAATAACCAGAGTAACAATTCAACTCACTAAGTTAGAATGGACCTCAAATGTCATGATTTCATGAAGTAATCATTCAATCGGGCAAATTTAACTCTAAAAACAAGTTTATTACCATAAAAATTGCCGGGCCGCCAACTGCACAAAACGTAAGAAAATCGGGCTATGTAAGGCGGATCACACACAACAATGCGCCAAGCGACGGGGCGCGGGAAACGAAGCCGAATTCCCCGCCAATAACGCGTCCCCGTGCGTGATTTTTAAATCCGAATTCAATAAAAATGCAGGGAATTTTTCTCCATTTAAATTTAGCATATGCCCAGGTTACTAGTTTTAAATAACAATAAGACATATTTTCCGACGATATAGTCCCTAGAATACATTAGACTTCTATCACAGCCTGTAACGAATGAAAAATAAATACTCGTTTTATAATCCGAAATAGCAGTATTATATTTTGCTTAAGGGGAAAAAAAACTAATGTTACATTGCAAGCACAATAACTATTGTGAATGTGCTTGCAATGTTACGTTAATTTTTGAACAAGTCATTTTAATTATTTATGTAGTGCAGTCTTCACCAAAGAGTGTCAGAATGATTTCTGTTTATTTCTTTCAACTTCTAGACGGATTGCATTTTTGCCAATAAACTTAAATGTTCTTTCAAATTTTGGCATCCGATGTTTGGAAGATGCAATCTGCATTCAGGAAGAAAAAAACACTTGTATTTGTTGCGGTGATGACGGAACTTCCAATTATGTCCCATCCAACATTGTGTCGTTTGACTTAAATGGAACCGCCAAATTTATTTTAGAAAACATACCGCATCACATTATAGTTAAAGGTATAACATACAATCTTATTGGGGCAATAGAATTTGTTCCAGCGCTCAGTGGAGTTGGCATGGGCCATTATAAATGTCACTTCATTATGGATAGTCAGTTTTTTTGCGAAGATTTGAAACCAAAATTCGCAAAGTCAAAGATTTATGTGCAGATAAATATGGTTACAAAAGTTCTTGAAATATAACATAATGACATGCAAATTTTGGTACAGGTACAATTAGTTCCTTTACATTTAAACTGAAAAAAATCTTTTAAAGTATAGAAGGGATTCTCAATAAGCCACCTGTGTAAAGCCCTTCTGAAGCGGACCATTGGAAGTTCTTTAATTTGGTTAGGAATCTTGTTATATATTTGAACACACATAGGATAGCAACTTCGCCTATATAACTCACACAAGCACAAGCTCTTAATAGTACAAAACCACCAAAATGTGTTCATTTAATTACTTATGGCAAAATTTAAATTTCACGGGCGGGTAGTGTTTTTAGAAGAGGAGTAAAACAATCAAATAAGATTTCTATAAACACAATAACGAAACTCTATTTTCCTCACAACTTTACAAATATACACCTTTCAGATTGAAAATACAGTATTCGGTTTGAATCGTGTTATTTAGGTATGTTGAATATTATAAAGTTAGATATTGATATAGATTACTGAATGCAGTTCATGTTGCAGTTAACATAAGAATAATAATATAATAATATTTAGAGATTAAAGAAGATAACAGATTAGAGATAAGACCATGATTAGGGATTTAACAAAAAAAGGGATAATCCTCTTTTAGTTTATTTTTATTGATTTTACTTTGTGTTTAATTTAAGTATTGTGTTCATTATTTGGCGAAGAATGATTCGTGTGTAAATAAAACTCTGTTTATGATCATTGTCTGATTTATTTATGGTCACCCTATGTACTTAATTGTTGAGGAATGTTCAAATTATTGATATCTTTTAAAATACCTAATGTGCAGGAATTTGAATTACGCCAATATTTAGTAGAAATTTCTACTAAATATCTACATTCTTATTTTCCAATTTAATCAACTGCTTTAGTAGCTACGAACATATATTTACTATAGACCGTCAGGACTGAGGAGCCACATAAAATGAATTGTATTAACGAAATTAAATAGCTTTACCATTTTATTGTTATACTACAAATTAGAACACATTTACTACTAAATGATACTTAAAAGTTGTTTCAATCGACTTATAACTTTCCGAGAAACAGCTAGGTGAAATTTGTGGATTTTATGAAAAATCAAAGCATTGTACTCGTAGCTATCTCTAATTCAACCGTACAATACTGTTTTCTTTTGTACAGATTAAGCATAAATACTACAAAATCCTACCAAATTTTCAAGAATATCGGTCAGCTAGTTTTCGAGTTCTAAGGTGGCTCCTCAGTTCAGATGTCTGAATTAAGGAGCCATCTTAAACGTCCTGTAACTTTTAAAGGGGTTTACTACAAATTCCGGGATCGGGCCTACAAAATCGGATAAATTACTACTAAATATTGGTACAACCCGCTTTTAAATATGAGACAGGGCTCCTCAGTCCATACGGACACTAAATCGTAGAATACGATACTTATGTTTTTTTTAGGAATGCCGGTGTTGAAATTGGTGAAAAATACTGATCGGTATTCGAATTCAGGTTAGCAGATAAATTAAGATTCTTATCAGCGATTCTCATCAGGTGCTACTTTAATCTCTTCTAAGAGTATATTATGTTTAGGGAGGTACCTGCATTTCTTTACCTTATTCATTATCTTACTCATCATAACCAAAAATAATTATATAGATATTAAATATTATGATTAGCAGTCATTAGTCGTAATGCAGGGCTTAGGCCTCCCGTTCGGTCTTCCACTTATTGCTATATATTGCCAAAGGTTTGACACAAATCTTTTAAAAAAGAGTTGATTTCGTCCTTCCTTCTGCTCTATCGTTTTTTAAATATATTAATGACTGCCTCGTTGGTCTAGTGGTCGCAATCGCTACTGCTGAGCATGAGGTCCTGGGTTCGATTCCTAGGTCGGGCAACGTGTTATTTGGTTTTTCTATCTGGAATTTCTCAGTAGCAGCCCGAAGTCTGGATGTGTGCCCGGTAGATGGCAATAGGCTCGCCCCCTATTACATGGGACTTAAACATAACTGGCGAAATGTGGGTGTACTATAGGTACACCTCTGCCCAACCCTTCGGGGAAACAAGGCGTGATGTTATGTTATGTATTTAACTCTAAAATCACCACCAGGTTCACCTCAAAACATTTTCACCTCATCTGCATTTGCCTTACATTAATCTTCATCTTCTTTCATTTTCTATGGCATTTCTTTGTGTTCCAAATAATGTAAAATAAATACCGAAAAAAATCGTATAAAAATAAAAACGTCAATTTAACCATTTTAACGTTCGCCACTATGTTTTACAGGTGCGGGTCATTCATAATCTTGTTTCATGGTTACTGTCTGCAAATATTTGCGCTTACGCACACAATACGCTCATAAGATTCAACAGACAGTGTTCGTCGCACAACAACGCCTTGGTGTAAGGAGCTGAACAGTGTGTAATGTTTTTGTTAACTTGTTCACTCGTAGGTAACTTAAACGAAAGTTCGAGTCTTAATGTGGATGGCTATAGCAGTAGGGGGAGACCAAAGAAACGATGGATGGACAGTGTGATTAATCCTAATAATTTTTTTAGGGAGTGAATACAGTTCTTAGGTCGCTATGTTATGCCAAGAGGCGTACAAATATGGTTGCAAGCCAAATAAGAACAATTTCTACAGTCAATGCATAAATACCTTTTGACATAATCAAAGCCATGAATATTTACTGTGTAAAGTAAATATTATATTATATTTTGTGAATGTGAGTAGGACTATGTGGGTCATTGTTAAAAACTTCATAGCTTAAATTTGCCTACAGAGCTAGTTAACTTGTTGAAGTTCTGGTACGGCTCGGCACACAAATCGAGTCAGGTGGAATAATGTGTATTCGTGAGAGTGTGGAGTGAGACAGGATGGGTTGACATCGCCTGCTTTGTTTAACCTGTACGTAAATGACCTGATTGATGAGATGATTCAATAGATGGTGAAATGGTTAATAATCTGAGCTATGCAGACGATATGGTGCTGCTGAGCCCATCAATCAGTGCACTCCGGAAATTGCTTGTTGTATGTGAATCCTATGCTGCGACACATGGGCTTACATACAACGCCAAGAAATCGCAAATGGTAACTTTTAAGAGCAAACATGCATCGTTAGGGAACGTTCCTCCAGTGACTATAAGTGGGACACCAGTGCAGCGTGTTGCTCAGGTGAAGTTAGGACATGTGATCACGGAGGACTTATCTGATGATGCGGATTTGGACAGGGAGCGTAGGGCGTTGGCGGTTCGCTGCAATATGGTAGCCCGCAAGTTTGCACGCTGTAGTCGGGATGTGAAGGTGTATCTTTTTAAGGCCTACTGCCAAACCTTCTACACGTGCAGCTTGTGGGTGAAGTATAGGCGGAGGGCCTACAACGCCCTACGCGCAGGGGCGTATTTACCCTAGGGCCAAAAGGGCCATGGCCCGGGGCGGCAAGCTGCGAGGGGCGGCGCGAGCCGCACCTCGTGCTCAGCTTTGTCCGTCTTTCTTTTTGACTTTATATGTCTGATGAAATTAAAAAAAAAGCCTACCTAATTAACAAAAACTCAAACTCATTTGGTTGTAAGTTTGATAGACATCAAGACGCGGGGCTATCGCTTACTGCTCGGCGGCGGGGCGGCGACAATATGTCCGTCGGACTCCGTCGCGACTCCGGACTAGCCAGGATGTTTCGACGTTGCTCGTGTCGTTTTTGTTCATGTCGTTTTTGTTCATGTCCATAAGCGAGAGCTATGGTCAGCGAGAGACGATGCTTGTACCAGCCTTGATAAAGATTGGAGCCAAATAATAACGGCTCTTGAAGCTATAAAAGTGACTTTGCCCACCAAAAAGCTTTGGTTAAAAATAAAGCTGTAGGGCTATTGGCTCGAGGATACGGTGGAGTAAACGGTATAGGTCTCCTAGCCTGGGCGGAGCACCGCCGTGTCCTCGCGGAGGCGATCGGCGGCGGCGATCTCTCGCTCCCGGCCAACTCTCGCGCCCGGCCATCTCTCGCGCCCGGCCATCTCTTGCACCCGGCCGTCTCTCGCGCCCGGCCATCTCTCGCACCCGGCCATCTCTCGCGCCCGGCCATCTCTCGCGCCCGGCCATCTCTCGCGCCCGGCCCTGGTCCAGGCCATGGTAAGGAGCGAGAGTGAATGGGAAGCTGTCACCTCCTTCTGCGAAGCAGTAATGCTCGCGAAGGAGAGCGCGTGAGGGAGAGAACGTTGCTCCCTCACGCCCCTAGTAGCCCCTGGAGACGCCCTGGGCGTCGGGAATCCCGGCTACCAAAGGCGCGGGCTTGCGGACGGCGAACATTTTAGCTCACTGTCCAGTAAGGACCGGCATCGGCCCTAACAGACGGGGTCCGTTAGGGCCAGTGTCTGCCGGGTTGTTTGGAAGTGATACCGTGGCCCTGGCTCAGGCAACTGAAGGAACACGGGTGGGTTTTAGTCAGTAAAAGTCTGACACGCCCTGCCGCTCCACCCAGAGCGGAAGAAGTCATTTAATGATTTCCCACAGAAAATAAAAGGGCTATTGGCGCAACAAAATTGGTTCAGGACGCAGCCTAATTCCGTAATACAGTATTACTCAGAATCTGAATAATTTTGAAGGATATTAATAGAGAGATAAGGCTAATCCTTTCCATATGTTCGAAAAATGTATCTGCTAAACAACGTAAATAACGCAATGAATGTTGTTTGACTTTCGAAATGAAAGCCACAGCGGGATAATTGCGTAACAGACTAACGGTAGGACGTAAGTGTATTACGCAATTATCCCGCCGTATTAAAACAATTTACTATCGGTAGTTTCCAAAATTCTACAAGGTGTCGACACGGACGTAGAGGAAGTTTGTAGTTCCCAGGTTTAACATTACTTTTGTAGAAAATCAACGGGAATATTTTGATACTTTTTAAGATTGTGGTAAAAGAAAATTCTCAGAAGAAAACAGAAACAGTCACAAGAGAATAAATAATAATTATTAAGAGAAAGAAACGAGACGATGAGTGTCGCGAGGCAGAAGTGTTATTCCAAGGATGTGATTTCAGGGTTAATACCTTCTTCGCAATATGTGACTAACTGTTGGGCGAGTTAGGGAAGCACAAAACTTCGTAAGACGTGGTTACCACAAATTTAGCATGTTTATGCAAATTGGATCCAATGTCTAAATAAGAAGTAAGAGAGAATGCATTAAAAAATGCTTGCCCAAAACATGCATAATCTCAGAAATAAAAGATCTTCAGTTAAAAATCGAAGAATGCTCACAGCTCGAAAACCATCCAGTTTTGACCCATAGTATACAATACTTAATTTGCTGCTAATGGCCTCTTGTATAAACCCTTTTCAAGGAATAGGTGGAATTTACCTGTCACCCTGTAGAAGCTGGCTTGACCCAATCCGTTAATTTAACAGTGTCATTGAAGAGTTTGATAACCAATCTGACCATCAGGAAAAAAAAAATGTTGTTGGCATTCCCTCATTCTCAGCCCACATCAACACACTGCAGGATTTTATTTTACAGTGCAAGTTTTTGCTTTTTTCCGTTAATTTATGGGGCGGCAAACGTTATAGGCCCAGGGCGCTGAATCTTAAAATACGCCACTGCCTACGCGTACAGTATAACAATGGATTTAGGATGTTGATGGGGCTTCCGCGCTTATGCAGTGCCTCGCAGATGTTCGCGAAAGCCCGTGTTGATGATTTCCATGCCATAATGAGAAAAAGGGCGGCGTCAATAATGAGTAGGTTGCGCGGAGGCTCCAACAGCATCCTAAAAACATTATTTGACAAGGCCATTATTTGCCAACTTGTGTTGAGCCACGTAAGTATATATTAGTTTGTAAGTTCTACTAACATAGTTTTAAAGTCGTTGTTACTAGATTGTGTGTTAATTAATGTATGATCCGAAATAAACGTAATATATATATTGTATTTTTTTTTCAATTAATTTCAATGATGGTCTGGCACTTTGGTACTTTATGCGGCCTACCTAAATGTCCTTTCTTTTGTATTGTTAGTGGAATCGTTGAGCTCCTTTAGTTCTGAGTTGAGCTGCAAGACAATTAACTATTGCGTGCACTGACTGGACAGGTCCACTCAAATCTCTGTGGTTCTTTCCTCAAAAGACCATTTCAGACACCAGTCTACATGGTTCGCAAATGATCTGACCAAGATTATTTCCGGATTTTTCGGGATGAGGACTATGTGGGTCATTGCATTTTTTTTTCAGTTAATTTTAATGGTGGTCTGGCAGTTTGAGTACTTTATGCGGCCTACACAAATGTCCTTTCTTTGGTACCTAAAGTTCGTCGAATCGTTGAGCTCCTTCGTTCTGAGTTGATCCGCATGATTTCTGACAAATGCGTGCACTGACTAGAAAGGTCCACTCAATCTGTGTGGTTCTTTTTTCAAAAGACTATTTCAGACACTAATCTACATGGTCTTCATATGATCTGCCCAAAATTATGTCTGGACTTTAAAAAAGAGACTGTGACTTCTGAGTTTGTTTAGGCCTTTCTTCTCAGAGAAGTCAGATAGGAAATGCCGATCTCATCGATGTCATCTAGCTTTTCAAATATAAATGACGTGTAAGAGTGTTTGTACAAAACTACTTATAGAACTAAAATCATTTATCATTTAAGTAAATAATCATTTATTACAATTAGTTTCTATAGTCAATAAAAAATTGATTCTCCAGTCTAATAAATATCTAAGTTACATTAATTCAGAAATTATAGATGAAAAATGTATCAGATGTTGAAGTCCTCAAATTATTATTATCTTCGACGTAAGTGTTTTACAATGTCGTTTATCTAAATAAGTTTAAATGACGCTAAACGTAAAAACATATTCGAGAAACATACTTACTCATTTAATCAGCTATCCAACAAGCTATGAATGTTAAAAAAAATCAGAGAAACTCGTCCAGTGTTTGATATTGTAAACGGCAAAAGTCATGTCATTAGTCAAAACGAACAAATCATAAAATTAACGACATTTAACATTATCACACTCTTCTAACTCAAAGCATTTATTATTAACCAATTTAAAAAAAAATCCCCACTGACGGTCCTTATTAACCAATTTAAAAAAAAGTCCCTACTGACGGCACCCGAACACGAACATGATGTTGATGATGATGCTGAAAGCGTAGTGAAGTGAAGGTGAAGAACGGACAAGAAAGTTCACGGACACTCTCGAAGGGGATTGCAACTCAAGAATTCTGAGCTCCATAAACATATCTACCGATACCAATAACGCACCTAGATCTAGTGATAATCACTCTTCTAAATAATTTCAGCAATCGATGTTCTACCTTCGTCAGTAATTCCAATTATTTGACGAGTATCTCTGAATATTTTTTGGACGTTCATGGGTCGTTGGATAGCTCTTATGAGGATGTTTTTTTAAACAATCTTAACGTTTAGTGTTATAGGAAAATATTGAGATGAACGGCTAATGATACTATTAATTATGGATACTCGTACCATCGTCATATTTTTCCGACCAGGTACGTCATTGCCTACATGACTTGTAATTTGACGTATTCCTATTAGGACGAGATAGTGTGACCCATTTGCAACAATTAAGCACCCCATAAAGCCTAGGCGAAAATTAATTGAATTCGAGAAAAGTCAATTTTCATGTATTTTTGAAAATTTCTCAGGTTTCGTCACTTAATATCTCCAAACTCTCTAATTGCATGGCCTTCACTGCTGTTCCATTGGATGCCTAATACTTTAACACACCTTTCGATGTAATACCAATTTTTCTAAAACATCAAACAATTAAACTTTAAAGGAAGAAGTTTATTTACCATTTTCAAAAATCATCCACGTACATGAACTATGACATTATCTCAAAATTTTACTATTATTTAAAGCGTACAAATTGCGGGGAGACATCTTCATATAATCGGCTATCTAACTAGGTACAAACATGACAAAAATAGCAAAAATTGTGTGATAATCGAATTCATTAACTGGTTTATGTTATCCCTTTACCTTCTCACCACTGAGCTATCCTTCCTACTTTATGTAGCCAGATCGTCGCGACCAGGTCGCACGTTGAAGCGCCTCGTTAGAGTGGTTACTATTACTCGTAGTCGATGAGCTAATTAATCACTGATCACGTGTCGTTTAGTTAGGCCGTTCGTGAGACTCGCAAAATCTCGAAAATGGCGTGCCGGAGAAGGTATCATTTTTTTTTGACCCACTATGTGAAGAAAGAGTTTTCCTGTATCTTGGTTAAGTAAGCTACAGTTTCCCAGCAGACCGGTGGCCGTCACATGGCGGCCGCAGTGACGGATGTCATGAAAATTATGGCAGCATGGGTTAAATTTACGCTGTCGATAAATGGTCTCCAGGAAACCCCACCAACTTATTTTCATAATAAACGTTTCAGTGACGTCATTCGTTAGTACATTCGGTCGCTATGTGGGCGGCCACCGCTCTTCTAGGAAACTGTAATTGTATACTATAAAAATAAAACTAAATTAAGATTGCCTTGCTACCCCTAAACCCTCTTAATACCTACTATCGGTATCCTGTTCTGTAGTATGTTGCAAATATGTATAACTAATAATTCTACATTTCAAAAACTAAATCCCCTGCCTCGTTGGTTTAGTGGTCGCAAGAGCTACTGCTGAGCATGAGGTCCTGGGTTCGATTACCATTTTCGATTTGTGCCCGGTTGATAGCAATAGGTTCGCCCCCTATTACATGGGTCTTAAGCATAACTGGCGAAATGTGCTTGTAGTATAGGTATCCCTCTGCCTAACCCTTCTGGGATTATAGCCATTATAGGCGTGATGTTGTGTTATAAAACAATATCAGTATTCTATTCTGAAACAACCTGAACGAAAACTTCCACAATGCAAAAGTCTAAATAGATATGAAATACATACGTACTTGCATCAAACGCAGCCGAGTTATTGTTGAGCCGAAGTCTCACGAATAAGTCCGAACTACATGCCCTTTATATACGAGGTCGTAATGTATTGATTATTGTAAAAATAGTTCGATATTTTAATACGTAGCACCGTAGCAGCGAGCTCGTAGAACTAAGTGGCTACGCAGCTACGAGAGCTACGGAAAAGGCTGGCATTCTTTATTCGATGTTTTATTTATTCTATTGTACCTATGGAATCAAGTTTTTAGATGCCCAATGAGCTTTTAACTTTTTTTATAAACTTCTCCATAGTATATTTGTTCTAGTGTTTCATTGTATGTTGTATTTAAGATTTGATAAAATAAATAGAATTAGCTTAATAATAGACATTTGTGCTGCTAAGGAGTTTTTAACGCCATTCCTTCCCAGCTAAAGCACTAGGAAGTCGTGAAGGGCATGCGTAGTTGTCGGCGATCCAGAGGACTTCCGCGGAAAAAGCTCTACGAGAGACTTAAAATTATTTCATAGAATTTTTGTCTCAGCGTCTTACAGCACTATAAGTGCGGTCTGTGAATGTTGCCCTAAGATGTAAGTCCTTCTTAGTCTGACGTGTATTCGTGGTCGGTTTTCGCTAAACACACCCACGACAACGGAAGTTAGAAAATAGAAAAACTTGAAAATAATTTATAGGACAGGGAAATACCAATGGGTATTGTTCAATCATATCAACTTCCTGAGTTTATCTTGGACATGACTGACATCGGTGAAGGAAAACATCGTGCGGTTCTGCCATAATTCGCAAAAAAAACCGCGTCGCTGCTTAGCAGAGTGCGGGGTAGTCGCAACTATATGAGAGCTGTGGCGGAGAGCTATACTCCAAATATTAGGCATTTTATGCGGAGGTTGCACAGGTAGAAAATATGTAATGTTTAATTCTAAATGTTTAATTGTCTGGTCGTCCCCTGCTTGGAATGTAAATCATTTTAACCACCTACATATTTTTATACTAGTAATACTAACACTAGAAAATAAGTTATTTTTGTAATACTAACACTATATGGATCACAGTAGTCCGAGTTAAATGATTTAAATTTAATTTTCTGTACTTATATGCCCGTCTTGAGCAGGCGCGGTGATTAATGCTCGTGCCTTCTCTAAGTATATGAGAAGAGGTTATGTCAGGTTGGAGCGGCTCGCTTTGCATAAGCCCTTTGCATATTTCATAAATAGTTTTGACATAAAACTTAAAATTTTAATTACTATCCCCAAAATCATCATTTTTATCCCACTTTATTTTTATTGATTACCGATGTAAACATCATGCAGATTTTATAGTTTCAGTTTACCACTATTTGGTGGTTTGGGTAACTTTTGTGCATATTATTTAAGGTCTCACTGGTGGTATTGTTGTGTGTCAGGTCGGAAGCTCCCTAAGATAAGGTTGAGCTCGCGATGGCTGATGCATGCGTGCCGTGAGTCGTCTGTTAGGACAAGTGTACTCTATCAAACAGTTTCTGTTACTTTCCTCGAAAGCAGTTTGTTACACGGTTTTATTTATATCTAAATGTCTGAACTTGAACCTTTTTTTTTTTTTTGTTTTGGTGGGACATTTGAAGCGGGAGGGCGTGTCAGACTTTTACTGACTAAAAACCCACCCGTGTTCCTTCAGTTGCCTGTGCCAGGGCCGCGGTATCTCTTTCCAACCACCCGTGACCCTGGCAGGAAGAGTTTGACCCCTGAGTTTGTTAGGGGTAGTAAGACGGTCCTCTCCACCTAGCTAATTTTTATGAAACTTTTAAAAGTCATTCCGATATCCTTTCGGAATAAACAATTTCAATTTCAGGTGTGTTATGATACCATACTGCTACTATAACAATTACGATCTAAGAGTAGGCACTGTGCTGACACACTTGGCACATTTTCTCACGAATCTAAACAGAATCAAATATGTAAGTGTAACTCGAGTATATCGCCGAATTCTATTAAGAACAGAGCCATGCAAATTATATGTAACTATCAAAGCAATATCAGCACTATTTCTCTTGAAATAAAGTTTTAATCCGCTTGTGAATGTAAATGGCCGGTGGCTATCAAAATAATGTGATTTATTATATTATATCCCTGCTAAACGACGGGGGGTCGCCTAATACGCACGTGCATTGTAACACTCCCTAAGAGTCGTAACCATGTTGTAACCCTTTTTCTACTACAAAAGGTATTTGTTGAGAAGACTGTGTCGAGCACTGAAAGCTATGCTACAGTATTTTTCCTCAAGAAGTGACGCGCGCTTTTCTTGTCGTAACCAATTGTATAAGCACGCTGTGAATGTGAGCGTGAAGACGAGTAGCGTCAGCACATAACACACACACGCACACACCAACGGTACCGAGAACTCCGTTTACACACACATTCACAGAGTGCTTGAACACTTGGTGACCACAATTAAAACGCGCGCGGGTCTTGATTTAAAAATACTGAGAGCTATGCTATTTTAAATCTGGCTCCTCTAGCACAGATTATACAGCACAGGAGCCAGGGAATTATTTAATATTTGTCTACAAATGTTATTAATATTTTATAAATGTCGCTGAAATATCTCGGGACCCTGGGTTTCCGGCCCTTCGGAAGGCGTATAAGAAGACGAAGCCAACTCGCAGAGGCCAGTTAGACACTTTTGATGAGGCAACAAGCAACTGTCTTTCAAAGACGATCCCGTATTATTATTTTCCCGTACTGCGGAAGCCTCTAAAGGAGGGTAATGTTTTGTTAAGTTTGTTCACGAAAGCTCTACGCAATAGTCTGGTCGGCTTACCGGGCTCCAGCATGTCCAGGGTCCATGCAGGTATACATCATAGCGTTAGTATAGATGCCTACCTAGTCCGTTGTGGAGTTCTTTCTGAAGGATGAGCTCGTCCAAGGCAGAAGTTCTGCTGTTATGGTTTGAAGGGTCCGGTGCCGGCTGTAATTAAGGAACATGAGACTTTTAAGCGTCATGTTTGTATCTGGGATTGCACCGCATGTGTGCTGCCTCAGTAGTGCTATTCTTCAACCATCTCACCGTGAAAACTAAGGTGAAGTGAGCGTGGAGTGAGCTGTCAGTTCCACTGATGCTAGGGATTGACCAAGACGGGATGACACTGACAGCTCACTTAACGCAAGTCTTCACGTTGAGATTTTTACAGAATCTACATGCTGGTATCGCAGTGTACGTAGGCCGCAGTAATCGCTTAACATCGCTGTACCTAATCTTAATGTTATTAACACAAAAAACCAACAAAAGTCGGTGGCAAAGACAATGACGCACAAACACATTTATTTTTATTATAAACATGATTCAGAAGTAATTTTGTCCAATACAACATGTTTTTTTTTTACCCGTAACCTCTTCCGAGGTCATTTCACTTATGGCCTATGTGAGTGACTTACTTTGAAATCGCAAGAAAAAACCCCCAGTCCGAGAAGTTCAGGGAAAAAAACCTAACCTTATATACTGATCAATAGCTGCGGCCTGCGGCTTCTCCCGAGTAAGTTCTGATCCTGCAAGAATATCGGGATAAGAAGTGTCAGTCGTAATACAGCAGGGCTAACATGACATACGCGACAGTACTCACTCTCGCGTTTTCTCGTCGCGTCCATGGCCGCATTCCGAGTTAGACCATAATCGCTGACCGCGCTCACATCGATAATTAGCGTTCCGATTTAGATATCACGATTATGACAGCTGACAATTCGCTCACAGTGATATTTCTGGTTGGCATGGTCGGCGTTATCGCAAGATGGCGCATGTCATGACGTCACCTATGACGATTGACGGGACATTTGCATCGTTATCGCTCACGCCAACTCGGAACGGGTGTAAGCGCGCTCAAATCGATTACATCCCAATTCGGAAAGCAGCCCATATCTGCCACTTTTCTCGTTTTCTGACAGCGCTGCCATACAAAATACTTGACTCTCTTTACTCGTTAAGACTTTGCAGTTGACCATGCAGTTGTGCCAAGCGATAGATATTTCAGCTGCCAAAGTAATAAATAATTAAATTCCATTTCAATCAACGTCCAAATACCTTAAATTATTACTTAACGGTACATGTAGGTGACCACCCTAGAATGCGACCCCACAATCTGAAGCTAAACAATGGGGTACCTTGACTTAAGCTACCAGGCTACCGATAGTTAACGGCGTGGGAATCGAACCCACTCCCTCGAGCTAGGGGAGTGCGTTCTCACGGGAGGCAACACCTGCGCGTCACTCCGCCCGGTAATAATATTATGCGAGCGACGACTTGAGGGTTGTATTGCAATGTTGGAGGAGATATTGCGTAAGTTGTTGTTTGTGGTTTATTGTTCTTTATTACTTTAATACAACACTAGCTCTCTCGTGGCTCCGCTCTTGTATATAATAATTTGTACTGACGACTACACTATAAATCTATGTTCAGTTCAGTAATAATATAAAACCGTAAGGCCTTATTCTCAGATTTATTTATTATCCACTTTTGTTAATAAGTTTTAGCTAGATAGGTTACCTTAATTTGTATTATTTTGTTCTTGTTTATTTAAATATTGAAGACGGTTAAGGCAGTATTTTTTATATCATAACTGTACACTGTATTATTAGTGATACGATATTTTTATTTAATAAGTATCACTATATATCATAATGTTACACTTATTGGTCACAAATCAATTTTGACACCTATCTTTCGACCTATATCTATCTATATCTTTTCTTTCGATCTATATCTTTTCTTTGATAGGTATCTTTCGACCAATTTATTGTCGTTTTTCGAACTAACATTTTGAAAGGGTATACGATCGGCTTTTGCTTAACTTTTTGATTTTCGTTTACAACCAGAATTAATCCGTAAAATCTCACCGTGAACTCGTGAAGGTTTGAGTGGAGTGAGCTTTCAATGTCATCCCGTCTCAGACTATCCTTAACATCAGTGGCACTGACAGCAGTGATAGCTCACTCCACCCTCACTTTAACCCGAGTTTTCATGGTGAGATGGTTACCGAATACCACTACAGAGTTACCAATAATTGCACAGAAAAGTTGGTCGTACATTACGGTAAGTACGAGTACCTAAATGGTAAAATAAATACTTAAAAAGAAAATGAAAATGGAAAAGTTTGGAAATTATTGAAACGACTTTTCATAAAAAATGGAATGCTCACAAAATTAAATGACTGATAGTCATTGTGTGTAAGTAGGTAGCCTACCTACTTACATAAGTACATAAGGGGAAAGCGCCTGGGTACGAGTACCTCGCGAAATCAATACGTTAAAATCATCAATACAACTTGTTATTTATTTGTATTTTGTGTTTAACGAACTTATTGCCAAATAAATGAAAGACGAAAGAAGGCACTTGCTGAACGCCTAGTGAACATCATAAAATCTCATATTTTTGGATTGAAAGAAAGAAAGAATAGCATTTATTTGGCAACAAACATTAAACACAAATAATAAATAGGACGGTGAAAAAGAAGTAAAAGTGTTGCAGCAATGTTGTACACCAGCGTGTGCCTCACGGCTGCGACAAAAAAGGTAAATTTTGGCATGAATGCCAGACAGGTGTTGTCTGATGCTGGTTTTCTAATGAACCTTTAGGCCAGGGTCAAGTGACGGTTAAGTAACAAACAGTTTTAACGTGCCTAGTAAATACTTGGGGTTTTGGGTCGGATTTTTTTAAAGGATAGACAGATGGAACGTCATCAGGAGTTCGAACTTTAGAAATAGTTTTTGAGTTCGACTTTGCAGAGTTTCGTACTGTAGGCGAAGACCTACAAAGTTGAACTCAAACTTCTGCGCCGAATAAAACGTCTCTTAATTAATCATATTATTGTACTAGGTATAGACAGACCTACGATTTATTAACGATTTGAAAAACGTGTAAATATGTGATACGAATTGGTACCTATTAAATTATTCGTCAAAACTGTATCTTATTTGCTTAACGTTGTATTGATTAGTCTCTAGATGTTTTAAATCTTAATAAGATACTCGAGATGTTCATGAATAGTCTGTGAGTTTATTGGTAATAGAAATCTAGCTTCTTATCGAGTCTGAAAAAGTTTTTAAAGGCTAAGTAGGTACTAATCCATCGTTTTTTACGGCTATATACGTGGGTACGAACTATACAGACCAATACAAAACAAGGCTCCTGGAATCATATCACAATAAACACTCAAAATAATAAGAAAAAAAGTAAAGAAAAAAGGTGCGCTTGCGCCGCCACACTTCGGGTAGCAGACGACCTATCGATACTCACTGCCTGTAGCTGCGTACAACTAAGCACACAGTTCTACAAAATTAATTATGTTTGAAATGTATCTCTCCGTACAAAGTTTATTATTATTAAAAATTGTACAAAGTTTATTATTATTAAAAGTTGGCAGTCCCCATGACTGCCAATTTTTTTTTCTAATCTAACCTTTTCTTACATTGAGAGATCACTATACTGGGAATATAGGTATTGCTTGATTTGTTTCGTCGTGTGCAGATTCAATGATTTAATTAAAGTATTTGGGATAGATCATTTTGTCTTGTTTCCCTCGTAAGGGTTTTAAGGAAAGTCAATTTTAAATTAGATATTGGAATATTAAATTCCATAACCAATTCAAATTTAGCTAAAATGTTTTTAAAACGTTGCTTTTGGTCAGCTCATCATTATTCTCCTTCCCTTATCCCAGTATATTAGTGGTCGGCGCATCTCTTACTTTCGTCTTAGCCGTCATCTCGATAATCACCCCCTTCTCGCCATATCATCTTTCAGTGAGTCCATTCATCGTTTGTCTGGTCTTCTCCTACTCTTATAGCCATCCAAATTCATACTCGAAACTTTCTAGAACACCGGCTATTAAGTAATAATACAAAAAACTGGTTTCATTCATCGTATCAAAAACTGACCATGTCAGACATAAGCGCAAAAAAGTTGATGAAAGTGCATAGTAACTCAACTCTCAACTACAATAAAATAATTTTGTAAGTGAGTAGGAATACTATATAAATTAATTGATTTTAAAACAAAATGAGCTGCTTCAAATGAAAAAGTTGTAGGTTGCTGTCATAACAAATCTTAGACTGCTCGATTTAAGTATCAGTTGATAATATTCATAAATATATAATATATTAATATTATTATTATTTATATTCACAAAAAAATTCTTTTGAAATGTTTATTTGTATCTTTTATTCGACGTCTTTTTAAAATGTCAAACATAAATCCCTTAGCAACTATGGTAGCGCTATTAATTATCCATACCACCCTCGAACACCCTCCAAGCAAAAGTCCTACACAATAACAGTATTACGAGCCATTCAAGAAACTAACAGTAAACACAAAGACGTATGAAATAATAATACTTGAATGATGTTTGTTCGCCGCCCGCCGCAGCCGTGTGTCCCCCACGTCTCAAGGTTCTCACGAGCGGCGCGGGCGCAGCTGGCCCGCGCGCCGCCACCGCCGCCCCTAAGGTGTCGCTAATTGATCCGTGTATAAAAGTATGACGTAAGGCTGTGACGTCATGGTTGTTATGAAGTTTTTTTGAAAGCGCGTGGCGTAGTCCCGTTATTATGAGTGTAGGAAGTGTAGAAACATAGTAAGATGTGTAAGTTGTTCTGTTGCGCTTGCGCTCTTCTTTAAGATTTACGAGAAAAGATTGCTGAGAATGTGTACACGACCCAAGTCGGTGGCAGACGTTTCAGAAATGATTGCTTATAAATGATAAATGATGATAAATGATTTTATTTCTGTAAGTAGGTTTGTACAAACACTTTTACACGTCAATCATATTTTAAAAGTAGATGAGATCGGCGTTTCCTATCTGACTACTCTGAGAAGAAAGGCCGAAACAAACTCAGAGGTCACAGTCTCTTTTAAAGTCCAGACATAATCTTGGTCAGGTCATGTGAAGACCATGTAGATTGATTGTGGACGCATTTAACAATCATGGTGCAGCTCAACTCAGACTTAGCAAATTGACTATCAACTTAAATTGTCCGTATATTCAAATCACGACTTGCATTCTGTAATGATGTCGTATGAAATGTTACCTACTTAAAGTGTCAATCTACTAAACATTTGGTTTTCGTAATCCGTATCTTAGGGTTCAAAGTCAAAGTCAAATTTATTACAAATAGGCACATAAATGGCACTAACGTCAACATTTACAAAAAATATATAATTAATTGATTCTACTTGCCCCATCCAAAAGGTAGTTTCGGATGGAGAAGGGCGAAAAACTCCAGCGTTACTCTTTTAAAATGTTCTACAATATTTCGTACTTATTTATGAATTATTTAATTATATGTGAAGACGATGCGCCTAGAATTAACTTACTATACCACAACAGTAATTATGTGATATATACATGGTGCTCACTTATTTACAAATATTGTAAAAGTAGATGATTTCCATATTTTTTAATAAGTAATATTGTGAGAGTTAAAGTAATTACAGAATCAATGTAAAAAACCCTGCCAAGTGCGAGTCGGACTCGCGCACTGAGTATTTGATATCAATTTCAATTTAATACCTCTACGCGTTCATGAGGGAAGGAGTTTAGATTATTAAAAATATCTGTATCATATGAAAGAACAAAAATTACAGTTTTGTAATATTTTATCTGTGCTATAAGACGTTGCTTCCTGCCAAATTTCATGATTCTGAGTTCACGGGAAGTAGGTACCCTGTAGGTTTTGATTCCCTTACGAGTATCGAAAAATCGCGTAAAAATACGGCATAAACGGCTGTATCATTTGATTGCGTTGGTTTAGAAGTTGGATTTTTTCACAGCTCCAAGGGACAGTAGTCCTCCACGTAGTTGTATACCTCCACGAGTTCCAGAGAAAAAGGGTCTTGACAGACAGACAGACGGACGGACGGAAAACAAAGTGATCCTTGATGGGATCGGTTTTTTCCTTTCGAGGTTCGGAACCCTAAAAAATGATTTAATGTGAAATGAAAAATTATACAACTCAATAAGCAACCAGTTTGATTTTGTCTAGCCTCTAGATTATTTCCAAGCATTCTTATCTAGGATATAATCCTCTAATTTGTAATATGCTAGTTTACAAAGTGTACTTTTAACATGAGTTTTAAATTTTCGTTTATTTAATTGCAATAAATCACATGATATTTTGTTGTAACGTTTTAACACAGTACACCATAAAAGATGTATGTACTGTATGTGTATGATGTGGATAAGTAGTAGTAATAGTTCTGAGCGTTTCCCTTTACCCAAATACCTACCACTTAGATGGCAAAGAATCTTTAGACCGTACTTTACTGTTACCTAACTAGGTACAATAACCTAAGCAAATCTTTGTGGAGAGCTCATATCTTTGTGGAGAGCTCATATCTTTGTGGAGAGCTCACATCTTTGTGGAGAGCTCATATCTTTGTGGAGAGCTCATATCTTTGTGGAGAGCTCATATCTTTGTGGAGAGCTCATATCTTTGTGGAGAGCTCATATCTTTGTGGAGAGCTCACATCTTTGTGGAGAGCTCATATCTTTGTGGAGAGCTCATATCTTTGTGGAGAGCTCATATCTTTGTGGAGAGCTCACATCTTTGTGGAGAGCTCATATCTTTGTGGAGAGCTCATATCTTTGTGGAGGGCTCATATCTTTGTGGAGAGCTCACATCTTTGTGGAGAGCTCATATCTTTATGGAGAGCTCATATCTTTGTGGAGAGCTCATATCTTTGTGGAGAGCTCATATCTTTGTGGAGAGCTCATATCTTTGTGGAGAGCTCACATCTTTGTGGAGAGCTCATATCTTTGTGGAGAGCTCATATCTTTGTGGAGAGCTCATATCTTTGTGCAGAGCTCATATCAGATAATAAGCAACCTACTCTTAAGCTGGTAGGTACAGCGACTCCCGAACAATGATTTCACGTATCTTTAAGGCTCCCGCAAAACGGCGCGACGCCACAGCGCGACAAAAAGGCACCGCTCGTAGAGCGACACGCGGTGGCTTTGTTTCGGGCTGTGGCGTCGCGCCAGTGTGCACGAGACTTTACTCGAGGTCATTAAGTCCCGCAAACAGTAGCGACGCGAAAGCGCAACACGCCTATAGAGGCGAAATTGTTCTACTAGTAGAACAATTTCTAAGAAAATCGCGTCGCGCCTATAAGGGGGTGCCTTTATCCGGAAATCGCACTTAATAATTGATTTATCTTACGACAAACTGTGTGGGATTTCCCATCAACGAAACATACGAACTTTCATCCCGTATTAACACCTCAACAAGACGATTTTATAAGAATTCATCCTTAGTGCTCAGTTTTTGTTATTAAGAAACTCTTGCGCAAAAATGATTTTCATGCTTCTAGAACCAGTGGTTGAGGTTGTGCGTTGTCTGTCAGACGATCTACTTGATTCATTTATAAAATTAAAAAGATAAAATAATACATTTTTGATTTAGAAATAGCAAAAAAAATGAAATAGCACAACACACAAAAGCACAATTTTGTAAACGATAAACATTTGACTAAGTACCTACATGATATTTATAAAACTTTAAATCTAACAAAATTTATTTATTTATTATTTATATATGTACAATACATAACAAAAAAAAAACAAATAATACAATGGACGGCCTTTTCGCTTATATTATAGTATCAAGGTAGGTGGTATGTCATTTTAAGACCATGCAAATCTATTGTACAAAAAATGAATATCTCTCATCTCCCTCTTAGGATCTCCTTGCTGTTCTCCTCATCGATGTTACTTTGGCGAAGTTGTATAATACGGTGTTGTACGATAAATGGTGTTGTGAAGTGTTATAAGTCGACAGCGATGCGGAGGAATTATTCGACGCCATATTTTAGTTTGTTTATAGTTTTAATAAGGTTAGGAATTATATTTATGGCATGAGTTATTATTTAAGTACATTCCATTTTAATTCCAAACAAACTCCCCAAAAAACAATCAATAAAAAGGTTTATTATTATAAGCCGAAACATAATTGTTTCCAGCATTTGTTCTTGGATATTTACCGTGTATGAATTTTCCAAGTTTGGATGGAGGAGTCGGATTCTCGGGACCAATTTGACCAAAACTAAGACTGCATTAATTAGTTTTTTTTTTACTTTTTCGGTAATCAAAACCGTTGATTCTGATAAAGAACACATCATGTATTAATATACACCAGTCAAGGGTGTCGCTTACTAATTCCAATTCTGTAGGAGAAATTTGGAAATTTTATATGAAATTGGGCTGGGCGTAGCGTTCGGTAGTCCGTAGCACTCGTAGCTCGTAGCCTGTAGCACATTAGAGGCTAGTAGCAGCTCGTAGCTTCAATGGAGCAGTTCAGTAGGGCATTTGACAGTTTATTTTACTTAGGTTGGCAAGACTTTCATGAAATCACAACTGTAATAGAGGGCGAGCCTGTTGCCATCAACCGGGCTGGAATCCAGACTGGTGCTACTGAGAAATTTCTAATGAAAAAACCCAATGACACTTTGCCCGACTTAGACTCAGTAGATTAGCAAGAGTAAAAGAAAATCAAAGCCAACGAAGTGATCCTAATAAGGGTTCCGTTTTTTTCCTTTTGAACTACGGAACCCAAAAACGCGTTGCGCAAACGCCAAGTAACATGGTACAGATTTCCCCATGATCGTGTTGTACACAGGAGCAGATACTACAGAATATTGTAGTAACTTAGTACTGGCAGGCTGTGCAGAGCCGCTCCATATACATGCATTATCAGCCTATTTTTATCCCACTGCCAGGGCCAAGGCCTCTCGTCCTACCATTAGATCACCACGCTGGCTCAAGACGGGTTGGCGATTTCAGCATACATGCATCATGCACTGGCCACCAAAGTACAGGCCCTTCTAGTTTGGAAGTTTATCATCTCGATTTTCGAAAACTGTGTGTGTACGTTAAAACTGTGTGTGTACGTTAAAACTGTGTGTGTACGTTAAAACTGTGTGTTTACGTTAAAACTGTGTGTGTACGTTAAAACTGTGTGTGTACGTTAAAACTGTGTGTGTACGTTAAAATATGACTTTTGGATAAATTGTTTGTTACGTGTACGTATAGTGCCGATTTCACCAATGTTACTGAACGCACTTTTAAACCCACTTCAAGAGCTGTCAGTGTCAATATTCCATAACAATTTTGACACTGACAGCTCTTGAACGCGTATTAGATGTGCTGAACGAGTTCAGTTTCATTGGTGAAATACGCACTTAGTGTCAAATATTATTTTATTTTCATTTGTCAATTTTAAAAATTCCGTTACGTCAGTTACACCATTACACCATTTTTTATTATGATCTTTGATTTATTGGATTTGTCCGCTCCGAATAGCAGAAAAACTATTAAAACATAACGAAAAAAAAAACATCAAGATAATATTCTGAGGTGGTACGAAGTTCGAAGTCACCTATTACCAACAATTTGTCACTGACTAAACTTTTACTACTTAGCCGTAAGGGCGTTGTCGAAGTTCAAGTGTTAGGTGTTGATTGTATGCCTCAGGGCTGTGGGATGTTCGAAAGAGATACCGTGGCCCTGGAACAGGCAACTGAACTGATAAAAAAACATATTTTATTATATTAGTAGGTTATACAGATTGATTGATGAAATGTGTGAGTGCATACTCTCGCGTGTTTTCATACGATATTTTGTACATAATTATGGTACATTTGCAATATTGTGTTTTTTCTAAGGTTATTTGATTATTAAAAGGAAAACAACCTGGACCATCTGCCCGTAGATTCCTTTTAAAAGGATTGACCCAAAATTGCGGAAGAGAGAAAAAAATGGAAAGAGCGCAAGCCTTTACAGAACAGTGAGACAGTACAAGCAAGAGCTTGCTGTTGTTTTATGATGAAATAACGTTAACTAGTAATAATTATTGGGAGACCAGTCCCTCATCGGCGAGGCTATCTACACTAAACGGATTTGAATAAAGGAATGTAAGACTTGTCCTAAATATACCAAACTACTTAGGGCCGATTTCAGCAATGAAACTGAACTCGATCAACACATAAACTTCGTTTAAGTGCTGTCAGTGGCATTATTTTCTATGGAATATTGACACTTTGTTTTAGTTAAGCTGAACGCGTTCAGTAAGATTGGTGAAATCGGCACTTAGATAGCGGTATAGAAAAGTTTATTGCTTCAGGGGTCACACAATTGTCGTATTGCAACATGATAATCCTTTAAGAAATTGTTTTACGATTCCCAAAATTGCTAAAAACATTAGAGCGATGCTTCTGCATTCAAAATCTTTTTAAGGCCCCGAGCACGAAAATAAATATTTAGTCAATTTTGAAAAAGCTGGAACTTATGTCTTGCAGCGGCCTTTGTGACTATAACAGTACAGTTTTCGTGGCTCTACACCATTCGTGTCGGTCGCAGCACCTGTTAATAGTTTCATCGCTTTTGTGCTCGATCTTACCAAAAATCGCTCAACTCAAAAAAGTTTTTACTTCAAAAATTAAGCTGATAATCTGTTATTTGGAATGCGACCTATTTTCAAAACGAACTGTCGTTTATGGGTGGCAGGGACACAGACACGCAACCTGTTACCTTGGACTCAGTACATTATTTTTATAAGCAACGTTACTGTACCTACCCAGCCCAAAACCTCATCGACCAATGAGCAGAACTGCAGATACAGAAATAACTGTCACACATACCTACTTAGCTAACTCATACATTCACTATTGCAAGAGCTGGCGGCTCTACTGATCGATTGTGGCAATATTCATTGCGCCGCCGCCGACGGCCGTCCTGCCTCTCAATAACTAAATAAGTAATGAAAATTTATAAAACATAGGCAGTCATGGGGACTGCCAACAGGAGTGGTAACTTAAAACTATTAATGATCAATTTTTGTTTTAACTAGATAGGTACTCTCAAAAACAAAACTGCCGGCTTAGCGCTAAAGCCAAAAATGCGTTGTGGTAGTGAGATAGGCTCCCTGTGTATAAAAATACCGTGTATTCGGTATTAGTTTCATTAGTATTATGATTAGCGGTATTAGGTGGCAAAATGTCAGATTGATTGAATTGCTGGCCAAGCGCAACACGTCATTCTCATACCATGTCGTTGAACCCATAATATTATCCACAACCAATAATCGCTCATGCGTCTAGAGAAGTTTCCATTTCTTATAATAAACGTTTATATAAATCAGCGCTGTAGTGTTAGAAGCCGCTTACTACGACTTGCTACGCCGTAGCAAACTGTTTTACAACATTGAAAATATTTGAAAGACTCACTCTTAGTTTGGTTTTAATCCAAACTTTTGATACATACATTTTGGTACTATAAAATCACGCCTGTAATTGCCGAAGGGATAGTTATAGGTATAGCACACCCACATTTCATCATTTATATTTAAAGTCCCACTGCAGCGTGACCTCTGCGGTTAAAACCTATTATTCTCTAATTCATATAACGTCAAAATTTATTAAAAAAACTGAACGACTACCTCTTTCTATTTTTTTTTTATTTTGGCGTTGACAATGCCTCCGTTTAGTTATTGAAAAAAAAACACACAAACTCAGAAATTGAGCCCAGTCGATTATAGTTCGTTTAAATTCAGTATTGAGCTTAATAACGAGGGTAAATGATTTATAGTCTGTTTTATCATTTATTTTTACAAACATGGTATAAGATTTCTTCAGATCTGGTATGCTTTTCCCTTATTTTCTATCTCGATGGAAGTTTTAGCCTTATCTTTGGTGCAATACCCTATTTTATTTGTCTTTGGTGAAGAAAATTATTTATGGACGTTTCGTCCTTTTTCGGGTACCGAACTATTCACCAGGCTTGCGAGGTCTTGTCGCTGATACCAGCCGCATAGAACCCTTAAATTTCGAAACCAGCTAGGCCGTTCTGGCCCGCGGCACATGATCTCTGTGTCTACTGCGATTCCGTCGAGGCGTGCAGTGCGGCCAACACAGCGTTTCATCAGGATCTAGAAAACCATCCAGTTTATCTTTTACTTTTTCACTTTATCTGCTAAGCATGAGGTCCTAGGTTTGATTCCCAGTTCTTGCAAAGTGTTATTGGGTTTTTCTATCTAGAATTTCTCAATAGCAGCCCGGAGTCTGGATTTGTGCCCGGTTGATGGCAATAGGCTCGCCCCCTATTACATGGGATAATTATATTTATACGTAATGTACTAGGCACGAACCAAAAAACCGATTGAAATTGGTTCCCTAGTTCGGAAACCAAATGCGTTACAAAGAATTACCATTCGACATACCTAACGTTTTCTAGTACTTTCTTTTCGTTTAAGTCAATTTATCTGTTCGGCAATTGTTTTTATAATATTTAATTTTAACATTCAATATTGTATTTTGATTCGTTTGTTTATATGCTGTCTAACTAACGTGTTATAGTCGTGGAATTTTCATTTTTATTTCGCTACAGCATGCACTAGGGGGCAAGCCTATTTAAGTATTATAGTAACATCAAAACTTAAAGATATTAAAGTGAACGAAACATTTTAAAGTTTTTACAAAAAAATAATAGTCACTTCTTTATTAGGTACTACGTTAGGATTGATTTTAAATTGTAGAAAACTTGCTTGTGGAATTTACCTATTTCTACTTAAACGTTCCTCATGAATCACTCTGTCCATTGGTGAAAGCCGTATGAAAATACGTTCGGGAGTTTTTGAGTTTATCGCGTTCAGACAGACAAACAGACGCGTCGGGGAGAATTTGTTTAATGATTTATTTACCTATTTATTTATTAAACATGCCGAAGACATAACAGGTGAACCCAAAGCGTCTTCAAACAAGTAACATTTTCGTAATATACGCGTATTGTTATAATTTGTTGATAACATATTATTATTATTTTATTGGATACTCTAATATATAATGAATACAGCTTAGCCTACTTACTACTTGCTTACTCACAAGTAAGCGAGTAGTAACTAGGCTAAACTGTCAACTTGTATGACAGTGTGTGGGTGGATCTGCCGCAGATGCAACTTTGTTGAGTTTGTCAATGAACAGCATGTCGGTTCTGTGACTCTGCGACTTGCGTGGAGTGAAATGTCAGTGTCATCCCGTCTTGGCCAATCCCTAGCATCAGTGGTACTGACAGCTCACTCTAATAGTGCGCTAACCAGCCACTGCAAGCAAGAGCCGCCGCCGGCGCAAACCGCCCCCCCCCCGCACCCCGCATTGCTCTTACAGGAACGTTTAGGTTTATAGGTATCTATCAGTGCTGAGGGATTGTCGATTTGGTTGACGATTAAATGGGAAAGGTGTATAATTGCCTGCAAGCTCCTAATTGGTGATTGGCTCTACCTGTTGTACTCACGTACCTACGTATCTGTGTAGTCAACATTTGTACGCCTTGCAAGGCAGTAATTGTGATACCATATTTAATATTTTATGTACGTCAACATTATTCAGACTATGTGTCACAAATAAATAAACCTTCATTTTAGTTTTGAAAAAAAAAACAATAAAAACAAAATGGAAGGTTTTCCCTAGCAATGTGCATAGTTTTATCAAGATGCCAACAAGCCACTTTAAATACTACATTCTAAACTATTGAAGATTATGTTGTTCAAGTGAGAATTTATTAATAAAATGTATTGATGGAAGACGTAACATTTCCGAAATCCCTGAAATTTTTCAGGCATTCTTTCATCCTAGCTGCACATGTTTGTGCCATTATAATTATATTTATCACCATTATATACCATGTTTTATGCAAATAAATAATTTATTATTATTAGCAGTTATTCCCAACTTAGGACCGTTAGTGGGAGGTGTCAGAACTAAGAATGGGCGACACCTACTCACTACGTCGCCGTCGCCGCCGCGTCGCACGCGCACCCCTACTTTCCCACGAGTCCCACATCTGTCCACTCCCTTACATCTTAAGAATTCAATTTATTTTCCTCCCTGCACTGATTTCGCCGGACCCCAGTCCCATTTGCTGGCAAGTTTTCGAAGGAGACACATCTCGCTCCTCCAGTTTTCGGTCTAGTTCGGGTAAGTTCGGGCCCCTACCGAACATTAAGTGTCGTGTGCGCATGTTCTTGAGAAATTTAGTGACAGAGTTCAATTTTAGAATGTTTTCTTCTATGAAAATGGAAAGGCAGAATTTTGTGAACTTTGACAGGGATCTCAAAACAAGTGAGTTTTAGAGTAATTACCTGTGTAATTATTTTTTCGAATTTTCTTTCTTCAGCTTCTTGTGCTAGTGATTTGATTGTTTCTGGTGAATTGATATACTTAATATGTCGAGGCCAAAGATAGTGTACCTACCTACCTATTAGAAATGCTCCTATCAATAAATTGTTAGGAGTATGTTTAATTTATCTATGAAAAGAATACATACAATCTGGTAACCAGTTTGAATTTAAAAACTAGCTTCATTGTGCGCGCTTATTTATATTAAATCATTTGTGTTTCGAGTACCGTAAATAAAAAAAAATTGGTTTAATAAGGATGACTTGTTATTTGAGCCTATGAGTGTATTCATTTAATCTTATAAGTTAAATGAGGTTTATTATTTTACCCTCGCAATGCCCTCTCGAACCTTCATGAATTTTTAAATTTAGCAAATAAAAACCTTTCGTGACAACGTACTAAGAATATGTACAGTACCTACGCGAGAAAAGTTTTATCAAAAGTTCAAAGTTGTTAAAGTTGTTGAAACAACTTCCACAACCCAGTTACTGTGCAACACGTTATCTCTCGGTTAGACTGGTTGTCATTGTTCTGTCTTTTGACGTTCCTGTCATTGATCTAGAATCTAGATAATGTAGTACCAACCTACCTACGGGTTGGTGTGAGGTACCGCTTGATCTTCAGTGCAATAACCAAATCCTAACGTGTACTCTTCGTTATTGAGGAGTTCTTTGTTCTCTGTCCCTGAAATTCTTCAGCAAGTGTTCACCTACTTTCAAAGCTGAATACTTCTGGGCACGTAAGAATAGAACACAATATACAAAAATCTAGAAAGTTATAGGTACCTGAAGAAATACTGCTTTATGCTATATTACTTGTCTTTATGCTGTTACATAATGAATGAAAAAAGTTTTGTTAAAAAAAGGCTTAAAACTTTATTTTAATATATAGACAGTTGAACACCTAAACAAAAAAAGAGAATAAAATGTACATGCACAGGTTACATAGTAAGAATTTCATTTCTTTGTTGTTTTGATTTCTTTATGAAACGAATTCAATAACTGTTGTAGTAAACAACAAGCTTCCATATTTAATTAAACCCCTTCCATCGTGTTCATCTTCGTTATTTATGGAGCTCTGTGCAAATTTAATGTGGATGTTCTAGACTTTGCAGCTTAGGCTGTGAGTTGTCTCTCAGTGAATTTAAGATTTTTGTTGTTAAGCACATTTAGTGTAGCAATAGCTTTCTAAATAAATACTCTCCCCGTTAAAAGACGAATGAATTCAACCAAATGAATTAGGTCCTTCATGATGACATACAACGGTGATGTTCTGTCATTGTCTGCGATTTTGCTTGGATTGTGTGATCTGAGATTCAACCCAAGTAATCAATTAATGTGCCTAGGTTTTTCCCTACTTGTAACTTTTTTATTTGTTGACATATTTTTAATTAATTGACTCTTTAGTTAACATTTCATAGCAATATAACTTAATCAGGCTTTTAAATGTATTGCTTCTGCATGTACCTAATAATTTTATTAATTAGTTAGGTAATGTTCAACACAATGTTATTTGTTAATGAACGAATGAATGATTGAATGAATGAACTATGCTTCCACTCGAACCGTATGCAGCTGAATCAGTATAGTATTATACTTAGTGCCAATTTCACCAATGAAACTGAACGCGATCAGCACATTTATAACGTGTGCAAGAGCTGTCAGTGTCAAGATTCCATGGAAAATAATGACACTAACAGAAGTTCTTAAACGTAGTCATGTGCTAATCGCGTTCAGTTTCATTGGATAAATTCGACCTTACTCCATAGTATTCAATACTTAATTCACGTCGACAGAATAACAATACAAAAACAATATTTAGATACTTTGAGAAAACTCAAAGACACTGGTCAAGGTTGTCGTAGTGAACTGGTGACTAGCGAGCAGGAAACTAGGGACTAGGGAGGGATCACCCGTTCTATTCTGAAAAAATCTCAATGTGAAAACTTAGGAGAAGTGATCTGTCAATAGCGTCAATGCCTGCATCAGGTGGAGTTACCACTCATTTCAAACTCACTTCCCCTTTTTTGTGGTGATATACTCATGGATACCCTCCCTCCGGGAAGGTTATGTTGGACTCCTACCGACTAAAACCCCACTATTCCTTCCACTACCATAAGTGGCCTGGGACATACTTCTATATTCGCAGCACCCCAACCGCACTTCACCTAAGCAACCTAAGTTAGAACACACCAACGCATTTCAGTGTCACACTGCCAATACGTGCACTAATTAAAGACTTGTCGTTCGTCAGCTTCCCCAACACTGCCCAACCGAGTTTGAATCTTCAACTGACCTCTCTCTTGACCTACCTTGTAGGTTTGATAAGTAGATGAGGAGCGTTCTTTTTTAGAGGTATCTAAGTTGATCGTCTCGCCTCGTCCTCGTCTTCGCTTGACCACTCTAAGGATGAATACTAGAATGTCACCAGCACGTCATAAAACTACAAGATCTACTTGTCTAGGTGACCGTTCGGTACCTAATACCGACATGTATAATTTCCTATTGCATTTACGACGTCAACTATCCCTACCTACTTATTTTCGTGTCATTGTCAATTTCATAAATATTAATTTTTATCAACTTTATAATTTTTATCAGTTTTTCATTTCCATGTTACCAGTTATTTCATAAAAACCATTTTATTTGATCTAATAGAGCGCTTATTCCCTAAGTAGGTACCTAAATTAATACCCTAATTAAACCTAAATTAAACCCTAAGCCACTGTATTAAGTGTAAACAATTGTTAGTAAACGTAACAAAAAAACAATTACATTATCTTAACCTTTACTGTAGGGCCCAAACCTCATGCAAGTACTTGAGCTTAGTTAGCTTTCTACCGGACTCGGCATAATGTCAGTTACGTTACAATAACCCGGTAATTAAGCACTTCGAGTTCTAAGAAGGTTTTATTAGTTTGACCCTCGTTTTCTACTATTGTGAACCAGCCATTTACAAATTCCTTATTGACCGAATCACCGCTGCGTTCGCCAGCGACGTATAATCACGACTAACATGTTTATTAGTCGGATGTCGGTACGTACGCGCATGCGTTTGCGTGGATGCATCGCAATGTTTTCGCTGCAGCGCGCGCGCAGGTGTGCGGGGGTGGGAGGCGAGGGAGCGGCAGTCGGCCCGGCGGTGTGCAGCGAGGTTGACGTGTGTCGCGTGTGAATGCTCGATGTTCGCGAGCGCGGGGGCGGTTGGACCGGTCGCACGACCCGACGACCTTACGTACCGTTCACTCACGCACCTCTTGTGCTAAAACTAAGTGCATCAAAAAAATACACACCAAAGGATTGTATCAATTTGCCCGTTTTGGATTGATGCATCTGATCTTCAACGTTGGAAACTGCATTCGAGACAACCTGAGAAATGTACGTATATTTTTTTATTAGACCAGGTATACGTGCCTAGTAACCGGTAGTAGGCATAGTAACTGTTTTAATAGATGACTTTGGATATTCCTGCATGTTTATGTTGGTGGTCAGTAGTTAGCAGCTCGTTTCAGGTGCTTATGTTTGAGCAAAGGGAAGGTGTAGTGGGTTCAGGAGCATTTTGTAGAACATTTGTTAAACAAACACTATGAGTTACTATGAGATGTTGCCAACAAAAGCAATAGGTGCCAATGATATTGTTTTAATTTTCATTAAATTCTGCTACTTTGTAAGTAATAATTATGTATATAAAAGAACTCCAGAAACAAAAACACTGTATAAAAAAATGTCCTTAGTAGGTACTAACTTGGTTACCATAGTAGGTACTAAATAATAAAGGAAAGTTTCAAATGATAGAACATGTGTTAGTCTGACAGTCAGGAAGCAAAGAGCATGTCATTATTAGTTCTAATACCACGCTGCTGGTAACACTTAAGTATTTATATTATATCAGCATATAGGCATAGCACTCAAGATAATTGCAATACTTAATTACAATGCTTGCAAGTGTAAAATGAGTTTATTTATTTCTGTTCCGTGTGTAATTTACATGGAGCACATCATACTTACCTCATGATCATAATCAACACTACTCAGTTACTGGGTAACACAATACACATTATACTAACACCTATGCACTTACTAAAATTATTATTTTACAAGTTATTCGATGGGAACAAAAGTAAGATGAAAAAATTTCATTTCTAAAGAAACTATGCTAAAAAAGTTTAGTAAGTTATTAGGAACCTATGACTTTCATGTTTTTCATGCAAATACAGTTGCAATACAGTTTAAAAATACGTTAGCGGAGCTTTCTTTTGCTAAGTAATGACAATACTACTACTTCTACTTACTATGGCTGGTATGGTTCTGATAAACCACTGTCTTGGCTGACTTTACGCAAGAAAAAAACTCACAGAATAAAATTAAGTTTGGTGGAAAAATCCCTCCTAAGGTAAGTATGTCCCTATCCCAATGTAGAGAGAGACATTTCCACATAAATTAATTAATACCTTCATTAAGCGTTAAAAACTTCTTCCTAAATTGTAGACCACCAACTATCGTGCAAGTATTAAAATAATGATCCATCGCATTGATTTCTCTACACTTAGTAGTGACAGATATAGGTTCCGCTTTTATTATTCCTATTTAATTACCTTCTAAATATAAACCCTAATAAAATGGGGAAACGACATGTTCTGTCTAAACGTCGTTGAAAATTCGCTGATAGCCAAAACCACCTTCTCCACTGGCTACGATGGGCAAGTGGCCAGGAACCCGAAGTCCATGAGGCCCCCAAGATCCTACCAGCAGGGTAGTAACTAGGGGCTGTCAAAAGAAAACCTAACTTATCTCAGACCACGAACTTGCGAAAATTTCCAATATCACAGCGCCCGCCTATACATCCAACATTCTCTTAATCCTTAAAGATTTCTGCATAAGTTGACAAAATACTAACCTACCTTCTTTCCTTTCTTACCTTCCTACCTATTATCAACCTATCTGAAGTGGGATGCAAAACATTTCTAGCTCGCATCGCTAGATCTTGTATGTTACATTCTCCAATGCCCATCCCCTTAATCCATAAATAGGATAACTAGCGACACACCCTGGCTTCGCACAGTTTTAACGACTTGAGAAAACACTGAGATTTCTTTATTATATGTAAGTTCATTATTAAATAAAAATAAACATGTACTCATCCGGAATAAATTCTCAAAATGTTGATTAAAACCAAATCAAAATCCGTTGCGTAGTATAGAAGAACAACGCGGCCACACAAATAGATACTAAAAGCGATTTCCATGAATAATATGAATACCTAGATAAAGAAGACGTGTCTGCTCTTAGTATACCATCATAACGAAACATTCTGTGTCCAAACATCTGTTTGTAACAACGAAATATGTACGTTCAACATACACGCCGAGTTTCCAACATCCCGGGTCGGTTGACATAATTACCGAGCCGTTAGACACACGCCTAGATCCAGTTTAAGTTTAAAGCTTTTTTTATCATTTTACAATGGCTGCTGTGCTGCAAGAGAAGCTTGTACAATAATCACAGCCATACGCGTTAAATAAAAATCGTTGACAATTATCGCCCAGAAACCTGAAGTGATATTCATTCAAGGCCTAAAGTCAAAGGTATATCTCATTCTACCTGAATTTTGAAACAGGAACAATTGGTCCTGTTTTCCAAAATTCGAAAAACCGGTAAATAGTTTTGCACATTTTTCTCATCGATTTAAATTCGAATATAACATACGTTCCTTGCAAACTAAACTGGTCATTCGTTATAAAGTCAACATTTTCAATAGAGCTCCTCCCCAAACGGATTTCATAACACGCCTCTAACAACAAAAACTATAAGAAAAAAATCTGTTGTACCAGTTTTCGTTCCCTCTTTAAAAGGTTCCTTTATACCCTTTTAAGACACGTGATTGGTCAAAAATTTCTTACCTAGTACCAATAGAAGGTGTGGGATAAGATTGGCCATTTATACAAAGACAGATGCGTTAAAGCTGCCTAAGGTCTTCTATCGATATTTGCGTGACTTTAAATTACGTTTAAAAAACTCACCTGCCTTTTAGCGAAGGATATCGCGAAGCTTGTTTTAATGGGAAGATAATTACGAAATTAATTCTGACTGTATCTTAATTGTTTTCATATAATATGCCGTGTTGTACGGCGGTAGGAATGGGCAAATGCAGTCCTGCTTTTCATAGGAAGGCGCCAACGAGTTTATTGCAAGATAAATTAATAGATTTCGATGTTTTGTAATTAATTACGGTCGTAATCGTAAAGTGTATACGATTTCTGCAGTTAGGAGAGCCACTAAGGGTTTTTTTTTTTACTAGCCAACCCTGTCCTGCTCCTGGGCAAAGGCCTCCCTCCACTCCTTACATCTTTCGCAAGCCCGCGCGTCCCCCTTCCAGTTTTGACGGAACCTATCCAGCTCGTCCAGCCATCACCTACGATCTACGTGGTCTACCGCGACCCCGCCTCACTGTCTCTGGACACCAGATCTGTGCTATTTGGACCCACAGTTTGCGGCAAACATTACCTGCCCAGTCCCATTTATGTTGGACAGCCTTATGAGCCACGTCGGTACCTTTCTCTATCATCTTTGGTTTGGAGCGCAGTATTGTTTTTCGAACACGATCCGTTAATTTAACGAATAGTATACTGCGCTGCAATGCTCGTAGGCAGATCTTGACTTTGGACGTCTGGATTTTAGTCCAAGTCGGGGCACAGAAGTTCCTTCATGGACCAATAACTCTTCCAGGCGTTTTCCGTTCGCCTTGCGATTTCTTTATCTTGTCTCACCTGTACAGAGCCTTGCCTCCTTCTACTTTTACGCTTCCGGGTGTTTCGTTGCACATAACTTTGGTCTTCGATTTGGTCATGTTTAGTTTAACCTCAAAGCTTGCATTTCTAAGTTCATTAAATTTTTGCATACAAAATATGAAATAAATAAATATAATAATAGCAGGAACAAACCAAAAATTACATCATATTTCAGGTTCTGACCAAGTTGATTTGTTTGTTTGTCTCCGATAGGCTTCCACAAAACAAAGTTTATTTGAGTTTTTTATGGTCCTTACAAAATACGTAAACGGTCTTCTTTTTAAAGAATCCAACGAATCTGGCCGCTCATGTATTTCTTAATAAACGTAGGTAGGTATATAGATTACATATATTTATTTAGTATTACGGTCATGATCTTGATATACTCTTATTAAATAAATAATTTAAAAAAGGGTAAATGCTTACTATTTAATTTAATTTATTTTACAATTAGCTCTTTGGATACCCATGTATATTTTCATTATATTTTCACTACAAGCAATGGCATCTCACAGCCGCCATGTTTTTTTAACGTCACTTTTAAAAGAACACTTGGGCGCTCAAGACATATTTAACGATGTCTTAGTTATATAAATTCGTCTAGCGGTTTGATAGATACCTATGAGTTAAATAAAGAATATTAAGTACATAAATACAAGATACGCGCGAAAAACAAAAGCCTGTCCTTGCAGTCGGGGAAAAAGTAACATACGCTCCTATTAGCTATGTTCACATAGAACCGGTGACGTCATGAATATTTTTACCCAAAGGTCTATCTCTCTATAAGGATATCTACGCGATGAGACGAGAATATTTTTTAATCATCCCTATGTTATGTAACGTAACATCACGCATGTTTTCCGTGAAGAGTTAGGCAGAGGTGTAAGTAGTAAGTACCTATAGGTACTTACACTCACATTTTCCAGTTGTGTCCCATGTAATATAGGGCGAGCCTATATTATTGCCATCAACCGGCCACAAATCCAGACTCCGGACTGCTACTGAGAAATTCCAGATGGAAAAACCCATATTAACACGTTGCCCGACCGGGGAATTAGTTATTGTACCTTTTTTGCAGAAGGGTACAGTCCCAAACCCCGAGTAAAGAAGTCTACAACAACGAAAGGATATCTGTCGAAGACTGTCCATAAAACCACATCTGTCGATCTCGACTTCTCCACCACTACAACGTGATTGCAACTCAAAGTCAAAGCATTTTCAGTTAAACCATTTACAGGCTATAATTAATTGTCAAGGAGTCGATCAGTCAGAGAGCTGATGCTAGTTGCTGCAGATTTTGTTACTCTCAATTATCATGACAGAAAATACCTTTATTACTAGTAAAACAGAGATACCTATTGTAGGTGCAGTAATAAATTGGCAAATTGAATCTACCTACATGTTACTGTTCTGACAAATTACCCTTCAGTAACTACACAATGGCTAACGACACGTAGGTAAGCATACCTTTCAGAGGATACACACCCGACCTTGTGAATCCATACTATTCATACTAATATAATAAATTCGAAAGTGACTCTTTCTGTATGTTACCTTTTCACGCCTACATCTCAACGGTCACACCTTGCATATCGATGAAATTTGACAAGGATATAGATTCCATCCCGGGGAAGGACATAATCTTTGTCCCTTTAGCACGTTCCCATAGGATTATTTCCGACGTTCACGCGTTCAGAAGCTAGTTCTATATGAACCTTTATTACATCGCTGCATTAAGCAAGTACTTTTATAATAATACTTAATAACAAGCTTGTGCTCGTGACTTCGTGGAAGTTGGAAGACACACACAATGTAACTACTGAAACATCACATCGCCAGTTCGCGCTATTATTTCGTTTTAGCTAAGCGTTCTTTCTGATATATTGTTTGCTCGGATCCAAAGTTTCTTAGCGTGATGTTAAATAGCCTATACCTTTCTCAAAAATGGGGCTATATGGTATAGATAAAGAGATTTTAAATCCGACATCTGTTTCAGAGGCCATTGAAACACAGAAACAAACTCTTCAGTTTACAATGTACATTATAGATTGAGTTTCGTTTCGCAGAAAAGCCGATTCGTGAGCATAGTCAAAACATTCAGCAGTATTAGGGAAACGTACCTAGATAATAACGATAGGAAAATACCGAATTTATAAAGGTATGAAGTTTAACATAAAATTTCGGTACATTCAATTAATCATTTCTGGGAACAACTTCGATCTTAAAAGTCGTTATGTGATCAGTCTGTTGCCATAACAATAATATAACAATTTTTAAAGTATCTCTCTCTCTCAAACCGATATAAGGGCATTTCAACGACCGATTTTTCTGTAGTTATACCAACATGACAGAATTTTCAAACGATTATGTCTTCTTTGTTATATCTATGGGTATTACAACCTATTCGTATAGACCAACAGAACTGGAGGTGTTCCGGCCACATTGTATCCGTGATGTTCAAAACAAATGGAGCACAATAATTGCCTCTGCTGGCACCCCATATATATATTTTTTTTTTGGGTGGGAAATCATCAAATGACTTCTCCCAATCTGGGTGGAGCGGGAGGGCGAGCTACCCGTTGCTCGCCGTCCGCAAGCTGCAAACTGCAGGCGACTCCTGTGTGGTGAGGGCGTAAGGGCGCAAGGCTCTCTTCCTCACGCGCTCCGCCTCCTCCTGCCCGAGCATTACTGCTTCGCAGAAGGAGGTGACGGCTTTCCATTCTCTCTCGCTCCGTACCATGGCCTGGACCAGGGCCAGACGCGAGAGATCGCCGCCGCCGATCGCCTCCGCGAGAACACTGCGGTGCTCCGCCCAAGCTGGGCAGACCTCCACCGTAAGTTCCACCGTGTCCTCCGGGCGATCCACACAATGGTGACATCCGAGCTGGCTGGCACCCCAAAGACGGAAAACGCAACAGAGGACGCCAACAAACGAGATGGGAGACGTTCTTAAACTCACGGCGGGACATCAGTGGAGGAGGGTAGCGCGTGACAGAATCCAGTGGAAAGGGTTAGAGGAGCCCTATGCTAAGAGGCACGCTGAACTGCGTGACATTTTATAATGAATCCAGAATACAGGATTTAAAATGCATTATGTAACCGTGTAGTTCAGAATAAAGGGTTTTATTAGTATTATTATAACATATTCGTAATAAGGATTTACCGAAATTTTCCATGTTATTCAAACTACTACATTTACCAAATTTTAATTATTTTTTTTCCTTTTCCGCAGGTTGGCAACCAGGCCCATTCGGGGTGTCGGGCGCGGGGCCCAGCATGCCGCCGACGAGTGCAGGTAGCATGGAGCCACTGCCGCCCGCGCACACCCCCATTTTCGAGCACAAGAAGCACCGGCTGTCCCGCCTACTAGATAAGCTGGCAGTCCAGCTCAACAATAACAACAACTACCCCACGCCATCTTGGCTTGTCCACGACACACCACAAGTGGGAGACGATGACGTCCCCTTGGACCTTAGCGTGAAGTCGCCTCGCGAGACTACAGGACTTTTCAGCTGCCATGCTTGTGGGCAAGAGTTCTCGATCTACGACAGGCTGGTGAAACACATCGCGTCACGCCATCGGAGTAAGCCCGAGGGCGTGCGCGCGTACGAGTGCGAAGTGTGCTACCGCAAGTTCGCGCGGTCCGATATGCTGACGCGGCACGCGCGCCTGCACAGCGGCGTGAAGCCGTACTCGTGCGCGTCCTGCGGGCAGGTGTTCTCGCGGTCCGACCACCTAGCTACGCACCAGCGCACGCACACGGGCGAGAAGCCCTACCGCTGCCCGTCGTGCCCTTACGCCGCGTGCCGTCGCGACATGATCACGCGCCACATGCGCACGCACAACCGCCGCCCACAGCCTGCCTGAATCTACTTCTCCATCATCTACATTATTTGAGACTGATTATTTCATTCCAAAGTTAAACTATTGTTTTAATTGGTGTTTCATTAGTAAGCCCTCCAGAGTTGACTTTCTGAAGTAGGTAAGACAAGACATATCTCATTGCTACGCAGAGTTGACTTGACTGCGATTGTGTGTTGCCAGTTTGCGATTTTATTTTATATGCCGCAGCGATGTCAAATGAATCTGCTTTGCGCAATGCGATGTGTCTATCTATAGACCTTTGAAGTATAGCTCGGTATTTTTTGTTTGATTTTTAATTGTTTATTCCAATGTGCAGAGATGATTGAAAGTCTGTGTGTTTCGGAATTCTTTTGTACAATAATGTTGTAATGTTTAGTTCTGTGCCATTGATATTGCCGCTTTGTAATATTTGCGCTGTTAGGTAATATGTATCTTTTGGACTAATTAATGTTACGCTTTTGACAATTTATCTTTTAAAAACGAGCATGCACAAAATCGTTTGTATATTTTAGTGAAGACGCCACTTGCCTTGCCTACACTGGTAGAATTTTGCTATTGGCACAGATAACTATTGGTACAGTAGGCCGAACATCAGTGGTAACACTGTGATCTTGAGTTGGCCTAGCGTAGTACTTCCGGAGTTTTAAGCAAAGACAAAAAATAACCCTAACATAATCCTATGTGTTACATTTGAATTGATAATAGAAGCAAATATGTAACACTAAAAATGTGTTTTTCAATGTGTTACAACAAAACACTTACAAAAGTGTAACAGTAATATATCTGTAACAGATATAAGGGTTAATAAGTGTATCAGATAAAGGCGGCGTTGCCAAAATAGCCGCAAATAGCCTCAAAATAGCTGCGGCTATTTTGGCAACGCCCGCCGTGTCTGTCTGTCCACTGCGCGTTTTTGCGGTACCGAGCGGTACCGTTTCAACCTAAAACTGCTTATTTCTGTTACACATATTAACAAATTATAAAAGGTTACACTTTGATTCTGTAACATGATTGTATCAAACAGAATATGGTGCAAGTTAGAAAAAGTAAAGTAAAAAAAATGCGAAGTAGGTACTTACCTACCGTAAAAAGATGAGTAGGACGCTCCAAGCTATACCTCCACCAGTGTAAGCAAAATCTAGCAGTTTAAGTACCTATTTGTTAAGCATTTTTCGAAATAAAAGTTTAAGTTTCATCCTATTTATAAGATTGTTGTGAACCACTGGTTCTTTTTAAACTTAAGTATTTAATCTAACTTGTTTTTCATTTATCCTTTTTAGAAGTATGTAAATACTTATCAAAAAGTTTACTGAATCCGTTTTCAAGTCGAAATATTTTAAAATGTCTTATTTCGTCGCTATTTTTGTTGTTTTACATACCATTTTGTCATTTATATTGAAATTATGTAGTATGTAATGATTTTGTATAACCAGACTCTTGGCATGTAATATCGTACAATATTAAGATGTAGCTTAATCGCGATCGTAATTCCATTTAGGCCAAATGTCTTAAAAAAACCCTATTATAAAATATCCTCGCCACTTCTGCCCAGCTAAAGCACTAGGAAGTGGTGAAGGGTGGGTGTTTTGGGGGACTGTCTAAGGTATGAAATTTTGTGTTGATTTTGATGAGTTATGCGGGAAATGTTCTCTCCTGAACTTCTCGTGCTTAATTAGGAATGCAACATCTTACAAAAAAAAGTTTTAAAAAAAACCTAACCATTTCAGGTTAAACCACCTAGGGTAGATTCGATGTTTTTTTGTTATTTTGATCTATTTGTTTAGTTGAAGTTTTCGCTACGGTTTTGGCGTAGGTAACTGTTTAAGTGTTCAGTTAGGTTATTAACCTATACAGTGTGTTTTTCTTGTGTTTTATTATTGTAGTACATAGTCTCGGTGTATGCAATACACATTAGATAATTTATTTATTATTATATTATATCATTGTCTATTCTTAATGTTTGAATTAATTCTAAAATAATGTTTTTCTAGCTTGTTTTTTTTCGGTGTTTGACATTTTATGTAAATATACTATGCCTTTATGTAATTTTGACAACTCTTTAAAACATTATTGTGTATAATTTAGATTAACTTTTCACACTTATTTTAAAGCGCTTATATAGTAAACAAGTACAGTCCGCGAGGCCTAAGCTGAGCTTTGCATTTGTGTGAGTGATGCAATGGAGGGACGCACAGCGCCTCTGGCCGAGTATAAACCGGTTTAAACCAATCGCGCTCTAGGTCGACGTCACACCGACACTGTCTATATGTGCACTCACACAAATGCAAAGCTCAACTTAGGCCTCGCGTTTGTAGAACCTTCATCATCTGCCTCTTCCAACTATGTTGCGGTTGGCTTCTGGTCTAACAGAAGACAAGTGCCAACATATTACTACATAATTATGCTTTAGAAGTCGTCAGATTTTGTGAAAGCCCCCAATGTCTTCGTCAGATTTGCCTATAGTGAGGCCCCGTATGCTGAGATGAAAATCGACGACGCTGAATATCCCGTCATTGTTGTCCTTTTTGTGTCTGAAAGCCGTCTGACCTGTGCGAATGGCTCCTATCTGAAACTTTTAAAATACGTTTTTGGCGTTCTCTACTCACGCCCCACCTACTGAGTTAGCAAGTTTCGAGCTTTATATGTTTGCTGAAAAACCCTCTGGGCTCTCGGGGCTCCCCTACCGTTAGTCATTAAAACTATAAAAAGACAAGTGACCTTATGTATGTATATAAGATAAGAAAGCCAACAATGTTAATAAGTAATGAAAAAGTTAAGATTGATAACTCTGGATTAACTTTTGTGATAAGTATTTAGTAAATAAGTTCAATTAAATGCTTTCAGTACCTACTGTAATCTACAGAAGTACCGACCTACATACGGCAAGCATTGCTAAATTGAATTTATTGTTGATAAGCTGTCTCGACAGACGTGGTCTGTCCAAATTTCAAAATTATGTCCATCCATAATTCCATAGAAATAAAGTTCAGAATTATTCCCGAAAAAAAAAGCTTCTATAAAAATCGACATCGCACTATTACTAAACGGACTAGCCGTTCTCAAGTGTAGCGCTTACCAGCGAAAATAATTTCTTTTTTATGTCAGGATGTAACAAGACCATCACGGAACCGTCATCTATGCATTTTGTACATCAAACTAAGTAAACGTAATTCGTTCGTGAACGTGGTACGTTTCCACTGCTGGGACACAGGCCTCCTCTCTGCGAGAGGGGGTGGGCCACTCGGGCCCAGTGCGGGTTGTTGTTGGATATCTCATGTCTTCGAATCTCCGGTTCTAGGGGTCTACCCTCTAAGCACGAAGTCCGTAGCATCGGCCGAAGTTACGGGCGTTTCTTACTCCGCATCACTTACGGAAATATTGATTAGTAACCCCGAACTAAGAGTAAATGGCAATACGATTTGACAGTAGTAACATTTTTATAGGTATTTTATTTAAGGGGTATTACCTACTTACCTCATTTTATTAAATACTGTGTGCTACTTTATTTTGTTTTCCGTATGAAAATGAAATCGCTATGTTCAAACAAATGATTTGAACTTGTTACTTTGCTATTTTATTCAACTTAACTTTATTTTATTTTATTTAACCTCCTTACTGTCTAGTTTTATTTTATTTTACTATGTACAGCAATGCAATGCTATGCTACATTTCCGTTATCCAGTGGACAATAATGTTTTAAAATAATTTCATCATATCCTATGACTTTCCTTATAAGGAAATAAAATAAGTTATTTTGAATTTTGTTGTATCGATATTTTAGGTAAGGTTGACACGTATTTTAAATTTAAGTTTGCGAATTCTAAAGAATCGGTTTGATAAGTCTTAGTTGTATCAGAAAATATACCTACTGAAGGAAGGTGGAGGAAGAAATACACTTAGGTACATTAAATGCCCGATATGCCACATACACAGACAGAAACAATCAGAAAAAATAATTAGTTTGTCTCGCATTCCGCTGTCATTGTGCGGTAGAGATGCTCAAGTGCAGACTTAATCGATTTTACAATTGAAAGTAAGTAGGTACTTCTTCTTACTTCTTCTTTTTCTGGACACTGTTCATCGAATAATTGGAATTCGTTGTCTTGCATCGAGTTAAACCTTCAGTACGATACTTTTTTTTTCTGGTCCTTTTAAGTACTTAGATAAGCTTTGCGCCAGCACACTTGTTGACTTTCAAGTGGTCTTAAAACATACAGAAATATAGTGTGTATGTAAATATACAAATAACATGGAATTTTTATAATAAAAGTACCGATACATAAATTTTACTTTAATAGACGCAACCTCTACTAGGTGGTCTGTTGGGTAAAATGTCAATCAATAACAAAGATTTAAAAAAACTGTAGTGTTAATCGACTTTTGCCGATTACTGTAGGCACAGAGGCACAGTTTACTTTATTAAACTGTACTGTAGGTAACTCTTAACACTTTTTCAAACTCTTTTTTTGTTGTTGTTCACAACAAAAAAAGAGTTTTGACGTTAAATAAGTGCTGACTCCTCACCCCTCGTAGGTATTTTTTTAAATAAACATTTTATTTATTTAATAACACGCGATTGTTGTCGTGTATTCGCGCGACCATCGTTTTCTATTAGGACGCGGGGTAAGCCCTGCATTTCGATTCTGTACTTAACTATTCTCACCGTGAAGATTTGCGTGGAGTGAGCTGTCAGTGTCATTCCGTCTTGAACATCCCTAGCATCAGTGGCACTGACAGCTCACTCCACGCTCACTTCACCTAAGTTTTCGCGGTGAGATGGTTACAGAATAGCACTACTGGTATCCCTAGCACTGACAGCTCCCTCCACGCTCACTTCACGATGAAATGGTTACAGACTAGCAGTACAGTACAGTTTGAAATTTTGCATAAATTACTTTTGATTTTATTGATTTAATGAATCCCAAACCACTTTAAAGTCAAATGGTGTGTTAGTTGTTTTTACTATTATTAAATAAAATTACAAAATAAGGTTACTGTGATAAAAAAAATATTATTGTTTTTAAACTACTGTGTTTGGCAATATTAATTGTCGTAGGATTTAAAGAAATAAATGAATGCAGATATGGTGTCGTTTCATTTTTTTAAAAGTTAACTCATGACTACAAAGTGAACCCTCTGCCTCTACATATTTTCTTCAGAGACTTATTTATTGTAACAAAAAGTTTATAAGTTAGATTATGTCTTTTTGGGGTCAACGACCGCTGGTAGTTTAGTTACCTACTTGAAGTATGAGTTGAGACAATCAGTTACTTCTGTTTTCTCGGGTTTAGGTATCGATACTTACAACCATAACATCGACACTGCGAAGTATGCACAGAAAAAAAAACAGATTTTTAAAAACTGGTAACCTTAACAGATATCTACGATCAGTACGGTCGTTGACCCCCAATTATTTTTTTGCTCTTTTTGGTATTCTATATTTAAGATATCACTATGTACCCAGTACCCCAACACATATGCGGAGTTTCGCTAAGAGTGAGCGCAAGATAAGTCTGCGCGCGGCTGAAATCGGACTTAATCGATAGCCGCCATCTCTACGTATACCTATATCAGCACGTTGATTCTGTAAAAATCTCACCTTGAAGACTTGCGTGGAGTGAGCTGCGAGTGTCATCCCCTCTTGGACAATCTCTAGCATCAGTAGCACTGACAGCTCACTTCACCTAAGTTTTAACGGTGAGATGGTTACAGAATAGCACTATAGCTGTCAAGAGAGTGTGCGTGTTTTCCAAAGTAAGTAGGTAGTCTCCATTATCTGCCGAAAGTGATTCTAAGTGTTGGCAGGGATATAGTCTTGTAGTCTTGCAGTTCAAACACGCGCGCAGATTTATGATTTGTATAATATTTGCGGTTTTGGCATAAAACTATCACGTATTTTAATAAAGGCATCGCGCAATCATTTTGAATCTGAGTACCGCGTACCTATGTGTATGGAAAGAACATTGAAATAATATCATAGAACAATAGTCATTTAGAACGAGTATCATTATTACATAATAGGTATGTGGATAAAGTAAGAGTGAGTTATCAAAAGCAACTAAACACGCCCACCTGCTACGATCCTTACTCAGGAAGAATGTAAGGATCGTTCTGTAGTTTCTGCCTACTCTCATGGAAAGATGGCGTGAGTTTAAGTTTATATGTAGGTATGTGTTTTAAATTATTGTTGACATTCATAGAGTCCCAGCATTGAAAATGGGGCATAATAAAAAAAATTGTTTCCATTTTAAATGAAATAATATATAGTTATACTTAGGGATGATGAAGGTACTCACCTTAAACCAGCCGAACGTCAAGCGCTCACTGGTGTCCTCACCAGGCACTCACGCGTCTTTAGACCAGGGGGAGGCCCAACACCGTATGCGGAACACCGCATTGATACAGGTGAGCATTCTCAAATTGCTGTTCCTCCTTACCGCCTAAACTCTTCGAAGAAAGAGCTGATGAAAGCTGAAATAGGTAAGATGTTACAGGATGACATAATAGAAGAGTGTGAATCGGCTTGGTGCTCACCGGCAGTGATGGTGCCGAAGTCCAACGGTGGTATCCGCTTCTGCGTTGACTACAGGCGTTTAAATGCAATCACCAAAGCTGACACATATCCGATGCCACGCATCGACGAGTTACTCCAGAGCACAAAACGGGACTGCTACATGAGTACGCTAGACCTTCGATCTTCATATTGGCAGGTTAGGGTTAGGGAAGCTGAGAAAGACAAAACAGCTTTTGTCTGTCCTTTAGGTACTTACCGTTTTAAAAGAATGCCGTTTGGTCTCCGTAACGCGCCAGCTACCTTTCAGCGTCTCATCGATCGTCTCCGATCCTGCTCTGCTTTATAAGCAAACGCAATTGTACGGTAAAAATGGGTAGTTATACACATCACTAGCAACTAACCCGTTGCTATGGAAAATCACTGTCTATAAAGCAACCTGAGTCTAAGTGTGTCCTCGTGCTCGCGAAAAAGAGATTTCGAGGAGCGTAGAAAGCGATTTCTATTCTACAGTAGAGTAGAAACAGAAAACGCCATGCTAAGCCTGCAGGGAAGGCGAATGTCGTAGCAGACACGCTAAGTAGACCAATTTGTTCCAGCGACACAAGCGACAGCTGCGGTATTTGTACAGTCATCTGTGATCTTCCCGCGAAGACACCTAGTCAGCTTCGCCTGGAACAGACTTCGGACCCTGAAGTGGATAAGATTGTTAAGGAACTAGAAGGACCTGATGACGTTGCATCTAAAAGATGGTTAGAAAGGGTTATCTCATGGATCAAGGAGTCCTGTACCGTTACAATCCGGACTCCGAGAGTGAATCCCCTCAGTTAGTTGTACCTGACGGCCAAGTTGCAGCTATTCTGAAAGAGTTACATGACTCTCAAACAGCTGGCCACCCAGGTATCGATAGAACCTACCAGAAAGTAGCCCAGCTGTATTATTTCACAGGGATGCGGAGAATAATCACCGATTATGTCTTAGCCTGCATCCATTGCCAGCGATATAAGGCCAACAACGCGAAACCCCCAGGCCTACTCCAGACACCGGTCATGAACCAGCGGAACGAGGTACTGGCCATGGATCTGTTCGGCCCACTTCCAGAAGGAGACCAGGGGGAGCGATGGGTCTTTCTCATAGAAGACACTGCTACCCGATGGACAGAGCTGTTTGCTCTAAAAGAAGCCACAGCAGAAGCCTGCACTCATGTCCTCATCGAGGAATATTTCATGCGGTTCGGCCTGCCTCGCAGGATTATTTCAGACAACGGTGTTCAGTTCATTTCCGCAGTGATGCGACAATGTATGTCAGTCCTAGACATCAAACAAAATTTTGTCCCGCTGTATCATCCACAAGCTAATCCTGCAGAGCGAAAAAACCGCGACCTTAAAGCTATGCTGGCCCACCTCGTGGCAGATGACCATACCTCATGGCAGAAGAAGTTGCCAGTGATCCGCTTTGCCCTGAATAGCGCGAAATGTCGCACAACAGGCAAGTCACCGGCTTATTTGACCTTTGGCAGAGAGATGCGGTCACCCACAGAGGTCGTTCACGACCTTCGCGCCATCAAGGTTAAAGAAAACTTTGTCCCACAAGTGACTCCTTATCTCGAAAACTTCCTGCATTCGCTATCAGCTGTTCGAGAACGCGTCGAGATCCAGCAGGACAAGACCAAGCAGTACGCCGACGCTTCGCGCCGAACATCTGACTCTTTTGGGGTAGGTGATTTAGTTATGCTTAAATCTCATTTATTGAGCAAAGGATCAAAGACCTCACTTCTAAGTTCTACCCTCGCCGAGATGGCCCTTACCAGATCACTAAGAAGGTAAGTCCGACAACGTTCACCATCGCGAGCACAGAACAACCAAATGTAGATATTGGGAAATATCATTCCGAAGACCTGACACGTTACCGTGGTAGCGACGACTCCTTACCAAAACCCGTTATTCCAAAACGAAATCGCGGACGACCAGCTAATGCTGCTGTTAGTGTACCAGTTCAGGACCGAGGGCGTTCTCCAGGACTGGAGGGGGAGTATATAGCAAACCACACACAACTACGACCAGTGCGAGCGTCCCGCGGTCGCGTGCCGCCACGTTACATACAATAAGTTCTGTCTTTTTCTCGCCTGGCCGTTGCGAGGAAGTCGGGAACGCGTGGCGCGTCAGTCCGCTGCCCACACGCTTACTGCGTAGACGCGTATTTACCTACCGCGCGCGCATGTCGCCCCGTGCCTTCCTCGTGCCGTCCGTTACGCGAAATAATTGTTTTAGGGTCTTCGATCCCAATGTTTGTGACTGATTACTTGTGTGATACTTTACAAATATACTATTTTTACTAAAGAGGTGGTTTCACTCCGATAAGCCCCTCATAACACCAGTTTGCGGAATTTTTTCATTAGTACAAAATACTTATACCGTACCTACCTACTAGAAAGGTCCGGGATACTAGGTATGGAGGTTGAGAGTGCGGAGAGCACGCGACAGTGGCGCCTCACTCACAAGATTGGCGCTCGCTCGCAGCTCCGCCAGCAGCAGTTGTCGTCGCCCCACCTACCTGTCCGGAACACACAAACCTTGATGTGCCCTAAAATGTCCGAATTGCCGCATTGTGCACCTTCCCTCTAAGTACCTACTTCGAACATGTACGAGAAGAGTGCGAGAACCCTCCTAACCCACAGTTCATTATATCCAACCATACACAAAATAATATGGTATTTTACATAGACTTTTCTCAAGTAACGACTGGATAGTTGCGGTCTCATAAAGCGACTTTTTGGGATGACGTAGGCATAAATCAAGTCCAGAAGCAGGGAGTCCTGCTCCACATTGACATTTGAAATACTGTTGAAGCTGCTGAAGATTGTAAGAATATATTTGCATTATATAAACTCAACCTCCTTTTTATTATATAGATGCATTGCACAGATGTGAGTACTTTGTAATATAGAGCTACCATTTACCGGGTAATGTCATAGATTGACTTGAATGTGCCTTGGCGGCTGATAGTATGTCATGCTCACTCAAATGTATCGCTGACGGTGGCGCGTGTGTCGGATCATTTAGCTCCCTTCAAAATGGTTGAGCTGAATGGTGCTGATCCATGCGTCATGTTCGTGAACGGGCGCCGTCAGTTGGGACTGGTCATCTCTTAAAAATGTTTGTAGGGTTATTATAAGCCTGATTTGTCTCAAAAACGCAAGTCGGTCTTAGTTTTGGATGGCAATAAACAAAAATATTAATAACAAGTTTTACTGGCAAATTGCACGGAATTGATGAGCATTTGCTGGAAAGCTATGCAACACAGCATTATCACGCACCAGATCCTGGTATTGTAGATGAACTGCATTTGAGGAATTCCCTAAAAAGTGATGCTACCGCCTCGCTTGATAGACCGAGTCAAATCAATCAGCGAAATAAGGCCAACATTTCGAAATCAAGTTCGTGTGCTCTTCCAAACAAAACAGCAGCATCGCAAATTATACGTCGAGCACGAAGAAAAGAAATGCCAAAGGAACCGATTTCTTTGGATGATTTATACGTCCACGATAGATTGTAGAAAGCTGATGGTGAAAGATTTTTAGGGCGTCAGGTTAAGTTTGAAGAAAACTATGTTAAGTTATTTGTAACTAAATCAAGTTTAAAACTATTAAATAACTCACAACTTTTAACTCACACATTGGAAACACGTCCCATACTTTTCAGATAAATAAATAGTATACATGGTTTGGTGGACACGGGTACAGATCGTTATTTCGTACCTTTAGTCTAGGTGTTTTTAACGAAGAAGACACTAAATTTTGTCCATTCTTTGGCAACGACACTACCAGCTGCACTACCAGTAGTGTCGTTGCCAATTAACGACACCACCAATCCTATTTTGGATTAAATTGTACAGTCAACACAGCCAAGTTCAGAAACATAATTCTTTATTTTATTACTAAGTAAATCATGAAATGAAAGTAACAGCAAACTTCGGAAATGTAACTTTATTTATGTCACTTGTATTTTTTTGAAGTACTAAGCATATGCTCTAGAATATGATATCAAATTGAACCCACGAGAAATAATGACGGATTTTGAGATGGCGGTAATTAATGGTGTAAAACAAGAATTTCCTGAAGCGCAACACAAATGCTGTATATTCCACTTAGGTCAAAACGTATTTCGTCAAATTCAACAAAATGGTTTGCAAAGTAAATCTGCCCACGATGCTGAGTTTGCTAACTAGTTAAGACACATTATCGCAATTGCTTATTTACCCCAAGTAGGTTTCGATAAATTGAGAAAAGAAGAAAAAAAAAAATCAGTATACTGATATTTACCCGACGAGGTAAATTATATCACCAACTGGTTTGGAAAATATTATGTTTGGGGAAATATTCATTCTCGTGAGACGGGAAATAATAAATTACATATAACACGCTCATCACCTATGTTTCCACCTTCACTGTGGTCTGTGTTTCAAAATAATACACTGGGTTTTCCTAGAACTCAAAATAACATTGAAAGATGGCACAGAAGATGGAACACGTTGCTTGATGAGCACAAACGGGGTCTTTATGCTACAAATAGGACAATTGAAGAGGCAAACGCTGGATTAGGAAGACCTACTCCACAAAAAAGAGGCAAAAGGTACGATAATGCGATTGAAAAAATATTGAGTAATAAAACAACATGGATGTATTACAGTTTCTTCGTGCAATTGTAATTCACACAAAATTTCAAAATGTACTTATAAAAGATAGTAATTAAAGATTAAAGTGATTTATTAGTAAATTTTGTGGTTTTCTTGTATTCTATATAAAAAGTATTCAGTATACTGATATTTCGATAGAATGAATATGCGACACGTTGAACTCTCGATCAAACAAACATTCGATATTTTGAACACTCGATGTATTGAGTGTACGATATATTGAATGTTAGATTTTTCAACTATTCGATATTATGAACGTTCGAGTATTTAGACGTTCGATTTATAGTGGTCGATCAATTGATATTCGATTTTTTGTCATTCGATTTGGCATAGTACATCCGTTTCAACATACCTAATATATAATGGTATACTAATAAATAAATTAACTAGCAATTGAAACATTAAGAAACGAAAACAACAAGAACTGTCTCAGTAAAACCCGTTATTATACTGTAGCTCCATCATGTCAGGGACATTTGAAGCAGCAAATTACAGAAAATCACCGAACGTCTAACCATTGTTTACATTAATGATTTACCTCAAGTACTTCAAAATCAACCGAAGATGGTGTTATTTGCAGATGACACATCATTAATCTTTAAAATAGACCGACGGTCACCAAATCTGGACGACGTGAATAACTCGATTCTTCAAGTCCAAGATTGGTTTACGGTAATAATTTGTTACTAAATGAAAAGAAAAAACAAATGCATTAGATTTAAATTACTTAATGTTAGAAGTAGCGAATGTGACATCATAGTGAATGGAGAAAAACTGGAATTTATTAATCAGATGGTTTTCCTAGGAATCACGCTGGACGAGAAATTACAATGGGGACCACATATAACATCTCTTGCGGGGCGGCTAAGCTCTGCCGCTTATGCTGTCAGAAAGATAAGACAGTTAACAGATGTAGAAACCGCGCTTTTGGTCTATTTTAGCTACTTCCACAGCATTATGTCGTATGGCATTTTACTGTGGGGTCGGGCTGCTGACGTTGAATCCATTTTTATTTTGCAAAAGAGAGCTGTCAGAGCCATATACAATCTTCCTCGTCGCGAATCTCTCAGGGAACTATTTAAAGGGATTAATATTATGACAGTACCTTGCCAATTCATTTATGAAAATATTATTTAAGTAAGAAAAAATCTACATCTTTTTAATAAAATAAGTGATAGACATAATTTCAATACTAGAAATAAAGATAAAATAGATCAACCATTTTTCAGATTAGCTAAAGTACATACATCATTTATGGGGTTCTGTGTTAAATGTTATAACAAAATACCTTGTGATATATTGCAATTAAATGAAAGAAAATTTAAAATTCGTATAAAAAGGACACTTTGCAGACAAGCTTTTTACAAATTAGAGGACTATATACAAGATAAGAATGCTTGGACACATGATGGTCCAGCTCCATAGGACAATCCCTTCTAGACAAAATCACACTTTTTGCTAATTTAATTTTTTACAATGTTTGTAAATATGTGAGCACAATGTACCTATCGCGTGATTCATTTATCTGCCTTTGCTTTATTTTTAATTCTTCTTACCAATTGTGGTATAGTATTTTTATTCTTGGTGCATCGTCTTCACATATAAAAATATAATTAATGTATAAAAATATTGTAAAATATTTTAAAAGAGTAACGGTGGAGTTTCTTGCCACTTCTTCTCCATTCGAAACTACTTTTTGGTAGATAAGTGGCGCCTAGAATCAGTTATATTTTTAATGTAATTTTTGACGTTCAAAAGTGCAATTTTATGTGTCTATTTGAAATAAATGCTTTAACTTTGACTTTGACTTTCGCATATACAATATATATTTTCGGGACACAACAGGAATGATGTTTTAAGTACTGCAGGCATTTAATATAAGTAAAACATTTAAGGCGACCATATCCAGTTTCTGTTGCGAAGAGACTGTTTTGAAAGTTGTTGTGCACATTGCCTGGGCGCGTAATCTCGCCTGCTGGCCATCCAACTAAGCCTGTCGTACAAATATTTCGGTTTCTTAAACTTCTAGGGGGAACAGAGTAACAGAAGCGCGCACATGGGTCAAAATAGTTCAAACTGATTTAGTTTAAAAAAAAATATTTTTATTTTATTGATTGACTTTCACAATATTCACAATATTTTTATTATATTTAAGGTTTCAAAATTTATAACTTAAGACTTAGAGTTAACACGACGAATGCTAAGTAGACACAACCAACGCTCCTTTTTTTTTTTGTAAATGGCATCTCGCAGGTCAACCTATGAGGTTGTCGTCTGCTTAAACGGACTTGCCTGTGGTTACCAACGCTCCTCTTATGACCAGGTCTTTTATACCGCCGTGATTGCTAATGGCTCTTTGTCTTTGTTTACCAGAACTTTCTCGTTCCTGGTGGTCCAAGGGGTAGTTAGTATTGGAGACTGATGTCCAATTGTTCTAGTTTCCATAACATCTCCTATGTCTTCCTTGAAAAGGTTCATAATATTTTTAATGTGTTGATTGTTCAGGTTTTATTGACTATTCCCCCTTAATTTGGAAGTCCATGGCTTCTTCCAAGCCTTGGATTGAAGAAATTTCAAGAATCTAATAATAAAAATAAGTATAGTTATACATAATATCCAACTATACTGAATTCGGTTATTTTCCTTGCTTTGCTAGTTCTTCTATTTGCTTAAAATGTTATAATTTCGCTGAGATTTTCATTGGATCATAATTCAATTCAATTTCAGGAGTATCCTTAGTTTGATTAATTTCTAGATTAGTTATAATTATTTTATAATTTGACTCTTTTGTATTGAATCTTATTATATTTGCAACTTTAACTTCACAATTCTCTCCTGTCAGCAAATAAGATCCCTCTAGCCCATGATGTTTCTTCGTTTAATCATTATTTCGGTAGTTTTGTTGAAATACATGTAGATTGCCCTTGGAGATATTTCCTGTATTTCTTCTGTTGGGCACTTTATAGGAACTGTGATACAGTTTTCTATAGTTTTATTCCGCAAGAGCTCGGTTTCACAAGTTGCCGTCTGTCTAATGCTTTCTTTACAAATTATTTCTGTAAGCATTGTGCAATCTTCTACTTCATATATTTCTAACTCGGTGTATGCTAACATAACCTTTCGCATTATAGGATAGGTGCAGGTTGGGATATTTTGGATTATTGGAACAATTTTTCTTGTATTATATACTTGTGGGTTAACTAAAGGTATTTCTAATATAAAGTATACAATGTGGTCAATTATTTTACTCTTTACATTAATAAAAGGTTCAATATCATTTATATTGTTAGAAATCATTACATCTTTATTTTTAAAATTAGATTGTGACATAATTCTAGTTACAGTATTCTTAAGTCTATTCTTATGTTCTGATATAGGCCTTATTTCTAACTTATGGATAATTGTCCATCTTCCTTCAATAATACGAGTGGGTTGCATTTCCACTAATATCACATGTTCGTTTGACTCTAATTTTTGAAAATTGTGTCCGTTGACAATGAAGATTCTGTTACAATGAGTTCTTCTTCATGATATATTCTGCCATTACTTAATTTGTATTTATTGTGTGGTTCACAAGCTAGTATATTATTTGGACCTACATATCTAGCATTTGTTTTATGTCTTTACTTTTTTTTTAATATACCTTATCTCCAACTTTAAAATCTTTTGCTGGTCGTATTCTTTTATTAATTCGATCGTTACGTTTTTGTTTTTCTTTATGTAAAAAATCATAAACATTTTGGTTTAATTGATTTACGAATTGTTTTTGTTGTGTTGTATAGTTTTGAATTACTACTTTAAGGTTATCGCAATTTTGCAGTTTTGGTTTTCTTCCAAAATGTACTTCAAAAGGAGTCATATTTATGGTACTATGTCTAGTGTTATTGTATGCATGTGTTATAAAATAGATCTTTTGATTTTTATTAAACTCTGTGTCTCTTTGTAACCTGTATAGCTCTTGAATCGTACTATGTAACCTTTCTACATCCGAGTTTGACTTGTGATGTTGTGGAGAAGTGGTGTGATTAATAATATTGTATGTTTTAAATAACCCATTTATTATTTCGCTGCAAAATGATTGTTCACCATCATGCACTATTTTCTTAGGTGCTCCTATTAATGAGAATATCTCCGATAATGTATCCCAAATTTGCTTTTTTCCGTTGGTTATAATTTAGCATACTAAGAAAACTTATCTATCATTGTTAAGTACCATTGTTTTTCTAAAGACATGAAATCTATGTGCCAGACTTCCATTGGTTCGTAGGGCGTTTCAGTTTCAAAAGCTAATGTTACGTTTGGATGTCTATTATATTTTTCTTTTTGGCAAGGACTACACTGTTAAATATATTTCTTTATTTGTTTCCTCATATTTTCCCAATAATATTTTTCTTTTAACTGTTTATATAAACTTTCAATTCCAGGGTGTCGATTATCTTTTAAATGATATTCTTTGATAAGTCTTAATTGTTCTTCTTTTTCATAAATTTCTACAAGACTTTTTGTAAACCTAATTGGTTTAAATTTTGAATGATCAAAATATTTACGATTAGTTTCAGATACTTTATAATATAAATCGTCATTAGGGATTATGAAAGCATATTTTCCTAGGGGTAAATATTCCAACATGAATTCGTTTATAATATCTTCTTCATTATTCGGTGGGACATAAAAATACCAAATTCCGTTTTCTCGACTTGCCTTCTTGTATGGTGCATATTCGAATATTACACGTCTTAATCTTTTAGGTGGATATGCATTTATTATAGGGATTCCTTCATCACTATCTTCTTGATTAGAATGTACAGTATCTTGCTGATTACTATTCAAATTATTGTTAGATTGTTTTAAGTTTTCTAATGATTCGTCTTTTGAAGAATTACTTATATTGGAATTTGTTAATGCCAAATCTTCTTACAAATTTACGTCTAATGAGTCACCATCAGCGTGATGAATCTCTACGCGACTTAATGCGTCGGCGACATAATTATCTTTTCCTTTTACATGTTCTATAGTAAAATCATAGTCTTGTAATTTTAATTTCCATCTAGTTAATCGCTGATTAGGTTCTTTTAATTTAGCTAACCATATTAATGTTTTGTGGTCTGTACGCAACGTGAATTTTCTTCCATCGAAATTGTGTTACAGCCCAAAGTATTCCTAATAGTTCTTTTTCAGTTGTATTATATTTTTTTCGGCTTTACTTAGAGTCCTAGATGCATAAGCTATCGGATGACTTTCTTGACTTAATATGGGTCCTAAAGCTATGTCAGATGCATCGGTCGTAATTACGAAAGCTTTATTAAAATCTGGGAAAGCTAAGATAGGTGCGTTAGTTAATAAATGTTTACAAGTCTGTAATGCTTCAATATAATTTTTCTGATGTATATCTATAGTAGCATCGATTTTTGTAGATTCTGTAAGAGGTTTGACTATTTTACTTAGATTTCCTATTAAACCTAAAAATGCTCTGATTTATTTAACAGATTTTGGAATAGGGAATTTTTGTATAGCTTCAATTTTTTTTTTTCATATCGGTTAATTCAGAAATCCGACCTGTTTTTGATTGCGACAAGTCCATAAAAAAGCTATCCTTACATATGTCTTTGGTCGGTCTAAATTTGGTTACATATAGAACCAAGGTCAATCATCCAAGTTCAAACAACAGGTCTTCAGTCAAAACTCCAAGCCAAACGCGACAGCCGACAGGTCTGCTATATCGGTGTATAGTGAGAAGCGGCCGGCACTGGACCCGATAGCGGTAGCTGCGGAGCGTGCGGGTGGCGAACGGCGGGAGCGGCGCGCGTGCATATTTGCCGCCTCGGTGCGCAAGACCTGCGCGCGGCGCTCCCAAACGTTTAGTAGGTCCTGACGGCATACCACCTTACATAGTCAAAGATTGTCGTATGGTTTTGAAGAGCCCTTGTTGCACGTTTTAGCTTGTGTTTGCGAGAGGGAGCGGACGAGTGGAAGATCACGCGAGTCCCTAAAGGGGGTGGAGGCACTGACGTGAGTGGATACCGACCGGTGGCGCTGCTGTCTGCGTTCGCTAAGGTATTAGAATCTGTGTTGCATCACAGTATTTATACACAAGTAAGCTCACAACTGTCAGACGCTCAACACAGCTTTCGGCCGGGTCGCAGTACGGCAGGTAAATTGTTCTGTTTGTTAGTTAGCTGTCGCCCGTCATTGACGCTGGAGGGCAGGTTGATGTGGCGCATTTCGACTTGCGAAAAGCTTTTGACACCGTGGATAACGATGTATTTTTGTACAAACTCTCTGATATGGGATTCACACCACACTTTGCTAGTGCACCTTGGCGAGCGCTGACAGTATTTTGAGTTTGCAGGAAATAAATCTAGCCTTATTACACGTTCTCCGGGGTAAGTCAAGGGAGTAATATTAGTCGTGAAAGAGGCGAAGAGTCTACAGTTTGCAGATGACTTAAAATTATTCCTAAACGTTGAGGACACTGCCCACTGTAATCGGCACCAGTCTGCCATTGAAAATGTGGACTGCATTTTCAAGTTTTATATATTGCACTTGTGAGGAGTCATATAGAAACAAGTGCAATCGCAAGAAGGGAAATACAGCATCATGTTCGAACAAGTTCAAAGCTTTACCAGATTTATTTAACGGGAGCTTTACGGGGTTTATCCCTTTTATCGTGATGTACATGAGTCTGTTCGTTCTGGGCAAAGTCGGATACACCAGGCTGGCAGTAAGAAGGGACGTCGTGCTGGTCAAGTATGTAACTCGCTTACTGTTAGGGTTGCTGCACCACCCGGAGGTGCTGGTGTCGCTACGGCTGTGTGCGCCGGGCGGATACGTAGGTGCTAGCCGCCGCCCCGCTCTTATATACCTACGTTCCAGCGGCTAGGACTAACCTACTAAAGTTTACCCCTATGTCACGAGCCGCACGTACTAAATACCCTCCGACACCGTAACCACATTAATAATAGGTACCTATTAGGTCGAGGATATATTTGGACCAAACCTGCCGAAATTCATTATGGCACAAATCATAATTGAGGCAGTTCTGATGCTTTAAACGTATTAATTTTTATGAAAATAGTTTTATTATTGACTCCCTACTTAGATATTTTTCTTTGTAATTTTGTTCACGTTAATTTTATTTTTTGTAAATTTGTATACCTACTCAGGACTGATTTCGCCAATGAAACTAAGCGCAATCGCACAGCTCTTAAAAGTAGTTTATGTGCTGATCGCGTTCGTTTCATTGGCGAAACTCGCTTTTAGAAATTGTGACTTATAACATCGCCTTGGATGAGTCTGTGAAGATGTTAAAATTGTGACTTATAACATCGCCTTGGATGAGTCTGTGAAGATGTTATAATTGTAATTTAAATAAAAGTAAATAATAAGAGTTCGGGAATACTATCCTATTTAGCTGTACGATTAGAACCTGGTCAATACCTACCTACTCCATGCCAAACGCGACAGGTCTGTTATATATGGTGTGATAACAACAAAATCAAAGAAACACATCGCCTTAATTAAAGTAAGAAACAATGTAAATACTAGGTTTACAATTATACTGAAATATAAGAGAAAATAATATAAAACACAAACAATATTACCTACCACTGCTTAAAGCAAATTGAGGCTTAGGTAAGCACCTTCTTGCCGAATTCACACTCAAAGTCAAAGCATTTATTTCAAATAGGCACATAAAAAGGCACTTTTGAACGTCAAAAAAACTAATTGTGAATGGATCAAAATCATATTCTTTGATTTATCAGAGTATCGTGGTCGATCCGATCAAATGCCTTACTATAATCTGTGTAAACCACATCGACCTGCTTCCCATTATACATAGCATCCGTAATGAAAGCATTAAATAAAATTAAATTAAATCAGTGCTGAAAGAAGCTGAACGAACTAGCATGGGCGGAATATATATAAAACTGGTTATAGTCAATGCTCTCAAATATTTTAGCTTTAATACACAGCTCAGTCAGCTCATCTCAGTTTTAGACCCCTTATTACGCACCGTTGTAATAAAAGCAGATTTCCATACTTTGGAGACAACACCGGGAGTCAAAAACAAAATTGAGATAGGTACGAGTAGGGCATTGGAAGGCGCGCATTTCATTAGAAATTTGGATGATATGATATCAGGGCCAGCACCTCCAAGTTACGAAGTAAGTCACAACATCAACACTCACTAAACTAAGTATTAACTAATAGTGCAGGAATACCAACCTAATTTCTGGCCAAACGTGACAGGTCTGCTATTAACTAAAGAGTTCAGAAATATACCAACCTAGTTATCTGCATAATTTGAGTCTGGTCAATACCTAATCCACGCCAAATGCGACAGGTCAGAGTTCAGGAATGCCAACCTAGATCTGCATGATTAGACCCAGGTCAAAAGCTAACCTCGACAGGCCTTCAGTGCAGGTAGTAAGCTGGTGCTACTGAAGAGTTCAGTAATTCCAATGTTCTGACCGCATCATCAGACCTTAATCAGTATGTCCATAGGTACACTATACCCAAAATCAACTTGAATTTCATTTATTGAGAACCAAACTTTCCGCTAACACTATAGGAACCTGGACACTTGATGGTAGCACATGAAAAGTCTGCCTGTCGAACCTTTCTTCCATGTGGGTTGGCGTCCAGGCTAACCGGATGCAATACTAGTATTTCACATGGAGCGACTGGTTGTCTGATCTACACAACCCAGTTACTGGGTAACATGATACCGACAAACAGTCTTACCAAAGGGTGTAGTGTGACATTCATACTGTATAATTAGACCCTGGGGGCTGGTGATCTGGTTCATTCTCCAAGTCCTAGCCCTATAGGGTCTATTATTATTTTTTGGGTGGGAAATCATCAAATAACTTTTTACGCTTTGGGTGGAGCGGGAGGGAGTTCAGAATTTTACTGACTAAAACCCACCGGTATTCCTTCAGTTGCCTGTGCCAGGGCCGCGGTATCCCTTTCGATTTGCTCGCGACTCCTTCCCAACCCCTTCCACATCTTTCGTCTGACCTTAGTATCTCTTAAGAGCCTGTAACTTGATGGCCACACTTTCAGCTATTGAGGAGTATTCTGGATCCATTCATCATGAGAATGTCTCGTTAGGACTTTAAAAGATAAGAAAAAAAAAATTGCTTTTATTTCACTACTGACTTTAATAAAACACCAATAACTTATGGAATACTATAATGATTTTAATGTTTTAAATTGAAATACTAGCAATGATGCCAGCTAGATATATCACATATATTTTTGTAAACCTGTCTGCGTTCCTTGCGATAGTGCAATGGATCTATGCCACTTACTGCAACCTTATCAAACAGTGGGCTATTGCTACTATAAACTACTACACATCAAAGAATTATTAAAAACTGTTTACCCTACTGGCAACATACAATGAAAGTGTATTTTAATCCTTGATTGGATGGGCTCAGGCTATTCCTGCCTGAGATACTAATCAAACATTAACGGAATTCCCATTCCACTGATTACCTTATGGGCCTACACACAAAGAAATTCTGTAAAATCTTATGCTAAAAAAAAAAAAAAACTGCCTCGTTGGTCCAGTGGTCGCAATCGCTACTGCTGAGCATGAGGTCCTGGGTTCGATGCCCAGGTCGGGCAACGTGTTATTCGGTTTTTCTATCTGGAATTTCTCAGTAGCAGCCCGAAGTCTGGATTTGTGCCCGGTAGATGGCAATAGGCTCGCCCCCTATTACATGGGACTTAACATAACTGGCGAAATGTGGGTGTACTATAGGTACACCTCTGCCCAACCCTGCGGGGAAACAAGGCGTGATGTTATGTTATCTTATGCTAAAAATCAAGAACACCCCAACCCAAACTTGGGCTATTTTTACTATTACTAAGTTATTAGTTACTGGTATGTATATTCAAATGTGTACCCAATTGGCTTCATACAATGTAGGATTATAATTCATAATTATTTTTATATACTAGGCTCAATTACTGATTGATCTTCAAGAAAATTCAGGATGTAATACCTTATTAGCAATAGTTATAAATACACTTGTCATTATTTTATAAGTTGTATAGTGTATTAGGTGCTGTCATTCGGTAAGTATGCACACAAGACATACAATCCTTAGTATTTCTCTTTCTAAGTTTTCCAGCATTTACATCGAAATCATTCATTTGTACAGAGTGACAGCAAAACTATATTATTTAAAAAAACAAATACCAGGAATTACAAAAAAATCCATAAAATATTTTGTTTTGAATTTAAGCCAGGAGTGGATCATCATAATACAGTTCAAAGGCTTTATTCAAATTAGTAATTTTGCTCGAGTCTTATCCTAAATACCATATTATAACAATAAACACCATTTTAAATGATTACCCTTTGAGTATAATATTTAAAATATCACCATAAGGTTTTTCTATAAAATCCAGGTAGACTTATTTGCAATTTGCACTAATATAAATAGACATTCATATTTTTTTTTGGTTAATAATTAAAATTTTGATTACTAGCTATAAACCATGTTGTAAATAACTAGTAATCCTATTAACCCATCCTACTCATCTAAGTATGTGAAAGGATTGGGTCGACGACAATATTACAATGGGCAGGTTTCACAGTAAGAACCTGTTGTTGGACTCCACCATAGGGCCTATTGACGCTTAAGTTCGCAATAAATAATTCTAAAATCTAGTTTAAACAGTCTTTCATTTCCAATAGGCCATCGGAGGCCTTAATTTCAGAATCACAATCAGTAATATCATTCCTCACTTTTCCTGCACAACACTCTTAGAATATACCAAACAGAATGGTGTTTTCGAACATTGTTGGATTCATTCCAACTCTATTATTGTCATGAATACGCTTCCTTTTCGCAATGACCGCAAATGGCGCCGCTACTGCAGCAGCAGTGCCATTTGGGGCCCAATTTTAAAATCTCCTTGCCTTTACTCGTTTGCGAATGTAACGCTCAGACTTATTGTCTTCAAGTACTTTACCAGCACTTTGCAGTGGAATCCAAAAGTCCAATTCCAGATCTCGGGCAAGTCCTGGTGGAATGTTATTGAAGAAGCATTGGCCAGTAACCGATGCTGCAAGAACCTTTGCAGCAGTAATGAGCAGTGAGTTTTTCCATGAAGAGGCATAAGTCAGGCGCATGGAGGACAGAGCAGCAGTTGAGCATACCATCGGAAACAATGTCCCGTGATTTTGAAGACCAGTGAACGATATTCCTTGCGGCTCGCGGTTCAAGTAAAATTCTAGTGTACCATGGAACATATCCACCATTACACCAATGATAGTTCCCTTGCAGAACCCAGGGCAGTCGTCAATTACCACTCCATTTTGGCAAATAGCCCCAGTATATGACAATCCGTAAGAGTTTTCATTGGCACCAAGACCAGTTGTGTAGTCATGTATGGCATCAGCTACAGCCTTGGTACCAAGGCCCACCATGATATCAGTACCATATGGCTGGGTAAGCATCTTAATTTCCCAGTAATAGTGCACATTGTGCTTTAAGCCAATATTTCCCTTGGCTATAGCAGTTCCCGAACTATAAAATGGATGAAATACAACCTGCCTTTTATCTTGATACAACTCCACCCACTCAGGACTGCGTCGACGTGTGTCCCAGCGCCATTTTACAATGTCAAGTTCTTCACCACAGCCACAGTCTGGATCCCCTGGCTCCGTCTCGCTGTCGCCGTCCCAACAACGACAAAATGACTCCGGCATAACCTCGTTCACCTGTGGTGCTATTTGTTTAGATTGATTCTCAGCCATTTTGGTGTAATTGAAGAGACAAGCTGTCAATCGCCTTGCACAAGAAAAGTGCACCGAGCTCGACTAGACGTAGACTGACCACTGAGCGACTTAACGCACCGGGCGAGGTCACCGGGTACCAGGTCAGAGCAGTGAGGGGTGGCGTGGGGAGAGCGGCAAGGCTCGGTGCATGAAAGGGGTGCAGGGGTGCAGGCTAGAAAAATCAATAGTCCAACGACTATAAACCAGTTCGAGGTTCAGATTTCACATTCAGAATCAATCAATAATAACACGCTTGCTGCAACATAGAGTATCAAAATACTCTGCTGGCTGCAAGTGCAACTTCGTATCCACAGAGTACTTATGGTTCGTATCTGTCAAAACTGTAAATAAAAAGTGATTTAGTGAGTTGTCTGTTCAAATTCTCATTATGACCATAGACATTTCTTCCCTAAGGCGATAAAGTTTTTCAGTGTTTTTAATTTATTTTGCATTTTTGGGTTATAAACGTTACTACCACAAACTTTCCTGCTACTGTTGTTAACTCTATGGCTCAAATGTATGACAGGTGTTGACATCCAGAGTTTGCTCGTCTAAGTTAGCCCGCAAAATTTTAAACTTCGTGGCGCTTTTGCCTTACCAATTTCCATTCTAATGAAAATGTAAATTTGACAGCAAATTGTCACTATCCGTATTTTTATGGTAAACAAGCTACTATTTTTACGCATAATATAATAACCCGTTGTGCATCTGCTTACTGCAAAAATCCGAGGACCCTTGTATTTGGCAAAGATGTAACAAGATGAAAATTGTGGGAGAAGACTCGCCAATTTTTTTATTATAAACCCGATATTTTGTAGAGCCTTTGAGCTTATGAGCCTTTTTAAACCTGAAGACTTGTATGGGAGACATTCTTAAACAGGTATACAGGTGATGCTCCTAACAGACATAAGTCTGTCTTCATTACCTACAGGTACTTCTGATGTGATATTACGTAAAATAGTTAGTGTGTCTATTTTAGATCAAAGTTAGATATAACATTCTGAAGTTTTTTAGTTATGAATATCATCATCGAGTGGGGTTTTAACTCCGATTAGCTTATTTCTATCCTAACGTAATAAAATTTCCTTTCGTACTCCTCCAGTCTTTAAAAAAAAAAAGAACGTTAGTCAACCAACTAAAAAATATAAATTATGAAATGTTCGTATTTTATTTACTCCATAACAGCAGTTTTTTACCAATGGGGAAGGTCGGGCAAAGCTAATTGTAGATGGCGTGACCATAGCTAGGTCCCTACGGCCTACAATAAATTTGACATTTCGTTCGCTCATTTTATTTTATGTTCATTCATAAGTTTGATAAAATTTCACTATTTCGTTATTTTCGGTGATTTCAGTATTTCATATCAAGTACTTGACATGGAAAGTGTCAGAATTTTAAACCTTGAATATTTCGTCGTAATCATTTTCGTCAAAATGTTTTCGACATAAACTCGAACTCAAAAAAATCTCTACGAATAGCTTTAAACCACAATATACTAATTTTAGGGGCTTTCGGGATATTGTAGACCCCAATTTCGGAGTATCTAGAAACGCAACAAAGCGTCAATTTTCGCTCAAATAAAATAAAACCACATCACGCCTTGTATTATTAGCTTGTGTTGGGAACTAGCTACGACAGCACCATTTTGACAGTTGCCTTCCCCATGGTAAACGCTTCCCTATTCCTTAGCTCGTATATGGTCTTATAAACGGCTATACTCTTTTTTATTTTATTTTAATTAGATGGCTACTCGTAGGTCAACTGTCACTTGTCGTCTGCAAACCGGACTTGCCTGTGGTTGTCCTAATAAATTAAGGCCTCCAGCCAGGGCTTAACAAAACTTAAAAACTAAGCGATTACACGCCAAGGGCACCCGCTTGTGGGGTACGAACCTCGGCATAGGGCGTCGTTGGATGAGGGCAGCAAGGGACGAGCTGGATCAGGATTGGTGATATTTTGGGACGAATTTAAATAGGGCTACACTCAAAATCGCATACATATTTATCTAATTTTCGTTTAATTTGAGATCGACACGATCGACACAAAAGTAAACTTTACCTAAGTTTTCGCGGTGAGATGGTTACAGAATAGCACTAGAATAACAATGCCGATCAATTCTGTAAAAAATCTCACCGTGAAGTCTTGAGTGGAGTGAGCTGTCAGTGTCATCCCGTTTTGGTCAGTACCCGTCTAATTATAGTACTCTTTGGTCAATCCCTAGCATCAGTGGCACTGACAGCTCACTCCACGCTCACTTCACGATGAAATGGTCACAGAATAGCAGTACAGTACAGTTTGAAATTTTGCATAAATTACTTTTGATTTTATTGATTTAATGAATCCCAAACCACTTTAAAGTCAAATGGTGTGTTAGTTGTTTTTACTAATACCGGTAATAAATAAAATTACAAAATAAGGTTACTGTGATTAAAAAAAATATTATTGTTTTTAAACTACTGTGTTTGGCAATATTAATTGTCGTAGGATTTAAAGAAATAAATGAATGCAGATATGGTGTCGTTTCATTTTTTTTTAGTTAACTCATGACTCAAAGTGAACCCTCTGCCTCTTCTTCAGAGACTTATTTATTGTAACAAAAAGTTTATAAATAAGATCATGTCTTTTTGGGGTCAACGACCGCTGGTAGTTTAGTTACCTACTTGAAATAAGAGTTGAGACAATCAGTTATTTCTGTTTTCTCGGGTTTAGATATCGATACTTACAACCATAACGTCGACACTGCGAAGTATGCACAGAGAAAAAACTGGTAACCTTAACAGATATCTACGATCAGTACGGTCGTTGACCCCATTTTTTTTTTGTTTTCTATATTTAAGATATCACTATGTGCCCAGTACCCCAACACATATGCGGAGTTTCGCTTAGAGTGAGCGTAAGATAAGTCTGCGCGCGGCTGAACTGAAATCGGACTTAATCGTTTGCCGCCATCTCTACGTATATATCAGCATGTCGATTCTGTAAAAATCTCACCGTGAAGACTTGCGTGGAGTGAGCTGTGAGTGTCACCCCTCTTGGACAATCTCTAGCATCAGTGGCACTGACAGCTCACTTCACCTAAGTTTTAACGGTGAGATGGTTACAGAATAGCACCATAGCTGTCAAGAGAGTGTGCGTGTTTTCCAAAGTAAGTAGGTAGTCTCCATTATCTGCCGAAAGTGATTCTAAGTGTTGGCAGGGATATAGTCTTGTAGTCTTGCAGTTCAAACACGCGCGCAGATTTATGATGTATTTGTATAATATTTGCGGTTTTGGCATAAATCTATCACGTATTTTAATAAAGGCTTCGCGCAATCATTTTGAATCTGAGTACCGCATACCTATGTGTATGAAATAATATCATAGAACAATAGTCATTTAGAACGAGTTTCATTATTACATAATAGGTATGTGGATAAAGTAAGAGTGAGTTATCAAAAGCAACTAGACACGCCCACCTGCTACGATCCTTACTCAGGAAGAGTGTAAGGATCGTTCTGTAGTTTCCACAGAGTACTTTTATTATATGTAGTTTCTGCCTACTCTTATGGAAAGATGGCGTGAGTTTAAGTTTATGTGTAGGTATGTGTTTTAAATTATTGTTGACATTCATAGAGTCCAAGCATTGAAAATGTGACCTATTAAAAAAATAGTTTCCCTTTTCTTAAATGAAATAAACACCAGTTTTCGGAATTTTTTCATTAGTACAAAATACTTATACCGTACCTACCTACTAGAAAGGTCCGGGACACTAGGTATGGAGGTTGAGAGTGCGGAGAGCACGCGACAGTGGCGCCTCACTCACAAGATTGGCGCTCGCTCGCAGCACCGCCAGCAGCAGTCGTCGTCGCCCCACCTACCTGTCCGGAACACACAAACCTAGATATGCCCTAAAATGTCCGCATTGTGCACCTTCCCTCTAAGTACCTACTTCGAACATGTACGAGAAGAGTGCGAGATCCCTCCTAACCCACAGTTAATTATATCCAACCATACACAAAATAATATGGTATTTTACAATGACTTTTCTCAAGTAACGACTGGATAGTTGCGGTCTCATAAAGAAAGATGTAGGTTTTTCCAAGTCCACTCAGCGACTTTTTGTGATGACGTAGGTAGATCTTTAAAGCGACGGTTTCATAAATCAAGTCCAGAAGCAGGGAGTCTTTTTTTACCTTTACATTTAGATAAAGCTGTCGTTAATTATCTCCCTTCTCATCACAGCGGTCAAACCGTAACTTTGAAGCCCAACATTGTGATATAGAAAGTGCAGATACATCCAGATCAATAACGTCTGTTAATTTAAAAAAAAAATACCTAACACTTTAATTTGTAAGTTAAGTAATCGGGACCTTACAAAGAATAATGTTTATATTTTGTATTTAGAATTCTTTTCGGTAGTACAAATCGAGTCCAATAATTATTTTAAGAAGAACACCAAAGGATCAGCACTAAGTTATTATTTAGTGACTGGGCAACTAAAGGACTTACAGTAGACAGTAGGGAAAGCTGGTGCTTGTGAAGAGTTCAGTAATTCCAATGTTCAGACCTGACACCTACATATCTAACTAATTTTCGTTTAATTTGAGATCGACACAAAAGTAAACTTAAACAAAACAATGTCACCTTGTAGACGGTGAACAGTGCTGCCATCTATGACAAGCTTTTCAACCCTTAAAATCTACCAATCCTTCATATACCGCCACCTAGTAACATAGATCCACAATTATAATTTTAGCATAGCAACACCTGACACAGGTTTTCTTTGGATTTCTCAGTTTGTTGCAGTTTGTAGTTCTCGCAGCCGCCATTTTGGCGTCACTATCGCACCGTGGTAGTGAAATAAATTGATTGAAACGCCCTCATCGAGAAAATATAGAAGCTCTACCAAGATACAGGTATAATGTGTGCTGTTTCTTCTTCTATATTATACGACTGTGAATACATAGTTAATGACTTTCCATGGGATTATTGATCATTCTGAATAGACGTTAAAATATTGGTTAGTTTCCTTGTGGAATCAAATAGTTTCAACTTGAGTATTGACTGACGCTAGCGCCGTCGTGGCTAAACTTGGTTTTCAATCTGTCGGTGGCCGTACTTTTCATGTAATTGCATATTTTGTTATGTTTTATCGTTAGATAACAAATAAAACAAGAGAGACAAGTGAATTTGGTTGAAAGTGTTTCACGTTGATAAAATGGCGGACTAATACTCTGACGATGAGTCTGTCTATAACTTCAATTACACGTACGTATCTATTCCAGTAAAAGGCAATGTTTGTGATATTTTAGAGTAAGCTGCGTATTATTCTTGTGTTAGGTGGGTAGTAGGAGTTTCTTCTCTTTGTTTTGAAAACTTAAATAGCACGTTTTATCTAAAACCAAAACGTATTTCATAACACATAACTTGAACGTAAATAAAAATAACAACAAATTCCAATTAAAATAAACAATAGATTCTAAGCAAGATTACAGAGAAAAAAGCAGCTAAGTACTAAATTCGGTTCTCTTTATCTTTTTTTGGATGATGATCTGAATAGGTACTCTAACTTCATTGACATAACATGGACTCTAAAAATGTAGATATGAAAGTCTGATATTAGCATCAAACAATGACCAAGTGTGGTTCGGCCTTTGCCGAGCATTGGAATATGGCTGGTACTATTAATAATCTTAGCCTTTATACCCTATCCTGGGGTTCAGGGCTGTTAGCAAAAAGTGTATTCTCTTCTATCAACAATGGCCTGATATGTCATTGGTTGTGCACTATCACAACTGAAGCACAGATATCTACAGCGTCTCCAAGACCCCTGTGTAGTAACAGTAGGATGTATTGCTAGCCCTGTGTTGTGAATATGTATTATCTTTGATTTTGACTGCATGTTTCTGACGGGTAAGTTGGATAAATTAGTTGATTTATTGTTACAGTACCTGTTGGGTCTTTTTCAATGGAATCTCTTCGTTTTTTAATTGATTCATTATTCAGTTAAGTGATAATTCTTGTTTTTTAGGCCACCTATCTTCAGGTTGTTTTGGGAGGTAGCCTGAAAAAGTAACATCCACTAAAAAAAGATGTAGGTATGCTCTATTCAAGAAATAAGGACCAGAAAATCAAAATTAGGTCTGGCATTGGCCAAAACCTCTTGCGCGGGGAACATACACAGGATATATGCTGGGAGTGCCTAATGATATTTTGATTTGTGTTTGAATAAACCTGATTAACTACTCATCTCAATAAAATTTGAAGTCAATTAAATATTGTTTTATTTGTAATATATGAACCAAAATATGTTGGGCTCCCCAGGGTAGTGGTAGTGTTCCTTCAGGGAAAAGTAGGGTTTAAGGGTTAAAAAATATTAATGTTATATTTAATTTGGAACAAAAAAAATCAGTTTTCAACCAGTGTTGCTGTGATTGTTATAATACTTTTGAGATTAGTACTGTGGATTTAGACTACAAATCACTAGCTTATCAGTTATACCACTGGTCATGTCTTGTACTTGCTTTAAGTTAGAGAGGACTATTATTACCCTATGACCTAATTAGAATGCGCACCTAGACGCTAGGAACCATACACGCCGCAGTCATCTTCATATCTGCCTTAACCCCTTTGGGTTGAGTTGTTTAATATTATACTAACCTCCGGCTACTTTAATAATATAAAACATAAAATCATTTAACAATTTATATATGATGTCTAATTACCACTAATTATGGTTCTATTTGAACTAAAGCGGACAGTTATAAATTAAGTCGCTTATTTATGGTGTATGTTTGTGTGACCGTGCTGTTCTTCTAAACTACACAACATATTTTGATTCCTGTTTTCACCATCGTCTAGAGATTTACACTTAGTTAGACATTTCCTTAAGTGGAAAAAAAAACAATCATATAATTTACTAAGTTTGGAAACAAAATAATTCAAGAAATAGTGGGTTACATATGCAGGACATCTGTATCTGTTGGCTGTAGATTTCTTCCACAATAATGTCAGTCTCATACATTCTCGTTTACATGAAGACTCGCAAGCTGAAATAAAAATATTGTGTATATGCTTATTAAAAACAGAGGTATTTTTGGTGGGGACTTTTTTTTATAAAAAACGATGTAACATCTTTATGAGGTCTTGAAGCCAGGTGAATAGTATGACCCCACTTTTCCCTGTTTAAGTCCTATGTAATAGTAGGAGGCAGATTATTGCCATCAAGCAAGCACAATTGGTGCCCTTGAGAAATTCTTTACGCAAAGCTCCAATACCACTTGAACATTCAACTAGATCAGCGTTTTTTGAAGGTTAATTAATTAAACTTACAGTCATGAAGAGCTAGACTCTTGAAGTATAAACGTAATCAAAAAAATGCTTAATAATGTTGTTTATATTGACATGGTGGCATTGTAATTACAACTCTATAATGACTCTAGGTACTGCATTCGCGGTTTTGTTTCGAAAAATGTAAATAGGTATGTTTTTGGAAAATCATAGTCATAATTTAACAGCAAAATGTATAGGAGACAAGAAGGCTGTCTAAGTTCAAGAGAGGAGGACAAAAAGGCCCCCACATAAAACGACCTGGTACTGAATGGTGCGATTTGACTATGTCGCTTTTATCTTGTGACGTTAGATGTAGCAGTGCTGTCTAGGTTTACAAAATCGCCGTTTTTTTTTTTTTTTTTTTTTCATTTTTCTTATCATTTTTCTATATTTTGATAAATCGATTAAAATAACCTGTCAAATGCGCCATTGCAGCATTCAAGCAGTTAGGCGCAAAGCAGACTATGGACAGTTTTGCCATGACGATAGAACGTATGGAAATCCCAGCAGTCTATTTGTCCTTCGTGTGCGTTATTGCATAGATTTCACTACGGACAAATTGCCCATCGTCTGCTTATCGCCTAAGGTTACTTAATACAGCATTTACAAATCACATAGTCAACAATGAATTAAGTACCAAACGTTTTCACCCAGTTTAGTGCAATAATTCATGTGACAGCAGTTCACGCGCTTAACAATTTGTCACACTATCGTTGCGATCATTCTCGTTCGAGAAACTGTACCCTAATTGCGTAATACACAATCAATCGGAATCTGAATCGTTTTGAAACAGATTTCCAATCCATTGCTTCATAAGTTCGATAAAAAATCTACTCAACAATGTAAATAAAGCAATGAATGTTGTTGAACTGTCAAAATCAAACAGATTAGTCGTAAACGTTTACGAAAACGTGTTACGCAATTAGGCTGCTGGCCTAAGTACCAATTTCACCAATGAAACTGAACGCGATCAGCACATCTAAAACGAGACCGAGAGCTGTCAGTGTCAATATTCCACATAAAATAATGACACTGATAGCTCTTAAACCTGTTGATCGCGTTCAGTGTGATTGGTGAAATACACCCCAAGCATAACTTGACTATTAACTTGGATTAATATAAATTAAAATAAATATTACCATTTAATCACAAAATGAAATTATCCATGTTTTTATTGCGTCTAAAAAGATGAGAAATTACAACACAAAATTGCAATCTCCAAACAGTCTGTCAACTATGGTTTAAGTGATGTCCTTTGATCGGTTTAATGCGACAAGAATTGTAATACTCATTATTAATATAGATAGATAGATTCATTTATTTGCCTGAAATATGGTATCTTACAGATTTTATAACACATACACAATAGTTCTTCATATTCCGCCTACTAAATTCGGCATGCAAATTTTGTGACAATCGTAATAATTCTAATTTAATCAATTTAAACAAAATAATTAGATTCCCATGTCAAAAAAGTACTACATATCAAATTACAAATATCATAAATTAAAAATTGTTTATAAGTCAACTTTCAAATGTCAACAAAGGAAATAAAATTACAAATGTCTTAAATAAAATTATCAAATTTAATTATCATGTCATGCAACTTTTCCGTTTGTCTTATAACTCATAAATTCCTTAATAGTATAAAAACAATTTTCAATCAGCCATGCTCTGAGATGTTTTTGAAATAAGCTGATTCGCAGTTACCTAATAACCTTCGGTATATTATTAAATATCTTTATTGCCATTCGACTAGTGTTTTTATGGCAGAACGCTGTTCTACATCTTGGCATTGCCAATTTTGTTGGATCCCTTGAGATTTTGCCTACCTTATAAACATTGACGCTATCGGTTTTACTGAATAGGTGAGGATGTTTTTTTTTTACAAATACTCCAATTTCCATTATTTAAGTATAAGCATGCTAATGTTAACAATTTATTATTTTTAAAAATAGGTCTGCAAGATTCTAATGGGTCTACACCAAACACAGCTCGTAAACACTTTTTTTGCACAATAAATGCCTTATTGCTATCAGTGGAATTACCCCATATGATTAAGCCGTATCTTAGCACTGATGCGACATATCCATGATAAGCCAATAGAGCGGCATTACGTCCAACAGTTTTTCTGAGATTTCTTAGTGCAAATGCAAAGCTGTTTAGCCGATTACATACATTTTCAATATGTTTTTTCCAATTGCAATTTTTATCAATTACTATGCCTAAAAATTTCGTATAGTCAACTTCTTCAATGTCATTATCACCTCCAATAATTTTCATTGATTCACTTGTAATTTTGTAATTAGAGTTAACATTGAACACTTCATCATAATCAACATCATCCTCTTGACGATATGCCAATGTATTAGGGACTTAAATAATAGTCATTATTATTGTAGCATTTGTTTATAATTTGAGGAACTACGTACAAATTGCATCCTGCTTAAAACTTGAGTGATGAAATATTTCTAATAGGGACAGGTATCCAATAAAGAAAACCACACTTTTATTAATTCTAAATGAGAAAGAGTTTCTTACCAATTACTGTATGGCCTCTGATAACAGTTTCTTGCATCAACAAATTATTTTATGGTTTTTGTAAACAATTTCGTGCATTAACAAATTACATCCCGCTTGACACATGAATCGAGATTAATATTTGAATAGGGTAAGGTAAAAAACTGTCTCGGTCTGTTAGTTTTTACGGCCTTAATAAATAACTAGCTGACCCGGCGAACTTACTACCGCCTCAGAATATTATCTTCATTTTTTTATCGAGAATTTTTATCATCTTTTATTAGTTTTCTGCTATTCGGGGTGGAGTCAAATAGATTTAACAAATCATATCCCTTTTAAATCTTTTCGAACTCAATATTGTTCTTACGGGTACAGTTTGTATCCGAAAATCCAAAATCCATGACTTAGTCGCCGAGCGAGACGATCTTAATAAAATTAAAACTGGCCAATATGTTCAATTAAATAAAATTTACTTAGGCGGCCGCTACACCTACAATAAATTTGTGCAATATTTATATTGCGCAATAAGTTGCCTTTGCACTCAAACATCCATTATTTTCACGCAATAATAACATTGACGGTGCAATAAAAATTAAACTCGCTGAAACTTTTGTACAATCTTCCAAGTTAACCCTAAACGGTCAAAAACATTGCGCTATTCGTGATATTGTGCAATATTGGTTAGGGCCCGCCCAACTTGTGCATTGGGGTTGCAGTTTTAAATGAATTCCGTTTTTAAATAAAAGAAAATGCTAATTTTTAAACGGCGTGCAGCACTGCGACGCCGTAGTAATTTACTTCAGAGTATAACTGAGTAACAACTACTAGTATTTATGAAAGTAAATGGCATCAGCTATTAGTTCTCAATTCTAAATTATTTTAAGGACCTATTATTAGAACGACCTAGTGCAATTCGATTGTTGTCGTCGTTGGATTGACCTTGAGCCACCCTCCTGAGTATCGATCCAATGACTCCCTAAAAGCAGTATCCGATCAAAAGGTGAGACTAAATATGTGATTCGCCAATCCATCCCTATTAATCAACCCTTTGAGATGAAGCAATAGTACGCCCGGTATTCTCCCCATTTTCGTTGTTATTTTATTTTGGCGGTGGTCAGTTTGACCGTGGACGCGCTAGTTGACGGCGGTTAAATATGCAAGTTTAGTCAATTTTTTTTTTTTTTTTTTACTTTTAATGTGTTTCGATTGTCGAGTTTCCTTCAACCATATAAATGTTTGTGTTTTTTCGTGTCCCACTGGTGCATGTGCGCGTCTGTAGTGAATGGTTTCCTCTAACTGTTTTGGTATTAGCATTTAATACCATCCCTGACGCTGCCCTGCCCTAGACATGAACAGAGTTCTTAATTGATTTCGATTTCTGTTCACTACTCCTCAGCCGGCAGATGAATGAGAAAATGTACTCCAAGGATTTTATGAGCTGCAAAGACAAATCTTATAGCATTTACTTTACTAAGTACTTTTTTATCACAAGAGAACGAAATGAATTACTACAGTATTCAATTAAAGGTGTGCTTACTCGGGCAAGTTCTGAGCAATATTGGTAAAAAATGACGTTACTCATCTATGAATGACAATGTGGTGGGTGCTTATTTGCGAAAACAGCGAATCCAAAACCCAGGTTTTTTATTGATTCGAATCCAATTGGCCGCGCTCGTTGTTAATATAAATCTAATGTAATAGTATCCAATAAGACAGACAATGAATATACCTAATGTTTAGTTTGTAATAGAGGTAACATTTATAATCAGTGAATGTTATATCATTGCGATATTATTGGTGTTTCGGCCTGAACATTAGAACTTAGGCATACAACTCGACAGTTATTACAATGATGTTTTTTTTTTTGTTTTAAGCCTGGCCGCCAGGCCTACCTGCCCCAATTAAAGAAGAGCCTCTGGAACTGTCGGCGGACCAGGATCGCCTGGTAAGTCTAGACAGCGAGAACTACTCAAACGCAGACCCAGGCCGAGATCACGAAGCTTTTTGGCACGATCCCGAGAGCCAGGCGAGCCTGGCAAGCCCAGGCAGCGAGGAGGACTCACTCCCAGACCCCATCATTCAGGGTGAAGTTTTTTGGAACGAACCCGTGAGCCAGGCGAGCCTGGCAAGCCCATGCAGCGTGGCAGGCCCAAACCAGGACAAAGAATCTAAGAGGAAACCTTATTTTGTAATTACTCCTAAGGGGGAGATAATTGAAGAAACTCTAGATATTCCACCCACACACGATAAGAATAACATTCAGATAAAAGCGAATATCTTGATCGCTCCGAAGAAGGAAATAATTCAAGAAAAAGAGTTTAGCCAGGAGTGCCTGGCTAGTGAAGAGAAACTAATTGAAGATAAGGAGGTAAGCCAGGAGTACCTGGCTAGTCCGGATTGCGCAGAAAATTATAACCTTAAAGAAGATAAAAAAAGCTTGAAAGAAAAAGCAACCATGCCACTTCCAGATAAAAAGGAGAAGAGCAAGCAAACATACTTGAACCAAGGATCGGTCATCGCAGGTGATGAGTCCCTTGAAAATAAATAAATATTTTAGTGTTAGAAATAAGATATAGAATAGGCAGTGGCTCCATGTAAAATGCTGCTTAGTTACACTGGAAGTTCACCCCAACATAGTTCAGAAAAACGCCTAGTCTTGTTAGATTACAAGTTAGATACATTTCATTGTGAGTTCTTTAGTTGGAACAAGCACTTCTTATAATTGCATAATGTTAGTCAGTCTGTGTTGCTGTCTATCTGTCACACCCTAATTTGTATATTTTGCGGGTGTTCTATATCACAATAACCGTTATCCGTAAGTCAACACTCGCTCGTTCTTGTAACTTTACTGTTGCAATTAATAGGGATGATGACTAATAGTATAAAATAAGGCATAGTAAAAATGAGATAATCGAAAAAATCTGTTACATCGTTATAAATATGAACAAGATCCACACTTTAAAAGTTTTTGGACGGGCTTACTCCCGTCCTTGTCGAGCGGTACGGACAATGTACGGCGCTAGTATGAAGTTACATAGTCGTGACGTCACTTCTACCATAATGTCTAACACTTATTTTATAAAGTTTATAACTTGGCAATTTTTAAAGCTTTTACAGTTATTGTAATATTGTTTGCACTATTTGGAAACAAACAGTTTTTTGAAGAAAAAAAAATGTCATCATCCCTATTGGTTTTCCATAAAATAAAAACAACCAACCATAGGTTGATGAACGCAAAATATCAAGATCATTCGAAAACTATGGGGAAGACCTTTGCCCAGCAGCAAGTGGGCACAGGTAATTAAATAATATTGAAGGTGTCATTTGAAATGAGATTTGACAACTGATGTCGTTGAAAATAGCATTCAGAATCATGAGGTTAGTCATTTTCATCACTTGCGAAGTGGGTTGTTAAAGTATTTATTCAAATTCTGAAGTCAATGCCGCAACTGATGAAGAAGGATTGCCCGCGGGGATGGTCGAGTACTACGTAGACCAAGACGGCAAGTACTACTACCAGTCGGCGGTCGAAGGAGAGGACGTGGACATGGATAATTCCGATGACAACCTAGAAACTGAGGAGGTAAGAGCCCTCTGGTGTAAAAGACCATCCACATATTAACACACACACTCACATGTTCTCACACGTTCTCTCTCACACAAACACACACACACACACACACACATACATACATCTTTGTTCTGTCCTAATTAATTGTAAATTTCACCAAACTTTTATACCTACAATAAGTCTTAGCCTGAGAATAGGTACTGAGCTTTGGAATGGGCAACTAGCTTCATATTTCTGACTGACCGACCCCTTGACAATTCAAAAGTAATTGGTTTATTTGAAATAAATGCTTTGAGTTTGAATACATTTTGATTTTATATTAGTTTTTCCTTACTAGAACTGTCAGAGGTCAATTTAATTCCACGGATTTTTTATCCGTGGAATTAAATTGACTTTGGAAATCAGACCTTTTCAGGGTTTTCACAACTCATGCATATTAAAAGAAAATAGATCAATTTAAATTGCATTAATCAATTAGGCTGAAAAATACAAGGATCACTAAATTAACATTTGAATTAAAAGCTAGCATGGGTTATAATTTCATAGATTCATTTGATTAGGTACATACTTTCATAGATAAGGTTACCTGGAATAGATCGCAGAATGCAATTTGCCGATTTGATGTAATTTGTTTGTTATCTGTTGAAAGTAAAATAAAAGTATGTAAAGAAACAAAATTGTGCAGTGATGAAGCTTCTTTATTTGGTATTTAACATACCAGGTATGTATCTCTTAAGAACTAGCTGTTGGCATACTACAAACTCTTTAAAAAAAACTGACCATTGCTAATAACTCGGAAGTTTGCACATTAGATAGTTTCGCATTTGAGCGCTGTCTCACATATGGTACTCGTATAAACAAACCATCACTACTTCAGGTGCAAGCATTAATTGAGATTCAATTGTAGGCGGTCGCTGAAGGTACTGACGACCCGACACTGACCGATCAGGAGGAAACTTACCAGACGGTGACGTTGGTGCCTTCCGAAACCAACGGAGAGGTTAGCTACGTGCTGGTGGTACAGGACGAGGCCAAGGGGGTCGTCAACATTGATCTCAAGGTGGACCAGGTACGGGAACAGGTTAAGGTGCTTATATTTTTCTGTTTTAACTACCGTTCCATACTAATAGTGTATTTATCAATTTGTTAACATTTTTGACCCGTAGCACAGTAGGTGTTCGTAGCACTTAGTACTATGTTATTCCTTAACGGAGGGTTATACAAATTTACCTGTTTTAGAATCAAATTTAAATGGGCAAATTAGTGTATTTAGGTGCTGAAAAATTTTAAATGTTATTGATCATACATCCTTGCTGTAGGGAAATTTTCGGTTCAAAATAGAGATTTTAATTAACTTATTTGAAAAAAACTTCAAACTAACAGCATAAAATGTTATGAAAATTGCATGACCATGAGGTTATCGTATTTTATAGGGAGTGTAACGGTTGGAGATTTGAATTAAATAGTATTTTTATATACACGAAAATAGAATATCGATCGGTTCGCGCTCTGAGTCCTGCGGGACGTCATTGATGGTGGACCTGTGTATTTTTTTTTAAATCGTTCCCCATTCCGTTGTCCTAAAATTCAATTAGAAGAATAACACGTTAGATATGAAAAAGCGACAGCTCAGACAAAATATTTCTTAATTAATTATTGTAACAAAAGATTCAAACCTAAGGAAAACGAATTCAATTGATCAACTGCCAATGGAATGTTCTGGTGGCATGGATTTTCCACAAAATGTCCCCGGTGCATCGTAACTAAATACGTCTTTCTGCCTTTGGGGGGGAGGCGGTGGTAGCGTTTCAAAGGCCTGTGAATTTAAAATCTATTCTATTAAATCAATTAAGAATAGCAGACGTTTATTTGATCAGTTAAAATTAGTTTAGATCTTGTGGATGCCTATCCAATGGTTATAAATAGCTATGCGGAGTCCATGTTTTATTTTGAAAACGGATAAAAATAATGTTTCTCTTCTTGGTAAGTGAGACCGTAATAAATGATGACGTTTATTTAGTCCGAAGCTGAGGAGAAAGTCAACGATGACGTGTACACCTTTGAGGACGAGGAGGCCGGCGAGGAGGAGGAGGAAGAGGAAGAGGAGGTTCCGGACGGCAGGCCTAAGACCACGCAGAAGCGTAGCCTCGCGCACATGCGGCCAAATTACAACTGCAACTTCTGCGACTACACCAGTCATCGCAGGTAACTATCAGCACTACCCGACTCCTCTATGCTCACTGATTAAATTACTGAAGGGTGCCAACTTATCATCGTTCGCTTGCCTTATCCCTGATGATACGCAGATTTATCAATTCAGTACTACCAGAATGTAATAAGTATTTCGTAATTGTTAATAGATAATACACAACAATCCTAATTTTGTGGAGTCGGCGCAGCATCCATTTCTTCACCTTTTCTTAGCCATATCAAACCCAAAAACACGTAATTCAAAAAAATTTTTTCAATTAAGCCAATTTCCAGGCACTTTTAAATTGTCAAGGGCTTATTCAGTCAGAAAAATTAAACTAGTTGCCCATTCCAAAGCGTAGTAGGTTCCTATGGATACGAACGGCCAAGAAACTCCATGGACACTTGCAAACCAAATATTGTTGTTTGTGAGAACGATGTAGAAATACTTGCCCTTTAAAAGTGCCCTTTTTTAATTAGGTTAACTCATAAAAATGCTCTTTTTAACTGCTACACTCATTAAAAATTAAAACAAGTCCCAACTGACGGCGCCCGTTCACGAATATGACGTGAGGGTTGGAAAAAATCATGATTTTTTCCAACCCTGGTCAGCCATTTTGGTCAGCTATTTTGGTCAGCGTTTTCCACTTTCTAGTTTTTTTATTCAAATATTAATAATCATATTGACTTCTCAGATTTAAACGACCCTAGTTTGCAACATAATTATCATTTCTAAATCTGTTTTTTTATGTTGATTTCTTTGAAAGAAAGTGAAATTAAACATTTTTGATTAAATCATTGATTTTTATTGAAAAAATCTTTTGATTTAAATCATGATTTAAATCAAAATGATTTATTCATGCCAACCCTGGTTCTGACATCTCCGCTTTGTGCCTTGAGTTTCTTGGCAAAGTTTTATATATATATATATATTAATACTAACCGCCTATATTTATGTATTGTGTACATTATGGATTGCAATAAAGATTAATTGAATATGCTAGTCGACCGACTTCTTCCTGTTTCTTTCAGTTAATCTGCTCGCACTGACCAGTGAGAGCAGATTAACTGAAAGAGCAGCTCATCTAAGCTCTTATCCACCCTGACAAGTCATCGAATCGTATGCGGTCTCTGTGGTCGAAATTGGCTAGAAGGCATCATCATAAATAGTTTCTGATTAAATTAGTGCTTAGTACCAACATGTTGTATTGAATTTTATTTATCTATTAAACTGCATCGTTTCGGCAATTCCTAGTTAATTGCTACTTTATTCTGGCTTAGGAAGTGTTTGCGAACTGTTTTGTTGTGAACAAATTAGTTTAGGATAGAGATATAAGGACTTCACCTATTTCATATCCCAGGAGTCACATATAGTTCAGGTTGATTATTTAACTAATGTGTCTACTTTGGGGTCAGGGAAGAAGAAGTGTTAACACCATAATTTTGAACAAGAGATGTACAGTATTGTTCCACCAACACAATTCAAACCTAGAAACAAAAGTTTCCAGCAAAGAAATAAACATGTTGCGCAAATTTTGTCTTTCACAGATGCAAGACGAGTTTAAAGTCAAAGCATTTATTTCAAATAGGCACATAAAAAGGCACTTTTGAAAGTCAACATTTACATTAAAAATAGAAAAGCCCCATTGACACGATGCAAGTTGCTTGCCTCTGGCCCACCAACAACCAGTGTTTCTCATTCTATGTAAGTGAATAAATTGGTTTTGGGAAATAAACCATATACGCATTGTTGTACGTTCAGGTACCTTCTGCTGCGCCACATGAGGTCGCACTCAGAGGACCGTCCGCACAAGTGTACCGTGTGCGAGCGCGGCTTCAAGACCATGGCGTCGCTGCAGAACCACGTCAACATGCATAACGGCATCAAACCGCACGTCTGCAAGTACTGCAACAGCCCCTTCACCACCTCCGGTGAGTCATCTATGAGAATAATAAAACCATCCTATTATTGCCACTGCAAGTCACAGGCCTCTTCTCATACAGATTAGGCACGAGCATTGATCACCACGCTGGCTCAAGACGGGTTGACGATTTCAGACTTATATTAACTACTGTGACCCAGCGAACTTCGCACGGCTTCAGAATATTATCTTCATTATTATTGTATTTTCGTGAATTGTTCCTATGTTTTAATAGTTATTCTGCCATTCGGGGCGGAGATAAACACATAAAATCGTTCCAGCTGTTCTCGAGTATGGTAACTAAACCCCCGACTTCTTAAGAAAGAAAGATGAGTCCTGCAGGGTAATTACGTAAATCAAATAAAATAGCAAACGATCGCAAAGCCTACCTTTTAGATTTTTCAGCCACGTTCATGGTGTGGTGATGGTTTCCTCACGATGTGTTTCCTCATTCCAAAAGTATCTGATGAAAACGTATCTGTGGATGCCAATTTGTAGTGCCACTTACAAATTGAGTGGTTTGATTATTTAATTACCTACTTAAACCAGAAATTCTAATTTAACCAACCTCTAGCCTTAACTCGGATGTAATGAAATGGGCCCTCAGCCTAATTCGAATGGCAGATGTTTAATGTCGCTGTTTGTTGTCAGGCGAGCTGGTCCGCCACGTGCGCTACAAGCACACGCACGAGAAGCCGCACAAGTGCACGGAGTGCGACTACGCGTCGGTCGAGCTGTCCAAGCTTCGCCGGCACATCCGCTGCCACACCGGCGAGAGACCCTATCAGGTAAACTTCTTATTGTTTACATAACGCTCCCCGCGTTATGTAAACAGGACACAAGGGTGGCAGAGCTGCACCTATAGTACACCAACCTATAGTTCGCCAGCCATGTAATAAGGGGCGTGCTTATTGCCATCAACCAGCCACAAATTTAGACACCGGCTGCTACTGAGAAATTCCAGATAAAAAAAAAACAATACCGCTTCGCCCGTCTACATGCCCAGCAGTAAAACGAGCAACCACAAGACCAACGACGAAGAATAAAAGAGGATGTAGTGACAAAAATTTAAAAGAGTATTCTTAGGTAATGGTCATGTTAGGAGGACGAATGAAAGGCGACCAACAAAAAATATTTACAAGGCAGATGTGAGTGAAAATGCCCTAGAAGGGACATGTAGTGACCTTATTGGTGATGATCTGCAGAAAGGTCAGGTGCGTAGTACTCGCAGCCGGCGTGCGTGTATGACCAGATGTATGAACGTAAGCAAAGCAAAAGGAGTATCTAAGGACCGTAGCAGGATGCGTTCTGTAGTTTCTGCCTACCCCCATGGGAAAATGGCGTGAGTTTATGTATGTATTTGTGAACGACTTGGTTCCTCAAGGCTTATTTACATGAAGTAATTAATTAAATAAGTTGAAATAAGTAAAACTTATAAGTCACAATTCCTGTTTCTCATATAGTTTCAGATTGAAACTGATTCCACTAAGTTGCTCGTAAAATGACAAGGCATAGATTATATATTCTACATAATTGACATGAAAAGATTCATTCAGGAGACGAAATAAATATATTCGAAACTTTATAAAATCAATTGGCAACTAGCTCAACATTCTGGTCAGCAGACCGACTCAAACAATACAGATCCACCTGAAAACAGTTTAGTTCCACAAATGATGGGACAGCTCATATCGTGTCCTGCGTGCCCTGATGCCTGCACGTTACAGGAATTGGTGGACACTACTGATGGCGCCAAACTCGTAGCTATATATATATACATCCACACCTGTGCGATGCAATATATAATATAAAGGAGATTGGAGATTTTACAACGCAAATATCTTCTTACAATCTTCAGCAGCTCCAACAGTATTTCAAATGTTAATTAGTTGTTGTGCGGAGCAGGACCAGCATTGAGCCAGGCATTTTTATCAGCAATGTAATCCCCAAACTTATAATATGCCTGCCTGCATAGTGTGCGTTTTATAAAAGATTTGAATTTCTTGTCATTCAGTTGAAGTATGTGGGGAGGTATTTTATTGTAACATTTTAAACAGTACCCCATGAAAGATGAGTCGCCTTTAGCCAGCCTGAAACCTGGTTTAACAAATAAGTCCCGATTTCTAGTACTATAATTATGTCATTCACCCCTTTTACTGTAAAGATGTAATTTTTTCCTACGTACATGATGTTTTCTTAGATGTACTGACAAGGTGCCGTCATGATGTTAATATCCTTATATAGTTGCCTTAGAGAATCGCGCCTAGGGAGATTATATATAGCTCTGATGGCTCTTTTCTGCATAATAAAAATAGACTCGATGTCTGCAGCCCGTCCCCAAAGTAAAATACCGTAAGACATGATACTATGAAAGTTACTAAAATAGACTCGCGGTATCTACGACTGATTTAACTGACAGCGTAAGCTGCTGAACTTAGCCGTCCTGCAAGAGATGTAAAATGAGGACCCCATTGTAGACTCGAGTCGAGCGTGATCCCCAGGAAAACAGTTTTGTCGACGAAATTCTAGTTTCTTTTGATTCAATACTATCTCACAATCACTACCCTCGACACTTTGATTATTTATTTAGATTAACATCAACATGCTTACAAGATTTTTTTGTAAGGGTATGTGACTGTATTTTTTAAACAAGTTTACTCCAAATCAATTTTTTTTATTATAAAAATGGCGGTGTTTAAAGTCAAAGCTAGACAGAGACAGTAGTGCTAGCATCTGACTGACGTCACAACATTGAAGCGCCATTCATTACCTGCAATGGTCGTTTTGCGTGACAAGGATTAAAGAATAACTTCAGAAGCAATTTTTTTCACAAAATATATTTTGTGTGTCACTAGCTCTTCTTTTAATACGTATGAATCAATGTATATTTTTGTAAACATGAACACACAACATCACGCTATTGTTTCCGGAAGGGTTGGGCAATGTTGATGTACGATGTACACTCACATTTTGTCAGTAAACCAAGAGTTGCTTAACCGTAATAAATGTGTTAAGTTAGATGTCTGACACTTGTCGTAACCTCCCCAGTGCCAGCACTGCACGTACGCGTCCCCGGACACGTTCAAGCTGAAGCGCCACTTGCGCACGCATACTGGCGAGAAGCCCTACAAGTGTGAACACTGCAACATGTGTTTTACTCAGTCGAACTCGCTCAAGGCCCACCGGCTCATCCACAACGGTTAGTACATACATGAACATATAGCGCTATAACCCGTTCACAGTTATATTACCTCTGATTTGCATCACTGTCAAAATCACGGTGATCTTTATTCTCGTAACAATAAGGTTGCTGTTGGGTTTCTAGTCTAGAGGTCAAATAAATGTCAAAGGGCTGTACAACAGTGTACAATGTTCTTTTGTCAACTGTGTAAAGTTGAAACTAACGACACCATCCTGTGGTGTCAATCCACCATTATAGTATTACAAATGTTTACCAACGCCATCCTGTCAAAAACCAAGAGATCTTGGAGCACTCTAGCTTTATCATCAGCTTATAATGTTCACACTGCCTGGACAGGCCAGAGAGAATCTCTGTGAAGGAAGGAGCATGCCGTTATCCACCAGAGAGGCCCAGTGTGGGTTGGTGAAAATCCATGAGAAGGCTATCCTATTACTACTATGTTTAATTGACCTAACCTAACCTACTTAGGTTTGAATAAACCTAGAGGAGGCAGGTCGCTACCTAACATTCCAATTCCGTACTATGATTACTTGCACCAGTAATAAAGAAAAGTTAGTTTTTTAGTGGCACCTTTAAACCATTTTATGGGGAATATTACTACTGTGGCTGACTTGAATAACTTTTTAAATAAATTATAATATTATGAGTAGTATCCGAGAAGCCGGTGTACTCGTGCGAGCTCTGCCCGGCCAAGTGTGGCCGTAAAACGGACCTGCGCATCCACGTGCAGAAGCTGCACACTTCTGACAAGCCGCTGAAGTGCCGCCGCTGTGGCAAGTCCTTCCCCGACCGCTACTCCTGCAAGGTGCACAACAAGGTACGTGACTTGTGTCTTTATCTCATCCATACTAATATTATAAATTCGAAAGTAACTATGTCTGTATGTTACCTTTCACGCCTAAACCAGTGGACGGATTTCGATAAAATTTACTCAAAGATATAGATGGCGTCCCAGGGAAGGACATACTTTTTGTCCAGGAAGCATGTTCCTGTGGGATAATTATGGACAAGCACGTGGGCGAAGCCGCGGGAAGATGCTAGTCTCCTATAAGTGAAGGACACCTACTTAATACTTGATATTGCCCTCTATTTATGTGTTGTGTATATCTTTTGTTGGAGATCTTGAAAAGTCTGGTTAGTTACACCATCTATAACTCAAAAACGGATTGACGGATTTTTATAATCTTTGATTTGTTGCATTTGTCCCCGAACACCAGAATAACGAATTTAAAAATAAACGAAAAAGTCAATGATAATAATATTCTGAGGCGGTACGAAGTTCGCCGGATCAGCTTATATAAATAAAAATAAACATGACATGGCAGACACCGGGCGACCTTACACCGTGACTAGCTGGACAACGCAAACGGATGATGCAGGCTGACAGTAACCACTCACCAAGACCTTAATAAATTCCATTGTAGGGGGAAATGACATCCATCGCTTATTAAAAGGCGAAGAAATTTAATTCTGCCATCGTCATTATGCCGATAAGAACATAAAAAAAATTGTTTGTACCTGCAGTTTTGCACGATTGATATAGATGAAGGAAAAAGGTATCTATTGTGTTAATCGAGGCTAAAAACTATCTGTGACGTGACTCAAATTTTATCCAAATCCGTTCAGCCGTTTTGCGTGATTGATTAGACCAATACAAATACTCTCATATTTGTAATATAAGGACTTCACTGTAACGATTCTCTATCATTAGCTGTAAGTTTTCCAGTTCCAAAAAGTATCATAAATATATGTTTATATGTAGACCCACGAGGGAGAGAAGTGCTACAAGTGCGACCTGTGCCCATACGCGTCGACCACGCAGCGCCATCTCAAGACGCACATGCTCAAGCACACCGATGAGAAGCCGTTCGTCTGCGACCTGTGCGATCAGTCCTTTAGGTTGGTACCAGACACATCCGTCTGCAACTAAAAACATCAAAACAAGATCACTTATCAAGCAGTCAATGCATTTGTTGGCAGTTAACGTTTTGTTCAATCTCAGGTCTGATGCTTCCAACTGCATCAGACTGTGGTGTCGCGCAGTCGGGTAAGGGTGATTCAATGGGCGGTGAGACAACCCAGACAATTTTCACAAACGGCAAAATTATATTTAACCATTACAACTGTCTGTGGGATTCTACGAAGAAAATCTGATTAAACAGCAGGTCGGAACAGAAATCCTACAACTGCTTAAAAAAATCCAAATGATGCTCTTTGGTCAAGGTGGGGGAGAAACAACCACTCTATGAAAAAATCTTAATATTTTAATTTATTCATTAATGAAAGACAACGGCAAAAAATATTATATAAGTTTGCGCGTTGTAATGTTTTAATACTAAGAGAAGTCAGACAGATAAAATCATAAAATACCTACTACTAACTGCAAACCTATTTCTATAACCTCATAACTCGGATATGCGGATGCATATTCATCTAAAGTTAAGATGTTGTCTAATATGAAATGAGCTTTTGTATCGAAAAAATCACACGGTTCCGGGATCGACAAATTAGGTTTCTGATTATCGAATCTGATGTAATATTTACTTACTTTCAAATGGTTGGCTTAATATAAGGCATGCACTTTTGTATCGATCGTAAAAAGTCCCACGATTCCGAAATCGACAAATTTTGTGTATTTTTGGAAGTCGCTTCCATACTATACACCCGAGTTGTTATGCATTCTCGGTGATACTGACATGCCGTTTTTTTTACTTAAAATATATTTTAAGAAGACGCTTCCATACTTTTTTAGCTAAAAAAAAAACTAGGTAAATATGCATCCGAATATCCGATCTCTGCTCATAACATAACCTGAAGCCAAAAGTGTAATAGCAACCCTATGGATAACACCAGTCTTTTGTTGTCTCACTGCAAGGCACTGTGCCTCTTCTCATACAGAGAAAGCACGAGCATCGATCACCATGCTTGCTCAAGATGGTTGACAATTCCTGGTTTTGTTAAGTCCATCTTTTCTCACGATAGTTTTCCTTCACCCATGTCAGTAATGTCCGAGATAACCTCAGAAAGCGATTATAAAGTACTATTATAACCTACCTCATTACAAAATATTATCATCATATTTCAGGCAGAAGCAGCTGCTCCGTCGCCACCAGAACCTGTACCACAACCCCAACTACGTGCCGAAGCCACCGAAGGAGAAGACGCACTCTTGCCACGAGTGCCACCGTATGTTCGCCCACAAGGGCAACCTCATCCGCCACTTGGCCGTGCACGACCCTGAGTCTGGACACCACGAGCGCGCGCTCGCCCTCAAGATTGGACGCCAGAGGAAGGTGCGATTCGTCGAGGGAGAGCCTATGCCTGTGAGTACCATATTATTACTCTTAAAACTTCTTCGTGAATTGAATTTGGTTGGCCTTAAACTACGCCAGTTTCACGGCATCGGTGGCAGCGCGAGGCCACTATGGCTCCCTTTTCTGGTGCAAGGGATAAAAGGTACAGAGCATAGTTTGTGACACAGTTCCCACTTTGTCAGTGTGTTATTTTAGTATATTCAAAGAATTCTTTCTGAGCACCAGCAAAGCTGCAACCACATTAATGTGCGGCGTGCTGTGTCGTATGGGAATAGAGAACAGTTTAGAGGCGTAGATTTGATACCCAACTCTTAAAAGTGAAAATGCGCTATAACAATGTTAACCCGGTGTTGGCTGGGATAGGGATGATGACAAAATAATTTTTAAGTCGAAAAAATAGTTGTTTCCAAATAGTGCAAGCAATATTTTAAAAAGTGTAAAACCTTAAAAAAATTGTTAAGTTATAAATTTAGATAAGGACAGCACTATCGTAGAAGTGACGTCATGACTATGTAACTTCATACTAGCGCCATACATAGTCCGTACCGCACGACAAGGACGGCAATAATCCCCTCCAAAAACTTTAATGCATGTAGCTTCTTCATATTTACATCGTTAAACAGATTTTTCGATTATCTCAATTTAACTATACCTTCTTTGAAAGTACATTATATTTTCGAACACTTTTAATAGTAGCCATCATTCCTATTGTCTTGATCTGAATCGGTAATCTGAAAACTGGTGAACAACTATAATTTTCAAGAGCCTATACATTCTTTATACAAATTGTGACTCTGGCATGCAGCCTACCATTTAACTTTAACAACAAGAATACACCTGGTTTCTAATTCCGTAATTCTTTTTTTTTTTCCTAAACTCGAATAACGTAGCGAATTAAAAACTATGGTGCAGTCAAACACTTAACTTGTCCTAAATAGCATAATTATAGTAACACTAATGTAATAAATAGGTGAACAGAACATTTTTCCTTATGCTCGCGATATTGCAGTTGCCGTATTGTAATATGATGTCATGTGTGCCTTTTGATTTCTCTATTGCCCAACCACTGCATTGCTTTTTTCTGTCTGTGCCTGCCGTAGCCAGTTTGTTCTTTTATTTTTAGAGACAAAATCAGCTTGTCGAAATATGTACTGAACTAAATCCATTTTTTTTAATTTCAATCTTAGAGTTAAGATTATTCTATTATTTTTTTACCGAGGCTGCGTTATTGTGACCAAGTTTGTTTTCGCTTTTGCTAAGTATGAAATTTCGTTTAATGTTAGTAATCCGAAGGGGTTTTGCAGCATTTTGGGAGGTGCCTTTGTTCAGCACTGACACCCTGACTTCAGACTTTATGATTACGGTCGAGCAAGGTCCTCGCCTTGTTAATTTAGAACAAAATGTACTTCAAGCTGAGCAACCATGTTTTTAATTTGCTTAGCGTTTAACTTATTCTCTTGCATATCATTTAAGAGCTAGCTACTCCAGTAGCATTGCGATATTTATTTATCATGATACATATTTAGCATTCCATATAATTGTTACGTTTATTTATGAAGTATTAAAGAAATTTAAATGAGATTACTGTTCATGGATCTTTAATGTAATAAAAACCTTTAGGGCTTCACCGCTGTTGCGTAAAAAGTCGAAGAGAATTACACAAATCATTTATTTCAATTTAACCTTTTGATAGTTGCAAAGAAAATTGCGTTTCCGATTTGCGAATGTATATTATTAGATTTAATGGTTTTGCAACTATTTTATTTTGCACGCTCTCGCATTGCTTATGATTATATTGCTACTTGTCATGTTCCATTCGCTGGGCAAGCCAATTAATTGTTATTGGTTTAAATCTGAGAGGCGGCCTGCAGTGACACTAATTGGGTATTGTTCAAAATCGCATGATTTTTGCCAATAACAACATTGGCGGGCGCTTTTGGAAGTATTTTCCATTTATAAAGAGGCAGCTGGATAAAGCGAGTAGTTTTATTGTTAATAAGTACCAAAGTGTGCCACATGCGACTTACTAATGTATGAAGGTGGTTTCTATCGGGGAACGAAAATGACAAAGCTCTGATATCCTAATATTTACAAGAAACGGTCGCCGTAGCCGAAAGCGGTTTGGAAGGATTATTATTATTATTATTATTATTATTTACAAAAAATCTGATTATGATTTAACCTAATTATTATTATACTCTCAGGGAAGTTTGCTTAGGAAATTGACCACAGAGCACGGTGACGCCGCGCGCCGCGGGTGATTTCGGGCTCTATGCAATCGACTATCAACTTATCTTGTCTTTAAATTCTCTGTCTTGTTTTTCTTTGACAGTCGTATGAAATGTCAGTAGCACTGCAAATTAACGTGCTTTGTCAATCTGCAAAACTTTTCTTCTGCTTTTTAACCCCGACGGAGTAAAAGGGGTGTTATAAGTTTATCGTGTGTATTTGTGTGTCTGTCGGCGGCATCGTAGCTCCCAAACAGCTGATCATCGAGAGAGTTAATAGTTTAAAAAAATAAGAAAGAAGAAAATCTGTATCAGCCCCTTTTAGAGGTTTTTGTTTATGTGGGGGGGTTATTTAAATTTGTAAATTGTACGTTTTTATTCCCACAAAACACTGACACACGATGCATTCAACATACGTGTTCAATAATTCACAAACTTATTATACTATTGTTATTATAATTTATTATATAATGTTAAGATTATCACTAATTATAAGCACTCTCTACTATTGTATTTCTGTTCCTTAGCGAAATTTTAAACAATATTCTCAAGATAAGGAGACCAGAAGACCCATAGCACAGCACAAGTTTTACTTATAAGTATGGTATGGGCACCTGTCTCCCCTGTTCAAATCATAATAATATTAACTATGATTACTTGTAGACGGAAAAAAATAAAATTAGTTTTTCCCATGTTATTTTTACCATCCAAGATAAACTGTCCGTGCATCAAACAAATAATTTAATTCCATAGAACCTTCGCGTCCTGGACTCTGCCGACGCCGAGAACATGATTAAGTTGGGACTCACCAAGAACGACCTGAAGCGCGGCGAGCTGGTGACTGTGGGCGACGGCGACGGCCAACAGTACGTGGTGCTGGAGGTCATTCAATTGGAGGACGGCACTGAGCAGCAAGTTGCCGTGGTGGCACCAGAGTACAACATGGACGAAGATGAGCCGGGTGAGATATATTCAAATACAGGGTTTAACGAAGTCAAGACACGGATGGACTATCCAGTGTGTCTATTTAGTAAGAATGTCTTTGAAAAAAACTTAGGTGAAGTGGGTGTTCATTCCAATTGATTCTTGGGATTGCCGCGAAACTATAAGAAATACCAAAATTTACTCGTAAAGTAGTTTCGGGCTTGACCGCCTAGTTGGTTTGATGGATTTTAGGTTTTTTTATCTGGAATTTCTCAGTAGTAGTAGAGTTGGATTGGTATTGTGAAAAAGAAGTGATCTTTTAAAATATTGTAACCACGTCTTTATTGGTTGATAGATTTTTTTAACAGGGTAGCGTGATTTCTATAAATTTCAATTCTTTAATAGTTGTAATGAATAATGTAATTTTGTAGTTGCTGTGGGAAACAATTAATAATTGTTCTATTCTATTGATTTGGATTATGTGTTTTAAAAATGTGACGTGTTATGGAATGTATTGTAATGAATTTATTTTGTTTTGGGTGCATGTTTGAAACTATTAATTTCAACATAATTTCTGTATAATAACATAACATAACATCACGCCTGTAATCCCAGAAGGGTTAGGCAGTAGTGTACCTATTGTACACTCACATTTTGCCAGTTATGCTGAAGTCCTATGTAAATAGAGGGCGAGCCTATTGCCATCAACCGGGCACAAATTCAGACTCTCTAGAAAAACTCAATAATACTTTGCTCGACCTGGGAATCGAATTCAGGACCTCATGCTTTCTGTATAATATTTTTACAATAAATTGATTTGAGTTATAAAGATGACTTGATGCTACAGCTGGAATTAGTTTCGCACCACGGTACTAAGGGTCAATGTTCTTTTTTTAACGGGTCGGTAAAAAAAAACATTATTCATTTAGCTAATAAATACTGAGATGTAGTCGTTACGTCCTCGTCGGTGGCGCGGTGTGCACGCGGTGGGGACGCGACATGTGCGCCGCGGCTGGCGAGGTGGCGCTCCCGCCGGGGGTGTAGACCCCCGTCTGCAGACGCTTCCAGGTCGAGCCGGTCACGCTCCAGACTAAAGGGCCGTTATGTGTGTGTGAGCGGCATTGTGTTGTGTTACACTGCTCATGTCAGCGATTGAGTTGCGAGCCCGCGCCGCACATTCAACGCGTGAGTTTATGCGCTTGTGGAGTTGTTTGTGTGTAGGGTTCGGCGTACGTCATGCCTATATTAACTTAGCACACGACGCACTCCGGGTGCATGTGACGTGTGTGGAGTATTATTGGGTGAGTAAGTCGCGTCTGAAGGGCGTCTTACTCAGGCGTTAATTGAACTTATGGGATAAATGCAATGCAACTATGATGTGTATTATTTGACCCTATGAAAAACCGTTAGTTAACAGTATAAAGTATACTAGATGTCTTTTTAATAAGAGCGCGCAAGACGCAAGCGAGTGAACATACGCGAGCACATACATTTAAATATTTTATAATTGATTCATGAATTTTCATCAAAAAACTGTTTTTATAATTCGAGTATAAAAAGTTAAGTAATATAAAAAAAAAACTTTGCCATACACACTTCTACTCCGTTCACCATACCTAATTAAATTTTTTCAAAACGACAAAAAGTTTCGTCCTATAGAAAACCATTTGCATTTGCCAAAACTACTGATACCGCCAGCTACTGAACCCTACTTTAAAAATATATAATATCAAATCCGTACTATAGAAATGCTAATAGAACCAATCACTCAAAAAAATATAGTTTTAACACATCACCACCGCAGTGAAAGGTTTCATAAAAATAATGACAACAAAGATTAACTTTACGATATCAAAAACTCTAGAAAAAACCTTACTTTCTTTAATAACGTTTCATTGTCAGTACGTCATTCGACAGTAAATAGCGAATACTTAATGACAGCCACCGCATTCTTAATAAACCAAGACTTAACTTTTTCAAATTTTAACATTGTTGTTAACAGAAGATGACGAAGAAGAGGAGGAGGAGGAGGAAGAAGAGGAGGATGAGGAAGAAGAAGGCGAGGACCGGAGTTTCGTAGTGAAGGAGTCCACTGTCACCTCCACCAGCATCAAACTTGAGAAGGAGGTCGACACATGCTTCGGATTCGATGATGTAAGTACTCCTCCACTAGTTCTGTCCTAGCATTGCTACAGTTCATTTCTGACTCTCCTAGCACCATGGAATGAATTAATACAATGATAGGCAACGTGTGTTACAAAGAAGGTAGACAAGGAAAAGTTCAAAGTAAGTCAAGTAATTTATGGACCTCGCACTCTCTACGTGGCCACGACCACAACGGGTCGCAATCATGGCCGCAGACTAAGAAGAAACTTTAACCGCTACTCGTCGGATGTTGATGTTGGAAGTTATTCAAAGGTGCTGAATCAAACTAACTGTCTAAATGTTACGATGAACGTGCGGTATCAGCAGACACGCTTTACTGTACGATCTTGGCCAGGATTCTGACGAGAAGGAAGGTGCTGTCTCAAAGTATAACGCAGTGCTTTATAAGGTAGCTCCACCAAACGAACACGTACGTTTTTATTCATTATGCCGATTTATGTAGTAACTACACCAAGCAGAAACGCAAACGTTTTTATTCATCATCCCGTTGTATATAGTAACTTCATCAAACAAAAACGCGAACGTTATAATGTATCATGCCGTTTTATGCAGTAACTCCACCAAACAGAAACACAAACGTTTTTATGCATCATGCCGATTTACGCAATTAAATTATAAAAAGTTAGTATGATATATAATATAATATATAATATCTTCTATGTTCTCTAAGTTGTGGAAACGGAACACCGCCGTGTAACGCTGTAACGCAACACTGACTCTTTTTTATAATGTAATCAGTCTAAATGCGGTCATCAATAAGAGCTGTCGAAGCTATCGAATTTAATAAAATCGCTCTATTATATCATTAGGCCAACGTTAAGGTCTTTTGCAAACAAACCTGTGGGGTGTGTGTGTTTGTCGTCTTGTCAAAGATACATGTCCAGTTTTTATTTATTTACTAACGTCAATTAACACAGTTAAAAACCAATTAGAGTTATAAAAATCGAATGTAATTACCGGCGAGACGGTTCGTGACGACCCTCGAGAACAGCTTGTATACGTGGCTCAAATGTCAGCTGGATCTATAATAGTTCTTCAGCAAGGTTTTGTCACCTTTTCTAAAGAACCAACAAACCGTCGCGTAATGTTTTGACCACCTCGTCGGCTTTCTCGACAACTTTTCGAATCCTAGAGCGGCTTGGAGCTGCCTAGGTCAAGGGTTAGGCCTTATCATGGATGAATCACGGATTCTCTCAGCTCGAAGATTGCTGTTTAAAGCAAGAGCTGCAATAGAGTTCCCTATCTAAAAACTGAACATGTACCTATTAACTATTGTACCCTAGGATCATTCCATTATCAAGCTAGGTTCATCTAGATGCCGAGGCGAGTGGTCAGGTCAGCGATACTCAACCAAGCTTCTATATTTTACTTAAGATTATAGAAGGATGGACGGATGGATGAATACAAAGGATGTGTAATATTGTATCTGTGATATTACAAACAGAATGTAAAAAGACCCATTGAAAAGCCGTAAACGACACAATTACATATAGTTTTGGAATCAATCATCTTTAGACTATAGTGGACAACGTAACGCACGCAAAAGACTGCTTACGTGTGTACAAAATGGTACGAATTATGCGGTAATTTGAAGTTTAGTTATAACAGTAAAAACTTCTTTTCGTATAAAAATTTCAAAGGCATATCAGTTTTGACCTGAAATCTCAATAACCAAGCGGTTCCCAGATTTTAAATAATATAAAACTAAATTGAAATGAAGGGAATAATAATATGTGACTTGGCTTTGTGATAGATCTTTTTACAGTCGTTATTATATGATTGTAAAAACTCGGCAAACGTAGTGTAGGACGCCCTCCGGCCAGGTGGGATGACGATCTGCGAAAGACTGCAGGCAGATGCTGGATGCGTCAAGCTGAAGACAGGGCGCTATGGCGCTCATTACGGGAGGCCTATGTCCAGCAGTGGACTAAAATAGGCTGATGATGATGATGATGATTATATGATTGATATATTATTAACGTTGTAACTGTCTGGATTTATGCATTGCAGCAGTGAGGACACCTAGCAGAGTATAAGACTTGTAACGTTTCACAACATGGTATAACTCACTTGAATTGACATGTTGCTGGCTGACCAAATGAATCTTCTCTGGTCAATGGATCGTTCCAAGCTAATGTAAAGCGCGATGTCATTCGACAGAGCAATGCTGCTCCGGTCAGGATGCAAGGCACTAGTCGTGAACAATGTCTCCATTCACGACAAGCCACAAATAGCTTCAGGTTGAATATCGCTGGTTAAAATGACTTATCCGCTAGCGAAATGTATAGAAATGTAAACGAACGCATCACAACGACTACGGTATAAGTAGTAAAGTTATCATGCATATACCTTAGTGATTTGATTATTTATTTTTCTTTACAGATTTCTTTCTTGTAGATGAATGTGTAACAACATCAAAAAAACTGTTTACATTTCTATTAAATTTAATAAGATTAATTTAATTTAAATAAGATAATATTAAATTATTTTAAATTAAATTAGAATTAATTAAATAGGATTAATTTACCTCCTCAAGACCCAAACCTTGCATGTTTTTTTTTTTAAATTTACACTTTTTTTAGCATTAATTCAATACCGTTGTATGTACCTTTTTTCTTACAATTTTATCTAAAATAGACGTTTTCTTTGAATGTTAGTATGACGTTTTCTTTCATGCTAGTATGAACTATTCCTACGATTTATGTAAAGTCTATTTATGTTTTGTTGCGATTACCCTTTTTTATTTTTTTGGTTTTTCCATTTTTCTATTTCAGGAGGAAGAAGAGGATCCCGAAGATGAACATTACACGGACAAAGTTGTGCTGAGTCTAGTTTAGTCGGGAGTTTTGTTGTGTGTAAACCGTCGGCTATCGGTATGGACGGGCACGTTGCGTGCGGACTTGTGTCCACTAAATATTCATTTATTATGTTCCAAGCGGGCTGACCGCCTCTGTGCTGGCTAACAGGAGGCGAGATATCGGTATATAGTTCAAAGGATCATCTTGTCATTTATACTTGTGTGCGTGTGTTTTGCGTTTTTTTTTTTACATCCGTATGTTTTGTACTTTATCATTGCACTAGTACTACTCAGGGTTAGTTTTACAATAAACACACTCACCTGCACTTCACAAAAACGCCTTTTCTGTTGTTTTTTTACTTTTATTCGGTCCTGGGAAATGTTTACTTTTTATGATTAGGTATTTCAAGAGAATATCAAAAGACATGATTCAAGAAAAAAATCTCTGTTAAGAATTAGTTCAGCGTTTAAACCAAATTTCCCCGGCCTAGTGGCCCAAAAGTAAGCTTCAATAAGCTATTTAATGTGTATGTTTTGGGAGTTTTTGAATTATGTTAATTAGTTAATTGATTTAGTTGAAAATCTTGAGAAGATAGTTTTCAAATTTTAAGGAACAGATTTAGACCACATTTACTGCCGCCGAGTGTATTATAAAAGGGGCTGCTAATAGAGCAGTGCAATTGTATCGTTTCGTGATATTGACTGTCTGAAATGATTAATACCTATAGTAATGTATGTGGATGACATGCTGACATTACCCAGTTAAGCATAGCTGAGTGATGTCGTATCTTATTAAACATTTTCCTCATACCTTTTCATCGTGATTGCATAACATAGTTGATCGAATGGCTCGCCTCCTGTCACTTACGTACCTCCGCCACAGGAACGAACAAGCGGCCACAGACATGGCGGGTTGCTTGACGTCACACTTAACCCGAAGTATATTTAAGTCATTTTCAATAGATTACCCAGAAGCCATGCCGGTAGATCGGTTCACGCGTCGATTGTTCCAAATAAAGTAGATCGCAATCGATTATTATAAAATTGAGACCGTTAACGAAAGTACGTAACTAGCGTTATGAATAATTTATTTATTAGCTTTATCAGTACCCTCTATGTGAAAATGTTAGAATTGCGCGGCATGGTGTGTTACTGTTCAACAATACAGGGTGTTGTTCCCTCTCTACCCTGCCTGCATACGTACTTACCCCGCAATCCAATGACACGGTTACGCACTTTCGTTGTCTCGTCAATGTACAGTTATTTAAACAAAATCATGAACATTACATTCCGTTTGAATACGGAAATAAAAATTTGTAGTGAAGAACACGAAGCTAGCGGCTAACTGAATTATTATTTGTGGTATTTAAATATGTGTCGCTACGTCGTGTGGAGGTCCATCCATCCATGTAAAATGCTGGTATTCAGCTGCATCCGGTTAGACTGGAAGCGGACCTCAACACAGTTGGGGAGGGGCTCGGCAGATGATGATGAACTACATGAATGTGTGTCTAAAGTTGTACAAAAAATTAATTCACTTCTGGGGCGCTTTCGAACAAGAATGTTGTCGCTAGAGATCGGATTTGCGGGCTCATATTTAACTAAAGTTGAGATGTTAGCTGATATGGAATGCGCTTCCTACGTAATATTTTTTTTTTAAGTCGCTCTCATACTATACACCCGACTAGTTATGCATTACCTACGGTACAGGTGTCCCTGGCATCTCGTTTTACCGCTTCCATACTTGCATAGCAAATAAATAACTTTGTTAAATATGCTGCACAATATCCGATCTCTAGTCATCGCACAGCCGCTAGCTTCCTGGCCTACTTTTAGTCAGCAGTGAATGTTTGGAGTAACCCACAGTGTTGCCAGGATGTCCGCATCTGCAACATCTGTTCTGTTTGCCTTGCAGTATGCCCAGACATTGAAAGTTGTTGTCATAATTAGGGAGGAAACACTTTATGATGTTTAAGTGTCTGTAAAGCATCTTAGATTAATAATAGTTTCGATTTATAAAAAAAACTATGTAATTGAATTAAGTCGTTAGTCGTTAAATCATAATATAATATTCTATTTTCCTCTTAGTTATTATTAGCAACTTAAATGACCGAACATTGATTTTGAAGGTGGTTTCTTTATAATTTATGAAGGAGTAAACTGTGAATTGCTCTGGTAAATCTTTGATAATGTTATTAGTTTTACTTAACAATAGGTTTAGGTAATGTAAGATGTAAAGAAGGATAACGCAGTTATGATGGGTAGTCAGTTGGAACTGAGATTCCAAAGGGGTGGGGAGAAGGGCGGGGGGGGGGGCGTCTAACGCGACACGTTTGTGAGCGCACCAGTGGTCGCAACGAACCAGCCTTCACTTACTATCCAAAACTTCATACTTAGATCAACTTTCAATCTTGTGTATTATTACTTTGCTTTTCAGTAAGTTTTACGATTTTTGTTGTAACATACCTTCTACTTACGCATTCAAAAGTCAGATATAATAGAAAGTGTAATTATATAGTTGTTGAATAAAGTTCTGGATAAATGTCAAATCACAACTTAATTTTTGTTTTATTTTACCTTGAAATAAGTCGGTATCACAAAAGTATCTCAGTGATACGGTGGAGTACCTACACACCTATTTTGTTATTATGAGCCATTAATGTCTCACCGCTGGGCGAAGGCCTCCCTACTCTCTTTCCTTATACCTATTTTAGATTAAATAAATTAAACAAGCAGCGGCCGAGAGGGTGTCCCGCTCCGTACTGCTTCGAGCGAAACTGCTGGATACACCGACGCCTCAGGTGTGTAACTTAGACTTCGGGCAGCTCCATCGCTGCTACTTAGTCATTTGCATGTTAGCGTAGCATAGTTGTAAGTTACATGACATAGGCTTTGATCTCCATGGCAATATGCGAGTAAGTTTGCGTTAAATCTGGTCTCAAGGCGGCGCTGCCTGCCCACCCGCGCACCGCAGTTGCGGATCAAGTAAGTAGTTTCAACTTACCGACATGCAGTTAAGAGGCGGGTTCTAGTTTCTAGTGTTACCCTCGACCTCCCTTGAGCTCGTGAGAATGGCGTGAAGAATGAAAGTTAGCGATTTAACACGCGCGGCGAGAATGTAGTGGAAGGATAAAGCTTGAATTTGTCGGATACTCCCTCTTATTCGTCAAGTCTTAATCATAGATCTTAATAGCTTCCCTTACCTGCCTATTTTAGACTGATGAAATGGAAGAAGCAGCGGCCGGGTGCGAATTATGCCCCGTGCCACTTCGAGAAGCGCCGTTGGATTTGCCAACACCTGTGGTGCGTAACTTTGCGGCGAATATCGTCGCGCGGTCAGCTCCGTTGCTCCCTACACTGGACAATCAACCGACGGCAATAGTAATTCTGATTGTATTTATCCGTGTGATAAGTGACGTAGTACCCTACATCTTCAGTACCTACGTCTACCATGAGTTGTTATCGAAAACATTCTCGCTGGCGTTAAACTTGCTAGCGTATAAACGTGGATCGAATAGATTTAGTTATTGCTCCATGAGGTTTACGGAGTCTTACGGACTCGATAAGGTTAACTCGATAGATTGTGTCGTCAGCTACTATGTTTTGTTTCTTTCTTTCTCAGAAGAGCGAATGGCTCTTAAGAATAAAAAAAAATTACTACAGTCATTATCACGAAATAACCCGACTAAATAAAAAGGATCGCGGTTAGTGGAGTAGACTTAGGGAATGTAAAGGTTGTTGAATTGTTATCTGTATAAAGAGGAAAGATTTGATTGTTTGTTTGTATTGAATAGGCTCCGAAACTACTGGACCGATTTGTAAAATTGTTTTACCATTAAGAGCCGAAGTTATGTCTGAAGAACAAAGGCAACTTTTTTTTTTTTCCAAATCCATGTCGACGAAGTTGCGGGCGAAGTGCTAGTTCCTTATATTACGTCACTGTCGAGTGTCGTCTATTCAATTTGTAATTTTGTTGACGATGTGAGGCGTGCGGTTTTTGACTTAAATTACTTAAGTGATATAAGTTTACAAAAATAGAATAATACCATGAGGACCAGTGTGGCACAATTTCAATTGTTGGTGGAAATTCAAAAATTCGCGTGTTTCACGTCGTTACAATACTTCATACATTTCAGTTACGGAGACGCTAGCGAGTTTTGGCTGTGTAAACTCATGGTAGAGCTACTGAGCATATCTGCCTTATTATTAAAACTTATCTTGGGGCATACTGCTAGTAAGTCATTGGCGAAATTATTCTAGCTTAGCATAGTTTTAGTTGCGAAATTGGTGGATGGAACATGGGCTTTATTCCTCATTCTGTGACCCTTATAATTTGTACCTACTCATTGGTTTATTTTAATTGCATCGACATTTTATTATATTCTGATCTATTTATTCTGTTGCAGTATTGTGAAATTTCATTTAATTTTGTAAATAATATGGGTTTTGCCTGTATTAAATATTATTTCAATTCCCCATGGAAATACGCAAGTAAGAATTAGGTTTGCCTTACATTCGGTTTCAAGATGGCGCTGCCTGCTTGGATAGCACTTTTACAACTTCAACAATGTAACAACTTCAGAAAGTAGTTAATAATATTTTGTCTGACTGACGACCGTCCAAGACAATGTAACACAGAGTAGAGCTTGGTCGCATGCGGCTACCTTACTTGCTTTTTGTCGTGGCGAATAAGGGGCCGTCAACTTAAGGTGCTGACAGAAACATAATATCGTGCTTGCGGACCAAGTAAGTAGGTTCACCTTACTGACATGCAGTTGAAACGAGTCCGCGTATCGCTGTTCCGTTTCCCTCACTCGTCAGTTTAATTAATGCGTCAGTTTCGCTGATTGGTCAGTTTTGCGTATTTTTTATTATTAAAGCTAGACATATTCTTGAGTTTGCCTGGATCTCACGACACAGGGAATCCTAGTGTGTGTTCCAGGAATCAACTCATTCGAATGTAATTTCTGAAACAATAAACAATTTCAATTCAAGTGTACTAAAACCGAGGAATCATCGAAACTGGCAAACACTGGAAAACGTCGAGTTGACGCAACTGTCTATTCCGCAAAACTGACGGAACAAATAAACGTAAGGGAAACTGACCAGTGATATTCGGAGTCCCTCTTATTTCACACAACAATTTGTCAAGTCTTATTCATCTATGTACGGTCATAGCTTTACTTACCTAACTATTGCAGTCTGAATACATTGAACAATCAGCGGCCGGGAGCGTGTCACGTCCCGTGGCAGTTGTAGTAAGACGGCCAGGGTTTGTTGGCCCGGCGTCGTGTATCATCATGAAGCGCATATCGACGACTACGGTAAGTCCCGGTTCACACGATGCGGTGTATCGACGACAACAGTAAGGGCCGGTCCACACGGTGCCGCACCCAAACGATTTCGCCTTATGAGCGTAAACACGTACGGTACGGTGTTGTAGAATGATGAGTACAATTGAGTATCTAGTCCACTTGCAAACCACTTTATGTTTAAAAAAAAACGTTTTTTTGGTCCAATGACAGCAATCGGTTGATGATCTAAAGTACTAACGTCCGTGTTTAACATAATCTGTCAAAACTCGTTACGTTAGGAATAAAACAACATCATAGGAATAAGACAACTCAAGACTCTTGCAAACAAAAGTTGCTATGCCGATCCGCAATCCACTTTCAAAAGTATACGAGGGCGGCACTGTAAATTTCGGAAAATCAAGGAAGTGACACAACATTACTATTTAAAAATGTATTTATTGCTTTTCGAAGTATTCTCCGCGAAATTTGACACATTTTTCCATACGATAGAACCAATCATTGAAGCAACCATTCCATTCGGAAGTTGGGGTCTCCAAAATTGCCGTTTTGTAGGCGTCCACAGCTTCTTCAGGTGATGAAAATCTCTGTCCACGCAATTTATTCTTTATTTTAGGGAAAGTATATAATCATTAGGGCTTAGGTCGGGGCTGTACGGCGGATGGTCTAATAATTCTATGTTTTCTTGCTCTAAAAACTCTTTTGTTCTGTGTGCGGTGTGAGAACTCGCATTGTCGTGATGGAGGATGATGCGGCGGTTGCAGTTCTCTTTACGGAGTTCAGAAGCGACCTGTGGCAAATGCTAGCATACCATTCTGCATTAACCGTTCTTTGTCCCTCAAGAGGAATAGTCGTAACATGGCCGGTTTTGGAGACAAAAGTGGCCACAATTTTTTTTGCAACACTCCGTGAACGAACAATTTTTGTTGGCTTTAACTCATTTTCGAATACCCAAACTCGTGACTGGTTTTTTGTTTCGGGTTCGTACGCGTATATCCAGGATTCGTCACCTGATACGATGTTGTATACAGCATTTGAAGATCCTGCGTGGAATCTTTCGAGAGTTCTGATGCACCAAGTAACGCGAACCGCTTTTTGCTCTTCACAGAGCGAATGCGGTAGGTATCCATCGGGAAAACAACTTTTTTACACCTAATTGTTCATGAAAGATTATTTGTATTTGACTCATGCCAATGTCTAAAGTTGCCTGAATTTCGCGGTATGTCACATGTCGATCTTCCTCAATCAGCTTACGCACAGCATCAAAGTTTTCTTGGGTGACTGCAGTTTTTGGACGACCTTGACGGGGATCATCACTGAGCTTGACACGTCCACGTTGAAATTCAGCAAACCAGCGATAAATTGTGGTTCATCCAAATGCAGAAATCATCCGGTCAACACACTGCTTTTGTGTTAAACCACTTCGAAAGTCATAATAAATCATCGCTCTTGAATTTTCTGGAGTCATTTCCATTTTCTCAATGACTAAACAAGTTTGGCAAAACCTTGTGACAAGACCGAGAATCTTTTTTTGAATAAATAAATGATATTCGATTTTTAAAACCAAGGAGTTTTCAATTAAAAAGATTTTAATATGACAGGAACAGTGGAAGTATTCCATTCCCGATACTTTTAGTGCAGCCCTCGTACGTAAATATAGCGTTGTATGCAAGTTGTCAGTAACTTAGAGTTACTGACAACTTGTTTAATACGCTATGTTGCGGTGTGATTCGTGCAAAAGCCGCTATCTTGGGCCAGTACCAGTACGCTTGATACAGTCGAAGTGCACGCACGCGTTGCTTTTTTATGTACTGCAGGCTATTTAAAACAAGGTCATTTGTGATAAAATTATCTAACCATAATGGCAATACCGAAAGAACGAAGAGGAAAGAAAGACCAATCTGTATTTTGATCGCACAGAATCTTTAGAATCGTACACAAAAGGACTTAAACCTTTGGAATCACATTATATGAGAGGGAGATCTGCCGTTCAATATCTCAGCAGTGATCTAAGTAGGTTTACAATGATAATGCTCATAATGTGCCGGTGAAATACGAATTTTTCCGACGTATATTTAATAAATACTTCAATTTGAGTTTTAAATATCCCGCCACCCATGCTTGTTCGAAATGCATTCAAATAAGAGAATCTATCAGAAGTAAACGTGACTCGGCTAACAAACAGCTGCTAATAGCGCAGCTTCGTATCTACAAGCTAAAGGCCAAATGGTTTTACTCTAGCCTCAAAACACAACTGGACGGCGAAATAATTCTATCTTTCGATTGTCAAAAAAATCAGAGTGCCTACTTTAGCCGACAACTTTATTTATAGGACCATCTTGTGGGCCTCCCGCAGTTCAAACACATTTATTCACGCGTGGCTGGAAACCGAGGCCATAAAAGGATCTAATGAAATTGCTTCGGCAGTATTTCATCGACTAATGAATACCAATATTAAAGAAACTGTTAGTCATATTAAGTTATTTTGCGACAATGCCGCCACAAGTTTGATATGGTCCTACACTCCAGTAAAACGCAAATTAATGCATTTTTATAACTTAATCTAAAGGATAAACATTTTTGTTAGTTTTCTGAAAAAATTGCGTCATTAACGTGGTTTGCAAGTTGACTACTCAATTGGCCACTCTGGCGCACACTCCTCGTCTCCTTCTAGTCCCGCCTAGTTGAAGTCCGGTGTACGTATGCAGCGACGCCGGAACGCACCGATATTTGTATGTAGGACGCCGCAGCGGCAACGCACAGGCACCGCAGCGTTTGCACCGGCCCTTATTCTTGTTTGATTTCTGCGTGTAATAAGTGACGTAATACCCTACATCTTCAGAGCAGATCTGCCTTATTATTAAAACCTAATCTTGGGGCATGCTGCTACTATATAATTTGCAAACTATTCGAGCTTTGCATAGTTTTATTAGAGATTTTGGATTCGCAACTAAAACTATCGGGTTGGTAGTAAGTAGATCGGGCTAAATAGTACAAATGAGCTGTCTGCGTTAGGCTGTCGTGTACATCGGTTTCAGTTTCGGGTGGAATCTTAATTTGGAATGTATTCAGTTTATTATTACTGTTTTTTTCCTGTTAAAGAAACCTTTATTTAAAACATCATGTTAAGTAGTTACATTGCCGAAGTCAACAATGATCGTTGGAGCCCCACCCTTTTTGGAAATGCGTGAAATATCTTTAATGTGAACGACATTGTTAACGTGTCACCTCTAAAACGGAGGCCGTTTCTGTTATTAGCTTGCATAAATCTGCTTTGGATTCGTTTTGACTTTTTGGTATGTTTCGAATGTCAAGTTTTATTGATTGATAAAGAATCCGCTACGAATTCTCCACCTTGTCCGCGAGTTTGTTGATGTGGTTACGATCAAATTTTTGCTCAGCTTCTAGTTTTCATACCTGATGACCATGTCGTCGTATTGTTCGGAAATAAATTTAAAGTTTTTAGTAATTTCGACGTTCTGTGCGGCAATCTCAATATGTCCGTTTCGATGTTGTACTATTATTGTGAGAGGCTATCAAGTCCAAGGTAGGGTTGGATCTAGACTTAGGGATAGTATACTAATAGCTGATCTTGCTTACCTAATTTAGACTGAAGCAATTGAAGAAGTAGCGACCCAAGCAGCGGCTGAGAGTGTACAACACCCCGTGACACGACCAAAATTGCTGAATTCTCTGATGCTACAGGTGCGTAACTTTGCGGCGAATATCGTTGGCGGGCAGCTCCATTGCTCCCTACAGTGGACAACCAACCGACAGAAACAGTAATTCTGGTTGTATTTCTACGTGTCATAAGTGACGTAGTACCCTACATCGGTCCGGTTCTCTACTTCGCATTATGACTAAATCGCATAACATTAGTAGGAAAATACCTGCTTTTTCACAGTAACAGTCCAGAAAAGAACCGATTGGACAGATAAAATTTATTCTCATAGCATAAAATCTACTTAACATGTAACCTACAATATGTCAATCTGTCAATACCAACTATGCAAGAACAAATCTAAGAACGTAAAACCCTATGTTAGTTAAAATTCATGATTGAATAATTTGCTTCCGTAACTATTCTAATGATATAGTTTAAAAACTGTAAAACTGTATTATTCTGTTGGTTGAGGGAAGTGACTTCATTGTTATACGTTTTGCCGAACTGTATATGACGTCACAATCTACGTGACCGGCTGAAATAAAAAAAATTAATGGCAAAATCTTTAAGCCGTGCTTCTTTTCGCAATATTTATATAATGATAAAACCAATGTAGCTTTATGAGAAATTCGACAGTTAAGGCGTCTATGTCAGCTCTCCATACCGTTGTTTGCCTTTCTGACGCACAACAAGAAAGACTTCGCCCATTGTTACAGTGTGACAGTGACAGTCTGTGGGAGTACTGTTTTAAATGCGTTTATATTAGCTTGTTCAAAGTCACATAGGTTTTTTGCATTGTAGGTATTGACAACCGGACCACCTACATCTTCAGAGCAGATCTGCCTTACTATTAAAACCCCATCTTGGGGCATGCTGCTAATATGTTATTTGACTAGTCTAGCTTAGCATATTTTTATTTGCGAAATTGGTGTACAGAGCCAAGGGCTTAATTCCCCATGGCAATACGCAAATAAGTTAGGTTTGCGTTAAATTCGGTTTCAAGGTGGCACTGTTTGTAAAGCACATGTGACAATGTTACTTTAGAAAGTCATCATAATATTTTGCCCGACTTTGACGACCGTCGCACACCGCGCAACACAGAGTGGAGCTCGCCCGCTTGTGGCTCCCTGACCACCAGGGGCGAATCTACTGCGGTATCAGCTGTATCAATGATACGTCTGCCGGAGTCCCGACCCAATTCTCAAGCTTTGTGCGAACAAACACACACAAAAACTAATATATCCAAGTCAGAGTACTCCAATTTTCGGGCTCGCTTCTCTCACTCACACAAATGTCCCAGTTAGGATACTCCAATTTTCTAGCTCATATCGGTAGGTCTTGCATTCTCTTAGTAAAATCATAATGTAGTGAAAACGTAACCTATCCTATCCAGAATGCTCAAATTTTCGAGTTCGCTTCGCTCGCTTCTCGATGTAACCAGCAGCATAATTGTGTAACACATTTTTTCGTAAACGATTACGACTAATCTGTTGCATTTTGACAGCTCAACATCATTCATTGAGTTAGTTACATTGTTGAGCAGATATTTTTTTCGAACTTAATAAGCAATGAATTAGCAATCTGTTTCAAAACCATTCAGATTCCGATTGATTGTGTATTACGCAATTTGGGTACGGATCCGAGTCCAGATGCTCCATGTTTCTAGCTCTCTTCGCTCGCATTGCATTCTTTTTAAAAGATTTAAGTGACCTGAGCTGTATGAGCCTTCAAATTCTAATTCAGTACGTTGTATTATCTATTTTGAAAAGAAAAAAAAACTCAGCTGGAGCTACGCTGCATTCGGGAAAAGAGAGCCCCAACAAGTTTGGGAGCAATGCCTCTTTATGACTACTTATCAACCTTCCTTGAGCTCGTGGGCATGGCGTGGAAAGTGAGAGGTGGCGACTTATCATAGTGCGTCGACAATGTACTCCAACGACAAAGGTTGAGGTAGTCGGATACTCCCCCTTATTTCACTCAACAATATTGTTCATGTCAATAGAAATATTGCCTTAAAAGCTTTTCTTACCTGGCTATTTTAGACTGAAGAAATTGAAGAAGCAGCGGCCCAAGCAGCGGCCGAGAGCGAATTACGCCCCATTCCACTTCAAGTAGCACCGCTGGATTCATCGTCAGCGCAGGTGCGTAACTGCAGCGAATTTCCTCGTGCTTGCAGCTGCATCCCTAATTAGCTCTATTTCTATGTACAACGAACCAAAATGTATCAATCCAGTACTTTTTTTTACGTATCGTATGATTAATATAGCTAGCTTTGGTCAAAGTTTAACGTCGGGTCTACTCCTTAAGGAGCTCCAGGCGTGACGTGCCCTTATTTATTTAAACGGTTATATATTTTCAGGCTGAGAGCGATAAATGTAAGAAAACATACATTGCAATAAAACGCTCCGACATTTATTTCCCGACAAAAATCAATAAACAAGAAAAGTAAAAGGCACACACATCAGCGACTCCTGTTGCAAATGTGGGGCGGCCCTGATCACCCACCACCAGGTCACCAGCATGCTCGAGTGCCTCATAATTTATACATTATTTTTAAATGATAAATCTAACATTTAGAAGTAAGAAACGTATCAGATTGGACAGAAATAATGCCATAACTAGCCATACTTAACTTATAAGGGGAGAATCATCAAATGATTGTGTAACTTTACGAAGGATTTCTAATAATGTATGACTAAGGTTGGAAGTAATCAAATGTTCGCTAGGCGGTCATGGTCTAGAGATGTAAGTTTGCCCTTGTAACCAAGGATCGATTATCTCATGCTTAGCGATTGATTCGCATTTTTTTTTCTGTCCAATCACAATTCAGATTTGAACATATTTTGGAAGAACATTGTTAAATTGGTTCAGTAAATAAGTTTTCATTTCAAAGCACCGATTTGGAGTTTATAATATCTCATTAAATCATACCTACATAACTTACAAATCAATTTAATGAGATATCACCAAATCGATTTGTAAGTCAAGTAAGTGGTTCCAATTTGAATTCGATAGCTGGAATTAACTCGATTTACCTGTAATATACACACTCGATTTTATAAAAACTCGAGTTGTGCAACCATCTTTCAACAATTTAATCTTTATTCAAAGATGTTTCTGGGTGTGTTAAAGTCCTTAGCGGCCTGATCTAGAGATCTGGAGGGTACGTAGGTATTTTTGGTTATTTTGGGAACTGAGTTTCAGGAACATTACTTTAAAGTCCACCAGGCGATACGCTGCGGCCTGGCATTGCAAAGGGTTTTCGTGCTGGGAAATAATTTTAATCTTATTTTCATACACTTAGCTCTCACGTATCGTTGATTTCGTTAAAAGGCGACTTGTACATAACGCGGGCAGCTGCGGTATGTTGGGCCATACATTAATGTGAATGCTTTGCCGTGCCATGTCGCGTCGTGATAACGACGTATTGAGCAACGTCTTTCATAGGGAGCAGCTTCTAACAACTGTGCAGAACATAAGGGTAGAGTGGGCATACAGGAATGAAAAAAAAAACAGATTCAGTTCAATGTTTCTTTTTGCCAACTTATTTCTTGTGTGTAGTTTATGTAATGTAATGTCATGTACAGAGTTTTCTAGAACAACGCTCCTGCATGAACCTCGTGATAGATTGAATAGTTTGAAATGTTTTACTGTCATCCAAAGTGCTGTGTTTATTTTAACTTATGAAGAATTTATATAACATAAAGTATAAAAAATATTTTAAGGTGCCTATTAAGTTTTGTTATGTGTGTATATTTCTTTCAACTTAAAATGTATCTTTATTTCAAAATTCTGTTAGAACATAGGTATTTCTATATTTTATTAAATTATTAGGTAGGCTCTACATATATATGTAGATGTTACTAGATTTTCTGCAAATAAATAGTTCTTCTTCTTTTATAATAGAGTAGATAGTAATGCTTGAGAATCATTCTAGAAAACGAACCGTTAAGATTATTTTTACTTTAGAAAAAATGTTACAGTAGGTAAACCAGTATTAAAGAAGTTATTGATGTTTATAGGTGTGTTTTTCGGTATCAAATATCTGAGTGTTATTTTCTATCAGACCAGAAGGTTGTCGCTAGGACAACACTTTACTCCTACAAATGCTTGGTAGTACATATTTTTGTTGCAGTCTTTTAGTATTGTGTAAAACATAATAACAGTCATAATACAGTTTTCCGTACTATGTAGTTAGTGTAGGAATATGTGTCTATCATGTAATACAATTACTGGAAAATTGATGTTAAGTAGTTAGTGTGACTCTTCCCAGTAGGACCACCTGTTGGTTCTGTACGATGACCGGAGACAAAATATAGCTAAGAAAATGCAATGTGTTTTGTAATAAACCAAGGTGTTGGACCTTGATTATCTTCAATAATGTTAAGGAAACGGCACGACGGCTCTGCCAGAAAGACCCACAAAAATTGTATTAGTATTTTCATTAATGAAAACAGGGATCAGGTTTATAAAAAAAAAAAAAAATAGTTATAGGAAAGTTTAGCTTCCAGATGTTCACTGTGGTTTTTGTCTGTAAGTAAAAATAATGAGTTTCGTAGAAAAGTTATTTTAAGTTTGTTAAGGGATAATCCCTTCCAAAAACTTAAAGTGGGTAGCTTCTCCATATTTCCATCGATGTTGCAGATTTTTCGCGATTATCTCATTTTACTATCCTGCTTTGAAATTACTTTCCTTTTTATTCGAAAATTTCTAAAATTAGTCATTGTCCCTATTCAGGTGCAACATAAGTATCTGAATACTTATGTTTTGGCGTGGTGGATTACGGCTCACTACCTCTCATAGAGAGGAGGCCTGTGTCCCAGCAGTGGGAACGTTATAGGCTGGTTATGCTATGCTATAAGTATCTGAGGGTGCATCGGAAACTCATCAGTCCAATGCTGTATAATTTTCCAAGTAGTGTTATTAGTTGTATACGCTACTTTATGGACTTCCTCTTAATAAATGAAAATATGTATGTTGTGTTACTTCATTCCCTTCCTCCATGACGAATTATACAAGTAGGTACAGAATTGTCACACGAACTGGGGTAGGTACCCAGATCGTGTGACAATTCTGTAATGGTAATTAAAAGGATTTCTAATAAATTTCAAGCTAATTCTTGAGTAGCTTGCTAATCGCTCGCTATTGCTATGCTATTTGCTAATATGACAATAATTGATAGTGATGAAGTATGTGAATTTTGAATGAATTAATTCTTCGCACCGCCTGCTGATAATTTCACTCGCGAACGATATGTTTAACTATATAGAGATAGAGTAGTATTCCCGACTTCCCGTGGGTGCGACGAAGAGCGCACGCTGCCGCTGCGTCGACGCGCTGTCGTATGAAGTAGTACGAAGCGATGAATTCGCACTTCACAGAATTTTGCAAATACAGTGTATTCACCGAAGGGTTAGACAGAGGTGTACCTACAGTACACCCACATTTCACCAGTTATGTTGTAAGTCCCATGTAATATAGGGCGAGCCTATTGCCATCAACTGGCCACAAAGCTAGACTCAAGGCTGCTACTAAGAAATCCCAGATAGAAAAACCCAAAAACACTATCCGACCCGGGAATCGAACCCTGGACCTCATGCCCAGCAGTAGCGCTTGCGACTAGAGAACGTAACGCTTTGCCTGCATGGGCATTATTTACAACATCTGAAATTTGCATTATAATCAACAACTCTTCTTTCCAAGCCTTCGAATTCAAATTACTAGTGTCAACCCTATTTCAAATTACTAGTTTTTACATCTTGAATAATAAGTCAAACGAATAGTAGCATTACGTTGTAAGGAGTTCTCTTAACATTTTCATAAGAACCAGTCAACTCAGGCGCCCCAAAAGACCCGTAATTGGCAACTTTATATGATAAATGATTTTATTTCTGTAAGTAGGTTTTTACAAACACTTACACGTCAATACTATTTTAAAAGTAGATGAGATCGATATAAGTAAATATTGTCTCAAAAGAATCGTAAATACCCCATTGGTATGTTTGTTTGAATTTCAATATTACCCTTAACGTAATATCTTTTTAATTATAAATTACTAAATACATATTCAATCTTATTAATAATCATCATCCTATACTGATTCTGCAAATACATTCCAACATTCTTATTAACAGCTGTGCCTGCTCCCAGGCACCCCAGCGTCAGCTGATTACACCCACACCCACAGTGGCTCAGCCAGTAGGCAGCTGTATTAACCCAAGACAATGTTTATTTATGTTCTTTCTCCAGAATCAACTTACCTACTGACAGGGTATATGAGTTCATATATTTGTTTTTTATTTGACTATTTAAGTAAGTTATGTTTAGTTATCTTCATTTACTATTGACATGATCTACTCATTACAATGTTTTTTAATGAGTTGTATACCAATATGTGGTTAGCTAGCGACCTCGACAATTGATAATTTTATTCTTGCACGTGCAACCGGCTGCTGCCGGTCACTGCTTGCGTTAGCGTCAAAATCAAAAAAATCAAAATCAAAATATTTTATTTCACATAGACCTACATGGGCACTTATGAAACGTCAGATTCTAGGTGCACGGTTCCAATTGGTCGTTTCCCATGGAGAAGAGCCGGCAAGAAACTCCATGGTTACTCTTTTAAAAATATGTCTTTTACAATGTTTTCCAATTAGTGATTAACAGGTATGGGAGGACAGTGTAGGCCTGTCAACAGTTATATGTTAAACAAATAGACAATTGTCTATAATTTATAATCCACAGGGCCTACGACGTTCTCACATTTACAAAATATAAAATAATCTAATAAAGTAAAATAAAAAAAAAATAAAAAAAAATAGGTATATAATGTCAAATAGTGAAAGAATTTTGTCATAGATATGTAAAAGTCCATATCTAATAATAAAAAATAAAAATTAAACACCATTATTTGGGAGCAGTTATTAGAAATTTACATAGTGATGCCGTCAAAATCAAAATCAATCAAAATCAAAAGTCATTTATTCAAATTAGGCTGAGAATCAGCACTTTTCGAACGTCAAAATTACATAAGACAGTCCCCCAAAAAGCCCGCCCTTCACCACTTCCTAGTGCTTTAGCTGGGAAGAAGAAGTGGCGCAACAAACTCCCCAGCAGCACAGCTGTCTGTTCGGTTAGAAGAACTTGATTCTAAACAATTGCAAGTAATTACCGAAACGCCAATGACAAAAAAAAAGAAAAAAAATTGCATGTAAATAACACAAATACATAAATAAAGCCTTCGGGCCTAAAGGGCATGGCAGCTTACATATGCAATACTGGAATTATTATACAAATAAATAAAATAAATAAATGATAAACTAGGACCATCAAAGTAAAATAAATCAACAGAACAATTACTGTAACAATGATAAAACCAAAGGCAGCAAGACGACCAGTCACCACAAGCAGCACCCGTTCACGAGCATAACGCAAAGGTCAGCCATTACCCCCCTCGCCATATTTGAGGGAAGGAGGAAACCCGACCCCCGACGCTACCGCAAGCAGTGACATCTAAGGGAGCATGACGAACCTGCTGTTGGTTGCTCAGGCAAGAATAATATTATCAATTGTCGAGGTCGCTAGCTAACCATATATTGCAATACAGCTCATTAAAAACATTGTAATGAGGTACCAGGGAAGCCACATGTGCAGAAGGAATTATTGCCAAACTTTCTTGTCTTCGACGTAGTCTTTAATCTTATAGTACGCTTTTTTGATAAGGACACGTTTAATGTGGGCTTTGAACTTTCCATCGCTAAGTTCTGTAACCGACTTAGGCAACTTATTATAAAAGCGGATACTGTTTATCAGAAATGATTTGCTTGTTTTAGTTAATCTAAATTTGGGTATAACAATTTCATTTTTACTACGTGTATTTATATTATGGAAATCGCTTCTTATTTTAAAAAGTTCTAAGTTTTTGCGAACATACAAAATACTTTCTAAGATATAAAGGGAAGGCAGAGTGAGTATATCAATTTCTTTGAATTTGTTTCTAAGAGACTCGCGAGGACCCATTTCATAGATCACGCGTATTGCCCTCTTTTGTAAAATGAAAATTGAATCTACGTCAGCTGCTGATCCCCACAGCAGAACGCCATAAGACATAATACTGTGGAAATAAGCAAAGTATACCAACCTAGCTGTGGCTATATCGGTCAACTGCCTTATTTTTCTTACTGCATACGCAGCTGAACTTAATTTACCTGAAAGAGCTCTAATGTGAGCGCCCCATTGCAATTTAGAATCTAAAGTAATTCCTAGAAATACAGTTTCCGTAATAGCATCTACTTTCTTGCCATCAAGTTTTAAATTTAAACCCACTTGGGGTACATTTGGTAATGAGAACTTAAGACATTTAGTTTTGTTCGCATTGAGTAAAAGGGGTCGGGTTGCCTCCTTCCCTAAAATATGGCGAGGGGGGTAATGGCTGATCTTTGCGTTATGCTCGTGAACGGGTGCTGCTTGTGGTGCCTGGTCGTCTTGCTGTCTATGGTTTTGTTATGGATATAGTAATTATTATGTTAATTTTATTTTACTTCGATGGTACTAGTTTATCATTTTTGTGTACTTTAAAATTAATCTTTTATTGCATAATTATGTAAGCTGTCACGCCCTTTATGCCTGGAGGCTTTAATTTATTTAGTAAGTTATGTTGTGTAAGAAAACTTAATATGCTGTTCTGTGTCTCGATATTTTCTTTTTTTTACACACCTAAGTACCTATTATTGTATAGATTCATGTTTTTTCTTGCTGAACAGACAGCTGTGCGTGCTGGGGAGTTTGTTGCGCCACTTCTTCTTCCCAACTAAAGCACTAGGAAGTGGTGAAGGGCGGGCGTTTTGGAGGACTGTCTTATGTAATTTTGACGTTCGAAAAGTACAGATTCTCAGCCTAATTTGAATAAATGACTCTTGTTTTTTTTTTAGATTTTTTTAGGTTTTTTACAAGATAAAAAACGGCATACTAGCATATGCAACTTCATAAAATGAAACGCTAAAATTCCACGTCCACATCTCTTCAACATACTCGGCACACAGAATTTATAAGAAAATTCCACAAATAATATAATTATAATTACTTCATATTGACACGCCCAATCATACATTCTGCATAAGACGATTTACCAACATTAGATGGACCATACAAATACAACTGTTTACGCTTAAACCCAACCGTACGTAATTAATCATTCCACCACAAACACACTCCATAGTCCAATTTTATTACCATAACATTAACTCATTGGTCTCAAGACTACATTCACAACAGGTCCTTTAATATCAGCAAAATATGCCTTTAGCAAAAAACGATTACAAAATCTATGCTCCATAATAAACGGATCATCAAAGCGAAACCTCGAAGTACGCCTAGCCCAAAGCCGGACCCTCATATTGAAATGCAACTCCGATTCTTTACAATTACATAAAGGACGAAGGAGGAACGTGACTCGGAAGTGCTGATCGCGTTCAGTTTCATCGAATCCGCTTTTGGTTAATCAGAAGAGTAAACCGGAAAAAGCCGGTTGCATACCAAGAGCTAAGCTACGTAAATTTGACTTAGCTCGTATAGCTGAGGGACACGCTTCTAGCTCAGCTCTTGGTCTACAACTGGCTTAACACCTGGAATGATGAAAATTAACGGCCAAACCCACTAACAGACAGATCGCTACTGATGATAGACAGTACGATTCTACCTGTCCCTATCAAACAAATAGCTGTCAACACAGAGATTGACAGGTTTTTCTATCTCCAGTACAGCGAATATGGAGATAGATACGTTATTGGGTTCGGCCGTAATACGATAGGCTTACTGGTGATGCTCAATGTGCCTTTCGACTTGTTGAGGTAGAAGAGCTGACGCTAAATATAAGATGGCGGGATGAGTTGGACATACATCCGTTCAAAGTTATTTAACCTTTGACAGCAGCAACCTGATTGCAACGAAAATAAAGATCACTGGTATTTTGACAGTGATGGAAACTAAGAAATCAAATACTGAACGAACTGTACCACATATTTATATTGTGACTGTACACAGCTACAAGGATCCCCCCGACCCTTGCTCGACGAAGTGCCAGCCCGCGCCTTAGCTGAGCCTGTAGCTTTAAATTCCCCAAATAATAATATAATCCAGATCCAGCCTGTCCCATCTTGCTGTCCTCCCGTCAGCGACGCCCTAAGCCGAGGTCCGTACCCCACAGGGGGTGCCCTTAGCGAACGTTAGCTTAGTAATGTAAGTAGTTTTACGCCCCTGGCTGGAGGCTTTGAGTCCGCTTAAGGCAGCCACAGGATAGTCCGGTTAAGTAGTCACGACCTCTCAAGGTCAACTACGAGATGCCAAACACAAAAAAAAAAAGCTTTCATATGCATAAGGCGAGTTACACCAATAAAACTGAAAGCTTTCAGCACAACTTAAACGCGTTCAAGAGCTGTCAAAATTGTTATGGAATATTGACAATGACAGCTATTGAACTAGGTTTAAAAGGGATGATTGCTTTCAGTTTCATTGGTGAAATCGGCACTTAATATAGTTTCTGATGATAAACGGCTTTTCCGTACAATGTATGAAGTTAAGAGCCTATGTTTGATGTCTTGACTCGACGCCTACAACTCGGCTCGCGGCTCGTGATTGAATATTCAAGGATCTCAATCTAATCTGTTCTTGGATGATGTCCCAGTATTTAATTAAGTTAGTCCTATTTATTACCTACTGTTAATCTCGCCGTAGCACAGTATTTCGCCTAGAACATGCTAGGTGGACAAAATTCAAGTTTTCATTTCCAGGAAATCTTAATTGCATAACACAAACAACACCCCCAAACTCCAATTTCCGAGAAAAAGTTGTTTTTCAAATGCTTAACTGATGAGTCATAGAGTTCAGAAGTCAGGTAATGAGTTTTATGCAAGCGTTCCGGTCAATCAGTTGCAATTTAGCGACACTTTTGTGCACATCTCATAGTGGTTTATAGTGATATTGTGAAAGTTTTTTATGATGGATATTAATACTGAGGGTATGTACTATTATTTAATATATTATTTTTATCAGAATCTATTTAAATGATTTTTTAGCATTTTTTTAACTTAACGCATAAATTTTTGCGTAATTTTTTTCATAAACAAAACTTTGACCGTTCAGGAAATACATTGATTCGCCTCTATTCGGGCTAGTTTTTAGATATATTGTAGGTATAACTGTGTAGTTTGTAAAAATACACATATTGTTCAGCACACTTCAGTACAACATATTTTTTTATATTTTTTTTCAGAACACGTTTACTCTATTTCAAGGGTAGCATTTTTTGAAGAGTGGTTGAAACACACGAAGAATGATAAAAGATCGCGTATTTATGACTATCTTTCTTCAAAATTTCACTTTGGTGACATAACTGAAAGCAGCCAAAGAGAAATAAAGTTGAAAATATCCAACTTTTCTACTAAGATTGAAGCCAAATGGTTGGCTTCGGGAAAATCGAAGGAGCGTTTTTTAATTAGAAATAAGACGAGGCTGGATGAAGGAGACATACAGTTTACTGTGACTTCTTTAGCCCCACAACCTTCAACATCGAGTGAGGTTGTGACATCTGCAGGAAGACCTCGCAAAGATTTCGAGGAATCGTCGTTCAAGACGAAGAAACGTCGAGTCGTGGATCTCGTAGAATCTCGAAGTGCCAGTGAATTAGTGACTGCTGCCGAAATTGCTATGCGTTCAGCAGGGCAAAGAAAAGTTGCCCATGTGATTAGATACATTAGTGAAAGGCCAGATAATATTATTAAGTCAAAAGAAAATACCAGTTCCGTTAATCCTAGGCAGTTAAGTAGTGACGAAGCCTTAGCATACTATATAGATTCGATATAGAATATTAGTACACAGTACTGAGGTCATCAAAGCGGCATTGCTTCCAATTGGGCAACTTTCCGAAGAGGCTCAAGAAGCACGTAACAAAGATTGCCGCAGATTTAGGGAGTACAACACCCGCAAGTGCTCACGTGTTGCCACGAATAGAGACTTGCTGTCCATGTTAATAATAACATCTGACCCTTTGATCAATGGCCTTCGTGAGATTCTCCGAAAAAAGCCGGAAAAAATATGTGCAGAAGTATTAAAGTTAATCGTAAGCCCGACCATAGTAGCATCAAGACCGGAAACGTCATCATATTGTCGCACATTACCACAAAATGATGACGATTCACCAGATGATTTTGATGATGATTCTGATGATTAGGTTTAGGTTAAGTTAGTTTGTACAGTAGGTATTTATTTATTTAATGCATTTTTGTTGTTTGTTTATTATTTTTAATTTTTTTTTTCTGTTTTTACATATTTTTTTTGTTTTTTATTACAAAATCATACCAAAAACTATTAATAATGCCTCAACATGACTACTTATATATAAAAGCATCGTTAAATATCATAAAATAATATTGTCCACCTAGCATGTTCTACGCAGTACACTGTGCGTAGGTGAGTATATGTTCCTTGCTGTTAATATAAATATATGTTTTGGGTTAAGGATTATCTAACAACTGAAATAAAAGATGAAGGCCTTGTATAAACGATTTTATTTGTAGCGATTACATGATATTATCATAGACACTTATTTATTTATTAGATTATATAATGCAGGTACGGATATGTCGCAGGCGAAATTGGAAAACAACTTTACTGTCTTAAAAGTAAAGGTTAATCAGAAATTAAATACATAGAAAGATAAATAAGTTTACTTAATAACAATGAGGTTTTGCAAAAACCCAAGATCTACACTGAGGTGGTGTAGTAGTAATACCAATGCCAGCAGAGACATACAGAAGATTGTAAGGATAGCTATCAGGATATAGGATTCAGTCATTGATGAATATTGCGGTGTATCCTAAAAAGAAGGAAGATTTTTGCTTCGAATCTCCGCCACTGCCTCTACTGAATCCGTGCAATCTAAACGCAAGTTTGAACTCCCAACCTAACTGACAAAGCATGTTGTATCCCGTCTTGTGTTAAGTTGCAGTGTGAGGTGACGTGCCTTAACGTCCAGATCCGATCAGACACGGCCATGCTGTGATGTTCGTACGCTTTCACTGTATATCACACTATTGAGGTTAGGTGAACCATGGGCAGAGGTGGTTGATGGTGGCAATAGGCTCGCCCCTCATTAAATTGGATAAACCAAATCAAATTCCAGGCGAAATGTGAAGTGAAAGGAATGGCGAATTAGTAAGGAAAAAGAAGGGACAAAAATGTAGAAAGAATGAAAAGAAGAGTCCGCGTCTCTTATGACACTGATTGCACTAATAGTTACTCGAAAGCTCGAAAAGACAACGTCATGACTCCACCTCCTGTTGTACCAACTCTTCGCTTTTAGTTGTCAAGCTTATTTCGCCAAATGTTAACTAAGGCAGAACAGTTAAATCATTTCAAGGTCCTGCGACATTATTACAACACACAATTATTGAAGGGCAAGTAGAGGGCAGGGTCAAACGAATTTACGAATGAAAATTTCGTTGAATTGAAAACCAGGCGGTGTATAGAAAAAGACCGCGCTGGTGTTTTCTTATCAAATGTTGAGGGTATCCACTTCTTGACAAAAAATACTATATTGACCAGTTTACATTTTATTCGTGCCAGAACTTTTTTTTTTCATTATACGCGATTCATGATTATAATATTCTTTCCCCATTTGACCGAATTGTTTCAATTTAATTAAGGTTTTTCTTCAGCGTTTCGCAAAGTGAATACCCCAATACGAGATGAATTATCCACAAGACTAAGAAATAATTATCAAATTAGCTTTTTTTTTAATTGTTGTACTTTTCAGAATATAGTTTTTGATTGGACGAAATTCTAAGCCCCGACATCTGCCTACCGTGCAATGACAAAAACCATACTATAGTAATTAATAGAAACATTCACTTAAAACTATTGATTAATAGCTCAGTCTTAAATAAGGTAACTTTTCACCAACAGCAAGATGTAACATACACCAGACCACATGCGGTAAAACTTTTTCTCATAAAATCGAAACGAAAGCTCCTTTTTGCTTTAAAAATTTTTTATATGTGGCACAACAAAATAAGTAAAACCTTATTTAAGGTTGTGTCTTGTTGGCCGGTGACTGTTGTTGTGGTGAAAGGTTAAGAAAAAGAGATCCCACCCATTATGCTGGAAATAACGCCGAAAAGAAGTCGTCGTCGTAAATGTAAACCGTACTTCTCAAGCGATCAGTTCTCGCATCCTCAGTTTAATGAACGCGTAAGGCGTGTTAATTCAGAAGCTGTGTTTTTGCTTCTGAACAACGTGTCTCATGTTCTGACCTACAAGTTTCAGCCAACGCCTTCACTCCACCGCGGATACAAAGTATATTTAATTAGAAGTGAACGAATTTGAAAAGGGTAACAGAGGGGAAGGGGGAGGAAGAAGGAAGATTCGGGCTTCCGGTACTCATCACTCACCGCACGAGACACAGCAACACAAGGTCGCTACTTCCCGCCGGTCTCCTGTGAGAGCGTGGTACTTCCCCGGTCGAGCCAGCCCATCTACGAGCTGCAGTCAACGAGCGACTACAGCTAGGCTCTCCCACGATAAGACTTTTAGAGTCTATGTTGGAATAAAAGAGAGATAATTAACAAGAGAAGAAACTGCTTATAAGTTTAATTAACAATTTCAGGTCATGGCCTCGTAAATTAGAACCGCACTCTCCAAGTGACCAGTTCTCGCATCCTCAGTTTAATGAACGCGTAAGGCGTGTGTGCATTCCTTCAGAAGCTGCTTTTTTGCTCCTGACCAACGTGTCTCATGTTCTAACTATCAAGTTTCAGCATACGCCTTCACTTCGATGCGGATACTGAGTATTATTAGTTGATGTTTTCATTTTTAAGCTATGGGTCAAGTTTCACAACATTCACGCCTGGAAATGTGAGGTAGAATATCAGACTTAGAAGAGAATACTTACAAAAAGGGGAAAGAGGGTGGGGGGTGGGGGGATGGTTGGGCTTCAAAAATGGAGGGAGGAAGGGATGAAGGATGACTTGGGCTTCCGGTACTCGTCACAGCAACACAAGGTTGCTTCTTCTCGCCGGTCTCCTGTGAGAGCGTGGTACTTCCCCGGTCGAGCCAGCCCATCTACGAGCTGCAGTCAACGAGCGACTACAGCTAGGCTCTCCCGAGACTTAATAAAAGAATAGAGAGAACCAGGAAAAGTTAGAGCCAGGGAAGATGTGCTTACGAAGGAGCGAATTTTCATAAATAATTCTTTGTAAGGGATCAAGGGAGTGGGATGAGTTGTGCTTCCGAAGCAGCGAATTAACAAGGAGAGAAACATATCATGCTAATTATAAATATAAGGTCGTGACGTCGTAAATAGGAACCGTACTGCCCAGTTCTCGCATACTCGCATACGGCGTACATTTAATTGATGTTGTCAATACGGAATAGGCCATTCGCAAGATACACGCCCCGAAACGAAATATAAAAAGGAAAATGAGCTAATCTGCCGCAATAGTGTTAAGTATGCCAATGGATAAATTACTTCAAGGGGAATCTTATACTACGACTTCGAAGTATCGAGATGGGCTAGTTGGCTGTTGGCTGTTGACGGGGCTTTGGGATTTCCTTATCCTTCTCTCCAACTGGCTTCTGGCTTGTGACTGACTGTTGGCGGGTTGGTTGGTGGGTCTCGAGGTTCTTTCCTATAATGCGGTGCCCAGGTCGTCACACTTAGAGCTCTTTAACTCGGGCTCGGAAGGTACCGGCTAATTACTGATATTATCCTTGAAAACATCTTTTCATTGGTATACATATTGAAGATATTGTTCTTGCGGCAAATTCCAGTACTTTGGGGCCCATTCTCCTTTTGAATAATTTCAAGTGGCTCATCGAAAACACTTAAAAGCCTAACGGGTGGGATCAGTTAGTTTAGTTACGGCATAAGAAAGACAAAGTTGCTTGCAAGGTATAGTAAGAATTAAGGAGTGCCCAATATTTGTATCGCTAAATACAGGTATTTAAACACACGAGTCAAACCGAAGGTCCATATACTATTGCAAATGACATAGCCACTTGCAGCAAGCTATCAGACAAGATCTTAACAAGGAATTATCAAAAGTTCATCTCTCAAAAAAACAACTTCTTATACCTTTTGCTGATTTTCATAAATACGGATGATTTCAGTACACTTCATAAACTTTATTCTTTAATATGTTTAGCTTTTTTGGTACACCGATAGCCTCGAAAGCATGTTCTTAGGACTACGTACGGGTATTGCACCGTTTAGATCTAGGCCTTAGCTTTCACATACTCGTATTTCACTGTTGTTATAATAACAACTAAAGACAGCAATCTATCAGTGTTAAAATTAAGATCACGTCAAGGATTTATTCAAACTTCATTTAAAAAAAATCAATATATTTTTTATGTTGATTTTCATAAGTACGGATTATTTCAAAGTACACATCTTAAACCGAATTCTTTCATAATTTGTGCTTTCTTTGTACACTAATAGCCTTTAAATCATCTTAAAACTATATACGGACATTTAACCGTTTTAATCTAGCCCTTAGCTTTCACATACTCGTATTTCACAAGTGTAATAATAACTACTAGAAAATAACTTAGCATCTGCTCATCAACAAACATTCTTGACCGCCGCGTTTCATTGAATTGCCACTCATATGTTTCTCGATAACCTTTCCATGATCTCTGCAATTCTAATATAAAAGAGAAATGGAGTAGTCCCATTTTATCCAAGAACTTTCTGCCACCATGGTGACAAAAAGTTATCTTATCGTTGTTTTATTTCATACTAATCGTTTAAACGTCTCTACCAGCCATTGTCGCCTAGCTGCCGCATGTTTTCTCCCACGTTCTCCTCACAATTAATAACGATGATAACCTTCTCATGATAATTTCGCCTACTTCTTCCTCATTCTAATTTCACTCTATGTTCTCATAATACGATCTGATAATAATTTTCCCTACATCTTCATCCTAACGATATCTTCCACATCACCTCATAGTAATTTCGGCCCGTTCTTATCAAAATAATTACGCCTGTGGCCTCCTAATATTAATTTCAACCCAGATAATCTCGTACATTTTTAACTTCTTATATATATTTCAGCCATAATCTCCATTTTTAATTTTTTGCACAACTTTTCATGCCGATTTTCCTGCATGTTCTCGTCATCCATGTTTTTTGTAACGCCCTACAATTTCGCCTAGTCTCCTGAGTATTTTTTTTCCTAAAAGTCTTGACATCTACAACGACGTAGATCTACTAAATCCAAAAAATATTTGGTTCAAACGATACCTATAAAAAGCAGACAAAAACATTTTTCCAGCCAGCCCATATACAAGCTGCAGTCAACGAGCGACTACAGCTAGGCTCTCCCACGATAAGAATTTACTAGCCTTTAAAGAGAAAACAGTGAAACAATGGAGGGAGACAGGAAGAGCGAGTGGGGGGAGGAATGAAGGAACACTTGGGCGTCCGGTACTCGTCACTCACCGCACGAGACACAGCAACACAAGGTCGCTACTTCCCGCCGGTCTCCTGTGAAAGCGTGGTACTTCCCCGGTCGAGCCAGCCCATATACGAGCTGCAGTCAACGAGCGACTACAGTTGGCTCTCCCACGATAAGACTTTTGGAGTCATTGTAGAAATAAGAGAATTAATCAAGGGAGTGGAAGGGGAAATGAGTTGTGCTTCTGAAGAAGCGAAATAACAAGAAGGTAACTGATCATAAGATAATAAACAATATTAGGTCATGACGTCTTAAATGAGAAACGTACTCTCCAAGTGATCAGTTCTCGCATCCTCAGTTTAATGAGCGCGTAAGGCGTGTGTGCATTCAGAAGCTGTTTTTTTGCTCCGGAACAGCGTGTCTCATGTTCTGACCATCAAGCTACAGCATACGCCTTCACTACGAAGCGGACACAGATCATTATTCATTATTAAGGTATGGGTCAAGTTTTACAACAATCACGACCGGATATATGAGGTAGATGTTCAGAGAGAGAATTAATTCAAAAGGGGTGAAAGATGGAGGGGGGGGGGGGAGTTACGAAAGAAGATTTAGGCTTTCGGTACTCGTCAGTTACCTCACGAGACACAGCAACACAAGGTCGCTACTTCTAGCCGGTGTCATGTGAGAGCGTGGTTCTTCCCAGCCCATCTACGAGATGCAGTCAACGAGCCGCTACAGCTAGGCTCTCCCACGTTAAGACTTTGTCTTCGTAAAGATAATAAAAGAATACTAAAGGGTACCAGGAAAAGTGAGGGCAAGGGCAGAAGATGTGCTACCGAAGGAACGAATTATCAACAAAAAAACTGATCATAAGTTAATAAAATAGTAAGTCATGAGGTCATAAATGCGAACCGTACCCAAGTGACCAGTGCTCGCATCCTCAGTTTAATGAACGCGTAAGGCGTGTTAATTTAAAAGCTGTGTTTTTGCTTCTAAGCAACGTTTCTCATGTTTTGACCATAAAGTTTCAGCCAACGCCTTCACTCCACTGCGGATACAGAGTATATTTAATTGATGGGTTCATGATTTAGGCTTGGGTCCAGATTTTAAAATTTAACGACCCGAAAGTGGTGAGAAAGGAAGAGAACGAAAATGAAATGGATAACGGGGGGGAAGGGGGAGGAAGAAGGAAGTCTTGGGCTTCCGGTACTAGTCACTCACCGCACGAGACACAGCAACACAAGGTCGCTATTTCTCGCCGGTCTTCTGTGAGAGCGTGGTACTTCCCCAGTCGAGCCAGCCCATCTACGAGCTGCAGTCAACGAGCGACTTTAGCTAGGCTCTCCCACGATAAGACTTCGTCATTGTTAATAACAGAGGGAACCAGGAAAAGTGCGGGCAAGGGGAGAAGATCTGCTTCCAAAGGAGCGAAATATAAAAAATGTTGGGATAATCAAATCAATCTGTGAAATGATCAAGGGAGTGGGAGGGGGAATGAGTTGTTCTTCTGAAGAAGCGAAATAACAAGAAGAGAAACTGATCATAAGTTAATAAACATTATTAGGTCATGACGTCGTAAATGAGAACCGTACTCTCTAAGTGACCAGTTCTCGCATCCTCAGTTTAATGAGCGCGTAAGGCGTGTTAATTTAAAAGCTGTGTTTTTGCTTCTAAGCAACGTTTCTCATGTTTTGACCATAATGTTTCAGCCAACGCCTTCACTCCACTGCGGATACAGAGTATATTTTATTTATGTTTTCATGATTTAGGCTTGGGTCTAGATTTTAAAAATTAACGACCCGAAAGTGGTGAGAAAGATGATCGATCAGCCATAGAAGAGAACGAAAATGAAATGGATAACGGGGGGGGGGGGAGGGGGAGGAAGAAGGAAGTCTTGGGCATCCGGTACTCATCACTCACCGCACGAGACACAGCATCACAAGGTCGCTATTTCTCGCCGGTCTTCTGTGAGAGCGTGGTACTTCCCCGGTCGAGCCAGCCCATCTACGAGCTGCAGTCAACGAGCGACTTCAGCTAGGCTCTCCCACGATAAGACTTCGTCATTGTTAATAACAGAGGAAACCAGGAAAAGTGAGGGCAAGGGGAGAAGATGTGCTTCCAATGGAGCGAAATATGAAAATGTTGGGATAATCAAATCAATCTGTGAAATAATCAAGGGAGTGGGACGGGGAATGAGTTGTTCTTCTGAAGAAGCGAAATAACAAGAAGAGAATAAACATTATTAGGTCATGACGTCGTAAATGAGAACCGTACTCTCTTAGTGACCAGTTCTCGCATCCTCAGTTTAATGAGCTCGTAAGGCGTGTGTGCGTTCAGAAGCTGTATTTTTGTTTCTGACCGACGAGTCTCATGTTCTGACATACAAGTTTCAGCATGCGCCTTACCTCCACAGCTGATACAGAGTATATTAAATGGATGTTTCATTATTATGGTATAGGTCAAGTTGCACATCAGTCACGCCCGGAAATGAGAGGTAGATGTTATGACTTAGAAGATAATTATACGAAATGGGTGAAAGAATGAGGGGGAGAGGGATGAAGGAAGATTTAGGCTTTCGGTATTCGCCACTCACCTCACAAGACACAGCAACACAAGGTCGCTACTTCCCGCCGATCTCCTGTGTGTGCGTGGTACTTCGCCGGTCGAGCCAGCCCATATACAAGCTGCAGTCACGTTGTGACTACAGCTAGGCTCTCCCACGATTAGACTTTACTAGTATTTGAAGGGAAAAAAGTAATATAATGGAGGGAGATAAGAAGAGTGAGGGAAAGCAGGAGTTGTGATTTCGAAAAAACTTCACAACATTCACGCGCCGAAATTGTTGTGAAAGCTATTCTGTAGTTTTGTAGTGATGGTGGTGAGACTGTTCTCACAACCACCCACGTCAAAGTTTTTTTTAGGTTGAGGTAGGTAAAATTTTGGACTACCTAATTGAAAGGAGAAAACATGAAAGGGGATGAAAAAAGTACTCTCCAAGTGTCCAGTTCTCGCATCCTCATTTTAATGAACGCGTAAGGCGCTTGTGCATATAGAAGCTGTGTCTTGGGTCAAGTTTTACAACATTCACGCCCGGAAATGTGAGGTAGATGTCGAGACTTTAAAGAGAATTAATACAAAATGGCTGAAAGATGATTGTGGGGGGGGGGGGGGGGGGTGAAGGAAGACTTGGGCTCTTAGTAGTCGTCACTCACCGCACGAGACACAGCAACACAAGGTCGCTACTTCTCGCTGGTCTCCTGTAAGAGCGTGGTACTTCTCCGGTCGAGCCAGCCCATCGACCAGCTGCAGTCAACGAGCGACTACAGCTGGGCTCTCCCGCGATAAGAATTTTAGAGTCTATGTTGGAATTAAAGGGAGATAAAATTAACAAGAGAAGAAACTCCGTATAAGTTAATTAGCAATTTCAGGTCATGACGTCGTAAATGAGAACCGCACTCTCCAAGTGACCAGTTCTCGCATCCTCAGTTTAATGAACGCGTAAGGCGTTTGTGCATTCATTCAGAGGCCGTTTTTTGCCCCGGAACACCGTGTCTCATGTTCTGACCATCAAGTTTCAGCATACGCCTTCACTCCGAAGCGGATACAGAGTATTCTTAATTGAAGTTTTCATTATTAAGGTATGGGTCAAGATTTACGACATTCACGCCCGAAAAGTGAAGACTTAGAAGAGGACTAAAACAAAATGGGTGACATGGGGGGGGGGGGGTGAAGGAAGACTTGGGCTCTCGGTAGTCGTCACTCACCGCACGAGACACAGCAACACAAGGTCGCTACTTCTCGCCGGTCTCCTGAGCGAGCGTGGTACTTCCCCGGTCGAGCCAGCCCATCTACGAGCTGCAGTCAACGAGCGACTACAGCTAGGCTCTCCCACGATAAGACTTTACTAGTCTTTAAAGAGAAAACAGTAAAACAATGGAGAGATACAGGAAGTGTGAGTGGGGGGAGGAATAAAGGAAGACTTGGGCTTCCGGTACTCGACACTCACCGCACGAGACACAGCAACACAAGGTCGCTACTTCTCGCCGGTCTCCTGAGCGAGCGTGGTACTTCCCCGGTCGAGCCAGCCCATCTACGAGCTGCAGTCAACGAGCGACTACAGCTAGGCTCTCCCACGATAAGACTTTACTAGTCTTTAAAGAGAAAACAGTAAAACAATGGAGAGATACAGGAAGTGTGAGTGGGGGGAGGAATAAAGGAAGACTTGGGCTTCCGGTACTCGACACTCACCGCACGAGACACAGCAACACAAGGTCGCTACTTCTCGCCGGTCTCCTGAGCGAGCGTGGTACTTCCCCGGTCGAGCCAGCCCATCTACGAGCTGCAGTCAACGAGCGACTACAGCTAGGCTCTCCCACGATAAGACTTTACTAGTCTTTAAAGAGAAAACAGTAAAACAATGGAGAGATACAGGAAGTGTGAGTGGGGGGAGGAATAAAGGAAGACTTGGGCTTCCGGTACTCGACATTCACCGCACGAGACACAGCAACACAAGGTCGCTACTTCTCGCCGGTCTCCTGAGCGAGCGTGGTACTTCCCCGGTCGAGCCAGCCCATCTACGAGCTGCAGTCAACGAGCGACTACAGCTAGGCTCTCCCACGGTAAGACTTTACTAGCCTTTAAAGAGAAAACAGTGAAACAATGGAGGGAGACAGGAAGTTGAGTGGGGGAAGGAATGAAGACTTGGGCTTCCGGTACTCGTCACTCACCGCACGAGACACAGCAACACGAGGTCGCTACTTCTCGCCGGTCTCCTGTGAGAGCGTGGTACTTTCCCGTTCGAGCCAGCCAATATACCAGCTGCAGTCAACGAATGATTACAGCTAGGCTCTCCCACGATAACAACCGGACTTTGAGTGGTATATTTCGTGAGGTGTGGGAAATAAAACAATTAATGAAGCGGAAAATAGGGGCGCAAAGATGCCTAATATAGGTATTGATTTGATTAAATTAGGAGTTTGAATTTAACACTTGGCCAAGACTCGGGAGGATTTTTTATGGTTGAGAAAAAGAAATACCTGTGCATCTCATGTTTTAATCTAGACGAGGCGAAAAAGTTTGACAGAATGTGCAACTTGCCAAATTGTCACGACACGACCAAATATGCAAAACTATACTAGGGCCAATTTGTCACTCTGTACAGATTGTATGTTGTTGTCTCTCAACCGTATTTCAAGTGAAATGGTCATCATAATGATTTTGTCATTCAGACCTATTTGTCACTCTGTACAGCTTGCATGTTGTTGTATCTTAAGCGCAATTCAAATCAAAAGATCACCCAGATAACAACGTATTGTTTCTACCCAACGAGACGAAATAGTTAATGCCACTCCGACCAATTTGTCACTCTGTACAGCTTGCATGTTGTTGTATCTTAAGCGCAATTCAAATCAAAAGATCACCCAGATAACAACGTATTGTTTCTACCCAACGAGACGAAATAGTTAATGCCACTCAGACCAATTTGTCACTCTTTTTACAGTTTACAGCTTTAATGTTGTTGTCACCCTAAATTGTCACTCTGTGCAGCTTGTATGATGTTGTCATCAAAATTTGTCAGTCAGCTCTTCAGTCAGTCTTCTCTATAATTTTCACCCAGTTATGTTATATGTTTTTACCGTGCCACCAGATCGTCACTGAGATGTAATTCATAGCCCAACTGTCCTCAAATTTATAGTCGAAAAAATAATTTTCAGCCAATTATACTTAAATTTTGATGCCAGAGGGAATTTCGATATCACCAGGTCTTGCCAACGACTTGGTGATCGCAGTAAGATGTTATTAATGCACAAGAGGATGCTGCTGCCCGTCCTCTCGGTACTCCCTTAGTCGCCTTTTACGACACCCGCGGGAAAAGGGGGTGGTCCTATTCTTAAGAGCCGGGACCACACAGCCGCACGGCTTCACAAAACTTTCATTCAGCGAAAGAAGTGGTAACGTTTCTTTGAACGTAACTGTTCACTCACACGAGTGAACCTTTGGTTGAGGAAAGTTTGAATGACAGCATACGATCTCGTTACGTCAACGTCTTGTCACTCAAATGTTCATCGCGCTTCTAAGAGCGCATCAATCACTTTTTAGTTTGTGATTTTTACACAAAACGTTTATTTTCGCTTTGGCATATGAAAACAGTTCGCGGTGTCCATAAATAAACGTTAGTGCGCGATTTACTTAAATATCTAGCCGCCACAATCATTCCGGGACCTGTTTTCCCTAAACAAACCGTAATTCAGTTTTACAAAAAACAATTGTTTTTTTTACACCAATCAATAGCGCGATCCCAAAAGTAAAGATAGCTCTAATAATTGTAGAAAAACGTTCCTATGAGTATAATGAAAAGCCGCAAATTTTTATGCAGACTTTCAAACAATTATTGTGGAAAGCGGCGGTCAAAGGTTTAAAAAAAAATACAAGATCTTTTAACAATGGGTTCCGTAGAAAAAAGCCAACCAACTTCTCGAAATAGTTCCGAGTTCGTCCTCATAAATCTAAAACCTCTAAACAGGCCACACCCTGTGTAGTCACGCATATTAATGTAAGTTTGTTTTGGCAAATCACTGGTTTCCATCCCGTTATATTGTTCGTGTGCACATGGAAGTTTTAAGAATAAATGCAGGTTTTTGTATACTATGGTAGTTTGTCTATTCCAGGCCTGAAGGCTTGGGCTTCTTACAAAAACGTGCACCGAGATCGTTAAATAAGGTGCAGGTTCTGCAGCCGATAGTTGTAGCACTCGGTGTGATCGTGGAAGCGCGGCTCGGCGAGCATACCTTCCAATACCTCCTCGTTGTCTTTGAGCGCCTTGTACAAAGGCTGCCAGGTACCGAAGTTGAGTTCCATTAGTTGATTCGCTTTCTTGGCTATCTTCAGAGTCTCGCGGATCCATTCCTTGATCGGCATTGGTTGTCCCACGCTAATAATCGATAATTTTCGTCAGAATAGAATAGTTCTAAGAATGACGGCATTTAGTTCTTAAGTATATGAGCTGTTATGACTGTTCTGCTGGTCTATCTGACATTAAGCTAATGATACAGGAGAGGTTACGATCATGACTTGCCACGTAGTTATCGCCACGTTGGCGATAACTTATTAAAAGATTACTACTGCTGTACTCAATGTACGAATGTGCAAATCTGGTGTCTTTATGGGATTTGACCAATCTAATGTAATGTTCAACACCACATCCGCGCCATATTGTTGCACGCAGGAAATGATCAATAAATCAATCTAGTCAATAACGAGACTGTGCAGGGTTACGCTGAGGGGACTAAACTACAACCTAGATATAGAACCTATATACAAATAGAATTATACACTTTGTGGTAAAGATCGAGGCGTTTTGTTACATTTGTAAGTAAGAATGAGAACTTACTCTTCTTCTGGGTGGTCCAAAAACTTCATTACGCGACCTAGCATTAGATTCGCCATCTTCCTGATTTCATTTGTTACCTGTCATAAATGAAAATATAATGTATGTATTGGCTTTTTTTAAATAATAATTTATGGGATGACGAGTATGAATACATACCTCGACGCTGAATGATCCATATTGGAACTCGAAACTCTGAACGTTTTGTTTTATCAAGTCGATGCTCTTCGTGTACTCTCCTAAAAAATAATACAAAACATTGTATGCTGTTCAAGCCCTGTATTCGTGGTAAACAAAAGTTGTGCAACATGTTTTTTTTTGTTGCGGAAACATTTTCCTGGCAAGAATGTATGCCACATACATTCGAATTCAATTCGAGTTTAAAATTCTTGGTAAACTAAAGTTGAGCATAGTGTAGTAGCATGTTCACCAAAAATTTCTCAAATGTTGTTTCCTCCGGGATATTTTAGATATTTTGATTGGAATTACTTACCTATAGCAGCATATAGCATGGCCAGGTCGTCCGAAGCCTTGCGCAGTATGTTATGATGGCGGTACAAGACTTGCTGCATCAGGCGGTAGGATCGCACCATATGGTCGCATCGCTCTTCTTTGGACTTAGCTCGCATGGCTACAAAATAAATAGCTAGTTTATAGGAAGAATGGGCGTAGCCGGAAATGTCACGACACTCATTTATGGCATAATGAATAATAATACTTTTTACGTTGACCATTAAAATGTTATCACATAAGAACTTTTTTGCAAAGACCTTTTGTTTTTTTGCTATGGTGTTTTGAAAAAACATAATGAATGAAAATACTTCAGAACAATAACTAAAACACAGAAGACAAGCTATAATAAAAATTCAGTAACTGCCTTTAGTCTCGTTCTATCATAAGACAAGAAAAAAGATGTTAGAATGAGATAAATTATTTACACTGCATATTACTTTTTTGGCTTGTCACAAGATGACCTGTCATTTGGTTATATTAGTTATAATTCAACCCTGCCAAAAATTCGGTTGCACTTTGCTTCTGAGGGAGAAAGTTCGGTCATTAAATAATTTGACTTGTTCGTGTCTTAATTGTTAATGAGTCGTAGTAAACTATTTCATGATATTTTTTAATGATTATTTTGTTAGATTGCTCGAATTCTTTTTATAAATATACATAGTGCGTGTGTGGACTCAGTGGTATAATGTCTTGTGTGGTTGGGGGATGCAAGTCCTATTCTTCACGAAAAGAAAATAGTCAAAAACTATTGACTGTCCATCGGTAAGTTTTTGTCAAATGTTGTGTCGAATGCAAGCTGATAACCGAATATAAATTTAAAACAAGTTTTGTACACGTAATAATAATTTCAGTAAAAGTTTTAGAGACTGTTAGGAAATTGCTTTGAGGTTATCATAAATATAAATAGTGACGTAAATAATGTTGTCGATACTTTTATTTTACAGATTTCCTAAAGAGGAAATTAAAAAAAATATGAATGGTTAAATCGAATTGGTTGAAGAAAATGGACTTCAAAAAAGCATAGTCACATTATTTGCTTCAAACATTTTACTTTGGATTTATTTATGGGGTCCATGAACTTATTATTGTAATAAGTACATATTGTACAAATACCAAAGCTATTTCTGATTGAATGATTTTTATTTTAAATACAAAAACGATTTTATCCCTACTACACTTATTAGTTATTTTTTAGACTTACAAGTCAAGGTTAATGTAGGGTGACTGCACTTATGAACCTTCATTTTACCTACCTGTTTACTCAAAATGCCGCAAAGACTGTTGATTTATTTGAAGATTAACACTTTCCCTGTGCTCAGTTGTTTGCAATTTTTGCTATATTAGTTATTTAATTTCTATATTTCAAGGAATGTTTTTTACCTCACTAGTAGGTAGTAGTCGTTTTATTTTTTGTGACAACTTACTAAATTTTGAAAAGGCTATATCATCTAATATATTAGCAGCCCCCTTATATCAAAGTGAACCTAATATGTTGAGATCAGTGGCTACTTTAGTCAGGTTTCTATGCCTTAGTTATTGTTTTGACGAAAATACAGACGTTCTTTATGACTTAGTTGGCAAAAGATTTGTGTGATATTCTGATCTGGAATTTTAAAACAAGTTAGCATTATACAATTTTCTCTAAGGTGCCGTACAGGTCAAAGCAGACAAGGCGGTTTGTTCAAGATTGAAACAATATTAGAAAGCGAAGTCTGTAGGCACCTCAGGTCCAACACGACAGTAAAAAGGACAGTAGATAGGTGCTTCTATCTACAAAGCGTTGCTAGCGTATCTCCATGGTACAAATAAACGACTGAAAGTATCATCTAATAAAAATAGCACTAAGTTCAGTTATAAACATCAAAAATAAAAATAGATTTTTAACATAACGCAAATCAATTATAACTTTTACAAAAGAATACAGTAACTAAAAAAAACTCTAAAATAACAAAATTAACATACAGTATCAAAAGCAATACTGTAAAAACATAAGCTATTATTAGAGAACCCTTTTTCTATACTAACGAAGGAAAAGGTACCCCAGAGCTTCTCTACTTGGTACTCGGCACTTTATACTTTGGTACTTACTCGTGGTACCCTTCCCTTTGTACCTTGGTACCTTGGTACCTCGGCGCGCAGTCAGCGTTTGCAACAGGAAATGGGAAGACATTCACGTTAGTATTCTACCGTATACGGTTACCTGCGTGCACGAAATCGTGACCAATGCAGAAGATGTTATCTATGACGTGGAGCTTGACGTCCTTATGGCAGCGTTTGCAGAAGACTAACACAGAACATATAAGAGAGAGAGTAGAAATTGTATCAGACTGGCATGTCGCTAACAGAGAATACAGAACATCTGGACACGATGATTGCAGAGCGCCGCGAAGAGTCGTTCATGGGCGGCTTGCTTCTTAACTCATTTGCACAAAATGGCGGAACCGGCACCGCTTATAATAAAATCAAATAGTCATTATCACAGATTAAAAACTGCCTGTTTTAACGAAACGTTTAAGGCGATGCGGTGCCGGGCTGTCCCTAGTTAAGCCAATCAGTGTTTTTTTTTTCGTACAAAAACATCCCTTCTATATAATTTTGTTCTCAACATTCCGCTGTTACAAATGAGTATTAATTTCCACAGTCAACGTGTTTATTGGGATTCTCTATTTCAGTTTCGGGATGGAATCCTGAAACTGAACTAGGCAGGTAGTTCATATCGTTATAGCATGTTCAAACATAGGTTTAGCGCACAGTTTTTAGCATTCGACGTAGAAATGCTGAATTTATTTGTAATACACAAATAAAATGTTTGATATTGCGTTTTGTTTTTGTTTAAACCTTTAGGTACCTCCATACAATACACCACACTACCCATAATTTAACACAAGTTAACTTTCGACTCTAGTTTCATACACATAACAACTCGCAGGAACTGTTCTTCTGGTCTATCTCCTATACCTCTCTTATATGTTCCGATTTGACCTACAATAATCTTAAAACTATCTTTTTTAATGCGACACCTAAAAGCCTTTGGCCAACAGTGTATATATATTATAACGTTAAAATAGAATCCGAAAGGGATCACAAAAAGGGTTCCGTGGCTAACCTACGGGACTGCGTCCGTATGACCAGAAGTAGTTTATAGAATTCATGGGAGATGGAACCCTCGTCAAAACCAACCGTTGCATGAACCAATCTGGGACCTGAGATTATTTAGGCGTTTCCAGTTTGACCACACAACATTAAGAAAAACTTGTATAAACACGTAACACAGTAAAAAAAACGCATGAACGACCGACAAAATAAGCCAATGTTACAGCGTTATATTATAATTTGCACGAAAGCTATAAAATATAATACCAATAACGGACGCTTTCGCTTCGTTCCCCCTGAACAGTTGAGTTTATTCTACGCGTTGTATCAGTCGTCTAACTTAGCTAGGCGCGGATTAAAGAGCTTACCTAATGCGTGCATTGCGTCGGCAGTCTCAGCAGCGTTCTGGGCTTTTTGAAGCGGGAACTCATTGGGACATTGGTGGCAAGACATTCGCGCCCCCACCCACGTCACAGGTCCCTTGCAAGACGTACATGCGTACGCAGAGAACAGCGACTGGTGGAGAACACGTCAGTCAGGGTATCAAAATAGGTACATCGTTAGGGCTGTGTGGTTCTAGAAAACTGTCTAGTTTACTTCAACATTGTGAACCTACGAGTGGCCAACAGCTCTAGACTACAAGTGCCTATCTAGAATTAACAATTTCTTGTACTGTTGTTATTTGAATTGCCAACTAAATAATTTTATTGAGGGTTCAGGTTACTGTAAGTCACTCTAGCTTCCTAGCTATCTGAAGCGGCGGAGGAAGTGCTAACTCTTACCACAAAGTCTCTCCTGGTCTCGTCGAGGCAGGCGGGGCACCTGCAGTTGAACCCGTACTGGGTGCGCAGTATCTCGAGTCGTACTTCGGTGGACTGTCGCGCATAATGAGGCCCATAACAGTTTAGTATCTCGCCCCCTACCGGGAGCTCGCTAATCACTTTCACGAACAAATGATTTTTATGAAACCTGGACAGTGAATAAAATTGTTGATGTGTGTTGTCCTACTTGAAACGTTTTTTTTTTTAAATTGGATTGAATTCTGTAAAAAAAAACACTTACAGGTTCGTGATGTTCGGTTCGCACGAGTGATTCATCATTGAGGCTGTTGGGTATACACCAGTGCCTACCCTACGCCAAGGGGTTCTGGTGCACGGAACTAGGAAGCAATCTGTTGAAATGACATGTTGATGAGAAACTATTCTATTCCTCACTAACATATCAGTTTAGTTTTAACTGGTATCAAGTTAAAAGCTTTATTAAATTTTCGTTTTTTAATAGGCATGATGACTAATATTATAAAATCTTCGTAAAAATAATGTTATTTCAAAGAAGGCATAGTTAAAATGAGATAATCGAAAAAATCGGTTAAATCGATGTAATTATGAAGAAGATACACGCATTAAAAGTTTTTGGTGGGGATTATTCCCGTCCTTGTCGCGCTGTACGGCGCTAGTATAAAGTTACACAGTTGTGACGTCACTTCTACTATAGTGCTGTCCTTGTCTAAAACTTACTTTAAAAAGTTTATAACTGGGCAATTGTTTAAGCTTTTACACGTTTTGTAATATTGTTTGCACCATTTGGAAACTAACATTTTTTAAGATTTAAAAATAATGTCATCATCTCAATTGTATACTATATTTATGCCAAAAAAAATGCATTTATTTTTAAATTCCTTTTTTTTCAAGGGAAGCACTTACTCGGAATTTCTCGTTTAGGGCCTGTATTGAGTTCCATAACAGTATGTGCGTTGGTGACGAGCTGGCCTAAGGTGCGGAAGATCAGGCCTGCACATAGCAACTTCATCTCGCTCATCGGCAGAGGGTATCCAACTCGCTCAGGGAAGTACTCGAAGAATTTAGTGTAGTTCTCAAGATACAATGTGAGCATGGTGGATGTCTGGAAAAGAAACCCACTCTGTAGGGAATGCGCTACATATATTTGTTAATAAGTGGAATTCTAGTATACATGGCAAAACAGTTATGAAGGTAGGCAAATAACAGCCCATGAAGCAATCGTGAATAGCGAGTTTGCAATGCTTTTGAAGCAAAAGACTCCCAAAATTAAGTTATTACCATCAGTTACTTAGCAACTGTCATCAAAGTGATCAGTTCCCCGCAAACTTCTATGTACGCCCGCGAAAGAATCAATAAATTTAAAACATCCCTCACCAGCGCATACTGTATGTAATCAGTGTTAACTGAACTTTCCAAGTTGGACGACAGGTTGAACATGCTGTAGAATGGCTCGAACTCTGTCCTGTAGATACTAACGGTGTCAACTTTGGCGTACTCTTCCATCAAGGCGGCGGCGGTCGTGGGAGCAACGACGTCCGGGGGCAGCCGAGGGAAACCCTTATGAGCGTATTTTAGCATCACCCTGAAAAATGGCTAATGTTAACTCTAGACCTGGGTAAAAACTTAACAAAATTGTATTATTTCATTTATTTAAGATTTTTTTTTTGTTTGCTAATTGAAAAAACAAGAGAAATGCCGTTGCCTTTGAAGTTGCGTCGTCGCGTTCAGAATTAAACCCGCAGCGACATAGTCTAGTCGCTTGCGGTTTTTTTTTTAAGTTGTGGTCTGCGGTCGACTTCAAAACTGTACTTTTAAGACCTGCCAATGTCAAACTCAGCCCCTCGGGAGCTTTGTCACCAATTTTTGTTCAACTTTGTTAAAAATATTACCTGAATGCTAGGTGCGCGATCCCTATGATTGGGAATACATTAGATCTTACTCCAGCGCATTCCCAGCGGTGGTAAAAGTTTTTGCCGAGGTAATGGCAAGCTTCGTCGCAGAAGACCACGCGAGAGCACTTATTGCACCTAAAAAATATGATAAATTAGATGATGCTGATGGAAAATGGCAGTTAAATACGGTCAAGCTAACGCCAACGCGTTCAGCTTGCGTCCGATGGCGTGCACAGTGGCGATCAGTTGCTTATAATGAACTTGTATAAGTTCTCATCGGTGCGTCCTGTGATCAGAGCGATCGCGACGCAATCCAGAGAACACATAGAGGCACGCTCTCGCGGACACATGTTTAGCGCGGTGGTATGGTGTTGTCTTTACACTTATGTCATGGAATACTTGCCCAATCATAGCGGGGTCACCGCTGCAGCAGTAGTCGCAATAGTAAGGATGGGGCAAGTCCTTCTCCGGTAGCTTGACGGAAGCGAACGGTTCTTCTGCGAAAATGACATCCCCCCTCTTCACTGGGTCTTTTACGATAACATGGCGTCCGAATTTATCGTTACGGCTGCAAAACAACTTGCGTTCACAATCTTATTTATAATTAACCAACGTAAGGTTCAGCAAAAAAAAAAACGGTTGGCGTAGGGGCAGTTAGAGAAAGTATTTTATTTTGCGTTTGTTTCGATTAGTTCCTTCATCCAATATAATGCTGAAAAGCTTTGCAAAACTACACTTAGACGAAGACCACAAGATGACAAAAGAACGCCTACCTCTGAAAATGTACACAAGCAAGTTAAATTAATACGCAATGTCTAACACAAATATTTGTTCCTTAAAGTGTGAATAGTTTTTCGATTTCATAATAAGACGACTTATAGAATTCACACAATAAAAAAGTTCATGGTGTAATGTCCATGTGCACGTTGGATGATCCGACGATGCGAAGACTCCGCCCCCCCGCCCCCTTGAAGGTGGTGATGCCATGTAGCTTACAACGCCACCTCAAAGGAGGCGAGGGGGGGAGCCAGCTAGCATGCCGCGCCGGCACGCCGAGATGAATGCTCCCAGATCCCTATCCATCTAATTTTAAACGGTATAATATGGTAACAATATTAAAAAGTGATGGACTGCAAAGTCCATATCGTTTTCAAGTGTCATATCCTCCATGCAATACAGCGATACGATGTGTGCACACACTCACAAGCAGCGTTCTCGCGCTTGTCATGTTAGCCCTGCACGTGCAATTGGCATATCTCATTATATTACAAACAATAAATACTTAATTGTTGACAGCTGGTCCACTTTTCATTGCTACTCTCAGTCGTGGGTGCCAGTGTCGAGAAGAGTGGCGCGACACTTCGCGTTATGCGTTTCTCTTGCAAAACGGACGGTCTGCGGTCTTTTTAAAGATGCCTCAAGAAAATTTTCTAACTGTTCATCATGGGTGTCGTTTTCATGGTTTTCGAGGGTGCTAAAGCCGATAAAGAGTGCAAAATTTAAATTTAAGATGGCGCTTGCGATTGTTTTGTCTTGGGTGTCGTTTTCATAGTTTTCAAGGGTGGTAAAGTCGATAGTGAAGTCAAAATGAAAAAATATTGCAGCCGCCATCTTGGATTTACATTTTGCCCTATGAAGAAAGTCGCATGGAGCGGGAATAACATGACATGTATTATTTATACATATTTTTCGCGTGACGATTTCTACCAGTCAACTCCTATCGCAAGCCGCGTTGTGAATGTCTCATTGTCGCCAATTTAACAAACCTTGTGAGTGACAACCCTAGTGCTCCAATGGAGTGAATGTAATTATTTCAACAAATAGGCCTAGTTTCCATACTGTCCATATTTATGCTGTGACGTTACGGTGTTTCAAAACAACCCCTATTTCTGAGAAACTAGAAAGCTGGACAATGTGTTACCAAGAAGTATAATGTCTACTTTGATCAAGTTCGAACTCGCCTAGGAGGAAATTTCACACGAACGAAATTTTTGGGGCATATGAGTACTAGTGGGAGGAAGCCTTTACCCATCAGTGATGGGATGCGACGAAAATGATGAGTAAACAACTTCACAGGACTATAAACCATTTGTACGTGGGACACTCAGAAAGTAATGCGAAAATAAAAATAAATGTTCTATGGGTAAATATTATTTTATTAAATCTTTTCAAACTACTCTCCACTAGCCTCTATACAAAGTTTCATGCGTCTGAACCAGTTTTCGAAACACGTTAACACTTTTTCCGGTCCGCCGTAAACACATCGTTTACAGCTTGCTCGAACGCTGACAACGCATCATCCGGCGACGAACCTTTGAGCAGTTTTTTTATTTTCGGGAATAAAAAGTAGTCACACGGTGCTAGGTCAGGGCTGTAAGGAGGGTGACCCAGCGTGCTGTCCAAGAAGTTCGTTTCGAGCGCGGCGCGTTGTCGTGGTGGAGCAGTAGCCTGCGGAGCCTTGTGTTTGGTAGCTTGTTGCTCACGTTCAGCGTTGATGCTTCTTTGGTTCCCTAAAGGAATTGACACCAAGTAGCCGGTCAAATTGAAAAAACTCGCGATCAAAATCTTTTCCCCTTTTCTAGGTCGCTTCACTTAGGTAGGTGTTGATTCGTTTTGAAACACCCAAACCGTCGACTGGCGCTTCGTTTCTGGATCGTATTGATAAATCCAAGCCTCATCATCTGTAATGATGTCGTAAACACGCCGAGACGAGCCTGCTTCAAATTTGTTTATCATATCACGGCATCATTCCACCCGGGCCTGCTTCTGATTATGCGGCACCCAGCGTGAAACTTTTCTCCTCACGCGAAGATGCACTTGTAGAATTTCGTGCAGGCTTCACGATCCAACCTGCAGTACCTATGTTCTGAATCTCGTGATACGTAACTGTCCTATTGTCTTGGATAAAATGTTTCACTGCCAGCACGTTTTCTTCTGTAACAGCAATCAAAGGGCGACCAATTCTTTCTTCATACCCCAAAATTAGTCGACCGCGCTTGAATTCGTTATACCAGGAACCACGGTTGCCTTAGAAGGGCCTTCATCCATGAATGCCATTTGAAGTTTATCGTACGATTCATCCGGTTTCAGGCGACACTTGAAATTGTAAAAAATCATAGCGCTAAAATGTTCCCGGCATAGATCATTTTTTTTTATGAGACACGATAATTTAAATTAGCTCGCAAACAATATGGAGGGAAATTTTGAAATTGGAACGTACCTATTTTCACCTACAAATAATCATATATACATAAATAGACTTCTTTCAGGCCAGTCTCTCACACATTAAAACTGTTTTAGGCAATACTTTCTGAGTGTCCTGGTATGTTGATAAAGTTCAGGTACGTACAGGTCGCGCGGTGGTTGAAGATCGCTCGGCAAAAGTGGAAGGGGCATGCGCAGTCAGCGCAGTATTCAATTCTAAGGTCTATTTGGTGACGTGCGCCGTGAGGGGGGCGGGTGTGCACCGACGGCAACACGTCATTGGTAGATCAGTCGCTCTTCGATTACCGCATTGCGTTCACGCGTCTCATGCCTCTTGGGTACTGTTGCGTACAGCTTTTGTTATCTTTAATAAAGTTTTAAAACGGCAAGCCAGAAAAATTATTTACGACGTGAATAGTTACGTTAAGAAAGAAACGAAGATGAATACGAGGGCGGCACTGAAAATTTCGGGAATCAAGGAAGTGACACAACATTACTATTTAAAAATGTATTTATTGCTTTTCGAAATATTCTCCGCGAAATTTGACATATTTTTCCATACGATGGAACCAATCATTGAAGCAACCATTCCATTCGGAAGTTGGGGTCTCCAAAATGGCCGTTTTGTAGGCGTTCACAGCTTCTTCAGGTGATGAAAATCTCTGTCCACGCAATTTATTCTTTATTTTAGGGAAAGTATATAGAAATCATTAGGGCTTAGGTCGGGGCTGTACGGCGGATGGTCTAAATAATTCTATGTTTTCTTGCTCTAAAAACTCTTTAGTTCTGTGTGCGGTGTGAGAACTCGCATTGTCGTGATGGAGGATGATGCGGCGGTTGCAGTTATCTTTACGGAGTTCAGAAGCGACCTGTGGCAAACAAATGCTAGCATACCATTCTGCATTAACCGTTCTTTGTCCTTCAAGAGGAATAGTCGTAACATGGCCGGTTTTGGAGACAAACGTGACCACCATTTTTTTTGCAACACTCCGTGAACGAACAATTTTTGTTGGCTTTAACTCATTTTCGAACGCCCAAACTCGTGACTGGTTTTTTGTTTCGGGTTCGTACGCGTATATCCAGGATTCGTCACCTGATACGATGTTGTATACAGCATTTGAGGATCCTGCGTGGAATCTTTCGAGAGTTCTGATGCACCAAGTAACGCGAGCCGCTTTTTGCTCTTCACAGAGCGAATGCGGTATCCGTCGGGAAAACAACTTTTTTACACCTAATTGTTCATGCAAGATTATTTGTATTTGACTCATGCCAATGTCTAAAGTTGCCTGAATTTCGCGGTATGTCACATGTCGATCTACCTCAATCAGCTTACGATTTTTAAAACCAAGGAGTTTTCAATTAAAAAGATTTTAATATGACAGGAACAGTGGAAATATTCCATTCCCGATACTTTTAGTGCATCCCTCGTAATTAAAGGAAGGAAAATCACCACTGTCGGATGAATAATTTTCCTACAAAAAAAAATCCTAAAAATTAAAAACAAATGTAAATTTTAGTTACTATATTTAATACATAAAATTTTATGTATTAAATATAGTAACTAAAATTTACATTTGTTTTTAATTTTTTTGAATTTACTTAAACCCCCCGACCTGTAGCCAATCAAGATTTAACAATAACTTTGTTTACTCTTTTGTTTTGTTACTTTATGTTTCAAAGTAGAGATTTATTTTGCAAAATTATTTATTTTTTCGGTATTATTTAAACCCTGAGAAAATTAAGAAAAATGCCAAAAAAAAATGTGAAGATATGTAAAAAATAAAATGCTGTTTCTGTGCTGTTTTCAAAATCAAATATGTTCAAAATTAAGTTGAATGATCTATGAGTAAATTAATAATTAATTGAATGAAAACATTTAGATTGTGATCTACGCCTAAAAAAGGCATCAAATAGAAAGGTCAGGACTCGAAGGTTAAATTGCATGTAAAAAATATTCATTATTGAGAAACTCAGCACATTTTGGAAGAAATAAAACGTGTAGTGGCAAACTAAACCGGCAGGAAAAGCCATTAATTTGTGGCCTCTTTTTCAAAAGATGCCCATCGGTTGACTGGTAGAAAATGCCTCAAGCATTAAGTCCGCCTTTGTACAGTATTTTTTTTTACTTGTGCATAAAGTGTTAATAAATAAATAACCCATGAGAAACCAAGAAATTCATTTTCAAGTCATCATTAGGACCTGAACAGTTCAGTTTTTACGGAAGCGGCTCAAATAATTAGGTTATACACTTACACTAGCTCAACAGCATTGCAAGCGTTCCTGAATTGAGGATTCTCTCCCATGAACAGCTTTGGTAAGTTCAAATCGTCCAGTGGGTCATCATAGCGGAGTTTTACCAATTTTTCTTCCATCAATAGGTATGATTTGTCGAACTCAACTGTAAACATATGCTTGTATGAATATTTACTGACTATAAAATGATATAATCTAGTATTAAATTTAACAAGGTTTACAAATCTTTACTTTTTTTTAAACATACCTTTAGATATGCCCCGCAGTTGAACTTTTTCATTGTGCCTCACTGCTAGGCGCATTGCCTCAACACAATTTTGTCTCTGGCCCATTTCAAAGTAGCATTCAGCGCGACGTAAGAACAGCTTGTGTTGGAGATCTGGTGGGTACTTGTGATTCAAAGCTCGCTGCACATCACGCAAACTCTCCTATAAAAGAAATGTGTGTAAAAACAACAATTTTTTAAATATATCTCAATGTTTTTTTTTTGTATGATTGCTACCTTATATCGTTTTAATCTCAATGATGCTGCTGATCTATTAGCGAGGGCCACTGAGTACAGAGGACTCTCCTTGTTAGCGTACAAGACACTCTTAGTGTACAGCTTGAGGCTCTCATCATACAGCTCGGCTTTAAACTTGACGTTTCCACGTTGACGCCACAGCAGCGCAATTTCATCGCTTTTCCGAGATGTGTCATCATCAGCCAACTGCTTGTCGTAGCATAGTTCCATTTGATGTATCCATTCAGTGAAGATGTGCCTATTGAATAGAAAGTTGACTTGAATAAATTGTTATATCGGCTATAGTGGTACTAAATAAAACTAGTTTTATGTAATCAACTTCGCATGGGCTTTTGGCCACAGAGCATTAATGCGTAATTTACTTTACATTTATATAATGATATCGAAGTATAATGTGGATGTAGTATTGTCTTATAAATGCATAATCAGGCTATAACGTTCCCACTGCTGGGTCACAGGGCTCCTCTCTATGAGAGGTAGTGAGCCATAATCCAGCATGCTGGCTCAGTGCGGGTTGGTAGATGTCACATGTCTTCGAATTTTTGGTTCTAGGACATGCCGGTTTCCTCACGATGTTTTCCTTCACCGTTTTGGGCCACCACTGCTCCTCAATTTGTCTTATAAATGTGCATGTGCAATGAGATTATCATATTGTATTTGTCAAGACTTTTTATTAATATGAAGTCAAGTGTCAAGTAATATTTTCATAGTGTATTTATCAGGAGTTGGGTACTAATAATGTAGATGTCACATTGTCTTAGAAATGTGCATGTGAGCAATACACTGTGTATGTAATATTTTGATAGTATTTTGTCAGGAGTTATGAATAAATTTCCTATAAATGTGCATGTGAGTTATACACTGTGCATGAGATATTTTCATATGGTATTTGTCAGGTGTTAATAATAATGTGAATGTCGCATTGTCTTACAAATGAGCATGTGAGTAATAAACTGTGCATGGGATTCTTCATAGTTTATTTGTGAGATGTTATTAAAAAAATTAATGTCGCATTGTCTTATAAATGTGCATGTGAAAGTCATACACAGTGCATGTGATATGGCAATATTGTAATTAGTCATGTTATGTTGTACAACATGCTCATGATAATGAGCATGTTGTATTGTCGTTTACTGTGCATTTTATTTTGTTTTAGAATGTGTACCCATGCTTTATTGTATTCTAATGAAATTGGGTCGAAATATTAATTTCCCAAAAGAATCTTGCATGTAAATAAGCCATTCATGTATGTTATTTTATTTCTATGCAGGAATTGAACCCACAACTCATTTTGCAAGAGCTCCTTTCGCACAGCACTGTGCCAGCTATGTTAATGCTATTGAATTAAAATTAACATGTCTTATGGTATAATAATGGCTAAATTCGCATTTGTATTTGTGTGTTCATTAAAATTACTTTAATTTATGTTAAAATTATAATATAATTGCATTATAGTAGATAATGTCGCATTGAGTTCTATGTGGTAGTTAAAACTAGTACTTTACTTAATTTAAGTTTAAATAACTTAAGGTTTTATAATTTCATCTTGGATATAATTTCAACTTTCTTGTCTTAACTTTCAACTCCTTTTTGCTTCAGTGAGTTCCTACTCCTTAAACTCTATGAGTCAGTTATCATTAACTATAAATTAAAGGAACACAAGCTGATTTCTGACAAAATAGTTGAAGTAAGAGATTTTACATAGACAAACTCTATGTAAAATCTCTTACTTCAACTATTTTGTAATAATGCTTACTATCTATTATTTATCTTACTTTTTTTCTAAGCGGGAATTTTTACCAGCAGCCTTTTGACTGATGCTATTGACTTAAAATTAATATGTCATATTGTTTTTTAGTAGATAATGTTGCATTCTATTCTATGTGATAATCAAAATTATTTACTTAAAATTATTTTCATCTAAAATAAAACGTTTTTGTTTTTATTTTCTACTCAATTATCCCAACCCTAAAATCAATATGACACTGGCAGGCATACAGAAAAGGTCTAACTCCTTAAAAGCTCCATGAGTCCGAGATGCTTCATCATTGAGTATGAATTTAAGAAATGAAAGCTGCGCTAGCATTTATGATGACTGAATTGAAATTATTGATAGAACATAGACTTTTTATTATCTACATCATTTCACAAGATCCGTATTAATAATTCTACAACTTGTTGTATTTTGATATATCCCTTCAATGTTCTTTGGAAACCTGTGATATTGCTAACATAGCATATTAATTGATCTCAATATAGCATTTCAATAAATTATTTAACTTACTTATAACTTAACTCATTATGTAACTTAATATATATATAATATCACATAAAATATATATTGCAAATGTGTGAGTAAGAGCAAACGCAAAATGGCCCAGGCAGTTTTCATCCATCTCCTTTGCACCAACTGTTGTCCTATGGTTAGGTAGCCTAGATGTAGATGTAGATCCTAGATGACCTGCGCGGAGCGTATCGATTGCCGCCCGAAATACTGCGTCGTACTAATATATAATCCTGCAATTAGAAAATGTACTTACCGGATTCCTTTATGATTGAAGATGTAAGTCAGTGTTTCGATCGCGCCCTCTGGTCTGCGGTCTTTCTTCTTCTCCTCGAAGGCGATGATGCACAGAAGAACCTCCCATTGTTTCGCGGGGTCCTCTGGCAGCACATCGCGGTCCATCTTGGATCAAGTTCGTATTAAATTAGCAAGTTGAAAGTAGTATAATCCAGACGCCATCTTCCAGTTAGTCACTTGGTCAATTGACTTGGGAAAAAACTGAAAGCTGGGAGCCCACGGGAGCGTCAAGAGAACACGACCAGCTAGCTGGAGCGCCGTCTGAAGACTGGAGCTCGAAGCCCGGGCGGCGAACAGGCGGAATACTGTAACCGGCTAATGTTTGCAAATGTTTGTAAAAGCAAAATATTGATTTTGACAGCTGCGCGATTCATGACCGCTTCGTTCTACGCATAGATTATTCGTTGTACGCATGCTCGGCACAGGGCGGGGGGCTGAGGTCCGGTCGCGGGAGCACTAGACTTAAACTAGAGCACTAAATATATCTAGCTACTGTACTATAAATATTCGATCATGGCTGCACCCAAAGACCGCACCCAATCGTTTATAAAACTCAATATTTTTCATGTGGGCATATTTTAGAAATGATTGAATATTTTCAACAATCGAATTAAATGAGGCAATGAGCCAGCATGGACCATAGTGTATAGGGGCCAAGACCAGACCAGGGTTGGCGATCATTCGAAGTAAACATGTTTGTTTAGTCTGTAAATTAATTTGACGTAAGAAATAGGCGGCAAAACTTAAAAATCGTTTCCTAAAAAAACATAGCTAATGATAAAATTGATGAAGGTATAAATTACCGTTATCGTATTCGTTCTATTGTAAAATGAAACTAGATCACAACAATACATATTGTAGATCCTGAGAGCGTCTCCGAAAAATGTCGACTTCGAAATGAAATTCAAAATAAGCACAAACTTTCATAAATCGAATAAGAAATTTATGTGACTAAAAACGAAGCAAAAGCGACTATAACAGAATAAGGTAATAGGTAAGGTAAGGTACCTACCTAAGTACCTACCTACTTATTTACAAAAGAGAATAGTGAAGGATACATCTTGATTTGTTTTCATCACCAGATTTTGATGAATGAATATTTTTACGGTACTACTAAAATACCTATAAGGGCTCATGGCTATCTTTGAACATGCTCAAAATGTTAAATTATGAGCATGCTTATTGCTTGTGCTTCGTGAAGGCGTCCATTCTTTATATTATTTTCCTTTGTGGGTGATTATGTTGCAAGTCTGGATTTGTGCCCGGTAGATGGCAATAGGCTCGCCCCCTATTACATGGGACTTAAACATAACTGGCGAAATGTGGGTCTACTATAGGTACACCTCTGCCTAACCCTTCGGGGAAACAAGGCGTGATGTTATATTATGTAAGTAGTTAATGGTGCCGATTCTCTTGTACACCGAACTAAACTAACTAAACTATCACTAAAATTCCTTACTTTTTACTATGAGAATCTCGAAGCTATTCTGCGACAAAAATATCTAAATTTAAACATTATTTTGACACAATTATAATCGAATTTGACAATCGCGAGTCCACGTGTTTTTTTTTTCTTTTGGTTTCGCAACATCTTTGTTAGAGCCGGAGGCAGCCTGGGGCAGCCACGACGTGTTTTTTAAGGATTTTTTTACTTTTTGTATGGAAAATATAAAATAAAAATATCTACACGTAGCGTTTTGAAGGTTTCGGCGTTACAAAGGGTGGGGAAATTTTCATTATGACGCACCGTTTTCGAGATATGAGCAAAAAAAGAAAAAAAAGTTAAAGTACTGTTTTTGCACGTTTGAAGTCGAGGTGTTGATGTTGGTGTGAATTTTAGTTCACGCCAACTAATTTTGTTCCACACCTTTTTAATCGCGATTAGAAATAGTCAGATTCATGTTCAGATTTAGTTCAACGGTGAAAAACGTAAAATTCAGAATAGCAAGATTGCCATTTTCACTAAACTAGTGCCATCTTAGTGCTGTCAAAATAAAATATAGTTAAGTTGTGTCACTTTAGTCAATTTCTGAATGGAAAATCGTCATTTGACAGGATTAAACCAAATTTTAGTGATTTTTAGTCTAGTTTAGAGGCATGGCGGGCATTGGTGCCGATTCTCTTGTCACAAACAAGAGAATCGGCACCAATGCCCGGCATGCGTTGCAATGCCCTTTAAAACCTTCTCCGGCTCGCACACACCAACTTACCGAGTATTGTCGAGTTTTTGCGAGAACAGCAATTGATTTTTAATTTAGAAAAAGTAAGAAGAGAAGAAGAATAGACAAAATAGCCAATAATTACTTAATTATAATCGGTCGGCCGGCTATGTTCTATGTCTTTTTATTTATTTATTTATAGTACATGGAAGATTTACAGCTAGTAAAAACAAACAAAAAAAGGGGACCATAGCCGCCAGGAAGCCAATTACAAATCCTCACGTATAATTTAATTACTGAAATAATGGAGAAAATAATGAAAACAAAAACAAAACAATATAATCTACCGCTACTTAAAAATTTTTAGCACCTCTGTTAAAATATTTGCTCTAGTGTCCATCCAGAAAACAGAGGAATACATTTGTTTGTACGGAATGAAAGTCGATGACCACGTCTAGTAACTATATTTTATTTACGTCTAAAACATACATAGGTACATAAGTAGGTACTTATAGTGGTTTGTTAAAACCAAAAACTTGCACAAATAAATATCGTCTAGTCTAGTGATTGACTTAATGACCACTTGACCGACGTTACCGCAATTCAGAATAAGAAAAACATAGAATTTTCATTTCCACAGGTCGTCAACACGGAGTACCGAGCGACTGACATAATCCACCCTATATGAAAAAAATATTGGCTTAACATAGATACGGCTAGATAAACCAAAAACATGACAACAAACGAGAAAAAATACCTAAATATCGCTCAGAATTTGTTTTTGGCCAAGTTTTATTCTGAATGCGATGAGGTCCATTTGTAAGATACAGATTTTGTAAAGCGGTATTATAGTTCTTTATATAAAACAATAGATGGCGCTACTAATAACATCTTAACACTCTGATCGTCATACCTTGAGCGAAGGCAGCGGAGTTTCGTAATAATGGAAGATAAATAAATAATGTGTTTGAGCTTGTGTAGCGTGTCTGACTGTGTCTGGGACTGACTTTCCTAATTAATAATGGAAGATAAATAAATAATATGTTTGAGCTTGTGTAGCGTGTCTGACTGTGTCTGGGACTGGCAAATAGGTTGTTTGTAGTTGTTGAGTTAAAACTGATAAAACAGCTAAGTACCTAGGTAGGTATTAAAATCTAATAGTTTGATTTATCAGCTAATAATATAATCTAGGGACCTGCACTCCATACTATTCCATAAATACCATGCCTATATAATAGTTTACTGATTGGATTTTAATAGTTTATTGATTGGCATTTAAGTAAGTTCATAATTTGTACCTACCTATTCACTTGGCAATTTCGCAGTTACTACTGCCACCAATATAATTCGTCCCTTCGTCCTACGTAGGTAATATGGTAAGAGAGGAAATATTAATTTTCTAAGAAGAACTTCATGTTTTCCAAAGTGAAGCCTAGCCAAGAGTTAGTGAAAGAAATTAGCTCGTAATGTTTGTGAAAGACTTCTAAGGATATTTTGACAGAATTGAACAAAAACTCGTAGTTTCATGTACATACAATGTAATGTATATTTGGAAATGTTGGTTGAAGAACTAAATAAAATTATGATGCTAAAAACTGTTTTCTGCATGGCACCAATTATATACGACCGCATACCAGAATCAATCAAAATTTTAAACGTTAGTTTGTTTAAAAGACATAAAAAAATATCTCCTAAGTGAATCATATTATAGGTACCTCGGAGTTCTTTTTGGAATAAAATCTGTGTGACCTAAGTATTCATGTTGCAATTTTTAATTACTTTATATTTGACTTCCTGGTACCACCTCATCTTCTTTCAGTTTAATTCATGACGTGCTCTTTGGAAATAATAATTATAATTCTAATGTAATTGGTCATTATTGACATTTTGGAAAAAAAACGTTTTTAATTATACATACAAGTTAAATTGACATGCTTGTACTGTTTCTATCCATTGACATTTTTTACAGCCAGTGACATTTAATGTAATATGACATTTCCCATTTATTGATATCAAATTATTTGACATTTGAAAATGGGATTCTAATGATATTTTTGTTATTTAAAATAATATGATTGATTATGATTTGCTTGCTCAAGTGACGGCAGAACACGGAGAACAAACTATATGACAACACCACCTATGTACAGTAAGCGTTCAAAAGTGCATAGGTACGTTAAGAGTCGTATTGGTGTGAACTCGCGGTACGACTGTTTGTGTGTAAACGACACACACCACAAAGATAGCCGTTTTGCACGGCACAAACTGACGTAAAGTCGCGTACTCGCATCGCAATGCACGAAACAAAAATATATTTCCGTCGCTTTTGTTAGACGCGCATCATGCTCGTGACCAGCATGTCGATTCTGTAAAATCACACCGTGAACACTTGCGTGGAGTGAGCTGTCAATGTCATCCCGGCTTGGTCAATCCCTAGCAATAGTGGCACTGACAGCTCACTCACTCCACGCTCACTTCACCTAAGTTTTCACGGTGAGATGGTTACAGAATAGCACTGCTGGACCCTAATTGCGTAATACACAATCAATCGGAATCTGAATCTTTTGAAACAGATTGCTAATAAAATACTAAAAGGCTTCATAACTTCGATAAAAAATTGGTAACAAGGGCAAATGGTACACAAGGGTACACAAGGATACAAATGAAAAGGTCATCGCGAAATAAGGAAAAACAAAATTAGCCAGAATATTATTGAGTTTTGAGTCCCTCAAGTATCTAGTCACGTAACGTAACATATTCACTTTCATATGGAAATCTAAAAAGAGTACGAACATTTTCGGAAGGTTTTTACTTATGCCCGTTTCCTCACTTTAGGGGTTGGCTGTACATGAAAAGCAGTTACGCCATTAAAGTTACAAAAAATCACTCACATAATAAAAGGATACAATTAAATTAAGCTCGAACAATTTCGGAAACACTTTACCCCACGTTGGGGGTTTGTACATGAAAAGCAGTTGCGTCTTTAGAGTTAAGTATTTATACACACTTTCTTAACACTTTGAGCGGAGGTCAGACATCCAGGTTTTCAAATATTTGTTATTTTTCCGTACAAAATAAATGACGGTTAGGGGCGTTTTGCTTTTCATACTGCTTGTATGAAAATCACACAATACGAAAAGTGAAACAACCGTTGCTAACAACCATCGAAGAATAATGTATGTGGGCCCAGCCCTGTGCGGAGATAAAACGACGTGGTGTGGCGCTAGCAATTTAAAAGTTATAAGTAATAAATATGCTTTAAAAGTTATAGAGGTAGCCCAGTTCATCACCACAGCTCTCAAAACGATGAAGGAAAACAGCGTGAGGAAACCGGCATGTCTTAAAACCAAAAATTCGAGGACATGTGACGCGTGGTGGATAACAGCCCGATTTTTGTTGACTTGCTTAGACGTTATGCCCCGCTCAAAGGAAAATATTGTTAGCAAACACATTGTTGAAATCTTTTGAGCCACACAGGGGCGGCAAAAAGTGCAATAGCGTCATATGGAAAATTAAATTAGCCACAAAACTATTGGAAAGTTTGAGCCTTTTGTACTTTTTATATATGTACTTCGAATAACATTGTCCGCCTATGGATGGACCCAAAACTGACCCATCCCATAATAAGGATAAGGGAAAGTGCTTCTTACATTCCAGCACCTTAAATTCACGATAGGAAACTATTAACCCACAATAGTACACCCATAGTTAAAACACAGTGCTATGGACTTTAGCTCGATTTCAATAAGAGTCAGAACGACTTACACTCCAGACAGGATTACCCAGCGTTTGGAAACAAACAAAAAAGAACTTTATGAAATTGTATTAGAGATACATTATAAATGCAGCTACACATTAGTCCAGGTAGTCTATGATAGCCTGCGGTCCTGCGTATAAATTAAGCAAAAATGAGCCTTATTCAGAAGTGTTAAGGATAGTGTAGGACGTAGTTGTACCTGTAGTTATTTTGGCGATACTAGAATGGTTTATGGTCCCTAATGGTTTGATGGACAATTGTCAGCCTTTAAACACTTTGATTGTCGCTAGGTTTGAAGCCTGGCTTCGCTTGCTATTTATGTTATTGAATGACCAGGTTAAAATCCACAGTTCCACAATATAATAAATAGAAAAAAAAAATTGATGCTATAAATGCTTATTCTTTCTTTCTTTCAAGGGCCAAGTCACAGGACTCATTACCTGAGTACGTCCGAGAAGACGCATATAAAAATGGAAAGAAGAGATAACCATTATCATTATAATCCTTTGCCTAGAATTATGCCAACTATGTCGGCCTTTTGCTCTAAAAAAGACGGCTTAATACCCGTATATAATAGAAAATTCACATGGATCCTACTGCCTTTTTGTCCCCTACAACCCAGTTACTGGGTAAACCGATATCCATTTGGTAATTGGGTGTCAGACTTAACGGGCTTCTGACAACCTCTAACTACCTACGGCATAATGTGCTTTCCGAGGCGGGTCCCGATATGTAATGGTCACCCATCCTAGGGTCAACCTCGCCAAGTTTAGCTTAAGGTTCGATCGACTTGTGCGGCTGGTTGTAATTAGCAAAGAGCCTCGTGGACTTTTTATTAAATATTTATGCAAAACAAAACACATACGAGGATCTACGAGGTTCGTTATGCATGCGTGACCAAGCATAGGTACAGTTTCCTAACTAGAAAATTGTTACAGTTTACTAAATTAATAAAAGTGCAATTTTATGAGACAGAATACTAGGACAAACAATCTTTTCTAATATAAAATGACTCCTACTTTTAAAAGTGACTGGAACATTTCTAAATCCTTTCAGTGCCGGATGTCAGTGACTTTTACTTGCAGCACTTTTGGTGCGCAGTGCCACGATATAGCCAAGATAGTCGCCGTGATTGGAATGCCACTCAGGTGGCACTTTGCTATTTCAAGGCTTGAGTGGCATTATCTTAATGAAAGAGAGCATTAATGGAGGTTCGATGATGCTAAAGTAGTTTCACCCGCACATCGCTACTGTAGTCGCCTTAAAAATAGATTTATTTTATTTTAATGTTTTGAGTCTTGAAAAGAAGATAAATAAAATGATTCCTTCAAAAATCTCTTGTTTTTATGAGTGGTAGGTATGACTGTACCATTTCGTTTTTGTTTTTGGTTTTAGTACCATTTGCTCGGAGGACGATTATAGGTCGTTTTTCTAAATGTTTTTCAAAATTTTCTAAATGGTCCTACATTTGCGTTTAGGACTTTTCGATACGGAGGGGGTTTGGTTACCACTGAAGTGCGGCCTACTGTACTTACGGCACTCAGTGGTCCGTCTCTCGGTACTAGCTTGCCAGGACTTCACCAGGAATAGCCAATACTTTCATCAGCCAACAGCTCTCTAAATGTAAATTCTCAAAACTCAAACTCAAAGCATTTATGTCAATTACTTTACTTTAGAACAGTCAAGGAGTCGGTCAATCAAAAATATAAAGCTAGTTGCCCATTCGAAAGCATGTTAGATACCTATGGAGAAGAACGAGCGAGAAACTCCATGGACAATCTCTTAATATATTGTTACAAAATATTAGTAACATAATCAAAGTTGAATTTATTATTAAAACGTGAGATCGAGAAAAAAAATTCGTCGCAGCTAAGAGATGACCAGTCCCAACTGACGGCGCCCGTTCGATAAGATCAGCACCATTGATTTAGCTCAACCATTTTAAAGGGAACAAAATTACGTATTAAACTCTTCTCATATCTACTTCGCGAAAGCATAAGAACAAACGAGTGAAATCTAAATATCTGTATGCGTTTGCGCCATCATTTCAGAGGCATTCCTTGGACACCATCCAACTCCAACTTCGTCCAAGTCGTTATCCACTGCCTTTTACAGAAAGTTTATACCGATTGCAAAAGTTAACTTCTGTTCATTATCCATCCTTACTTCATGTGACTTGTGTTTTACACTATATTCATTATACGTTGTACAGACTGCTTATAAAAATACCTCCTCCACTATTTGTATACAACATTCTATCAGTAATATGGGCTGGGTTGAAGAGAAATGAAATGTTCCATTTCTTTGTTACCCTGGGGATTAGAAGAGAAAGAAAGGATAAACATTGAAAAGATGGCAGGAAGACTTGGCGAGGATGGCTGGAAAGACATGGACTGGCCAGGAAGAATTGGAAGGAGTTGGAGTGGGCCTTTGCCAAAGATTACACGGAGAACTGATATTAGACGTGTTTTGTACTACAACTGTCGCTCTGAAACAACGCTACAAACAAATGAAATGAAATGAGCGCGGTTGAATTTAGCATTCTCAAGTTTTCTACAAGACTGAATATGGCATCAACAACAATCTATCTTGAGTGTTACCAATCAATCAATTATCAATGAAATTGAACTAGATATTGTTTGGTTCATGCGCGACGTTCAAGGCGTTCTGAAGAAATTAATCATATAAATTCGCGACGATCAGTTTTTATTATTATTTACTTGTAGGTTGGTGCCAAAGATAAATAAATAAATGATATTTGTCCCTGCAATAAGTTCAGAAAACACATTTACACGCCAAAAATTATTTATGTTTCAAAACTAGATGAGTTGGTTTAATTGCCTTGCTGCGATATTATCCTAAACTCAAAATATTGCACAATTGGGAACCATACTCACTCAAATGGCTAATGGGGACAATCATCTTTTGACAGATGTGGACAACATTTCTGTGGCTGTTGCTGTCATACGGAGTCATGTAACCCTGTTATTATTGACTCCTCGCCGTCATTAAATATCGTAACCCAATATATCCGCAGCATACAAAAAAAAAAACGACGGTTTTCAAACCCAATTAGCTAACTAGGCTTGAAAACCGTCGAATTTCTTTTGAATTTGACATAATTATTCTCACTGAGTGTTGGTTGAATCCAAATATACCTATACCGACGATAGACGGCTACGTCACGTATTCCTCAAAAACCTGGACTAATCAAAATGACGGTATTGTGATATACGTAAAAAAGGAAATCAAATGTTTAGTCGAAGAACCGGAACTTAATGGTGCTAACTTTATGTTACTACAATCCATCCAGATACTTGCATTTTGGCGGCCTATAGATCTCCGTCCAATCACAACATTGGTATTTTCTGGACTCTATAGACAAAATAATTCGGCCAATTAAAGCGAAAACTATTATCCTGACTGGAGACATGAACATAACCATTAAGTTGACCAGTGTCGATCGGATTATGGAATCATATTTTAATCTCACTGCAGAATTAGAGCTATTACCGGGCCATAAACCAAGATGCAAAATTGCCTAGACCATGCGATGCTTAACGCGACTCATCAAGCTACTGTATTTGTGATTAACTCAACGGTGACTGACCATGCCTCAGTAATATTAAGTGTCTGTCAATCTTATCCTAAAAGGCATAAAGTAAATACGCTGACAACATATGGAATCGGTCGATTTCTCATGTATTAATAAAGACGCTGAAGCAAATACCGCTGCCGCTCTTTTTATTGGTACGAATGCGTCTACTTTTGATACCCATTCAACAGTATATAATATACCTAGCCGAAAAAAATACCCAAACCCTGGCTAACTCCAGGTCTTCTCTGTGCGTACGCCATAGGGATAAACTCCACAAAAAGTTCTCATATACCCACAAAATAATGTCGTAGAAACATCCTATAAAAGATATCGCAATTATTTCAACAAGTTGTTACGAAAACTAAAAAGAAACTATGAAAAGTCCCTGCTACTAAACTCAAAAAACAAAATGGAACGCTGTTAAAACTATAATACAACAGAAAAAACAAAAACCTGTAGCCGACAAACTTATTCGAAATACGAGTAGTAATTCCAACTCGATAGAGGATATAAACAAGTACTTCTCCAATATAGGAAAACACCTAGCTGATAATATTACTAACACCTATTCTTCCCTTACTAACCAGTATTATATTATCACAAGCCAGGCATAACCACGAACCTCAAATCGATAGACCTACTTCCCCCGGATGAGCCGGAAATTGAAACATTGATACTGAATCTAAACAATGATTGTGCCGTCGGCTGGGACGCCATCCCTGCTAAGTTCCTCATACTAGCAAGGCATGTTATTGTTCCCCACTTAACGAAACTGTTAGAATTGTTTATGTCTGAAGGAGTCATTCCGAGAACTTTTAAATAATCTGAGAGAACACCAGTCCACAAGAACGGGTTGAAAGACGTTGTCAAAAGCTACCGGCCTATTTCGGTATTAAAATTAGCTTCTTAGATCGTAACAAGATATTGTCGGATGCCCTGTTTGGGTTTAGGTCAGGAAGAAGCACTGAGGACGCTGTTGGGCAGCTTGTGGATCATGTTACATCTCAATTGAATGCCCGAAAGAAGTGCATCGGCATTTTCCATGACCTAGCCAAGGCTTTCGACACCGTTTCGATACCTATTTTTGTGGACAAACTGGAACGAATAGGTGTTCGAGGAACGGCCCTAAAACTATTTCAAGGCTTTCTCTGTGATCATACACAGAGAGTGAAAATACGAGGACACGTTTGCTTAAATGCTGTGGTCACACACGGCGTTCCACAGGGTAGTAATATTGGATCCAGTCTCTTACTGATCTACATAAACGATCTGTGCCAGCTAGCTCTTGCAAATGGTGCCTGCTTAACGTGGGCCACTGGCTTAGCAAGTCGACACTTCGACATGTCGCTGATTATGAGCTACTACGCAAGGTATACTACCTACTGGTTCAGTCAGTGATCGGGTATTGCATTGGCATCTGGGGTGGGGCACGCAAAACGCACCTGATTCTACTTGAAAGATCCCAAAGATCTGTGCATAAAGTAATGTCAACATTTCAAGCGTGCAGTGAGACCCACGAACTGGCTTTGAACCACATTTCAGAACTTAAGCAGAAATTATGTGAAGCGCCCATAAGGCCCTATCTCTCTCAGAGTCTGCCAAATTCAGTGAACAGGTTGCTAACACCAATAACCTATTTTATGAACTGGTAGGCAGTAAGTCAAAATCTGTTTGTGAGCCAGCTGTAACAACAGATTTGACTGGTGACGATACCATACCACTGTGTCCTATTGTTATGAGTCACAATAAATAAAAAAATATATTAAAATTAAGAAAATAATGAAGTGGTCACAAAGAGCCATTAAAAACAAAATCTTTTAAAATTAAATCTTTCCCTTAGAAAAGAACGTGTTATTCTTTCCAAAAGTTTAAAGAGTTGCACTGTTGAGTTAAATGAGTTTAGGGAAAAGTATGATATTGATACTAAGCTTCTTTATAATGATATTCTACACAAGGAGCACTTGCTGAAGGATATTTTTGAGAAATATGTGACATCACAACAACAACTGAGTGAGCGATTGTTTGAGGCTGGGGAATTACTAGAATTGGTGAAATGCAATGCTGAGAATGAGTCTCTGACCCATAATCTATCATGCAGCTGTGCCAACCAACCACCACCTCCTCAGCCTGAGCTTGACTTGCCTCCACCGGTGTTGGCTCTTCCAGCAGAGCCCCGTGTTAATACAAAGAAAAATAAGTCCATATTCTTTTGTGACCAAATAGGCTCAGGCTTTGGAAAAATGTTACACAATTACAGAAGCCATAGTTTTACCAACCATAGTTTTCATAACATACGTTTTGAACAAATGATTAAAAGAATAGCAAACACAAACCTAGATAATTATTCTACAATGGTTTTGCTATTAGGTAATAGTACCGGTATTACCAGAAAGGACATAGTGGATGGTGTGGACACCTTATTAAAGCTAAATATAGGGAAGCTAATGTTGTGTGCTTTACCTTATTCTGATACTTTATCAGATAATGAAATCAATTATATTCATAAGTTGAATAATACTATACACATGCTGACATGTTGTCATAGTGACAAATTATTGTTTTTTGACACTAACAAGTTTGTTAGTAGTTTTAAGTTAACTCAGAGAAGTTTATCTCTGTCTTGGAAATGTAGACATACGATTGCTATGTTGATATATAACATTAATGAGGTTATAGCTAATATAACAAATTGTAGGAGTATGATTGACGAGTCTGTGTTGTCTGCTTATTCTAACAACATAGTGAGCAATCATGAATCGTCATGTTGTACGAAGGAGGAACCACCTATAATACCAACATCCTTGGAGGCTACTACAAGTCAGGAAAGGTGTTCTCTTCCTTATGGAACTGAAATGGGCATTCTAGACTCTTCAAAAATTGTAGTTGTGGAGGTCACTCCGGATAACTTTTTAAACTACTAACTAGTTTGCCGTTGCAAAAGTAAGACAACAGAAGTTACCCCTACAGATAATATAACAAATTGTACAACCTATAGATAATATAACAAATTGTAGTATTAGTGACGAGTCTGTGTTGCCTAGTTATACAAGCAACATAGAGATTAATTATGATTCATCATGTTGTACGAAGGAGGATCCAACCATAATACCAACATCCTTGGAGGGCACTACCAGTCAGATAGGTTATACTTTTCCTGCTGGAACCCATACCGCCATTGTAGACTCGTCAGTTGTAGTTGTGGAGGTCACTCCGGATAATAATTTAAACTAGTTAGTAAGACAACAGAAGTTACCCCTTTAAATAACCAATTATTATTAGACAATAGTAATAAAGTATCTTCTGGCAATTTAACTCATAACGATAAGAAACCAAAGGGAGTGCAACACACTTTAAAATTACTTATTCAGAATATTCAAGGTTGCTCTTCCAAATTACTAGAAAAAGAATTGTTTTTGGAAAATACCAAGTTTGATGTCATTTGTTTAACAGAACATTGGTTAAAAGATTATCAAGTACGGTCAATTAACTATGAAAATTATTGTGTAGTTAGCCATTTCAGCCGAAAACATATGATACATGGCGGGTCATTAATTTTAGTTAAAACACCATTAAATCTAAAGAACGAAAAGACATAATCGGTCTGTCTGTTGAACACATCATTGAATTGTCCTGTGTTGAGCTTGATAAGCATGTTATAGTATGCGTATACAGACCTCCAGGTTACCAGAATCTATGTGTGTTTGATACAGTAATGGAAGATGTGCTAAAGAAACTTAGTGCTAGTAGTAAGTCAATTATCATATGTGGTGATTTCAAAATTAATTTATTAGAAAATAACTTGAATACTGTCAGATTATTAAGTCTTTTTGGGTCATTTGATGTATCAAATGTTTTTATTGAACCAACCCGAGTGTCAGCTTCTTCTGCCACTTGCATAGATAATATTTTTTGTAACTGCGATTACTTACACAAACAAATTGTAAATAAGCTGCCATCAGATCACAGTCGTACGTCATTTGAAAACCTTTTTTGCTAATAACCCCCTAAAAACTACTGAAGCTTTAAATTCCTCACCCGAGTTCTCTGCTGCCTTACTAAGAAAGAATGTAACTGCATGCCCTTTGGAGTTTAGGTTTCAGCATACAAACCCCCAGGCTGTTATAAAAGCTTTAAAAGATCTTAAAATTAAATCAACAGAAGAACTCTGTGGAATGTCTGTAAAAGTCTGTAGAACTTTCATCGAAACCATTGCGCCCTATTTAGCTGTCATATTTAACACCAGTGTAGACCAAGGTGTCTTTCCGGATCTCATGAAACACAGTAAAGTAGTTCCTTTGTTCAAATCCGGTGATAGTAAAGAACTCAATAATTATAGGCATGTATCAATTCTACCAGTTCTCAGTAAGGTGTTTGAAAAGTTGATGCTCAATCAAATGTTACGTCACTTTAATAAAAACTCCATATTTCATGAACAACAGTACGGTTTCACCAAAGAGCGTTGTACCATTGACGCTGGTGTTTCTCTAATAAAGAACATTTTTAACGCCTGGGAAGAAGCAAAAGATGCCACTGGAATCTTTTGCGACCTCTCTAAAGCATTTGATTGCGTAAACCATGAAACCCTTCTTCAGAAACTGGAGCACGATGGGGTTAGGAATACAGCTCGTGATCTACTTAGATCATACCTGAAAGATAGAAAGGTTAAAGTTCAAGTAAACGGCGTTCCTCAAGGTTCGATATTGGGTCCATTCCTCTTCTTAGTTTACATTAATGATTTACCCCAAGTACTTCAAAATCAACCGAAGATGGTGTTATTTGCAGATGACACATCATTTATCTTTAAAATAGACCGACGGTCACAAAATCTGGACGACGTGAATAACTCGATTCTTCAAGTCCAAGAGTGGTTTAGGGTAAATAATTTGGTACTAAATGAAAAAAAACCAAATGCATTAGATTTAAATTACCTAATGTTAGAAGTAGCGAATGTGACATCATATTGAATGGAGAAAAACTGGAATTTATTAATCAGACGGTTTTCCTAGGAATCACGCTGGACGAAAAATAACAATGGGGACCGCATATAACATCTCTTGCGGTTCGGCTAAGCTCGGACGCTTACGCTGTTAGAAAGATAAGAGAGTTAACAGATGTAGAAACCGCGCGTTTGATCTATTTTAGCTACTTCCACAGCATTATGTCGTATGGCATTTTACTGTGGGGTCGGGCTGCTGACATTGAATCCGTTTTTATTTTGCAAAAGAGACCTGTCAGAGCCATATACAATCTTTCTCGTCGCGAATCTCTCAGGGAACTATTTAAAGGGATTAATATTATGACAGTACCTTGCCAATTCATTTATGAAAATATTATGTATGTAAGAAAAAATCTACAATTTTTTTAATAAAATAAGTGATAGACATAATTTGAAAACTAGAAATAAAGATAAAATAGATCAACCATTTTTCAGATTAGCTAAAGTACATACATCATTTATGGGGTACTGTGTTAAAAGTTATAACAAAATACCTTGTGATATATTGCAATTAAATGAAAGAAAATTTAAAATTCTTATAAAAAGTACACTTTGCTTAGCTAGCTTTTTTACAAGCTTGTCGCTTATTACAAATTAGAGGATTATATACAAGATAAGAATGCTTGGACACATGATGGTCCAGCTAAATAGGACAATCCCGTCTAGACAAAATCACACTGGTTGCTTCTTGAATTTTTTTATTTAAATTTTTTACTTACTCACACACTGACTTATTCCTAGTTAATATTTTAAGAAAATCGAATGGCCCTTCACCATTCGACCGAACGCGGTCGATGCGCAAAATCGAGACAGTTAAAATAAACTCACACTAGGCCCACATTGCTCTCAATATTAATCCTCGTACAATAAGGGAGGCTCAAACTAAAACCAAGTCATGGCTTCTGACACAAGAATACAGTCAGTACACTCACACTAATGTAGAGAGACAATGTAATAAATCTGTTGTTTTCATATTTTTTTTAATCATTTTTATATGCATCCAATAACCTATTTATTCAAAAATTTACTATTTTAAAGTAAACGTGACTCTCTAATGTTTAAACGATGTATATTGCATAGAATTCGGAACGTACTGATTAGGACAAGACGCTCTTGTATTGTAAAACAGGTTTTTTACCTAGCGCAGGAGTCAGAGCTTCACTTTGTTTGGACACATTTTTATGCCTATTGAATAATTTTGTTTTTTTTTTAGTTCGGTGTTTTCTACCTGACTCCGAGAAGAAAGACCGAAACCAACTCAGATGTCACAGTCGTTTATAAAGTCCAGACATAATATTGGTCAAGCCTTAAGAGGACCATGCATCTTAAACATTCGAAACATGAATGTTCGTTTGCTTGAAGTGTGTGCAACAAAACTGCCAAGAGATGCAACTACATACATTGCGGTCGATCGATGAGATCGACCGTTCAGATTGGTCCAATATGTGTTGGCAGCCGGCATCGGCAGCTGGACGTCACAAACAAACAAAAATCTGACTGTGCATAAACCACCAAAATGGATATAATTATTACGTAGTGAATTCTCATTTGTTGACGCGCATTTTCATTTCACAGTCATATGGAAGAATGAAATTTAAATAACAAAATGAGATATTGTTTCTCAAATGTGGACTTTCCAGACATTTACGTTCAGAAAGACCCACATTTGAGAAGTGAGTTCTAGATCTTACCGGGATATGCGTCTTGTGTGCTAGGAATAGGTAATGACAGTAATTATTTAGATTACTATCTTGCATTAGATAGTCATGCGGATTACTGCACCAGGGCTAAGATAGTGGATGAAAGACGAACTTGACTCAAATGACACACTGGCACGAGATCGAGAGGAGTGGAGAAATGAAAGGGAAGCTTTTGCCCTGTAGTAGGGCAAGACAGGCTGAAACTTGGTAAGAATATAAAACAATTTATGTTCCGTGAGTGACTAAAACCCCATTTACACGATGCAAAATTCTTGTCTATGGTACAGAATACATTTGATGCCAAAACTGCTTCAGTTGTAATTATGAACGTAAACGAGGCAAAAGGAGTATATAAGGATTGTACCAGGTGGCGTTCTGTAGTTTATGGTATGTGTAAATCAATCATCTTAAAGGCGCGCCTGGAACACAAGGCGCCGTCGACCCGGGCCTGGTCCTTACCGGACGGTGAAACATTGCTCGCCGACCGCAAGCCCGCGCCTACGATGCCCGGGAATCTGCTGGTGATTCCCCAGGATGTCTCCTTCGGCGATGAGAGGCGTGAGGGCACAATATTTGCCACTCCCTTATGCGCTCTGCCTCTTCCTTCACAAGCATTACCACTTCGCAGAAGGTGGTGACGGCTTTACATTCACTCTCGCCCCATACCATGGCCTGGACCAGGTCCGGATGCGAGAGATTGCCGCCGCCGATCGCCTGGAGGAGCGAGGACACGTCGGTACTCCGCCCAAGCTGGACACACAATGGTGACACCCGTGCGTTTCCGCCCGCCTTTTACGAAACAGGAACCTCCCGAAACAACCATGTCCGGTGAGGACATGTGTCAAGCGGAAGCAACCAACAAACAACACATAGTCCTAAGATGTGTCTCGACCGAGAGCAGTTGCACGTGATGAATTAATGACCAATGAGTTACGAGCATTCAAGCATAAGCAGGCAGTGCTAGCAAACGAGCACGAAGTTCCTTAGATAAGACGTTACTACGAGCACTGCTTTTACGAATCAATGCTTCATTCGGAGTTTAGAAGTCAACGATTGGCACGTATGTAATTGAATTTTATACATCTGCGCATGCCGCAATTATAATACACCCATGAGAGTAAACGGAGCAAAAGGTTCTGTAGTTTCTGTCTGCCATGGAAAGAACATAAACTCCTGACAGTTTATGCAACATACCTACAAATAAAAGGGCGTGAGTTTGTGTTCTTAAGATTAAGTGGTGACGTAGGTGAACCTCCATAATGGCTAATACATATTTGTACCACTGCATGTGCCATCAACCTACGCTGGACCTGTGTGGTAGACCATGAGCTCTCGCAGAGAGCCCAGCAGTGGGCTCTTAAAGGGAAATTAAAGGCTGAATATAACCTGGTTTGCTATTTTGGCTTGGCTGGACATAGGCCGAGAAGTAAATTGATCCGAGAGGATACTAGCTTCAGCGGCCACACGAGGGTAATACACAAGCCAGGATAGAAAAAATTGTAGTGAGTAGTCGCTACTAACTTAAATATAGAACCCCATCCTATTACGCTCTCACGTTATCTGGCCATTTTTCTCACTAGTTTTTTTAAACTAGCCTACGCTATCCACTCCAGCGTGCGTAGTATTACCACAATAGAAACGGTCTTTATCTACCGAAGAATCGACAAAATGACATAAATGAAAGATTTCTTTAGAAATCTGTCTACAATTGGTCATTTTGTCTATTTATTATTTTATAATCAGTGCCAATGCTATGCGTACAGGACAAAGGTCTCTTTCCACTTATTCCATCATTCGCGAACCCGCGCGACCACCGTCCCGTCTTGACGGAACCTATCCAGCTACCGCAAATAGCCGCCTACTAGCCTAAAAAGGTGGATAGTTCTGTATCCACGATCTACACCACATCCTCGTATTACCCGGGCATTTGCATGTGTCTGACTGTTTCGTTAGTTTGGTGGTCGCATACGCAACTGCTGACCTGCATGAGGTCCCGGGTTCAATTCCTATGTCGGGCAATGTATTTTCCATCACAAATTGCTCAGTAGCAGCCTGGCTTTGTGCCCGGTTGATGGCAATAGGCTCGCCCCCTATTATATGGGAGTTAAACATAACTGGCGAAATGTGGGTGAACTATTAGTACATCTCTGCTTAACCTTTGGGAGACATCAATCGTAATGTTATGTTATGTCTGTGCTACTGCTATCATCATCCACAAGGACAACATAGCGTGATGGTACACCACTTTTAAATAATAGGAGCTCAAACGGCCGCCATCACGATCTCTAGTTACGCAACTCTGTCGAATCAATTCTCTCGAGAAAGTGAATTAGTATCGATTCTCGTTTCAATTGGGTTTCTATTTTAAAGAAATTTCTTTGATACAATTTGTGGGTTAATGAGGTAACTGTGCTGTGAAAATTAATTATTTTGATGCAATTTTTATATTCATTTAATTTAATTTTTTTATGGCTTTCTTTCTAATTTAGCGAGTACTTTTAGTATTCATGTGACATCTCCAATAAACGAACATCGTCTTAGAACCGTTGCGATCTCAGAGATAAAGCCACGACCATCATCATCAGTCACGACGTCATGTAGGATATGATTGAGCATCAAAGTAATTTCAGTCAAATTACTCTGATGCTCATTCATATCTTACAAATCGCAGAAATTGTCATGTAGTAGTACCTGCACCTCCCCGGAGCACCTTCACACAAAGAGCTTTATTCGTATTGATTGATTTACTAGTAACAATACTTAAATGCAAGTATAGACTTATTGCTAAATATATTGTTAAATCTCGTTGACGTATTTTCGTAGCAAATTTTTGGTCGCACTTTCATACAAAAGACATCAACGCTTACTTTTGTAAAAAGTTCATTTTCTTATAAGATGTAATCGAGATATATTTAAAATGTTTAATTTATACAAAAAACCGTTACCATATTAATAAAAATACCAAACCGAATGGTTTGATAACAAAAACCAAACATGACTGAACAAAACTTAACATACTTACTGTACAGCGCATGAATCTAATCAGCTCTTATTGAAACATACTGATTCACTGTCAGAGGTCCAAATCTCCGGACGTCAATAGCCTGCAAACCATTAATTACCGACACAGCTATGTAGGTATAACAAATACACAGGCAGCGACGAGCGCCATATAATCCAACCTAAGCCATCGTAATTAGAATACAAAGTTACACCTACTAACCCAATTATTTTGTGTTTCAAAACACGTATTAAATACCCTGGAGCGCCAGAAATTGGTTATTCAGCGCGCGAAAGCTCCGCGGGAGGAGAGCAGGGGGGGAAGAAAGTACCTGCGTGCGCGCGCGCACCTGTTGTCGCGACGCTCGCTCAGTCGCTTTCCGACAGCCCGCCACGCTGCACGCGCCATGACCGCGCGCCCAACGAAAACGCCGCGAGTGTTTAATATTATTACAGTGTGAATTATCATAATGGATTTTCTGTATATATGTTTTATCCTGTCCCTCCTTCAAGGTTGGTTTTTATTTATTTTTTCATTACCATATATCTATAGTGTTCACTGTAGCTGTACTACTTTCTTGGGAAGAGTTGTGTTGTGATGAGATTTCTCTACTTTTTTGTGTGTTCTTCTTGGTTATACTATTGTTTGTATTTGGTTGTTATTCGCAATGGTTTTTCACTCGGTTGATGGTGAATGTGGGGTAATTTTCTATGAGTATTTAGGTCACCATTATGCCTGTCACAGGTGACTGTCTGCGGTTTGTATCTCAAACTTCATGGGACGTGGGTTCGATGATTACGCTAGGCTCGGTTTTCATCTCGTGTTTTCTTACTGTTAGTTCAATCTGCGTGTTCAATGATATTGCCTATTGAGTGGTTTAATATACCACTTGCGTTCATAACGTGGTTTCATATTTAGAGACCAATACCTATATCGGAAAGTGGTTAAAACCTGCCTATTATGCAAATATATCTACTAATAGTTACAATATGAAAGCACAAATTATGTTCAGTTAGTTACAATTAACTCGGGGAACACACAATTCAGAAATACAGTTTCATCTGAAGATATTCCAATGTACCTAAACTTGATTTTTTTCTTCTACGCTTATGATTTCAAGGAGCCTTTGGTCCACAGGTTCACAGGACCAGCATCAGTTATAAAACGGTTCATTATTTATTGCCATCTAAACTGCTTTCTTTCCGTCTTTCGTTTCCGAGTAATGTAGGTCAAATATTGTTTCGCGTCTCTCTTTTTAAATTGCTCAGACTGTGTCTGAGAGAAATGAGAATATCGCGTTTGTGTTTCAATTGCTTTTAAATTAACGTATTTTATGTTAATGACATATTTGTATTTTATTAATAAGCAAACTTTTAAAATTGGTTGAATAGTTATTGAAGTCAATCAAGAGGACATAAATTAATTATGAAAACTTCAAATAAAAAATATCTAAACGCTCGAAATTTAATAACCCTGACACAGATCATCCTTGCTGACATAGTCTAAAATCTTCGTTAACAATATTACTTTAGCATACCATTTTCTGGTTCGTCTGCTATCGTGCTTTCTCTTTTGAGATGTTCAGATGTCCAAAAATATATCTTCAGTCCACTTTTGGGCGCAGAATTGTCCCATGCGTCAAACTTTGTTGACAGCAGCAAACATCATTAAAATACCTGTCATGTCATCTTCAGGGTCCAACAACATCAACTGCTTAGACTTTTCCCAGCTAAATACCAGTAGTTCACATTGAGCATATCTGACCTGCCTAACCCCCACACAATACCCCTGGTAACACTAGTTGTCAGAATTTCTGACTAATAAACTACTTCCAAATTTTCTTTTAATATTATCAATTAAATGATGGTCCTAACACAAATTTTGCTTAAAATCATGCAAAGACACTATACTAACCCAGTTCCCTTCTTCCATGTTACGTTGTTTTGCTCCATTATGTAGTTCTGAACAAGAAATCTCCCGCTATATGCGCACGCGTCATCGTTGAGCGACTAGATTTACCAGACGCGAATGATAACCGTTTATTAGGCCGCTTTGAGCCGTGACAAAATGGATATACGTAATGCGCATGTGTTCAGAATTGACGGTTAACTGTCGATAATTATGTAAATATTATCATTTAATTTATTTGTGGGGTATGAAAGATATTCCTGTATCAATTAGATTTGCAATAGTTTAGCCAATGAGAAATAAAAAAGGTACTTAGTTTTTAGTTTCGTATGTGATGAGGGCCCAGTGGTTAAGGCCTTGCCTCTCATGCACGAGGTTGAGTGTTCAAATTCGGGCAAGTACTAATGTGACTTTCTGAGGTCATCTTGGACATTACAAAATAGATAACAAATAAATCCATTTTCTTTCTTTCTTCTTTTCTTTATTAGTGAAATCGCTGAAGGAAAAACATCGTAAGGAAACCTGGACTTTTAATTAAATAAGTCTGAAATAGCCAACCCATCTTGAGCAAGCGTGGTGATCAATGCTCGAGCATTCTCTGTATAACAAGAGGCCTTTTCCCTGAAGTGGGACAATATAAATAATAGGCTGGTGTTATTAATGTATGGGCGGGTCATGTGTTTGGAATTCTGCTTTTGCAAGGCTAACATCATCTGTAACAAATTACCCGATCTGTATTGCTATTCTGTAACCATCTCACCATGAAAACTTAGGTGAAATGAGCGTGAAGTGAGCTGTCAGTGCCACTGATGCCAGGAATTGACCAAGACGGGACGACACTGACAGCTCACGCCACGCACGTCTTCACGTAAAATCTTAGGGGAAATGAATTTGAATTTATCTGTCATTCAAAGTCAAAGCATTTATTTCAAATAGGCCCATAAAAAGTCACTTTTGAACGTCAAAAATTACATTAAAAATAGAACTGATTCTAGGCGCCACTTCCAAAAAGTAGTTTCGTATGGAGAAGAAGTGTCAAGAAACTCCACCGTTACTCTTTTAAAATGTTTTACAATATTTTGTATACATTAATTATATTTCTATATGTGAAGACGATGCACCAAGAATAAAAATAATATACCACAATTGGAACAAAAAAATAAAAAAAAGCAAAGGCATATAAATTAATCACGTGATAGGTACATTGTGCTCACATATTTACAAACAATTGTAAAAATATATGATTTTCCTAAAATATTAACTAGGAATAAGTCAGTGTGTGAGTAAAGTAAAAATAACAAATTATATTATACAATAAGCAAATAGTATGATTTTGTCTAGCCTCTAGATTGTCCTATGGAGCAGGACCAGCATGTTTCCAAGCATTCTTATCTAGGATATAATCTTTTAATTTGTAATATGCTTGTTTACAAAGTGTTTTTTTAACATGAGTTTTAAACTTTCTTTCATTTAATTGCAATATTTCACCAGGTATTTTTTTGTAACATTTAACACAGTACCCCATAAAAGATCTATGTACTTTAGATAGTCTGAAAAATGGTTGATCTATTTTATTTTTATTTCTAGTGTTAATATTATGTCTATCACATATTTTATTAAATAGATGCAGATTTTTTCTAACATACATAATATTTTCATAAATGAACTGGCAAGGTTCCACCAGATGCTAAGGGTCTCTAGGAATTGGATATTCCTCATTGCCAGAACTAACGTCCAAAACGGCTTTACCATTCCTGTACACATTGGTAGGGTTATTCATCAGAGTGAATCAATGTGACTTATCTTATCGTTTAACATTTCGAACACGAAGACGATATTAAAAGAAAAAACTTTGCTTGACATCAGACCCTTAAAATGTAGGTAATAAAATATATTTTTATAAAACTTCCATGATACAGTGACGTCTGTCGTCCTCCCCAAATTTCTTGCGCCTGCGCCGGAAGTGCACAACACCCTCGCATCCGGTGGAGACAACTGACCCCTTCTAACCGCATTATTTCGGGAGCTCGAAAATTTTGGGACTACATGTCGAAAAGTTCGTTTGTAATTTAATACGCGACTTTAGTTTTTAACTGGCCCTGGTATATTTATATATTTCATGTTTCCATACCGTTTGGGCAATTGCTTAAAAGCATAATAATTATAATAAAAATGTAAATTTAAAAAATCTAGACGCTCTAATTTTGATTTACCTCAGCACCGTTCACATAATGTATTAAATTATGTTTAAGAAATAGCTAGCCCGCACACTGTCTCTTAAAATACAGGTGATCCTAGTTTAAGAGGCAGGGCTATATAAATCATTTTACAGATTTTGCAGCATTTGTATTGTTTTATATATCTGTAACTTTTGTCGGTGAATATTCGTTTTTATTATTATTATGTCGTTTATTTATTTTTATCCTTATTTTGCTACATTTTTATAAAACAACTTAAAAAAACATTTAAAAATATAACAAAAAAAAATTATTTATTATTATTATTATTTATAACGTACCTGTAGAAACGAGATCCGACGACACCGACTACGTTACGGAGCTATATAATGCGTCAATACGTACTTACTTTCTGAGTTTATCTGGACGTTACTGACTTCTCTGAAGGAAAACATTGTGCGGAAACCTGGACTTTTGTTAATTAAGTCCAGAATCGCGAAACCATCTTGAGCCAGCGTGGCGATCAATGCCTCGAGCATTGATCACCACGTTGCAGCGCTGACTCAACCTCAGCTCGCCTTCTCAGTATGAAAAAGAAGAGGTTTTTGCCCTGCAATAGGACATTCATAGGCCGGTATTATAATGCGTCAATACAATATAAACCTTAACAAAATTCCTTTTAAAACGTAACATTTGTGTCATACTTATGTACAAAAAACGATGGCACTTTCATGATAAAGGTTCGATTATTGTAACCCAGTGTCTGAGAAAGAATGTGTTTTTTGTCCCCGGTCCCTCCCCCCTCCCCGGATGCCTGTTGATGGCTACAAAAAACAAAGTGTTGTTGGCGTTCCGTTTCCTATGCCGAAGTGACGATGGCTATGGCGTAATATTTATAGGAACTAGAAAATTCCTTTTGGATACGCTGTGGTATCCTACTAATATTATAAACGCGAAAGTTTGGGCGTATGGATGGATGTTTGTTACTCTTTCACGCAAAAACTACTGAACGGATTTGGATGAAATTTGGCACACAGATTGTTTATAACCTGGATTAACACATAGAGTACTTTTTATCCCGATACTCCGGGGGGATCAAGATTTATGCGGGTGAAACCACGGGGAGCAGCTAGTTTGATATAAGAAAAGCTTTGTTTGGTTTGTGTTAGATTTTATTTAAAACGTACCTACACTAGCCCACCTCACTAGATTCCGCCAGCCCGTATTTCAATATGTTTTGACAATAATATTGACAGATCACTTCGAGTTCTGCATGTCGATTCTGTAAAAATCTCACCGTGAAGACTTGCGTGGAGTGAGCTGTCAGTGTCATCCCGTCTTGATCATTCCCTAATATCAGTGGCACTGACAGCTCACCTAAGTTTTCACGGTGAGATGGTTGCAGAATAAATAGCACTACCCTTCACTTAGGTTTTCTAGGTGATTTTTTTACAGAATAAATCGGCTGACTGTACGCAAATATTTTCGTTTCCGTAACAGTGGAAGTGTGACCTGGTACGTGGTAGCCTCAACGCTACTTTCACTACCTATCTGAGAAGAGAACTAGACTCGGTTTAATGGTATGTTTTGATACACTTCGTGGCACGTAAACAGCCAAGTAAGAGTTCGGAGGGTCATTGGAGTAACGACTGCCGGTTTAAGTCGATTATTTTATTTTTACAACGTGTAAACTACGCATTGTCTGCATGAAAGTGTAAAATAAATAAAGTAGTTAAAGTCAACGAAAGTGATATCTACACCTAACGATATTAAAGAACAAACATTTGTAATATTTAAAATAAAACTTACAAAATTACTATTTATTAAATGTTTTTATTCTGTAGCCGATTTTTTTGTCCATCATTTACTATAATTAAAATTTATTTAGATTTAGATTTAGACTTCGTGCAACTGTGTCAAGAAAGTACCAGGAAAATATCAATAATACACAAAATGTTAGTTATTCATCCAAATTTATGTTATCGCCTTCAAAGTATGCTCCTTCAAACACACTTACGCCAACGAATAATAAAACCATAAAAAAAATCTAATGCTTTTTCTCGTTTGTCTTCTACCGAATGAAAACGGGTAAATTTAAATACCTTAGTTAATTATTTGTAACGTTCCTTATATCTTACCCAGTCCACCACATGTGCCCATCAGAAATCATATTAGGAGCGTAACCACAATCGACCTGCGATCGAATGTCAGCCGGCGACCGAACTTGGGCAACTTCCCTTAGAAAACAGTAACTGTCGAAACTTAGTAACGTGTAATTAGCTGATGCCAAGGCGTTGTTGCACAGTTCACAAAGGTCCCTGAAATTGTTAACGTAACCTAATGTTGATTTTAAATAGATACAATTCGTGTAAAACTAGCATTTGAATTCGGTTTTAAACGACTGTCCAAAAAATTTGAAAAATTTGTGTAGAAGAGAAAAGTAATGAAGTTAAAAACAGGTTTATGAAACAAAAACAAAAAACTTTCATAACTTTTCTTTAAAAACTGTTGCTAGTATTATAACCGGTGAATAGAAAAACATTTAACTAAAGCATTTTTATTGAATGAGTAGTTATTGTTATTTGTTTATCAATTATGTATGTTGTCATTTGGCATATTAATGGGAAAATTTATATAAATAAGTTTTTCAATGTTTTTTAAGTAAACATCAAAACAAATAAGGCATGACATGACTATCACAAACACTCTAGGTTCTACATTTATGTTGTAAGTGCCTCTGATATTTAAACCACAATGCACAAGTAAGTAATACAACAAAGGACTGTGAGATATAGGATCCCCAGCAAATCATACAGAACAGAAACTGTTGCATTTTGTCATTGGCCATGCATTTTTGGAACGTGGTTCAATTGTATGACAAAGAACAAATACAATTGCAACCCAGATCAAATAGGTAAGTATTTGATCTGGTTTGCAATTTTATTTCTAAAGAAAATTAAAGTTTTGTGTGTGAAAAATGATGTTTTTTTTACAAACAGCCCAATTAATATTTATACAAGCCTTTAATAATATAAAACCCACAATTAATTGCAATTACTTATTTATACTTGAAAAAAACATCATACAAAAAAAAACTACCAAAGCTACATAAATTAATTATGTCGCTCCGGAAATGCAATCAGCCATTGGCGAGCACAGTACATTTGGCAGTCAGGCCACTCGATCAATATTATCTAGTGCGCATGACATATTACCTAGCTACGTCTAGGACAAAGGACTTGCAGCCTGCACTCAGTGCGCAGTTGCAAACCGTATCGATTAGCTATTAAGGACTCAAGGTAGCTAGCCTGCCTCGCCCGGGATTTCCATTGTCTTGAAAACTGTGAATTTTAGCAAGTTTTTGGCCAAAATTAGGGCTTAGAAGTCCTTGCAGACCACAACGGGTGGCGTGAGAGCTTACAGTTCCATTCTGAAGGACAGTATTAAAAAGATAAACGCTATGCAACTTTTGGGATTTTTCTTTGTACTCAATTTTTTTGACGTGGTTTAGGGAAATAATATAATTTCTATTGAGTCTTTTTTAGCTGAATATGCATCGCCTGTCAATTTCTAAAGGATTCATGCCCTCATTTTAAAATCAAGCATCGACTAAGTACCTTTAGATGAGCTTTATTTTCTTTGTCTACATAAATATGTACTCTAGAATTTTGCGGGGGAATTATTTGGTCCAGGACTGTTCTTAATCCCGCCTAAGATGTCTTGAACACTAAAAGTTTTTGGAAAATCCGTGAAAACTGAAGCCCATCGATTTTGGGCAGATTCTGTGTTCTCAAAAATCCCTAATGTGAAGTATTTTTTTTTTGGAAAAAACAACAGAATTATATCATAACATAAATAAAACATAAAAACATGCGTCAAAAAAATTCGTCTACATTAGTATAATTAATATTTTATATGTTAGGTACCATTCACACACTGACTTATTCCTAGTTAATTATTTAGGAAAATCATATTCTTCTTTCACAATGTTTGTAAATATGAAAGCACCATGTACCTATCACGTGATTGATTTATCTGCCTTTGCTTATTTTAAATTATTTTTACCTATAGTGGTATAGTAATTTTATTCTGGGTGATGCGACATATAAAATATAATTAATGTATACAAAATATTTTTAAACATTTTAAAAGAGTTACGGTGGAGTTACTTGCCCGTTCTCTCCATACGAAACAACGGTTTGGAAGGGGAGCCTAGAATCAATTATATTTAAATGTAAATGTTGACGTTCAAAAGTGCCTTTTAGTGCCTTTTTGAAATAAATGCTTTGACTTTGAAATTATTAAGAACATATAAACACCGAGGTTATGAATTTCTCGGCGATTCCATAATTTTCCGACTTTTCGATGCAACCATGGAGCTTACCTGTTGCAAGACAGAAGTTTGTGGTAAATTCTTCTTCGGTCTGCCTAAACTGCGTAAAATAAAATAAAACTGAACTCATTTGAAATCGTACCATGTCGACTAGGGTGGTTTCCTTTGTTCTCTAAACTAACAGATTTTGATACTTACGAAAGAAATGTACGTTTTGCTTCTTTTGACTGACTGGCAAGAGTAAGCACGTAAGTAAGAGTTATTTCTGAAGTATAGACAGTGGTGGTAGTTACGAAAAACTTACTTGTTGCGCGTCACTTCCTTTGTTTGCAAAACAGGGGAAGCATGTTCTGGGTAAATATAACTTAGGTCTAGGTAACCTGCTTAATCATCGGTAAGGTCCACTTCCAGAAAAAAAAAATACAAATCTCAGTATTGGGATCATTAAAAAATTCCAGTGCCTTCGAAATTGAATGATGTTTATTACCTTTTTCTGGCATGAAGAGAGGTACTTGAATAACTTAGCAGTAGTACTCCAATTTATCTAAAAGAGGAACTCAAATATCGATTTGAAATACAACGTAACAGTGATGAAAATTAAGAAAATTTGTTTGGAAAGTTACTTATTTTTAAAAGTAAATTAGGCATTTTGTTGACAGATTGATGGAGTTTTAGAAAATGAGCTGACAGTTAGTCTCTGTTCCACCGTATTTTATGCTCTATTTTTCACATAAGATTTTTTAGGCTGGGGACAACTCATTTTTAAAATCATGCTTAATATTGAACTTTTAGTACGATACCTTCTCTGTTGTTGGCACAAAGGTCGAATTAGGTGTAACTATTATAATGAAAGATTTGTCGTTGTTTTTGGCAACGAGGGGTTAGTTGCCAATAACAATCCGAATCTGCCTATATTCGTTCACGGCAATTACTAAACAAAACAAGTTTGCTTATTCATTTCGAATCACTGGCGAAGGTAAGATTTATTACATATCTAGTACGTTATGTCGTCGGAGTTTAAAGGTTAGTCTTTTGCCTAAAATTCTAGGCATTCTGACTAGTTTGGGGGTTTGAGTTTTACCAAGATAACTCAGTTAACTGTTTGTTATCTAGGATTTATTTAATAATTACTAATTGTTGACTATCGAAAAACTTCTCAGTCTTGAGAGATAATTATGTTATAAATACATACATGTGTTGAACACTCAACATCAGCCGGCACATATCCAGACTACGGGCTGCTACTGATACTTCCCAATAAAGAAAAACCCAATAACACTTTAATTAACCCAGGGATGGAATCCAAGACTTAACGTAGCAACCACGCTTGCAACCACTAAACCAACGAGCCAGGCGTGTTGGAAAATTGTTAATGATAACAATCTTAAAAACTAATTTTCCTATACGTTTGAGTGTCCAAAGTTTCCATACAAATTCACATTTGAGGACCTAAAAACGCCACTGATGTTGCGATTGGCGTGGCCACCTATTGGGCCTATTCATACACAGAAACTCGCTCCATCATCCCATGAGGGTTGGCAGAAACTACAGAACGCCACCTGCTACGATTCTTACATCCTACTACCTTTTGCTTCGTTTACGTTCATTGAAGTCAATCCTAATCATACGTGTGATACTCGTACATACACACCGGTTGCCAGCACTACGCACCTTTTTTTTTTTTTTTTTTTTTTTGTTCCCGGGGTGGAAAATCCTCATGGATGTCCTCCGCCCTGGGGCGGGCGGAGGGTCTGTCAGACTCTTACTGACTAAAAACCACCCCGGTGTTCCTTCTCACACCTACGCCGGGGTCGCGGGAACACATTATTCTTCCACAACCCCGGCTGGTGCCGGCCCGCTTGCGCGGGCCCCGTCTCGGGCGGGGGGAGTGAGTTGTACTCCCCCCGCAACGTCTGTGGTCGGCGCGCGAGGAACACTACGCGCGCCGCCTTCTCGGGTCTTGATGTTGGGGGGCGACGGATGTCCCCGAATCCGTCGCCCCTGGACCCATTTAGGGGGGCCGGAAGAGGGCGTTGTCCGCCCTCCTCCGACGCCCGGTGCGTCTGCTGCGGGCCGGGTCGAGAGTCGAGATCTCTCTCTCCCTTTCCGCAGCCTCCTTCTGCGAGATGACCGTTTCGCAAAAGGAGACCACTGCGTCCCAGGACTCTGCGCCGCCGACCATCGCGTTCACGACGGCCGGCAGCGACAGGTCATTGCCTACTTCAGTTATGAGGGCACGGCGCGGCTCCTCCCAAGCGGCACACTCTGCCAGCGTGTGCCACGCCGTGTCCTCCCGGCAGTCGACGCAGTGGTGACACCGGGCGTCCGGCTCCCTGTTTATGCGACACAGGTGCTTCCCGAAGCAACCATGCCCCGAGAGCACCTGCGTCGCCCGAAACGACAGGGAGCCGTGCCTTCTCCCGAGCCAGCGGTCGAGCACTGGCCGGATCGCCTCGATGGTGCTGAGGCCGGCGGTAGGGCGTGAAAGCCTCACCCGCCATTCCGCCACCAGGACCTCGCGGAGCTGCAACCGATGCTGCTCGATATGTTGCTGCATCGGTCGCTCGCCCCGCTCCCGCGCTGCCTCGCGCCACCGGTACAGTGACGCGAGCACCTTCGCCTCCAGGTCCCAGGGCGGTGATCCGGCCAGTGCACAACCCGCCTCGCAGGAGATCGTGCGATACCCCCGAATGACTCTGACGGCCATAGCCCGCTGCGGCTTGCGCAGGACAGCTATGCTGCCGGCCGTCAGGTCAGACGCCCAGATCGGCGCTCCGTAGAGCGCCATGGATCGCACGATCCCCATATAGAGCCGCCTACAGGCGGCGCTCGGGCCCCCCAGATTGGGAAGCAGCGTTGCCAGCGCCCCGGCCGCGCCCAACAACTTGGGCGCCAGCCGCCGGAAGTGGGGTCCGAAGTCCCACCGGCTGTCGAGCACCAATCCCAGATATTTCATGGTGGGCTCGACAGCGATCCGGACCCCCCCGACCACAATGTGTGATCCGGCCGGCGGCGCCCGCCGGGGGCCATGAAACACCATGGCCTCCGACTTGTTGAGGGCCACCTCCAGGCCGAGGCGCCGTATGCGGCTCACCGTGAGTGAGACCGCCGCCGTCGCGAGCAACGCTGCCTCCCTGTGCGAACTCCCCCGGGCCGTGACCAGCGTGTCGTCCGCGTAACACGTCAGGTCCGCGCCCGGCGGGAGCTCGCCCCTCAGCACCCAGTCGTACCCGATGTTCCACAGGAGCGGTCCCACGACCGATCCCTGTGGAACACCGCACGACACTTGGCGCTGGTTTCCGCCATCTCGTCCCATGTAGGTGACACACCTCCCCGCCAGATAAGCCCCAACGATGCGGCGGAGGTAGAGAGGCACCCGATGATAACGTAGTGCCTCCCGTATGCAGCTCCAGGGCAGGGTGTTGAAGGCGTTGGAGATGTCCAAGGACACCGCCACCACCACCCCGCCCCGGGACACTGTTTCCTCCGCCAGGACTCTCACCCTCGACACAGCGTGGATGGTAGAGCGCCCATGCCGAAAGCCGAACTGGCTCTCGTCCAGGTCCGGCCCCTCTCTGCACAAGTGGCCGACGAGGCGGGCTGCGAGTATGCGCTCGAACAGCTTGCCCACCTCGTCGAGCAGCACTATGGGCCGGTACGCAGACGGCGAGTCGGCAGGGCGCCCCGCCTTCCTGAGCAGGACCAGACGTCCAATCTTCCACCGACTGGGAAACTGGCCCCGAGCACTACGCACCTGACCTCACCTGAAATCAACAATAGGGTCAATAATTTCCTTCTAGAGCCCAAATAATCTATCATAGTAAATTATTTTTATATTAGCCGTCGAATCGAAATGAAAATTGCAAACTTTTCTTAATACCGGTGACATTTCCCACAACATGCTTGTTCTCGTATATTTATGAACCTATGTAAACACGGTTTCCGCTCAGCTGAAACATTGTGCAGCGAGCGAAATCTCTGAGTGAAACGGCAATATGCTCCGATGGGTTCTGCACTCAACTGTTTAATGCTGACGTTAATTAGCTAGACTATGTTATTCTTGTATTATTATTGTTGTTGTTTCTAGAATGTTTAATTAAGTCTTATTGTGTAAAAAGTGTTAATATTGACTGAATTGGTATTAGGTACGGTTTTTCATACCATATCAAGCGGATTGCTCTGAATTTCTGATGAGTAGAGTGAACCACACATCAGTGGTATCACTTGTCACCCTTACTGCTACGACTTAGGGTGGATTTCACCAATGAAACTAAACGCAATCAGCACATAAACTACGTTTAAGAACTGTCAGTGTCATTATTTTCTATGGAATATAGCCACTGATAGCTCTTGAACGCGTTTTAGATGTGCTGAACGCGTTCATTAACATTTGTGAAATCGGCACTTAGAGGCAATGTCATTGACAAATTGTAACCAATTGATGTACGCTTGTTTGTACGGTAGGTACAGATTTTTTTGTAACAATTTGCCTTCGAATTCTAAGAAATAGTTGAGCGGTCGTTTCCTATACTTCTAGGGATCATTTTGTTAATTTTTTTATATTTCTTATTTGGTTGTCATAGTAGTCAGCCACTTTCCATCCATATTATCTTTCACACAGTCCATCCATCGTTTCTCCATTCAGAGGTATTTATTCAAATGAGTAAATCATAAACAGCTAAAAACATCGTGAGGAAACCGGCATGTCCTGGAACCAAACATTCTAAGACATACTGTGACATCTACCAACCAGCACTGGGCCCGCGTGGCAGATTATAGCCCACTCCCTCTCCTCGAAGAGAAGATGCCTGTGTCCCAGCATTGGGAAAATTACAGCCAGTTTCTTACGCCATTTCAAAACTGTAGCGCACCGCGGACGAAGCACATGCAAGTAAAAGTAATTTTAGTTAAGATGCCAAGTGAAAGTATCATAATTAAGTTTAGTTATCTGTTATTTTGTAACTCGTGACGCCACCCACCTACAGTCCGTTATGAGAAACTCATTGTTTGAACTTAACATTTTTTAGGTAATGTGTGCGAATGGCGAAAATCAACGAAAGTATTCACCCAGTGGATTTCAATAACGCGTGAGGAAAGTCTTTTTGCTTTTTGAGTAGGTAGTTGATTATTTTGGTTCATTAACGAGTTTATTTCGTTATTATTATTAGTTTTTGATTAATTTTAGTCATTGCAGCACTTTTTACTTGAAACGATGTTGTTTTTTGTTATATTGTATAAACAAAATATTATGATGCCGATCGATACCGAGATTAAAATATAAGATACTCAACACCGCTACTTATTGACAACTAGCCGACCCGCCGCGAACTTCGCAGGAACCGCCTTAGAATATTATCATCGTTATTATTATTTTGTGAAATTTTCCTATGTTTTAAAAATGATTCTGCTTTTCGGGGCGGACACATATCCAACAAATCAAGGATCATAAAAATCAGTCCAGCCGTTCTTGAGTTATAAATAGTGTATAACTAACCCGAGGTAGTAAGAAAGAATTAACTTTCATACTGCATTTACAGAACAAAAACTCACGTAATCCACTCTTCCGGGGCAGTATTATGCCTAAGTTCCTTATTATAAGGTTTGTTGGGGAAATACACAGTTAAACGCAGTGAAACTGCAGTGATTGCAGGCTGCAATATCCTGTCAGCGAATGACAATGATTTCCGCGAACAGCTGCGGTACGATAATAAGTCCTTTAGCTAGAAGAGACTGCAACCTGCACCTTGCCCGGGTTTCGCCGAAGGTAGAATAGACAAAACGTCAGTTAGAATAGACAAAATGAGAGATTTCTTTTATTCATCAAAATCAAAAGTCATTTATTCAAATTAGGCTGAGAATCAGCACTTTTCAAACGTCAAACTAACATAAGGCAGTTCCCCAAAACGCCCGCCCTGCACCACATCCTAGTGCTTTAACTGGGAAGAAAAAGTGCCGCAACAAACTCCCCAACAACACAGCCGTCTGTTCAGTTAGAAAAATCTTGAATCTATACAATAATAGGTATGCAAAGTAATAGCAATTTCGAGACACAGAACCGTTCACGAGCATAACGCTAAGATCAGCCATTACCTTCGCCATATTTGAGGGAAGGAGGCAACCCGACCCCCGACGCTACCGCAAGCATTGACATGTAAGGGAGCATGACGAACTTGCTGCCGATTGCTCAGGCAAGAATAATATATACAATTGTCGAACCACAAATTTCAGTACATTGGAGTTCATTAAAAAAACATTGCAATGAGATCATGTCAATATCTTTCTTTTCTGTGGTCATGTACTGCGTGCTGAGTGGACTATCCACGGCTACCATCACGCCTGTAGTCCCCGAAGGGTTAGGCAGAGATGTAGATACCTATAATACATCCATATTTTGTAAGTAACTATCGGGGCTCTATCGGAAATGGCGGGCTTTTGTTATAACGGCGAAGTAGGTATAATTAGAAAAAAATCCAACTATTCGATATAAAAAAAAACTTGTAAAAACTATTAAACTATTCGCGGGTTAAGGTTGCCTTTTTCGTGGTATACGGGAAGGGCCTTCTTAATATGATTTCTTAATGTCTCTATATAACCGAATGTATAAATGCAGTTACGAATACATTTTTAATGTTACACTCAGTACCGGAATCGATACATTCGATACCCCGGTAACACCTGCCTCATCAATAGTCGACGTAACATGAATGATTCGCGAGTCGGTCTCCACCGCCGCACAAGTTCGCCATCGACCTCATTACGACCAACTAACTGCGCATTGGACTCATAACGGTGCAAGAATGCGGCCCGCCCGATAGCGAACACCTCACATATTACGGAATTTCGAATTTATTTAAATGGGACGGCTTATATTACGAGTTACAACTGTTGTTAGATTCTACGGATGTTTCTGTACGGACAGGTCTTTTTTATAACTGTTTTTAAGTAAGATTTGAGGAGTCAATAAAGTGTTGATGGGCAAAGTGTTAAATATGTTGAAAAAGCTCTGTTTGCTAAAAACATTTTTGAATTGAAATACTAGCAATGCCAATAATAATAAATTCTTCGAATAATCTTAAATTCATTTATTTCAGGTAATATACACCCATTGCCAAACATAAATGAACATGAATCGAATTAAATAACATGCAATCGAATTAACATTCAAGAAATCAACAACCAAAATTAACAATTTCACTACGAAACACACAAGTACCTGAACAAGAGTGACATAAAAATGGATACGAAATGTAGATACGGCAAATATTGTCACATCTGCACTCGAAACTAGTTAAATAAACGAATCAAAATAAAAAAAATATGTCAATACCTTTCACAGGGAAATTAATTTCGACAAATCATTAATTTAACAATGGATTAGAAATTTTCTTTCAAAATCCTTATCTCTTAAGTGTTTGCATACTACCACTCTATTGACCGTTTTCACAAATACTAGGCACATGAACACCTGAAAAAAGTGCGCTGTTGGACTTTCAACAGTCAGCACTAAGCCGAGCGTTGAAAATCCAACAGCGCGTATGTCATCTCAGCCCACAGGTGGACATATATGTAGACCTCTCTTAATTAAGTTCCGCCTCAACTCTGCTCACCCTCGTTTGCCGCGGCGTTGCCACGGACTTATCGCCGCTCTATACTTTCGCCAAATGATTCACGTCGGTGTCATACATACAAAAAACTGTCTCATAAAGTAATGAATCACGCATTTCCTGATTTCTCTGCAAAAAACATTTTTTCTTCCAACTTTTTAAAAGAGGCTTTAATTTCATCACAATCACACTAAAAACTCAGTACAAAGCGAGTCTTTAATGCTCTAGAGCAATATAAATGTATGAAAATTTCATTATTGCACAGTTTTTTTTTAATCGTACCAAAAGGTGTCAATGGATTAGCTCTATTCAGCCAGCCGAAATCAATACATATTTTTTTACGTACGTATTATTCGTGTCTATCCTACTTGTTCCAAATTTAAATATAAATTTGCCCAACAAAACTCTTAACCTTACGTTTAATAATTGCTCAAGTATAACTTTTAATTTCAATAATTAAACTTCTATTTTAACTGTTTGATATGAGTTTCTTTTATCTACTATTCCTATAGGTAATAGTTGAAAGAAAAGCAGATTATGCACCTCGCCTTAAGTAATTTATATTGCCCTCGTGCTTTTTAGATTAGAGCCTTCGCTACACTCGATGCAATAATAAATTACTTTGTGCTCGATGCAATAATGTACTATTAAAGCATGTGCATAAAAACACCCGGTGTGTTTTTATGCACATGCTTTAAAAATGTTTTGTTGTCACACGACCTAAAAACAAATCGGTCTTTGAAAAAATAAAGTTTTTTCAAAGACCGATTGACCTGTAAACGGTTCCAAATAAAGAAAGGGTCTCATATACTGTACCTGCATTTTGTTACGCAATATTATTTATATTTAATGCGTTTAATAATAATGCGTATTATTGTTGCGTTTAATGCATTTTTTTGTGTGTTTGAAACCATGCGAATGTCTTGTCTTTGAAAGAGACCCCTGAGTTTGTTTGGCCATTTATTCTTAGTCAGATACGAAAAGGCTGGATGGAAGCCTTTGTAGAAAACTGATTACAATATCCTTTTTACAGAATTAATAGTTTCCCGACTTGGTTAGGCAGACTATTTAATGGTATGAACACAATCCCAATTCAATTGGGATTGTGTTCAACACCGCAGAATCTTCTTCTTGACATCGATATCTTACTTCCGAGTTACGAGTTAATGTGGTGGATACTTACGAGGGTCTACTCGTAAGTATCCACCACAGTAATCCTCAGAACTTATCTCACGACATGCCCCTCATTTTTCCGCATCGCATGCCCAATACCAGAAGTATACGTGAGTGTCGAGGGTGGGTTTAATTTTCGATCAAAAAGACGCTTCGTTGCAAAACTTTTCCATTTGCGGTTTTTTACTTAATTTAAATTATTTGAGTGCGCCCGAAAGTGTCGTTAGATTCACCCTCAAAACACATTCACATCAAAATCAGACTAAAAAGCTTGAAAACGATTCTCGGTATAAACTCGCAACATGGCTCAGTCGTCATCGCCGATCGACTCTTGTGTCGCTTTATAAAACGGTGACATTGCCCAGATTCATATTGTATTCTCAGTACAAGTCATTCGTACATACATACATAACGCTCCCTCACGCCTTCTTCCCATAGGGGTAGGCAGACACCACAGAAAGCCACCTGCTACGATCCTTACATACTCCTTTTGCCTCGTTTACGTTCACACATCTGATCATTCACGAGCGCCGGTTGCGAGTACTACGCAACTGACCATTACGACCGACGAGTCTAAAAGCGTTCGCAGACGGCATACAATCGGCAGGCCCGGATTAAGGGGGCGGCCAGCCACCAGCTAATAATTTTTTTTATTCTTCTACTATACATAATCGAGAATAATATAATCACATAATCGGGGCCTATTTGGTCGCTCTGAAGTTCTTGTTGTATTGGATCGAACTGAATTCCAATTTTGCATTTTTGACTGGTGGATCGAAGCATTCATGAAATTCATGAGCATAAATAATTAAAAAAAAAACTGGACTCAATTTGGCTTGTAAATATGACACGGTCGTGAATTCAGAGGAACTCATTTGCGAACTTGAAATTATGAAAGAAACCGGGTCACTATAAGATGGAAATATTTCTCAAATAGAACCTGTTTCTGTATTAGAAAAAATATCTAAAAATGATTTATGTATTCCTAACTTGAGCATAGCTCTTAGAATGTATCAACCCTACCTACAACTTCTGCTTCATGCGAAAGAAGCTTCAGCAAAATGAAACTCATCAAGAATTATTAATTTTCGCTTGTCGGTATTGGAAATACTAAAGTTTGCGAGCGATATAGCTAATGATCTCGATTATGTGTTTGTAATAACGATTTCGCTGAAAAAATGTAGAAGCATTAAATTTTTTAATTATTTTTTATATTTAATTAACCCTTTGAGTACACGTAATGATAATCAGACAAGAAGAAAAGAACAGAAAAAAAGGTACAAAGGTGATTTACTGTAAAAGACAATTTAAAAAAACCTAGTATAATTGTGGAATGAACTCGGCGTAGAGGACGACAATTTGCACCCTCTTTTAAAAATGTAGATCCAGGGCTGACAATCGGTAGCCGATTTTTTGTAGGAGCTAAGTAAATGAGACAGTTGAGATCAAATATTGACACGTCCTACAAAACGAAGGTCATTATAACATCTTTACAATTGTGGGACTGACAAAAGTTCAAGCGAGCTTAGCGCGCTAAGTGAGACAATCACAAATGCATGATGCACTAGAATCGCCATCCTGACTAGTAATAATAACAGCTTCACTAAACGTGTCTTCTAGCTAACATTGCTAACAATCAACCCTATCTATCTCTGCAAAATCGGCTAAACCCGGCCGATCCGACCCGAATGACTTCATTGGGAAAATCTAAAGTTTCTCATAATACCTCGTACATCAATACCGGACAAATTCCAACTCTAACAGATCACACTTAAGGTTCTTATCGCTGTGTGTTTATGCAAGCTTTCACATTGCTGATGGGATTGCGTCAAGATTATCTTACGCATGCTATGAAAGTTTTCTCAGAAGGCGAACGGAAGCGTTCGTGTCTTGTGTGTAGTTTTCATGCTGGTCTGGTTCATAGTGTTGGTGTCTTCGCGTGATAAGAACTCATCTGCTTTATATATTATTTTCTCAAACATGCTTATAAATTCGAGCATTATTTTGACAACCTTCTTCGAGATAAATCGAAAATGCTGTACTGGTCAGATAATAGCGAGTAGCGGCCGGCAACGTGAGTATGAAAATCTGTAGCTGTCGTGTTTTGCGGCCGAATAAATAATATGAAAACTCATATCTGTTCTGTAATAAAAATAGAACGAACTTCTTACTTCGAGCCTTTTTAACAAAGATTTTACGCAAATCTCGAAGTGGCTAGGCAAATAGCTATTTAAAGTGAAAAAGAAACAAATGAACATATTGGCGCGAGAAAAAATATCGTTGTTCCTTATTGATTAAGGAATTTATAATTAATTTACTTAGTTTGAATTTTCGCGCGTTTTTTGAGAAAATGCCTCAGTTTTCGGCCGCTGCAGTAATGTACTATTTCGGTATGTTTGGGAAGGTTTTATAATTTGTTCGTTGTTCGGGGGCCATGAAAATAGCTCTTTTCAGAGCGTTTTGTACGTTCCTGTACACAGCCAGCCTGTATATGAACCCCATATACCCAGAAGCAGTACAACGCTCTGCGTGTTCAGTATAATAATGCGTTCAGGATGTTGTTGAGGCTGCCCCGGCACTGCAACGCGTCGGGGATGTTCACCGACGCCCGTGTCGACTGTTTCTACACGGCGATGCGGAAGCGGTGCACATTGCTGGGGTGTATGCTCCGGACCACTTCCGACACCATTCTGTGCGTATTTGCGAACGGGTTTGATTTTCAGTACATTAACCACTGTTATACGATTAATGTAATGAGAAACATACAAATGACTCAGAGGCTCAGTATTAGAGCTAGTTCAGACATGGCGGAATCCGTGCGGATGCTAATCGCGCGTTTCTAAACGCAAATTATTAATCATACTCAATTAGTTTTTTTTTTATTGCAATTAATATTTTAATTTTATTTCCACTGTTCCCCCTTGGATTGAAATAAATGATTAGAGAAAAAAAAAAAACTTTCCAAGAAACTAAACTTTTTTGGAATGATTATGGTGTTGGGATATCATTAATATTTGGGAACAATGCAATATATTTTCTTGACAACTAAACATAACTCAAAGTCGAAAGTTGATTTGTAAAGAACAAATTATTCAGAATGTTCTCAAAACTAATCGGCGCTGCTTTTGCTTTAAAATATTGTGTGATTCTACCATACGTTTTTGAATATAAACCGTACATTTGAATTCAACCCAAAAGCATATTAATATTAACTGTGCATAACCCGGTCATTGCGACCGGTTCGCGCAAGGGCACGGTTAGGTCGCTGGTCGCGTGGTCGTAACCCTGAGAGAAACCAACCAGTGCTCAGAAACATAATTATTAGGAACTAAATCTGTGTTTATGTCTAGGAATGTATTATGCGCGTGCGCCTAGATAATAATCCTGGAGAAACTAGACACATGGGTTCAAAGATATTGGAATAAATTATTTAATAGTTCTGAATCAATTAGGTAGACATGGGAATGTAACTAGTACCTATAAAACTTTGAAGTGCTAATAAAACCTATGAGAACTGAGGTTATGTACAGGGTTGATCTCATGGATCTCAAAATCCATTTTCAAGTCTGAGAATGCCGATATAAAATTTCTCGAAAGAAGATAGTCTCCTATGACCGTTTTCCCGTAGCCACAACGATTAAGGTTTACCCTTACCGCCCCGCCCCAAAAATCCACCCTATATAGGTACCTACCGTTTCTAGGTTTGGCATTTATATATCAACGCACGTCAGTGTACCGGGGCCGCAAGTCCGTCTAAGCAGACGACAACCTCATAGGTTGACCTGCGAGATGCCATTTATAAAAAAAAAAGTGTACCGGGGCCCGCATATTTGCTTATATCTTCGCGGATAGCACACCAAGCTTACCAAACACTTATTCATTAGCCGAGCCGTTACATAAAAATCTCACCACGAAAACTTAGGAGAAGTGAATTTGAAGTAAGCTGTCAAATGTCAATCTCTAGCATCAGGCAAAATAAAAGACCGACTGGTCACTTTAAGGTGAAAAGCGAGGTGCGTAACCTCTCACCCTCATCTGCCCTGCAAATGCGATTATGTTAGGCAGGTAGGTTCTGATAGGCAGTACACACGGTATAGGCATGGTCTGGTTCCCGGGTGAGGCCAAGTGTTGTTGGGTTTTTTTTATCAGGAATTTCTGTGGCGGCCCGGAGTTTGGATTTGTACTATGGTAGCAGGATTTTAGGAAAGAAGGTGCAACAACTTGTTACGTCTCAAGCTCGGGTTTTGGCACGAAGCCAGCGTTTCGCTCGACAGCTTGAACCAGAATTGGCACGATATGAGAACGTTAACACGGCAATAAACATTGCTGTTGCATGTTGATTTGCTGTTCATATGCAAAATTAAACGTTTTATCTTAAACGCAGACGTTTGTGGCGAGAACCAACGGCACAAGTACTGGGCGTAAACATGACACCTCGAGCTTATAAAATAGACAGAGTCACATGCGGTTTAAGAGTGACATCGAGTAGCGTATTGGGTACTAAACTGAGCAAGCGTATACGATACAGGTACCGGGATAGTGGAATTGGGGTGGCTCGTCACGTTGTAGGTGCCAGGAGACGGGTGTCGTCGCCGAGAGAGGTCGAAGAAACGCTGGCGTAAAGATTTACAGACACACAGATGAGTGGAAAGCTATAGAGACCTTTGCCCAGCATTGGGATTATACGGGATGGAAAAAAGTGACATCTACAGAAGACGCTCTCCAAAGCCTCAATGTGTCTATTTAAACTAGTATATCGCTTGGACCGTCAGTCCTGCTACCGAACTTCCTGATTTGCTTTTCAATAACATTCCCATGGGGTAGCGTGGGGAAGTTACCATGCTAATTATCGACTCGAAATCGGTTTGAGCCAGTTGGAAAGAGCTTCCCAAGCGAGAAAAACGTCATTTTCCGAGTCGAACTTAGTGCGACAAGTACGTAGGATACGTAAATAGGTTACGTTATAGGCCCGAGCCGATTGCCGACGGATCGTTGAGCTCCTTATAATTAGGTTGAGCAGCAAGATGACTGATGCATGCATGCTGTCTATAGTCTATAGGTCAACTTAAAAATACAGATATTATTCCTGTTGCGCTTGAATAGGTAAATGTACCATCGTAATTTACAGTTAAAGTCTGTTTCATAGCATGCATCCTTGATAAGAGATTGCAGCATCAAGGTGAATGAACGATTGTGATGTAAACAGTACCCACATCCTTCTGATAAGTTTTACACAATGTTTCACAAAAGGAGGTTTGTTAATATTCTTTTGTCGTTTTGGTGTCCTGTTTGATGATGTTTATCGAAGTTTGATGGTTTTTGTCTACCTACTATTTATAATGAAGCTAATTTAGTAACTCCACCGTTGGTCTCAAGTTTATATGGAAACGAGAAGTGAGTTGATAGGCACAGAAAAAATGTAGTTTGAGAAAACGTATGAGAAGAGGCTGTGATTGATTATTAAGTGCCGATCTCACCAATGAAACTGAAAGCGTTCAGCACATTTAAAACGCGTTCAAGAGCTGTCAGTTTCAATATTCCACAGAAAATAATGACACTGACAGCCCTTCAACCTAGTTTATGTGCTGATCGCGTTCAGTTTAATTGGTGAAAACGGCACTAAGATGGAAATGGTTAGTTTCAGGGATAACCAGCACCTCAATTGCGTAAACCGCTTTAATTCATTTTATCGAAGGATTTTGAAGTATATTCCTAATCCATTGCTTCAAATGTTTGATAAATTCGTCTGCTCGACAACTTAAATAACGCAATGAATGTTCTTGAATTGTCAAAAAAAGGCATTGTAATTGTAACTTTATTAACCCTCTGTATTCGTCTGCCCGAAAGTAATCACGATTACTATCGATTCCCGCTAGACTAGATATTTAAGTTAAAAAAAAGTCGATAAAACGTGCCTATTTCATGAGCCTTTGGTATTAAGTCTCGGGGAAATATTTGATACACCTACGATCCCCTGCTAAGACGAAAATGATCTAATCTCGATGAGTCACGGTGTCATCGACCCCACCTGCGGCATGACCCACAAAGCATTTGTACGAGTATCACCGGCCGCAGCGTAGAAAGTTTTTTGAGAAAGGCGCCGCGGTGACCTTGTCGCGAAGAATGTTGTAGGTGTGTTTATTAATGTGAATACTTATTTTATTTCTATACCTACTTAATTTAAATAAGTATATGTAATTGAAATATATTTTGTTGATCCAATATTTTTAGTGTTCCGTACCTCAAATGGCAAAAAAAACGGAACACCTATAGAATCACGTCGTTGTCCGTCCGTCTGTCAGTCAATCTGACAAGAAAATTTTTTTTGGAACGCCTGAAGGTATCAAGTTGAATTTCTGGAAAGTTTTTTAAAACCTCTTCATGTGTGTCTTGAGCGATAAGTTATTTTTTAGGGGAAAGCTAATCACAAGCGCTCTTTAAAATTACGTGTTAGGTCTTGACGTTTAATTGTTCGTGATTATTTTTCTATTGTCAAAGACTTTTCACCAGCTGCATGCACTGGGACAAACAGTCTGTGGCTGATGTCCAGTATTTCCACCACTTTTTTGTCGCCTTTCTTTTCATGTCATTTTCAACAGTTTTTGTGTCTACAATGTTCAAGACTTCTCAAAAATCTTATTACCATGACGTCTACCAATGTCGCTGACGTTTTGCGAATTACGAAATTAGCAATGCGTAATCATAACTGAATATGTTAAAGATATAACATAAAAAAAACGCGACACAAAACTGTGATACATGTGCGTGCTACGTGCTAAAGATGATGATTATATTCTGTCACACCGCTCTCGGCCCACACTGCTAGGTCAGGCACGCTTTCTTAATCAAGCTAATAGTTTCGGCGACGAGTGTCTCTGCATTATCGTTGATCTGCCGCTAATTTTCCACTTCCTGGTTCTACGTTAGGCGGTACAAAATTATATATGTCAGAGTAAGTTTGCAGTTAGTATCTTAGCTACGTAATAACAGAGGCACGTTAAGTTACGCTTGCAGATGTCGGTCAGAAGATGGGTCCATTACAATGACATATCGAGACCCCTCCATGCCTCAGAAACACACTACGGCTCTTTGTCCACCGACAGTCCACCTGTTTGTTCTGGTTGAGGTCCCGTTGACGTGGCATCGGGTCCTCAACCAGCAACATTTGCTATGGCCGCGTGTCCACCGCACGCAGTCACCAGCACGTCACTTTCGGTTCGAATAATCTCGTTCTCGATGACGTCCCGTTGACGGTGGTGGGTGCACAGACGGTGAAACGCGTTGGTCACGGCACGGGAAAAATCGGCCATGTTCAAGTCTCCAGCTCAGAAGACCAATTCGCATTAATAACGTTCAAAATCTAGTCGCAATCTCATCTCAGCGGCAATCAATATCAAAAACTTATCAAAACTTTAGGGAAATTAGAGGTATTTTTGACAGATTGAGTATTAGAAGTCCCTGTGGGCAACAAATTCAGAACAAAGAATGAAAGCGCTATTTTATAATTATCATTTATAATGCTAAAAGTCGACGTACTATACCGACAGCAAACATAAAAACCCTAATTGTTTCCTAAAAGATCATATTCCAAGAACATCATTTAATTTTAACCGTAGGTGGCATCAAAACTCTCCTGTCGGAAAACGGTTAAAAAGAGTTCGAGGAAATGCATCTGTGGGGCTTATGAGTCAATAACAGCCACCCTCCGGCCCCCGGCTCCCTGTTTCTATAGAAACCTTTGAGCTCTTATCCTGGGGAACGCGCGGATACTAGGAGAGGTGGTAGCGGGCGCGGTGGCGAGCGCGGTGGCGAGCGCGGTGGCGGGCGCGGTGGCGGGCGCGATTAGGTTGCCACAGCCAAGTTTAGTGCATAACGAGCTATTGTAGCGGACTGTAGACATGTTTCCACAGGGTAAAACAAATACAACAATAGACAATCGCTAGATAGGTGTCCCATCACAAAATAAAGTCACATGATGACCATAGCTGTCAGTAGATATGTTAATACTAATATGTGTGTTGTCTTCCCGTCGCGCTGAGTATGTACGAGTATGTACAATAGATACTTCATTAAGGACGCAAACGTCGGTTTCATTACTATTTTTGTTTGAACGCGCTAATATCTGGAACTACCGGTCGGAAAAAAAAATGCATTTGATGGCCCTTTTCTAGAGGATGGCTATTTATAGCCACGCTATGACTGTTAGGATCCAAGCAAATAAATATTGAAAGAACGCTAAGCTAAAATGACGTGATCGGTGGTAAGAAATTTCAGTCAGAAGCTAGTGTTTGATATATTGCGGCCCGCCAAACTCCTTACCCTAGACAGGGTCTTAGTCTAGCTGGCTAGATAGGTACCGGGGAGGCATGTGGCGTGACCCCCTGTATCCATGGTAACTGTAGATATAGTGCCAACATGGCTGTCTGGTTGCTTCGCGCTCTGATTATTGATTGGGTGCTGCAGGGCGCGGCTCGTGTCCTGTACAATTTATTGTAGATTATGTTCACCTGTAATGTACACCTGTAGTGTTCATACAAAATACACGAAAGCGAGATGGGAGGATTTTAGCAATGCGTTGCGTTAGGTTGACGCTCGCCCTAATTGCGCCAGCCTTTATTCACTTCCCAGCTAAAAAATAGGAAGTGGTGACTAGCGGAACCTTTGACGTTCAAAAGTTATGGATTATCAGCCTAAGTCTAATCTTCTACTTAGCGAGTCGATGGCAATCTAAATGGACTCTGCCCAGAATTCGGCTACGTGTTTGGCGTCATAACTAGCGTCCTTCAATTTCTGTAACATGCAGCTGACAGTACACGCAGGACATGATAGCTACAGATTCTAAACAGTTCAGCAAAATACGGCTCGTCATCGAATTAGTTCGCTTTCGCCGACTTCAGAACACTCTATTCGTAATGCTTCACGGGCAAACACAATTCGTCTCAATGTACCATGTCGAATGGCTTTCGATTCTTCTACATTGTAAACAAATGTCACTTTATTATATTCGGGGATATTGTAGGCCTTAAAATATTGGCCTTTGGCGACCGCGCACCTGAAGATGTAGCGTTGGAAGGCCTCCCACTAGGTGAACCGATGACCTTGAGAAAGCAGTAGGAATCTGATCGGATGGTGGTATTTACTTGTGTTGTAACATTACGTCACTGCTAGACGAGCTTGACATAAAGAAAGCATTTTATGATAAATAACGTGTCCTATGACATCGGCTCTGTCTCCTTGTCATCACAATGTAAAGTCAGGGCAAAACAATTTTAAGCGAACCGATAACACTTAAATCTACCGTATATTCAAATCACAACTGTTATTCTTGGACAGTTGTATGAAATGGCTATAACACGGCAAATTTACGTAGTGTGTCAATTTGTTGAAAAATAAATCAGATGAAATAAATCGCCACATAAAATGAAACACGACATTTAACCATACCTTCAGTGTTGTTTAATAGCTGTAAAGATAGGAACCATAGCTAAGTCCAGCATAAAGACAATTGCGGCAGCTGAACATAAGAACACTTTCGCTAAGATTTGGCGTTTTAGCGGCACCCCAAGCAAGTACAGGATTTCACCCAATGCGTGGGTCGCTTGGCTGGCATATTTCCAGCGGTGCCAGATAGCTCCTGCGTTGACCAGGAGCAGAGCAGATCCTGTGCTGCAAAAATAGGCCTGGAACGAGATAAGAAGCTTTGTACAGGTGGAGGTAAAGAGATAAAGATGCGGTGTTGTGCAGGCGGGGTTCGCTGTCGTTTCTTGCACATTGCTTAGCAAAGTAAAAAGAGCTTGGTCGAGCTTACTCCTCTACGGAAAATACGCAACACAAGTACAACTTGCAACCCTTTTTTAAATTACCAGTAACATTATCACGACAGAACGTCGCTTTTTGTTTGACGAAAGCGTTAAAATCGCACGGGTTTAGGGCGGCAACAATGCATTCTGAACATTTTGTTTTAGACGTTACGCATTAATAAGTAACTGAGGCCATCTGCTGTGTTAGGCGGACATCCGTGACGGCCGGACCGCGTGCGGGCCTGTCTCTGGAATAATCAAAGACCACCGCTTCGTTGCGCGGGTTTGCCTTCGAAAAGGCTTTCAGGTGGCCGCGTCGGAAACCAATCACAAACGTCTAAGTAACGCAGAGGATGGTTGGAAGGAACGGTTGGCATAGTATCTGTGCAGTCATACCTGCAAGGCCTTGCCGTCGCAGGTGTGCGCGCCCGCACACAGGGCCAGGCCGATAATTGCTATCAAGTACGTCACCAGCACTCCTCCAGACACCGACTGCTCCCATTTGAACACCTTCAGAGAACGGACGTGCATCGTCAGAACGGCCACAAGCAGCATTATTGCAACCAAGCGTAGAGCCAAGATTGAATTCTTCTCCGTACTTTCGATTGTAGGTTCATTTTGTTTTTCTAGAATCGGTAGGTGCCCAAAAATCTGTGTAGGCAATAACGGAAAAAAATTAAACAGGTTTCAAAATTCTGTGTAGAACTCTACATATTTATACATAATACCTACTTACTACCTACCTACCTTCTTTTAGATTTAATTGTGAAGTTGGTATGGAATATTAGGTAAAATTAGGTTTCGTTGAAGGAAAACGACTAATGAAGGAAGCTTTCTTTAATGTGTTGCTGAAATAGATTACTCTCACTATCAACACTGATCGCAAGAAACTATCTTTAGTCTTTTTCTGCCAGAGTTTATTTCTAAGAGTTATCTCTGAGCTTGTAGCACCATATTTAATGGAATATTTGAACTCAATAACATCAGGAGTTCTAGCAAAGGCATCGGATATTAACAGTTGTCTTGTAAGCTTTAAATTCAGCTAAGGTAACTAAGTGTGTGCACATTGCGTGTAATACTTCCTGGTTTTATTGTGCAAGTAGTAGGTATACCTATTAATAATTTATATTCCAAAAAACAACTGACTTTGGAATTCATGTTGGCAGTAATTGAGCCGTTCATTTTCCATCCACTATAATATCGTGATAATAGCGAATGTCGCACGTGACGACATGACAGACGGAATCCATAGAAAATGTAGAATGTCCACTAGAGGAAGGCGTTTATAGAGTTATTTTACTTTTTTGATTCGATGGAATGGAATGATATTACACCTTTTTTGAGTTGGCAAGTCAAGTTTTGTAGCATGACTTTTGAATACAAACTTCTGTCATATTCGCAAGGGTAAGGACTTTGCATTCATTGATGAAAGCGGGATGAAATTTGTAGGTCAATGATGTACATGTAGGTATAAAATGTCTCCATGACTGCATCTGATTTGAAAGTCATTAATTTTCTTCGGATTTTTTGAGGAGTTTCTTTTTTACAATTCCAGATTTTGTAACGTAATTGAGGGCTGCTTTATGTTCGCTCTTCAAAGTTTCAATACTATCGCTTCCTTTACATCTTGATGTTATTTTTCTGCGTTAGATTAGAGAATAAAAACCATAATTATTTTCTGAATTCGTCTTTATTTAGCTATACGCCGTACGCCCGATTGGATTTATCATCGGCAAAAATGACGAATGTCCAAAACCTTTAGGGGATTATTTAACCCCTTTAGGGGATGAATTTTCAAAAATCGTTCCCTGTTGCTCACTTTCGTTATATATGGAAATCTCGTGCTCATTTCAAAATTTCATGCTTCTAGACCTAGCGGTTTAGGTGATTCATGTCTTCATGTTTTTTATTGAACTATGTGTTTCCTTCTTCCAGGGTTATCTGCCACGACATGTCACTTTCCTGGTGCGCCTGCGCACTCGAGGGTCACATTCTCCGAGGAGGCCCTCACGGAGGGCACCGTCGCCTCCTACGAGTGTGAGCGAGGGTTCGAGCTCCTGGGCCCCACCAGGAGGGCCTGTGACGCCAACGGAAAGTGGACGCCTGATGGCATTCCGTTTTGTGGTAAGTAGTAATTACAATAAAGAAAGTAAATAAGACGAACAAATCGTACATCCAGTCATGCATTCAAATTAGGCTGAGAATCAGCACTTTTCAAACGTCAAAACTACATAAGGCAGTTCCCCAAAACGCCCGCCCTGCACCACTTCCTAGTGCTTTAGCTGGAGTGGCGCAACAAACTCCCCAGCAGCACAGCTGTCTGTTCAGTTAGAAAAATAAAACTTGAATCTATACAATATTAAGTATGCAAAGAAATGAAAATTTCGAGACACAGAACAATATCTTAAATTATCTTATACAACATAACTTACTAAATAAATAAAAGCCTCCAGGCGTAATCCGCGTCTTTACCTACTGTTGACCATTGAGGAACTCCACGTCTAGAGCCAACCCTGGGTGTGGCACCAGGTCGTGGTAAACTTTAGCAACGAACTATCATAATTGAATTTGAACGCAGGTTGGTCCAAATTATGCATCCGGTTTATCTGAAATTATAAAATATTAAATAGTTACTCATCTTAGAACATTATCAAAACACAAAGCCTAACTTAACGAATCAACTGCCACACGACCAACACGGCGCGAACATTTAAATTAATCATATTCACCGAAAAACATGACGAAATCTTATATGTTTGAATGGAATAATAGAATAAAAAATTACAAAGGGCATAGCGTATACTTTCTTCGAGACTTTGAGAGCTGTGGGACTTCATGACAAAGAGTCTTCCGCTTTTTAGAAGCCATTCACAGCCATGTGAAGTGTTTTCACGGAGAAAGTAAAAGTCGGTCATGGGTAGCGAGCAGGGCAGGGGTGTGCGGTACTGTAACTTAATTTAACGTATTGTGCATTGTTGAGATCACTTTATTCACATTTTACTAGGAAAAACGTGGAGAGGAGAAATTACGAAGTCGTTGAGTTCTGTGTTGTAATTTTCAAACATCAATACAAACTCAAACAGCAGGCATTTATTTCAATCAAACCAATTAGATACATGCACTTTTGAATTTTCATGGGGCCGGTCAGTCGGAAAGATGAAGCTAGTTGCCCATGCCAAATCGTAGTAGGTACCTATAGTCATGGAGGCCTATATGGCTGGTAACATCATTCTGAATGTTAAAATTATGCATGTGAGAATGATGCAGAACCTTAAAAGCGTCCGTAATAAAAGTATAAAACAAGTAAAATATGAAATTAAATTAAAAATACCAGTCCCTACTGACCGCCAGCTCACGAACACCATTACGATCGACCATTTTGAAGGAAACTAAAATGCGCCACAATCAGCGAGACATTAGAGCGAGCACCAATTCTGTCAGCCGCCAGGGCACATTCAAGTCAATGAAAGACGTACCCAGTAAATGTTAGCTTTATAGTATCACATAGTACTCACACATGTGCTATGCAATTATTCAATACTAAAAGATTGAGTTTATGCAACGAAAAGATAGTTTTAAAATCTTCAGCAGTTCCAACAGTATTTTGAAATGCTTGTCAATTAGTTTATGCGCCCTTGTGGTGCAGGACCAGCGTTAGATCAGGGTTGCAGAACCTGCGCAAGGCTTATATGTAATATATGTTATTATCCTTATTATAATAAATAGTAAAGTTATATTTATGTACTAGTTATATTTATATAGATCGACACGATTCCTTATTCTTTTCTTGCTAAGCTACAAGTCGTAAATGGTATCTCGTTCTCTGTAAACAAAATTTGACGCGTAGCCTGTTTTTTACCGCGCCGTATTGATAGCAACATCATCTGCAATTTATGACTGAACGAATTCACAGAGACGAATTGGTCTCAAAGAAATCATCTTGAAAATTTAATTATTTCAAAACAAGTCAAATAAAAATATGTATATAAATTTTCATTAAATTAATTATTTTATTTCAATATAACTGATATATTCATAAACTAGCTTTTAGGCATTCGGGTTAAAGACTTCAGGGTCAGTTCTTATATCCGATATTGATGGTAACGGTGTGTGTATATACCGTCAAGCCGATCGTCAAAAGTAGGAGAGTGAAATGCAGCTAATCGTCCTCTTGAAATACTCCCTTAGTCGCCTTCTACAATAACCACCGTAATAGATGGGTGGTTCCATTCGTTGAGACTATATTGATAAGTTCTCTACACTTCTTATTACCCAGAGAATAACGATTTTCGTGGATTTCTGGAATCGGCCTCAGTTCGGTCCTGTAAAGACAACATTCCCTAGGTGTGCGTAATGGCCACGCAATTTTTAGCGAATGTTTGGTCTGCTACTCTTTATATGTCTGTGACTTGGTATCGTATACTCCTGGCTGACAAAAGCGTAACACAAGAGAGATGTTTTCGCGTATCATCAGACACAATATGTATCGTTCGGTGAAGTCGGTGCAAGTTCAACCTACCCGTCAGCACCCCTGGGGCCGCGGTAACCTGATTTAGAGGACTTCCATACACTGTCCTCCCATACCTATTAACACTGTAACTGTACTGTTATAAAACATTGTAACAGTCAATTCTTTAAAAAGAGTAACCGTGGCGTTTCTCCTTAGGAAACGACCAATTGGAACCGTGCACCTAGCTTCTGACGTTTGATATGTGCCCATGTAGGTTTAAGTACATTTACTTTTATTTTATTTCATAATTTTTTTACCCAAATCCCAATATTTTGCATCAGCGCAGCATGTCTGTTTTTTTTATACTAGTCGTCATCTCCGTAGTCCCCCCCTTTCTAGCCATGTCACCTCCCACGCATTCCATCCATAGTTTCTTTGGTCTTCCCCTACTCTTTTAGCCATCCATATTCGTACTCAAAGCTTACTTATCAATTTTATTGACTGGTGATTTATAACCTAACACATAACCGATTGCCAAGCCAACGCCCAAACCAGCACTGTGGCTTTGTCTCGCATTATGCTGAGCGATGGCCGTTTTGCGTGGATGTGTCGCATATTTTCCCCTGACTTGTTCTTTTTGTGTTTTTTTTGCGTCATGTTTATCGCAAAAGAACGTATTTTCTTTCTTTTCTTAATTGAATCGTTTACCGAGATTCGGCTGGCTCCATTGTCTCGGCGACTGTTCGTTAAGAAAGAAAAATAAATATATATTTTCTTAACATCATCAGAGGACACATAAATATGTATATTTTCTTTCATCATCATCGAAACCTACGAAAAAACACAAATTCCTACGTTGCATTATCATAACGATTTTGAGAAAAACGTGTGAGACAGACACGTGATCATAAAAAGGTTTCGATTTTCCGTTAATCCATACCTTAAAAACGACCCTTCAGTTTTCAGAAGCGGTGGAAACATAAACCACAAATCAATTCCAAGCTAAGAAAGCTACTGAATTAAACTCCGAGTTCAAAACCGATCCCTCAATATATGAAAACTGTTCTAGAAGCAATCATTCAAAATTGAAATTCTTGACTGACATTCCGCACCTTGGGCTCCGTAGCTCAGTTGTCTGAAGGTACCTCGCTGCTCCACTAACGGTCACACCTGCAGTGATAGTTATTAGTTATTACTCCCAATGTACCGTTATGCTCATCTGTACCATTCAATTATACCGCCTATGGCTCGGAGATTGATAGTAGCTCGTAGCAAATCGTATTCTATAGGTAGAGTTTTGTTTAAAAAAATGTTGATGACTTGCTGTGCCCTGGGTGTGTTCTCCAAAGCCACCACCAAGCTTTTCTAATGTTGTCCAACATTCTACGAAGTGAGAAACACCGTAAAACGTGAACGGGCTCACAATAACGGCAGTAAAAACGCTATGTATAAGACAGAGCGGGTTTTGACACTTTAATGTCTAGTGAAAACAGTTTTTCATGAGTGCCGTTGTCTGCTTTCCTAGGAAAGCAAAGCTAGGAGCATCATCACTTTTGAAGTGCCATTAATTTATAAGTAATCCCATTAATGGCACCAACCAAGACTGACTACCCTCATTAAACTGTAACAAATTTACTAACTAGACATAACATATTGTTATTGTGTACCCTTAAGCGAAATAGGTCAAATACAATCAACACACACGCGACAGTAGAACCGTCAAATTAAGTGGTCGTCGTATGGAATCACACGACGATCACTTAATTTATATGCGATTCGTGGCCATGAGTCACCTGCGACCTCGATGCGTTCAATGAGGTCCACAACCTACAAACAAATGACAAGTGATTATTAATCGAAGGTGTTGCCAAAAAAATATGCGTATTCTTTTTGTTGGCCTTTAATTTCTGTGTTTAATAATGGGTATCGCCGGGCCTCGTTTAATTATTGTGTGGGTGTACGTGTACAAGTGGTAACGGTAACCGAGAGTGTTATTTATATTTTTAGATTAGACACCTTTTCATCGTACAAGGTTTCAATCGTTAAGAATTATTGCATATTACCAAAAGTACAATGCTTTGCGCGCTGCCATAAACAGCGAAGATTAAACAAAAAAAAAGTCGTGCTCCAGCAATAAATTTTGTTCTTAGTTTGCCTTTTAGAATGCGTAAATAACGGCTATGTGATGGGTCTTTTACACCGAGCAGGTTGAAAGAAGTACCTACCAACGTACAGGGTGTAAAAGATCCAGCGTATGGCCTGACCAGTATAAGAAAAGTCTGGTCTGTTTAAAAAAGATCAAGACTTAACATACTTAGCATTTTGTCGTCACAACATTATCATAACAGGCGAACGTTCTCTGCTGAACTTGACCTCCAAATGGCTGCTACAAACACGGGATCAGTCAGATCCATATTTTATTAAGTTTGAATTCGTTTCAATTGTGGGAAGGGGATCACCGAATTGGTTATCTACACCACAGATAATATAATACTATGTACAGATACCCAATCCCATACAAAGAAATGAAACCTCCCTAAGTCTGGCTATTGAGCTGGCAATTTTTCTTCGTCCAATTTTTCTACAGATGGCAGCATCAGCGACTCACTAATTGCCCGAGACTGTAGTTTTACAACGCCATCTAGAAGTCGACCTACTTTTAAAACGTTTCGTGCAATCCTTTTTGTGTCCAGTTTTATAGTTCCGGGTTTAGAAAAACATGTTATTAGATTTATTTTATATTTATATGTAAAATATAGTAAAAACATAAAATTGTTTGATTTAAAAAGTTAAAATTTTGGAAAGGGCGATGACAGGATCAATTGAGTAAAACGCCATCTATTGCAAAAATCTCCAAACAAAATGATTAACTGCTGGCTACTTTTATCATTAAAAGGGTTCGAATTAAAGTTTGACTTCATTTTTATTTTATTTTTGAAATACGTGCATTACGAGTGGAAATAGATAAATCATCTATACATTGGTCGTAAGTGTAAAAGTAAACTAAGGACATCGAGCACATCAACAGCTAATTAAAATATGACATGGATACATGGGATGTAACGTATATTCAGGCTTCTGTTTTTAGGGTTCCTGAGCCAAATGGCAAATAAGTAACACTTTTAACTTCGTTACGTCGGTCTGTACGCCAGTACGGATGTCACACATCCATTTTACTCGGACACTATTTCCACCATATCGATGAAAATTCGAAACAAGATGTATAATTTATTGAGCACCGCTAAACGTTAGTGCAGTGAAATTACGAAGAAATCATCAGTCGTGGAACTTCCTATTCTCGTAACTGAAGGATGACAAAATTTGCCTAAGCCGGTTTTTTTCAACCAAGACTCCTTAAAATAAGATTTTTCGGCCTTTGCCCTGAAGCGGAACAATAACATACAACCTAGAAATACTAATAGTTTATGGTTCAAGAATTTTATTTCTCAATAAGAATTACAGAGATTTCACTTTCTTGAGAACATTTTTAAAACTTTTAATATATTAAAGCAGCTTTAACACACAAACTATTGTTATTCTTTATAGTTAATCATATTATGTACGTAATAACATTTCATTTCGTACGCAAACAACAAACGATACATAAAACTTAGTACTTTTCGATCCACCCGCAAAAGTAATAATTACGTGGTCGCAAATATTCCTAATAGATAAGAAATGCGAACCCGGTGCCACAATAAGGCAACGTAGCAGTAGGGCAAGTCTGTTTATGGTAGTAGTGTTTGATCATTTAGAACGTGATTTTTTAATTTATTTTTAAAGATATCAAACGAGTTCGCATTCTTTACCTCTTTAGGTAAGTTTTCCTTACTAAACCGTCTAAGGACTTAAACCAACTCTCTAATATTAATAACTTTCAATTCCCACCTATTAAACTAAGTGCAGACTATCAAAGCTAGCATAATAGACTCGTCACAAAAGACTTCCGGCGCAGGTAAGGCGAAGGCGTCAATTAGCATTGAATGGCAAATGTCGTCGCACGTCGTTGGCACCGAATCGTATGTTGGTGTTAACCGCGGGCCATTGTCCCAATGGTTATCGGGTCGATGAATTTGTATGGTAGACACGTAATAAACGATATATATTACGGTGAAGTGGAGTGCTTTGTCAAGTGGTTAGATAACTTTTCTACTAATCTAACTAATATAATATAATGAAAACTGTATAACTGTAAATTTGAGTATGTATATTTAGTTTATAGTTTAACATTTAATAACAATAAATTGCAATGCTCTACCAGGCAACTAAGTTCTAAGAACCTACCTATTGTTAACATCTTCAAAAAAATTACACTTAGTTCGCAATTACGAATGTGAATTTGAATTTCTTATTTGCGATTTACTAACCAGCACTGTGCCTGCGTGGTAAATTACGACCAACTTCTATGGGAGATGGCGCGTATCCCCTCGCTCAGAGTGCCAGCAGTGAGATAATTATAGACTGCGATCCAGCATGAAAGGCAGCCAATGTCCTTCTCCAGGTCGTGCTCTATCTGTGCTCAATTTCATCCATATCCGTTCAGCTGTTTTGGCGTGAAAGCGTTGCAAACAAATAAACTTGCTTTCTTTCGCATTTATAATATTAGTTAGGAACTTAGGATGTTATGATTACAATTGGTTATGGTAACGGCAAAAGTCTATTGAAGTTGGGGTTAAAACAAGAACGAAACAGTCTCTCTCGTTTCGTGGAAGTAGAACGTGTTACAGAGATCATAATGCGGACTCTGTCAAAATGAGCCACCCATAACCTCTCATTAATTCAGTACGAGTAAATAGCGTCAAAAAACACAAGATTCCAAATGTTAAACTAGTTATATTAGGTATTATCTATAGGAATAGTCCAATAATGTATAAGACCAAACTAATGGTTCGAATAGGTTAAACAATAATCAATGTTAACTATACAAATCATTACAATTACTTCGAAAATTTTTATATATTTTGATGAAAACTTCATTTTGCCAGAACTAAGCTCAATTAGCTCATTTGTCGGTACTGTCGGCGTCGCGGCCGGTCCGTGGATAGGTAATAGGTAATAGGTAATACGGGCTGGTGTCCGCAACTCCACGTCAATGCGCGTATTTTGCGTACGGTGGGAAAATCGATCATTCGATCCACCCCAGCTCCTCGAGGAAGGCCAGCAACGCCTTGATGTTACTGACAGCCTCGCGTAGGGTACCTGGGTTACCGAAGTGCTTTGCCCTGTATGTGGCGACCACCGGGCAGTTTAAAAGCAAATGAGCTGCTGTCTCGTCCTCCTCCATGCAGGCCCTGCACAACGGACTGTCTGTGACTCCTATGACAAAGAGGTGTTTGTTAAATGACCCGTGGCCAGTCAAGGCTGCCGTAGCTATGCGCAGCTGTTGCTTAGTTAGTCGGAGAACTTGTTTCGTGAGGCGGCTATCAATTGCAGGGAGTGCTTCCCTAGCCTGCCTGCACTCACCTTGTTCCAACCATTGTTTGTGATGTTGTTCCCTGGTGCGTTTCCTTACCAGAGTGCGTAGATATCCGAAGGGGAGTGGCACGATGGGTTCTGGTCCCACTGCTGTCTCACTCGACCCCCTTCTGGCAAGTTCGTCGGCTGCATCGTTGCCCAGCGAACCGCTGTGTCCTTTGATCCATTGAATGGTTATTTTATTGAGTCTACCCACCTGGTTAAGGCGCTGGTGACACTCGTATATTAGCCCAGATTCAACTGTGTAGCTGTTTAGCGATTGCAGAACAGCCATGCTGTCTGAGAGTATACGGATCGAGTGGTCCTTAACCTCCCTGGCCATGATGGCCGAAGCAGCCAGAGAAATACCCATGCATTCGGCCTGGAACACTGTGTTATGGCCGGTCCGTGGATGTGTCACCATCTGTTCATAACGAGACCCCACCATGCCGAGAAGAGCACGTAAAGCCGTTGCTTCCGGCTGTCATTCGTAGATCTTAGTCAGTCGTTACGTGTCGTCAGAAGACCGAAAGTCTGCCAAAACCAGTCTTACCAATTGGTATCGTAATAACCCATTACTGGGTTGTGTAGGTCAGATATCCAGCTGCTTTATGTAAAATATGAGGAAAAGGCAGGTGATAGCAAATTTCGAGAATAAGATGAGAAATATACTTGTGTGGGACTTGTGGAACCTATAAAGGGTGGCACGGACATTGACTTGCAACAAATACCATGGACTCGGTACATGATTCTGAACCCCCTCCCCCAAAGTTGCTGTTCCATAGGTACCTATGGTAACCTAGGAAAAAATTCTACGGTCTAGAATCAGGTACTGAATTTTGGCCCTGTATACTACTGTTACTGTTTACTATGACCTAAAAACTACAATAAATTGAATAATTGTAGAAACACGATGGCGACTGAAATTGCAGTAATTTACTTAACGAAGTCGCTGTTCCGACATGGCAACGTTTTTTAATAATGTACGGACATTGGCGGCAATCGATCGAGACATTATCGATCTAACTCGTTTAGCTAACTAGCATTGATTGTCGTTCAAGACATTTCTACGACCTACAATTAATTTCACATGAACAAAAAACCGAGTTAAGTAATATTTTTAATTTATGTGGCAAACGACTATTATATAAGGTACCCTGCCCCCCAAAATAGAAAGAGAGCCAAGAGAGCGGCAGTGTCTTCGCATTACATTGAGGTTGAGCGATTTATGTCAGCATATAATTGTTACCATGATTATCTTAGTGAGCATGTTGCGTGATGAATCTTGAGTAAATAACTTGACATTAAATATGAAAAGATAATTAAAGCCAAAATATCGGTTAGTGGCCGGTATTATTTATGGTTAGGGTGGTCATCGGTTTAGTAATTTGAAAAATACACCTTATTTCTAGACAGTCACTGTCTACCTGCTACCAGATAATTTAATTGGATTTTTAATATTTTAGTGACATGACTCAATCTTTTAAGTTACCTACTCGTGTATATCTACATTAACTACATATACCTATGCAACATTTATTTAAATCTACGGCAAAACAAATAAGCATACCAGTAATTAAAACTTAACACCTTACCTAACAGAACACAATTTGTGCTATAAACTCATGTTGTTACCATTAGAATTTAGGTAAACGTTCATCTTTTTACCTAGGATTTCCCTTCATATATTTAACACAATTTTATTCATCTCAAACATGAATAAATACTCATCATGGCATCATATTTGGCAAGTGTCAGCCCTAGGCAACTGGTTGGCCTACTTCTGGTTACATGAACCGCGCCCAGTGTGACGCTCGGTTGTTCTAACCGTAGCCTCCACAACAAATGCACAGCGGCATCTCCACGGGCAACTAAAACTGCTCAATTCTGGGCAATATTTTCTCAAAAATGACGTCACACCAACAGCAATAAACTGCGATGCCAACATGCGATCTACACCACTCCACAACTTCACCTCCAGTAACGGGTTAAAAGGGCCCGTGTTATCGCAGGTTTGTGCGTATTGAGTTGATTTCGGCATCAGTGAATTAGTACTACCTAAACACCTGTGTTAAAAAATATTGTGACCCTTGATCCCGACGCGGACGGAGAGAAGTTTTAAACCACCATGGCTAGCGTTAGTTTCATGACTCGCAACTCGAAAGCTATCGTTTGCTTTTTATCGAGTTGTTATTTATACTCTGAAGGTGTTAATTTTTGTATTTTCTATAGTTTTTTTTTTCTTTGTTTTTATATGAACGTAAATGAAGCAAAAGGAGTATGTAAGGATCGTAGTAGATGGCGTTCTGTAGTTTCTGCCTACCTCCATGGGAATTAAGCGTGAGTTTATTTATGTAATTAAATCAATCATGGTGTATTGATTTCTGTGATCTATTTAAGGCAACCTCTTAGAATATTGTGGGTTTTCACATTTTGTAATTGATTTTAAGTAGGTAGGTACAATTACTAGAGCAGTGGTGATCCCGGGGTAACGGCCGGGACTTACGAGTTGTAGGTCTTCGGTCGGAAACCCCAGACAGGCACTTAACTTTGTTTAAATTATTTCATCTGCACTGCTTCCAAAATGGTGAAGGAAAACATCTTGAGGCAACCGGCATATCCTAGTAACAAAAATTCGAAGACATGTGACATCTACCAACCAGCAATGGGCCCGCGTATTGGATTATGGCCCACTTCACAGGTTTTTGCCCTGCAGTGGGAGAATATCTAGTTCCATTCAACACTTGTAATTCAATCTAACAGATTAGAAGTTTTTAATTTGTTGTTCCCAATAATGATGACCAGGTTTGAAGTCGCGGGAATTCGCTGGACGTGAGAAGACAGGACCGGTCGATGTGGTGACGCCAGAGAGAGACCTGCCATGACTGTCAGACAGGCATGTCTAGCAGTGGACGTCTTTCAGATGAAATGTTGATGATGGTGAAGAATAATAATAATAATAATGATTAGTCAATCCAAAGATTAATCAGTTTTGTGGTCACGCACATTTGCACGGTAGAGCAGATGCTCGGATATGGCGAGAGTGTGAGACAAGTGTAAAGTGGAACACAACAAGCATGCCGCCATTGACGCGCACCGTTCATAGTAAACACAGCGGCGCGGGCGCATAGGGCTGGCGAGTAGCGGGAACTTGGAAAACAATCCAACAAATGTGTGCGACATAATTTTGTCGTCGTAATATCTCTCTCCGACGAAATGTGTTTCCTTCGCGACTATGCGTAAAATGGTTGTTTAGAGAGATATAATATTTTGACGACGTTCCCTCGCGCTTTGGCTGGCTGGTGAATAGTTTCGATGTGTTGATGTTGTGAACATTATTTAGTTTAAATAGTACCACTTCAGATATAAAAAAAACAACGTGTTTCCGATACTTTATTCATTTAAAAGTAGCTTACCCACATAATTGAATGACATAATTATCAAGATTAATAATTTCAATTGATTATTAGTTACTGGACGTTAAGAAACAATTCTCACTGCGCACCCGGCAGCCCTGCAAGTAACGGAAAACAGAAGTGTGCCGCAAGCAGTCGCTAACGGTGTCGGCAGAGAGCTAGCCCCTGGCGCCGGCGCAGGGCTCGAGACGACGGCGAGGCGCCGGCGACGCACAGTGGGTCGAAACTATGATTTTAGTGACTTAGGGCTCAACTTTGCTTTTTTACTTTTTTCCTCATGTGGATGGATAGAGCTCATTAACCTCAACAATAATTGTTCTGATGTATTTTTTCCTAAACTTTATACTTTGGGTAGAAAAATGTGTTTTGTTATTTTTTTGTATGGAGCGGATCAAATAACCTTAAATTCCTGCTAAGTAGCGTGTGATCCCGCGTTGAAACTTTATTTTTCATATACCTTGTCTAGTCTATTATCATTTGATGCTATTAACGTGTGCATAAAGTTGCAACTCTGCCAAATAAATGGATCGAAAAAAATGAAAAAATATATAGAATAAAAAGCTACATTTTTTACTTTCGTAAGTTCTTTTAAGTTAAATTTGATATGGAATAGTAAGTAAAAGCACGTAATAATACACATAGTTACTTAACAACTAACAACAATACATTTAAAAGGTCCCTAATTAGCTTAAATTTACTAATATATGTAGTATTAGTAAATTTAAAGCTAATCACACTAATCATAATACATTTAAAAGGTCCCTAATTAGCTTAAATTTACTAATATATGTAGTATTAGTAAATTTAAAGCTAATCACACTAATCATAATACATTTAAAAGGTCCCTAATTAGCTTAAATTTACTAATATATGTAGTAGTAGTAAATTTAAGCTAATTAGGGATCTATGAATTTCAATTTCTTTGTTTTAATGACTTTAACATGTTTATGAAATGTTATTTTAAGTTAGATTTAATACTGAATAGTGAGTAAAGATAGGTACATAATAATACAAATTAGTAAAGGTAAACTAACATTACTACAACTAACACAAGCAAACTAAAAACTAACTATAAACAACATCAAACATTACTATTTCCTTTCAATTATGAGTTTGACATTTATAAACTAATAAAAAAAACAAGAAACTTACAAACTACCAAAAAATCTTATTCACTATCGCTATGACTATCTTGTAAATTATCTACATCAATAAAATCTATATCGGATTCTGTGGGAAAAATCAGCAGAAGCTCTTTGACTTTTGGAGAGAGAACCATTATATTTTGTTTCACCATTCGAGGTCTTAGACTTGTGATCTTTGGATCAGAAGACAAAAGAAGATTGTGTATAATATCCTCATTTGTCGCCGTTCTACTTACCTTTCTAGAATGACTCTCTCTATATTTCCGGAAATCTTTATTACGAGCTTCCGCTGCCTCTTCCGACAGTTTACCTATAGGTATGGCACCAAAGTGCTTAATTATATCACTCCCATGTACTAACAATTTATGTATACTGGAAGGCATATAATACCAGGGATATAAGTGAACGTACAATTGTGCAGTATCTCTACAAAATTCGGAAAACTTAGAAAGATCCACGCTCTCTCCAGATGCAACCGTCTGAAGAATCACATGAAACCTTTCTATTAAATCTTTATCTATTCCTGTTATGCGAGCTGTTGTTTCTGCATCCCTAAAAAATCTTCTGGCAGTATTGCCATCATTGGTTGTGCCTACTCCTTGCTTGACTACGTCAATATGTAAACCGCATTCTTTCTTAAACGCTTGCTGTATAGCGCTCTTTCTGAGTGACATTTTTTCTTTGTCATCGCCCCTGCAACTCCATTTTTTGAAGTCCAAACGATAAGCTGCAAACAAAAAGAAATATCACTTAAATAAAAATCTCACAAGTAACTATATAACGTGAAAAAAATTATGAACTAATAAAATTATATTTACCGATATGAAGTAAGCACTCCATGCTTCTTATCCAGGCATGTAAAGATGACATTCCATACTGGAACACTTCTTCGTTGTTCTCTTTTTGAGCAAGTGACTCTAAATTGTTCATCTCTGACGGTTTTGCTTTGCATACAGCTGAAGATGTGTCTGACAAATATGACGATATTTTGCCGTCTATCATCGTCAAGTGCAATTGATGCTTAACTTCAACTTGATTGAACTTGATTGGCTGAAGTGTTTCTATTTCTTCGGTTATGCTAGCTTTTATAGTTACCACTGTTGACTGCGTTTCTTTGGTAAATTTGAACATTATCGGACGGCAATAGAAAGTTGATGAGGGTCGATCGTTTTCCCAAACAATTGTTCCATCACATTGTTGAAGCCTTATAGGAACTAGACTGGCCATGAAGATAGTTGAGTCATCAAACTCTGCTTCAGTCTTTTGTTTATAATTACTTTGACCTGAGGCTCCATCAAAACCCCATTTGCTTATTAGCAGTAACTCAGTTGGCGAATCCAAATCTAAAGTAATCACTTCTAAAAGCCTAGATACCGTCAAGTTGAGTAAAGCTTGCAGTTTAATAGCAGCTCCTTCTTCAGTTATAATTATGTCTTCTTTCCCTGGATAACATTTTGCCTTCGCTTGTTTTATTTTATAATAAGAAGGGTATAAATCAGACCTATTTTCACTTGCTGCTTCTCTTAGGCTTATATACTGCCACTTACTTAATTTAAGTGAAACTAATAAAGACAGTGCCTTATCGGGTGAATATGTACTACTTTTCGGTTTACTTGTACTTAAACACTCTTTAACTTTTTCTAGATCTTCGGGGTGATTTAGTAAATGGTTCATAATTTTTCCTACATCCTCATTTCCGGTGTTTCTTAAACTAGCAATTGTAGTAGCTTTAAGTTCATCCGGGGATAACGAAAGCGATTGGTTAATTTGATCAACGCGTCGTCGTTTTTGCCTGGAGCCCAATTCCTCGAAAGGTTTTCGAGGTGTAAATGTAGATGTCGAAGCTTCTGTAGTAGATGGTGGTAGATTTTCGACATCTTCAGTATTACAAATCTCGAGCCTTTCCTGTTCAGTGTTCACAGCTTCAGGTATCATTCCTTCGGGCCAGTTTATTGCACGTTCCAACCAATCACCATTTTTTCTTACAAACTGTGCTAACGTGCGACTACTTCGTTCCCATCTTGCACTTATATTTGAACAAAAGCGCGTACAGAATTTTTGGAGCTCAACACTGTTCTCTTCGGTCACGTTTATTTTATGTTGTAGGAATTGAAAGAATTTTTGACTATCCGACAGTGACTTGACCTGCTCTCTTAAAATCATAAATAAATCTAAATTGTTAACTAAATTATCCATTATAACGAAAAAGGGACGATCAGAATCACGAGATGTTAGTAGTAGTACGAATAAACGAACACTAGTTAGTATATAATAAATTATGGTCATTTTATACTTCCAGAATCCAGTGACAAACAATGTTTACTAATTTTTCTACTACCCTCATTAACTAATTATCCTAATTAATATTACAGTAATGACTAAAAGTGAAAAACATTGTTATTTTATAAGGTAAAAGGTTAAGCTAATTACAGTAATTAAACACACAAATAGAAATTAATTGATTTCATATCCACATTTTTAAATATAGGTCCCTAATTAGCTTAAATTTACTAATATATGTAGTATTAGTAAATTTAAGCTAATTAGGGACCTTTTAAATGTATTGTTGTTAGTTGCTAAGTAATTATGTGTATTATTACGTGCTTTTACTTACTATTCCATATCAAATTTAACTTAAAATAACTTACGAAAGTAAAAAATGAAGCTTTTTATTCTATGTATTTTTTCATTTTTTTCGATCCATTTATTTGGCAGAGTTGCAACTTTATGCATTTGTTTATAGCATCAAATGATAATAGACCAGACAAGGTATATGAAAAATAAAGTTTCAACGCGGGATCACACGCTACTTAGCAGGAATTTAAGTTTATTTGAGCCGCTCCATACAAAAAAATAACAAAACACATTTTTCTACCCAAAGTATAAAGTTTAGGAAATAATACATCAGAACAATTATTATTGAGGTTAATGAGCTCTACCCATCCGCATAAAAAAAAAAGTGAAAAAGCAAAGTTGAGCCCTAAGTCACTAAAATCATAGTTTCGACCCACTGTGCGACGCTCCGACACCGAGAATAGAATTACAAATAGTCGGGAGCAAAATTAAAATGATGTATCTATTAACGCATATTGCTTCTGGATTGTTATAAAATTGACAAATCTTCTAATTCAAAAAGTAACAAGTCAAAGGGTTATTGGTAGATGAAAGATAGACGGTTAAAAGTTGTACTGTTACCTAACACAGGCATTGTTTACTTAAAAGGGCACTTAAAAACCCTTTTTGTAAACGGAAGCAAGAATACAACTTTAGTATCATTAGTGTTCTATAATCGTCACATTGTTATAATTGTGACAATTTTGGCAATTTCTAGTGTCCAATTTTATTATGTTTTTTTTTTAAATGTTTTTCTGTGCTTAGATAATAATTAAAAAAACACATCTATAACACTTGAAACAAAGTACAAATTAAGCTACTGTGGTGTTCGCTTTATAGCCAACTCCGTGACGCCATCTGAATTGAAAGTGCAATAGTTTTGACACACATTTGTCAACACTGTCCCTTTCAGCAGACAATTTAAACTACATTACCCCGAATCTGTTGTACTGTCACAACACAGATAACAATCACAGATGTGTGGACCATGCTTGCTTTCATTTGCTAAACTGATTCTAATGTTGAAAACAAACAATTTAAGTAAACAATGAATATAATTGGTTTGGTTCCCGCAATCAACATTGCGAAAGCAGTTTTCAGAGTCTGTATTGTTACAGTTATATTTCATACTTTTCATCATCATTCGAATGCATCATCAGCCTATCACGTTCCCACTGCTGGGACACAAATCAAATCAAATCAAACGTTTATTTTCTAGAAATACATTGTGGTAAAGGCGAGATCTTATAACCTAAGTGTTACTGTATACTGTCTGCAAGCAAGCGTGCATATTTTTATATATTACTACCATGCAATTATTCACTATTTATTTTTAAATTTAAATTGTTAATATTCTAATAATTAAACTAATTTCAAACGTTTAAATTCCTCAATATTACAACACATAAGAATTAATTATGTTACCTTTTAATAATTTCAAATCGTTTGGTATGTTATACACATTTTTCTTATAAATATCTTTATGACAGGCTTATGACGGGGTCATTGATTCAGTAGGTTACGAAACTTGGCTTTGTTTCTTTTTTTGTCTACTTATGATCTCATTACGTTGTTGTGTTTCTTTGTAAAGATGCAGATATCTTTTAAGTATTTATTTTTAGAGCATAATCGGCCCAGTGGTAATGGCTGCGACTTACGGGTTGTAGGTTCGAACCCAGACAGGCGCTTTACTTAGTGTAAATTATTTAATCACCACTGCTCTCACAAAACATTGAATGAAAACATCGTGAGGAAACCGGCAAAAACCAAAAATTCGAAGACATGTGACATCTACCAACCCGAAATGGGCCCCAGTGGTGGATTATGGTCCACTCCCTCTCACAGAGAAGAGGCCCGTGTACCAGCAGTGGGAACATAATAGGCTGATTATGCTATATAAATAAAAACTTAAAAGAGCTTTTGTTGCTGAGGTTTGTTTTACCATATCAATATTCCAATCTCCACATATTATAACTTTCTTTCTCTTGAATTGGTCTTTCAATTAATTTAAAAGCGTGTCAAGCTTATGCAGAAAAGCACCTTTTTGTGCCTTCCGCTGGTCGGGTGTTCCATAAATGTTAACAACTATCATGCTCAGACCAATAATCTCTGCGCATTCTACATAAAATGTTGTTGCTAGATTGATGGAATATTTTTAATGTTTTTGGTGTTAAATACTTTATAGGTTATTATATATACACGTACCTCCTCTACATTTATCTCAACAAAATACTGCAGTCAATTTAAAAAAATAATTTTGATGTTACCCTGTTTAACAAAAGTTTCACTATAAAAACATAGTGTATGTAAGTAAGTAATCATTTATTTACCAAAAGACTTAGGCTAGGTAACAGCACTGTTTTTTCAATAAAGGATGGGTACTTATGGCTATTACAGATGAGTAAGTCCCCTGCTCTTCAAACTAGGAAATTCCTGTATCTTGAAGGACAGTGTACTTTATTCGAATTGACACATTTTACAAAATTTCTATTATTGCGTAATAATTCTGATGTTCACATACATATTTATTGAATGAGCTACAAAGTTAATTGTGAGGAGTGTTTGTGCGTGTGTGCTGCTGTGGAGTTAAGCCGGTATCAACCTCCTGGTTTTTTCCACTAATTCTGATAAAGTTAGTTCTAACATATTTAGTTTGCTGTAAGATTCTAAGTTTACTATGTCAGCAAACATGATTTAACTTTTCATCATTTATTGTCGATTTACAAGTGGGGGAGTTAGTGACGAAAAAATATTCTGTTCTTATTATTCGTATCATGAACCGAGTTTCGCTGTCTTAAAAACGGATTTATAAAACTATTTTCGTATTACATAAAGTCAATTTCTACATTAATTTTATAGATAATTAAGTCTAAAACTGAAAGCTTCCTAGTATAATTAACATTTAACTCATTAACTTCGACAAACTTGCACTTTGGTTTGTTTATGGTTCAGTTTGCAAACATTTAGGTACAACTGCTGGGACAACACAATGTGCGACACAGACACAGGCCTCCTCTCTGTGAGAGGGATTGGGCTGTAATCCACCACGCGGGCCCAGATGGTAGATGGGTTGGTAGATGCCACATGTCTTCGAATTATTGGTTCTAGGACAAGCCAGTTTCCTAATGATGTTTCCCTTCACAGTTTTGAGAACAGTGGTGATGAAATAATTTACACAAAGTAAAGCGCCTGTCTGGGTTCGAACCTACGACCTACAACTCGTAAGTCGCGGCGGCTAGCACTGGGCTACCACTGCTCTCATTGTCCTGACCGTATCCTAATTTATTTGGGGCCGATACGTTCATCAAGGATATACAGGATAATGCTAATTTTGTTCTATAGGTTATACAGGTTGATACTCACTCTGTATAATTTGGAGTATTGTTAGCTCAGTGGTCTAAGTCTCGGTTACTACATGTATTTTCCTTCTCATGTTACCTATAGCCTCATAAAATAAAAAACAAATAAAAAACGTCAGCGTAAAAGTAAACAACTAATCACGAGGTCGAGGGCTTGTTTTTCTTTTATATTCCGATAACCATCACACATCTGTCAAGTTTTGTCAGTTAATTTAAATATAACCCTGTTTAGCTGTTCAAATCAAATCAAAATCAAATGTCTTTTATTCAGAACAGGCTGAGAATAAGCACTTTTTGAACGTAAAAATTACATAAAGCGCCCGCCCTTTACCTACTCAACCAGTTCCTAGTGCTTCAGCTGGGAAGAACAAGTGGCGCAACAAACTTCTCAACAGCACATTTTCCAGTTTCACAGCACAGTTCATTTTCGACAAAGTTCTCCACATTCCGCAGTCGGTATGCGGCCTACATTATAACCATAATAAAATAAGATTTACCAAAAAACAACCGTATAATCTTAAACTTGGGTTGGTTCTAAGAGCGACTGCGAAAACCGTGAACTAAATAGTTACCAATTTTAGTGGTAACGCGAAGTAAATAGGCGTAAATGTGACTTATTTGGTTTTGCAGAGCGAATTTAATTAACATAAGTTCTAATTCATATTTTTATGCGAATGTGTTTCTGTATGTCGGTTTGCTACGTTTTTTGGCCTTCGAGCAAATCTACGACAAGTCGACTACAATTTAATAAATCTAAAATCACAATTTCAAAAAGCTCACCTGTTTATGGTAAAAAAGGCAAACAACATTACGGTGCCAATAATTTAATTGAGTTACTGACACACAGTTAAATTACTGGCACCGTAACGATGTCATCTTTTGACCAATATGTCGTATTGTCAGTAAATACGACATATTTGTCAAAAGAAGACATCGTTCTAACATTTCCATGACAGGTGGTGTTTAGTTTAGCAGAAATCTATGAAATTATCTTACAAAACTGTCAGTGTCGAATGGTCGCAGGTCGGTTTTTAATAAGTTTTATAACTTTAAATATCCTGAAGTCCGAACTTTAAGTGGTGAGTATAAAACGTTTTTTGTTGCGTTCCGGATGGACTGGCACTTTCCATCTCGACCGCGCGGGTCCTCTGCTTCTGTCCCAGTGCCACACATCGTCGTGGATATACACCAAAATTTACATAATATTTTCACAATAAATGAACTAAGAGATTGCTGTGATCTTTGCTCCACACGCGCATGCTCCTAAACAGAGTATTTTATTTTTTACTAACTGTTCAGCTTGTTCCCGCGTTTTCATCTGCCATCCAAGATACAAATTTGCCATTGTCCTTTCCCAGGTCATGGTCTATCTTTGTGCCAAATTTCATCCAAATCCGTTCAGCCGTTTTGCGTGAAAGTGTAACTAACAAACAAACAAACGAATTACTTTCGCTTTATTATTATTAGTTAGGATTTTGTTCGTTTCTTTATGACTGTCTCGTTGGTCTCGCAAGCGCGCGCTGCTGAACATGAGGTCCTGGGTTCGATTCCTTTGTCGGCCTGTATTATTGGACTTTTCTGTCTGGAATATCTCAGTAGTAGCCCGGAGTCTGGATTTGTGCCCGGTTGATGCATGTTTAAGTCCCATGTAATAGGGCGCGAGATAAACATAACTTGCGAAATGTGCGTGTACCTACTATAGGTACTCCTCTGCCTAACCCTTCGGAAAATACAGGCGCGAACTTATATGAAATTATTTATTTATCCGATCAAAATCTGTATACACATACATAACGTTCGCCGAACTGCACAAGAGTTAATTTATTCAAGTTGTATTTATCATGTTCGCGAAACTTCACAAACGCAAACTTATTAGTTTGAAATCTGAGAAAAATGATATTTTTCAATATCAGAAGGTCACGGCAGGCGACTTGCGGGCGGTGGCCCCTAATCAGCTGTACTTGGAGTTATGAGGGTATCTTATATGTTACCGCAACACGGACGAAAGCAGTATCGTAACAACATTTATAACACTAAAATTCGTATTTCAATGAGGGAAACGAAGAATAAAAAACTATGAACACAAAAAAAAAACCGCGAAGATAAATCGGATAGAGGTTTTACCTCAGAGGAACGCTACATGTTGAAAAATCTAATTCTCGTCTATTAGCAGCAAAAAACTGTAGAACGAAATCCGCCTATCAATGTAATAAAATCGAACTTAAAAATAAATTTAGCACAAAAAAGGCGAACCTCTCACGATTTCGTAATTTTTTTTCTTCTAAATAGACCAATAGTGGGTACAATAGGTGGGTTCGCGAATCATGTCTTGAAAACTTTCACCTTCTGCACTGTACACAAACAGCGGTATAGTACTTTTATCTTACGATGCGGCGCGCGCTTTACATGTGGTCACCAAGTGTACAACCACGCTACGATTGTGTGCGTGAAGACGAATAGCGTCATCACATAACTCACACACACGCTTCTAACTTGGCCACTGTATCGGACGTTACCGAGAGGTCCTGCGCTTACACACACATTCACAGCGTACATTTGGTAACCACAAGTTAAGCGCGCGTCGCTTCGTGAGATAAAATACTGCACCACCTATGGACCCACGTTGGCTAGTTGGCCTTCGAAGGTACGTCCAAATACATTTTAGTGGACTAGCAAACGAACGGTCGATTTCATCTCTTTGATGATACCGCCACGTTGGAGTTTCCTAAACCGCTCCGACAGGACAGGACCAACGAAGGCCAGCGAAAGCCATTCGTCAGCGTTCGTTGGGTTGGTGTGAACGCAGCATAATCTGTAATATTGTCCTTCGGTTCTTCTGCGAACGATGGTCCAACTACGTCTGCAGAGCCATTGGATGCGTTGCCCTACCAGACACACAGCTGAAAGGTGAAGATATTTGCCATAACTATTATAGAACTACCGCTGAATCTACCACGAGTGCTCAGTGCGCGGTGGCACATGTCACATGCCTTCGAATGTTTGGTTCTAGGACATGCTGGTTTCCTCACGATGTTTTCTTTCATCGTTTTGATTAAATTATTAACGCAAATTAAAGCGCCTGATTCGAAACCACGACACTCGTGAGTAGGGGCCGTTACCGCTGGGCCATCACTACTCTATATCAGGCTCATGCAAAAAAAATCGTAAATGATGCTTGAATGGCACCCACCATCTTTTACCTAACAAAAACATGAATGCTAAAATAATATAATATCGTTCAACCGAATACCGTTAGGGCAGCGTGAGTCGATCGTTGGCGATAATTATCGACCGTTATCGACAACACATCACTAGACGAAACATGTTAATTTAATCCGCACCAACCCTAGTACCGTTAGTTACAAGTTGTCACCGAATGGCTGCGACGACGTAGGTAGGCGACAGGTATGGGCGACAGACGGATAGAGGCGTCTGCCCGAATATGGTACTTCTCGTCTCCTGAGTTTGTTTCGCTTTCGTTTATCAAAATTAGTATTTTAGTAAAAGTTGTGCTTATTCATGAGTAGGTCTGTAGGTAGGTATTACGATCTCTTAAAGCAGGCCCCTCGTTTCCCCTAACACTCAGTAGGTAATCTGCATAATCTTTGTATCAGCCTTTATTTGGCTTTGGGTGCCTACGCGCCACACGACCTGTCATAAAAGTTGGTGATTTATGCACAATCCATATTTTGCCTGTTTAGGACATGCAAATTAATTTTTAATTGTATGAGTAACAGCTTTGTCCAGAACTTCATCTGCCGTCTGAACATTATGCAGAGCACACACTTCTGCCCATCATCATCATTCATCATTATCAGCCTATTTTAGTCCACTGCTGGACATAGGCCTCCCCTAACGAGCGCCATAGCGCCCTGACGTCAGCTTGACGCATTCAGCATCTGCCTGCAATCTTTCGCAGCTCGTCATACCACTTCTGCCTGCGACTTAAAATTTGCTGTTTGGGATACTGCGCAATGTAACACTCGCAAAGTATTGTGCTTCCATATGGGAGCATGCAACAGCGGTACAGGGGTGGGGGTATTAGAAGCACTGTCATAACAAAAATTTTGTACTTCAATATCTCTGTAACCAGAAGGAGAAGGTCCCCAGGTATGACCCAGTACAAAAAAACAATTACAATGACGGGGCTAGTACAAGTGACTCTACACCCATTTTATGGCACGGCAAAGGCGTAGCTTTCTGACAGTAAAATATTTTTTGAAATCGGATCAGTAGTTTTGGAGATTACCTCCCACACCCAAACTTACAAACTTTTCTTCCTTATAATATAGGTGTAGAAAACAACAGCCCACTTGAAAGTTTGAACTAAACGTATTTATCACTAAACAGGAGCAATTTGCAGTTATCGATATTCCGACAATTGTTACAACAACTAAATAACAACATGGTGGCGCTAACAAACGTTCTCAGTAATTCACACCCATCGGGAATCGAACTCGGGCCACGGTAATGGCCGCCGCTAATAACAAAGCTATAAATGTAGCAATCATTTTAACGATCAATAGGCTAACGGTTTGGAGACCTAGTAGTTCGCTGACATGTTATTAGATATGTAGTTTCCTTCGATAGTATTGAAATGACGGGAACGAACGGTGGTAGAAAAAATCCTAGTGTAGTACCGATTTTTTATAAACCAAAATTTAGAATAATTTTACCACTAAATGGTACTTAAAATGTATTGATTAGTTGGAAATGTATGACAAATCAAACCGTTGCAGCTGTCTAAAATTTAGGCAGATTTCGCTTTGCGCAGATTATGCATAAACCCAATCCTTCTAAATATTTTTTTCAAAAATATCCAATGGGTAGTTTTCGAGTTCTAAGGTGGGTCCTCATTTCAGACGATTGAATTGAGGAGCCAGCTTAAATGTCCTGTAACTTTTTAAGGGGCTAATTTACTAAGAAATATTGGTAGGATTTGCGTTTAAATATGAGACATGACAATCCATACACCTGTTGCGGATCTGGGAAGTTTTAAAACATTTTCAAGTAACTAAATAAGTAAATGGAATGTATAGCTGTATTACAATTCTGGGAATTTTATAGCATCATTATAAAGTGGCTGTGCCCGTGATACTCTTTCGAATACAAATGTTCTATACACCATTTCGTAAAAAAAATAGAGAATTTTAGGAATAAGGCACATGCCTTATATACTACCATGCCAATACTCCCGGCTCAGATTAGATACGTTAATAGTCAGAGGGTGATATAATTCGTATTGGATTGCAGAGATGAAGATATAACGAGTGTGACTCGTCATCTCGTACATTAAGATTTACAGAATACACTCGCAAACAGTTAACTAACTCGGTACCTATGTCGGTAACAGACACGTATCATACTATCCAGAACCAATAAGCCAAGGATTACCCATAAAACACACTAATTCCACCATTTCTTCCTCAGTCCTCAACGTGGCTGCAGGCAAGGCACCAATGCAGGCGTCCACGGAAGATGGCGGGGTGCCACAGAGAGCCCTGGATGGCAGCACAGCAGCCACCTTCAACGCCGAGACTTGCACCCTCACGAAGTCCGAAAGGGTTCCCTGGTGGTACGTGAACCTGTTGGAGCCCTACATGGTGCAGCTTGTTAGGCTGGACTTTGGCAAGCAGTGCTGTGGTAAGAATATTTATAGTTCTATTATTTTTCAAACGAAAATTCACGATTGTTTTCTGCGACGGGTTAGGCAGAGGTCCCATGGGCGAGCCTAATAACAACAACCATGACGAAAAACAAAATAACGCTTTGCCCAATCTGGGAATCGAATACCTACTTCATGACCGTCCAGAAATCGCAAACCAACGAGTTAGTTACTTATATAATTTGCTGTTATATACAAAATTTCTTCAGATTTTAATAAGCTTCGTCTAAGTTTAGAAACAAACGTCATAGGAGGGTAGGAATGTTGCACGACGCTCCAACCCTCCAGTTGACTCTTGACGAACGATTCTAAGTAAACTTATGTGAAGCTCAACAAAGTATGAAGAAATCAGTCAACTTTTCAGTAGCTTTGATGTTGATAATGTCGTAACAGCTATTTTTATTTTGGTAATCCCTCATTTTGAAAACAGTTGTGGTGCGCAACGAGCCTCCTTGCGAATGCTTCTAAACTTACCTGAAGCTCAACAAAGTCTGAGGAAATCAGAAAACTGCTATCTATTGCGACATTATCAACACCAACCCTCTCGAAATTATGATTTCTTCAGACTTTGTTAAGCTTTAGCTAAGTTCAGAAATGAACGTCAAAAGAGCTTGGGAGTTTTGCGCAACTCAACCCTGTTTTTAATAGCGGTGGGTCGCGTGACGCTTCAACCCTCCAGTTTACTTATTACGAACGATTCTCAGTAAAATCAGATGCAGCTCAAGAAAGTCTGAAGAAATTAGAAAACATTTTGTGAGGGTTGATGTTGGTACTCGTATGTTGTCACAGTTGGCTAGCTCTGTATTGTTGCGAATTTGAGTTGCGCAACGACCGTTCTTGCGAATGCTTCTAAACTTAGCTGAAGCACAACTTAGTTTAAAACTCTGAAAACTTTTCAAAAGGGTTCATTTTGGTATGTCGAAACATGAAGAGACTTTGGCTAGCTAGAAATTTTATTTTAGTAGGTATTGGGGGCTTATTGTGAAAACAGTTGAGTTGCGAAACGACTCATCTTGCGAGTTCGCTTCGACGTTCGTTTCTATACTTATCTGAAGCACATAAAAGACTTTGATGTACTATTTTTAGAAGCTTTCCATCCAACGTAGTAGAAGGGTAGGAGGTTGCGCATTGCTCACACACGCCGTCCAGTACTCTTTCCTTATGTCGTACGATTCAAAGAAAACTTATCTGAAGACTGAAGTTTTTAGCGTTTCGTGATTTGAAACTTTCGCTAGCTCAGGTTTCAATCCAAGCACTCACGGCAAAAAACACTTTTACCCATATGTAAAACAAATAATTATTTTTTAAATATCAACTTCAGACCTCCTGAATAGTTTACTGATTTTTATAGGCTCTAGCTTCGTTCAGAAGCATTTGAGTTGACGTCAAAGCGAACGGGAGGGTGACGCGTTGCGCAACTCAATACAATACTATTCAAAATGAAAACAACTATTACCAAAACAATATTTCTGCTAATATTTTGGTAAGTAACGTAACATCGCTAGCCTGCTGTTACGACACTATCAACATCAACCCTCTTGAGCAGTTTTCTGATTTCTTCAACTTGATAGGCTTCAGCTTTGTTTAGAAGTATTCGTGACGTCAATTCGAACTGGGGGAAGGAGCGTTGTGCAAATCAATTGTATTAGAAATGAAAACAAAATATTTAACAAAATAAGATTTCAGCTATTTTTTTTACATTTCAGCTCACGTTTTCATAAGCGAACAATAGTCCGCTTTGACGTCACCCCAAATGTTTCTAAACTTATTTAAGGAAACTGGAGGTTTAGAGCGTTGCATAACCTCCTGTCCATCTAAAACGTAGGATGGAAAGCTTCTAAACTTAGCTGCAGCACATCAAAATCTAGCAAAAATAGTACCTTAACTTTTAAAGAGGGTTGGTGTTGATAATGTCGTAACAGGTGGCTGTTGTGCGAAACTCTGGCCGAGTGCGACTCGGACTTGCACATATGGGTTTCTTAACCACACATATCTTTGAAAAAACTGATCTTATTACTAAGAGCTTTCACCAGAATATATTTTAAAATAGCATTCGCAAGAAAGATAGTTGCGAAACTCAATTCTTTTCGAAATGAGGACAATTATAATGTTACTAAAATAACATTTCTCCTAATTTTTTATACGTATAGCTAGTCAGCTAATAAGGCATTAACAACTTTTTTATAAAATATACCACAAAAAATATTTTCTGATTTCTTCAGACTTTGTTGAGCTTAAGCTAAGTTAAGAAGTATTCGAAAGATCTGCTTACCCTCAAAAGAGCCTCTCTCATGGTATAACCTCACTGAACTTTCCCTACTCCGATACTCGCCTATTTCTCTCAATGCTAGTTAACAAGCTGTTTCGTGTTCTCATCAAGATGTGTGGCGGTAGCTGGCCCACTTGCCTACACACCGTGGCGAGGTGTTAAACGCACATAATCGACCATCTGTCTGCGATAGTTATCCTCTTTGTTTATGTACATAGTGACGTAGGAAGGCATAGAGTGTCAGAAAAACTTCGTCTTTGTAGTTTCCTTTCCTTTCTGTTAGTGCGCAAGTCATAATGACCGGGGACACTGGATGTCATACGTTATTACCTAATTGGGAAATATCAAGACGACTCGTCAAGTCCTGAAACCATTCACCAAACCACACTGCACCCGTGCTGTGGATTAGGTACAGGGAGAGAGGAGGTCTGATTCCAAATACTGAGAAAATTTAAATTATGGGCTGATCATCATTGGAAACAAGGTTCTAGTACCTAAGGAGAACTAAAGCGGTCACACAATAACGGCCGTCCAATCAGAGCGTCTTATGACACCTTAAATGTTAAATACGGGTGAAAAATACAGATTTTATAATGGGTTTCGCTCTTCTAAGAAAGCTCAGATTAAGGAAGATGGGTGGAGGGTTAAGGTGGACTTTTCGGAGGGAAGTATAATATGCATTGTCTCATTATTTATTTGTAGGTATGTATTATTGTAAATGACTTGTACAGTCAGGAAAATTTATTGTTCATCAAATTGACTCCCTACAGCTATTTTCCGTGTTATAGCCATTTCATGCAACTGTCAAAGGGTTGTGGTTTACGGACAACTTTAGTTGGTCGTCAATTAATTAACAATTAATTTCCATGACTTTACATACCTTGCTTGGTATGGTTTCTTGATCGACACAGCAGACAATAAAGACAGACAGGATGAACATAGTCTCGTTTTTATTTATTTATAAATGTATTTAGATACAATCAACTAGTTCATGCTTCATCTATCTATAATTAAAAATGAAATGTTAATGTTAGCAAGCGCATAATGGAAGGCCATTAAAAAAAACTGATGTTAACAAAATCGGGGGATACAGTTTGGTGTCGCAGCTACATATCTAACATCTACATCTAACAAACAGTTACACCACTTGTGATGGCACGACATATATCCACCTCAGAAAATAATACTCGTTACGTTCACGAATATGTGTAATAGAATTCACGTGAAACACACGGCCGTGTCCATGACACAGCCACAACTCTTTTTTGTTTTAAAATGTCCATTAAAGTCTGAATAAGGTTTGGAAAGAAGAATTCGAAAAGTTTCCCGGAAATCCTTGTTTTCATGTGATTTTTGTATGAACTTTGTTTGGATAGACAACGTCTGCCGGGTTAGTGAGTTGAGTATAAACACGTTTCATGATCAATAAGTGTTTATGATTGAGTCTTAACAAATTGCATAATTAATTAGCTTCTGTTTAACTTGTGCTGTTATTATGTAAAGTCAGAGAAATTAATTGCATATCTAATTGACACACTCCGTCAAATTGAAGTGTTATAGCAATTTCATTCAACTGTCAAAAAAGGCGCTTGTGATTTGATATCTCGTACAATTTAAGTTAGTACCTAGCCGATTGGGTACACATTAATTTTACTGACTTTCTGATTTGATTAGACCTAAAAGCTGATCTAAAAACGATAGGAAAGCTTTGAAATTACTAATAAGGTAGTCAGAAGTTAATACGGCGTTTGACTAGTATCGGTATACCTCATAATTGTTCCCAACAAACAGCTGTAGTGCTATTCTGGAACCGTCTCACAGTGAAAACTTAGGTGAAGTGAGCGTGGAGTAAGCTGTCAGTGGGATTGACCAAGACGAGATGTCACTGACAGCTCACTCAGCTCAGACCTTTATCGAATCGACGTGCTGTTCACAGGGTCATCGCCCTAGTGACGTGCGAAGTAGTTATATACTCTCGTCTAGACTCTTTAAATCTCAATTAAATGACTAAATAGTTATCTGAAATCGGGAAAAAAATATTATTATTTCTTATACCTACTCGTTTATGAAACACCGGAATATTGAATAATTGTGTCAACTTTGATGATTTGTAAGAGTAGCCGTGTTTATCGATTTTTGTTTCTAAGCTAACCGTATTTAATATACTACACTGCCTAACCCAAGGGAGACAGACGATACTATAATAGTTCCGACATTCTCAGAGGAACTAGGAAGTGTCAAAAGTCATACTCAAATCACCACGTAATTTGTAATTCATCACGGACATACAAATAATTGTTTAAAAGACAATACACTTCCGAAGTCGCACGGAACTCAATAGTAATCAAAAGTACGTTAAGTTAATCTCTAGATCTTCGTAAACGCGAGTTAACCTTGTGTTAACTTTAACCGGAGATTCGTGTATCAGATGCTGCGTCTCTGATGTTGTTAAACTTTTTTAAAGTTAAAGCATTTTGTGAGAATTGAGAATATATTTTTGCTGCCTCCTTGCACAGTGCGGAGAAGTAGTGATGAAAGAATAGCTAATACTTTCATCACTACTGCTCCGCACATGTGTACATTATTTAATCAACACGGTTCAAAAACGGTGAAAGAAAACATCGTAAGGAAACCGGCATGTCCTAGAACCAAAAACTCGATGGCATTGGACATCTCGATGACATGGGAGATCTACCAAACTGCACTTGACCCGCGACGTAGATTACAGCCCACACGTAGTTGACCCTTGAGGCATTTCCAGCTTTGTCTCTTTTTTAAAATGTAACTGTGATTCAGTGATTATAATACTTATTGCAAACTAGCTTTTTCCCGCGACTTCGTCTGCAATCCAGGATGCAAAGTAGCCTATGGCCTTACCCAGGTCATAATCTATCTGTGTAGAAAATTTTATCCAAATCTGTTCAGCTGTTTTGGCGTTAAAGCGTAACAAACAAACAAACTTACTTTCGCTTTAAAAATTTATGTTAGGATAACGATGTCCTTAGTGACCTAGTGACAACCAGCTTGCTGGATTACGTAAGAAAATACTGCTAGTGAAAAGTAAATAAAACTCGGACCAAATTATCTGCCCTAAAGTGAGTTGTATTTTTTCAATTACCTGCAATTTTCCGTTGATAATTTACCAGATGATTGGCCAAAGGAGTTCCGCGACGCTTTCTAGTTATCATTAAATTACCTTTTCATTATAATACATAATACTTTATGGATAAGTAGTTTGGTATATGTAATAGATCCGGTTAGAATAAAGTAAAACAGACCTACATACTTACAAAAACTGGATAACTTAAAACACCGGGTGGCAGGTCGATGTACAAAGAAACTGTTACTATGAATTCATCACAAAATTCTAGGCCTATCGTAGAAACTTAGACGTTGACGTCCCGGACACCTGCACGCGTAGTATGAACAACTTTTGTCGACTGAAGAATAGACAAAATGACAGATAGAATAGACAAAATGTCAGATTCCTTTGATTGATTTGTCATTAGAATGTTCTTACGAACTAGCAACCTCTTCATTTGATTGGCAGTTGCTATTTCAGTAATCACTGCAGAAGGGCAATTCCCGTATTGTTCAGACCATCGCATTCTAATCAATTAACATCATCAATTTGCATCTCAATCTGTCAATGTAATACAATCAATGTATACTAATGTATGACAATGTTTTGACATTGCTTGTCCCTGAGATAAGATTGTAACTAGAATTTTAACGTTTTATGTACCAGCACGTCGATTCTGTAAAAAGCTCACCGTGAAGACTTGCGTGGTGTGAGCTGTCAGTGTCATCCCGTCATGGTCAATCCCTAGCATCAGTGGGACAGACAGCTCACTTCACCTAAGTTTTCATGGTGAGATGGTTACAGAATAGCACTACAGAATTGGTATTCAGGTACCGTAAGTTTGACAATCTGTCAGCTACCTAATTAATGTTTTTATTCCTGCCTTCTTGAAACCGGATTAAAATATTAAAATGTCATTCGTAGATCTTTGACAGCCGTTATGCGTAGTCTGAAGCCCGAAAGTTTGACAAGCAGTCTTGGCAAGGGGTATCGTGTTACCCATTAAGATTCATAGATTGATTAAGTTGTTGAAATAATTAAATAAAATACATTTTTCAAGCCAAAGCTTCTAATCTAAAATAGCACATAATATCAAATCATCACTCCGCGTTATCTTAGTAACTTTCCTGCAATTTCGTCTGATAACTTTCACTACAGACTAGTGATTTGCGGCCGGCGGTGCTTGTCGCCGTTCGTTGTCAAAGCCGTAATGACAGTGTAAAGGGTCGTCTTATATTAAATGATTGTTAGAAATCGCAATACGTAAGTACCGCACACTGCGCGGTCTGTGGAAGTCTCTCGAGGCCGACATACAATATTCTTGTGTCTCAGTGAGGCTCTATTCTGTATAGCTCTGGATTTCGCTTTTTAAGAACACTTCACTAGTGTACGTATACACGGCTAACTTTTAAGCTAATCTCGCATTGTATAGGATTTCCGTACAATGAGAGGTAAGCTTATACTAGAAATCAATCCGTGTGTACATAACATAACATCATGCCTGTGTTCCCGAAGTGGTAGGCAGAGGTGTACAAGTTTAACACTAAATTAACTAGATGGCGCTAGAGTATAATCAATTTTTGGATACTTATAGAATTTGAACCTATACCAACATTTCGCCAGTTATGTTTATCTCTCATGTATAATGAGCTTATTGTAAGTAAGGTGTTGTACTTATAAAACAAGTGGTTGTTATAAATATTATAAATCTTTGAGTTTGAGTTGTTATAAAGAATCATCGATGGCTTTATCAAGCAAAAACAAAAACTGAATATAAAAACCCGCCAAGTGCGAGTCGGACTTGCACACGAAGGGTTCAGACCGATTAGAAATATTGTTTTACCATATTAATTGTTTTGAAAATTGCCTATGTTCATCAGATATAATTTCGGCTTCTAATAAGCCGAAATTATATAAAAATCATGATCTACCCACGGTAAATCAGGTTCGGGTCGGCTTAGCATTATTCGACAGATCGTTAAATAACAGAACAGAGCCTTAAATGCTTTAAGTTTGAGTTCGAGCTGAGCCAAGTGGCTGTGCTGAGTAATGCGGACCCGAACTAGTTTGTAGCACTTCTAACTTGCAATATTTATCTCACAAGGAAAAAGACTGAGCTGTTTATTTGAAAACCGAACGCAAATCATCAGTTTCGCAACACTGCTCCATTTTCAGAGATGTGTACAGCCACCTGCACTATAATGCAAGTATTGAGCAAAACAAGATGCACAGGTCGCACGTCGCAAGTTGCACAACACCCGCGGTGGAGAAACATTGGCCGCGGGTTTTAAATAAATTAATTAATTTAGTTTTCTGCTTTGAATAGGTTTATATATATATGTATATTTTTCGGATTTTTCAACATTCACATTGACGTTGATGGACTTCATAAGACAATTTACTTTGTAAAGTATTGTAGTCATATTGTAGTACTCGTATGTTCTTTGTAACTAAGATTAAGTTAGTTGCGCATTTATCGAATTAGGTTATATCCTGTACTTAACGGTAGATGTAAGTAGACACACAACAAAATAATAAATATTTTAATTAATGTGAATGTGAAGACAATGTGTTTTTTTTCACAAGTTAGTTTCAATCATGTTCTGGCAGGAAACGCCGATGTCATCTGCCTTTTTGAAATATGATTGGCAAATAAAATCATTTATCGCGGTACGAGTATTACGCGACTCATTTTATGTAGGCGGAAAAAGATATTTAGTATGTTAAAACTTTTCAAAATAATTTGTATTTGAAGGTCCAGCTGCTATACCACGCTCTCGCGCTAGACTTTCACTTATAATTTGATTTAAACCTCTATTTAAACATAAATTATATCGTTTCCCTGTACAACCTTAGCCTAAACACTCATGTTCTCTGCTTCTAGGTGCAAACAAGCCCGTGATCGTGGTGCGAGTGGGCAACAACCGGCCGGACCTGGGCACCAACCCGGTCTGCAACCGCTTCAGCGGCTTCATCGAAGAGGGGCAGCCGCTCTTCCTACCGTGCAACCCCCCGATGCCGGGTGCCTTCGTCAGCGTGCACTTGGAATCCTCAGCACCGTCCCAGCTGTCGATTTGCGAAGCGTTTGTTTACACGGACCAGGCGCTGCCGATTGAGAGATGTCCTCAATTCCGGGATCAACCGCCGGGCAGCACGGCGACGTACAACGGGAAGTGCTACATATTCTACGACCGGCAGCCGGCGTCGTTCCGGGATGCTCTCGGGTTCTGCCGGTCGCGCGGCGGCACGCTAGTTGACGAGAGCAACCCGGCCCTGCAGGGCTTCATCAGCTGGGAGCTCTGGAGGCGACACCGGTGAGTGAGCTTTGTTTTACTTTTAGCAATGCTTTTGGCAGTTTAAGCGGTTGATTTTTGTGCTGTGATTGGTTTATGAAGCTATTGTATTTGTAGATACCACTACTTGTTTATTTGTGACTACTCCTGAAGTGGTGACATATAACACGCATGAAAGGTTTCATAAAACCCATCCCAATCACATGTGTCTCAAATTGAAATGCCAATCTTCAAAAAAAGTATCGAAGACCGACTGAGTTGGGGTAACTGTCCAACGTATTTGGGAAGTCTTCTCAGTTAAACACGAGAAGAATTTTTTAAGCATCATTATGAAGGAGTCGAAACCAGCGAAAGTTTTCATGAATATTCACGCCTCCAGTTGGCGATACTTTGACAAGAGGTCTGCCATTTTGAAAATGAATACAAAATATATGATGCCGTTCATCACTCGTTAAGTTCATTCGTTCATTATTCGGTCACGACTAAAGAAAATATAGGCGCGTTGACACTTAAAACAGGTGCCCTTCTGCGAGGAGTAAAAGTGTTCTGTGCCCTTCCGTCTCAGTACTGACACCGTGAGATGTTCTGTGTCTCGATTTTATTTTTATTTTGCATACCTATTATTGTATAGATTCAAGTTTTAACTGAACAGATATGTGCTGCTGGGGAGTTTGTTGCGCCACTTTTTCTTCCCAGCTAAAGCACTAGGAAGTGGTGAAGGGCGGGCGTTGTGGGGGACTGTCTTATCTAATTTTGACGTTCGAGAAGTGCTGATTTCTCAGCCTAATTTGAATAAATGACTTATGATTTAATTTTTTGAGTTTGTTACTCAATTACCCCGCAAGTCTTAAGACACAGAGATTTCTACTTTTAATTAAAACCATGTTCGCATTTTCGCATTTTAAACACTAGATATGGCGCCATGGCTGCCATAACTGAGAAAGGGGATAGCGAGTGTATCATGCCTAATACTACGTCATTTCCTTTAAAGTTGTGCTTTACTTAGTTACAATGTACCTAGTTGCAAAGTTTTACCTGAATAGGAATATAAAATGGAGAACTGATGACCTTTTTACCTATTTGCTATTTATTTATTTTTTACGTTTGTGTGTAATTGTGTGCCCATGAATAGGTACGAGTATATAGATTTCTGATTGTGGCGATTGTGGCTGTCAACCAACCCGAACCAATTAGATTTGGATACTTATATCCAGCAGAAGACATTACCTACATAACATGACGCCCGTATTTCAAGAAGGGTTAGGCAGAGGTGCTACCTATAGTAGGTAGCTACACCCACATTGCGCCAGTCCCATGTACCGGGCACAGATCCAGACTCCATGCTGTTACTGAGAAACCCCTGATGAAAAACTTAAAATCAATTTGCTCGACTTAGGAATCGAACCCAGAACCTCAGGTTCAGCAGTACCACAAGGCCTACGCGATAGTCAGGCACCTATTTATTACCACCAATCAACAGAGCTTACAAGACTTTACTGGCAATCGGTGTACAGTATCCAAAGCCACTAGAAACCATTGTCGGAGGCACGTAACGGTTCAAAACGAGTATATTTAAGACAACGGGCTGGGTCCCGTACGCGCCGCCGCACAGTGGGTCGAAACTATGATTTTAGTGACTTAGGGCTCAACTTTGCTTTTTTACTTTTTTCCTCATGTGGATGGATAGAGCTCATTAACCTCAACAATAATTGTTCTGATGTATTTTTTCCTAAACTTTATACTTTGGGTAGAAAAATGTGTTTTGTTATTTTTTTGTATGGAGCGGATCAAATAACCTTAAATTCCTGCTAAGTAGCGTGTGATCCCGCGTTGAAACTTTATTTTTCATATACCTTGTCTAGTCTATTATCATTTGATGCTATTAACGTGAGCATAAAGTTGCAACTCTGCCAAATAAATGGATCGAAAAAAATGAAAAAATATATAGAATAAAAAGCTACATTTTTTACTTTCGTAAGTTCTTTTAAGTTAAATTTGATATGGAATAGTAAGTAAAAGCACGTAATAATACACATAGTTACTTAACAACTAACAACAATACATTTTTCATTCAATTCATAATTTTTCCTACATCCTCATTTCCGGTGTTTCTTAAACTAGCAATTGTAGTAGCTTTAAGTTCATCCGGGGATAACGAAAGCGATTGGTTAATTTGATCAACGCGTCGTCGTTTTTGCCTGGAGCCCAATTCCTCGAAAGGTTTTCGAGGTGTAAATGTAGATGTCGAAGCTTCTGTAGTAGATGGTGGTAGATTTTCGACATCTTCAGTATTACAAATCTCGAGCCTTTCCTGTTCAGTGTTCACAGCTTCAGGTATCATTCCTTCGGGCCAGTTTATTGCACGTTCCAACCAATCACCATTTTTTCTTACAAACTGTGCTAACGTGCGACTACTTCGTTCCCATCTTGCACTTATATTTGAACAAAAGCGCGTACAGAATTTTTGGAGCTCAACACTGTTCTCTTCGGTCACGTTTATTTTATGTTGTAGGAATTGAAAGAATTTTTGACTATCCGACAGTGACTTGACTTGCTCTCTTAAAATCATAAATAAATCTAAATTGTTAACTAAATTATCCATTATAACGAAAAAGGGACGATCAGAATCACGAGATGTTAGTAGTAGTACGAATAAACGAACACTAGTTAGTATATAATAAATTATGGTCATTTTATACTTCCAGAATCCAGTGACAAACAATGTTTACTAATTTTTCTACTACCCTCATTAACTAATTATCCTAATTAATATTACAGTAATGACTAAAAGTGAAAAACATTGTTATTTTATAAGGTAAAAGGTTAAGCTAATTACAGTAATTAAACACACAAATAGAAATTAATTGATTTCATATCCACATTTTTAAATAAAGGTCCCTAATTAGCTTAAATTTACTAATATATGTAGTATTAGTAAATTTAAGCTAATTAGGGACCTTTTAAATGTATTGTTGTTAGTTGCTAAGTAATTATGTGTATTATTACGTGCTTTTACTTACTATTCCATATCAAATTTAACTTAAAATAACTTACGAAAGTAAAAAATGAAGCTTTTTATTCTATGTATTTTTTCATTTTTTTCGATCCATTTATTTGGCAGAGTTGCAACTTTATGCATTTGTTTATAGCATCAAATGATAATAGACCAGACAAGGTATATGAAAAATAAAGTTTCAACGCGGGATCACACGCTACTTAGCAGGAATTTAAGTTTATTTGAGCCGCTCCATACAAAAAAATAACAAAACACATTTTTCTACCCAAAGTATAAAGTTTAGGAAATAATACATCAGAACAATTATTATTGAGGTTAATGAGCTCTACCCATCCGCATAAAAAAAAAGTGAAAAAGCAAAGTTGAGCCCTAAGTCACTAAAATCATAGTTTCGACCCACTGTGCGCCGTCGCCAATCCGATACGATCCGTATGTCGAACGTTACGCCGGCGGTACGGTTTACGTTTATGATCAATTTGGAATAACAGCGAAAGGTTTGAGATGTCTTCGGGTGTTGTTGTAGTTGGACCACGGAGTCTATAATAGCCTTTATTTATTAGGTATTCATATTCTTAAGGAATGCATTACGTTCCATCTTGTAAAACTAGATGTTACAAAAGCTACTAAAGCTTTTAAAGCCAGGTACAAAAATATGCACCCTTGTAGGGCACAGCAAAACAAAAACCAAATTAAAACAAAATAAAAAATCTCGGTATTTAAATTAATTTAACAACGAAATATGGACATAAATAGTGATTGATTACAAATTATTATAGCATTTATTAGTAATAACTGAGATCAATATTACAAAAACAAAGTATCGCTCCGTTTGCAAGTTTAGACAAGTAAAAGAAAATTTTCTTTTAAATATTTTGTGTTAAACCGGTACAGGGTTGTTTTAGATGTAGAAAAGGATATTCTGAAAAGCAGATGGCGACTTCTGAAAAATAATCGGATTGACTCATGTACCGATATATGAAAGAAAGTGACAAAGTATATATTATATGCATCATCCTCCTGAGCGATTTCTGAAAGGTGTGCGGAAACACTTTTACACGTCAATCGTATTTAAAAAACTAGTTGAGGTCGGCGTTTCTTATCTGACTAGTCTGAGAAGAAAGGCCGAAACAAACTTATAAATCACAGCATCTTTCAAAGTCCAGACATTCAAAGTCAAAGCATTTATTTCAAATAGGCCCATAAAAATACACTTTTGAACGTCAAAAATTACATTAAAAATATAACTGATTCTAGGCGCCCCTTCCAAAAGATAGTTTCGTATGGAGAAGAAGGGGCAAGAAACTCCACCGTTAGTTACTCTTTAAAAAAATGTTTTACAATATTTTGTATACGTTAATTATATTTTTATATGTGAAGACGATGCACCAAGAATAAAAATACTATACCACAAGAAGAATTAAAAATAAAGCAAAGGCAGATAAATTAATCACGCGATAGGTACATTGTGCTCACATAATTTACAAACATTGTAAAAATATATGATGAGGAATAAGTCAGTGTGAGAGTAAGTAAAAACATTAAAATAAAAAATTAAATTAGCAACCTGTGTGATTTTGTCTAGACGGGATTGTCCTATGGAGCTGGACCATCATGTGTCCAAGCATTCTTATCTTGTATATAATCCTCTAATTTGTAATAAGCTTGTCTGCATAGTGTACTTTTTATACGAATTTTAAATATTCTTTAATTTAATTGCAATATATCACAAGGTATTTTGTTATAACATTTAACACAGTAACCCATAAATGATGTATGTACTTTAGCTAATCTGAAAAATGGTTGATCTATTTTATCTTTACTTCTAGTATTCAAATTATGTCTATCACTTATTTTATTAAAAACATGTACATTTTTTCTTACATACAAAATATTTTCATAAATGAATTGGCAAGGTACTGTCATAATATTAACCCCTTTAAATAGTTCCCTGAGAGATTCGCGACGAGGAAGATTGTCTAGGGCTCTGACAGCTCTCTTTTGCAAAATAAAAATGGATTCAATGTCAGCAGCCCGACCCCACAGTAAAATGCCATACGACATAATGCTGTGGAAGTAGCTAAAATAGAACAAACGCGCGGTTTCTACATCTGTTAACTGTCATATCTTTCTAACAGCGTAAGCGGCCGAGCTTAGCCGCCCCGCAAGAGATGTTATATGTGGTCCCCATTGTAATTTCTCGTCCAGCGTGATTCCTAGGAATTCCTAATTCATTATCTTTGTTAGATCATGTAAAGAACATGTGGATTGATGTCTGAAATGGTCTTTTGAGGAAAGTCCCACACAGATTGAGTGGACCTGTCCAGTCAGTGCACGCATTTGTCAGTAATCGTGCAGCGCAACCCAAATCTTAAGGACAGGGATAGAACGCATAAATTACGTATTTTTCTTAGTATGTCTTTTTTCCAAAATGTTCTATAACTATTAGCCACAATTTCACCATCTATCCATCCATTTCATCTTTCACACAATCCAGCTATCGATTCCTTGGACTTAAACTGTAAAGCTATACTATTAATAGGAGAACCTTAATTTTTCAAACGATGATAACTTTACTTGAAAAGAAACACAAACAACTTAGAACTACTTAGAAGATCGTTTATGATACCAAGACGGCATAGAAAGGAAATATCTTGAATGTAATCAGCAAATGAATGCTGCTCTTGATTAGTGTTCCGAGTCCGGCCGCGCCTGGTCAAACACTCGCTGGCCAATTGTTCATCAAGAACTTCCCTATTTTTAAACCGTGCAAGAATCAGTTATCATAATAATAAAGCCAGTCACACATGAGTGAGAGCTATAATCCACCAATTAGCATCAAATGCATAATGCATGTCGTCGGAGGAAGTGACCGACGGCGATTATAGGGCGGGTGCTCACTCACTGTGCATTAACGGTGTAAATCTGTGAGTACTAGGCTTATGTTACCATAACGCCTGGATTATATAAAGCTGCAATACTACGCAGTTAATGAAGTATATCTGTGTACGTAAGACCCACGGGTAAGAACTATTTTCGCGACCGCAGGCGCTAGTGCCTATTTTTGATGCGAGCCGCGGAAACGGCAATTGGTACTGTTACGTGGTCTTTCAATGAAAGACGTATTTAGTAGTAATCTCGTAATTATTTCAATCAATGGAATCTATTACAGTTCACATGATGGCGCTGTCTATCATCCCTTCCTCTCCGATGCTAAGCCTGTATTATTTTTCAATCATTTAATAATGGAAAATAGTGTTTATCTCATTAAAGTCATTACACATGCCATCAATTTATAAAGTTCCCGTGGAGGTTGCACGTTAACGCCATCCAGGCTCAAATCTCTACAATACGTATTATTTACATTAAAACCACTTTCTGCAAAATATATCTACGTCTTTTTTTCCGACCATCCGATTAAGTAACATTACTATTATTTACCATAGATATCCACAAAATGTCTCTCCTATCTTTCAGTTCATCCAAAGTTTGTCTATAACATATCATCTGGTGTGATAACTACACATTACAGAATTTAAAACAATCTTTAATTTGCACTTGCTGAGCCCCTCGGTTTCACCCGCATAAGTCTCGATCCCGTTAGAATATCAGGACAAAAAGTAAAGGACCAAATCCGTTTAGCCGTTATAGCGGGAAAGCGTAACAAACAAACACAAACATACAAAAAAAAACTAATCTGTTCTCCATAGAATATTATGTGGAGAATGAATTAATAAAAAAACATTTAAGTACTTTCAAAGGCAAACGTAAATAATTAACTTGATGTGGGAAAGCTTTCCGTCTGCGGTTCGCCATCCATTTTCACTAGAGTTCCTTTTGAAGTTTATAGCCCGCACACTAAAATCAATATCACCATTTCAAAGAGCCATGTACAGTTTATGTGTCTGCACTATCAAAGGACTGAATATTAATTCACATGTACATAGCAACCTTATGTGTCCGGCGTCATGGGGGAGGCAGCGTCCGCGCTTTGATTGGCATCAAATAACAAATGGATACTGTTATGCACTTCCGACAAGAGTCAATTTCGTTCATTTATTTTCTCCGTAGGATAGTTATCATTTATATGTTTTTACTTGCAATTCAACAATATTCTTTGCGTTCTTAACGTTGCCGAATAGACGCATTTTCCAAAAATATGAAGCAATGGTATCATGAATTTCCTTATAAACCCTGAACAGGTTGTGATAGGTGCCGGTTTCTGTTACAATCTCAATGTACATAGCGTTAAGAACTTTAGAAGACGCAAATTTGTTGCTTCAATTTCGTTCCATGCCACAGGCAAGAGACTTGAATTGTGCATTTACATTTCGCATACATCAATATAGCCTTCATAAAATAAGCAAACAATTTTCTAACAGCCTTCTCATTTCACCGAACACATTTAGCTCTTACACAAGCGGTCCAAACCTTCTTTGCGTAAACGCCTGGCTTCACTTTGATAAAGTTAGGAGTTTTTCTTCGAGAATGAAATCTTTCCAACCTTACGTAATGGTTGTAAGATCTAATGTTGTTCTTGGCAGCTAATAATATGTTACGGTTACTAGATAGGTCCACTCAATCTGTGTGGTTCGTTTTTCAAAAGACAATTTCAGACACTAATCTACATGGTCTTCACATGATCTGACCAAGATTATGTCTGGACTTTATAAGAGACCGTGACCTCTGAGTTTGTTTCGGCCTTTCTTCTGATAGTATCTAATATGAGTATCGTAATTATGCTGGTTCTCTTGTACGAAAAGTCTGGCTGCCGCTGCAAGATTGCTTACCCCATCGAGTTGTAGGAAAATACCCATGAAATGTTAACCTTATAATATAAGTAATAAAAAAATCGCCAGACATGCTCAGCTTTGAGGCTCCTTCGTAATATGAAAAGACATAATTTTTTGACAACATTCGTTTATTCCCCTCAACCGCTATTGCAATATTGCATAACGTCGGTTCTTAAACCAACGCACGGCATTGCAATAATCCTGTGTGTGTGTGTGAGTTCTTGCATCTGAGTACTGGATAATTGCATCCGCTGGACCCTCCCGGCCCCCTCCCGAGCCCTCCTGGCACCCCATCTAACCCCCTGTCTGCGTTGGTACTCATATTCAATCCAATCACGACTATACGTTGCTATGGGTGTTTCTCCCTGTCTCAGGGTTTGCAAACCTTTTCAATTTTTATTTATTTACATTTTAAAATAGGTAACTACCTACCTACTAATTTTAAGTAGGTATAGGGTGGAAAAAGAACGGACAATGGAGGTATAATCTCATGGATGACATCGAATTGAAGAATAAATCAATCCTTGATAAAAATGCAAATATTGCTTTGGCCAAACGGAAATCGTGTAATCTTGTATGTAATTTGTAGCTTTTCGCTATGCTTCCAATACCTAAGAAAAACTACATCCTTACTAACAAAAAAAACATTAACTTCTGTTTCTACACACCAATGGAATTGAAAATAACAATCTGTTGCCAACCGAGTCACGAAATTTATTATTTTGAAAAACAAAGAACTTTATATTCATCACACAAATTGGCTAACAACTTTCTGAGCAAGCATTTTTAGTTCTTCCACGAGCATTTCCAATTACACTTACATAAAACTCTTTGCAAGGCTTCACTTAAGAATAGCAAGGAGTTTTTCTTTGAAAATATTTTTTTCCTCCGTTATGTACTTCAGTCAGTCTGTGTAGCGAAATTATTTATTTTAGGAAAACAATTAAACCTTCTTAGTAACTTGGTTTAAAAAAAAGTACGACTCCTTCATCTCACGGATCATATTTAGTTCTTCCACGAACATTTGAACAACGTTTCATTACTAGGCTTTCCTTATGAAAAGCGAGGAGTTTTTCTTAGAAAATTAATTCTTCCACCATTATGTAAGTAACACCAAGTGACGTAGGATGAAGGGTCAGTCTGTGTTGCGAAATACATTTTTTTAAAACAAGGAAACATTTGGGACTCATAATCATTTTCTAAAATATTATTTTCGTCTCACCGACCAGTTCCACGAGAAATTCCAACTTTGCATACGTAAATACTTTACTAGGCTTCACTTTAGAAAAGAGAGGAGTTTTTCTTCGATAACCATTTACACCACTAAGTAAGTCCTATCATGTGACGTAGGTTGGAGGGAGCAGTCTGTATTGCGAAATGATTTATTTTCAAAAACAACGAAATCTTCGTAACTGAAAAACATTTTCTAATTCCACGAACATTTGTACCTACAACTTTTTTTTACTAGGCTTCGTTTGGAAAAGTGAGGGTTTTATTTTTTGTTTGATATTTCCACCGTTAATTACGTCATACCACACTGTGGTGTAGCGTTGCGTAGCATGATGGACGTATAGGTCGATTATTCACTTTTAACTGTCACAACTGCAAAATTGTCGTTTCGTATTAACTAAGTTCGCGGGGCTGAATTTTGGGCTAAAATAATATTTGATTCACTTTTTTGTCAGTACCTACAAAATACATCAAATTTTCATACATTTTCTGAGGAAAACTTTCATTTGTGGTATATTAAAAGATTAGTAACTTGTTAGGAAACATAGGTAAGTTTAAGAGAACATATAATAAAGTAGCTGGAAAATGTTTGACACACCTGTCAAAATTCTGCCAGGTCAAACAGGCAGGGGGACGCAGGGTGCGGGGCGCAGGGTACAGGGGACGAGCGAGAATTTAATACTGTTCTATTAGGCAACTATGAGTCTGCACAAGCCACCCGTCTGGCGGGGACAGCATGCCAGCCAGACATGGCGGCCCTGGCTGGCTGTTGAGAGGGATATACCATCAACCAATATATATCAACAGTGATAGCAAATATTTTCATAAGCATGATTCGATTTGCCTGTCTCAGTTAATTGGATGTTTATGTTAACACTACATCACAAATGCGTCGTTGCTCTACCGGTAGCAAGCGCTACAGTTGAGCATGAGGTTCTGGGTTCAATCCCAGGTCGGGCTGAGTGTTATTGGGTTTTTTCTATCTGAAATTTCTCTGTACCAGCCCGGAGTCCTGATTTGTGCCCGGTTTAAGGCAATAGGCTCGCCCCCTATTACATAACTGGCGAATTTGGAAATATACTATACCTACACCTCTGCCCAACCATTCGGCATGAACAATGGCGTGATGATCTGTTTGTTGAACGTCTTCTAGCCAAGTGTGTACTTAGCAATTTAATTTTAATGAATACTAAAGAGGTTACAGTTAACAGTTTGGAACTTCCAAATTGAGTTGTTGATTTTTGCTACTGCTGTGTGCTTTGCGAAATGTCTGCGATTTCTTACAGATAATGTGTTATGTTTTCAGGGTGACAGCAAATTGCTAGCGTTTGAATGCTTGTATGATGCGAAAGTTTGGAAAATTACAAAATTAAGGATTATTTTAAATACTTATTTCTTAATAAATTAATTAACATTCGAAAGATCAGTTATAAAAATTTAAACCTTTTTATCATGTTAGTCTATCTTGTCCAACCAACATTAGAATAATGTTGAGTACTGTGGAATCCTTCGCTTGGCCACCTTTGTGGTGGAAATCACTCATGATTATCGTACTGATTATCATCATGACAATTATTCGCAAGTTACAAACCTAGCTGTAAACCCTTTATAAATCATTAAATCCTCACCTTACAATCAATGTGTCTGGAAATATGCGTTTCACGTGTAAACTAAAAATGAATAACTAAGTTTGCGCAACTAGATTCCTAATCTTTACCGCGCAGCCAGCATATATACAACTTCACGACGTCAATCGTCGGGCAGTTGCCCACCAGACACAACACCCGTCTGGTCGGAGGATCCTCCCTTTTCTAAAGAGTATGAGTGGACTTTACACCCTGCTCCTCATATCTCTTCAAGCATACTACCTGCGCAATACACGAATGAAGATGATGACAATTTTTTTATTTTATCTCAAAACATTGTTTGTTTCCAAATAGTGCAAACAATATTAGAAAAAGTGTAAAAGCTTAATAAATTGCGTACACTTATACGCATATAAACGTTTTAAGATAAGTATAAGACAAGGACAGTTCTATCCTAGAAGTGACCTTACGACTATGTAACTTCATATTAGCGCCATACATTGTCCGTACCGCGTGACAAGCACCCTAATTGCGTAGCACATTCTCGTAAACGATTACGATTAATCTGTTTGATTTTGACAGTTCAACAAAATTTATTGCGTTATTTACATTGGTGAGCAGATTTTTTAACGAATATATGAAGCAATTGATTAGCAATCTGTTTCAAAACGATTCAGATTCCGATTGATTGTGTATTACGCAATTAGGGTAAAGGACGGGAACAATCCCCTCCAAAAACTTTTAAAGCTTGTACTTCTTCACATTTACACCGATTTACCAGATTTTTTCAATTATCTCATTGTACTATGCCTTCTGTACATCTAATATATAAAATTCTCGTGTCACAGTTTTCGTTGCCATACTCCTCCGAAACGGCTTGATCGATTTTGATGAAATTTTGTGTGCATATCGGGTAGGTCTGAGAATCGGCCAACATCTATTTTTCAAAAAAAAAAAAAAAAAACAAAAAAAAAAAAATTTGCAAAACAGCGTTTGCGGGGTCAGCTAGTTTCTGTTGTGTTGTTTGTTGTTGTGTGTTGTGTTTCATCATCCCTATTCATAAATAAGCGCTCCACACCTTTGGAATCAGCTGTTGGATATAAAAGAAGTGACAAGTTTATTAGTAACTACCGAAGGTATCTATCACCCTCCATGTATAGTAAAAAAAAAGAAGTATAAAAATATTCTCTACAACGAAGTTTAAATTTCGGCTAGCGCAAAATGCATAGATACATGTCGTAACCAATACAAGTCAATTTAATGAAGTATTTTATAATTTATTGTGCGTTTTTTTTTTTTTGCTTTTTAGTCTTTAACTTAAAGATATTAATAACTGGTACAGAATGCATTCAAAGTTGGCTAAGTTAGCATTTTTAAAGTTATATATTAATTTTTAGTAATTAGTAGTCACAAAAGAGTTCCATTGTATAAGTATCTTGGCTCCATCACCTGACCCTCGTTATTTTGTTTTGACGAATCCAATCCCACAACATACAAACATACACCCACGCCGTCTTCCCATGGGGGTAGGAAGAAACCACAGAATGCCACCTGCTACGATCCTTACATACTCCTTTTGTCTCGTTTACTTTCATACATCTGGTCATACTCGCACGCCGGTTGCGAGTGCTACGCACCTGACCTTTCTGAAGAACATCACCAATAAGGTGTTTTCACGGCGTTTCCACTCACATTTGCCTTGTAAATACCTTTTGTTAGTCTCCTTTCATTCATCCAACGACTAAACCTATATTTTTAATTTCATTATTTTACAATATAAAATAGGAAGGTTTTTAATCAATACAATTTATTGTAATGATATTCGCAAAGTGTGGGAATGCCCCATAAGAGATATAACTGTGTGAGTGATTGCACCGAATGGCGTTTGACAAGGTATGACCCCTACTGTTATGGTTTTGTTGTGTTCCTATAATCACGTAATGGGGATGATGACATTTTTTATTCTAATCTCAAAAAAAATGTTTCCAAATAGTGCAAACAATATTACAAAAACTGTAAAAGCTAAAAAAAACAAGTTTTAAACGTTTTAAAATAAGTGTTCGACAAGGACAAGCACAATCGTAGAAGTGACGTTACAACTATGTAACGTCATACTAGCGTCGAACATTGTACGTACCGCGCGACAAGGACGGAAATAATCTAAAACTCCAAAAACTTATTAAGCGTGCATCTCCTTCGTTGTTTTTCGATTATCTCGTTTTTACAATGCCTTCTTTGAAGTTATATTAATTTTTATGAACATTGTTTATTAGTCATCATCCCTATGAAATAAAAGTAATAATTCCAGCCTATTATTCCCACTACAAGTCAATGGCCTCTTCTCATACAGAAAAGGCCCGAACATTGATCACCGCAACTACTCAAGTCGATTTGGCGATTTGAGACTTATATTAACTTATATATATATATAGCTCCATCAAAACGATACAGTACCCAGTAACGGTAGTACACTATCAGTATATATCTTATAAATTGAACCGCTTCCTAATAGCCTTCCCATCCCATGTAACCCCCAAAGGAACACACGTCTTCAAACCAGCTCTTCTTTTGTACAGGAGTGACAGTAGCAGCCAGTACTGGATAGGGGCAGTTAGAGACCCTCAAGACTCTGCTAACTGGAAGTGGGTCAACGGCAATGACGTCACCGTGTCCTTCTGGAACGCTCCTGGAGGCGGCGAGGGATGCGCCCGCTTTGACGGCAGCAAGGGATGGCTGTGGGCAGACACCGACTGCCAAGCCAGACTCAACTATATCTGCCAACACCGTAAGTTCCTTTTTCATTACGACTTGTATCTGAGAAGTTTGACCTGTGTAGGTCTGCTTCGGTGGAGTTTGACAAGTGTCCATGTCCATGTCTATTTTGTTTTTTACGATTGCGAAATTGTGATTTATGATCGCGCAACTCTCGTCCGTGCCTGCACAGGGGCGCGGAAGGGACGCAATGCTCTTCGACAGCGATTAGCTTACTTTGGCCACTGCAAATACAGTTTATGCCTGCGAATTTATTTTTTATAGTTATGTTTTATCTTGTGCATTTTTTTTTTTTGTGTTCGAATGCTGGTTCTGTACAGTGAAGAGAAAGAGTTCCCTTAATTTTAAGACGTGAAAAATTGAAATTTTGTATCCAATTTCCAATATTACTCGCGATGATGAACGTGCGTGTTTGTCCTTCAATATGACTTGAGGAAAAACAGTTTTCTCCTTGTTATTCGTGATTTTACCTAAGTAGTGTAGTGCTCATGTCTGGCTTACCACGCCATCTAGTTGTAATTTCGCACACTAATTAAATGGAAAGAAACTTCGTGTCCAAAGAAGTTTTTAAAACTCACCGTAAGAAATTTATTTCACTTCCGAGTCTCATCCATCCTTCTACCTATACGAAAATTATTTTTGCTCTGTCCCTACTAGACCACAGTACCTACTACCTACTCTTCCCCTAGGACATGTTTTTTTTTTTTTTGTATATTTAATTACCTATCGGTGTACCTACTTACTTACGTTCTGAACAAATCTTCATCTTAATTTTTGTGGCGACATTGGCAACATCTAGGTCCTAGGCGGTGTACTCACTGGGCACGCCACAATAGCGGCGGTAAGTCCCCTCTTTGAGGAGTGGTTGGAGAGGCGCCACGGCGTCCTCACCTTCCGCCTGACACAGGTCCTCACCGGACACGGTCCGGGTGTCACCATTGTGTGGATCGCCCGGAGGACACGGTGGAGCATACGGTGGAGGTATGCCCAGCTTGGGCGGAGCACCGCAGTGTCCTCGCGGACGCGATTGGCGGCGGCGATCTCTCGCGTCCGGCCCTGGTCCAGGCCATGGTACGGAGCGAGAGGGAATGGAAAGCCGTCACCTCCTTCTGCGAAGCAGTAATGCTCGCAAAGGAGGAGGCGGAGCGCGTGAGGGAGAGAGCCTTGCGCCCTCACGCCCCTAGTCGCCGCAGGAGACGCCCTGGGCGTCGGGAATCGCAAGCAGATTCCCGGCCACCGTAGGCGCGGGCTTGCGGACGGCAAGCCATGGGTAGCTCGCCGTCCGGTAAGGACCAGGCCCGGGTCGACGGCGCGTTCTGTTCCACGCGCGCCTCAAAGATATGTCAGCACAAAGTGACGGGGTCCGATAGGGCCGACGCCTCAGGGTCGCGGGTTATTCCACAGAGAAAACCGTGGCCCTGGCACAGGCAACTGAAGGAACACGGGTGGGTTTTAGTCAGTAAAAGTCTGACACGCCCTCCCGCTCCACCCAGAGCGGGAGAAGTCATTTGATGATTTCCCACCCAAAAAAAAAAAGGCGGTGTACTCACAGTCCTGTGTGCTTTCAGTATCGTTACCAAACTTGGCCACTTTTTCACATTATATCCGGTAGCTTTTCGGCTCATAAAGAACAATGCCCACTTCCCATACATTTCAAAACCTGATGAATGAATGTTGCTTTTTAGGATTTGCCGTTAATAGAAATAAATGTGCTAGAACGAATTATTTAACACTCGAAGTTTGGTCTAAAATAGTAATACTTACTTAATAATACATATCTATGTTATAAAACGTCTTTTTTACTTTGTGAATTCCTTAAAACTGCCCTGATGTCGTGTTTCGATGATTGTCAATATAAATTGAGTGTCGAGCATTAAATGTCAAACGTCAAAAAATACGACTCAATCGTCCTAACTCAATAACATTTTGCATGATTCATTAATTTAATTATTAATTTATTTATACATTGACTAAACAAGAAATACTTACTGAGTAAATTAAACGTAAAATAATGTATGAAACTCGGAAACAGAGTTGAAGAAAGTCAAGTAGCAGTGTGTAAAATGGAGCGTTGCAAAAAAAAGGTTAGTTGAGATGCGTTCAAAACACGCTAATATGTTTACCCTTGAAGTAGAATAAGCATAAAGAAAAATAAAAATCCTGCGTTTCTTTTAACATTGTGATAAGCGTAATTAATACACAATTTAATTAGCTGTATTTTAAGATTTATTTCATTTCTATACATAGTCAGGTGAAAAATGGGCATTCTTCTTTGAATTTTAGCCCAAATTATCTACTTTGCTAGCGACTTTAACTTAAATATAAAGTTCATTGATTTATTGGTACCTACCTAATAATTTGGGGCATACTTACTCAAACCAACAATCACAAAATTTTGCAAGTGTCATATTTTCTGCTGCAGCTGTAGAGAAAAAGTTTCAGTTTTGTAATTGTATGACAAATATGTCGCTATAATATTAAATAGGGGCGTGGCTCTCCTGGTTTTTTCATCACTTGACTCACGGTTTCTTTGCTTCGTTACAGAACCGAAAGCATGCGGGCGTCCTGAGCAGCCCCCGAACTCCACCATGTCAGCTGACAGCTTCGAAGTGGGTGCGTCCGTGGAGTACTCGTGTGATGATGGTCACCTCCTCGTGGGGCCCACGGTGCGGACCTGCCTCGACACCGGCTTCTATGATGAGTTCCCACCGGTTTGTAAAAGTAAGTATTTTATTTATTTTTATAAATATAGGTTTACCAACACTCTAGTAACCTTCGGACTTACACAGTCTCGAATAAAAAAGGTATTTTCTAAATAAATTTGCTAAAGATCCGAGGTTGGATGATTTCCTCGTTGATCTGATGGTCACAAACGCTATTGGACTTGCAATGTAATTGCGTAACACAAATATAAGTAATGGCTATTGTAACCGGTATAAAAATGCAGTGATTTGACAGACTTGTCAATGGCAGCAAACAAAAAATTTTGACAGTGATTCAAAGTCAGAGGTAAAATAACTGTGAAGTGAGTTAAGCATAGCATTTGGTCCGTGGCCAAAATCGGAACTAACGCCGCCATTTTATTTTATAAATACAATTTTAAATACCTATTGCCGGCCGGCCCCCTGTCAACGTCATTCGAGCGCCAAAAGATCCTTGTGGCAACGTGTGAGCGTTTAATCAGCACCTAAATTACTGACCCCAAAAAATCTCCCCAGGACCTTTTATGGGCAGCCGTGGGGCACAGTGTGTGCCGTAAGCATCGTTCATTGAATGTTTCAAACGAGTGACAGAGGTAGTTTTCTGTCCTCGTATTCGGTCAAACTCGGTATTTCCAAAAATACTGGAGACATATTCATTAATTGCTTAAAACCAGTACGGCTTCAGAAATGGGGTTGCTGCTCTATAGAACTCTGTTGTCAACAAAATTATCAGTAAATACAAATGTGTGAAATATTTGACCTCTTAAATGCCTTCGACACTGTCTCTATCCCCGTTTTCCGAGAAATACTAGATAGAAAAACCCAATAACACTTTGCCCGACCGACTTTGCACAGCAGTAGCTCTTGCGACCACTAGACCAACGAGGCAGTCCCTTTCTCTTCTACTCTCATTATAGCGTACGCCAATGACACTGTTTTACTGTGAAGAGGACACGACTGAGAAACGGCTAGAGAGAAAGCCGATGAAAGGTCCCTTTTATTTATTTTTTAGGTGGGAAATCCTCCCACTCAAAAAATGAATAAATAGGGAGTGTCAGACTTTTACTGACTAAAACCCACCCGTGTTCCTTCAGTTGCCTGTGCCAGGGGCCACGGTAACTCTTTCGAACAACCCGCGACCCTGGCAGAAGGTCTATGACTCAAGTTATGATCTGGTTGGGTAATATCAGTTTAACTCTTAACCTCAGCAAAACGAATTATATTATATTTGGCTCAGGAACCTATACATTCCACCTGATCTCTCACGACACTACTGCGTAATATTAGCCAGTGTTTTAACGAGCGTGACCACAAAAATATCAGTTCATGCCAGAATGTGACGAGATCCTCCTCCGTCAAGTTTCTCGGTCCTGTATTACGTCGATTCCTATCTCAGCTGGAAGACCCACATTTTATGCCTGTCTGCGTGTATTAGAAAACTCATTTACGTTTTCAAAAAATTAAGAACATTGCCCATAAAGTATCCTAGCAATGCTTTACACCGCTCTATTGAATCAACACAAATTGTCTGTATCGTTGCGTGGGGTGGTGCCGCCAAAACCATCATCATTCAAGCTGAAAGAGACATGAGATCAAAGTCCTTTTAAGAAAACCATGTAGTATAATAACATAATACACGATACATATAAAATCCCTATGCTCAGAAGATGACCCAAGGAGCAGGTTGTTTTAAAGTTTATACAAACATCACGTTTACACAAATAATCGACATTTAAGTACATTTCTAACGAATAAACTACACCACATATTTAACAATCATTGGTTGAATACACAATGCAAACAAAACCTAAATAATAATTATCTGCACACAACGAATAACTCCAATCATAACATAAAAAATCACTCACTCAAACACACCTATGGATGGATCGCCCGGAGTACACGGTGGAGCATACGGTAGCTTGGGCGGAGCACCCCAGTGTCTTCGCGGAAGCGATCGGCGGCGGCGATCTCTCGCGTCCGGCCTGGTCCAGGCCAGGGTACGGAGCGAGAGGGAATGAAAAGCCGTCACCTCCATCTGCAAAACATAATGCTCGCGAAGGAGGAGGCGGAGCGCGTGAGGGAGAGAGCATTGCGCCCTCACGCCCCCCCTAGTCGCCGCAGGAGACGCCCTGAGCGTCGGGAGTCGCCTTCAGATTCCCGGCCACCGCAGGCACAGGCTTGCCGAAGGCGAGCAATGGGTAGCTCGCCTTCCGGTAAGGACCAGGCTCGGGTCGACGGCGCGTCGTGTTCAACGCGCGCCTCAAAGAGATGTCAGCACTAAATGATGTGGTCCAATAGGGCCGAAGCCTCAGGGTCGCGGGAAATTCGAAAGAGAAACCGTGCCCCTGGCACAGGCAACTGAAGGAACAAAGTCTGACACGCCCTCCCGCTCCACCCAGAGCGGGAGAAGTCATTTGATAATTTCCCATTCAAAAAAATTAAATTAAAAAGGCATAGTTAAGGAAAACACTTTTTTCCAATTTTCCAATTATTATACAGGGTTACTAAGTAATAAGTCTTTGCCTATAAAATTGCCGTTTAGTATACAGTAAGTTAAAGTCATTTTAATATAATTTTTTTTTTTAATTTTATCAATCAAATCTCTGCCAGCGCAGTGGTTATTTTTCAACGCCCTTCTTGAAAAAGTCAAGTGTACAGGAGCCAACAAATTCTTCAAAGGCATTTTGTACTGCCTCTCGGGTTTTGTAGCTTAGAGATCGCCTTTTGTGACCATCATTGTGTCCAGTTCCTCACAGTACACATCCGCAGTAATGCTGGTACCTTTTGGTAAGAAGCTGTGATGAATTATACCGGCACTAGACCACCAAACAGTGACCATGACTTTTTAGGGGCAAGTTTTCGTTTGGGGCATTGCCTAGGTGCTGAACCAGGGTCTAACCAACATGATGACCGCTTACGATTATCAAAAAGAATCCATTTTTCATCACATGTGACAATGCGGTTCAAAATCCCTTCATTTTTGTGTCTGTTAAGCAAGATTCCAAATTTTTTCAAACTCCTCGCACGTAAGAGTCGTAAGACACTCACTTTTTTTGTACACTAATTTTATTTGCCATTATATTGCATTTTTTTTAGCCAATTTAGTTCTGTAAAGTTCTACAGAAAAGACATTTCTTCTATTTGCCAGATAACCAGTAGAGGGTACGAATTACAATACCGAAATTTAAAAAAAAAATGGTATTTTAAAATACCTATGGGAGAAATCCCGATAAATTAAACGCCGAATGATTGTTTGGTCGAAAGTTTTAAATACCAAAACTTCATTTACCCGAAAGCTTTTAATCCCGGAGATCCATATCCCGAAGTTCAAATCCCGAAATTACATCCAAAAGCCTAAAATCTCTAAGACAATGACAGAAAAGGAGCTTAACGTAATAGGTATGTATGATACCAATAATTAAAACGAAAGTTTTAATGATAATCATACGTATAATTATGTGAAAAAAAGATTTTATGTAGGCCTAGTCGACGGAGCCCCGCTTTCCGGGGTCCCTAATTCTGAGTGGTTTAAAAAAATAACCACGAAGGGATGGCGGGTCTTTGTTCGCTCGCTTGGCTCACTCACTAGACCCTGCCATCCCCTTCTAACCTAGGCTAGGTCCGAGTCGGGATGCCCCAAGTCCCGAGCTCGCGTCGCTCGCTCTTGCATCCTAAGTTTGTGCGCGTAGCGCGCGTTTTAAAAATATCAATATAGTTAGTTTGTTAGTCATTTAATTTAGGCCTTGTGTCAACATTCTATTTTTAATTTTAATCAATCAAAGAAGTTTAAAAAAATGTGAGAGAGATTTGCAAGAGCAAAAAATATCTCTACTCAAGCCTGCTATTACAGGCAAGAAAGAGGTGGGGAGCTGTGTTCCTCGTCAGTGTTAACTCCAGCCGTCCAATTAAGGCAAACCAGAGGTGAGGACTACTCCCGGGCGATAAGGTCCGTGAGTTCAGTCCTGCCCACCAGCTCGCCACATGCTGGCCTGCGCGTCTGGCTCTTCACCCTAGTAGACCTGCTTTAGCAAAAAACGTAAACTCTAAGAAAACTCTACCGATACATGCCTAGAGTTTATAGGAGCGCGCAAGCCCCACCATGACGTCAACGTAGACGGCGATAGGGTTATTTTGGTAGTTATTTCATTTCAAATAATGTTGAGTTGCGCAACGACCCTTCTAGCGAGTTCTCTTTGACGTCACAAATGCTTCTAAACTTTGCTGAAGCCTATCAAAGTCTGTAGAAATCCGTAAACTTCTAAAAAGGGATTATTTGTTCATTTCGTATCAGCAGACTTGCTTTTGTTGCCTAACGCATAAAAAATGAGCAGAAATGTTAATTGGAATTTATTGTTTTCACTTTGAATAGAATTAAGTTGCGCAACGCTCTACCCTCCTGTTTGCTTTGACATCAACACAAATGCTTCTATAGTTAGCTGAAGCATTATAAATCAAAGTCTGAAGAACTTAGAAAAGTTTTCAAAAGCGTTGACGTAGGTACATCGTAACAGCAGTTTAGTACGTCATTATCAACATCAGCCTTTTAAAAGTTATGTTGATATGCTTCAGCGAAGTTTAGAATTGTTCGTCATAGGTAAACAGGTAATTAGGAGCGTTGTGCAACATCCTTCCCTCCTATAGGGTTGGTTGGAAAGCTTCTAAACTTATCTGAAGCATGTCAAAGTCTGAAAACATCAGTTAACTTTTCAGTAGGATTGATGTTGGTAAAGTTGTAACAGTTGGCTGTTATGTGAAACAGCGGTCGAGTGCGACTCGGACTTGCTTGACAAGTCCCATCACGACGTTAACGTAGAGATACGGCGGCTGCATTACTATTATCTGTATTTTGTATTTCACGAACTGTTGCCAAATAAATGTTATTCTGTATTTCCATTCTTTAATATTTTCCGTGTCCCCCAGGAATCGAGTGCGGCTTCCCGGCAGAGATCCCGCACGGCTCGTACGAGCTGCTCAACAGTTCCGTGTCCTACCTGTCGCACGTCCAGTACTCCTGCAAGGCTGGCTACGAGATGGTGGGCCGCGCCCGCCTCGTATGCGACATCGATGAGCGCTGGAACGGACCCCCGCCCAGATGTGACGGTTGGTTTCAGATTTACATAACATCATGCCCGTATTCCTCGTAGGGTTTGACCACTCATTGGTCGCAAGCGCTACTGCTGAGCATGGGGTTGTGGGACCAACGAGGCAGTCAGAGGTTTCAGAATTAAAGCTTACTCAATCAGACTATATAATGTTCTCACTGCTGAGACACAGCGTGCGTCGCGTCCTGTCTGTGAAAGGGACTGGGCCGTAATCCACCACGCGTTGGTGGATGTCACAAACTGAACTTTTTGTTCAGGAAATGCCGGTTTCCGTTTCCACTGGACATAAAACTTGAACTTTGAAAGTTAGTTCTGATAGCTCTTTTTTGCTGGGTATCAACAAAGTGGTTAACCTACTTCTGCTGTTCCGATTTTTTTTCTTTTGTCACAATGGAATGATCCTTAAATATTTCTCACTAAAACTAAACTTATGGTCAGGGATCCAGTACCTTATTTTAGGCGTTTTAACATTCATTTTTCAAACAGCTTAGGTTTTGTTGATTTTGCTACCGTGCTGCAAGCGTTCACTGCAGAAGACGCCTCAGTCAAGCGTTAGGAAAACAGTTTTATGGACCCTAAGGCCTACGTTTGTGTGTGGTACACAAACCACTCGCTCCGACCGATAAGTGATCAGCGACATCCACTTTTTGTAAAATAGATAGAAAGAAAGGAAAAAAGAAAAATACGATTATTTTCGGTAAACATGACGCAGATAAATAACACAAACACAAAAAATAACAAGTTGGGGGCAAAACGGCCATCACACAAACGGAAATCATCGTGAAAGGAATGTAGGGGCACTCTCGTTGGTTTGATTCCAAGAAGTGCCATGCAAATTGTTAAGTATATTTGTAAGTAATAATAAGTTTGTTTGTAAGTACTTACTTTTTTTTACTATTTAAAACTTTCCGGACTAAACTTCACGGGTGTAATTTTTTTCACCCTGTTTACAAATAACTACATTTCTTGCGCCTCAATGCCATCGACGTTTGTAGGGAAACATTTATCAAACTGAAAAAACAAAATGCCGGCGTTAGCTCTGATTTTCGCCACGCGCCAAAGATCCTTGTTTTGTTGTACCAGCATTTATGCTTACTATATGTTTATGATGGTTTTTTGTTTCATCAGTGGTGCACTGTGAGGAGCCTCCTCCGACTCCCAACGGCCGCGTCTCTGTTACCCACAACTCCTCAGTGTTCGGTTCGGTGGCTGAATACTCCTGTGCTGCAGGGTTCAGGCTGCAGGGAGCCAAGAAGATTGCCTGTCTCGCCAACGGCCTCTGGGATAAGCCAGCGCCCAACTGTCAGCGTAAGTGATGTGATAGAAGAAAGGAGTAAGAGGGTGTATCAATGGTGGATGTTTGCCATTCTCATGACGTGGTACGTCACGTCCTGGGTAAAGATGTAAGAGTGAGGGTGCAAGAAATAATACACACATCTAAGCCCTCTTGTATTAAAAATACTCTATACACATTTATCATATACATATCAGGTAAAAAAGGGGTTTCTTACACTTACAAACTATATCTACATACAACAATATGTATGGAAGAATCACAATTTTACCAGTTCAGTACACAACATTAAGATACTAGCCTAGTAGGTATAGTCTTGTTCCGGGGTGTTGTCTCGATCTTCCTCGGTAGAAGCGAGTTCTTTGACGCGGACATATCCTTCGAAGGTAGGTTGAAGCAAACTTAGAGTAGGACGCCCTCCAGCTAAGCGGAGCGAAGATGACATCTCTGCAAGGTGGCTGGCAGCAGCTATAAGAGTACTCGAGGTTTGAGTTGAAGAGCGTGCGATTGAATAAGCCAGCATGTTGTATGTTAGCATTATGTTCAGCAGCAAAATGCTAAAGGCTGACAGAGATCAAAGATCATGGCAGAAACAAACTTTTGCTAGTTTCGAACACAACACCGACATAATAGTACAATTTAGTTTTAATCCGGAACGTCCACGTCGTATTCGTCTACTTTTGTAGAAGCGCGGTCCGTTGAAGAACCTTGTTCAACGGCGAGGAGCTCTTCTTCGGTGGCAGAACTCCCAGCGGTAGTTCCACTTCCCGGCTCCTGTTGATCAGTTAGAGCTTCGACATCCTCGGAGTCATCGTCCGAGTCATCGTCCGAGTCAAAGTCATCATCATCTGCAAGGTGGTGCCATTCTATAGTTGCCCGCACTAAATTGTCAATTTCAGTGTCGGCTCGTATGACATGCTGAATTTGGCGCGCGGTGATGCGGGTGAGTCCGTATTCCCTAGCGAGGTCCCCGCCCGACAGGACCACTTCAGCTGTCAGGTACTCCAACACAGCGGCCAGGAAGACCGCCGACTGTTTGTCGGGGAGAGTTCCAGGTGGTGCTCGGTTATACAAGAGGTGATGTATCCGCCCCACGGGGAAGCAAAAGCCAGCCCTCTGCGCAGACGACCTGGGGCGCCTGCGCTGGCTGGGAGGAGTGCCGGGTAACTTGAAAATTCCACACGGACTGACGCCTGTCATCTTGAATGGCAATGAGTAACGGTACCTACACTATGTTCTCTAAGCGAGGAAACTCCACTAGACCTCTAGTCAAGAAAGCGTCACGCTCCGAAGAGAGCTCTGGTGGGACTAATGCCTTCCTCAAGTTAGATCAAGCGCGTAGTGAGCGCGCAGGCGTCGCAGGTCAGTGGACGCGCCCTCCTCCACCACCGGCCCCTGACCTAGCTGTTACTATCAGCCTTACTTATTTCTGGTTTTGAATTGAACTTTATGATTAAGTTCGTTTTCTATTCCGAGCGCCAAGATACATACTAGTTCCAACTGTCAAGCCAAGAAACAACTGTCTAGTTTGGGGCTCACTGGTAAATAATATATTGTAACCTAGGTAGCTAGGTAGTATTTTAAGCTACTCATGTCGTCTCAACTTGCTGTTAACCTGTGAATTACTGTATTACCTGGACAGTAAAATACTTTATATTTCTTTAGACCGGAAAACATATCAGATGATTTCTTATTCGTAGTAAGTACGTAAGAAACGGGGCAGAAGTGTGGCAATGTCTGCCTCGTTTCTACCTACCTACCTACGCTTTATTGGTCCCTGACCATTATACACATACATACATACTTGACATGTTACCTTAAAAGTATTTTTTTTACCAAAACTTGCCACTGAAAGAGCCGGAACTGTTCTTGTGTGACTTTTATATACAAATGTAAAGTTTCTAGTTGCAAAATAAGTTAGGTAGGTATGAATTTCCGCTCACCCGCTTGAAGCCATGTTCCGCCGTTTTAATGTCCCGTCTATTAGAGACTGTACAACTTTACATCTCACAAGCAAGTTACCTAGTGTCGTGAGATACCTAATAACCAATATTTTACGTTAATAAACTGAATAATAAAATCAGGAGAAACCATGCTTCGGTTTCTATTATTTTATATCTCAATAGAATTGTTAGTACTACTTCTGGTACTAACAATTGGCTGGGCTCGTATTTTTATTAGTCATGTAATGTTATCAAATATTTATTTGGCCTTCAGCCTTAAATAAACGTTCAATATTCATCTCATTATGTGTTATAATCTCTTCTAAATTCCCTATAACGCTGCGTCGAAGTCTGCAGGTAATGTTGCTTCGGTTATCAATTTAACGGTTAGTAATTTACGTATTTGTGTATACGATTACAACGTCGATTAAGTGCCTACCTACATACTTAGTTTTCAATTAGGTTAGTGTTGTCAAACCACCTTTTCGAAGCCAACCTAAATAAGCTTACCTCTTTTTTTCAGAGGAAGAACGTCCAACAACAACAACGCCGGCGACGACCACAATTCCGCCGGCGACCACGACTTCGGCGCCCGCCCCGTCACCGACGAGCCCCCGGCTCATCCTGCCGACGCGACCACGCACGTCACCTCGGCCCTTGTCGCCCCCTACACCGTTCGCGACTGTGACAGCAGAGCCGCCACGCAGACTAAGGCCTAAGCCGACCACAGAACGACCGACAACGAGGACTTATGAGCGCCCACCTGATAGGAAGACCACTGTGCCTGATAGCCAGGATTCACCGACCAGCCATATTCCGCATATAATTGTGGCAAGCCATCCGAGGGAGAACCAGGCAAGTTTCTTTTCTTATACTGTTAAACATTAAAACGCCGGCAAAAAGGCTGCGATTACTACTTAAATTCAATCTAAGTTTTTTTTTTCCCCTTAGATAATATTGATACGAAAAACAGCAGTAATTAAACATTTTAAACTGGCGTTATAAATCGATCCAACGTGCCTACTTTATTAGGCTTTTAAAACCCACGAAACTTACTTCCAGATCCTCGGAAGCGGCAACAATATTAGAGCGGAGCAGACACCTCGCGTGAACGTGCCGCAGTCTGTCGACGGAGAGCGGCGCGACCCCGTGGGCGCCAGGTTGAACTTAGGCGCCGTGGTCGCCTTGGGTGCCTTCGGGGCGCTGGTGTTCCTCATAGCCATCATCACCACTATCGTCATCCTCGTCAGGAGGTGAGAGCACACTGATTTGACTTGTTTGAAGTATTTAGTAAAGTAGGCAGGGGTGACGAGGTCGCTTGAGATATTTAGAATAACCAAGTAGGGAATCAACGGCCTTACTTTGTTTTAAAATATTGGTTGTTAGAATAATTTGGAGAGCCCTGTCAGGTAGTACCTTAAAGTGTAGGTCTTCAGCTTTATTCAAACTTAAGGACGCATTTATATACCTACACAGCTATAGTACAGATAGGTACCTATATTTACAACAGTGGTTTAAATTATATTCTTTTACCTTCCACTTTAATCACAATTTATCGTGACATAGGTATGTATTTTGATAAATAGAAGTCGGGGACGCCTTCGATTACCACGACAGAAAACGCCATACCGGACCTGAAGTAAATTGTTATTTTAACAACATTTTAATATCAGAATGGTAACATTTATTTTTATCCCATTGTATTCAACACCGACCATTAAAAGTCTACTCGGTTTTACTTTCCCCACACCCTTGCAAAGTTCGAAAGATTTATCCCATACAAAGTTCAACCGCCCATTCCACGCTTTAGCGTTTGATTGAAAGAAGAATTGTGTGCTTTCTCTTATTCCAAATAACTTTACAAAATCTGCGGTCTCGCAGTAAAACCGTTACAGACAGACAGTTTTTCAATTTGTAAAAGTCACCACTGACGCCAAAGGACATGATCACTTTACATATCATATAACGATCACTGTATTTCTCATAATCACCATACTTGAAGTAAACGGTTAGCCCCTCGCTTACCAGGCGAGACAAAGAACATCAGGTTAAAGCGCCACACTACATGAGTGATTGGTACGGCAGCGGGGGTCCAAAGCGACCGCCGCCAGCGGTTCGCGAGCTGCCCTCCCGGTGGTACACGCTCTTGGCCCTCCCGTTCCCCGACCAGCAGGTCGGCAGGCGCGAGTTCGCCCGAACACATCGCCACACGCATCGGGCCGGACACTTCTCCAACCCCTTATAGCCAGTGCGTTGTTTTAAGGTACTACGTTGACATGGTGGTTGACCACCCGCGATTAAACGAGAACAAAATGGCGAATGGCGCCAAATACGGCCAACAGTGCTGCCAGTTTAGAATCGTTAGATCAAAATTAATAGTTTGTGTATAATTATATTTTGTGTTTTAATGTATATTTATCTGTTGTGTTTAAACCAACCACCATGTCATCGCTACACGCACCGGGATTTGGAAAGCACGCGCCATGTTGGAAAATCACAAACAAAAAACCAATTTTACCAAATGAACGAGAACTTAGTTCACCTACATGTCTTAATCAATACACAGCTTCACACCTGGAGGGATGGGGAATCTTAAAAAAACACACTTATCACAATCAATGCTTTAAAACATTTCACGTGTTTCACCGGCTGGACCATCTGTAGGTCCTACCTCTTTACCGACATGCACAATGAACGCTTCTTGCAAAACGACACAACGTATTTACAATATCACCAATACTACCTACACCGAGCACATTAATAAATAAGGTTATTTCATATTGTTTTACAAAGCGGGTGATCTAAAACATTATCTAGTAGGCTTTAGTTATTTTTCTTTTATTTCAAGCACTTCGAGCATACCTACTACATTAACTACAGTAGCTCAATTGCCTTTCTTACGTCTTTTTAAGTTTTAAAATAAGTTTTAAACGAGAAAACAGATGTCTCTACTATACTTAGGATTATACTTATAGGTACCCCTTTTTTATAAACGTTGCTTTAACTTAAGTAGTGATTAGCGACTGTGTAGCCATACATTTTTGACGTTTAAACGTCTCTTGAATATATGCAACGTCTCTATTTATACTCCATATTTTTAGGTCGCACTGAAAGTTTCTAGATTCTGAGAAATAAGACCTTATGATACATTTATTGTTTTTCAAAGTATATACCGTCACAATTTATACATTTTTGCACTAGCTAGAACCATTGTAAAAATCACTTGGCCCATATTCAATGCGGATGCGACATCAGTTCTACATTGGAAGCCTTCAAAATAAGCTTCCATTACCTTATCGGAATGTGATGACGCGTTAACGTCGTGGACGACATTGCTTCGAGGACACTTTTCGCGAACTTTTTCTAAAACTCTGCGGTGACTGTCCTTTGGTCTTCAAGCGACACTGTTGTGGAATGTGCTGATTTGCCAAAAAAAAAGAAGCAACCATTCCTTCCTACCATTCTTGCTTGTTACCAATGCCTCGACTTTTGTTAGCTTTCGTCGGCAAGTCTTTAAAAGGCACCTATTCTGCTGACTGGCTTTTTTTCAGTTCAAAGCAATACACCCAGGTTTCGTCACCTGTGACGATACAGTAGGCTGCCAATGTCTGTCTTCCATTAAACCTTTTTATAATTTTACATCATTTATTAATTAAAGTAATTTAATCGTCACTCAGTGGTCAGTCAGTTGTCATAGGGTATCATTAAATTATTTGGATATTGTAACCGCCGTCGCCGGCCGACCTTCACGTACATCGTCGTGGAGGTAATCACGTCCACGTCTAAATTCTTCGAACCACAAATACACAGATCTGCGACATGGGGCTTCATCACCAAACGCCAATTGAAGTTTCTGGCAACTCTCTTGTTGATTTAAGCCACCGAGAAAATCGTATAAAAACATAGAGCAGACTTTCACAAGTTAAATTCATTGTAATAGCGACACACAATTTTCTAAATTACGCCAAAATGGAAAAACAAATGAGAGTCTCTCAAATTAAAAAGTCCCTAACATGTTTCTGATAGTTCCATTAGCGAATTCCGTAATTGCTTTTTTATTGTAAGTGGCCAGTTCCAGAAACTTTCAGTTTGCTCCACTTATTAGAGCTTCCGAGGTTTCTGGATAAATTATCTATCTATAAGTACCAATTACCGTTCAACATACTTATCAAAATCACTAAGTTCAAACACTCAACGTGTAAAGAAATCAAAACAATAAAGTAAAAATCTGGTTGTTAAAAAACCAGTAGAGACACGTAGGTAATATTCCCTGAATCTTTATCATAAACAGCCTAGAGCAGTGCACTGCTGGACATAGGCCTCTCCAATTGCACGCCATTCAAACCCCTGAAACTATTTAGATGCTTGCAAGTTATTATGTAGAACAGTATACTAAACAAAATGCAATCATTAGCAGGAAGCACAACGACGGCAAGCGGTACCGACACCACGTGTCGCCTGACTGCAACACCGTGGGGTCACTGGACACGTCCTCGTCCGAGTCGCGCAGCGGCCTCAACCGGTACTACCGCCAGGCCTGGGAGGAGCTGCACGAAGCCGCCGGGGCCAAGCACGGCCCCCGCCGTCCTCACGACCGCGAGGCGCCCAAGGACGGCTCCGAGCTGGTGGTCTCCGACGTGTACCCCGCGCCCCACCCCCGCGACAAGCGTCGCCACCACCACCACCACCACCACCGTGAGCCCCGCCACCCCGACTGGCACTCGCCCCATCGCCCCCACCATAATCATAAGCCTAGATATTAATGAAGACTGTATGTTGTTGTAGCTGTCGTCGTAACTAATAAGACTTCCGATGTATTTTAGACATGTTTTCGACCAATGTCGAAATGCGAACAGTTATCATGATTTTAACATAATTTATTACATTCAATTTTCTTCTTATAAAGTTATCCATTTGGCATTATAACGTGCACTTATTAATCAAATATTTCACGTAGAGAACTACTAAGAGAACTTTTCAGTCGATATTAACAAAATGTACCAAATAGCCTTTAGTATTTGTAATGTTTTTTATTTAAATGTTATTTAAGTATTCACCAACATTTTGAGCATAGGTGTATTAGTGACATTATCACATATCTTACTGTTATGTTTATCGACCTTCCTACTACGAGAATACCTAACTTTTCCAATAGCTCTTCATTTGTTTTCAAAACTTTACAGAAACTGTTAAATCTTGTTAATCAAAATCAGAACTAGTTTTTGAAGTTGGTATAATATTTCATAAGCTCAGAGGTGTAGCACCATTATTATGACAAAAATTATATTTTCGTACACTCGCTATCCAATAATTAATAGGTACAGTCGGGGTAAGAAAATTGACACCCTACGTCATGTTGCCATGTTATAAATAACTGTTTCATACAACGGAAAGAAAGAAAGAAAAAACGTTTATTTGTGGTAACCGTGACGCAGAGAACTAACACTAACACAACAAAGTTGGGACAACTGTCAAAGAATATCAATTGTGATTTGATATACGGACAATTTAAGTTGGTAGTCAATTTGCTGAACAATAGGTATGATGACAATCTTTTAATTTTTATCTCAAAAAAATGGTTGTTTCCAAATAATGTAAACAATATAACAAAAATTTTAATAGCTTGAAAAAATGCCAAGTTATAAGCGTTTTAAAATAAGTGCTAGACAAGGTCAGCACTATCTTACAAGTGACGTCACGACTTTGTTGCTTCATACTAGCGCCATACATTGTCCGAGCCGCGCGACAAGGACGGGAATAATCCCCTCCAAAAACTTAAAAGCGTGTAAGCTCTTCATATTTACATCAATCTAACAGATTTTTTCGATTATCTCATTTTTACTATGCCTTCTTTGAAATGACATAATTTTTTCGATCATTTTTAATATTAGTCATCATCCCCATTAATTTCCCTGACTTTACATAGTTACTATGTATATACAGTATTTTATCGTATAATCTTTCCTGCTTGGACTATGATTACCTTGATCTTTTCTTAATATAATCATAAAAATATTGTATTATTTCGTATTTCAAATTCATAAATTAGTTGGTAAGCAGTTATAAAGATTTGTACATAATTATATTAGTTGTAAGTAAATAAGATTAGATTGAAGTTAATCATTGTTAGCTGCTCTAATTTCCCCTCTCTTTTATATTAGTGTTTGTCAATAAATTATTTAAGTAGGTAGTTAAGAACCTGTGAGTGTGTGTCCGTTAGTAGTATCGATGCAATCATAATTTTAATTGAGATTTTAATGACGCGTCTTCGACTGTGGCGTTTGGAGGTCTCGATGTAAATTAATCCCGAATATCTTGCTACATAAACCTATCTGCAATATTTTGTAAGTTTCCACGACGGGTCATTATTCTCTCCGTCTAAAATTTCTCAAATACAAAATCTACTATGTATGGTACAAAGTAATTTAAAAATACGACAATGCAAAAATGTCAGTACAACTCGATATCGACAGGTGCTTAAAATGGAAAAAGTAATCCAATGTGCCATTACAGAGGCAGACATAAGGTAGGAAGTTCACAGTTCGGTTGTTATTTTAATTTATTATATATACGAGTAAATAAAGTAGTTTTTATAATATATGTAAATATTATCTAACACAAATTGACAAACGATTGCTCAATACATCGAATTATTACGAATTAGCGAAGGATTTAACAGGAAAATACTGTTAGACTGAAACAAAACGATAATGGTTAACAAACGAATAAGATAATTAGATCGGTTCAGCAATAGAATATATTGTTGTATGACTATGAATTTATTAGCATTGTATACCATCAATATTAAAGCTCAAAGTTGTATCAATTCCGAATCATGCTAGTATTAAACTTTGTGATAATTTAAATCAGCTTGTTTTATTTGATAGAAGCCGTTCCATTTATCTGTACCTGGCTGTGTCTATACCCTATGATTTATCCATGTACTCGTAAACTACCTCATCGGCCTTATATGAGATTTCCCTAGAGGGGACATAGCTGGACCGAGTTGGGGTTCTTCTTTTCAATACAGGTCTGTTAATTTTCAACAAAACTGTTACCATCGAAACGCACTTAACAGTTTACAGTAAAGCAGATAGTAGAGTAGTTAGGCAATCGCCGTGAACGTTATTACCTTATCTACTACCTTCTGCCCGCCACTTCGCCCGAATGAACTTTCTTGTTTTCCTAATCCACCCCGTCGCATCGCCTGCCCGGTATATAACTTAATTTTTGTTTGGCTGCTAGGGGTCGTAGCGTGATGTTAAATAGCCTTCCATAATATTATGGTGGTTACAGAGATTAGCGCGTTTATACTGTTATTTATGCACAGACATATAAACATAAAGAAAGGAACAGAAAAATACGTACAAAGGTGATGCTTATTTCTGAAGAAATCTCTTTCAACATACCTGGGATAGAAAAGTAGATAAAAAGAGAAGTAGACAACGTGTGTGTGGCCGTGGAGCGGCTCACCGGATTGAGAAAAGTAGATAAAAGAGAAGTAGACAACGTGTGTGTGGCCGTGGAGCGGCTCACCGGATTGAGAAAAGTAGATAAAAGAGAAGTAGACAACGTGTGTGTGGCCGTGGAGCGGCTCACCGGATTAAGGTAGCGTAAAATAAAAGCAGTAGAAACATAAATAAAACAAAACAATTATATATTACGTTTTTATTAGTTTTTCAAGTTAACTACGCATACAAAAGGAGGTACATTGCTTTGTGTTTAATCCTTGCATCGGATATAATCTCAACTTCAAAATATATATATGTAAATAACAGTATTAGAGGAACATGTTCTAATTGGTGTAAAGCTACAACTATTCATTTTTAACGCATCTGCTATTGCTATAAAATATATTTCATTTCAACTTACTACACAATATCTCGTTGAAAAGGGGTTTTGTTTTTTTCATAGTTTTTATTACACATTTGTAACAAAAGACGAGTGAATTTTTTTATAAAGTATAAATAGAAGTAATTTCTTACCATATGTATTAAATTTGGGCATGCTGCGGTCCTTTATAGTTTTGACTCGAAAACCTGCTCTGTGCAAAGATATTTTAAAACTTACAAGCTGTACAAAACATATCCAGACGACATGCCATAGCCGTCTAAGAGTTAAAACAACATTTCTCGTAAATCAGACAGTTCTTGAGTTATAAGCACGCTAACGGACGGGCTGACAAAGAGACGTTACGAAAATATGTATGTGTAATATTTAAGGTTCAGCTGTTTCCTTTCATGACGTATGAGACCGCAACACATCCCAAATTTAAATAATTCAAAATACCTAGATACATTGCAAGTGCGTTTGCCGTCATAAAACAAAATTAAAGCTTAACGTATTGCGAACACAGCTCATTATGCAACATTTACCCAAGATGCCGCTGAAACTGTGTTCTGAACAAGCAATGCAATAGATTGCGGATGCCTATAGGTCGTTCTTACTACATGCATATCCTTACAAAAGTAACTTGTATGATTTGTAATTAATAAAAGTAATACTAGCATTAGCAAATTGTAAAAGTGTCTCAAAATTTTAAATCAAAGTATAAAATAACATTAGACCATCATTTTAGAGGCCAGTGATTAAGCTCTGTTTGTAAGTCACCGAGAGTAGATGGAATTTGAACGTCCTATTTTAAAGATTTTGAACATATTGCATGCATTGCATCATACAGTATCATAGTACCTATACAGCATAAATTCAATTTTTTTTTTATAAAAACATCCCCAAAACTAGGCGAGCAATTAAAAAAAAAAATACGTAAAATAAAATCTCAAAGTACCTACTACTGCAATACTACTAAGTTAAAACATCAAAAATAAAATAATGTTATTTCAGGATTACCATTCAATTTGAATAGTGAAATGTAAAGAATAAGTTCGAACCTAAGAAAAAGTTCGTGTATCTTCGGGCCCTTAGATCGAGATGCTTCCATGATTAAAATTTGTTATCTTATGTAAAAAATTAAATTTAATAAAAAATCACCAATAAATAAATAAGATCGCTAATAAATAAATTGATTATGATACGAATATTACTCTATTACAACGTATGTATCAAGTGTTCAGTCGCACGATTTGTAGATACTTACAGGTACCGATTTAGCTATAATAATGTGTAAAACCGATCCATTCTGTGAACGTCTCACCTTGAAATCATAGGTGAAGTGAGCTGTCTGTGTCATCCCGTCTTGGTCAATACCTAGCATCAGTGGCACTGACATCTCACTCCACGCTCACTTTACCTAAGTGCACAAGGTGAGATAGTTACAGAATAGCACTACAGGTATAATGACAGCTCACCTCACCTATGTTTTCACCGTGAGATTTTACAGAATAGACCTGCGAATGTCTCATTTCACGAAAGCGCGTCAATCCGTCAATCATTCCAATTTGTATCTTATAACAACGACCTAGGATAATGAATGAATTAGACAGACACTGAATACAATAGTTTCGTCTTTCGGTGCAAAAAGTAAGCACAAAGCACGCTTTTAATTTGTGTATTTTTAATCTTGAGAACCTTTTTCAGCATGACTCTTTTTCTTCATCCATGATTACTTTTGATCGTGTTGTTATAAAAAGAGGTTCTACTTTGTATTTATTTTTTGAACAATCAACAAACGCCTGTTATATTTAGTAGACTACTGCTATTGAGCTTTAAGCTATAGTGATTTTCTTTGAACTAAAGTATTATGACGGCGACTCTGTAATTGACTGAATAATTGAATTGTACAATAAATTGTGCCTTAATTAATTATTACTTCAAAAATGACGCGTGGTATCTGTAATTTTACTTTATAAATTAGCAAAATTGTATGAATTGTTTCTGATGTAACGCTCTACGATTCGAATTTTACAGTCGGAAATCAAACATAGAAGTAAAAAAAGATTATAATCTAAACTGACACTTGTAATTTTATTTGAACAATTACATGTTTTTTATGCAAAATACGAATGATTTTCTGAAAAAAATGGATGCTTTAGAATTTTTAATAAAACCCTATTCAGAATTAAATCGCGGTTCGCAACCACGCGACTGCATAATAAACGCTCAAACTCCCTCAAAACATAGCGAAACAAATGATGTACAACACACACTATGTTCTTCTGTTTTGTTTTGTTTTGTTTTGCGTGAATATTGTGTGCTGGGTCAAATAAATGTATTTTCTTTCTTTCTTTTACATCAACTAGTACTATAAACCTCCATTTTTAAATAACATGCCAAATCCTTCGTCGACTTGGCTTTCCCAATTAAACTAGATTTAAATTAAATAAGAAAACTTTTATGGAAGACTAATTTTCTAGTATGTAAAAAAATATGTTGATCTTCTTAATGACAATTTGGCGTGGTACATGTGAACTATTAAGATATTTTAGTAATAAAATACAAATGAAATATATTTTTTTATGTTTAATGCTTGTCTAGGATCAAAAAGCAGCACCATAGATGGAACCACTAGCAGATATAGTGCCAAGTCGACGCCATCTCTTAAAATACTTATACACATCCTGTCTCATCACATACACGTGATATATTTATACATTATTATATATTCGCAACTACCTATAATACATTCAATACACATAAAATATTGCTTCTGGTAAGCTGTCTAAGGCAAAGTTAAGTCGCGAACACACATGCCTGTAACTGCACAAAAGTATGGAAATATCACGGACTTGTAAACTCGTAAACGTGTCACAATAGACTTTGCAGCATTGTAACAACGCCAAAAAGACCTTTATACACTCATTTGTGCAATGATAAATAATTAAAAAAGGAACTCACAGGCTGTCAAACTCATGTCAAGTGATTTCATTGGCAGTTGTTAGTTCAGTCAGCCAAATCACAGCTGTATACTTCGATAGTCTGATAACGAAGTCCGTGCAAGAGTTACTGTTTGCTGAGCAAAGGACGAAGCCGACAAAGTTCCTTGTTCTTAGCGATGGACATATTTATCATAAGCCACACTTTTAGTAAAAAAAAGTATGTATATAAACACTAAAATTGAAGTTAAAAAGACAAAACATTACCTAAATTATTAATTCTTACAGCTGCAACGCTTATTTAGTCTTATAGTAAAATATGTGAATAATCCAGAGAAATTGAACCTGCTTCCTACACTAAAAGCGATACAGGTGCATTACTGCGATAACATCACGAACTACGATTAACATCGCAATATACGGGTGCAGACGGAAGTTGTTATATTATATTTTGATCTACATGAACTTGGCAATCCTACACACATAAATCAGATTCGCGCAGGAGATTAGAATACAATTGGAACAAAGCTTACTGTCAAACGAGTAATTTTGACAGCCGTTTGACAGCGCACGTCATTTTGACAGCACGCGAGATAGCAAGCCTTTTAAAGCTCCGTTACATAGAATTGTAACACTACATTTATAAACGCTTGTTTCAAGAAAAAAATTCAATTGAATTGTTTACACATTCGCACATTGTGATGTTTATTATTTTTTAAATACGCAGAAGCCATCAATCACCTTGGAATAAAAGAGTTTGCAAAAACGCAAAATTATTCTTCGAATATAGATATCTGGCGATGGAAAATGAGAAAGTATTTTTCGTGATATTACTGCCACAATGATCAATACGAGGCAAAAATGTTTCATAATCTTAAAAAAATACGTTTTTACAATAACATGCTCAAAGTCAATAAATTGGTTAATTATACACAATGCGTTTATAAATGCTTCTATCTATACCTACGGGTACTTAGTCGTAACTATACAATAAAAAAATATCTCCATGTACCTAACACATTTGGCATATCTAGCACACTGTTCATACCCATTTATTGGGTCATAATATATACTCGATCTATATTCATTATACCAACAATTTATACAAAATGAATCGAACTAAAATCTCGAGAATTTCACTACGCCCTCTTTTCATAAGTCTTGACTGTTTAAATTCTTGGCAAATTGAAAAATAAATGTGTACATGATATTTTGTGACCGTGTCTGCCACCAAGGTCAGGTACTTACCTTACTGGGGAGTAAGGTATGTACCTGACCTTAGGTTAATGTTCTACTAATATTAAAAATAAAGCTCTGAATACGAGTGCCAATTATTTTAAGAGAAGAAAACACTGTGTCGGTCAATCAAACATAAATACTCCTCGAAAAAGGAAGTAAAGATAGTCTGTATTTTTTTTTTCTTAAAACATTTTCTACTAACTAACTAGAGAAAATTTTAAAGAATACAAGTATTACTTATACATAATAGTAGAAAAGTGTTCTCAGATTTATTGTCCTACCGGCACAGTCTTATGATCATGATTGAGTCGCTTTTTCATTTTGATTTATATTCAATTAACCAACATAGGCCCCCTAGAAACAGTACGTAGTCAGCACCGCGCCGATATTGCCGACGATACAAAAAAATATAAACTTGAACTACAGCATAATGGTACTAAAACAACGTGATTATTTTGGCCTTAAAAATAGCAGCACTGTCCAGTCACAACATTCTTTGTTTTAACTAAAATTAAAATAATTAACTAACGGTTTCTTTTCATGACTGCAACGACATTTGACATAGATAAATAAAAAGAGAGTACTTCCCAAGCGCTCCAAAACTTGTATGATGGAAGGCTAGTGTCCTGTGAAAGTTCCCTCAATACATGCTGGCGTAAGATTGTTTCCATAAAATAATATCGAGACCTTCTGACGCAGTCGAATAAAACATTGAAATGTTAAAACTTTCACGTCAACACTGCTTTAATTTTTTGAACTTCTGTTTTGTTAACTTCACTTGTTTTACAAAATCATGGAGCGCTTACGGAGTACCCATTTGTTTCTTTGAATCGAAAAATACATTTTTTATCCGTACCTAAGCAAATGATCGTAGCAGGGAATACTGATTACGAAACACGAAGTTACATCACGAAGTTACACGAAGTCATCGTTCGCTTCCTCTTCTAAAGTACCTATTTATAAGTAATGCGTGATGTGATCAACGTAATCAAAGACAGATATTAAATTGCCGTTACCAAAAAAATACGGTTTTAAAACAATCCAGCCTCAAAGCCGAGCTATGAGAAAAATAAAAGCAGGATTTGCGAGCATACTATTGGCACCAATATAATTAAGATATTATTATACATATCAAACAGTTATTATAAAAAGAGCAACAAAACCACGCTGACTATCTACTTGTTCCTTTACCTCATGAAACTTCGAAAAGAAACACAGTAACTTCGTGTTTAGTAGCCGTAGTTAAATACAATGACGAGTTTACAGCTGACACCGGCTTGGTTTGCGATAATCCCAAGGCACACCTGTATTAATCCACTTCGCCGCTGTTGCCACCGCTCTGCTTTCTGAAAACCAGATTACGACCTAGTTAAAAACTAACTCAATCGACCTTCTTACAAAGCAAGTTTTATGTTTAGATCGCGAACTTTATTATTATTATTTCGTACTTTATATTCCTACTTAAAGTATCATCTTAGTACCGGTTTACCCGGTTTCTGATTTGAGAATTTGCAGTTCAGAACTTGTAAAACTCTAGCATTCATCATTATCATTTCAGCCAAAAGACGTTGCTGGACATAGGCCTGCCTCAGGCACCACCACTTCCATCGGTTCTGTGCTTTCCGCAACCAGCGGATTCCCGCGGCCTTCACAAGGTCATCGGTCCACCTTGTGGGAGGCCTTCCAACACTACGTCTTCCGCAACTCTACGTCTCTCTAGCATTACTTAAAGTGATTCCTTTAATTTAGCCAACGAAATCCAAAATCTCTTACTGTTTTGCCAAGTAACCTTTGTAATGCTAGATAAAGTAGAATTTGAGAAGTTCTCAACTACAAATTATCAAGTCATGACCCGGGTGTAAGTTATCAGTTTGTATTAAGATCTGTTTTTCGAACACAGTTTGTAAAAAATAGGTTTGATTTTTCAATCATTTAACTGAGGAAAATATAAGGCGGTTTGGCATGCATTCTACACAAAAGCTGCCGCCGCAATTTTTATTTCTCTGATTAAAATTATTTAATCCTTGTCTAAAGATAAAACTAGTTCATGGGGGAATGTTTTTTCTCTTGTTAGTGTGGATGAATATGAATGTGTGGCTTTGGTTAAGAAGCCTACCTCCCATCTGTATCGCTGAACAAGTCATCAAATACATGTGCGGGTAGCCGCTCCGGAACCGATGTCGCTCTCCCAAACCGATGATGGAGCCTACGCTGCCTGTAAGAATACCAACACCCGAACCCTTCAAGGATACAGCAAGCGAAAGACAGGAATTTGTTGGCTAGGCACAGACGCGATGGAAGAGAACACGGTTGGTGGAGAGAAAGTAATACGTGAATAATTTATCGTTGGAGTAAAAATTATATGCAATTACAACTATATTGAGCTAGACCTTGACATCACATTCGATTGAAGATCAAGAGAGATTTGATCCTCATCATTGACTCTGTCAATAGGTAGCAAAAAAACACGGTTGTTATATTTACGCATTGGTATCGGTTGCTAAATGTTTTTTTCAATTTGTCCTTACTGGAAAGTATGCTTGAAGTTACCTGATCTGGGCACCAATTCTGTACGGTAATTATTATTACCTACGCGTGCAAACCACGACAATATCGTGTCTTGTAGAAACTCATGTAACGGCAAGGAATCGAAATGTCATGAGGAAAGTAAATAAAACCTGATTAGTTAATCAAACAATATTTTATAAAAACTATTTAGGCCTTGTGTAACAATCTACTATTACGCATTGATGTCGGTTGGAAAATATTACTACGCATTGGTCTGGTTATCAAATGTATGAATGCAGTGAGCCCTACTTAGATGTTTTACTGTGCTTTGGATTTTGGTTAAAATGTGCACTGTTGGATTCCATCCCTCGGCGCTGAGCCGTTGAAAATCTAGTGCGCAGTATAAAAGCCTACGTGGGCTAATACTAACTTAATAACATTACCCTCCTTTTGGGTATCGCCGCAGTCGGGTAAACTATCCCTCCAATGACCATCTTCTTTCCACCCTGATCTGTTCATTCTGTGAGAGTTCTAATACAGAACTCTAACATGCCTTTATGTGATGTTATTATGGTTCCTTGAAATTAGTAGCGAAGTGCTTAGGAAGCTATTTTAGTTACATATTTACAATGCAAAGATTATATTAATCGGAAGAAAGGCGAAGGTTAAAAACAATGTGATTGTTTAGATGCAGTCTGAAAATACAGTTCAAACCAGAAGGCGATGTGAACATACAATGAAGTTACAGAAACGTTACAGACTACTCTTAAATACTGAAGTCGAACGCTCGTTCGGCCACTTTTATTCAGCAGTTTTTAGTTTTCATATTAATTGCCGCGTATAACATAAAAGAAGGAAACGCTTTCACATTCCCTAATAATGGCAAAATGCTCGAAGACGGGCATCGTCACCGAGGTAGGCCGATAAATCGCTGACAAGACGATTTGTACTCGCTCCTGACCGATAGGCCGGAGAAGACGAAACATGGAGAGAATTAGAGGAGCAGAGAGGGGAGTTCTTTGCCCAGCTGTATTTTTATCTTTATCTGTATCTTTGCTTTCTTTTTTACAAAAAGTGTTTCAGTTTTCGTGACTGTCTGTGCGACCGCGTTGTTCTCCATTCACCATCATTTAGTGCGAATTTCAAGGAAGAAACTGAACGTGTTCAAAGCATCTAAAAAGCGTTCATGAGCTGTCAGTGTCAATATTACACAGAAAATAATGAAACTGACAGCCCTTAAATCTAGTTTATGTGCTAATCGCGTTCAGATTAATTGGTGAAATCCGCCCTTAGCCGAGTTCATGAGCTGTCAGTGTCAATATTCTTAAACCTAGTTTATGTGCTGATCGCGTTCAATTTCATTGGTGATATCCGCCTTTAACCGCATTCATGAGGTGTCAGTGTCAATATTACACAGAAAATAAAGACTGACAGCCCTTAAACGTGGTTTTTATGCTGAACTCGTTCAATTTCATCGGTGAAATCTGCCTTTAGAATATTTATTCCGGAAGGTTCATGTGCACATCTAATAAATGAAATTTAACTTGCATCACAATAAAGAAATCTCGATGTTTTGTCAAGTTGTGAAAGCCAGGAGCGCCTTTTCATTAAATTAAAATCGTAGGTGCCTTCCGGTTTCTTCTGTATTCAGAAGGTGCAGTAGTAGTGGTGGTAATCAGTATTATTTGTATGTTGCTTGTACGTACCTATAAGCCAACGCCATAGCTCTGTGTTTCTCGCGCTGCGCCCTGACCTGCACTAGTTCTGCCACCGTCACCGCCTGCTGCTCCGCTGAAATATTGTATGTAATACATCACGATCATACGCTAAACATCGTATGCAATGTAATGCTCGACCTTAGCGTATAAGCGATGCATCACGCATGCACGCTGCATGTTAGACTGAAAGCATATTTCGGAAAATTTTAGGCAGATGATGACGTATTTCCACAAATGCTAGCGTTATTTCGTTTATACCAAAATTAACTGTATGAGGTATATTTTGTATAAACCAAGTAACGCGAACATTTCATCAAATACGCCGAGTGAAGTGCCTACATAATACCCTCATATGAACATACAACGTTTATTTGTTGGCGTGCACATTAGACTGTTTATATACATGCGATTATCTCAGTTTTTCCCGAGACCAGCTATTAGCGTAGCATGAAACGCTACGCTAATAGCCAGCACTGTGCCAGAGCCTTCGATACACGTCATGAAGCCAATGTTTAATAAGTGGGTTTAAAAGCAAATAATGTCTGGCATTGTGAGGTCACGAAAAAGTCTAGGTAATTCTCTTTTATAAACCCTAAAGTGAAATTCGATATAATAAATAGGGATGATGACAGTTTTTTATTTACCTCACATAAATATTTATGTCCAAAGAGTGCAAACTATGTTACAAAAAGAGTAAAACTAAAAAAGGGAATGTTATAAACATTTTAAAATAACTGTTATACAAAGACAGCACTATCGTAGAAGTGACGTCACGACTATGTAGCTTCATACCAGTGCCATACATTGTCCGTACCGCGCGACAAGGACGGGAATAATCCCCTCCAAAAACTTCATATGTCCGCGCTTCTTCATATTTCCATTGATTTTACAGATTCGATTATTTCATTTTACTGTGCCTTCTTTGAAATTACATTTGTTTGTTCACATATTCGAACATTTCTAATATTACTCATCATCCCTATAACAGTGCGTTCAATTTATACCGGCCTCGTCGTTTGGTTAAAAACCCTAACCCCACATCGCTTACAATTGTTGTTGAAACCGCGCCATCTAGCGGCTATTCGTTGAACTTTCATGACAATTTACCAGATTGGGGTCGTGTCAATCGCCGCTCAAGTCTCCCAAGGCGACGCGCATTTGGTTCAAGTTGCTGGTCGCGTTCCCTTGCCCTCTGCACGGCAACGATCCCGGCCCACGCATGTTCGAACCACCGCCGCATGACTTCGCGATGCTCCATGTCCGCGGTGCTGCCCGGTCCGTGATCTGTTGTTGGTGCTTAGTAAGATGATCGTGTGGATGTTATGTGAATGTTAACCACGATACAGTGGACATAAAGGGTGTGAAAAGACTCATCACATAGCCGTTATATCTACACATTCTGTGAACTAAACTGTTTATCATCAACAACAATTATTACAAGAGTTGTTATGTACAACTTCTAGATCTTGTTTTTATTTATTAATGCTATGACCGTTCAGTACAAAAAAAAATACACTGACGGGGTGATTAACTGGCGCTCGGCTTCGTAGAGCATCTTTTTACACCAGTTATATTATGGGCCCGTTTCACCACCTCCGGTTTAGTTCCCGTTAAATTACGATGCCGAGTAGTCGGAGTAGTGGTTTTTCGGAAATTGTGAAACTGGCTCTAAGGCGTACATTTTCAATGAGAGTGTTACATAGATGTACTGAATGGATCTTTAAAGTATAATGAAGTATGTGACAAGACAACACAAATGCTGATGTTGTATGCTTGTTGAGTCGAGTTGAGTTGACAGACGATAGCGAAGCAGTGGACATTTTAATTTCATGCTCCAAACAGTTTATTAGTCACGACTTAAGAAAACAATCACTTCTTACAAACGACTTAAGAAATTTAGTTACATCTCCATTCACGATAGGAAAGGTTCGACGTGACACGTGAACTTTTCCTTCATACAATGCAACCATGTTTTATTATTAAAATATTAGACCGCGTGCCCACCAAGCGTAAAGTCGGATGCCGACTGTGAAAATATATGAAAACAAAGGGCTGTCAGTTAGCAGCTGGAGTTGTTTTTTCCTACAGTTTGTGCTGGACGCTAGCAGTTGACGGGTTATACGCTTTGAAGGGAAAGTGGCAAAGTCATTTGCCATGTTGTGTCTTGCCACCCGACCCTACGTGAATATAATATAGGCGACTATTAATACTAATACCATAAGTTGAACAATAAAAGTCGCACCATCTTTAAAAAATGAATTGCATCGCCTCAACACTGTTTGGACGATGCAAGTATTTTTTTGTCAATAGTCAGGGCGACATCAAAATAATAAAGTTCCCCAGTACTAACCTGGCCTTTGTCTTTGCCGCGACTCCCGGTGGGGGGCGGGTGGCATGGGTGGTGAGTACACTCGCGGGGGCGGGGGCACGGGCGGCGGCTCCTGCAAGGCGCTCGTAGACTTGTGAGCGCCTGTAGTCTGCGACTCCTGGTAAAAGGACCTTTAATTAGCTCTGGATTGAAGGGACTGAAACCACCAGTTGTATACAAGTTGTTATACTATTTAAAGAAGGTACCATATATGTTTTGTGCTTTTAGTACGGCTATTTACATTAAATTGTGTTGTTACGAATTTGCCCCAACTCGTATTAAGAATTGATGTCTAGGCGCATTTAAAAAGTGTTGTAGTCAAACGATTAAAATTAAGAGCTTGCAATTAATTAATAAAAAATTGGATATTGCAATTAAATTATTAATAACAGATTTTAAGATTTTTATCAAGGATAGTTTCTATCAAAACAGGATAAATAAGTAAAAGAACTAAACTTACTTTCACTGCATTTCTAGTAAATGTCAGGGATTTATAATTAACAAACTTTATAAGCCATTTGAATACTTATTTCGATAACGATCAAAATCACTTACTACATTTGGATAGGAATTTTGTAGTTGTATTGTGTATGAAATGTAATCCCAAAGATGTTTTGATTCGTTGGCAGTATATTTCATAGGTAAAGCGGCAGGCACAGACAGACCATTCCAACAAGCATTGCGACACTGTAGCTTATCATTATGTAACTTTTGCTTTTGCAGATTTTATTTCTGAGTAACTTAAAAATTATCAATAACTTAATATTTAAAACTTTTACATTCAAATATTATTTAGTTATTTTGTATCTGAATTACTGAAGCTAAAGTTGAAAACAAAAGTTACTAGTAATTATGTAAGCACAAAGAAGCGATATCATGCACATTCATTTACGAACAAAATTCACAAATACCGCCATTTACCTCTACATGAAACTAATCGCTACGATAGTACAATATTCAGCACATAGGTGAAAACCTCTTATAGTAGGTTACTGAGTATAGAGAGAACTAAAACCTCCCTGGTAGTAATGTTACTCCATTTTCTGTTATTGCAATTTGAGAATTATTTCAATTATTTTCAGGGTAGGATTTTATTAAAAAATTATGTTAATAATTGATCTTAATTAGCAAAAACCTAAATCTACAAAAAATCTTTCCTTATTTTTTATTTTTCATTTAAGGCTTGGTAACTGGTGATGTAATATTTGCACAAAAAGTTGATAATAATGGGTACCTACACCCATCATCGGTATTCGATTATATTGGAACAAGCTGTATATTGTACCGCCGAGCTAGAATGTAGAGCGACAGATGAAGCGAAGTAATTCACGCAGACAGACAGATGTACAGAACGAATGGTTGACGTTGGATCAAAGTAATTCGTTTACTATGTTTTATGTTTGAACGTAAACCAACTTGCCGAGTGATTTATTTGATTCTGGATTGAACATTATTTTGGTCAACTCAGATTCATGTCTCAATCACTTTGTTTGAAGTTGCTTACGTTCAAACATTATACTTAATTTTGGACTCTCACACTACGACAACAATTACAATAAAATTGTCTTCGTATGAAACTCCAAAAATCCCGAAAATGAATAATATTGAAAGGAACTAATCCCAATATTACGTAGACATAATAATCCTTGACACAAACCCTGACAGTCATGCATCAACTACATCCAGATCCAACGCCACACTAAGGGCGGGCGCACACTACACGACCAAGTGGTGCGACAGACGTACACGGCATGCGACTCACGAGTACGACACTGTACGGATATTTGCTTACGTGCAACGGCAGCTCCGGATCCGAGAGAGACTGAAAATTCAACGTGTGTTAGTCTACTCAGGTGTCCGGCTACGACGGAATTTTGATAAATTTATTATGTGTGCCGGATTAAAGTTGAGCAAGGTTTTTGGATTTAGATGGTGTAATGAAGTAGAATTTGCTGATGTCTCTTTTTGTTTTAATAGGTCTTTAAAAGTTTATCAACAGAATTCGTAGGCGTCTACTGTAGTGCTATTCTGTAACCATCTCACAGTGAAAACTTAGGTGAAGTGAGCGTGGAGTGAGCTGTCAGTGCCACTGATGCTAGGGATTGACCAAGACAAGATGACACTGATAGCTCACTCCACGCAAGTGTTCACGGTAAGATTTTTACAGTATCGACATGATGTGTAAATGCACGTGAGAATCACTATTACAGAAAGGAGCTTGTATGTTCCCCTGTAATGTTACTTTCTAAGTTTATTGTGTAATGGATCAGTCACTTATACAGTCTAGTATAAGTGGAGAGCAATGTATTGATGACCAAAGCTTGAGGCAGCTTTCATCTACAATGATTACCGAATTATTTTCCCATTGCTCACTTTAATCCCACACGAAACAAATACAGCGCCCAAAACAAGTTATTTCCTCTTCCGTATCTCATGTTATATTGCCAAATCGTGGACACCCTTACTAAACATGTTACGACCAACCCCGGATTGAATCACTACTTTATTTTACAATATTCACATATTTGTGAGATGGTTTTGTAGATGATATGAATTGATGATTTTTGAGCACAATTACGTCTTTTTGTTGTACGGTAGGCATATGTACGTGTTTACAATAAAATACAAAAATGTAAATGTAAAAACAAGAAATTACAATACGTAATATAAAAAGAAGAAAAGGATTACTAAACATATTCTATTTAATCAAATCTGTAGGTAGGTATCATAATTTAAATAAATCATAAAGTCTTCAAATTACAATAAAGACAGGTCAGTTACAATAAAGATAATTAAACTGACTTTAGAATAACTTGAGACTGTCGTACAACTAAAAACCATACGTGATGTTCTCAAGTTAAATACTATGGAATCCAATCAAATGGTCATATTTGCTTGATGTGGTGCTCTAAAGGCTAACATATTGTCTAAATGCAATCTTTGCAATTCTCAGCCACGGATCATGAGTTGGTGTATTGATAGCGGCTTTCGATTTTAAGTGAAATGGCTCTGATGGATGATTATGAAATGTTTAGTCGTAGCCACTGTTAATGTTAAGCCTATGATATTAACTAATTTAATTCTTTAAAAGATGCTTAGTATTTTCAACACATTATTTGATAGTTAGTTTCTTTTCTCACAAGATCACTGAAATGGTACATCTTGTTTCCCGTTTTTGGTTAGGTAAAACTTATTGGATGAGATTCCTACCAGTGGCCACGACTGATATACACAAATAACATTCTGTTCAGTATGCAATAACAAAACGTTAAACTTACTAGCGTGTGTAACCTACCTTGGATCTAGCTCCCAGCCTTCGGTTCAGGTAACCAGAAATGCTTTTCATGATGCTCTTGCTTCGACTACTCCGAGCGAGCTCAGAGTCTGAGAAGGAAGGCTTCACGGGGGGAGGCATAAGGGGTGGTACGGGGCGCGGGGGCGGTGGCGGCTCCGGAAGGCACACCGGGGGCGGTTCCGGAAGCCACACTGGGGGTGGCTCTGGGAGCCACGCCGGGGGTGGCTCTGGAAGCCAGGGCGGAGGCGGCTCCGGAAGCCTCGGCGGAAGCGGCTCTGAAAGCCTCGGCGGGGGCGGGACCGGTGGCGGGATCGCGGCAGGCGATGCCCGCGGCCTCTTTACCGACTTCGACTTCCGGGCGGCTTTCGGTGCGCTGCCCAACCTCTCGAGGACCAGTCTCCTCACAACCTCAGTCTGCTCCTCTCGTTCTCGCTTTATTTCTTGTACTTTGTCGGTGGTGTCGCGCGCGGGGCTCGGACTGACTGGGGAGAGTGAGCCTGAACTTAGGTTGATGGAGACGGAGAGCTCGAAGCTCCTCGTGGGCGAGTCCGTGCTGCGCGATGTGGACGGGTGGAAGGTGTCGCTGGCGGAGCGGCACACTGCCGGCGAGTACAGGCGCATGGAGCACGGGCCGCTGAACGGGCTCGGCGGTGGGTACTTCACTCTAGGCGTATCAGGTACTAGTGGCGGCGAATTCTCTGAATTTTCGGTCTCAACCATTTTATCCTTCTCCAATGGAGGTGAAATTTCTGATAGACTTAAAGTTTCTATTTTATTCTCTATCTTCGGCTCGGCACTCTGTTCTACTCGCACGCTATCATTCTGAATACTGTCACTTTTCTGCATGCTCGTCGTGTCGGTCTTCAGTATGCTGTCGGTTCTCAGGAAACTGTCACTTTTCTGTAAGCTTTCACTTTTTTGCAAACTACCACTCGTAGATATATCACTACTGTCGTCAACTGACTTCAATAGTTGAGGCGACTTCAAATCTATTGGTTCCGTGTCTGCATCAATGTCTTCTATTCCATCCAAGTCGATAGGACACAAGTTCTGTCGGTAGCTGTTTTCTTGGCTGGCTGGCTTGAAGACTGTTTCGGAAAAACTCCTCTCGATGAAATTCATGGAACGGTCGTTTCCGGGTGAGTAGGGGTCGTAGTCATTGTCCACAAGCTCCATGTAGCCTTCGTTTCTGGGTGTGACGGGGGTCTCTAGTGACGGGTCTTGGTCCCCTTCGTCGGCGAACTCGAAGTGGTCGAGTGCGTTAGAGTAGACGACTGCTTCAATGGGGCTGGTTCTGCCGCAGACGTGCGACGCGACGGCGGCGATGTTCTTGGCATCGTGTATGAGCTTGGGTCCACTGAGCGTTCGCGGGTTCTTGCGTCGCTTCCTGTCGTCCTGGTCGTCGAGCCCGCAGTCGTCCAGCACGGCGCTGTCGGCCGCCCAGTCCGACAGCTCGGTCTCAGTGAGCGCGAGAGTGGTGGCGTCACGACCAGACTCTGAAGACTCCGAATCGGCAGCCGCGACTACAGTGGTGCCAGTCGCCGTGGCCGACGCCTTCTCGTCCTCCGTGCTGTTGATCAGCATGAGACTGTCCAACTGAATTAGTTCCCCTCCCTCGTCGTGCACCTCAAGCCGAGGTACTGACTGGTTGGGAGCAGTCTCGGTGTGGGACGAGTCGTCTTCCGACAGCGAGTCTGAATCTAAGTCCGGATCCTTTTCATCTTTAGCTGGTTCCGAACTCCAGTCTTTGATCAGAGGAGCATCCACTTTGGTGAGCAAATCGACTGGCGCGTCGGCGACGAGGTTCTTTATGATGTCGGGCATTGGCTGAGATTTTTTGTCTTCGGTGGACAGTTGGAAGGTGACGACAGGTTTCTGTGGCTGCGGCTGCTGCGTAGGCACGGGGGCGGGGTGTAGCATCTTTTGGAATTCTGTAATAGTAGATCTAAAGGCTTCGAACTTGGTGTCTATTTGGGAGGTGGAGTCCGACTTCCTGACTGCGGGGGGTGAGGGTTCGCCGAGCAGGTATCGTCGCTTGAGTTCGAGCGCGCGCTTGGTTGCCAGCCCGCCGGCGGAGCGCGTGCGGCTGAGCGGGTACTCGTGCAGGGGCGCGAAGGGAGCGGGGGGCGCAACGTGCGGAGGCGCGGGGGGCGTGGCCTCCGTCACGAGGATGGCAGGAGGCGCGGGCGCGGCCTCCTCGCGCGCGAACTCGCTGTCGGTGGACACCTCGGTAGCGGACGAAACCTCCTCGTCGCTGGACTCGCTCTCCTCATCAGATTCCACCTGTGTTGAAGCTCATTATAGTACAAACTCTGCAAGGTGTCGGAACCTTGTTAGCGCGTAGCAAGCGAGCGCCCGGGATGCGTAGAAAGGTGCAAAAACAAACCACACTAACTTACCGTCGGTGATGGCGGTATCACGTCGCGGAACAACGTCACCGAGGACAATACATATTTATATACAATGTATGTGTATGTTGGAATGTACGTGACACTTAGTGCTCGTTATTTTTGTGACTGATTCTAGATCAACTGTGATTACCCACAGCTTTCAAAAACAGCAGAACGGAAGCGAGCCACACTAAAGGCAACACAGAACAGTACGGTAAAAATAAGCACGCAGCAGCAAAAACATGTTTATTTTATAATTTAATGTCGACTTTTTGTAAATATTCAAGGAATCGATAGCGTAACTTTTACTTACTAAAGCTGTTTCATGAATAAAAACGTGTGCGGTCGGAGGACCCTCGTCAGTAACGAAGTTCTTACGCGATACTCGCACGCACACTTAGAATAAAAAAGACAGAGAGAGAAAGTTTAAATCTAATACGCATTTTTAAAACAGAGCCATGTATACGTTTTTAGAAGCTCTCATAAAGTTCTAACGTCTTGAATTTTCGTTGTAATCTCGCTATCAGCTTTAGCACCCTCAGAAACCATGAAAATGACACCCATAATGAAAATTTTAAGTTTTCGAAGCCGCCATCCTGGATTTTCTTTTTGACCCGACTATTGGCTTTAGCACCGTCGAAAATCATGAAAACAATCTCTCTCTCTAACCTCTGTCTCTTTCTCTTTTATACAGGGTGTCAGGGACATCGACGCGCAAACTTTTACAATGGATTCAATACATGATGCTGAACCCCCTGCGTTGAAATATTTCGTCGGGTATTTAATAAAATTTGTTGTTCCATACAGTATGAGCGGTAGCGCATGGCAGTATTGCACTTTTTTTATGAAACAGCCGATTTTTTTTTACCGACGCATAATTTTTGCGCTAAGGTTCAGAATCATGTGCTAAATCATGGTGACAGTTTTCGCGTCGATGTCCCTGCCGAGAAAAAGAGAAAAGCGCATGGCGGGGCATAACGCTTTTACGTTACGTGACGATTTCTACTAGTCATCTCCTACCGTAAGCCGCGTTAAAAAACTTCGTTCCAAAAACTAAAGATTTGTTGGATTTAAAATAAAAATTTTGCCCGACAATGAGCATACAAATCGAACTATCAACATTATGAGTTTAATCCACATAATACTTAATGTCACATACTTTCCAGAAAATAAAAAAATCCTACAAAAAATAATGTAAAATAAAATAAAATAAAAACGATACATGAATTAATGAAACCAAAAATAAATACGAAAAGAACAACTCATTAACAACAGACATTATTTACATCTGATATAAATATAATATGTACATTATATAGTGCGCTATAATACATATGTATCTAAATGTTATAAAAGCATAAACACACATAGGATATTATGGTATAATATGTAAATATAACGAATTAATATATTAATTGTACATAAACGTAACACATTTAAAAGCGCCATCGATTGAACGGACTTACTGTTTCATTTTGATTTTGTTGCCACAGATTGTTTCTATTCTACTTTTGCTTTTGAAAAAACAACTGACACAGCATCTAAGTACGGACTACTTTTCTATCGCAAATACTGGACTCATTCAAAGAAAAATGTAAGTCGAGATATTATAAAAATAAATACAGTTACTCATCCCATTTATTTTGGAAATGGTATATGGCAGTCAGCATAGAAGGTTGTCGGCTGTTTAACCGGACTTTCCTGTGAGTGCCTCATTAGGCTCATGAGGCTTGTGTGGCCCTGTGGGGTACGAACCTCGGCTGAAGGCGTCGTTGGGGGAAGGCAGCAAGGGACAGGCTGGATTGGATTAAACCGACCCGAAGTTTACAAATGATTAGCTTTGTCACTCATACATAAGTGACAGTACGTACTTAAGCTTCATACTTAGACGCGGTACTGTATTACCCGCGCTATTCAAGCAAGGAGTAGAAAATGGCACCGCTAAGCATGCCCTCTTACTTGCACATTCAAGGCAACAATAATGTGTGAGTGAAAGGGCTATGATAAGCTTCTTTGTTAGGCCGCCATTTTCAATTTGTTGCCAAAATGTATAGTAATACAAAATGTTGAGATCAGTCATTTTTTGCGTTTCCTAGCAACGAAAGCCAATTCATGGATCAAAATAGAACAGTAAGCCGTTGACGGAAGTTAGTGTGGACAAACTACACGCTTACCGCGCCTCTGCCGCCGCCCCTGTTATCTAGCGAATGATGATATGACGCATGCGCCTACCAACTATACCTTCAGGTAAGACTAGGACTAATCTGAGCGGGAAAACAGGGCTTAGTTACGTCCGAGTAATTTCGCTCCATTGCAGCAAGTTACAATATTCCGAAAGTTTCTGCTCGTTGTCTAAAAGTAGAATTTATCATACTGAAGTTAAATTTTACAAGATTAAAATAAATAACTCTACATAATAATGGTGCAATATATAAATTGCAGGTTTTTTGTATATATCAGAACTACGCATAAAAACAGCAAAATAAGAATTTAAATGATTTGAGTAGTATTTCGGTTTTTACTACCAGAATATAACTCTAGTTAAAATGTAACATGTATGTATGTACACGGTGACGGGGCGTACGCCTTACAATCTCCTAAACAAAAGTATAGCTATTCTACACATAAAACAAAGTATTAATTTCACTATTATTTATTGATGCCTTTCGTCAGTCCTCTCGACCTACTGTGGGTGAAAACTTGTCATGGCCATTCTACCTAACAAACACTAACATAATAAAAGTCTTCAACACATTCGATGACAGACAAAGAAGGTACAGCCAGCCTAAGCCGCTGGATTTTTGAAAATCCTTCCTTTGTGTTATCTTTCGTTACCGTCAAGTTCGTCATTATTGACGATGTGAAATACCATCGGGCACATGGTTTGTCAGTGAAGAAAGACCTTTCATGTATGTAACCTAGCCGTGAATTTGACTAAAATGCAATGCATGTATATTGCTGGTGGGGCGGCGGCGTTCGATACCGCACCTCCCTACGCGCCTAGCCGACTGCGCAGCGCGGTACCTCGCTGCTGTCGGTGGGCGCGCGCGCCGGCGCAGGCACTTCACGCCGCCTCGCCTCGCGCGCCTCTCGCATACGCGAGCACGACTCGGCGCCCGACGACTCGGCGCCTGGAAACAAATTTGTGTTTGATGCTAGTATATATATTACGGATATTACTGTGACGTTCTAAAAAAAACATCATATAAAAGATTTACATATATATACAGATAGTGTCTAGGACTTAATTTATAAATTAAAAATGTATTTATATCTGTGGGTGACACTATGAGATATTGTGCTTGTCGCAAAATTTAATCCAAAATACTTTAGGACAGTGGTGCTTTTCAACATAGAAATCGGTCAAATTAACTTTCCGTTTACGTGACGCGTGCGTGTTATGGCCTCTTTTGTTACCTATAGATTCAAAATGAACGATGTAGCTGTTACCAAAACATTGTAATATATTTGAAAGAGAGAAATAAATATAAGTTTATTTGTCACAGAAATATGTGCATGCATAATAATCAGCCTATAAGGGACACAGGCCTCCTCTGTGTGAAAGGGAGTGGGCCGTAATCCACCACGCGGACCCGGTGTGTCCGTGCATACAAAAAGATAAATAACTCGAGTAGGTAAGGAGAAAAATAAAACAAAATAGATCCACATAAGTTTAGTAATCACGAGCATATAACAGAAATAGTCAGCATGATGTGGGACCCACAGCACAGCGCTGATTTAGATTTAAAAAAGTGTCTACGGAGTTTTTTACCCGTTATTTTTCATAAGAACTTACGCTTTGGAACTTATATTTCGATACTTTAATTGAGGAACCTGTTAACTCCACTCCATTCGAGTACATTTTTCAGGAATTAATGAATGAAATGCACCGACCCCAGCGTTGTTTGACCAGACTCGATTAATCTAATGAACCCCAGGATTTGCACTAGACCCTGGATCCTCATGCTTCATAGTGCTACAAAGACCATTGCATATCAAGGAGTATACCGGAGGGCGCTTTAATGGTAGGGTGGACGTGCACTTGGGTTGGGAAAGATTGTGAACCTGCCGGCTAGAGTAAGCATTATTTATTTATTTTCCTGCGTGCGTTTCATAGTTTTGTTATATTTTGAAATGGAATTTTGTTCATTTGGGCCTTCCTTCCTTTTTTTAAAGCAGTTTATATTCTTCGAAACATCTAAATTTGTAAATGATACAGGGTTGATTTATTTCTGTAAATAGGTATGAACAAATACTTTAACATGTCAATAAAAAATCTCTCCAGAGGGTGCATGCTTTAAAGCTCGGATGTCGGTAACCTCAAAGAAAAACAGAATTTGATGTATCTTTCTAATATATTGTAATTATATTTTAGTAATTAAGGTATCTTAGGGTCTACCTTCATTTTTCCTGAACTTAAATCAACTCGGCCTATAAAAGTCCACAACATGACATGGGCATCTCAAAGACCACCCGGTCTTCCGCCTTCCGCGTCGCACCTTAAGGTTGTCGGTCCACCTATCTTGGGAGCCTCCCACCGTCTGCTCCACCGGCCATCAGTCCTTCGACAAAGATGCCTGGCCATCTTCATTTGCTTACTCTGCAAGCAATGGCAGTAACTCCGGCTCTATTCCGGATAATTTCATGTCTGATTTTTTCCTTCGTTTGTCATAGTGTGTCAGTCGGGAAGTCATTGGTTTCTAATAAGTTACCTTTAGAAGAGCCCGTTGTGCATGGTCCACTTTCATTAGATGCGTCTTATGTGCTACACCCCATGTTATAATGCAGTAGTTAAGAACATATTGGTACAGTGTGTGATAAAGCACTTTCAACACAGTGTTGCTAGCAATCCGGCCCATTCTTTTGAAAATGTGCATGAGCTTTCTAACCCGACCACTAACATGCTCCATTTGAATAGTTAAGGTATTGGTATATGTGAACGCCTGATGTGTTTCACTTTCTCAAGGCTTGGGTAGGTACATCTTGTTACTGGTGCATTACTATCATAGGAGTGCAATTTAACTGAGAGATGATTCAGGCAGGAAGTTCTTATGCTTACGCTAAAATTCACAACCTCTATTTCTCAACATTAAGCGTCACAAGATTGTGGGTAAGTCAACTGGAAACCAGGTTTGCACCCTTGTTAGCAGCCTCCTGGACCACTTCCCAAGTTTTGTCAAAGAAGACTATGGCGGTATCATCAGCGTAGGTATACTTGCTCGGTCCAACTCCAATGTGCAGAGGTTGTTTGTGTTTAGGATAGAGTGTGGGCCCGAGCACACTGCCCTGAGGAACTCCGTAGTTTAGGCAGGCATAGCTGCTGCACTTGTCACTCATGCGGACCCTTTGCGTACGGTCTTGTTAGATAAGACTGAAAGCAGTCTAAAGCTGAACCTCGAATACCAATAGCTTCTATCTTTTTAAGGAGAATACGCCTGCACATCGTATCAGAGGCTTTTGCTAGGTCAAAGAAGACACCAGTGTATTCGTTGTCCACTGACTACAAAATCAACTAGGTTAGTGACTGCGTCCTCCGTTGACCTCTGCTTGCGAAAGCCATATTGGTTTTCCGATACCAAGCCGTTTTTTCTCAAGGATATTGAAGAGTCTGCTATTCACAATCTTTTTCACGGTTTTGGATAGGGACGTGAGTAGAGATATCGGTCGATAATTCGATGGAACTGTTTTATCGCCTGATTTAAATATTGGGCATACAAAATATTGTAAACCATTTGAATAGAGTAACGATGGAGTTTCTTCTCCATACAAAACCCACCCTTTTGAAAGTGGCGACTAGAATCAATTATATTTTAATGTAAATGTTGGCTTTCAAAAGTGGCTTTTATGGGCCTATTTGAAATAAATGCTTTGACTTTGAAGTTAAGTAAAATTGTTACAAACTCTATGGACTCCTGTCTGAAATAAAAGATTTCTATTCTATTATATTTATGCTGCGCAGTACTGTGTGATGTCATCGGCAGAGCAAGGATGTGAAATGCACTCGCCGTTCACGTTCATACCCTGTCCAGTCCAGCCCAGCATGACGTCCTCCTACGCATCGGTAAACAGTTTTGGGGATATCATCTCCCTTACTCCTCTGAGCAGTTTTATGGGGCTCATATTCTCATCCTGGACCTGGACAGCCATTGCGGCAGTGCAAGCATCTCAACACTTCGACGTAGCGCCAATCAATTCGCTTAGTGGCGGATTAATTCGGCTCAATAGTCATGTGCCGCTGGTTTCGCCGTCCGCGTTTATTATAAATAAAAATCTTTGACTTTCTCGAGTATCTCAGACTACGAAGTTACGATTCTGGCATCCGCAGTTCTTAGTTTCGTCAGATGCGACCTCCCTAATTGCTGAGCGAACACTTTCAACCGTCGGTTCTGCTCAATCGCGACCTTAATATCGCGGGTGTTGGAGCACCGAAGGTCCTGTTTTTTTTTGTTCTGTTTGATTGATAAAAAGTAAACAAATATTCATACCTTGTATTATGTTGAACTGTTTTTTAACACTACCTTTCCTTTTATCGCGATTTTTAACTATATTCCTTCCAAAAACCGTGGATCGTAAGCGCACACAGATTGGTCGCCATATAAAATGGCCGAATCCGAGTTTGCTGTCAAAATCGCAACGTTCCAATACATGCGGAATTGACTGGTTTTCGTCTAGCGGTTTATGTTAAGAATTGTGAAAGGTTAAATATGGAAGACTGTGATAATATATTATATTATTACATGAATGTAAAACATATTGTTTATCTATATTAGCAAATAAATTATTTTAAATGAAAACTATACTTTACGAGACATAATTATGTTCATTTTTATTCATTTTTTTTTAACAACGGCAGAAAGAGCAACTTTTTAAAAATGTTGACACATGTAATAAGGTTGTCTCCGTGACATATATTATTTCAACACGTAAATACACTAATTTGACTATTTAAAATTGATTAAAACCAGCAAATTCTGTAAACAAGGTTTTTAAATATAAAAATGACAAAGCAGAATATGTATTTACATTTTGAATCACAGTTAATTACACAATAAATGACATGTCGCGCACTGATTTACGCCCAATGTCACGTGACCAATGGCGCTATTTTACGCAATCATTTCTCAAAAATATTAATTAATCTAAATTCAATTACAAAATTAAGTTGAACCACAAACTATACAACAAAATCAAATTCATTGGTATTTTCCTACTGTGAACTAGCCTATTCAAAAGTGCCTGCAAATGGTTTGTTTGACCTAAAATGCTTTTAGTTTGAAATTGTCAAGTTGTATTCAGAGTACCTGTTAAGCGCTGAATGGGTTTCACACCTTTTTATAAACCGGCAGATTCGGCGATTACCCCTAACTACTAACCTACTAACTATAGAAACTCACCGTCATCCGAGTAGTCATCGTAGCCGAAGGAGTCGTCGGAGAAGTACAGCTCCTTGTGCGGAGCCCGCGGGGGCCGGGGAGCCGCCTCCTGGGGCCCAGGGGACGCGGCCGCTTCGACGTCACTATCAGCTGCGTCCGTGTACTCGTCCGAGCTTGATTCCTCCTCGTCACTTTAAGATGAGACACGTAGATCAACATACACATAAACTCACTCCTTTATCCCATGGGAGTAGGCAGTCAATCGATAAAATGTAGCTAAAAGTTAGGAAGTTGAATGTGTAACGCCCCATGCCTTGGAAAGAACGTCATGATGTCGGTCCTGCGCCTGTGAAAACTTAGGTGAACTGAGCGTGGAGTGAGCTGTCAGTGCCACTGATGCTAGGGATTGACCAAGCCGGGATGTCACTGACAGCTCACTCCACGCAAGGCTTCACGGTGAGATTTTTACAGAATCGATATTTGAGTAAACGTTTACCATACTTAGAGCCATGCATTATACGAAGCAATTGGTGAAGTCAAAAATGTAACGCATCATAGACGAGTTCAATCATTCAATGTGTCATGGATAAAACTGATCTTTGTTTTCGAAGGTATCTCCTGCATAGTTCGCTTGATTCCGTTGATATCATAAAGAAAAATTCGGCAGGAGAAGTTGTCTTCTTGCAACAGAAGAACAAAAATACAAAAATGTAAGACTACCGCGCGTTATGTATGCAAGACTAACCTCAGTCCACCGGCACACGAGGTCTCGGACGCGAGGAAGTTCCTGTCGGTCCACTCGTCTTCATCGATCTCTCTGGCGCCGCTGTCCGACAGCTCCACGCTGATACGTTCGGGCGTGGGCGGCGGCGGGGCACGCGCTTGTGCCAGCGCGGTCGCGGCGGCCACGGCGTCGGGCACGCTCACGCCAGAGTGACGTAAGCAGACCAGACGGCTGCCGTAGCGCTCCATGGTGTAGTTGCTGTTGAATGATTTTTACACAATTACAATTACCTCCTACTCGCCCCTGCTTGGCACGGTTTTACGACTTGACAAACCATTGATATTTCTTATTAAGTAAGTTTAAGTTATGAACCCTTCCGGAGTACGTTCTCTAGATGATGGTGAAAGCTGCATCATAATCTGTTGCGTAGTTTGGAAGAACAACACAGACAAAACGAAAAGCAACTTATTTCACTTCATTTATTATAATATGTACTTGAAGATTTTATACATGTTTTTGGAAATAAGTTCTCTAACGCAACTTGTGGGAGGAGTTGACTGGTAGGATTCGTCACTTGACAGAGAGATAGTTTTTATTGTTTTCGAAAGTACTAAATCTGAAGGTGACGTCAAAATGCAAATCCAAGATGGCGGCTGCGACTACTTTTTCGTGGTTTTCACAAGTGCTAAAGCCACGGCTACGAAAACTTAACTGTGTTTCAAATATTCGTCATGGGTGTCTTTTTCATAGTTTTGATAGTGTTATAGCCGATAGCGCGGTCAAAAAAAAACCAATGCGGCGGCAATTTCACTAAAACTTCTAAAAACATAAACTAGATGGGTCTGTATTAAAGACACGTATTTAATTCACGCTTTTTCCCTCTCTCTTTAACTATTATATACGAGTGTTGAGTAGGAACGCACAGGTAGCAAACGTGTGCGTTCCTACTCAATATTTATCAATATATTAAAGAAAGACAGAAAAATAGATTTATTTGTCACAGAAACACGTGCATACAAAATATTGCGATTTATTTTGTATACACGTGTTTCTGTGACAAATAAATCTATATTTCTTTCTTTCAATCAAAACTAAAAAAATAAACAAAGCTGATTTATTAATAAAACACAGAACATAAATACTCGGCAGCTGCACGCCGTGACTGTGACAAGAAGGCTTCCACTCAGCATGATGCTGTGCTATAGTGGACCTACAGCACAGCGCTGATTTTCAGTGGTCACCCAAAAATGACGTAAGGAAACCAAGTCAGGTTTAGGGACTCAACATATTAAATGAAAATTAGTACATAATAAATTAAAACAAATCAAAACAGTAAGTAGGTTCTCATAAATTAAAGCTAGATATCAAATAGAAATAACATTTATATAATAACTTAACTAATAACAGTAATAACAAAAACAACACCATTAAAATAATTAAATGCAGGGTACCCACCCAAAAAACATAACACCTGCACACTAAAGTGTCTTGTTTCGCTCCCACCCACTATCACCTTAGCGTCGCCTGCGCGCGCGCGAACACCCGCACATTGGTAACTATTTAGATGCATTTCCCTACTGCTCATCTCTGCGGCAGTACATCATCACGCTCATAGGCATGAGCGTGATGATGTACTGCCGCAGAGATTTTCTCTTGACGTAACGATTGTTTACTTTGAGAAAATACCTATTACATGATAGTTTAAAAAACCTGTGGTCGTAAGACCATACTTTCAATATTATAGGAGAACTAAACTTGCGGTCTTATGACAAAACAATGTTTTCCATCAGACATGGATTAAACCCACAATTTTGAAATAAGGAATATAAGCTTTAGACCAATTTTACATGCACCACGCATGAGACTCTATATTTCACCAACTACAAAAACTAAAAAAAAACACTTCTTTTTATTTTTGGTCTTTTTAAAAACCATCTTTCATTTTAAAGTTGGTCAGCGTTAAATTTTCATTGTGGTATTTTTATTACGCGGAGATATCTTATTGTCCTTTCTGATTTTCAATTGATATTCTAATAAACTATGTGCGCCTTTTTTAAGCAGTTTTTACCTCTTTATATCTAATCAGCATTCTTAATATATCTGCAAATAATTGACAAAGGTTCCATTGGTTAGGTTTGGTCTCTAAAAAACATTTAGAATGTATAGCGGATACCAAAATTTTAACCAAAGCTGAATAACCAAAACAGGCGCAAAATTAGTTTACATCAAAATTTTTAGGACATCAAAATTACTTTAAGTCTTCCTGCTTTAGTGAGTGGCTAATACTTTTACTACGGCATGAGCTATTCTAATGCAGTTCTTGCTATCGACGCGTTTTATTCAATTGGAAAAGGCTTCATGACGTCACGTCCGCGACCTGAGGGCGGACCGCTCAGCAAACGAGCGTTTAGAATAAGGCGTTTCACGAGTTGATCGAGCCCAGTCTGCGTGCCGTTCTCAACGAGTCCGCAACTGTTTGCAGTAATTTCAGAGCTTGACGGATAATATGGGCATGTGAATAAATGAGTATTTGTAAGAATTTAATTTTACCAGCTAGGGTTTTAGAATTTTTGTATTATTTCAATCATACGAGGGCTGCACTAAAAGTATCGGGAATGGAATATTTCCACTGTTCCTGTCATATTAAAATCTTTTTAATTGAAAACTCCTTGGTTTTAAAAATCGAATATCATTTATTTATTTAAAAAAAGATTCTCGGTCTTGTCACAAGGTTTTGTCAAACTTGTTTAGTCGTTGAGAAAATGGAATTGACTCGAGAAAATTCAAGAAGAGCGATGATTTATTATGATTTATTTGAACTTTATCGCATTAATAGACGTGTGTACTAAGTGTTTTGATTATTATTTCGGTTACAGTTAAAGATGAACCTTCAATATTTAATCTAAAATGAGACACGTAAGTAGAGATCGACTTCTGAACTTGAATAGTCAAAAGCTTTTTTTGTACCTACATACTACATCATTGATGATTTTAAGAGAAAGTATAAGAAACTAGCTGTTGCCCGCGACTTCGTCTGCGATCCAGGTTGAAAAGAAACCTACATATGTCCTTCCCCAGTCATGGTCTATCTGTGCGCCATATTTCAACCGAATCCGTTGAGCCGTTTTGGTGTGAAAACGTAAATAACGAACAAACTCACTTTCATCACAATCATAACATAACATCACGCTTTCAAACAAACACACACACACACACACACACATGCACTCACATCACACACACGCACACACACACATCGTATTCTTTCACTTTCGCATTTATAATATTAGTTGGGGTATTATGTACGACTTTGTCCAAAGAGGGCGGTCCTTAATTAATTCCCACCAATGTTTTTATTCGTCATTCATCATAGTTCCCCTGTTATCCAAATTTATTTGAGGTCCTCACAACATGTCTTTTTTTATTTCATACTTCTTTCTCTATTAGTCGTCATCTCTGTAGTCGTCTCAGTCCATCCATCGTTTCAAAGAGGGTTTTTTGTTACAATAAGAAAATACTGTAAGGTGATCTCCTGTTATAACGACGACTTGTTAAGGCGGCCACTTCATACGTCTAAATACTAAATACTTCGTGAACAATTTGAAATTAGACTCTAGAACTTAGCATAATATTATTGTTACAACATCAACATTACTTTAAGGGCATCAGCATACCTCCTCTGCGTAAATAATTATGGGAAACAGCTTAACGAATTCTACATTATGTCGCGATTCGAGTAGCGGAACATCAATAGAATCAGTTGAATTGTAGCAATCGGAGGAAAATGTCGTCGCTTTCGTTAATACAGTATAGGTCTACTTTGGACCTCTTAAATTAGTTTTTCCGTAAAATCAACATCCATTTTACAAAAAGAAATAAGTTTCGCTTTATAAACTTGCCGATTGCCACAGATACGAGCGAAACATACGCGGCACCGGAACAAAATAGCGAGCTGAACGCGGAGGTGAAACTGGCTTCCGAGTAGATCGGCGAAATCACATGGGAAAGAGATAGAATCATAATCAAATCTGTGCATTAGAACAGGCAATTTCGCTTGTCGTACAACGAACAAGTCATGGCAGAACTACTGCGGTTTCGCAGATTTCGTAAAATGACGATGCACGTAGATATTCTCTCTAAAACTTTACAAATGCATTTTCGGAGTTCTCTCATCACGCCCCATCTACTCAGCCATCGAGTTTTCCTACTGAATATGCTTGCTGAAAAACCTTCTGGGCTCTTATCATTTTCATATTATTATTATATTTTCAATCGAAAATTGGACGCTGTATTTTTTTTTTAAGTTAGGTTACTATTATGTTAGGCAGAAGTCGTTGACGCACACTATTTCCAGCCTTAGGGCCCGAACACAAACACACTGAGCGTATTTTGTGGGACTCAACGCCGCGGCCGAGGACCCGTCGGCTAATTTTATGTTAAAAATTACCCGCGTGAGATACGATTGGGCGCTAAGTCGGTAGGAGTCACATAATCCTCCCTCGGCCGCGAACACTTATAGATGTAAAAGAATTGTGCTCACCCCGGTCGGAGCACGGTCTTGCAGACGGCGCAGCGGAAGCAGGCGCGATGTAGATGAAGTCCGTCGGCGGTGACGCCCTCGGCCGCGAACACCCGGGTTCCGCATGCCGCGCACTGCATGCCCGTGAACGTGGGGCCACGCCAGCTCTTCTTAGCCTGGAAAGATTACCAAGGGCAGAATTAATAGAGGATAGCGGCATATTTCCATTTGGTACTTTTGAAAACCTTGAAGGTGCTCTTCCGAAGACGACCACCACCGCAAGCGGCAACGTTACCCGACCGCAATGACAGACCGCAGTGACTCGTCACGCCGCCGCGGTGTTTTAAGTCGTAACGTGGTGTCACACTCGACACACACAACTTAGTCGCAACAATGATCAGTCTAACAAAAAAAAACGTCTGGTTGCTCTGTTAGTTTCAGCCAGTGACGGCACTATTGGTTTGCGGTCTGTAATCGCCACTCTCGTAACGTACGAGAGAGACAAACTGTGACGTATTACGTCAATTGACACGTATCGAGTTTGACGTGTGACTATCGTTCATCGTTTGGTTGTACGTCATTTGTTTTATGGATAGTTATTTCCTTCCGCAAAGACCTTAAGTCATACAAAACTAACGGTCAAACCCAAGACAGACCGCTACTGATGATAGACAGTACAATTCTACCTGTCCCCGTCAAACAAATAGCTGTCAATACGTTATAGGGTCGCAGACTTTAGCTTTATTGAGACGTCAGAACCAGTGACAGATAGGACTTTCTATCTCGCCAAAATTGGAGATATATATGTCATTGGGTTCGGCTGTAAGAGTATAAAGTAGAGAGAAATAATATACATACATCCTCCTTCGGTAGTTCTTTCGGCAGCATTTTCGATTGTTCGGCTTCGGGTTCTTTTTTCACGAATTTCGTCGCCAGATTCGCAACCTAAACGTGAGCATATTGGTTTAAGTATTTCTGAAATCGATCTAACGTATACTTTAATAAAGTTGATATTCGCTTACATGGAGTTAACATGCCTAGCCTTTCCCTATTTAGGGGTCGGCTTCCAATCTAATCGGATGCAGTATTTTGTATGAAGCGATTACTGTCTATTCATATACTCTACAGAGTAACACGATACCCCTTAGAACCATTGGTTGGTTTCTGACGACCCACAGCATTCCGCATGTAAAGATGGTTACCCATCCATGGACCGATCACGGCCAGCGTAGCTTAACCTGAGCGATCGGCGCGTGCGGCTGCTATTACTTTCGAGAATTAGAATACAGAATAGGATAGATTGTGAAAGATGCGAACCTTCTTAGTGCCCTGGTCGGGTCTGCCAGAGTCCTTCAGTTTCTGGTCGAGCTTGTGCAAGGTCTCGTCGATTTCCACCCATTTCTCCTCGTTGCCTTCCCCCTCTTTCAGTTTACGCTGGCGACCCAAAAACTGTAAATTTAAATAGGTTTAAATGGAACATGCCTGAAGACGGGCGTCGTCACCGAGGCAGGCCTAAGAAACGCTGGCGCGACGACCTAGACTCGTTCTTGACTGATTGGCCAGAAAAGGCGGTTGGCAAAGAGGAATGGAAAAGTATGGGGATACCTTTACCCAGCATTTGTGGTAAAGATACATTAATGTTAAAAAGTAGAACATCTAGACTGCAATGCCACCTGTCGTACAATAGTAATAAGGTGGTTCTATTTGTTTAGCACCTGGTACTTGTTGACAGGCCTACACTGTAATTTGAAAACATTGTAAGTAAAGCTAATTATTTTTCAAAGAGTAACCTTGGGGTTTCTTGTCGGCTTTTCTCCATAGGAAACGACCAATTGGAACTCTGCAGCTTCTGTCGTTTCATAAGTGGGCATGTATGTTTATGTGAAATAAAATATTTTGAGTTGATTTGGTGATCCCATCATCAGCCCATCATAAATGGTATATCGTCATTCAGGCGTGCTACTACACTACAATGCGCTGTTTGTTCGGGTCGACTTGACTCGGCACAGCCGGGCGACGAATCGAACATACGGGGAGGCAAGAACATGTTACCAAGAATTAAGTACATGAATCTATAGCCCCCACACTGCGTTAAAAATTTTCAAATGTTTAAAAAATGCTGTACATTTTGACCGCTCAGATTATTTGCACTTTCCTTTGAAACAGCAAATAACCGACGAAATTTTTCTACGGTTGGGGATTTAAAATCATGTGCTAAATTCATGTTAAGACAGTTCCCTGCCACCCTGTATTTTGCCGCCCCTCCCCTTAGAGTCAAAAACGGACCATTGTAAGATCGAATCACCAGTAAAATGTCTCAACATTGAACACAACAAACTTGAGAGCTATCACGGATGCGTGATCTAAAATGTTTCAAAATGACGACATTTCAATCTCACCTGTTCTCTATCCCACTTCGGCACTCGTTCGGCAGTCTTCGGCTCGGGCCTGCCTAGTCGATTCTCCTGGATCTTACGTTCTATCTCCTTCATATTCCAGTCATCTCTTTCTATCTTGCCGACGGAGCGCATGAGGTCTTTAGGCTTGGAAGATGTTCGAGGGGCGACGTTCGAAGAGTTGGCGGTGCCGCCACTAAGCTCGGCGGCAAGGCGGGCCACTCGGGCGCCTCCGCCAGCAGTTCGGCCACCTCCGCCGACGATTCGGCCTTCCTCCTATAGGTTAGAGTGTAAAGCTGTAGTATTGGGATTGGTTGGTTTATATGTTAGTGAGATGAGAATAACGGTAACTGTTTTTTACAAACGTATTACGAATCTAACTAATCAGTTTCTAATTTAAGATTTCTAATTTATTCGATTGTTATCATTTTGTTTTAGACTTCTTTGACAAAGGTAACCATAAAGTCAAGCCTAATTCTGAAAGTCATTTCAAATCTAATCACTTTTGTGATTACAATTATGATGGCTTTCAGAATCCAAGTTTGTAACAAATTAAATAATTAGTCTCACGAGAACACATTTCAGTTAGTTAAAACACGGTGTAAATTTAAAACACAAGTGGAACGTTAATATAACTCTTCGGGTACTATTTCACTAGCACTTTGCCCGTTCTCGCGTCATTTACACCATGAGTTTGACGCGTCGAGAGGCAAGAAGGCGAAATTCGCCAGGCTATTATGGCACTTATGTGTTTATACAACAAAAAAATCAAATTATATTATCAATCAAAGTGAGGATTCTCAAATGCTAGTGTAATAGTACCCTCAACATGCACACACAATTTACTAGAAGTAATTATTCTATGTCAGTATAAAAAACGTTATTTTTGTAGTCTTTTCATCTCCATCGATGTTTTGTAGGAAAACGTGCGTGTTATCTTTTTGATTGTAGATTAGTCGAGAGCGATTGAGAGCGAATACCTATTAATAATAATAGTTTGTATTTGACGTAATAGTTATACTATTTACAAGTTTGGTTTGGCGTAACGTAGACGTGTCGTGATCTAAGAGTTCGCTTCAAAATATTCTTTAGTTGTGCTTTTATCACAGGTAAAATTTATTCTAAACATAAATTACATTTTTTTTTTACTTGTTTGGACTTCAACTGTAGGCTCTCAACCGCTCAGACCGCAAACACCAACATCCCTTCAAACGGAGCATTCCATGCGACACACAACGGCAATCGCCTCACATAGTGCTGCAACTTCTTCTCCAGCTTCTTGACTCGCTCGTCGAAGTCGGGCGCACTGGCACGGTACTGCTGCAGCCCGTAGTCGTTCTCCAAGTCAGCGGACGGCGCGAAGTCCAATCGAGGTTCAGCAGCCAACATCTGAAGACTCTTCTCAAACCGCTGCTTCATGATCTCTCTCGCGGCCTTTCGACGCCCCGTTTTAGGTCTCTTGGACTCCGCAGCTCTCTTCTGCATCATATCTGACACTCGCTGCATTCTGAACGTCATCTCGTCGCTGTTCCGCCGCTGAGGCACCTCAGGTTGACGTTGTTTGTGCTCTTGGCCCAGGCCCTGCCCTTGCTTGATGAGCTCCACGACCTTTTGGCGCCGCACCGCCATTTCGGGGTTGCCTTTGGTTTCTCTCTTGGATCTGTCTGGGCTGGGCGTATCTCGTCGCTTGCCCTCGATGATCTCCGTCATGCGTTGCAAACGTAAAGCCATTTCGGGGTTTGTGATGGAGCCGGAGCGTATGGATCGTGACTCAGGGCTCGGATTGTGTCGACGTTTGTGACCCTCGAACAGCTGAGCGATGCGCTTCGTATTCGCAACTTCAGATAATCCTATCGAGTTCGATCTCTTGTACGTAAGCTTCACTTCGGGACTCTGCGATTGTCTTGAGTGCCTTTGGCTGTCTAAAACATCTGACAGTCGCCTGCCCTTCTGTGGCTGCGGGCTCTCTGAAGCCCGGCTGAATTTCTTCCCACTTTCAATTGATGAAGACCTCGGATAAAGCAGTTTCTTCGCACTTTCGGTGGACGGTGACCTGCTGAATGTTTTCGTAGGTTCCACTTTGACAACGGTGGCGTCTGTATCGGCCGAGTCGTCGAACATGTCGGAGAAGTCCGGTACCCTCATGCTGTTGATATCGAGGCCCTTCAGCCGGCGCGGAGGTTTTACGGGTTTGGCTTTTTCTTCTTGATAGAAATAAGCTAACTGCTGCGGTTCTTGAACATTCGTCTTAGTGGAGCCTTGGAGAAGATGTGCTAAGGACTGTCTAAGAACCCGGGGGTCAGGAGACTCATCCGGGTCGAGGAGAGCTAGTATCTGTTCCTGTAAGTCTTTCTGTTTGTCTGTGTGTGTGTCGACGGCGGTGTCGTGGCCTTCGATAAGGCGCGCGAGCTGGGTGATGTCGTTAAGATCTAGTTTGCCAATCTTTTTGCGGATGTACTCGGCGGGGTCGGTACTTACTTGGGGACGCACAGAGCGACGTTTCTTTCTGTAGCTCGAGTGGGATTTATCGGCGTCGGCCGCGTCTGCACAAGATTTAACACTAATATTATAAAGTATTCCTTATAATCATATATCATAAGCTCTTCATTTGAACCAAAAAAAATACTTAATTTAGATTGAATGGTTTAAATCCAGATAGTAACTTAGTTGCATTGCTAAATCGAAATCAAACAGTAGGTAACTGAAATTATTTCAGTGCCACCTTGACATTGTGACAATATCGACAGTGATGGCATGTCAAAGCCTCGTGAACTTTAAGCACTAATATGATAAAATACAAGGGCCTTAGCAGATACGATACTGCTACGATACGATAATGCTGTATCGCATTGAGCATCGAGTCTTGTGCAGAATTTTCACTGAACGTCTGCGACTGGCACCCGGATATGTTCGGTGTTCGGTGTATGTCCGAATAGCGTCTAACACCCGGTTTCCGGGACAAAACTCAACAACGTGTCGAAATTAAACGCATGTCAAGTGATCCGATTGGCTGTTGATAATTCTATCAACCAATCAAAGCAACTGACAAGCGCGCGCTTGATTATCTTTATACAAATTTTCGTTCCGAAAACCGGACGTAGGCAGGCCACCGACGGCGACATAATTTATTATTTTGAGGGTTCCATGAGCCTAAAAAGGTAACATGTTGTCGCGATAATGGAATCGATTGTAAAACTCTACTCACCGATAGGAAAAGTATCGTATCTGCTGCATCCCTAAAACTTACTTGAGTATACAGAGATGGGGTGCTCTATGTTGCGACCGTGTTTCTCTTTCTGCATGCTCTGTTTGATCTAATAACATACAGCGGAATATTACATAACATTGTTTAAATTCAACGGAGATTTCGTTAGCCTACTGGCTACTTTGCTATCCGTAACCGCGTGCCAATGTTTTGTGTTTTGGTATTCAAGTGAATGTTCCTAAATTAAATGATATTTTTTGCTAAAAACGTTAATTAATACTATCCCGAAACCAAGATAATTTTAGCTGAAATGTAGTAATGCTGAAGTTATCGTGTCAATATATAAAGAGTTGAGATAATAAAATAAAAAGTAATAGAAAAATATTTTATTCTGCAACTTCCCTTAGCCTAAGTTATATCGCAAACAAGTTAAATAAATAATACATTTGTATGGCAGTAGGTGGCTTCAATAAAACATTGGAAGGAGCAATATCTTAATACATAGTGAAGGCGGACAGATTGTCGTGAGTTCGAATGCCATGGCAACTCACTCACTTCAAAACAATGGAACAGTTATATTACTTATATTATATACTGGGCCGAGCTCGTTACTAGTTAGTTATACAACTACTTCTATAGGCGTGATTCTATTTAAACTTTATAGGTATTTTATTAAAAGAAACCACTCAAAATTGTAGGTACTTTTCACCTGTAAAAGCCGCATTTCCACTTAGCAAGATTACTTTTACGAGAAAATTAGTACTGGGGCAGAAATATGGCGCAACGAGCTTACTTTTAAAGCTCGGCGTGACATATTCCTGATTTTTGTCACTTTTATTATAACCGTCACGTTTAACTACGTAGTTTAAGACTTTCACTCTGTCGTTTCCCGCAGAAGTTATGTCTCATGGAATGCGACTTGCGGGGCAATTCTCGTAATTTTTTATACGTTATTTTTTTTTCAAATATTTTTAATGTCAGTCTCATTCTGGCTAAATTTGTATAATTTTTTTAACATTGTTTGTCACTAACATGAGATGACGACAATATTTTGAAGGTTTGAAAATACGGGAATTGGCCTTCAGGATGTTTGGTACTGCATACACATTTGTCAGACAACTTTTACCTGATCAAACACATCGGTCTCGTGGATCACATGCGGCACCTCTCCTTTGAAGGCGTTATAGACGCGAGTTAGGTAGGATCGCAACTTCGCGTCGGGCACGTCGCGAAGAGTGCCACCTGATGAGAATGGAACTATGCCTGGGGAACAAATGGGTGGGTGTTAGCTTTGTTGGGCTCCGTAGCGTCAAAGTATGGGGATAACCAGATTTGACAGAGATTGTTCCGTCAGCGCCGCCGGGCTTGTGTTATATTTGGAATAGTTCTCACCGAACTCCTGCTGCAGTATGTGGTAGACGGCGCGCGGCACGGTGGCGGCCGGCAGAAGGTCGGGCCGGTAGCGGCGCAGCAGTTCCGTCAGCGCCGCCGGGCTGCACGCCGCACGGATTCCCGGCTCGGACCACGCCACCCACGACACGAGCGCTTCTTCCGGCACCTCCGCTTCTGGAGAGGAACGGATTATGAGATAATGTTACATCATTTTCATTATTTTTATTTTTATCTCAGTTACTTTTAATGATATCTGGCAGTTTGAGTACTTTATGCGGCCTACCGTCGTTGAACTCGGTCGGTCTTATTACAAAATAAGATGTTTCTTTAGAAGAAAAACCTTTAGAAGTTTTTCTTTAGTTTGTGTAATAAGAACCTAAAAGCAGTCGAAATACAGTTCCTTTTACAAAACTGTCAATTTAGTACGGTCTTCGGTTGTCAATTTTGTATTAAGAACTTTACGAAAGTCGGCACAAAGTTCGAAATGCTTAAACTGGCTCGAAGGTTTAAAGTTAGATCGTGTTTTGTAATGTGGCATTAAGTTCTGAGCTGAGCTACACGATTACTAACAAAAGCATGCACTGATTGAACAGATCCACAATTCCACAAATATGTGTGGTTCTTAATCAAAAGTCCATCTAGAGACACTAATATGCATGATCCTCATTTGGCCTGACCAAGATTATATCTGGAATTTAAAAAATACTTTGATCTCTGAGTTTGTTTCGGTATTTCTTCTCAGAATAGTCGGAGAGTAAACTCCGAATGGAACTAGTTTTAAAAACAAACATATTTATAACGTGTTAAAGTGTTTTTTCAGGAGTTTAATTTTCTAAATTGAACCTTTTTTGTGTAACCGCAGCAGTCAGACACACACTATAATTGTTGTTAAAGTATTATTTCTATCATTTATTATTTTGTTTTTGTATTTTGTCTTTCAAATTACGAGGTCGCACAGACGGGTATTAGACCCTAAAACGTGGCCAAAAGTCATTTTTAAAAAGGTCCCGCTTCCTAGAAATTACCCTTACCTGCCGATACTCAAGGGATTAAGGAACAATGGGCGGCCATATTTTTTACCTGATTTTTGTCAGAACACACTTAGTCAGACGTGTTTCGACTGCGCTGTTGGTTGCACGTTTATTTTTGTAGTGAGTGTTTGCAAAGTTTCTAGTTTTCATTAATTGATAAAATTTCAACATGGATATTGCAGAACCAGGTATGTATTGTTCAAATAAATTGTTATTTCTAGAATAATTTGTTTTTATTTAGAGTTGTGGTGTTTTTCTAAAACTGCATTATTTTTCATTAATCATTTTCTCAATCAAATTTAGAAAAGAGTAAAAGTAAGATAATCGGGCGTTATCGGATAATATCTAGTTTATTGTTTGGTAGGACAGGTATTTGTGATATAACATATAGAAAAAAAATTGGCACTTTTTGCCCCTTATATGGATTTCTCTTATTTTTATGTTTTAAGATCTCCATAAAACAAACTTTGTTTTGCGGCTGTGATTATATTTTTGGATTTTAATTGTTCTAGGAACGTCAGGAGCTCGAGTGTTGACGCGAATGGATATTTTCAACATGATCCATAGTTCTTCTGATGGATTTACAACTAAAAAACTTGATGAAGTTGAAAAAGAGTTAATAAATGACTCTTCTTTTAATGTCGAAAAAAAGAAGCTTTTCGTCGTAAATTTGCGACATTCAAGCATGATTTTAAGTCAAGATGGCAAGCAGCAAACAGGACTAAACAGAATTTTTTTAAAAACAACGAACAATGGCTTCAAGGCACTCTTGAAATACCTCGGAAAAGACTCTCTAGCGGTATAGAAAAAAAAATCGACGATTTGTCTGAACGAAGCAAACGCAGAAAAACTGAAAATCTTCGTGAAAGCCACGAAGCTCGAGAGCTATTATATGCAGGTCAAATGGCACTTCGAGAGCGTAGAGATACTGATGGAGCAAATGTTGTGAAGGAAATTACCGAATCATCGACACGTGGCCGTGGACATGAGAACCGCATCGCCTTGCACAAAAGTGACACGTCATCATTACCAGCAACACAAATAACACCAACTGCAGCGTTATCCATGTTCGTCGAAGCTAATTTAACAAGGAGACAGTACGATATAGTGCGTGAGACAAATAAAAAGTTCTATCCTTGCTATACCATCCTCCAAAAAGAAAAAAAAGCATTGCTATCCAGATCCTGAAAGCATTACTATATCTGAGACCTGTGCTGAAATAAAACTGCAAGCATTGCTGGACCACACAGCTAAGCGATTGTTACTGTATTTAGAGGAAGTTATTTCTACTTTATCAGTAGAGGAGTTGTCAACACTTGAACTTATATATAAGTGGGGATGTGATGGATCACAACAAGCTGAATATAACCAAAAGTTTGTAAACTCAAGCAGTACAGATGCTAATATATTCCAGTCAAGTTTGGTCCCTGTTCAATTGGTTTGCAAACGCAACAATGACCCTAGTTCTGACAAGACAAATGCAAATGTCATTTGGCGCAACAACTCTCCATCTTCACACAGATTTTGCAGGCCCATGAGGATAAGATTTATCAAAGAAACTCCCGAAATAACGAAAGAAGAAATTAAGCATTTTGAAGACCAAATTGAAGATTTGGATATTACCAAATTAACAAGTGCTGGACTCGAAGTTTCTGTCAAACACACCTTATTATTCACAATGATTGATGGTAAGGTGTGTAATGCTGCCACAAATACTAAATCTACAATGAGGTGTTATATCTGCAAATTAACTTCAACAGATTTTAACAATCTCGATAAAGTGAGGAGCTCAGAGGTAGCCAAGGAAAATTTTAAATTTGGACTTTCAATTCTTCATGCAAGAATCAGATTCTTCGAAAGCCTTCTTCATGTCGCATATAAGATTCCTGTAGGAAAATGGCAAATTAGGTCGCAAATGGAAAAAGATATCGTAAAAACTAAAAAGCAAGAAATCCAAGAAAGGTTTCGAAAAGAACTTGGTCTTTTGGTTGATATTCCAAAAGCTGGTTTTGGAAATACCAATAACGGAAATACGAGTAGGAGATTTTTTTAATGTTCTGCGGAAGCTTCCGCTATAACTGGCATCAATGAAGAATTGATAAAAAGGTTCGCAACAATTTTAGAAGTTATTTCAAGTGGATATGTAATAAATTTTGAAAAGTTTTCTTCATATTGTGACAATACAGCAGAACTTTATGTTAGCTTATACAGCTGGCATCCGATGACACCCACTGTACACAAAGTGCTGATGCACGGGCCACTCATTGTAAAAAACGCTCTGATCCCAATCGGAACTTTGTCAGGAGAAGCAGCTGAAGTTAGGAACAACCATTTTCGAGATTATAGGGAAAATTATTCGCGAAAGTTTTCCCGTGAAGATTGTAATAGGGATATTCTGTATAGGCTACTGCTCACATCAGACCCTTATCTTAGTTCAATTAGGCCTAGACCTAAGAAAAGTACTAAGCCTTTTTCCTCTTCGGCAAAAGAAATGTTACTGCCATTTCATGACAGTTGTGACTCGGACAAGGAAAATGAAGAAGATTAAGAGTACTTAACATACCGTTTTATAGTTGTTTATTAATGTTTAATAAAATAAAAATGTAAGAATGACATATTTTTTTTTACCTTTTTCCAAATGCCTCGACTCCTTTCCAATTGATATTTTACCATCAACTAGGCTTTGTTTATAACAAAACATGTGAAGCAACGCTTTCGTTAGTTAAAAAGTTGCTGGATACCGGATTTATTACCTACAGTAAACTTCTCCTTGTAATTATTATTTATTTTTAAGGCTCGTAGACACTGGCGCGATGCGAGAGCGCGACCCAAAGGCACCGCGCCTTTGTGTCGCGCTGTCGCATTGCGCCTTTTTGCGGGGAACTGATATTTTCCTTCAATAAATACGCGTTATTTTTGCCGTTGTTGTAAGTAAAGGTTTTAAGTAGTCATTATTGTAATGGACTCAAACATACTTCCTTTGAATGTCATTTTTGTCGTGATAACTTATTATTAGTAGTATTTTGTCGTGGCGACAAATTATATGATGTTGAAATTATGTTTATTTCTGAAGTAGATCTTCTAAAGGCACTTTTAAACGTACATTTTTGGTCCTAAGCCTAGAAGGCGTCGGCATTTTCTAGCTGACTGACACCTGAGAAGAAATGCTGAAACCAAACACAGAGGTTATGGTCTTATTTAAAGTACAAACATTAACTGGAAGACAGTAACTTGACATATTTGTGCATTTGTTTAGAAAATTATTATATGTATAATTATACAGTAGTAGTATTAATTCAATCAAATTAAACTTGTTTAAAGTTCTTAGTTTTAACATGGAACAACATTAAGTTTACGGAATTTAGATTTTATATTTAAAAAAATGCTTCTAGAAAAGTTATGATTGTGAAGCCCTTTAACGACGCTCCTTCTAAACAAGTCAGATGATTATGAAACCCTTGTGGAACGTCTAAAAAGTTTTCGAAGAAACGTAATAATTTATATTTTTAAACTTTATTTCCATTGCGCAACCACCGAGTGTCACCTGAATATTTAAGAACTTTTCGAAGTTGTAAAAAAAACTTAAATTGAAATAGAGCTCAGAAGAAGTCATATAAAACAATTTCAGTTTCTATTTAATTTGCAAAAACAATATTAATTTTGAATAGCGCTTCCTAACAACATCGTTAGCACTAATTTGTACATTTCCAGGAAACAGAAAATTTTGAAAATCTGCTATGAAATTATAGATGAAATTCTTAGTAAGAAATTGAGTACCAATAATGTTAGAGTTCAATGAAATGAAATCAAAATGAATATGTATTATTCACAATGTGTGAATTTTAACTCACCTCATTTTTATGTTATTACTATTAAAGTAGTTTTGATAAATAATCACTTTGTATAATGCACAATGGAATATTCATTCATTCGCTGACAGACAACGCACAACCGAAACTATTGGGTCTAGCTAGAGGCATGAATATATACATAAGCGTTCTTCATTTTTTTAAGAGGTTTTTGAAAATTCATCCCATAAAGGAGTTATTTTTTTCCGATGGGAAATTTCATCGGCCTATGGCTTGTCGTTGTATGAAATCTCAATGTTCCTAATACAAGCAAGTCGTAGCTGCAGCCTACGCCGTAGCAGCCCATGCTACGACAGTTATTTTGTTGTCTATTTTAACTACGTTTTCCATGGGAACTGGTACTGGCTGTTGAAGTCTTTTGTTAAAAACAATTACTTCGATTCGTTTGAAATATTGTGACTTTCAATCTGTTATTTATTAAAATCTTAAGAAAAAAACTGTCTTCTTCTAGGAAAGTTAAGGACCACTCGGTAGAAGTTATAATAATTAGAGAAGGTTAATAAAGTTCAAAAAATCATAAGCAATTGCTTTTTCATAGTCAGTGACTCGAACAGCCCGCCAAGATATTGTGATGGTCACAAAATTAAAATCTTTGCAATACAAACATTTACGCTCTGCTAAATGATGTTTGTGATAGTTAGAATAAAGCCGGATTCACAGTACCGTGTTGCGTCGTGCCGTGTCGTGACACCTTCTGACGCAGTGTTAGCCAATCAAACCTCGTTGTGATTTAACGTATTCCTGAACAGATTAGTTTGGTATTCAGCTGCATCCCGATAGATTGGAAAGCGACCTCGACATAGTTTGGAAAAGGCTCGGCAAAAAGAAAACCCGGATTCTGTTTGTATGGAATAAAAAGTTGGAACTAACCTCTTCGTCTCTTCCTAGCCGTGGGCGCGGCATCGAGAGGCAGCGGCTCGTCCGAGTCGTAGAACGAAGTCACTCGGTGCGGCGACACGGCGGTCCGGTTTAAGTTCGGGTAACGGGTACCCGGGTCGAGAGTGTAGGCGCCGAAGTCACGGTGAAGGTTCTCAGGAGTTGTTTGAGCTGAAATAATTATATTTTAATGGGTTAGTTCATGAAACTTAAAGATAACATAATACCTGTGTCTTCAAATGAGTCTAACCTAACCTAACCAATTGTAAATAAATTATCAAGACTCCGGGCTGTGCTAACTACCACTAAGCCAACAAGGCAGTCAATAGAAAGAAAGAAAGAAAAATCGTTTATTTGCGGTAAACGTGACGGAAAAAAAAACACTAAAAAAAGAAAAGGTTATGGGATACTTGCGTCACATCCACGCAAAACGGTTATCGCTCAGCATAATACTGCGACCCTATGCAAGACAGAGCACCAGCGCTGGTTTTAAGCGACAGCCGGCGCTGACGTTATGACGTCCACCGATGCAGCAAACAAATATTTAGAAGCTGTACCGGTACAGCGTACTTAAAAATATATAATAATAGAATATACTACAGATATAAAAAAAAAAGTGAAATGAAAAATAAATACACAAACATGTAAGCTACGAGAATATCATCCTCAATATTTGTTTTACGTTGTATGTAGTGGTAACATTTAAAAACGTCATATTGACATTCAGCATTTAGTTTTGAGCATTAGACATTGGCAGAATAGTCGACATCGGCTTTGCTTGCCATAAAATAAAAATAGAATAGAATAGTTTTGAGCATTGTAGCATTTAGTTGAGAAGTTTAAATTGGCCATTTAAACTTCTCAACTAAATGAGATATTGCGTTGAGATTGAACTCGTCGGTTTTGTCTTGACAAGAACTATATGACTAATATGGTGTCCAGGGACTGATGATGGGGCAGAAAAGTTGCATAGGAACTCCTCAACCAAACAAGAAAGCACCATCGTGTTTGGACTCATTGGTTATGTATTGACATGTGCTATTACACTAGGTGGTGTCCAGGGTCTGATGATGGAGCCGGAAGGTGGCCATGAGAACTGCTCAATCAAACCAGATAATACAATAGTGTTTAGATTCATTGGTTATGTATTGACAAGGGCCTTACACTAGTTGTGAGGTGGCGAAGGTGGTCATAGGAACTCTTCAACCAAACAAGATAGCCCTGTTGTGTTTCGGCCATTTGGATTTATTTGGACAAGAAGGTATGTTAGCCCAAGGTGTAGTCCTACCTCCTTAACTAAACAAGTTGGCCTCCTTGTGTTTGGGTTTGTTTGTTTTGGTTTTCAGGGTCTGATGATGGAACATTATTGATTTATCTGTCTTTGCTTTATTTTAACTTATTTTTACCTATTGTGATATACGAGTAGTATTTTTAATCTTGGTGTATTGTCTTTACATTTAAAAATAGAATTAATGTATACAAAATATTGTTAAACATTTTAAAAGAGTAACGGTGGAGTTTCTTGCCCCTTCTTCTCCATACGAAACTACCTTTTGGAAGGGGCGCCTAGAATCAATTATATTTTAAAATGTTGACGTTCAAAAGTGCCTTTAAGTGCTTATTTGAAATTAATGCTTTGACTTTGACTTTGAACCGGAAGGTGGCCACAGAAACTCCTAAACTATACTAGATAGCCCTGTGGCCCTAGTGTGAGTTTCTTTTAACCATTTCGATTCGAACTTAATCGAAAGTTGCGCTCCGATTGCTAAGGGCCAATCGGAGCGCCGAACGGGGTCGATGCGTCAAGTCTAATTGGTTAAAAGAAATTCACACTAGGGCCTCTGATGTGTTTGGGCTAGTTAATTTATGTCTTAACAAAAGATACCTATAGCCTAAGGTGTAGTCTAGGGTCTGACTAAAGATTCTGAAGGTAGCCACAGGAACTACTCAACTTTACAAGATAGCCCTGTTGTGTTCGGCTCGTTAGATTTATCTTGACAAGTACCTTACAAGGGAAGGTAATAGAACAGATATTTAAACAAATTCTTATGCTAAGAAGTACAAAATTAAATACAGGTAAAAATCTTTTTAAAAACACTCTTTTAATGTAACGAATAAAAAGTAGGAATTAAAACTTATTTAAATTTACAACTTTAATATTTTCTTAAAAGTTTGAGTCGCGAATGCCCTTCTTACACCTAAAGATAAGCCTACAACAATTGTTGCCTGCCGGCTCTTTGTTCAACCACTACAATGAAACGCGACACGTGTTTCGTACCGCATAATAGCCCATAGCGAAATTATTCGCTATCGGAACCGGAACTTCCAAAAGCTTAGTCTACGCGAGATTAATATGATTCGTTCATCATAAGGGATTCATGCAGACGGTATTATTTGCAGTGATCGAGATGAAAGAGTACCATGGAACTGGCAGCAGGCTCGAACTGAATAATGGGAACTGGTATAGTAATTTGCAATTTTAGGTTCGCACATAACTGTTTTGCTTTGATGTGCACATAACTGTTTGCATGGGAGCTGCTTTCTTTACTGGTATAAAAATAAATACAAAGCGCAGGACGTCTGCGTCTAAGCGCTTAGCGACTGATCTCCCTAGTAATAACAAAGGTCTTACAAAGGTTGAGTAGATTTATAATTTAGATCGCCGTTTTAAGATTGGATGAAACTTTATGTAATGTTGGGTTTGGGTTCAAAAAAATTGGGTTTTATAAAACCAAATAAAATTCCCATTTAAATACTTGCGTGTGTATATTTTTTTTATAACTGTCCACATAAGTAACCTCTTAGCAAGTTTGCGGACGGGGTTTTGTATATATTTTAATTCTAGGTTTTTATACCAGGGCACAAATAATATAATACTACGTACAAATACCCAATCCCATTCAAAGAAATGACACCTCCCTAAGTCTGGCTATTGAGCTGGCAAATTTTACTTCGTCCAAATTTTCAACAGATTACAGCATCAGTGACTCACTAATTGCCAGAGACTGTAGTTTTACCATGGCATCTAGTAGTCGACCTAAAAGTATTGTGAAGCCGTTTTATATAAAGTTTAATAGTTCCGGGTTCCGAAAAACATGTTAATAGATTTCTTTTACGTTTCTATGTAAAGTTATAGATATAAAAATAAAGTTGTTTGATTTAAATAAGTAACGATAGTGGCTACTCTGATGCGTTTAAACTGAGTAAAGCGCCATCTGATGTACATTGATGAATCAGCATTAAACAAGAAAGTTTTGATTTTTGCCAACCTTACTTCAGCCAAAATTCAGCCGTTTAATGCTTTTTATTGATTGTTAATTTCATCATGGTTACCTAGCATAGGCCATCAAACATTTTTTTCAAGACTAATTATAATTTGTTCCAGTTGAGACCCTACCGAAAGGACTGAATCGCAGTGGCAGTAGACAGACGTGTGTGGCAAACGAAAAGGGAGGCGTTTGCCCAGTAATGGGACATTAAGGGCGAAGGCGCCTGTTAATTCGCCCGAGTTGTAGATAGTTTATTTTTTTGTATCTCAAACTTTACCTAACAGCCTGTAGATGGACTCCCTCTCAGCGATGACCTCAAGAGGGTGTGGCGCAGGGCTCTGCCCCCAGGCGCGCACGGCCCAGGCGGCGTCGAGTGCAGACAGGAATCCGCGCGCGCAGCCCGAGCCAGTCGGCCAGAAGGGCTCCAGCAGGCTGTCTCCAACCAGCTGGCAGAGTAGGCGGCGTCCGTGGCGCTCGTATACCTGGAGAATAGATAAATGTCATAAACTAAAATCCCTTTTACACGACGCAAGTTTCTTGTCTGTGGCAAGTATACAAACAAATTGAAGCAACAAATGACTTGCATCGTCGAAACACTGTTTAGAGGGTGTGTTTACGTCCAACGCGATCTTTAAATTCTCGTGCCACTCAAGATTCTATTTTTTTGTCCTCTTGGTGTATAATATTAGTATTAACGACTTACCAAGCTAGCATTCTCAGCCGCATACATGGAGGTGAAGTCAAAGAGCGCGACGTCGGGCTCCCCGTAGTGGTTGAGGGCGAAGTCCCGCAGCGGCATGCGGCCGTCGGTGGAGAAGCGAGCGGCTTCCTGTGCGTAGCGCATTAGGGCGGCGCGGTCTACGTTCTCCACACTCAGAAGGCGGGATACCTCATTGAAGTCCTGCAGAAGGCGAAATTAATTCATTATACTTATGTAAACTATTTTAAATTTTAAAAGTTATGTTTCGTCGGCCTAAACTAGATTGGGATAAGGGTTTATTTTATCTCACGATGCAACGCGCGACGAAGAGATCCACACATAGCAGCCGCACTTACAACGTAAACCAAAGAGGCAGGTAATCTTGTCCGTTCTTACAACTTACATTGAGAAGCACGCCCTTATCCAGCAAGCTGTGCTTCTTAGCGGTCATGACAAAGTAGTGTGTGTCGTCCTTATAGTACACGATGTTCTCCAGGTCGATGCCCGTCACCTCGTACAATTCCTTGAAGAACTTCTGGTTGAATATGAACGCCACGCCGCTTATTTCTGGTACCTGGTGACACAAAATAAACAGATATAATATAAGAAATTTAACAAAGAAAAAGATAGGTGATTGTTTTAAAAGATATAGGTAAATAATTCGATAAATCTAATTGTCTCTCGATTTACAAAAAAAATATGGTTGCTGAATACTTAAAAAAAAAAAAGATGAGTATTGTGTTGTATCTATGGAAAACACGGACTAAAATCAGGTGCGAAAAAATATAAGGCGGATATAACATCGAGTTTAGGGGGTTAGGTTAGGTTAACTTCAATCGGGGAGAGGTTCAGCGACCACATCTTCTTTGTATTTCGCAAATGAATTACGATCGTAATGTCGACATGGTATATCCTAGCAGCCAAATAACTGAACCCGTACCTTTAGCCGCAGAGGTACGACGACGTATTTTCGGCAAGTGTGTCGTCACAGTTAGTATACTTGTACTCACCGAGGCCTCCTGCTCAGAGTGCCTGTTGATAAAGTTGGCGGTGATGGCCATGGCGAGCTTGCCGCGGAACTCCTTGCGCTTGAAGCCATGCAGCGTGTTGCGCTTGCCGTCAGCTCCGAGGAGCGCGTCGAACTCGAACTGAGACACTACGTGATCGGCGGGAAGCACGCGCGCGCGCCAGCCTAGAGCTGAACACGTAAATTGAGTTATTGATTTATTATACAACACATAATAAATATAGACATAAACACAAAGCTGAAATGGCTCAAGAACAATCAGGGTTGGAATAATAAAAAAAAACTATATTTTCATAGAATTTTGCGAGAGCCATAGATTGAGCCTAACGTAGATTCTAAAACCTGTAATAAACCTGCGATGCACCGAAATGTTTCAAGTATGGACAAACAATGAACTTTTCAAAAAAATACTCGATATAAAAAGATGTTAAAAACCAAAATATGGAAAATACTCGTTCAACCGAAGCTGACCTATTCAGCTTGAGTTGAAAATCCAGTGCGCGATGTTTTCACGTGCGAACGTGGGCTTAAATTTACTACCTTTTCGATGGGGAACCAGAATCAAATCATGCTTTTTTTTAATGTTGACGTTCAAAATGGCCATTTATATGCCTATTTAAAATAAATTATTTGACTTTGACTACAGCTAATTATACACTATCATAAGAAAAGTATTCACAAGCGTATTAAGAAGGGAAACAATCATTGTTGCAGTGGTAATTAAAACAGTGCTATTGGTTGTGTATAGTTTCATCTCACTTACGCACATACAGGGTGGCAGGAACATTGACGCGCAACCTATTACCATGAACTTAAGAAAAAAAAATGCGGTTCCATTCATTAAGGCCGCGTAGGTATTGCACTTTTCTAAGAAACCGCGGATATTTTATTTAAAAACCGACAAAAAAATCTACGCTAGCGGGTTTCATGTGCTGAATCTAAGCTTACAGATTATGCGTCCATGTCTCTGCCACCCTGTATATTAATTATAATTTAAAAATGCTTTAAAAACGAACTTGTGACTAATGCTCTGTGCTACAGTCCATTCAGTTATTTCGCCTCTGACAGCAGCAAATCAAATATTTCATTTCAAATAAACTTACATGGGCACTTATGAAACGTCAGAAACTAGGTGCACGGTTCCAATTTGTCGTTACCTATGGAGAAGAGCCGGCAAGAAACTCCACGGTTACTGTCTCTGACAGCAGCAACCCAATACCAACCTTATTGAAACGATTTTTAAGATCATTGTGAATTTGACAGACTTGTCAATGGCAGCAACTTTATTATGTAAAGATCACTGATTTTGACAGTTATTTTACTTCTGAGTTTGCATAACTCAGAAGTAAAATAACTGTAAACAGACTGTTCAGGGATAAACATTTGAGAAATGATATTTTAAAAACAAGATATGGAAGGCGTTAATTATGATTTCAGCCACGCGCCAAAATATCATTGTACAACCGAACATTACAACTTACTTTCAGAATTTTCGGCCACTGACGGTTCTAAAAGTTCTTCGAAACTGACTCCTTCGTGTAGTTCTACTCCTAGTAGTAACGCCACCTTAAACATAAGAAAGACTATTCAAACCCAAATAACAATACATCATATAAAATCACTTCCGTGTTCCATATAGCCCAACCTGTTTATTATTCTGAGGAAACAGATCCTTAGATACTGTTGATAAGGTCTCTTTTTATCTAACATTTTATTCATCAAAACAAAAAAATTAATTGATTTGGTGGTTGAATTTTGATTGGATTTAGGACGTATCGGTGTGTGATGTGAAAATAAATGATAAGAGTGTGGAGCAAGTAAGTGAGTTCGTAAATTTTGGCAGTCTATTTGCAAGGGATGGAACAACTGATGGAGATGTGGCAAGGGAAGTAAATGCGGTAAATAAAGTGTATACATGCAATTGTGACATACAGTTGATGTCCAAAAAGGCACGACTGGCTGTATGGAAGTGAATGTTGGATGTGGCAAAAGAAGTATGAAAGTGGAATAAATGCGTTCGTTGCTGAGAAATTATGTGTTAAGGCAACGGTGCGCCTTAAAAGAAGTTGTAATGACAAAAAGTTAAATATTATGCTGAGATGGTTTTGTCATGTTGAAAGGATGAATGAAAGGCGACTAACACAAGGCAAATGTGAGTGGAAACGCAGGGACGGGACGCCCTAGGAAGACATACATATAGTGACCTTATTGGTGATGTTCTTCAGAATGATCAGGTGCGTAGTACTCGCAACCGGCGTGCGTTTGACCAGATGTATGAGTGTAAACGAGGCAAATGGAGTATGAAAATATCGTAGCAGGTGGCGTTCTGAAGTTTCTGATTACCCCTATGGGAAGAAGGCGTGAGTTTATGTATGTGTATGTATGTGTGTGAAATTGAACCTTACGGTATTAAGTTTCTGTTTATTTACTTGAGATTGTATGATCTATTTTATATTGATATTCTGTTAAAATAGAAACAGAACCCTATTCAATGGACATAAAGCTCAAAATCCCACAGACTCACCTTCATGAGTATACACTGTAGCTGCCGGATGCTGATGTGGTCTATGGAGCCGGCACAGAATTTGCCGAAGAACTTCTTAGCGCCGAGAGCCCTCAGATCCTGGATGACGAAGGGCCACAGGTGCAGCACGTTGTTGCGGGACATACGGTCGCGTTTCTCGATCACCACCTGGAGACAACGGTTATAGGAAAGATTTAAGAGACTTGCAGAAAATACTAGTCTTGCGTGTTTCTGAAAATTTCACAAAATTCGTTATTTAACATTACATATCTACTCTTAACTCTTAAATCTAATGGCCAATTCCATTTTATTTGGTAGTTAAAACTTTAACAAAGCATTCGACTTAACCAACTATTCTAAAAAAACAAGAACTCCATTAACAATTTTCAAAAAATATCCACGTGGTACATTTGCCTCAAAATGTAACTATGACAATAAGCGTACAAATTATGGTGGAAACATCTTCATTTAATCAGCTACACATTTAGGCTTTAGAAAAACACTGACTCACATGTGGTATGAGCAGGGCTTGAAATACCGGTATTTTTGGGAAACAATACCAAACAAATATTTCCGTCAGTTAGAGTGAGAAAACAGATATAGTAAGTAAAAAGGATAGTCAATAGTCATTAGAAAAATAACCTCAAGGCCTTCTCGTACAAATATGAGATTTTTGGTACACGCCGGTTACCTGAATTTGGTACCGGTACTTGTTGGGTGGAGGACCAGACAGGTACCGAAATAGCAAGAACCGCTAAGTACCGGTACAGAACCTGTACTTTTGTTACCGGTTCCAAGTCCTGGGTATCAGTGACAAAGACGTCGCTCTACAAAGTTGAACTTTATCTCAATTCGATGTGGCAGAATTATTTAATTATTTAAGGGTACTGTATGTGGTGTTTATTATTTGTAGAGGTAAAGAAATAGCAAGAACCGCTAACTACCGGAACAGAACCTTTACTTTTGGTACCGGTTCCAAGCCCTGGGTATCAGTGACAAAGACGACGCTCTATAGAGTTGAACTTTATTTCAACACGATGTGGCAGAATTATTTAAGGCCGGGTACTGTATGTGGCGGTTATTATTTTTAAACAATAAATGAATCTATCTACATAAACCAAATGTTGTTCGTTGGTAAGCGCATCACTTAAGAACGGCTGGACCAAATTGGCTATTTATTGTTTTAAAATGTTCGTAATTTATGCTAGAAGAATATTATTGAAATTAAATCAGGACAACGTCTGACGGTTATATTGTAAGTAACACTCCTATACATAGACACATATAACACCAAAGATATTTGCGAATTTGAAGTCTCTCATATACAACGTGGCAGGGACATCGACGCGCAACCTGTTACCATGGATACAGTAGATAAATCTAAATCAATTATTAAAAAAATCGATTCCATTCATTTTTACCGCGATGACACTTTTCTAGGATACAACTATTTTTTTTTAAACGGACGATATATTTCTGCTCTCTAGTCGTGTAGAATCATGCGTGAATTAATGGTTTCAGTCTGCACGTCTATGTCCCTGCCACCTTGTATAATATGATTATACCGGAGCCTATACCTGCAGCATTACAATGTCGGAAAAAGGAATGCTAGCATGTATAGAGCATATAATAGATATTCACCAAACAATATTTCGGATCGTTACTCTTTTTAAAAGCAGTTCTTACCAGTTTTATTTTTAAAGTTGTATTTTTATAGGCCTCAAAAATCTAAACTCACTAAACAATTTTATAAGGATTATTATTGTGTTTAACAAATGTATAAGGATTATTTTACTTTTCCTTAAAGCAGCTTTTAATAAAAAAAAATTGTACTTAAGACGGATATAAGCCCATTTAATAAGTTTCATATAATTTTGTGTTATTACGTAATTAACTCACCCGCTTGCTCACAGACATGATGTATAAACTACCACAATAATTTTACGCGTCGTCGTATTTAAAACCAAATTAATGATCAAATAAATGAGTGCTTCTTTTAAGGAATTGGCAATTATTTTCACTTTGCCTATAAACGACAGTACGTACATAATAATTTGTATGTGCAGTTCTCTTGCAGATACTCAACTGCGAATGGTAAGGTGACCGAATGGATGCCATCCAATACTCAAAACAATTATGCAATTGCTTAAGTCATTTTCGTTTGTTTTTAGTAATTGCATCAGTGTATTGTTAATCACTAAATGTCTCATCTAAACCAAGAAGATATGTAGAAATACACACGTTGAGTGTTTGAGAAGGGGCTGCCATATCGTGGCTTGCGTCCCAGCAGTGAGGAAACCTAGAGGCCGATAAAACTTAGCAATGTACTTACGACTTTGGCCCCCAGTAGTTGGCATTCTATAGCTGCTCGAAGGCCGCAGGGGCCTGAACCGATTATCAGGACTTTCCCCGCACACGCCCTTCCCTTGGCGTATACTTTGTGGTTGGCTCGGGCGTCGAACTTCTTGAACAGGGCTTGCGCTTTCCACGAGCTTGACAGTTTCGCCTGAAAAGATTTCATACACACTCAATTTGAATTGCAAGTTATTTCGGAACAATCCAGCCAAAGCTAGCATGGTTAGGGCTACTATGGGTGTCATGGCTGTGAAATGATTGTCCTTAATAAGACTTTAATAGTCGACCTCGTCCCTATCACCCAAAGGTTGAATTTCACCGGCACATTGTAAAACGACAATGTCCATTTGATTATGTGACCGTTAGATAATTTCAACCTTATGGAAGTTTCAATTTAATGGTTTTTCTTGTCAAAAGTGGTAAAACAATTGCTAGGTCGACTTTGAATTATTCTTTCAAATGCTAACTACCCTTGCTATCTACAATGTGGAGACGACAATAAATGAAAAGACTGACAAAAGTAATGCATTGGAGTATTTTGAAACTATGAAATAAAATCCTAACACATTATAAAGCAGTCATTGGTACAAGCGACTGAAAACTTAAAACTATGAAATAACAGAGGTATTAAAAAAAAAAATAACTGTAGTATCAAAAATTTAAATTTCATCATTTGTAAATTCACATTAACATCTCTCGGCACTCCGAGCAACAACAAGCGCAACACATCATTCTTATAACCACAGGTACACTGTTTAAATTAGCATTTCGGTGACGTGAACCCATAAGATTTTGCCTTAACAAAAATCCTCAACGCGCTTTAGGAAGAAAAGCAAATTGTCGGGAATTTGGGCACCCCGTTCTTGTAAAACACTTTGCTGTAAAACGAGTTTAAGGTTTTAACTATATCTTGACCGAGTAAGTTCTCTTTCTGTATAATGGTACAAAAAACCGAACCTATTCAATCATCATCATCATCATCAGCCTATTTTAGTCCACTGCTGGACATAGGCCTCCCCTAATGAGCGCCATAGCGCCCTGTCTTCAGCTTGACGCATCCAGCATCTGCCTGCAATCTTTCGCAGCTCGTCATCCCACCTGGCCGGAGGGCGTATTAAATGATAAATTAACCTATTCAATGCTGATTGTTAAATATTTCGAGCTCACTCCGCTCGCTCTACCACCCTACATATTCTACTGTTCTAATACCAGTATTTATCAAACGATCCGGAGACCAATTTGCCAGCATTATAAAGCTGGGTCCCATTTGAGTATTGTGGAGCTGGAGATATATATGAACATTAACATAACATCACGCCTGTAATCCCCGAAGGGTTGGACCAAAGTTATACCAATAGCACCTACATTAACTAACATGTCATACGAGGCGAGCCTACTGCCATCAACCGGGCACAAATCCAGGCTGTTTCTGAGAAATTCCTGATGGATAAACCCAATAACACTTTACAAGACCTGGGAATCGAACCCATGCTCATGCTCAGCAGAAGCGTTTGCGACCGCTAGACCAACGAAGAGGATACAACATTCCTAAAAATATACCTCGGCACCCATGATGACCACGAAAACCTCGGGCCGCGACCGACTGTGGGTTTTGCCAATCTTTGACTACAGCTATAGTGACTTAACTATTGAATATAATTGGTAAATTTTTGTATGCAAACTGGAAATTGTCTGTTGATGTCGTATTGTCTTCCCCACCTTGTATACTAATACCTTCGAAATAATAGTCGGTAATAATTTAGCGAAATTACGATCAAGGTCGAGCAATGAGCTGAGTACTCAAACTAGAGCTGACACCGATAGCATTCGGTCTTAAGGCTGCACTACTTGATATTTTTCCCATTCAAATTTCGGGAGGGTTATACTCCACTGTTTGACATTGTACATCCAAAGTTAAAAAATATATCGTTTTGCCTTGTTATTAATGTTGTTCGTGCGGAAACAGAATAGTAAAAAAGCGATTAAAAGTTATAAGCCAACAAAGATTACTTTTTCTTGATAATAGGGATGATGACAATTTTTTTAATTTTATTTCAAAAGATTGTTTGTTTCCAAATAGTGCGAACAATCTTACAAAAAGTGGAAAAGCTTTAAAAAAAACAATTTATAAACGTTTTAAAATGAGAGTAAGACAAGGACAGCACTATAGTAGAAGTGACGTCACGACTATGTGCTGCTATGTATGTACCGCGCGACAAGGACCGGAATATTCCCTTCCAAAAAGTTTTAAAGCGTGTATCTTCTTCATATTTACATCGATTTAAAAGATTTTGTTGATTATCTCATTTTTACTATGCCTTCTATGAAATGACATTATTTTTACGAACATTTTTAATATTACTTATCATCCCTATTTTAACGCAACTTTGGGAGTTAATAAGTAATAAAAGAAGTAAAATCTCCAAAACATAATCGGCACCGAGTACACCGACAAACTTCAATTATTGAAGAATTCAATAAACTTTCTTTGTAATTGATTTATGCAGTGGTTTTTTTCATAAATTCGGGTTTCCATTACACTTTTCGTATTTTTTAAGAGCTCGTATTACTATGAATAACTTTTAAACGTAATAACGTATAACGTATTACTTTGTAAAGGTGTTTGTGTGCGAACTAGACGTTGTACGCGAATACTAGCGTCTAACTGCTCATCACTGATACTATCTCTGTCGGACACTTTGAAAGGTGAGAAAGCGTGCTTTTTGGGCACGCCCACCGGTTAGTTCGAGCCCACGACTAGTTCAACCTTAAGACTAAGGCCCGTCGTCGACGACGCTACTCAAATTCAAAAGTAACCAGTTACAAACTAAATCACCAATCAGTTACCAGAATGTCACATGTGGTTCCGTACATGAGCCAACCAATCACATACTAGATAATAACGCTTTAGAAGGTAATCACTCGTGATCCGACCAAGCTAGTCGCGTACTACCAGCTTAAATTATATTCTGCAAAAGCTGTGCAGATACAATTAGTCAAAAAAAAATAATGTTGCACTGTGTACGACTCAGCGTAACCATTTTATTTATTTATGGATTACCAACGAGATACATTTTAACAATGATCTTTTACAACAACAAAACTAGTGTTTTTTACATTATCCTATAATGCACTCTCAATTACAGGTACCCACAGCTTTCACTATAACCATTTCGTCAGTTCTGAGTAGAGTCGCCGACGACGAGCCTATGGCAGTAGATATATAATTTATCATAGTTTCATTGCGCAACTTGCGGGAAAAGGAGTTGAAATAGTCAGTGAAGTGTGAATCCTTAATGAACGTCCGGCGGCATATCTCATGTCACGTTACAAATAGGAACAAGTACATGACATTACTTGTGTAGAGTTGGCGACAACTAATACACATAACATACGTAACACGCCATTATTTTCCGAAGGGTTAGGCTGAGATGTATTTAAAGGTACACCCATATTTCGCCAGTTATGTTTAAGAACTAAACACAAGTTTTATAATCAGAAAAATATATGATATCCTTCAGGATATAAGCTAGTTGGATAGTGTGTTGCTTGAAAACATAATACAACAGTGTTTATTTTAGTCCAATCATTAGATTTTTTGTAAATAGATAATTGTTTCATTTTTTGCAATAAATTACCCTCATTGTGTCAGCGCGCTTTTCTTTCTTTTATAAGCAGTCTGACAGTGACCCAGCTTTAACTCTTGTAAGCCTCTGCCCATTTTGTCCAGATATCGGGCTGCTATTGAGCAATTCGTAAAGGAAAACCCAATTACACTTTGACCAACCTGGGAGTCGAAACCAGGACCTCATGCTAAGCAGTAGCACTTGCAACCATTGGACCACCGATGCAGTTCGATGATCCTAGTATAATCGTGGGTATTTTAATTAATTAATGTACTCAGTTAATCGCAGTCTATTCGAGTCGTCAGTAAGTTTTTGTAATAATGCATTTTGTTTGTGCAGATAAAAAAAAACTTTCTTTTTTCTTTCAGCTGGACCGGTTTGTTTTTGTCCTTCTTATTAAAGTTAGTGGCTAATACATGTAAGCGGTCACGCCCTTTATACCTGGAGGCTTTTATTTCGGAATTAAAATGTTGTTTACATTTATTTTTTAGTTTTTTGTTTCACAGTTTTCATTGTATTTGTTGGTATATTGACGTGTGCCAACTGACATATGGCAAATAATTTAAATTTAATGTTCAGTGTCTCGTTATGTTAATTACTTTGCATGCCTACTATTGTAGAGAATCAAGTTTTGCTAAGTGAAGAGACATCTGTGATGCTGGGGAGTTTGTTGCGCCAGTTATTCTTCCCAGCTAAAGCACTAGTAAGTGATGAAGAGCGGGCATTTTTTCAAACCATAAGCCGAACGGCATATTTACATTACGCACCTACCAATGTGCAGATGCAAGAAAATGAATCCCTTCATGGCACCCAGGAGAGTGATACGAGTGTGCAAAATTCACTGATAACAGTTACACGGCATGTGTATTTCATTAGTACTTACTTATACTTAACTATCTAGTCTTATGTAACCGCTCCTAAATGCAATACAGCGTTCTGCCACAGGATATCACAACCACGACTAGGGGGGAGGGAGGCCGGCGGCGGGTTATGGAGGGAAGTGCACTTCTACAGAGTATTCATCGGTTTTTCCTAAAATAGCCAGACCATTTCCAATCGAAGTGCATACAAAATTTGTCGACCCGGCGTCGTTTTCTTATGCATACTTGATGACCAGTGGCACATGCACACCAAATGAACGAAGGGGTTATAAATAATTTATAATCTTGAATGATTGTCTTGTATGATTGAGTATTGATTGTCTAGTATTATTCAGAAACGATTATTTATAGTATAACTTAGCTGATAGCAGGAGACAATACATAAAAAAATAACTTTCTACATTCCTACTTATTTTGCAGGACCAAACGGCCGGAAGCCTTTGAAACAATTCAAAATGTGTTGATCATATTTGGATGGACCGGTTCTCTTCCGCTCTTGTCCAAATATGAACAAAGTCTTGATTCGAACACATGATGACGAAGATAAAGCTGCGTTTAACTGAGTAATTATTTAGAGGTTGGAGAATTATTTTGCAAGTCAGAATAGTTTTAATTAAATTAAAGTAATTGCCGACACGCCTTTCCTCCCTGAAGGGCACACGACTAGTTTATACATTCACACAATGAATTTAAATCAACCTAAAACAGCGAAGGGTAAACAAAGTCACTTGATGTCCGAAATATACTAACTATTGTTCAATTATATATGGTTAGTCAGTGGCCATTAGTGAGAACAATGCTAATGGAACGAAATAATTGTTCGATAACTAAATTCTTATCAACATTGTGATATTATAAACATCTTGTTGACAAACAGTACGATTAGGGAGTATATATTGAACTGTATAAAAGTAATAATACTTGAGGATTTTTGTGCAATTCTGCCACTTTTAGACAGCCGCCTACACCGCCTGCCTCGACTACAGCGGTCCATTCAGAGATAGTTGAGTCACAACTTCACACGTCGTGCAGCTTGCCGGACACTCAATGGACTGTATTTCCGTTACTCCCTGATTTGCATCACAATGATTATCGCAACGCAGACAGGGGTTGTGCTCTGCAGATGGTACATACAAGCACAATACCCTGAGAGTATTTGCAACCCCACTGTAATAGGAAACCAGCTTGCCGGCTAATTGGAATAATTAGACCTACCTTTTTTTTAACATATTAATTCCAATAGGTACACCTCCTACCCGATTTTATTTATTTATTTATATTTATAAATATTATTTAATCCCAATACATGTTTTTCGACGCCGGCAGATCGAAATCTGAACCAGTTCTCATTCACTAGACTAGACAGACACTAAAAACAGGATCTTTTACATAACGCAATGCAACCGGCTAATTATCTTTTATGTCTCTTTAAAAATAGTGGCATTGATTTACGCACAGCCGGCACAGCTACAGAATTATGAAGTGAAAAATCTACACAATGGTCGGGCCATGAAGACCTTTCGCCGGTGCTTAGGCAAAACTGACCAAGATAAAAATACATTAAAAAATATATTAGACAATCCGAATTTCTCAAAAATATATTGTTCTGAAACAAAGAAGACTAAAATTCATGCGGTCATCAAACCTAGACTGTGATAGACTAAGCTTTTCTTCCTTGAAGAAACAGACTTTCATAATTAATTTAGTTCACCATTTGATAAGTGACTTTCGAAGAGTCACCACTGTTGACAGTGACCTCACCACGCCAGCGCATACGTGAAAACTTTCGCAATTATTTGTAAACAAAATCAACGAACGCGTATCAGCCACCTATCTTGGAAATAAGCCAGTAATTAGCGATAGCATTACAATAGAATTAGTCCATAGACAGTTCTCAAGAAATTCGCAACGTGATTATGCATAAAGATAAACAAAGACAAACGCACAGGTACTAACATAATAACAACAATTGCATACCTAGGTGTAGATAGTTTTGATTGTATGTTTTCTGGCGATTTAAAAATGTGTTCTGGGAGACTTATTATGCCTTATTGTCGTCAAGCGCAAGCTGAATTTAACGTTCACTACATAGTGACATCTACTAGAAGTACACCCAAATTTAGCCAATTTTGTTGAAGTTCTATGTAATGGGAGACGAGGCTACAACAGCAACCGGGCACAAATTAAGAAGCCGGGAAGTGTTAGTAATAACACCTTGCTGGACCCGGAAATGGAATCCACGCTCAGCAACTGAACTTGCGGTTGCGACCAACCAGGCCATCAACCGAGCTGGTTTCAAGCCGTCATAAGTATTTGGTTTTGTTTCGCAATTTAATATATTGCGTCGCGATTAACATTTGTCAGTGTCGGTAGGCGTGAGTACGCCTACCATCGTACGCATACCATACATTATGATCGGTCCATAGATTATAATATCTAGCCAACGCTGAGCTCCTGGCTATACATAAACACTATGCATTGCAAGGCAAGTGCATAAGAAACTAAAAGACATTCGCAAAGCAATTCATTAGCATACAAATACAAACATATACGCGGTTGGGCTTCAGAATCATTTGAATTAATAAGGTAAGTGACGCCAGCAAAGGGGCATTGCATGGACGAATATGGGCTGCAATCCGCTATCTTCAAAACGCCAAAGCATGAACCTTAAGTCTTCGAGATAAAGACTGATTTCGAACAAAATGGTTCCACTGTATAAGCCAGTCATAGGTATTGAAATTAATCATTGTTATCTAAATTATGGAGACTTTAAAACACATTCTTATAGACTTGTATTGAGGACAGTTGATAGAAAATTCTGTCATCAAATACTTTCAAAAGAAGCGAGTAAAACATTATGACGATTGCTAAAAGGATAAGGTCCTTTTAATAAGGTGAGTCCTGGGACTGCTACGACTTAAAGATGGATGGCGTTAATACTCATTTAGCATTTGCAACAACTGTCACCCGTGGACTATGGATGAGCGATACATTGGTGCACTATCAATCATTCGAGCAAACCCAACCCTTTGCGACAGCCATGTATCATGTGCGAAGACATGTGTATTTCATGTACGTACTTACATAACATTACACATGCCGACTACAAATCACTCGCCTGTACTAGGTGTAGACTCTGTTAAGTAAACTACTGTCTGTGTTTTAGCACCTAGTTTCAAGGAATACATTACCTGTATATATATTATTTTCACACAAATCAGTCGAGTGCTAAAACAGAGAGACCTTCGATTGGAGTTGATTAAAGATTGCACTACTTTAAGTGATTGTTCAGCAATTTTCTAAGATATAAAACAGAACCAATTATCTGAATTATACTCGTACTGTCTATTTGCCTGCTAAAATAATTCAGAGGCTCATGAGCTGGCTATAGTATGGTATCCGCCTAAAAAGAGATGAGGCATATTTCTAAATGAACTAACTCCACGCTATTGTTCACGCAACACTTATTTCTAGATTTCGATAACATAGATTCAACAGAGCAACCGTACCGAAATTAAAATCGTTTCTGACGTATGTTCGTAGTTTACATTTAAATCGAAACTAATGGAGAATGCGGTATTACTGCTGAGGTTTATAGGCATTTACTTAAGATAACTACATGCATATTATTCCTTCTATTTTTCTAGACCATAGATTTGTATACTATAAATCTGTTTTAGAAAAATAGAAGGACACAGAAATCGGGATTTTAAACTGGATAAGCCACCACATATATAATACTCTTCATTATAAAGGTTACCAAAAAAAAATACAAATATACACACCGGCACAATTAGCGGAACACAAAAAAGCAGGATTTTAAAATCTTTTACTTGAGGAACTGGCCAGTTATGATATTTTTTTAATTTATTGTCAAATTTGAAAATAGAAAATTAGATGACATACACTTTTTTCATTAATTTGTTTTATTTTCCCGAACAATACGTTTTGTAAACTTGTTCGAGTAATAACTACGTAATTGTATTTTTTTTTGAAAAATTGCACTTAATGGTTTTTTATACATTTGTTATTGCATAGGCAATTTTGTTTATTAAAAGCTCTTTATTATGCCTGACTTAACATCACTGGAAATCATTAGGGCTGATGAAATGAGAAGAAATGGCCATACCTACAGATCGATTGCCTCAAGGCTTCTTCGACCAGTATCAACGATTCATCGCAGCATCCAGCGGTACAGATCGTCTAATTCTCTTGTGAGGAGGAGCGGTCAAGGTAGAAACGAGGCGAGATGACAGTTTTTTACAACTTGGAGTTCGTAGGAATACGGCTGTACAAGCTCGAAATGAACTGGAAGACGTTCGAGGAGTACGAGTAAGTGAGCGTACAGGTCGCAGGAGATTTAAAGAAGTTGGTTTAGGGTCGTATATACCTGCCAAAGGCCCAAAACTTGAGACATCACCGCGTAAACCGATTAAGCTATGCGCGAGAACATCGACATTGGGATTTGAAAGAATCGCAGCAGGTTCTCTTTACTGATGAGTGCAGAGTTCTTTTAAAACAGATCGATGGGAGACAGCGAATATGGAGACGCAAAGGAGAACGCCACATACAGTCTAATTTTGAACACACAGTGGCTTATGGTGGCGGCTCGATTATGGTTTGGGGAGGGATATGTTTGGGAGCTCGCACGGAGTTAGTGATAGTCACAGGAGGGACCTTGACAGCAGATTGATACATCAGAGACATTTTAGAAGAACATGTTGTACCATTTGCCCCATTTATTGGTGACGACTTTATTCTAATGCAAGATAATGCTCGTGCTCATAGTGCACAATCGGTACAGGCATATCTGAGCCACGTAGGTATACCGGTGATGCAGTGGCCAGCAAATTCCCCCGATATGATTTCGATAGAGAATGTCTGGGACTTGCTAAAAAGAAGGGTTAAATCCAGAATGCCACCCCCCAACAATCTGAATGAACTTGGAAACGCATTACTTGAGGAGTGGGAGCGGTTGCCTCGAGAAATCATCGATAACATAATCTGTAGCATGCCCAGACGAATGGAAGCCGTAATCAGAGCAAAAGGGGGAAACACTCGTTATTAATTTTGCTTTAATTTTATTGTTAAATCATTTAATGCTTACTTTTTTTTATTTTTTGTGATGGTTCATAATCATCTAAAAATTTCACTTATTTCAAATTTGTTTATTTTTCAATAAAAAATAACGAAGACTTTTCAAAGTCGTCGTTAAAAGATGTTAATCAATTTGTTATTTTGTGTCTAATTACATTTTCGTCAAATATATGCGTTATTTTATCTCATAGTCTCACTTTTTTTTCTGTTCCGCTAATTGTGCCGGTGTGTATATAAATGTAGAAATTTTACAAGGGGTGACACAATACTGCAGGTGGTCTGTGGTACCATGTACACATTAAAAACATACATACATCATACTTCAGCCAAGAGTACCAGATTGTATAGGCAATTGGCCTAAGGAAACCTTGTCTTCGTACAGAAAAACCAAATTCATCATCACATAGGCCTCTCCCAAGTCCTATTTTACAAAGTTAGATCATTTTAGTTGAAACTACCAAGGCATGACTGTGAGTTACTCTTAAACGTCCGCTACCCGACTAACTTCCTCACTAAGATAAGCATTTGACATTGTTCGTGTTATCAAACGCATCTTATCTTCACGCTCTCTTACGCTGTGAGGTTGGGCACACATACGGTATCAAAACGGTTTTCACCTAACATTACACTAAGACTAATATACTTACTCCTGATAAATGTGATTATGAAAACTGGCTGACTGAATTTTGGTGATCCTCCAATAAGGTGGAATGACGACATCAACCACAGCACAGGGTTGACTGGCATGCCAACGAAATAGTTAATATGTTTTGATTCAAGATGGTTGTGATGAGTATAGTTTCAGACTAACCTACTCTGACAGACGAAAATTTTGTCAGCTGTCTATAACAACTAAAAGAATTTACAATTAACCACTATTTTCTCTATCCAATAATTTTATAACAGATCCCACTAAAACCTTTTGTTTACACAAACGGTTACAAGTTTGGTGTCAGAACATGGCACCCACGCACGAGGAGGCAAATGAATTCTTTTATTTTCATTATTTCGGTACCCGAGTGGGTTGGTTTTATAGTAATTACAGGTCATTGTATTTGGCCGCAGGATCGTGTGATTGGATTAAGATGTTTGACCCGAGGGGCAAACTCTGAGTCGGCAATGTCGACGTACTTCTAATTCGGACGCGTTGATATTAAATGGAGACATCTACCAAGTCAAGGACTTTTCTTCTACAGGAGATAATAGTTTTCTAGCTTTTGGATTGTAAATTATAATTTTCGGTATAGCTCAATTTTCCCTCCGTTCGGCTTCACTTCAGGGTCTAATAACCACATAATGCGTTGGCCGGCGTTACATTATAATTACGTTCATTAAACTTTCCGAAATGTCTTCGTTTCTTCGCTTCACCGCTCTGAGTGTTGAAAAGTAGAATTGATTGGGAGGTACCATAATGAAACTGGTGGCTCCTCACTTTTCAGTAATCCTATTCAAATCTAAGCTCAGTGAATCTTTTGTCATATTATTTAAAAGAGTGACCATGGAGTTTCTTGCCCGTTCTTCTCCATAGGTGCATACTACGCTTTGGAATAGGCAACTAGCTTCATATTTCTGACTGACCGACCCCTTGACAATTCAAAAGTGTCTGTAATTGGTTTATTTGAAACAAATGCTTTGAGATTGAGTTTGAGTTTAAAATCTTAATGGTGTGTTTGATACCATCCTTCTCCTCTTTTTCTCTCAGCATGTTTTCTTGTTCCATGCATCTATTATCTGTTATTTTAGTCGTCAACCCGAAGTAATGTGAAGGGCAGTTGAAAGGTACATGGTACAAAACCTACATCGTATAAGCTTTCTAAAAGACTATACTTTTTGTACCATACCAGGAAAACGAAGTCAAGAGTCTTGCCTTTCTCAATTCTTGAGTGTATGTATTACGATACCAGTATCATAATACATATTCGAAGGAATATATATAAACCATGAGAGCAGGCTTTAACTACTGGGCCATCACTATTATTACAGAGGATCATAGTACTTGCAGATGGAGCCCAACCGATCCTGAGAAAAACGTTCTTGTGATGAACGTACAACAAAGACAGGATACACGGACTGAATATTTCATTGTAAGTTAGTAAATCCAAAAACAAATGAAAGGTCCAGGTCTAATTTTGACGTTCAATAAGTAAGAATGATTTTATTACAGCAAGACTCGAACTCGAACAGCCGCGTGTTTAAACGATAGTCATTTGTATTGTGCTCTATAAAAGGGAACCTTGAAAAACCCTTGTGAGAACTTTATCAAGATCTTTTGTGACGAAGTGGCTGACTAGCAAGGCACAAGGATGACTTTAAAAGAAGTATTTATTTGTAAGCGTGCTTGCCATTTAATAGTTGCGGCGATATTTAAACAGTAAAATAAATCGTAAACAAAACTGTTTCTGTATTATATTGTTATGTTTCACAAAAATTCGTAGTGCGCGCGTAGCCTAAATGGATACCTAACTATTGTATTTGAATAAAGAGAATCCTTGGACAGCCCTTGGTGATTGCCAACTGTGAGAACCGAACTGTACAAAGATCTTTTGTACCGAACTGGCTCACTGGAAAAGCAAAAGGATGACTATAAAAGAAATCTGACAAAAAATAGGACTACTAGCTCCTCACGTTTCAGTAAGCCTATTCAAATATAAGATCAGTTTTTGTTAAATTGGTAATGGTGTATTTGATACCATCCTTCGCTTTTCTTATCCCAACTTGTTAATGGGCAGCACGTTTTATGTTCCATGTATTAGATACATGGAACAATATAATTTCTGCCTCTCTGCGAAAGGGAGTGGGCCGTAAGCCCGTAAGTAATCCACCACGCGGGCAGTGTGGGTTGGTGAACGTCTCATGTAATGTCTTCGATTTTTTGGGACATGCCGGTTTTCTAACGATGTTTTCCTTCACCGTTTTGAGAGCAGTGGTGTTGAAATTATTTACACTAAGTAAAGCGCCCCTGAATTTGTTCGAACACACGACCCACAAACACAACTCATAAGTCGGGCCAATACCACTGGGCCACCAGTGCACTCCATCATGACATGAAATCTCCACATCTAAGTATGTTAGCTGTAATTTCAGTCGTCACCGTCTTTCAAACTATTTCATCTTTCACACAATCGGAATTAGTGTTTTTGGTCTTCTTCTACTCTTATAGTCATGATAGTGATTTCGTTATAAAGAGCAGCCATCTTTACCATCAGGTAGAAATAATATATGCTAGATTCATATTCGCGTATCCTCGAGTAATACTATACCTATGCGTTGTATTTCTCGGTTTCCCGGTACAATATACGGATTCCTGTGTGGAAAGAGTAATAAACGGGGACCGGTGAGTTGCATGCGTGTTGGCTTCTTGCCATTGAAATACGGAAGTTCTAGATAAATTTCTACGTCTAAGTGTTAAATTGGTGTGTCACGTGGAGTTGCGTTATTTTGACAGTTTTAGTATAAGCACGGTGCCAGGCATTCGATGGTTTATGTATTGTATTTTAGCGGACTCAATGGGGGGCTCAAATACTTGCCTATCATTAACCCGGTGCGCTTTTGCTTAACAACATCCTTTTAAATATATTTTTTTCTGCAAGTTTTTCAAAACCAATTCCTGTAATGTAATAAATTATTTATTCATCGACGTAACCACTTGCAACAGCGGTCATTTTATCTCATCAAAGTACACAAGAAACACTATCTCTAGCCCCCTTGCCTATACGGCAGTGGAAAGCAGTGTGACCGGTACCTACGATATACCAAACTAACTCCACGGTTCGCAAACGTCGCGGTCTGGTAAACTTTCGTCTACAATATTATTAAAATATCACTTTCTAAGTTAAAAGTGCATTGAGAAATATTAACAGCCTACCAACAAATATATGCTTTACTTTTTAAAAATAAGGCTGAAGATTGCTCAGCATTTGTATTTAATTTTCAAACTGCTGTGATGATATATTGAAATTCTGAGTACATTACTGAATTCCGTTGGAATTGAAATAGCATTTCCTTTGAGAGCGGCGAGCTAAGTAACGAAAAACGGATCAATACGTTTACAGAAATAGTTTTAGCCTGAGGGGATAGCTAGAATATTGAAAGTAGAAACGTGTGTTAGAAAATGGAACTACATCCCACCATTTCCAACAATACCTAGCAGCTACGTGCGAACATTCATGAGTCTAGAGCTTACACTACCCAGTACCCACCTACGACGCGACAGTTTATCTCTAAACGCTATGGGTTATTATGTTATGAATCTCGGCGGTTTCTGAAATCCTAATCAAGATCATGATCAGTAAATCTGCTATCAAATCTGGAGCCGCAGTGATTGATTGAGCAACTTACAGTTGCCTATAAGTGGCTTCTCGTCATTCAACTGATCCTTGGACGGACACGTACCTTGAGCTTGGGGTAGAAGTCTGGAAGTCTGTTGGGCTTGAGGTTGAGCGTGTTGCAGATCTCCCGGTGTAACGCCAGGATCTGCTTCATGGTCCCGGCCGAGCAGAAGTGGTCGAACATTTCGGCCGCCAGCGCGCATTCTGGCGGCGTCGGCTCGACGCGCGCGCCCCTATTCATGTTGAAGGGGCTGTAAACAAGAAAAAGTTATGTTAGTACAGTCAAGTCTTTTATTTTGTATCTTCGACAGTTACTTGAAGCAACTTACTTGAAGATGCATATTATATCATCATGTACCTAGTGTGTATGAAACGGGCCGGAAGGACGAGATTTGTTAATTGAATTTAATAGTATTTACGAGCCTGGGGTATGTAACAGATTCCTTGCAGCTCCTGCTACGGAAGCAACCCGGGTGTTGTAAGCATTGGGAATAACCGCATAGGTAGTGTGAGATATTTACTTGTTGTGAAGTAGTATGTAAATTCGATAAGTAAAAATAAGGGTGGTGTGATCTGTCAAGATTAAACAACTCTTTATAAAAAATAAAAAATAATTTATCAAATACTTTGCTCCATCAAGTCAGGAGTCAGGACAAATAATACCTTTTATAGTTACTAAACAAAAGTTAAAGTACCATCCACGCATCTAACTAAAACTCTTTAGATGTCTCTACCATGCAAAAGTATTTATCCATTAAAAAAAACTGCTAAAGTAAGGTACGTAGCCGTGTGCAAGGTCTTTCTTTGTCAGTTTATAGGAAATTTTGTGATCGAGTTATATTATATTATGAGTATATATGAGAGGAGGTAGATATGGAGGTATTTTTACTTTTAGAAAGCTTATACGATGTAATATAATTTACAAAGGTAGATAAAGTGCCGTTATAATGAAAGGTTGTACAATTATTGTTAAAACTCAAAAACATTTTTTAAAAACAAAACAGATTTATGTTTAAAAAACACTTTAATTCTCAAATGAGGACGATTTTTTTTTCTTAAATTTAAAAAAGGGCCTTTAATTCCAATAATGACTGAATTTGATTCAAATTCAAAATAATTTATTTTCTCTACACAAACAATGGAATCATATAAACATAATTTAGACAGGCTTAAAAACTATGTGACACTAGTTTGTGAGAGACTGGTGTCTACACTAGGAATACCTATACTATAGCAGATCACCAGGGTCCCACCACACGGTATGTAAACATAATCAGTTAATCAGAAAATGTGAAGGGATAGGGCATAATATAAAAAAAATATTATAAACTCGCAGAATAAAGACAAAAAGTTAAGTTTAAAGTTATAGCCCTTTGTTTACTAAACAAGGCGTCCTAACTACCAACAAGTTTTTTTTTTAAATAAAAAAAGAAGATTTTTAAAATACTTACATGATACATGGATTGAGTCTTTCATTGTAAGTTACCCTAAATAAATACGTAACAATTAAAAGATCCCCTAATGTTGACGTTTAATAGGTACGTAAGAATGATTTTAATATAGCAACAGTCGAACTCGAACAGCCGCGTGTTTTAAACGATAGTCATTTGTATTGTGCTTTATAAAAGAAAACCTTGAAAAACCCTTGTGAAAACTGTATCAAGATCTTCTGTGACGAACTAGCTCACTAGAAAGGCAAAAGGGGAAAATTATTTTTATTTAACGTCTCCTCTAATCCAGGTACATTAAGTGTTACCCAGTTTATGCCAATAAAAATATAAGTATTATTTAATCATTCAATCAAATGAAAGTATGTACCTATTTATTTTTTATTAAGTAATAAAAAAAATAGGTTAATAGGTAATTTTACACACTGGTATATTTTATTTGAAAGATACACTTCAAACATCAACCGCTAGTGCACTAAACGAGGACATTTGAAAACGGAAGCTACCGTAAACTGACGCACGATTCATACGTGAATGCTCCCACACAAACAGGCTACGTATCCAATGAAAAGATAAGAAATGCGACATTGTCTCCTTGGAAACGTAAGAACAAATACAAATTTTAAGACACTAAGTTCGATTTTCAGTACAAACATCAAATACCCACAGCCAGTGCTAATCCGTTCCTCCTGGCCACACCATGTATCATAATATGTTGGGAGTGTCCTACAAACGCCACTGATGGACGTCGCGATTGGCGTGACCACCTGCTGGCCCCAACCCATCTAACATCATAATAGTACATTGTGATACAAAAGTGCTCTTTTGGTCATTACCCCCGAGGCGGTTTTATTCTCGCGAGCCGTAGACGAGTGCGATAAGGGAGCCGAGTGGGTAATGATCAATGCACACGCGTGTCACACGACGTTTTTCAACACACTTGCGAGAACAAAAACAGACTCGTATTGTTATTATCTTTAATTATTAAAACAATTAGTGAAAGTAGGTACAATTCTCAAAATGATACGAACAGTTTTTGTTGGCATTTTTTCAGTTTGTGTAAAAACTGTATTGGTTTTATTAATAATTTCGTTGTTTTAATTTTTTTGGGAATTTATAATTTAATCATTTTTCTTCACATAATAACTCTTTACGGGGATGAAAGAAACAAAAAAGTTTAATATAAAACACGACCGCGGTAATATAAAGTAAACGCGTGTTTAATACACTGCATTATGAACCTTAAAGCCGTGTAATAAGACCCACTTTATGAGCAACTGTGTTGAAAAATATTGTATCATGTGCCATCGACCCGAAAAGAATTAGAAGAAGCAGAAATGTGTTAAAAAAAATCAAATAATACCTTTGGTAATAAACACAACACTTTAATAATATGTGCACTAGTTCAACACAAAACCACAGTTCTGTCACACCCGTCGAAGACCAAGTACACTGACGTACTATCACCCTTAAGGTTCAGAGGCAACTTTGCGATAACGTAACGCTAAACGCACTAAAGCAATGTATCACGTAGATAGTACACCGTACCTTTATAATTGTATCATGAGTAATAAGCTGGCGGGCACATGGGCTATAATTAGTTATAATAAGCATTTTACATGCTCATAATAGTGCAAAGTGCACTGGTAATGTATTGGGTTCATTCACATATCAACGACCCGTGGTTGCGTTACTATACAGCTGTTTGCTAGATATATGCGAGTATGGAAAGGAACGCTTGGTAACTTGGTGGGTTGACTAGGTTAAGGTCGCGGAAATCAACTGGATGCGGCAAGCACAGGACAGGTGGTCGTAGCAGTAAATGAGGTAGGCCTATGTCTGGCAGTGGAAGCCTTTCGGCTGAATGACGATGAAGGAACAACTATAACAGAAGTTCTTTAATAAACAAAATACTATGATGAAGAAAAAAGAAATGTTTGGTAAGTATCAGGATCTTATACCTATCACATACGCGTATTTTTTTGCGAATAACGTAAGTGGCGAGTAATTTATGAAGTATTATCAGGGAGATCAAGAAGCGGCTTCTGTCTGACCATTAGTAACCTGCAACATTGGTCAGGGTTGTACTAACTTGAGACTAAGCAGATTCTCATCACAAATGAAATTATTGTATTACGCTGTCGGTAGAAAAACTGTACAAAATGTGATGGAAGCTCGTGTCGATCTAGAGATAAATGTTAACATTTAAGCTCATTGTCAGTCGTGAGGTGGTTTCCAAGGTACTAAAATTCTTTTTAGAGAAGCTCTTCTCTTTCTTCTAAAAATCTCTGAATTAGTTTCCTTAAGTGAGTTATTCTTAATAAAAATTGTATTGAAAATGTTCTGGACTGAAAACGCAATGAAATTCCTGACACCGTTACTATTAATACCTGTACAATTTCAAAACATCTACGTAGCATCTAAATTAAGGCGTGTGAATCTAAACTGCGTCTGAAATCAGTGAACCCAAGCCCCCACTGAGCCACGAAAATCACCCTTTCTATTTTTGATAGCTAGAACATTACGTGCCAAACCACGGCATGACGGGACTAAGACGTACTACACACTACACGTTACGCGATTACGGCCAATCAAGATTTGATTACACTTTGACACACACATAAACAGGCTTATCTGAAGGGTAAGTTGCCAAAATATGCGTCAAAAGTAAGAAAATTTAGATTTTGGTACTTTTTATTCAGTAAAAATCTCCTTGCAAGCCAACTCTAGGTAAGTACACTTCTGCTGGAGACACTCGCCAATGGCGATTAGACCTAACGCACCTTGGTTCTGGACAACAGGATAATTTAAAATTCAGTGTAAAGGCGCGCTGAAGTCTACGTCATCGACACCGCGACCTCAGTCCGGATACAGTAATTGAAACAATACACATACCGAGCCCTCTGCTCATATATGGGTCAGCACACTTCAAGATGATGCACACACTCACGATTATCTGCAAGTCGGTGCAACGAACTCCTTCGCAAGTGTACTGGGGGAGAAGCGTTTGAATTATCATTTATAATCACTGTTTTAATGCATCACAAAACGTGTTTTTTTTTTTTCCGGTACATCATCTGAGAATTGGGGTTAAAATATAACGTGCCAAGACAACATCCGTCACGCAGCATTGTCCTTTGCACCGGACGCGGCACCGGAAGACCTCTAAGGTTAAAAGATTTTTCAAGAAGCTGCAGAATTCTGAGGTAAATACTTTGTAGAAACCAAATTCTATGCGTCATACCTTATGGCATAAAAATAATGTTTCTTGTTAAACTTAGCGCTTATCTATTCACTTAAGTCATGATGTCGACTTAGGTTAATTGTGAGAATTATTGTGAACTAAGTCTTACATGTGACTACCACATGCATGTTTCATCCATAACATGCTGAGGTATTCTTACTTGCAAATCATGAACTTTTATACCTACATATTATGCAGACGCGTCTTTTTGTTCAATGCGCTAAGCATCCTGTAATAATGCTTGCAGATGAAAGGGGCGTGTTTGGATTTTCAGTTAAGAATAAAATATGAGCCATCCAAATACACGTAAGGTGGATTCTGTTTGCGCTTTTAGAGAAATTGAATCGTTATAATAATATGATTATTCAAAACGCAATAATTAACCGTATAATGTGCGCCGACCGTTACACTGGGCTTATTAGTCGAACAACTTACATTCTAAATTGTACCCTCACCCGGATGAAATTAGTACCATTTTAGTTTGAAGTGTTCTACTAAGGTGCAATATGCTATATGCATTCAAAAACTTCTAATTAGAGTTTTTTGAGTCCAATTAACATGTAAGTACACATATTATTACGGAGTGTAAATTTTAAGAAAGTTAAATTTTAAGAAAGAAGGAAATGGCGAAAGTTTCTTCGTTACATAAGATTTGTAGGTACTAGAATGTTATTTGTAACTTCTATCCCGTTCAAAGAAACGTTCGTATTGACTATACTTTCCGTTTGCCACTTATATTGCGATTAACAGCAAAACAAACTTCATGTTTACAATAAAAAAAATGTAGTGATAGTAAAGTCGAACGCTTAAGATTCAATTAAAAACCAGAAAATATATCATCGTCTTATCATCCCGAGCACGTCGAAAAATCAACTGAGTGAAAAACTGCGGTTCATGCCATCCGCATGAACCGCAGGCGCAGAGTCGAGAACGCATTCGCATCATACATTACAGTAAACGCTCGTATCGTCAATTTATATCGCCTGACGATGTTGATAATATAGCAATCAGTCACTACTAGACGTGAATGCTTTGTTACACACGATTGTGTGATGGCTCGCCGTGCTGCCAACGCTCGCGGTTACCATGACTGTGAAAGGCATAAGGGATGCCAACTATCACCAAGCATTTTCACCCCACCTGTGCATTTTGCGCACCGCTAACAGTTATTCAATGAACGAAAAGCCTTGCGTTAACCAAACAATATAGGCATGTCGATTCTATAAAAATCTCACTGTGAAGACTTGCTTGGAGTGAACTGTCAGTATCATCCCGTCTTAGTCAATCCCTAGCATCAGTGGCACTGACAGCTCACGTAACGCTCACTTCACCTAAGTTTTCACGGTTACAGAAAAGCACCAAGGATATCCTTTAGTTTTATTACAGTTTTTTCATCTTGTCTAATCTAAGCATCAAAATAATCAAATGTTAATGACAAGACGTCACAGTATCGGTAGCCACCTACTCGCAATTGGTCACCGCAGAGACGCGGCGTCTCGGCCCGACCTGATACCGATTGCGGACACTTCGAGTGGGCGATATCCCTTATGCATCGTCACATATGAACTCAGCACTAAGTCATATTATTAGATCAAACTGATCAAAATAACTGCAACGTCAATAGCACCATTGTTCTCGATCGTGATAATTGACTTCACAGTATTTATGCGTCATTATTATCAAGCATATGATCAAAGTAATTGCATCGTTATTTACACAGATTTTCATGACGATCTTGATGATCAACGAACCACCTGCCAGTTTACTAATGTAGGTAGATACAATTCCTTAGCCAGGTGCGTAAATAGAAACAATTATGATTTAAAAAAACTCAATATCCTGTGTATATTATTTATTTAAATTAAATATGTTATTGATGCACAAGCCGTGTGAACGATTTAATTACCCATAAGCAAACTGACGAACTTTCATGTTACTGCTGTTTCAAAGAAAAGTGCAAAACCTACGCGGTTAAAATCTGTGGAAAAACTAATTTCTTTTTTAATAATCGACGAAAAATATCTCCGCCAGGGGGTCTAGAATCATGTGCTCCATGGCAGCAGTGCATGCGTCAATGTCCCCCTGCCATCCTTTAAAAGGAACTCTTGTGACCCAATGGTGTACGCTGTGCGTTGCCTGTCAGTGAAAGTAAGATTTATTATGTAGATATTTATTTTATGATTATTTATAATAGTTTTGGTATGAGCACTATCCGGTCAATACTTGTCTGATAATGAGATATTTTGGGATGCCTTGCAAAAAGTCGTCTTAGAAGGGAAAACCATTGAGTTATAATGTACTTACGTACGTATTACATTATCTATAACTCATACGAAAACAGGCTGACTTGAACAGCCAAGAGAACAACGTACTAGCTTCATAAGAAATCTTTCAAAATCAATCAAGGAGGAGGAGGCACCTCAAAAGATTAAGCACTCATTAGTCAATCGATGAAGGGAGAGGAAGGCCAAAGTAAATATGGAAATGTGGTCCGCTGAGGCGCTGACAGGGTCAAAAATTGCAACGACACCAAAAACTTGAAAGAAAGAAAAAGTATTTATTAGGACTTGCACAGGAATACACAGTATATTTGCATTATATAAACTCAATCTATATAGATGATATTAAATAGATGCATTGCACTATATAATAAAAAGGAGCATATCATTTACCGGGTAATGTCATAGATTGACTTGAATGTGCCTTGGCGGCTGATAGTATGTCTTGCTCACTCAAATGTCTCGCTGACGGTGGCGCGTGTGTCGGAACATTTAGCTCCCTTCAAAATGGTTGAGCTGAATGGTGCTGATCCATGCGTCATGTTCGTGAACGGGCGCCGTCAGTTGGTACTGGTCATCTCTGAGCTGCCACGGCTTATTTTAATAATAAATTTTTTGGATTGTTTTTAATTATGTTTTGCTGCACTCTGGACGCTTTTAACGTGTACGGTTTTTGTACATCGTTCTCACTTATACTCGTAGTGTCAACATTAATCGATGTAACTAATATATTTGTAACAACAATATTATTTAAAAGAGTGTCCATGGAGTTTCTTGCCCGTTCTTCTTCATAGTGACCTACTGCGCTTTGGAATGGGCAACTAGCTTCATATTTCTGACTGACCGATTCCCTGACAATTCAAAAGTGCCTGTAAATGGTTTAATTGAAATAAATGATTTGAGTTTGAGTTCCTCTCTCTGGAGCCCTGACCGCCGCCGGTAGCTTGGACCCTGTTCCCGATACCGGTGGGCCGTTTTTTTTTTTAATGTTTATATTTTTTTATTCTAATATTTAAAAATGTAATTGATAAGTTTATAATTAAATGAAGGAGATAATAAACCATTCATACTATGTGGGTTGAAAACATAAGCGTTGCATTTTATGTGCATCAGACGAGAGTGTGAGTCAGACAATCCAATTATTTATGGACGTAAGACTCATTTCAGGTGGAAAGTGAAGTAGGAGAGGAAGGAAAATATGTAAGCCAAATATTTTAAAGTTATATTATTGCACTTATTGGGCCGGAAAAACATAGGTAGCTTCCAATAATGAGACCTCTCGATTCTCGGATAGTTGAGGTTCTCAAAGGTTGGAGACCTATCTGTGCAGAAACAAGGAAGGATCAAGTCGTGGGTTTTTACGCCCAAAATAATGTGGTACTCTCGGGACATTTGACCTTGCCACCATAGACCGGAATAACGCGAGCGGTTAAGATTTATTTATCCCTAATGCAAGAAGAAATTATCTTGCAGTCTTCTGTATAGACCCACCACCTTGGTATCCAAATATGATTGGCAGTGTGTGTGTCCACCTCTGCAATACACCAGATAAAACGGTTTCGGTTTTATTAAGATATAAGATTATAATAACGTAGGAGAGGAAGTTCATTACATGGAATGAAGGATAGCTCGTGAGACCGCTAAAAACTTTAGTGTCAAAAGCATTAGACTTGTTAATTAAAAGGCGCAAGTTAGAAGATAGTGGTGCCGATTCTCTTGTACACCGAACTAAACTAACTAAACTATCACTAAAATTCCTTACTTTTTACTATGAAAATCTTGAAGCTATTCTGCGAAAAATAATCTCTAAATTTAAAAATAATTTTGACACAACTATAATCGAAATTGACAATCGCGAGTCCACGTATTTTTTTTTTTCTTTTGGTTTCGCAACGTCTTTGTTAGAGCCGGAGGCAGCCTGGGGCAGCTTCGACGTGTTTTTTATGGAAGTTTTGACTTTTTGTGTGGAAAATATAAAATAAAAATATCTAAATGTAGAGATTTGGTGGTTTCAGGGTTGCAAAGGGGGTCGAAATTTTCATTATTTTTGTGACAGGACACACCGTTTTCGAGATATGAGCAAAAAAAGTAAAAGAAAGTTAAAGTACCGTTTTTGCACGTCTGAAGTCGAGGTGTTAATGTGAATTTTAGTCCACGCCACCTAATTTTATTCCACACCTTTTTAATCGCGATTAAAAATAGTCAGATTCATGTTCAGATTTAGTTAGACAATCAAATTTTTTGTTGAAAAACGTAAAATTCAGAATAGCAAAATTGCCATTTTCACTAAATTAATAACTCAGTGCAATCTTAGTGCTGTCAAACTAAAATATAGTTAAGTTGTGTCACTACAGTCAATTTCAGAATGGAAAATCGTCATTTGACAGAATTAAACCAAATTTTAGTGATTTTTAGTCTAGTTTAGAGGCATTTGTGACAAGAGAATCGGCACCAGTATCAGGTGGATCACTTGTTCAGTAAGAATTAAGAACGTTAATTGTAAGAATCTTAACAAACATATCTCGACATAACATCTAACATCGCCAATTGATTAGTAAGTACATCGTGATGAATTTCACACATTTAAATTCAAATGTGGCGTGTTGGGCGCGGATTACAAGTACGTATTTACAAGCCAATCGTATAAAATTATGAATCTATTATCAAGCTTTCACCATGGTTGCTGTTTGAATTACCATCTTTTTTAAGATCCGATTTTTTAAGATTATTTATTCTGTATTTTTTTCGCTATGTATGAACATTCAAGATCTCTATGAAAATGAGTACTTGTACTAAGTCAGCGTTCAGAAAACATTATTTTATTTAACAGTTGCTAAATAATAAAAACGAGTCGATCGAAGGTTAAGCTACACTTGCCGCAGTTGGTCCGTGGATGGGTGACCATGTATAGACATACCAAGAACCCTCCGTGTTTTTAATGCACGTTCAACCGTTAATCCCAGATGTCATTTGTAGATCTTTCTCTCTAACAACCAGTTTTACTAAGGGATATCGTATTAGCCAGGAACTGGGTTGTGCAGGTCAGACAAGCAGTCGCTCCATGTAAAAGACTGGTATTCAACTGCATCCGGTTGGACTGGAAGCTGACCCCAGCATTATTGTTGCACTACGGCCATGGAGACCACTGAAGGAGAAGGAGAAGTTGTTGTCCCACTCCCTCTCACCGAGAGTAGGCCTGTGTGCCAACAGTGGGCACAATATAGGCTGATTATGCTTATCCCTTTTAACTAATCTTTTAGAACATATAAAAATACTAGCTACCGACCACGTCAACGTCCGCGTGGTGTTTTATATAAAGTTGCCTATCTCCTTCCCCAGGCTTCAGACACAGTTCAGCGGATAAGCCGTGAAACATCACAGCCCCGCTCAGCGCGCCACCCGCGCTATCGTTCTTACTGTGGTAACTTTTGAATTTGGATATCAATCAACGAAATTACTAAAAGTGCATTGTAAACAAAGTATCTAATTTAAATGTAATTAAGGTGTAAAGCTACCCCACGATAAATTATCTTCATGTATGTCTAACGGTTTAGGCAGCGTACGCCAAAGTAGCTCTCAGAAGGCAGGATTTTTTTCCTACTTACTTGATACATATCGTTATATTATGACCAAAAAACACAAAATGTGGTATTCTGCTGTATTACTGTAAATAATCATTAAATACCGTACAGTAGTTTTTGAGTGAAAGCGTAACAAACATCCATCCATCCACCCATCTTCAGAAATTTTCGCGTTTATAATATTATAAGGAAGTAGGATAATATGGGTTTTCTATTTAGCAATAAGGGCTCTGACGATTTTCTTCCAATTGGCTCAAGAAAAACGGCAAAGGAAAGACAGCTAGCCATTGTTATGACATCTGCATTACAAGGAGAAAGTGTTAACGGCTACTTTTTACATGACTGCGCACGGTAAAGGTGTGTGTTCTTCAGGTTATTATTCACACGTTTTACTTTTCAGCGAGTGGTTGGATTAGAGCGGAAACATTAGGACCGAGAGAACGTGCGGGCGCGCGGCTCGTTGGTTAGCGCCGAGTATTTTATTTAAACATTTTTTTCATTACAATACGAGGGCAGTGGGCAAAAATATTATTACAGAAAATCACAAATAAGAAAACATTTACTTTTCCCCGTATATGTGATTTTTACACGTTATGTGGTTCATGGAAGAAAATACAGGGTATCACATTAGTCGACGTCAAGTCGGAATCGGGTGATAGGTCAAGCCATAATATTTAACAGAAAAATAAATCTCCCACGTATTTTAATTACGGCTATTATAAAAAAAAAACGAGAAAGTCTATTGCCTGTGACGGTCTTTTAACTCCTGTTGCTACAAATACTAACTTCTTTTTTTTAACTATTATGACCCGACTCCGGCTTAACAACGACTTACGGGACAACCTGTATAATAACTTCTAAACAAAAACTTTTTTTTCAAGTTTTTAACAATAAGTAATTGTACCACTAGTCCATAATAAATGTGTTTTTTTTTTCTTCTTTATTTAATTAGGGACTTTTATGACCGCAAATGCGTATATCAGTCCCATCGTACCATATATATACATAGCTACGGATTACATTCGGGCCATGAACCTGAACTGAGTCTTCGCATCATCACCGCTTGGCTGAGACAGAATTTTGTGAAATATGCCCATATTAAACCGGTTCAACTTCATGACCCCAAACAGTTCATTTCTATGAGACTCCAATCGAACACAGTCCATCAATAAGTGATGTGAGTCTTCTACAACTCCATACTCCACACAATTAGGCGAGTTGACTTTTTTCATCATGAACGAAAACTTCTTACATGGAATGTGTCCTGATCTGAGTCTATGAGCTGTAACAACAAACTTTCTACCTAAATTACTATTCATAAACCAGGGCATACGAAAAGGCTGACCCTGCATGGTTTTATACCAGAATAAATGTGTTTGTCGGTGCAACGAGCATTGACACAAAACTTGTTAACCGATTGATACGTAATCCCACATGGAACAGTTATTTAAATAAATAAATAACAAAAGCGTTGTTAAAACAAAAATGTTTCTTTGTACGATTGTCACGGTATTTTAATACTTCCACGCAGATACAGTCGCGTGGGGTCACCAAACTAGTCTATTTTAATATTCTTAGCAGAGTAACACGAGAAACTTTAAATATCATGAATACAATTTGGAACACTGATGAATAATAAACTCATTTCTCCAACTTATAAAAGTTGGAATAAAATGGCCCTTGTTTTTTTTTTTGTTTTTATTGATATGGCGACCCTGGCTGGAATGCTAGAAGACAACAGAATTTGACAAAATAAATGAGAGCGTCAGGTATTATATTTTATTACTAAGTCCGTGTTTCATTATCTTAAAAATAGATGAAGTAATTACAACGGATGACTGGACGGGAAGACGGTAGCGAATGAATAAAAGTGTGAAATGATTCACGCATTTTCGCGTCGACGTTGTCGCGCCCACGTGTATATGATCTAATTGCGAAAAGGCCATTAATAGCTTTAATATTGCTGTTTTACTATTTATCCCGTACTTAATAGCTTTATTTTATACGTCCTTAGTATTTTATTACATTGGTCTCTGTCAACATAAAACTGAGACTGAACTCTCGAAATTTTCATTGGCTTTCAATTTTAAATATAATATTAAAGTTTTTTTTTTTTACCTTTATTATAATATATATAAAGGTGAAAGGTGCCTTTCTGTAAGGTGGGTTAGGTTAGGTTATGTTAAAATAGAATAGGTAGATTTCTGGTAAGTGTTCAATTACATCGGTGTTTAACGTGTTAACGTGTTACTTATCTATCTTATTATGTACCAGTAGAGGCATAGAAACCTTCATCATTTCAATCGAATTATTCGAATAAAATGTCAAATTACAAAAACAAAATTGGCCTACATCCAAAAATCATGTTTCCGTCTACTTCAAAACAGACCCGACCGATGTTATTGTTATTGCATGACTCCACGTTTAAAGTGCGTCTAAAACGGCATCAAACTTAATACAGCAATTTGCGAATTTGAAATCCTGAATGTACTGATTAACTTATCCGGTATTTTTATAGGAGCAAGATTATGTACGGCATCATAATTGCGTGACACGCTTTCAATCATGATATGAATTATTTTCAAGAATATTGCTAAGCCATTGCTTCATATGTTCGAAAAAATTGTCTGCTCGGCAACGTGAATATCGCAATGAATGTTGTTCAACTGTCAAAATGAAAGTGATTGTTACAGTCAGTGTGTTACGCAACTAGCCCGCGGGTTGTCTCGCCTCGAAGCAACGGGTTTCTTTAATCTTCGCTCGTTAAGATGTATCATCTCCTTAGTTAAAGTAATTAATTAAGAGATGAGATGACATACTTTATTATGTGTGAGTGTTAACTAACACCGTTAACACTCACACATAATAAAGTAAAATGATCTAAATTCTGTTTTAATTTTAAGCGATTTACATACCAACTTAATCAGGACATATACACTGACTTGTCTTAAGACAACCCAAGATATAGGATAGGGACAGGTTAGGGGTCTGGTGTTTAAGCACTGCGAATGTCGTTTTAAATATAGAATAATAGTGGAAAGTAATCTACATTTTGCAAACCGCTCACGCCTCTCGCCCGTCCATTACATGCTTCCCTATATTTTCACATTATGCAACGACACTCTCGTGCTACAAGCTGGGAACGTACATAATTGTTAATTATCGGTGTTGCGAAACTTCCTATTAAACGATTCGACAGTAATCGACAGGCTAATATTTATATCGAGACCGGAATATTACGTTTTTCTTTCAGGGGCGATCGAATACCCGCTGCGCAGCTGCTAAGCGTCAAGGGTCAAAATTGAATCTCAAATCGTTTCCCCTGTGTTTGAAGGGACTATGATACTGCGACTCTTACACATACTAAGTCATATCCTCGAAAGCTACTAGACTCACAACTCCGTCGAGGATACCTCAAGTCGTGCCTCGGAAGAACCTCAAAACGGTATTCATAGTCGTCTGATTTAGGAAATTATGAGGTCCCTCGAATGAGTGTTAGACGAGGTGATACGTCACGAATACGTCAATATTCAATAAACTCTTCAAAAGACAGCCGGCACCAGCCGGGGTTGTGGAAGAATAATGTGTTCCCGCGACCCCGGCGTAGGTGTGAGATGGAACACCGGGGTGGTTTTTAGTCAGTAAGAGTCTGACAGACCCCTCCGCCCGCCCCAGGGCGGAGGACATCCATGAGGATTTTCCAACCCGGGAACAAAAAAAAAAAAAAAGGTCGAGGAAATCATGAGGTTTTAACATAAAAATATAGGTATTACTTTCGGGAAACCAAGATGAGAACAAAGGTTTTGTTATACCTGAATGAATGGGGAGCGTCATTGTACTTTGTCAATGTTTTTGCAAATGAATACATGTGTGTATTACGTCTTAATGCGCTTTTGTCACACTTTTTTATCTCTAGCTTTTCTCCGAATCTGGCATAAACCAGTAACTCTGCTCTACTACGAACTACTCGCAAAAATAATGAGTTAATATTGATTCGATCACGAAAGAATATGACGAGCTTTTGAGCAAAGTCGGCTTGTACTTGTGGCAGTTCGAAGTACTCGTATTCATTAGTGTAACTGACCAGTGAATCATTTTAATTGAAGGTTCTGATGATCGCTGTGTGACTTTGCTTGGCGTGTCCAGCCCGCAATGTCCACTGACAACGCAAACGACAGAAATTACGGGAAATTTTGTCGAGTGAATATTGTAACTCGACGCCGCTGCCGCCACTACGCCAGACATCTTGTTTCACGACATTTTTTACTCGTTTACTATGTCAGCAAAACTACCGTGAATCGTGAAAAAACGCGATCTATCAAGAGTCATGTGGCCTTTTATACTTCAGATCCAGATGCTTAAAGTAGGGAATCAAACCCCCCCAGAGCGCAGACAAGCTGGCCGCTATTGGGGTCATCGAGCGAGCCAAATGAGCCACTGAAATCAAAATATGGAACAGTGCACGTTGCCACCTCGAGTATTAACCTTTAATCAAGAGAAATAGGTTACTTTCCTTTCTGCCGAAGAGCAGGCCACGTCATTACTGTGGTGTAGTATGCTGTTACTTTCTCAATTCACTAGTTGTATCTATAACTTATACAGCGTGAGTCTTTCTACATCGTTCTCACACGTATAATTTCTACAAGACTGATGTTACTTTCTGTAACAATATTATTTAAAAGAGTGTCCATGGAGTTTCTTGCCCTTTCTTCTCCATTGGTACCTACTACGCTTTGGAACGGGCAAGAAGCTTCATATTTCTGACTGACCGATCCCTTGACAATTCAAAAGTCCCTGTAATTGGTCTATTTGAAATAAATGCTTTGAGTTTGAGTTCTTCATAATGTGCACATATCAAAATTCGGGGTAACTAAGCTTAATTTCGTCGACGATCGAATTTTTTTTTACACTAAAAAAACAAGATGAAACAATATCCTGACTGAAAATAACAGGGGGCTTCATAAAACAAAAACTAAAGCAAAGAAACTTGCCGTCAATTGAGAACTAATGTGTTTTTTTAACAAATATCTGAAACCTTCACTAATAATATTAAAAAAAATCATTATAAACTTGATTACCTGCCGTTTTTTATTACTCAAAATATTCTCCATCGTATCACCTTTCTAAAAATAAAAATACCATGTTTATACCTCAATCACAACATTTCTTAATAACTGTTAAAGAAAGGCGGTGTTCCATACTTTATTTAGCAGGTAGGGGCATATATTTTATCGAGAAAATTAAGCTTTCCCACATTTCAAAATGTGCACATTATGAAGACTCACACTGTATAAGTTATAAATGAAGATATTGAGACATTCTTTAAAGATCAGTTGTCAACGAGTAGCGACATATTCATCCGGGTACGAAACTCGTAAGGAAATTCTCAAGAGTTCGAAAACTCAACGGCAAAGAAAGCAAGGCATGCCACGATCTTAATGGAATTACACTAGGTTTTGAATAACTTTCGTTGGCATGGAAGGTATTAATATTCTTTACACGTACCTATGGGTAGTATTGGGTCGGTATTTTACATAAAGGGCCAAATAGGTCTTGAACTACGTTCGCACGGACGTAATTAAATCGCGGCGGGATTTTATCGTGCACTGAATTTGCAACTCTCGGATTCTCAACGCTCGCTCTGTTGGACCGAGCGTTGAGAATCCAACAGAGTGCACCGTCGAAAAAACACACATGGATTTTAAACTCGCTAAAAGAGATCTAATAGCTCTCGCTAAGAGATATCTAATATTGTTTACCTATTTCTTTTTTTAATTCAGACTTTGTATTCCATAGAATGTTAGTAAAGTAAATTTATGAAAAACTAGTGTTAGTACCTACTTGTTAAAAAAACATTACACATTTTTATTACGTAAACGTGTTGTTAAAGATCCAGTCCGCGAAAAACTCCCGCCGCGTTATTTTTACGTACAAACGTGGTCTTACGGCTGGTAGACTTTGATATTTATATATTTAAATGTTCGATAACAATCTTAAATAACCAAACTAACAAATTATTTAAAATAATTAAGTAAGAACACTGGATGGTGGACTGAAACTGAGATGGGCTGAGAGCCGAGTCATTGATTGAAGAGAACTAAGTATAACATTCGTAATTATTTTAAGAACCCACCCAAAAAACCATTGTACTATGTCAGATCTTTACTTTCTAAACGAGGCAAAAGGAGTATGTAAGGATCGTAGCTGGTGGCGTTCTGTGGTGTCTGTACGAATGAATAACTAGTAGGTAGTAAATGTCTAAATATTAATTTATTTATGTGGTCGATGCACTAATACTTAAATATTATTGTTAAATGTCCACACTTATACAATATATGGCAATAGCATAGCTGTATAAATTATTTGTATAAAATATGTGTTTATTTTTATTTTACGTTTTACATTAAACATACACATAACATCACGCCTGCAATCCCAGAAGGGTTAGGCAGAGGTGAACCTATACTGTACACCCACATTTCGCCAGTTATGCTTATGTTCCATGTAATAGGAGCTGAGCCTATTGCCATCAACCGGGCACAAATCCAGACTCCGGGCTGCTAATGAGAAATTCTAGATAGAAAAACCCAATAACACTTTGCCCCACCTTTTTTTTTGGGAATCGTACCCATGCCCTCACGTTCAGCAGTAGCTTTTGCGACCACTAGACCAGCGAAGCAGTTACTTTGTGTAATAATCAACAAACAATATATGTACTAAGATTTATATATGTGCAATAACTTGGAATTACATTTAGGACTATGTACACGTTTTTTACAAATAAATGAATAAATGATTTAACCCAAGATATAGATAATGTTCACACGGCTCCGTATAAACAAAGAATGCGTTCATTATTATCATCGCGCAATTATGAGGAAGGACGCAGGCGCGGGCGGCTACTTCCATATGCGGATAATAAAGCATATATGTGTGTAATAAACTAAGGTTTTCGAGTTCCGTGAATGAGTAAGGCCCGCGTCCCATTCCATGACTAAAACCTGAAGCGCCTTGAAGCGATTCAGCAATCATCTTTGACAGAAGGATCTCTTTTCTCCAGGTGCAAGATTCGGAAGCGCGTGACAGCGTTTCATGTTAACTGGGCCTAAAGTGGCTTAAAGCGAGAGGTAGCAGCCGAATGTAGCCACATACATTATATCGATGCGTTTGTGAAATATTCTGCTTTCTGACTTACAAAGACTTGCGCTGACCTAAGTATCTCCCAACAGGAACTCAGGACGGCATGATTACACATAATAAAGCGCTAACACTGAAAGTGTGTCGCCAATCTTCTTGTTAACTTGACGTTCAAGTACTTGTCGGGGTTCAACAAGAAGGAAGTGTGCAATCTCCAGTGCACATTAAATGATGTGAGATGCGTCTTGAACATACATACACTACACTAGCTTCCCACCGGGACTTCGTCCGAGTGTTGTGGCCTTTGAATACGACCTTTTTCACACGTTCTTGTCGTACGTGATCCTATTTCGTCACCAGTTATCAGCTTCTTCAAAAATGGTTCGGTTTCATTACGTCGTAATAAAGAATCACAAATGAGTACACGGTTCATTAGGTTTCTTTCAGTGAGCTCGTAAGGTACCCAAATATCGAGCTTTTTTGTGTACCCAGTTTTTTTCAAATGCACCAAAACTGTTTTGTGGTCAATTCCCAGTTCTTCAGCTACGTCGTAACTACAGATTTGCCCATCTTGCTCCAATTTTTCAAAAATGGCATCCATTTTATCCATAATAGGGCGACCAGAGCGACGTGCATCTTTGCAATCAAAATTTCCGGATTGAAAACGCTTAAACCAAAGTTGTGCTGCTCTCACTGACACTGCACTAGGTCCATAAACATCGCAAATTTTTTTCGCTGCTTTCGTTGGATTTTTACCCTTTTTGTATAAATTTTTAAAATGAATCGAATTTCTTCATTAGATTCACTCATCTTGACAGTACGAAAAACAAATAAAAATCACACATTTTCCTAATTTGAATTTGGAATTATGTTCTTTAAAATTTAAACTTTCAGTGATACCAAAACCAGCCAGATACAAACAGTATATAGCCAAAGTGATTTTATTACAAGTTCATACAAACTACAACGCGAAAAGACTTTTTCCCCAACCTAATATATATATTAGACTAGCTAACGCCGCAAACGTTGTATTGCTTCTTATTTTTAATTTTTATAGTTTAAGTCCTATTCTCAGACCTACTGAATATACACTCAAAATTTCATTGTTACAAACTCTGTGACACGAAAATTTTATTTATTAGATTAATAAAATTTAAATGAATAATAATAGCACCATCAATTCACTATGAGAATAAAATTAACATGAGAGTTGCACTGAAAAATTAAAATGATATGATGACGCATAACTGTCACTGCTACGATCGAGACACAAATAAAATAAATGGGAAGCCGGCTTCGTTCTCATCCCTACTCCAGTGTTGAAGATTAATTTTAATTTGATCGAACAGAATAATATAAAAATCGCAATTAAATAACTGGGGTTGATCGTAGAAGGGTGAAAATTTCAAGTTGTATGTATTTTTCAATGCTACATCATAATAAAATAAAAAAACAAAATTTAGGGGTGGGGTCACTCTTATCATACTATGAAAAATAGATGTTAGCCGATTCTCAGACCTACTCGATATGCACTCAAAATTTTGTAGACGGTCCATCCGTTTCGTACACTTCTGGCGGGGCTTGGAGAAGAACATTGGACATCTGGATCTACTCAACAGAAGCGGCCTATGAACTCATAGGGCCGAAGCGCAATACTGGAAACCAAGGTCTAATTAGGAAGGAAGTAAGCAGTCATAACCGCGAACCGAGAGTCTCAATATTCAATACTTTATTGCATTCCATAAGTATTACATAGATGATAAAACTAAATAAAAGATCAATATGGACCCTGTCGAGCACAGCAAAAATTAGGAGAGAGGAAGAGGGCTAATTGGCAGTTTAATATTGATTTAAATTAATAAATGTCTTTAATTGGGTGTCCAATTTTTTTTTTTTGTGTGTATGTATAAGTATAGTATATTAGTTTTTTTTAATATGTATTGCATGTGGAAAAATATATTCATTCTTTTAAATTATATCTGTGACGTTGTACTGTTTGCAGATGATACCTCTCTTATTTTTAAAGTAGACAGGAATAGACAAGATTTTGACGACGTAAACAGTGCACTCTCAATGGTTACGGATTGGTTTACGTCAAATAACCTAGTTCTCAATGCTAAGAAAACTAAATGTGTAAAGTTCGTCTTACCGAATGTTAGAAATCTAGGACCCAACATCGTCTTAGATAAAGAGCTGCTTGAAACAGTAGACTCGGCAGTTTTTCTGGGCATAACAGTAGATGCCAAACTTCAGTGGGGCCCACATATATCAAGCCTAGCGGGGAGGCTCAGTTCAGCCGCCTACGCCGTCAGGAAAGTAAGACAATACACTGACGTTGATACAGCACGGTTAGTCTATTTTAGTTATTTCCACAGCGTTATGTCCTACGGTATTCTGCTGTGGGGCAAAGCTGCAGATATTCAAAATATTTTCGTCCTTCAAAACCGAGCTGTCCGAGCAATTTATCAGCTAGGAGCCAGAGTTTATCTTAGAGATTTTTTTAAAGATATTGGTATTCTTACGGTAGCATCACAATTCATCTTCGCCAACATCTCATACATTAGGCAAAATATACACTTGTACACTAAAAACAGTGATTTTCACAATGTTAATACTAGAAATAAGAACAAACTACGTGCTCCCTTTCACCGGCTTCATAAGGTTCATAACTCATTTGTTGAGCTTGGTATAACCTTTTATAACAAGCTACCCTCTTCTTTGCTAGATTTTCCTTTTAATGCATTTAAAGCTCAAGTAAAATCCAACCTTTGTTCAAAGGCATATTATTCAATTAACGACTACTTAAACGATAAGAATAGTTGGTCGCTGTAATTAACTCAAGACAATGTTTATGTACTTTCTCCAGAATCAGCTTACCTACTGACAGGGTATACGAGTTCGTATATTTATTTTAATTTTATTTGACTGTATAAGTCAATTATTTTTAATTATCATTTGTTATTGACATGATCTACTCATTACAATGTTTGTTTAACGAGTTGTATTGCAATAAGTGGTTAGCTAGCGACCTCGACCATTGATCATAAATTATTCTTGCCTGAGCAACCGGCAACGAGTTCGTCATGCTCCCGTAGATGTCACTGCTTGCGGTAGCGTCGGGGATCGGGTTGCCTCCTTCGCTCAATATAAAGATCAGCCATTGCCCCCCTGCTGATCGGCTGATCTTTGCGTTATGCTCGTGAACGGGTGCTGCTTGTGGTGACTGGTCGTCTTGCTGTCTATGGTTTTGTTATTGTTAAAGTAATTGTTCTGTTAATTTATTTTACTTCGATGGTCCTTGTTTATCATTTGTGTGTACTTAAAAATAACCCAATAATGCATATGCGAGGTGTTACGCCCCTTATGCCTGGAGGCTTTTATTTGTGTAGTTGTTTTTTTCATTGATTTTTATTGGTTTATGTTTTGGGTATATTGGCGTGGCTAGCTTACATATGGCAGATAATTTAATATGATTTTTTGTGTTTCGGTTTTTCTTCTTTGATTACCTTATAATTGTATAGTACAATGGTTTTTCTAACTAAACAGACAGCTGTGCTGCTGGGGAGTTTGTTGCGCCACTTCTTCTTCCCAGCTAAAGCACTAGGAAGTGGTGAAGGGCGGGCGTTTTGGGGGACTGTCTTATGTAATTTTGACGTTCGAAAAGTGCTGACTCTCAGTCTAGTTTGAATAAATGACTTTTGATTTTGATTATGGAAATAAAAGTAGCATTTTCATTATTAGTAAATTATCTTATTATTTATGTAATTCGTATTTTCATTTTGATATTATAGTATATATCACGGTGTTTAAGAAAGATAATTTTAGTCAAATCGTGTGACTGTAGAATAAGAGCGGGGGCGGGGGGGGCCCCAATGGGCGTGTGATGACGGTTGCAATTTATAACAGGCATTTAAATACCCCAACCAGTAATGCAGTACCAATTCTCTTTCAGTTTTAAGTAAATTTTATAGAAATGGAGTATTGAGTGACCTTCTGCTTCGGCTGAAATGTAGTTGCCCTTGAGCCGAGCCTAAAGCTAACAGTACTCCGCAGTGAAAACACAAATAATATGCTTGACGTTGAACAGCAATGGGCGTCAAGGCTGCCCATTGAGTCATGGTCGGGATTATCGAACTCTGAAACTACTTTTTGATTGATTTAACAGAAGTAAATACCATCAGAATTGGACTACGATAATGGCCGCAAGCAAACTGTGTCAAAACTAAGAGCAGTAAGGTGACATAATAAGTTTCATAGATAATCTTTTTATGTAAGACGATAATATAACGAGTGAACGAAACACTATACGACCTTCACAAGTTGTAAATAATCCGAAATAATCAGTGCGTCGCGACGTTACACAGCTTATTGGTAGCATAGCAAGTGGTGCTGTAAACTCGAAGACATATCGCTCCTTTTTTCCAGGGCTTGCAATACGACTTAGGGCGAATTTCACCAAACTTTTATACTTAGAATAACTCGTTTCCTGAAAATATATTTAGAAGTTTTGACAGTTTGACCATACTCGAACTGTCAGACGTCAATTTTGTGTCACGGATAAAATATATCTGACTTTGGTCAAATCAGCCCCTATAGTGCTCCTTAATTAAGGGATTGCAGTGTAAGTACATATTTTATGTGGATAGCCCAAAAGGATCGTTTGTTTATTTACATGAATCCCACATCGCGCTGACTGGAGTTTAATATTCGTAGAGTACACTACAACAAGTGCAATCCTACAAGTGTACGAAAAACTTTATCACGCCTACGGATCGTTACTCTTTAAACACTCATCAACAGAACCTAGGGATACCTTAATCCTAAATTATTTACGAATTTACAGCTGACTGCACAAAAATACCACGAGGAGGTAGTAGAGCCTGTTATTGTCCCACACAGAATCCAAATGGGCTAGGAATGTCTACTCATGCAAGATAATGCTCCTTCCCATACGGCGCGGCTGGTGTCGGCCTGCCTCCGAGACTACGATATTCAAGTTTTGGATTGGCCTGCACAGTCACCCGACTTAAATCCTATCGAGCGCATTGGAAAAATTCACGAAAAAAATAATAATGTAGATAATTCATTTTCTCATACATTTTGTATGGAACGGTCAGCTAGTAAATAATTTATAAAAGAACAGTTCAGGGTATGTTTGTAAGACGCTCGCACAGCACAAACCACGAAAAATCTAAACTTGAATCCTGGTTTGTTTTTCCACCAAAAACCAAACTGTTTTTGGCAACTTGAAACTTTTCACAAATATTTATTTATAGGTAAAGATGGCCTCCCACAAGATTTATTTATTTATTTACGCAAATCTTACCCACAACCACGAGGGCTGCACTAAAAGTATCGGGAATGGAATATTTCCACTGTTCCTGTCATATTAAAATCTTTTTAATTGAAAACTCCTTGGTTTTAAAAATCGAATATCATTTATTTATTTTAAAAAAGATTCTTGGTCTTGTCACAAGGTTTTGTCAGACTTGTTTAGTCGTTGAGAAAATGCAATTGACTCGAGAAAATTCAAGAGCGATGATTTATTATGACTTTCGAAGTGGTTTAACACAAAAGTGTGTGTTGACCGGATGATTTCTGCATTTGGTGATGAAGCCCCATCCAAAACCACAATTTATCGCTGGTTTGCTGAATTTCAACGTGGACGTGTCAAGCTCAGTGATGATCCCCGTCAAGGTCGTCCAAAAACTGCAGTCACCCAAGAAAACGTTGATGCTGTGCGTAAGCTGATTGAGGAAGATCGACATGTGATATACTGCGAAATTTTGGCAACTTTAGACATTGGCATGAGTCAAATACAAATAATCTTGCATGAACAATTAGGTGTAAAAAAGTTGTTTTCCCGATGGATACCGCATTCGCTCTGTGAAGAGCAAAAAGCGGCTCGCGTTACTTAGTGCATCAGAACTCTCGAAAGATTCCACGCAGGATCCTCAAATGCTGTATACAACATCGTATCAGGTGACGAATCCTGGATATACGCGTACGAACCCGAAACAAAAAACCAGTCACGAGTTTGGGTGTTCGAAAATGAGTTTAAGCCAACAAAAATTGTTCGTTCACGGAGTGTTGCAAAAAAAATGGTGGCCACGTTTGTCTCCAAAACCGGCCATGTTACGACTATTCCTCTTGAGGGACAAAGAACGGTCAATGCAGAATGGTATGCTAGCATTTGTTTGCCACAGGTCGCTTCTGAACTCCGTAAAGAGAACTGCAACCGCCGCATCATCCTCCATCACGACAATGCGAGTTCTCACACCGCACACAGAACAAAAGAGTTTTTAGAGCAAGAAAACATAGAATTATTAGACCATCCGCCGTACAGCCCCGACCTAGGCCCTAATGATTTCTATACTTTCCCTAAAATAAAGAATAAATTGCGTGGACAGAGATTTTCATCACCTGAAGAAGCTGTGGACGCCTACAAAACGGCCATTTTGGAGACCGAATGAAGATTATAAAGATCAATTTTTAAACGCATGTCTAATCAGCCTATTATGTTCCCAGTGCTGGGACACAGGCCTCCTCTCTGTGAGAGGGAGTGTGCCGTAATCCACCACGCAAGCCCAGTGCGGGTTGGTAGATGTCACGTCTTCGCATTTTTGGTTCTAAGACATGCCGGTTCCCTCACGATGTTTTCCTTCATCGTTTTGAGAGCAGTGGTGATGAAATGATTTACACAAAGAAATGCGTCTGTCTGGGTTCGAACCTACGACCTACAACTCGTAAGTCGCGGCCGTTACCACTGGGCCACCACTGCTCTCCAATTTTAAAAGGGTAGTAACCCTTGAAAGGGGTTCGAGGGGTTGTTGAACTTCGTAGGGAAAGTACGAAATTCGTGCAGAAACCCCTACCTGTGAAAAGAGGTACCTACTCAAGTTTTTATTTTTGTTTTTTTATATTTTTATTTATCTTTAGTCAAATAATGAAACCGAACGAACTATTTTTCAATAATTAACCCCTTTTGGAGGGTGAAAAGGAGGAATTTCGTTTGTATGACAGGTCTTATTCATTCGGCTTATTCCTTCAGGTAAAAACTAAAGATACGGTATAATCAGTATTCCTTGAAAGGGGGACTGTTTAAGTTTGTGGGAAAAACTACGAAATATGCGCGGACGAAATCGCAGGCACAGTGTTAGTTAATAGGTATAATAAAATGCAAAATCTCGCTCTGTCTATTCTATAATGCGCTTACTGCTCGACTTGAGTCCGATATAGGTGAATATTTATTCAAATTCGTAGATCATGTTCTAGTTAAGATATTTAAGTAGAGTTTAACCCACGCGGGCTGAGCCGGAGGCATAGTCAGATAAGAATAAATCTTATCGATTGAATTAGAAATAGATCGGAGATCTGGCAAATGCAAGCCTGACTGAATTAACCACGACCGTTTTTGAAGCAGTACTCACTTTGGTTATTATTCGATCGAAAACATAACCCTTTTTTTATGTTGGGTAAAATCAGATTGTCTTCATCCCATTTGGAATTTTCGGCAAATGAATACATTTGAAATCTACGATGACTTTCGGCATACAAAAAATAGCCATAAGATTCCAGTAGAACAATATGATTTGCTTATGTGGATTTCAAGACTTTATCGTAAGATCTTTGATTGTTCATTTAATGATCCTGTGACTACAACAGTTGCTGGTTTGTGATGCGTTGAAGATTGTACTAAGTGTTCCTGCTTTCGGCTGGCCCAATAATTAAAATAAACGACATGCAACCGCGGGACCGTGACTTCGGAATCCACCTGCTAATGAAGGCCACTCAGTTGAAGTGGTTATCAAGACTGTAGACAGCTACAATAATATTACACACAATTTCTCTACTTTTCTATCTCTCATTTAGTTTTGCGACGCGACGTTAGTCCAATGAACTCAATTAAATATAGAGAACAATAGTAACCACCTCAAAAATATGATATTTTATTTGCAACTGCGCGAACTGTGGACGAGTGACTTGACTCTCTGCCAAGCCCGTTGCGATATTGAGAACAATACGTGGATAGTACCCCAGCTACGATATCCTCCGAAACACCTGCAGTACTAGATTGGTCTACCAGTTTCGGACTACGCAAGGCCACCTTTGAGTTTGGGCTTTTTATTCACAACTAGCCGACCAAACAGACGTTGTCCTGTTAAAAATATTATATACAAAAATCCCATGGAAAAAAGGACGTTCAGTTTTTCCGGAATTCCACAATTTTCTGAATAACTTCTCCATGAAAAAATAATTCGAACAATTACGAACATTTACAACAGAATAAAAAGATGTATCTATCATCCTCAAACTGTAACTAACCTTTATAACTTAGTATAACTCGTACTCCAGAGCCAAAAGATACAAGCGACGCTTAGTTTGTAGTTCATCGAAAATGTCACATTGTATTGTTACTTTTTGATTTATAGAAAAATATTTTAAAATCTTTGCTATGTATTTTAAACTTATTTTTTACAGGCATTTATAAAAAAAACGAAAAATCTACAGCCTGTGACAGTATTTTAACTCCTGTTCTTACTTTTATTTTCTGTAGTTATTTTGATCCGACCTATCACCAGACTCCAGCTTGACGTCGACTTACGGGAAACCTTTTATTTAAAGAATAGAACATAGGTGATAACAAGAGAATGGTCGCAGACACAACATCAAAAGTCCATATTCAAGGTCTGTCAGCAAGCAATGGAACACAGGATCCTAGAAGTTAAACCCACTCATTGCATGGGAATCTCGACACTAAATTCCAGAACCCAAATTGCTGGTGTAGGTCGTAGGAAACGCGACAAGCCAAGGAGCTGGCGGAACTAACTGTTTGAACTAAATTTTCTCAAACATTGGCAACAACAACATTAGATAGAGAAAAAGGGAAGGTAGGAAGTGAGGCCTTGGTCCGAAAGGGACAAAAAGGCTAATACATAATTAGTTTACGATAAAGGTACAACCCAGTATTAGACAATTAGACGGATCACGACGGCTTAATTATAGGGCCCTGTCTATAGCTACCCTTTTTGGAATGGAACCTCAAAACACAGTAATACTTTAGTATATTTAAACAAATCGGCCACGAGCGATTCGGGCTCGAAAAATTAGGGGTTCCGAACCAAACTACACTGAGCTGTCTTAGAACGGTCGCTAGTCCGCCATACTGGGTTGTGCGTAATTATAGAAAATGTGCTAGCTCTTAGAGTCACCTAAATTGTTATTCTTATTTAATAATAAAAATCAAAATTGTAGCTTTAGAAATCTAGGAGATTGATAGCAGTCATGTTTACAAAATATTTATTTTTAGAATCCAGCGTGAATTTTTTTTGTATCATCAAACTGACTCCATAGAAAAAGGTTTTTGTTTGGTGTTCTGTATCATCGAGACCTTACAATATGTAAATAAATAAATAAAACAATTGCAATAATGGTAAAATTAAAATTTCGAAAAACCTATGTGACATACTGACAAAAAGTGATCTTACAAAGGTTCCGTATTTCTTACATGGTTAGAACCAAGGGCTGATTTTGCAAATGTCAAATAGCTTTTGTCCATGGAAAAAAAATTACCTCTGACAGTTCTAGTATGGAAAAACTGCCAAAAATTCAAAATTAATTCTCAGGTTAACACACAGAATCTAGTTATAAAATTTTGGTGAAATTCGCCTAAAAAGTAGTAGATAACACAATCTATTATAATCAGAGGTCGGAATCTCTTGGTCATCCCAGGTGCAATTCAAGTGATAATTGGGCCCTCTTTTTAATTTGTATTATGACAGTGGGCGGCCCTACAGCCTACTATGGATTGTGGCTTTGTTTAGAATTTCAAAATAACAAGGAATTCATTTTTATAAATATTAGAATTTGTTGCAAAATACATTTACACTCTATTAATTAATAACTCAAATACCTATGTATTCTTTCAATATAGAATAGTTTACAATTTTGAGTCCTAGGAGTTCTTTGAGCTGAACTGAGTCATGAGCTTCAAAGTTGGTGTATATTTTATCAACATTAAAGGACTCTATACTAATAGCTGAAGAGCTTGTTTGTTTGAACTCTGTAAACTCTGAAACTACCAGCCAGATAAGAAATATTATTTTTGCATTTGACAGCTATATCTATAAGCTATCTAACATCACGCTACCACCCATACGACTCGTACGACCCGACGCCTACCTAAAACAACATAAGCCAAAACTAACCAAAAAAACTAAGTAATATCGTGGGCGGGCGATGCCATGCTGTAGATATTTTATGTTAAAAGGCAGAAGCTAGTTAAATTATAAAATCAGCTTTAAATTATGTACATAATCGCTTATTTGTAAATTAATTTACACAAAAAACAACATAAATATCACCAACATTGTACACTTAGTTCGCAATAAACTTTTGACTTTGACTTTCTGTAACTCTGAAGACTCAGATGACTCATTCCCGAGTTCTTTTTACCGTGAGACCTGAATATTTTTATCTGACTTGAGTCTTTAAAAACAACTGAGTCTATACAAACATAGGACTCGAGTTTCTTACAACACTTGATCTATGTCTTATTTAAGAGCAACCTTTTTTAACAGTCTGTTCTCCTAAAAGTGGGTTGCCTCAGCATGACAAATAAAAGGGACAAGACTTAAGACTCAGTTGCTGACTGTCTGTGTCTTACTTGGACATTACAACTGTTATGATCATAATAGGCTTATTGATGGTGGACATATTAATTGTCCCAATGGATGTTGGATATAAATGTCTCTTGGGGCATTAGAAATGTCCACTGCCAATGTCAAAAAACCAAATACATTCTTAACATCTAGAACTTGTTATAAGCATGTGCTTGATAACAACATTACAAATGTGCATTTTAAGAGAGCAGTGGTGACCCAGTGGCAATGGCCCCCACTTTCGAGTTGAAGCTAAATCTAAAAACGGTGAAGGAAAACATTATGAGGATAATGGTCACAATGATTTCTTTCACCGTTTCAGTAGGAACCAAAAATTCGAAGACATGTAACATCTACCAACCCGCTATGGACCAGCATGGTAGATTGCAGCCCACTCCCTCTTGAAGAGAGGAGGCCTGTGTCCCAGCAGTGGGAACATTACAGGCTGACTATGTTTGTGCTTGCGAACCATGCAGCAGAGAAAATTGAACACACTGAGAAACCATAGTTAAAAGTAAGACTGTAAGTATGAAATAAAAAGAGTTGTAAGTTATTACAAATTACAAAGTTCCTTGTTTGTCTTTGGTTTTGTTAGTAAGTAATTTAAATGATGTATGTGTTTCAACTAGCAATAAAACTAACATAAACTGGGTTGCATGCTTGTTTGTTTTAACACAACAAGGGTGTATTTCCTCAATGCATTGTCATCCTCATGCATTTTACTAATAAATAATATTCATTTACCAAACAGGAGAGCTTTCAGACACCCTATAGTAGGAATTAGTAGGTAATGTAGGTTCCATACTGACAAGGACACAAATATCATTGAAGATATTCAACAATAAGTATGTATTCTCTAATTAAGGTTTAATTATTTTGAATTTTGTGAAGGGTACCAGAGTGAAAATCACTGCAGTTCATTGATTGTGTGTATTCTAATGAGAATTCACATACCTATATTTGCCACCACCGCCACTAAACTGACCAAACTGTCATCAAACGAATATAGTCAAACCGGTATCATATAACCTGACAATTATGCAAGTGAAGAGAAATAATAGCATTAAGATCTAAATTTGTATTTAGGACAACCGAAAAGAGTTCAGAAAGTGTTACACATACGGTGTTACTACGCGCAGAGTAAAATTAGAAAAAATAAATATCTATATCAGTTAACCGTTTACGCATAACACATTAAAGACGAATTAATCAAAATCTCCGACCCCATCGTAATTAATAGGAAACTTACCTCGCTAAAGGACTTCAAAATAAGTAATTGTTTTTCGGTACTCGACACTTTATTTCTAAAATTCCGATTAGAAATAAAATATACACTGTCCATCGTCGTTACCGAATCACCGTTACACTATTCGTATACTTTGTGCACATAATGTATTGTTAAAATAATACACGATTTCATCAAATCGTGGTATATTACAACTATACTGGCCTGAAAATCACTAGAAATTAAAAACACTCCCCTTCTATCGCGACCACGACCATTGTCACTGTCGTCCACAGAGTACTTTTATTATATCTATCGTCTAGACATGAGACGTATTTACTAGAACAGGTATGCGCGCTGACGCGCGTTAGATATTTTTCTGGGTTATTATGCGGCTAGGCGGAGTAGGCGGCATCTCTAGGCATCTAGTAATGTACGACACGAGTACAAAGTACATCAAGTATTTTCTAACTATTATTTTTCTACTTTTTATTATAATCACTATTAATTGTAAATAATACAAACGGTTGTAATGATGTTTTGTTATGTAATGCATTACAATATCAACCCTCAAAGTTCAATAAATTTTTTGCGCTTATAATACCCAACATTATATAAAACTATTTTGATTTAATATGTCTCAGATACGGGACGCGATCCATTCAGTTCGTATTAAAGTATTTGGCAAAGTACGTTAAAGGCGTACACCCGTACGGATAACGAGTATCGAGTATACTAACTGATATATTAGGTACTTTCCTCAATGGAGTTTACACATGTTCCAGTTGACTAGTATTATAGTTATCTGTGATTCCAGTCAATGGGGAAGGCAACTGTCAAAATGGCGCTGTTCTAGCTAGTTCCCAACACAAGCTAATAATACAAGGCGTGATGTGGTTTTGTTTTATTTTAGCGAAAATTGACGCTTTTTTGTGTTCCTAGATACTCCGAAATTGGAGTCTTAAATATCCCGAAAGCCCCTAAAGTTAGAAGATTGTGGTTTAAAGCTATTCGTAGAGATTTGTTTTGAGTTCGAGTTTATGTCGAAAACATTTTGAAGAAAATGATTACGAGGAAATATTCAAGGTTTAAAATTCTGACACTTTCCATGTCAAGTACTTGATTTGAAATACTGAAATCACCGTAAATAACGAAATAGTGAAATTTTATCAAACTCATGAATGAACATAAAATGACATGAGTGAACGAAGTGTCAAATTTATTGTAGGCCGTAGGGACCTAGCTATGGTCACGCCATCTACAATTAGCTTTGCCCGACCTTCCCCATTCATGCAAACATATGATCATTACAAGCACGTAAAATTTAATTTTACATTAAAGAATGCTTTTTCGACTATTGATCTTGGACTTGCTAAGTTGTTTTATCCACAAAATCTTAGTTGTACTTCAACACAATTTAAAACGAAGTCAAGAAACTAAATGCCCATTCCAAAGCGTAGTAGGTACCGATGGAGAAGAACAAGCAAGTAACTCGACGGGCACTGTTTTAAATCAAAATATGTTTACAAAATATTGGTATTTAAATACCTACTTCATTCATGTTGTATATAGAAATGTGTGACGTTATAACGTTAAAAGCGTCCGAAAACAAATAACACTCAAAATTTAAATTAAAATAAGCCGTAGTAGCTAAGATATGACCAGTCCCTACGGCAGAAGGCGGAAGGCACCCATCAAAGAATATAAATACTCTCTATCATCCTCGAACATGACGCATAGATCAGTCTGCTCTTCTTTTTTTTATGTATGGAATCTCGTAGTTGACCTTGAGAGGTCGTGACTACTTAACCGGACTATCCCGTGGTTGCCTTAGACGAACTCGAAGCCTCCAGCCAGGAGCGAAAAACTTACATTACTAAGCGACTGCTCGTTATGGGGTACCCTGTGGGCTACGGACCTCGGCTTAGGGCGTCGCTGGTACCGGGCGTCGGAGGAGGGCGGAGAACGCCCTCTTCTAAATTTATATATATATTTATATATATAAATTTAATGGTGGAAGGTGTTGAGCCGACTCTACGCTATTTGTTACGAAAATAACTCTGCTATTTCCGCTTAAATGCATACCGACTGGTGGCCGTCCTGATCTCAAGAGGAAGCGCATTCCAAAGAAGAATGGACTGAATATGAAAGGAAGAATGAACAAAGTCAGAAGTATGAGAAGGACAAAGCATGAGAAGATTGTTGGAAGAACGCAGTTCCTTAGCGTGAGATGAACATAGATATTGGAAGTGAGACATAAGATAAGAGGGAGGAGTGGGAGAGTTGAGAAGAGAGAAAAGTGTAGTTAAAGCGCGCAAACTTCTTCTTTGGCGAATGGACATCCATTTGAGCTCAGACCTATAGCTCGACACATGGCCATATTTTCTGAGGTTGAATATGAACCGGATACAATTGTTGAGCAAGCTGTCGAGCTTATCCAAAAAAACCGCATTCAAGTCAAAGTAGCACACGTCACCATAGTCGATGATAGGGAAAATCAAAGTCTGCACGAGCATGGTTTTCGTCTTACCGGGTAAAATGTTTCTCAGACGATACAGGGATCGCAGAGTACCGTTGACCCTTTGGCTAACACTAGAGACCTGGCGTTGCCAGCTTAGTGTCGAGTCAAGATGCAAACCGAGATCTTTCACAGTAGGGGTAATGGGGATGGCGATACCATTGAAAATAAGAGGAGGAAGAGAACTCAGCACCACCCTACCCATCATGCGTGAGCTTCCAATTAGAATGGCCTGACACTTTGAGGGGTTTACTAACACCCCAAAACGATCAGACCACTCTCTGATAGCATCTAAGTCTCGATTTACATCTACTATAGCGTCCGACAAACTTTCCACCCGCTCAGATATTGAAGGTCATCAGAATAGAGATGATACGAACACCGAAGACAGTGAGTTATAAAATTAATGAACGGTAACCTTGGTATCCTCCATAGCTTCTCTAATGTCACCATTCACTTTAAGGAGAGCGGAGGCTGTACTGTGCCCTGGTCTGAATCCAGACTGAAAAGAGCTAACAAGTTTATTCCGGTGAATAAACCCCGTAAACTGCTTGTGTACGCAGGCCTCAAGCACTTTAGAAAGGAATGGGAGAATGGAAATGGGTCGAAAATGACTGGGAAGGCAGGGATTTGAAATTTTTGGGAGAGGGCGGACATAGGCCATACGCCACAGGGAAGGGAATTGTCCGGAAACAAGAGAAAAGTTGATAATATGGGTAATCGGAGAGAGAAGGCTATCCAGGATCCAAACAACCATATTACGACTGATGCCGTCACAGCCCACAGCCTTGGATTTAATGGACAGGATGAACTTTTTAATTTCGTCCATAGTGACCGGAGAGAAGTGAAATGGTTCTATGATGGGACTAGCTAGGCCAGAAAAAAATGAAATGTCTTGGACAACATTTGGGAATCCAAATGACAAGTGGTTGTAAAACGACGGTTGATATCATCAAGGCCAATTGTATTAGGAAAATCCACATGACGTGGTCTGCCGATACCAAGAGTACCAAGAAACTTCCAGATATCAGCAGGTGAAGAAGAAGATATGTTCTCGAGAATATGGCGGCGTTTAGCGTTGCGTATCATCTGATTACACCGATTTCTAGCAGCTTTAAAAAAGCTCCGATTTTCTTCACTGCGATCCTTTTTAAATTTTCGAAAGGCCCGATCCCTGCGCCTCATCGCCATACGAACCCCTGTCGTCATCCAAGAAGCAGGAGGACGCCGAAGTTTAATCTTCTTAACAGGAGCGTGTTTGTCGTAGAGAGCAAGGACCGTCCGATCGAAAATGCGCAGCTGTTCATCAACAGCAGTCGCCGCTTCCAGGTGTTCCCAATTGAGGTTTGACGCATCCTGACAAAGCTTCTCAACGTCCATGCGCGCAAAACACCGCATGTGCAGAACTTTTGGGACAGGTTTAGGCGGTTTTAGGACATACGAGAGGAAAATTAGGTCATGATGAGAAAATCCAGGAGCGGGACACTGACCATGAGAAGAAACAAGGGAGGGTGCGGAGGTAAGCATCAAGTCGAGCCGAGTGTCTTCGCCTGAGATGTTGAAATGGGTAGGTTGCAGTGAAAGTATGTGGAGACTAACAGACTCAATGATGTGAAGGAGTTTACGGGATCGAGGGGTGTGATGAGCAAGGTCGGTGTTGAAATCGTCCATGATGACGCAGTGTGCATACTCTGACCCTACGGATTCAAGCGCCAATTCAAGTTTGGAAAAATAGTCGACGGCGGGTGGACAGTAGACAACACCAAGCAGGGTCTTGACGCCTTTGACGTAGACCTCTAAAAAGAGGCACTCAGCGGAAGCATGGTATTGTGAGGATGATGAGGCAATGATTTTGAAAGGGAAATCGCTTCGAAGATAGATAGCTACACCACCCCCTCCCTTTCCAATTCTATCATTGCGGATAAGAGTGAAACCTGGGAGAGGGTAGGTGGTGGAGAGAAGATGAGGTTTGAGCCAACTCTCGGAAACCAGAACAGTATGGACATAGGCGTCGGTAAAGGTGTCCAACAGATCACTATAGTGACTAGGAACGCTTTGCACATTTATGTGGCAGACATTTAAAAAATGGCCTTTCCGTTGGGTGAAGCTCCGACGCACAAAGTCACTTAGGGTGTCAGTCAGTGGAATCAATGGCAGAGTAAAAAGAGTCATCATCAGTTACCATAAAGTACAAATAAAATAATATAAAATATATATAAATAATTGCTAAAAATGCAAATAAACTAAGATAGCTTTTGCTTAAGGTGCTACACCACAATCTGTGCACCACCCACCAGCAGCACCGGTAAAGTTGTACATGGATCCTTTGGAGCGTGGTTAAAATCGGAACTAAAGCATCTTAATTTACAAATCGTCAAAGCTATTTAAGCGCCAAAAGATCCCTGTAGTACTGTACATTAGTTATTATACACCAGAAATAAACATGAAATAACAGACAGAACTTCATCACAGACATTAAAACAAAATATTATGAACAAACAAAGAACAAATGATACATGACAAAGTAAAATGAGCAAAAACGGAACGCAATTTACAAAACGATTTTCACGTGGAACAGGGGAAATGGAACGTCAAAATGTAGGCAACAAGAAATAGACACTTACAGGTTACAGGTAGCGGTGGGTAATCTTTATTCCGGCAAGTGAATTGATTCACTTATTCCGACTCCGGGTCCGGTACCGGTTCACCTTATTTATTCCTTTGGCACCGTTTGGCACCGGCACTCACTCGCTCATTTTGGTTCCCCGGTTTCGCAGAACATTTTATTCATTTGGTTCACTGGATCATTTGGCACCATTTAAATTGAACAGTTGGTTAGTTAGAGCGATACGACGTGTTCCGAGTACTTCCGAGTGACTTGAGCGAGTGAACGAGAGTGAACAGTGAACGCGCGCTCCGGAATCATTTGGTACCGCGGTGCCGGTAAGGATTGTGAGGAATAAATAAGGTTTACGTATCCGCGTTCGGTACCGGCTCCTTTGGATCAGTACCTCCGGAGTTACCCACCGCTAGTTACAGGTGACACTGACCTGACACCCTTTAGGGTATATATGTTCTGTGGTAGTCTATGTCTGTGACTTCTATGAGTGAGCCGTAGTGCGTGCGTAGTGAGTGTAGAGTGTAGTGACATATTTAGCATAATATGAAACTCTTTGCGTTTGCGTAATAACAAGGAACCTAAACTTACTTGAGCATAATAAATAAATATTCTTATTTATTCATCTGTATTGCTCAAGGAACATTTTATACTCTTACGGCGAAAGGAATAGTGGAGTAGCTAAGTATTCTTTGCCAACGCTCGAATGGCAGAGCAATCGACGCCGATCGGCCGATCTGACGCCGATCTATAAAAGGAAAACTTGCTCTCTCGGCGAAATATTCAAGGAGATGCGGCCGTAAGTATTACTATTTAAATTTATATTATGCTCCTTACCGTAAAAAGCAACCATTACAGCGATTTTGACAGATTATGTATTTGTTTATTTGACCTGCGGCTTTTTGTATACGCTCCTGCCATCTTGTATTTTCTTTTTTTGTTTTGAAACCAAAATAAACACAATTGTATTTAATATCTACAGTGGCAATTGCCATAATAATCGTATGTACAATATTTTGACATGTTTATAAAATGACAACATACTATTTTGGCTTTCAACATTGTTGTTAGCCGAATAATAACAAAGCTCGTACAACATTACCGGCTTCCGACATTCATTTGTAGTTCTGTAGTTTTACGTTAAGTTGATTTGCGCAATGCTACTTTATAACTGAGTACCCGCTTACGAGTTGATCTACGTTTAATCCGACTCCCTATGATTTATTTACATAACTTTTAATTCAACAGATGGAACAAATTCTACCTATATTCCCCCTATTAATATTCCAAACAACATAACTGTTTAATCGTGGCTTCTTATAAAAATTTTAGCCTATTTAAGGTACCTATTATTCTTTCACTCACACAGCCAGACAGCGTAGGGCTACATCAACATGCAGTATTTCAGGCTGGGGGGACGCAGTACCCCCTTGTCTTTAAGGGCGTATATTGATTTTTGTACTGTTTGAGTTACTAGCTGCTAGGTACAATAAGTTAGTATGACAGTGTCATCTTATTTCAGTTGAGAAAAAATCTTGATTTTGTAATAGGTAGTTTATGAATACAAAATTAAAAACTATGAATTCAATCTTTGCGTTCTAGTCAGTGTTTGGAGATTTGGGTGCTAATTGCCATGATAATTTATGAAATTGTCTTTCAAGTTCATGATCAATCTAATGAAGAGAAATCCTAACATTTTCAAACTAGTTTGTAGTAGAATGTCACCTTATTTTATGCTGCACCATTTCCGCCAAATGCTACCTAAGCTAAAATATATTGCAGAACAACCAAAACATAGAAAATGACAGGGGAAAACATCATCTTACCAAAGCACAATCATTTTTCAGCTAAGCTAACATACAAACTCATTATTATTCAAGATCTTTTTACCTGACTTTGGCAAAGTTCAAAAGTAGGGTTTGTTATTGCAAAGTTCTATCAAGTCAAATATACTACAAACTGGGTGCTCATAAAATGCTGCCTAAACACAAAATGAAATCATGTACTCACTAACTTACATAATACTCGTTGAATACAAATGCGGGGTGCATTTGTATTCAACGAGTATACCCTTTCTTTTAAAGATTTTAAAGTTAATATACATTTGTTTTTGTTTTGTTTTACTTAATTTTGATATACTTCATCACTTCATGGGGTGGAACATTTATAACTAACCTTGTAGCATTTGAAAGGGCTCAAAACTCAAAAGGCAGTCCATAAAGTTGCACTATTCCTTCCTTTCCGTCATCCTACTGTATAAGTTTTAATGCTTGCTAAAGTCCTCTCAATTCGTCAGCTTTTTGTTCTACATGTTGCTTTCAAACAACAATCTCTTATTCCTTTTATAAATACCGATAATAAGCAATGAGAAGAAGAAGAAGGCCAACCTAAATCACCAAATCCAAATTTGAAATTTCTTTTCTTTTCTTGGCCCATTTCTATAACAGACTAAATTATTTACTCTCTGTTCATAACCTAAACAAAACAGCTTTTAATAGGAAAATAACTGGCTGTCTTATTACAGTGGCATAATCATAATCAGCCTATAACGTTCCCACTGCTGGGACACAGGCCTCCTCTCTATGAGAGGTAGTGAGCCGTAATCCACCACGCGGGCTCAGTGCGGGTTGGTAGATGTCACATGTCTTCGAATTTTTGGTTCTAGGACATGCCGGTTTCCTCACGATGTTTTCCTTCACCGTTTTGAGAGCAGTGGTGATTAAATTATTTACACAAAGTAAAGCGCCTGCTTGGGTTCGAACTCACGACCTACAACTCGTAAGTCGGGACTGTTACCACTGGGCCACCACTGCTCTATATTACAGAGATCTTTTTAAAACTATATCTTGACATAAAATTTGTCAAAAATCCTTTTGCAACACACATACAATCACCCCAAACCACACACACACTCACTCCACATCTCACACACTCACCCACATGCGTTCACACACATTCACATACTTCCTCCCTTGCATATATTCTTAATAAATTACTATATTTATCTAGTTTAATGAGCAGTATTTCAATATTATGATATGTTATGTTTTTATTTCTATATGATATAAAAATCAGATTGTCTCCAGTGCAACATAAATAATGTGAAGCTTTGATTATGGGGCCTGGTGACCTGACATACAGGTTTTGTAAAAAAACTTAGTTTTGGCACCAGTCTACCACAAATAATTATGCAATTGTGTCTGTAGACTATTTGTATCCATTAAACAAATCTACACTAAGCGGTTCCAACTTTAGTCTGTGTCATGCTCCATGTTGCTCTTTGTTCAATCTAACATTCTGCATATTCGTGTACTGGTGACCCTTCACAGCATTCCAGTATGCTTTATTGACTTTAACTTTGAGCTTCCTGCATATGTCAGCCCGCGCTATACCTCCACAGTTTGTATCTCATTTTTTGAAAACACATCTCACTCTTAAGAAAGTTAGGCTACTTTTGAAAGGGATATTCTAAGCAAGACTACACAAAATACTAAGCAAACTGTGTACATTCATATTTTAAAGGGAATTGCATTGTACCTACCTTCAAGCTAGCATCTAAAAAAAAAAACTCAGTTTACTGTGAAACCAGCTCATGCAGTTGTTAGACTTTACATCCCTTTAAATTCAAAACACTTGATTGAATGAAATTGACTTTGCTAAGAATTTCAATTTCACAAGTATATGTATGACTCATAAATCCAGCATAATTGAGTACATAACTGACAGATTGGTGGTCTGATCACAATATAATATTGTAGGATAGGTAATACGGGCTGGTGTCTGCAACTCAACGACAATGCGCGTATTTTGCGTATGGTGGAAAAATCGGTACCTGGGCTACCGAAGTACTTTGCCCTGTATGTGGCGACCCCCGGGCAGTTTAGAAGCACATGAGCTGCTGTCTCGTCCTCCATGCAGATACTGCACAGCGTTCATTAAGCAACATTTATTAAATGACCCGTGGCCAGTTAAAGCTGCCGTAACTATACACAGCTGTTGTTTGGTTAGTCGTAGAACCTGTTTCGTGGGGCGGCCATCTTTAGTTGGGAGTGCTTCCATAAAAAACATAAAACTTGACATTTTAATTATTATGCAAAATCGTCATAATATATAATATAATAATAATAATAATTTATTTAGGTACATAAAGGTTTTGTAGTACATGAGGGACTTACAAACTATGCATAATTGATTACATGGAACAGGTACAACTAATTGTTGGGTGAATCGCAGCTCACCTAGCTAGATCACTGAGTGATCTGTATTAAGGAGAGACAGTTTAGACTCCCAATTGGGATATCACAATAATCATGTTACTTATGCTTTCGATCTTAACATAAAAAATAAATAAAAAACTTTATATTTAAATTAAATAAGACTAATTAAAATGATAAGTGGAGTGTTGTGAGTCGAGTGAGTGCGTGTGAGGGTGTGTGTGTGTGTGAATGAGTGAGAGTATGTGTGAGCATTTGGAACTTTAAATAATAGGAAATAGGGTTACTATCATGTAGGTGTTAAGAAGAACTTTTTAGTCTCGTCGTAGGTTTTATTCAGGAGGAGTGCACGGAGGGCGAGTTTGCATTTGCTATGTGGTAAATTATAGATATATAAGGACGCGTTTATTTTATTGTACAAGTAAGGGCCAAGATAGTAGAAAAATCTCTTAGTGTATTTCACCTGAGTTTGTGGAACAGTACAAATCATATCTTTCCGACGTTTGTTAATAGTAGTAAGAGGGGTTTTAATTGTTGTAGAAGAAAGGTTTGCAGAATGAAATGTTGCCTGACGTTGAGGACACTACAGTTTTTGTAAAGTTCTGTAGTTGGAAACAGAATAGGTCGAAATGTTGCAATTTTCAGTATAGCTCTGTGGGAAACTTCCAAAGGTTTTAGGGCAGTTTTTGTGGCGCCACCCCAGCAGCTAATACAATAAGTAATAATAGATTGACATAAGGCGTAATATACTTTGCGAATAAGAGACTGCTTGGCGACGTGTCGAAGAGTTTAAAAAATATATATAAGTTTTCTGACCCTGCCTGTTATCAAGTTTATATGTGTTTTATAATTCAGATATCGATCTAAAGTAATTTGACATTATGAATAATATTTATAAAATGACATTAATATTTACTTTGTAAAGTATTTTATATTACTTAATTATTGTGAATTTGAGGACTATGTGGGTCATTTCATTTTTTGCTTTCTCTGTTTTTATTATAGTCTGGCAGTTCGTATGCGGCCTACCCAAATGTCCTTTCTTTGGTATTGTTATGCTTGCGCTGACTGGACAGGTCCACTCAAATCAGTGTGGTTCTATCCCCAAACGACCATTTCAGACACTAATCTACATGGTCCTCAATTGATCTGAGCAAGATTATGTCCGGCCTTTAAAAGAGACTGACCCTTGAGTTTGTTTCGCCATTTCATCTCAAGGAAATTCAGATTATATATTTTTTCAATATTATGTGTAAAAGTGATTCCGATTTCCTATTAGCAGAATAAACAATTTAATTTCATTTCACTGTCATAACTTGAAAACATTGTATCAACAAAGGAAAAGCCACCAAGAGTTAGAAGATGAACATTTGGCATAGAGCCAGTAATTTTTATTTAAGTGCTCCTAATTTAGGGTAACTTACATAAATGTTTATATTTAGCAAAAGGATTCTTTTATGTTGATTTTCCCTAGCGATACGATTCCGTGCCGAATCGAACAACAATCCATGTTACCATAAGAGTCCTTTATGGCTGCTCCCAAATAAAAAACTCGAAAATTTTGTCGGTTTAGTTCTGATACGAGGGTTTCACTAAAAGTATCGGCAATGGAATATTTCCACTGTTCCTGTCCTATTAAAATATTTTTAATTGAAAACTCCTTGGTTTAAAAAATCGAATATCATTTATTTATTTTAAAAAAGATTCTCGGTCTTGTCACAAGGTTTTGTCAAACTTGTCAACGACTAAACTCGTTGAGAAAATGGAATGGGGAAGGTCGGGCAAAGCTAATTGTAGATGTCGTGACCATAGCTAGGTCCCTACGGCCTACAAAAATTTTGGCATTTCGTTCATTCATTTCATTTTATGTTCATTCATGAGTTTGATTTTATTTCACTATTTCGTTATTTTCGGTGATTTCAGTATTTTAAATCAAGTACTTGACATGGAAAGTGTCAGAATTAATATTTCCTCGTAATCACTTTCTTCAAAATGTTCACGACATAAATTCGAAATCAAAAAAATCTGTACGAATAGCTTTAAAGCACAATCTTCTAATTTTAGGGGGTTACGAGAAATTCGAACTCCAATTTCTGAGTATCTAGGAACACAACATCGAGCCAATTTTCGCTAAAATAAAATAAAACCACATCACACCTTGTATTTTTAGCTTGTGTTGGGAACTAGCTACGACAGCGCCATTTTGACAGTTGCCTTCCCCATTGACTCGAGAAAATTCAAGAGCGATGATTTATTATGACTTTCGAAGTGGTTTAACACAAAAGTGTGTGTTGACCGGATGATTTCTGCATTTGGTGATGAAGCCCCATCCAAAACCACAATTTATCGCTGGTTTGCTGAATTTCAACGTGGACGTGTCAAGCTCAGTGATGATCCCCGTCAAGGTCGTCCAAAAACTGCAGTCACCCAAGAAAACGTTGATGCTGTGCGTAAGCTGATTGAGGAAGATCGACATGTGATATACTGCGAAATTTTGGCAACTTTAGACATTGGCATGAGTCAAATACAAATAATCTTGCATGAACAATTAGGTGTAAAAAAGTTGTTTTCCCGATGGATACCGCATTCGCTCTGTGAAGAGCAAAAAGCGGCTCGCGTTACTTAGTGCATCAGAACTCTCGAAAGATTCCACGCAGGATCCTCAAATGCTGTATACAACATCGTATCAGGTGACGAATCCTGGATATACGCGTACGAACCCGAAACAAAAAACCAGTCACGAGTTTGGGTGTTCGAAAATGAGTTAAAGCCAACAAAAATTGTTCGTTCACGGAGTGTTGCAAAAAAAATGGTGGCCACGTTTGTCTCCAAAACCGGCCATGTTACGACTATTCCTCTTGAGGGACAAAGAACGGTTAATGCAGAATGGTATGCTAGCATTTGTTTGCCACAGGTCGCTTCTGAACTCCGTAAAGAGAACTGCAACCGCCGCATCATCCTCCATCACGACAATGCGAGTTCTCACACCGCACACAGAACAAAAGAGTTTTTAGAGCAAGAAAACATAGAATTATTAGACCATCCGCCGTACAGCCCCGACCTAAGCCCTAATGATTCCTATACTTTCCCTAAAATAAAGAATAAATTGCGTGGACAGAGATTTTCATCACCTGAAGAAGCTGTGGACGCCTACAATACGGCCATTTTGGAGACCCCAACTTCCGACTGGAATGGTTGCTTCAATGATTGGTTCCATCGTATGGAAAAATGTGTCAAATTTCGCGGAGAATACTTCGAAAAGCAATAAATACATTTTTAAATAGCAATGTTGTGTCACTTCCTTGATTCCAGAAATTTTCAGTGCCGCCCTTGTAGACGACCTCCCATTCTTCAGAAAGCTATTTGCTGTCGGGGGCAAGGCAAACTAGTCTGTAGAATAACCAACTCCTCAACAACTTATAGCAGACATATCATGTTTGGGCTCATTTATTTGATCTCTATGGGTAGTTGACTAAGAGATAGTCAATAAGTAAACATAGACTGACGATAATGGATGATGATGATGGATGGAGCAGGAAGCTTGCTAATCGTAGACCCATTGTGTTTGAGCTCGTTGGTCTTTATGAGTAGTTTTATTATTTCTAAATACACCCTAAAAGAAAACGTCATTCATCAAAATCATTTTACAATAAAATATCTAAAGACATAATCAGTCTTATCGATAAACGTGTCTTAAAGAACAATGCCCAGTTCCCATACATTTGAAAACCTGATAATAAAAGTTTATGTATAGTTATAAGGTATAGTAGAAACACTACCTTTAAGATTAGAAAATAATGTCATATGGTCATTTTCACAATTGAAACGCTACGAAGTCCAAAAATATTAATGTTACTTTTTAGGTTAGGATTTGCCGTTATAAAGAAATAAATGTGCTAGAACGAATTATTTAACACTCGAAGTTTAGTCTAAAATAGAAATATTTACTTAATAATACATATCTATGTTCTAAAACGTCTTTTTTACTTTGTGAATTCCTTAAAACCAGCTGCCCTTATGTCACTGCTTAGACTTTTTTTTTTTTTTTTTTTTTTTTTTTTAGTGTATGGCATCTCGTAGTTGACCTTGAGAGGTCGTGACTACTTAACCGGACTATCCTGTGGCTGCCTTAAGCGGACTCAAAGCCTCCAGCCAGGGGCGTAATACTACTTATATTATTAAGCGAACGCTCGCTAAGGGCACCCCCTGTGGGGTACGGACCTCGGCTTAGGGCGTCGCTGACGGGAGGACAGCAAGATGGGACAGGCTGGATCAAGTTTAGTTGATTATTATTAATCGGGGAATTTAAAGCTACAGGCTCAGCTACGGCGCGGGCTGGCACTTCGTCGAGCAAGGGTCGGGGGGGACAATTACGTCGGGATCTTCGCGAGGAACCTCGGCGGCGAGGTCGGAATGTCGGTCTGTGTTTGTGCACTGTACTGGTGGCCCTACTGCTCTCCTGAATGAGAGTTATGTGGTCATCGGGATCGGTGAGGACATGCTTGGGACGGCGGACTTGACTAATGGAGGAGGGAATATAACTAGCGGCTTTCACAACCAGAGGGTTGCGGTGATTCGCGGCGGTCTCGAAGAAACGCTTTGAAATGCGTTTCATGAACTGACGGATAGTGGGAATCCTGAGGTCTACATGGAGGATTTCGTTGCGAACGTACCAGGGGGAGCCTGTTATCCTACGGAGGAACTTGTTCTGGAGGGTCTGCATTCTATGGAAGCGAACGGGCTTGACGTGTGCGAAGACTGCACTGGCATAGGTCATGATCGGACGGACTGCTTAGACTCTCGATGATTGTCAATTTATATTGAGTGTCGAGCATTAAATGTCCAACGACAAAAAATACGTTTCAATCGTCCTAACTCAATTACATATTGCATGATTAATTAATTTAATTATTCATTTATCTTTAAATAATCTGTATTATAAATTGACTAAAAAAGAAATACTTACTGAGTAAATAAAACGTAAAATAATGTATGAAACTCAGAAACAGAGTTGAATAAAGTCAAGCAGCAGTGTGTAAAATGGAACGTTGTAAAAAATGGTGGTTGAGATGCGTTCAGAACATGCTAATATGTTTACCCTTGAAGTAGAATACGCATAACAAAAAACAAAAATTTTAAAAATCCTGCGTTTCTTTTAACATTGTGATAAGCGTAATTAATATAAAATTTAATTAGCTGTTTTTTAAGATTTATTTCATTTCTATACAAAGTCAGGTGAAAAATGGGCATTCCTCTTTTAATCACCAACATTTCGTCATCGTAATTACAGCCGGTTTTCACGATTGTAAGGGGTTGTAGGTTGTTCCGGTAGCCTAGCAACGGTGCCCCGTAGCAGCTAGACCCCCGCTGTAGTGCTATATTTATCTAGTCTACGAAATTCAAGCAGGGGGTAGGCAGTGTCGCAAATCCCCACCTCCCCCAGATTCCCACTGGAGGTGCGCGCGCAGCTTATTACTTTATACGGCTTCGCTCCGCCTCGCAGCGTCAGTCCGTGGCTATTCTTAGTTCGTACAAACACGTACTTAGTTCTGGTTATCGCGCGCCAAATAGTGCTGAACCTGATGTGCTGAACCTAAACCGAAGATGGCTAGGTTAGCCCTTGATTAAATTTTCTTTATGTATTAAGGCATCTTTCACACAGTGCATCCAAAGAAAATTTGGCTGGACTGTGTGAAAGATGATAAGGGGGCCACTTCCATTTACTCGCCAGACTTTTTAATACGTTTTTTTTTTAATTTTTTTTGTGTTTAGCTGCCCAACAAGTTCTGTTGTCCTACATCTTGTATAACAATCGATGCACCTTGTATAAAGTTGGTATTTTATTTATTTATTCAAAATTGGTACACCAACAGTACCTTTAATATATTAATAAATAAAAGTAATGGGTGTTCTGATGTATAGACTATTTACAGGTATACACGACACTGACATACTTAATCAAAGCAAAACCTTCTAATAATATATTAGGTTGGGGAAAAAGTTTCTTCGCATATTTTAAGAAAATTCAAAACATTTTTAACATAGTTTATTTACATTTAACCAAAGTATGTAGGTACCATTTTGTTCGATAACTTTTTGTCATCTTGTAGGTAGGGACATGATCCCATTGCTATAGTTTTTTTTTACTTCTGATCAAATTACCGCGACAAGTGGTTTTGGCAGTCCTCTCGTGATGTTAACCTGACACTGCCCAAAGAATTCTGAAGAGACCGAAATAGGTGGAAATCTGAAGGTGCAATGTCAGGACTATACGGTGGATGCATTAACACCTCCCAGCCAAACTCTCTTAATTTTTGCTGAGTGGCTAAAGATGTGTGAGGTCTAGCGTTATCATGATAAAAAACCACACCTCTTCTTCTTAATTCCGGCCGCTTTCTCTCAACTTCTTGCTTTAATCTCATCAGTTGTTCGCAGTAGAGTTCAGAATCGATGGTGCTGCCTGGTGGTAACAGCTCATAATGAAGAATGCCGTTCCAATCCCACCACACACACAGCATCACCTTGTTGCGAGTTAACCTGGGTTTCGCCACAGTCTGTGAAGCCTGACCGGCCTTTGACCACGACCTTTTCCACACGTTTCTTTTAGACTTTTCCCCCAACCTATTTATTATATTAAAATTGAAAACCAAAACAGCTTTGATTTATTTTTTGTATGTATGTAAAAAAAAAACTGATACAAATATCAAAAAACTAATACAAAATAATACGCATAAAATATACTTTTACAAATAGTGGGAAACATTTACAAACACAAAAATTAAAAATATAAAAATATTACGAGTAGGTAAATAATATCAATCGGGACCGATGAGAAACTTTTTGCTCGACATCTTGTGGCCTAGGCCCGTAAGCTTTTCTTTTTGAATAATGGAGTGGCATATCTAAGCCGTCAGTTCATTGATTCACCCTCTAGCTGTCTAGATAGCTATAATATGCGTCTGGCTGCCTCATCTGATCCGTACATAGCTATTCGGTTGAATGCCTCCTGTCTAGCCATATTGATTAGGGGGGACGCGACCTCTATACACAAATTTAGATTGGGCTCTGTGGGGTGTGCTAATTGAATCTTTTATATTTATAACTTATAGCATTTATAACATCAAAGGATGGTGTCAGAGTTTCACACAATGTTATAGATCGTTTGATATTCAAAAAAAGACATTCCAGAATATTTTCAATACAAATTATTTAAGTGACTTTGACTTTGAAAGTGGGTAGCTAGGAGCAGTGGCGGGCGTTGTTGCTAATTAAAATTAGACTATCTATTCTAAATCCTATGATTTAAATTTAAGGAATTTAGAATTACATACAATTTATTAATTAACAATAAATGTTGTGTTTGGAATAATTCTACATCATACAAAAAACACTTACTCTTATTACACTTAACACATTAAGTCATTTAGAAATTAACAACACAACTCACAACATCATAAACAAGACTCAATAAAATTAGTAATAGAAAATCATAAAAAAATTAAATCCAATTAAAATAGTTCATCAAATAATAAATCAAAGTAAAAACAATACATTTGTTATAAAAAAATTAAATTGACAATAACCAACAATATACAATAATTTCACTCGACTTTAAACAGCTACAAGAGAAAAACGCATGGTCATAATATTACAGTAGGAATGCTCGCAGCTTTGTTTTAAATGCAGATGTATAAATCTAGCTTTTTAAGGGTTAAAATTTAGTATCGTTTGGGGTGGAGGGGGGTGGTCCGTCCCCCCTGGTACCACTCCTATGAAAAGGTAACGCACAGTTCTTGAGAAAAACTAATTATTGTAACCTAACCTCAAAACACTTAAATGTCGCTTTTCCAACGTCTCCGGCGCTGCGGGAAGTGCAACCCCTTCGCCCTTGCGTAACAAAGGATAGGCAACCATGCTCACCTCCGCAGCTTCGGCTTACTAGTCGCCTCCGGCGACCAGCCTCAGCCGCTACAGCTCGCACGGGTGCCTATACTTTGTTACAGCGGGCGGGGGTTGCCCTCCCTTCGCGCCTCCGGATTTTTATAAACACTCTAGGGGTAGGAGCCAAAAGACTACGTGGAGTCGGGGTGCCCCGATTCGGTTTTGAAACAATGTCGACCTATTTTAACCATGAATTGGAGGTACACTAACTTCTCACAACTCTGGGAGAAACGGAATGAACGGAAACAAATGACACTGACACATGACGCAAATAGCGTATTTTTTTTTTACGTTCCGTTTCACCGATTTTGCACGACATTTTACACCACAGACAATACACTAGTACAGATTTGGTTGTCAATTGCCGATTTTAACGTTTCGTTACGCTGTAATCTAATTTGAGGTTAGAAACATTTATTATTAATTTCTCGAAAAATACGCATTACCTTGTAATAAGAGTCACCCACCCCTACCATCTTCAACCCTTTTTACCCCAAAACTCCTGCCAAACGATACTAGACCCAAGCCTTTTTAAGTGTAGTGGTAACTTTGTTAAATATTTGAACTGCTTGATATTGTGAACTGTGCTTCACAATGTTGAAGTGAGAACTTATTTCTGATCTCCTTCCTAACCAGTCTTTCCTCATCTGTCTCATGTTCATGTATGTATGATGTTCAAGAAATATGAATATTCCATCATTCATCTTAAAAATATTCCATCGTTCATAGAAAAGAAAAATATAATTATTTGTCACAGAAACACGTGCATACAAAACAAAGCTGAATTATTATTACGCACACAGCACATAAAAAGTCGGCAGATGCACGCCGAGACTGTGACAAGAAGGCTTCCACTCAGCATGATGCTGTTCTATAGTGGACCCACAGCACAGCGCTGATTTTCAGTGGTCACCCAATACACTTATTAAAGAAGCAAGAAAGTGGTTTGGCAAAAATATTAAAATGATCTTTAATCCCAGAGATATGAATTTCGTCATATCCACAATAACTTTGTCCATCTTTTTAACTACATTAATATAAATTTCATTTGGAGTTGCAAGAACGACTAAAAGTTCGTTTTGGACCTGTGTGTATTCTGCTGCAGTAACAAATTCGCTTCCTCATTTTTTTCCCCACTTGTTAGACATTTAATGTTAAAATGTTTTGTTAGGGTGTTAGCTACTTCTTCGGGATAATCAACTATTTTGCCGGCCATTTTAAGTGATAGATGTTCGCATAACTTTAAATCGTTTTGTGCAATTGTTAACAATTTGGCAGATTTCTTTGCTAGATTTTGTTAAATTAATAATTTCTCCTTTACTGTTATTTTTTAAGCTATCAGGATAACTCTTCGATAAATTTTGGTATACATATTTATTTTTATAATTTATAACGGTACCTTTGCTGGCGCATAAAATGCGTTTAATTTTGCTAGAGATTTTCACAGCTTTGGCAACCCATTTTATTTTAGTACTCTTCAAAAGGTACATTTTACTCTTATTTTTTTGTAACTATTTTTAAAAACTCTGAAACTTGTTCATAAATGCATTTATTCCTAAATGACTCCAGCACCCTAATTGCGTAACACATTTTCGTAAACGATTACGATTAATCTGTTTGATTTTGACAGTTCAACAACATTCATTGCGTTTTGTACATTCTTGAGGAGAATTTTTTATCGAACTTATGTAGCAATGGATTAGCAATCTGTTTCAAAACGATTCAGATTCCGATAGATTGTGTATTACGCAATTAGGGTACAGATATGTCTCAATATGTTTTTCTTAAAATATGTGCCGTTAATAGAACTAAAAACTCTTTAATTTATAGCAACACGATGCTTGTTGTTACTTCACTTGCTTGTCAGAGATTCCAACCAAAATTGACCTAATAGACCTACATGTCCATCAGTCAGACCATTTCGGTCTACTTCACATTCCTGTATATAATATTCAAGCAGATTAGTTAAGATGTTGTCGATACACGAATATGAGTCGTTTCGAATAAGAAATGCAGTATTATCAATATTCCTTAAATTGTTAATAAGCCGACAAATTCAGTGCGTTTTTTATTATCTAAAAGTAGATATATATTAAAGTCTCCGCATATGCATTTCCTATTAAATAAATGTTCCAGCAATTTTTCCATTCGTGTCATGAAAAGTTCAAAGTTTTTGTCGTAGGGACAACGATAACAACAACATAATTATAGAACATATTTCAAAGCTGTCCATCTTATAAAGTTTGTTAATTACATCTATATTATTTACTTTTCTATCAACATTTCCCAGGATCAAATTACCACCTCTAGTCTTTTTACTTCTGGTGTTGATGAAATCATGTTGTATTTATTTAAATAAATTGAAATTACGGACTTGTCGTTTATTAAATGTTCACTTACGCATGATAATTAACTGGCGAAATGTGGGTGTACTGTAGGTACACCTCATCCCAACCCTTCTGGGATTACAGGCGTGATGTATGTAATTCATAAATACTGTAGTTATGCATAAATACTGTAGTTATGCATTACCCTACCCTGATTTCAAGAGATTGTATATAAATATTCAAATAATTCTTCTGATTACTACCGCACAAATTCTGGTGAACAATGTTGATATTTTGTTATCTAGGTGTGAATAGTTAATTCTGATTACAGTTACTACTACTTGCCATAAGTAAACTAGAGTCCCCCATTTTATTACCCACGAAAAAAAATCACCAGCTTGCTGTGTTGCATCGGCACAAGTTTGGGTACTTGAAGGCTCAATAGGAAGAAGGAAATTATATTTGTCATCGATCTAGGAAATGATTGGAAGTTTTACTGTATAGTGCCTATTGAGGGATATTGTTATTACTACTTGTAGAGTTAAATTTTTTGGTCGTCCAAGAAAATATGTTTTTGCGCGCTATGTGCTTACAATGTAGGTAAAATTTGTCTTAAAAATAGCCGTGACTTTATTATTGTATTTTGTTTATAAATTCTGAATGCTTCAAATTATCACACGTAAGACTAAGAATAGAATTAGTTTTTGACGTGTTGATGTAATCTCATATTGTGTACATTTCCAACTAGTACATTTGTGTGTATGATTTTATATAAATTACAATGTAAGAAGGATTGCAAAATAATCAGATTGTCAATGCGAATATTATTACAAAGTCTCTTTTATCAAAAATTTTACATAAAGAAATGCATGAGCCTTTCGTGAATGATTTATTCTAGGGCATTCTCATGGAAGAAGGTGCGGACCAGCACCCTAATTGCGTAATACACAATCAATCGGAATCTGAATCGTTTTGAAACAAATTGTTAATCCATTGCTCCAAAAAGTAAAAAAAAAACAAACTGATCCACAAAGGGAATAACGCAATGAATGTTTTTGAACTGTCAAAATCAAACAGATTAGTCGTAATCGTTAACGAAAATGTGTTACGCAAAGGGCTAGTGGTGTATTAAAAATTCTTCACAAATAATGTTGTTTATGTTCTGCATTGGGTACGTCAATAATGTAATGAATTCAAACACAATGGACGACCAAAGTAACATTAGCGACCTGTATTATCTACTGTTGCGAATGGTTTATAATTTTTTTAAATGGCGAATGTTGTACCTAGAATAAGAACGCTTATGCAACCCATTTGCAAATCTTTATTAAATCATCGTCGTCCACGTTGAAGAGCAGTCGATAAAGAGAGAGGCTAGGGATTTTGTAATACGTTTTCAAGGCCAGGCTGGGGGAGCGGCGAGTCCGAAGGATCCTTTGATCAAGTAATATGAACACTGGATCCTATGCATGAATAGCCATTCAGTATTTTCATTTTTCTTTGCTAGTCCGCCATTATTAGGTACTTTTTTAGGATTTTGTTATGATGACACATATTGGTCAATAAATATGATATTGGCGTTTTATCGAACTGGAAAAGTGACCAGTTGAATAAAAACGCCAATTTCATACGTAATGACCCAATATTATTTTCGGAATATTGATTTGTCTGCCGTGCTGAATCTTAGTTATGTTCATATAACTCAATATCGCATAACCGATAATTAGATCCCATCTAGTCCCATCTTAGGGGAAGAATAGATTTCCTAATTCAAGAATTCTCTTGCCATTATGGCCAAAACTGCAGTAAGGCAAACGGAAAGTTCGGTGCATACGCACATTTGCTTGTTCTGCGAATACGCTCGCGTTAACCGATTGTAAATAGAATAGTTAACATGTGAACAGCGCACTGCAGCAATGTCAGTTGTTGATGTGGATATTTACCATGCATGAGGTTTCAGGGCACGTTCTCGCCGCGTTCAAGCGCAGCGCAAGTTCGCGCAGGGTGCTTACGTGCCGCCGAATGTGGTCGCCGTTGTTGCCGCCGACACCCGGCGGGACGCCGCGCAAGATCCAAGAAATGTTACCATACACAACATGACGGCTACTGGCTTATTGGACGTTGTTTCTCTACAGGGTAAGTTCACTTTATTTCTTTACTGCTATTACATAATTAACAAGGATATTCATTGCGTTTTTTTTTTGTTTTTTTTCTGGAGACTCGCCCCGCAGTGGGACAAGTAAACTACTAACTCATTAGGTCGGGGTGCCTGGTTGGGGAGCTTGGTTACTGCAAAAAACTTCCAAAGAAAGGCAGAAAGTTACAAAAGACGCTTATTAAAAAAAAAAAAACTGATAGACGTTAGAAGATTCAATAAGGTTCTTAGGGAATGAAATAAATATACGATAAAATATTATTCTAATTAATTTTCTGTATTTACTCTTAGGTGCTGCTAGTTCGCCGAATAGAAAAGGTAAAATCTTACTATTAATGTTTTTTGTTGCTGCTGCTTTTAATTTATTAAAAGTAGATGACCGTGTAGTCCAGTGTAGTAGTAACCAGTGAGTGTTACAAATAGAAACAGCTTTTTTGTCGTGCGAGTTTTCGCACGCATGCAGGTCGATACCGCATTTCACCGAAAACTAAAACTGGTGCCTTATTTTTCGGCAACCTTTTTCGCACCGTAATAATCATTCAACACTGCGTGCGTGAACAAACCCGCATGACACTGAACATGCATGATTCATTATTTGGCGCTTATTGTATACTTTTTTAGGGCTATAAATTATATTATGAAAGTACACGTACAGTGTAAATAAATGTTTTGAAAAAAAAAGACATTTCATTTGAAAATTACCGCAGAAAGAAAAAGGGCAAAGGTATTAACAGGATAAGGCCACAATACGGACTAAAATGGCAAAAATAGTTCAATCCTTTAATTAAAGACATAATAAAAACTATATTGTTAGAAATGTGGTCTTTTTCTAAGAATAACAATATTATTTTTTGTTTAAAAAGCCAAAAAACTTGAAAGTAAATCGACCGGTGAAATAGCGCAGCTGTGTCGTCATGTGTCATTCGTTCACAAATATTGTCTATGATTCCGTTTGAAACTCATGAATACGAAATAAATCGGGAGTAGGGTTTAGTGCTTAGTTTCGAAATACGTTCGGATGGACCCTAATCATCGTTGACGGAGTTAAAGAGTAGACCCCCTGTTTCTTATACGGTTGATCCGTATACGAAAGAAACGGGTACTTGAGGTCTACTGTCTAGGTCCGTCAACGAAGTAACGGGCCCTTCCGAAAGAAGTTGAGCCGTCAAAAGAAATGTCAAATTCTATTTCGAGGATTGGGAATTGGGGTGATGACTAATATCAAAAATGTTCGCAAAAATAACGTAATTTAAAAGACGGCATACTAAAAATGAGATGATCGAAAAAATCTGTTAAATCTATGTAAATATGAAGATACACGCTTTAAAAGTTTTTGGGGGGGATTATTCCCGTCCTTGTCGCGCGGTACGAACAATGTACGGCGCTAGTATGAAGTTACATAGTCGTGACGTCACTTGATAGTCCTGTCCTTGTCTAACACTTATTTTAAAACGTTTATAATTTGGCAATTTTTTTATCTTTTACACTTTATATGAAATGGTTTGAGTAAAATATAAAAGTAAACTATGGATAGAGATGATAGTAAAATCAGTAGTTAAAAATCCAGGGATACTCCGACTGCAAGCCCTAAATAACTAGAGCGTCCACGTCCTGCTTCGGACATCGGACGGGGAACCTGTATCGCTCATTATTAAATAGCGCCAGGAGCTCGGTTCGCTTCTTAATGAACTAATCATGAAATCATATATTAATGCCGATCTGTCCATAGCAATATATTTATGCTTGTGACTAAATATAGCAGCGTCGTCCTGTGCTGATAACATCATACTGCACTAATAAGTGCAGTATGATGTTATTATCGGTATACAGGATGGAATTGAATAGAATGTCTCATTTGAGTAACTTGCCAACTTGGTTATCATTCCCTTCAAGACCCGTTCTAATTTTCCATCCTGTAAACCAATATTCCTTATAGGCCCGGCTAAACGGAGTTTCTTGCATAGGCAAACAACATGTGTGACGTCCACACGATAGCTAACAAACCGTTTTGCCGAGTTAAGGTCAACGCCCACGTACAACCCGTGCAAGATAACTGGACACCTGCAGCCGCTGTGACGACTGCGCGACTACGGAGCCGCATTCCAGCCAGGTGTCTAGTTCAAGTTAAAGCACTCCATGGGATCAGCATCGTCTTTACAGCATGGCGTTTCATTGAAGAGAATCCCGAACACAGTTGAGGCGATGCTGATCTCCTGCTTATACGTGTGCGTTGACCATAAACGTACAATGCTTGTACAAGGTAAGGTTGAGCGTGTAGAAGGGCCGTTAGTTAGCAATTTTAATGTAACACTTTATTAGTTACTTAACCACATTTAGGTCACTCCCATTTGACTTCACAACCTGTAGTGGTCGTTGAGAGGCTGCGCGGCAGGAGCCTGGCGCGCGACGTGCTGCCGCCCCCTTCGCAGAACGAGACCGTTAAAACACGTCCCACGGTAAGTGAAAAGCTATTTATTTCGTAACTTTTTCATTTTTGTTTACATTTAGCTAATATTATTTGTAAAATAATGGATTCTGACTAACGAAATGCAGAATCCCTATTTGAAGGTCAATATTAATTAGTCAGGGTCAAGTCACATTAGCAAAGCTGGTCCTAGCCTAGGTACATACATACAGGTTAGGTAGAGGTAGGTTTACATTGCTGTCGTGCAGACTATAATCAATAGTTTTCTAAGATAAACTTTTATTTTATGAACAATTGTCAGTTTCTATGTTTGTACTTGTGAAGCTTGAGAATTGAAGTAGTTGGAGAGCACTAGTAGCAGTGATATCAGAAGTAAATAGTAGCAGTAGCCGAAGCGAACAGCAATGAGGCACCATCATTCTTGTCTTCAAAATCAAATTATTTTCTGCTCAAATAAATAAAGTAGATGCCTAGTTTGCCAATAATGCTTTTGGTTTCATTGATAAATCAGCTCATGGCTGATGTAATTAGCCTAGTCATTGCGTTGGGTTGTTTTACGTCTTCTTTATTTATAGCCAATTTGTCAGTATTTATTGAACATAACACTAAATTGGAATAGTAAACAGTAGATAAGTATACATAAAACATGTAATGTGACTATGTATGTAGGTAGAAAGTTCGCACAAGGAAATATTACATTATGGCTATTATCGCGTCGCGCCATTGGTTACGCTCAATGGGACACAAAGGCACCGCGTGTCGCGTGATGAGTGGTACCTTTGTGTCATACTGTCACGCCGCGTCTGTTTGTGGGAGCCATTATTGTCAACTAGATTATTATTGGTATTTGTATTCCATTCTTGTATAAACAGCATTAGCACCGCCTGCGAAAATATTTTGATTAATTTTTTGTAGTTTTTATCATAGTTTGTTTCAGTACATATGTACTAACAAAAATACAAATAACCAATGTCAGTTGTTAGGTGAGTTTGAAGGTGACATACTAATTTACAGTCATTATTTTAACTGCAATAAATAGCCAACCTCACATAGGTACTAACTAGATTTTTGAATATAGCTATGTAATAATGTAGATTAAATCGGTCGCAAAATTCGAGTAGTACATGCACAGAAAGACGTGACCTTTCGCGTAATCACTCACACAAATGCAAAGCTCAGCTTACAGCCTCGCGGAATGTATATTCCGCGAGAATGGAATGTATACTCTCCTATAGATTCGGATTACCCCGTACTGTCCCAGCTAAAACAAAACACTGTTTATACTACATCCTAACATACTATCCATTTGTATACTAATTCCATTATTATTATCATAATTAATTGTAACAGGAAAACGCTCATGAACGTGTGAACAACAATTTGGCCACAATCAAGAAACCTGCTGAGCCACCACAGTTGCAAACTGTAAAAAAAAAAAAAGAATACAAAAAAGAACATCCGATGGCGCTAAGATCTCGGCGCACGAGCAAGCTTGAATTTAACAAGCTTATAGCTAAAAGTTGTACTCTTCTCAGAAAGGTGGCCTCGAAGCGCAAGAAGAACTCTTCTGACGAGGATGAACCCCTCATATTCCAGAAAACTCGCCTAAAGCAGAAAGCAGAAGAACTGAGCACTACAAAACAGACTGCTGCAAGGGAGATTGCTCCCATGGAAAACACTCCTAAAACCAGCTCTCCCAAGGAAAAATCTTCTAAAAAGAAACCTTGCAAGAAGAGTAAAAAAGAAATAACAAACGAAATCACCACACACGATACCACTACAAAAGAGATCACCACAAGCGAATCTAAGAAGATTACCACAAACGAGAACAGTTTAAGAGAGACTGATCAAAGAAATGCCAAGCAAAGTATAGCTAGGAAAAAAACTCCCATGAAGAGGGCTCCGCGTAAAAGGTTTGATAAGAAGTACTCTCCAAAGAAGCCTGCGCATGTCGCACCAGAGTTCTCCGTTCCGGATTTCTTAATCACCATCACCAAAGAAGACCTCACTGATGGAACGGTCGTCCAGGACGATAAGGAAGACCAGGTCACCCCAGATGAATCGGGTATCATAGTCGTCCCAAATGACCCGCTGCCCCCAGGTATCATGGATGATCGTGTTGCCCCGACTGTCCCAGCCGCCTTGGATGACCCAGTCATCACGCCCGTCCCGGTTGTCTCAGTCGCCACGGATGACCCAGTTATCCCGCCCGTCCCTGTTTTGCAAGATGATCTCGTTAGTCCTGTTGTCCCAGTCGCTACAGATGACCCAGTCATCACGCCCGTCTCGGTTGTCCCAGACGCCACGGATGACCCAATTATCCCGCCCATCTCGGTTATGCAGGGTGTCTCGAATGTTCCGATGGTGCGGGGTAATGAGAAGAAAAGGTCGAAAGGTTCCAAGGTTCCTGATAATTTGATCGACATACTGTCGAGTTTAGATGAGGTGATCAGGGAGGAGCATATTGGTGTTGATTACTCGGAGGATGATGATGAACCGATGGTCTATGATGAAGTTTCCGAGGGCCCGAATGAACCGCTGATTTTGCATGATGTACCGATGGTAAGCGATGATGTTCCGGAGGGCCCGGATGATGTACCGGTGATATTGCATGATTTACCGATGGTCTACGATAATGTGCCGGAAGTTCCGGATGATGTACCAGTGAATTTGTGTGATACAGCGATGGTCAACGATGATGTTCCAGAAGACCCGGATGATTTACCGGTGATTTTGCATGATGTACTGATGGTCAATGAAGATGTTCCGGAGGACACGGATGAGTTACCGGTGATTTTGCATGATGTGCCGGTGGTCAACGATGATGTTCCCGAGGACACGTATGTCCCAGGTGTCCCATTGATCAAGAGTGGCATGACGATCGATGATGATGTAATGGTCCAGAAAGACGCGATGGATACACCGATTACGAAGCTACGAATAGCTTCTCCAGGTTAGTAGTAGTATCTTCAGCATTTTTTTTTATCGTGTCTTTCTGCGTGACCACGTTGGTTTTCTACAATCCCCAATGGTTTTTTTAAATATTTTTATTGGTTCCCAAATAGGGCAAGACAATAAAACTTACTAGGAAAAAATAAAAATAACACAAACAACATTGCATGCCCAATGCAGCTTCTAGATCTAGATAAAATTAGTTAAAAATATCACAAAACTATTAAATAATAAGTTTTCATTGGACAAATTATTATTATTTTAATGAATCATCATTAAAAAAAAATATGCCGGGAGGCTTACGTGTATAACACATTACTAGTATAATACGCCCGCGATTTCGTCCTCGTGGAATTCGTATTATCTCCTACAAAATATAGCAACTCCTACACCCCGATTAACCGATAGTTTCGGAAAATTAATGTTTACGATATTTTAACTTCCTTCGGCTTAATCAAGACGCAGTATAAACCTCCCTCAAACACTTAATTACTCTACAGACTGAAATAGAATCATGTCCATCGATATATATATATGTATATATATATAACTAGGTCTGCTACTCTTTATATGTTTGTGAATTACCCCCTTTGCTGGTCCATTTCCGGAAAACCCAATCGTTTTCTGTCAAAAGTTTGAATAGCGTTATTCGAGGTAACCGAACAGCCGTACAAATTTTAGCACCCTCTAAATTCCCTTTGAGGGGTAGTTTTGAAAACCTAATAATGGGGCTACGTTTCAAGTTTAATAAACTCAAGAAGTAAGATTTTTATATAAACCAAATGCCCGCTTTGCGAACTAAAATGAACTTTTTATACCCTCCGTTGAATTAAATCCTACTTTGTGATCTATTGAAGTTCTTATGTATGGGAGACTCTCCAGCCGGGCAGCCTCCGCCGCGTACAAAGTTGAAGTTTTGGAAGTTGTTTCTGATCTGCGTAATTATACCCATTCAAAGGTTGAATTCCCCAAAACCCCTTCTTACAGCTCGCCTACATTATAGTATATTTCAAGTATATTTCTGAAATGTCAGTCATTTAGTACTTCGCCCGCGCCTTCAATCGCCTGAATTTCGTACTTTCACCTACAAATTTCACCCCAAAAGGGGTGGTCAATTTTACATGATTAAATACAAGTATTCGGGACAAGTTTCAGGTTAAGTAACCAAATGAATAAGATTTTATGTATATGAACTGTATTCCCTTTCTTCACTCCCACAAGGGTGGAATTTTTAATTTTATACCTATATTCGAGTTAATCAAGCCACGCAGTTAAATCCTCCCCTGTAAAATTGACCACCCCTTTTGACCACATTAGAGGTAGATGTTCATGTTCTAAAAATTCAGATATTCGTTATTCTTTATTGTTTGTCTTTACTATAAATATATTTCAACGCGCGGTTTGAATAGCTCGAAACTCAGGTTTTGAGCTATTCAAACCGCGCGTTGAAATTCTTCCATAAAAGCAATTACAACAAACTTCTTGCAAGTATTCCTATAAATTTTTTTTAGATACTTGTTTTTGCGCAAACGAGGTGCACGTAGAACTCCCCAATTTCTTTTAAATTTACGTCTCACAAGTCAACCAAGGAGGTTTTTGGCTACTTAGGCCGCCGGCCAGGGCACAAAATTTATAAAGTATGCGACAACACGTTAAGGGCACTCCCTGTGGGGTACGGACCTTAATTGCATTACACGTGGCGTACGTAATATTGACTTAAAGAAAACAGTTGTGAGAACGGTCGTACAGATTTGGTGCCTGTCGTAGTGACAGGGTTGGCATGAATAAATAATTTTGATTTAAATCATGATTTAAATAACGATTTAATCCAAATGATTTTTTCAATAAAAGTCAATGATTTAATCAAAAATGTTTAATTTCACTTTCTTTCAAAGAAATCAACATTAAAAAAACAGATTTAGAAATTATACTTAAACCTAGGGTCGTCTAAACCGGTTTTTCAATTCGGTTTCTTAATTTGCTCTGAACAATTGTGGAAAACACTCTTTCTACAGCATCTGAAGAAGCTATCACCCCAAACATTTGCTCCACCACTGGAAAAAAAATTGACTGAATCTTCGTTAAATTTATTTTAGTCACATTTTTTACTATTTCTTCTGCGAACATCACACTTCTGATTGGTTTTGATTTTGATTTAAGCTCTACTATCAATGGTAGCAAAACTTAATCATCATAGTTATTTCGTGCTTCCTCCAACGCACTTTCTTCTTCATCTGTCAGTGTGAATTGTGCTTGCATTCACATGTCAGACAAAAGAGAAATCCCATTAAAAATCCAAAAAATCGTGATTAAATAGGATTTTTTCAAAAAATCGTGCTTTATTCTATTTTTTTCAAAAAATTATGATTTTTTCCAACCCTGCGTAGTGACAAACGCGCTTTTGCCTTAAACATCAGAGAGTGTACAGTGTTGGTCTGAAAACGCTTACAGTCTGCGAGGCCTAAGCTGAGGTTTGCATTTGTGTGAGTTCACATAGTGACGCCTTGTTTGCTTGGCAATCGACCTGAGGCATTTTGCGTCCCTCGCGCGATCACATGGGTACGATTGCGACGAATCACTCACACAAATCTAAAGCTCAGCTTAGGCCTCGCGGACTGTAAGACTAGAAGTTTGAAAAAGCACTGGCACCTAATTAACGGCATCAGTACGTAAATCGCGCAGTCTAAGATAGATAAAAAACGATGGCAAATAAGGACATTGAGCGAGGTCGTAAAATGTAAAAATACGAAGTAATAATCAAAAAAATATTAAGGTAATTTATTCTATAGATTCTATCGACTATTGTTTAAATAACTTAGTAAAGCCTCCACCAGAAACTAAGACGGCACGTAGTCTATCTCGCAAAGATGCGACAAGGCGCGCATAAATCAGTCCCTTTGATATCATCCCATACCCGTGTACAATGTGATCTAAGAGCTTCAGGGTTTCTTTAGTTCTAACAATCTCAGGGTTGAATTTGTTGTATAATGCCCCACAGAAATTTCAATTGGGCTTTTATCTGTTTACCGAGCAGGCTAGGTTGCGGTGGACGTTGAACCACGCCAGAGAGTTGTGTGTATCGGGTCATTATTCTAAACGTTTTATTTTTGGATTTTTTTCTACAGGATACACAACGCTCGTATTAATGATAAATGATTTTATTTCTGTAAGTAGGTTTTTACAAACACTTTTACACGACAATACTATTTTAAAAGTAGATGAGATCGGCGTTTCCTATCTGACTACTCTGAGAAGAAACGCCAAAACAAGCTCAGAGGTCACAGTCTCTTTTAAAGTCCAGACATAATCTTGGTCAGGTCATGTGAAGACCATGTGGATTGTTGTCTGAAATGGTCTTTTGAGGAAAGAACCACACAGAATGAGTGGACTTGTCCAGTCAGTGCACGCATTTGTCAGTAATCATGCAGCTCAACACAGAACTTAAGGAGCTCAACGATTCGACGAACATTACCAAAGAAAGGACATTTGGGTAGGCCGCATTAATTACTCAAACTGCCAGACCATGATTAAAACTAACTTTAAAAACTAATTATAGACTGAGATATAAAAAAAACAACAAATCCACACTGCCTTCACATTCACAATAATTACAATATTATAATACTTTAAAAAGTAAATTTTCATGTCATTGTATAGTATGTCTAAGTGTATAAAGATCCGAGAATAAACTTGGTCAGATCATATGAGGACTCTGTAGACTGGTGTCTGAAATGGTATTTTGAGGAAAGAACCACACTGATTTGAGTGGACCTGTCCAGTCAGTGCATGCATTTGTCAATCATGGTGCAGCTAAACTCAGAACTAAGGAGCTCAACGATTCCACGAACAATACAAAAGAAAGGACATTTGGGTAGGCCGCGTTAAGTACTCAAACAGCCAGACCATGATTAAAACAACTGAAAGAACAAAAAAACAATGACTCACATAGTCCTCACATTCTCAAAAATTAAAACAATTTTATACTTTAAACAGTAAATATAAAGATGTCATTGTTTATCTACAAAATCCAAAATAAAAGTTTAACAGCAAATTAAACATCAACAATATCTGTGTAAACTTATTGGAGCAGCTCAATCCCAAGCCTTCTTGTCCTCAATATAGCCTTTGACAGTATAATAGGCATTCTGGCATAATTTCCGCTTTATAAAAGATTTGAACAATTTATCTATTTGGGGCCCCATTGAAGCTTGGCATCCAAAGTTATGCCTAAGAATACTGTGGTATTTTCGGGTTTCAACTCTTCACCCTTTATAAGAACACTAGTAGTTATAAGAACATGAGGTATCGTAAACTTAATGCATTTAGTTTTTCTCTCTTTTAGAAGTAAGTTATTAACATTAAACCAGTTAACTACTTTAGCAAGGGCGCTATTTACATTGTCAGTAACCAGCTGCTGACGTTTGAGTTTAAATAAAAGTGAAGTGTCGTCTGCAAACAACACTATATCATGATTGAGGTAAGGCAAGTCATTAATATAAATAAGAAACAAAAATGGACCAAGAATTAAACCCTGGGGGACACCCATTCTTACTACAGATCCAGCACCCTAATTGCGTAACACATTTTCGTAAACGATTACGATTAATCTGTTTGATTTTGACGGTTCAAGAACATTCATTGCGTTCTATATATTGTTGAGCAGAATTTTTATCGAACTCAAGAAGCAATGGATTAGCAATCTGTTTCAAAACGATTCAGATTCCGATTGATTGTGTATTACGCAATTAGGGTGCAGGTGATCTTTTTCCGTTAACATCAACTGTCTGAATCCTATCACTTAAGTAAGAAGTAAGAAGATCCAGAAAGGCATTCCGGATTCCATAGTGGTGCAGTTTCCTGATCAATGTTTCATGAAGAACACAATCGAATGCCTTGGACAAATCGCAAAAGATTCCCAAAGCATCGCATTTGTCCTCCCATGCCTTGTAAACATGTCCTAAAAGTTCAACTCCGGCATCAGTAGTTGAACGACCCCGTGTAAAACCGAACTGTTTGTTATGCAGTAATTTGTGTTTATTAAAAAATCTTTGCATTTGACCTAAAATAAGTTTTTCAAAATTTTTACTAAAGGTAGGCAGCACTGAAATAGGTCTATAATTAGTAGGGTCTGATGTGCTACCAGATTTAAACAATGGTATTATTTTACTGTTTTTCATAAGATCAGGAAACTCCCACGGTCAATACAATTATTAAAAATAACAGCTAAAGTAGGTGCTACAATATTTATAATAGACTTAGCAACATCCACAGAGTTACCCCATAGATCTGCGGTTTTTTTTACATTTAATGTGTGAAAGGTTTTAATTATATCTCTACAAGTGACATATTGGAAATTAAATTCAGAATCACAAACTGGAACGTTTTCTTTAAGTAAAGACTCAGCAGCAGTGGGCGATGAGTTTAGAGATTTAGTAGTCGAAACGGGAATCTCTGCAAAGAAATTTTCGAAGGTCGCGGCGACTTGAGAATCCGATTGAATTAAATTGCCATCAATTGCAAGGCTGTCGTCACTACTTCGGTTGCATGATTTTCCCGTTTCGCTATTAATGATATTCCATGGCATTTTAATTACATTACTAACGTAACATGACTTGGCTATGCAACAAACTTTTTTAAATAATTTCGAATAATTTCTAACATATAAATTAAATTCAGCAGTGTTTATACAAGTCCGTTCATCATACAACTCATAAAGTCGTTTTCTACTTTTATGTATACCAACAGTGGCCCAATCACTGAAGGAAGCGTTACCATTAACCGAGAATGTCTTTGGAATGAAAGTTTTATCAAATTGTGTGCAATACATATAAAAAAGAGCATTATATTGATGATTAGAGTCCGCATTAGTTGACAAAAGTGGTAAATGACTCAAAATTTTAGTTTTAAATGTTTCCAAACGTTTAGTTGTTTTTGGATTAACAGTGATATCTTTTTTAATAACTTTTTGTTTATATTTGAAATAGTGATCAACTGTCCGCAATGATCCGAGGCTATTAAATTAATAATTTCTTCGTAAGTTGGTTTAACATCTGTATAAATGTTATCTAGGCATGTGGCACTAGTGGGAGTTATTCTAGTGGGCTCCAAAAATTGGTTAGCAAGATTGTATGACTGAAACAAAGTTATAATTTTAGTACTAATCCCAGAGTTTTCCAACAAATTAACATTAAAATCACCACAAGTGACGATAGACTTGTTTGAAGTACAGATTTTGTTTAACACTTCATCCATAACCTTTTCAAAACAATCATACAATCCTGAAGGAGGTCTGTACACACTTAATATAATGAACTGCTCCAATTCTATACAGGCTATTTCAACTGTCCGTTCAACAGAGGCTCACAATATCCTTACGGTCTTTAAATTTAATCTGGTTATTTACTAAAATTAATGAGCCACCATGTATAGCATTAACTCTGCTGAATGAACTACCAACCTGGTGATTACTAAAATTGAACATGAACTGGTGGCTTTTAAGCCAATGTTCTGTTATACAAAGAATATCTATATTGTTACAATTCATGAATAATTCTACATCTAAATCTTTGTTTAAAAACCCTTGAATGTTTTGATGCACCAGGTTGATGCTATTTACATTTTTTACACACACATTTGATTTCTTATTTGCTTTCTTTACATTTTTGCAAGAGGCTACTCTATTGTCCTAATTTCTAATTTAAATTAAAATCAATATCATCTTTTGGTTCCAAATTATTGGCAGAATATTTAACATGTCATTGCATTGCTCAAAAGAAGCAAGTTGTTTAGCCAAATTCTTGGCTGTAATTGAAAAAAAATATGATAGCGACACAGCTATCTGTCTTTTGTGACAGTTAGAAAGATAGTACATAATAATATTATACCTTTCTTTCGTCAAATACAAATTTCTACCAACATAATTGTTAGTATCTACTAAATGAAATTGATTATTATTTAATGTCAGATTATGCAATGTCATATTTATTTTAAATCTAATGTTATTTTCTTCCTGTGGCAAACTGTTACTATATGGAAATGTAAACAACACAATTTTTCTTAATTTGAGATTACACAATGTTTTATAATATTGGAGAAATTCTCCTTTGTTAACATTTCCCCTATTACCCAAGAAAATTATTAATGTAGTGTCTTGGTTAAAGTTACATTTAATAATTTCTTTCATAATTTCAAATAAGGAACAGCCAGGCATACAGTAGTTTATTATGGAGTGTCCTGGATAAGCATTATGCAGTCCTTTCCAATCTCATCACAAAATAATATTACATAATTTTTTACTCTGTCTTTACGTTTTTTATTGCAACTATTAATAGCAGGAAATGTCAAATCAACACAAGGCTGCGGTAAGGTGGTATTGTATGTCGACAATGAATGGTCCGGTGTAGACACATGGGATGGTGTTTTACAATGCTCACAGATGCTTGATTGTGAGTTTACCAGTTCATTCATTGCCAACACATATTCCCTCATGAGATCTTCAGAGGTATTATACTTGATAGTCATTGAACTAAGTTTCTCCTGTAAATGGTCAAGTTGAGATTGCAAGACCTCTGTATTAGGCGGAATCACCTCTTCCAAAAGCGCAAATAATTATTCGCAATAGCTCTCCTTTCTAACGTCCTTTTTCCGACGCCGTCGTGGCTTTTCCACCCCCATAAGTTGACTGTTGTGCAACCAAATTCATTGATTGATTTGAGTCACGATGTCCAGTGCGATTATAACGCCATAAAGTTAATCTTCCGATTTGGCACGCATTAAAAGCATTTTCGTCGGTAGGTAAATATAACAACCGATCAATCAACATCAAGATAATTGTCGCGCAAATTAAGTTTGGGAGTTTTGTGATATGAGTTTCACTTTAATAGCATGATGTCTGTAGTGTAGCCGGCTCGATGCAAAGCTCGTAGAACCGACTGAGGACTCAAATCATACAAAGCAGCAAAATTTCGGTTATTTGTGCTGCTGTTAGAATCAGCCGTCGTCCTGAATTGCTTCTATAATCAGTTATTTGTTATTCTTCGCCATGACCCGAATCCAAAATCTCACGGTAAATCGAAATATATTGAGTTCGTGATATGGCACTAATATTCAAGCCATCTATATGCAATAATATTTCAGCCCTTTGTTGCAGGTTTAAACTTGAAAATCCACTCATAGTACAAGCGTAACCAGTTCGTTAATTTGAATCATTCACTTTCCAGAACGTGCGGTGGAGTCGCAATTCAAAGTATATAATTCTGGCTCCAAAGAATACGACGCGGTCTTCCGTGAGCACCAAATGTACTTAGGAAGAGTTGCAGATGAACCTGTCCGTAAAGAAATCTTGAAAAAATCGGCAGCCAATCTTGAGTGTGCTAGAGATGTTCTGTTGGAGGTACCAATGCCTTGCGCCGCAGCAGAGTGTCGCTCTGACAAGGACGTCGTTAACGCATCACAGGAATTACTGGACTCTCGCTGCAAAGTGTGTAAGCCCTGCATACGGATTAACAAACTGATGAAAGTTTCTAGTTTACTAGAATCTCAATTTGGATTAGCGAGCAAGGGACGTCAAAACAAAGCCGCGGTTCTACAGAACGAACCAACGCAAACAGAAGGTGAAACAGAAGACGTTGTTATAGCAATAGTCAACGTAGACGCGAATTCGACTAACGAGAACCCAGGTACTATTTATTTGCTAGTACCAAACCATTCTACTATAATGATGAAATTAAAAGCCAACAACGTACACGGTAAAGAGGTCTTGGCGGTTGGTTTAGTCCCGAAAAATGAATCTCTTATAAACAAAGAGTTCTCACTTGAAGAACATGAACCATTACTTGACCAAATTATCGATACCCTGACCATCGGACCGGACGTCAATTTGGAGGGTCGAGACGTAAATTCAGAGGTTCGGGACATCAATTCGGAGGGTCAAAACGACATTCCGGAGATTCTAACATTAAGCATATCATCCGACAGCTCTGCTGAGTTGAGCGATGTTACGACTGATGATCAAGAGACGCCAACCCGCTTTACAGCTGAGATAAAACGAATAAAACGCAAAGCGGTTAAAAAGAGGATAGCTGTGATGCACGAGCGAATGAGAGAGGAAAAGGAAAGAGAGATTGCCCGTGTCGAAGAAGAGAAGAGACAGGAAATATCACGGATTACGGCGGAGAAGAATAGCGCTGTCGCGCAGATGTCCCGCTACCACGAGCGGTTTACCCAGATGGAAAAGGAGAATCAAAGAGATTTAGCTCGCCTGAAGGTTAAGATCAGAGCAGAAGTGATATCTAAAATAGAATCTACTCGCCGTATGTGCACTGAAGTCGACGGCATGGCGGCAAATCTTGACAAAGAAAAGGATGCCAAGAAAATGGATCCGGAAGAACTTTCAGATCAAGATGCGCCTGGCACCAGCAGCTCCTTGCTGCCAACAGATGGCGGGTTGCTCGTAGACGCTCCTGTATACCACCCTAGCGAAGAAGATTTTCGTGTAAGTATTACCTAATCTAACTTTTGTATCTGTATTGATTCATTTTATACGTGTAGTCACGAGCTTCCAAATGGCTCTTTCAAAATCTATGCAAAATATTTTAAAAGAGTAACGGTGGAGGTTCTTGCCCATTCTTCTCCATACGAAACTACCTTTTGGAAGGGGCGACTAGAATCAATTTTATTACGTACCTGTACATTTTTACGTTTAAATTGGCTTTTACTTCTCTGTCAAGAAAGTACCGGGTAAAGATCATTAATACACAAAATGTTATTTATTCATCCAAATTTATTTTATCGCCTTCAAAGTATGCTCCTTCAGAAACGATACACTTACGCCAACGAGTAATCCAATAATCAAAACATTTTTAAACGCTTTTTTTTGCAATTGAGTTCAGTTCTCGCCGCGAATTCTCCTTTGCCTTTACCGAATGAAACGGGTGCCGCAAAGTGGTAATGTAATTTAAAAAGCAATTTCCAGGATCCACTTCGCTACTATGATGAGATCTGGCCAGAAGCAGTTAGATTTGGCATCTGCAAGGTGGTGCCCCCTCCTGGTTGGAAGCCACCCTTTCGAGTGCATGACGAAATGAGATTCGATGTTACGAACCAATACATTTCGCGTCTGTTCAACCGCTGGGGTCCGGCCGCAAGAGAACTTTGCGCAATCAAGTTGTCTCTGGCACAACAAAAAGTTAACTTTACACGACCACCGTTGGTAAGTGTTGATGTTTTCGTGCAGTGTTTTTTTTCTTCGAACTTCTCGTCGCTCATTTTGCTATCACTAAGAGAAACTCGAGCGCACAAGACCGCTATGCGAACTGAATGATGGCTTGATGGTGCTACAGCGAACGACCACTACTATACGTAATAAGACTCATGAATTGATTTAATTCAAAATTGTAATAAGTAAATGCATAAGGTTTGCTTTGCCGAATATTAACAGTACTGATTGTGACATAGTATTGAATCAAGAGAAACTAGAATTCGTTGATAAAACGGTTTTCTTGGGGATCACGCTCGACTCAAGGCTGCAATGGGGTCCCCATTTAACATCTCTTGCAGGACGGCTAAGTTCAGCAGCATATGCTGGAAGAAAAATCCGTCAGTTTATTAATGTAGATACCGCGAGGCTAGTCTATTTCAGTTACTTTCATAGTATCATCTCTTACGGTATCTTATTATGGGGACGCGCTGCAGACATCGAGTCTATTTTTATTCTGCAAAAAAGAGCCATCAGAGCAATATATGGCCTCCGCAGGCGCGTTTCTTTAATTAAGGGAATTGTTTAAAGAAATTTATCATCATGACCGTACCTTGTCAATATATATATGAAAACATCATGTTCGAAAAACTTAAGTCTAAATCTTTTCAGTAAAAGAGGTGAGAGACTATGGGACTAGAAATAAGGACCAATTGGTTCAACCGGGTTTCAGGCTGGCTAAAATAGATTCATCTTTCATGGGGTAGTGTTTAAAATGTTATAATAAAATACCTCCCCACATACTCCAACTGAATGAAACGAAGTTAAAAACTTGTATCAAACGCACACTATGCAGCCAAGCAAATTATAAGTTGGGGGATTATCTCTGACAAAAATGCTTGTCTCAACGCTGGTTCTGCTCCACAAGGGCGCATGAACAATTGTCACGTCGCTTTTGCGTTCGGAAATATTGTTGCTGAAGATTGTAAAAACTATATTTGCACTGTATAAATTCAATCTTTTAATATTGTATTATTGCAAAGCACACGTGTGAGCACTATGTACCTGTAAAGCTACCCTATACTGGGCACGTCTGTCATTGACTTGAATGTGCCCTGGCGGCTGAGAGTATTTCAAGCTCACTCAAATGTCTCGCTGGTGGTGGCCTGTGTGTTGGATCATTAAGTTCCCTTCAAAATGGTTGAGCTGAATGGTGCTAATCACGTCATGTTCGTGAACGGGCGCCATCAGTGGGGACTGGTCATCTCTTGGCTGCCACGGCTTTTTTATTTTTAAATCTGATTTTTTTGTATGTTTTTTTTATTACGGGTCTTTCTACATGGTTCTCACATGTATAATTTCAACAAGACTGATTATTTAAAAGAGTGTCCATGGAGTTTCTTACTCGTCCTTCTCCATAGGTACCTACTTCGCTTTGGAATGGGCAACTAGCTTCATATTTCTGACTGACCGACTCCTTGACAGTTCAAAAGTGCCTGTAATTGGTTTATTTGAAATAAATGCTTTGAGTTTGAGTAATGTTCAAAGAACATAACTATCTGTAATAATTATACTATGTTTTGCAGCTGGATGGTGTCGAAGTAAACTTACCGAAGTTATACCACCTCGTGCAACGGCACGGCGGTCTAGAAACAGTGTATAACAAGAAGCGATGGGGCAAGGTCGCAGAAGATATGAAATTTAATAAAGGGCCTAATACTGAGAGGAAACTCGACCAGATTTACGTAAAGTATCTGCTTCCATACGACACGCTTTCTCATCGTGAGTATTCTTGTTTCAAGTCATAAGTTCTATACACTTTCTTTCTAGTTTTAACTTATATTCCTTTCCGAGAGTTGTTGTTAAGCAATTTTTCTTCGTTTCCTTGGTCTAAAGAGGAGCGCCAGGATATTATGCGGAAAGTAGAGATCGCATGGAACCGAAAGAATCAAAAGCTTTTGGACCGCGCCTTGAACCCGCTAAACCGCCAGAAGCGATTGCTTGGCTTAATGGACTCTTCTGACGATGAGACAGAAGACGAAGATACGGTGGCTGCTGTCAATGAGGCAGAAGACTGTATCATCAAGGGCGCGGTCATGAACCGAGCTAAATTCAAAAAGGTACCCACGTCACTTACTCTTAACCGCATGTCCATAGTGACTATTTGACAGCGCCATTACATAATAATACTGTTATTTCCCGCGGCTTCGCCCTCGTGGAGTTAGCGAAAATTATTCCATGGGAACGTACTCACGGTTTTCTAAGTGCCTATCTAACTCCTCTCCTCAGTCTTTAAGGAATCAAACGGTACTTTCTCATTATATGGATTCAGAGCAAAATCAATAATAAATTTTTTACTATTTCACGTAAACCCACATGACCAATAATGAAACGACACGATTTACGAAGAAACTCAACGGTTGCTCTTTTAAAAATAAATCGCTTTTGCAACGTTTACAAATTACAGTGTTAATTGGTATAGGTCGACAGTGTAGGCTTGTCAACAAGAGTCGCCGACCATCGGCTGGTCCGGGGATACCGCACGGTCTCCTGCGAGGCGGCGAGCCTCCTTGAACAACCTCATAATATCCCATAACTTTAGGGTTATATTCTGTAGGTAAAAATAATGCTAAAACTCCTAGAATAGGTGGAGATATCAGCAATCATAATTAAATTAGGTCAAAAATTGTCACCAGTATCTTTAATCTTTACTTTTGCGAGGTTTCCAATTTTGTTTGCTTACCGTACAAAATAGACCCTCGATGTGTCTAGGTATCTAAGTTTCATTGATAAATACAAGTAATCTATTTTTATTCAAACCAATCATTCATATTCAAAGCTAAGAAAATGCGACGTTGTCACATTTCACGTACGTCCCCGTCCGTAATCGTGACCTTGTCGATATTTTTTGTATGAAAAAAAAGATGGTGATTGAAACATAATTCATATGGCAGTTGATTCTTTGTGGTCTCAATCATATCCTAGAGTTATGGGATATAAAAAAAACAAGTTAAACAATGTCATATAATGAGAAGATAATGCCAAGGAAGTATGTTTGAAAAAAACTTCGTAATTTGGGAGCATAGACATTAACATAGTGATAACGTTAATTAGGTACCAGTACTTTTTCGAACTTCTAGTGTTACAGTCCGCGAGACCTAAGCTGACCTTTTTTTATTTGATAGTATTTGGGCAATAGCAAAGACTGCAAATAAAAGTTACCTACGTAGTCCGCAAATTATATGTACTAACTTTTTAATATACAATGGTGCCGATTCTCTTGTCACAAATGCCTCTAAACGGGACTATAAATCATTTATATTTAAAGACTATAAATATAAATTTTGTTACGTCGTTTTAACCTATAAATTTGATGTCTAACTAAACCTGAACATGAATCTGACTGCTTTTAATCGCGAATAAAATTAGTTTTCGTGAACTAAACCTAAAACTCAACATGTAGGTAATATTTTTTTATATTTTCCATGCGAAAAGTAAAAACTTCTGTATAAAACGTCGAGGCTGCCCCAGACTGCCTCCGGGTCTAACAAGAAATCACGGGGTATAAACACGGTGCAAAACCAAAATAAATAAAAAACACGTGGACTCGCAATTATTAAATTCGATTTTATTTGTGTCAAAGTAATTTTTAAATTTGTTTTTTTTTGTCACAATAGTTTTAAGATTCTCATAGTCAAAATTAAGGAATTTTAGTGATCGTTAAGTTAGTTTAGTTCGGTGTACAAGAGAATCGGAACCAATATCTTCGTTATGTCATCGCATCATATTTATTTGCTCAAGCTACATTCAGTTGTATACTCGATTTTTCGAGTGTATTATATTTATCACTCCTGCCTCAAAACAGGCATCATGTTATGTTATATGAGAGCAACGATGATGAAAAAAAAAAGGAAAAATCGTGTCGCTTGTCCTCCGACAAAACATAAAAAAATAAAAATGACGGCGCGTTCGCTGCATGTGCAACACGTGTTCTTGCATCGGGCATGCAAAGTGTTTCTCAGTGTTTCTGTCGGTATGCCATGTGTCGCGAAATACTGTGCACCTGATCTCAAACGCTCGAGCCAGTTCAGCAAGCGAGAAACTGCCTGCCTGCATCAATCCATTCTGCCATAAACAATAGGTCAAAACAGGCTAAGTAGCCCAGGGGCACGAGCTTTGACTTTCAGCCTTATTTCGATGTGGTAGGTCTTAGAGCTGTTGAAGTTTGGCGGTCTTTATTGTAAGTGCCATTCTGTTGAAGTGTCTGGAATTTTGAAGGTCGAGCACATATTAGACAGTTACATTGAACTTTTTTTTTTTCTTGAATATAATGAAGAATTGTACCAGTTCTATCATAAATTTCAAATCTAGTCTTTAATAATAAATATAATAACACTTGATGTATGAACTAAGTTATTTTAAACTGGAGGAATGTGGTTAGTGTCGTAACAAAAGTTTTGATTATATTTTTTTATAAAGACGGGTGAAGTACTGTTCTCCTAGATAGGCTAGAATTTAGCCTGTGTTAATGAGAAACAGTGCCGGTCCCCTGTATGACGAATTATTATATAAATATTGTGTTTAAAAGTTTAAAATCTATAGTTTGAAACATTATCAGGACATACGTGTAGTTACTGTACATTCGTTATCTATAACAAATAAATAGGTTTCATTTCATCCACTTATGTTACTATGAATTTACAGGAAAAATACAAAACAATACAAAAACGTGATAAAAGACAATAAATTTACCAAAATTAAAAACATAAACACAATCAATATCTACTCTACTATCAATCAATACAACATAAACACAATCAGAACAACTGCGTTAGGAAAACGTGTTCATACTTCTTACCTTAACCTGCCTTCTAACGTTTTGCATGCTATAACTATTGCATCAAGATAAATATTTTATTTATTCTAACAAAGGGAATCTTATCAATTTAGAATGAATACAAACAAAAATTGTTCCCTTGTTACCCATTCCCGTGACTAGCCATTAACCTATTACATTACATGCCGGGTACCCGAATCTCTTTTTTCTAATTTCTTAGCTCGCACCTTCTATTGCGAGCTATGGCGGGCGAGTGTTTTTTTTTTAGTTCAAAATAATTGATGATCAAACCAAGACAGTGTTTTTTTTGTGTTTCTAAGTTTGTATTCTGTAGCAACAAGCTTACAATGATCCATGTCCGATAGTCGACAAAAAGGGCAATTTATAAGCGGCAACACCTTCAGTGTTGTCAGTTATAAATTAGGTTATGGAAATGTTGACTTTACAAAGTTTGATAAAATTACATGATTTTAGAAAAATCATGTAATTTTATCACATTTTGTATGTGTTCCCAATGTGCTTTATAGCATCTTTTTTACGAAATTGTCATTTAGCAATATTTCTTGCGAGCTGGTGTTCAACATAGCGTGACCTTGAGCACTGATGGCTCGCTGCGCTACCTAAGTCGTATTAGGTATAGTTTGAGTTGAACCACTATGTATGAATATGGTTTGTAGGGTAAAACAAATTATAAAAGTTAGGCATAAAGTTTGATAATTCGCGTAAAACTGAAAGTGCTTTTTCCTACTGGAGTTTTGTATGAAATTTTTAGAAGACGTCTGTCGGTCGGCGATTTGTGATTAAAATCTGACTTTCAGTAATAGAATTATTCGCTTTGCCTCCACTCTATCGATCTGTGTTAAAGCCTAAGTTGGTGCCATTTTTCTTTAAAAAAAAGGGCTATAACGTTATTTTCATTTTTCGAAGACTGTTCATCATGAACTACTATTGATATACAAGGCTTGTGCCCGGCCAGATTTCGGACAAAAACCGTTCATTGGTGCTTCGAAAATTTCAAGCTTTAAATCCAGTGGTTTAGGCTGTCCGTCGTCTGTTAGTGAATTTAAGATCTAGGTAGATTGGTGTAAAATTGTGGTATGTTATTAAACAACCCTCCTGGCCCACAGATTGCCACCATGACGTACGAAAACACATTCGGACAAGGTTCGGAGGGCTCCGACCCTCCCGATTTGGCCAAAATCGAGGAGTATTACTGGCGCCTCGTAACGCTGGGCACCGAGCACGTGTGCGTGCACACCGCGGCCATTGACACCGGCGAAGAAGGCTACGGCTTTACCAAAAATAAGTCTGACTCCTATGGACGCCACCCTTGGAATCCTAAGGTACCCTACTCTTCCCCGACTGTAATATGTATTTGTCGCAAATGGACTGTCGAATCCGCTGTTTTACATCACAGCTAGAGCTGTCTTACAAAACAGATCCGTTATGTAAAACAAACAACTGAACGACGTTTAGCGGTTTTTCATAATGACTGAACATTACTACGCAGAATTGCATACACGTTTTGCATTTAATAATGCAGCGGTCAACGATTAAAAGTTGTATAAAACATCGTGAAATGAAACGTCAGATCGAAAATTTAAGTTCCAAATTTGGTCGCTCGTGGCTGTGTGTTATAGCAACAGTGATTGCGTCCGAAACAGAATTAAATAAAACGAGTAATTTGATGAAAATGTAACAAACATTGATTGACTGAAAACAGTCATTTTATTTATCATATTTTTTTAGTTATCATATTTTAATGAAAGTCGATCCTTAAAATACTGTCAAGTAACTGCAACCAACTTCGAAGTAGCGCTCGCCGGCCGCTGACGCGGCACCGCTCGTTCGCTCGACTCGCGCGTGGTGGGTCACTGTTCTAACCTAATCTAAACCAATTGGTCAGGGTGCCCTAGCTTCGTTACTGCGACCAAACGCTTATTGTGAACATTATGGCAAACGTCGGTAGCCGTTTTGTTAAAGGTAACGCAATGACTATTCAGTTAAACGTTGTTCAGTTGTTTTAAATAACAGAACTGATTTGTAAAACAAGTAGCGGTTTTATAAAACAGCGAATTCTAAAATCAACCCGCGCCATATATTACTGTCGTATTCTACATACGTAGTCGTCCTCGTAATTGCATTACCACTTCTGACAGTAAACGTTTATTTCGTTTTATGAAGTTTATGTATCGTTCAACCATAGGGTTTTCAAGCAATTAAGAGGTTGAATATATTATGCCATACAATTGTAGCCATAGTTACTAAACCCTCAAACTCATTCCAGATGGTTAGCCAGAATCCTCGCAACGTGCTTCAGTATTTGGGTCCGGTGTTGGGCGTAACGGTGCCCACTTTGCTTCTGGGAATGCTATTCTCGACCTCCTGCTGGCACAAGGACCCACACGTAGTATCCTGGCTTGAGTTGCAGCTCTTAGGACCCGAAAGGATCTGGTATAATAAATACTTCAAATAAACTTTGCGAGAGAGAAGGAGAGAAAAGAGGTGTAAACACCTCAAAAAGAGGTGGTTACACTTCTTTTCTCTCCTGTAGGGTTTTTTAATCCTCAAGGTATGTTTCCTGCATTTCAATTTGCTGTGCATTGTCTGTCAGCAGGGCACGATACTGTTTTATAGTTATAGTAATGTATTTGAAGTAAATCTATTACTTATTTCTTTAATTTATACAATTTTCTTAAATCCATCTTAATTTGTTAAGGTATGGCATCCCAGCACATCAGGCGGATAAGTTCAGGAAAGCTGTAGAAACTCTTTCCCCGACATCTTGCCAAAATAAATTCCACTGGCTGCCGACGGACATCACGATGATTCCGCCAAACTTGTTACGCGAGCACAACGTGACGCTGTCGCGCGTCACGCAGAGGGACGGCGAGTACATCCTGGCCTTCCCGAACGCCTACACCTGCTGCATCAGTACCGGCTACACTGAGTCGGAGAGTGTTTATTTCGCACCACCATCCTGGCTTGAGAATCTGTTGACAGTCTTCAAGGTGATTTTTCGTCTTTTTAAGCCAATTTTTTGTCGTAATTTTTTAAATTATCCGTTAACATTTTTTAATTGTTAACAGGAGGCCCGAGAAAGTTGCGAACCGACAATGTTCGCAATGGAACACCTGCTCTACAATATAGGCAAAGACCCGAAAGCTGACCCCACCATACTGAAGATCGCCCAGCCGTTATTTGACAAGATGTTGCGCGAAGAGGTCACCAACAGGCAGATGCTGCAAGAGCGGGGACTGCCATTTTTTCAAGATGTATGAAATGTCTACCATAACTTCATAATATGTAGATTTGTAACATACCTTCCGGTCACCATAGGTACTAGTAACTGTAGGTAGTTGTTGTAGGAGCGCGCTATTTTAAATATGCTGTACCATGGTTTAGCGTGCATCCTTTGCCTTTTTACCTTGGGGCTACGAGCTACAATGGTATGACCATTTTCGATTTCCAGCTTTAAAAACAAAATGTGATTGGAACAAATTGTTTCCTTTTTTAGTCCATTCTGCCACCTTAACCAACCTTAACGGTGAAAGTTCACCATCACCTTAACGTTGAAAGTTCACCATCACCTTAACGTTGAAAGTTCACCATCGCCTTAACATTGTTAATTCGTTTTGTTGTCATAGTTGCTGAGCGCCAACGCATCACGTAAGAAGAATACAGCGAACCCGTCTAACCCGCGCGATCAAGACGAGTGCGAATACTGCAGGGCGACGTTGTACCTCTCGAAGGTAACTGCAAACATCTCACCTACGATCCATTTTCTGTGTTATAGCAATTTCATACAACTGTCAAAGAATGATAGTTGTGATTTGAATATAATTAGGGACAGTTTAAGTTGGAAGTTGAATGGATTATCAATTATTTTCCCTATTGATACCAAGTTAATTTAAATCTTCGTTCGTTTCGCACTTCAGGAATCATTTTGTTTGTGAGTATCATCTCTCAGCCACTTTTTCACTAGATGGCAGCACAGTTGCAAATTAGCACATTTTAAATTTTTACGCCTATCTTCTAAATCATTGAGAGACAACTTTGTTAAAAGCGGGAACTAACATATTAACTTAGTTGTTTTACATATTCTCTTTGTTTCTCTCGTCTCGTCTCTTACAAAGATTTGTTCCAAGAAACATTTAGCAGTCTTCACTTTATTCTATACACACACATGAACGGTAAATAATTTTACTTTTAATATCACTAGATGGCGTTTGTTTTCAAATACTTGTTTGGGAATTAAAATATTCAGATGGCGTTAATTTAAAAAAAAGGTCTAATGAACTAAATAATCCAATTAGGACTTTACTATCGTAAACTGTAATTGGCTTTATTGTGTATATTTTACTGACAAACTAAATTTGGTTCCGACCTAAGGTGTCATAGAAAAGCGGTGACAGCCACACGCAGCCGTAATAGCCAAATACAGAGCATTTTCGACACCTTAGTGTCATACACTGATGAAAATGTCAGAATTCGTGACTTCCACTATGAATGTAACGGATACGGTCTTCTAGGAAACCGTAGCTTTAAACTAAATAAATAATCGACAATTCAAATCAAATCAAAATATTTCACATAAACCTACATGGACACTTATGCAACGTCAGAAGCTAGGTGCACGGTTCCAATTGGTCGTTTCCTATGGCGAAGAGCCGGCAAGAAACTCCACGGTTACTCTTTCAAAAGTAACTGGCTTTAACAAAATTTAAAAATTTAGTGTTGCTAATTATGGGAGGCCCATGTAGGCCGGTCAACAAGTACCAGGTTATTAACAAAATAGAAAAAGGTTTAGAACTCTAAAAGCCTATAACGTTTTCACATTCACAAAATGTAAAAAATCTATAGAATATATAAATAAAATAATCTACTAAACCTATTTGCATACATAAATATAAAAACCAAAAAATATAAATGTACTTGGGTATAAGATGGAAAATAAGCAAGAAATACATTCCGCGCATCATTACAGAAAAACCATACAAACAGTTTTAGGAGGGTTTGTCAAAAAACTAGTGTCAGCAATTTTTTAAATAGCCTTTCAGTTTTTAGTAATATAATGACATAATTTTCACAGAATGATGGCTTCGCATAAAATAATAGACAATTATTATTCTGAATTATGTAGGTAGATAAGAAAATAATTATCGTCACACGTCGACACACGTAAGTATCTTACACAATAACACAAAAGTAGGTTGCTTACATAACATAGTTTCAAGAATTACTTAGGCATACAATTTTGAACTTCAATAAATAATTTCATACAACTGTTAGGCTCTTACATACAGTGAAAAATATCAACTAACAAAAATCTTATGAACTAACAAATTACACAATTAAACTATGCATCGCTACATACAAAGATACATACATTTAAAATGAATACAATAAAAATATCTTCTCTCCTACGCGCTGCTTTTTTTGTCGCCGGATCAATCTTCTGCTTGTCACTGTTTACTTTTATCGTATATTATATCCTTTCCGTTCGCATCTCCTTCAGTAAAATCAACTGCTGGAAGCCACAGTTTTCTCTACAAAATTAATTAAATAAACTTTTTTGTTAGACTGTACTATGCTGAATCCAAACCTCAGAGACCCGATAAATAATTTGGTCTATTAGTAAATGAGTAAGAGTAATATTTTTCATACCTTTTAATTCCTTGATGGTATAGACATCTAGCATTTTTCCGAATTCGTCTCAAAATAATTTCCGGGAGTACACATGCTTTAAAATAGTAACCATCTTCGGCATCATAGCGCTGATTTCTATGACAGTCAATAGTTGGGTGACAGATATAAAGCAAATTAAGTAACATTTATTCATTTTGGTAATTCGTAATTGACCCTGGACCTAGAATTAAAATAAGAATGACAATTAGAAACAAATAATCCGAGAAACATTTTTATTAATACATTACCAAAGAAATAATAATATTTGTTACTTACTTGAAAATAATAATTATGCTTTTTGTTCGTAACTAAAACATCCTTTTTGCCTGCGAATAACTTCCAGTCACAGTGGCCCATACAAATGCGGTGTTAATATTCACACATTCATACATTTAAATGTTAACACACTGTTGAATCCTTTCCGATGTTCACAAACATACTCAATTTGAGATGATTCACAAGACTGGCGATATTCTTCCATTTGAAATGCCCATTGGATCACATGTTTCAAGTCAACAATACGGTTCCCTGACAAACCGGATAAGTGGTCACTTGAAGTTCTTTCCACAGTTAGTTGATAAGCTTCAGTGGCTGGATCGGGTTGTGGCCAATCAATATCAATAATCTCTGCTTGCTGTGATACAGATTCAACTGCATTACAGCTATAGCGGCAGGCTGCGGCTTCGTAAAGAAATTTTGGTATACCCCGCGAATAGGTTTTCAGTTTCGTCGTATCTTGAGCTGTCGAAAGGTTAGACAGCTGATTGATTGATTGAGTAAAATCGTGAATCCGTCATCGATCTGTCAGCAGCTGTAGTGTCATTCAGGGCGCATTCCGAATTGAGCTGTAATCGATTTGAGCGCGCTTACACCGTTCCGAGTCAGCGTGAGCGCGATAACGATGTCTCGTGAATCGTCATAGATGACGTCATGACAAACGCCATCTTGCGATAACGCCATGTTGCGATAACGCCGACCATGCCCTTTAATAATATCACTGTGAACGAATTGTTGACAGCTCTCATCTGTCATAATCGTGATATCTAAATCGGAACGCAAATAATCGATTATGAGCGCTGTCACCGATTATGGTCTAACTCGGAATGCGGCCTCAGTCAACCGGTCTGTAAAAAAGGGATCCATTATCCCATTATTTTCGAATTTTATCGATATTAGTATCGATTAGGGGTGTTAATTATTTGCTTTATTTTTGTTGACCACTTTAGGGAATCGTTAGTAAATGTACAGACTATTAATGCGTTTTTTGGAAATTTCTTAAAAACGTCCGTATCTCGACATACTAAGTCTTGTAGAGAAAATTTAGCAGACAGGTAAATCATAGGTACATATTAGCTTTCCTATCAAGAAAAGGTTTACAAAAAAAACAATGTTGAATGTATGCACTCTGTTGGATTCTCAATGCTCGGTTCAACACCGAAAGTTGAAAATCCAGTGCGCAGAAAAATCCCACCGCGATTTTATTACGTCCATCCGAATGTCGACTAAGAGGCTAAGAGCACAATCCCGCTCTTCTTTTTAAGAGACGTGTTTTACCAACACGACGGTGCTCCCGCGCATTTCTCATGGAACGTTCGGCAGCATCTTGTTGCGGAATATAGGCTCCGTAGGATTGGGAGTGGAGGGCCAGTGCAGTGGCCTCCCAGATCGGCTGATCTAACGCCTTTAGACTTTTATTTGTGGGGTCGAATAAAATCGCTCGAGGCAACGAGTGTAGAAGACCTCAGACAAAAAATTGAACTCGCCTTTGGTATTGTGAAAAGTGACACTGAAGTACTAAATAAACTAAAATTTAACATAAGAAAGCGTGCAATAAAGTGCATCGAGCAAGGCGGTGGACATTTTGAAAGTTTACTTTAAAGGAGACGAAGAAATAGTGTAGTGTAAATAGCTCAAACCTGTAAGTAATTACTTTTATCTTTACCGAATTTAATTAGTGTAAATATTTATGATTCAAATCATTCATACACGCCGACTCAGAATATGATATCGCAACAGTTAAGTACGCATCAGAGATAAAGGCTCGCACAAACAGGCACGACGGGACCGTGGGAACGAACCTTAAATGAGTCAGTCTCCGGGACGACCGTGCGGCGAAAGGGCGCGGGCGCAAGCCGGAGGTAACACCCTATCGCAGACGGGCGAAAAGTTGCTCGATTTGAAAATGCTTCCCCTTTACTAAACCTAATAACTTAGAACAAAATAATCCAAAGATTATTTATTAAGGCTCCCACAAACAGGCGCGACGCCACAGCATGACACAGAGGCACCACTCGTCGCGCGACACGCGGTGCCTTTGTGTCGCGCTGCGGCGTCGCGCCAGTGTGTACGAGACTTTACGTGTGATCTGTACGTAATGTTCGGTCATTAAACTAACTTACACACATACCTAGTGCGTACTCCTACTCTTGCAGTGCTTACCTACCTAGCCAGCTGGCAGGCACATGACTGTGCGGTGCGTGCGCTATTAGTGTGGGTACAGATCGACAACAGGACAACTATTTTATAAAAAAATGCTAGGTGTGGTTTATCTAAATTAAATTACAGTTATTTTAGTCTTATAATTTAATATTCTAATTGGGGTGTATGAGCTCTTGCGTTAATTCCGTTACACGTTGTATACAGTGTAATTTACAGTTAGTTTTTGTTACCTATCTATAGTTATAATATATATGAAAATGTACAATTATCAGTAGCCTCAGTAGGTACTTACCTACCTAATGCAGAAATATTTTTATTTCAATGACCTTGAAATACGTTCTGTGTTTTTAAGGAAAGTAATGTGATAGAGGAAAATTATTATGAAAAATAAAATCGTTTGTTTGTTTATTCACCTGTACCTACCTTTTTCTATTTAAATATAGTTAAATATAATTCAATCCATCGATTAGGTACGCAACGATGAAGCGTACGTAGCTTGGTAAGTACCTAAATAGTTAGTTTAACTACCGCCTGATTTATAATTACATAAAAATCTAGCTAGTAATATTTATTCCACCCGAGACCATAGATTACCTAGTTAGTCAACATTCACAAGGACGTAATAAAATCTTACTGTGTCAGAAAATGTATAATTTTTAGTAGGTACTTTTACCTACATATCAGAAATATTTTTAATTCAGGAAGTTTCGAAGAATGTTCAAGTATAAGTTAGTACTTATGTAGGTACTCAATTTAGATAATCCATTAATTAAAATAATATTGTTTAAAATGTACAGTATGACTAAAGATTTTTTTCTCACTTCATAATGATAAATTATAATCTCCGCGGGCAGAGCCGGCGCGCAAGCATACGATGCGCAACTTGTCAATTTATTGAATCACGCATACTATAAAATTCGCAACAGCGCACAGCGCCAGAATTCGGAGGTTCAAGGTTGTAGGAACCGCAGCTAAGCGCCTTCACGTCGCTTCAATACAAAATACAACGCCATCTAACGATAAACTGAGACCGAAGCGATAACTAGTACCCGTATCTTCTTGATACTCAGCAACCGTTTCTCGATTGTTCGTAGTATGTCTGGTAGAGGGCGTGATTCTGCTCACTCACACAAATAAACATTTTTCTATTTTTGTCAGCTCTGTTTATCCTACAAATACTGTTTTTTTATAAGTTTTTGTCAATACGCGGGAATAATTTATCATAGAGAATTCATATTCTTGCTTCAATTCAGCAAAAATCGTTCATATGTCGAGATTTGTTACCCGAAATTATGTATGGGGAAGTGCAACGCAATCACCTTAAACTAAAACCGATACATTTTATGTAATAGCTTGCTCTACGTAATCGTGCGTGAAAGAGCTCATGTTTGAAGCTGTTAAAGGGCAAGCGAATGTCTGCGAATCACGTGCGGTTGCGTGCAGGCCCGTGCCGGTCTTTCCCGCGTGCAAGCCACTCTCCGAAGCGTTCGTGTAAAGGGGGCTGAGTTATTTTATTCTTAATGTTAAAGAATTCATTATTTTTGTCAACAGGTAAAGGGGCTCACCGGGAGAAATACAGTTTTATGCCTAGAACACGCACTCAAATTACTTGACACAGAAAAACACAAGGACACGAACGTAGATCAACTACAAGTTCTGGTGCACGTGAGTGTGAAAGAACTAAACACTGTGCACGACGACATGAAGCGTCGCCTCGGCATCCCGGTCGTCTAAAGGCCCAGGAGCAGAGGCAACGAGCTCACTGACCAAATTGTACGTGTAGAAACCCACTATTCATTAGGTTATTGATCCCATGTCAAATAACTTTGACAAAAAAGATTTGTACAAGTACCCCACTTCTGTACAAGTACCTACATTAAAGATACACAACACTTTACATACCAATTCCATGCGTAAAATCGAATGAATGAAACGGAACCTCAAGCCAATGTTGCTATGATAAAAATTGTTTGTTTTTAATAACTTACTACGTCGGTCTCTCGTTGCCTTGGTCTTGTTGTTGTGGTGCCATTTACGATAAAGAAGGAATAACCATTATACATAATACAGAAAAATAACAAACAGAACAAGTAAAAATAACAAACTAGCAAACAACAATCAAATAACATTGGCACAATAAAAAAAAAATGCTCATCTGTCGTCCATCATCTCACAGAATCTCAAACATGCTCGGCATACGTCTACCCATTTCGCGGCAAACCAATCATACTCTTGTGTCGATGCCAGTAGAGCATTCAGCATTGCGAGCATTGTGTTAAACGAAAGTTCGAATTCGAACGGCCAACAATTTGTGCCGTCTCAGTCTCATTTGGTATTTGGGTACAGGAGGAACAAAAAGTCTCAAAATCTGAGTTTTTAGTTCCGGGTAATCAGACCCCACGAAAGACTTGCTACTCGCTTGTCTTAAGCGAACAGAAATAAAAGGTAATAAAGGCGTCATTTTATAAATTATGAATTTTATACAGTTCATACCTATCTTATAATAAAAATCATAGTCAGCTGCATATTTACGGGGGGCAAGACCGTCCGCTAGCGATTTTTATTGTTATTAACTCGTTGCTTGTCATGGTGGGTCAAAATTACCGGCACATGAAAGGCCCGATGGAGGTTAATATGACCAGCAGTAAATAACAAAACACTGTATTTAGTACATCCATACATACTATCCATTTGTATACTAGTTCCATGATTATTAGAGTCTGGCCAGCGAGTCGTGTTACAAGTTATTTATTCAAATTCTTCATATGACAACACTTATTGTCAAAAGATTTGTCACAATTTATTGATTTGACCTCTGCTAAGCATTGTTTTTGGAAGTTATCACATTACAATGGCGAAACCGATTAAAAGTAGTGTTAGAAGTACGTGATTCACAATGATTACAAACTACAATAAGTTAAAAAGTGGCACAGATGCAATAATAAAGGGAAAAGAACGACTTTTAGACGAAATCGTTTCGACATTGGGTAAGTCAAACCAAAACATTTTGATACTTTATTGAAAAGTTTTAGACTTAGTCAGCTGTAGGGAATTTCGTTTATATGTTTTTATTTCGCTTTACATAATAGACAATGCAAAAAACTATAAATACGGACCTACTTAAAATAGAATAGAATACTCTTAATCCCTCTTCTCTTTTCCTACTTAGTTCGTTAAATAACAATAATTTAACGTAATAAGTAGGAAAAGAGAAGAGAGATTAATTTCAGTCTTACATAACGTTTACTTGTTTCTAGATGAATTGGATGTCGAAAATTTTAAATTTGTAATTATAAAGTTGGTAAAAAAAGCTCAAACAATGAAATAAATGACATCAACTCGTCATAGTCGAAAGTTACGTCAGATATTTGTCGAAACTTTCGACTATGACAGATAGTATTTTTTACAGTATAACATTAAATTTAAAGTGTAGAATGTATTGTTTATGGTTAACTTATTTTCTCTGTTATTCAGAAGTGAGTGTTAGAACATTAAGAAGATATAAAAAGGAAGTTTCTATACATCACGGTTAATGGAATACACCAGGAAAAAACGTCCCCACATTATACGCAATAAAATTAATGAATTTTACTGTGTTAAAAAACCGGTACAAAAAATAAGTTTACTACTCCATATGATGCAGAAGAGCTGTAGAAACAATATGGGCACAAAGTTATAAAATGACCTCCATACCACTGCGATCTAAATGCTATCGAATTAATATGGAGCTTGATTAAAAAACAGTGACAAGTATTAATTTGGGAGTGCATGCCAGACACAAAATCTCATCAAATAATGTTTTGCTAGTGTAACAGCAGAAGATTGGAAAAAGTGTACTGACCACATAAATAATGTTGTAAATAAATATAAAACTAGAAACAGCATTTATTATCCAGCACCCTAATTGCGTAACACATTTTCGTAAACGATTACGACTACTCTGTTTGATTTTGACAGTTCAACAACATTCATTGCGTTATTTAAATTGTTGAGCATATTTTTTTCGTACTTATGAAGCAATGGATTAGCAATCTGTTTCAAAACGATTCAGATTACGATTGAATGTGTATTACGCAATTAGGGTACAGGTCCGTGATAATGAAAGCGATGATTCATTGTCAGGCAGGCAGGAATTCCTTGATTCTGATTTTGATTATAATTCCGAATTAAATAATACTTACTAGTTATTTTTAATTTGGTGTATACAAAGAAAGTCTGATTTTTATTATTGATTTTTTGTAGAATAACCCCCATATTCTTAATCAAAACCTCATGATTTCCTCGACTTGACTCATATTCATAGGTGCAATTTTACTCTCCATCTCAGTTTCCTCAGTCGAGGTGAGCTTGAGTTGAGGAACCAACTGTCGAATTGAAGGCTTCCTTAATGAACAAGGAAGTTTTGACTAAAACAAGCGTATTTTATCAGGTTTTCTTAGTCTTTTGAAGAGTTTATTGAAAATTGACATATTCGTCATGTACTCACACTCATTCGAAACCTCATAATTTCCAAACTGTAACGTAACGTTTAGCCGACTGGCCAAACGTGGTTACAAGTTAAAATGATTTTTAGATTATAAAATACAAAAGTAAGTAAAAAGATATTAAGGATTAGAAATGATTAGTCGGTAGTAGCTCGAGGCGTCGGCCGCTCCTCTAGCCCGCAGTCTGTGGTTGAAGCTCGCAGCAGCCTCTCCGTGCTCGCAGTCGCGAAGCAGCTCACGAATAAAATAAGCTCGCGTCGGCCGCTCCTCCGTCCCGCAGTCCGTCGAGTGGGAGCTCGCAGCAGCCTCTCCACCAGCCCGCAGTCCGTTGTGAGGGAGCTCGCGTCGGAAGAAAAACCGCGTGGTGGTCGATCTTAGAAATTAATAAAATATAAATTTTAATAGTGTAGACGTGAGGACCTTAAGTGGCGTCTCACGCCAAGTTATTCTCTCGAATTCGTTGATTTCCTGTAGTAGACGCAAGCCCTTAATAAGGCGCGAGCCTGTGTGAAAGTAACTACAAAATTGAAGGTGAATTTAGAGTATATAGATACCGCTGATTTCAAATAAATAAATAAAAATAAGGGGTGGGGCACGGAAACCCCCTTTTTTTGGGTGGGAAATAATATCCCCTTGCCCGATCATGTCTGTACACTTTGGGTCGAGGTGGGAAAATAATTCCCTTTGCCTGTTTAGGAAACGAACTTTAACCCCAGATTTGTGGTTATTCAGATACTAGTATTACCCCTGGCTTCGGTTGTTATAATTTATTTTTTAGAATAAAATAATTATTTATTATATTTTGATAAATGAAAAGGACGAATATGGAATCATATCTTTACTAGTAACATTAAATTTTCTCATGAAAAGATTTATACTTCTAAAATATGAGAAGCACCTAAAATGTCCTCAAGATGACTTTCGATAATGGAATCTTCAATCACATTTAGGTTATCTGCTGGGCTGGTAAGGTAACAGCGGCTGTCTGATAGGCATCATCGTCAGAGTCTATGTCAGACAAATCAGACAGGTTGTCCACGATGGCTTCCAACTCCGCCTTGCTTTGAATTCTCTTATTTCTCCTATTCATGGTCTATGAAGTCTGTAGATAAATATACAAATTATGAACGTGTCATTCACAAAAGCAGCCATAAACAGAAAAAAATATATATAGAGGATTTGGGACAGACAAATGTATTTTTTATATAAATAGTTACGTATCTAAGTGCAGTCGCAATCGTGCAAAGGGAAATAATTTCCCACTTTGTAATTTGAACATTTTACGGGTAAAGATCGCTAGAATCCATATGCAAACTATACGAAACACTGCTGGAATAATCCATTTATACGAAATACAAAACATATTCTACTTACAGAAATCTTTGTTGAACTATTTGAATATTTTTCTTCAAGGACTCCGAAAAATAATCGTCATAAGTCACAAATTTCACGTCATGTCATTTTGAACTTGACATAACATCCACAAGGTGATATTATTATCAAAAGTATTGACAGTTTAGAAATTTTAAATTAACCAAGAAGCTGCTTGGTATACTTGCGTTCTTAAAAAGGTTTAACGTCATGTTAAATTAAATATTTTTCAAAAGAAGCCTTGGTGGGAAATTATATCCCCTTGCCTTATTAAGGGAAGAAGACAGACTTCCTGAAGACTAGGTGTGAATCCCGATTTTGAGTGTCATCCGAGACACGGCTCGACAGAGTTGGAAACTGAGTAGCTTTCGAAGTTACGACTTTGAATATGAGTGTAAGTTTTATTGTGTAAGGAGACCGCCTCGTTGGTCTAGTGGTCGCAATCGCTACTGCTGATCGTGAGGTCCTGGGTTCGATTCCTAGGTCGGGCAACGTGTTATTGGGTTTTTCTATCTGGAATTTCTCAGTAGCAGCCCGAAGTCTTGATTTGTGCCCGGTAGATGGCAATAGGCTCGCCCCCTATTACATGGGACTTAAAACACAACTGCCGAAATGTGGGTGTACTATACACCTCTGCCCAACCCTTCGGGGAAATAAGGCGTGATGTTATGTAAGTTTTATTATGGTCCTATAACAGAAGCAACGGTGCTTTTGAGGAACTTAGGCATTGGATATCGCGATAATCATTGCTCTAGTTCGAGGATAAAATAAAATATCAATAAGCAGGACTATTACAAGCTGAGTAAACATTAAAAATACAAAAGTATCAAATCGTTTTTTTTTCAGACCATATTTGATGTTGCCACCTGAAGATTTTTTTTAAATTTGCCGCCATTTCCATGTAACACGACTCGCTGGCCAGACTCTATCATAATTATTTGTAACAGGAATACCCTCATGAACGTGTGAAGAACAATGAGGCCACAATCAAGACACTTGCTGAGCCACCAAAGTTGCAAACTGCTAAAAATAAGAAAGAATATAAAAAAGAACATCCTATGGCGCTAAGATCCCCGTGCGCGATCAAGCTTCAATTAAACAAGCTTATAGCTGAAAGTTGTACTCCTCTCAGAAACGTGGCCTCGAAACGCAAGAAGAACTCTTCTGACGAGGATGAACCCCAAGCAGAACCTGAAGCAGAACAAGCACTAAAAAACAGACCGCTGCAAGGGAGAGTGCTCCCATGGAGAACACTCCTAAACCGAGCTCTCCCGAGGATAAATCTCTTAAAAAGAAATCTTGGAAGAAAAGAAGAAAATAGAGATCACAAACGAAATCACCACACACGATACCATTACAAAAGAGATAATCACAATCGAGTACTACAAAGAAGTTTACCACGAGCAAGATCAGTTTAAGAGAGACTGATCGAAGAAATGCCAAGCAAAGAATAGCTAGGAAAATATCTTCAATGCAGAGGGATTCGCAGAAAAGGTTTCATGAGAAATCAAGAGTCGGCCCCATTCCGAATTTCTTAATCACCGCCATCAAGGAAGACCTCAATGATGAAACGGTCGTCCAGGGAAATAAGGAAGACCAGGTCGCCCCAGATGAATTCGTTATCATAGTGGTCCCGAATGACCCGCTATCCCCAGATGTAATGGATGATGTCGTTGCCCCGGTTGTCCCAGTCGTCACGGATGGCCCAGTTATCCCGCCCATCGGTTATGCAGGATGTCTCGAATGTTCCGATGGTAATGAGAAGAAAAGGTTGCAAGATTTCTGATAATTTTACAATGTCGAGTTTAGATGAGGTGTTAAAAAATTAGGGTATTGGTGTTGGTTACTCGGAGGATGATGATGGACCGAAGGTCAATGATAAAGTTCCCGAGAACTCGAATAAAGTAACGGTGATTTTGCATATTGTACCGATACCCAAAAACCGTGTTCACGACAGCCCGAATGACAAACCGCTGATTTTGCATGATGTACCGATGGTCAACGATGATGTGCCGGAGGGCCCGGACGATGTACCGATGTTTAACGATAATGTTCCGGAAGTCCCGGATGATGTACTGGTGATTTTGCGTGATACACCGATGGTCAACAATGATATTCCAGAAGACCCGGATGTTGTACCGGTGATTTTGCATGATGTACTGTTGGGCAACGATGTTATTCCCGAGGACATGGATGGCCCAAGTGTCCCATTAGTCAAGAGTGTCATGACGATCGAGGATTATGTAATGGTCCAGGAAGTCGCGATGGATCCGCCGCTTACGTAGCTACGAATAGCTTCTCCAGGTTAGTAGCATCTTTAGCATTAATGCTCTTCTTTTCCTGCCTTTATGTGTGATCGCGTTGTTTTTACCTAATGTATTTTAATGAATCATAATTCAGGAAATTGATTCCAGGTGGCTTATTTGAATCGGTGTTTTGTCAGGTCGTAAAACTGGCGGAGTCTGCCAGATAAAGAAGTGTCAAGTTGCCTTTTACGATAAAGAAGGAATAACAATTATAAATAATACAGAAAAATAACAAACAGAACAAGTGTAACTAGCAAACAACAATCAAATAACATTGGCACAATAAAAAAAAATGCTCATCTGTCGTCCATCATCTCACAGAATCTCAAACATGCTCGGCATTTCGCGGCAAACCAATCATACTCTTGTGTCGATGCCAGTAGAGCATTCAGCATTGCGAGCATTGTGTTAAACGAAAGTTCGAATTCGAACGGCCAACAATTCGTGCCGTCTCAGTCTCATTTGGTATTTGGGTACCGGAGGAACAAAAAGTCTCAAAATCTGAGTTTTTAGTGCCGGGTAATCAGACCCCACGAAAGACTTGCTACTCGCTTGTCTTAAGCGAACAGAAATAAAAGGTAATATAGGCGTCATTTTATAAATTATGAATTTTATACAGTTTATACCTTTCTTATAATAAAAATCATAGTCAGCTGCATATTTACGGGGGGCAAGACCGTCCGCTAGCGATTTTTATTGTTATTAACTCGTTGCTTGTCATGGTGGGTCAAAATTACCGGCACATGAAAGGCCCGATGGAGGTTAATATGACCTGCAGGCTTAGCATGGCGTTTTCTGTTTCTACTCTACTGTAGAATAGAAATCGCTTTCTACGCTCCTCGAAATCTCTTTTTCGCGAGCACGAGGACACACTTAGACTCAGGTTGCTTTATAGACAGTGATTTTCCATAGCAACGGGTTAGTTGCTAGTGATGTGTATAACTACCCATTTTTACCGTACAATTGCGTTTCGTTTCTGTGTAGACAGTAGAAAACTTTCTACTGTCTACACAGAAACGCAATTTTTGTCTACTCTTCCGTCGACAATACGCGTCTCTAGGGCGCTCGTGCTAAGCCTGCTGCAGTAAATAACTTAATAACGGGCAGAGTGTACGCCGCCGGAAAGTATGTGCGGTGTAGCGCCAATGATTCTATTGAATAGTAGGGACTTTAACTTACGTAAATATCGATTTGGAACTCCTTTTTGCTTAGCTCAGCTTTATTTATACACACCAATACGTATACAACATCAATGCCTTTTTTTTGTTAGGTACCTCCATCGCCCAAACAACTTACCAAAGTTTCATCACAATCGGACTTTGTCGAGTGGTCGAGTTTTTGCGAAACCACTGGACGGCAATCGATTTTTAGTGAATACTAGCTAATGTGTTTGCAATGCCTTTTTTTATTTTTTCCCAACGACCCCTGTATTAGGGCGAACAAAACAAAATAAAATAAAAACAAATCTGAACCGTTTTTGAGTTTTAGCGAGACTAACGAACAGCAATTGATTTTTTAATATAAGAATATTTACATGTAGATTAAATCGGTCGTAAAAATCGAGCAGTATCTCCTTTACTATAAAAAAGACAGTTTCCTCATATCTCCTATGAATTCGGATTTCACCACTACTGTCCCAGAAAAAACAAAACACTGTATTTAGTACATCCATACATTATCCATTTGTATTCTAGTTTCATGATTATTATCATAATTATTATTAACAGGAATACCCTCAAGAACAATGTGGCCACAATAAAGAAACCTGCTGAGCCACCAAATTTGCCAACTGCAAAAAAAAAACGTGTATAAAAAGAACATCCTATGCTAAGATATCGGCGCACGATCAAGCTTCAATTAAGCAAGCTTATAGCTGAAAGTTGCACTCCTCTCAGGAAGGTGGCCTCGAGATAAATAGAATAAAAATAACATAACATCACGCCTTGTTTCCCCGAAGGGTTGGGCAGAGGTGTACCTATGGTATACCCACATTTAGCCAGTAATGTTTAAGTCCCATGTAATAGAGGGCGAGCCTATTGCCATCAACCGGGCACAAATCCAGGCTCCGGGCTGCTACTGAGGAATTCCAGATTGAAAAACCCTGTAACACGTTGCTTGACCTGGGAATCGAACCCAGGACCTCATGGTCAGCATTAGCGATTGCGACCACTAGAGTGGTGAAATTATTGTGGCCTCGAGATCACAAATGAAATCACCACACACTACCATTACAAAAGAGATCACAAGCGAGTCCACTACAAAGAAGATTACCACAAGCAAGATGATTTTGAGAGAGACTGATCGAAGAAATGCCAAGCAAAGTGTAGCTAGGAAAAATCTTCCATTCAGAGGGATGCGCAGAAAAGGTTTCATGATAAATCAAGAGTTCGGCCCCATTCCGGATTTCTTAATCACCGCCATCAAGGAAGACCTCACTGATGAAACTGTCGTCCAGGGAAATAAGGAAGGCCAGGTCGCCCCAGATGAATTCGTCATCATATCGGTCCCGAATGACCTGCTATCCCCAGATGTAATGGATGATCTCGTTGCCCCGGTTGGCCCAGTCGCCACGGATGGCCCATCGGTTATGCAGGATGTCTCGAATGTTCCGATGGTAATGTGAAGAAAAGTTTAAAAGGTTCCAAGATTCCTGATAATTTTACACTGTCGAGTTTAGATGAGGTGTTAAGAAATGAAGGTATTGGTGTTGGTTACTCGGAAGATGATGATGGACCGATGGTCAATGATGAAGTTCCCGAGGTCTCGAATAAAGTAACGGTGATTTTGCATATTGTACCGATACCCAAAAACCGTGTTCACGAAAGCCCGAATGACAAAGCGCTGATTTTGCATGATGTACCGATGGTCAACGATGATGTTCCGAAGGGCCCGGTTGATGTACCGATGGTTAACGATAAAGTTCCGGAAGTCCCGAATGATGTACTGGTGATTTAGTTATATTTATATTACTTTTCAAGATTGGAGGGGGCCGAAACCCTTTATCCGTCAGTGATTTCCAGTCATGCATGCCACACGCACGGAGACACGGGGAGCTTGTGGGTGCATGACACGCGGTTGCAAACCCGCGTGACAGGGAAATGGTCCATACACTACACTAGGGCTTTGGGCTGTCGAATATCGATGACAGGGGTGCTGCTATGAAACAATTAGACAATGGTATGATCGCCGTACCTTTTGTAGGACAACCCTACCTTATTTAAATTGTGTGTTCCATACATATACTAATATAATAAAGAAGAAAGAGTTGATTGTTTGTTTGTATCGAATAGGCTCCGAAACTACTTGACCGATTTGAAATATTATTGTAACATTAGAAGCCTACCATTTTTATTAATAGATAATACGAAATCCACGCGGACGAAGTCGCGGGCGAAGTGCTAGTAGATTATAAAGATGTTAAATGTAGATATGAAATAAATGTTTTAAGCTTGTTTCACAAAATCATATTTTATTTTGTATAATTAACAAAAAACATTAAAAATATCAGAACAAAAATCAATATAAAGACGAGGTCGGAATGACGGTTTTTGTTTTCTGTGCACTGTAGCACAGATATTATAATACTACGTACAGATAGCCAATCCCATACAAAGAAATGACACCACCCTAAGTCTGGCAATTGAGCTGGCAATTTTTCGTCATAAAAATGTTCAACAGATGGCAGCATCAGCGATTCACTAATTGCCAGAGACAGTAGTTTTACGTCGCCATCTAGGAGTCGACCTACTTTTAAAACGTTCCGTGCCATCCTTTTAAAATATAGTTTTATACTTCCGGTTTCAGAAAAACATGTTAATAGATTTATTTTATGTTTCTATGTAAAGAAATATAATTAAAATAAGTTGTTTGATTTAAATTTGTGACTATAAAGGTTATTTTAAAGACAGAACAAATTGAGTAAAACACCATCTATTGCAAAGAGCTCTAAACAAAACGATTAACAGATGACTACTTTTATCATTATATGGGTTTGAATTGAAGGTAAAAGCTTATTTTATGTTTGTTTGTTGAAAAACGAGTGTGAATAGATAAATCAGCATTTAACAAGGAAGTCTTGATTTTTACTAATCTTACTTTAGCCAAAATTCTGCCGTTTATCGCTTTTTAATGATTGTTAATTTCATAATGGTTACCTATGCTGCCATCTTTGACTTTTTTTGAAGACTAATTATAAAATGTTCTTTGTTGAGACCCCATGACTGTAGGTACTGGTGGCCCTACCTACTGTCCTGGATGAGAGTTATGTGGTCATCGGGATCATTCTTTGGCAACGACACTACCATCCGCACTACCAGTAGTGTCGTTGCCAATTAACGACACTACCAATCCTATTTTGGATTAAATTGTACAGTCAACTCAGCAAAGTTCAGAAATATAATTATTATTATCTAACAGAAGCAGGTTCTATCAAAAAATATACGCACCACCAATCGACTGTATTTATTATTTTTAACTAACAAAACCTAAAATTGGAAAACCTAACAAACTGATAGAAATCTTGAACAAATAATAAGCTAATCACTTGGCACCGAGAAAACACAATACTGAGGTAGATAGACGTCCGTCGCCGTCGACTGTCGATCCGCTCGTCGTCTGCCGTTGCCGCTCGCTATCCCCACTTTCAACGCAGCTGCCTTAACCACGCCTCTTGTTCCCTCCAACTTCTTTAGTCTTGTAACATTAATTATTTATTACCAAGTAAATCATGAAATAAAAGTAACAGCAAACTTCAGAAATGTAACTTTATTTATTACTACCTGTGCCCGCGGCTTCGTTCGCGTGCATGTCGGGAAAACAATAATGTGGTGTTAATACTGCCAATGGGTGACGGCATAGGGGTATGTTCGCTAGGTATATCTTGAAGATCAGGCTCATTTGTCATTCGAATTGACTCTTGGCTGTCACACCCATGAAAACTGACGCTAATTTCTTGTAACGAGTTTCTAGTTGTTATTATTTTAGGACTATTCAAGGACACATTTTCTATAGTGGGTTCATTTGGCTCATGGTTATTTAGGTGTGAATCAGTATAATGTTCTTTATCCAGGGGTTGAGTCATTTGAATAGGTGCTATGGAAACATTATGTTGCAATGTATTATTTTGATTGCTTTAGGTTAACTCTTCAACGTCATCAAAGATGTCTTGCAAGCTTCAAATGGCAGCGGAGAAGCTGAAAGCAAAAATTGTACTTGTACACTGGTATAGTTCGCGTCAAATATGGCGGCTCTGAAGTGCGCTACTCGCTGCGCAGTAACCCCACCCCTCACCCACCATGCTGACCACGGAATATTATAAAAGAGTGGAAGTGGCACACAGCTATCGCGCGTGTGTCACAATTATGCGCTGGTTCGCAAGAACGGCTCAGTCGCGATTTGCTACTCGCTGTGTTACGATGTCTCGAACAAACCGAAAAATATTACAAACATGCCCAATTGTGCAATTTTTACGTGCAAAAATGATAGCAGGACTAAAAATTATCTCATGAAGGTGTATTCTATCACCGGTAAGTATAAAACTTTGAAACGTTTCAATACAACTGATTTTTATTGAAAAAAACATATTTATTACGTTTATGCGAACTAAGAACTATCTTGTGTCCATTCCTTAAAGTCTAAATCAACTTGCTTGCTGTCTTGAATTTCATCGCATAAATTCTAGAAATTTCCACGCTATTCGTTTAGGGATGGAACACAAATACAGTAAATCCATTGTTCGGCATTGACAAAATATACATATTGTTAAACTAACTTTACTGTAAATAAATTCATGTACGCGAAATTAGTATCAAATTATGATTAAAAATGATATTTAATAAACTTATACATATTTCAGCCGAAAGAGGCCCAAAGTCGAATTGAGTGAAACCATAACTTCATGACAAATGTATGTATGCCTCTACCTATATTCTGGCAATCAATAATTCATTCATTCGCGGTTGGACGTAGGCCTCAAAATAAGTATTTAATAATAATAAAGTAAGTAAATATTTCAGTTTTCCCTAAGATCTTTTTGCCAAGAAGAAATGTATAGAAGCTACGGGACAAAACTGGATGCCTACTAAATCAAGTTCCATAAGCACATTTTGATGCAGAAAATTTTAAAATGTCAAAAAAAAGGCTACAGATACTTATTTTTTTAAATAGTTTTGAAGATTATAAATTGTACAAACATCGACATTAAATTATCGACATCTTGTCTGAGTACTCTATCTGAGTAGAAACATAGATGACAGTTGTATGTGAATATGACATCTATTTCAAAGACATTAGCGTGCTAAATTGTGTAATTTGGCTACAGCGCCCTCTAGCGTTGAGCAGTTGAACTCGTTGTGGAGTGCTCGAATTTTATTGTGAGTTGGAAAAATGTCCATAGTGATTTTGACATGTAAAATAATATCAACATTCAGGGGTTGTAATAAGACTTAATTTTAAACAACAATAAATTATATTTTCGCCAAAGTTGCATTTATGATTTCTAGCCAATTATATCATCGTTACCTGTGTATTGCAATGTAGATTTTAATTTATACATGTGTGAGTTTAACACCAATTAAGTAATTTGAACTACTAACTGAAAAAAATAAAAAAACATGTACGGCCAATGTGTCTTTAAAAAAAATAAAACGCGTATAAGGGCCAAAGTACCACATTGGCCTTTCTATCTAGAATTTGTGTTTTTTTTTTAATTGCATGCACTATAATTAACTATGAATTACGTAAAAATCAAGGTTATTAACATACGATAATACTGTAAAACAATTCAATACTTACAAAGCTCGCTGTGTGTACTTTCGTCGTTTTTATAACCTAGTCCATCACTCGAGTCACTATTATTTTACATTACCAATTGCTAAATTAACTAAATTCCGACTTCTACTAAACTTAGAATGATGTTTGGACGTCATGTTTCACTAAGTTACATCTAATAACATATATTATTCACTAAAATAATTGGCTATTATCACAGCGCGACATCATTCTGTGTGACGTAGAAGTGCTCAACTGACCTATTAGCCGTTGCAGTAAACAAAGACGCGGGATCTCCCCGCGTACAAGTCTCGAATAGCCGTTTGGCCTTTATACGTTTAAAATTGTGCCTTAAAGGCCCTTTTACTGTAGCAAAATTAGTATTTTCACCTATAAATGTGTATTTTTTTTAGTGCACGTTATCAACTACTGTAAAAGGAAGCATTTAATACAAAAAAGTGAAAATGCTCAAAATGTTGCATTGGCCCCTATACGTAGGACCCATCGAAATAAATAATTATATTTCTGAACTTTGCTGAGTTGACTGTACAATTTAATCCAAAATAGGATTAGTAGTGTCGTTAATTGGTAACGACACTATTGGTAGTGTGGCTAGTAGTGTCGTTGCCAAAGAATGGTCGGGATCGGTGAGGACATACCTTGGATAGCGGACTTGGCTAATTGTGGAGTGGGTATAACGGGAGGCCTCGACAACCAGAGGGTTGCGGTGATTCGCGGCGGTATCGAAGAAACGCTTTGAGGTGCGTTTCATAAATTGACTGTGCCTGAGCCTGTTGTCCTACGGAGGATTTTTTCTGGAGATTCTGCATTCTATTGAAGAGGTGGGGCTTGGCGTGTGCAAAGATTGCACTGGCATAGGTCATGATCGGACGAATGCACGCTGTGGAAATACTTACTCAAATTGCACTTAAGTGACTTTTTGCTACGTGCATTCTGGACGAAGAGGTCTTCCAAGAGCGAAGGCGGCGCTCGATCGAGCCGCTCTAATGTGCTCAGTGGGCCTAGTGTGAGTTTATTTTACCCGTCTCTATTTTACGCGTAAAGTCGAAATGGTAATAAGAAACTCACACTAGGGCCTCTGAAAAGGAGAGATGTTCATCGAGCACCACACCTAGATATTGGCTCGCTTCTCGATGAACGAGTGTGTTTTTTTTTTGTAATGCGTATTTTATACTGCTGTAAATAGAAACATGTTAATTAATTTAATAAAACCTTCACAAAAACATAACTAAGATTGAGTTATTTTGTCCAATCACATCAACACACTGTTGTCGTATTTATTCCGCGAGGTGGCGCCTGTGCGCGGGCTCACCGAAGGCATAAAATTAAATATAGTTGCTGCATTATTTGCGCTTCCTTTAAGTTCCTTTGAAGAGCGGCCGCCGTAGAGTGAGTATCAGTGTTGTGAGTTGTGAAATGCAGACGTGCGACGAAGACTAGTGTGCTGGAGATCACGTTGGCGGCGTGTGGCTTCTGCAGCTCCTATTTCTTTAACGGATGTCAAAACGTGGTTGTGTCGACCGCTGCGATTGGTCAGGCTGCGATGACGCGACGGCTAGTCGGCCAATCAGAAGACAACAAGTGTCAGGGTGTGATATGTGAGTAGACGCCAAGACAAGTGACGTTTAGGATGACAACGGAAGTATTCCAACGCAGGACGATACAGAACGTGGTTATTTTCTAAAATTGATTAACCTAAAGCTGTATTTTTTACCATTACACCAGTTATTTTATTAAAAGGATTTAAGTTATTTCACTGGCCTCAATCCCTTAACAGTAGCAACAACAGTCAGTTCTATTCAGACCTGTTTTGCTTCTGTGTTTCTTTAACTGATGGTCAAAACGTGGTAAAGTGCTTTGATGAGTGCTGGCTACAGTACTCCCCTTCAAGCGAAGCGTACCGGCAGCTTGACGAAGCGGCCCGAGTGTGTTGTTTTGTTGATGGCGGGCTGTGACTTCACGTTGGCACTCGTGCTGGTGGCTTCGTAATGGTTGGTATGGTACTGGTTTTGGTATGCTTGGTAATGGTAATCTTGCTCGGAGGTAAGGTATTGGTATGCTCTGTGAGGACATACGGAGGCTTCAGTGGATCGATTGAAACGCTAGCTTACCGATCCGGTAGATAGCTGAATAGAATATATGTACTTGTATCTGTTCGGCTTATAACTCGGTAAGGGCCTTCATACGGAGGTTAAGAGTGGTTTCTTAACTGCATTGGTTCTGATAAACACGTGACTGCACTGGAGTAAAACTTGATGCACGAAAAAGCGTTTATTATTATTGTGATGCTCGGTGACGTGACGGCTTGCGGTTTGTTTACTTGAATAATGTGACTCAGTTTTTCGACGTAAGTATAATCCTTTGTGGGTGTGTAGATACCCGATTTGAAAAAATCGCCTGATACGTAGGTTGTAACCGTAGGTAAGTTCGGCGGCGCTCGCGCCGGTGTCGTTGTATGTGCGGCACGCACCACGCAGTTCAAGTATCACCGTAGGTTGCTCGTCGATAAATGAATTTGCGTCGGAAAGTTTCGCGCGCAAATCAGTTTTAAGTGTGCGATGCCACCGTTCGACCATGTCGTTGCTTTGAGGATAATACGCAGTTGTGCGATTTTTCACTTCGTCTTCAAGGACCCACCAAGCAGACCCACCGGTGGGTCTTCGAATACTGATGTGTCTCCCAAGACCCACTGACTGGTAGGACCTATGAGATTATTTAGTTTTATATCCCCTGAGACCCACCAGGAACTTCAAAGTACGAAAGAAAACAATTACAAATTAACATAAATCTACCCTTTCAATTAGAGCAGAATGTTTTATTTTTTGAACGGTACAAACTTAAAGGTGTAATAAAATTTACTGCTTATAAAATTAACTTTAAAATATTTTTCTAAAGTATTAATAAACACGAAGTTTCTTCAGAGGGCAATTTTTTTTTATTAATTCAAGTAGGACAGTTACAGGCATTTTTGAATTGTCGAAACAAAGATAACAATGAAATGTAGCTACAGTCCCAGTCACAAGGCAAAAAAAAACTGTTAAAGTACCTACTGTAGTTGCCCATTCCCTGCAAGAAACTCTATGGGCACTATGAAACAACACAAATGAAACAACAACTTAAGCAAAGTGACATAATTTTTGTTTATGTTTTAATCAGCTTAGAGTGCCAAGCTTCGAGGACGTTGGTCGTTCTATGCCGTTCGTTATAAACACACCATTGACTTATAAATCCTTCATCTTATAGCCAATATGTCTGCATTATTTTTGAAACTTTTTTAGTTTATCTGAAGTTGGAAATAGGGCCAAAATGTATTTCCATCCATCAGATATCATGCTCTCTGGTAGTAACGGAAGGACTGCACAGAGTGCCACAATGTGCTTTTCTAGTTTTTGTTTTATTCCAATTTTTTTAGCTCGCCTCCAAATACTACGCGTCATGTGAAAGTAACACTTCTTTATAGTCATATTGGGAAATATTTTAAGTATTGCATTTGAGGATGCTGCTTCGAAATCAATATGAAATTTTGTCGGCCTCCAATCTAGGAATTGCGATTTTAGAATTTCAAAAAGCGCAAAGTAGGTATGTTTCTTCTTTTTTGTTGTTTAATAAAGCAAAACATACCGGAACCATATTTACATTAACTGTAGATCCATCCAAATGACCAAATATTGTAAATAGTTGTAAGAATGGAGGAGGACAACTTGAAAATGTTCCATCGCCAAACACCTCTTTAATTGACGGAATTAATTCTCTAGACTCCTTCGTGGAAAATATAAGAATCCGGTTCTCATTGCTGCCAGTAGTCAGCTAACAAAAAAGATGTAAATTTATTAGGTATCCCTACTTCCCTCACAACGTTGAAAACATACTTGCATAATCCCAGTGATTGTTTTCTTGTATTGTATAAAAGTGTTATTTTATTTCCATATGAGGGTGTGTTACTGACGAAATGTAACCCTTTGTCTTTTAGAGGAACATGTATTTTGTCTTTAAAAATTTTCGGAATGGGACTTGTCGAAACCTTTACATATTCCTTAGCCGCATCTATTGTTTCAGCTACTATATTTTTTTCAAAATCAGGATTGCAGGGCTTTTGTGGGTCCGACGTGATATGCTTAGTAGTTTTTAGAACACGAAGGGATCCTGAAAAAGTTGGGACTATAAAAATAATATTACAAAAAAAATAAAAGTGGGATTAGTTGTAAACTGAAATGACATCGTACCTGTATTGTTATTGAGCCAGTACATTTATATTTTTTCCTCATACTGCACTGCCATATACTGGATCCATTTGCATAAATTTTCTTTTTATGGTATTGATACCCTCCATGTAAAAGTACTCTGCCACCCCTTCTGTTTAATAGTAGCGTGTTCTGAACGGAATCGGGTGATTCCAAAGACGAACTTTCATTTTTATTGCAACACAGCATTTTACATTTAAATACACTTTATTATATATCTTACGTTTTAAAATAAAATATTATATGGTTAGACACAAATATGACGATGACAAACAGGAAAGAATCTATGTCTATTAATGTCAACCAGCCAGTACTAAAAGCGAATTTAAGTAACGATATTGTTATTAGTGGGTCTTCGAAGACAATAAAATCTCAGAGGACCCACTAGTAGATCTTTGGAGACACATCAGTATTCGGAGACCCACCGGTGGGTCGGCTTAGTGGGTCCTTAAAGACGAAGTGCGATTTTTCTTGATTCCCATTTGCTTTATTAGGTTTTGAAACAGCTGACTCTCGAACTGGCGACCTTGATCGCTTGTTAGTGTGGTTGGACATCCAAATCTTGATATCCAATGCCGGTAGACATCGGCTATTCGATCAGCTAATATTTCGTCGGTAGGGATTGCTTCAGGCCAATTCGTTAGTCGGTCGATGATTGTTACAAAGTAGCGATGCCCTTGTGCTGTTGTAGGTAGCGGTCCAACGATGTCGAAGTGTAGCTGTTGAAAGCGATCACTTGGCGGGAAAGATGAGATGTTCGAGAATTTGTGACACTGTATCTTGCTTTTCTGACAATTTTAATTAAATTTATTTATTTGATTAGACAACAATGATCCATATTATGTTTATTGTTTAGGTACAAGAAAAATACTTAGAAGCTGTTATTGTGTTACAATTAAATACAAGCTCACAGAAAGACAATATTTATATGATAAATTCACCGGATGAAATTAATCGCTCCTGCCTGTCCAACACCTGCATGAAGTGATTCATTATCGGTGAGTTAAAGGACAATGCCAGAAACTAATTTTTTTTGCCTCGTATTGATCATTGTGGCAGTAATATCACGAAAAATACTTTCTCATTTCTAATTTATGAGCTGGTTTTTCCATCGCTAGATATCTAAGGAACTTTGCCCCACTTAAATCAAAAAGTCCTTTACAAGCCTGCAAAATGCAGCATCAAGCTTATTTATTACTGTTAACTAAACATTTGTCCTAATGCCTGTATAACTTGCGGTTTCTGGTAAAATCATAAAACAATAAAAGCTCACTCTTGTCTCTCACAAAATCAACCTGATTGCCTATGCCCTGTTCTCTCCCCAGTAGACAAAATCAAATACCTGGGAATAATTTTGGATAAAAACCTTAACTTTAAATCTCACATCAACACTCTTTCCGGCCGCATACGTAAATTAATTTATATATTCAAAACCCTCAGAAATGTAGCAAATCCCTTAATCTTACGTAATGTTTACTTTGCACTATGTCAATCAATTTTAATTTATTGTATTTCTTGCTGGGGTGGTGCGGCAAAGACCGTACTTAAGCCTCTGGAGATCGCGCATAGAGCTATTCTGAAAGTGGCTACCTTTAAACACATACTTTTCCCAACTACTGAACTCTATAGGTCTTGTAACGTCCTTAACGTAAGACAACTCTTTATTTTACACGCTGTCCTATCACAACACCAAAAAACACCTTTCCGCCAAATCTCCACACGACGTAAGGACATGATATGCACTATTCCACCTGCGCGCACATCATTCATAAAACGATTCGCTATCTACCTTGGCCCTTCACTCTACAATAAAGTCAACAAGAAGGCCTCTATATTCAGCTCAACGACTCTCGTTTGCAAAAAGACTGTTCGCACATTTCTTCAAAACCTAAACTATTATGACACTGAAGAATTCCTAAAGAACTGATCGCAACAGACATACATAGAACTTATACATCACACATCACACATAATAACAGACACACACCACACTCCACACTAATTACTAACACCAACACCAACACATACTACACTGACTAAATCGTGCACGCATAGATTAGTTTTAGCTTTAACTTTTTTTTATTTAAGTGTTTGTATCAACCGTAAATATATTAACACGTGGAATTTTTAACCCTCCCACTACGACGGGATCGGAACTGTTTCTTCTAAACACAGGCTACCATGTAGCCTATCTGGGAGAGCAGTAAACCTCCCACTAACTAGATGTAAGCCAATCGCTGTTCTGTTTTTATTTACTTCACCATGTATCTAGTCTTAGTTAAACAATAAACTTTATTATTATTATTATTATTGATTATAGGTTAGGTACAGTTTCTAAATGTTAAAAACCGATGTAAACAACATATACGTTACGCATTATCATAATTATTATAATCGTAATGTGAGTTTTTGATTTACAGGTATAAAAAAAAAATGTTGTTTATCATGCGCAATATGTAACGCAATAGGAAATTCAGGGGTTGAAGTCCTTTTATCATTGATTTGTAATCGACAAGTTCTACAGAAAAACAATGTATTATGAAAAGGTCCTTTAATCATTACAATTATTTTCATTAATTAACATTTCCTGTAAATAGCTGGGGCAGGATCTGGTATTGTCATTTGTCCACTAACACCAATGTATACAGGTTCAACAATGTATACAGATTCGAGTCCAACGGCTGATGTCTGCGCTCCTTAAATGATTTTATTTCTGTAAGTAGGTTTTTACAAACACTTACACGTCAATCATATTTTAAAACTAGATGCGTTTCCTATCTGACTACTCTTAGAAGAAAGACCGAAAAACTCAGTGGTCACAGTCTCTTTTAAAGTCCAGACATAATTCTGGTCAGGCCATGTGAAGACCATGTAGATTGATGTCTGAAATGGTCTTTTGAGGAAAGAACCACACAGAATGAGAGGACCTGTCCAGTCAGTGCACGCATTTGTCAGTAATCATGCAGCTCAACACAGAACTTAAGGAGCTCAACAATTCGACGAACATTACCAAAGAAAGGACATTTGGGTAGGCCGCATAAATTAACACCTGAGATATAAAAAAACAACAAATCCACACTGCCTTCACAATAATTGAAATATTAGAATACTTTACAAAGTAAATTTTCATGTCATTGTATAGTTTATTAAGTCCATTAATGTCAAAGTGTATAAAAATCTGAGTATAAACATGGTCATAAGAGGATCCTGTAGACTGGTGTCTGAAATGGTCTTTGAGGAAAGAACCACACTGATTTGAGTGGACCTGTCCAGTCAGTGCACGCATTTGTCAATCATGGTGCAGCTCAACTCAGAACTAAGTAGCTAAACGATTCGACGAACAATACAAAAGAATGGACATTTGGGTAGGTCGCATAAAGTACTCAAACAGCCAGACCATGATTAAAACAACTGAAAGAAAAATACAATGACCCACATAGTTCTCACATTCACAAATTTGAAATAATTGATGGCCAAAGGTATTTTAGAGTTGCGAGTCGTGCGGGTACCAGGATGACTATTGTGCACGCTGTTAAAAACTTCTTATACTTCAGTTATATACGGATACGGATACGTAGATATTTCGCAGCATAACTCGACGTCTGTTTTAGGTATTACTATTTTCTTGACATGGTGCCGATTCTCTTGTACGAAACTAAACTAATTAAACTATCACTACTTCCTTACTTTTTACTATGAGAATCTTGAAGCTATGCTGCAAAAAAAAACTATATTAAAAAATAATTTTGACACATAAAATCGACTTTGACCATCGTCTACGTGTTTTTTTTCTTTTGGTTTCGCAACGCCTTTGTTATAGCCGGAGGCAGCCTGGGGCAGCCTCGATGTGTTTTATATGGAAGTTTTTACTTTTTGTGTGGAAAATATAAAATAAAATTTCTACATGTAGAGTTTTGGAGGTTTCTGGATTTCAAAGGGGGTCGCCACTCCACACCTTTTTAATTGCGATTAAGTCACTTGAACTAGTCAGATTCATGTTCAGATTTAGTTAGACAATCAAATTTTTAAGTGAAAAACGTAAAATCAGATTAGCAAAATTGCAATTTTCACTAAACTAATAACTCAGTGCCATCTAGTGCTGTCAAACTAAAATATAGTTAAGTTGTGTCTTTCATTTCAGAATGGAAAATCGTCATTTGACAGGATTAAGCCAAATTTTAGTGACTTTTAGTCTAGTTTAGAGGCATTTGTGACAAGAGAATCGGCACCAATGACGTTTGCTTGCAATAATTGTTCAATGTTGCTGTCCTATTCTTGCGCGCTGGCAATGTCCTTGTAGCTTATTGTAGGTGGGCATGAAATACTTTCTATGCGGCTGAGAGAGACGATCTTTTGTTTACCGCTCACGTGACGTGACGTATGCAGTTTTGCCAACAGCGCGGGCCCTAATGTCGCCGTTTCTCATGCATGAAGTAGCATAATATCGCCGAATTTCAGTTGTAGTAGCCTGTAGTGACACAGTACCCGTCACACAGTCACCAGAAACCAGTTACCACATACCACCGAACCAGCTACCACATATCACCGAAACAGTTACCACATACCACCGAACCAATTACCTTACCACGTTTTTGACACTCTGCAAGAAACAGTGAAGCAATCATCTTGAAAAAGACGAGCACGTATTGACAAACATGAAGAAACAAGTTCGCTTCGAAAGAAACGGTTTGTAAGCGGAAGCAAGCAAGCAGAAGCACCAGCACCCTCCGTATCTTCATTGTTCACTTCGGGACCACGCAGATGCACACGCCTTCTGCTAGCAATAATAAGGCATCAACAAGACTTTCGTCGTCTTCAGTAGCAGTTGATGTGCTAGTACTCGTACTGGTGCAAGATCCACCGGAGACGTACATTTTTCTGCCAACGTGCAAACTCACCATGTGCTTTGTTGAAAATTGTTACAACACATTCCTCTTACATTCTTAAGGGTACGAATTCTAAGAATGGCGATCAGCATTGGGTAGTTGCAGCATGCGATTCATTAATTTTGTTTTGACTGTCCCCATTACGATGAAAATTCTTTCAACGACGGCATTACTCAAAGGTAATAAAAGGAATCATATCGAAAACTCTGCTAGTTCTTTAAACATCGGGCTTCCACCAGCATTCTTCATTTTTAGCACTTGTAGCAAAATCAAAAGTCATTTATTATTCAACATAGGCTGAGAATCAGCACTTTTCGAACGTCAAAATTAAATAACACAGTCCCGTAAAACGCCCGCCCTTCCTAGTACTTTAGCTGGGAAGAAGAAGTGGCGCAACAAACTCTCCAGCAGCACAACTGTCTCTTCGGTTAGAAGAACTGGATTTTATATAATTATAGTAATTACCATTGAATTAAATTCATTGCCATACGTCAGCTCGCCACGCCAACACCTTTTTTTTTTTTAAATAAAACTTATTACGTTACGTAAATAAAGGGGGTAAGGGGGTGGCATAACATCTGATCACCCAAGTCAACCTCTCCTGCACGCGGTGCCCCTGCTGAATAACGAACGAGGCTCTGACGAAAAACTCGCCAAGACGCATTGGCCAGCGTGGCGTATGATGGCTAAACCCTCTTTTATGAATAGTGTCAATAAACCATGGCCCTCAGTACCCAGCAGCCCCGTTATTCCGAGTTCTGACAGCGGCTCTGGTAACGGCGGGGCAGCGGGTGCAAAGAATCTCTGGATGTCGCCCAGCTGTCACAACACAACGACCCTGACCCTGGCGTGTTACAACGCCAGGACGCTGCGTACGGACGACCGATTATTCGAATTGCAGAATGAATTAGAAAAAATCAAATGGGATGTTATAGGCTTATCTGAGGTGAGAAGAAAAGGCGAAGATCTAGTTAAACTAACTTCAGGTAACTTGTTCTTTTATAGGGGTCATGAAGACTCCACTTACGGAGGGGTTGGATTTCTGATTAGAAGATCTATTGCTCCGGTATAGCAAACATTAAAAGTGTATCAACACGAGGTTTCTTTATGATAGTTAAACTTAACCAACGATACTACATGAAGATAATTCAAGTATACGCTCCAACGTCTAGCCATTGTGACGAAGAAGTGGAGACATTTTATGACGACATTGAAAAGGCCCTCAATGACACACCATGTCACTTCTCCACCGTAATTGGCGATTTCAACGCCAGAATCGGCCAACCGTTAAATAACGAAAAATCTGTTGGCAATTTTGGTCTTGGCTTACGCAACAAAAGAGGACAAACCCTAGTCAAGTTTCTAGAACATAACAAAGTATACGCGATGAACACCTTTTTCCAGAAAAGAGCGCCGAGAAAGTGGACTTGGGTAAGCCCAGATGGTAATACCAAGTGTGAGATAGATTATATAATCAGCTCACATAAATACGTTGTAACGGATGTCTCGGTTCTCTCTCATTTCAATGCGGGGAGTGACCATAGGCTGGTAAGAGCTGAATTTAGGTTTGACTTCAAGTGTGAACGGACTAAGATGATAACATCCACAAGGAGGTACGAGACGCATGAAATCGCTTTCTTCTGCTTTCCAAGCAGAATTAAAGAACAGATTTGAATGACTTGAAGAGGAAAACCTAGATGTAGACGACATTAATAACTTTCCATACTGCAATAGATAAAAAAGACATAGATAAGATAAATAAACAAATAAATAAGTCAATACGGAAAGATTTAAGAAAGTATAACACTGATACAATCATTATACAATAAAATCGTACAAAGGCCCAAAAGTGTTTAGAAGGAAAACTTGCATAGGTTCCAAACAGATCACTAAGCTCAAAGATGACAACGATAACGTCGTGACCGACCGGACTCAGATTGTATCTATTGTTGAGAAATTCTACGGGGAACTATATACATCGAAATCTGCAGAACTACTTTCTGACGAAGACGTTGCTAGAGCACCCTCTATTGAACATCAAAACTCGGAAACCTTACCACCTATTTTACCATGTGAGGTTATAAAAGCACTTCACGACATGAAAACAGAAAAGTCTCCTGGTGAAGATGGAATCACTGTTGAACTACTGCGAGCAGGTGGCGAACCAGATCAAAAGGTCCTCGTGGAACTTTTTAATAGGGTAATGTATGATGTCCGTACTCCAGAACAATGGAAGAACTCTATAGTCACCATCATTCACAAAAAAGGTGACATTTCAAAATTAACGAACTACCGTCCCATTAGCCTCCTCTCTCAGATATACTCGTACAAGCTATTCGCCAAAATCCTCAGTAATCGACTTACCCGTGAGCTTGATGAAGCCCAGCCCATCGAGCAGGCCGGCTTCCGCAGCGGATACGACCATCGACCATATTCACACGGTAAAGTAACTGATGGAGAAGTGTCAAGAGTATAACCGTCCCCTGTGCATGGCTTTCGTCGATTACGAGAAGGCCTTCGACAGTGTTGAGCATTGGGCCGTGTTCCACGATCTTCATCGATGTCACATAGATTCCCGTTACGTGGATGTGCTGCGGGAACTTTACACGTCGACCACTCTACAGGTCCGCATGCATACCCTATCTAAACCCGTACCGATCAAGCGGGGAGTGAGACAGGGGGACACCATTTCACCGAAACTTTTCACAGCAGTCCTAGAAGACATCGCGAAAAGCTTAGCTTGGGCCTATTGCGGTGTTATCATCAATGGTGCCTACATGTCCCACTTACGATTTGCAGATGACCTTGTGCTTTTCTGAAAACTTCAATGATCTTCAAAAAATGCTTCAGAACCTTTACGATGCTTCTTTTATGGTAGGACTTAGGATGAATATGGTCAAGACGAAGGTTATGGCAAACATCTTCAGGAATTCAAACCCTCCTGTTAAAGTTGGAAATGAAACGTTGGAAATGGTTGACCAGTGTGTCTATCTTGGCCATATTCTTTCATTTGGCAAAGAGCATCAACAAACAGAGATATCGAGAAGAATACAGCTTGGGTGGGCCGCATTCAGCAAACTCGACGACATTCTGAAATCTGTTAAAATTCCACAATGTCCCGCCTCTATAACCAGTGTGTTCTGCCCACCATGACATACGGTGCTGAGACGTGGACGCTCACGCAGGAGGCTGTGTACAGGATGAGAGTTGCACAGAGAGCCATGGAGCGTTCCATGCTTGGCATAAAGCTCATAGACTGAGTTCCAAACATCGAGATCCGAAGACGTACGAAGGTTTTTGATATAGGAAAACGAGTTATGGAACTCAAATGGAATTGGGCAGGACACCTGGCGCAGTGATGGCAGGTGGAGTAAGGTAGTGACTGAGTGGCGTCCAAGGACTGGAAGACAAAATATCGGTCGTCCGGCGGCGAGATGGGCTGACGATATTGTTGCCATCGCGGGTAGAACCTGGATGAGGCTGGCACGAGAGCGTGGAGATTGGCACAAGAAAAGAGAGGCCTATGCTCAGCAGTGGGTGAAGTCAGGCTGTGGATGATGATGATGATGATGACATAAATAAAAGCCTCTAGGCCTAAAGGGCATGGCAGCTTACATATGCAATACTGGATAATGTACCATCAAATAAAATTAATAAATGATAAACTAGGACCATCTAAGTAAAATAAATTAACAGAATAATTACTGTAACAATAATAAAACCATAGACAGCAAGACGACCAGTCACCACAAGCAGTACCCGTTCACGAGCATAACGCAAAGATCAGCCATTACTCCCCTCGCCATATTAGAGGGAAGGAGGAAACCCGACCCCCGACGCTACCGCAAGCAGTGACATCTAAGGAAGCATGACGAACTTGCTGCCGGTTGCTCTGGCAAGAATAATATTATCTATTGCCGAGGTCGCTAGCTAACCACATATTGCAATACAGCTCATTAAAACATTGTAATGAGTAGATCATGTCAATAATAAATGAAGATAACAAAATAATTGACTTACACCGTCAAATAAAATAATAAACTATTATATGAACTCATATACCCTGTCAGTAGGCAAGCTGATTTTGGAGAAAGAACACGAACATTGTCTTGAGTTAATCACAGCGACCAACTGTTCTTATCGTTTAAGTAGTCGTTAATGGAATAATATGCCTTTGAACAAACGTTGGATTTAACTTGAGCCTTAAACGCATTAAAAGGTAAATCTAGTAAAGAAGAGGGTAACTTATCGAAACGTAATAAAATTATTAAGCCATGGATAACCCCAGGCCTGATCCGTTGCAGGAGACACAGGGACAGACTAAATTCAAAGTTAAGAAAGTCACTTGAAGATAATACACTAAAAACTATTTACACAAGGTACCGAAATTTCTGCAACCGTCTACTAAAGAAAGTTAAAACTTCGTACGAAAAGAACCTGTTGAAAACTGCGGGCACAAATAACAAAAAAATATGGGATGCCATAAAAACTATAACGAACACTAAAAAGACAAAAAATACCGCAATAGAATTAATTAATACATCCAACGCAAGGGAATCGGTGGGAAAAGTCAATTATTTCTTTGTCAGTGTAGGCAAAGCCTTAGCTGATAGTACAACAATCTGTGCGAATCCGGAGCACCTTAATTTCGCATCTGAAAACACAAAACACTGTCTAAAATCTCTAGCCATAATGGCTACAGATGAGACAGAGGTGGAAAGTCTGATTATGGGTCTGAATAATAACTGTTCCGTTGGTTGTGACTATATACCAAATAGTCTTTTTAACACATATTTTTAATACTTGTTTATCACAAGGTGTTTTCCCAACAGTCTTAAAGAAGTCAATGGTGCATCCGATACATAAATCTGGGAATAAAGACCTCATCACCAACTATAGGCCCATTTCTATTCTGCCCTCGATATCCAAGCTTCTGGAACGCATCCTCAATAAAAGACTCATAAACTACCTAGAAACAAATAACCTTCTTTCTCGTAATCAATTTGGTTTCCGAGCTGGCAAGTCGACAAGTGATGCAGCCCATGAGCTTTTTGATTATGGAGTAGGAAATTTGGATGCAGGCAAAAAGACTATGGGCATATTCCTAGATTTGGCTAAAGCCTTTGACACGGTCTCTGTGCCGTTGCTTTTACAGAAACTGGAACGAATAGGCGTTAGAGGAGACCAACTGAAAATATTCAAAGACTATCTTTCTGATCGCACACAATATGTGAAAATAGGTGATAGCACAAGCAGTGACTTACCTGTCTCCTTCGGTGTCCCTCAGGGTAGTATTTTGGGTCCAAGTCTATTTCTTGTGTATTTAAATGACCTTTGTGAGCTAAATCTAGATGGAGGTAAAATTATATCGTATGCGGACGATACGGTGCTTCTGTTTTCTGCTGATTCATGGGATAATGTCTATAGAATTGCGCAGCTTGGATTTAATATAGTAAGCAACTGGTTACAAAATAATAAACTCACCCTAAATGCAGATAAAACGCAATATCTCACCTTTTCTATGCGGAACTGTAATCCACCGCGCTCAACTCTCTCCATAATAGCACACAATTGTTGTAACAATGTAAGCTGTTCTTGCCCAGCCTTATTAAAAGCGAAAAAAGTGAAATATTTAGGAATAGTTATTGATAATAATCTGTCTTTTCGACCTCATATAAACATGGTTACTTCTAGGGTAAGAAAACTTATATTCGTTTTTAAAAATCTTAGAAATGCAGCTGACCCCAAATTGATTAAGCAAGTGTACCTAGCGCTTGGTCAATCAGTGTTGCAGTACTGTATCTCTGTATGGGGAGGCACGTCAAAAACTATACTCAAACCTCTAGAAGTTGCACAAAGAGCAATACTCAAAGTCAGCACTTTCCGGCCCTATCTATTCCCAACTTACCTTTTGTACCAGTCCTGTGAAATACTCACGGTCCGTCAGCCGTTTGTCCTTAACGCAGTCTTGAGACACCATGCTAGCACAAAGTATGACAAGTCCTCCTATTTTTCTAAGCGTAGACGAAAGGTCATAACATACAAAGATCTACCGACCTTTAAACATCCATACGCTCGCAAGTACTATTGTTACCTAGGCACTTTTCTGTATGAAAAAATAAATAAACTGGTGGAGATGTACCCATTAAACAGGAACAAGTGTAAATCTACTGTAGTAGATTTTTATTTTAGACATCCGCAAGCTAAACTACGATGATACTGAAAACCTGTTGACTGTAATAAAGTAGCTTAAAATATTACTCATCCTCCTACACACATCCACACATTTACTTTCTACTCATCGGAGGCCATCACTACACAACTTATTTAAAGTATATTTTCCTATATTTTCCCATTTTTTATTATTATTTTATTGTTATTATTTGGATCAAATGTTGTCTTTATAGATGTGTATAGAGGTCAAACAAAGTTATATAAAATATGTGGCCTACAACAGGGGAAGAGTGCTGATGTCTGAAATACAGATATTTTATATCTAGTTCAGGCACAGATTTTCAAATCGAGTCATAGAAATAAGTGTTTTAAAGTGTATCACCTTAATATTAAATTGTTGTATGTTTTTGAACATATAAATTATACTTATACTTAACTTGTTATAAAAAGTTATACCAAGCCCAACAAATGAATTATGAACCTTAAGAAGCCGGTGAAAGGGCACGTAGTTTGTTCTTATTTCATAATCATAATAATCATTTCTTTATTTGCTAACATGGGTCAGAAATACACAGATATTTTTTCCTTATAATAAAGTAGTCCATATTTTACCATCAAATGGGTATGCTAATAGTGTTATACAATTTAAATCAATAATAATTAATAACTAAATAAAAAAAATAAAAAAAATACATACGAGGGCGGGTCAATAAGTCCGTGACATTTGGAATAAAACACAGATTTTTTGATAAATAAATGTTTTATTTTTCAACGTAGTCTCCCTTGAGCTCTATACACTTTGTCCAACGCTTCTCCAATTTTTTTATCCCTTCCAAAAAATATGATTTGTCGAGGTCCTCAAAATAGGCCTTTGTTTGCGAGATGACTTCATCATTGGAGTCAAATCTTTTTCCACCAAGCCATTTCTTCAGGTTTGGGAACAAGAAGTAGTCACTCGGAGCCAAATCAGGAGAAAAGGGCGGATGAGGGAGCAACTCATAGCCCAATTCATGGATTTTTGCCATGGCAACTGCACATGTGTGCACCCTTGCATTGTCTTGGTGGAAAAGAACTTTTTTCTTGGCCAAATGAGGTCGGTTTTTATTCAAATCGTCATTGAATCGGTCCAATAAGTTGGCATAATATTCCCCATTAACTGTTCATCCCTTTTGAAGGTAGTCAATGTGGATAATCCCGCGTGCATTCCAAAAAACAGTCGCCATAACTTTATTGGCTGACAAACCCAAGGTGGGTTTGTCAGCCAATAAAGTTATGGCCTTCTTTGGCGCCGATTCACCCTTAGAAACCCACTGTTTTGACTGTTTGGTCTCTGGTGTGTTGTGATGGATACATGTTTCGTCCACGGTTACAAAACGGCACAAAAACTCCTCCATATTGCGATTAAACAACGCCAAACCTTCCTGTGAAGTTGTTACACGATTGCGTTTGTGGTCGACTGTGAGCAAACGCGGCACCCATCTTGCGGAAAGCTTTCTCATGCCCAAGTGATCATTCAAAATTTAAACCACTGAGCCATGCGAGATCCCTACGGCTTCCACAATCTCTTGCACTTTCAATCTCGGTCGGCCAAAACCACTTTTTTACCATTGAAATCGATGGTGCAGAGTCCCCATAGTATTTATCAAGCTTAGCCTTGGCCTCGGTAATGGTTTTTTTTCGCAAAAATAATGCTTAATAAGCACACGAAATTCACTTTTTTCCATTTTTTCCTCAAATTACTGGGTAGTCTGATAAAGATAGCTGTCAAACACAAACTAACTGACGCAGCAAGTTCAAATTTTGACAGGAGTCAACTGGCAGATGCCTGTTGACAGGAGTAGTGTTGCTTTTTCAGTAAAGAGGTCAGAAATTCAAAAAGTCACGGACTTATTGACCCGCCCTCGTACCAAATAGCTAAATTCAGAATAATCAATTAATTAAGTTCAAAATAATAAATAACAGATGATTTTCCTAACATAATAATTAGCTATAGCAGGCTTAGCATCTTTCATTGAAATACTCATTAATATGATAATAACATTTCTCAACTAGAAATTCGTGTGTTTTTATTCTAAATAGGTCTATATCTTTAATTTCCATGACGTGTTTAGGTAGTTTATTGTAAATTTTGGGTGCACTACGTAACAGATCCTTATTGAAAACAGCTTGTTTATGTGGTGTTGCGCAAATTTTATTTTTGTGACGTACTCTTTGGGTGGTTATATAGGTGCATATTTGCTTTAACATAGCTTGCTAATTCGTAAATATAAAGAAAAGGAAGTGTGTAGCTGAAGCTTTCGGAAATGCGGCTTACAACTTTCTGTGCTTTGAATGCCACATATGGCTCTTATGCATTTCTTTTGTGCTATAAACGCCCCTTCTCTATCAGTCGAGTTCCCCCAATAGATAAGTCCATATCGCAATGTTGATGATACATATCCGTGGTACGCCATTAATAATGCTGGCCGATTTGAGATTTAACCGCAATTTGTCCCGTTCATCAACAACATCCAGGTATTGTCGATGTAGGTCTACTAGCTCCTGTTTTAAGCTAGTATTTTTGTAAACAACCTTCTCGACTTCTTTCTCACTATCCTCTATTTCCTGTAACAGCTGTTCACATTTACTGTTTGAAGCCTTAAGATTTTGTAGGGTTGTTTTCAATTTAAGCTCCAACTCCTGAGTTGCAGCCTTGCGGGTCATCACAGGCATGGTTTCAGTTCAGGAATAAGTACTGAAAGTAGAATGAAATAAACGGTGAAAACTAATTAGATAGTCAAACAAAAACGGAGTGCTAGAAATGAAAGAAAAAATGGGAGAAGTTAGTGTTGCTTAAAAGGTAAATGAGGTAGTCTGCTGAATCTTATTGAAATGCAACTGATTTGCTCAGATCAAATACAAATTTACATTTATTCTATTGACTTATTATTTTACTTTTGCATATGTGGGTAGAATGCCTATGTTACAAGAATTCAAGTTTATCAAAGATTACAATTAAAAAATAACGATAGTCAACGTTATTGTTGTTATGTACAATGTAAGAATTCCAGAAATACAGTATTTTGATAATTGACATCAAAGTTTCGCTAAGTTTTTTTTTTAAATATGTTTTTTTAACAAAGTGACTTAGACCTAGTGCCAAATCAACCAAAAATTGTGAAACTAAGACTCAATAGAATGTGTTCTAGAGTCGTGAAGATTGTGCCCCCCGTTTAAATTCGCAGATTGGACATCAGCTGCTCGTTATAGGTTGCCGGTAACGGTGGGCCATCAACTCTGTGATTGACTTTGTAATTTTGCAGGAAAAAAATAATCCTAAGTATTTATGCAGTTACGTTACATTTAAATATATAATTGCAACTTAATTACACTTAAAATTTAAATAAAACTAATTATAAAATACGGAACAAAAATTTGACATGTCACTCAGGCAGTGTTGCCAGCCGAAAAATTCAATATATGTTTTCCAGTTCATCTTTTTATCGATCCAGATACCTAAGAATTTAGTAGTCAGTCTCACGAATACTTTTGTCGCCATATCTATTATCTAGTTTCATATTGTTTGTTCTTTGTTCAAATGAGATGTAAGTTGTTTTTACTTGATTAATTTTTAGGTTATTTTGGGTAAGCCAGCTGATTATTTCATGTATGCTATTATTTATATCATTTTCGAAAGTCTCATAATTTTTGCTACTGAATAATATTGTGCTATCGTCCGCAAATAAGATCTTCGGATTAGAAATAATTTTAGGCATGTCATATACAATGAATAATAATGGTGCTAGGACACCGCCTTGCGGTACCCCGAATAAGCATTAGCGATATTCCGAAGTATATGTGATTACTGTTTTAGTATAGGAGCAGATTTTCTTTATGCATGGAAATTGTTCCCGATTCGTTAGGTATGATTTAATAAGTTTAAGGATATTCCCTCTGATGCCATATTTTATTCCAATTTGTTCAGGACTATTATGTGACTAACATAGTCAAAGGCCTTCGTCATGTCCATAAATAATGCTACTATAGGAGTTCTATTACCTACATTAGAAAGAACTTGTTCAACAAGCGCATATATAGCGGAATTAATGCTTTTATTTTTCATAAAACCATATTGTTCGCTGATTAAAAGATTGTTGGTTTCTAAGAAGGAATGTATACTTTTATGTAGTATTTTTTCAAATATTTTAGAAAAGACTAGAATTAGGGCAATAAGTCTGTAGTTGTTGGAATCTTGCTTGTTACCTTTTTTGAACATTGGTTTAATTACAGAGATTTTTAGCATATCTGGGAATATGCCTTTCTCAATGCAATTATTGATAATGTTACTGAGTATGGGTGCAATATTGAAAGATGTAGCTTTAATAACTCCGGTGGTTATATCGTCATAGCCGGTGCTATTAGTATTTTTTAGAGAATTTATTATTATAACAATGACAGCTGGTACCGTGGGTATCATAAATATTGAATTAGAAATTACGTCATACGTCAACATATTATTATAGTTAATGTCACTCTGAGATTGCATTTGATTTATAAAATATTCATTAAATGATTCTGCGATTTGCTCTGGACTGTTAATAACTTTATTGTCAATCAATATCTGGTCTATTCCTTCTTTTGGATGATTTATGTTCTGTTTGTTTATTATACTCCATGTAGCTTTGCTCTTGTTTATAGAGCTGTGAATAGTGTGATTATTTTGGGCCTTTTGAGTTTGTTAAATAATGTGTTTCAATCTATTAGTGTAGGTTTTAAGTTTATTTCTGTTGTCTGGGTTAGGTGACTTGCGATACTCCCATAACATATCCCTTTTTCGTTTGGAACATTTTTTTTCCCGTTGATATCCATTTAGCTCTTTTAATTACCGATTTTTTTATTTTACTAATTGGAAAACACAAGTCATAGAATAATTTATAAATGTCATGGAACTCATTAACTGCATTATTGGGATCTGTGCACATATAAACATCATGAAACGTTTAATTTTGGAGACATTCTTAGAATTTTCTGAATTTGACAACACTTTAGCCGCGTTTGTGAATAAACTATAATAATAATAATACCCGTATAATTATAGTACTCTTTGGAATAAACCAATGAGTTATCGTGCTAGTTTTTCTGACACGACTTTTTAGTAGTTGTGCGGTATGGTCAGATATTGCTCATTCTTTAACCTCACATGTACTGCCTCTGATATTATGAATAATGTTGTCGATGCAGGTCCCACTGCATAGACGTGTTGGTGATCGAGTACCCAAATATAGATTATAGCTACGCAGTATATTTTGAAAAGTGGAAGAGGGATTGCTATTTTTACAAATATCTATATTAAAATCTCCACATAGTATGATCTTATTACTGCGCTTAAGACAAATTTATTTTATCATCATGTCTACTTTTCAGTGTATTGTCTTACTTTCCTGACGGCGTAGGCGGCTGAACTGAGCCTCCCCGCTAGGCTTGATATATGTGCCCCACTGAAGTTTGGCATCTACTAGGCTTAGCACGCACTGCGATTAAACGCGCGCGGTTTAGGAATAGCTGAAAACGCAAAAACGCGCATCAACACGCACTGCGGCTAGCGTTTTGCTTAAATTTATTTCATTTCACCATGGATTTTTGGCGAGCAGCATGTGTTGTAGCTTTGATATTGAAATTAAAAAATAGAAAACGTAAACAACGCCACCGCCATAGGTACTGGGTACATCCACTAACTGATCAAAGACATTTGAAAGGATACTTTTGCAAAATGTACAACAACATGCGTCAACATCTCGATAAGTTTTTTAATTACTACAGAATGTCGATTGGCACTTTCGATAAATTATTACAAGACGTGGCCCAGTATCTACAATTTGAAGACACTTCATTTCGTAATGCAATATCACCTGAAGAGCGACTTTCAGTTACGTTAAGCTAAGAAAACAATTTTTTTTAAAGCTTTATTTCGCAACAAGTAAATAAAAAATAATGATGTAACCAACTTTTCTAGTTACTCTTAGGCACAGTCTTGGTCTTCTAACTGGTTTTCAAATTGTGTCAAATAATCGGCAGTCTCAATGGCTGGTTTCAAAATTTGTTGGTCGATAATTTGTATCTGATTCTGCGGCATCGTTGGATGTATAGCCGTTGTTTGCTGAATTGTAGTTGATGACTGTGGAGATGGGCTTGGTGGAGGCATTGTTGGCGATGGTGATTGAATGGAATATATTGTATCCATCGATGAGGATTGTGGAGAATACTGATACTGATAGGGGGTTTGTGGCTGGGTATATGTTTGATGATACAATGGTGAACTAGTTATTTTTGGTCCTCGAAATTGAGCTGGTTGGTTGATAACGTGTTGTAATGGTTGATTAGATGGATGAGTACGTGCTTTTTTTAAGACATTAAGGATTCCAATCTTCGCATAATGTGTTTGCTCCTCATTTAATCTACGTAACATGGGAACTAACATAAGCGCGAACTTTTTTTCCTCGTCCTCTTCTTCCTGTGCTTGTTTGTCTTTTAATACGAGTATATCAAGTAATTGTTTGTCTATTTCTGTTGAATTGTTGTTGTCTCGAGAATAGTTCTTCTTTCGCAGTGGTGTTCTATTGTTATTAGTTAGTTGTGAATTCTGAGCTGTAGTAGACAATGTTATATCCTGAGTAGAAAAATCTGATGATGTATTTGCATCCTGAGTAGAATTAGGCGACGATAGATTACCGCTCGTTTCTCGTTTCTGCATGGAAGGAATTAGAAAAAGCATTGAATCGAAATGAATATATTTATTTTTCTTTGAAGGAGCAGCTTGCCCAGATTTGCCTTGTTGTGCTGCCAATTCTTTAACGAAACAGTCTTTCATGTTTTTCCATTTTTTTTGTATGGAGTTCCCTGGAACCAAATAAACAAAATGAAAATCTTGTTCACAGATACCTTGCTACGGGAAATAGCGTAAAGTCGTTGTATTTTGAATACCTGATTGGCGCTACGACTATCAGTGAAATTATCCATCATACTTGCAAGCAGTTGTGGTTATATTTGCAGCCTACTTATTTGAAATAAATGACAAAAGAAGACTGGTTAAACATAGCACGAGAGTTTTTCATACAAACACACTTTCCAAATTGTGTTTGCGCGATTGACGGCAAACACATAAGAATCGAAAGACCCGATTATACCGGTTCAGAGTCATTTAATTACAAGAAGTTTTATTCGATTATTCTGCTTGCTGTTGCCGATGCTAACTATAGCTTCGTAGCTATTGACGTGGGTGCCTACGGATCCACTAGTGACGCCAGCGTATTCTGAAATTCAAATTTTGGTATAAGACTTTTAACAAACCAATTGGAATTACCACCATGCTCAGTACTACCAAATGAATGCCATTTGTATTTGTCGAGGATGAAGATTTTCCACTTTTAAAATATTGCATGAGACCATACCCAAGCAGAAACATATCTAATAAAGAAAAGATTTATAACTACCGACTTTCGTGTGCCAGAAAAACAGTTGAATGTACATTTGGCATTATGGCCAATAAATGGCGAAATTTTTACAGGCCATTAGATACAAAACTTGAACTTTGCGATTACATAGTCAAAGCGTGCTGCATATTTTATTTATGTATTTACTAAGGCACCAAGTCTCAATATACAAATTACAATATCATCTAAATTTATAAAACATTAACATTTAATCCAATCATTAAAATAAAAACTTTCAATAGAATATACATTAAAATTAAAATTAATTAAATTTTTACCATGAATAAATAACACAATAAAAATATTATAAAATTATAAAATCTTTACCGTTGGTTGGCACTCCGATGAACTTCGAGCCAATACCTGTGGATCGGACTGCTCCAATCCTCACTAACGAAGTAACGACCAGCTGTTGAACAGCTGATTGTTCGATTTGCGTAAAATGCTGGAAAATCGATGCTTATGCGCGATCGAATAATGTCATGAAAGTCTGGCACCCTCGCTTCAGCGAACATACTCGACGCGCTAGAGAACCGCGGAAATTTCATTAAGATGCGGTAGGCATCATTGTACTGTACACGCATAGTACTTAGCGTCGACCTTTTAAATTTTGTCCACAGCTGCCAATGTGTAAAAACAGAGGCAATAGGCACGGAACAACGTTTTATTAACACACGTTCTACAAAGGGAAAATCTGCGCGCAAGCATATTGCACCTTATCGAAAGCGCCCGCCTTTCCCATTCTATGTCGGCGTCATCTGTGAGATCGTCAGTAATTTCATTTTCATTTTCAAATATCTTTATTTACCACCGGAATAATAAACAAAATGCACTTATCCTAAGTTACATTAACTAATTATAAATCAAGCACTTTATGAGGCTAGTGATTCGCCTTTCAAAGCTTATAACAGATATGTATATCGTTTTGACTGTTTACAACATAAACTTACTAACACACAATCGGGTACAAGATGACAATTATGCAAATTATTTAGTATATAATTTACTGATTGCAAGGTATAACAAAAATTCTTGCTAATCGCACGGTGTACGTATGTGAATACTAGCAACCGTGCGACCAGTCAATGATCAGCGGACGGAGCCTCTCTGCCGCCCGCGCTCGTATGTATCAGCGGCCGGAGCCGGGGCAACAGAGTGCCTCTCGGGGGTCAAGCCGCTGGTCGCTCGCGTCTCGGTTGGAGGGAACAAAAGGTAGTGATGCGGTAGGCGGTAAGTGCCGTATCTATCGATATATGGTAGTTTGTCTAAAGTTAATGAACACAGATTTGAAATTAAAGGGTTAGTATTTAATTTGTTTTTGCAATAAAACTTTGATGATATTTTAACTACGTGATGAAATAATAAGGGGAGTTTAATTTGCTTATGTAATTTCTTAAGGTTGGTTTTAAATTTCGTTTTATATGATATTTTTACTGCTTTATTTTGGATTACTTGCAGTAGCTGATGGTTAGAAAAACATGTGCTACTCCATACAGGGCAGGCGTAAGTAATACACGGACGCACAAGCGTAGTATAAATTCTTAGTTTAGTACTGCTACTTAGTTTGCTTTTGCGATTCATTATAGGGTTTAATGCGCCAAGGGCTTGGGCGCCCTTCAAACGCAAGTCTGCAATATGTTTGGACCAGTTTAGGTGACTGTCCATTTTGACTCCAAGATAACGCACACAAGGCGCCCAAGGTACTGTATGGCCTGCTATTTTTAAAGTCCTTGAGGGGGGTTTCCTAGCACGGGAGAATAATATTGCTTCCGTCTTATATTCATTTATTTTAAGTTTCCATTTCTTAAAGTAGTCAAGAAGCAAATCTAAAGAATATTGTAAACGACCTATGATCAAATCGGTATCATCCGAAGAGGTATAAGAGGCAGTATCGTCAGCAAAACAAGCTAATCTGGTTCGAGGTTGAATCGGTATATCATTCAAGAACAGGAGAAATAAATAGGGTCCTACAATCGAGCCCTGGGGTACGCCAGCTGGTACGGTTAGAGGTGATGAAGTGGTGTTTCCGATGTGAACCTGGAATTTACGATCCGCAAGATATGATTGAACGATTTTAATCAGAGGCATAGGCACATCCAGGGTGAGCAACTTGTGAAGCAGACCTTCGTGCCACACGGTATCAAATGCTTTTTCGATATCTAGCAGGAACATACCTGTGGACTGTTTGAGATTCAGGTGATGGGATATGTGTTCTGTTACCCTGGCTAGCTGTTGGGTAGTTGAATGAGTGGCACGAAACCCAAACTGCTCATGAATCAAAAACTGCCCAGTAGCGCGTATTAATCTTGTGTAGATTACAGACTCAAAAAGTTTACCAACAGAAGGTAGCAGACTTATAGGGCGGTAATTTACGGGTAAAGTACTGTCTTTTCCAGGTTTTTTAAGAGGTATTGTTTTAGCCTTTTTCCAGATATTTGGAAAATAGCCCAGACCGAAACAGCCGTTGAAAATTTTTGTAACATGGACTATAGCTTTCTGTGGCAAGTTCTTTAAAAGCAAGTTATGGATCCCGTCATGACTTACCGATTTACGGGATTTAAGCTCAGTCAAAATCTTACGAATCTCAAATGGCCTCACCGGCTTTATAAAATCAGTAGTGAGATTGTAACTATTAATGGCAGACATAGAGTTCGATACCTCATCCTTGAGTTCGGAGTCACAGGCCCAGTTAGTGGTAAGGCTCATATTGTCGCAAAAGGCATTCGCCAAAGAGTTACATTGTTCCGCCGTGCACGTCGTCAGGGACCCATCCGTAAGTTTAAGGGGAGGAATGTTCGCAGATCTAGGCTTGAGAGATTTAGTCAGCCGCCAAATATCTTGACTGGGGTTATCAAATTTATCCAATTTAGCATTCCATACGTTATCGAGGTAACTTCGTATACTTGTGTTTATGTAAGTTTGTAAACTGTTTATATTACTACGATTTAGCCTTCTTTGGTAACCACTGGGCAGTTTTTGTTCGATACGACGCAAGTGGTTTTTGTACCGGATTATGTTTTTTACATACCGAGGGAGTTTGGTAGGGATATCGCTAATCACTGTAGTCGTGGATGGTATGGAGGAGTCTCTAGCATCAATAATAGTTTGTTGCAAAGAAATAATGGCAGCATCAATCTCTTTTTGTGTTTTAAACGTCTTAGAACTAAGCATGATGTTTTTATTTAGGTGAGAACGATATTCAGTCCAGTTGGCGCAGTTAAATTTAAAGTACCGAGTTTTAGTTTTGCGATCCAGTGAGCCTCCAATGGTAAAGAATATGGGGTAGTGGTTAGATGACAATGCTATTATTGTTTCAACATCACTAATGTAGCTTACATTCAAGGACAGCACCAAGTCCGGGCTAGTTGGTTTGCGATTGGGACAATAGTTTACTTGGGTAGGCAGGCTTGGACTGTGTATGACGTAGTCGGATTCAAGCATGTGGTTGAAAAGAATTCTGCCTCTCGTATTAGTGTAGCTACTGTGCCAGTGTGAGTGGTTGGCATTAAAGTCTCCCATGATAACAACATGGGAGCCCAAGCCAAACAATAACTGAAGGTCACTACGAAGCATTGGAAGATTAGGCGACTGGTAAATGGATAAAACAATGTGATCAATTCCTGATATTTTAATAGTTATACCGACAACCTCAATATTTTCAGTGTTAGGAACAATTAAAGATGAATGATCAAGGTCATTTCTTACAAGAATAGCAACTCCCTGCCCACGGCCAGTATGATGTTTATCTTTGCGATAACAAGTAAAGCCAGGTGCAACAAAGGTTGAGTTTGAGGTTAGTCTAGTTTCACAAATACCAATAATATCAACAGATAAAGCGCTTACCGCCAAATCGAGTAGTTCGTGAGTCTTTAAACGTACTCCGTCGGAGTTCCAGGATAAAAGGCGAAGTTCCACGGAATCAAACATATTTACCAAGATGAGATAGTACCAGCATAACCTTGTCCAACCAAGACGTGCAAGCAGCAAATTGGGATTTTATGTTTCTTAGTACGAGTAAAATTTCAAACATCTCCTTAGAGGCCTCATCTTTGGGGCCAGGCGGGTGATCAGTGGAAACCTGATTTTTTATCGATGTCATCTCGCTGGTTCCTACAGTTGGCCAAGATCTGTAATTTGAAGTCGGTGATGGTTGAGACACCGGATGCATCAGATTTGGGGGGATCGCCGAAGAAAATGATTTCGGAGGTATCATTGAAGGTATGGGCTTGCGCTCTAAAGCCTTCTTTTTCTCGATACTTTCCAGATATGCCATTCTTACAATGCACTTCCTGTAGTTGGCTGGGTGGGCTTCACTGCAGTTACAGCAATAAGCTGGCTCAGTGCGGTCAGACTTAGTACATGAGGCAGTTGCGTGATGAGCTACACACTTCACGCAGCGAGGAGGCTTGTTGCAATTGTGGGATGCGTGGCCAAACTCTTGACAGCGAAAGCATTGAGTGCCATGAGCTCGGTTTGTCTTAAATTTGCTAATGGTAACCACACAATTACACAGGTACCTTATTTGTCGAAACTTTGTGATATCAGTTCCTGTTGGTAGCTGTACCAGAAAGGGAGGACAAGGGTTGTCCAAACCACTTCGAGACTTAAGAGGTTTTGCTGTGGCTCCGGCGAAGCCAAGTTTCTCCAGCTCCTTAGATAGTTCTTCTTCAACATATGCCGGAAGTCCGCGAATCACTGATTTAGGCACCTTTTCGTCCTTCCGAGTGAAAGTTACAAAGGAGGCATTTTGAAGGCGAAGACCATCCTTAACTGCTTGGTGGTCGTCAGCTGTGTGACATATAACGGCAACTTTGCCTCCGTTTCTGTATTGAAGGTGGTAACGATGCGTAAACTGAGCAATTTTATCCTTTAAGTCCTCATGGGTCCAGTCGGTCTTCATATCCAGGATAATGGGAGGAATGTGACCGGTTTTCTTGACTTTGACGGTCGCTTTGAGGTAGAATTCATTACCGGAAGTTTTGGCGACTCCATCTACTGGCAGGTCTTGAAATTTGTTGTGTGTTGGAATGTCTCGAGTGCCATCGAACTAGGTAGATCGTCAGTAAGGATGTGGCCTAGGTATCTAAACGTTCGTACAACCCTTACTGGTGAACCATAAATAAAAATATCCGGGACTGTCTCTGGTCCCTTACCAGCCCTAAAAACTAACATTTCGGTTTTCATTACATTATAGACCATGCCATGAGCTTTGGCATAACGTTCGGCAATACCCACAAGTTGCCTGAGAGCTCTTATTGAAGGGCTCAAGAGGGTAAATTAGCGATTTGAGATGGCTCAAGTAGGCCGTCTATAGATAACGGTACATTTTGTTTGCAATTCAACTTTTTTGTACTTTGCCAGAAATTTATGAAGTTCTTGCTTTTACAATGTGTAGCCAATATATCCATTCTAATTGATTCTTCATTGCGTTGACACCACTTTAATTTGTTTTTAAATATCTTGCGACTCATTACCATGTTATTATATAAGTCACCCGTAGACGGTCTACCAGCTGTCTCCCACCAATTATAATACAATTTCGCTGTGCTATGGCATTCTTGCACATGATAGTTCCAGCCCCTAACTGGTTTACGTGCACCGGAGTCCAACCCGTAGCTTGTTATACTCCCTCCTGGAGTATAACAACAACATCACAATATCACAATATATCTTGTCAATAAATTTGCAATGCTCTTTAGCTCGATTACATAATACTTTATTATCACATTTTACACAACCTAAGATATCGTTTATTTTCTCTAGATGAAAATCACAATAGGCAGTGTATTCCATTATCTGTCTTAGCGATCTGTTTCCCCACAATACTTTGTTACATTTATTTTCATTACAATCGGCAGCTAGACCACTGCCAGTCCCTCCCACCTCACATACAAAGCGCAATGGAAAGTGGTCCGAAGAGAATACATCATACACAACATTGACTGACCTGACAGTGCTCCATGCAAACTCCGTGACTACGCAGTGGTCTAGACACCGGTTGCGTCCATGTACTTCACTAGTAAAAGTATACGGATCCGATTCTAAGCCTAACATCACTATATCTGCACATAATCAACAGTAATTCACGGCCAAACGGCGCATTTGGGTGAGCATTAAAGTCACCCAACACATAAGCAGCACATACATCAGATTCTTCTATAATTGCACTCATACGGGCAAGACAATCCGTGTAGTCAGTTAAATTGTCTGGTATCGGTTAGTAGATATTGCACAACTTCGTACGAAAATACGATGGCAAGGAGGGATGAGCACGCCACAATAGCGGCGGTAAGTCCCCTCTTTGAGGAGTGGTTGGAGAGGCGCCACGGCGTCGTCACCTTCCAGGTCCTCACCGGACACGGTTTCGGGAGGTTCCTGTTTCGCAAAAGGCGGGAGGAAACGCCCGGGTGTCACCAGAGGCGGATTAAACGTTGAGAGCGCCCTAGGCAAGCATGTCTCGGCGCCCCTATATTAAAAATAACTCGTCTATAGTTTGACCGAAACCGATGTACCGCCCCTTAGGAAAACGCGGTGAGATGGGGGCCAAGGAAAAAAGAACATGAGTTTACATGAGATCGTCGAATTGTCAGACAGATTCAACGATTTCGGTTTACAATATTTTAAAGCTTTAAGGTAAGACTGGCATGTAAACGTGAAAATTAAATAATAGAACAGGATAAAAAAAACAGTGTATTTAGTATTTCATACAATTAACTAACTTTAATATATTATAGTTACTTAATTCGACCTCGACAGTATAGATAGTTGCCTAGGTGTCTACCGTAAGCGCGTAAGGTCCCGGATTTCTTTCTCGGTCGGGCAAATTTGGGAAACGAACGTCGTCGTGAATTGTCTGGCGATTTGATAAATTTTAATAATTTATTAACACTTGGAAAAAAAAAATCAAGTCACGAATTATTTATTCAAACACTGATACAGGGTTAAATATTCAACACGATCTGAATTTTATGCATACTTAAAATGAACTTAAAGACACTCTGGTACTTAAAGTTAGATATAATTGAAAATAATTGAATTATTTGCAGAAATTAGTTAAAGTGTAAAATGAAATTATAATGGTATTTATATAAAATTAAGCTGCTTTTTCGCTCGCCTTTAAAATTGCTTATTTTGATTGATACTTGTTACAGCTTAAAAGACAAACTAAAAAAAAATACAAATTTCGGCGCCTACATTTTTGTTTTGCGAAATTGTCAATTACATCGTCATAGTTTAAAGTTTGCAATAAGTTTGATTCTATGTTGAGTATTGCTAACGAATTTAATCTGATATCTGACATCCTTGAGCGAAGATAATTTTACACTCTCTTTATACAGGAAAAGCTCCGCTCGCCACTGCAATTGCTGACTGCCGTGGATACACACATTCTTAGAGCTTTGTGAACGTTTGGATAAATTGTTTCAAGTTCTTCATTTCTTAAAAACTTATAAATTGGTGCCGATTCTCTTGTCACAAACGCCTCTAAACTAGACTAAAAATCACTAAAATTTGGTTTAATTCTGTCAAATGACGATTTTCCATTCTGAAATTGACTATAGTGACACAACTTAACTATATTTTAGTTTGACAGCACTAAGATTGCACTGAGTTATTAGTTTAGTGAAAATGGCTATTTTGCTATTCTGAATTTTACGTTTTTCACCTAAAAATTTGATTGTCTAACTAAATCTGAACATGAATCTGACTATTTTTAATCGCGATTAAAAAGGTGTGGAATAAAATTTGGTGGCGTGAACTAAAATTCACACCAACACCTCGACTTCAGACGTGCAAAAACTGTACTTTAACTTTCTTTTTCTTTTTTTGCTCATATCTCGAAAACGGTGTGTCCTATCACAAAAATAATGAAAATTTCGACCCCCCTTTGTAACCCTGAAACCACCAAATCTCTACATGTAGATATTTTTATTTTATATTTTTCACACAAAAAGTCAAAACTTCCATAGAAAACACGTCGAGGCTGCCCCAGACTGCCTCCGGCTCTAGCAAACAAAGACGTTGCGAAATCAAAAGAAAAAAAAATAACACGTGGACTCGTGATTGTCAAATTCGATTATAGTTGTGTCAAATTATTTTTAAATTTGGAGATTTTTTTTCGCAGAATAGCTTCAAGATTTTCATAGTAAAAAGTAAGGAATTTTAGTGATAGTTTAGTTAGTTTAGTTCGGTGTACAAGAGAATCGGCACCATTGCGTTGGTTGTTCGGGGCAGTATTCCGTCTAGAGCTACCGTTGTTAAATAAGAACGCAGGTGGATACATTGATCCAAAAAACACTTTTCTAAATCACCGGCATACATTGTAACTAACGCACTTGCTCTATTTTGAACTTCTTCAGTGCTCAAATTGGTCAAGTTGTTTAAAAATTAAAATTTACTGTAAAAAGTACTGTATGATCTCGTCTCTTTTGAAGTTCAACCACAAGTCTGTCTATAATTACTAAAAATACTGTCACTCTGATTGTGTCCCGGCCAGATAGTGAAGAAGTAATATCTTCGTCAGATTCATCTGCTGTGAGCTTTCTCTTCCGAATCCTCTTTTTATCCTTTTCATATTCTTTGACAAGTGAGAGTTCCAAGGCTTGTTGCTCATATTTATTAAAGTTTTCCCTTTCTGCAGATATTATGTGAATTAGACTGTCATACATTCGTATAACTGTACAAATGTCAATATCAACCGACTGTAATTTTTTGTAACTGCCTCGTTGGTCTAGTGGTCGCAATCGCTACTGCTGAGCATGAGGTCCTGGGTTCGATTCCCAGGTCGAGCAAAGTGTTATTGGGTTTTTCTATCTGGAATTTCTCAGTAGTAGCCCGGAGTCTGGATTTGTGCCCGGTTGATGGCAATAGGCTCGCCCCCTATTACATGGGACTTAAACATAACTGGCGAAATGTGGGTGTACTATAGGTACACCTCTGCCCAACCCTTCGGGGAACCAAGGCGTGATGTTATGTTATGTGTAATTTTTTGTTGGTATTGTTCATGTGAACTAAAATGAAACCCCAAAATACGATCATAAAAGCAGTTTCTAGTCGTTCTAATTTCAATCTTATGCCTTTAGCTTCACATACAGTAGAACGTTTATGCTCAGGATTGGTCTCAATAGAAATCAAAGCATCGAGAATTTCTGGAAATGACTCTTTCAAACTTTTACAAGCATCTGCTCGAGCTGACCAGCGTGTGACCGATGGATTTTTGACAGTAGTTTTAGTTTTATTACCACGGAGCATTTGTTCTTGTAGAGTTTCCCATCTAAGAGTTGAAGCTGTGAAAAATGTGTAAATTTCTTGAAGGAGACCAAAGAACCAACAAGCTTCTTGAGTGCATTCAGCGGCACATTCACCCACTAGGTTAAGCGAATGTGCGGAGCAGGGTATGTATTCTGCTAAAGGACATAGTTCTTTTATTTTGGCTTGTAATCCGTTGTAAATGCCGGACATGTTTGCGGCATTATCATACGACTGGCCTCTGCAGTCTGATATATTAATTTCAAACATGTTTAATAGTTTAACAATAGCATTTGCAATGTTTTGTGATTTGTGACCGACATTTGGGATAAACTTAAGAAAACGTTCAACGGGCGTACCATCGGCTTGAACGTATCGGATCATGAAAGTTAATTGGTCAATGTGGAAAATATCTGGTGTTGAATCCACTATTATTTAATAATATTTTGATATCTTAATTTCATCTTTTATTTGTGTTAAAATTTTGTTTGCCATCAATTCAATAAATTCGTCACATATTGTAGAACTTAAGTAATTGGTACATCCTTTTCCCTTGCCGCCATATTGAGCAATATGTTTAATTAAAAACGGATCAAACTCTGCTATGAGTTTCCGTTATGCAGAGAGCCAAGTTTTTCGTCATGTCCCCTAAAAGGTAAACCACGCGAAGCTAAGGACTTTACAGTGGCAACCACTCATTTCAAGACTTCACGTCAATAAGTTAACTCTTCTAAAAATTGAGCGGCGAGCTCATGATCAACACGACCGATAATGTTTGATCTACGTTGTAATGTCAAAACACATGTTTTATGTTCATATGAGTTTTCGTGGCTTTCTAATCTAATTGATGCGTTCTTCCAATCATTAAAACCAACATCTTGTTTTCCAAAACTAGTTCCACCACCGAATAATAGACAAGGTCCACAAAAAACTTTTCCTGTGCTTGGCGAGTAAATAAGCCATATCCTTGGACGGTTTTCTTTATTTAATAACTTTTATTGAAACATTGTTTTTGTCAAAAAACGTGATATTTTATCTTCATATATTCTCTTACTTGATGAAAAATCTGCATTTATATTTTGATTGAAGCCATTCAGTGCAATATATTCTCGTGTTTCGTTATTGATATCCCACTTGACTGGGTCACAATCCACGATAAACAGTTTATTTTGCGACTGCCTCACAACTTCTACTGCTGGCGGAGTAGGCGGCGTAGCATAAGCATAATCAGCCTATAACGTTCCCACTGCTGGGACACAGGCCTCCTCTCTATGAGAGGTAGTGAGCCGTAATCCACCACGCGGGCTCAGTGCGGGTTGGTAGATGTCACATGTCTTCAAATTTTTGGTTCTAGGAAATGCCGGTTTCCTCACGATGTTTTCCTTCACCGTCCGGCGTAGGCACGGACAAATGTAGTGGTTGTTTAAAAGTAGTAGGAATTTCGCATTGCATAGGGTCGGCAGCAGACGCACTTTGGATTGCCTTAGGAAGATTCAGAATCATCACTTTTTAATTTTGAAAAAATAAACGTCTCAATATTTTTCGTGTGCTTTATTACAATATGATGTTTTTCTTCTTTCTCCTTAGCCTTCCTCTTATATTCTGCACCACTAGGTTTTTTCTTATTATATATATATTTATTCACTCATTATACAACGTGTAACGGAAAGGTGGTATCAACACGAAATGGAAAAATAGTGTACCTTATGTAGATCCTCTGTGCGAACTTTCAATCCAAAAAAATCACTTTTCAAAATTAAGAAAAATCTAGTTTTTAATCACCTGTAATAATTTTAGCATGTAACAAATGTGGCACATCACTATTTGAGGTCATTGTTCTTTTATCGTCTCACTTACACACCCCTACACACTCACACTAGCACCGTCCATTTCACTATTATTTCTCCTCACTCGCGTATCCTGACTATTTCTGAGCGCCTGGTACATATTGCGCTGGCGCGTCTTCAACAAAGCCGTCGTCGGCGAGATCAAATGCTACCCGGCGGTGTCTTATGCCGTCCCTGTAACAAACAGACACTAAACGAATTAGCATTAAGAGTTATTTTGCTTTGACAGTTATTTCTTGTTAAAAATATGGTGAAATATTAACTATTTGATTCGGTTGTTTTACGAATCCATAGATAATAAAATAAAATCGCGGAACTTTTAAACGAAATTAATAAGCAAACTGACGTTTCAAAGAAAGGGTTCGAAATGTCTTCATTGTTGCTGGATACACAAGCCAGCTCGCCTGTTGGTAGACGCTCGGACATTGCGCAGCATCTCCGGCGTCACTGACTCAAATGCGTCGTTTATGCGACCCACCATTTGCTCTCTTGATGAGCACTCTACGGCATAAACATAGTTTTTTATGTATCCCCATAAAAAAAAGTCCAACGGAGTGAGGTCTGGCGAGCGCGCAGGCCAGGCAACGCGGCCTCCTCGACCTATCCACTGGGGGAAGCGCGCATTTAGGTGGCTTCGCACATCAAGCGCGAAATGGGCTGGAGCGCCGTCTTGTTGAAATATCATGTTGTTCTCCATGACGAGGTCAACGTAGCTGGTCACTGATATCACTGTTAACTCCTCGTCCAGATCGTTTCTAAGGAAATTCAAATAATTTGCACCATTCCGATTTGCCGGCAAATAATGTGGTCCTACAAGAACATCACCTATGATACCAGCCCAAACGTTTATCCGCCATTGATGCTGGAAAGATGACACGGAGGACACATGCGGATTTGTATGCGACCAATAATGTTCATTGTGAACATTACTAATTCCTGCTCTTGTGAAGGATGCTTCATCTGTCCACAGCACTTTGGAAGCAAACTCAGGTGAGGTTTCGACCTGACTTCGGTACCATTCGCAAAACGACACGCGAGGTAAATAATCAGCAGGAATCAGCTCCTGTGTGCGGCGAAAGTGGTATGGGTGCTGGTCGTCTACGTGCAAAACTCGCCACACTTGCATGTGATTCGCGGCTCCCAGCGCCAGGGCTGCGCGACGCGTGCTGCTCCGTGGGTTGTTTTCGAAGTGCTCCAGTACGGCTTCTTCAAAATCCGGATCTTGGGACGTCGTGCGGCCCGTTGGAGTTGGCGCGTGGAAAGAACCGGTTGAATGCAAACGGCTAACCATGCGTCTGAAGCAACGCAGTGAAGGCAATTGTCTAGCCTCGGCAGCTGGTCGACCTTCTATGAACCGCTGACGATAGAACTCCCGAGCTGCACTCAAGTTTCCGTGGGTTGCACCGACGCAAAGCATCATTTCGTAATATTCTGGATTACTTAAAGACATCACGAAATATCACTATCACAAAAAAAACGAACTTCACACCAAAGCGGCTGTTGAGCGACTACGCAACTAAATCGCAAATTGACACAACAATGCTTTCACTAGAGCGTAAACCCGAAAATAATAGCCGCTATGCTTGTTCTAATTAAAGCTTTCGGATGTGCGAGCAGGTAACTCTTTACATCGCTCCAATTCTTTATTTGCGCGGGTTCGTTTCATAATAATAGCGGTGGGGGTCAATAATTAGGGATCCATTTTCAAATTGATATTAACTTACCCGTCCGAACTCTTTCATACTCATGAAACCCTGGTAGCCCTTTGTAATCGATCGTGTCAAAAATGATGTATCGGAGAAGTTATGATGTAGGTAACTCAATATTGAATTTGACGAAATGGTAATTATCATGAAAATTAAAAGTGCGAGTCGGAATTTTAAAACTACAAATAAAGAAAACGATTTATTTAGTTCACAAAATGTTTTGTTTCTACTGTTCTCAGTTTTATGGATTCATTAATCTGTTTAATTAATAAGTTATGATCATCGCGCTATTTTTTTATCAAGATTTCTTTTTTTAACTTTTATAATGTGATCGATTTACTTTGTGGTTTAGACAGTAAAAGAGATCGTATAAAGCCTAAGACCACAGCAAGTCCGCTTAAACATACGACAACCTCATAGGTTGACTTGCGAGATGCCAAATAAACAAACAAACCTGAGACCACAACGTAAATCAATAACTACTGAAAACTACGTCTTAACGTGCCCACCGAAAAACTACGCATAACTTGCAAAGTGGTACGAGCTAGGAATCAAACCTGAGACTTTCGCCAACCCAAAAATAAACTTTAAATTTTTAAGTTATGCAGAACCCATTGTGACTATTATTACACGCACAAGAGATGCATACACGCACACTTAGAGCTAGATGACAAGAATACAAAATGCACGGTTAGAGTGAACAGACCACGCCCCTTTCAGGGGTCTGCAAATTATTTTGTGAAAGCCATAAATGATAAAAACTTTCATACTCATGAAATCCTAGTAGAAGTAATCGATTGTGTTTATGTGTCACGATATTGAATAGGTAATTCATTAATTATCTCCGAATTTAACTAACTACAAATAAAAAACTTTTTATTTTGTTCACTACGTTTTTTCTCTTCTCGGGTTTTATGGAATAATCAGTTTAATTAATAAATTATGATCATCGCGCGATTTTCGTTTTCAACTTTATTTTTAAACTCCTCTATTGTGATCGATTTACTTTGTGGTTCAGACAGTAGAAGAGATCACACAAAGCCTAAGACCACAATTTAAATCAATAACTACTGAAAACTACGACTTAACGTGCCCACCGAAATACTACGCATAACTTGCAAAGTGGTACGAGCTAGGAATCAAACCTGAGACTTTTGCCAACCCATAAAAAAACTTAAAATTTTTAAGTTAAGGAGAACCCATTGTGACTATTATTACACGCACATGAGATGCATAATCGCACACTTAGAGCTAGATTACAAGAACGGTTAGAGTGGACAGACCACGCCCCTTTCAGGGGTATGCAAATTATTTTTAAAGCCATAAATGATAAAAACTCTTTCATACTCATGAAATCCTAGTAGGCGTTATCTATTGTGTGGATGCGACTCGATATTGAAATGGTAATTCGTTAATTAAATCCGAATTTAAAACTAAGTAACTACAAATAAAAAACTATTTATTTTGTTCACTACGTTTTTTCTCTTCTCAGGTTTTATGGAATAATCTGTTTAATTAATAAATCATGTAATCGCGCAATTTTTTTCGCGGTCTTTTTTTTTAAGGTTTTGCAATGTAATTGTTAATTACTTTGTGGTAAATTACTTTAATTAATGGAACCCTTAGTGCACGATTTCAAATTATTTTGTGAAGTTTATTGATTTTTAAAGCCAGTGTTTTTTTTGTGATTTTTGTGCTTTAGCTAATAAGTTAAAAGTTCTAATTATGTTTTTCTAATTTAAATCATTTCATCAAAACTGTGACAACCTCGATTTTATTCAAACCTGACGCAACTTTTCAATCACTAAAAATAAATACGGAACCCATTTATCATATTTTACTAGGAGTAAAAGCTAGGCAGGAGTAAAAGCGGTAAACTAGTTCGATATGTAGGTGGATCAAAGGTTATGGACCCTAGACAGCTGATACTTCGCTAGTGTTGTGCAAAATTTAAATTTATTAAATGCAGACCTGGATTTTAATTAATTGTTTTTAATTATAACTTAAACTTAGAAGGTTAATAATGGTACCATGTCGTCTGTTACCATTGTCAGAGTTGGTGCATTTCGGGTTGATACCCCCTTTCCGTTACACGTTGTATAAGTAATAAACAAAAACTTAATGGACTAATTAAATACACACCTAGACGTCAGCGAGAACGTAAACAATAAAAGCGCGCGTAACCAACGACAAAAAAGTCGAAAGTCGTGACACTCTCCACTCATTCGTACGCGCCTGACCGCTTAGCTCCCGCCCCATAACCGCACCCTCATTCCCGCAATTTTAGAAGCAGGAACGTCCGATACTCACTCTCGGTCGACGCGACGAACCGATCATTACAGTCAATCTTTTTCAATCAGAAATCATGGATCATCGACAAGGTTGTTTCTAGGCGTAAGTTTTAGTCAGTCCCGTTCGTTAAATTAATATTTTGCTATAAATTGAAGCAAATTGAGGTTGTAAGCAAAAATAATAGTTTTTATTGTCGAAGGTGGCGCAATTAATTTTATGCTATATTGCATATTTTTTCTTTATTTTACAATTCCACCCGCGCGCCCCTTTGTACCCTCGCGCCCCTAGGCACATGCCTAGTTTGCCTTAAGGATAATCCGCCACTGGGTGTCACCATTGTGTGGATCGCCCGGAGGACAAGGTGGAGCATACGGTGGAGGTATGCCCAGCTTGGGCGGAGCACCGCAGTGTCCTCGCGCAGGCGATTGGCGGCGGCGATATTTCGCGTCCGGCCCTGGTCTAGGCCATGGTACGGAGCGATAGGGAATGGAAAGCCGTCACCTCCTTCTGCGAAGCAGTAATGCTCGCAAAGGAGGAGGCGGAGCGCGTGAGGGAGGGAGCCTTGCGCCCTCACGCGCCCACTAGCCGCCGCAGGAGACGCCCTGGGCGTCGGGAGTCGCCCGTCCGGTAAGGACCAGGCCCAGGTCGATGGCGCGTCTTGTTCCACGCGCGCCTCAAAGAGATGTCAGCATAAAGTGACGGGGTCCGATAGGGCCGACGCCTCAGGGTCGCGGGTAATTCTAAAGAGAAAACCGTGGCCCTGGCACAGGCAACTGAAGGAACACGGGTGGGTTTTAGTCAGTAAAAGTCTGACACGCCCTCCCGTTCCACCCAGAGCGGGAGAAGTCATTTGATGATTTCCCACCCAAAAAAATAAAAAAAGGAGTTACCAGATTTGGGCCGATGGGCTCGATCTGGTGCCTTAAATTGGCAGTACGATGCTAATAACAAACTTTTTATAATAAAATGAAGCACAACACATACTTTTGTTTTTCTTTTCTGCCTCCGACAACCTAGTCCAATTTCTGCACACATTTTGATACACCTGCCAAAGCCGGGCTTTAATATTTCTGTCTCTATATTGATTCAACGATTTGTCATATAATGCCGGCCTTTTTTCCACTTCAATAAAAAATTTTTTTGATACATTGTCGTAGTCTACATTCGATGTTTCTGAGTCGGACGACATGACTTAATCTCTGCAAAAACGTCTATCCTCCGCACTCGCACAGTCGAGACCATAGATAATACACTATATAATATATGAGTCGAGACTGAATAAAAACCGAATGCGATTAACCGCCGTGCGTACGTCACAGTACTGTTACTATGGGACACAAAAAAACCGCGCGTTTTCAAACCGCGGTAAAAACGTAACAAGTTGCGTTTTTAAAATCAGTCACTGAAAAAAGTCACTAATGCGTGAGCTTGTATAGAAAGCTGAAACTATTGGTTTGAAAACACGTCTTGCAATAGAAACTAAAAAAAACCGTTGATCGCTATATATTTTTGTGATATTTGCGCCACTTGCTTGAAATATAATCTTGTTACTTCTTTTAATTTGGTTGATTTTTTTGTTGGGCAGTGTTTGCAACACTACTCTTAATTAATTGGTCGTCTGTTTTTTGGGCGGGAAACTCAAAAAAGGTTCGGTCGTTTAATCCTCCAAAATTTGAAAGCCCTCCGAAATTTGATACTTTTTGCGAAAAGTTAATTGAAAGACACCATTTGGATGGATGGTGATGAAGATGAGGGTCCAGGTGGACCCAATTAAAAAAAGAGCGGCTAAGCGGCCTTTGTATCCTGAGCAGCAACAGGAAAGTAATTTTGCTCCTTTTTTCAAACCAAATTATATAAGGCAATACTCTGGGCATGCAGTAAATACAGAATTTAAAGTATATGTAGAATCCCTGGACAAAATGAATGATTTGGAAACAAAAGTCCGATCTATCTCAATCATATATTTACAACAGTAACATAGAAAGAACTCTGCGTTTTTGGCCAAATATAATTTAACCGCATTTATATCCGGCAGCTCAAATCGCAAAAACAGGAGTGAAAAGATTTGTTCCGACTAACATCTCAAGAAAGGAACTGTACTCAAAACTTTCATCTCACTCCGAAATCATCGCTGTTCGTCGTTTCTCGAAGAAAGTGGGGACATAACGAGTTTTTTCTATACAGAATGTTAGCTTGACTTTTCTCTGTAATAATCTACCGGAAAATGTACAATATGATCTTTTCACATATAGGGTTTTTGATTATATTCCGCCTCTGCAGCAATGCTACCGGTGTTTTAAGTTTAATCATTCAGCAAAAGTATGTAACGGTAAGCAACGTTGTAATTGCTGCGCCGGAGACCACCTTTATACGGAATAAAAGTAATAAGCCTTGCTGCGCCAACTGCAGGGGACCACATTTGGCCGTTTCAAGATCTTGTCCTATCAAAATTAAAAAAATGTTAGAAAAACTAAATAAATATCCGAAAATGTAAATAAAAAACGTATTGTAAATAAAAATTCAATTAAAACTACATTTATTAGTAAAAATGTACAAAATGTAAATAAAACTATAACAAACCTAAATGACAAAATTACTCCTAGTAATAATAAGGTTCCTGTAGTTCCTATTGCACAGGCTCCTCAAGTTAATTTAAGAGACCAATTATTAAATAATTCAGATCTGAACTCAGCAATTATTCGTACTATTCTTGAAATTAGTAATAAGGGTGATGAGACTCCAATTAATAGCAAAACAGTTAGCGACATGCTACTTAAAAACCTTACTTAAACTTATGGATATAAATTACACCTTATCACAGTCACAATTACGCATAACACAGTTTAATATACTAATAAAAAAAAATTAAACATGAAAATTTTGACATTTGTCTCTTAAATGACACATGGTTTAAAGATATAGATTATTTAATATTCCTGGATACAATTTACATTTTCGTAATGCAAGCAATAACCATGGAGGCGTAGCAATATTAGTCCGCCCTTTTTTTAAATATAAACAGTTGGATATTCAGTTTTATGAAGATTTACAAAGTATAGCTATATTGTTAACTACAAGACATGGTCTTCTTTCTATTTTATGTGTGCTTTACTGCACATCATATATCCTTTGGTTGTGTAGCCACAAAAGGACGTGGACAGCAACTTTATGGCATAATTGATGACTCTAATTTATGCATACTTAATTATGGTAGCTATACAACTATTCAATACGCAAATCGTAATCCATCTGTTATAGATGTTACTTTTGTCAGTCCCTGTATTGCACCGCTTTGCGATTGGACAGTTTATGACGATAACATGGGTAGTTATCATTTTCCAACAATTACTTCTATATCATTGTGTTGATAAATACAAAATAAACCCTCCTACATAAAAGTATCTGTATAATTAAACTGACTGGGAACAGTATATTGAGCTTTCCAAAGACTATTTTAGTAATGTAAATGTGGATCATGAAGACCCTTTACAAACATATAACATTTTCTGTGATCAACTTAAATGTTTAATAGATGCATGTATTCCTAAGTTTGTTCGAACATCTAATTACAAAAGTAAACTTCCAGTACTATGGTGGAACGATAAATGCAAACAGAGTGTTATCAATTCTTATGAAGCACTAAAATACTATAGGAAAAATCCCAGTATTGAAAATTTTATTAATTACAAGAGTTTAGATGCTATTAAGAAAAGGACGATTGCTGAGGAAAAGAAAAATGGATGGAATAGTTTGTGTAATAGTTTCAATAGGACAACCCTCATTAGCAAAATTTGGAATCAAATTAAAATGTTTGAACATAGTAGAAAGGTTAATAATAGGTCTTATTCTGATACATTCATTGATTCCTTTTTAGATAAATTATCAGATACGGGCTCAGAAGTCCCCAACTTAGAAACTTATTTTAATATTAATAATGATAATGAAAATACGAAATTTATCTTAGCAAAGCTTTCGTTCCAGGAATTTTCTGCTTCTTTGAATTCACGAAAAAATGCAACACCTGGTCTAGATGGATTTCCTTACATTTTAATAAAAAAGCTTCATCTCTCAATTCAAAAATTTTTTTTAGACATTCTTAACAAATTTTTAAGTATTGCTGAGTGCATGCATTCATACAAAAGGTGAGTCTTTAATTGTTCAAATATACTATGTACATGTGTGCGTGTACTTTTCTCAGTTTTTAGCGAGCCGTCGGTGTTTCATATCGTTTACAGGCTTTATTTGAATTAAATTGTCAAATGGATTTTACAAAAAGTGAATTATGGCTCGTTGGAGTGAATTACATGTATGTATGTGTGTTTCGTTATTTGAAATAACATATTGTGTGCAGACGGGTGTTTTATTGTTTTGTAACGGGTGGAAGCACGTCGTTTTAAAAATGAATTAAATAATGACATTTTTAGATACATTGAAGTATGCCGTCATATATATTTCCATACACACATAAACTCACAGGTATAAATACTGATAATACTACTTTTAATGTAGCAATTTGTTTTTAATTTGATTTATTCTTTTTTATATGAGGGAAAAATGCCACGAGCCAGACGAGCAAATATAGGTCGGCGAACGCGTAATGCAAATGATGTGGCAATTATGACGATCACAGACTGCAGATGAACGCGCACAAGCTAATGCATCGCAGCGTGGACGTAATGCACGAAATGGATCTGTTGACCCTGTCCCTGTACTGAATCTTGCACGGCGATCAAGAATACGTCGTGCTGTTTTGGCTGAAATGATGCGTGCTTCTTTTAATTACAACAGTCAGATTGATTATAGTATGTACGGATACATTGGAATGATGGAAGCAATATGACCACATTGCACAGTGGTACCGCCGCCGAACAAAGGCGGTCATAAATACTGAAAATCTTATTAAATCATCCATAAAAACTCATAATATATTAGTGTATATGTAAATTAATACATAATGATATATATTTTTGTAACTTGTTAACACGAAAAGAATAATAAAATAAATATCAAAATATTAAGTGTGCTTGTCCCCCGTTCTGAAGCGTTTTTGACAATAAATCAAAACTCTTCATGTTGGGGTGTAATCTCTATGTGTCAAAAAGACACAAGTAAATAGATATATGCAAAAATAAAAATGGAAATCAATAGATATTTTACATGAAATCGACATAAAATTAGAACTTACATAACAGATTTAAAATTAGCTAGACTTGCAATAAATCTAAAATTTGATTTGACATTGCGCACTTTTTCTTACGGGGAAGTTTCCGAAGGCCAGTAATATAAGGATCTGAGCTAAGTAAAAGTCTCTCGACATTATACTAGTATCAGACTTATCAGAAGTGTCAAGCAATGTTTTCACAGCAGAGTCATCCACTTGAGATAGTTGTCTCAATCGTCTACGTTTTGATCTCTGACTAAGCTGGGAAAAATCTTTATTTGGACGCCCGCGAGATGGCCCCGCTTCTGGGTGAATTTCTTCATGAACACGTTGGTCAACGCTCCTTCTTAACTCAATACATTCAATGTCTTTCAGCCAATCAGAATACTTAAGTAATAACTGTGATTTACTCCTACCTACTTGATTCCAATAATAATCAAGACTTTTATATAAACACAGTATACAATCATCTAAATCCATAAAGTCTATATTTTCGAGATCACTGAATGATGACAGCAAAACTTCTAATATACCTTGGTGTTTTTGGTTGCTTTTCCACTCACAGTACTCCAAATCTCAAAGATATACATCCTTGAGAAGGAACACTTGATCAAAGTACCTGAAATAAAAGTTTGAAATTAGTTGCGAATGCGTAGACCTTGCTACGATTGTGTCTACCCAGGCGTAGGCCCTTTATGGCAACCGTCGGCGCAGAATGGCGCAAATCAAAGTATAATATTTTTAAAATATACAGAATCAACTACAATTTAAGATAGTTGCGAATGTTTGCAAAATCTTGTAAATTTTTGTAGCTCTAAGCAAAGTTATTATATTAGAAAAAATGTACAATAAATTATGTATGGCGTAGCATGTAAATAGTACAAATATTATACTGACAATTTACTCAAAATATCAAATGTGACAAACATACCTTGCTCTTGAATTTCCATTGCACAAAACAACAACACAAACAAAAGAATTCCGAGAATTCACTTGTAACCAAATACTTTAATGATGATTCACCGATAACAGCGAGTGCAACGTAACGATGCGTTCACTACCGAGGTCAAAAAGTAAGTGTTTTTTTTTTTTGTGGATGGCATTTCGTAGTTGACCTTGAGAGGTCGTGACTACTTAACCGGACTCAAACTCAAACTCAAATCATTTATTTCAATTAAACCATTTACAGGCACTTTTGAATTGTCAAGGAGTCGGTCAGTCAGAAATATGAAGCTAGTTGCCCATTCCAAAGCGTAGTAGGTACCTATGGAGAAGAACGGGCAAGAAAATCCATGGACACTCTTTTAAATAATAATGTTTTTACATATATCTTAGTTACATCGATTAATGTTGACACTATAAGTGAGAACGATGTACAAAAAACCGTACACGTTAAATGCGTCCAGAGTGCATCAAAACAATAAAAACAATCCAGCTAATTAATTATTAAAATAAGCCGTGGCAGCTAAGAGATGACCAGTCCCAACTGACGGCGCCCGTTCACGAACATGACGCATGGATCAGCACCATTCAGCTCAACCATTTTGAAGGGAGCTAAATGATCTGACACACGCGCCACCGTCAGCGAGACATTTGAGTGAGCATGCCATACTATCAGCCGCCAAGGCACATTCAAGTCAATCTATGACATTACCCGGTAAATGGTAGCTCTATAGTACAAAGTACTCACATCTGTGCAATGCATCTATATAATAAAAAGGAGATTGAGTTTATATAATGCAAATAAATTCTTACTATCTTCAGCAGCTTCAACAGTGATTCGAATGTCAATTAATTAGTTGTGGTGTGGAGCAGGACCGGCATTAAGCCAGGCATTTTTATCAGTTATGTAATCCTCCAACCTATAATATGCCTGCCTGAATAGTGTGCGTTTGACAAAGGATTTGAATTTTGTCTCATTTAGTTGAAGTATGTGGGGAGGTATTTTATTATAACATTTTAGACAGTACCCCATGAAAGATGAGTCTACTTTAGCCAGTCTGAAACCTGGTTGAACTAATAGGTCCCGATTTCTAGTACTATAATTATGTCTTTCACCTCTTTTACTGTAAAGATGTAAATTTTTTCTTACGTACATGATGTTTTCATAGATGTATTGACAAGGTACAGTCATGATGTTAATATCCTTAAACAATTCCCTTAGAGAATCGCGCCTGCGGAGATTATATACGGCTCTGATGGCTCTTTCCTGCAGAATAAAAATAGACTCGATGTCTGCAGCCCGTCCCCAAAGTAAAATACCGTAAGACATGATACTATGAAAGTAACTAAAATAGACCAGCCTCGCGGTATCTACATCAGTAAATTGACGGATTTTTCTGATAGCGTAAGCTGCTGAACTTAGCCGTCCTGCTAGAGATGTTAAATGAGGACCCCATTGTAGCCTTGAGTCGAGCGTGATCCCCAAGAAAACCGTTTTATCGACGAATTCTAGCTTCTCTTGATTCAATACTATCTCACAATCACTACTCTTGACGTTTGGTAAAGAAAATCTTATACACTTAGTTTTATTTCCATTTAGTACTAAATTATTAGCCGTGAACCAATTTTGGACCAGCAGTAGGGCGTTATTTACGTCGTCAAAATTTGAAGCACGTCTATCTACCTTAAAAATTAAGGAAGTATCGTCAGCAAATAACACCATTTGTGGTTGATTTATTAATAAATGGAGTAGGTCATTAATATATACTAAAAAGAGGAAAGGACCCAATATCGAGCCTTGTGGAACACCCATTTTTACCTTTAAACCAAGTGAATTGACACCATTTATTTGAACTTGCTGTTGTCTATCATTTAAATAAGATTTTATTAAACTAAGCGCAAGTTTTCCAAGTCCGTAATGCTCAAGTTTCAAAAGCAGGGTTTCGTGATCGACGCAATCAAGTGCCTTGGAGAGGTCACAAAAGATTCCTATGGCGTCTTGAGCCTCTTCCCACGCGTTAAAAATATGTTTTAATATGGTAACACCAGCGTCGGTCGTACAACGCCCTTTGGTGAAACCATACTGTTGCTCGTGAAGGATTTTATTAGTATTAAAATGATTGAGCATCTGACTAAGCATTATCTTTTCAAAAACCTTGCTGAAAACCGGCAACACGGACACAGGTCTATAATTATTAGTGTCTTTACTGTCCCCGGATTTGAAAAGTGGTATTACCTTACTGTATTTCATTAGATCCGGGAAGACTCCTTGATCCACACACAAATTAAATATTAAGGCTAAGTAAGGTGCTATAGTTTCAATTATGGAGGTACAGACTTTAATAGACATTCCCCAAAGATCTTCGGTCAATTTGATCTTGATTTGCTTAAAAGATTTTATTACTGTTAAGGGGTTAATATGCTTAAAGTTAAATTCAATCGGGCAGGCAGAAACATTCGCCCTCATTAAATCAAAAGCACGCGAGGGCGAAGAATTTAAGATTTCAGTGGTTTTTAGTGGGACACTGGTAAAGAAATTCACAAATTCCTGAGCAACTTTTTTGTTATCGCAAATGAGACCACGTGACGTCTCCAGTGTGTAATCAGAATTTTGCTTTTTGATCCTGTTCGTTTCATTATTGATAATTTTCCAAACCGTCTTTATTTTATTGTCTGCTGATTTTACCTTGTTGCTAATGTATAAGGCTTTAGCAGCCTTACAAGTGTTCTTAAAATTTTTTGAGTAAGAAGCAACATACTTATTAAAAGTTTCCGTGTTAATATAAGGCTTAAGGCCATACAGCTCGAAAAGTTTTTCCCTACTTTTCCTAAGTCCTTTAGTTGCCCAGTCACTAAATAAAAACTTAGGGCTGATACTTTTAGACTTCTTCTTAAAAATATTATTAAACTCGGTTTGAACTACCGAAAAGAATTCTTTATACAAACTATTAACATTATTCATTGTAAGGTCCTGATTACTTAACTTACAAATTAAAGTGCTTTTAAATTTATTTAAATTGACAAATGTTATTGGTCTGGATTGTATCTGCACTTTTTGTATCGCTATGTTGGACTCAAAAGTTACGGTTTGACCGCTGTGATCTGAAGGGAGATAATTAACGATAGCTTTATCTAAATAGTCGCAGCAACAAAATACATTATCAATACATGAAACAGAAGTTGTAGTTGTTCGGGTTGGTTACAAAAACACATTTGACAAATTGAATGATTTAAACAAATTCAATAATCTACTGGTATTTGAATTATTTTCTAAAATATTAATGTTAAAGTCTCCACAGATAATAACTGATTTATTACCAGTTGCAAGTTTAGCCAAAACATCTTCCATTACTGACTCAAATATAGAGAAGTTTTGATAATTTGGGGGTCTGTAAACGCACAATATAACATGCTTATCTAGCTCAACACAAGACAGTTCAACGCTGTGTTCAACCGATAGTTCAACTATGTCTTTACGAGCTTTTGATTTTATACAACGTTTAATTAGGATTAGTGAACCACCACGCAGCATTGATTTTCGGTTAAAACAACTGGCCACATTATAATTCTCGTAATTAATTAACATTTCAGAATCTTTTAACCAATGCTCAGTTATGCAAATAATGTCAAACATTGTTTTTTCTAAAAACAATTCAATTTCCAATTGTTTGGAGTTAAATCCTTGAATATTTTGATGAAATAATTTCAAGGATTTCTGCTTAGCCCCTTTTCTACAGTTAACTATTGTAGTGCTAGAAAATACCTTTTTGTTTTTAAGAGGAACTATAGTATTATTGGTACCTTCTGTTGTCTTACAGACTAGTTTAAATTATCTGAGCTAACCACCTCAACATTAGTACTATTACTAATAGTGGTGCTAACTAAAGGTGACTTCGACATACTACTTATGTCTGGGTTAATAATAAAAGCTAATAGTCTAGCTATTTGACGTCTAAAACTAATCGGCAGATACACAGTATCTTTAGTCGACTTTAGCTTTTCAACAAAAATGTTGGTGTCAAAAAATACAAACTTGTCACTATGGTGACTTACTAAGAAATGCATGTAATTATTTAACATATGAATGTAGTTGTTTTGCCTATTTGACAATTGCTCAAAGTATGGGAAAGCACACAAAATTACTTTCTTGCAATTTAACTGTAGTAGTTTGGTGACACTATCAGTGATGTCATCTTTTGTTACATTATAACTATTACCTATAAGTACTGTAATAATGCCATTTGGATCATATTCATTCCTAATTATTGAAGACATTATTTGTGTGTAGGAAGTCTGTGGCATACAGAAGTTTTGAGAAGAATGACTCAGGTTGTTGCTAAGTAATTTTCCTAACCCTCTTCCAAAACTATCAGAAAACATAATGGATAAGTAACAAACTTTACTAGTACAAGGGAGAGAGCTAGCTTCCGTCTGCACTACTTGCACTGGACCTTGTTCAATATCTGGTGTATCTATATTAGGAATGGAGACCTGAGCAAGTTCTGACTGGGACGGGTTCTCCGTTGCCTCAGGTTGGAGCTTGCCAAGTTCGGATTTCCTTTGCAATGAACATTGAGGGCCGCTGAGAGTCAGCAGGTCCACTTTGACTGCTTTAGAATTGCACATGTCCACTAACTCATTTGCAGCAAGGATGTGCTCCTGAATTTGTTTTTCAGACCTTACATACTTAGTATACAGTGAATGAATTGACTCTTCCAGTACCTGAATTTCAGACTGCAAGCGTTGAGTATCAATCTCATAAATGTTTTTGCTGTCTTCTAATTTAATTTGGTAGTTATTTAATTTACTTTTAAGAAAACCACGTTCCTTTCTTAGTTTAATATTATTGGAACTGTGTTTTTGTTGATTCCTAAATTTATTGCATTTATTTATGATTTTATTTAGTTTTGCATATTTTTTATTTTATTTCGACTTACTTTATAACTACTATTATTATGTTTTAATATAGAATCTTCAGTAAGGTCTATTGTTATTAAGGACTGAGGGTTGCAATTACTATGAAATAATTCCTTGTATAAGTTATTTGTTTCCTTAGCTTGAGTACATTCCTTTTGTTTCTGGAATTTATTTATTTGTACATTTGCATAAACTAATTCTTCTTCTAGGTCCCTAACCTTATGCAAAGCCTCCTCATATATGTGACTATCCTGTGGATGCCTTAAGCGGACTCAAAGCCTCCAGCCAGGGGCGTAAAACTACTTACATTACTAAGCGAACGCTCGCTAAGGGCACCCCCTGTGGGGTACGGACGAGGGGGGCAGGGGGTATGGCGTCGCTTCGATAATAGAACCGCTTGACTTTTGTAGGGATTTACTTCAATTCTCCACTTTCTAAACCAAGCGCCAAGCTTGTTGACTTGGGTTTGGAGAATGCGAGATATCGAGTCTGGATCGCGGCCGGTGTAGTGAGTAGATGGCCGTGTCGTCTGCGAACAGGGCCAACTGCGCCTTACTGCACTTGGGCATATCGCTGGTGAATAGCGTGAATGCTAGAGGAGAGATTACAGAGCCCTGAGGGACTCCTGCGCGAATAGGGTGGGGGGAGGATAGCGCTCCTTCGATGCGATAAACGAAGGTGCGGTTCGACGGTTTAGGAAAATCATATATTTTTACAATTGTTTGTAAATATGTGAGCACAATGTACCTATCACGTGATTAATTTATATACCTTTGCTTTATTTTTATTTTTTTTGTACCAATAGTGGTATAGTATTTTTATTCTTGGTGCATCGTCTTCACATATAGAAATATAATTAATGTATACAAAATATTGTAAAACATTTTAAAAGAGTAACGGTGGAGTTTCTTGCCACTTCTTCTCCATACGAAACTACTTTTTGGAAGTGGCGCCTAGAATCAGTTCTATTTTTAATGTAAATTTTGACGTTCAAAAGTGCCTTTTTATGGGCCCATTTGAAATAAATGCTTTGACTTTGACAAAAAGTCCCGTAAGTTGAGCACGAGACGATCTGGCACACCGAGTTGGTACAGCTTATAAAATAAGCCGTTGTGCCAGACTTTGTCGAACGCTTTCGCTATGTCGAAGAAAACAGCACCCGTCATCAAACCTCGTTGGAAACCGAAGTTGATGTGTTCGACGATACGGTGGACCTGTTGTACGCACGAGTGTTGGGTTCGAAAACCAAAATGTTCGTTGGGGATGAGGCCTTTTGTCTCGGCGTAGTCTCTGAGACGCTTATAAATAAGCCTCTCATAGATTTTGCCGAGGACGCAAACTGATGGGGCAGTAACTCGTAGGCTCCGACTTTGGCTTGCCAACCGATGACGATGACGGTGGCTTCTTTGAATGCCTGTGGAAGATGTTATTGCTCAGAGCACCATTGAAGATGGTGGTCAGTAGCATTATCAGGTGGGCAAGGAAAAGTTGGAATACCCTATTGGTCATTCCATCTGAGCCGGGGGCTTTACGAGCCTTAAGACCTTTGATGAGGTCGTGCACTTCATCTGGCGTGACGAGGGGCAGTGGATACTCTGGGTCTTCGACGGGAGGGAGGGAGGCTCTATGTTCGATTTTGGCGTCGACCTCAGAGAGGTGAGCTAGCATTGGGCTTCTAGACTGTCGGCTAGAAGCTCAGCCTTGTCGACATCATCGAAGGCGATGGTCTTGTCGGGACGGATCAGGGGGGGCATGGCGACTATTTCTCCGGATCTAAGTTTCCTCTGGAGTTGCCAGAAGTCTAGGTGGGTGGGCTCTAGTTCGCTCAGCATCTTGTCCCAGTCGGCGGTACGCAGCTCCTCTATGCGTGTTCTTACATTACGCTGTAAGTAACGCATATGGGCTTTGTTCGCGTCACAGGGGTAGCTGCTGTAAGCACGGACAGCCGCGTTCTTCTCATTCAACAGTTCGCGTACATCGTCCGGCAACTTCCAGCGACGATCCTCCGTCGCTGGAATTTCCTTTGAGCAATCGTTCAGGACTGCCGTCATGTCAGCGATAGAGTCAAAATGATCGGGGATTAGGTCCAAGTGGGGGGACGTGGTGGATTTTAAGCGATAGCTTACTTTCCTCCAGTCCGTTACCACTTTGGTGGGCTGGGGTTGGGTGGAGTCAGGCAGACCTATGCGGGGGACCAGTTTCATTACTACTGGACGGTGATCAGAAGCGAGCTCTTGTACCACTTCTATAGAGTCCAACCGTAGGTTGGCGTTCTGTAGGAGCGCCACGTCGAGCACATCGGCGGTGTGATTGGGATCGGGGGGAAAATGAGTGGGAGTCATCGGCGCGATGACATCAAAATTCTGAGAGGAGGAGAGGTTGAACAATTGTCTCCCTCTGGAAGAGGTCCTGGTGCTATTCCAGTAGGGATGTTTTGCGTTGAGATCACCCGCTATGATAACGGAGTCACTCAGGATAAATAGGACAGAGAGATCTTCAGTAAGGAGTTGGAAATTCTCCGAAATATTAATGGGGGGGAGGTAAGCCGATACTATGGTGATCGGTTGATGACCTGTCATGCCAAGCCGACAGCAAGACACTTCCAATCGTGAAAGTGTGACAGGGTCAATGGGAATGCAGTAAAGCTCCTTTTTGTAATAGATAAGGGTACCGCCCATAAGGCAACGCGTCCTGTCATTGCGAACTGTACGATAGTTTGCAATTGACGGATTTCGGTAACTGGGCTTAAGGAACGTTTCCTGAACAAGGAGTATGTCGATGTGGTTGTCGCGGAGGAACTCGCTGATTTCAGCGCGTTGTCGCAGGATGCCATTGGCATTGAAATAACCTAGCTTTAGGGATCGGGGTTTAGTTCTCGCGAGGATTCCTTTATCCATTATTAGGGTTGGGTTGGTTGGTAAAGGACATCAGGGCTTGCATAATGTCCGGGTACGCATTATAGATACTCTGTATCATGAAAAGGCCGGTATTTCTGGCGGCAACAATTTCGCTGGCAATTTTCCTGGCGCGAGGGGTAAGGAAGGCCGTAAACGTGCTCGAGATCACGTTGAAGGCGTCCATCGGGTTTTGACCGACCACACGGGTGGCTGCGGGTGGAGCTGAAGCGGCGAGAGCGCCTTTGTTGACAGGCACAGGAATGCCTGGGGGCGCGTTGACGCGGATGCGGGGGTCCATTAGTGGAGGGATGGCAGCAGGAACGGGTCTGGGAGCTAAGGCTGGAAAAGCCTGCTGGTGGTGAAGTTAATTCCAGGGCCTCTGAGGACTGAGTCGTTCCTGGTATTGTGTCGTTGGCCACGCGTGGGTGTAGCGGGGACTTTCCCTTTGTTGACGGGCGTCTGCACGCTTCGTCAGCTTGGGAGAAGAGGTTTTGGGAGCCTTGGGGCACCCACGATAGTTGGCCGGATGGCCTGACTCGCCGCACAGCACACAGCTTGGCGGCTCTGTGCACAAGATGCGGTCTTTGGGACGGGAGCATTCTGCAGTGCCGTGTTCGCCCAGGCACTTGACGCAACTGGGTTTGGCATGGCAGTGCATCTGCGAATGCCCGTACAACTGGCCCTATGACAACGGTCTTGAACGGTTTTTCGATCTGTAACCCGGTGAGGTTGCAGATAGTCCGGACATTGAAAATGGGGTGGTGCCCCTCGGTGGGGTGGTTCTCTGCCTCGGGCGCGGTGCATGCGGTGGACCTCAGCAACAGGGATATTTTGCGACTGAAGGTCGGCTTTTACTTATTCCGCGGGGTTTTCCTTAGGGACCCTACGGATCACTACCCTAACTAGACGGTCTTCGGGGAGGGCGTAGGTGTGGAAGGACACACCTCTAAGTCTGAGAGTCTTTGTGAGCTCCCTGTAGTCATTCGACGTAGGGACTGTCACCTTGATACCCTGCTGGGTTGATCTTGCACTGGTGTAGCCGATTTTTAGGTCGGTGCACCAATTCGAGACATCGGTCCATTTCCCCTTGTTCTGGATATACACAGGGGGAGGGGGGCGATCTTTTTTGCCACAGAGGGCTGGGCAGAGGGCTTGGCAGCACTGTGCTGAGGGAAGATGAGGTAGAGGCCGAGGCGGTCTGGGAGAGGGCAGTGGCGGATGGAGCTACGGGTGATGAGATGGCGGATGGAGCCACGGGTGATGAGATGGCGGATGGAGCCACGGGAGCGGAGGTAGTTATTTCGATTGAGAGTTGTTTGGTCCTTGTGTCAGGACCCCCTTTCTCTTTCAGACTCCTCTTCTTTGTACCGACCGTCTTAAAGACGCCTTCGTCGGGAGATGGGGAGGAGCTTTCAGTGTCACTCTCCAGATAAGGAGAGGTCGGGCGAGGGGATGGCTCGCTGGTGTCAGCCAGCCGGCCGGTGGACAGCCGGCGGCGAGCAACTTGAAAGTTGCGACGGAGAGGAAGAGGGCTCGAGGGCATCGCTAAATGAAGCGAGGTCTGAGCTGGCGGTGCCTACTTGGTCAGAGGGACCGGGGACGGACTGCTGCAGAGCAGCGAATTTCGCGCCATATCTGGCGAGGAAGTCGGGGTCCTTAAAGAGGACCTCCTTGAAGAACGCCACTATTAGGTCGTCCTCCATGGTCGGAGTGGGGGGAAAACTTAAGGGAGGGAATGGTGGAAATTAAGTTTTTCCACTAGCCTAATCCTATACCTAACTCCCCGGGTGGATTGGCCCGGGGATGAGTTCCTGCCCTGTCGAGTTTAGACAGGGAGGTTTGTACCTATTGGTGAGCCCTAAGCTAGTAAACCCGTCGCCAGTCTTATTGTGCGAACGGGGCCCCGACCAGTCAAGGGTGTAGACACACCCTAGAGACACTAGGTGAGTAGCTGTGGAAAGAAGACTGTACACCAGAGCCGACTAGGAGATCCCCCAAGGCCGGTTAACTCTGGGACCCGTCCAATTAACTGCCTCGCTCTGAAGGGGTTCGGCGGGTGTGATTGGGTCAACACCCCTCTCGGCTTCGTTGGCACCGTATGGTTTCCACCGAGGACCACGAAACTGTGGGTTTACCCAGAAGGGGCCTAGTGAAGCTACTCACGAACGTCTGATTAAGAAATAAGATTTGCCTTGAAAAAGGCACTTTTTATTCAAAGTCAAAGTCAAAGCATTTATTTCAAATAGGCCCTTTTGAACGTCAAAAATTACAATTAAAATATAACTGATTCTAGGCGCCACTTCCAAAAAGTAGTTTCGTATGGAGAAGAAGTGGCAAGAAACTCCACCGTTACTCTTTTAAAATATTTTACAATATTTGTATACATTCATTATATTTTTATATGTGAAAACGATGCACCAAGAATAAAAATACTATACCACAAGTGGTATTTGATTTAAAATCAAAATCAATTTCTTGATTATGATTTTATATCGGTGTAGTCTGGGCGACTACGATGACGTCACGTAGTAGCGACGAGAATATTCATGAAACATAACACTGGGCCGGGAGCGGGAGAGCGCACAGACTCGTCCGTCCGCGGCGAGAGTCGAGCGTCGAGACCACAGAGCATCATTATAATACGAGCGCGGCACTGAAAATTTCGGGAATCAAGGAAGTAACACAACATTAATATTTAAAAATTTATTTATTGCTTTTCGAAGTATTCTCCGCGACTTTTGACACATTTTTCATACGATGGAACCAATCATTGAAGCAACCATTCCTTTCGGAAGTTGGGGTCTCCAAAATGGCCGTTTTGTAGGCGTCCACAGCTTCTTCAGGTGATGAAAATCTCTGTCTACGCAATTTATTCTTTATTTTAGGGAAAGTATAGAAATCATTAGGGCTTAGGTCGGGGCTGTACGGCGGATGGTCTAATAAATCTATGTTTTCTTGCTCTAAAAACTCTTTTGTTCTGTGTGCGGTGTGAGAACTCGCATTGTCGTGATGGAGGATGATGCGGCGGTTGCAGTTCTCTTTACGGAGTTCAGAAGCGACCTGTGGCAAACAAATGCTAGCATAGCATTCTGCATTAACCGTTCTTTGGCCCTCAAGAGGAATAGTCGTAACATGGCCGGTTTTGGAGACAAACGTGGCCACCATTTTTTTTGCAACACTCCGTGAACGAACAATTTTTGTTGGGTTTTACTCATTTTCGAACACCCAAACTCGTGACTGGTTTTTTGTTTCGGGTTCGTACGCGTATATCCAGGATTCGTCACCTGATACGATGTTGTATACAGCATTTGAGGATCCTGCGTGGAATCTTTCGAGAGTTCTGATGCACCAAGTAACGCGAGCCGCTTTTTGCTGTTCACAGAGCGAATGCGGTATCCATCGGGAAAACAACTTTTTTACACCTAATTGTTCATGCAAGATTATTTGTATTTGACTCATGCCAATGTCTAAAGTTGCCTGAATTTCGCGGTATGTCACATTTCGATCTTCCTCAATCAGCTTACGCACAGCATCAACGTTTTCTTGGGTGACTGCAGTTTTTTGACGACCTTGACGGGGATCATCACTGAGCTTGACACGTCAACGTTGAAATTCAGCAAACCAGCGATAAATTGTGGTTTTGGATGGGGCTTCATCACCAAATGCAGAAATCATCCGGTCAACACACTGCTTTTGTGTTAAACCACTTCGAAAGTCATAATAAATCATCGCTCTTGAATTTTCTCGAGTCAATTCCATTTTCTCAACGACTAAACAAGTTTGACAAAAGCTTGTGACAAGACCGAGAATCTTTATTAAAATAAATAAATGATATTCGATTTTTAAAACCAAGGAGTTTTTAATTAAAAAGATTTTAATATGACAGGAACAGTGGAAATATTCCATTCCCGATACTTTTAGTGCAGCCCTCGTATCGAGGTAGAGACTTTTGATTATAGAGTGCCATCTCACGGGATTTTTATGCCTACCTGTCACAAGTAGCGCCACCTGGATTTCTTGTGCCATAACTAACCATACCAATATATATACCTACTCTATTCTATTTTCATTTGTTTGCTTTTGCATATATTTTCCGTAGTTGTAGATTGATTCATATGAAACCAAGTTTAGTAGCTTGAAATTAATTTACAGTAGTTTTTAAATAAAAACTGCTCCACATAATATGTAATCAATCTGCAAGCATGGAAAATGTGCACATTTATTCTTCTAGATAGTTTGTAAAGGTTAATTTAGTTTTTAATGAAACAAGGTTGTTGCTGAATATTCAATACGTAGGTTTATTTTCACGTTTGCTGTAAGTACCTACTCTTGTGCACATTTTTCACTTCAAACATGTCAACAAACCTATTTACAATGCTGTTTTGATATTCTTAAATATTAAAGAAATTACATACGTATTGGCAAAATAAAATATGATGGTGCTAAGAATACTATAAATGTTGTATTTTTTATTTGGCTATTCCAATGGTTACGTTTACGTAAGTGCTAAATTTTTCATTTTCATCATGTTTTGCATTTTAAACTTTATTTGGTACCAACTATATTTTTGTAATAAAACATTGGTTTTAACATACAATTTTTGTCACTAAAACAATGTTACATACTTATTCAAGTATTAGAAGTTAAAATGAAATATGAAGATGATTAAATAAAACCATCGGTTAAACATTAATATGTCACGAAAAACATGTTTTGTGTTTTTAAAAGAAGTGAGTAAAAGAAGTTTCAAAGTTGTCGACAAAAAGTTTCTTAATGTTTTTTTTTAAGTTCAATAACGTTTAATAAGTATTATATAATTACATACATAATAAATGGCAAAATGGTCTTCCTTTAGAAATCGACGTCCTTTCGGTTTTTTGCCGCAGTCCGTAAACTGCAAAACAGTGATTTTTTTTCATGGTCAAGACATTTTTTTTAAATGTTTGCAGCGTAACTTTACTGGACAATTTTCGAGCTATCTGCAGTCTTCCCTTAAAACGTTTTCCCCCTTTCCGTTGTCGACATATTTCAATTCTGAGGTTCCGTAACTGCTTTCGAGTATTTTGATAAAACTCCACTCGCACTGATGACAATTTGGTTCTTGAGCCTGGAAAATTGAAAAATACACCATCTAAATATACACTAATACGAGTAATTGAGGTAAAGTTGTTAATTAGTAGAGGGTAATATCTGGAACTATTGAACTGATTTTGACAATTATTTTTGGGTCAACTATAATTTCTGAGTGCTATGATTTATTCGTATGATTATTATGTAGAATACCGATATGTTTAATACCGTCACCTCTTAGAGATCAAAATCTTAGTGGAAGGAGTTGCGGGAAAAGCTAGTTTTAAATAATATGCAGTCTTTTTCCACTAAATTGGTGTCCATTTTGGATGTCAAACATCTATGTGGGTCAGACCAGCTGCTTGCGTGGCGACGCGGTCAACATCAAAAAGAAATTTATATACTTAGTTTCTTTTTTTAAATCCTGTTATTTAGTTTTTCAAAATGCCAAAAACTACTTACATGAGGCGAGTGATGCTTTAGAGGTAGAAGGCCCAGGATCATCGCAAACATGAAGTTCCTTCTGGGTCAAAGGAATTGTTGCTACTGAAAAGATTTTAAATTATATTTTCAAAAATTATTACACAAATGATTAAATTGCATTAAAAAACTAACAAGTGCGAGTTGAACTCGCGTGGGGAGGGTTCCGTATGCTGAGGTTATGCAAATCGAATCATATGATCCCAAACTCAAGCAGTTCACTAGAAGCTAGTGGAAGAAATTATTTTAAAAAGTAATTAAGTGAGGCAGCACCAGCTAAGTAGGGCTGCATAAATTGGATTTGTTCTTTGTGAGAATCATTTTCACAGAATTGACAACTGAATAACACCAAAAACAACTTAATAACACTATCTCAATTACAGTGCCATGCAATAAACATAAAAATCATCTAATAAGCTAATGAGCATACTCATCTAATAAGCAGCACCAGCTTTGTCTGAATCCTAAACAAAGAATTGACACCTCAACAACAACAGTGCAATGCAATAACTAATAGGCAAGATGGTGTGATCTTTCAAAACAAAAGCAATTTATGCACATAGAATTTACTTATTTACCTGAAAATTGACCCAAAGTACCTGGTGAATTAGATGGCAGGTTCACACTTCCTGTAGAAGCTATGGGCGTTGATGGCTCTGGAAATAGTAAAATGAAATAAGTATTATAATTTAAAAATAAGACTCTTTGTTTGTTCATGATGCGTTCCTCCTATATTAGTCATTTAAATTGAGGTTGTTGCTAGTATAGGATAACAGAAGAATGTGATTTAGTTTTGGCCAATTGATATTTCTAATAATGCAATATCCATGAATTATTCACATTAGGTACTTACTTGATATGAGCAGGTGAAGAATAGCCAGAGCATTCAAGTGACTATTCTATTTCTTTATTTTTCTGCAAAATGCTTGTCACAAACTTTCCTGTAATTATATATTTGCGTATCGGTCAGTCCACTGACTGAGGCGGAAGCGCTCCTGGTAGATTCTAGGCTTTGGAAAGTTGTGGATTATAACACCTGCAAATAATTTTGTTGAAAAAATTAATATAACCACAATATAAAAATATATATATTTTAGTCTAATCGTTTTGTAAATTAATTTGGAGTGTGAAATAATTTTTGTTTCAAAACTGTTTTAGTAGGTAATACAAATATCTGGCCAACTGATTAAAATCAGGTCATACCTATGTTAGGCTTACATAGATATTATTAATCAAATAAAGCACATATCACAAAGTTTTTTTTTTAATATGAAATATATTTGCAGCTCAGTCAAGTCTTTCTTAATAAGTATGCTAGCTGGGTTCTTCTAAATGACGTAATTTGAAGAGCCCATACCGCATGCAGCATCACTATCGTAAGCCTATCCAGAGATATATAATGAGCAATATTTCTCGGCCATCACTTTGAGACATTATACAGAAGAGGGGTTTTGGAGGGAAGGCGAGAAATCTTACCTGTAGTGTCGTATCCCAATACACATCGTCTCGTAGAAGGCATAGTGAAACACTAAAACAACACTTAACAAATAGCGTCCAATACCGCAACACTTAACTTTTCTCGTCCAACTATCGCAAACGGACACCGAACACCGAATTCAGTCAGCCTTCGCCCCGCGGATACAATCAATGAATGGGCGGACTGACGAATCTGTTGATGGACTCTCAAGCCTTAACGTAGGAGTAGAGGCTCAACTCAGCGTATTAGCAGCAAAGAAAACAGCATATACAACACGAAAACAATTCAGCGCACGCGCAAACTGCAAAACGTATCGGCCATTTTTTGCTTTCTTTTGATAGTATCGAATTTTGACATTTGTAATTTTAATAGCAATCGATTAAATAAATCGATAAACCCAATAAAAACAGCCCGTAATTCAAAATTGAAGTCTTAAAATTAAACTTATATAATGAAAATAAATAAGAAGTTAAAACAGCAATTTTAAACATATATTATGTCTATGTCGTTTTGTAGAGACCTCTAGTGAGTCTTATGTGAATTATATGCCTTAAATTTACAGAACAAAATTACTAGATGGCGCACCAAAAAAATTGCTGTGTACGTGAAGGCAACTTTATACCCCCTGAGCTGCATATAAGGGTATAAACTCTTTAGATGAAGTACTTTCGTTAACATCCCTTTCACTCATTGTTATCCTGAAATTAATGAAGATGTAAATGAAATATGGAGAAGTTTTTGGAAAAAAGATCAAGTACACAAAGGAAAGTGGTATGGAAGTATCCAAACAGGCCTACCCAGTAAACCCTTGAGTAGTAACCTTTGAGTAGATTCAAAATAATAGACGATCATGAGACATGTACTGCTTGCCACAAGTTTCCAGAAGCCCTAGAACACATTTATTTTTAGCTGTGAAGAATACAACTTCCAACGGTTAATTCTTGCAAGCAAGCTTTTTGAACTATCAGAAGAAATGTCCACAAATGTCGAATCCCGCCGCCTAGACGTGTTGCTACAAAAAAAAGATAAGCCGCTATATAAATATATCAAAAACACTCTTGGAAAAATTCGCCGTACCGTTAAAAATCACGGTTCCGAGTATTCGGGTTGTGGTTGCACGGACTCTTCATTAACTTCTACATTGGAGCCTAACTACTCCGAAATACTTGTTTCTAACGTTGTTCCCACTAACAAAATGCCAGATATTCCTGCTACGTCCTTAGTTCCCACTCAGATTGGCAGAAAAAAATGTGAAAAAACAGACAACTCGCCATTCGTTATTCATATTTAAAATAAAAAAAATACACCTGAAGATGGAACCACATTGCACCCAATCACATTTGGCAAGTTTTTAAAGCGCAACTCTTTCAAAAAAATCGGGCGCAATAAAATATCTTTATCGTTTTCGAATTTCCTGGACGCAAATTCCTTTATTACAAGCTTTATAGTCTCGAAACACATATTTATAAAGCTTTTATACCTACTTTTAATGTTACTAGAATGGGTTTAGTGCGTGGTGTTCCTGCGGAATGGTCTCCAGAGGAAGTTATTGATAATATAACTGTACCTATTGGTTGCGGTCCAATTTTAAAAGTCAGACGCCTCAATTTTAAAACGAGTGTTGATGGTACAACAACGTGGAAACCTTCCCAATCCATAGTTTGTAATATTTAAAAAAAAATATAATGGTCCCCGATTGGGATGGACTGTAGTACAAAATTTTTTTGAAAATATGTGTGTGTTTCTGAGTGTGTGATCTCCTAAAAAAAGGTATGTTGATATAGGAAATGAAATTTCGGGCGCGGTGTAGCGACACACTATTAATGGATAGCCAGATAAAATTGGAGAAATTGAACAATCAATCTTAGGATGGGAGCCTGTGGATGTCAATGGTGATTAAAAGTCTCACTACCTTGAACGTTCCCAGTTTATTATCTACTTTTACCTTATTGAATACAATTATACTATCATAAATTTTAGTTGTTATTTCATCATTGCACCTTTCCAGTAATTTTAAATAAGCAGCTGAAGGCTGTTTTGATATTATAAAAAAATAAAGAAAAAAAAATTGAAGGGGACCCCGAGAGCCGGAAGGTGGTACCTCTCAGGTAATCAGCCCCCGTGGAAGGCCAGTAAAAATTCCTCGGTAGAAGCTAGGGTGGAATAAGCACCCACAATTGTAGGCGCTTCTATGTTATATGTTAGAGGGTTTGGTTTCCGCACTTAGTCCTTCATGTGGACCATTGTGCGTGGGCCATGGCGGCCGTCGGTGGTTAATATTCCAACCAGCCCACCTCCCTCCAGAAGCCGATCAAAGCTTCTGGTCTGTCGAGAACATCTGTGAAAGATCCGGGTGTCCCGAGGGTTTCTGTTCTTATCTGGGTAACGCCTGTGCACTCAAAGAGCACATGCGCAACGGTTTCGTCCGACTTCATGCAAGCTCTGCACAGTGGACTATCCGTGATGCCTATTGCGTGAAGGTGTTTGTTTAGCGAGCTGTGTCCTGTGATGGTCCCCGTCACCAGGCGCAGGCCATTTCTGTCTAGGCGTAATAACCGTCTGGTTAGCCTGCCATTTAAGGATGGCAAAGCTTCCTTGGACTGCCTGCAGCCTGGTGTCGAGGTCCACCACCTCTCGGCTAGTGTGTGGGTGGATTCCCGCAGCCACCTGCGTATCTGGTTGACGGGGATGGGTATGACGGGTTCAGGCCCGCAAGCCGATGTGCTGGATGCTCTCCTGGCTAATTCGTCAGCTGCGTCGTTGCCTAGTGATCCGCTGTGTCCTTTTATCCATTGAAGTGTCACCTTGTTGCGGTTAGATACCGTAACTCGTTCTAGGGCATTGTGACATTCTAGTGTTAGACTCGAGGTAATATTTTCTTTCCCTAGGTCTGAGCAAGAAGGCTCGTCGGATACATGCCAGTTTGTGATAAGGTTTGTCGCATTTTCTGTTGCAAGGGTTAGATCTATGATTGTTTGTCCACGGGCTGTGACCCAAGTGGGTTCAGAGCCACGGTTAACAATGTTAAGGTTAGTAGAGAATAAATAGGTGGATAGTACCTCTCCTCTGGAGTTCGGTGCGTCGCTGCCCCAGAGTGGGTGGTGAGCGTTTGAGTCAGTGCAGATGATCAGGTCTAGTTTGGCGTCATCTCTTTTGGCGGGCAGTTTGCGTCCTCACCCGGCATGTATACCGAGGCCAGTACAACGTCGGGAACGTCGCCTGCGGTCTGGAGCCTGACAGCTGTCAGGTGTCTGGAACAGAACTGAGTAAGTGATGTGGTAGGAATTCCTTTGGGTATGTAGGCGCAGGTTCTTGGTTTGTCTGAGTTTTGTGTGCTGAGAATTAGCTTACCTCCGATGTTGCTGAGTCCGCATATTCTGTTGTTCCTTATCCACGGTTCTTGGATCAGTGCGATGGTTCGGGGTTTTACCTCCAGTGCCCTGCGTAAGCTAGCCGTGGCAGTTTGGCTATGCTGGAGGTTGGCTTGTACAATGCTTTGGGGCGGTGAAGGCAGTGGGGTGGGGTCAGTCGGAGATTGATCCATTGGACAGTACCTCCGCTACCTCCACTCTGGCCTGGTCGCTGTGTAGGTCACCCGGCGACGAGGCTAGGAGCTGCTCGTTCCAGCCAGGTGATTCGGGCGAAGCGGTGTTCTCCGCATCAGCCATAGCCGCACGGGCCATGACTTCTTCGAGATGGGCGATGTCTGAGTCGGTCGTCTGTGTCGGTGTCGGTGTTGTCGTTTTCGGTTCCGTACTGTCGGTCTTTGAGTCAGCGGGCTGGGTAGTGGGCCAGAAGCGTACGTATATCGACCCCAGAAGGTACGATATCCGTCGCTCCCGGGCCAACACCTTTTCGACTTCCTCCGGTGGCACCCCCAGGGTCAGAAAAGTCCCGCTGTTGTTGCCACCGACGGTAGTTGCCCTGTACAGCGACCACCGAGCAATGTCATACCAAGTGTTCTGACGGATCAGAACACTTTGGAGCCGGGCCACGTCACCTCCGTAACGAGGGACGAAAAGCGAGGCTCGGACACGGGTGGGCACGTCAGACTGTCTCAGTACTGTTAGTGTGAGGTCGGTGTTAGGGAGTCGTATCTTGGGCGCATTCTGCGACAACCAAGTTAGGGCGTAGTCGTCTTCGCACCACATCTGCACGGTGCCTTCCGCTACCCGTGGGTAACCGCGAAAGGCAGGGAGTGGTGTCGTCGAGTCTGTGTCCATTAGAAGGTCTTCCAGGCCTGACTTTATGAGCTCTGCTTCTTCTCTTGTCAGGTCCCTGGGTGGGGTAGGGAAGCACATCGCCACGGCCAAGGTATGTCCTTCATGGCTCGCGCGTAAGTTCTCTGCTCCCCCTGAGCGGAATGGACCCTCACACGTTTGGCGTCGCCCTGAAGTGCGCTCGGTGAGGCTGTGTCGTCAGGGCGCTCCCTCTTCGCCAGCCCCGTACCGCTTGGTCCAGGCTGCGGCTTTGAGGTGCCTGGCAAGGTGTTGTCCGCCGGCTGCGCCTGTGCGTGTGAGGCTCTAAGGCGCTTACCCCTGTGCTGTCTGGGTCGAGTTCTGTGGAGTGTCCGTGTATAGTCTGGGTTCTGGGGTCGAATAGCGGCCCTGGCAAACTCTGTTGCGTTCGGGGGCTTTTCTAGCCGGGTTTCCCCTTCGCGTACTTGTCCCTGCCCGCTTGGTTCCGCGTCCGGCCGCTTTTCGCGCTGGGTTGCCCCTTCGCGTACTTGCGGCTGGTCGCGTGGTTCCGCGTCCGGCCACTTTGCGCGCCGGGTTTCCCCTTCGCGTACTCGTGGCTGGTCGCGTACTGCTTTTTCGGCGTCCAATCGCATTTCGCGCCGGTTAGTGCCTTCGCAGTCCTGCTTTCGGTCGCCTACTTTCTCCTCCCGGGTCATGATTTTTCCGCGCTTCTTCAGCAGTCGTAATTCATCATCCGGGAGGGTGGTAGAGCTACCAGGCCCGTCATCCTTCCCCGTCGCCCTCTGTCTGTGTCTGTCTATGTCATAATCGGGGTTGGTGATGCTGTTCCGCACAATGCTCTGTTGCTGTCTGAAGCTCGTGGGAGGCATACGCTGAGTTGTGGGTACTGGCGCGTTAGTCGCGGCCGGGTCTGTGTGTTTAGGCGCGTTGGTCGCGGCCGGTGTCGGTTTGTTGGGCGCGTTAGTCGCTGCCTGAGTTGTGGGCGCTGAAGAGCGCGGTGACGTGGTGCAGTCCGTTGCCCCCCCCCCCCCCCCAGAATACGTTGGGGGCTGACCGCCGTGGCGGTGTGGGATTCCCCGGCTTGGCCGGAACCCACCTGGGTAGTATTTCTTACATTCTGCATTATTCGTCATTTGGGGGGTGGGCTTTTTTGAAATCGAGGTTACCCCTCCTCTGGGACCGACTTAGGGACGGGAAGGAAGACATTTGGTAAGAGGGTTTGGGTTTTTTGGGGGTCACCTTAGGTCTGGGATTTGGCCTAAGGATTTGGGAAAGAGACAGGATGGGTGGATAAAGGAGGGATGGCTTGGTTATGAATTGGGTTCATGGGAAAGAGGGTGCCTAGGTTACCCTGAGCCTGGGATTTGGCTTTCGGGAACTTCTCTTGTCCGAGATCTCTTGCAAGATGGTGGTATCGACCGTTTTAGTCGGTCCCACAGCCGGAGTTGGGCTATCCGCAACCTGCCCACCCGCTCGGTTGCAGGAGAAGAAGTGCCTGGCGAACTAGGTCACCCCACCGCGGATGTACGCATACATTCGCGTTGGAGCGATCAAGCTCACCCCGAGATTGTAGGCACTTATTCCAGGGATTTAAAACTCGCGTCTCCCTCGGTGTACCGTGAAGATAGCTGGTATCAAAAGAGCCGTAGGGAGGCGAACGAGGGATTCAAAAAATCCGATAGAAATATGATCTGGGACCATTTCACGGTTTCTTTGGTTTAGGATTAGGGCATTTAAGCGCCCAAGATCTCCCAGATTAACTATGATTCCATTTTGGGAAAACTAGGAGACCTGTCACCTTCACGAACAAAGACAGCAAAGTGACTTGTAAAATTTTGACGTCGAAATGTCAGCCGAATGTATCACAGATAAAAAATTACAATTAGAAACCGTTCCGAAATCGACTATAATTATCAAAGACATGTAAGGGTATAAAAAAACTCGTTATATTACATGCCTCCTCAAAAAAAAAAAAAGGAAAGCAATTTCTTATATGCCAAAAAAAACGACGATCAAGGTAAAAACAGGAAATATAAACAACAACGTGTATAATATCAAAAGAACCACAAGAGTACAGTTAACAGCTTCGCCACTGACTATCACGTTAAATCCAAGAAATATTATAGATCAGTTAAGTGCAGCAGTCACTTAACACTGTAAAAAATGTGGTATTATGTTACACCAAAATCACATCTTATTATCTATTTAACACCTGAGGAGCTGTTGTGCACAGCAATTCTTTCTATGACTCAGTAGGTACTAAAGTCGTTAAGAAAATTGTATGACACTCATTTTACTTACATTTGTTTATCTGATAATTGTTGTACTGCTGAAAAGCAAACCTTTAGCTACCTCTGTCTATTTTCCACATCCATTTATCTCATTTCATGTGATCTCATATTATTTTCCTTTTATTGAATGTTGTGACATTTTGTATCTAACATTGTCATCTATCAGTTTTTCTTTTTCTATAGTATAGAGGCTAAGAGCTCGTCTATTTTATTGTAATGGTATCGTAAAACTAGTGTTAAGCCAGGTTCTCACTGTAAGCCATCTTTATTGTTCCTGGCCGATAACCAATTAAGAAGTATTTGGATTGAAAACTAAAAAAGTCGCTTCTAGAACGATCGGCCAGGGGCTATATAAGGCAACCGTTACTTTTCACCAGGTTCTTTTAACTCCGTCTTTTGACTCATTCTTTTGACTCGCCCTTCTGGCGAGTCCGGTTGACTTCTTTCTTTTCGTACTTTTCTTACTCTGTCTATGTTTTTCTAAAAGCTCCTTAAATATAAAACATTTCAAAAGCTAAACTCAGTGAATTACATTTTATCTTGTGTGCATGAAGGTGTTCGAACTCTCCCGATCACCTCCGACCCTCCCGCTTGAGTCTGAGAGTTTGAGACGTATTGCAGAGAACTAATAAACGTGGCGTGAGACGCCGCCGCCTGAAGAAACACCAACCGACGCGAGCTCCCTCTCAACGGGCTGCGGGCTGATGAAGAGGCTTCTGCGAGCTCCCACTCGACGGACTGCGGGACGCAGGAGCGGCCGACGCGAGCTGTTTCAACCGTGAGCTGCTTCGCGAATGTGAGCACGGAGAGGCTGCTGCGAGCTTCAACTCGACAGACTGCGGGCCGGAGGAGCGGCCGACGCCTCGAGCTGCTGCACGACCGTGAGCTCCCTCGTGTTAGACTGCGGGCCAGAGGATCGCCCTACGCGAGCTTCGACTAATTCTTAATTTAATATCTTTTTCTACGTAATTTTGTATTATGTAATATTAATTTTATTATTCCAGCATACCACCTGCCTTTCGTTTCCAGAGTAATGTCCCAATACTCATTCCATAACTGTCTATTAAGTTATCTAAAAAGGCTGTAATAATCAGTAAATGGAACCTTGGGCCACTCGGATCGATCCTCATCATGGTCTGAACGGGCCGCAGTGTCAGCTACCTCATTTCCACGAATGCCACTGTGTGAAGGTACCCATACCAATTCTACTTTAATAAACCTATCAAGTAGTTTTTGGATTATAAATCTAATATTTTTTAATAATATGGCTTGAGTCTAGTATCGTTTGGCAGAAGTTTTGGGGTAAAAAGGGTTGAAGATGGTAGATGGTAATGCGTATTTTTCGAGAAATTAATAATAAATGTTTCTAACTTCAAATTAGATTACAGCGTAACGAAACGTTAAAATCGGCGAATGACAATCAAATCTGTACTAGTGTATTGTCTGTGGTGTAAACTGTCTTGCAAAATCGATGAAACGGAACATAAAAAAAAATAACGCTATTTGCGTCATGTGTCAGTGTCATTTGTTAACTATTCTATTCTATTTTTATTATATGGCAAGCAAAGCCGATGTCGACTATTCTGCCAATGTCTAAAGTGAATTGGAAAAACAAGTGTGTATGTTAAAAATTAAAACGAAGAAAAATTTACTAAATTAGAAAAAAAATGAAAAAAAAAACAACAACTGAAGACAAAAGTAAAATTATTCGATTGATGTTGTTGAACACTATGTGGATCTTTTTGGGTTAGTACGGGACTGAAACAAACAATAAACATATTAACATTAATATTGTAATAATAAAGTAGTTAAAAGCATAAAAAGCATACCACACCCACATAGACAGAATAATTTATAATTTTATGTTATTGTGACGGATGAAGGTCATCAGCGCCACAAGCAGTTCAGGGGAGGAATATGTTAACAAGGAGGGGAAATTAGTCGGAAGAGGGATTTTAAATTTAGGAAGACGGCTATAAAGATTTAGAGATGGAACGTTGTTTGGACATTCAAAAAAGATGTGATCCAAGGTGCCCTCTTCCAACCCGCACTCACAGAGAGAAGAGTCCCGAACCCGGATTTTTTCCAAAAACACGGGAGTACTACAAAAACCTAGACGAATACGACAAATGACGGATATAACGGGTTTGGAGACTTTCTTGTATGCGTAGAACCAAGGTTTTGATTTAATGACTGGTTGTACAGCATAGTAATACCTGCCCTTTATTCTTCCAGTCGTATTCCACTGTTCCTGCCATGAAGATAGTAGCTTAATTTGTGGGAGATTCAACAAATCATACCCCTGATGGGTATTGTGGGTGAGATCGGCTACTGTTGATGAGCAAGCATCTTTGGCCAAAGCATCAGCGCACTCATTGCCCTTAATGCCACAATGACTAGGTATCCAAACTAACTAAACCTCTTTGTGATTACTAACACAGGATAATAAGGACTTTTTAATTTTTAAAACTAGGGAACTGTGCGATTTACTTTTAAAAGGATTTTGTATTAAGGCTTGTAGACAGCTAAGGGAGTCAGTGAAAATTACGGCTTTCTCGATATTTTGGTGTGACTCTATAAAAAGGCAAGCTTCCAATATAGCCACACATTCACCCGTGAATACAGAAGACTCCTTAGGACATTTAAATTGTAAGACTATTCTAGAGCTTTGGTAATAGACCGCAGCTCCAGTGTGGTTAAGATCTGATGATTTCGAAGCATCCGTAAAAAATAATTGGAAACCATTCCATCGCTCGCTCACCACCGCATTGTAAGTCGAATTCGCTGACGGGGATTTTTTAGATATACCAATATCAAAGACTTTTTTGGAATATAACTTACAACTTCATAGGCAACATTAAAAAGGGGAAGTCTGGGATACTGTGCAATCGGGCATGCTAAATTTTGAATTTGCCGAAAGGCGTTTAGGATTAGGGGGATTTCTTTATTTTTCCAATAATTCGAGCTTCTGCATATGGCATCTAACTCGAACTCGCAAGAACTTTTAAAATTGAAATAATTCTTTCACATTTTTGTGTGAGAAAATTTATATGGTATTTGCCAGTTAATTTTGAGTCTAAAATAACGCCTAAAAATTTTACTTTAGTAACTATAGGAATATTTTGGCCTAAAATGCTCACTGACACATGGGGGATGAGTTTTTTGCGAGAGAAAATTACTGCCGAACTTTTCGCCGCAGATAACGACAGGCCATGGCTTAAAAGCCACTGATTCAATGAATCCAGAGAGAGGCACATAGATGACGCAGCGTCAACAATGGAGGAATCTGTCACGTACAAAACAATGTCATCGGCATATTGTAAGATCTGACAATTATTATTTAGGCAGGACCCAATATCAGCCGTATACAAGTTGTAAAGTATGGGACTTAGGACAGAGCCTTGTGGGAGTCCCTTCCATGTGTGCCTTTTATCGAATTCCTCTCCCTGGACTCTCAGGACCAATGAGCGGAACAACAGTAGCTCACATATGCATTGTATCATCTTAGCCGGAAGACTCAGCTGTTGCAGTTTTTGCCTGAGTAAAGGAAGAAGTACATTGTCATATGCAGAGGAGATGTCAAGGAAAGTGGCAAGAACGGATTCGTTTTTCGATAGAGCTAACCGAATATCCGTTACTAAAATACCTACACTGTCCATTGTACTAAGCCCTTTCCTGAAACCAAATTGCCAGGACTGAAGATAAAGCTATTGGCCTAAGGCCATTCGGATCATCTGCATGTTTGCCTGGTTTCAGCAATGGGATTATTATTTGTAATTTCCACTGATCTGGGACCCAACCTTGAGTATAGCAAACATTTAAAATATTTAAAAAGTAGGTTTTCGCCTTGTCGCCCGAATGAGTTATAAATGAATAAGGCACGCCATCAATACCAGGGGCGGAGTCCTGGACATGTTTGAGCACCACATTCAATTCCTCCAATGTAAATGGTGCATCAAAAGGGTCCTCTGATACATTTAGCAGGGAAATACTGGGGCATTCAGAAGGGAGAGGGACATATGGGGAAGCAATCGTTCAGCTGTCTCCCTAGTGATTGGTGAAGAGACTGATGAGGAGCACCCACGTCTAAACCTATTGATGCTTTTCCAAACCACCGAGACAGGAGTAGAGGGAAATAAGGAGGTGCAGAACTTAACCCAACCTGCACGTTTCTTCTTGCGAAGGTGACGTTTGGTTCTGGCATTAATCTGGCAATATGCCAATAGATTTTCGGTGCTCATATCTGCATTGTAACATTCCTCGGCCTCGTTCCTATTCCTGATTGCCAAAGTGCACTCAGGGTGCACTTTGGCAATCAGGAATAGGAACGAGACACACCCTGTAAAAATAAAATCCCTATAAAATCCCTTCACCACCACGGGGGTGAAGGGATTTTATTATGGGCACTGTTTTTCAGCGGAAAGCAGGAATCAGCACTGGAGGTGATGGCAGTAACAAAACCCTCATAACAGCTCTTGGCATGGCAGTGACCAGAAGAATCTAATAAACTTGAATTTAAATTTGGAAGAACATCAATTTTATCCTCCAATAATGATGCAAATTTTGCCCAATCTGGTTTGGACAAGTTATATTTCAACAGTGGAGGAGAAGTTTTCTCTAAATAAGTTTTAGTAGCCAAAGATATAACAATAGGATAGTGATCGCTACCATGCGACAAGGTCGTACATTCCCAATGGGTTGAAGCTGCCAGCTCAACCGAACAAAATGTTAGGTCAACACAACTCTTTTGTTGTCCGGGAGGAGATCTGCGTGTTGGGCAACCATTATTAAGAATGCAGAGATCCAGATCATCCAAGATGTCAACCAAAGCTACACCAAAAGCGTCAGAGCGTTCGGACCCCCATCTGTAATGATGGCAGTTAAAATCACCCATGACCAGAATTGGTCCTTGAGTACTAGAAAATATGTTTTTTAAAATAGCTAAAAACTCATGCCGAGGGTGAGCAATGTAAATCGAAAACACTGTAATGCCTTCCACCCTACCTGCAACAATACTTAAATCACCTGTGAGTGAAGTCAAAGGAAAGGACAAAAGAGGGACCCGATTATTGACAAGGAGAGCCGAACCTCCATAGCCATCAGATCTGTCACATCTGAGAATGTTGAAGTGTGGCATACGAAAGCTAAGACTTGGGGTGAGCCAAGTCTCAGCTATAGAACAAGCCAATGGCTTGTACTTATTCAAAAGAAATATGAGGTCGTGCTTTTTATGCCACACGCTCCTCACATTCCACTGAAGGAATACTAGGCGGGACGCCATTTTTTATTTGAAGTAGTAATGAAATAAGTTGATCGGCAACGTTGGACGATGATTGGGAACTGGAAGAAGCAGAAGAAAGAATAGTAGGTATAAGTTTTATAAGAAGTTCAATAATAGACACTGTGTTATTAGAGGGGACATTTTGATAATTGAGGGCACAGCCATTAGGCTGTGAAGTTTGAGGAGAACTAACTAACTGCTGATGAGCAGCTTTTTCATAAGATGGGGAAAGGGGGGCATGGGTCCTGGGTTTAAGTGTTACAGTTTTGCGATAAGACTGAGAAATTGGAGTTTTAGCCATGTTGGCATAATTGCGGGAAGCTGTTGGTATAATCTTACAAGCCTCAGCATAGGGAATAGTTTTCTCAGCCATAACAGTCTTAATAGCCTTCTGCCTGCCATACTCGGGGCATGACCTGCTATTAGCAAAGTGATTACCCGAACAAAGCACACAAAAGGCCTCACCCTCAGAAATGTTGCAACCATCACCAGGGTGATCGTGGCCACACTTACTCAACGTGGCTTAGACCTGCATAGGTTTGCGACATGTCCAAATCTGCAACACTTGCGGCATTGAATTGTCGGGTATATATATTGCTCAACAGGGAGAGATGTGTAACAACAGTAGATCCTTTTTGGTAGCACTTGTCCATCAAAAGTTAGAACACATGTTTCAGTGGGTTTCCACTCATGAACACCGTCTATTTGTGTTTTTCTATTAATGCGGCGTACTTTTAGTATTTGTCCGCAACCTGAGGGAACTGACAAATAAGTTAGAGCTTCTTCTTCGGTAATGTCTGAGGGAACCCCAGTAACAACACCCATCCTTGTAATATTAAATGTAGGGATTGATGCAGAATAACCATATTTGGATAAGACACTGTTTACCAAAAAAAGAGTTAGCATCCTGGGGGGAAGCAAACTCCACTGACACACGGTTTCTACCGACTCTGTTAACACCACCACGAATAATGTTTGCAATGTTATTAGTCATCAAGAACTTACCAAAATTAACGGGGTGTAGGGTTGTGCCAGCATTTGGTTGAGTCTCTATACGAGAAACATGTACGATATAAGGAGCCTTATCCATAACGGAGTACTTTGTACGACCAATTTGACTTCTTGGTTGTTTGCTCGGAAGAGTGGGTGCAATAATTTCTTCGACACCGGGGCGTTTGCGTGAGTTTGTTTGGGATTGTGATACATCCATCTCTATAACACTACAGACGAAGAAGTGCGAAGTGAGGGCAACCCCCGCCCGCTGTAACAAAGCATAGGCACCCTCCCAAAGCATAGGGTGCCTATCCTTTGTTACGCAAGGGCGAAGGGGTTGCACTTCCCGCAGCGCCGGAGACGTTAGAAAAGCGACATTTAAGTGTTTTGAGGTTAGGTTACAATAATTAGTTTTTCTCAAGAACGGTGCGTTACCTTTTCATGGGAGTGGTATCAGGGGGGACGGAGCACCCCTCTCCATCCCCCCACCACCTCCCCACTCCTGCCAAACGATACTAAACTTTAGGTTTAAAGAATCTTTATTTCTCATAAGAACATTATACAGTTCACTTAAATGAGATTTAACTTTTAACATATATATAATCGTCGTCTAATGACAAAGCATGCAAATGTAAGATAAGTAAAACTATAACAACAACATACGAGAACAATAGCTAACAAAGCAAAAGTGTAGGTAGTTACATATAAAAGAGTTAAAACAGCTGGCCAATTTGACACCAAGGTACCCTCTGGTACCCTCATAAGTACAAATTTTTCACTTTGTAGGGAACACAAACAAACGATTATTCGGATGCTAACTACTGTGTGAACGTGTTGGTGTGTGCTAGTATAGTGCGTGCACATATTTGATTGCTTGTGTGCGACAAGTATAGTCTCGCCGCATCCCGGCGCGCGTCAAACTGGGCGTGTACAAGCTGTACATTCGCCCAATACTGACGTACGCCGCTCCCGCTTGGTTCGCCCTCACGAGCGAGACGAACCGCAAGCAGCTCCGCACGCAGCAGAACCAGGCGTTGCGGACTATAGTAGATGCCCCTCGCTTCGTGAGGAACGATGTCATCCAGCGGGACCTCGGTATTGAGAGCCTGGATGAGTTTGTGCGGCGACTCGCGAAGGGAATGTTCGCGCGTGCCGACGCCTCGGACCTCACGCATGTCAAAGACATCGCGCACTGGCACGCGCGCCCCCCCGACGCGAGACCCCTGCCCCGCGACCTGATAGCGGACCATGCCCCCATCGCACCGGATTGACGCCCGGGTAAGCTGTACTCAGGTTACACGCAGCTTACCTGTGACACTTTGACTCCACACACACAACACACATCTGTTGCGTAACGTGACCTAGGTTAATATAGGCGCGTTACGTAAACAAACACAGACATCCGCCACTATACAGGCACCTTAACTCACACGCGGAGGCGCGGTGCGGACCGCGATCCACGTAGACACTGGGCGATGTGACACACTACAATACCGCCCACACACTCATGACGGCCCCTTAGCCCGGACAGTAACGGCTAGCTCTGTGATCTGGACGGGCGGGGGCCACTCACCTACTCTGTAGGCGCGTCGAGTCGACATCTCCGTCGCTGGTCGTCGTCGCTGGGCCTCCCCTAGGTAACTAGGGGTCTCACCTGGCGGCGGCAGACCGCCGGGATGTCGTGAAGAAAGCGGCGTTTCACTATAAGCGCCGCGGCGCTCCTACAGAAACAAAATAGCAATCATTCACATGGGCGCGCATTGCTCGCGCGCCCAACCATCTTACCGGCCACTGTAGCCAACGCAATGAGGGGCCCGTTTTTACGGGCCAACGTAAAGCCTCCGCGGCCGGGGGGCATAGCCCCGGATCCGCTCGCCGCGCCCCCTTGCGGGGACGTAGCGACTTCCCACGAAGTATAGTCTCGGAGACCGCTGATTATTTGTAATTGTGAGATCGTAATTTTGATTATCACGTACGTATTGTGGCAATGTGTTTTTTATGTTGTGTTATTTAAGTGTAGTTTTTATGTAAGTATTTTGTATTGTGTTTTTAGGGTATTTATGTAGAAATTGGTTTTTGCATAATATAATCCTTTAGTTTTCTTTTATAAAGGTTAATACTTTTGCACTCTTTGATTTCATTTGGCAATTTATTATATAATTGAACCCCTTCATATAAAAAGTTCTTTTTTCCATATTTAACTGTCCTAGCAAACTTTAACCCATTAAATTATGTTTTAGATCCATCTGTGTATATAACATAATGTTCTGGTCTATTGTCTTTATACTTTAAAATCTCAAATTTATTTTGCACCATGTCAAAATGGATTGCAAGGCTGTTAATAATACCATTATAAGGAATTTTGTACATAGGCCCAATATCATTTATAAGTACATCTTTTGAATTATTATTCACATGTTCAAATACTGTTGGCATTTCAGGTAGAGTCCCACCCACCAAAGAAGAAGCAGAGATGGCATTAAAAGTAATTGACTGTGAGATATCAGGATGTATTGTTAGCTTCTTAAGTAAAGGATTATAATTATCATTTGATGCCATGACTTTTAATAAAAATCTCTCAGCCAACAACAACCTTCGTAATGTTAAGGGAGGTATACATGTCTGAACTTCTAACGAATTAATAGGTGTGGAGCGCATAGCACCACAAATCAGTCTCAGTCCCATATTTTGAATTACATCTAATTTTCGTAACAAGGTGCTATTAGAATTCATGTAAGCTAAACTGCTGTAATCAAAATGACTTCTCACTATACTTTTGTACAGCATACTCATAACTTTGGGGTCCGATCCCCAAAAACATCCCGCTAAATGTCTCAATAGATTAATAACATTCAGTGCTTTATTACTTACATGTTTAATATGAACATCAAACTTTAATTTATCATCTATAATGACGCCTAGGAATTTATGTTGCCTAACAACAGGAATTTCTATATTATTGTATGCAATTTTAACATTGCTATGACTATTTACATTTCTACTGATAATCAAAACTGAACTCTTTTCTGGACTAATTTCTAATTTAAGTTTAATATGGTAATAGCTGTGTAATTGAGACAAAGCCTTATTGATATTAGCCATTGCTATATCTATGTTTTGATTTATGCTGTACAAAAGCAAGTCATCTGCAAATTGTAGGATATTTACTCCTGGTAAATCTACATATTTTAATATTTCAGAAGTATACAAGTTATAAAGTAAAGGAGACAAAGTTGCCCCTTGCATGGTGCCTTTGTTGACAGCTCTGGGTCCATGCACCACGTCTAAAAACACACAGACTGCATTAGAGTGACTTAATTTAACCTGTCTTACATCTGATAATAAAGATACAAATCTTTCAGAGCAACTTTTACCTTTTCTGAAACCAAACTTTAAAGAAGGAATTAAGCTTTGCGATTCAACAAAATAATCTAATCTTAACTTCAACATATTTTCAAAGAGTTCACCCAAACAAGATGATAAGGAAATAGGTCTTAAAGAAGAAGCACTATTAACGGGTTTATTAGGTTTTAAGATAGGAATGACACATTGTGTTTTCCAAGACTCAGGTATTACTAATTCATCCCATAGTTTATTATAGATATTAAGTAATGTTGTTTGTGCATTTAAATGTAATTTTTGGTAATCGTTTCCATGTAAGGTATGTCATCCAATCCCGGTGTAGTATCTTTCCTACTCTTTATAGATGTTTTCAACTCTTCTATAGTGAAATTGTTCTTGAGAAATACATTTACATCATTATCTGTAGCATTTTCGAACAAATACTCAAGCTTATTCTCATCTATTTCAGTAGAATCTGCTAAGTTATCTAAAAAACTTGGAACCCACTCATCATTGATCTTTTAATGTATCCCCATATCCTAGAAATTGGAGTTAACCTGTTGAAGCTACTACATAAATTTTGCCAAGAAGAAGAACTTTCTTCCTTCAAAAACCTTTTTCTTTTTGCATCTTGCTTTTTATACTCTATCCAGTTTTCAATGTTGGGTTGAGAAAAATTGGACTTTAACGCATATTTTATTTTGGAATTGTTTTATTCCTTAAATCATATAATGTTTCTATAAAATTGTTATATGCATTGATAGGTAAATCATCTATTGAGTCCAAGTGGGAAAAACAAGTTTCTGATAGTCTATAATATTCATCCCAATACTATAAATATATTTCTCTTGATCCACAGGAGGTGACGTGTCATACATAGATGGTTGAATATTGATCTCAAGTAAGGTTGGAAGATGATAGCTACCCATGGGATCGTCATGAACATTCCAGTTACATAAATAAGCGATTGAAGAGCTACCAAGTGCAAGATCTATCGCTGAAGCTTGTCTATTAGGATAAGGAACAGTTGTTGGTCACCCATCATTCAAAATACATAAGTCAAATTCATCAATTATATTATATAAACATCTACCTCGATTATTATCACTGTGGCATCCAAAAGCTATGTTATGAGCGTTGAAATCACCCATAACTATACAAGGTTTGGGTATGTTATTGATTAAGTCCTTTAACTTTGCTGAATCAAACCTGATACTTGTAGGACTGTAGATACAAAGTATCGCCATTGCTCCAAATTGTGTTTCTCTAGTAATACATAAGTTTTGAGTAGATTCTGAGAAGTGTGTATTAACTACTTTGTACTTTAAACGATGGTTCACCAAAATGGCTACTCCATTATGAGAATTTATGGAATTTTTGTGAAGTAAGTTATATGTGGGAAAGTGTGGAATTCTAGTATTAGATTTGAACCAAGTCTCATTAAGAAGACAGACATCTATATCTTTTTCAATTAATAAATTTTGTAATAGGCTCTTTTTACTCTGTAAACTATATAATTATTATAATGTAAAATATTTAGATAAGTATCCATGTTTAAATTAAATTTGATAAAAATATTTCTTTTATTTTCTTATGGGTGAGAGGCCCGTCTGTGTCACTCTGGTTTCCAAATCGCCTAGAATCAGTTCTATTTTTAATGTAAATTTTGACGTTCAAAAGTGCCTTTTTATGGGCCTATTTGAAATAAATGCTTTGATTTTGACTTTAATGCTACCAACGATTTAACAATTGCGTTAATTATAATGTCATTATTTGCAACATCTTTAATATCTAAAGTATCAGTGGTTTTAGCCTTATTAGTAACCTTTGGTAAAACAGGGAAAGATTTTTCATTGAATGTAGGGGGTGTATTCACAACAGTGGCATATGATTGCTGCCTAAGAAATTTGGCCTTTTTCTCTTCAATTTTCTGTTTTTTAATGGGACAGGCCCGTGAAATGGCAAGATGATTACCTCAGCAGTTGATGCATGTGATCTCTTCGACATCGCATTCTTTGTAAGAGTGACGACCAGCACAAGAAGAGCAGTGTTGCTCGCCTCTGCAAATCTTAGCAGAATGGTTAAATTTCAGACACTTAAAACATTGTAGTAATGGTGGTATGTACGCTTTCACCTCGTATCTGAAAAGTTCCTTATAGGCGTATTGCGGTAAAGATGTTGTTGCAAAGGTGACGGCAACTGTATTGAGAAGCTCTAATTTTCCCTCTACTTTACGCATAAATCTTTTAATCCAAATCACTTCAGAGTCGCACACTATATTTTTATATATTTCCTCATTGGAGAGTTCTTTGGGCACAAACCTCAATACACCAATCGTTTCGGTCAAATACGATGGTATGAAAGCTTTAAATTTATTTTTCCGTAGGAAGTCTTCCATCTTCAGGAAATTGTTGGCCGCAGCCGCCTTTCTGAATGTTATTCCAATTTTGTGCGCATTTATTCTATGTACTCCTAAGACTCCTTTAACATTATCAGATAATAAGTTGGTGAGCGTGACAGGATTTTTATTTCCTACCTTCTCCTGCTCTGTTGACTCAACGTACACTACATACTCAGAATTGCTGTTTTCTATGAACAGGCTTTTATAGTTTGGTTTGGTAAAAATGTTATACTTATGAGTTGATGATTCGGAATTTCGACTATGGTTGTATTTCCTTTTCTTCTTTTTTTTCGCCCTGCTCTCTCGTCGCCACCACTGGTGACACTCATGGTTGTTCAAAGGCTTGGGGTGTTAGTTAGGTGATTTAACGGTACAATTATTTATTTTATAAAACATTTGTGAAATCAATATTCCCTCCTCCTTTAACTTCCCGCCAAAAAGTCAAAAACTCGCTAACTTAAAAATGAGGACCAGGACGTCCTCAGTTATTATTTCGAGCTTATTAATTCTTTACGAAAACAGGGAACATCCCTGTTCAATGGAAACGTCAAATGGTATTGCCATTCCTTATACCAAATAAAATTCCATCTGACGCTTCTTCATACCGTCCCATAGTTTTGTCTACAATTCTGATGAAATTAGCGGAACACTTAATTAAAAATCGCCTTGAATGGTACGTTGAAAGTAAGGGTCTTTTGGCAGAATCACAATATGGCTTTAGAAAAGGTAAAAGTACAATTGACTGTTTAAGTATTTTCACAACTGATATTCGATTATCCTTCTCTAATAACCAATCTACCTTTGCAGTGTTCCTTGATATTAATGCAGCATACGATAATGTTGTTTTATCAGTTTTACAAAATAAACTACAAGCCTTAAAAGTCCCATTGAATTTGTCGAATTTCATTATTAATATCCTGACTGAACGCTCTGTTAACATGTTTAGGATAAGAGCAACTGGAATCATAGCGACTAACATTAATTTTAATTGGTGAAATAAGTACTCAATAGCTCGATAGATGGCGTTGGCGTCTAATAAGAAGTCGCTATGGTTTCGTTACCGCTCGTAGTATATAGTCAAGGATAATTATTATATTAAGTTCCCCCCCGACCCTTGCTCGACGAAGTGCCAGCCCGCGCCGTAGCTGAGCCTGTAGCTTTAAATTCCCCGAATAATAATAATCAACAAAACTTGATCCAGCCTGTCCCATCTTGCTGTCCTCCCGTCAGCGAAGCCCTAAGCCGAGGTCCGTACCCCACAGGGGGTGCCCTTAGCGAGCGTTCGCTTAGTAATGTAAGTAGTTTTACGCCCCTGGCTGGAGGCTTTGAGTCCGCTTAAGGCAGCCACAGGATAGTCCGGTTAAGTAGTCACGACCTCTCAAGGTCAACTACGAGATGCCATACCAAAATAAAATTATATTAAGTTCATTTAGTCGCTCTCGTACGTTCGAAGTGTGTCACTCGACGCTCGACTCTCGCCGCGGACGGACGTGTTTGTGCGCTCTCCCGCTCCAGTGTTGTGTTTCGTAATTCTACTCGTCGCTACCACGTGACGTCATCGTAGTCGTCCCGACTACTCCGATTCAAAATCAAGTCAAGAAATTGATTTGATTTTAATCAATCAAAAAGTGCCTTTTTCAAGGCAAATCTTATTTCTTATTCGCGAGTTTTGTGAGTAGCTTCACTAGGCCCCTTCTGGGTAAAACCACAGTTTCGTGGTCCTCGGTTGAAACCTTACGGTGTCAACGAAGCCGAGTGGGGTGTTGACCCAATTCACACCCGCCGAACCCCTTCAGGGCGAGGCAGTTAGTTGGACGGGTCCCAGATAACGGGCCTTGGGGGATCTCCTAGTCGGCTCTGGTGACAGTTTTGCTTTCCAGCTACACACCTAGTGTCTTTAGGGTGTGGCTACACCCTTCGCGCTAGACTGGTCAGGGCCCCGTTCGCACAATAAGACTGGCGACGGGTATACAAGCTTAGGGCTCACCAATATGTACACACCTCCCTGTCTGCACCCGACAGGGAGGGAACTCATCCCCGGGCCAATCCACCCGGGGAGTTAGGTATAGGGTTAGGCTACGTGGAAACTTAATTTCCACCATTCCCTCCCATAAATAGCCCCCCCTCCTCCGACCATGGGGGACGCCATCCTCTTGGCGTTCCTCAAAGAGGTCCTTTTTAAGGACCCCGACTTCGTCGCCAAGTATGGCGCCATATTCGCTGCTCTGCAGTAGTCCATCCCCGGTCCCTCTGACCTAGTAGGCACCGACAGCTCTGACATCGCTACGTTTAGCGATGCCCTCGAGCCCTCTCCGTCGCAACTTCCAGGTTGCTCGCCGCCGGCTGTCCACATGGACACCAGCCTTCCCCTCGCCCGACCTCGCCTTACTTAGTTGAGAGCGACGACCAGAGCTCCTCCTCCTCTTCCGACGAAGGCGTCTTCAAGACGGTCGGCTCGAAGAAGAGGAGTCTAAAGGAGAAACCGAGTCCTGACACAAGGACAAAGAAACCGGCTATCGAAGCCACCTCCGCTCCCGTGGCTCCATCCGCCACCACCCCCTCTCAGGCCGCCTCGGCCTCAACCTCTTCCCTCTGCCACAGTGCTGCCAAGCCCGCTGCCCAGCCTTCTGCCGCAAAGAAGATCGCCCCCCCTCCCCCTGTGTACATCCAGGACAAGGGGAAGTGGACAGATGTGTCCAAATGGTGCACCGACCTGCGAATCGGCTACACCAGCGCGAAATCTACCCAACAGGGTATTAAGGTACTTGTCCCGACATCAAACGACTACAGAGAGCTCACGAAGACTCTCCGTCTTAGAGGTGTGTCCTTCCACACCTACGCCCTCCCCGAAATCCGAGTCGTGATCCGTAGGATCCCGAAGGAGATACCCGCGGAGGACATAAAAGCCGACCTTCTGTCGCAAAACGTCCCCGTTGCGGAGGTCCACCGCATGCACCATGCCCGAGGCAGGGTGCCTTTCGATATGGTCCTCGTAGTCTGTCCTCCTACTGAGGGTCACCACCCCATATTTAACGTCCGTTCCATCTGCAACCTCACCGGCTTGCAGATTGAAAAACCGTTTAAGACCGGTGTCATAGGGCCGTGTCACCGCTGCCAGTTATACGGGCATTCGCAGATGCACTGCCATGCGAAACCCAGGTGCGTCAAGTGCCTGGGCGATCACGGCACTGCAGAATGCTCACGCCCAAAAGACCGCACCTTGTGCAAAGAGCCGCCTAGCTGCGTTCTATGCGGCGACTCAGGCCATCCGGCCAATTATCTTGGGTGCCCCAAGGCCCCCAAAACCTCATCTCCCAAGCTGACGAAGCGTGCAGACGCCCGTCAGCAAAGGGAAAGCCTCCGCTACGCCCACGCGTGGCCTACCACACATCACCAGGAGCGACTCAGTCCTCAGAGGCCCTCGCCCTGGAATTACCTCCACCATCAGCAGGCTTTTCCAGCCTTAGCTCCCAGACCCGTTCCTGCGGCCAACCCTCCACTCATGGACCCCTGCATCCGCGTCAACGCACCCCCAGGCATTCCTATGCCCATGAACAAAGCCGCTCCCGCCGCTTCAGCTCCACCCGCAGCCACCCGTGTTATCGGCCAGAACCCGATGGACGCGTTTAACGTCATATCGAGTACTTTCACGGCCTTCCTTACCCCTCGCGGAAGGAAAATGGCCAGCGAAATTGTTGCCGCCAGAAATGCCGGCAACATATTCATGATCCAGAGTATATACAATGCGTACCCGGACATTACGCAAGCCCTGATGTCCTTTTCCAACCAACCCAATCCTAATAATGGATAAAGGAATCCTCGCGCGAACCAAACCCCGATCCCTAAAGTTAGGTTATTTCAATGCCAATGGCATCCTGCGACAACGCGCTGTAATCAGCGAGTTCCTCCGCGACCACCACATCGACATCCTCCTTGTTCAGGAAACGTTCCTTAAACCGAGTTACCGAAATCCGTCAATTGCAAACTATCGTACAGTTCGCAATGACAGGACGCGTTGCCATAGGGGCGGTACCCTTATCTATTACAAAAAGGAGCTATACTGCATTCACATAGACCCTCCCACACTCTCACGATTAGAAGTGTCTTGCTGTCGGCTTGGCATGACAGGTCATCAACCGATTACCATAGTTTCGGCCTACCTCCCCCCCATTAATACTTCGGAGAACTTCCAACTCCTTACTGAAGATCTTTCTGTACTTTTTAGCCTGAGTGACTCCGTTATCATAGCGGGTGATCTCAACGCAAAACATCCCTCCTGGAATAGCACCAGGACCTCTTCCAGAGGGAGACACTTGTTCAACCTCTCCTCCTCTCAGAATTTCGATGTCATCGCGCCGATGACTCCCTCTCATTTTCCCCCCGATCCCAATCACACCGCCGATGTTCTCGACGTGGCGCTCCTACAGAACGTCAACCTACGGTTGGACTCTATAGAAGTGGTACAAGAGCTCGCTTCCGATCACCGTCCAGTAGTCATGAAACTGGTCCCCCGCATAGGTCTGCCCGATTCCACCCAACCCCTTCCCAACAAAGTGGTAACGGACTGGAGGAAAGTAAGCGAACTGTTGAATGAGAAGAACGCGGCTGTCCGTGCCTGCAGCAACTTCCCCTGCGTCGCGAACAAAGCCCATATGCGTTACTTACAGCGTACTGTAAGAACACGCATAGAGGAGCTGCGTACCGCCGGCTGGGACAAGATGTTGAGCGAACTAGAGCCCACCCACCTAGACTTCTGGCAACTCCAGAGGAAGCTCAGATCCGGAGAAATAGTCTCCATGCCCCCCCTGATCCGTCCCGACAAGACCATCGCCTTCGATGATGTCGACAAGGCTGAGCTTCTAGCCGACAGTCTAGAAGTCCAATGCTCGCCTAGCTCTCAACCAGTAGACCAAGCTCACCTCTCTGAGGTCGACGCTGAAATCGAACATAGAGCCTCCCTCCCTCACGTCGAAGACCCAGAGTATCCGTTGCCCCCCGTCACGCCTGACGAAGTGCACGACCTCATCAAAGGTCTTAAGGCTCGTAAAGCCCCCGGCTCAGATGGAATCACCAATAGGGTATTCCAACTTTTCCCTGCCCACCTGATAATGCTACTGACCACTATCTTCAATGGTGCTCTGAGCAACAACATCTTCCCACAGGCATTCAAAGAAGCCACCGTCATCGGTATCCCGAAGCTCGGCAAGCCAAAGTCGGAGCCTAGTAGTTACCGCCCCATCAGTCTGCTCAATGTCCTCGGCAAAATCTATTAGAGGCTTATTTATAAGCGCCTCAGAGACTACGCCGAGACAAAGGTCCTCATCCCCGACGAACAGTTTTAGAACCGACTCGTGCGTACAACAGATCCACCGTATAGTCGAACACATCAACTTCGGTTTCCAACGAGGTTTGATGACCGGTGCTGTCTTCTTCGACATAGCGAAAGCGTTCGACAAAGTCTGGCACAACGGCTTATTATATAAGCTGTACCAACTCGGTGTGCCAGATCGTCTCGTGCTCATCTTACGGGACTTTTTGTCGAACCGCACCTTCCGTTATCGCATCGAAGGAGCGCTATCCTCCCCCCACCCTATTCCCGCAGGAGTCCCTCACGGCTCTGTGATCTCTCCCCTAGCATTCACGCTATTCACCAGCGATATGCCCAAGTGCAGCAAGGCACAGTTGGCTCTGTTCGCAGACGACACGGCCATTTACTACACCGGCCGCGATCCAGACTCGATATCTCGCATTCTCCAAACCCAAGTCAACAAGCTTGGCGCCTGGTTTAGGAAATGGAGAATTGAAGTAAATCCCGACAAAAGTCAAGCGGTTCTATTCTCGAAGCCGCGTCATACCCCCTGCCTCCCTCGACCGATCACCATGTTCGGCAAGCCGATCCCTTGGGAGAACCGAGCCAAATATCTTGGTGTAGTTCTCGACGAACACCTCTCCTTTTCAGAGCACATTAAGGCGGCTCGTTCGCGCGCCGCCTTCGCTCTACGTAGACTCCACTTCGTCCTCAATGCACGTAGCAAATTGTCACTAAAGTGCAAATTGCGTATCTACACAGCGTGCATTCGCCCGATCATGACCTATGCCAGTGCAGTCTTCGCACACACCAAGCCCGTTCGCTTCAATAGAATGCAGACCCTCCAGAACAAGTTCCTCTGTAGGATAACAGGCTCCCCCTGGTACGTTCGCAACGAAATCCTCCACGTAGACCTCAGGATTCCCACTATCCGTCAGTTCATGAAACGCATTTCAAAGCGTTTCTTCGAGACCGCCGCGAATCACCGCAACCCTCTGGTTGTGAAAGCCGCTAGCTATATTCCCCTTCTCCATTAGTCAAGTCCGCCGTCCCATGCATGTCCTCACCGATCCCGATGACCACATAACTCTCACCCAGGAGAGCAGTAGGGCCACCAGTACAGTGCACAAACACAGACCGACATTCCGACCTCGCCGCCGAGGTTCCTCGCGAAGATCCCGACGTAATTGTCCCCCCGACCCTTGCTCGATGAAGTGCCAGCCCGCGCTGTAGCTGAGCCTGTAGCTTTAAATTCCCCGAATAATAATAATATAATCCAGATCCAGCCTGTCCCATCTTGCTGTCCTCCCGTCAGCGACGCCCTAAGCCGAGGTCCGTACCCGTGCCCTTAGCGAGCGTTCGCTTAGTAATGTAAGTAGTTTTACGCCCCTGGCTGGAGGCTTTGAGTCCGCTTAAGGCAGCCACAGGATAGTCCGGTTAAGTAGTCACGACCTCTCAAGGTCAACTACGAGATGGCATACCCAAAAAACAAAAAAAAAATTAAGTGGGTCAAGTCCGTTTAAGCAGACGACAACCTGACCTGCGAGATGCCATACACAAAATGAATGAATGAAATGATCGGTGCATTTCAATCATTCATTCGTTCATTTTGCCCCAGCGTGGTTTGACCAGACTCGATTAATCGAATGAACCCCAAGATTTGCACTAGCCCTTGAAGCCTCATGCTTCATAGTGCTACAAAGACCATTGCATATCAAGGAATAGACCGGGGGGCGCTTTAATGGTAGGGTGGTGGACGTGCCCTTATGATAGGAAGGAGAGTGAGAGCCAATCGAGTAGTGCACCCTAAAATTAGCATTGGAATAGTGGAGAGGCGGGTGATATTTGTTTGTGGGAGGGCATTTTTTAACGACGTCGCAGCCGGGTTGATTCAGGTCGAGCTTCATCGGTGAATCTTCTAGCGGAGTTCAACTGGTTTCTCGGCTGTTTACTATGTCACTGCTCTTCTGTGCTAAATGTTGCTGTTTTCAAACTTTTCAATGTCTTCGGCTGTGGTCTCGCTAGTAACCGTTTCCGGTTTTTGTATATCTCGTTCTTGATCTTCCACCGTGTCCATCCAATAATTGAAGCGTCCTTGTCGAAATTTTGTATGTCTTGAGCTCTCGTTCAAGTCTTGATCAGCTGTTATTCGAAGTATCCAAAAGTAGACTGGGCACTGTTGGGAATCGAACCCAACTCAACACATTGCGCATGGTCTGCACGCGCAGGCAGAGTGTTTAGCACGTCATCGGCAGGCTGAGGCGCGGCGCGGTAACGACACTTACTTCCTCTGTCTTCATCGCGGCGGACGATACTCCTCTTACTTTAGTTTCATTATTAGCTGTTTGTCAGGAACGGTTTTATTATTGTTATAAGCACGGCATTAAACCCTTGCCTAAAATACAGGAGTCCACTCTTTAGATGCTCCCCACGCTAACATTGGTCCTTCAAGGATCTCGTCGTGTTAATTTCAAACGAAACGGTCTCAAAAAAGCAAAAAAAAAAAAAAATACTCGATACTCTTCAGTTGCGGTCTTCAGCGAGGACAGTTCCAGCAGGAATCATCAATACCTTGTTGAAGAAACTTCGCGTAGCACTGCATACGCCCAGAGGACGAAGTCATCCAGACGTCGACCGGCGTCGGGCTTCGGACCCGTCGAATGTTCGACTCGTCTTCGCGGGCAAAGAAGGACGAAAACTGCAGACAATCGTTTATCCAGTGGATGGTTTAGACATTTATTCGTTATTCCTTATATATATAAGTTATTCCTTATTTATTCGTTTACTTAGTCTTATTTCATATGTTTAATTAACAATATTCAAGTAAGTGTTTTCGTTTGTCTTCAAGTCTATTAGTGGCAATCATTCTTATTAATTGCCTTATATTTTTTCTAAAATCACTTCTATTCTTATAACGCTAGAATATAACGGTTAGATAATCCACCTGTTTACGCAGTTCCTTCACATCACTATAACAGCTGATAACTCGGCGACGTGCTTCCCTGTTGTCTTCGCATCAGCTGTTCCTTAATTCGCGCCTAGTCATTCATTATCATAACACATCATCGCAATGGCTAACGAAACTGTTGAAAAAATAGTTAAAGGATACCTTACCAGCTGCTCCCCGCGGTTTCACCCGCACAAATCCCGATCCCGTCGGAGCATCGGGATAAAAAGTACTCTATGTGTTAATACAGTTCATAAACCATCCGTGTGCCAAATTTCCTCCAAATCCGCTCAGCAGCTCTTGCGTGAAAGAGTAACAAACATCCATACTCCAATATCTTAGGTGTTGGTGGTAAATAACATATTATTACTTGTGTTACAAGGTATCCATTTTTGTATTGTGGTATTGTTTAGGCTGAGCCAGTGATGGTAGCAGACAGTAGAAAAAGAGATTGCAGTTTTATTAAATCAATTTATTATATCAAAAGGCAATTTTGTCTGCAATTCAACGCATGCCTGTCATATGTCAACTAATTGCTGTGCTACCTATTAAAGATTACTTATCCGCTCTTCGATAATTTCTGGAATTCATTATACTCTTTTTATCTTCTTATCATTATTCTCCTATTACTTTATCATTGCTTGCAAGTTATGATTTCCATATATTATGGCTACCTGCCTCACTCAAATAAAAGCTGAAGAAGTCTACGCTTCAATCCGGACAGCATGTTGGGAATCGAACCCAACACAACACATTGCGAGCGGTCTGCACGCGCAGGCTGAGTGTACAGCGCGACTTCGTCGCGGCGCGACATTCACTTTCTACCAAGACGGAACAAAAAAAAACTCATTCGATCACTAAATGTTTTTGCAGCACTTAACAATTAGCACTGGGACCGACCATTTGTGACAAACCTTTTTTTTTGGTGTCACCCTCGGGTAACTCTACCTGAAGCAAATTTTTGTAAGCGTTTTGCTACAAAATACTTTTTAAAACATTTTAAAACAATGCTTTAATTTTAAGCCAGTGGAGCGTGGTGCAGCATTACTGGTGGCAGCTACAACTGGAGGAACGACGCAAGGGAAATAAAGTTGCAAAAAGACCATAATTTGTTTAAATCCTATCTGAAACTCACAAATATTTGTGAACGTAAAAAGTGCAAGAAGATTGTTTATAGTGGACATTAAGTTTAACAAATACTTGTAATCTTCCACCTTTAATTATTTTGGTTTTGTGTGGAATGTTTTTTTGTAGGGTACTTGTTTTGATTTTTGTGTGACATTTTTTTTTGGCATTGTATTTTCTTGTGATTTGGATTATTGTTTACAAAATGGATTCATTAAATGACATCCAAGAAGACGTGAGGGCACAGATGAGCAAGGCTATTACTAATTTAAAAAAATGCCCTAGGGATCGTCGTACTGTGTCATACCTTGAAACACGCTTAGAAAGTTTAGAACAACAGTGGCAATTATTTAGTAGGACCCATGTTAAAATAATTAGTGAAAAGAAAAAGTCAGACTTACATAGTTCAAATTACTATAAAAATTGTGTTTATGATGATGTTGACGAATTATACATACAATTCAAAAGTGATTTAAAGGAATTGATAACCAAATGTAACGTCCAAACTGGTGAACATAACAATAATCCGGGACCTAGTAATAGTAAGGAATTGATTAATTTTAGATTACCAGAAGTCAAAATACCGGTTTCCTCAGGTAAATATATCGAATGGAAGACATTTCGAGATTTATTTCTAGGTTTAATACACAACAATAGTAGGTTAGATGATGCACAAAAATTGTATTGTCTGAAAGGGTATTTAACGGGGGATGCGGAATACTTGTTGAGAAATGTCGACGTGACATCTGACAATTACAAGGCTACTTGGGATAAATTAGAGTTTATATTCAATAACAAAAGATTTCTAGCAAATGGAATTTTAAAACGTTTCTTAAATCAAAAGTGTTTAACTAACGAGTCCGCAACAGACATAAAAAGACTCATTAGTACAACATCCGACTGTTTAGACTCAATAAGAAATTTAGGAGTAGATGTAGCATCATGGGATATCTTAATTATACACATAGTCAGTGCTAAATTAGATCGAGAGACTAGAAGGGCTTGGGAATTGAAGATAGCATCGGATAAAACGGATGACCTTCCTACTTTTGATCAATTTAGGGAGTTTTTAGTGAGTCGATATCGAGGTTTAGAAAGCATAGAAACTAAACCAGACACCAGGATCCCAAAGGCTACTCAGGCAATTCATGTACTCAAAATCAATAAGGTATCATGCGCATATTGCGCAGCTGATCATAGAATTAGTTTATGTCCTAAATTCAGCAAGGAAAACAATGAAGCCCGCCGTAAGTTTGCCCAAGAGAATAATTTATGTTTTGTTTGCTTATATAGTAACCACACTGCAAAAAAATGTAGAAACACTCTTAGGTGCCAGGTGTGTAAACGCCGCCACCATTCATTGTTACACCCGCAGGGTGTTGTAGGGTCGGATATTGGTGAAGGTAGTAGTGCTGCTCGCGCTGAACCCTCATCAGTAGAATATGAGAGAATAAACGCCGCCAATCAGGCGGAGGATAAACCAGTAGTCTCATGTCTTGCGACAGGATACAGTAGGAAAACTGTTTTATTAACTACAGCTTTAGTAAAGGCTGAGTCGGAGAATGGGACTTACCGTGTGGTTAGGGCTTTACTGGATCAGGGATCCCAGGGTTTATTTGTTACCGAATCCATGGTTCAGTACTTAAGGCTAAATAAAATACCGTCAAAAAATGCGGTGTTAGGTGTGGGTGGAAATAAAGGTATAACTTCGACATCCATGGTGCTTATCAAGCTCCGTTCGAGAGTTAATCCTTCCTTTCAATTAAAGGTCAATGCCTACGTTCTGAAGTCGGTTACAGCTCTTCTCCCATCTTCATTGTAAGCCAGGTAGAATGGGTAGACTTGAGCAATAATGATTTGGCTGATCCGGAATATTTTAAACCTAATAAAATTGATATGTTATTGGGTGCTGATGTATACAGCCAAGTCATTCAGAACGGAGTCAAGAAGAATATAAGCGGTACTCTCTTAGCGCAAGAAACCACCTTAGGTTGGATATTGTCGGGTGCTTTCGAAGTTGACAATAGGACACATTCTCACTCACAAATTACCGTGATGTATGCCAGCGTCCAAGATGATGAACTGTCGAGAAAATTCTGGGAATTAGAGGAACCATCTGGAGCAAAAAGGATGCTAACGGAGGAGGAAAACAAATGTGAAAAGTTATTTACAACTTCCACTACAAGAAATAAAGATGGCAGGTACATCGTAAGATTACCGCTACGCGAACCAAACCTAATCGGTAGGTGCGGTGAATCCAAAGTGATTGCTGAAAAAAGGTTAAAGTGGCTAGAAGTAAGGTTGGGGAAAAACATTAAATTAAAAGCAGATTACGCGAATGTCATGCAAGAATATTTAAGGCTTAACCACATGGTAGAAGTAACAGAGCAAGAAAAATATAACAAAAGGGCTGTTTACTTACCTCATCACGCAGTAGTCCGTGAGGATAAAGACACTATAAAGGTGCGTGTCGTTTTTTATGCTTCCTGTAAAGGAACTAATGGCAGGTCACTAAATGATGATCTAATGATTGGTCCGTCTTTGCAAGACGAACTCCGTCATACTGTAATGCGTTGGAGAGCACAGAGGATATGTATAGTGGCGGATATTGTTAAAATGTATCGGCAAGTTTTAGTGGATAGGCAAGATACACCATATCAACGGATACTTTGGAGAGATATTCCTGAAGCGGAACTACAGGAGTATGATAATTCATACTCCTGTAGTTCCGCCGTACCGAAGGTAACGGTTATTAATATAACCGTTACCTTCGGTACGGCCTCGGCTCCATTCTTAGCTGTACGGGCGCTACAACAGTTAGCTTATGATGAGTGCGTGGATAATTCAGACATAGCTAAAATAATTATAAACGATTTTTACATGGATGATTTGATGTCTGGCGCTGAAAATATAGAAGATGGGTTTAAAATTTACACGGAATTATCTCAAGTGCTAGCTAAAGGAGGATTTCAATTACAAAAATGGAAGAGCAATTGCAAGGAATTATTGAGACGGAAACGACGAAGAATTAAGAATAAAAATAGACGAAGTAACAAAAATATTAGGACTTACCTGATTGTTTTCAATACTCTCTGGAACTCACGCCGATATCTAGACCTCTAACAAAAAGAATAATTCTCTCGGACATTTCACGTTTATTTGATCCGTTAGGGTGGTTAGCACCAAGCGTAATCCTAGCCAAAATGTTTATTCAAAAATTATGGTTAGCAGGGTTGGAATGGGATCAAGAAATTCCAAATAATTTATTACAAGATTGGGAAACTTATCGCAATAGTTTGGCTTCTCTTGTTAGCATTAAATCCCACGGTGGTTACATACTGGTTCCAATATTTGGAATTCGGAGTTGCATGGATTTTCAGATGCATCTAAAAACGCTTATGCAGGCATAGTTTATCTTAGAGTGATTGATAACATGGGCAATATTCAAATCTCCTTGATCACATCTAAAACAAAGGTGGCACCCATTAGACAGGTCCATCCCGAGGTTAGAATTATGTGGTGCGGTTCTTACAGCAAGGTTGATTGCGGAAGTAGGCGAGGTAATGACTATACCAAAGTCTGATTGGCATGCATGGACAGACAGTGAAGTGGTGTTAGCTTGGTTGAATTGTCACCCAAGTCGGTGGAAAACCTTTGTTGCCAACCGAGTTTCCGACATTTTGACCACCTTGGATACACATCACTGGGCTCACGTAGCATCCAAGCAAAACCCAGCAGATTGTGCTTCACGCGGGGTTTCTCCAGCGGAACTTAAGGATGTTTCGCTTTGGTGGGAAGGTCCAAATTTCCTACGGGAATCGGAAGTAGATTACAAAAGACCAAAACATTTGATTACACGTCTAGAAGAAGTTAAGGTGCATATAAATATTTTAGAAGTTTCATTTTGGAATAAATTTTCATCATTAACAAGGTTGATTCGAGTTAGGGCTTATTGCCGAAGGTTTCTAAATTTAAGAGAAAATAATGCGGTAGGTGTTGGTGCTGGGTCACTACAGTTATCTAAATCGGAACTAGAAGATGCAACAGAAATGTGTGTAAAGAAGTGTCAAGAAGAAGGATTTACCAATGAATTTGGGGAATTAAAAAATCATAAGTTAACCTCTCACGTCCCGGCGATCCCCATTGGTTCCAGTAATTTGCCAATACCGTCAAGCCCCGCTGGTCCCATTTGGGTTCCAACCGTTTCGCGCGTTAAAAAGTCTAATATTTTCTATAATTCGATGTTAAAATTGTTTCTGGTCATTTCACTGTACAGCCAGAGATACACTTACTTGTGCCATACCCTATTCAACGACAAAAATACATTCTGGTAACCCTTAGAAAAAAGTTGAAACAGACGCGTCATAAAAGTTCCGGTCGCCATTGCGAGCTCTAACGAAAGTGTTTTCAATATTTCATATTTCTCTAAAGTATCTCCATATTATTACGGTAAGTGGGTGAATATTCATTTATTAGTAGTTATTACATCGTTTTAGATAATATTTGCAATAAACAACATCATAAATACTTTTTTTCGGGCGAAGAAATGTTACGCGAAAAAACCGTTACGCCATAGTCTGAATTATGATGATGAATTACGAGTGTTTTACAATGATTTGAGTGTATCTGAAACATTTGTAGAGCTCTAAAACTAATAATTTAAATAGATTTGTGTAATTCGAGGTGTATTTCGTACTATAATATTCATATTTCAATAATTTGCAAACTGAGTACCGGATTGGTGCATTGACCTTTACAAGTTGACAGTTGGTTTGACTTTTGTTTTACACGAATAGCCGACCATCGTATCGATAGATGCTATCGATAAATTCGATGTTTTTGTGAATAGTTGTACTATTTCTTGTAGGAGAATTTTACCGACCCGGACGAATATCAAGTTTTTGACCAATTTCAATTGATTTTCAGATGTCCTGGTTACCCGGAGGAGGCGACGCGCCCGCGGACTTCCACGATATCCTCAACGACGAGGATATCGTGGAAGATGATTTGAACTGGTCCTACTCCTCGGGTGAGGAGGAGGGCCAGGAAGACCACCTCGCTGAGCTAGCCGGTGACGAGGATGACAGCCGAGTCGAGCGTCACCTCCGTGACACCCTCCACGAGGATGATACGGAGACGTTCGACTCGGCAGAAATGCTTGAGGAGTACCTGGAGGAGGAAGAATTCTACGATAGTTTGCCGGATGATGAGCAGGTGGCTGGTGCAGAGGGGCCAATTCTCGGTGTAAGTTTGTTTCTATATGTATTTATATGTATTTGTATTTTGTTTTACGAGATTGTGATATTTGTGTATTTATATTTTGCAGGTACCCGTCCCCCAAGTACTCCCTGCCCCTGCTCGTCCGGCTTCTCCGCCTCCAGGTGCAAATCCTGGTTTTATTGCTGTGGAGGTAAGTATGTACTGCTTATTTATTATATCTATCTTAGTATTTTGTTCTAAAAGATTGTGATATTATTTATGTGTATTTTCATGACCACCTACACCGGATCGCTGCCGTGGGTGAGCAAGGCTTATCGACAGTCGTGGCGATGTGGGATGCAGATTTCAACGCATTGCCCATGTGAGTAATAATTTTATAATATATTGTGTATTTGTAAGTATATATTGATTTATATTACATGAAAATCTTTAACTTTATAGGTCGTCACGGCGGTCACCCCAGCCATCCACCTCTGCTGCTGCTGCTGTTGGCTCGCCATATGTTCCCTTCCCGTAAGTGTTAGAACTTGTATGCATAAACTTATATATAGAAGGTGGAAGACAGACCCTTGCCAATGAACATCAGCTGTTCGGGCAGGTGGAAGATGGATGTCCTTATTGGTCTAGTGGTCGCAAGAGCTACGGTTGAGCATGAGGTTCTGGGTTCTATTCCCAGGTTGTGAAGTGTTATTGGGTTTTTATATTTAGAATTTCTTAGTAGCAGCCCGGTGTGTGGATTTGTGCACCCGGTTGATGGCAATAGGCTCGCCCACTTTTACATGGTGCTACATGGGATAGCTGTATCATTTATTTTTCTTTTCTGTCTTAGATGTGATGTTCTTATGGACGACGTCGCTATGGAGGAGGGAACTATGGTTGAGCAGCCGCAGCAGCAGCCTCAACCACGGCGCGGCGGTGCGGCGCGGCGAGGTGGTGCGGCGCGGCGAGGTGGTGCGGCGCGGCGAGGTGGTGCGGCGCGGCGTGTTGGGGCAGCAGGGTGCGGCGATGCAGCGCAGCGCGGCGCAGCAGTGCGGCGCGGCGTAGTAGCGCGGCGCATCGGTGCCGCCCTGCGTGGACGCGGAAGGGGGCGTGGCCCGGCTGCGCCAGTTGGTGACCCCCATTGGGTAAGAGGAGAAAGATTGGTAGAGGTCTATGAGAATGATGATGATATGGATGCGGGTTTGAGAGAGAAAATAATGCGTGTGGATCGACAGAGGGAAGTCATGAGAGCGCGGGTGATCAATAGAGCAAGGAGATTGAGAGCAAGGTATGAGGGTGAAGTTGCGGATGACGACGACGAGTTGGAGTCTTTTTTTGCTGCGGAAGGAACTTCCAACCATTTTGAATGGTCACCCGTGGGTGACTATCAAGGTGCGAGGGAGCCATTTCTTCCTCAGCAAACTGGGGCGGTTGTCGCATCCGAAAACGCGTATGAGGCGTTTAGACAGTACTGGGATGACGACATTATGTCGCATATTGTGGCGGAGACGAATCGGCATGCGGCAACGCTTGTCGAGACGTCCGTCCCATTTGCCCAGGATTGGTATGATACGAATATACATGAAATTTTTGTCCTGTTTTCCTTCTGGATGATGCTCGGAATCATCCGGATGCCCTCCATCAAGTCTTGCTTTTCAACTAATCCCCTTTTACAGACAAACATATTTAGAAAAATGTTTCCCCGCTCACGCTACGAAAATCTCTGCCGCGCATTCCATTTGAATGACTCTAGTAGCATACAGACAAACTCGACTGACCTGTTACATTCTCTTGGCCCGATCTTAGATCACCTAAATTCCCGTTTCAAGGAAACCTACATCCCATCCCAAGAAATTTGCATTGACGAATCCTTGTCTTTGTGGAAAGGAAACCTATCCTTCCGCCAGTACATCCGGACCAAGGCAGTCCGGTTCGGGGTGAAGACTTTCGAACTTTGCGAGTCATCGACGGGCTACCTTTGGTCCTTCTTTGTGTACCTCGGTGCTGGCACTTCCTATTCCGAATCCGGCGTCCCATCCAATGTGCAGAAGAGCACATCCTCTGTCATCCAACTCGTCCGTCCTCTCCTTGACAAAGGTTATACGCTTTTTATGGATAACTGGTTCAATAGCCCCCTACTGGCCAGATTTCTGAAGTCACGGAAGACTGATTGTGTAGGTACCTTGCGTGCTACTCGCCGCAATGTGCCTCCAATCATTCAACTGTGTACTATGAATGATGGCCAGTTTGTAGCTCGTCGTTCCGGCGATGTGGTGGTCTTGGCCTTTCAGGACAAGAAACGTAAGATAGCGACCATCAGTACCTACCACGGCAATTCACAAGGCCAGACGGAAGCGAAACCATATCGCCCAACTCTGTACAAACCTCAATTAGTTTTAGATTACAACAAGGGTATGGGAGGCGCTGATCGTAAAGATCAAATGCTGGAGCCATACCTCCTGGAAAGAAAAAGAGGCTCTAAATGGAATATCAAGTTCTTCAAACACATGCTCAACTGCTCCATTTTGAATGCCCGCATCCTTTTGCAGAGTACGTCGACTGCTCCAAAACAACACATGGTGTTTCGTTTGGAGTTAGTCGACCTAATTCTGCAACGTCACCTCCCACATACTCCTAAACTCACCTCCTCCCGTCCCGTGTCAACCAGTGGAGTTCATTTACAGCCTCAGATGCCACATTTCCCTCGTCTGACAGACGCACTCACAACCGATGGGCGCCGTAGTCGTCGGCGATGTTTTTGGTGCTCCCTGCAACATAGACATCACCGTACGACCTACGTGTGCTCAGTTTGTGAGGTCGCCCTTTGTATTGATCCCTGCTTCGCGCTATACCATAGCTAATTTCTATTTTGAGCATCTTCTCTTTCCAGCGTGACAGACATACAGAGACGACATTAGCAGTTATTTAGTTTATCATCTATTTATTTATATATACACACATATTTATTTATTGTAGTATAGATTGGTGGACATACAGACTGACTGACGTGTGTATTTCCAGTTTTCATAGAAGAGTATAGCCTTGCCACAAAGCCTAACCGACAGACAGACGCACACTTAGTAGAGTCACTCCTTTTCTCGGTCATACCATCCTTTCTGTCTAAGCGCCGTGTTTGTGTGTGTGACGTATGCTAGACTGGGGGTCATCAGAATACAAAATAACTGCAGCAGCTGCTTGAGGGTTGAGGATTGTCAAATGTTGTACAATATTTCCACATTACTAATGCTGCCTATTTTATTTTTAGAGTAAACAGCACTTCTTTACTTATTTTTATCAAGATTTATACATGTGAATGTGTAATAAATGAACATTGTATCTATAGAAACAAGCAGCACCTTTGTACTTTATATTTCCATATGCCTTTATGTATTTCTCTGTGTGTAATATCCTCTTGCAGTTCTGCTGGCAGTTATTTTGTAGACAAGCAGCACCTTTGTACTTTATATTTTTATAGGCCTTTTTTCATGTATTTCTCTGTGTATTACGAAGCAACCATAAATGTGGGCCTCTGTCTACCCCATTGGGGAATACAAGCGTGATGTTATATGTTTCATGACGAGCAGATGTAAGTTATCAGCAGCATAATAATGCGTAATACATTTTCGTAAACGATTACGACTAATATGTTGTATTTTGACAGTTCAACAACATTCATTGCGTTATTTTCATTGTTGAGCAGATTTTGTTTTCGTATTTCTGAAGCAATGTATTAGCAATCTGTTTCAAAACGGTTCAGATTTCGATTGATTGTATATTACGTATTTAGGGTATAAAATAAAATGAAATTTGATTCAAGAATAATGTTTATTATTTTTCTTCATACACATAACACACACATACACATAGTAAACATATTTTTAAAATAAATTATACAAAATAATGTAACTCAAATTTTATTTTCCATGAAATCCTTTTCCAAAACCAAATTTATCGATATTTTCGTAGTGTGACTGAGACCCGTCACTTCGAAATACCTACCATATTTTACGTAATTCAGAGGTTGATATCTTATTATCTTTTCATTACATGTAGTTAGTATTTATAGTAACTGGATAACGTAGTTCATTGGTGTGTAGTTTTGACTACTAATCAAATTCTAAAACATAAACTACCATGTGAAATTAGCTGTCACAAGAAAGTTGCCGATTTGTTCCCTCTTCTAGGAAATCTTATCATTACACAATTTTACTGGCATATTTTTACGACAATTAGGTAGATATCGATCAATAAGGGTCTAAGTAGTATCCTAGTAACATTTTTTATTGAAACAACCCAATATTACTGAGATGAACGTTTACAAAGTCATGCGTTTTATTACGCAAATTCAGAGAAATGGCTCCGCGCGTTATGAAGTTTGAGTTTCAATATTATGAAAGTGGACTGTAGGACTGTCAAACAAACGCTGTTGTTAGATTACTTGTCTATTCATAATGTAACTAGCAAAAGAGTTCGTGTATATTCGTATAGTAGTTTTATCACACTACCGTAAAGCCCCGGGAACAAACACACTTTCAAGCTAGCTCTCTGTTTTACCATTTGTTTAGATATACAAATCTCGTTATGCGAGCATTGTTTATATGTAATAAGATGCTCTGTTTATTCAAGAACCCAAAACAGTTTACGTTACGTGAATAAAGGCAACAGAAACACGAGGAGACCATTTTTAGTGAGCAAGGTCAAAATCCTCACCGGACCCGTATGGTGCCAGCGGGGCTTGACGGAACATTTCTGACACAGGGGCGGGGGGCTAGAGAAAAAAAATGCAAAATTAGATTAATTGAACATGTTTCTAGATTCTAAGGGGATAATACGAGTTGGAGGACGGCTTGAAATGTCACATTTAACTTATGAAAGAGTGCATCCTATAATAATACCAAAATAATCATTTTTAACAAATCTTTTGATAGCGGATGCACATGATAAAACTATGCACGGTGGTCCGCAATTAATGATTACCTACTTACGCTCCAAGTATTGGATTATGGGAGTAAAGGCTTTGGCAAAGAAGTATGTAAGAAGCTGTATAAGGTGCATCCGTTATACAGCTAAAGTAAGGACTCAACTTATGGGGCAGTTACCTTCATCTCGTGTGGCCGTGGCAATAAGTCCTACAAGGGCTATATAGCTTTATTTATATGTATGGCCACTAGGGCTGTGAGAAACAGTTAGTGATTTAAACACTAGAGGCTTTTTGGCTGCTTTTAAGCGGTTTGTGTCTAGACGTGGTCGATGTGCAGAACTATATAGCGATAATGGCATGAACTTCGTAGGGTCAGCGCGCGAATTACTTTATTTATTTAACGGAGAAAAGTCAGCTTGTAACCTTGAATTAGCAGAAGAATTAGGAAATAATGGCACGGAGTGGCACTTCATCCCCCCTCATTCGCCAAATTTTGGAGGACTGTGGGAAGCAGGGATTAAATCCACTAAGCATCACCTTAAGAGGGTGATAGGGAATTCTACTCTTAGCTTTGATGAGATGATCACAGTACTGGCTCAAATTGAGGCATGCCTTAATTCGAGACCTTTATCGTATGTGGAGGATCAGGATAAATTAACCATTCTAACGCCGGGACATTTTCTGGTAGGGGAGCCACTAGTTTTACCTCCCGATTCAAATTATGAAAGGGAAAATGTTAGTAGTTTAAAACGATGGCAACTTCATCAGAGAATGATGCAAGATTTCTGGCGGCGTTGGTCGCACGACTACCTTCAATTTTTGCAAAGAAATAAGTGGCATTATAAAATTCCAGAACCATCTGTGGGTGAAGTAGTTTTAGTTAAAGAAGACGTTAAGCCTCCTGGCAAGTGGTAACTAGGTAGGATTGAACATAAACATCCTGGTTCTGACGGTCATACTCGTGTCGTAACTCTACGAACACAATCGTCTACTATAAAAAGACCTACGTCAAAATTATGTGTATTACCTATATCCAATTGAAAATACGATTGTTTTTAGTTATATGCAACTTGTCAAACTTATTGTTTTAAACTTGTCAAGTAAATTATTGTTAATAGTTATAAGGATGTAAACTTTCAAATTGTCAAAGGTTTTATATTTCTGTATTTACTTCTCACCAAGGATGTACTAAGGTTAAAATTTCAGGGTCATCAAAATAGTTTTCGTTATTAAGCATGGTAAAGGACATTTGGCAATAATGTCCTTGGTGGGCGGTATATTTAGGATAAGAGCAACTGGAATCATAGCGATTAACATTAACTTTAATTGGTGAAATGAGTACCCAATAGCTCGATAGATGGCGTTGGCGTCTAATTAGAAGTCGCTATGGTTTCGTTACCGCTCGTAGTATACAACGTGTAACGGAAAGGGGGTATCAACCCGAAATGCACCAACTCTGACAATGGTAACAGACGACATGGTACCATTTTTAACCTTCTAAGTTTAAGTTATAATTAAAAACAATTAATTAAAATCCAGGTCTGCATTTAGTAAATTTAAATTTTGCACAACACTAGCGAAGTATCAGCTGTCTAGGGTCCATAACCTTTGATCCACCTACCTATCGAAATAGTTTACCGCTTTTACCCCTGCCTAGCTTTTACTCCTAGTAAAATATGATAAATGGGTTCCGTATTTATTTTTAGTGATTGAAAAGTCGCGTCAGGTTTGAATAAAATCGAGGTTGTCACAGTTTTGATGAAATGATTTAAATTAGAAAAACATAATTTGAACTTTTAACTTATTAACTAAAGCACAAAAATCACAAAAAAAACACTGGCTTTAAAAATCAATAAACTTCACAAAATAATTTGAAATCGTGCACTAAGGGTTCCATTAATTAAAGTAATTTACCACAAAGTAATTAACAATTACATTGCAAAACCTTAAAAAAAAAGACCGCGAAAAAAATTGCGCGATTACATGATTTATTAATTAAACAGATTATTCCATAAAACCTGAGAAGAGAAAAAACGTAGTGAACAAAATAAATAGTTTTTTATTTGTAGTTACCTAGTTTTAAATTCGGAGTTAATTAACGAATTACCATTTCAATATCGAGTCGCATCCACACAATAGATAACGCCTACTAGGATTTCATGAGTATGAAAGAGTTTTTATCATTTATGGCTTTAAAAATAATTTGCATACCCCTGAAAGGGGCGTGGTCTGTCCACTCTAACCGTTCTTGTAATCTAGCTCTAAGTGTGCGATTATGCATCTCATGTGCGTGTAATAATAGTCACAATGGGTTCTCCTTAACTTAAAAATTTTAAGTTTTTTTATGGGTTGGCAAAAGTCTCAGGTTTGATTCCTAGCTCGTACCACTTTGCATGTTATGCGTAGTATTTCGGTGGGCACGTTAAGTCGTAGTTTTCAGTAGTTATTGATTTACATTGTGGTCTTAGGCTTTGTGTGATCTCTTCTACTGTCTAAACCACAAAGTAAATCGATCACAATACATATAATTTTAAAAAAACGTTGAAAACGAAAATCGCGCGATGATCATAATTTATTAATGAAACAGATTATTCCATAAAACCCGAGAAGAGAAAAAACGTAGTGAACAAAATAAAAAGTTTTTTATTTGTAGTTAGTTAAATTCGGAGATAATTAATGAATTACCTATTCAATATCGAGACGCATAAACACAATCGATTACTTCTACTAGGATTTCATGAGTATGAAAGTTTTTATCATTTATGGCTTTCACAAAATAATTTGCAGACCCCTGAAAGGGGCGTGGTCTGTTCACTCTAACCGTGCATTTTGTATTCTTGTCATCTAGCTCTAAGTGTGCGTGTATGCATCTCTTGTGCGTGTAATAATAGTCACAATGGGTTCTGCATAACTTAAAAATTTAAAGTTTATTTTTGGGTTGGCGAAAGTCTCAGGTTTGATTCCTAGCTCGTACCACTTTGCAAGTTATGCGTAGTTTTTCGGTGGGCACGTTAAGACGTAGTTTTCAGTAGTTATTGGTTTACGTTGTGGTCTCAGGTTTGTTTGTTTATTTGGCATCTCGCAAGTCAACCTATGAGGTTGTCGTATGTTTAAGCGGACTTGTTGTGGCCTTAGGCTTTATACGATCTCTTTTACTGTCTAAAAGTAAATCGATCACATTATAAAAGTTTAAAAAATAAATCTTGATAAAAAAATAGAGCGATGATCATAACTTATTAATTAAACAGATTAATGAATCCATAAAACTGAGAACAGTAGAAACAAAACATTTTGTGAACTAAATAAATCGTTTTCTTTATTTGTAGTTTTAAAATTCCGACTCGCACTTTTAATTTTCATGATAATTACCATTTCGTCAAATTCAAAATTGAGTTACCTACATCATAATTTCTCCGATACATCATTTTTGACACGATCGATTACAAAGGGCTACCAGGGTTTCATGAGTATGAAAGAGTTCGGACGGGTAAGTTAATATCAATTTGAAAATGGATCCCTAATTATTGACCCCCACCGCTATTATTATGAAACGAACCCGCGCAAATAAAGAATTGGAGCGATGTAAAGAGTTACCTGCTCGCACATCCGAAAGCTTTAATTAGAGCAAGCATAGCGGCTATTATTTTCGGGTTTACGCTCTAGTGAAAGCATTGTTGTGTCAATTTGCGATTTAGTTGCGTAGTCGCTCAACAGCCGCTTTGGTGTGAAGTTCGTTTTTTTTGTGATAGTGATATTTCGTGATGTCTTTAAGTAATCCAGAATATTACGAAATGATGCTTTGCGTCGGTGCAACCCACGGAAACTTGAGTGCAGCTCGGGAGTTCTATCGTCAGCGGTTCATAGAAGGTCGACCAGCTGCCGAGGCTAGACAATTGCCTTCACTGCGTTGCTTCAGACGCATGGTTAGCCGTTTGCATTCAACCGGTTCTTTCCACGCGCCAACTCCAACGGGCCGCACGACGTCCCAAGATCCGGATTTTGAAGAAGCCGTACTGGAGCACTTCGAAAACAACCCACGGAGCAGCACGCGTCGCGCAGCCCTGGCGCTGGGAGCCGCGAATCACATGCAAGTGTGGCGAGTTTTGCACGTAGACGACCAGCACCCATACCACTTTCGCCGCACACAGGAGCTGATTCCTGCTGATTATTTACCTCGCGTGTCGTTTTGCGAATGGTACCGAAGTCAGGTCGAAACCTCACCTGAGTTTGCTTCCAAACTGCTGTGGACAGATGAAGCATCCTTCACAAGAGCGGGAATTAGTAATGTTCACAATGAACATTATTGGTCGCATACAAATCCGCATGTGTCCTCCGTGTCATCTTTCTAGCATCAATGGCGGATAAACGTTTGGGCTGGTATCATAGGTGATGTTCTTGTAGGACCACATTATTTGCCGGCAAATCTGAATGGTGCAAATTATTTGAATTTCCTTAGAAACGATCTGGACGAGGAGTTAACAGTGATGTCAGTGACCAGCTACGTTGACCTCGTCATGGAGAACAACATGATATTTCAACAAGACGGCGCTCCAGCCCATTTCGCGCTTGATGTGCGAAGCCACCTAAATGCGCGCTTCCCCCAGTGGATAGGTCGAGGAGGCCGCGTTGCCTGGCCTGCGCGCTCGCCAGACCTCACTCCGTTGGACTTTTTTTTATGGGGATACATAAAAAACTATGTTTATGCCGTAGAGTGCTCATCAAGAGAGCAAATGGTGGGTCGCATAAACGACGCATTTGAGTCAGTGACGCCGGAGATGCTGCGCAATGTCCGACCGTCTACCAACAGGCGAGCTGGCTTGTGTATCCAGCAACAAGGAAGACATTTCGAACCCTTTCTTTGAAACGTAAGTTTGCTTATTAATTTCGTTTAAAAGTACGCGATTTTATTTTATTATCTATGGATTCGTAAAACAACCGAATCAAATAGTTAATATTTCACCATATTTTTAACAAGAAATAACTGTCAAAGCAAAATAACTCTTAATGCCAATTCCTTTAGTGTCAATATTGTTTGTTACAGGGACGGCATAAGACACCGCCGGGTAGCATTTGATCTCGCCGACGACGGCTTTGTTGAAGCCGCGCCAGCGCAATATGTACCAGGCGCTCAGAAATAGTCTGGATACGCGAGTGAGGAGAAATAATAGTGAAATGGTCGGTGCTCGTGTGAGTGTGTAGGGGTGTGTAAGTGAGACGATAAAAGAACAATGACCTCAAATAGTGATGTGCCACATTTGTTACATGCTAAAATTATTACAGGTGATTAAAAACTAGATTTTTCTTAATTTTGAAAAGTGCTTTTTTTGGATTGAAAATTCGCACAGAGGATCTACATAAGGTACACTATTTTTCCATTTCGTGTTGATACCACCTTTCCGTTACACGTTGTATAGTCTAGGATAAATATTTTATTAAGTGAGCAGCACATATACAGTTCGTTGTGATTCGGTACATATATAAATATACGCGATTTAAATACCAGTCCAGTGTTTGGTTTTCACTACCCGCTCCTAGTCGACCCTCGGGAATTCGTTCAAACATGTTAATAGGAGATTAAGAAGTATCTCGTCTGGTATGGAGAGGTCTCCCACAGGGTTCTGTGCTTAGTCCCATTCTTTACAATATTTACACGTTTGATTTAGAAACGTCTTTAGCTAATCATGTTAAGGTTCTTCAATATGCCGATGATTTGTTTTTATATTCTTGAAGCCAATCTATTGAACAAGCAAGCTGTGCTATCAATTCTGCTTTATATACTTTGGAGTCATGGTTAGATCTTAACGGTTTGAATTTTTCCACGTCTAAAAGCGCAGCTTTTTTATTCACCCGGAAGAAAAATATTCCCTTAATAAATCTTTTTTATAAGGAAATACCTATTCCAGTTAAAGACAAATTCAGATTTCTAGGTATAATACTTGACCGTAAATTAAGTAGTGTCATTGTGAATATATTGTTAACAAATGTGAAAATCACCTAAACATGCTTAGGTGCCTCTCTGGTGTATGGTGGGGTGCACATCCCTTTTCTTTGAAACTCGTTTACATCGCAATCATCAGAAGCACTCTGGATTATGGATTGTTTGTTTTAGAACCTGGAAGTGCTATGGCTTGTAAAAAGTTGGATCGCATCCTGTCTAAGGCAATACGCATTATTTCGGGTTCCATGAACTCTAGCCCCATTAATGCACTCCAAGTTGAATGCGGGGAAGCTCCTTTACATCATAAAAGGCAATTTCTATCTGATAAATATTTGTTCCGGATTCTTCAGATCTCAACTCATCCTCTTATTCCTAAACTGGACTCTTTAGTGTTGCAGATTGAATCTTCAAATTACTGGTCCCATAAACGTGCTCCTTGTTTAGTTGTAAGCTATAAAAAAATCCTATCACTTGGTTCTGCTATTCATCGTTCCAATAAACTTCCGCTATTTAGCAGTAGCTATGAGAGTTTACAATTCAGTCCCGTCATAAAATATAACTGTGTAAGTAAATCAGATCCCAATTGCCATTTAAGTTTTAACCGTTTTCTGGCTGAATATCTAGAGTACCACCATATATTTACGGATGCTGTGAAGCGTTCTCCGACGGGTTGTGTTGGGATTGGTACTTACCATTCTCAATACAACAAAAAATAAAACTGCCACCTGAGACTTCTGTTTTTTACGGGGGAATGTTTTGGCATTTTAAAAGCCATAGAATATATTCGTGTTATATAGCTTAAAAAAACTTTTATTTTTACTGATTCTCAAAGTGCTCTTCTAGCCATCAATAAATCTCCTTTCGTACTCAAATCGCAGTTGCCAATGAATTTGCGTTCCGAACCATCTCATCTGAGGGTAATACACTGCAGTTTATGTGGATTCCAGCCCATGCTGGAATCCATGGCAATGAAGTGGCTGATACACTCGCCGTTGATGCGGTGCAATGCGGGGACTTGTTCCATAAACAAACTTTTACTTTGACCTCGAGTCTTTACCAAAGACTTTTCTTCGGGAAACCTGGAAGGAAGCTTGGGATATCGGAAGCAAATCGAGAGGTCATTATTTTTCATTTATTCAACCAGATGTTCCGGAAAAACCGTCATTTGGCAGGGCAAAGTTTGGCAAGATGGAGACCTCCATTCTGATACGGATGAGATTGGGTCATGTCTGCTCTCCAGCCCATCTTGCCAAAGTTCATATCATCGACGACCCCATTTGCCTGTGTGGCACAGACGTAGGTGACTTAGATCACATTTTTTTCTCCTGTCCCTTATATGATCGTTCATCCTTTCTCAGTAACCTCTTGTCCCTTCGTACTCCTTTTCCTACCTCAATACTTTCTTTACTTTGCACAAATAGCTTTCCTGTATATAAATGTATAGTATCTTTCATTACTTTAAATAATATTAAGTTGTAATTTTAGTTCATTATTCATTATAGTATTACTGTTGTAAATACTGATCCTATAGATTTTATCCCTAAATCCCGTGATAATTTATTATAGTTATATTTTCGTTTCCCTAGCTTTGTTTCCTTCGTAATATGACCTGCAGTAGGTGAGTCATGGTAAGCGTTCAGTATGTTTTGTATTTCATGACTTGGAACTACTAACTTTGCATTTTCAGTTTCTTGCTCGGGCATGTAAAGGTATAATACACCTTTATGAAGTAGGTATCCTTTCTTTATGTATTCTACATAACTTGTTGATTCTTTTCCTTCTTCTAATATGTTTATGATAGTTTCAAGGGTTTCATCTTTCATTTGTTCATCTCTTAACTGTTTTTCATTGTATCTAGGTAGATCTAATTCTGTGCTGCATATGGTGCATTTTCCATCATGATGCTCACACGGTGGTCGAGACAATGTATCAGCTGCTACATTAGTTCATCCTGGAGTATATTGGATTTTGAACTCGTATGGTTGCAGCTGTAGTGCCCATCGTGCTAAGCGACCAGTAGGTGTTTTAAGATTCATTAACCATTTCAACGGTTGATGATCTGTAATAGTTATGAACTTGGTTCCATCTATATAGCCACGAAATTTTGAAATAGCCCATACTATGGCTAGTGCTTCTTTTCTGTGACACTGTAATTGCGTTCAGCTTGTGTTAAGAGTCTACTTGCGTATTCAACAGGGTGCTCATTGTCTTCCTCCCCCTGCACTAAAGCTGCACCAATGGCATACTGGCTGGCATCAGTCTTGATAGCAAAGGGTAAATCCTCACTTGCTTGTTGTAACACTGGTGACGGAGTCAATGCATTTTTTATTTTCATGAATGCTTCTTGTTGCTCTTGTTCCCACTTCCAGCTTATTTTCTTCTTCGTTAGATTAGTAAGTGGTCTAGCAATGTCTGCAAAATTATTAATAAATCTCCGATACCATGAGGCGGTTTGTAAAAAGATATTAATTGTTTTTGGTTTTTAGGCGCCTGTCGATCTGCAATAGCAGATATTTTCTCTGGGTCTGTTTTGATACCTTCTCAAACGATGAGGTGTCCCAGATACTTAATTTCAGAGCACATAAATTTACATTTCTTTCTGTTGGCTAGTAGCTTGTAATCTCTCAGTTTAATAAATACTTCTCTTAAGTCATCTATGTGTTGACTGAAAGTATTAGATCTCATAATTAGATCATCTAAATAGCTTAATACACACTTCGCGTGCAATCCTTGTATGAATTTGTCCATTAATCTTTGGAACGTAGCAGGCGCGTTTCGAAGACCGAATGGCATTCGCTTGAAACGGAACGTTCCAAATGGTGATACAAAGCTTGTTTTATCGTAATCATCTGGATGTATCATAATCTGCCAGTAACTTGACTGTAAATCAATTGTTGACATGTAGGGCATCGCTTTTGCCTGATGTAATAAGTCATCAATACGAGGCAACGGATATCTGTCAGGTTTAGTTATCTCGTTGAGTCGTCGATAATCTACGCAAACTCGAACATCGGTTTCTCCTTTTGGTACTAGAATTACAGGGGCTGACCATGGGGAATCACATTCCTCGATAATGACATCACTCATCATATCATCAAGCTTTTCCCGCAGTTGTTTTTGCCTTGTAGGTGACAATCTTATAGGGCTTAACACTGATAGGAGGATGATTGCCTGTGCCTATTCTGTGTTGTGTGAATGGAGTTGGTTCTGTGTTTTTCTCAAAGATGGCGCTGTGTTCAATTAACAATTCATTGAACATATTTCGTTCATTGTTTGAAAGTAAGTTTCCTTCATCGGGATTTAAATGAAGATCATCAGAATACATAGAAATTGGGTTTATTGGTAAATAAATAATACGTGGATCTACACAAGATTGGTTGTCAGCGGGTTCCCGAGGACGTGTAGGACCTGGTGACGTGTCAAATTTGTGTAATGTCCATTTTGGTCGTTTTTTTCCTGGTGGACTGCCTTGTACGTCGGATACTATCGGTGTAATGGGTAACGGTGACAACATGTTCAGCTCGTTAGCCCAACGAATGAACTCCGACACTGCCTTCAGTTCCACTGGCTCCTTTTCTACTTCAAATGTCATCCGCTTCACTGCTTTCATTGGTATGACGTCATTGCTGAGTTGAATGAAGTTGTGTATTGTTTGTGGTTCGTTTATAAAATTCCAACTGCGTTGCGGTGCATTAAGTGTGATTCTTGCCTGTTCTTCCAGCTTCTGGTATGACTGACAATGTTATTGGTAGTGTGCGTTCTCCAATACGTATGTCAGTTGTCGTTGTCAACAAGTTTGACGATTTCACCGTTCCATCGGCTAATTTGATGTCAGTTAATTGCTGGTCAAACTGTGTTCCTTTACGTTACAACATCTTATATAGTTGCATACTAGCAATACTGCTACGGGCAGCAGTATCTATATATGCATAGCCTTCTTCCCCTTTTATGTTAACCTATATCGTCGGTATTTTTGCTTGTATTTTTAAGGTATTTTGTACTGTATACAATGCAACGGGCTTTGGTGGCGTTTCCTTGTTTATACAGGTACTGCAGTTGCTTCTGTAAACACCAGGTGTTCCACATCCATAGCACTTGATGACTGGCTTCTGTTCTGTTGGAGACATTGCCGTTTCTTATTGTCCTGCCAACCTTTTGCGACATACGTCAGAAAGATGACCCTTCTTGCCACAAAAGGAACATCTTTTGAGCGGCTTTCGTTCTGATTGCGTCAATGTCGTTATCTCAACAGCTTCCTTGAGAAGACTCTCAATATGACGACCACGATCCAGAAGTTCAGCGAACGTCTTCATTGTCGTGCGAGCAATCTCCTTTTTGTAGGTAATATTGAGAAGTCCGTAAACAAAGTCCAAATGTTCCTCTTCTTTTTATCTTTTCGCAGGTAACTGAGCGAGTAAGGCACGTTTTACACACACAAACGCGTCAATTTGTTCTGTTGTTTGCTTCTTTGAGTAAAGTTCAAGATAAATTTCATGTGGCTGCATTTTCGGCGCAAAAGCAGACTTAATGGCGTCGAGAGCTTGGGTCCACTTTTTTATATCGCCTTTTACACCGTTCCACCACGTAGCAGCAGCTCCAGACAATAACAAAGTTAAACCTTCCAAGGCGTCTTCGTCACTGATTTTCAAATTTTTTTTGTAAACTGAGATAATGGTCACAAATTCTTCCACTCTATCAAAATTTCGTTCACCGTCGTAACGCTTTGTGCACGCAGCAAAACTTTTAAAATGTCTATTTCCACTTTCGTTCGCTTCTGTCACTTTTGTTATGAGTGCAGTGAATTGTTCCTGAGTCATCACCACCATCTCTTGTTTTTTCTCAGACATGTCAATACTGTCAAAATAATATGAATTCTCTTGAGTGGATGTTGATGTGGGTACACCGTCAAAAATGTGGGTACTCCGATAAAATTGGTTGCGGGTAGAAGAAGATTTCGTTGGGCGCCAATATAATGGTGGCGGTGGAATAAAACCAACGTTGGATGACAGATAGGGTGTTTATTCGCTTTACTTCAAACACTTGACAGATTTTAGCAAACACAGTTAGACTTAGGTTAAACCTATGAGTGGTCCTGGGGATGGACTGCGGGGCTATCCTATCCTTTTACCTCCTAGCTCGGCTATTCCTGAGGGCGGCGGGGCCTCCGCTCAGGTCAAGCTTATGACAACAGTGGTGACTGCGGGGCTATCGACCACTGTGCCTTCTAAGTAGCGAGTGGCTGTTCCTCCTCGGTTGACTGTTTTTATACCGTCTCATGCTTTTATGTGGTTGTAACCCTCGTTGACGTCACGGACAATTCACACGTCGAATGTTAGATGTCGTTAGTAGTCTGTAGGTACTGTTGTTGTTATCGTGTTTTCGATGATTGATCTTGTTTGTGTTGTGATCTACTTTGGTGGCATAGTGTTGTGCAGACAAGCCAGTAGATGGAGTAAGGTGTCTTGTTTTAACACTAAATTTAGTTAATATTTCACCATAGGGGAGGTCCCTTTATCAACACTGTCGATGGACTTGCTAATATCACTGAACTCACTGATCACTGGCACTGTCAGGTCAGCTTGCGCCTCCGCCCCCGGGGCTCGCTCGCCCTTCGTGACACGTACCTCCAACATGTCTCGCTGTTGCGGCGCAGGTGGGGCTTGGCACTTACTTCTTATAATTAGGTATAATCATATGCCGCCTAAGACGAGAACCAAAGCCAAGGTAACGTACACGACGGAATAATGGTGGATGTCGTGGACGTTTAGTTGTGTAGAAGATTGTTCCTTTATATTGGTTATTTGGTCTCTAAGCTGATTCCACATATGGGTGTTGTTTTCCGGTACGTCGAAATCATTGGGAAAGGTTGTTGTTGGAGTTTGCATCACAGAGCATGATCTCCTTACTAGCCGTTGCTATGGAGTTTTTTCCTAACAGACTTGTCATTTATAGTTCTGTATAATATAATTAACCGTGTATCAAATTATCACATTGTTTTATTTAATTATGTGTAATTGAATAAAACTATCAATTGGTAGCAGAGCGTGGTTTGTTCGAGGAACGATGTCGTCATCATATCGTATAGAACCACTAAGTAAAACTAATTATGATACCTGGTGCGTACAGGCTGAGGCCATCTTAATAAAAAAATGAGCTATGGCAATACGTGAGCGGAGCTACAAAATTTTCCGTGAACACGACTGCCGAAGAGACAGAGAAGTTCCTAAAAAGGGACATGATGGCTCGTGCTGAAATAATGCTATTGATGTCTCCACCTCAGCTCAAGCAGGTAACTGGCTGTAAAACATCTAATGAGGTTTGGGACAAACTGAAGTCTATTCATCAAAGTTCGGGACCCGCGCGAAAAGCAACTTTGCTTAAACAGCTCGTTCTGAAGAAAATGACTGAGAAAGACGATGTTCAGGATCACTTAAGCAATTTTATGGACGTGGTTGATAAACTAGCAACAATGGGTGTGGAAATCCATCCAGAACTATTAAGCATTATGATGCTGTATACATGCCTGCCACAAAGTTTCGAAAATTTTAGGATTGCCATCGAAACAAGAGATAGTTTGCCAAGTCCAGATAATTTAAAAAATAAAATTATTGAAGAAAGTGAAGCCAGAAAGAACAACAACAATAGAGATAATGCTGAAAATGTTTTTTTATGGCAAAAATAAAAGACAAGGAAATAACAATAACAGCAGAATTTTCAAATTCAGATGCAACAAATGCAAAAGAAAGGGACATAAGGCTTCTGAATGCCAAGCGAGAGCCGGATATAATGAAAATCATTCTAGTCATGGAATTTTTTGTGTGCAACCAATTTGCCTAACGACTGCGAAGCATTCGAAGAAAAATATTTGGTGCCTAGACAGCGGATGTACATCTCACATGTGCAGCGATGCGGAAAAATTTGACAGCATAAATAGTGAGTCTGGAACATTGAAACTAGCTTCCGATCAGTATGTCACTCAAGTAAAAGGCAAAGGAAAAATCACGATTAGAGTGAAGGATGGACACTACGATATAAATAATGCTCTATATGTACCTGAATTATCCATGAACCTGATTTCAGTTGGAAAAATCACTGATAATGGATATACTGTAGTATTCCAGAAAGATGAGGCAATAATAAAGAATAGTGGCGGCAAGATTGTTCTCAAGGCGAATAGAGAAAACGATTTGTACTACTTGAAATTTGACGAAGTAGAAAAGGCCAACGCAGTGGTAGAAGATACAAATATTATGAAGTGGCACAAGAAACTCGGACACTTAAATGAATCTGACTTGAAAGCAGCATCCAAGAATGATCTAATAAAAGGATTAGAAATTAAAGAAAAGGAAAAGTTAGGAGACTGTGAAACATGTCTGAAAGGAAAGATGACGAGCTTACCATTTAATACCTCAGACGGTATAAAAACAAGAGAGCCACTGGAAATTATACATACCGACGTGTGTGGACCTATGCAGGTAGAAACTCATGCTGGATCAAGATACTTCGTGACTTTTATTGATGATTTCACTAGATATTGCTGCGTATATTTCATGAAAAATAAAAGCGAGGTATTCCAGATGTATTCTGTGAATACAGAATACAAAAACATGGTCGAAAATGCATTAAAACACAAAATAAAATATTTACAATCGGACAATGGTACCGAGTACATAAATAAAATGTTTAATGAATATTTAGTTCAACATGGAATACAACGTAGACTAACGTCAGCCTACACACCTCAAATCGCCAAAATCTGACGCAATACCTAATTCTTCAACGCAGTATGAAACCCCATCATTGACACAGCTTGACACTCCATCACATGACGTTTTCAATGATGCAATTGATGAATTTAATGAAAATACTGATGAAGCAGTAGTCGAACATCATGAGGAACATGAAGCAACCGAAGGCGAAACAGCCCATGATGATGCCAATAACAATCTCAAAGAAAAAGACAATTGCCAGTATGGGCTAAGGATTATGAGATAGAAGGCAGAAACAACGAGGAAATGACTGCTAAAACAGTAAATCTATGCGAGGAAGAAGAAGAGGGGGATGAAAGATATTGGCATGATGCTATAAAAGCAGAAATTAGAGCACACGTAAAGAACGGTACGTGGAATATCGCAAAACGAGAAAAAGAAATGAATCTTGTAGATTTCAAAATGATTTTAAAAAAGAAAATCGAGGTAAAGAAAGCGAGACTCGTTGCAAGAGGATTTAAGCAAAGACCTGGAGTTGATTACAATGAGACATATTCTCCCGTTGCAAAGCTAAGTTCAATTAGAAGCATCATCGCTATATCTGTGGAAGAGGAATTGAAACTTAACCAAATGGATGTCACGACAGCTTACCTAAATGGCGAGTTAGATAAGAAAATAGCAATGGAGATGCCAGATTACTTGGAAGAATATGTGACAGAAATAATGGTGCAAGAAAGTGGTAATAATGATTTAACACTGTTCCATAAAGCTAAGAAAATGTTAGAAGACTTGAGAAACATTAGAGGAGAGAAAGTATGCTATCTCGAAAAAGCACTCTACGGCTTGAAGCAGTCAGGTCTACTATGGTACCTAAAACTAGAAAAAATGGGATTTGTCCTATCAGAAGCTGATCCTTGCGTATATATATTAAAGAAAGCAGGAGCTAAAATGATGATAGCAATATACGTAGACGATTTGTTAATAGCTTACTCCTGTGACAAAACTAAAAGAAATAAAAAGGATGCTAAATGAAAAATTCGAAATGAAGCACCTAGGAGAGCCTGAACAACTTCTAGGAATACAAATTAAAAGGCAAGAAGGAGACGGAATAAAATTATGTCAAGAACGATATATATAAAAAGTGTTAAAGAAATTTAATATGGAAGACTGCAAGCCGACAGTTACACCTATGGAACTTAACCTGAAATTACAGAAAACTGAAAAGTGTGATGAAAAATTACCGTACCAACAATTGATTGGCACACTGATGTATGTATTTAGCCGTGGCCACCAGGCCTGATATAATGTTCAGTGTGAGCTATTTGTCACAATTCAACAGTTGTTTTGGAGAGCAACACTTTAAGAGCGCGAAGCGTGTACTACGTTATTTAAAAGGGACAAAGGACATGGGCCCGTGCTACAAGAAAACTGAAATGGAGTTGTATGGTCAAGCTGATGCAGATTTCGCATCTTGTGCGATAGATCGAAGATCATACAGTGGCTACATTTTTTAAACTCGCCGTGCTCCCGTTAGCTGGGAAAGCAGAAAACAAAAGAGTGCAGCCTTATCAACGGCCGAAGCAGAGTACACTTGTGTGACGGAAGCTGCTAAGGAAGCAATCCATTTAAGGCGTTTAATGAATGACATAACAGATTGGAGGCAAGCCATTGTCAAAATATATAATGATAATCTGGCTGCCATACAATTGACGAAAAATCATATTGATACGAAACTTCATTTCATACGACAGTTAAAGGAAGTTGAAATGGAATACCGTCCAAGCATCTACATGGAGGCAGATATGTTGACTAAGAGTTTATCTGGACCAAGGTTTAATGGTTTGAGATCCTCACTTGGTTTGTTATAACAATCATGCGAGTGATGAGGAGGAGTGTTGGAGTTTGCATCACAGAGCATGATCTCCTTACTAGCCGTTACTATGGAGTTTTTTCCTAACATACTTGTAATTTATAGTTCTGTACAATATAATTAACCATGTATCAAATTATCACATTGTTTTATTAAATTATGTGTAATTAAATAAAACTATCAGTTGTGTTTATTAGAGAGTTCAATATGGAAACCTCTGGGACTTCGATATTTGATCGCATGTTCAAATAGCGTAAGTAGTTGTTGTGCGTGTGAATACTGTACGAATCAGATTTCAGTGTGCATCCATAACCTAGGTCAATGATACCGCTGCATCGTATAACTGTCGTTGTTTAGTCAGCAATACAGGAAATACGGAGTTGACATGACTCACAACAGGTGTAAAACCAGGAGTTCGAATTGTGTAAGTTGATCCAATAATTGTGGCACGTGGACACGTCTTGTTTACAAGCGCTCCTCGTATAACTTACAGTCAGGTTTTTTTTTTTTTTGAATTGCATCTCGCAGGTCAACCTATGAGGTTGTCGTCTGCTTAAGCGGACTTGCCTGTGGTTGCCCTAATAAATTAAGGCCTCCAGCCAGGACTTAAACTTAAATACTAACTAAAAACTAAGCGACTACACGCTAAGGGCACCCCCTGTGGGGTACGAACCTCGGCTTAGGGCGTCGCTGGAAGGGGGCAGCAAGGGACTAGCTGGATCAGGATTTGAGTGATTTAGGGACGAATTTAAAGCTACAGGCTCAGCGGCGCGGGCTGGCTCGAGCAAGGGTCGGGAGGGGTACAGTCTGGATATCGCTTAGCGACTGTTTTATGATGTTCCATAAATACCGTTTCTGTTGTCCAAACGCACCTTATTGATTTCGTCCGTGACGTTTTGAAGATGTTGATTTATAAATTTGAACTGTTTGTTTATCGTGTCCTCACTGCGTCGCAGAATGTTATATTCCGATTCCAAGACCAAGGTTTGATTCTTGAGTATGTTTTGCAGATGATTTTCATTATTCGTATTTTTTTCAATGTCCTGCTTATAGCAAGCAAGCTTGAGCGAAGTTTTCATCTAATACTCCGAACAGCTTATTTGCCAGGTACCCTACTCCGTTGATTAAACCATTTTTTGCCTTCTTGCTTTTGGGTTTTCAAGGAGTCTTTGATAAATCTCTCTCAGAGTGTACCAAGGTCAGCGAACAGATCACTAGCACCAGTAATTTATTTCATAAGTTGGTAGGTAATAAATCAAAACCAGTGTGTGAGCCAGCTGTAACAATAGATTTGACTGGTGATGATACCATACCATTATGTCCTGTTGTTATGAGTCACAACAAATTAAAAAAATACATAAAAATCAAGAAGTTAATTAAACGGTCACAGAGAAGAAATAAAAAACAAAATCTCTTAAAATTAAATCTTGCGCTTAGAAAGGAACGTGTGGATCGAAAAGTTTAAATAGTTGTACTACTGAGTTAGATAAATGTAGGAAAAGTATGACACTGATATCCAGCTCCTGTATAATGATATATTACAGAAGGAGCACTTGCTGAAGGATATTTTTGTGAAATATGAGACTTCACAACGGCAGCTAAGTGACCGCTTGTTTGAGGCTGGGGAACTACTGGATTTGGTGAAGTGCAATGCTGAGAGATACGAGTCTCTAACTAATAATCTCTCCAGCAGCTGTGCCAACCAATCACCACCTTTTCAGCCTCAGCCTAACTTGCCCCCTCCAGTGTTGGCTCTTCCAGCAGAGACCTGTGTTAATATAACGGAAAACAAGACAATATTTTTTGGTAACGAATTAGGTTCTGGCTTCGGAAAAATTTTACTCAATTACCTTAGCCATAGTTTTACTAACCATAGTTATCATAACATAAGTTTTAAACAAATGATTAAAATAATTGCAAATACAAACCTAGAAAATTATTCTACTATGGTTTTGCTATTAGGAAATAGTACTGGTATTACCAGAAAGGACATAGTGGATGGTGTGAACACCTTAATTAAATTAAACATAGGAAAGCTGATGTTGTGTGCGTTTCCTTATTCTGATTCTTTATCAGGTGACGAGAATAAATATATTTATAAGTTGAATAGTACTATTCACAAGCTGACATGTTGTCATAGTGACAAATTATTGTATTTTGACACTAACAAGTTTGTTAGTGGTTTTAAGTTAACTCAGAGAACCTTATCTCTGTCTTGGTATAATAGACATCGGATAGCTATGTTGATAGCTTATAATATTAATGAGGTTATAGATAATATAACAGATTGTAGTATTAGTGACGAGTCTGTGTTGCCTAGTTATACAAGCAACATAGAGATTAATTATGATTCATCATGTTGTACGAAGGAGGATCCAACCATAATACCAACATCCTTGGAGGGCAATACCAGTCAGATAGGTTATACTTTTCCTGCTGGAACCCATACCGCCATTGTAGACTCGTCAGTTGTAGTTGTGGAGGTCACTCCGGATAATAATTTAAACTAGTTAGTAAGACAACAGAAGTTACCCCTTTAAATAACCAATTATTACTAGAGAATAATAATAAAGTATCTTCTGGCAAAATAACTCATAGTAATAAAAAACCAAAGGAAGTGCAACACACTTTAAAGTTATTTAATCAAAATATCCAAGGTTGCGCTTCCAAATTATTGGAAATAGAATTGTTTCTAGAAAGTACTAAGCTTGACGTCATTTGTTTAACAGAACATTGGTTAAAAGATCATCAAGTAATGTCAATTAATTATGCAAATTATTGTGTTGTTAGCCATTTTAGCCGAAAACGTATGATACATGGCGGGTCATTAATATTAGTTAAAAATTCAATTAAATCGAAAGAACGAAAAGACATCATCGGACTGTCTGTTGAGCACGCCATTGAATTGTCCTGTGTTGAGCTTGATCAGCATGTCATAGTATGCGTATACAGACCTCCAAGTTACCAGAATCTACCTGTGTTTGATTCTGTAATGGAAGATGTGTTAAAGAAACTTAGTGCTAGTAGTAAGTCAATAATAATCTGCGGGGACTTTAATATTAATTTATTAGAAAATAACTCTGGTACAGTCAGATTATTAAGTCTTTTTATGTCATTTGATCTGCCAAATGTTTTTATTGAACCTACCCGAGTGACAGCTTCTTCTGCTACTTGTATACATAATGTTTTTTGCAATTTTGATTACGTACACAAACAAATAGTAAATAAGTTGCCATCTGATCACAGTGGACAAACAATAATGTTTTGCTCATATACGCCTTTACAAAAAACTCAAATAATGTTTAGGCAAATTACATGTAAAGATTTAGAGAAATTAAATGATTCTTTGGCCAGTCAATTATGTAAACAAAGTTTTAATAATATAGGTGACCCAAATGAGTTTTACGCCGAGTTCTATTCACTATTAAACACGCAATTTAATAAAACTTTTCCACTAAAGACTAAAAGTATTAATACAAAGTTTTTATTTAGTGATTGGGCCACTCCTGGCATTCGTAAAAGTAGAGAAAATCTATTTGACTGAATGCATAATACTTGAACTTTATGGCCTAAAGCAACATGTGACTCATACAAGCTTTCATCAGTATGTTGCAAGATATTCAAAATTATTTAAAAATGTGTGCAAAATAGCTAAAGCTCTATATATTAGTAATAAAATAAAATCAGCTGATGATAAAATAAAAACTACCTGGCAAATAAAAAAATTGAAACAGGTAGGAAAAAACAGCGTAATATTGAATTAAATTTAGTGACCGCACGTGGCCCCATCAACTCAAATGTAGATATAGCTCAGGAATTTGAAAACTTTTTTGTTAATGTTCCACTTAAAACTACTGAAGATTTAAATTCCTCACCCGCGCTTTCTGCTGCCTTACTTAAAAATAATGTAAAAGCATGCCCTTTGGAGTTTAGGTTTCAGCATACAAACCCCCAAGCTGTTATAAAAGCTTTTAAAGATCTTAAAATTAAATCAACAGAAGATCTCTGGGGAATGTCTGTAAAAGTCTGTAGATCTCTCATCGAAACCCTTGCGCCCTATTTAGCTTTCATATTTAACACCAGTGTAGACCAAGGAGTCTTTCCGGATCTTATGAAACATAGTAAAGCGATCCCGTTGTTCAAATCCGGTGATAGTAAAGAGCTCAATAATAATAGGCCCGTGTCAATTTTGCCAGTTCTCAGTAAGATGTTTGAAAAGTTGATGCTCAATCAAATGTTACGTCACTTTAATAAAAACTCCATCTTCCATGAACATCAGTACGGTTTCACAAAAAGACGTTGTACCACTGACGCCGGTGTCACCCTAATAAGGAACTTTTTAAACGCTTGGGAGGAATCACAAGATGCCATTGGAATCTTTTGCGACCTCTCTAAGGCGTTCGATTGCGTAAACCATGAGACACTTCTGCTGAAATTGGAGCACTATGGGATTAGGAATGAAGCTCTTGATTTGCTAAGATCATACTTGAAAGATTAGAAAGGTTAAAGTACAAATAAACGGCACAAACTCATTAGGGTTCTGAAATGTCAATGGGCGTTCCTCAAGGTTCGATATTGGGTCCATTCCTCTTTTTAGTTTACATTAATGATTTACCCAGTTAATTCAAAATCAACCGAAGATGGTGTTATTTGCAGATGACACTTCATTGATCTTTAAAATAGACCGAAGGTCACAAAATCTTGACGACGTGAATAACTCTATTCTTCAGGTTCACGATTGGTTTACGGTAAATAATTTGGTACTAAATGAGAAAAACACCAAATGCATTCGATTTAAATTACCTAATGTTAGAAGTAGCGAATGTGACATCATATTGAACGGAGAAAAACTGGAATTTAGTAATCAGACGGTTTTCCTAGGAATCACGCTAGACGAGAAGTTACAATGGGTACCCCATATAACATCTCTCGCGGGGCGACTAAGCTCGGCCGCATATGCTGTTAGAAAGATAAGACAGTTAACAGACGTAGAAACCGCGCGTTTGGTTTATTTTAGCTACTTCCACAGCATTATGTAATACGGCATTTTACTGTGGGGTCGGGCTGCTGGTATTGAATCCATTTTTATTTTGCAAAAGAGAGCTGTCAGAGCCATTTACAATCTACGGCGCCGCGAATCTCTTAGGGAACTATTTAAGAAGATTAATATAATGACTGTACCTTGCCAGTTCATTTATGAAAATATTATGTATGTTAGAAAAAATCTGCATCTATTTAATAAAATAAGTGATAGACATAATATTAACACTATAAATAAAAATAAAATAGATCAACCATTTTTCAGACTATCTAAAGTACATAGATCTTTTATGGGGTACTGTGTTAAATGTTACAACAAAATACCTGGTGAAATATTGCAATTAAATGAAAGAAAGTTTAAAACTCATGTTAAAAAAACACTTTGTAATCAAGCATATTACAAATTAGAAGATTATATCCTTGATAAGAATGCTTGGAAACATGCTGGTCCTGCTCCATAGGACAATCTAGAGGCTAGACAAAATCATACTATTTGCTTATTGTATTGTATATTTGGTTATTTTTACTTTACTCACACACTGACTTATTCCAAGTTAATATTTTAGGAAAATCATATATTTTTACAATTGTTTGTAAATATATGAGCACAATGTACCTATCACGTGATTAATTTATATACCTTTGCTTTATTTTTAATTTTTTGTACCAATAGTGGTATAGTATTTTTATTCTTGGTGCATCGTTTTCACATATAGAAATATAATTAATGTATACAAAATATTGTAAAACATTTTAAAAGAGTAACGGTGGAGTTTCTTGCCACTTCTCCATACGAAACTACTTTTTGGAAGTGGCGCCTAGAATCAGTTCTATTTTTAATGTAAATTTTGACGTTCAAAAGTGCCTTTTTATGGGCCTATTTGAAATAAATGCTTTGACTTTGACTTTGAATGGTCAAGTTCCTTCACTTTGTGCTCTAATTGTAGGATGACGCTGTCGTATTGCGAACCCATGCGATCGGCGGTTTGGTTTATGTGCTTGACATAGTTTTTAATGTTCGATACTCCGTGATAGAACGTGGACATGTTATAAAACACGATGAGTTTCCAATCGTCCTTGATAACATGGAGGTTGGACATCTTGTCGAAGTAATGTCCTTGGTTTGTGGTAATTTGTGTAACGTTGCATGTCGTCACTTTCTGTTGTTGACCAGGAGTTGCAAACAAAAGCATTACTAGAATACTTATAAAAAGGTTTTTGTTTTCGTGGTCGCGAAGGCCTCCTTTTTACTTCAACTTGATTTGATGACGGAGTGGAAGACTCATCCTCACTCTGGTTCATGGGTTTGGATGAGGATACCTCCTTATTTACAGGCAAGTATACAAGCTTGTTGACTGGACGCTGTATGATGTTGTTGCTTGCCCTGACCGTAACTACCCTCACATACCCGTCCTTTCCAGGATGAAGTATGTGTACTCGTCCCATTGCCCATTTACCCGGAGGTACGTTGTCTTCACGGATGAGGACGAAGTCGTTGACTTCAAGATTACGTCATGCCTGTTGCCATTTAGTTCTGGTTTGTAGCTGCTACAGATACTTTGATGACCACCAGATATTCTTTGTCATAGCTTGGACGAGTTGCCATCGCGCCTTTAGCGTTGATGATTCAGGTTCAGTTTGAGGCCGTGATAAAATCAGTGCCCCAATCCGGAAGTGTCCCGGAGTAAGGCAGTCGTCGTCTGAATTCTCCGTGAGTTGACATAAAGGTCTGGAATTCAGACATGCCTCTATTTGCCAAACTAACGTTGAGAACTCTTCGTACGTAAGGCGTTGATCGCCTATGACCCTTTTCAAATGGTATTTCAGGCTCTTCACGGCCGCCTCCCAAAGTCCACCAGCATTCGGCCAGGCAGGTGCATTAAAGTGCCACTGGATTTTCATCTCACTGATTTTGTTAAAGAAGTCCGGGTAGATGTTCTGGATAATCTCCTTATACTCTTTTTTCATGAGTCGATTAGGGCCTACAAAGTCTGTACCGTTGTCACTATACATGTGGCCTGGTGATCCACGTCGGGAGCAGAATCGAGGAAACGCTGCTAGAAAGGCGGCCGTACTCAGGTCTGAAACCAATTCCAGATGAACCGCTTTCGTCGACAGGCAGACAAAGACTGCTACGTATCTTTTCGTTGTTTTGATCCCGCGTCCTTTGTTGACTTTATCTCTACGTGGCCTGTGAAATCGACACCAGTATGAGTGAATGGCCTTGACGGAGTGACTCTGGCTCTTGGTAAGTCTGCCATAATTTGCTTTTGAACTTCGTTGTTAAATCGGCGACACTTAACGCACAGTCTTAACTGCCGTTTTACCGTCCTGATTCCGCTGATGATCCAGTATCTATCCCTTACGTAGGAAACTGTTAGTCTGGGACCGCCGTGCAAAGTCGTTATGTGTGCTTGGCTAATGACAAGATCAGTAAGCCGATTGTGGCTTGGTAGGATGACGGGATGCTTCGCCGATTTGCTTATACTGGCGTGTTTTAAACGTCCACCAACTCTTAATAAGCCATTTTCATCTAGCCAAGGGTTTAGACTGCAAATCTTGCTTTTCGAGCTCACGTGTTGTTTACACTTAATATGTTGTAATTCTTGATGAAATTTCTGAGATTGCACTTCTTTAATAATTAAATGGTAGGCATTTCTGGTGACTCCAGAAAACAATGTGTTGCAATCTGTTTGTCACGAATTCGCTTGATGAAACGTAACACCCGGCAAGTTATCCGTACAATTCGTGTCAACGAACTGTAATTTGACAGAGTAGATGTGTGGTCAGATAATAATTTACTAGTATTGAACCCACTGAAATCTAAATTTATGGTTTTGGGTAGTAAGAAAATGATCGGCGCGATACTGTCAGTCAATCCAGAAGTTGTAATCAGGGGAGAAAAAATTGATAGAGTAGAGATAGCATGCAACCTCGGGTTAATCATGGATCCAGAACTAAAATTTGAGAAACACATCAGTAACTCCATGAGGAGTTGTTTTTATAGACTAAAACTGCTATATTCAATTAGAGACTACCTGAGTGTTGACCTACGTAAGCAATTAGTGGATAGCCTTATTTTATCAAGACTTAACTACTGTGATACCGTGTATGGCCCGTGCCTGTTAGCAAGAACAGAGAAGCTGATACAACGCATACAAAATGCGTGTACACGGTTCTGTGTAATGATACCTCGTAGAAGTCATGTCACTCCTTATATAAATGAAAACAATATTTTAAAAATGGCTGCTAGGAGAAAGTTGCACATGGCTGGTTTACTTTTTGGGGTGGTCACTACACAGAAGCCATTCTATTTGTTTGAAAAGTTAAGTTGGAGGCAGAGCAAATACGAACCACGTTTTTCTACCAAACCCCTTTGTACATCACAACATCGGACCGCAGCATTCAGGGGGAGTTTCAGATATGCTGCCACGCACTGCTGGAATAACATTCCTCCACCAATAAGAGTCCTGAGAACAAAAAAGCATTTTTTGAGGATTTTAAAGAAATATTTCATGCAGATACAGCAATCCACATTGTAAAACTAGTTCTAGAAAAAATAGCTGACCTTTTTGTACTTACCTCAAGGGTCATGGCCTATGGGCAATGGATATGGATTTCCAGCAGCGTGAGTGGCCTCTGTCTGATTTCTCCCTGTTTAGGTCCGTGTCATTGTTGCAGGAGGAATGGTAGTCTTCAATTATCTGGGTAGTGTTAGCTGTGGCTTTCTAAAGCTGCATTATCTGGGTGGGACAATAGGTAGATTAGGTATAGCATTTTATAAAGCGTCAGACAGTTTGGTACCAATTTCGTTTAATGTTAAGCTGGGCTTCTGTCTCAATTTATTTTGTGTAATGCAGTGCCTAATAAACCTATAGTAATACTTACCATGAAGATCAGAAAAACACTATCGAGCTGTACCAATTTGGCTGATTTATCGCTTTGATCGAAAAAGCTTGGTCGTCGTTTGCCGACGCCATGCCTCGTAACATGGCGTTATGCAAATGGCCGCTGTCGCGATTCCCATGGTGCATTGAAATAATGTTTAGTATGTTGTATCAATGATCAATGAAGACTTCACTACTTTTAATTAATTTTGTTTTGATAGTAACGACTTTACAGCTATTAGGTATTGAATTGCATAAATGGGGAATAAACACAACGCTGTTGTATGTACCGTCTAGAGTTATTATTTGGCATTTTTGTTTTCATTGTAATGTACTTACCTATACTTATGGAAGTTTTTTATTTAATTACGTTACGTTTATATATATACAGATAAATATGTTTATACATCTATTTATATATTTAAGTACACATTATGTTCAGCAAGAATCACACATAATTCTGTAGAAAATTGTATTTATACCTCTCGGTAGAGAGTAGCTATATTCTTTGATATAAACTTACCCGATTTATTATGTCACAACAGGGGACGTCATTACGTCATTTCGAGAGGTAGTTACTGAAAATCAGCGCTGTTGACGATAGGTTCGTCCGAAGTCACAGCATTTTGCTGAGCAGCGACCTGTTCTTGCACAGATGCGACGCACGACTTACTTATTGTTCTTATTATTGTTGTTTGTTTTGTTAGAAAAGTAGTCATTCTTCCACTTTGCAATCGGCAGCATGTTTTTGTACAAATAATGTTTGTTTTATTGTCATTTGCCAGTGTCGCAACACACAGAGTACTTTTATAGGTCGCAACACAAACAGAGCAATGTGTATTGTCTTTGGTGCTGAGTGACATCAGGCAATGGACAAAATTACAAAATTTTAAATGCTGAATACGAGGCCTTTGGCTACTGTGAATATATGTGAAATTTGTGTCAACTTTTTGTAATGTGCGTTTTGTTTGTGCAGATTAAACAATTTTTCTTTCTTTCTTTCTTTCTTTCTAATTTTGCAGTAATTTCGTAATGAATGCAACATTATTTTTCACTAAGGCTGTGTTCACACTAACCGCTTTTGTTTCGATTGTTGGGGACTGGTATACGATCTTAACTGAAACTTTACTCTCGCAACCTTTTAGCCATTCAGGCCCTTCCCACCACAAATATTGGTTTATCAGATGCGGTTTCTTCCGAGCTGACATGACTCCAGAACTCTGCCGGGACTATGTTGGTTTTCGCTTAACTCTGTTAGCTACAAATGACTGCCATCTGGATATATCTCCGTGTAGCCAGCCCAAAACTATCATGGAATCGGTCCATGCATGAAGCGTCATACCTATGTTTGGTAAGGACTCGATGATCTTCTTTACAAGTTGGGATAGAAGTAGCGCGCCGCACAGTTCCAGTCTAGGGAGCGATGTTTTCAGTGCCAGCTTTGTTTTTGCAGCCACAATTGTCGATGTGTACTCGCCCTTATTGTTCTTGGTGACTAGGTAAATAGCGCAAGCATAAGCTTTGTTTGATGCGTCGAGAATCTTGGTATGCGGAATTTGTCGACGTCAATTGATATCTTCTTTTAATGTTAGCCAATATTCTTGCATGTCCTTTGGTAGTTCTTGATCCCAGTTGGATTCAATGGACCACGTTTGTTGAAACAGTAGTTTCGCTCTGATTGTAAGCGGTGATAACCAACCAAGGGGATCGAATAGCTTTGATATTTCTGACAATAATTGCCGCTTTGTAATTACTGCTTTACTCCTAGGATTACATGACTTTGGAACATGAATGAATCAGATAATGGGTTCCATCTTAATCCAAGAGTCTTTCTGGATTCGAGACATTTAAATTCGTAGGGACTGTTCAATTAGTCGGTTGTTAGATTCTGCAAGAGTTCTGGATTGTTACTTGACCATTTTCGCAGGTTGAGCATTTTAATAAGTTGTTGTAGCTCTTTTGATTGATCGGCGGTATTCTGTCCACTCAGCAGATCATCCATGTAGAAGCAGTTCTGTACAGCTGCTGCTGCTAGTGGATTTTTCTCGGCATCATCTGCCGCGAGTTGCTTTAGAGTCCGCAAAGCCAAAAATGGAGCTGCTTCGGTCCCGTACGTTACAGTGATATAGATTCAATTGATCATCCATTGAATCTCTCCAAAAGATCGTTTGCAGAGGCTGATCTTGCTCTCTAACGATTATCTGACTGTACATTTTTTCAATATCCGCAGTGATTGCATATTGGTATTGCCTCCAATTTATGATAAGTGCTAATAGGTCTTGTTGTAAGTTGGGTCCACTGTTCATTAAGTCGTTCAGACTGTTACCCGATGTAGTCTTGGATGAGGCAATAAAAACTACTCTCAACTTTGTTGTTGTGGAATCAAGTTTCCATACACCATGATGTGGTAAGTCTGAACATTGCCTGATCATTTATATTTTCGAGTTGCCACATGTGACCTAATTCTAGGTATTCGTTCATAAATTGTTTGTGTTGTTAACGCTCGTTGTCGCTGCGGTTTGTTGATGTGGTCCACAAGCATCATGCAGTAAAGTGTTGTGTTCACTGTCACACCTTTTACAACGTCTTGTGCTGTTGCACTCACTGCCAGGATGATAATTTAGGCAATTCTTGCAATATTGATTTTTTGTTATGTATGTGTACTCTCGGGGTAATTTTCGTAAATTTCCGGCAACGAAATATAGAGTGGTGTTTATTACAGATCGGACAGCCTAACCCTTGAGTAGCGACGACTTGATATTGTTTCTTGTAGTGGTTCCCATGATTGGTAGGTTTGTCCTGCTGTTGACCAGACTCCCGTTTAAATGCAGGCTTTGCTGTTTCTCTCACTCTTCGGTGTAAAGGTTCTAGGGCTGCGAACTTGTTTTCGAGAAACGTCATAAATTCTGTCAAGGATGGGAGCTCCCTGGGTGATTTCCGCGCCTCTTTGTAGTCACAGTAAGTCTCCTGGTCCAGTTTCCTACTGAGAAGATGTACTAACAATGGATCCCAGGTATTTGTGTTCACACCAAGGTTGTGTATAGCATGGATGCACTCCGTGGTGGTATCATATAACTGCTTTAACTCATAAGATGTTTGTTTGGATATAGAAGGCTGATTTTAAAAGATCTCTATTTGATTTGTAAAGAGAACTTGGGCGTTATTATATCGGTGATTTAAAATTTCCCAAGCTGTGTCGTCGTGTCGAATTTTCAGACGAAATGTGGAGATGTTGAATAAGGCATTCAGCGTCTCCCTTGATCTTTCCCTTCAAGTGTTGCATCTTCTGAGCCTTGGTTATTGTGTTGTTGTCGTGAATAGCTTCTGTAAACAGGTCACTAAATGTTGGCCACTGCGTGTATTTCCCGGTAAAGGTAGGAATCTCGAGCTTCGGCGTTGCCTGTTGTACATGAACCATGGACGATATTTTCTTATTTAACGAACGTTTCCTATCCTTGTAGCTACGCTCGTACATGATAAATTCATTTTCGTACGATACATCTCCTCCTTGAAGTATGTGGTCGATTTGCAGATCTAACGTATCGATAGTGTTCCACTTGGCTTGTATAGCCTAAGCTCGTCTGCAAGTTCCCGTTTTTCGGATATTTCGTCTACGTTAATACTCCTCACCAACCTGTTGAAAGACCTAAAACTCGTTCTCTGTTGAGCCAACAGTTCAGTGGCTTCAGGGTTTGACTGCGTACCCTTTTCATCTGAACCAAAGGCAGTAAGTAAGTTTCGAGTACACTGGTAGAGGTTCTTACCCTGTTGATAAAGGTTAGATGCGAAATATTGAGGTTCCTTATCCGGAAACTCAGAGAGTTGCAAACGATTTTGTTCGAACTCTCCCCAGAGGTTATCCTTCGACTCTATTCACTTTTGGATGTATTCCGAAGTTTTTCTCGACAACGGATCCTTACCGAAGTTGACCTTTATCCTGTTGAAGCCTTCTAATATTTCCGATTGAGGAGCGCTTGAAGCGGCCATTATGATTTAATAAAAGGAACAATCTTACTTGGACACTGACGAGTTGCGGTACAAACTGTGAGCTGCCAACGCCGTGTGCAGTACTTATGTAGATTTAGATCCACCGATGTCCTCTTGGAACGATTCACTGATGGTTCACTGAATGGACTGAATTGATCTATTTACGGAACTGTCGCAAAATACTCAACGAATATAATCAAGTGTGTGGCTGCGATTTCAACACACCTTGATCTATACACCCGATGGATGGTTACGCGTCATCCAAGATCCGTCTCAAAGGACCAAAAAAATTTACGACGCTAGTCTATACACCTTGTGCAAGCATACGATGAATGCTCTGTACACTTGCGATGATGGAAACTCGGGGATGAAGAATTAAACCGCCCGTGTTGAGTAGAGTGGTAAAATCAGTTTACAAAATGATCGTGCGTATGCAAGCGCTGATGTAGCTTAAGCTACTTATTGTGTTATGAAATGTGCGGGTTCACTGTACAACGTGTTCACTTTTTTAACACCTACTCCCGAAAAACACATATAGTATTGCTTATATTTTACTCGCGAGACTAGATAAAATACTTGTACCATAAACCTCGCCAGGTTAGAAACACCAGCAAATGTGAATCAATCTTTGAAAACAACTTGGTACATTTAAGTGTAGTGAAAAGCTCTTTAAATGCAAGTGATTCCAAGTGTTACCACTTGGAATCACTTAAATTTAAAGAGCTGCTCTAGGAAAACCAGGACTCATAAGTGTGGCATAGTCCCTTTAAGTACGGTTTACGGAGCAGTAATAAAGTAGGCTGATGGTTCAAAAGCGAATTATGGCTTGTGGTTCATACTTGCAGATTTAGAAAACTAGTTCTGATGTTGGTTTTGTTTCAGTGCTTTACGAATCTAGGTCGTGGGGCGCCTGGGACATGCGCCTTGCAGAATGGCCGTGTTGGGAACTTCGTGGAGCGAGCGCCATCTGTATTGGCGACCGGAACTACAAGCGTCACCTAGCTAACCGTGAAGTCAACATGGGACGTAGGCTTGTGTAGAACATGAACTAAGCACTATTAGGAACTCATTCATGACACTGTACTAGAATGAACTATTCTGTAAGCTTAATAGTTCTTCGCTCATTTAGAACTTCGTTTTGATCGATCACGTTCCATCCGATCGCTCGCTCGGACTTGGATCCACAGACTATGTATATGCTTGTACTATGTACTAAATGCCGGTCACGCTGCACGCTTATTCTCGATTCTCGGAAAGAGCGGAAAATACCGGTCGCTAGGGAGCGACGGCGCGGCGGCGGACGACGGACGGGCGGCCGCGAGTTCGCTCCATCGCCCTCCGAGCCCGCCATTGCGCTCTGAGCCCGCCATTGCGCTCCGAGCCCGCCATTGCGGCGAGACGTAACTGACGCAACCGAATTTTACCGAACGCCTAGCGACGGAAGGCGAATTTACTCGCGAGACGCACTCTTTACTATGTTGCACTCGGTGCACTCCGAGTAGGTACTCAAACTTACGAGTACAACTTCATAACTCTGATTTGCAAATTTGTTTAGATCTTTATCACGATAACATTTTAAACTATTTCGCTTTATATGTTTTAAAACATTTATGCGAGGCGAGGTTGCAGAGTTTTGAAATTAATTTCTGATTTCTATACTAAAATGTTTTTAAACACTTGTGTTTGTATTTTGAATTTAGTACACTGCTATTATTCTCTGTGACTAGTAGTAGTAGATACGATTTCATTTTCGATTTTAAGTTTTGTGTGCTTCTTTTTTTTAGGTTTCTCCTCTGGTTGAATGTACTAGGAACTTAAGTGTGAAAAATATTGTAAATATATGTGCTGCGGTGATTTGGACCAACAAAATCTAAAGAACGTAGTTGATTTTCTTGTGATTACGTGCACCCTTGAATATCAAAGAATGTTGTTGAATCTGGTTTCATTATACGGAGAAGAAAAATGAATGTCGGGCAAAATGTAATTATTGTTCCCTGTAGCTTAGTATAAAAAGTGAATCGCTAGGTAATTTAAATAGACATATGTGAAATAAGCATCCACCATTTTTTTTTTTGCTTTATAAGACAGTCATCACGCAAAGTTGAACTAATAGATAATCAAGTCGTTAGGATGGTGGCTATGGGCACTCCACAATAGCGGCGGGAAGTCCCTTCTTGTTGAGGAGTGGTTGGAGAGGCGCCACGGCGTCCTCACCTTCCGCCTGACACAGGTCCTCACCGGACACGGTTGTTTCGGGAGGTTCCTGTTTCGAATAAGGCGGGAGGAAACGCCCGGGTGTCACCATTGTGTAGATGGCCCGGAGGACACGGTGATGCTCCACCAACTTGGGCGGAGCACCGCATTGCCCTCGCGGAGGTGATCAGCGGCGACGATCTCTCGCGTCTGGCCCTGGTCCAGGCCATGGTACGGAGCGAGGGAATGGTAAGCCGTCACCTCCTTCTGCGAAGCAGTAATGCTTGCGAAGGAGGAGGCGGAGCGCGTGATAGAGCCTTGCGCCTCACGACCCTAGTCGCCGCAGGAGACGCCCTGGGCGTCGGGAGTCGCCTGCAGATTCCCGGCAACCGTAGGTGCGGGCCTGCGGACGGCAAGCAATGGGTAGCTCGCCGTCCGGTAGGGACAAGGCCCGAGTCGACGGCGCGTCGTGTTCCACGCGCGCCTCAAAGAGATGTCAGCCCGAAATGACGGGGTCCGATAGGGCTGACGCCTCAGGGTCGCGGGTAATTCGAAAGAGTAACCATGGCCCTGGCACAGGCAATTGAAGGAACACGGGTGGGTTTTAGTCAGTAAAAGTCTGACACGCCCTCCCGCTCCACCCACAACGGAAGAAGTCATTTGATGATTTCCCATCCAAAAAAAAAAAGGACGGTGGCTAAAGGTCACCATGCACTCCGCTTGGTTGAAGAACCAGAATTCCGGAGTTAATAGAAATGGTCTAGGTACTGATGGATAGACATCTGTTACTAATCAAAGTTATCCATCTGTTACAGCACATTTTATAGACGACAATGGCGAATTAAGTTCAACCCTGGCACACTAGCCACAACCTAGACGCTTTCGTAAGGCAAATGATATGTGATTGGCAAATAAATGGTAAGGTGGTTTGCATTGTCAGTGACAACGCTGCAAATATTTATATTCTATATTTTAGCAGCCATTAGATTAGGGGAGTGGAGATGAATAGGTTGCTTTGCTCATTCTTTGAAACTTGTGGTTTAACAGTCAATTAGTAGTATAAGCCACATTGTCAACAAAGTGAAGAGTATCGTTGAATTTTTTTTTTAAGGTTGGTTTGGTTAGATAAACTTACAGAAATTCAAAAACAAATGGGTTTGCCGCAACTTAAATTGAAATAGGAATACCCAACACGGTGGAATTCATACTACGACATGCTGGACCAAATCGTGCGTGTCAAAGATACCGTAATAAGTACTTTGGCACTCTTACAAAATGACCTATCTTTAAACCACAGGAGTGGGTGGTAATCGAAAGGGTAATACCGATTCTTGAACCATTTTATGAAATTACGAATGAGCTGAGCTGCGAAAAATATGTATCTTTGTCAAAAGTTCTTATATTTGTACAGCCGCGGTCAAGGCACGTCAGAACCAATATGTCGGCGCCCCATGATCAGGAAGTACGGAGCTTTATCGAAATACTAAACACGCAGATTCGTACCAGATTTCACGACCTGGAAAAGCAACCCCTGTACTCAGAGTGCAGCATTATGGACCCTCGATTCAAAAGAAGAGGCTTCCGAACTCTAGAATCTTATAATAAAGCCTGTGATAGCTTAAAGCGTAGGTTATGCGACATCCATTCACCAAATGAAGCTTCAACACGTCACCCTTTGCAAGAAGTCAACAATGCCGAACCAGCAACCTCTGGAACCACAGCAAATAAAACAAAAAGTATTTGGGATGACTTCGACAGTGAAACAAATAAAATCACAAGAACTGAAATTTCTGTTGCTGCGGGAATAAGACAATTTGATAAATATTTAAACGAAGAATATGAAAATAGAAAAGCAGATCCGCTGCAGTGGTGGCACAGCAGGAAACATATTTATCCACACCTCTATCAATACATGAAGAAAAGGGTGTTCTCAAAAGCGGGTCAAATATTAAAACAACGAGGAACGCTTTTAAAGCCCGATAAAGTCTCGCAGTTGCTATTCTTGCATGGCAACTTGTAAATAAATCATATTGTACATTTTAATTAATTCTATGTAGGTGTGTACAATTGTATGTAATTGTAAATATCTATGTAAAATATTTTTTTTTAATGTCTTAGAGCCTATTTCCAATTACTCATCAAGTAAATTAGTATAATAATCTGTGTTTTGTATTAGATTCACATACAAGTGCATAATAAGTGTTAATTAATCAATGTGATTCGGTGACAGTTACCGGCTCAAGTGATTTTTGCATTGTCATCTTGAAACAGGTACAATACTTAATATTTTACTTGCTTTTAGTTTGTTTGCGTATATAATTACACCATCAATTACATTGTTCACTTTTACATACGGCTACTTACTGATGCCAATGAACTTTGAACGTAAACATAACCTTAGTTTGGTTTGGTGACAGAACTTCTTATTTTTCATCTATATTTCATTTTTACTTTAAACTAAACATCTTTTAAACTGCTACCCCAACTACATCCTCTCTTTTAAATTGTTTTCTCTTCATAATAATCATGATTATGACTCGCAGCGCCCGTGCTCGTCTAGAAGAGTCTAAACTCAATCAGGCTTTGAGCGAATTAAAGGCGTCAAAGGAGTACTGTGACCAACTAAATAAGGAAATAGATGACAATGAAAAGGTGCTCTTTGATGCCCATGAAATGAATAGGAAGTTGAAAAATGAAATGGCTCATATATATATTCAATACACTGATGCCATAGAAGCCCGGGATAGGCTCCAAGTTGTTGTGGACGGGTTCAGCCAGTGTAGCATAGAGTATGAACAAGCTCTTCGTCACAAACATTTACTTAAAAAGCAGCTACACGAGGCTCAAAGTCAGATTTCACAACTTGAGACTACAAATATTAACATCACTGCCTCGCTGAACCAAAGTCTGTTCAATGAATTGGTGCCTATTGCCCCGTCAATGGTTTCGGCCATGAACCCCTCTTACACTATTGATTTGACAGGTGATGATGAATCTAGATCATGTAATTCAGTGAGAGTAGTCACCAGTAAAAACAAACTTAAGAAATACATCAAAATCAATAAATATATTGTGAAAACACAAAATATGGTAAAAAGACAAAGGTTTTTTATCAAAAATGTTAAACTCAATAGAGAAAGGTTAAACTTACTGAAACAATTAGATATGTATTCTTTTAATTTGGACCAAAGGACTAGGAAATACAACATTGACACACAGGACTTGCAATCTCAACTTGACCATTTGCAAGAGAAACTTAGTGCAATGACTACTAAATATAATACCTCTGAAGATCTTATGAGGGAATATGTGTTGGCAATGAATAAGCTGGTAAACTCACAATCAAACACCAGCTGTGAGCATTGTCAAATACCATCTAATGTTCCTACACCGGACCATTCATTGTCAACATACACTACCACCTTAGTGCAGCCTTGTGTTGATTTGACTATTCCTGCTACTATTAATAGTTCCAGTAAACAATGTAAACAAATAGTACAAAATGATATAATATTATTTTGCGATGAGATTGGAAAGGACTTAGGCCACTTATTGACAGTTGAATATCCAGGACACTCTGTAATAAACTACTGTATGCCTGGTTGTTCCTTATTTGATATTATGAAAGAAATTATTAAATGTAACTTTAACCAGGACACTACATTACTAATTTTTATGGGTAATAGGGGAAACATGAACAAAGGAGAATTGCTCCAATATTATAGAACATTGTCTAATCTTAGTTTAAGAAAAATAGTGTTGTTTACATTCCCCTATAGTAACAGTTTGCCTCAGGAGGAAAATAACGTAAGATTTGAAATCCATATGACATTACATAATAATCTATTTCAATTAATTGATACTAACAATTATGTTGGTAATAACTTGTATTTGACAAAAGATAGGTATAATATTATTATGTACTATCTTTCAAACTATCATAAAAGACAGATAGCTGTGTCGCTATCATATTTTTTTTCTATTACAGCCAAGAATTTGGCTAAACAACTTGCTTCTTTTGAGCAATGCAATGACATGATAGACTATTCTGCCAATAATTTGGAACCAATTATTGACATTGACTTTCATTTAAATTAGAAATAAGGACAATAGAGGCAACCTCTTGCAAAAATGTAAGGAAAGCAAATGGTAAACCAAATGTGTGTGTAAATAAATTTAATAATATAAACCTGGTGCATCAAAATAATCAAGGGTTTTTAAACAAAGATTTAGAAGTAGATTTATTCCTGAATTGTAACAATATAGATATTCTTTGTGTGACAGAACATTGGCTTAAAGGCCACCAGTTTATATTCAATTTTAGTAATCACCAGGTTGGTAGTTCGTTCAGCAGAGTAAATGCTATACATGGTGGCTCATTAATATTAGTAAATAACCAGATCAAATTTAAAGACCGTAACGATATTGTGTGCCTCTCTTTTGAGCGAACAATTGAGATAGCCTGTATCGAATTGGAGCAGTTCATTATATTAAGTGTGTACAGACCGCCTTCAGGATTGTATGATTGTTTTGAAAAGGTTATGGATGAAGTGTTGAACAAAATCTGTAATTCTAATAAGTCTATTATCACTTGTGGTGATTTTAATGTTAATTTGTTAGAAAAATCTGGGTTAAGTACTAGAATTATAAGTTTGTTTCAGTCATACAATCTTGCTAACCAATTTTTGGAGCCCACTAGAATAACTCCCACTAGTGCCACATGCCTAGATAATGTTTATACAGATGTTATACCAACCCACAAGGAAATTATTAATTTAATAGACTCAGATCATTGCGGACAGTTGGTCACTATTTCAAATATTAACAAAAAAACTAAAAAAAAAGATATCACTGTTAATCCAAATACTAATAATCATTTGGAAACATTTAAAACTAAACTTCTAAGTAATTTACCACTTTTTTCAACTAATGATGACTCTAATCAACAATATAATGCTTTTTTCAAAATGTATTGTACACAATTTGATAATACTTTCATTCGGAAGACATTTTCGGTTAATAGTAATGCTTCCTTCAGTGACTGGGCTACCATTGGTATACATAAAAGTAGAAAACGACTTTATGAGTTGTATGATGAACGGACTTGTATAAACACTTCTGAATTTAATTTATATGTTAGGAATTATTCGAAATTATTTTAAAAAGTTTGTTGTATGGCCAAGTCACGTTACTTGTGTTCAAAAATTAAAAATAGTAGTAATGTAATTAAAACGACATGGAATGTCATTAATAGCGAAACGGGAAGGTCATGCAACCGAAGTAGTGACTTCAGCCTTGATATTGATGGCAACATAATTAAATCAGATTCGCAAGTCGACGCGGCCTTTGAAAATTTATTTGCAGAGATTCCCGTATCGACTACTAAATCTCTGAACTCATCGCCCACTACTGCAGAGTCTTTGCTTAAAGAAAACGTTCCAGTTTGTGATTCTGAGTTTAATTTCCAATATGTCACCTGTAGAGATATAATTAAAACCTTTCACACATTAAATGTTAAAAAGACCGCAGATCTATGGGGTAATTCTGTGGACGTTGCTAAGTCAATTATAGATATTGTAGCACCTACTTTAGCTGTTATTTTTAATAATTGTATTGACCGTTGTGAGTTTCCTGATCTTATGAAAAACAGTAAAATAATACCATTGTTTAAATCGGGTAGCACATCTGACCCTTCTAATTAGAGACCTATTTCAGTGCTACCTACCTTTAGTAAAATTTTTGAAAAACTTATTTTAGATCAAATGCAAAGATTATTTAATAAACACAAATTACTGCATAACAAACAGTTTGGTTTTACAAAGGGTCGTTCGACTACTGATGCCGGAGTTGAACTTTTAGGACATGTTTATAATGCATGGGAGGACAAGTGCGATGCTTTGGGCATCTTTTGCGATCTGTCCAAGGCATTTGATTGTGTTCTTCATGAAACATTAATCAGGAAACTGCATCACTACGGAATACGGAACGCCTCTCTGGATCTTCTTACTTCTTACTTAAGTGATAGGATTCCAAGAGTAGATGTTAACGGAAAAAGATCACCTGGATCTGTAGTTAGAATGGGGGTCCCCCAGGGCTCAATTCTTGGCCCATTTTTGTTTCTTATTTATATTAATGACTTGCCATACCTCATAAAGGATAATCATGATATAGTGTTGTTTGCAGACGACACTTCACTTTTATTTAAACTGAAACGTCAGCAGCTGGTTACTGACATTGTAAATAGCGCCCTCGCTAAGGTAGTTAACTGGTTTAATGTTAATAACCTACTTCTTAACGAGAAAAAAACTAAATGTATTAAGTTTACGATACCTCATGTTAGACAAGTAGAAACTAGTGTTCTTTTAAAGGGTGAAGAGTTGAAACCCGAAAACTCCACAGTGTTCTTAGGCATAACTTTGGATGCCAAGCTTCAATGGGGCCCCCATATAGATAAATTGTCAAAAAAACTAAGCTCTGCAGCATCCGCCGTTAGAAAAATTCGTAATTTAACTGATTTAGAGACAGCGCGTTTAGTTTACTTTAGTTATTTTCATAGTGTGATGTCGTACGGTATTCTTTTGTGGGGAAATGCCGCCGACATTCAAACAGTTTTTGTTTTACAAAAAAGGGCAATTCGTTCAATTTATAAATTAAGTCCCAGACACTCCCTCAGAGACAAATTTAAAGAGATTAATATAATGACTGTGCCTTCTCAGTACATTTATGAAAATCTTTTATATGCACATAAAAATATTAATCTGTTTAAAAAATACAGTGATATCCATAACAAAAATACTAGGAATAAACACAAATTTGTTGTTCCCACTACCAGGCTCAAGAAAATTGGTGGCTCGTTTAAATGTCAATGTATACGTTTTTATAATAAACTTCCTAGCCACATTCAAGAACTAAGCCTTAATAAATTTAAAACATTTATAAAGCGGAAATTATGCCAGAAAGCCTATTATACTGTCAAGGACTATATTGAGGACAAGAAGGCTTGGGATTGAGCTGCTCCAATAAGTTTACACAGACATAATTGATGTGTAATTTGCTATTTTTTCTTTTTTTAGTGTATTTTTTTTTATATACGTACCTTTTATCTAAACAATGACATGTATATATTTACTGTATAAAGTATAATATTGTTTTAATTTTTGTGAATGTGCGGACTATGTGGGTCTTTGCATTTTTTTTCTCTTCTTTTAATGATGATGGTCTGGCTGTTTGAGTACTTCACGCGGCCTCCCCAAATGTCCTTTCTTTTGTATTGTTCGTCGGATCGTTGAGCTCCTTAGTTCTGAGTTGAGCTGCACGATGATTGACAAATGCGTGCACTGACTGGACAGGTCCACTCAAATCCGTGTGGTTCCTCAAAAGACCATTTCAGACACCAGTCTACATAGTCCTCATATGATATGACCAAGATTATTTTCATATTTTATTTACACTTTGACATTGATGCACTTTATATATGCAATGACATTTACTTTGTAAAGGATTACACTATTTTAATTATTGTGAATGTGAAGACATTGTGGATTTGTTGTTTTTTAATGCAATTTTTTTTAATTATTAGTTTTAATCATGGTCTGGCAGTTTGAGTAATTTATGCGGCCTACCCAAATGTCCTTTCTTTGGTAATGTTCGTCGAATCGTTTAGCTCCTTTAGTTCTGTGTTGTCATGCAGCTGCATGACAACTGACAAATGAGTGCACTGACTGGACAGGTCCACTCATTCTGTGTGGTTCTTTCCTCGAAAGACCATTTCAGATATCAATCCACATGGTCTTCACATGACCTGACCAAGATTATGTCTGGACTTTAAAAGAGACTGTGACCTCTGAGTTTGTTTCGGCGTTTCTTCTCAGAGTAGTCAGATAGGAAATGCCGATCTCACCTAGTTTTTAAAATATGATTGACGTGTAAAAGTGTTTGTACAAACCTATTTACAGAAATAAAATCATTTATCATTTATCCATATATTTAAAATTATTGTAATATATGTACAATATCAACCTATGTATATTTTGGTATCGTTGTAAATATGTTGAATTTTAAATACGCTGTTCTAAAATAACCTAATGCATATATTTCAATTGGAACTTTTATGTTCACAGATGTGTGAACATAAAAGTTGCTCGATCATGAATATTGTAAGAACATTTTTCATTGCACAATTCACCATTTCTTGTAATGTTTTGTAAATAAATGAACGGGTATTAGAATAACAGTCCTAAGCCTGCAAAGTATGAAGGGATATGAAAATATACAGCATGTAACGAAAACCCTGTCCGATCCTGAAGGGTATTATTTGGTATCGTAGTGCGTATACAAATACGTAATCATTTAATGGATACGAGATAATTATTTTTCCCCAATGAAAACAATTAATTTAAAAAATTAAATATAATCATACCAAAGGCAACACTGATCGCTCGACAGGGTTCACCAGAGTTCACCTACAGTTTCGTGTCAAAGAAGCCGCCTGAGCGCGGCGGTCCTTTGTCGCATGCCGCCAAAGAAACGTAGGACTAAAAAAATCTACGTTTTGCCTACGCGTAGGTATCAGCTGATATTTTATTGTAGGCTTACGCACAATGACCCCAATTTCTGACCTTCTGTTTAACAAGAAACAATTATTATTGAGTTAATGTGATGTGCTTTTGGCAACGTACCCACTGTAGGTTCAGTTTATTAAAACATTTACTTGTTACATACCTCTATCTATCTACAACATTAGTACACATTTGACACCTTTTAATTAAATTTGCACGTACTCTTCGCAGCGCACATGTGTACGATTTGAGTGACTCGAAAGCTTCCACAATCCGAGCTGTTACTACGATTTCCGAATTACACATTCACTCACAAATAAAAATTAACATATTCAAATATTCCTGATTGGTATACCACATTGTTCGCGATACGATAGCGGCACGTGATACGTACGGACATCCGATCGCAAGCTATCTCCACGTGAGACTGGCGAAGTGTCCAAACAAGTAGCGACCAGTCGGCTACATCAAAGGATCGAGGACTCGTTATGAGTACCTACAGCGCGGCTAGTGCAGGGCGGTGTCCTTTGAAATAAAATAGGCAAAAAATAAAAGATTTCGCCGGCCGGTGGAGTGTTGTCAACTTATGAAAAGTTACCATATTTAGTGTTACATTTCGCATGGTAACTAAAAATAAAAAAATCAATTGCTTTTTGTTTTTATGAGTTCGATTTTTTTTACTATTTTTTCTAGTACGTATGTTAAACCAGGAATACGCCTTTTTTGGATCGGACAAGGTTTTTGTTACATATTGTATATATATGTTTATGCTGCCATTCGCTTACTATAATATTAAAATGTTTCTATTTAATTATTAGCTTCTGCCAGCGAATACGTGAAGTTGTAAAAATTTGCATTTGATAACATATCTGTGCCTGTCATATCATACAAGCACTCAAAGTCAAAGTCAAAGCATTTATTTCAAATAGGCCCATAAAATGGCACTTTTGAACGTCAAAAATTGCAATAAAAATATAACTGATTCTAAGCGCCACTTCCAAAAAGTAGTTTCGTATGGAGAAGAAGTGGCAAGAAACTCCACCGTTACTCTTTTATAAATATTCTACAATATTTGTATACATTAATTATATTTTTATATTTGAAGACGATGCACCAACAATAAAAATACTATACCACAAGTGGTAAGAAGAACTAAAAATATAGCAAAGGCAGATAAATGAATGACGCGATAGGTACATTGTGCTCACAAATTTACAAACACTGTAAAAATATATGACTTTCCTAAAATATTAACTAGGAATAAGTCAGTGCACTCGTAAAACACTTCATTCGACATTGTACTAAATGTGACCGAACTAGTACGTTTCACAAATTGTACTAGATCGGAGCGCTCTCGTTTTGTTCTAATTTAAATGTTTGCCGAAAGTTAACCTAATAGTTTGCTTTATTTGCTCAATAACAGTTAAAGTGATAACATTTAAAATACCCACATCTGCTCATTAATAAATTGGTTATTGTGTATTTATATCGTTTTATAGTTTACACATTTTTATTATTATTTAAATAATCATGGATATAGCGCTCTATGCAGGATAATCTATTCCGAAACTTAAACGTTATTGTTTGCTGGGCTTCGGTGATGCAACCTTTATAGCGTGGAGTACACGGCGCACCGTTTTTGTCAGCAAAATGTACGGTTGTTATGAAACCATTTGTTTCACATTCATTCACCATGTGAAGTCACATTTAAAAAAGTTTTCCACTTCGTAAACAAGCGCTCCGACTAGCAAGGATTCCCGCTTCCTCGAATCTCTTAACCCACGGAATCGCAGTATTTCTCTAGAACAAAGAATGTAATACTATTAGACATCCCTAAGCAAAATTCTATAAACTATAATAATTAAGAAAAGATATTATAAATAACATTATCTTTATAACACTACTCATCATTCACTAATTTAAACATATAATAATTTTATATTTAGTATAATATGAAATATTTAAGTGATAACACTCACACTTAGTCTATTTGTGTTATCACATCATTTAAGTCCACTTTTACGCGGCGCAATAATATTGCCAACGCTGCAATATCTATGTTTAAATGCATTTTTTAAATTATAACCACAACACCGCTAATTAACAGATTTAAACAGTCGTCACTAACCAACAACGTTCAATTAGGTGAATAGTCGTAACGAATTGCATCTACCTCACAGAAATCGATATAATTTACTCAGTTTTCTGTGGTCTACCTACAAACTTATATTATCTAAGTAAACAAGATGAACGAGACAAGTATGGAATGATTATCGAACCACTGAAAGTAGTTTTGTTAAAAAAAACCTTATTTTTTTCATTTTAGGTATTATTATTAACATATCAAAAACTGTAAATAGATACGAGTATTATTTGAAAATAACATCAAACTTAATCCGCGGGCGCACATGGGATCGAAGTCAGGGCTTGCCATAATCGCTCCTACCCAAGCACGGTAACGACTAAGCTAGCAAGCCATATGTTAATTTAGTTGCAATTATGAACTACTATCAATTACAGAAAAAGTGAGTGTGTGTGCGTGTCTATAGTATAGAAACAACTTATAAAAGAAGATCGTAAGTGAAACGAATCGTTAATCTATTGCTTTGTTAGATTGCTTATGGACTTATGAGCGTTACTGTACATTTACTACAATTTGGTATTTTGCTCACCAGCTTTAAGAAATTGGGATTGGAAGTATGTAGTGACCTTATTAAAGTTGCCTTACCTTTGTTGTTACAGGACCGCTATCCACATCAAAATTTACCAACGCTGATAGAAAACCATTTTCATCAGGCAATTCACAAACTACGTAATTTTTATTTATAGGGTCTTAGGGTGTATTTCTCCTAAAGCAGAGATGAGTGAAGACAAACCTACGCAATCAATATTTAATATTTTGACATTTCCGGCCCACTTAGCAATCCCAAGAGTTAGATTACCAAAAAAAAAAAACCCGTAATTTCATTTACATAATGAAATCACTGCGTGCCAGTGCCCCGAGAGACATATGTAGAAAAGTTTATTTAGCTCTCTGTCAATCGCCGCTGCAGTACTGTGTAGGCGTCTGGGGTAGCGCGGCCAAGTCCTATTTGCTGGAACTCGAACAGTGACGTTATCCTACAGACGTACTTTACAAAGAAGCAGGCGTCTTGCGTGTCCGACAGCTTTATATCCTAAAATCCCTTCTTAAACTTTTTGCTGCGTCGGGGCGATAATTTACAAGAGGTAGGGTAGGAGCTGATAGACTACTTATTCCAAGAGTTAGAACGGTATTTGCTACCCGGTTTTCACTCTTTCTCCCGATTCGAGTATTTAACACAATCAATAAATCCACACTAAAAGTCCCTGGAAATCTACTTGAAGCTGTGCTGCGTCACACTGATCATTCGAATTCCTTCTGCCTTTACTGTTGATATTGGGCCACCAAGATACAGGCTTTGCCTAGTTTGGGGCCCACGGCCACTTCTACTTTTATACTATTTTAACTTGTTCATTGTATTTCTATCTTTGTATGTTCCCTAACTTGTGTGTGTCAATAAATTAAATTAAATTTTAATTAACACATCTGTCCCCTCTCCCCTTTTGTGAAAATACTTCTAAGTAGCCTGAAAAAATCACTGCCTAGCAAAATCTTGTCTACCCTTCCTTCTTAGTAATTTTGATATTCATACCTGAGCTGATTTAAGCGAGATATGGTGCAAATTTCATTTTCACCCATGCATGTCATCTTTGATGTGTAGTAATTATTTGAATATTATGGTGTTGGTGCAAATGGACATTTACCTTTTATACAATTACTAACTGCTACATTTCAAGCAACAGCAACTCAAATGCATGTGTAATGGTAGCTCTATTATTCTTGTTTCAGGACCGCTATCTATACCAGGATACCGAAAACTGTTAAAAGAAATCGAAAAACCGTCACAAGGTTGGTTTGTATCATTACATTTTTCCCTACTTCTAGTTTCCTAATGTAAACATTAAAATGGTTTTTCCTGCTTGATGACATTGTTATACCTGCTGTTTTTATTTTATATCAGTTCATCACCTAAATCACTTCTATTCCATAAAGGTGCCTACTGTATATTTGTAACACCTGAAAACAAACTTTATTATATCTTTTGTATTCCAGCCACTGTTGAACTAGTGCAACTGTTCAGAATCGTGGAATGCAAGAATGTACACTTACAGCTAGACCTATACCGTACCTGCCCATGAAAGTTTCAAAAGTGATCTTATTGGTAAGTAGTAATCTGATAAACGGCATAATTTAATATCAAATATAAATTGTTGCTAAGTAATTCAGTTCATCATGCTTAACTTAGCTTGTATTCGGTAATGGCTTAATTTATTTGCTGGTTCAAACACTACAAAAAAGTAGTGTAACATAATATAAAAATGACAAAAAAGAGCATAATTTATACCAAAAGTTGGTTACAACTAGAAATTAATAATAATGTAAATGCGAAAGTTCGTTAGGATGGATTGTTCTCTTTCACACAAAAACTACTTAACGGATCTGGAAGTAATTTTTAATCTGGAAAAATTTGGCGAAGAAATAGATTATTCTAGAATAGCACATATGCTACTTTCATTCCGGAAAAATGTACGATTTCCGTGGGATAATTTCCTAAATGCACGCGGGCGAAGCTGCTGACAAAAGCTAGTAAAGAAATAAACTTGTTTATAAACTGTCCCACAAATTGACTCATTTATGAGAAACTTCACAAAAATATGGAACGTAAAAATAATGACCTAAACACTTTTTTTTAAATTAACTTTTGTTTTACGTTTTTCACGACTTCTTGTAGGAATTTCATCATCTGCTTCTTTTACTGGCTCTTGATGAGAACAAATATCATCTAAAAAATATCTTAATATCATCTGACAAGTAACGGACAGCAAACTTATACGGTATTACGAGTACTTACGTAAGTATTTATATTAGAAAGCAATGGTTATCAGTTCGACCAAACAAACACTGAGTTCAATGTATTTATGGTCGTAGCTTGACTTTCAACTAACATATGTATAGGTAAGTATCTATTTAATCTCGTATTGAGATAAGAATATTCAACTAGCCAGTAATATTAATCACTATTATGTCTATTTACAAAAAGGAAATTACTTTAATCGCGGAAGTTTGATTGTAACAAATCCAACAGTCTTCTAGCTCCCCCCTAGCTAGAAGACTGTTGGATTTGTTACAATCAAACTTAAAACAGACCTCTTCATCCTCCAAATGAAAAAAAGCTAAAAGAGTAATCTTACAAAAAATTTAAGTTTCGGAAAAAAATATCTTAATTTAGTTTTTTATTTATTTTGACAATAAGAATAAGTTTAAATTTATACTTTTTGTATCTTTAAATGCCCAATCGAACAGTATTCGTTTTATGATGATGATAGCATACGTAGTTGGGGAGATATTCGGACTTTTGTGACTGACCCATTATTTTTTTGACCGAGTGTATATGACAATAAATAAAACATGTATTTGTACAAATAAAATTAATAAAGTTGAATTTTACCTGATCATTGTTATCTTTTTCTTCGTTTAATAATATGTCATTTATGTCCTTAGGTATTTCCACTAGTGTGTCTTTTTCGTTAAGAAATCACAAGTGTTAGTACCATAATCTTGGTATATACTCTTCATCGGCCCCTATCGACTCGCTGCTTTCACCTACAACATACAAGTAAATAAAAACATAAAGAAATAAACAAACAGAAGTTCCTGTTTTGTTCTTTAATAAATGCACTCCTCATAGAATTGAATTTTAGATCAACAATAATTTACAGCAACTATATTTTGTGGACAACCTTATATGCTTTTTTTAAACATCAAATTCGACGTTACCAGCAAGTTATCCCACCCCATAGTGGAGGAAACCTACTGAACACTTGGCTGGCAAATTTAACTTATTTTTGGTCCTTGTTGGATCAACATGGCGTTTTGTGAGCTTGGGCATGCATCGAATGCCTTTATATGCAGGATTTTCATTGTACAATTGTTTTATTTGCTCCCACTTTGCTGTCATCTCTTTAATATCAATTTTGTACTTTAATTTCTTTTCCAAAAGATTGTTACGTATCCTAGTTCAACAAATGCTAGGGATTCAAAAGGGGAACAATTTACTTGTTATTAATTATTATTATATTGTCTTCTTTGACTTCTTGTTCACATCTCAACATATGTTCCCTGGTTTCTATTAAGAGAAGATTTAAGGCTTGTCTATTATTGGAGCCCCGGGGGCCTAGACAAAATCCCTCTTCTGTAAGCGTATGAAGGGAAACTGAAATAGTTGACATTTGGTCACCTGACAAAGTCAGTATTCGTCATGCGAAAAGGAACGTCGTAATGAGCGTGACACGTAAACGACAAAAATATGCACCAAAATGATAGGCAATTGCCACTTTTGACAGAAGCTAATGATATTGTGGCGTTTCCGCGACACGCTCTATTAGCGGGAGATTGAACTATTATACTAAATATTAATACTTAAATGCTTATTTTGTCTCAAATCACGAGTCTCTAATTATGACATTAAAGCTGCTATTTGTAATTTCAATTATCATTATTACTAAGTATTGCGTTCAGTGTTCCTGTCACTGTCAAACGCAATAGCACGCTAACAATAATATTCAAAAGCGTTGTGTGTGGTGTAACTTTGAAAGTAATTGAAGTGTGTTTTACTACAAATAAAGTAAGTGAACGGCTTTAAATAATACTCAAGTTAATGTAAGAACTGCGATCTAGTCAGTCTCTTTGAAAAATAATTATATTAATATTTATAATAGAAAAAAAAGTTTATTAAACAATTTTTTCTATTATACATTTTTACAAATTTTTTACGATACATTTTTTTAAAATTTTAGATGGAATCTAGACTTCGTGAGAGTCCCGAGCAATTTTGTTTGCTGATGGAATTTATGGAAAGGCAGGTTTTTCCGATACTTTATTTGATCCGATATTTCATTTACTCCAAATTTGACTATGATTTTTAACTAGTATTGGACCTACTTGAGATTATGGAATGCATAATGTAAACAACCTCACAATGGTGCCCTTAAATGAGGGTGGTTCTTACATTTGTTATTCCTATAAAGAAACACTCGATTCAAAACCTTAATTTCTTAGATTGGGTCTTAGAATGCTAGTAGGAAACTGTATGGTTTACTGACTCTTATCCTCACTCTACACTAATCTTACTAATATTTTTTATTAGTCACGGTGACCTTTCAAGTGGGTCCATGCAGTGGGTAGAAGAGGTGTGAACAAAACAGCTGACAAATGGAAAAGTCAACTCAAAACATAAGGAAATATTTATAATCGTGCAGCTCAACTCAAAACATAAGGAGCTCAATGATTCGACGAACAATACCAAAGAAAGGACATTTGGGAAGGCCGCTTTAAGTACTCAAACTACCAGATAGAAAAATTTAAACAATAATAATATTATACAAAGTAAATATACATGTCATTGTGTAAATAATAATAATCATGAAATATCAAAGCGTATTTAAAATAAAACGAAAGTTAGGCACCAAACAAAAAACCATACTCAGGTCAGGTCAGTCCCAAGCCTTTTTGTCCTCAATATAGTCTTTGGCTGTATAAAAAGCTTTCTGGCACAACTTACGTTTAATAAACGATTTGAATTTATTAAGGCTTAGAATTTGAACGTGGCTTGGAAGTTTATTATAAAAGCGTATACATTGACATCTGAGCGACCTACAACAAATTTGTGTTTGTTCCTAGTATTTATATTATGGATATCACTGTATTTTTAAAACAAATTTATGTTTTTGTGGGCATATAAAAGATTTTCATAAATGTACTGAGAAGGCACAGTCATTACATTAATTTCCTTAAATTTCTCTTTGAGAGAGTGTCTCGGACTTAATTTATAATTTGATTTAACAGTTCTTTTCTGCAAAACAAATATAGTCTGAATGTCGGCGGCATTTCTCCACAACAGAATACCGTACGACATTACACTATGAAAATAGCTAAAGTACACTAAACGGGCTGTCTTTATGTCATTTAAATAAATTTTTCTTACAGCGTATGCTGCGGAGCTTAGCTTTTTTGACAATTTTTCAATATGTGGGCCGCACTGAAGCTTAGCATCCAAAGTTAAGCCCAAGAATACTGTGCTGTCTTCAAGTTTCAATTCTTCGCCCTTTATCAACACATTCGTTTTCACATGCCTAACGTGAGGTAGCGTAAACTTTTCATTAAGAAGTAAGATTTAGCATTTAGTCTTCTTTTCATTAAGAAGTAAATTACAACATTGAACCAGTGAACTATTTTTGAGATAGCGTTATTTACATCGTCAGTAACCAGCTGCTGACGTTTAAGTTTAAACAAAAGTGAAGTATCATCCGCAAACAACACTATATCATGATTATCCTTTATGAGGTAAGGCAAGTCATTAATATAAATAAGAAACAAAAAACGGACCAAGAATTGAGCCCTGTGGAACTCCCATTGTTAAGATAGGTTCGGGAGATCTTTCTCCATTAACGTCAACGCTCTGAATCCTTTTACTCAAGTATGAAGTAAGAAGATCCAGAGCGGTGTTTCGGATCCCGTAGTGGCGGAGTTTCCTGATTAACGTTTCATGAAGAACGCAATTGAATGCCTTGGAGAAATCACAAGAGATGCCCAAGGGATCGCATTTATCTTCCCAAGCATTATAAATATGTCCTAAAAGTTCAACACTCAGTAGTTGAACGACCCCTTTTAAAACCGAACTGTTTGCTATGTAATAATTTATGTCTGTTAAAAATCTTTGCAGTTGGATTAAAATTCCTTGCTCAAATATTTTACTAAATGTGAAATAGGTCTATAATTTGTGGGGTCTGATGTACTAACTGATTTAAACCAAGTTTTATTTTACTATTTTTCATAAGGTCAGGAAACTCCCCACAGTCGATACAATTATTAAAAATAAGAACTAGAGTAGGTGCTACAATGTCTATAATAGACTTAGCAACTTCTACAGAATTACCCTACAGATCTGCAGTCATTTTTACATTTAAAGTGTGAAAAACTTTAATTGTATCCCTACATGTAATATGTTCAAAATGAAATTACATTTTCCTTTAGCAAAGACTCAGCAACAGAAGGTGTTGAGTTAAGGGATTTAGTATTTAAAACGGGAATATCTGAAAATAAGTTTTCAAAGGCCGCGGCGACTTGTGAGTCTGATTTTATTATGTTGTCATTAATAGACAGGCTGTAGTCAGTACTTCGGTTACTAGACCTTCTCGTTTCACTATTAATAATTTTCCAAGTCGTTTTAATTACGTTACTACTGCTTTTAATCTTCGAACCCAAATAACGCGACTTGGCCTTAACACCAACTTTTTTAAACAGTTTTGAATAATTTCTAACATTTAAATTAAATTCAGCAGTGTTAACATAAGTCATTTCATTGTACAGCTCATAAAGCAGTGTTCTACTTTTATAAATACCAATGGTAGCCCAATAACTGAAAGATGCGTTACTATTAACCGAGATAGTCTTGGGAATAGAGATATAATTAAATTGTTTACAGTAAATATTAAAGAACTCATCATTTAGAGTATTAGGATCAGCATGAACAGGAGAATACAAAACTGGTAGTTTATTAATTCGTTTTAATTTAAAATCCTCTAAGCGGCTTGTAGTTTTGGGGTTAATAGTGATATCCTTTTTAGTTATTTTGTTGTTTTGGTTTGGAATAGTCATCCTTTGTCCGCAATGATTAGAATCTAGTAAATTAATAATTTCTTTGTGGCTTGGTACAATATCTGAATGAATGAATGAAATGCACCAACCCCAGCGTGGTTTGACCAGACTCGATTAATCGAATGAACCCCAAGATTTGCACTAGCCCTTGAAGCCTCATGCTTCATGGTGCTACAAAGACCATTGCATATCAAGGAATAGACCGGGGGGCACTGTAATGGTAGGGAAGACTGACGTGCCCTTAGGATAGGAAGGATTAAGAGCCTACGGGGTATGCACCCTAACGTAAGCATGGGATTAGTGGAGAGGCGGGTGATATTTGTCTATGGGAGGGCATCTTTTAACGACGTCACAGCAGGGTTAATTCAGGTCGAGCTTCATCGGTGAATCTTTGGGCGGGGTTCAGCTGGTTTCTTGGTTCTTTACTATGTCACTGCTCGGCTGTGATACATTTTGCTGTTTTTCCTTTTCAAAGTCATTTCGTCTGAGTTCTTGCTACTAACCGTTTCCGGTTTTTGTACATCTCATTAGCAGCGTTCTTGATCTTTCACCGTGTCTATCCAATAATTGAATCCCGTGTCGGAATATTTTAAGTCTTTAGCTATCGTTCGAGTCTCAAATGTTGTTATTCGAAATATCCAAAAGTAGAATGGGTACTGTTGGGAATCGAACCCAATACAACAAATTGCGCATAGTCTGCACACGCAGGCAGCGTATTAAGCGCGCCATCGGCAAGCTGAGGCGAGTCGCGGCGACGACCCTGTTCGGCCCGATGACCACTCGCTTCTTCTGTCTTCACCGCGAAGGACGATACTCCTCTTACTTAAGTTTCGTTATTGGCTGTTTGTCCTGTACAGTTTTATTATGACTTCACAGCGACGGACGATACTCTTCATACTTATGTTTCGTTATTAGCTGTTTGTCCTGTACAGTTTTATTATTGTTGTAAGCACGTCATTGAACCCTTGCATTAAATACAAAAGTCCACTCTTTAGATGCACCCCGCGCTAACATTGGTCATCAATGTCAGCGCGGAAAAAAAATCCAAACTTCACTTCACTATAACAGCTGATAAACTCGGCGACATGCTTTCTTGTTATCTTCGCATCAGCTGTTCCTTAATTCGCACCACACAACTCATTATTATTAAACTGGGTTATTATCTCTTCTCTAATACAATTATTTTTGCGAGTTTGCTACTGGTGTTGCTATGGATCACTATAAGCATAGTCATAAATCTGTATTTATCTCAAAATCCTATTGCAGGTACTGGTTAATAGATTGTAAAATCTTAAATAGAGGAAGGTGTCTGTGATAGTTCGGTGTCGGTCCCGAGTTACAGATCAACCAGCTCTCTTAGATAGGACATGTTAATTTACGAAACGGTTAGAGAGTCAAGATATTGTTTAAAAAGTTTAAGATTGCAATTAAGTATTTAAGTATAAGTAGAACCTACTAAATTAACAGAAAAATCGAATGAATAAATAAAATGTTAAATTGTGTAATTAAGATACTCGTAAAACTGGGCAAACCTTCAAATTATATTGTCTAAAATCTAATTTGCCTAATTACTACTAGTTAACAAAATTCTGGAGTAAAAGATGTGCTGTATGATCAAGCAAAAAAGTCACGGAAATATACAAATAATGCATAACGTGACAAAATAAAATAAGAATAAGCTTAACAAAAAATAAAGGATGGAATTCGGGTAATGAAGAATGTTGTGTGTATGATGAATGATTGTGGAAGTGATTTTACAATACGGGTTTTAATAAGTTTTCAGTGGCAATGTAGTCAAGGTTTAGTAGCTAAATGCGTAGTTTTCTTTTACAGATAGCTTTTGTATGCATGTAGATCTATATTATGTAATTAATTTAGTTATACAGAAGAGTGCCAAGAAATCAGAAAAACTTTTGGAAGAAATTGGTGTTATAGCGGGTGATTGAGCAAACATTTGTTGCTCGTCTATTTTGTGTTGGGAGATCTTGATCTAAGGGAAGTTCAGTGTTTTTTTTTTAGTACAGTTATGAGATAAACAACTGTCGGACCGTTGGCCCTTGACAGTGTTGGTAAAGTTGGAAAGTTGGATAGAAGATGAGAAAAAAGCAACTCACTTTTAATAGATCTTTGAGCTCTCTCTAACTTGATCCGCCCCGCCCCAAATGGTAATACAATATACTAACAAAGATTGGCATATTGCAAAGTAAACTGTCTTAATAACTGATGTTTCACATGTTATGTCTAAGATTTTTTTATATGTAAATTAACTTTCTGGTTATGGTTAGGTTTGACTAGTGTTACAAATTGTTGTTGGACGCTGAGACGTTAATCTACGAGTATGGTTATGCCAAGATATTAGAATTAATTTTAACTAAAACAGGACAAGGTTAATGAATTTACATGAGAGGGCTTTAAAGGTGAAGTTAGGTTGATCCTGGGGTCTAAGGGAATATGTCATGTATTTTATCTTATCGACATTGACAGTAAGTAAATAAGAATGTTATATTCCAAATTACATTTACACACGGTATCAAAACCTTGCTGAACATACTTCTTAACCTCATCCCACATGTTAGCATCGAGTATCAAAGCAGTATTGAGGTCGCTAATTGTTTACGCGTTGGTAATGGATTAAGTGATCGGGAGTTATTCTTTTGGAACCGAGGCATTGCGAACCGTTTTCGCTCTTTTCCCCTGTTGCACTGGTTACTTGAATTTTCGATATGTTGTGATGTTCTTGCGTTGGTCGATACTAGATAGCATTTTTTTTTAGTGGTAAAAGGCCAGACCCAATACTCTGTTTATTTGGCGAACAAAGGCCCTAAATAAACAATTCCGGCCCCACTTCATATGTTCTATTATAACCAATGTAGAGTCTTTGTTTTGTTTAAACTTCAAAGACAAAAACACATAAATTTGACCAAGACAGGGGTAAGATTGATGGGCAGTTCACGCTGCTTGCTGAAGAAATGATCCCTTTGTGAATCTTTGCCATTCAGTGTTTTTTTTTTTGTTTCTATTCAAACGAACCCTCGCTTGCCATATGTCGCACAAAATTGGTAAAAGATATCGCAGCTAAGGAAATCATTCATTTGTTAGACGTATTTCCTGGGAATAAATGCTACAACTGTCAACATTTAATAGATCAGTGGCCAGTCAAGGCAACAAATATTATGGGAAGAATTTCTGTACGAATTCTTAAAGCTAGAAATCAAACTCAGTCCCATTGGCTTATTAGCCCCTTTGGCCCTACCAAAAACAGCTAAACTGGAAAACGCAAATTGATCGCATCAGATCCAGGCATTTCTCACCCTTGGGCTCATTACGAAAATTGTTCATTGCCTTCCTCATCGAGTGCGCCAGACCATTTACAACTCGTTAGTAAAGCCGCGTCTGATGTACCTAGCTGAAAAATGGGGCAAAGCGCCAAAAACTAACAAGGACTTACAGATCGCTCGCAGTAAAATTATAAAACTATTATTTCACTATGATTACCTTACACCTACAGTTAAGTATTACAGGGAAACGAAACTCATGAATATTTAACAGCTTCATGCTATACCAGCATAATTATAAGAAAAATTATAAACAAGTCCATTCACACATAATTACACTTAGTTTCACAAAAATACTCGTTTGGTATTTTCAAATAGAAATTTAAGAAATTACATTCTTAATCTTAAAATGATGATTCGCGTTGCTTTATTGTGGCACCGGGTTCGTCTTCCTTATCTATTAGGAATATTTGAGACCACGGTAATTATTTCTTTTGCGGATCGAAAAGTTTTTGGTTTGGTGTTCGTTAGTGTTATTTGCGTACGCAATGAAATGTTATTACGTACTTAAATGATTTGCTATAAATTAAAACAATAGCTGCTTATTTTCTTTAACCATAAAATGGATGGATCTCACCAAATTCGAAGTTCAGAATTCCTTGGCAGGCAAGCAGCTCCTCGCATGGATTGGTGCATAGCTCCAAACAATTTCATTTCGCGACACAGGGCACACCAACAGTTTTACACTTAACACTCCGTTGTCCGAAACTGACTGATCACCGCAAATGTTTGTTTGAGTTGCAAATCTTGTGTAATACTTCATGCATTACCTTTTCGAAGTAGTCATACAATCCCGAAGGGGGCCTGTACACACTTAATACAATAAACTGCTCCAATTCTATACAAGCTATTTCAACAGTCCGCTAAACAGATAGGCTCACAATATCCTTACGGTCTTTAAATTTAAGCAGGTTACTTACTAAAATTAATGAGCCCCCATGTATAGCGTTTACTCTGCTGAACGAAATACCAACCTGGTGATTATTAAAATTGAACAATAACTGGTGTTTTTTAAGCCAATGTTCTTTTATACACAGAACATCAATACTATTATAATTCACAAATAATTCTACTTCTAAATCTTTGTTCATAAATCCTTGAATATTTTGATGCACCAGGTTGATACTATTAACAGATTTTAAACTTTTATTAGATTTAATAAAAGTTTAAAATCTGTAATAAATATAATAAATAAATGTCAACATTTGATACCAAATTATTGGCTGAATTATGTTAGCATTGCTCAATAGAAGCAATTTGTTTAGCCAAATTCTTGGCTGTAATAGAAAAATAATATGATAGCGACACAGCTATCTGTCTTTTACAATACTTACAAAGAGCTTTTACAAAGAGCTGTGTAAGAAATTAAAGAGAAAAATACTCCTTTTCGACAGGCGGCAGAGAAGTATGGCATTCCCTGAGCGACCCTTTTTGATCAAGTGAAAAAAACCTGTGCCAGTACCATGCCAAAAAGAGGAAAGAAGTCAGTTTTTAATGAATCTCAAGAAAACGAAATGGTCGAATTCATTTTAAAATCTTGCAAAGCCTTCTTTGGGGTAACAATTCCTACCCTAAAAAAATTGCATTTGATTTTGCCGATGCTAATAACATAGCAAATGACTTCAATTAACAGACTATTATAATTTTATGGCGAGACACCCCAATATATCACTTCGAAGACCAGAAGCTACTTCAATCAATAGAATCACAGCATTTAATCAAGAAGAAACAGATATTGTTTTTGAAAATTTAAAAACACTCATGATACTGTTTTGACTGATTGGTACTGTACCACGAAATTCCAGGATTCTCGCACCGAAAGGATTAAAACAAGCAGGTAAATGTACCAGCGCAGAACGTGGTTCCTTGACCACAGTTATAAATTGTTTTAATGCTGGAGGCAAATACATTCCCCCATTTTTCATATTTAAAAGAAAGCGAATGAATGCACTGCTTATGAAGAGCAGTAATAGTAACATGGTGGCTTGTGTTTCTGACTCAGGCTGGATAACTGAATCAATTTGATGATTGGCTTCAGAATTTCAAATCATTTGCAAAACCATCTGCAGATGATCCTATTTTACTAATACTGAACAACCATGAAAGCCACGTTAGTTTGAGATCTCACGAATTTTGTCGCAAGAATTTTATTCATGTTTTAACTTTGCCACTTCACACATCCCATAGAATGCAGCCTTTAGATTTAACTTTCCATGGCTCACTAAAAACAGCATATAACAGAGAATGTGAATCCTTCATGGTCAACCATCCAGGTACCAAAATTACGGCATATGATGTTGTAGGCCTTTATACAATGGGTTTTAATAGAACCACAAGTACTGACAAAGCTATGAATGGCTTTAAGTCTGCTAGAATTTGTCCAATGGATAAAGATAAATTTAAAAACACTTTTGAAAGTTTTGGTGATATTTTTGCATCAGTCTCTCCTCTTGAACAACAAATACCAATAACTCAAGCCAAAATGAGTCCCAGAATGACTCTCAAGTTGTCTGTAATGCTGCCAATGAAAATATTTTTTTAACTTTCCAATAACGACGCTAACTTTGACGATTTAAACGAAACAATACCTACGTCTGCATTAGTAGGTGATGTTAATGAAGCTGGTGTTAATCAAAGTATAACAAGTCAAACTTGTCCATCTCCCTTAGTACCACTTAGTGATGTAGTGCAAGTACCAACTCTTAAAACTACTCGTACAAAACGATTAGTTAAAAAAACACTATTATTTTCACCAGCACACTGGAAAAAGTAAACCTAGAGCAAAAATAAAATAGAAAGAAAGAGAAAGAACCTAGAACACGAAAAGACCAAAACTACAATTAAGAAACCAAAAACAGTAAAGAAAAACGACCAAAAGGTTTAAGAAACTTGAACAATTTTGAATGTGAAAAAGAAAATGATGAATATTTCCGCTTCAAGAGGCTACGTCTGTGAATTTTGCAAATGAAATGGGACCTCTTCCGCAAATACCCCATGTTGTCCGCAATTAACCCAGCACTGGTCCGTATTTACCCCAAGAGCTAAGGGTAATTACGGACATATTTGGTTGGGGGAAAAGTCTTTTCGCATTATAGTATGTATGAACTTGTAATAAAATCCCTTTGGCTATACTATTGGTATCTGGCTGGTTTTGGTATCATTGAAAGTTTAAATTTTAAAGAACATAATTCCAAATTCAAATAAGGAAAATGTGTGATTTTTATTTGTTTTTCGTAGTGTCAAGATGAGTGATTCTAATGAAGAAATTCGATACAATTTAAAATTTTACTACAAAAAAGGTAAAATGGTCGGTTTGTGGTTACCATGCTACTGAAGGAGGATCCCAGTATATAAGGTGAATCTTTTGAATTTGCTAAACGCCATTTTTTATCGCTAGAACGTCGGTTCCAGCGTGATCCTGTCTTCAAGGAGAGATACATTACTTTAATGCAGGAGTACGACAGTTTGGGACACATGGCAGACGATCGCATGCTGAGGAAACCTCATTCTGATGTTAACTTGGAATATTTTTTGCCACACCATGGGTTTGTAAAGGAGTCAAGAGTTACCACCAAACTCCGGGTAGTGTTCGATGCATCAGCTGCAACCACGTTATCGCTCTACGTTATTCAAATGCCTACTGCCTACTGTTCAGGATCACCTTTTCTCAATATTGTTACGTTTTCGCCAATATTAATATATAATTTCTGAAGACATCGAAAAGATTTATAGGGCGATTGTGGTGACACCTTTTCAACGTTCCTTGCTTAAAATAAATTTTCGGACTGATCCTAAGCTTCCTTTAGAATCATATAGTCTTAATACCGTTACTAATGGTACGGCTCCTGCCCCCTTTTAGCCCCTCAGTGCTTAGTAAGCCTGGAGGCAGCTGCCACTAGTGAAAAGAATAGGTTGCCGATCGACCGTGACCATTACGTAGACAATCATCTTAGTGGTGGTAACTCCATTTCTGAGGTAGTAGCGGAACTGACCTTCTTACCTATGTAAGAAGGTCAGCTCTGTTCTTGTTTCAGCGAATTTGCATCTGCGAAAATGGCAGTCTAACAGTGAAGAAATTTTACTCTCTAAAAATCGGATGGCGCCAATCAAACCAACGACTATTCCCGCGTTTTTAGGAACAAGACTGTGTACTAATGTACTGAACTATCTTACTTTGTCTTTTAGTAGATATCGGTTTTGGTGCGATTCGACACTAGTGTTGAGTTGGCTGACAATGGCACCAAACTTATTGAACCATTTGTACGAAATCGTGTGGATGAAATACAAGAGAGAACCATTGGGTATACGTGGAGCTACGTGCCGTCTTAAGATAATCCTGCAGATCTTGTCTCTCGCGGACTGAAGGCTGACCTTATGAGAGTATCCTCTGTGGTCCTCTCAGGTCCTAATTTTTCGTACATATATGAAAAATACTAGCTAAAAATGCCCAATGAAAACGTGAAACAGGACTTACCTGAAGTTGTGTCACCGCACTTCACTGATCATCCAATTCATCAACAATCAAACTATCAATAGTTTCATGTCACATCATCAATCACATAACAACCAAGCATTTATTAATATTTTGATTCATAAATATTCCAATTTTAATAATTTACAGAGAGTAGTTTCGTACTTATTAAGATAGATTCTCAATTTAAAACATGATAAACTATGTTCTCTATCTAATCAAGAACTTAGGAATTCCTTGAATTTTATTTGACGACATCCTCAAACCACATGTATCCTGAAGAGCATGCCTTGTTGCAAACAGGAAAATCATTGCCTCGTTAAAATAGATTTATTTCTTTAAGTTCCTTCATTGAAGGAATGGCCTCATTCGAGTAGGCAGGAGACTTGATAACTCTCCCTACGAGTAAAATATCAAGCCTCCAATTTTGTTATGTGGTAAACACCATGTCACTTAAATTATATTTAATAAATGCCATTATGATTTATTACACATAACAGCAAATGGACTGGCCTCTGGGTGGCAGAAATCTTTCCAAATCAACAGTAAAAAAATGCATTAAATGTTTTGAATACAAATCGAGTTGTACAACCTATAATGAGTCAATTGCCTTCTTCAAGGACACAATTAGAGTTTTCAGTTTTTTAATGCAGTGTTGACGATGCCGAGCCAGTACTGATAGCGGATCGCAAAGGGCGAGGGTGTGGACTAGTCAAGGCATATTTATGTATTTTTGTGGCGTGAAGTATATCCACTGGAATGAGTCACGAAGGTCTTCCCCGGCAGTGACAATGCTTCAGTCGTGGTCGAGCTGAAGACGAAGAAGGGGACAATGCTGCGGGCCTACAACAATATCTGCCCACTTCCTCTCACTTGAACACTTCAACCCGGGGCGCCGTCGGCTATCTTCCTATCAGAGGTCGGACGGCTGCGCGGGAGCGCGGGACTGACTCAGCGGAGGCATGAGGGGGGCGAAGGCCCGCCCGGCATTTCACCAACGAGCGCTACCGACGACACATGCGCACTAAAATATTGCTGTACCTTCCATAATTCGTTTCAATATAAGTTAGTTTTTACAGTCACAAAAACTACACGCTCGTCCACTCAATTGCTATCCTCATCACCCACACCCGCACAGTCATGTAGCAATGTGAACTCCTTTTTTGTCAATATTGGCAAGAAACTTGCAGATGACATTATAAAAACGACGCCTTCACAACAACCACCTACCCCACAAAACAGTACTGCACCAACTTCATCCTTTGTCTTGGATAAAACTGACCCGGAAGAAATTATATCCATCATAAATTCACTGCGACCACATGCTGCTACTGGTTGGGATGGCATTTCATCTACAATACTACAGAAATTTTCCACCACTCTGGCGCCAATTTTATGCCATATATTCAATATTTGTTTTGAAACAGCAGTTTTTCCAGCTTCCTTTAAAAAGGCAATAATCTATCCAATCTTCAAGGGGTGACGGAACCTTGCCGAATAACTACCGTCCTATAGCTGTATTAACAGCTTTATCCAAAGTTCTTGAACGCTTGATTAACAAAAGATTGGTTAGTTACCTGGAGCATTGCAAGATAATCTCGCAACAACAATATGGCTTCCGTAAAAAGTCAACCTGTGACGCAGTTCATCACCTAACCAGCTTTGTCATTGATCATATAAATGAAAATAAAAAGGTCCTTACTATTTTTCTAGATCTCGCAAAAGCGTTCGACACTGTTCCCGTATCTACACTATTAATCAAACTTGAGAAAATAGGCGTCAGAGGGCATCAACTGGACCTTTTTCAAAGCTATCTCTCCAATCGTTCGCAAAAAGTCAGGATCGATGGCCATTATAGCGACGAGCTTTCATTTCACTACGGGGTCCCACAGGGAAGCATTTTGGGCCCACTCTTTTTTTAATCTTTATTAATGACCTGTGTGATCTCAATATCGTTAATGCTAAGGTAATATCCTTTGCAGATGACACAGCAATAACCTTCATCGCGGATTCCTGGTCACAACTACAGCAGCAAGCTCAGCTTGGCTTTGATGTGGCGTTAAATTGGCTTAATTCCCACACTCTAACCCTTAATACCTCCAAAACAAAATTTCTGACTTATTCTAAGACCTCGGTCTCTCAGCCAAAGACTCCAATTTCGATCAAAGCTCACACTGGTCATCCTCAAATACAGGGTTCAATATGTCAATGCCCTTTTATAACCTCTGTTGAAAGCATCAGATACCTTGGAATAGTCTTGGACAGGCATCTCAACTTTAAGTCTCATATTGGTCTGCTAACTGGACGAGTTCGCAAACTGATATACATATTTAAAACTCTCCGGCATATTGCCAATCCCATTATAATACGTAATGTCTATTTCGCACTTTGCCTATCCATCGTGACATATTGCATTTCTTGTTGGGGCGGCGCAGCTAAAACCACCCTCAAGCCGCTAGAAGTAGCACATAGGGCCATATTAAAAGTAGCCACTTTTCGTCCGATTCTGTTTCCAACTGATCAACTATACAATGACTGCAAGCTGTTAAATGTTCGGCAACACTTCATTCTACAGACTGTCATTCTGCAACACCGCTGCACCCTATACCGAATAATAGAAAATAAAAAACGTATTAAACGTCGAAAAGATGGGATATGCACCCTTCCGCGCGTATGCTCAACTTTTGTCAAGAGATTTTTTTTTTCTTGGTCCGTTTCTATACAACAAAATAAACGAAGAGTGTCAAATCTATGGTCTATCTTATTACAAATGCAAGAAGATTGTACAAACGTACCTCCAAAGCAAGTCATATGATGAAACTGAAAATATCTTAACATGGACAAGCAGGTGATGAACATGGACAAGCACTCACACACACACTCACATACACACACACACACACACACACACATTTAACTTAAATTATATTATTTTATTTTATTGAAATCAAAACAGTCTTAAACTTAATTTTCTAACTCAATTCTTCGAAATTGTATTGATAAAATCAGAAGCACTATGTAACTTTTACGCCATTGTACCTTAGGGGACCGGACTGCTTCTCCTTAACACAGGTTACCATAACCTAGCTAGGAGAGCAGTGCTCACCCACACGTTTGTAGAAATAGTACTTATTTTGTAAAACGGTATTTTAAACGTGTACTACAGTCCTTTGTTTTGTTTAAATAAATTGATTGATTGATTGATTGATTGAGTCCACTGCTCATTTAAAGTCAGAGTTAGGTCTTTACAAAAAGGTTACTTACACAAAAAACTTATTGAGATGATTTCTTAAAATAGGGGATTTTGGTTATTAAGAGCCATTTCGCGTTTTCGCGCGAATATCTAAGAGTTTAGTCGCCTAATTTACCATATTAGTACTCTGACCTTTTTGAATACATGTAAAAAGAAGACCAATCTTTCGAATTGATACTTAATGTAACACATTTATGAAAAGTTATTTGTTTACATTGTGGTAATTAATCTCCCACAATGAGTTTACAAAAAATCATCGCAGAGTCAATTTCAGACTCCTATATCTATCATTAATATTTCTAAATTTGACTGAATAAGATACATAATGAATGCAACGTATAATTTTGTTGACACATTAAGTAGTAGAATATCGATTTTTAGTAACATTCATTGGTAATAAAATAAAGCCTTACTTCAATTTTTTCGTTTGCTATCCCTACTATATCGTGATTTTTTGTTTGAATAAAACGTAATTACATTTTAAAAATTACGTCGAAATAAAATGTGTTCTTTAACAAAACTAATTCATAAGTTTGATTAAAATCTCTTTATATAATTAGACATAATATCGATATTTACATTACTCTAAATTAGAATAAATTTCAATGCATAAGCGAGCACCGATTAGTTTACCCCTCCCAACCCTTGCTCGAGCCAGCCCGCGCCGCTGAGCCTGTAGCTTTAAATTCGTCCCAAAATCAAATAAATCCTGATCCAGCTAGTCCCTTGCTGCCCTCTTCCAGCGACGCCCTGAGCCGAGGTCCGTACCCCACAGGGGGTGCCCTTAGCGTTGTCGCTTAGTTTTAGTTAGTATTTAAGTTTAAGTCCTGGCTGGAGGCCTTAATTTATTAGGGCACCACAGGCAAGTCCGCTTAAGCAGACGACAACCTTACAGGTTGAACTGCGAGATGCCACACAGTGGGTCGAAACTATGATTTTAGTGACTTAGGGCTCAACTTTGCTTTTTCACTTTTTTTTTATGCGGATGGGTAGAGCTCATTAACCTCAATAATAATTGTTCTGATGTATTATTTCCTAAACTTTATACTTTGGGTAGAAAAATGTGTTTCGTTATTTTTTTGTATGGAGCGGCTCAAATAAACTTAAATTCCTGCTAAGTAGCGTGTGATCCCGCGTTGAAACTTTATTTTTCATATACCTTGTCTGGTCTATTATCATTTGATGCTATAAACAAATGCATAAAGTTGCAACTCTGCCAAATAAATGGATCGAAAAAAATGAAAAAATACATAGAATAAAAAGCTTCATTTTTTACTTTCGTAAGTTATTTTAAGTTAAATTTGATATGGAATAGTAAGTAAAAGCACGTAATAATACACATAATTACTTAGCAACTAACAACAATACATTTAAAAGGTCCCTAATTAGCTTAAATTTACTAATACTACATATATTAGTAAATTTAAGCTAATTAGGGACCTTTATTTAAAAATGTGGATATGAAATCAATTAATTTCTATTTGTGTGTTTAATTACTGTAATTAGCTTAACCTTTTACCTTATAAAATAACAATGTTTTTCACTTTTAGTCATTACTGTAATATTAATTAGGATAATTAGTTAATGAGGGTAGTAGAAAAATTAGTAAACATTGTTTGTCACTGGATTCTGGAAGTATAAAATGACCATAATTTATTATATACTAACTAGTGTTCGTTTATTCGTACTACTACTAACATCTCGTGATTCTGATCGTCCCTTTTTCGTTATAATGGATAATTTAGTTAACAATTTAGATTTATTTATGATTTTAAGAGAGCAGGTCAAGTCACTGTCGGATAGTCAAAAATTCTTTCAATTCCTACAACATAAAATAAACGTGACCGAAGAGAACAGTGTTGAGCTCCAAAAATTCTGTACGCGCTTTTGTTCAAATATAAGTGCAAGATGGGAACGAAGTAGTCGCACGTTAGCACAGTTTGTAAGAAAAAATGGTGATTGGTTGGAACGTGCAATAAACTGGCCCGAAGGAATGATACCTGAAGCTGTGAACACTGAACAGGAAAGGCTCGAGATTTGTAATACTGAAGATGTCGAAAATCTACCACCATCTACTACAGAAGCTTCGACATCTACATTTACACCTCGAAAACCTTTCGAGGAATTGGGCTCCAGGCAAAAACGACGACGCGTTGATCAAATTAACCAATCGCTTTCGTTATCCCCGGATGAACTTAAAGCTACTACAATTGCTAGTTTAAGAAACACCGGAAATGAGGATGTAGGAAAAATTATGAACCATTTACTAAATCACCCCGAAGATCTAGAAAAAGTTAAAGAGTGTTTAAGTACAAGTAAACCGAAAAGTAGTACATATTCACCCGATAAGGCACTGTCTTTATTAGTTTCACTTAAATTAAGTAAGTGGCAGTATATAAGCCTAAGAGAAGCAGCAAGTGAAAATAGGTCTGATTTATACCCTTCTTATTATAAAATAAAACAAGCGAAGGCAAAATGTTATCCAGGGAAAGAAGACATAATTATAACTGAAGAAGGAGCTGCTATTAAACTGCAAGCTTTACTCAACTTGACGGTATCTAGGCTTTTAGAAGTGATTACTTTAGATTTGGATTCGCCAACTGAGTTACTGCTAATAAGCAAATGGGGTTTTGATGGAGCCTCAGGTCAAAGTAATTATAAACAAAAGACTGAAGCAGAGTTTGATGACTCAACTATCTTCATGGCCAGTCTAGTTCCTATAAGGCTTCAACAATGTGATGGAACAATTGTTTGGGAAAACGATCGACCCTCATCAACTTTCTATTGCCGTCCGATAATGTTCAAATTTACCAAAGAAACGCAGTCAACAGTGGTAACTATAAAAGCTAGCATAACCGAAGAAATAGAAACACTTCAGCCAATCAAGTTCAATCAAGTTGAAGTTAAGCATCAATTGCACTTGACGATGATAGACGGCAAAATATCGTCATATTTGTCAGACACATCTTCAGCTGTCTGTGATATCTGCAAAGCAAAACCGTCAGAGATGAACAATTTAGAGTCACTTGCTCAAAAAGAGAACAACGAAGAAGTGTTCCAGTATGGAATGTCATCTTTACATGCCTGGATAAGAAGCATGGAGTGCTTACTTCATATCGGTAAATATAATTTTATTAGTTCATAATTTTTTTCACGTTATATAGTTACTTGTGAGATTTTTATTTAAGTGATATTTCTTTTTGTTTGCAGCTTATCGTTTGGACTTCAAAAAATGGAGTTGCAGGGGCGATGACAAAGAAAAAATGTCACTCAGAAAGAGCGCTATACAGCAAGCGTTTAAGAAAGAATGCGGTTTACTTATTGACGTAGTCAAGCAAGGAGTAGGCACAACCAATGATGGCAATACTGCCAGAAGATTTTTTAGGGATGCAGAAACAACAGCTCGCATAACAGGAATAGATAAAGATTTAATAGAAAGGTTTCATGTGATTCTTCAGACGGTTGCATCTGGAGAGAGCGTGGATCTTTCTAAGTTTTCCGAATTTTGTAGAGATACTGCACAATTGTACGTTCACTTATATCCCTGGTATTATATGCCTTCCAGTATACATAAATTGTTAGTACATGGGAGTGATATAATTAAGCACTTTGGTGCCATACCTATAGGTAAACTGTCGGAAGAGGCAGCGGAAGCTCGTAATAAAGATTTCCGGAAATATAGAGAGAGTCATTCTAGAAAGGTAAGTAGAACGGCGACAAATGAGGATATTATACACAATCTTCTTTTGTCTTCTGATCCAAAGATCACAAGTCTAAGACCTCGAATGGTGAAACAAAATATAATGGTTCTCTCTCCAAAAGTCAAAGAGCTTCTGCTGATTTTTCCCACAGAATCCGATATAGATTTTATTGATGTAGATAAGTTACAAGATAGTCATAGCGATAGTGAATAAGATTTTTTGGTAGTTTGTAAGTTTCTTGTTTTTTTTATTAGTTTATAAATGTCAAACTCATAATTGAAAGGAAATAGTAATGTTTGATGTTGTTTATAGTTAGTTTTTAGTTTGCTTGTGTTAGTTGTAGTAATGTTAGTTTACCTTTACTAATTTGTATTATTATGTACCTATCTTTACTCACTATTCAGTATTAAATCTAACTTAAAATAACATTTCATAAACATGTTAAAGTCATTAAAACAAAGAAATTGAAATTCATAGATCCCTAATTAGCTTAAATTTACTACTACTACATATATTAGTAAATTTAAGCTAATTAGGGACCTTTTAAATGTATTATGATTAGTGTGATTAGCTTTAAATTTACTAATACTACATATATTAGTAAATTTAAGCTAATTAGGGACCTTTTAAATGTATTATGATTAGTGTGATTAGCTTTAAATTTACTAATACTACATATATTAGTAAATTTAAGCTAATTAGGGACCTTTTAAATGTATTGTTGTTAGTTGTTAAGTAACTATGTGTATTATTACGTGCTTTTACTTACTATTCCATATCAAATTTAACTTAAAAGAACTTACGAAAGTAAAAAATGTAGCTTTTTATTCTATATATTTTTTCATTTTTTTCGATCCATTTATTTGGCAGAGTTGCAACTTTATGCACACGTTAATAGCATCAAATGATAATAGACTAGACAAGGTATATGAAAAATAAAGTTTCAACGCGGGATCACACGCTACTTAGCAGGAATTTAAGGTTATTTGATCCGCTCCATACAAAAAAATAACAAAACACATTTTTCTACCCAAAGTATAAAGTTTAGGAAAAAATACATCAGAACAATTATTGTTGAGGTTAATGAGCTCTATCCATCCACATGAGGAAAAAAGTAAAAAAGCAAAGTTGAGCCCTAAGTCACTAAAATCATAGTTTCGACCCACTGTGTGCCATACACAAAAAAATAAGAGCACCGATTAGTACGGCGCGAGCGCCCATTGAGGAAGGACCTGTGCCATTTTTTCCCGCGTCCCGATTTTCGAGCGCACGTATCGTGAACTCATACTTATACTACGACCAAAACATTTTGATTTTTTGTAAAAAAAAATCATATGGTAAGAGTTTCGTTTATTATCAAGTAAATGATTATTTTAGTAGTTTGTAGAACAATTACATTTTTACGATTAAAATAATCATTTAATTATTATTCATTTAAAAATTGTAGGGGTCGAAACATGACAGCTATTTTGTTTTCATTTTAGAATGAGAAATCGAAGAGACGTAAATCGAGTACAGGAGGATAGTACCTTCAGAAGAGACGTCGTGCCGGGTACAAGTGAAGAGTCAGATTTGATAACAGAAATTGCATGTACAGGGAACATTTTTATTTTTTAAAACAGAAGTTTGGAAAAAGAACCTGTTGCATTTTGCAGTTGCAACACCGGACTTGACAAATTAATGAAACTATCAGACTCGATCGTAAATATTATTAGTAAAGTTGCTTTTGTTTTTATAGGAAAAAGAACCTGTTACATTAGACACTGGACTTGACGAGTTAAAGGAACTTTCAGACTCGATCGTAAATATTTTTTGTATTTATTATATTTCTTTAAAATTCAATATCAATTCGATGTTTTAAAGTTGCTTTTGTTTTTAGAACGATTACATCGTTGATGGCAGGCGAGTAATTGATTTTCAATACTTTTGGAGTCAATTAATAAATATAAGCGAACACAGCGAGAAGTTCGGCTGCAAACTGAACTATTTAAAAATAGAAAAAGAGAAACAGGTGGGTCTTATATCTAAATTTGACTTGAAGTGTAGGATTTGCGGATCTAGCTTTGTTATAAAAACTTCGGAGACTGTCACAACTGAGCAATCAAGACTCGACCTTAATGCAGCAGCGGTATCAGGTGCAATCATTACGGGAATTGGCCTTTCAAACTTAAATGAGATTACTGCATCGATGGATTTGCCAACAATGCCATTTCGATTATACAGTCAAACACATGATGCTATTTCCAACATGTGGAAGACTGCTGCCCAAGTGACAATGTTAAATGCTGCCAAACAGGAAATCGAAGCGGCAAAATCACGTGGTGATGTTAGCAATGATACGAGTACTGGTAGAAGCAGATGCTTGCTGGGGCAAACGCTCTTAAAAAAATAATTATTCTGCACTCTCTGGTGTTGCAGCCATAATCGGTCAACATACTGGAAAAGTGCTAGAAATCGCTCGAATCCTCGCCCGCGCGCACACATAGTTGACGTGCACAAAGTTCCTCCGTATCAATTAAAATAACTTATTAAATCTAATTGAATTGAGTACTTATGCAGTGGCATAAAATCAGTGACAACCTAGTTAAGTGTGTTTGTCATTAATAAATTGAGTAAAGTTAAACAAAACATCGAAAGTTTTTTTGCAAGTCATCGTCGCAGTATCGCAAGTAAACAATCAGTGAATCATCAAGCTGCATCGCTCCAATTCGTCGGCTGGCGGTGAGTCAGACTACGCGCGGCGACCCAAAACGCTACCTTATATGGTCACAAACACCAACACCGCCCGACTGGATCGACACATCCACTAGTAATACATCCGTAAATGTCGCCAGTATACTGTAAGGAAGCGTAGCAAGTTAAGATATCTTTCGGATCTGCAAGACAAGGGGTGTGGGTTCGAATCCGAGAACGTGCAATTGTTACTTTTTTTTTATTGTTTTTGTGTCCTCGTTTTTACTTTTACGCAATAAGCAGCGCTCTGTCTATTTGTCGCTATTATTATATTCACGGCTTTGATTGTGTTTTTTAAAAAGGTTAAATAATGCCACTTAATCGAACTCCTCCAAAGACACCCATTCTCTCTGAGTCTGAAGCTGAATCGAGCGCATGCACTCAAACCCAAACTCAGGCACTGATGAAAAAACCTATTCCCACCCCGGCTCTTCCTGAAAACGAAAATATAACTACCCGTAAACGCAAACGTGATGATGAATTCACTACTTTTATGAACGAGATCCGTGAAATGTTGAGGTCTCATACAGCTCAAATGGACAGCAAGTTAGAGTCTCTACAGAACCCCATAAAGGAGATTATTTCACAGAACTCTGAAATAAAAGAAAAGTTAACCACTCTAACCAAGCAATATGATGATATCGTCATTAGAACAGAGAAGTTGGAAGCTGAGAGGGAATCTGAGTTTAAGTATATTATTCAGCTTGAGGATAGAATTGAAAACTTAGAAAGGATGTCATGCCTGTCAAAAATAGAAATAAGAAATATTCCGAAACCACTTGGAGAGTCAAAGGAAGACCTACACAAAATCGTCACAGAAACGGGCAAGGTTCTCGGTGTATCCATCCAACAGAACGAAATTAAAGACTTATTCCGGCTAAATAGGAAGGAAGGCGTTTCACCAATAATAGTAGATTTCACCAACGTGAATATTAAAAGCAATTTCATTAAAAGTGCTAGGAACTTTAATAAGTCCAACAGAGCTGTATTGCAATATATGGTTAGCTAGCGACCTCGACAATTGATAATATTATTCTTGCCTGAGCAACCAACAGCAGGTTCGTCATGCTCCCTTAGATGTCACTGCTTGCGGTAGCGTCGGGGGTCGGGTTTCCTCCTTCCCTCAAATATGGCGAGGGGGGTAATGGCTGACCTTTGCGTTATGCTCGTGAACGGGTGCTGCTTGTGGTGACTGGTCGTCTTGCTGCCTTTGGTTTTATCATTGTTACAGTAATTGTTCTGTTGATTTATTTTACTTTGATGGTCCTAGTTTATCATTTATTTATTTTATTTGTTTGTATAATAATTCCAGTATTGCATATGTAAGCTGCCATGCCCTTTAGGCCCGAAGGCTTTATTTATGTATTTGTGTTATTTACATGCAATTTTTTTTCTTTTTTTTTGTCATTGGCGTTTCGGTAATTACTTGCAATTGTTTAGAATCAAGTTCTTCTAACCGAACAGACAGCTGTGCTGCTGGGGAGTTTGTTGCGCCACTTCTTCTTCCCAGCTAAAGCACTAGGAAGTGGTGAAGGGCGGGCTTTTTGGGGGACTGTCTTATGTAATTTTGACGTTCGAAAAGTGCTGATTCTCAGCCTAATTTGAATAAATGACTTTTGATTTTGATTTTGAAAGAAAATAAGTTGAACACGTCACATATAAAAATAGAGGGCCCCCCTAAGCCGGTATTCCTGTCCGAGTGCTTAACACCAAAAGCTCAGCAACTATTCTACCTTGCTAGAAAATTCGCAAAAGAGAATAGCTATATGTTCTGCTGGTCTTCTCTCGGAAAAGTATTTTTAAGAAAAAGGGAGGGTGAGAAGCAGAGTCTTGTTAGAAACGAAGCAGACATAGATCTCTTATATAAAGCTAAATGACTAGCGGAGTATGTATGCATCTATTATCCCACAAACCTTTATTACTGCCACGAGTTTTTTATTCTTGGATTTTGCATGCTTTGTATTAAATTAAAATTATCCTTTAAGATTATATTGTTAGTAATTAAGTTATTAAGTTTTTCCATTATTGTTCACTTTACTGTTCTACTACTCACATTCACCACACAACGAAACATAACATTCACACATTATTTTCACTAGAACATAAAACCCTTGCGTACTTTTCATTATGTGCCTTTAGTTCAACATATGTTGCAGCTTCTGATGTTCTGGCAATTTGTCACTGCTTTACCATTGCTACTAGTTCGTTTTCTGTTTATACCTACAAAGATCATGGTTGATATACAAGGTATCGCAAATGACCTTGACGATGTCGTCAGGGTCGGCAATGCTATAGCTATTGACATGCCGGAACACTGCAAAGCTGCCTTTAATACAGGTGCAAAAGCGTTTTCAGTTTTAAATCAAAATATCAGAAGTCTAAACCGTAACTACGAAGGCCTTGCTGTTCTCCTCAAGAGACTAGACATCAATTACGATCTTATTATGCTCACAGAATCTTGGCTATCCGAAAATTCAATCATACCTGAAATGGTAAATTATACAACTCACAGTACTAAGTCCCACCTTAATCAAAATGACGGTATCGTATTATACCTAAAAGATAGCATACAAGCGAATGTCTATGAACCAGATTATTGTAGAGAAGTAAATTGCCTTGTGACAACAATCAGGAACGACTTAGCTGTTGTATCATTGTACAGACCTCCAGCCTTCAAAAACCTAGATTTCTTTCTAAAGTCGTTAGACAAAATCTTGTCCAGTATTGGCCATTATAAAAACATCGTTTTAATGGGCGATTTAAATATTAATATTAAATTTGAACAACTTAACCCTAAACATACAGAATACTTAAATATGCTTGCATCCCACGGACTTCTCACCACGCATACCCTACCGACTAGAGAATCAAATTGTCTTGATCACTGCTTCGTCAAATCAAAATTAAAACCTTTGACTATAGTATGTAATTCAACCCTAACTGACCACTTAAGTGTTATGGTATCACTACCCCTAAAAATTAAAAATAGACCCAAGAAAAACCCCTCTCACACAAAAATCGACTACGATGCTGCTATTAGAGACTTAACACAGATTAACTGGGAAGAAAGGTTTAATAATGATGACCCAAATGAAATGACGAACATCTTCTTGAATACCATCAGAGATGTCATATCGAATCAAACACACACCGTCAAGCAGCCTAGGCGACAAATAATCATTAAGCCATGGATTAAACCAGGTCTGTGTAGATGTATGAGGAATCGTGACCAACTTCACCAAAAACTAAGAAAGGACCCAGAAAACTTAACCCTTACTATAACTTACAAGCGCTACCGAAATACATGTTATAATCTACTAAAAAGCCTTAAAAACCAGTATTTTAAATCAGAATTCGCTAAGTCTAGTCATAATATAAAAAAAACAATGGGGATTGGTAAAGGAAATGTGTAATTTAAACACCTACCCAAAACTACCATCAGAGCTTCTTTCCACTACTTCAGCACCTCAAGACGAGTTAGATAGCATAAATAGGTACTTTGTAAATGTCGGTAGTAATTTAGCAAACTCCATCTTGTCCAGGACCCTCACAAATGAGATGGATTTGAGGAATCGGTCTTACCCAAAACCGAATAGCGGAACCCTAAACTCTTTTATGCTTCGCCCAACAGACCAAGTTGAAATTAAAGATATAATTGCTAACTTAAAATCTAAGAATTCTTCGGGATGGGACGGTATCTCCACGTTATTCATAAAGAGAGCAGTAGATTCCCTTATTGCACCACTAGCACACATATGTAATGCTTGCTTTTCAAAAGGAGTCTTTCCAGATGCGCTTAAAAAATCCGTCACTGTTCCTATATATAAAGCAGGAGACAAATCTTTGGTGTCGAATTATAGACCAATCTCTCTACTACCAAGTTTTTCAAAAATTCTTGAAAAACTAATAAATAAGACATTAAAACACTACCTGGAAACACATAAACTTCTCTCTGGTAATCAGTTTGGGTTCAGAGAAAAAATATCAACCGCCGATGCTCTTCACAAACTAACTTCGTATGTGGTCGAAAACATGGATAAGGGACAGAAGACTCTAGGTATATTCCTAGACCTAGCAAAGGCTTTCGACACCGTCTCCGTGCCCATCCTCCTGAACAAACTCGAGACCTTGGGAATACGAGGGATACCTCTCCAACTTTTCAAAGATTACTTGACAAACCGAAAACAGGTTCTAAAAATTGATAACTGTGTAAGCCATGAGGAAAACGTTACCTTTGGAGTACCTCAAGGCAGTGTAATGGGTCCTACGTTGTTTTTAATATATGTTAATGACCTCTGCAATTTGCTTTTACAAAACGGTCAAATAATAACATTTGCAGATGACACAGTATTATTGTTCAGCTCCAACACGTGGAAAGATGTAACCGAATCAGCAAATAAAGGCTTTGCTTTAGTAACCTCATGGCTGGACAATCATTTGTTGACTCTTAATCTTGACAAAACAAAATTTATTACATTCACAATTAACGGCAGAACTCAACCTATTCCTAATTCTATAATTATACAAACTCACTATTGCAACAATCCAAGTACCTGTGGATGTAACCCAATCAACAGAACTAATTCTATTCGATATCTCGGTGTGATAGTAGACCAAAACTTAAACTGGAAAGAACACGTCATGAAAGTAAGTAATCGCGCAAGACAGTTAATTTATATTTTTAAAACAATTAGAAATGCATGTGACATTAAGCTACTTATAAAAATCTATTTAGCACTATGTCAGTCTATACTAATATACGGTTTGAATGTATGGGGAGGAACTTCAAAAACCTCCATGTTGCTCGTAGAAAGAGCCCAACGCATGGTACTTAAAGTTATTTCTCGCAAAAAGTACACGTATCCGACACACCTACTGTACTCGGAATTGGGAGTCCTCTCGGTACGAAAACTATTTATAAAACTCGAGATCATGGCGCAACATAAAGTAAAACTGCAGTTTGCAAAAAGGCGACGATTAGATATAGTTTATAACGTACCTAGATATAGTACATCTTTTGCACACAAATTTCACAATTATCTCGGTCCTAGCCTTTACAACAAAGTTAGTAATAATCTGAAATTGAAACATCTTGATGGGCAAACATGTAACAAGACTATAGATAAATATTTGAAAACACTGGACTACAACAGCACCGAAAATCTACTCACAAAGTTGGAATAAACAGGGTACATAAATAATAAAGCACACATGACTGCAAGCATACAGAAACACATACACATATACATTCACCTATACCCAAACACAAAACAACACAGATAATAATTCCAATTATGTAACTTAATTAATATAACTGCACTATGATTTGTTACCTATACATCAATATGTAATCAAATTACATAACTGGGCTTGTAACTGGAACCTTGTGGAATTCTGATGATCTAAAGTTGAGGAAGACTATCCGCTCGTGATACAGTTTTAAACTAGTACGAGGGGATAGGGCGAATCAATCCAAAGACAACCAAACCATTTTTTCTTTTTTTTCTTTTACAATCTACCATTCCAAACCAGCCCAAATTGTATTGTAAAAATATCTTTAAACGATTTTGTCTGTCCTGGTCATATTATTAAGTTTTTATTAAGATACTCTGTACGGTTGTCTCATATTCATGAATAAATAAATTATTATTATTTATTATTATTATTATCTCCTTTATTATATTTTACAAACTTATAAATTACATTTTTAAATATTTTTTAAAAAATCTGAAAAAAAAAATAATTAAAAAACATTTAAAAATATAAAAAATAGTATCCCACCGGTATCGGGAACAGGGTCCAAGCTACCGGCGGTCAGGGCTCCAGAGAGAGGAACCTCCTGACAATGCGAGCCGTGTCCAGAAGTACCGCTTTCTGAATCACGCCCTTGATCCAGCTGCCCAACGAGAGCCTCCTCAGGTGTTTGTCGAGGCTCTTGGCTATTAAGCCATTGGCTGTCACGACTATCGGCACAATGATTGCTGAGTCCACATCCCACATGTCGACAACCTCGCGAGCCAAATCAAGATACTTGATTTCTTTATCTTTCTCGGCTTTCACGAGGTTACAGTCATGCGGGACCGTTATGTCAACAATCATTGTGCGCCGCTGTACTCGATCCACCACCACTATATCAGGCTTATTGGCAATAATAGTCCTGTCAGTGATGATGGATCGATCCCAGTACAATGTGATATTTCCATTTTCGAGAACTGGGTCGGGCACGTACCTGTAGTACGGCACTTCCGATTCCACAAGGCTGTATTTCAGAGCAAGTTGCTGATGGATAATCCTGGCTACAAGGTTGTGTCTATGCAAGTACTCTTCGTTAGCCAGACGAGAACAACCGGAGATAATGTGTCTTATTGATTCCCCCGGACGGTGACATGCCCGACAGATGTCAACCGTGCCGTCTTTCACAATAAATCTCCGGTAATTGTTCGTCATCATAACTTCGTCCATAATTGTACAGACAAAACCTTCGGTTTCTCCAAAGAGGTCACCGAAACGCAGCCAGGCTACGGACGCTAAAAGATCTACATCGGGTCCATGTAGGGCCCGGAAAAAGCGTCCGTGAAGCTCCTTACTCTGCCATACTTCCATGCGATCATTAGTGTCAAGCACTACAGGTTTGCGCCAGTTCTCTTTAGCCAAGGAGAGCGGGGTGAGGCCCTTGTCCACCGCGACCACATCACGATGCATTCCCACGTCGGCTTCTAGGAAATATTCCCTGAGACTGCATATCTCGCGATTGTGTAGGGTCTTAGCGTTTAAAAAGCCTCGACCACCACACTTTCGCGGGATATACAGTCTCATTACCGATGACCGTGGGTGATGCATTCGGTTTGCAGTCAGCAGTGTACGGACCCTCCTATCCAGGGCGTCGAGTTCGGTTTGAGTCCATTTGAGTATGCCGAAAGAGTACATCAAAACTGGCATGACCCAACCGTTAACGGCGCGCACCTTGTTTCCGCCTGACAGAAGACTATTTAACACTTTCTTCAGGCGGCCAAAGAAGCGCTCCTTCAACGATTGCTTCATGTCAGTACCATTGATGCCCAACGCTTCCGACATACCCAAATACTTATAGGTTTCGGATGCGGAGAGGGCTCTGACGTTTATGGAATCCGAGAGTTGGGTTCCCACGGATTCCACAATCTCCCCTCGCTTTACATGCATGACCACACATTTGTCCATACCAAATTCCATCCTGATGGCGCTACTGAAAGTTTCAGTTACTTTCAGTAGCTCCATTAGTTGCAAATTGTTGGAGGCAAAGATTTTTAGATCATCCATGTACAGAAGGTGAGATATAACCTGACCACCTCTCCTCAGCCGATAGCCTAGACCTGAATCCTCCAGCAGTGTGCTTAGAGGATTCAAGGCTAAGCAGAATCAAAGCGGGCTCAAACTATCGCCCTGAAATATGCCTCGCTCGATCCTTATCGGCTCGCTATTCCTCAGGATATTCCGACATCCTGGATAGCGAAGGACCGTCCTCCATCGCCCCATACATGACATCAAGAAGGTGCGCAGAGTTGCATCTACTTTATACAACTCCAGCACCCTCATGAGCCACGTATGTGGCACCGAGTCATAGGCCTTCTTGTAATCTATCCAACATGTCGACAGATCCTTTCGGGAACGACGAACCTGTTGGCTAATGGCCATATCAATGAGGAGTAGCTCCTTAGTACCGCGGGACCCGTTCCTACATCCATTTTGAGAGGCAGACATGATGAAGTTGGTGTCTATATGTTTGTTAATTTTAGCTCTCAAAATGGATGTAAGCACTTTATAGACCGTCGGTAAACACGTGATCGGCCTATAATTTTTGGGTTCCGCGGTGCTACCTGATTTATGGAGCAGGTGGGTAACTCCTGTTGTTAGGAACTGGGGTAGCGAACCAAACTCCAAAGCCGTCTGGTACTGAGCCGCCAAGCGAGCGTGCGATCTTGTGATCCATTTGATCCAAAAGTTCTGCAGTCCGTCTGGCCCTGGAGACTTCCAGTTAGGCAACGGACGGACTGCACGAGCTACATCTTGGGGGCAGATGGTAATAGCCCCCATTTCTGGTATTGGATTGCAGGCTCGCTCGACTTCCCGAGTCCAGTCACCTTTGGTGTGACTGACAGGCACCGACCAGATGCTGCGCCAGAAAGAACACATGGCATCATCATCTGGCAGGCACGTGTCAGCCACACCTTGGTTCGGTCGCTCCCAACCCCTATAAACCCACCTTTCATCGCTCTGGAAGGTGCGATTCTGAGTGTATCGCTCTACTCGCCGCTTATACCTACGAATACGGTTAGCCCATGCATACACTTTCTGCTTCAGGAAGTCGATGCGCTCTGTGACGCAGGACAGATAGTTCTGGGAGCTTATATCAGTCCCTGAGAACGCCCGCCTCACAAAGCGCATCACTCTTGGACGAGTATTGCCGTCTCTGAAGCAGATTAGTTTGCCGATGAGCGCTCTGGCCCCACCAATACGGTGTTCAATTCTGCACTGCCAGGCTGGTACGGTTGGTTTCGGTCGCGTAGCTCTAGAGTCATTGGGAAATTTGACGTGAGCTACACGACATGCCGCTACAGCCGCGCAGTACAGAATCGAATGAGTATCGGTGAGGTCTTCGCAATCATCAAAATAGTTTGATAACTGCGAATCCAGGAGCGCCACCAGCGCCCTATTTTTGTTATGCATGGGCAAACGAGGTAAGCGTGGTCTAAGTTCGGGCGACATGAACCGATATTCCCGAATCGCACACTCCAAAGCATTCCTCAATTCCTCATTGCACTGGGTACTTACATTTGTAGCCCTATCATCACTTCCTTCGTCAGCTTGATCAGTGTTGGACTGTGGTAGTACCACAACAGTCTGCGACGGGGGGGCGATGACACGGCTACTCTGCATTTCACTTCGCAGGTGATCAAGCACAGTGTCATCCAACATATGATTACGTTGGATGACCCGCACCTGATCCGACAGTCGTTGTGCCGAAACGTTGACAGCTGGCTCAAGCACCTGAAAAAGAGAGAGCATCCGAACACGGTACGCGGTCAGATTATTTCCCCCCTCTGTAGCCCCATAGTATGAGCGCATGACGTTTTCATTGATGGATCGTGTCCATCTCATGCGCTGCACACTTCCACCGGGAGCTGGGACCCTATCAGAGGCCGGTGGGCCTCGAGGTCCTAAGCCGTCCGGCGGCCGGCGTCCTCCTCGTCGACGAGCAGGTGGTGGCGTCGTGGGCGGGGAGAAATACTCGTCGCTCGAGCTCGACGCAACTACCGCGGCTGGTGTCGTCACAGCGCTCACAGTAGCGCTGGGTACCGGCGGCGGCGAGGCGGAGCTGAGCGATGAGTCCGGAGGTGGTGGGCGTGCTTGACGTGCGGCTGATCTTGTCAACATAGTTTCATCATTCCAATTTCGTTAGATCTTGTTCATGTTATTTTTATCGGAGGTGACATCTGTCATGTCACCTCCGATTCTGTAGTTTTTGAATAAATTTGTTACATTTGGATGTGTTATGGTCTAATTTTTGGTTTTAAAGTAATTTTCAATTTTCAGGATTCGTTTCTATTGAAAGACTATTGTAAGACTTGGTCAAAATTATTTTCAGTAATATTATTAGTTAAAATTTGAAATTCAGACGTTTTGTTGACACGGTGTTGCCATCATAATTTATTATTATTATTATTGGCGTTCGCAATAAATATTGCGTAATTTGCGCCCGAGCTAAAAAAAAAAGGCTAGCCAGTAAAAACCTTAAAATGCACAAAAAATCATTCAGGATCGTCTACCAGCATGGAGCAAACCATATTAGTTGAAGGTTTTAAAAATTCCATTAGGAAAGAATTTTAATTTATAAAACACTTATCGCAGATGGCGATTCTAGTACTTATAATAGTTTATAAGAGAGTCGACCTTACTCAGATATACCCATACAAAAAATAGAATGCACAAACCATTTGTTGAGGAATTACAATGGAAAGAACTTGTTACCTCAAAAAGATACAGCTATACCTTTAAACAAACGTAAACTTTTAAATATGGACCGACTGAAAAGGCTACGTACTGCTGTTCGTTCTGTTATTAGATATGGACAACGGCTACGTACTGCTGTTGGTTCTGCTATTAGATATAGACAACAGGATGATGTTTCAGATTCAAATAAAATAGAAAATCTTCAAAAAGATATTATTTATAGCCCACGGCATATCTTTGGGGACCATTTAGAATGTGACAGTTATTACTGTTCAGATGAGAGAAAAAGAGCATCTCAACTTGCCTACAATTCCCGGAGTCTTTTACATTGCTATACCAACAATCGCGCAGAACAATTCAATAGCATCGTGGCTAACTTGGTAGTTGGGAAACTTGTTAACTTTTCGTTGAAAGACTCCTACACTACACGATGCTATGCAGCAGTGGTATCGTTTAATACCGGCAAGCCACAATACACGCTACATCTGTCACGCTAGTCCAGGAAAATCGTTGGAAGCCAGGAGATATGCTAAGAATACTCAGAAGTAATGGCTCGAAAAGGTAGTGCTCGCAAAAAAAAAAAATACAAATAATGTGGTCTTTCTATAGATGAAGAACATTGTTATGAAGGTGCGACACCAGATGGACTGTGCAGTGAAGGATTAGTGGAAGTGAAATGTCCTAGTTCACTTTTCGGAATCGATCCTGATACCGCTGTACAAGCAAAAAAACTTAAGGTTTCAAATTGAACGTTCAATCTCAAATTGAAATGAACCAAAATCATGACTGGTACTACCAGGGAACAGGGCCAATTGCACATTACGAAAAAAAACATATGTTTATTTGCTATATGGACTGGTCCTGATTTTCCGACGTTTTTTGGCAGGAAAAAATGCTTCCGAAATTGACTCGGTTTTACCAAAACTGCGTATTGCTAGAAATCATAGACCCTATAAAGGCAAGATTTAAGACAAATATTCATTTAACGAAAATGATAGTCACTATAACTTGACAATAATATGTGATTGTGTTTCCCTGTTAATATCTATTATATGCTTTACATAACATTATATTTGTGTTTTTTTTTATTAGTCTAGAAAGCTTTATTAAACTGAATAAATAAAATAACTGTTTTCATAAATCTCTACCCAAGGTGCATTACGATTATAATGGCTCAAGATTGTTTGGTCCGTCTTAACACTCGCGCTACACTGCTTGTATTGTGTATGTGTGGATAGCTACGCACACTTACACAATGCTGCTGTCTTTTACCTAAACTCGAGCGTTCAAATTTTGTGAAATGGCTCTTAAAGGAGGATGGCCACATCGTACCTGACGATGAGTCGGTGGCGTTCCGTTATGCCATATATATAGAAAACACCGTTATTATACAAAGACTTAAAAACATAACAAATATCTCAATGTGATGCCAGAAAAAAGTTATTTTTGTATACTTTTGTAATTTATTTGAATTTATTAGAATAACATGTTCAGAACAGGGTGCGTTCTGAAACAACAAATTACGATTCGATTTGTTTATGAAATTACCTATTACTCGAAGATTATAATTATTCACGTTTTTCTTAAGAGTGCTATCTCAATTTTCATTTCTCTCGAGTTTTGATGTGTAATTAAGGTATAATATACCTACAAAACAAATAAATAAAAAAGTTCCCGAGAAAGTTTGATTATTTCTCTTGGGTGTGCTTTAAATAAATATTTCAATTTATTTCCATAAATCAGTAAAAACCTTGTCTCTGCAAAGGATGTTTCATAAAATTTTACTGTTGGGTATCTTTTGATGCTATGTTACATCGAATTTCTAAGAATTAAATAATTTTAAAAAAATGTCCATGGTACAACGGTATCTTGTATTTTGGAATGCTCGTTTCGATTTATTATGTTTTATACAGTAATACACCAAAAATAATTCCGTCAAACAGAGAGTTACTGATAATTTTTCGTCAGAAATGATATTTTTTTTCGATGATTATATGACCCAAATTCAAACAAATAATTATTGAATAACCAAGGTTATCATGTAACCTTGCATGAAAAAAAAACTTGGTCAATTTACCGCCGTCACCTCTTTCTGCGAAGCAGTAATGCTCGCAAAGGAGGAGGCGGAGCGCGTGAGGGAGAGAGCCTTGCGCCCTCACGCCCCTAGTCGCCGCAGGAGTCGCCCTGGGCGTCGGGAATCGCAAGCAGATTCCCGGCCACCGTAGGCGCGGGCTTGCGGACGGCGAGCCATGGGTAGCTCGCCGTCCGGTAAGGACCAGGCCCGGGTCGACGGCGCGTTGTGTTCCACGCGCGCCTCAAAGAGATGTCAGCACAAAATGACGGGGTCCGATAGGGCCGACGCCTCAGGGTCGCGGGTTATTCCACAGAGAAAACCGTGGCCCTGGCACAGGCAACTGAAGGAACACGGGTGGGTTTTAGTCAGTAAAAGTCTGACACGCCCTCCCGCTCCACCCGGAGCGGGAGAAGTCATTTGATGATATCCCACCCAAAAAAAAAAAAAAAAAAAAAGGACGCGCGGTCTCTAGATTTAGTCTATACCGGTCATTGTCCCAATGCTATAGCTCGTACTCTCCAAACCTCCGCAAACGTCTTAGGCGCTTGGTTCCGGAAATGGAGAATCGAGGTCAATCCCGATAAGAGTCAGGCGGTTCTCTTCTCGAGACGTCGTCGACTCCCTCCCCTACTTCCCAGCCCGATCACTATGTACGGTAAGCCGATCCCCTGGGAGAAGCAAGCCAAATACCTAGGCGTGATCCTTGATGAAAACCTTACCTTTAAGGCTCATATTAAGGCGGTTCGCGCGCGCGCCTCCTTCGCTCTTAGCAGGCTCCACTTTGTACTGACAGCCCGTAGTAAACTGTCACTTAAATGCAAGCTGCGCATCTACACCGCAGTCATCCGTCCCATCATGACCTATGCCTGCGTTGTATTTGCGCACGCTCACCCACGTCATCTCCATAAGATGCAGACCCTCCAGAACCGTTTCCTCAGAAAGGTCACGGGTGCCCCCTTCTATGTCCGTAATATAAATCTCCACAAAGATCTTAAAATGCCTACCATAAACCAGTTCATGAAACGCTTATCGAAGCGCTTCTTTGACTGTGGCATTAAACACTCCAACCCCTTGATCTCAGCGGCCGCCCGCTACACTCCCTCCCGCATTAGCAGTATTCGCCGACCAAGGCATAATTTAATCGCCCCCGACGACGCCACTACCCTCCTCCAGGAGAGTAATAAGGCCACCAGCACACTACATAAGCCCAAAACCCGATCGCCGTCCTACCGTCCTCGCCGCCGAGGCCCGCCGCGACGCCCAAATACACGCCCCTCCCGACCCTTGCTCGAGCCAGCCCGCGCCGCTGAGCCTGTAGCTTTAAATTCGTCCCTAATTAATATCAATCCTGATCCAGCTAGTCCCTTGCTGCGCTCTTCCAGCGACGCCCTAAGCCGAGGTCCGTACCCCACAAGGGGTGCCCTTAGCGTTGTCGCTTAGTTTTAGTTAGTATTAAAGTTTAAGTCCTGGCTGGAGGCCTTAATTTATTAGGGCAACCACAGGCAAGTCCGTTTAAGCAGACGACAACCTCATAGGTTGACCTGCGAGATGCCATTCAAAAAAAAAAACCCTAGATTTAGTCTGCGCCGAGCGCTCACTGAGTGTGGACGTATTGCTCGCTGTAGCCACTTTGTGCGCCACGTAATCTAGGCAATTTACGAAGAATATAGCGCAACCAATACTGCTTGATACAAGTGAGTTTTTTTTTATTTGTATTTTTTATTATCTGATTGTAGTGTGTTTTAATAAGTATTTTTCTATGATGTTGTAATGCGAATATACTAAATAATCTACTTAAATGTACTTGTTTGGTTTGTTCTTTTTCTGAATTGTTTGTTAATGTAATCTCCAACTTACATTCAATTAATTATTTTCAGACAGCAAAATGGGAAAACGAGAAAAATATTAAACTTTTGGTGCTGTCAAAATAAAAAATAAAGGTTTTGGCGGATAATTTGAAACGCGCAAGATAATTTTATAGGCAAAATTTTTGTATACAATATTTGAAATGTTTACATTTTCTTTGTAATAGTGAAGTTATCAAATATTTACATAACAACAGACACCAATGCACTCTACCTTATTTGTTATATTTTTACACGACTGCTCAATAATGGACTGTTATGTTTCTTGGGTACTTTTTAATCCAAAATACATGTTTCCTATTTTTAGGCAAAAAAAAACTGAAAAGCAGCAGGGGCAAGTAATTTCGCCAATTGAATGTATTGATCTCAATTTAACGAAGGTATTTGCCTAACTTTTACTACATCATTTGTTTCATGCGATATTAATATTACTGGTAAATACGTAATTTAAAGGTACAATTATGGAATTATTTTACTTTGACAGGAGAATGAAAGCACATTTGACCCCACGACAATTTCTACAGTGCATTCTGACAGGAATACAAATAGCATGGTAATTTATTTCTTATTATTTATTTGTAATAGGTAAATCCAATATATGTATTTATTTTTAATAGCTATATTATTTTCTGCAGATTTAAATGATCTATGAGCAACTGCATTATTAATGGACTTTTGTATTTCTTACAGGATAATGAAAGCATATTTAATATAACCACAGATTATCAGGCTCAATCTGATACAAGTACAAATAACATGGTGAGTATTTTCTTGTTACTCATAACAGGTAAAGTTACATATATTAAACTAAACACATTGCTGGTTTTAATTGTTTCAGGAAAATCAAGAGATAAATGGAAGACGTATTATAGATTTTAATTTTTTTATGAATCAATTACTTTTAATTGACAAACATGGCGAAAAATTTGGTTGCCGATTTAATAATTTAATTTTTTTTAAAGAAATAAAAAATGGTACAATTTCAAAATTCGATTTAAAATGTATGTGTGGCTCGCTTTTTAAACTAGAAACATGCAACGAAAATAATTTAAATTTCAATGTCAATACAGGCTTAGTGTCAGGAGCATTAATCGTAGGAATTGGTCTTTCCAATTTAAATGAGCTCACTGCATCTATGGACTTGCCAACCATGCCAATCCGCTTGTATAGCTCAATCCATGCATCTCACGTAGCTGAAATGTGGCGTATTACTGCAGAACAGACTATGCAAGAAGCTGCCAAAAAAGAAAGAGAAGCTGCAGTATCACGGGGTGATGTCAACGATGGGGGTATTGCAATGATACCAGTAGAAGCAGACGCATGCTGGAGTAAACGTTCATATAAAACGAATTATTCGGCTTTATCAGGTGTGGCTGCAATAATTGGGGAGCATACTGGAAAAGTACTTCATATTGGGGTTAAAAATAAATACTGTGTAATATGTGCCCGTCCAAATAAAAAAGGATTAACGCCACGAGTCCACGACTGCCACAAAAATCACTCAGGTTCATCAACTAGCATGGAACAATCTATATTAGTTGATGGTTTCAAGGTGTCGATAGCAGATTTTTTTTTAATATATAACACACTGATTGCTGACGGTGACTCCAGCACTTACAAAAATATTTTTGAAAGTAGGCCTTATCCCGACGTTGCTATACAAAAAATTGAATGTACGAACCATTTATTACAATTATAATGGTAAAAATTTGGCATTGCAAAAGGATACAGCGGTTCCCCTTGGCGAGCGTAAATTTTTGACCGGCGATCGCTTAAGAAGATTACGCACAGCTATTCGCTCAGCAGTTAAATTTAGGAAAGCACAAAGTACTTCAATATCAACTCAAATATTGAACTTGTAAAAAGATATTTTAAATAGTCTCCGGCATATTTTTGGAGATCACTCCTCATGTGAAAGTTATTATTGCACGGATGAACGAAAAAAAGAAATAAATGTAGTTCCGTTAATTGCGACCCTGATGCTCAAATTACAAAAAAATGCTTCCCAACTAGCATTTCACTCGAGAAGTCTCATGTTTTGCTATACCAACAACAGAGCTGAACAGTTTAACAGCGTTGTGGCGAAAGTAGTAGGAGGAACACGAATATTTTTTTCTTTAAAAGACTCATATGCAGCACGCTGTTACGCAGCTGTTGTAATTTTTAATACTGGCCTGCCCCAATATAATCTATATAAATCCATTTTGCAAAAGTCTCCCGGGCAATCCTTAAAAACTTTGGAACAAAAACGACATTTGGCCAACAGCAAAAGAACTGAGACAGGCTCTAAGCGTTGTCGCAGGCAACTGCAATTTGGTGGAGCAGATGTTCAATAGGGCAGTCAATGCCAACGTCCCGACATGATCTGCGATGAATACAAGAATGCTAAGACGCTGTTTTTGTCCAATTTGCAACAGCAAACATTGAATCGCCAAGAAATTGAGCGCAATACTGTTCTGCAAGCAGAAAGCGCTTTATGGCTGGAACTGCGCAGATGTTTAGCAAAACATGCAAGAGACGTCCTAATACGGATTCTGCACCTTTGATCAAAACTTTGCTGTCCTCTTACAATTTAGCTCACGTACCTTCCATCAAACATGGAAAAGAGAACGAGTCAAAAGCTTTAGCTCAACTTTCCTGCCAAATGGATATACCTATAGAGAAGTGTGGCCTATTTATTAGCGCAGAACATTTCTTTTTAGGAGCTACACCTGATGGAGTGTTTGAAGACGGTGTTGTTGAGGTTACGTGCCCCATGTCTGCGTTTGAGATGGATCCAGATACGGCTATTCTAGAAAATAAATTAAAATGCTTCAAAATGAATGCAACTGGCGAAGTAACTTTTAATAAAAATCACGATTATTTCTTTCAAATACAAGGCCAACTACACATTGCAAATAAAAATGTGTGTTTATTTGCAGTGTGGACTGGTAGTGCATACCCCCTAAAGGTTGTAAAAGTTTACAAAGACAATGATTTCTGGAAACAGAAAATGTTACCAAAACTAATTAAGTTTTATGAGGAGTGCGTTCTTGCCGAAATCGTAGATTCGAGGAAAGCACGGTCTATGCCACTTCGGAAAATATTGTTTTAATTTACTTTTACAATTATACGTAATTTTTTATTCATTCTTTGTTTTTTATTTACCAGGTACCCAACCATAACTTGTCACGAACGACACACATATAAGGATTGCATCACTATAAATAGTGACGTAGTCTTTAAATGTGCATAGCTGATTTAACTGCCTCCTAACCTACCCTTTTTAACACATCGTATGCATTTTATACCACTATTCAAACTGTATCATAACATTATTCAAACTATTATAAATACTAAAATGTCTACTACCTGCTGAATAAATTAAAAATTCTTTTAAAAGTTATATACATTATTACAAAAAGTATTTTATAGGTAGCAATGCGATTCCTTTCTTAGAAGCAGGCAACGCGCAAATGATGATTCTGGCATTGGAAGCGTCTATATGCTTGGTAACTGCTTACCATCAAGCGGGCCGCATGCAAGTTTTAACTCTTTCAATGGTGTAAAATATATATAAAAAAAATCAAGACATTTTCATGACCCTATTGTAACTCAATAGGATAAGATCGATATACATCTTTCGAGATGATAACATTCACGAATCATATTTCACGAACTATAATAACAGTAATTTAATTTATTTCGAAAAGAAAGTGGTAAAGGCTCATGTTGGTTTGATCCTGGCGTCCGACGCGTAGCGGTTTGCATGTGTGCATAGCGTACTTCACCAGACGTACACGTGCGCATCCGCTGCTGCACGCCGTCAAATTTACCTAAAACTAAACACTTCGATTTTGTAATAGCGCCCTTAATAGTTATTAATGTAATTAAATTCTTTAAATACAAATGTATCAAAACAACAAGTTTTTATTTATATATTATATAGGGCGTCCGTTGGCAGAATTCGGATTTCAAATTCAAATTTCGAGGGTGAGTTACCGCGCTAGCTTCAATTCGTGTGGGTTTTTGAGTCACAATGTCGCATTGGATAAGCGAACAACGCGCGTTCGCAATGGAAGAGTATTTGTAGGCGAATGATTCGTGTGCTACTTACTGCACGTCGAAGATTTTGTTCATGATACAATCCAAGTGAAGAACTGCGGGCCTATTAAGAACTTTTAAAAAACCGGGCAAGTTCCAGGCAATTCATTTCAGGGGCTGGTTAAATTTCGTATTATGACATTCCTAGTTCTGAGCGACCTCACGCTGGGTAGTTTGTCTATGGCTGGCTTGTAATTCTCTGACGTAAAGTTCAGAAACACAATGAAATATTTATTGGCGAGTTACGGTTTTGTTTCAATCACATATTTTATGATAAAACAATAAAATAAATTAGTTACCCTAGTATATAAGTAGGTGAAAATATGAATGCAATGTATGTATATTTTGCTTTATAATCCATTTCTTATTTTAATATTTTATGTTTGTAATTAATGTAACGCAAGATTACGTTTCCGAACGTATTCCACTTGAAGTTCAGCCAGGGTCCTACAACTTCATTACATTTAATGTTTATTTTTAACAATAGCCATCGTATTTTTTAATTAATACTTGAATTTGTGAGATTAGTCGGTATATACAAAAATATGGCGTAAGTGTTATTAATTGTTCAAATTAATACTCAGTTTTCAACATGATTTAATATTAATACAATAAATATTGTAATTATTTTAGTTTAGTGGATGAGAGTTCTCGCCCTCGTCGGCGCGTAACTTATGTTCAGCTAGAAACATTGTGGGAGTTTTTATATTCCCACAAAGAAGTGGCGATTGGGTACAATAAATCTGCCCAAGCACGAGAGTACTCAAAGTGGATGTGGGAGTCTGTCACGGAGTCACTCAATTCCCAAGGAGAAGGTGCCATAAAAGATTACAAAGGGTGGTCGAACGTCAGTATTTTTAATTTAATTATTAAGTTATTTAATCAAAAATACTCAAAACATATAAATAAAACCAAATGCTGTTGCAGTATTGAATCGATTACAAGGCAAAATTAAAGAAAAGAGCGGCAGCAGTACGAGCTCCCCTAAATCGAACTGGAGGAGGACCTTCCGTGGAATTCGTGTACGAATACCGAGGGTAGGCGGCTCTTCGCGGACGCGGAAGCCTTCGGCTATACGGACCGCCACGCCGACTCTGCCTATCGTTACCTCCGCGGACGTGGACCAGACGGCGGACGATATCACTGCTTGCATTCAAAGCGCCTACGAATCGGCTACAAGCACACATCCGCAGGGGAGAGGGCTACTGCCGCCCCTGCCGGCTCGCGTTAGTGCGATGATCGCCGCGAAGAGGCGCCTCCGCAAGCAATGGCAACAACACAGATGCCCGACGCTGAAGACACAGCTCAACCGTCTCGCGGAGAAGGTGAAGGCCGAGCTCCAGGCGGACACCGCCGCGGACTGGGAGGACCGACTCGACTCCACGACGGACAACTGGCCGTCCTTACACAAACTGTGCAACCAGCTCACGAACACCCCAGTACCGGTGCGGCCGCTGCTGAACAGCGACGGGGCGCTCACATACGTAGCGGAGGACCGGGCGGAGGGCTTCGCCTGGAGCGTCAGTTCCCGACTAGCGACACCGCCCATGTCGCAGCAGTCGAGAAACACCTGGGAGACTACTTCGCCTAGCTGATAGCTCCCAATGAGGACCCTGTCTTCTTCTCGCCTGGGGCAGTCAGACGCGCCATCCTAAGAACGAAGCCTAAGAAGGCCCCCGGTGCTGACGCTGTATCACTAATACAGCGCTGCGCCACCTGCCGTACCGTATGGTAGCGGCGCTGGCGAGCCTGTTCACAGCGTTACTGCGCACCGGGACCTTTCCCGCCTCGTGGAAGGAAGGGCACGTCATCATGCTGCCGAAGGCGGGGAAAAACATTCAGAAGCCGGAGAGCTATCGGCCGATCACTCTGCTGCCGACTGTCTCCAAGGTGTTCGAAGCTCTCCTGCTGCTACATCTCCAACCTCACATCGCGCCCCGACCGGAACAGTTTGGGTTTCGGGCGGAACATAGCACGACGCTCCAGCTGTCGAGGGTGCTGCACCACCTCGCAGCCGTGATAAACAAGAAGGAATACTCGGTGGCAGTATTCCTCGATATGAAGAAGGCCTTCGACCGTGTATGGCACGACGGCCTAAGATACAAGCTGGCCACATCAGACGCGCCCCGTCGCGTTGTAAAGGTGGTCTCTGATTTTCTCCCCAACAGGACTTTTCGGGTGGTGGTCGACAGAGCGCTGTCTAGCGCCCGCCCGGTGCTCGAGGGTGTGCCGCAGGGTAGCTGCGTCTCGCCGGCGTGTTACTCGCGCTACACGGACGACATCCCCACCACGCCACACACAACACTCGCACTGTATGCGGACGGAGCCGACATCGAGTGGACGCCCCGGGTCAAATACCTAGGGGTCACCTTCGACCGTCGGCTCACGATGGGGAAGCATGTCCACAATGTCGCCGCGCAGGGTAAGGTCGTCCGCCATCTCCTTAAACCAGTGCTCTCGTCCCGCATCCCAGCGTGCGTCAAGCTGGGCGTGTACAAGCTGTACATTAGACCAATTCTGACGTACGCCGCTCCCGCTTGGTTCGCCCTCACGAGCGAGACGAACTACAAGCAGCTCCGCACGCAACAGAACCAGGCGTTGCAGACCATAGTAGATGCCCCTCGCTTCGTGAGGAACGATGTCATCCAGCGGGAACTCGGTGTTGAGAGCCTGGATGAGTTTGTGCGGCGACTCGCGAAGGGAATGTTCGTGCGTGCCGACGCCTCGTACTTGAAGCATATCAAGGACATCGCGCCCTGGCACGCGCGCCCCCCTGACTCGAGACCCCTGCCCCGCGATCTGATAGCGGACCATGCCCCCATCGCCGGATTGACGCCCGGGTAAGTTGTAATTCAGGTTACACGCAGCTTACCTGACACCTTGACTCCACACACACAACACACATCTGTTGCGTAACGTGTTCTAGGTTAATATAGGCACGTTACGTAAACAAACACAGACATCCGCCACTATACAGGCACCTAAACACACACGCGGAGGCGCGGTTTAGTCGGCATTTCCGTCGCTGGTCGTTGTCGCCGGGCCTCGCCTAGTTAACTAGGGGTCTCACCTGACCTGCCTCACGCACCTCCGCGGCCGGGGGGCATAGCCCTGGATCCGCTCGCCACGCCCCCTTACGGGGACGTAGCGACTACCCACGAAGTTTAATTATCACTTACTTTTTGACCTCGTAAGTGAACGCATCATTACGTTGCACTCGCTGTTATCGGTGACTCATCATTAAAGTATTTGGTTACAAGTGAATTCTTGGAATTATTTTGTTTGTGTTGTTGTTTTGTGCAATGGAAATTCAAGAGCAAGATATGTTTGTCACATTTGATTGAATTTTAAATAAATTGTCAGTATAGTATTTGTACTATTTACGTGCTACGCCATACATAATTTATTGTATATTTTTTCTAATATAATAACTTTGCTGTGAGCACCAAAATTTTACAAGATTTTGCAAACATTCGCAACTATCTTAAATTGTAGTTGAGACTGTACATTTTAAAGATACTTTCATTTGCGCCATTCTGCGCCGACGGCTGCTATAAAGGGCCTACGCCTGGGTAGACACAATCGTAGCAAGGTCTACGAAATTCGTAACTAATTTCAAACTTTTCTTTCAGGTACTTTGATCAAGTGTTCCTTCTCAAGGATGTATATCTTTGAGATTTGGAGTACTGTGAGTGGAAAAGCAACCAAAAAACACCAAGGTTGTAAAGTTGTAACGTTCCGTATTTTTTATACATACATATAAACATTAAATATTGATTTTTAACTTTAAATTCGGCCTCTCATAGGCATTATTATCATTTGTTTACCAAAGCCAAATTGACGACGCCTACTATTAACGCAATGCGCGTGACCTTCAGTCGCACCGGTCTAACCAGTTTGTGTAGCGACCTTTTGTTCCCTCGTCCCTGTCGCTTTCCTCGGCAGACCCGAGAGACTGGAGCCCTACACGACACGTCACACCGTCCTATGCTGGCATGACGGGCACACGTTCGCGTCTCTGCTCTCAGCGGTGGCGCGACTTTACGCGTGTGTCCGTCCTCACAGCCACGGTTGTCGCCGTGACTCTTTTTTTGACTCATATTAGTCAACTTTGTTAAAATCTGTGTTTTCGTAACCCCATATTGGGTAAGTGTTGAACAGCTAATTGCGTTTTATTCCTATCTAGGCCATCGTAGGGCATGTGCCTACTTGCTGATTATTCATTATTGTTTTAAACTCTAATAAGCAACCTAATTGCCTCATTTGCGCCTTGCATATCGTTAATCATGTATTCTTCTTTCTTCCCATCAAAATATGCAAGTCATGTCGTGCTTAAAATTGTAACTCCGTACTGATTGTGATAACCACACACCACCATCATAGCGCACTAGTACGTCTCGCTTTGCTTATGTTTTGGTGTCACAATCAGCGGGGATGACCAATAGGGGCATTTCGTAACACGCTGGACGTTGATTCCAGGGTCCAAACTTCCGGATCAACCCATCCCAAGTTCCGGCTCATTACGTTCAAAGTTCCGGCACAACCCATGCAAGGTACCGGCTACAAACCAGCTGAATTTCATCCGGTGACATCAGCGTCATCCAGACGCTGAGACCCGGACTACCACCTTCCGGCTATCCGGATATCAATGGGCTCCGCGCCGGGTACTTATTTTAACCGCGCGGCCGGATCACAGAAAACGATCAGTGTATATTTTTAGTGCCTGTTTTTTTTAATGTATTTTTACGGTGTACATAGTTTAAATAAATAAATCAATATTATGTTACGGTTATAAAAACAACTAAGTACCTTCGTCTCCACTGATAAATCCGTGGATTTTGTAGGCCCTGACATGTGTGGCCTCAGCTCCTCACAAAGATTCAGTACCAAGTCTCTGCTAAGTCGATATCTTTCTATGAACTGCACATCATCCATGTCGAACGCATTAAGTTGGTCAAGAATTCGTTTCCTTTTGTTCCTTGATTCGCAGGTTTTCCGAGAAGAATCACTTTCCAGGAACTCAAACAGTTCATATTCGTCACACATGATAATATTTTCTTATTTTATATAGAAAACACTCCAGTAATGTCCAAATAAACCGAAAACAATTCAATAAAAGCTACTATGAAGCAGCGTAAACTGAATGGATTTAATACGGAAAGAAATGTCAAACGAACGTTCATAATACGGTATTGCCAGGCAATATTCGTTCAGATGTCGGCCAGGGTGTCACGTGACCGCTGACTGGCTTGTTTGACGAGTTCATAATACGAAATTGCAAGGCAGTTGTTTACGCCGTAAACTGCCTGGAAATAAGAGTTCATAATAGGCCCCCTGATTCGTTTATTGGTGCGGAGATTCCGAGCAACCTATACTCCCAAAGTGTATTTTGAATGAAATAATGAAGAAGGATCTAAAAGGACATGGATTTTCATTGGCCCAGCACGGGAAAAGACTTAATAATATTACAAAAAAAAACATTTAATATTTGAATTTCCATCATGGCTTTAATTTCTCCGCATAACTCGGTGAGAAAATATCAATTTATTTTAAAGAGTATTATTTTGTTTGTTTTATTTTGATTTCCATCCGTGAGTTACCAATGTTGTAATTGTTTGAAATTAAATGGTAATTAGCACGTATTTGTTGTTCGAGACGACATGTATTTACCTGTAATTTAGATAACAGAGTTAGAAAAAATAATATTTTAAGCGTGTTTAGTGATAACGGCACTAAAAGTAAAAACTATACATTTAATTTTTCTCTTTTATTCAAAATCAATAGATTAATTGGTTCTTCAAAGTAATGGAAACACTACCTTCTTCTTTTAAGATAGGTACACACGAAGTGATAAATAAACGTTTTCAAAATAACGCACATTTCGATATAGTGATTGGTCCAATGTGCACATGCTATCTACACGTCCATCCGATACATACATCAGGCCTGTAATACCTCGCCTCAGGCAATTGAAGGAAAAAGGGTGGGTTTTTGTCAGTATAAGTCTGACACGCCCTCCCGCTCCACCCAGAGCGGGAGAAGTCATTTGAAGATTGCCCACCCAAAAAGGCCTGTAATGCCTGAAGGGTTAGGCAGAGGTATACATGCAGTACACCCGCATTTCGCCAGTTATGTGTAAGCCCCATGTAATAAGGTACGAGCCTATTGCCATCAACCGGGCACAAATCCTGACTCCAGGCTGCTGGTAACGGCCGTGACATAATAGTTGAAGTTAGTTTGAAGTGTGTCAGCCGATGCAAACAGCCAATCACTCGCCAGCAACGTTCTGACGTCCGGTCCAGCGCAGATGGCAGCACTCGACCCCACAGTGCGTCGCTTGACTCGTGATACTAGCGTTACGTTTGGCTACCGGAAACAGTGGCGCCAACATCCAGCCCTCCTGAACTGTGTCTGTCCCTAGACACACCGTCACCTGCAATTGCGAGAATAAACATTTGTAAGTTTTGATGACTATAATGAGATTATGTTACTTTATGTTGAATGGGTTCCCACCACTGAGTCAATGAATAGCACATGCAAAAGTGTGATCCCTGACTTCGCACCATGCTCAGACTCGCAGTCCACATGATAGCCGAAGCTTTCCAGTTCATCCACTTTTATCCGCATGAACCACATTTTCGACCACAACAAGCTCAAGGTCGAACCTCACTTGTTTCTGTAGTGAAAACGCCATTACAACAGCAAATTTTTTTATTCCATATTAAAGTTTTATTAGGTAAAGTAATTATTGCAGAACAAAATGTATTTTACAGGTTTTAAATTATAAATAAACAATAATTTTACCTTTTTATGTATTATTAAATTAGTATTTTGTACATACATACCAACCACGCCAACATCGTCATCCCAATCGGTTATCTGAATCCATGGTTTCATGTTTCGTACGCAGGTAGTACCAGAATATTTCTTTTGTGATCGCTTGCTGCCTATTATGTCATGATTGTACACAATTATATGCCAGATACTTTTTTTTTCGTACAACCCACCTACGACTTATTTCAGTGCGAACGGTAGATTTTGTTTCCAAGCAATTCCTACTCGTTAAAAACATTGCGATTCGCATCGGCCTCTCCTGATAGTCTGATTATCACTGATTTTAACTAGATTTAGGTCTTGTTTCACTAACTCCGACGTTATTAAGGAACAATCACTGCTCATATCAATTAAAACTTTATGGGAAAAGCCCCTTATACAGGCAATTTATGAAATTTATTTTAATTTTCTACTTTAGACACTATCTTTATTCATTTTTAACTTCGTCAGGTTTTTTATTTCGGCAATAGTTCTGAATGCCCCTTTTTACTGCAATATTTACAAATTTCTGTACACTCATAACGTTTGTAATTACCCCCACATCCGAAACAAGCTATCTGCTTTGTGGTTCTGGCAGCCGCTAAACTTTGATTTGACACAGCAAAACGACTCGACTGTTCCGATTTCAATGAATCTCCTATATCGATTTGTTTAGATGAGGATTGAGGCACCTTTTGGTCACTGACAGCACCGTGACTCGTATTATGAGAACTACTTAAACGACCGTGGAGAAAAGATGCAAGTTGGTCGCATATATTTAAACTTCCGGCATCCACCGACGCGCTTATGTTAGGATCATCGATGTTGACCGTAATTATAGAAATTATGTCCCGATCAGAAAAAATCACACTTAACTTGTCAATTTTACATTTTTGTTGAAAGTAAAATTCATATAAATGTTGCTGTGCATAGGTTTACTAGAACATGTTACGTTTTGTTTGAAATGTAAAAGATATTTTATCTCGCCATTGTTTCCGTTTCCAACTAGCCCAAGTACTCTCATTTTTTTAAAAATGAGTACCACGTTTTTGCGGTTCCTTTGAATTTATTGACAGCCTGGTAAATTATAACCTGGTCATTCCAATTAAATGTTTTAGCATGCAAATCCACAATATTGAGTCAATTGTTTACTTTATTTGTAAGAGGGTCAAAGGTCATTGAGTTCAAAACCATACTGTAGCAACCCGCTACTTGACTATCGACTGATTTCTTTCCTTTTTTACGAATGGGTGAAGGCGTGTGGCTTCTACTGGACTCACTGCTTGACGATGATAAAGATTCTGTACGTTTCCTCCTTTTCCGTTCCCATTGACGGGCACGTGACTTTCGTTCCATTTGTAGGCTTGAATTCGAAGCACTTCTGATGTAAGATTAGTCTACATTGACCAGGAATAAGTAAATAGATAATGCACTTGATTACTTTTGCAGATGGCAGCACTCGACCCCACAGTGCGTCGCTTGACTCGTGGTACTAGCGTTACGTTTGGCTACCGGAAACAGTGGCGCCAACAGTAGCCAATTTCTTGGTGTATAGGTTTTTGTGGCTCGCATCTTTTGGCTTTGCGTCTGGATATCTGTTGTTACTGCTCTCCCGACCAACCCCGGCGCTCACACTTTTCATATTTTTATTTAAATTTAGCTTGGGTACTCGATTATGAACAACAGATTTTTACCCTATTTCTAATGCTGACGCTGCACTAACTGTGGTATAGCAACGCTTCGCTTAAGGAGCCATTTGGATTCGCATAAAATTCAATCTGATAGAATACAGTGGATGACACCGCGATTGGGGATACATTTTAGGTAACGTCTTTAACATGTCTTAGAAGGGTGTAGGGTTTATTTGTTTATACTTATGAAGGTTTTTTTTTATTTTAGGTCACTGCGTCTTATCATGATTGTGTGCATTATGAACTTTTTCTATTTGCCACCCATGTTGGCCACGAGCTTACAGAGCGCAATCTCCAGTACCTAAGTGGCCAAACAACGCCAAAAACGACAGTCAACAACAATAAGAAAATATCATTATTCCAAGATATTCTTTATTTAAATAGTAATATCAGCCTACGCTTGTCCCACTGCAGGGAAAAGGCTTATTCTCATACAGAGAAGGCACTAGCATTGATCACTATTCTTATTCATATATTACGTTCTAACAAACGAATTAAAGTAATAGTCATCATCATCATTCTGCCAAAGAAGTCCACTGCTAGACATATGTAGGCCCTCGCGGGAATTTGCTTTATGAGAGAAGTACAGGACCGGTCTATGTGATACCTATAAACTATTTTACACACGTAATTAAAAATGATTAAAAGTTAATTATAAATAATAATAATACCAGCCTATTATCCCAGTCCCACCCACTGCAAGTCTACTCGTACAGAGAAGGTACGAGTATTGCACGCTTGCTCAAGACAGGTTGGCGATTTCAGATACATATTAACTATAAGTCCAGGTTTCCTCGGAATGGTATTCATTCACCGATGCCAGTAAACTTAGAAAGTACATATGAATTGGAAAAAGTCACACTGGTACTTAATGCCCGTGCTGGGCCAAACATATCGCTGCCCTAGTTCAACAGTAAGATATCTTCAAAAAAAACAAAATTGAGATAAGTTTTGTTTCATGTGAAAAATTTGCTCTTCTGTCTGGTTCAAAAATTGGATATTTGTAAAACGCAACTAAAGTGCCTAAATTTCAATGTCTCACTGAGACATTTGAGCATATTTTTACTGACCTTTAGTTCAAGATTCTGACATCTTAAGATATTTATGAAGTCAGGAAGATTTTTACTTTTCTTTTATTTCTACACAGAGACTTCTTCAAATGTCCTTATATGGAATTATAAAACATTTATATGTTAAAACATCTTAAATTGTCCTAGTGTTTAACTAAAAATTGTTAAATTATATTTCTTTCTAGGACATTTTAAAATAACCTACCTACTTTTCCAACAAGATGTCCGCATCACGCGGCTGCGTGAGGCGCACTGATTTTTCGTTCCGTCCGTCGAATGTCGCGCGACACCCCCGCGGGCCGGTACCCTGCGCTTCCAATACAATGCATGCTAGTTGTCTGTGCCATGCTGTTGTTGTTATTGGTATAATATTTGTGTCACCTGCGTGATCTTATAAATAAAAACATAATTAATTGATCTTTTAAGTATTTTTGTTACAATTTTCGTACGCGTATCAGTCGCAATGAAACGTGGGAGATTATTAGTTCAACTGCAAACAACCAAACTCGTGAGGTAAGTTCCATAAGATTTAGTTTCAAACAAAGTACCTACTTAACGAAACTAATGAGATTTTCTTTAATAACGGTATTCGCAAATAACATTGTATTGTTTTCATTTTGTACCTACTTATTTAATTGTTTTATTGTAATAGATTATTCAAGAACGGCTATCACCACCGGTCGGGGTTACGCCAATTTTACCGGCAGAACAAAATGAATTGGTACAAGTTGCATACGAAGTATGTATGGAAGAACCAACAAGTCATAGTCATAGTCATAGTCATTTATTCATAAACAAGAAACTTGTATCTGAATTAACACACAGAATTAATAATAAGTAAATAAAAAAAACTAATTAAATTACATAACTCAATCAACTTAAATTACACAATAATTTAATTGATAAGGTTACGATTGAAGACTTACAGGTAAATAATATTTATGTATGATGTGGGGAACCCCCACAGGAAAAAAATCATGGGGATGAGATCAATCCTCAAAAGTGATGTTTTTAGTAATTTGTTTACGATTTGGCGGCAAACTGAAAATTGTCTTTGTCACGTCAGCATGAATTTAAAGCCGCATTCACATTTATCTGTCGTGTTGTGTTGTGACGCATCAGGACGGTATCGGTTTCATTCATTTAATTAGGTCTCGTTCACTTTTCTCTGATGCCGTGTGTTGTGACGGCTTATGTTGTGTCGCATCACAAAAGAACCCGGTTCGCGTCAGAACGGGTGAGGTGCGGGGGGCGGTGCAGCGACACGACACAGCGGATCGGACTAGTGTGCACGCGGCCAGTTATGTGTTGTGACGCGTCAGAGCTGCACGTGAAGTATGGACGAAGAGCTGCTGATTGAATACGTACGACAATATGAAGTGGTTTATAATCCAAAATGTAAGGAATATAAGAGCAGCTATTTGGGAAGATATAGGAGAAAAAATGAAAAAAACTCGTAAGTAAAGTGCTTTTATTTGATAATACTGAGTTCTACCTTGTCAATATTGTTATAGATTAAATTTGCCATGGAAATTGTCCCTCTGAACTTACAAAATAGTTTTATTTGTTTCGCGAACTAGAATGTGTGATGGATTTCTATGCAAAGGGCTAATGTCTACAAAGCCACTGTTGCAAACTTCAATTTCGTCCGTCAATATTTCTTCAGTTTCTTGTGTATTTTGAGTTAAAAGGTTATGGAGGCAGCAAGCAGCAAGTACAATCTTGTTCACCATGTACGGTTGTACTTGTAAGGGACCTTGAAACACTCTAAATCTCGCTCTTAATATACCGAATGTATTTTCATCGTAACAAATAAATGGTGTGCCTAGTGATTAGTTGAGTGAGTATGGTGTAACAATACCTCGCCGTAAAAGTAGAGGCAACGATGATACCATGACACCATGAGTGGCTCGCCGGCGGCATCCTCGACGCCCGCGCGCCGCTATCGGAAGGGACGCTTACGTCGTTTCTGGAGGCGTTCGCCAAGGCTCAAGCGGAAACGAACCGTCAACTGGTTCAGAGCTTACTGGCTACGTCGGCCAATAACGTCGCAGCTTCACCGTCTCCATCGCTTGCACCAACGAAACACGGAAATTTCGCGAACTGTACGGCGCGATTTAGTGGATCTCGCCACGACTCAGAGGCCTTCGAAGCATTCGTCGATTCCATCGTGATTTACAAGGAGTGTACATCGATCAGCGATGAACATGCTCTTCGGGGCCTATGCTCCTAGAAGGAGACGCAGCTGTGTGGTTCCGGGGTGTTAAGTCATCAGTGACGTCATGGGACGACGCGCTGCATAGATTATGCGCCATGTACGGTGTATCCCGACCACCGCACAAGCTATTCCGCGATATATTTGCCGTGGAACAAACAGAAGAACGCACGGAGGTCTTTATTGCTCGCCTCCGCGCGCTTATTTCTAAACTTCCATACATTGTGGAAAACGACATGGAAGTCGACATGATTTACGGGTTACTACATAGTCGCATAAGAAAACGTTTTACCCGTGAATCCGTTAACAACCTAGATATGTTGGTTGAGAAGGCGCGAAACATAGAGGAGTCGCTGTTCGAGGTGTGGAATGAAGGGCGCGGCCGCGCCACGCGCACGCGCCGACGCCGCAGCACCGGCCTGCGCCGCTCGCGCTGCCCGCGCGCGCCTCTACCGCTTCCGCGACGAGTGCGCCGGCGGACATACTTACTGCGTCATCAAGCGCTACGAGTAGTGCTTCGCCCCCGACGACTGTGGTACATAATAACAATTCGTCTGAAAAACGACTATTTTGTGTTTATTGCCGCAAAGTCTCGCGACTCTTGCAAAAACATTAAAGTTAAAACCGATAAAGGTTCAGTGAAGTGTTACGGTTGTGGTACTAAGGAATCATTTTCTGTTCTTGATATTAACATGTTAGATCAAGATAAGAATTTTGATAACAGCCGTAATGTTATTGTTTCACACGACTGTTGTAAATGTAACTTAAATGCCAATAGTGAAGTTTATGTAAACAATTTATGTAACGTGTCTCAATCTGCGTATTTTTGTAGTTGTAAGTGTGTTAGCGAATGTGATGCATTGCCGATTCGAGTGGGTATCTTGTCCGCGTCGAACTTATGTACCGACGATCGTCCGATACTCGATATTGAGATAAGCGGTTATCGTGGTACGGGGTTAGTTGATACGGCTGCCAAGCGTAGTGTAGCCGGTTCGAGACTATACGCACTACTTCGTAAACAAAACTATTCGTTTCATAGTTGTTTCATGTCGGTAAAAAATTCCGACGGTATAGTGCGGGACCTTAAAGTTTTACTCGTGGATGTTGTCGTATTACTTAGGGGGTCGGCAGTACCCATCACTTTTGTAATTTTTTCGGATTCAGTAAATAATGATACGTTGCTCGATATTGATTTCTTGCGAAAAGCCGGAATTGTTATTAATATTTCGAACAATACTTGGTTCACAGCTGATCGGCCTCAGGTCATTCACCCCTTGCGATGTGAAACCTCACGTGACGACGTAGGGTGTGCCTCCGCGGATATCTTACGAAATAATGAGGGTTCGCTGCTGTCAATTTCAGAGAAGGAATGTCTCTCTCAGGTGCTCCAGGAGTATGGAGATATCTTCGCAGAAGGGGGAGAACCTACATCGTTCGCAGAACATCGCATGGACTGCGGTGATTCCCCGCCCATTGCAGTGCCACCGTATCGACTCACGCCCGCAAAGAAAGCCATCATGGAGGCGGAGATAGAGAAGATGCTGCGCGAAGGTATCATCGTGGATTGTGAATCTCCGTGGGCAGCACCAGCTCTTCCGGTACCGAAGAAGGATGGTTCTTACCGTTTCTGCGTGGACTATCGCAAGTTGAACGCTGTTACTAAGAGTGACTCGTACCCGCTTCCGGTGATCGATCACCTCCTTCAGCACACTGGTAAGAGCTGTTTTATTAGTACTATTGAACTTCGATCTGGTTATTGGCAGGTCAGAATAAGACCCGAAGACCAGGATTAGACTGCTTTCGTTTCTCCATTTCGACTATATAAATTTACGCTCATGCCATTTGGTCTGCGGAATGCGCCCGCAACCTTTCAACGTTTGAAAGACCGATTTCGATCTGCATCATCTCTTAAGGGGGTGACCCTCCTTGGGTATATTGATGATTTGATATTAATATCCGGATCATTTCAACAGCATATTCAGAATTTACGTGCGGTATTCGACCGCTTACGTATCTTTAACCTGCACGCAAATCGCGACAAGTGCACATTTGCTCGAGAGAGTGTGAGATACCTGGGGCACTTTATCACCGCTGAAGGAATAACCCCAGATCCGGATAAGGTCGCTGCAGTACTACATATGAAGGAACCAGCTAATGTTAAGCATCTCAAATCCTTTTTGCAGAGTTGCTCATGGTTCCGGAAATTTATGCCAAACTTCTCCCGAGTTGCACAACCACTGACGATGCTAATGCGCAAGGATCAGTCCTGGTTGTGGGGTGAAGAACAGGCCAAGGCATTTAAAGATCTTAAAGGATTGCTTACTTCACCTGCGATTCTAATTCAGCCAAACTACAATGTCCCATTCATTCTCAGGACTGATGCCAGCAATTACGCACTGGGTGCGGCTCTACTCCAGGGGGAGTCGCCGCGTGCAGAGAAACCCATCGCGTACGCCAGTCGCCTGCTTACCTCGGCGGAGCGGAACTACTCTACCACCGAGCGCGAGGCATTGGCAGTAGTCTGGGCAGTCGAGAAGTACCGTGGGTACATCGACGGCCATCCTGTACGTGTCGGCAGCGACCATCAGCCCCTGAAGTGGCTACTCACTTTGAAGTCGCCCGCCGGCCGTCTCGTACGATGGGCTATGAAACTCCAGTCCTTTGATCTGCAAGTCGACTACACTCCCGGGAAAACAAATGTTGTTGCTGATTCGCTCAGTCGTCCGCCATGTGAGGAGGAGGCTAGCGATTCCTGTGGAGTCTGCCCGGTGCTTGTCGACCCGCCGCACTGGGATGCTGCTGCTCTTCGTGAAGATCAGGTCCCAGATCCGGAAGTGGCAAAGATCATTAAGGCTCTGGAAGGTAAGGATGAATTGTAACAGTAACGCAAAATAACATGGCAAATTCATAATTATGCTTATTTTCGTTCTAGTTCTATTAGACAACATGAAAAAACTGAATGATGAAAAAAAAATACTGAATTGACATAATTGATTTGATTGAATTGAATGAAAATACTTAGTTTTAAACAGCCTACTATACACATAGGAATGAAGTTCCTTTCGGCGGCCGCGAGAGAAAGTTTGGCGCAGGGATACTCATCTACGCGCCCCCTTTGGGCGCGTAGATGAGTATCAAGTGCAGTAATAATCAGTCTAGTTTGTCAATTATGGTGATTAACGAAATCTAGGGAGTTATGGCTGTACCTGCCTACGCAACATAACTACGAAAATCGCCAGTTGAGTCCGCAAAGTTGGTGAGTAAAAAAAATATCATGTGTTTTATGGTGATTGTTACAATATCAACCTTCGCTTTGTCGAATAGTGACCTTCGGCCGATTTATCAATTGTGGTGGATTATCTAGTGAGTATAATAAGTGCCACTAATTTTATATTTTAATTTTAGCATGCCAAAGAAAAACAGTAAAAAAGTCGGTTATATGGAACTAAACAAAAATTAAAAGAGGTGGACGTTAAATCAATACAGAACATACTTATTCCATGCGTAAAATCGACCGATGTTGCAGTGATAAAAATGATTTGTTTTAATAACTTGCTACATCGGTTTCTCGTCGCGAGATACAGAAGTGTCAAAGTGCCTTTTTCGAGTTTACTCGAGCTTGGCGGTCATGTTAGGTGTAAGGATGACGTCAAAATCGTAGACAAATTTCGAGAAATCGAGATATCGAGCGTTCTCGCGATTGTCATGTTAGCCCTGTTGGTGAAGAAGAAGGTTAATCCCACTACTTACCTCTTAACGTTTGCTGGTTCACCGGATGAAGTCATTGGTAAATACCACATTTGCGACTTAAGGAGGTATCATTCTCGAGATGGTGAATTTCCTGAGGTACCGCCGCCTGTACTCTGTTGTACTCCTCTTCGATATTAGATAGTAGACCAATAAAGTATAATAGAGCTAGCGCCGGAATCCTCCTCCACCTGAAACCTCCTCCACCTGAAAAGGTTTTAACGAGTCCGACGACACAAGAGCACTGAATCGCTTATACCCTTTCACACCTTTCAGCGAAGTAATCATGTACCTATCATTTCTTATTACCTTCGTTACCTTATAAAGTCCGCTGTACTTTTCCTTCAGTTTTCTGCGCACGATCACATTTCGGTCAGCAGCTTCTTTCCATAATACTATCGTGTCGTACTACTTGTATTTTGTTGGAGGTTTACGCTTTCTAACGGAGGATGAATTTCGCGACTTCCACGCGACACAAATAATGATGGATATTGTGCAGATGCCCGCTTATGTTGATTATTGGAGTCAACGCTTCAGATTTTCTTCAGTGGCAGATTTGATCACACTGAAAAGATACCAACAAATTCGAAGGAACTTACACTTTGTTGACAATAATATGGAAGACTCGGTCAGGTATAACAAAGTTAGTCCTGTTGTTCAAAAAATCAGGAATAATTATTTTGCTCAAGAAAATGAACAACAGTTCAGTATTGACGAAATGGATATACCCTATAAAGTGACAACTATGTGATGGCGGGTGTTTCAGGCATGATCAACGATTTTATAATTATATGGTGGCGAAGACACTTACCGATTCCATACATTTACTTTGATTTGGAGCCCAGATTGTATTAGCTTTATGTAAAAGCATCAAGAATAAACCAGCTGTTCAAGCCAATAACCCATCTACGGCGACATTTTTTTTTTCGAAAAATTTGGAGTAATAGCCTTAAAAGGTTTTGAAAAAAAAACCTCGAGGTAGTTACGGTAAAGTCGTTTGTAACAAAAAACGTTTATCTGTTGTCCGTTGGAATGACAACAAGCCGGTCAACCTGATAAGCACCTAAGTGGGGGCACAACCAGTCAATAAAATCAAAAAGGTATTGCAAGCAATCGCTTAGTAGAGAAGATGTAGACTGCCCGCAGATCGTGAAGAAATATAATAATCTCTTTGTACAAGACCCCTTTCAAAAGCCGGCGCTGGTACATGGTAATCTTCGCCCAGTTGATAGATACTTAACACACATAAAAATACTGGCTCTTTCATATTTTGTAACATCCATTACGCTAGTTTCTACGAAAATACTACTTTCATTGAAGCGGGCAAGGTCATGGCGGCGCCCTTAGATGTCGCGTGGCTTTTATGAATTATCAAAAGAGGCGCCGGCGGCGGCGGCGCCGCGCACGATGCCTCGCCCCGCGCCCGCCGCGCCGTCCGCTCCGCCGCCGCGCTCAGTCTCGCGCGGACTGCATGTTGCACTGCACGCGGCTTAACCAACGTGGAACGCATCGCGCTTCGCGCAACAAACGCAACAATGCCGAAATATTCCAACTAGGAGTACCAGAACATGGTGGACTGCTACAATGAGGGTGGACTTATTTTGCTCACAGCACAAGCCCCCTTCCTAGAGATCCTAGAAGCTCGACAGCGGCAACGGGACTACGGGGTCTACATGCCCCCAGCTGCAGACGGAGGCAGGTCTGATCTTACGCCGTTGAACTTCCATTTGTGGGGTGGGGATAGACCTGATCTATGATAATGACGGCCAGACCATTTCTAGTGCGGAACTAAAAAACGTGAATTGTGGCGTTTACGCAGTGATGGCTAGAGATAGAGACATTGTTAAAAGTGCAACGACACATTATTTAACGTGCAACTGCAGGGTGAATATGTACAGCAATTTTGGTGTAAATAATGTAAATAAAACTACGTCGTTATGAGGTATGAACATTTTAAATTGTTCGCGCTATGCACTTCTTACAGTTTACATCTGTACAAATAGGTAGGTATACAACCTATCAATCAGCTGACAGATACGACTCGACGCACAGTTCGTAACCAACAGAAGTCATTACCTTATGCGAATTCGCGTTGCGTCAGCTGTTTATTTTTCTATTATTATTATCTAAAAGATGTGTAACACTGTAGAATATGAATGTTTTAATCGAATCTAGGATCCTTTTCGTAAAATTAATAAGAAAATGATTGAAACGTTTCGATGCTCGCTCGTAAAAGTCGTGACCGTGGCCACAGAGGTCAGCTGTTTATTCAGACGTAAGCACCTAGTTTACAGAAGGTACTGTTTTTGTAAAACTTCGAGGAGGGAATTCAATATTGTACCTACTTAGATTTAGGTCGTTTTGTATTTTAAATTCACATTTATTTTTATTGTAAGCGATAACTCTGTTATCAAAATAAGACGAGATCGAGTTACGAAGAGAGAGCTACAGTTGGGCGGGCATCGCTACCGCGCCTCTCCCCGCCGCGTCTTTGATTCATTGAGCTGGCAGAAAAGGTTTTATGTAAAACATCTCAAGCAGTTTTAAATTATGATAATTACGTAAAATAAAATAAAACATTTAGATAAAAAATTATGTTTCGTTTCTATAGCTTCTAAACGACCTATAGAGGTCCCTCTTAAAATATTTCGTGTATGAATAGATACACCTTATATAGACAATATTATATTTTCCCCGTGTAAATTAAAAATTAATTCCATAAAATACAATGATAGATTTAGGAGTTTGGTAACAAACTATGTATCAGCAAGCATGCCCATCAAGCAGTCATATGAACCAGCAAACCCTTATGCAGTTGAATGGGACCACTGCTACAGCAATCTTAGCACTGAAACAAAGTTATTGCAATCTTTAAATCTTTGGTCAATAGGCCCTGAGCAAGCCGCTGCCATTGAGCTTGAGACTCGAGGTCAGGCAAATAATCCCAAGTGGATTAATCATCGAGAGGTGAGGATTACTGCTAGTAAACTTCACACAATATGTCACCTTAGAAGCACAAATCAAGAAAAGTTTGCTATCCAAATATTGAATCCACATAAGTTTTCTTCAAGAGCTACCAACCATGGTATTATTAATGAAAAAGTTGCTCTTCAAAAGTACATGGAAGATATGGAATTGCAGGTGAATGAATGTGGATTGTTTTTTCAATTGCACGTCCATACTTCGGTGCATCACCTGATGGCCTCCTTGATGATTAAACAATTATTGAAATTAAGTGTCCATACAGTAGTAGATATCAAAAAATAACTCATATAACTGTGCCATATTTAGTGCAAGATAGTAATAATGGCTTGAAATTAAAAAAGGGTCTCCATGCTACTACCAAGTACAAGGACAGCTATATTGCACTGGCAGAAATTATTGCCAAACGGCATTTAGTTGAATCTGACGATGTCCGTTCGTTGTTACGGCAATGGACTTAACTTTCTGAACAACGATTTTATAATTATATGATGGCGCAGTGAACTGTTTTAACTAAGCTTAAAGTTAATTTTCAACTGTATTATTTTGTTTGTTATAGATTCCAATTGACAGTGTTGTTTGTCATTACTGTTGGTTATTAATTGAACAAACAAACAATCCAACAAGTAGCAATGCGCCAACAGAATCAACTGTGCATCGAAATCTTTGTATTGGTTGCGGTCATTCATTGCATCGTGTAAGGTCTCACGCCTTAAATAACAGTTCAGAAAGAGAAGTTGCTATCAGCCGCGTGATAGAGCAACAGATTGCACCACTACAGGTAAGCAAGATCCTTCAATGATTTTATGTATTGCTGGTGGATGAATGAATTATTGTGTTTTTGTACAGATTGCAATTATATTTATTTTGTTTTGTTGCAGCTGAGATCAACAGATAAGATCTGTCACCCATGTTGGCAAAGAAGTTACCGTACTATTCAACGGAATTTAACCACACCATCATCATCAAGTATTCATGAACCATCAACAGCTTCTGATGTATCAACACCATTGCACGTGGAGAGTGAATCAAGTCAGTCAATTGTAGAAGAATTTCAGCCATCTCTAACTCCAACACCAGGGCCATCGAGTGGATTAAGTCAGTCAATTGTAGAAGAATTTCAGCCATCTCTAATTCCAACATCAGGGCCATCATCGACGTTGCCAGTCCCGCAGGTGCCTATGTATGTCATTGAGTTATTAGAATTCGGCCGGGCAGCAGACACTCAGGCTCGTAGCTTTTTCCAGAATTGCCGTCAACTTGAGAGATTGAGTGTTCCAATATCAATTAGAAGAAGATTATTTTTGGAGTATAATTATTATGTGCCAGAAAACTGTCGAATTTGTTCTCACCATTTGAGGAGCAATGACTGGCCTGAATTGATGGAACCTGAAAATGTTATCCATACATTTATGGCACATCGTATTTATGATTTTACAGAATTATTAAGAAACATCAAACCTGTATTGAGTTCGAAGATGTCCAAAATATGGATGACTCACCTGGTGCATTATTGGTTTGGTATGAGTAAGGAAGACTTCAGAAATATATTAATAGAAACACCACGGCTAGCGAATATGCACATAAGTTCAACTGCCCTCGCTGCATTTTTAATGAAATTAAGAAATGGTGACTCTGGAGCTCGTATAAGTTCTTTATTTCAAGTTCCTAGAACTACATTAGATGGTTTAATGGCTAGAGCAAGAGAACTTTTACATCAAGATTTCGTTCCAAGGCATTTAGGCATAGGTCACATAACACGAGAAGAGATAGCACAAAGAAATCTTTTAATACCGAATGGCCTTTTTGGTGGCACTGAAAATGAGGGTGTGAGGAGACCAATAATAATAGTTGATGGAACCTTCATATATTGTCATAAAAGTACCAACTATGCCTATCAAAAGAAAACTTACTCTTTGCATAAATACAGGAATTTAATAAAGCCGTTCTTGTTTGTATGTTGTGATGGTTATATAATCGACATTTTGGGCCCCTATCCAGCCGTAACATCTGATGCTGATATTGTAATTAATAAGTTTGGAAACCCAGAGAGTACATTGCGTCAATATTTTCAAGAGGGTGATGTGTTTAGTCTCGATAGAGGTTTCAGAGATGCAGTCCCATTGTTGCAAAACTGTAACTACTCTATGCATATTCCATCATCATTACAAGATGATGAAAATCAGTTGTCAACATTAGAAGCGAACAAAACTCGGGCTGTTACTATTTGCAGATGGGTGGTTGAAGTTATGAATGGGATTTTTAAGCAGCGGTTTAAAATATTCCGACATGAGTTCAACAATAGAGCTTCACCACATGTCATGATTTACTTTTCAATAGCTGCTGCCCTAATCAATCGATTTCGACCACCCCTCACAGACAGGTTTGATGCTGCCCAGATATTAGAAATTATACAACAGAAAATGTTCCAAACTAATGAGTTAAGTGAGTTTATTTTACAAAATAATTATAATAGAAGAAGGGCACAGTTCTCAAATATAAATGTTGATAACAGCATTTATTAGCAGCTAGAGTATCACGATTTGATTCTAATAGCTTGTGGTACTTACCAACTCCGTCAGGCCCGATCATATTACGGTGAGCATATCCGCTTTAATGGCCGATATATGATTGAAGTATGTAGGGAGGCATCAATTAACAATTTAAGAGAACAATTGTCTCTCTCTCTAAGCTCTTGGCTTTTAAGAGGCAAAATTCAAAGTCGCCATATCAGTAGAAAAGCATATTTTGTGTATATTGTAATCGATAACAGCTTAATTGCGAGAGAGGCAATTATTCAATAATATTGTAATTGTAAGGTAGGTAAACGAACTGTGGGATGCTGTTCCCACACTATGACCATTTTATGGTACTTAGGTTGGGCTCGGCATCAAAACAACATTGAGCCCCCTGCACAATTCCTTGATGATTTGTTAATTGAATATGATACCGAAATGGATGATAATGAATGATAATGGTGAAAAAGAATAAAACTATTCAACTACTGTATATTTTTGTTTCACTTACTCTTTGTAAAAAAACTTAACCTCCAATTAAAAATGTCTGAATAACTTCTTTTGTAGAAGTTCAGTATAAGAGTGGAAATCACAGAAAAGCTTTTGACATTAAACTACATAAAAAAACCTAAGAATTTTCACTGTCCATGACAAATTTATATTGAGCCAAAGTTTGTATGGATGCTGATGTGCTGTGTGGGCTCATGCACTCTTCAGTCATCATTTTAATTTCATATAATTATTTTGGTCTCATAATCACAATTGTTGTACCTAATTAATACATTAACTTCGTGCTACAACCCGTTATTACTTAATATACATTTTATGGTGCAGTCAGACATACAGGTAACACTCAGTAAAAAAATATTTATTGTATCAATTTACAAATTTTATTATAGAAATCGTGAATTGTACACTTACGAGTATGTACTTATTAATTTTATTTCTCGGGATCACTACATAGTTGATTATATAAAATATAACAACTTATATAAATCATTTTTGATTATATAAATCATAACAACAAATAAAGAAATTGAAATTCATATTTAGTATGTAAAAATGTACTAGAATTAATATTACGCGCGCTTGCGCGTGCATTTGATGGACCATGTTTTTGCGATATTTCGATACTCGTTTAACTTCATATCAATTCTTAATGCATCAATTTTATTATATAGGATCAATACGAATAAATCAAGAAATGCGGGCAAGTGCTCAAATACTCATCGATGTTTCTGTAAATCAATACAACTAATATTCTTTTCTATCAATTTATAATACCTTTCCATAAAAAAAAATATGAAAGGTTATTTTTTTTACAAAAAGGTTTTTTTTTATATTTCAGGTGATTTCTGACATGACCGACTGGCAACACTGCTGGGAACTCGTTCATTTCGTTTTTGCAGCCGCACGCGAATGTTATAGTGCTAATTACTTACGGAACATAAAAAGAAACTGGAAGAAACAAGTAAGGACGGGTAAGTAATAAACAGTTTTTAATTGCTGCTATGTGTATTGGATAAAGATATTGTACAGAATTTGTTATTTTGTCAAATGTTGGTAAGAATTTTGCGCGCCATGCCGGTATATTTTCAATTTCCATTTGATTTGAGTTGAAAATACACTAGTGACGGCAAAATGTTGTTAGAAACATGATTTAGATACGTTACTACGTATGTATTACGCGTTTCATTAGTGAAATACGATATTATTTTACGTAATTATTGTAATGAAAAATTTAACCTAACATCGAGCTCATTGAGATCGCGTAACTTAACTGAGGTTTATGACATCCAAGCCGCCATGTTTTATGTGTTCCGTACAGAGTATGGACAATGCACAGTAATTGACCGAAATTTTTGTCGACTTAGAAATAAGCGAAGTTATTTATTTATATTTACTTTATTGTACACCTCAAAAAACATTACAAAAAGTAAAAACAAACACTACGAATATACAATGGGCGGCCTTAGTTACATAATTTTAACGTTTTTTTATTTACATTTGTTTGGTTGGTTGGTTATATAGGTTGGTTATTTATGTAGGCTGATTTATAGTATTTCTAAAGTGTTTTGCTACAGTTGCGCATGTGTATTTTTTTTGGTTTTTGTTTTGTTCAAGCGAGCTACGTGGTGGTCAAGAGCAACCTCTCCCTCTCCCGTGGAGCCCGTAGTTCCACGTGGTGGCAGCACGCTACGTGCAGTGCGTGTGCGTGCCGGCGGCTCCAGAGCTACGTCAGCAACATTAGAGCCCGTTCCACGTGGCGGCGCAAGCTCTCGACGAGGTCGAGTGCGCGGTGGCTCTAGCGGAACTAGAGTAGCTTTGGGGCTGGATTAAGGGACGGTGGTTACGCGAGTTCGAGGTGGGCGTGGTCGTGGTCGTGTTGGGCGAGCAGGACGAGCAGCCGGTGCAGGCTCTAACAGGCCTGGGCTGCGCACTATCGAAGACTAAGCAGCTTTTTAAAACCTGCATTTATATATCATCAAAATCATTCATCATTTATAGCATAACAATGATACTGACTTGATTTTATTAATTAATACGTAATATAACAACATATTTATAACTAAATTAAATTACTAAATAACTAACTAACTACCTATACAAATTAATATAAAAAATACTCAGGAGTCGAAGTACTCGTCCGCATCGCTGTCATCTGGAAAAGTGCCCAGAAGACTGGCAGCATTGCCACGCTGAATGGCAATGCTAATTCTTTGTCCAAAGAACAACCCAGCCCTCTGGTCACGTGAAGTGTTGACTAGTCGGTGAGAAATTTGTTTAAAAATTAGATGCGCACTCGGGCCCCATGACCCGAGCGTTTCGACCCCAAACGGCTCAAAACTGTAGTTACCCATAAGGTTACAGTATTTGCGCCGCTTGAGGATCTCAGCAGCCGCAGCAGCAGCGCCAGCACAGTTCGCCGTGCTAGGAACATGAGATGGAGCAAGGGTATCGACACAGGTTGCGTCCCACACCAGAGGCCTACCCACCTTCCAAGGCAACAACGTCATACCGTCTGGTCTCTTTCCATCGTCACGTACCAAGCCGTTTGGTTCTAAAACCGCAGGTACGCCGGCGGTGACAAGGGCTCGACGAATAATATCGTTGATGCTAGCGTGTCGTGCTATGCGACCTGCGCTCCTGTAACAGGACAGGCCATGGTGCCCAAGACTGTCGACAGCTTCACCGCAGTGACACCGATGCGGAGCAACACAAGGTGCACCCAAGCGGAGACATGTAGCGAGCCGAAACGAAGAGTCATCCATCATAGTGCCTATGGTGGATGACGGGAGCGCCTGAAGCCACAAGCCTGACTCCCATTCTCCCACAGCCAGCAGACGGGCACGCTCAACAGTATTAGGTGACGTGTTAATTAGGGTATTCCGTATAATACTGCAGAGCGGCACGTCCCACCGTCTCTGGGAGGACGGGTTGTCGGGGAAAACCGTATTGGGACAAGCCATTTTCCAAGCGTTCAACGCATCGGTCAAACACGGTACTTCAAAATCGACCAGTGAAGAAGATAAAATATTCCTGGTTAATTTATCAGTACTGTGGACCGAGGAGAGGAAGGCCGGTAAACTTATACTTGAAATTTTGCGGAAAAAATTGAAAAAATTGCATAACAATTGAACTTTGCATTTCAGATTATCAATATTCGACATCGTCGAACTGCCGGAGGGTGAGGGCCTGGAGACCCCTCTTCACCCTAGCCAGAAGCGCCGGTGGAAACCTTAAGTAGTTCTACATTGTATCTGGTTGTATTACACTACCGAGACAAAGAGGAATGCCCATTTTTGACCTGACTATGTATAGAAATGAAATAAATCTTAAAATACAGCTAACTAAATTGTATATTAATTACGCTTATCACAATGTTATAAGAAACGCAGGATTTTTTTAATTTTAATTTATGTTTATGCTTAATCTACTTCAAGGGTAAACATATTAGCATGTTTTGAACGCATCTCAACTACCCTTTTTTACAACGTTCCGTTTTGCACACTGCTACTTGACTTTATTCAACTCTGTTTCTGAGTTTCATACATTATTTTACGTTTTATTTACTCAGTAAGTATTTCTTTTTTTGTCGATGTATAATACCGATTAATTAAAAATAAATGAATGAATCATGCAATATGAAATTGAGTTAGGATGATTGAAACGTATTTTTTTGACGTTTGACATTTAATGCTCGACACTCAATTTATAGTGACAATCATCGAGAGTCTAAGCAGTGACATAAGGACAGCTGGTTTTAAGGAATTCACAAAGTAAAAAAGACGTTTTAGAACACAGATGTGTTTATGTATTTGTATTATTATTTTAGACTAAACTTCGAGTGTTAAATAATTCGTTCTAGCACATTTATTTCTTTATAACGGCAAATCCTAACCTAAAAGTAACATTAATATTTTTTGGACTTCGTAGCGTTTCAATTGTGAAAATGACTATTTGACATTATTTTCTAAACTTACAGGTAGTGTTTCTACTATACCATCTAACTATACATAAACTTTAATTATCAGGTTTTGAAATGTATGGGAAGTGGGCATTGTTCTTTTAAAAAATGTATTCCCTTTTTTCAGATCTTCTGCTCCTGCACCTCAACCAACGCGACCATCACCACCACATCAGATGGCTCAAGATGTGGTGGAAGAGGTTCTTCCACCCAGCACACCACCACCACCTTCTCCCGCATTTTCTGTGCCCTCACCGGCGTTGTAAGTATTTTACTATCTTACAAACTTTTCTAGATTTCAATTTTTTCTTTTGTTTTTTCATAACCTGTTTTTTTTTTTCAGGTTTGTGGAGTGTGCGTCTGCGTCGGCATCAGTCAATCGTCTTCGTCAGAGTCTGAGGGATGAAGACATTAAGTCAGCTGTATTATGGTAAGTAACTGCTTATTTTAGCTCGGGATGGGGCGAGGGGCCAACTTCTAGTTCCCACCAGATGTTTTACCCACTTATCATTGCACAGGAAGCGAACCAGACTCTGGAGAGCGGCGACGAAGAAGTGGCGCCCTTTAACTACCCCAGGTCGCTGAGAAGCGTCTTGGAGACGCCACTTGATGCCGACGACATAACACCACCTGACGCACCTGCTCCTGCTATCGCCGCTGCGCCCGCGGATGCCAGCACCAGCGGCAGCAGCTCAGATATTCCCCCAAGCGCGACGGACCAGCCTTGGGGTTTGTACGAGTTTGACTGGAAACCGTTTCCGAATGTACCGATTCCACCTGAATCGAGACGGGAAATGTTTTCGCACAATAATGTTGGTCCGACAACTCCATGTGTCGACCCATATGAAATTTTTATTAGCATTTGGGATCGGCAATTTATGGAGTACATTGCCTCGGAGACGAATAGGTACGCTCAGCAGTTGGCGTCCAGTATGATCGAGGCCAACAACATCCAAATAGCCGTATCGGCAATTGGCGCGAAACAAATGCACGCAAACTTTATGTTTACTTCGGCGTTGTAATTGCGAAGGGGGTTTGTGGTCAAGTCCCGCATCGAGGATTACTGGAACGTGACCGCTGACGTATTCTATACTCCCGGCTTTAGCGCACACATATCTTATAATCGTTAGAGGACCCAATGAAAGCATCAACGCCGGCGGCAATTGTCCTAAGACTTACACAGGGTCTTGAGGGCAGGGGTCACACGCTGTGGATGGATAACTTTTATAATTCGCCATGCCTCGTTCGACGCCTTAAGATGTTGGGCTTTGACTGTGTTGGAACCCTGCGGACCAATCGCAAGATTGTTACGCAGGCCCTGCACAGTCTGACCAAGGGGAACATGCGCACAGCACATATCACTGGTCTGACCTCGGGAGACGTCGATGTCATGGTATGGAGGGACCTCAATCGGGTCGCTATGATCTCGACATACCATGGCATTGGCGATTCCCGAATCCGAGATGCCACCAAAACCATCTTGCTACAAGATTACAATATCATGATGGGTGGGGTGGACAATAAAGACCATCATGAGATGCTGGCCATGTTCCCTATCGAGCGGAAACGGACAAGGGTCTGGTCCAAAAAACTATTTAGGAGACTTTTAAATGTCTCCGCCCTTAATTCTTATATTATTCCTCGCCGTTCTTTGCATTCTTTTTATTCATCATCATCTTGTTCTTTTCTTTTAACCCACCGAAATTTTCGTATCTCTCTTGTAAAATCACTTCTGTCTAAACACTGCTCTTCTTCTATCCTTCCTGCAACCACACAGAGTTTGCACCTGAGTACGCGCCATGACTTGCGTGTCCACCGCCTGGCAGAGTTTCCTTTTGGTGACACAAAAGTAAATCACGAACGCCGGCGGCGGAAGTGTGCTAACGCCGAATGTGGCACACAGGTGCAAACGTAATGTGTTGGTTGCAACAAAACCTGTTGCATGGAACCATGGAACCACCAAAAAAATCTAATCCTACCCCTGATTGATTATCGCTTCAGCGGACAGCGGCAGCAGGTGTCTGGCTGTATTCCTGGACCTTAAAAAGGTCTTTGATACGGTTTCTGTACCCATACTTTTGCACAGACTCGAAAATAGCGGAGTTAATTTCTTCTAAGCTTGTAAAGCTTAGAACAAATTGTTACGTATGGTGTCGGGCAGGGGAGTGTCCTTGGTCCGCCACTTTTCCTAATTTATATAAACCACCTTTGCAATATGAAAATAGACGGGTGACACATATTTTCATACGCTGATGATACCGCTATAGTTTTTGCAGACAGGACGTGGGAAAGTGTTGGGAGGTTAGGCTGTCCTGAGAGTGGCCTGTCCGAAATAGCAAATTGGCTCAATCTCAATCTCCTCACATTAAATGCTTCCAAATCTACCTGCATTTGTTTTACTAAGTATAACCACACGCAACCATCACTTGATTTCAAATGAAAGATTCACAGCTGTTCGAACCCTCTAGATCTCAGTTGCTCTTGTGTTAAAATAGGTAGGCTACAACATAGTAATTCTAGGGTGTAATGATTGACCAGCGGCTGTCATGGCACATGCATTTTGAACTGCTCATGAACAGGGTTAGGAAAATGATTTGGACATTTAAAACTCTCCGACACGTAGCTACAATACGATACAAAACTGACGGGCAGTGTTTGGACTTATTTTGAAAAAAAAAATGTGACTAAAAAGGACAAAGTAAAATATGTAAAAGTTTATTTAGTTACAAAAGCTCTACAGGCAATCTTACAGCCCATTTAAAATCAAAACACGTATCTGCGTACGTTGAATTAAAAAACGTAAATAACTTCGCACCTTTACCACCAGACTCTTTGCAATTCTCTGCTCAGAATGTATCTATTAACGTGTGCGTGGCTGATGCCGTACCATCTACGAGCACTCAGAATCAGCTTCCACATGCGGCACCATCGATTACCTTTCCTCCGACGAAGAGTCAAAGTCAAATAGATGCTCATATACCGAAAAACATCTCTGCGGAACAGAAAAAGCTTATTGACGCCGATTTGATGGATCTGTTCATTGATGCTTTTCATCCCTCTCCGTCGCTGTTTCTACGTAGACGTGCACTTAAATGATTCATGAATTAATAGACTGGTAGACTCCACGTGCTCAAATAAATTCTTTGCTTCAGTACAACTCGACGTCGCGCATGTTTTGAATTTTGTGCTGGGAGGCACTATATTCATAACATGCGCGCACGTAACAATGCGTGATAATTATTTTGGCATTTCCTTCAGTTTTGCTTGAATACCATTATAAAATAAAATAATCTTTATTTCGGATAAGCAACATCCATATGGATATTTATTTCGGATAAGCAACATCCATATGGGTTAGTAAACAAAAGGATAACTTATACCTATGTTAGTAAACTTAAAATTTATTTATTGACTAAGCTGTTGTTTGAGATACATCGCCGTTCGCATCACCTAACAAAGGAGAATCATACCTCCCCGCTATTGTCTTCAGGATGGAGTTGGAGCTCTCCCGCACTCTGCAGAGCAAAGAAGCAGATTTATGTCTGACGATGGCGTGGAAGCCATCGACGTGTGCTTGTGCAAACATCCCTGATGCACTGCAGAAACGGGGCAGCCCCATCAGCATTCTGAACCCATTATTATACTGGACCCGTAGGACGCTGACAGCCTGCCGAGAATAGTCGGTCCACAGGCTGCACGTGTAAAACACTTGGCAATAAGCTTTGAAAAGAGTTATTTTAACTGCCTTGCTACAACGTGCAAACCTGCGAGCCAACATATTACATCGGACTGCCGGCGCCCTACGTTCCCTCTCAATATCCACTTGGTCATCAAGGTCGTCGGTTACATAATGTCCCAAGTACTTGAACTGGTACACTCGCAATATGTCATTCCCATTAAGTTTAATCGGGGGTACATACTCAGGACATTTAGCACCGCCAGCCTTTAAGACCAAGAACTCACTTTTCTTGACGTTATATACTAGGCCATGTTCACGAGCATAGCCCTCGCAACAACTAAGCAGCTCCCTAAGCGCCCTAACCATAGGGCTCAGCAGCACCATATCGTCAGCGTAGCTGATGTTGTTGACACTTACGTCATCAATGCGACATCCGATTTTTTTGCTGCTGAGCTCAACGATCAGATCGTTAACATACAGGTTAAAAAGTTTTGGTGACGTTATCCCTCCTTGTCTTAACCTCGTAAAATACAAGGTCAAAAGCACGGTAGAAATCTAAAAAGCAAGCATACACTGGTGTTCGACGTTTTGTGTAGCATTGCACCGTATGTTTGATGCCAAGTATCGCACTTTCCGTGCCAAGATTATTACGAAATCCAAACTGAGCGTCGTGTAATTTTAACAGGCTATCCAACTGTGCGTCCAGCTGACTGTCGAATATCTTTGCGAGAATAGTGGCTACGGAGATGGGTCGATAATTACACTTATCAGCAACGTCACCCGTTTTATTCTTAACAATAGGCACGACAATAGTTCGCATGAGTTCACAGGGAAGGTACGAGTGACACATACATAGCGAGTAAAACATAGCGAGCACTCTAGCTATGTGAGGACCGGCATTCTGCAAGTGCTCAATGCTTAAACCATCGTGACCCGGGGACTTCCCTCTCGTCATTTTCTTAATGGTGCTTGACACCTGCTTGGCCGAAAAACGAATCAGATCAGAATCACGACAGCATCCGTCATCAAGCACTCGCAACGATGAGCCCAGCGGTGACTCCACTTTAAAGTGGTCCATAAACATGCTGGCGATGCTGTCCGGCTGATCAGCACCACCGACACTCACAGGAAGGCCAGGTCCAATATCAAACTTTTTGGTAGCCTTCCAGAACTTCTGAAAATTATTGGCTTTACGGAGGGAAGCTACAATATCAAGCTTAATTTGTTCTTGATGAGTCTGACACCACACTAGTTTGCTTTTAAACACCTTTCGTGATAGGTACATGTCGTTGTAGACATTTCCAGAAGTTGGTTTATTGTGCCATACCCATAGCTGATATTTAAGTCTCTGTATTCCAACGTACCAAGAGGAGCAGAGAAGACATATCCCTCTGTGAGCAATTGGACCAGTTTAAAAATGAAATCAAGGAAATGATGTCTCTTTTTTCGAATAAGCAAGTCAATGAAATACAACAGATGACCTCAACCTTAAAAGAAATTCAGAAAACTAATATCAGTATTGAAAATTCGATTACCTACCTGACAACACAAAATGAGGAACTCAACAAAAAAATTGATCAGCTTGAGAGCCAAAATAAAGAAGACAAAAAATATATAACGCTTTTAGAGGGTAAAATTGAAGAAATTCAGATAGGAAGCCGAAAAACTAATTTTGTTATCAAAAATGCTCCTAAGCGAAGCAATGAAACCAAGGAAGACCTTGTTGATATGATCATCTGCCTATCTAGCAACATAGAATGTAAAATTGTCAAATCGGACGTCAAGGACATATATAGAATTCGTGGAAAAAACAGTGAAAGTATGAATCAACCTATTATTGTTGAAACAGGGTCCACCTTCCTAAAGTCTGATATTATGAGAATGGGCAGAGCTTACTACGTTAAACACAGGAACAGACTGAGTTGTAAGCATCTAGGATTTAAATCGCAAGAAGACACTCCCATATACTTATCCGAGCACCTAACAGCTAAAGCGACCCGCCTTCACTTCTTGGCCCGGGACTTAACGAAATCAGGAGCTTACAAATTTTGCTGGACAGCGTACGGAAAAGTCTACGTAAAGAAGGACGAAGGCTCACCTACCATACCAATTAGAAGTGAAGAGCAGGTACATATGCTCATGGGAGGGCAATGACTTTTATTGCATTGTAAACAACACTGCCCACATTATACACTTTGCATATTGATATTGTATACCCTTATGATGGCCACAATAGATTTGTCCGCTTCATGTTGTCTAATACTTTCCTTGCTGATCGAATCTTTATGTTTGGGTAAATTGTTTATTTATCACTTGTTCCCATATGTTCTTTATGCATGTTTAATTTTAGTTCATACCAACATTAACTCACCTGATACTCACACACAAACAAACACATTCTTTACCACCCAGCATTCTTATCAAAACTCCAGTCACCTTATTATGCGTAGTTACTGCTTCAACACATTCCTGTATAAAAACCTTAATACTTATAGTGTGGCGACGTCTATTCAGCCTATAAATTATATAAGTGGATGACACCCTAAAAACTCTTGATGAGATTGACAATATCGAAGTTGCCCGTACATTCCAATGTGCCTGCACGGAGCTACACAATTATATTAAACCCAATAAAACCGATTTGACAATAATTGCTCAGAATATAAGGAACATTTTTTGCAACTTTGATGATTTCTCTCTATTATTATCCACGTTTAAATTTGAAACGGACATCATAATTTAAACCGAATGTAGACTACACCCAAATAAGCCTATCCCGCAACTTAATAACTACCTTTCTTTCTCCACCACACGACAATTCAATTAAAATGATGGCGTAGTTTACGTAAAAAAGTTGTTTAAACCTTAAGTTAAAGAAGTCTGTTTGGCTCAGGCATCGAGTCTTCAGCTGGATGTACTTAATAATATTATTCTATGCATGTACCGATCTCCATCTAACACCAACACAGACTGTTTTTTAGATGCTCTCAGTACGCACCTCAATTCAATAACGTCTCATCAAAGTGTAATTATAGCGGGGGACATTAACATCAATCTCAGTACAAGAGACACTGCGCCGCCGCATGAATATAGAAATAGGGTAAACTACCTAAATATGTTATCACTACATGGCATACTACCTGGCCATACTCTACCTACACGAGAATCGAACTGTTTAGGTCACTTCATGATTAGAATAAACAAAAAGAAGGTATTAGCATCTATTGCCATACTACACACTTCCATCACCGACCACTTCACTACTTTTTTATCATTAGTGAAGATAAAAACCAAACAATCAGTAAAAAAAACTACCTCATCTATTGATTTTGAACAGGCCCTAAAACATCTCAGGGAAAATAAAATTGCTGAACTACTTTTTTGTAATGACCCGGAACCATTAACTGACCTTCTGTTGCACAAATTAATTGAATCTATTAATCACAGCACTGTTGTCAGAATAATTCCCAATAGCAAGCGTACCGTTAAGCCGTGGATGACTGCCGGTTTATTAAGATGCATTAAGAATCGCAATAAACTCCAAAGAAAAACCCGTAATGATCCATTTAATGACATCTTAAAAATAACCTACCGCCGATATCGCAACTATTGTAATAACCTAATCAAAAAATTAAAAAGAAAATTTGAAAGGGAGTTAATTGCTAATTCCGTCACAAACAGTAAATTATTATGTACACATTATTATGGACACAAGTAAATTCGTTTGTTCTTTTGGATGCTGATCCTGAAGAAGTGAGCAGGATCTTGATGAGTCTTAAATCTGACAGCGCTCCTGGCTGGGACAATGTATCCACTAGATTTTTGAAACACATAAGCCAGGAGATTGTTCCTATAATATGCCACTTGGTTAATCTTTGTTTTACAAAGGGTATCTTCCCTTCGCCACTTAAGCAATCTATCATTATTCCTGTTCACAAGGGCGGGGACAGAGACGATATTAACAATTACAGACCCATTTCCATTTTACCTGCTATATCGAAAATCATTGAAAAACTAATAAATAATAGACTCTTGACATTCTTACACAAATGTAAAACCTTGAGCGACTCACAATTTGGATTCAGGCAAGGAGTATCAACCGAGGATGCGGTTACTGCCCTCAGCTCGATAGTGGCTGATAATCTGGATAATGGTAGCAAATGTTTGACCGTCCTCTTGGACTTAAAAAAGGCGTTTGACACCGTCTCTGTTCCCATTCTCATAAGCAAATTGGAAGCGTCGGGTGTGAGAGGAATTTCGTTTTTTTTTTTAAGGACTACCTCTCAAACAGGAAGCAAAGGGTTAAGGTGGGAGAACACGTCAGTTCTGATGCAAATGTAACATTTGGAGTCCCTCAGGGAAGTGTGCTGGGCCCTACGTTGTTCTTGCTTTACATTAACGACCTCTGCAACCTAAAAATCAGTAACGCCAGAGTGTTTTCTTATGCCCATGATACTGCTGTAGTGTTTTCTGGGAATTCTTGGCACGATGTTGCCAGAAGTGCTGAAACTGGTATGACCATAATAGCTGAATGGCTCAATAATAACTTGCTCACACTTAACACAGTTAAAACTAATTACATATGCTTCAGTATATCACAACGAACACAACCAAATACAGATTTTAACATAAGAGTACATACGTGCAATGATGCAAATAACTGTCAATGTCCAATACTAGTCAAAGTGTCACAAACTAAATATCTTGGTGTTATTGTGGATCAGAGACTATCTTGATACCCCCACCTTGTACAGGTGACTAACAGAGTCCGAAAATTGAGCTGGATATTTAGAACGCTGAGGTATATCTTCCCGAAAAAAGTACCCACCAGCACAAGTACCCCCAGAAACTTACTCAACGAAATATGCATAGCGATAGTACAGTCCGTCTTAGTGTACTGCATTCCCATTTGGGGGGGTGCGGCTAAGACTAAGTTCATAGACCTTGAGCGGGGACAAAGGGCTCTAATAAAACTAATGTACTTCAAAAACCTTAGATATCCCACACACAGTCTGTACCAAATTAGCGATTTACTCTCTGTGCGCAAACTATACATAATTAAAACCGTTCTAAAGAAGCATAAAACTCTTCCTTTTGACCCCAGCATAACCTTGAAAAGAAGAAAAAATATAGTAGCTCAAGTTCCACAAACTAAAACCAAGTTCGCCGGTATACAATACAAAAAACGTTCAGCTCAGCTATACAATAGACTTAAAAAAGAAATCTACGTGTATATTATGAAACAAAATGAAGTAAAAAAAAATGTAACTAATTGGATAAAACCACTTAGCTATGATGACACGGAGTCATTGCTGGAATAAAATATAAGCCTTCACTTAATGCCTGTACCAGTCGTAACCTCGCGCATACAGTCTGATTGATTCTTTCTTACAAACACATTCACACACTTTCACTCCCACTCACACACTCGCATGCCTGCGTGCGTGCTTCATGCTTAGTTTTATTTAGACTCAATTCTTAATTTTTTTATTCATTCCTGCTCACATTCACACACGGTCACTCACCCTCACATACACCTTCACACACCCTCACTCTTACTCACACACTCGCATGCCTGCGTGCGTGCTGCATGTTCATTTTTTATTTTTTATTCTTTTTTTATATAAACAAGTAGAACAAATCTGTCTAAGTTATGGAAGAGCGGAGTCTCCTAACACAGGCTTGTCTGCTTAAAAGGAGGCTCCAATCACAAGCTGTTATAATGTTAACTTGTTTGATTAATATACCATTTATTTATTATTATAATAATAATCAAACCAAAACACTCAATTCAAAAAAAAAAAAAAGTCTCGCCCTCGCGTGGGCGTCTCGGACGTGCTTGTTCCACCCAACAACACGGCCAACATGTCTATGAGTCCGAGTTTCCACTTGGCTCTGTACCGCGGCTTCTGATAAAGTAGTAACAATACTTTCATACATCTTGTCAAGAATTTTCCTATGCTCAGTATTATTAACGTGTCTATTGCTGCACAAACCAAATTCCTGAGGGTAATCAATCAGCCTTAACTTACTATTACATACGTCATAGAACACGCTTATTTGATCGCTAGCCCTCTCGCCCCAAATTACTCTGCTACGTGGTGTTTTATGGTCTATTAACTTTGGCTCTATCTTATCTAACCTACACTCAACAAATATGGGACAGTGATCAGACCAGAACACATCGTGCACAATACCTATCTCAGTAACCGTTAACCCAGCAGAGTGTGTGACGACACAATGGTCAAGCCATCGCCTACAACCGTGCGCGTCACTGACAAAGGTATAGCTACTTGACTCTAAGCCTAATTTTTCAATATCCGCTCACCTCCACTTTTGTTCGTTACAGAATTCTAAGAGTTCACAGCAAAATGACTCACCGGGGTGTGCGTTGAAATCACCAAGTATGTAAACAATTTCAACGTTACTAACTTCGACAATCGCACTAACTTCACTCTTAAACACTCTGTGAACTCTGTCAGATCTTCACTCGAGTCAGTTGGCATATAAATACTAAACACTATTATGTATCTGTCCCCGAGTGAAACTTTAATCCCCGTTAAACGCGCACTGACACAGCTGATTACCGTAACTGATTCAAAAGCTCGCTTACGCCACAGGATAGCAACACCACCATACGGTCGTCCTCTCAATATTCCTGCTGAGGTATCAACAGCTGACTTCCCTGTGTACTCGAATTCGCTATGAATTTTTCCAAGATAGGGTATATCATGAGGAAGCAGCCATGTTTCCTGGAGGGCAACTATGTCAGCTGACTGACACAGAAAACTAACTGCCTCAACAGATCGCTTTACGGATTTGCAGTTAAAACTTACAAATTTACTCGTCTGACGATTGCTACTATCCATTATTTAATAAGTCAATGTTGGCTTAATTATGCCAGTCTTCGTCTTGTAGGCTTCATTTACAAAACGCCTAAAAGTAATTCCGTCGGGCCTCATTAATAATAGTTGTTTGTTGTTTATTGTATGAATAATGATAGAAAAAAATAATTTGACCGTCTGCCTCACACTAGATAGTTGAAATTTTCTCAGATTAAGTATTTCTGCTGCTGCTATATCAACATATACCACTAGAAACCGTTTTTTTCTGGGTATTAATAACAACATCAATAGCTATATACTCATGAAATATTCACAGGATATTTAGATGTTTGAGAAGGTTGTGATTTTAAAACATTCGTAGCCAGCTGTTCATCTTGGCATTGGTGACCAAAGAATTTTTGTTTTGAGTTGTTGCGAGTTGTAGGTACCTAATTATAAGTTGAGATAAAAAGTAATTAAAATTACTCGTCAGCTGTTTCTTGCATTTTAGTTGAGTAGATATGTGTTGTTGTTTAAAAGGAATGGAGTCCAAGTTTCCCAAAACAATTTATAATTAAGCTGTATATAAGAATGCAGATTTTTATACTTTAAAATTTAATAATAAAGCATTTCGTAAGTCTCAGTCGAGGCGCAAATATTTTTCGGTCGCAAATTTATAAGACCGATTTGTTATTCAAACAAAAACATGGTTTTTTAATTAAATCTACCAATAAAAAACATCACAGATTTTATTGAACACTTCCTATTAAATTCACAAAGTATTTTATTTGTTTATATACAAAAATATATTTACAATCACAAAACTAAATCGAAACACAAAGTAGGCAAATGTAATTAAAATGCTGGAGGCGGGCAGCCCTATCGCATGTTTACATACCGCGCGGCTCTACGCATTTATTTTAAAGATACGGCCGAGTTACAATACTGTATGATATTATTACCTTGCCGTTGTTGTGAATCATCACCGTTGTCGAGCCGCTGCGCGAGCGAGATAGCATCGCTTTGATTCATGTTGACCGTCAAACTCGCACCACCAGCTGATTGCTTCGCCTCGCCACGTTGTCTTTGTATTTACTTTGAATAATACAAACTAACAAAACACAAATGCCTAAGGTTTTAACACAAGCGTACCTACCGTATCCTGATTCATGAACCGCCTATAACTACCTATTTGACTCGTGTCAATCACTTTCCTTTACTCTATTCATCATCATCATCATCATCATAAAAAAGTTATCTCTGAAACGCATCCAGACATAACTTTTTTTAGATTATTATTGAAGAATTCATGCAACCATAAACAGCACAATATATCATACTCGTCATATTAAATATGTACTGAACTTAGTTTTAGTGAAAAAATCGCGCGGTTATTGTTAAAAAAACAACACACCGCCCGTTCGTCACTACGGCACAGTCGAGACCACAGAGTACACTATAGTATACTGAAAGTCGAGACTGTTTGCATGCCACGCGCGTGCCTTGAGCGAGGTGCGTAGGCATAGCTCGCGCTTCGTCCGTTTGTATGAAGTTGGAATACTGTATGATATTATTACGGTGGCCTCGCTAACGGTTTCTGGATTAGATAACAGTTTTTTTCTGTACACCCACATATTTAGGAAAATAATCACTATTAATCGATTGTGACCTAGACTTCGGGGATTTATCATTGCTTTTTGATATTGAATGCTGTTGTAAAGCCATTGGGCCACTGTCAAAGTTGTGTATGTCTTCAATAAATGCGCCTCGCCTTCTATTGACAAAGTCATAGTTATTGTTTACAATTGAGGCACTCTTTAGATTGTCTAATTCATTATACCTGCCTGCAGTATTTCCTGCTCCATCAAAAGATACGCTACTAAGATCTTGCAACGAGGTTGCATAATGGACATCAAAATTCCCGGGTTGAAAAAACTTGAACCAACTTTGTGCTAGTCTTGCACTGCGTTAAGTCCATTAACGACTCTCATATTTTTTGCGGCCTGTGTCGCACTTGTCCCTTTTTTTTATAAAACTTCAAAATGTATCGAATTTCTTCGTTAGATTAACTCATTATAGATCGATTTTTATTAATGTCATATATGTAATGGAATCAAAACCAGTTAGATACAAACAGTACAGCCAAAGAGATTTAATACAACTTCATACCTATAAAATACGTAAAAAACTTATTCCTCGAACTATTAGGTATTATTTTTAAGTTTTTAACTTTTTAAGTGTGTTACATTACTATTTCAGTGCCAATTCTATATGAGTATCGGAATAAGTCAAACTCCAATAGATGTCGATTAAAAATAAAAGTTCCACTTCTACTCTGTGCATATAGTACCTATTATTCACTATTGGGACACTTCCAATTTTTTTCAAATACGGCACTCAAAATCAAAAGTTGAATTAAATTATTCCGCCACGCTTCTCGATCTCGCTCGAGTCTCGCGCGCGTTTGTTTAGACGTATTGTCAAAAGTAATACAGTCTGAAAAAATGTCAGTGTCTAAGTTATGTGGAAGATCAATGAAAATGTAGCAAATGGTAATCCATGAAGACGCCAAGATGGAAAACAAAGGTGTGTATTCTATTTGTAACGTTTGTGTATTTTGTAAAGAGTCGTTACTTTTAAAATTTTGCACGCTTTGGCTGTATTTTAACCACTTTTATTCTACAGAAAGTTAGATAAAGCAAGTTGAAGACTATTCTTTGCCACAAAATGAAGTACAAAGTCTAGGTAAATAACTTATGTGTTTTATAAGTATTGCTTATTGATTAACTTTTTTGTTTTATATCTAATAAATATAAATGTTGTCAAACATTCTGTCCTATACAATGCTTTTATTGCTTTTAAGATGCTGAACAGACATTGAACACAGAAAAATGTCCAGGCACTATTTTTATATCTAATAATAATGAAGTTTGTGAGATACAGCAATATGTTGAAGATAATTCTTTGCCCCTGAATGAAGTACATAATCGAGGTACGTACCTATCTTCATAATAGAGGTACCTACGTGCCTATCTGCCTGTATAATTTTTGTGTTTTGGTATAGTGTGTATATTTAACTGTTTGAATTTCTTTTAAGGTGTTGGAGCAAGCAATAAATATGGAAAGTTGTACAGACAAAAAGGTTCGTAGCCAGCCTGCATGAGCCAGCGAATGAAGCTTCTAATCTAAGTATGATTTTTTTTACTATTTTAACAAACTATCTTGCTGCCCATCCGCATGTATTTCATAGTTCTAAATTATTATTGTGTGCTTAGGTAGCGAGCTTATTGCAATTTTACGGGGAGGGGAAGATAAAGAAAATAATATACTAAATAACAGAGAGCCGTCACCATCAACCCCGCTTGCTAAAAATAATTCTTCGGAAGAAAAGAAGAAATTGACAAGAAAAAGACAACGAAATCCCGAGGCTTGGAAGAAAAATAAAAAGAAATGGTTAAACAATTCAGGTATGGCTTACACTACTGAGAAAGGAAAATTAGTTAATGCTAAACTACTAAAACCTGGTTGTGGAGACAAATGTCGGTTGAAGTGTACACTGAAGATTAATGAGCAGCAAAGATTAGTAATATTCAATCATTTTTGGATATTAGGTGATTTGAATAGACAGCGAGATTTTGTCAAAAATGCTATGAAGAAGTAAAGCCGAAATATTCGCTACATAATGCTCAGAGTAAAAGATCTTTTAATTCGGCTTATCTTTTAACAGTAGATGGTATAATTATAAGGGTATGTAAAAGGTTCTTTATGCACACTTTGGATATTGGGCACTCAATTATAACGACGGTATATAAGAAAACAACATCATCGGGTATAGTTTTAGAAGATTTAAGAGGTAAGCATAACAAGAAAGGTTAAACTATTACCTGACTTTGATAAGGATGGAGTACGTGAACATAAAATCATATCCTACTAAGGAATCGCACTATTGTCGAGCATCATCAAATAAACAATATTTTGATGGTGATTTAAATCTATTTATGATGTACAGGCAATACAAAGAGTGGTGTAATAAAGAAGGTAAGCCTGAAGCTAAACAAGGAACGTATGAAAACATTTTTAGAACTGAATTTAATATAGCTTTTCATGTACCAAAGAAGGATCAGTGCTCTCTTTGCTGTTCTTACAATAATGCAACAACAGAACAGAAACAAGAAATGGAAAAGAGTTACAAAGATCATCTTACTGAAAAAGAGCTTTGCAGAGAAGAGAAGAGGATAGATATAGAAATATGCAAAAATTACAAACAAAAAATTATTTGTTGTTATGACATGCAAGTGGTTCTTCAAACTCCAGCGGGTAATGACTCGTTATTTTTTTATAAGAGACGCCTTAATGTTTATAATTGTACCGTATATGACATCGTTAATAAATCTGGTCATTGTTATTTATGGTACGAAACTTTGGATGGAAAAGGATGTGACGAGGTAGGATCTTGTATTTTACAGTTTTTCAAAGAGTTTTGTCATAGAAAGCATGTTATATTTTATACCGACAATTGGTCATCACAAAAAAAAGTATTTATTGTAATTATACTATTATGCCTTAAAAATGTTGGGTGTGAAATCTACAACACATAAATACTTTGTTGTCGGGTACGCTCAGAAGGAGGGCGATAGCGTTCATGCCACTATTGAAAGAGAAAAATCCCGAATATTAAAAAAATGGTTCCGTGTTCGTGCCATCTCAATGGAGGACAATTATACAATGTGCTAAGAAGAAAGGTAATCTCTAACAAGTTCATGATTTAAATTATTCAGACATTTTTGATAAAGAACTAACTTCACACTTTGGGTTTTTTTTTTTAAATAAATACAGAAGGATAGCGTGTAGTGTGGAATGATATCAAGAAAATATTTATGCAAGCTACTAAGCCTTTCGCTATTTATTACCTGACAGTACAATGAAATGATTCAATGTTCGGCATAAAATGCGGGGCAAGCCTAACGAAGGAGGAGTTTTGACAAATAAATATCGCACTCGTCCTGGAATACCAAATCTTAAAAAGAAAAATTCAGATTTCATTATGTGATGGTAAAGTAATTCCAAGCGTTTATTGGGGTTATTATAAAACATTGCCAGCTTCCTCAGATAAAGCTGACGATGACTAATTGTTCCCTTTTTTATATTTTCTTACTTTTAAATAAAAAAATGTTACAAAACTATAAAAGTGTTTTAATAATTATTCTCTAAAAATGCAATTATTTGCTAAGGTTCTCGAGATTTAATTTTTATTTAGATAATTATTTAAGAAATAAGCATAGTTTTTTTTAATTCAGTACTGGTCCATTAAAAAATAATCCAATATCAGAGGGATATTTGCAGTCAATAAATTAATTCAGCAGTGTAACATTTCAAATATTTACTTATAATAAAAATAAAAAATAAATAATTTAATAGAAATCATAAATCACTTTAAGTCTAACAAAAATATAACAACATTAAAAACCATCCTTATTTTTCTTAACACTTGCTAAATGGAAAAATAAGAATTTGTAATTTTTAATACACTGGACACGATTCGTCTAGGGTAATGTTCACGGACGAATCGAAATTCATGCTTTACAAGCATGATGGTAGGCAGTTGGTGTAAAGAAGACCAGGGGAACGCTTCCATCAAGACTGTGTGGAGGAAAAAGTGGCACACGGCGGAGGCTCAGTACTTATTTGGGCTGGAATTTCTGCCGAGGCCCGCACCGAGCTCGTGCTAATTTAAAATGGCACTCTGAATGCAGAGAGGTACGTGAAGGAGATCCTGAATGAGCGTGTGGGACCTTTCATGGCGAGGATGGACCTGGATGGCATATTAATGCATGATAATGCGCGTCCCCTTACCGCAGGAACTGTAAATGAATAGCTTGGAAAGGTCGATATCGAACTGATGCAGTGGCCAGCGCGAAGCCCTAATTTAAACCCCATAGAGCAAGCATGGGACGAGCTTGAGCTTTGCGTCAAAACGTCGTAAATCCCCACCAATCATGCTACCCGAGCTCAGACAAGCACTGGTGGAGTAATGGGAAGCCATTCCTCAGAACCGGCTCCGAAATTTGGTGTTCAGCATGCCGAATCGCCTGGAAGCTGCAAGAAGAGCTCGGGGAGGCAATACGAAGTATTAAAATTATCCATGTAATGAAAAAAAGCAAAAAAAAAAGTCTTACAAAAATTTTAAGTTTCTGCAAAAAATTTCTTACTTTACTTTATTTTTATTTTGAGAATAAGAATGAAGGTACACATAAGTTTCAATATTTTCATTTTTAGTATCATTAAATGCCCAATCGAACAGTATTCGTTTCATTATGATAGCATACGTAGTTCGGGAGATATTCGGACTTTTGTGACTGACTCGTGATTTTTGGGACCGAGTGTAGTTTAATATTTTACTTTGAGCGATCTGTAGGTGCTTTTGGTTGGTTTTTGGCGCGTTGGCCCATATTTAATTTAGGTACATCAGACTTGGCTTTACTAACGAGTTGTAAATGGTCTGGAGCACTAGATGACGAAGGCAATGAACAACTTGTGTGATCAATTTGCATTTTCAAGTTTAACTATTTTTGTTAAGGCCAAATAAGCTAATCGGACTGAGTTTTGACTTTCAGCTTTAATTTAATTGTTGTGGGGCCTAGCGTGTCAGCAGGGTCGTGGACTTGAGGTTTGGCGGTCCTTATTTCAAGAGACGGGTGAAGGGTGACGTTTATCTTGAGATATTTCTGTAGGATGTTATTAACTCAAACAAAAAGAACGCTGTCGATTTAGAATTCGTACAAGAATTGTTTCCCATGATACTTATGATAGCATTAATTCCCAGAAAATACGGCTAACAAATTATTTAACTCTGTAGCTGCAGACCTTTTTTTACCACCTCTTGTTTGACATACTGCAAGCGAAGGTTCGTCTGCATCGACACAAAAAAAAAATACGCTGAATTGTAAAGTTCACAAAAAGATATATTTCCTAGAAAAAAGAAAGTTGCAGTGACGGTCCATTAACCTTACCCCTGTCTTCGGCAAATTTCAGTGACTTTGTCTTTGAAGTTTGAACAAAGCAAAAATTCTACAACGGCTATAATAGTACCTATGAAAAGGGACGGAAACTGTTTATTTAGAGCAGGGATGCACAGACCACGGCCCGCGGGCCGCCGGTCGAATACTGGTGGCCCGCCGACAGAAAAATTATACTCTCATACATTCGAAAAATATTGAATTCTATTCCAGAATAAAACCAAAAAAAAAAAATATGTTCGAAAAGTAATTTGAATCTCGCGCGCGCGCTCTTAAGTGCGCTTATCGGTGCGCCGTGCATGCGTCGGTAAATGTGAACGTGGGGGCAGACGCCCAAATTTAGGTAACCCAAGCCAATCCGGTGGTAACCGCCGTGGGCAACGGGATGCTGAGAGGGGATATCAACACATGGTTGATAGGAACCAGTTGGCTCAATGGTCATATGAGCATCCTCCCTATGACCAGCGATATGAGCAGCAGACCAGAAATAAAAATACAAACACCTTCAAGAAAAACATTGAAGATAAGAAAGCTGCTAAGGAGACAGCGATGATTAATTTACATACAATTCACCCAAAAACGACACAACAGTCTTTAGCCCTTGTATCGATACAAATGTTTAGTATTAAAACAGATTTATCGATACAAACGTTTAGTATTAAAACAGATTTGAAAGGTCCTTCCACACATGACGCCAAAATTTATTTCCTTGTATGGCGCAACTCTGACACATACAGCGTTTATCAGAAAGGTGTAACTCAAAAAAATATTTATTTCCAACGAGAGCAAACAATATTAGATAAAGTGCCAAAAAAACCATGTGTAACAAGTATTAAACGTTTTATTATATCTGTTAAACAAAGACAGCACTATGATAAAGTGACGTCACGACTACGTAACTTCATACTAGCGCCATATATTGCCCGTAGCGAGCGACAAGGACGGGAATAATCCCCTCCAAAAACTTTTATAGCGTGTAGCTTCTTCATATTTCCACCGATGTTACAGATGTTTTCGACGCATGTAATGTTCGTGCCGAGCGGTCGGTAATGTTCGAGCCGATCTCGGTTAATTTCGTTTTTTTGAGGAAGCGCCGCGGCCGGCGGCGCGGCGACGACGGCAGCGCGGTGGCGGCTTATCCACGGGTTATATGGTTAGAGCAAGCGAGATAGCAATAGTCCCGAATTCCCGATTGCTCGCGTATACACGAAGCTTCCAGAGTCGGTTTCGAGATTTCTCCAGACAGTTTTCGACTCTATAAGCGCGGTATAAAAGCCACGCTAACCGCAGCGACCGACATCTATAGTCCGGTTAAGTAGTCACGACCTCTCAAGGTCAACTACGAGATGCCATACAAAAAAAAAAAGCGACCGACATATAGTCCGGTTAAGTAGTCACGACCTCTCAAGGTCAACTACGAGATGACATACACAAAAAAAAAAAAAAAGCGACCGACAGTTCGGTTTTAATTTGAGTGAAGTGTCAATAGTTCTAGTGTAGATTTTAACTCGACTAGCGTCAGGACTATTTGTATTTTGATCCACATTCAACGTAGATTTCCCGTCAAGTGCCGTATATAATTGTGTTGTGAAATCATAAGTAAAACTCTGTTATTAATAAGTGTTTCCCTACAAATTTAATCAATTATTTTTGGTAATTTAAAAAAGGATGGGTAATTTAAGTAGGTACTGTAATTGTTTTTAGGTGCTGTGTTAATCATAGCCAGGATTAGAACGCAACATGGACAAGCCAGGGCCTAGTAAAAAACGTTAGGTTAAAGATGAAAATCGGCAGTTTCAACAAATTTGGACTGAGAAATACTTTTTTGTATGGTCGCATAACAAAGTCGTTTGTTTAATTTGCAAGAATTATGTTGCGATTGCAAAGGAATATAATGTAAAAAGGCACTATGAAACGCAGCATCCTACTTTTACCAAGTTTACATGCGAATTAAGAAAGCAAAAAATGTTGTCTTTAAAACGGGAGCTTACTAGTCAGCAAGCTAGTATGTTTACAAAACCCATTCAAGATTCAGAAACAGCTACAGAAGTTAGTTATGAAATTTCTCGAATGATAGCAAAGCGAAGTCGCCCCTTCAATGATGGGGATTTTGTAAAAGAATGCATAGAAATTGCCGCTAAGAAAATGTGTCCAGAAGCAGCAAAAAAGTTTGAGAAAATTCAACTGAATCGTATGACTATCCAAAGACGAATTATGTCTTTGTCAGGTAATATTGCGGAACAATTAAAAGAAAAAACAAAGATATTAGTTCACTGATATTAGTTCAACAGCTCAACTTCTCATATTCATACGAGGTGTTACTCAAGACTTTGAAGTCTTAGAAGAGTTATTAGTTATGTGTTCATTGAAAGGTCAAACCAGAGGAGTTGATATACTCAATGTACTTTTGGATGAGAGTTCAAAAACTGATTTGGACTTATCAAAATTATCGGGAGTTGCGACTGACGGTGCTCCTTCGATGATTGGTGTCAATTCTGGGCTATTTACTTTGCTGAAAAAGCATCTGCAAGAAAAAAACATAAACGCTGAAGATCTCATGCAGTTTCACTGCATTATACACCAAGAAGCCCTCCGTTCTAAAAAAAAATAATTTCAAAATGTCATGAAAGTGGTAGTTTCGACTGTAAATTTCATAAAATCACGAGGACTCAATAACAGGCAATTCAAACAATTCCTTGATGACATCGAAAGCGACTTTGGAGATTTACTGTATTATACAGAAGTAAGGTGGCTAAGTCGTGGATTGACACTGATTGGTTGTGTGATTTGGCTTTTTTAGTTGACATTACAAATCATTTGAATGTCTTGAACACACGGCTTCAAGGCAAAAATCAACTGATATCCCAGCTCTACGCTCATGTATCATCCTTTCAATGCAAGCTGACACTTTTCAGATCGCAATTGAATTCTGGAAATTACAATCATTTTCCGAATTATAAGAAAATGGCTGTTAATTCAACAAAACTGCGATTAATTTCAGTTATGTAGAAAAGCTAGATATTTTAATTCAATCTTTTCAAGACAGATTTACGGAGTTTAAAAAAGTGAAACCTCTGTTGGACATATTCAGCAATCCTTTCACGATTTCAGTTGAAAATGCGCCAGAGTCAATGCAGTTAAAAATTATCGACATTCAAAACGACCAAGATTTACGCAACAAATTCAACGAAGGAGACTTGCTGAGCTTTTACCGCTGCATTGATAAAAATACGTACAAAGAGTTGCGCATAAACGCTCTGAAATGTGCCAGCTTATTTGGTTCTACCTAAATATGTGAACAAACCTATTCAATACTAAATAATAATAAAACAAAAAATCGAAACCGCCTTGCAAACGAAAGTTTGGAAGCAGTTTTACGTGTTGCTACAAGTAAATTTGAGCCAAATATAAAAAAGACTGTAAGCACTATGCAGTGCCACGCTTCAAATTAATCAATTCTTTTTCAATTTTAATACATTATTATCAATGCTTTATTGTCTTTAATTACCTATACTCCTGGCGGCCCGCCAGAAGTTCATAATTTGCCCGAGTGGCCCCTAGTCTTAATAAGTCTGTGCATCCCTGATTTAGAGCCTTAGCTCACCAAATAAACAATGTATTGGTCTGACCTTCGACCACTTCTCGGTACGCCGCGATCTGGCAAAATTTGTATGAATGAAACGAGACGATGAAAGAATATGCATAGCACTTTTAAATAATATTCAGTACTTTCTCCTCATCAATAATATATCTCAGGAACAAATGATAACAAAATACGTATCCGCGCAGTTTAATGAGGCGCTCTGGGGAGGAGAATCCTTATTGCCGCGTTAGAATTCTACCTTGTAAACGTGTTAGTTCACACGAATAGCGGGAACACACTGGTATATTCACCTACAACTACACACCTACCACCTTGTAGCGCTGTAGTCGATTTCCTACAGATCAACTAATACGCACATCACTAGTTACGGTTTACAAGAATGACATCCCTAAATCTTTCAAATTCCCACCACGTCACTACGGTGTCGTGTCACTAACTACAGTGACCAGTGAACCAGTACTCTAGAGACCTTAAAACCCACTTCCCTGAATTCTGTGTGTCGGTTTCATTCCTTATAACTACCTAGAAACCCACATGCCACAACCTACACCACCTACTACTTACATATTTTCTACAATAAACAGCACTTTGACAACAGGATTTTAATTGACGACGACCAGTACAACAGTAACCAGCAAATCAATCAGCGAATCAACCAACGCCAGAACATTCCAACATATCGAAAATTTAAGTAACCAGTTTCATATGGCAACAAAAAAAAAGTCATTTGTCAACTGAAATTTCGAAGTCTTGTTTTTGGTTTAGCTTCAAATTTCCTTTAAAAAGTGGTGAAAATGTCGAAGAAAACTCTTCGATCGCAAGCAAGAACTATTGTTTTCAATGTTTATCAAAGAATACTTGATGAACAAGGTGCAGATCAAACACAATCATCGATATTGAGCCATGTGCAAGCGTTGACTGGTTAGTAGGAATGACACGTCTTGAGACTTTGGTTTATTGTATTTTTCGTGTGTATTATATTATGTAACCTAAACTTTGGTTTATTTCAGGGGTTTCTACGAGGGCTGCACTAAAAGTATCGGGAATGGAATATTTCCACTGTTCCTGTCATATTAAAATCTTTTTAATTGAAAACTCCTTGGTTTTAAAAATCGAATATCATTTATTTATTTTAAAAAAGATTCTCGGTCGTGTCACAAGGTTTTGTCAAACTTGTTTAGTCGTTGAGAAAATGGAATTGACCCGAGAAAATTCAAGAACGATGATTTATTGTGACTTTCGAAGTGGTTTAACACAAAAGCAGTGTGTTGACCGGATGATTTCTGCATTTGGTGATGAAGCCCCATCCAAAACCACAATTTATCGCTGGTTTGCTGAATTTCAACGTGGACGTGTCAAGCTCAGTGATGATCCCAGTCAAGGTCGTCCAAAAACTGCAGTCACCCAAGAAAACGTTGATGCTGTGCGTAAGCTGATTGAGGAAGATCGACATGTGACATACCGCGAAATTCAGGCAACTTTAGACATTGGCATGAGTCAAATACAAATAATCTTGCATGAACAATTAGGTGTAAAAAAGTTGTTTTCCCGATGGATACCGCATTCGCTCTGTGAAGAGCAAAAAGCGGCTCGCGTTACTTGGTGCATCAGAACTCTCGAAAGATTCCACGCAGGATCCTCAAATGCTGTATACAACATCGTATCAGGTGACGAATCCTGGATATACGCGTACGAACCCGAAACAAAAAACCAGTCACGAGTTCGGGTGTTCGAAAATGAGTTAAAGCCAACAAAAATTGTTCGTTCACGGAGTGTTGCAAAAAAAATGGTGGCCACGTTTGTCTCCAAAACCGGCCATGTTACGACTATTCCTCTTGAGGGACAAAGAACGGTTAATGCAGAATGGTATGATAGCATTAACCGTTGCATAAGCATCACGTAACTTATTTATTTAATAAACTTAGGAGCAAGATTTGCCGAAAAATAAGTAGGTGCATGAGAGTGAACGAAACTTCTTCTCCACACGACATCACCCACATCAAAAGAAATGACTTTGCGACCTTTGTTATAATAGCGAGCATTACGCTGATAAGCTTTTAATAAATGAGATTGTACTTTAACAAAAATATTACCAAGAGAATTAAGAGAATCGGCATAGTGAACTCTATTGGAAATTTCCAGTTCATCCATGTTATCGATAGAATCACTAAAACGATGTAAAGAAGCATCAAAAATAAGTTCTCTACCAAACATCAAAAAATAAGGTGTGAAATCTGTGGCCAGATTAACACTATTATTCAAAGCTAGTTGAATATTAGGTAAATATTTAGACCAAGTTCTATGATCATCTTTGACAAAACAAGCTATGCAAGTTTCAACAGTTTTATTATATCTCTCAACAGTATTATTTTGAGGCGTGTATAAAGTATTATAAAATATTTTAATAATGTTAAAACCCTTCAAAAACTCTACAAAATGTTTAGAAGTGAATTGTGTACCATTATCACAAACAATTATTTTGGGACAACCAAATTTAAGAAATATTTCTTTTTCAAAAAGTTTATTTATTACTCTAGTAGTAGCATTTATCATAGGAAAAATCCAGCAGTATTTAGTGAAAACATCAACAACTGAAAGAATATATTTATGTCCAGAATAAGACTTAGGCAATATACCTATAATGTCTACTGAAAGCATCAACATAGGACAATCAACTTTTTTAGGGTTAACCATAATACCACTCAACCTTGAGTGGTATGTTTATAAGCTTTACAAGTATCACAAGCAAGAATATATTTTTGAACATCATTAAACATCCCTTTCCAAAAATAGTGTTGTTTTAATTTATTTTAAGTTTTATGAATACCTAAGTGTCCAGAATTAATATCATCATGACTAGAACGAATTGTATCTAATATGTGTTCTTTAGGAATAACTATCTTCCAATTAAGATTACTATTAGGATCAAACTTACTTTTACAAAACTTATATAAGGCTTTATTTTCTACTCTAAAGTTCTTATATCTGCAAGGAGACTTTTGACATTTAATAAATACTTTTTTATACCAAGGATCATAAATATCATCATCGGGTAAGACTAAATTATTTTCAGAGATTCCTATAGCAGCTATTTCAATACGAGACAAAGCGTCTGGAAATAAATGTAAAGAACCTTTTTTATGAACTATATCAAAAGTAAATTGAGAAATTCTAGCAGCCCAACGTGCTAAGCGTCCACTAGGATTGCTAAGACCTAAAAGCCAAATCGAATCTTAACCAAAAAGCAAAATCTAAAATGAAATCAAGTTGAAAAGAAGGGATAATATGAAAATTAAACTTTTTAGTTAAATTATCACAAGTTACAGGTAATTCAGTGATACCAATAATTATAAGCATTACTAAAAACAGAATTTATTTTATAAACTAACTGTAAAAATTGTCATGACTATTTGAACCCAAAATACAACTATTTGAACAAACTAACAAAATTTATTCAAAATGTTGTATAAAATATTCTTCAACTTCAGTAATAAATTCTACTATAGTAGTACTTAACACAAATAATAGTACTGTAGCTCCGATTGATCTCCTTAAAATAGACATTGACCCAATCGTGTCAGTCAATGTCGTGAATAGGTTCTTTGCTGATGTAGGCAGCAACCTGGCTAACAACATCACGAAAAATTTAAGCAATGCCCAATGTACTCCTCACCGCCCAGTCTCGATGCTTAACTCAATTGTCTTACTAGAGACAGACGAAGAACAGGTTGAGGCTATAATTAATTACCTCCGCGTAGACAGTGCCTCTGGCTGGGACGATATCTCTCCCAAATTTATAAAATCCGCCCGTCACAAACTAGTCCCACCAATAACGCATATTTGCAATCTTGCAATATCCACTGGTACTTTCCCTAAGACCCTCAAAAAAGCCATTGTTCATCCAATCTTTAAATCAGGTGACAGAGGTAGTGTAAATAATTATCGACCAATCTCGGTACTACCAGCTATCTCAAAAATACTGGAAAGAATCATTCATAAGAATCTACTCAAATTTCTGGACAAATATAAAATTATCGCCAAAAACCAGTACGGCTTCAGAAAGGGGGTATCGACGGAAGACGCTGTATTAGCCCTACTAGACTCTGTTGTCAACAAAATTGACTCTAAAGACAAATGTGTCGGCATATTCTTGGACCTTTCTCTGTCCTTCGACACTGTCTCTGTCCCTAAGTTACTCGGAAAATTGGAACAGATTGGAATACGCGGCACAGCTCTCAAATTGTTTAAGGACTTTCTGTCAGACCGCACCCAGTGCGTTAAAATAGGCGACTACATCAGTAGTGAACAACTATTAAATTTTGGTGTGCCGCAAGGAAGCTTACTTAGCCCTCTCCTCTTCCAAATCTATGTTAACGAACTCTGTCTACTTACCCTCCCTTCTACTCACATTATAGCGTACGCTGATGATACGGTTTACTGTCTAGTGGACACGACTGGGAAACCGCAAGGGAGGCCGCTGAAAACTCCTTGTCCCAAGTTATGATCTGGTTAGGCCATAATAGCTTAACTCTGAACATCAACAAAACGAACTTTATAACCTTTGGTTCCAGACCCTCTACCTTTCCACCTGAGCTCGCACTACAAATCAAGGCCCATGTTTGTGACGAGCGTGATCGAAACCATCTCTGTTCTTGCCAGACTGTGACGAGAGCCACCTCCGTCAAGTATCTCGGCCTATACCTTGATTCCAGTTTCAGCTGGAAGACCCACATTGAATCTCTGTCTGCGCGTACCAGAAAACTCATTTACGTGTTCAAAAAATTAAGAACCTCTGCCCATAGAGATATCCTAAAAATGGTTTACACCGCCTTATGTGAATAAACACTAAGTTGCTGTATCGTTGCGTGGGGTGGTGCCGCCAAAACAATCCTCATACCAGCTGAAAGAGCCCAACGTGCAGTAATCAAAGTACTGTTGAACAAACCATTTAGGTATCCTACTCAGCAAGTTTTTTCGGATATTAAGGTACTGACAGTTCGCCAAATGTATATGCTTCGTGCAAGCACACGTACACACAAAATTACCCCTCCCAATAGATGTAAAAGCCCTACGCTCAGAAGAAGACCCAAACCCGTTTGCCCCAAAGTTTGTACAAATACCACATTTGCACGACGGCATAACCGTTATTTAAGCACATTACTATACAATAAACTGCACAACACATTAAACATCCATTCTTTGAACAAATTCCAATGCAAGCAAAAAATTAAAGAATATCTGCTCACCCTAAATTATGATGATTGTGAAGAATTACTCAAACCATAACATAAACAAATCAGGCACACACTCAAACATACACACCCACACATATCTATACTCACACTTACACAGATACACTCACCCAAACACACACCCGGCACACATAAATAGATACTTAGGGAATTCCTGGTTATTTATTCATTTTAACTCCTTTTATTAAGTTTCCCCGTCTCTTATACTCAAAATTAATTGTATTAGTCTAATTAATTTTATTTTTATAAAAGTGCACATTACTAATTTTTAATTACTATCATAACATCCTTATTGGACGGATGGATGACCCCTGTAACACAGGTTTTTCCCTAGCATAGGGGTCATTGATCATTTATTTTGTATAAGACTTTTTGCACGCTTACATTAAGTGTCACCCTGTATCAGTGTACTTATATATATATTTTTTTACGTCAAATAAAATTATTATTATTATTATTTGTTTGCCACAGGTCGCTTCTGAACTCCGTAAAGAGAACTGCAACCGCCGCATCATCCTCCATCACGTCAATGCGAGTTCTCACACCGCACACAGAACAAAAGAGTTATTAGAGCAAGAAAACATAGAATTATTAGACTATCCGCCGTACAACCCCGACCTAAGCCCTAATGGTTTCTATAGTTTCCCTAAAATAAAGAATAAATTGCGTGGACAGAGATTTTCATCACCTGAAGAAGCTGTGGACTCCTACAAAACGGCAATTTTGGAGACCCCAACTTCCCAATGAAATGGTTGCTTCAATGATTGGTTCCATCGTATGGAAAAATGTGTCAAATTTCGCGGAGAATACTTCGAAAAGCAATAAATACATTTTTAAATAGTAATGTTGTGTCACTTCCTTGATTCCCGAAATTTTCAGTGCCGCCCTCGTAATACTACCATATGACGAATTGTTGCTGAAGGCAGATCTAACAGAGGCGTATTTAGTACGCCCGGTAAAAAGAGGAAAGGTGGCAAAAAAAAACTTGGATAGTTTTGATTTGCAATTGATTAGAAACAAGATAAATGAGTTTTACACTGTACGAAAAGAAATACCCACTGTCATGAAATTGCTACAAATTCTTCGGGAGGAAATCAATTTCAATGGAGGAAGAGAATCATTAAGGTAACAAAAATGAATTTCATTTTCTTTCAGTTTGAATATAATCTAAAAACATAGTACTCGTAATCTAAAAATAACAATCTTATTTTGTCTTCAGACTTATTTTGAAAAACATCGGATTCGAATTCGTGAAGTGCCTATCAAAAGGATTATTTTAATGGAGCGACATGACATAAAGATACACAGATTCAAGTATTTGGAGCGTATGCAAAAGAATCGAGAAGCCGATGATAAGCTAGATGTGGTTTATTTAGATGAAACCTACATACACGGTTAATGTTCAGTGAACAAATAATGCTGTCAAAATAAAGATATGGCAGGCCCATCTAAAAATATTTCGGAAGGGCCTATATGGATCATTGTACATGCTGGTGGAGAAAATGTTTTTGTGCCAAACTGTTGTTTGGTGTATAGGTCGAAGAGTACATTTGCTGACTTCCACCATGATATGAATAAAGATAACTTTACAAAATGGGTTACGGAGAAGTTGATTCCCAACCTTACAATACCTTCTCTAATTGTCATGGACAACGCCAAGTACCATTCTGTACAATTAAACAAACCGCCTACCAAGCCGACCGTATTGCTGTTTTAAAAGAATGGCTTCAATCAAAGAATATCTCTTACGACAATAATTGGCTTAAATGAAAATTACTGGAAGCAGTGAAAAATCATAAGTCTGAACCTAATTATCAGATAGATGAGATTTTAAAATCACACGGCCACGAAGTCATGAGGCTCCCACCACATCATTGTACGTTAAGCCCCATAGAATTAATCTGGGGAATAATGAAACAAAAAGTTGCGGGCAAAAACGTCAATAGACCTGCAAGTGATATAAAATCTTTAACAGAAGAAGCTTTCTCTCAAATAGGGATCGATGAATGGCGAAAATCTTGTGAACATGTCATAAAAATTGAAAATCAGTCCATAGAACAAGATCGATTAATTGAGATTCAGGAGGAAAGGTTTATCATAAATACTGTTTCTTCCTCGTCTTCCTCTTCCGATGAAGACTTTTTTATGGATGTGCAGTATTTGAAACCATTTTCAAGTTTTGATAGCCTATAATTAATTAATAGACTCATGAACAGAGTAATTTCATCTAAATTTCGAACCCCACATTCGCCACAGTAAGATTTTCAAAAATTATCCTTGAGTAGATACATTTTTATATTTGCATGTATCACACACAGAATCAGCCGCTATAAGGAAAAAAAAGTATCAAAACGTTTTACTCCAATTTCCCCGTTTTATTGCTAGCGTCAATTTTTTTTTTCCCTTTTTGCCATCATATCCTGGTAGACCATAGATCTTTCACAGGTGTATTAAACCTAATTAGACAAAAAGCAAAGAAATGTACGCTAGTAATCCTAGGCGAATTTAACGCACAGATTGATCGAAAAGATACGCACAGTTTCCAACGCAAAGAACAGGTTCACCAAAACCTCCATCATGACTATTTCAACCACAACGGGGAATTGCTAATGGATATAGCCAACTGCGAAAAACTGCAAATAGAAACAAGAACATCGAGACCATCATATAAGATAACAAGGTCTAAATGAATTCAGAAATCCCAATTGGATCACATTATTACGTCACATGCAAGAGAAAACCTCTTTTACATAATTAAAGGCGAATGGGATGCTAGGAGCATCTCCGACCATAAAATAATCTGGGGGCTGCTAAGAACAAGTCGAATATTACACAATAACGAAAGCACCAAACATAAGACACAAGGGAAATCGCAAGGCGCGAAGGAAAAAAACTGGAGGCCAAAGATTTTAAACATAAACAATGCCATTACGCCGCTCTCAGTAGCAAATTCACCAAAACAAATTCCAAGAATGCTTAACAAAAAAAGTTGAAAATATAGGAATCAATTAAACGGATGCATATATCAAAATACCTTGGAGTACTATAACGGAATTACTAAAAGCGGCGGCCCAGGAAACCCCGATTTTTCAATCGATTCACTCCAGGGATCATCGATTAGCTCTTGCCAACCTCTAAATGGCTAAATTCTTAGAAAGAAGGCAACCAGATAACCCAAATAGACATTATCGTATAAAAGAATGCCAGGCAACGCTTCAAAAGGTTAAATCCAAAGAAGAACATTTTGATATAAATGCTTTGATTTTGACTTTAACAGACCAAGGGGTAATCGAGCTTTACAAAGCGATGCCCCTTATATTACAGGAAGCCGTCACCAATCATATGAAAAAACCTTGGAATCAGAACGAAGCACTCGACACGTGGTTAGAAAAATAGCAGGTAGCAATTCCGAAAATACTAACCCTAAAGATACAAACGACTATCATCAAAGATTCAAAGGTTCGACCATTAGCTGGTCGCTTAAAAAGATACCGTTGTTGCCTACTTACCTTCAATGATTTAGGAAAAAACTAAATAGGAAACAAAGTATATTCAATCATCCCGATCCAGGCATGCCCTTTTTACATAGAATAATGAAATTAGCAGTTGTGTGTGCTACCAATGTAAAACTGCAATTCTAAGCATCTGGCGGCATTTTTTATGTGACAATCAACAATTTTTTATCAACACATTGAATACTGTTTTTGTGTATCTTGCTTACACATAGACAGTGTGAAGTTCGCTAGCATAGACCAGATAGCTATTCTTTAGTTAATATAAAAGGTGTCCAGGGGGAGTTTTACAAGTTTTATATATATGCACTTTATATATTGCTCCACCGCGCGTTTGCGGTGGAGCAATATATAAAGTGTGGTGATTCGAGCGCGTCGTGCTTTCTGTTCCCACTTTGATATTCGGCGGTTAAACGATGGTCCAAGCACGCAATTTAAATGGTCGTGGGAACAAAGATTCCGACAAGACGGGACAATGGTTAATATGGCACCCAGGACCGTCCTCGTCAGCCGCAACGCCAGAACGTGTGGCACAGGTGCGTCAAGAAATCATTAGAAATCCAAGAAAATCTGTGGGAAAGATTGCCGTCTCTACAGGCATTAAGAAGTCAACTGTGCAGTCAAATAAGGTCAATTTGGAAAACGTATTTTAATTGCTAAACCTATTCATCAACTGTTATTAAAAACAATAGGACAATTAAGTTTACATTTCATGGTAAAAAATAGTTTTTCAAATAGGGTACACCAGAAGGTTAGCTATCTAGGGTTAAAAAACACTGCGAAAAAGCCACCAGAAACGCGAAGTCACTAATACCATTTATGATAAACTCTAAGATGGACTGGAAATTAGCCAGACTCATTATATCAAATGGTGATCTTGTTTGATACACGGTCTGAAAGTATTGGCACTCACTAAAGCCCTGTTGGTCAAGACTGAGAATATGTAAGAGTTAGCACGTGAGACCTGATTAACCACTATAAGAATAAACAAAGGCAAAAGAAAATGCATGAAATTTAAAACGGAAAAACCTTAACCAAACGCACCAAAAATCACAGGACGTGTTATCTCGCTCATCCACAGACGACGAAAACCACACCTGCTACATGCAGCAATACAGTACAAGGCCAAATCCACAAAAGTCGGCCGACCTATTCACACTTGGAATGACAACCTCAAACAGGACATGACTTACTTCGACAAGGAAATCAACTTCGGATCGACGCGGCTGAAGAACGAGATCAAGATCAAAAGGGCTGCTAGCGAGATATACAAGAAACCTGAAACGGATAGTAGCGAGACCTCAGACGAAGATATTGGAACAACACAGCATAGCAGAGACCGGCTGCGACGTCGTTAAAAGATGCCCTCCCATAGACAAATATAACCCGTCTCTCTATTAGTCCAATGCTTACGCTAGAGTGCATACTTCGTAAGCTCTTAATCCTTCTTATCCTTAGGGCACGTATTCCCTACCATTACAGTGCCCCCGGTCTATTCCTTGATATGCAATGGTCTTTGTAGCACCATGAAGCATGAGGCTAGTGCAAATCTTGGGGTTCATTCGATTAATCGAGTCTAGTCAAACCACGCTGGGGTCGGTACATTTCATTCAATCAATTTCATTTTGATAATTGTACACAGAATACATCTTTCCAGTTTTCATCGATATGGTTCAAATTGTCACCGAATATATAGAGTCGAGTAACATCCGAATAGACAGATGCGACCAAATTATAAAATTTCTGTTTTGCCAATTGGCTACGGAACCCTAAAAGTTACACTTGATGACCAACATAGCCAACGTCATTCACCTGAAATTAACTCAACAATACTACAGTACTAGGACAACTTTGCAATTGACGATGGAAAAAATATAATAAATAGACAAAAAAAAAAAACAAAGAATGATTTAAATTCTATGAATGTTAATTATTTTCTTCGAAATCAATAAAAATCACCAGCGACAGCAAATCAATAGCCCAGACAGTCTACAAAAATCGAAACGACCAAGTGGCCAATTTTTATTGATATGGTTCAAATTGTCACCGAATCTAATGAGTCCAGTAACATCCGAATAAACAGATATGACCAAATTATAAAATTTCTGTTTTGCCATTTGCCTAAAAGTTAGACTTAATAAGCAATATATATTCATAGCCAACGTAATTCACCAGAAATTAACTCATCAATACATACATACAGACAATGTGGTACCATACTACAAATACAACCCTGAAGCGGTAGGTGTTGGAGAACCCCACAACAGAACTGTACTTCAACCGAGCTATTCTCACTAACCACACCTTTCAGGTCTACCCGACTAGGAATTTTTTTTTATTTAAATCAGAAACAGTGATCCACATTATTTTTTGTATAAATAATTAAAACTTATATTGTTAATAATCAACAATTAATTATGTCAATATGATTTAGTTTACTATCCACACATACTGTACAATTTATTTCAATACACAATTGTGTTTATTGGTTTCTGTTTGCACAGCATCTAATTTTCGTAATTCCAAATCCAATTTCTTTTTTCCTAATTTTTCATAGAGAAGATTCATTTCTGAAGATGCCGTTTTGGAAATGAGGCCAAAATAATTCGATCTTCACTGAAGTCAGTTTTTTTTTGTTTCAGCATAGACCGTACCTGGCAGTTGAAGCATCAGGACATTTTTTACCAACTACCAACAAAATAGAACAAGTACAACGTTTTAACTCAATAGGCTACAAGGAAGTTGTCCAAAAATTGGTAACTGTAAAATATTAACCGCAGAAATGAATTGAAATATTAACGGAAGATATTCCTGAAGAATCATTGCCTAGATTGTATTGTAGGACAGGAAAATATCACTATCGAATGTGTTTACACACTAGCTTAATTACTTTTTATTACATAATCCCGAAATGTTGTTTCTTTATTAATATAGGCATATTAATTAATCAACTTTTGTAGTATGTAAAAGTATTTTGAGATGACCGCATGCTGACTTAGAAAGACAGATGTTTTGACAAAAACGCCCAAATAAAAAACCAACTTTTTCAAGATGAATCTCTGAACACCCCACAAGAAAGTTATCTTTTGAAAAGTTCAACTTCAGAAATTTGTGCTTTTAGAAATTACATGTGACTCCGTAACATACCATTAATACTTAAAATACATTAGCAATTTGAAACACAGATAGATCAAGATCTGAGTAAGGACTTATGATACTTATTATACCTTCCATCTCAAGCAGCATTCCTGTTACCTGTGCACTTGAAGAGCATAAGACTGCATCAGTAAGTGCAATTCATATACCTGAATTTTTGGCCAAACATATCTTATAAACTTTTTGCCATTGATACAATAAGAAGATACTAGTAGAATGTTCCAGTGGGGTAATTTCCGACATGACCCTGGCAAAAGCTAGTGTACAAATAATTTATTATAAAGTGCACATCATTCTACATCATTCTCACATGGATAATTTCAACATGAATGATGTAACCAATATATGATTTAAATGAGTGTCCATTGAGTTTCTTGCCCATTCTTCTTCATAAGTACCTACTACCCTTTGGAATGGGCAAGGAGCTTCATCTTTCTGACTGACCAACCCTTTGACAATTCAAAAGTGAAGTAACAATGACAACAAAGAACAATGAATGCAACATTTCCTTCTATGAATTAATTTTCTCAAGATTAGATTTGTTTCGATCCAACAAAAAAGAATGCAAAACAATGACTATTGCTCAACAAAACAAAGATCAGAGAGGCTTATAATGTGAGCCGGTGATATTTCTGCTTTGGTGTTTCTACATCAAGGAAGAAGATTATAGTCATTGCTGCAGTATACACATAGCCCTGGCAGGTAAGACAAACAATTTCAGGCAAAGCAAAGCAAAGAGCAATAAACACAAGGATGACAACTTTGATTGTCATCTTCCACAACAAATAATTATCCTGTCTTTGAGCTGACAATATTGAGTTTTTCTTAGTACATGGTATTCTGGTCATCATAAATGAGCTCCTTCAGTTCCATGCAGCTTTATTGAAATATTTTCTGTCCTCTTCTGATCTGCTCTAATGAAGCTCCCTTCCCAATCCTTATTTATGCCTTATCTCTCCCGATTATATTATCTTTACAGACTGAAAATGAGGGTTCAGTGTAGGGGTAGCACGCCATGCTATTTGTACAAGATAAGTTACAAAGAATGTGGCAGAATCTATGTCGACTTCATTTTTACTTTTAGATTAACTTCTTCTTCTAGATAGTGTGCAAATGAGTTACAGTCAGTTTTTCAATTACACAAGGTTATTTTTGATTCTCTCTGGATTACTGCAACACTAAATGTAGCAATAACTGGGGAGTGGTTGGATAGTACATTGAATGTTGGTTGACTTCATGCTAAAGTAGACATCTGATAGTCCCTAGACAATAAAGAAATCCAGGTCAGGTGTGATATTGGTATAAGTTGGCCAGTAAGTTTGTTTGCCAGTCGCCAGCAGGATTTGCCTGTGGGTTTCATCACTCTTTTTCAGCTCACATCCTCTGGTTGTCCAATATTACCTGTGAACAATGGTGACAAACATAAGAAAAAGATATCGGTAAATTTCAGCGCACACAAGTGGACACAGATAATATAAATGATAATTTTAAAGTCCTGTGAAGAATTGCTCATTGTAGCAAAGAACGTAAGTGTCTAAAAAAGGCAGGGAGCAGTCTTTGCCAAGCAGTGAAAACCGGAACATTACAAAGGTGATTGGAAAGTTTACCTGACCCTAAGGTTGACTGGTAGAAAATGCCAGGCATTGAGTCCATCTTTAGGTACAGTGTTTTTACTTGTGCATAGTATTCAATAATTCATAAAAATTATCGATTTGAGTCATCTACACCGCTTGGGATTTGTTCAGTAACTATTATTTAAAATAGGTAGGTACTTAAAAGTAAACATAAAACTAGAGTATTTTTTTGTTTTACTCAATCTTCTCAATCGAATAACTGCTGCAGTGCCCAAAAGCGGAATAACCGTTGTCCTGAATTAAAACCTTCGCAGAATTACAACGGATTCATTGTAAATTGAAGATGTAACTATACAAAATACTTACAGGTGTGGTTGGCTGATTTAATAACATTTTTTTTGTCCATGATCTGAGACGATTGGCTTTCACTTTTACAATGATATCTTAAATTATTCGAAATTAGATAGAAACATAAATTGTTTTTAGAATATTTCGCTGGGAAGTTGTTCAAGTTGTGTAGAATTGGTACTGTCTTTTGTCTGAAACCAGCTAACCACCCCAAGCAACAAGCTTCAACTTCAAGCTTCAGGACAATCAGGACCCTGGGCCTATAGTTAATAGTACTCTTTGTCACAGAGTACTTTTATTGTTCTGGACTGCCGTCAGTAAGGGCAAATTCCGAATTAGACCAAAATCGCTCACAGCGCTCACATCATTACTTTTTTTTTTTTTTATTGTTCACAAATATAGGTACAAAAATTGTTGGTTACAAAAATTTTACTCGCCAAACTTACTAGTTTGATGGCGAGAAGCGCCTGTTAACAATGGGGAAGGCAACTGTCAAAATGGCGCTGTCGTAGCTAGTTCCCAACACAAGCTAAAAATACAAGGCGTGATGTGGTTTTATTTTATTTTAGCGAAAGTTGACTCGATATTGTGTTCCTAGATACTCAGAAATTGGAGTTCGAATTTCTCGTAAGCCCCTAAAATTAGAAGATTGTGCTTTAAAGCTATTCGTACAGATTTTTTTGAGTTCGAATTTATGTCGTGAACATTTTGAAGAAAGTGATTACGAGGAAATATTAATTCTGACACTTTCCATGTCAATTACTTGATTTAAAATACTGAAATCACCGAAAATAACGAAATAGTGAAATAAAATCAAACTCATGAATGAACATAAAATGAAATGAATGAACGAAATGTCAAAATTTTTGTAGGCCGTAGGGATCTAGCTATGGTCACGCCATCTACAATTAGCTTTGCCCGACCTTCCCCATGGGGAAGGCAACTGTCAAAATGGCGCTGTCGTAGCTAGTTCCCAACACAAGCTAATAATACAAGGCGTGAAGTGGTTTTATTTTATTTTAGCGAAAATTGACGCGTTATTGTGTTCAAAGATACTCTGAAATTGGAGTGCACCATTTCCCGAAGAACCTAAAATTAGAAGATTGTGGTTTTAAAGCTATTCATAGAGATTTTTTTGAGTTCGAGTTTGAGTTGGAAACATTTTGAAAGAAAGTGATTACGAGGAAGTATTCAAGGTTTAAAATTCTGACACTTCCCATGTCAAGTACTTGATTTATAATACTGAAATCACCGAAAATAACGATTTAGTGAAATAAAATCAAACTCATGAATGAACACAAAATGGAATGAATGAACGAAATGTCAAATTTATTGAAGACCTTAGAGACCTAGCTATGGTCACGCCATCTACAATTAGCTTTGCCCGACCTTCCCCATTCTTTTATTTTTTTATTAATCTAGCAAAAAACTAACCTTAAAAGTACCAACTTACATGACAATACTCCTGTATGAATTTAAATGGTACGGATTTAAGTCTCGGTAAAGACTGAAACCTCGTTATCGAGAAACAAATTCTTTAATTTTGACTTCAAGATACCTTTCCTTAATTTAGGGTTTTGCCTTAGCATACTTTTATTCTTTCCCCATAATAATAAGTTATTTTCGGTTGAACTAGTCTTTTCTCTCTTCTTCTTTTTACTATTTACGTCGGCTACACTGCATTCCGAGTTATACAATAATCGCTGACAGAGCTCACATCGATAATTTGCGTTCGTATTTAGATATCACGATTATGACAGCTGAGAGCTGTCAACATTTCGCTCACAGTGATATTTCTATAAATCCATGCAATTCAACGAGTGTTTTGATCCAGCGAGGTATTTGTAACTCCGACAACTGACACAAGTTATTACGGTAAGTGAGCCACTCTTATAATATTGATTCGGGCACTTCATCATACCAGCATATGCCTGATAACCATAGCTTTTGAATGATTATTTTTGCAACTATGACGCTTGGTGACACCCATCCAAGTGGATCGAATAAACGTGATTTTTTAGTATGTACCATAGACTACTATATATACTAGAGGTATGTACGCAGCAACCTTATAGTCCGGTTAAGTAGTCACGACCTCTCAAGGTCAACTACGAGATGCCATACACAAAAAAAAAAACGCAGCAACCTTAATTAAACTGAACGTTGGGGTTGTGTGGTGGAGGCCATTTTGGGCCACTTGCGCGCATGGGTGACGCCCCTTTTCCGTGTTTTGGCGGGAAAATGGCGCGTGTGATTAAAACGGCGATAACTCCTAAGTTATACACGGGAGCTGTATAAAGTTACGTCGTTGTAATCGTTATTAAATAAGCTAACGTGTTATGTATAGATTAGCCCAGTTTTGCCTAGTAATTTATTAGTAATTCTCATTTGAAATCTGTGTGAGGGAATATTTCCCAGTTTCTTGTGTAAGGGTCATTGTAATTCAAAAAATAAACCATTATTTCATAAAGTTTTTGTTTAATTTACATAAATATAAACTGTTACACAATAATCCATTCAAAGTACACACCTTCCCATAAATTTTTTACAAGCTACAAGCTTTACAAAAACATGACGTCATCTGGACGTATCGAGTGACGGCGCAAAAAAAAGGTCTGTTCATTGTTCGATTCTCAGAACACTAATGGCTAAGGGGCTTGGGTTGTTATCTTACATTAACAAATGGTCCATACTTATCGCAGACAGAGTCTCAGCCGTTAGAAGTGTTTAGATTAACAGTATCGACTAACCAAAACAAACATTTGAAACCAAGCGCAAAAAACATCCACTCAAACTTTGCATCATAGTTTAAATTGTGTTGTATTTATTTTAAATGTAAATTGATATTCTACATTTTGAAGATATTTACAAATCGATAAACACAATAAATAGGCATGCTGCCTTACAAAAACATTGCAGAAATCAACAACCAAAATTAACAATTTCGCAACAAATTTGCACAAGTACCTCAACAAGAATTACAAAAAAGTGACAAAAAAAGGATAGGAAATTAAGATACAGCAAATATTGTCAGATTTGAACTCGAAGTTAAGAAAGTACATAAGAATGTTTTATGTACTTGGACACATTAATATTATGTACTTGTACACATTAATATTATGTACTTGTACATAATATTGTCAGATTTGAACTCGAAGTTAAGAAAGTACATAAGAATGTTTTATGTACTTGTACACATGTCAGATTTGAACTCGAAGTTAAGAAAGTACATAAGAATGTTTTATGTACTTGTACACATTTATAATATGTACTTGTACATAATATTGTCAGATTTGAACTCGAAGTTAAGAAAGTACATTAGAATGTTTTATGTACTTGGACACATTAATATTATGTACCTGTACACATTAATATTATGTACTTGTACATAATATTGTCAGATTTGAACTCGAAGTTAAGAAAGTAAATAAGAATGTTTTATGTACTTGTACACATGTCAGATTTGAACTCGAAGTTAAGAAAGTACATAAGAATGTTTTATGTACTTGTACACATTTATAATATGTACTTGTACATAATATTGTCAGATTTGAACTTGAAGTTAAGAAAGTACATTAGAATGTTTTATGTACTTGGACACATTAATATTATGTTTTTTATTTATTTATTAAAAATGCGACCGCCCCCGCCATCCACCCCGCGCCCGCGCCCGCGTTCCGTGCCCCTGGAGATGGAGCTTGGGCCGGCGACCACCATCTCACCGTCGACCGACCCAGCAGCAGCAGCAGCGCTACGTCCACCTCGCACGCGCACAGCCCCACCGCGTCGCGGTCCGCGCGTGCGAGGACGTCTTGGTTCACTAAAACAAGCAAAAAAAAACACATGCAACCCAAACAATCATGCAAACAAGTTTTAAAACACTAGGAACAAAGAAAATAACCTATAAAAACCTCTATTTCTATTTTTATTTTAAAAATAACCTGTAAAAACCATAATTCCAAAAAAAAAAAAACATTTTTTTTATGTTCATAACTTCCCCTTTCGTCGGTCGGTTAAACCTATAGCGTATCCACAGTAATTTCAAATCCGGGCTATTACACAACAAAATGGCGCTAATACCTAAAACCGCCCGTGGTGGAACCAGACTGATCTAGTCTGCTGTTCGGAGGGATTTTTTAAATTCAATGATACGCACATTTCTAACGCTATCAGTTGAAATAAATGCATGTTATCGATAGTATGATACATATACGACGTACGAATGAGTAAGAGATTCATCAAAATATAAGAATTATAATAATAACACGAGGAAAAGTAACCGGCCGCGGCAAAATGGCGGCAAAATGGCGCCAAAATGCTAACGGTGTTTGCGGAAATAACAAATTGTAACCAAATCCTTTAACTAATTCTCAACCTAATCACTAAAAACTGTTAAGCACTTACCTGTTCATCTTCAGAAAATATATTCACACTGAAATATTCCGAATCACGGTAATACAGCAAAATTTTAAAAGGTAAATAATTGAAGTTGTTGCTAGGTAACGAAATCAACGAGCATGCTAAAACAATCGCTGACAACCGCCGGCGGTACGTTCCCGCGAAGCTTACGGGCGAATCAATAGCATGAATGTTTCATTTAGTACACTCTGTGCAAGTTTGAATGCTTAAAATATAGAAATATACTAAATATTAACGTCAAAACAGACTGCGTCTCAACCAGACTACTCTAGTCTGCTTCCACCATTGACTGTTTTTATTTTGCAGACTGGAGTAGTCTTGTCCACCACGGAACGGATGGACGTTAATGTAACTTCCACCATAAACTTCGAAATAATTTTATTATTCCTTTCCAAACCTGAAATATGTTCCTTAACTGGTGTCTTTTTGAGACCCAAATACTGTGCCGTTGCTTCTGTTACAAATGAGGCTTGAGACCTTTGATCTAACAATGCCCTTATAGTATAAATAACTGGCGTTAACTAGAATCGTGGCCAATAAAACTTGATTTGTCCGTAATTGGTTAGCCGAGCACAACGTTGCCACTGTGTCCGAGTTAGTCGATCCGGATGGTTTATCATTTTTCATCGCGTCTTTCTCATTCTCGTTTCGAGGTATGTTACTATTTTTATAATCTAAACTGCCATCGGTGTGAACTAGACCTGCGGGATGAAGCAAAGAATGATGTTTGCGTCTGCAAATACGACAAACAGCTGAACTCTTGGCAGGCACTGCTTGGCCGAATGGTTGTTCCCTAAACAGTTAAAACATAAACTGTTTTCTCTAACAAACTCTCATTTGGCATTTACATAAAATTTCATTTTTATAAAATTCTTACAATGTATAATTTTATGGTTTTCTTTACAGTATTTACATTCCAAAATTGTATTAGCCGCCGCATGGAAGGCTTTTAGCGTCTCTGTGATTTTACCTCTACCCACATTAGAGCCCGTGGTCAAGAATTCCAAGGCGCGATATCGGCTAGTTGGGAATTTTTAAATTGCTCGAAAGTTGGAATCTCATCGTTGCATTATTTGTCACTAGTTACGTTTAATTCCCATTGTTTTCGGGACTCCGGATCCAACTTTAAGGATATTATATGAACAACGATAAGGTCCCAATTAATACTAAGGTTAGTTAAGGCATTTAAACAATCGTAAGTGTTGTCAATCAATTCTTTAAGACCAACAGCTGATTCGTTATGAAGATTCTTTTGACTGAGTAGCCCTTTCAAGATGAAATGTGACAAGTATCTTTTATTATTATATCGCGCGTTAAGCTGTTCCCACCAACGTTCATAATTGGTATCTGATATCGGAATGTGTCTAAGTAACTGTTCCGCTTCCCCTCGAAACAAATCTCGAAAGGTTACCCACTCGGTATAATTCCCGGAAAATATTGGAGTAACAATTTTTGGTAATTTAACTTGACACTGTTTAACATTGCTTGTTACATGCTTAGGATATTCTATTTGGCTTTCTTCTCTAACTTCAAATGAATTTACAATAGTTGCTAACTCAGTTTTATATTGAATGTAAACCTCTTCAGTCTGGTCATAACAATCTTGTTTAACATAAACACATGTTCTTAACTCTTGCGGATCATATTCTTCGTATTCTGACTATGACTGTTTGTTAATTGTTTCCATAATTGATCTAAATTTTCCAATCTAACTTTAACATAAGGACGGGTTATTCGGGCCATAGGAGATTTTTTAAAGTTACTTTATGCTTTGACTATTCTTCAACCTAACTTGTCTTCTAATTTGTTACTTAATTGGAATCATTAAAACCAGTGACAAGTAATCTATTTTAAATAACAGCAAACAACTTGAAATAGCAAGTTCTTGGCCCAAACATAAATTACAAGACTAACACAGAATAAAATTATCATTTTTTAAGACCAACAATTGTTAATGTTTAAATTGCAAGTCTTTAAAAACACAAGTTAATTACACTAAATCTAGAACACTCAACTTTAAAGTTTATACTGCGAAATTTGAAGTTCCAAAACTCCGAAGTAATAAAGTTCCAAATTCCGAATTAATGAAGTTCCAAATAGTTCACAAGCCGCACTAAGTTATTATTGAAAGGTCACTCACGGTTTTAACTTCGTTTGATACCACCTGATGAGTCGTCCACTGGTATATTGACGTTGCGTCACGTCCCACACCTCTTCTTGGTTACGAGGTCACCCTGCTGCCGATGTCATTCACCCGGCACCGTCTGCAGTAGCTCGCTTTTCGCGATGCTGCTGCTGCTCCCAGAGTTGCAGCTGATCGTCCCCACCGCACTGATGCTGCTGCCACTAGCACTTCACTGATGCTAGGCTTGCCCGAGCAAGGTTGGTACACAAAAACTTCACCACACCTCCGGATATGTCGGCTCCGGCTTCGAAGGACCATATGAACAACCCGATAATAGGCGTCACAACTTTCACAGAAAGACTTCTGCAGCACTCACCTCGTTAGCAAGGATGAAGTTATAATGAAACGACTCGATTACTATCTTTCAAGCGTATATTGAGATAATTTTCGCTCGTAGCTAGCTATATCGCGGCGCCCCCGTAAGGGGGCGTTGCGTGCGATGCCGGGGCTTCGCCCCCCGACCGCAGATGCCATACGGCGACCCGTAAATACGGGCCTCTCATTGTGGCTGCTTCTTGGCAATGGGCTTCGTGGATTGTCATTTCATTGGGCGCACGCGAGCTACGCGCGCCCATGTGAGTGGTTGCTATGCGTGTTTCTGCAGGCACGCCGCGCGCCGCGACGCTATTAACACAAAGCGTCGCTTGCTTCACGGCATCTCGGCGGTCTGTCACCGCCAGGTGAGACCCCTAGTTACCTAGGGGAGGCCCGGCGGCGACGACCAGCGACGGAGATGCCGACTCGACGTTCCTGCAGAGTGGGTGGTTGGTCCCCGCCCGTCCAGATCACAGAGCTAGCCGTTCACTGTCCGGGCTAAGGGGCCGGCATGTGGGTGTGAACGGAATTGTGTAACACCGTTCAATGATTGCGTGACTCGCAGCCCGCGCCGCGCGTACACGCGTGAGTTTGGGTGCCTGTATAGACATGTATGTCTGTCTGCATTTACGTAACGTGCCTATATTAACCTAGAACACGTTACGTAATGGGTGTGTGTGTTGTGAGTGTGGAGTCTTTTTGTCACAGATAAGTCGCGTGTAACTTGGCTCTGGCTTATCTGGAAGTCAGTCCGGGTTTGTTTGCGACGTCGTCCGTATCCCGAAGGAGGTGGCGGAGGGGGGGGCGGCCTTGTGCCAGAAGGCCGCAGGCGTCCCATTTTGGGTCACCCTGGGTGACCTAGCCGGGGTACAGCGTTAGTAGTGCGGCCAGGCCATCCAGGATCACCAACTCGACATCCTGTCCTTGCCTGATGGCCTTTATCAGGTCCATCAGCAATTTAATGGCACAGGTTGTGAAATCCGACTTCTCTGTGGCCGTTTTGGCGTCGGTAGCGCCGCCACTGGTTTCTTTTTGGAACTCTTTCTTCTTTGGTTCCTTTGTCATCCGCGGCGCCGTGGTGGCGCTAGCGGTAGGTTGCTGCTTTTCCACAACCTGTGCTCCGCTTGGGGCAGGGGTGGCTGTAGGGTTTTCTTGGGTCGCCTGGGGAGGGTCGGGTTTCTTTCCCTTGCCCTTTCCCCCGCGTCTCTTATTTTTCCTCCGCTCAGATGAGGTAGCTGGTCTGTCTGTGGGCCCGTTGGCCGCCGCCATAAGCGTCGTGCCCTGGGCCTCTTCTGGCATCTCTTGTGGCCTCTCAGTGGCCACTTTGGGGCGGCGTGATGTGGCCGTCATGGCGGCGGTGCCCGCCCGCTTGTTCCGGATTTCTTTCTGGAACACCGGACACTTTATGTACGTGTATATGTGTATGCACGCGGGGTGAGGGCCACCGCAGTTTACACAGGTGGCCGGCTCTTCCCGCGGGCGAGGGCAGTCTCTCGCCGCGTGCTCCCCTCCACAACGCACGCAAGCGAGCGGGCGGTGACACTGATGCGAGCTGTGTCTGAACAGCTGGCATCGGTCGCACTGGGCGGGTCCTCGTTTTCCGCGCCAGGCCTCTATCTTGACTTGATATGGTGCACGTACTCCGGCTGGTATCCCAGCGTTTGGAGCTCCTCCTCCATCTCCTTCGGGTCCGTATCCGCCGGTAGTCCCCGTATGGCGATCTTCAGGCTCTTCTCCGCTGGCAGCGAGTAGGCGAACCAGCTAACGCCGCTATCCTTCTCTAGGCCAGTCAGGTATCGCTGGACCAGCCTATACTCCTCCTCGCTGTCTGGGGTGAAGCGAACTCCACCTCCGTATGGACGAGCGTTAGGAGGCCGGCCCAGTTTGTCCTTGATGGCCCGGAAATGGGCGGCCCAGTTTGGCAGCTTCTCAACTACCAGCGGTGGGTATCTGGGCTTCTTTTGTCCCGGCTTTTGTTGCCACGTTCTTGTCATGTCGCCGGGGGGTGCATCGCGGGTGTTGGCAGCAGTAGCGGGGGCGGGGGGTGGCCTAACCCCCGCGGTCGGTGACGGTGGCGGCGATGGTGACGGTGACGCAGGTGGTGCGGGTGAGCGGCGCGCCGCGTCGGCAAAAGTAGGCGACGCTGGCGGGTCCGGACTCCGCGGCGCGCTTTCGCGCGGTGGCCGCGGCGAGTCGGAACAGAGCCGCTTCCCCTCCGCCGCTGCGGTCTCGCTCGAGCTCCTGCGTCGACGTTGTCGTTGGCCTCTGGGTTCAAGCCGGGACTCGAAACAGGCACGCGCACAGCGCCGCACCGCGATTCAGAATTCGCCGCTCACCTAACAATGCCATCAATCGGCTCAAAAGTTAACAAATTGATCAAACAGGAGTCTTGAAGTCGTCTCCCATAAATGCCCTTCAAGTTGAATGTGCGGAACCGCCCCTATATCTTAGAAGACAGTATTTGGCAGATCGTTTCCTATCTAAAGTATTCTCTCTTTCATTCCATCCTTTACTCCCAATTTTAGAGCAAATCGACCTTTCCTTTAATAATTCTCCGTTTGGAACAAAAAAATAGTTCCTCTATTGCTAAATAGGCACAGAGAGCTTAAACACCTCTCCTCGCCTGTTTGTCAATATACAATTCTCCCTGTGTTTTCCGAACCAAAAGCCGTTTTGGGTGTATCAAAGAATTCCCAAAACACAAGACGCGACTTCGAGTTAGCTGTCAAACGTTACTGGGATGGATAGATTTTTTTCTTTACTGATGCATACAAATTATCACAAACAGAAAATAGCCCAGTGTTTCTGATAAGATCCTTTTTAAGGACAGTTCCCTGTGTGAATGCGGTCTTGCGGAGGGTACTTTGGACCATATATTTTTCTCCTGCTCCTTGAACACCAACACCTTCGATGTCTATTGAAAAATTTCCAAATGTAACATTCCTCTCCCAACTAACTTCCGTCCTCTTCTATCCCAATTCTCTCCTAAAATGATTACAGAGACAATCTAAATAAAAAATCAAAAAAACATCCTGACAATTTAATACTAAAGACAACATACGTGAGATATCGAAACTATTGTAACAAAATTTTGAAAAAAGTAAAAAGGGAATTTGAAAGAGAAGAAGTAAAAAAGGCGGGAAAGGACAACCGCCGCCTCTGGAAAATAATAAATAAAGTTTCGAATAGATCAAGACCCAAAACATCACCGACTGAGTTAATAAGCCCGCAGGATCAGCCAGAACATTGCTTAAACAAAGTAAACCACTTTTTTGCCAGTATTGGCTCAACCCTGGCCAGTAAAATAACCGCCCAACAGCAGGGTCATGATGATTCCCCGACTTGTACCCACCTACCAACCACTGCCAATTCCATGGTTCTCCTGCCTACTGATGAAGATGAGGTAGCTACCATTGTTTCCTCTCTCAAGCGCGACTGCGCCGTGGGCTGTGACAACATTTCGTCAAACCTTCTCATTGCACATAAGAATCTTTTAGTACCATCGATTACACATGTCTGCAACTTGGCGATAGAATCTGGTACCTTTCCACTTGCGTTTAAAAAGGCACTTATCCATCCAATTCACAAGAGTGGGGACCGACACTGTGTTAATAATTATAGACCCATAGCAATTCTGCCTGCCTTATCAAAAATTCTGGAACGGCTATTGAACAACAGGTTGGCGAAATATCTAGAATCAAATAACCTGCTGTCCCAGTTTCAGTTCGGTTTTCGTCCAGGGAAATCGACAGGAATGACAGTGCACGAATTGACAAACTTTATTGTTTCTAACATGGATGATAGAAAGAAGTCGTTAGCCATCTTTTTAGACCTAGCAAAAGCCTTTGATACAGTGTCGGTCCCGATCTTGCTTCGTAAGCTTGAAAACCTCGGCATACGTGGAAATCAATTGTCACTTTTCAAAGATTACTTAACTAACCGCACACAATTTGTTAAAATTGATAACCACTTTAGTGATACTCTTCCCGTAGCTTTTGGAGTTCCACAGGGTAGCATCCTTGGGCCCACATTATTCCTGGTGTATATTAACGACCTCTGCGATCTCTCCCTTAAAAATGGTCGTATTATTACCTTTGCGGATGACACTGTGCTTCTTTTCAGTGCAGACTCATGGGAAGAGGTTCATAACTACGCTCAGGTTGGGTTTAATGCTGTGAATGATTGGCTGAGAACCAATATACTTACTTAAACGCCACTAAAACCAAGTATGTTGCATTTTCTCTGAGAGACAGTCCGCAGTCATCTCTCCAATCATTCTACATCGTCGCTCACACATGTTTATCCCCCCATAACGGTGATTGCTCTTGTCCCAAATTGCAGAGAGTAAACCATATTAAATACTTGGGTATCACCTTAGACTCTAAATTAAACTTTGCGGAACATATAAATTGTCTGACTGGCAAAATACGGAAATTTATCTATGTGGTTAGGAATCTTCGGTCGATCCTAAACTCCAAGCAACTACTATCTGTTTATTGTGCTTTGTGCCAATCGCTCCTGACGTACTGCATCACTTCATGGGGTGGAACGTTTAAAACTAACCTTTTAGCACTGGAGAGGGCTCAAAGGGCAGTCCTTAAAGTTGCACTATTTCTTCCTTTCCGTCATCCCACTGTAGAAGTTTATAAGTCTGCTAAAGTCCTCTCAATTCGTCAGCTTTTTGTTCTCCATGTGGCTTTGAAACAACGAGCTCTTATTCCTTTTGTAAATACCGATAATAATTACGATATGAGAAGAAGAAGAAGGAATATATGCCAACCTAAATCAGTAAAATCCAAATTTGCCCGAAATTTCTTTTCTTTTCTTGGCCCATTTCTATATAACAGACTGAATCATTTACTCTCTGTTCATAACCTAAACAAAGCAGTTTTTAAAAGGAAAATAACTGACTGGCTTATCACATTAGATTTTACACAAATTGAAGATCTTTTTAAAACTATATCTTGATATAAAAATTTACAAAAATCCCTTCGCAAAACACCTACCAAGCACCCCAAACCACGCACGCACACACTCACTCCACATCTCGCACACTCACCAACACGCTTTCACACACATTTCTTGAAAAAATTTTTTATGAACTGTTTGCTTATACCTAGGTCAACGTAGACCTTTGAAATCAATACGTTTACAATATTTGAACGAATAATTTTATAATTAAATAACTTGTTAGTCGTTAGTATGTATATTTATTATATATTTTTAAATTTTATATTGTTGGTGAATACTGTCATGTATTTTATGTATATAAGTTAAAAATTATTGAATCAAACTAATTCAGTATTAAATTTACAACAGCTTAACTGATGCATAACTTTACGTAATAGTTCTTTTTACTTTTGGAGTTAAAGAGAGATAATTGGTTATATTTTTCCGGGTAAGAGCTGTATGACAAAAACTTTTACTTAAGTACACCACAACTCTCTCCAAATCCAACAGAACCCTCGATCATACTTCCACCATTAGTTACATTGTCTTTCAAGCGGAGGTAAAATAGAGTTAATATTTATGTCATGTGCCATGACATAAATATTAACTAAATTTTACCTCCGCAGCAGAAACAGACTTATTAGCCCTGAATCTTTACCTTATATACAGAGTCAAAATGGGGAATTACCATTAAAAAACCTGCCTATATGATTTTCAAGTACAAGGACAAATGTACTGCAGTGGCAGAAAATTCTGTAATTTATTTATATTGAAAAAGATGAGTTGTTCCATATTATTAAAGTTAGATTATTTTACAATAACTACGATATAAAGGCTGAAATTATGAATAAATATCTGTATAAAGATTATTATAATTTAATAAAAAACACCTAAAAGTTATTTATGAGTTTTATTTGTGATACACTCTCTGAAATTGCATAACATTATGCATATAAAAATATTTAATATCTATAGGTCTTAGTCAAGTTGTTCAGTAGAAACTCCGCTTACCCCACTCACACCTGTATTTCAAATGATCTGCCATAGGCAGTAATGTGGACAAAACCAATTTAAACTTCTCATAATTTTCTAATCCAGTGTAAAACTTGCCAGACTCAACATGACTTAATAAAAGGTCTGCTGAAAAATGAGACAGCATTGTGGCAGTCTGAGTAGAAACTGATGTCGTCTGAGTGAAAGTTAACAATCAAAATATTAAATTTTGAGTGTTAAATTTGTCACCACAATCAACAGGTGTAACAAGAGAAGAAATTTCTGACTCTCTTTCGTATTCCATTATGTTGTGGATTCTGAGAAATAGAGGTTTTGATTGCTTGAAAGATGTTGGAAAAGATTCATTGTTGATGAATGAATGTTTCTCTTAACATGTCTTTCGTCTCTCGCACGAGCACTGGCTGATATCCTTTTCTGGTTCCATGAAAAGAGTCTTGATACTGCTTCTTTCTTTAAAAAATTGTGTACACAGGGCAAACCTTAAAACAAGATGAACAATGATAAATATTTAAAGATTTTATGCATAGCAAAATCAGCCTATAACGTTTCCACTGCTGGGACACAGGCCTCCTCTCTATGAGAGGTAGTGACCCGTAATCCACCACGCGGGCTCAGTGCGGGTTGGTAGATGTCACATGTCTGCGAATTTTTAGTTCTAGGACATGCCGGTTTCCTCACGATGTTTTCCTTCACCGTTTTGAGAAATTATTTACACAAAGTAAAGCGCCTGCTTGGGTTCGAACTCACGACCTACAACTCGTAAGTCGGGACCATTACCACTGCGCCACCACTGCTCAAGATTTTATGTAATGTTAACAATTGGATGTAGATACTAGCTCAAATAGAAGAACTATCGTTTATAACACCCACCTGTACTCACACTTATGTTTGGTAATCATTTTCATGAAAATTATCTCGAAATAACCTCGTCGTCCTAGTAGGCTCAGTTTTTAATCCTTACGGAAGTAATCCACTTTCTTCTTTTAGTATGATTTATTGGAAATTTGTGTTGGCCTACGTTTTAACACCCAATTTCACAACACTTTGTAATTTCTATGTTATTTGTGAACATCTTCTCTAAGATGCTATACAATTTGACAGATAATTTGGAACAATCGTATACAGCGCCACTTCTACAGTTGCCTTCCCCCGTGATTTTTATCAAAAGGCTCTCATCAATAATCGCTCAAACCGCTCTCATTGAGAGCGCTGTGAGCGGGTTCTGTGTGTGGGTGACACTGTGACAGTACTGACAGTGAGTGAAGTAACAACATTTAAAAAGTTTTGTTTTCTTTCCTTTTTTTAAACTTATCATTGTGAAAGTGAAAGCAAAAAGCAAATCGTCTCAGATTAAGGTCAAAAAGAAAATGTACAATAAATCACCACCTGTAAGTATTTTATTACATCATGAATCCGTCGTAATTCAGGACAACTTATTTTCCCGTTTAATCCGCAGGGTATTGCATCATTTAATTAACTTCAATTTAGTCAACCAAAGAAATTACTCTAGTAGTGTACTTTTTAAGTTCCTATTGATTATATAACTTCTTGAACAAATCCCAATTAGTTTATAAGATGACTCGTGCTAAAAGTTGATAAGGATTATTTATTTAATAGGCACGAGTACAAAAGAAAGTGAAGGACTTAATGCCAGGGCATTGACTACCAGTCTACCTTAGGGTCAATTGAAGGTAATCCTTCCAATCACCTTTGATAAGCCTGTGATGTCCCACTGCTGGGCAAAGGCTTCCCTCTCCCTGCCTTCTTTAGACACTTATGTCCTATGCTATGATGGGTTAGTCTTCACACATAGTAACACGGAATTTTAAATTTATCAATTATAGGTATTATCTCTGTCCACTTGTGTGTGTTGAACTTTACCAATATCTTTTTCTTATGTTTGCGTTCCATATTGTTCACAGGCATTCTATATGGGCCAACCAAAGGATGTTAGCTGAAAAAGAGTGTTGGAACCCACAGGCAAAGCCTGATGGCGACTGGCGAACCATCTTACTGGCCCATTGATACCAAAAGAACACCTGACCTTTTGGATTTCTCTCAGAGTCAGTAAGAGTCAGATATCAATCAAAAACAATCTTGCGTAATTAGAAAAACTGACTTGGACTCATTTGCACACTACCTAGAAGTTTATCTAAAAGTAAAACCCAAGAAGGCATAGATTCTGCCTCATACTTTGTAACAAATCTTATAAAAATATCAGCACGGAGCGCTACACCTGCATGAGGAATAAACTGGAGGGTAAATGAAGATTGCGTAGGCAGCTTCATTTGAGTAGATCAGAAGAGGACAGAAACAATTTCAATAAAGCCAGAAGAGAACTGAAAGAGCTCATACACAATGACCAAATACCAAATGCTCAAAAACAGGAGAGTTTTTTGTTGTGGCACATAAACAAAACATTTCAAAAGAACAAAAATTTTAGCACCCCTGCTTAGGCATTCTTCTGGATCTTGGGCTTGAAAAGTAAGCAACAAGGCTGAGCTTTTTGCACAACTCCTTCCTGCGGTTTTTACTCCAAAGGGGTTGTCAATGAATATAATGAAAATTAACTATAAGTTACCATTGTGAAAGTGAAACTATAACTCTCTTACTATAACTCCTGTGTCGCTAGTCGTCTCTTGCTGGGTCTGACCTGGTGGAGACAGACCGCCAGGGTGGCATGAAGAAATCAGAACTGTTGGTCTTACCTGACAGAGGTACAGTCTACTGGGTGTCATAAAGAGGTGTTGCGAAATACAGAGTTTTCGTAGAAATAGAAATTGCCGTAAAAATCCTGTCTACTGCAGCAGTGACTATGATCTTCTTCCTTGGTATAGAAACACTAAAGCAGAAATGTCACCTGTCTCATACTACAAGCCTCCCAATCTTGATGTCCCTTTTGTTGAGAAGTTGTCCTTGTTTTGAATTATTTGTTGCCGGTGAAAAAAAATTTCTTGAGAAAAGTAATTTGTAGTAGCAAATGCTGCATTTGTTGTTGGTTGTGGTCGTTGTTGTTAGTTGTTGTTGGAAATTATCTTTTTTCAAACATAAACTGAAAGCACTTTTGAATTGTCAATAGGTTGGTCGGTGAAGATGAAGCTAGTTGCCCATTCCAAAGCGTAGTAGCCTACTATTAGTAGGTTCCTATGGAGAAGAATGGGCAAAAAACTCCACGGTCACTCTTTTAAATCAAATGTACGTTACATCATTCATGTTGAAATTATTCATGTGAGATTGATGTAGAAAGACGTGCATGTTGAAAGTGTCTGTAATAAAAAGATATAAAAAAATTGCTTTTGGTAGTGTAACGAGTTTTTTTACACCGTTACATGTATTGATGATTGTAGTCGATTTCGGAACGATTTCTTAATTTTATTTTTTATCTGTGATATATTTCGTATGACATTTTTGGACGTCAAAATTGGACAGGTCACTTTTGCGATCTTTGTTGGTGAATGTGACATGTCTCTTGATTTTTCCTGAATGGAATCGTAACTAATCTAGTTTATAGTGGCGCTTTAATGCCCTAATCCTAAACCAAAGGACCCGTGGAATGGTCCCGGTGGATATTTCTATCCGATTTTTGGTTTCCTCGCCGCCTCCCTACGTCTCTTATACCAAATATCTTCACGGTACACGGAGGGAGACGCGAGTTTATATACCTGGAATAAGCGGTAAGTTTTTCGTTGGTCGATGCGTCCCCGCGTGTCCGAGTTCGGAGTGAAATCACATCTCAGAGTTCCTTTTTGTCCACAGCCTACAATTGTGGGTGCTTATTCCACCTTTACTTCAATAAATTTCTACGGGTCTTCCACGGGGGCTGATTACCTGAGAGGTACCTTCCGGCTCTCGGGGTCAAGCTTCAAGTTACATATTTTTTATCTTTTTTTCCTATAGAACATAACAGCCTTCAGCTTCGAATTTAAAGTTACAAAGATGCAATGATGATATAGCAAGTAAAATTTATATTAATATAATTGTATACATTAGGCTAAAGGTACAATAAACTGGGAACGTTCAAGGTAGTGAGACTTTTAATCACCATTGACATCCACAGGCCCCCATCCTAAGATTAATGGTCCAATCTCTCCAACTTTATTTATCTGGCTATCTATTAATAGTGTGTCGCTCCACGGCGCCCGAAATTTAATTTCTTACAATAACATACTTTTTTTTAGGAGATCACACACGCACACACACACACACCTATTCTTTTAATTTTTAATATTACATTTGGCTTCCCAATTAGGGACCGTATTATCCATTAAATTTATATTATTACATTTGTCGCTCAAGCGAACAGGGACTTGAATTTAGCTTACTTATTTTGTTATTGATTCATTGCATCTTGATATTTTGTAGTAACACATTATTGTACAATGTTGTAATTTAAAAACTTAAATTCTTTGGATGTTTGCTTTTAAGTAAACAGTATTTTCTACTAACATTATTGTATTTTGTACTATTGTGTATGTTTAATGTTTATGGTTACAGCATTACTTCTTTTCTCTTACAAAACCAACATTTTGTATGGTAAGACAGTTTGTTTTATCTAAGTGTCTCAACAGTGTAAATTAAGTGCGGTGAAACTTTGTTTCATATTTAATCTAAAGCAAACTTTAGTTTAACTAAGTAATCTTACTTTTAGTAACTTGAATTGATCTTGTAAATTGTTACTGCATTTTTTAAACTTGAAATTTTCATCAAAACAAACTTTGAACATATCTTTTTAACCTCAAGTATTTTACAACTTTGGAAGTTTTTGTTTCATATTTAATCTTAAGTAAACTTTGGTTTAACTTGGTAACCTTACTTTAAGTAGTTTAAACTTATCCTGTAAATTATTATTGCATCTTTTTACTTGATAGTTTCATCAAAACAAAAAAAACTTAGAAAATATTTTACACTTACCCTCAAATATTTCACTTTTTTTTTAAATTTACATTTTGCTTTGCTCATCAATTTTCGTTTAGTTTATTCATGATGGCTAATGAAGACCAGTCTTTTCCGCCTATTGCTAAAGACCACATAGAATCTGATGGTGCTTGCGCCGATCCTAATGTTGCACAAACTGCTCCGGACATGATTAATTTGACAGAAGTACCACACCCTTTTGATCATAATGAAAGGATTGCACACTCTTCCTCAGCTTTTGCTTTGCACGCTCTGCCTTCTTTTAATTCTATGAATGTTTTGGTTAATGATCATATTAAGAAGAACTTGCCATCTGCAATTAAGTTGCCTGATTTGAAAAAGAGTAGAATTAAATTCGATGGGAAATCTTGTGTTAGGGAATTTATTACTGAAGTTGAAGAATACTTTTTATACAAAAATTTTGACGAAATTTTGTTGGTTGGTTCATTCACGGATTTGCTTAGTGGTATTGCTCTGAAATGGTTCCGCACAGTTCGTTTTCGTATTCCATCCTGGCGTGAGCTTAAGCTTGCTTTGCTTAAACGTTTTGACAGGCCGGACTTCGACTATTTTTTGGAACATGATCTTCGTACAAGGAAACAAAAGAGTTCTGAATCTCTTCCAGACTTTATTACAGAAATACTGGACATGGCTAGTCGTCTTTCTTCGCCATTGTTTGATGCGGTTTTGGTTACTATTATTAAACATAACATGCTACCTATTTACACACCTTTTATATTTGGTAAACCTATAGATTCTGTGGAACAATTTCTTGTTCTTGCAAAAGAGCTTGAAGTTTTTGTAAGTCATAAAACTTTTAAAACTGAAAAACCTACTGTTAAGTCTAATGCGGTTTTATCCTGTTTAAAGTGCAAAAGAGATGGACATCATTATAAGCATTGTACTTCCATACCTGGCGTAATTTATTTTAATTGTCAAAAGGTTGGAGTTACATCTAAGAGTTGTGATGTTTGTAACGTAAAGAAAAGCTCTAGCGAGTCAAAAAACTGATTAGGTCGCATCGAGCCCCTGTTGTTACTGACATAACCGCGAGCGTCTCGATGAAAGAAAATTTTGCTAAATATCACAAACCTGACGATGCTACTCGTAACAGAGATTTTGCGAATTGGTTAGATTACTTAAAGACATTTTTCAAAATTTATAGATCAGCTCCTGTTTTATTTGTTAAAGATAACGATACTAGACCTTATTTACAATTTTCCGTAGATAACCATACTTTTTCTGGTTTATTAGATAGTGGCTCAAATAGTTGTATTTTGGGTTCCAATAGTCATAGACAATTCTTACAGTTAGGTTATAAAATAAATTCTGTTTCTAGCTCTGCTTATACGGCCGATGGTTCTTCACAAAGAATTATTGGTACCATTGAATTACCTGTTACTTGTGATAATTTAACTAAAATTATTAATTTTCAAATTATACCTTCTTTCCAACCTGATTTGATTTTTGGTTAAAATTCGATTTGGCTAAGGATTTATGGAAAAATATAACTTATGCTCGATGCAATACAGTTCAAGTTTGTTCAGTCACCTCTGTTAGTGAACTTTCTCCTGCTGAGAAACAAAAATTAAATGATACTGTTTCACTCTGAAGATATTTCTTATGAAAAGAGAGGCTTAGGTCTTACTCATCTTGTTCAACATAAAATTAATGTTACTAGCGAACCTTTTAAACAACGATACTGGCCTTTAAGTCCTGCAAAGCAGAAGGAACTTTTTGATGAAGTAGAAGTCTTATTAAAGGAAGGAATCATCCAACCTTCTAAATCGCCTTGGTGTTCACCTGTCTTAGCTGTGGAAAAGAGGGATGGCAGTACCAGATTGTGTTTGGATTCAAGACGTTTAAATTCAGTAACTGTAAAAGATTCTTACCCTCTTCCTTATACCTCTAGAATTTTAGATAACCTTGGGGGAGCTAAATTTATTAGTACCATTGACCTTTCTAAAGCATTTTTGCAAATAGCCCTGGAAGAATCTTCTCGAGAAAAGACTGCTTTTGTAGTTCCGGGAAAAGGACTTTTCGAGTTTGTCCGTATGCCCTTCGGTCTAACCAACGCACCTGCTGAACTGCAGAGACTTGTAGATAAACTTTTTGGACCTGAATTCGATAATACTGTGTTTTGTTATTTAGATGATTTAATTTGCGTAAATTCGGATTTTAATTTACATATAGAGTATCTACATAAAATTTACAGTATACTGAAAGATGCTGGTTTGACAGTTAATTTGAAAAAGTGTATTTTTTGTAAAGATAGACTCCGCTATCTTGGTTATATAGTTGATAGTAATGGTTTGCATACTGATCCTTCTAAATTAGATACCATTAAAAGTTTCCCACGTCCTGAATCTGTTAAACAGCTTCGTAGTTTTCTAGGTTTATGCTCATACTATCGTAGATTCATTTGTAAATTTGCTGATATTGCCTCTCCTCTGACTAAATTAACGGCGGGAAGTAAGAATTCTAAGAAACCACTTTGTTGGGATGATGAAGCTGAGATTGCATTTGATGAGTTGAAGCAAGCGTTAATTACTGCTCCGGTTTTGCAATGCCCTAATTTTGAAAAACCTTTCTTTTTACATTGTGATGCCAGTTCTGTTGGCATTGGTAGTGTTTTGAGTCAAGAGGATGATAATGGAGAACAACATCCTATTGCGTTCTATTCTAGATCACTCAATAAATGTGAACGCAATTATAGTACTACAGAACGTGAATTACTTGCTATTTTAGCTTCAATAGAACATTTTAGACCTCATATTGAAGGAATGAAGTTTACAGTAATAACTGATCATGCTAGTTTAAAGTGGCTTTTAGGTCTTAGCAATCCTAGTGGACGCTTAGCACGTTGGGCTGCTAGAATTTCTCAATTTACTTTTGATATAGTTCATAAAAAAGGTTCTTTACATTTAGTCCCAGACGCTTTGTCTCGTATTGAAATAGCTGCTATAGGAATCTCTGAAAATAATTTAGTCTTACCCGATGATGATATTTATGATCCTTGGTATAAAAAAGTATTTATTAATTGTCAAAGTCTCCTTGCAGATATAAGAACTTTAGAGTAGAAAATAAAGCCTTATATAAGTTTTGTAAAAGTAAGTTTGATCCTAATAGTAATCTTAATTGGAATATAGTTATTCCTAAAGAACACATATTAGATACAATTCGTTCTAATCATGATGATATTAATTCTGGACACTTAGGTATTCATAAAACTTTAAATAAATTAAAACAACACTATTTTTGGAAAGGGATGTTTAATGATGTTCAAAAATATATTCTTGCTTGTGATACTTGTAAAGCTTATAAACATACCACTCAACCTCCTTTTGGTATTATGGTTAACCCTAAAAAAGTTGATCGTCCTATGTTGATGCTTTCAGTAGACATTATAGGTATATTGCCTAAATCTTATTCTGGACATAAATATATTCTTTCAGTTGTTGATGTTTTCACTAAATACTGCTGGATTTTTCCTATGATAAATGCTACTACTAGAGTAATAAATAAACTTTTTGAAAAAGAAATATTCCTTAAATTTGGTTGTCCCAAAATAATTGTTTGTGATAATGGTACACAATTCACTTCTAAACATTTTGTAGAGTTTTTGAAGGGTTTTAACATTATTAAAATATTTTATAATACTTTATACACGCCTCAAAATAATACTGTTGAGAGATATAATAAAACTGTTGAAACTTGCATAGCTTGTTTTGTCAAAGATGATCATAGAACTTGGTCTAAATATTTACCTAATATTCAACTAGCTTTGAATAATAGTGTTAATCTGGCCACAGATTTCACACCTAATTTTTTGATGTTTGGTAGAGAACTTATTGTTGATGCTTCTTTACATCGTTTTAGTGATTCTATCGATAACATAGATGAACATGAAATTTCCAATAGAGTTCACTATGCCGATTCTCTTAATTCGCTTGGTAATATTTTTGTTAAAGTACAATCTCATTTATTAAAAGCTTATCAGCGTAATGCTCGCTATTATAACAAAGGTCGCAAAGTCATTTCTTTTGATGTGGGTGATGTCGTGTGGAGAAGAAGTTTCGTTCAATCTCATGCACCTACTTATTTTTCAGCAAAACTTGCTCCTAAGTTTATTAAATGTAAAATTATAGAAAAGATCTCTGATAATGTTTATATTCTGAAAGACCTTAATAAGGGAACGACTGGTCGTTATCATGTTAAGGATATAATTAAATTTTAATTTGGTTTATCATTGTTAATCTTGATTTTGATGATTTTGACTGAAGGCCGTTTTTGATAGTGTGATTCACGTTGGGATGGATGATAGGTTATCGACGGTTTGAATGAAGATGTATGTTAGGTAACTTCTTATAAAATTTATAAAATTTTGATTTAACATTCAAAATTACAACTTAGGACATTTTTATAAACTTCTTCAACCCACACACATACATTTTCCATATCGAAAGATCTTATTATTATATTTTTTTTAAACAGTCTTGTATGCAATTTTCCTGTGTAAAATTTTGCATGCAATTCCTGAATTGGTGCCTACTACCTTTGTACGTTTTGTTTACACTTGTAGAGGTTTACCTATTTTTTTATCATTGTGGTACTCCTATAGTGACTCTGTCACCCCGAATATTTCGCGGTGCACTTAGGAAGAACACAGTGATTTCTTTTTTGTTTGTGCCCGGAAAGTTGGTGGAGTTGAGCCGATCACAACATTTTTTTTTGTTTGTGACCGGAAAGTTGGTGGAGTTGAGCCGATCACAACATTTATTTTTGTTTGTGCCCGGTAAGTTGGTGGAGTTGAGCCGATCACAACATCTTTTTTCTTTGCATCTTTAGAGATGTGAAGGTTCCTAAACTGTTTCTCACAGTTATAATTTGTTCCTGCTAGTCAGTGGCGATGGTGCCTAACTGCACTCATATATAATTTTTTGGATTAATCTCGTTAAACAGCGGCCTTTGCGCTTAAGTGTACTCGAATTAATATTCTTTTTATCCTGTTACATTAAACATATACTTGCTAGTCGGCGGCTATGGTGCCTAACCGAACTCTTATTAGTATTTTTTTTGTTTGTTTGTAAAGCTTTATACTTGCTAGTCGGCGGCTATAGTGCCTAACCGAATTTGTATTGGTATTTTTTTTGTCTTTTTAGAATTTTATACTTGTTAGTCGGTGGCGATGGTGCCCAACCGCACTCAATTGGGTATAGTTCTGTTGTATTGTTTTACAGTGTTAAGCGACTGCTGCACTTGACTGATTCTATAGTAGAACTCGGATTTAACTTGTTAGTCAGTGGCGAAGGTGCTTAACTGTACTCTTGTGGTTCTTTTGACATTATGGGTCGGTTGTGCTAGTATTTAGTCTGCACCTGTAAGTGTTGTTTGTATACACGCTGTTTATATTTCCTGTTTTTTTGGGAAACTGTTCGTTTTACCTTGATCGTTGTTTTTTTGGCATAAAAGAAATTGCTTTCTTTTATTTTTTTCGGGGAGGGATGTAATGTAACGAGTTTTTTTACACCGTTACATGTATTGATGATTGTAGTCGATTTCGGAACGATTTCTTAATTTTATTTTTTATCTGTGATATATTTCGTATGACATTTTTGGACGTCAAAATTGGACAGGTCACTTTTGCGATCTTTGTTGGTGAATGTGACATGTCTCTTGATTTTTCCTGAATGGAATCGTAACTAATCTAGTTTATAGTGGCGCTTTAATGCCCTAATCCTAAACCAAAGGACCCGTGGAATGGTCCCGGTGGATATTTCTATCCGATTTTTGGTTTCCTCGTCGCCTCCCTACGTCTCTTATACCAAATATCTTCACGGTACACGGAGGGAGACGCGAGTTTATATACCTGGAATAAGCGGTAAGTTTTTCGTTGGTCGATGCGTCCCCGCGTGTCCGAGTTCGGAGTGAAATCACATCTCAGAGTTCCTTTTTGTCCACAGCCTACAATTGTGGGTGCTTATTCCACCTTTACTTCAATAAATTTCTACGGGTCTTCCACGGGGGCTGATTACCTGAGAGGTACCACCTTCCGGCTCTCGGGGTCAAGCTTCAAGTTAAATATTTTTTATCTTTTTTTCCTATAGAACATAACAGCCTTCAGCTGCGAATTTAAAGTTACAAAGATGCAATGATGATATAGCAAGTAAAATTTATATTAATATAATTGTATACATTAGGCTAAAGGTACAATAAACTGGGAACGTTCAAGGTAGTGAGACTTTTAATCACCATTGACATCCACAGGCCCCCATCCTAAGATTAATGGTCCAATCTCTCCAACTTTATTTATCTGGCTATCTATTAATAGTGTGTCGCTCCACGGCGCCCGAAATTTAATTTCTTACAATAACATACTTTTTTTTAGGAGATCACACACGCACACACACACACCTATTCTTTTAATTTTTAATATTACATTTGGCTTCCCAATTAGGGACCGTATTATCCATTAAATTTATATTATTACAGTAGCGGTTTCGCCCGCCTGGGTGTCGGAAATTATCCCACTGCTGCACTGTGACATTCTACCGGTATCTTCTTATCGTAACAATGGCAAAAAGTTTAAAAGATATGTTGGGCCCTAAATTCACCTACGCGACGTGCACTCACTGACGCAGTCTTATGGTCATCAAGTGCACCCGTAACAGGACAAGATGGAAGGTATTAAAAATTCTTATATGTCCTAACCCAGGTCTTGGTCTACCTTCATTTGAAATTGAAAATATATCCAAGTATTTGATACTGGTATGGTATTTACATTGATAATGGTATGTCATGGAGTCTCATGTACTTTCTAGAAGCACAGATTTCCGAAGTCGAACTTTTGAAAGGATAAGTTTCCTGTTGGGTGTTCAGTGAGTCATCTTGAATAAGTTGGGTTTTTTATTTGGTTAACTTTGTCAAAAAATCTGTCATTTTAAGTCAAATATTCCGGCGGTCAGCATCTCAAAAAACTTTTATTTATACATTAGTACAGAATTTGTTTTTTTAATTGTGTAAGTATAATATAGAAACAACTTTTCTCCATTATGTGAAACAAAAAGTCATTACGCTAGTGTGTAAACACACTGGATAAAATATTCTGTCCTACAATCTTCGACCAATACCTACAATACAATTTTACGAGCATTTATGATTGCCTAAATGTTTACATTGATTTTTTCTAAATGTTTCTAATGAGTTTAAACTTTGTACTTGTTCCATTCTGAGTATTTGTGATAAAATTGTTTTTTTTTTGGTATTCGGTAAAAATTACCTGATGCTGCAAAGAACTACTAGGTACGTTCCATAGAACAAACAATAACAAAAAATAATAAATTTCAAAACTTCAGCCAGGTTTGAATAATTTTATTGCTTTATTTCATAAACAGCATCTTTTGAAACAATTCCTCTTTGTGAAAAAGCCACTACTAGTTAGCACTACGTTCTAATCGGAAATTAGCGTTTGTTCCCGTTGAGTAACACTATGTTGTGTAACACTGTTACTCATTTGGAAAAAAAATCCCCTTGAATAACACCATGTTGTGTTACACTGTTACTCATTGGGAAAAAATATCCCGACAAGTTACACTGTTACTCAATGCCACGTTTTTTCCCATTAATTAACACTAACTCAACAGAATCGTTTGTTCCCGTTGAGTAACACCATGCCGTTTGTTCCCGTTATTATTTAAAAACATTACAAAACTGATAATAACTACAAACCCATTGCCCTAATACCAGTCATATCAAAAATATTTCAAAAGGCCATTCATCAACGTATGTATTCCTTTTTTACGAAACACAACATCTTAGTAAAGGAACAGAAGGGTTACAAAAAAAAATATCTATGATTTTCTTAATATTATAATGACTGACATTAATGAATGATTTCCTATTATCGCCATATTTATGGACATGGCGAAAGCATTCGATCTAGTTGATCATAATATACTACAGAAACTAAATGCATGTGGAATATGGGGCAATGTACTTTCTCTTATACAGTCTTATTTAGATAATTGACCGCATTGTACGGAAATTAGACGGGATTCAAAAAAAAAAAACTTCAATACATTTCAGGGAAACGCAAAATCACTTTCGGCGTACCACAGGGAAGCGTCTTGGGTCCGCCGTTGTTTTTAGCTTACATAAATGAACTCCCAAAGCAAAAACAGCACTATAATTGTAAGAAATGAAAAAACAGAAACTATGAATGTGACATCAAAGACGCATTGCAACCACCAGTTAACTGGCTTGAACATGATAATTTAATATATTATTTTATATTTAATATATTATTATATAAATAATCACAGACTAATATTTTTCAATGCCGTAAAACCTCAAGAACGTGGCCAACTGTCACAGAACCTTCTAGTAATTCGAGTTGTGTTGCTTGTATGAATTCATCATTCAGTACAGAGTCCGAGCCCGTCTTCTTTTTGGCGCAACATTATTTTTCTTTAGTATATTACGCACAGTATAAAGAGAGGAATCTTCTTTGAGCGCGTGCAATAGTTGCATCAAATTTGGTGTTTTTTCTCCAACAGCCTTGTTCAATTTATTATGCCACCCTTCCAAAAAGTTTGTAGTACCATGAGAATCTCTGTATAAACCACACCACACTTTAAAAAAATCATCGGGTAACCAGTGTTTCTCCATGTATTTGACGAAGTTATTGATTTTTATATCGTCGCGAACCATACCGTATCTCTTATAAATGTAAGCCAACGGTAGAACAGCATAAGAGTCCTACCAGCCGCATTTTTCTTGGATTCAGTCGGTCGGCTTTCTTAAAAATATCTTTATTGTAGTGAAAATAAAACCCTTTTATAATGGCCGAAGGAAATACTGTAGCAATAGCCTTCATTGATGCTTTTTCGTAGTCCACTTTGAATTTCGTAGGGGTCCAATTAGGTATTTGAGATATTATTAATCTAAACAAGATGACGTAAGTGGATGTAGTACAGTCACTTAACAAAGCATATACCAAAGGTATAATATTTGTGTGGTCGACATTGCTACCTGTACCTCCGTGTATCGTGTATACTTCAGCAAACAACTTCTGAAAGTGCCATCACCATAAAATTCCGTCAATAAACTCATGGTTTTCCTCGATTTTTTTCTAGAAAATACCAAAAATCTTTTGTTGCAGTCAATAAATATTTTTTTTCGGGGGTAGGTGTTAAAAAAGTGAACACGTAGTTCGTAAATCTCTTTTAATTAAAATATATAAAAATAATTAAAATTGAGAACCTCGTGAAAGCTGAGAAAGAGAAACAAATTAAATATCTCGACTTAGCACACGAGGTTGTTGACATGTGGAATGTGAACTCGGCTGTCATTGTGCCGATTGTCGTATCGGCTAATGGCCTGATGGCAAAAAGCCTCGACCAACATCTCTCGAGGCTTTCGTTAGGCGGTTGGATCAAGGGCCTGATTCAGAAGGCAGTACTCCTCGATACGGCTCGCATTGTGAGGAGGTTCCTGTCTCTGGAGCCCTAACCACCAGTAGCTTGGACCCTGCTCCCGCTACCGGCGGACCACTATTTTTTATATTTTTAAATGTTTTTTTTTTAAAGTTGTTTTATAAAAATATTTAAAAATGTATTAGAATAAGGATAAAAATAAATAAACGCACTTCATCATAATGTCATCTCAACTGGATGATATCCAATCGGCTCAGAAGAACCTCGAGGTGTGTTTCCTTAAGAAGATGGGAGAGCTTGAGGCACAGATCCAATGTGCTGGACCCGCAAAGGACACTGTAGCAAAGATTGCTGAAGAGTTCCGGTCCTTCCGTGAGCTTATGGTCGGCGTGCTGGGGCTTCTCAGGAGGCAAATCATGGAGTGCTCTAAAGTGGTTGATGGATTGGAGACAAGATCTCGTCGAAAAGCTCTCATTTTTACTGGGTTTGTTGAAGCGGACAAAGAGGATTGCAAGGCTCTTGTGATGGACGTTCTGATGAACAAACTGGCACTGCCTAACATCACTGCATCTTCCATCAAAGTGTGTCACAGACTTGGAACATCTAGTAAAGGACCAACCACGAGCAGACCTAGTTCGGTAAGGTTTTCCGATGTTGAGCTAAAATCCACTGTTTGGAAGGCAAAGTCTCCATTGAAGGGCTCCACAGTCAAGGAGTTCTTAACCAGATCAAGGCAAACAGCATTCAGCAGGGCACGCCTGCACTTCGGGATGCCGGCATGCTGGACTCAGGACGGGGTTATAGTCATCAGATCCCCCGATGGAACACGGCATAAGATTTGTTCTTTAGAGGAACTCAATCCCTTGTTGGTTAAGTACCCTAAGAAGGCCGGGGAATCATCTGCTGGAACTGGAGGCAAGCCTGATAGCGGAGTGCGTAAAATCTGAGTGTCTGCAACCAATGTTGTTAATGTGGTTCTCCAACTTATCAGTTTTTTATGCTCGGAATGTCAGTCCACGTAATTATTATGGTTATCGTATACGTCTACCCTAAAAATAAGCAAATGTAAGCAACATTTGCTTATTTTTACCTCAAAACAACGTAAATCACATTCTGTTGAGAAATTGTTTGTGTTGGAAAATAACTTCATTGTGTTTCCGTGTTTCGTCATAACTTGTCACTGTCAGTGTCACCTGTAAGTGTCTATTTCTTGTTGAAATTGTTGCCTAAATTTAGACGTTCCATTTTCCCTGTTCCACGTGAAAATCGCTTTGTAAGTTGCGTTCCGTTTTTGCACATTTTACTTTGTCATGTATCGTTTTGTTCATTGTTTGTTCATAATATTTTGTTTTAATGTCTGAGATGAAGTTCGGTCTGTTATTTGATGTTTATTTCTGGTGTATAATAACTAATGTAAAGTACTACAGGGATATTTAGGCGCTTAAATACGCGATTTGGAAATTAAGATGCTTTAGTTCCGATTTTAACCACGCTCCAAAGGATCCATGTACAACTATACCGGTGCTGCTGGTGGGTGGTGCACAGATTGTGGTGTAGCACCTTAAGCAAAAGCTATCTTATCTAAAGTTTATTTGCATTTATAGCAATTATTTATTTATATTATTTTATTTGTACTTTATGGTAACTGATGATGACTCTTTTTACTCTGCCATTGATTCCTCTAGCTCATCCGCTAATGCAAGTTTCAGCTCACTGACTGACACCCTTAGTGACTTTGTGTGTCGGAGCTTCACCCAACGGAAAGGCCATTTTTTTAATGTCTGCCACATAAATGCGCAAAGCGTTCCTAGTCACTATAGTGATCTGTTGGACACCTTTACCGACGCCAATGTCCATGCTGTTCTGGTTTCCGAGAGTTGGCTCAAACCTCATCTTTTGTCCACCACATACCCTCTCCCAGGTTTCACTCTTATCCGCAATGATAGAATTGGAAAGGGAAGGGGTGGTGTACTTTATGGTAACTGATGATGACTCTTTTTACTCTGCCATTGATTCCTCTAGGTCATCCGCTAATGCAAGTTTCAGCTCACTGACTGACACCCTTAGTGACTTTGTGTGTCGGAGCTTCACCCAACGGAAAGGCCATTTTTTTAATGTCTGCCACATAAATGCGCAAAGCGTTCCTAGTCACTATAGTGATCTGTTGGACACCTTTACCGACGCCAATGTCCATGCTGTTCTGGTTTCCGAGAGTTGGCTCAAACCTCATCTTTTGTCCACCACCTACCCTCTCCCAGGTTTCACTCTTATCCGCAATGATAGAATTGGAAAGGGAAGGGGTGGTGTAGCTATCTATCTTCGAAGCGATTTCCCTTTCAAAATCATTGCCTCATCACCCTCACAATACCATGCTTCCGCTGTGTACCTTTTTTTAGAGGTCTACGTCAAAGGCGTCAAGACCCTGCTTGGTGTTGTCTACTGTCCACCCGCCGTCGACTATTTTTCCAAACTTGAATTGGCGCTGGAATCCGTAGGGTCAGAGTATGCACACTGCGTCATCATGGGCGATTTCAACACCGACCTTGCTCATCACACCCCTCGATCCCGTAAACTCCTTCACATCATTGAGTCTATTAGCCTCCAGTTTCACTGCAACCTACCCATTTCAACATCTCAGGCGAAGACACTTGGCTCGACTTGATGCTTACCTCCGCACCCTTCCTTGTTTCTTCTCATGGTCAGTGTCCCGCTCCTGGATTTTCTCATCATGACCAAATTTTCCTCTCGTATGTCCTAAAACCGTGGACAGCAGCCGCCTTTGGAAACTTGCTTCGCTCATCCGCCGCCAACTGCTTTAATGTCATAATTGCTAAAAACGACGCGGCCTTTGTCTGAGGTAGTGATATGAGGAACAGGGTGTAAAGTTCACTCATACTCTTGGAAAAGGGAGGATCCTCCGACCAGAAGGATGTCATATCTGGTGGGCAACTGCCCGATGATTGTTGTCGGGAAGTTGTATATATGCTAGCTGCGCGGTAAACTTTGATTGCGCGATGCAGGATTTGTGTGATGCGTTGTTCGCATGTGGCGGTGAAGATGCCGCCACATCACTCCCCTCCGGAGACCGGAGGTCGATCGTGGACTAAGTCTTGTATCTTGCGATGCTTGCCAATGCCAGTTGGGTTCCAGTGGGTTGAAACCGAGTGTCGCATAGTTCGCGGTGAGTCGGGACTGTCTGCGAAGATGCCCCAGTGAGTCGGGGTGGCCGACTGCTGGTGTAGACCAGGAGAGGGATTAAGCGCTCTGCTTGTGGACCGGCTGAATGTGCAGTGTGCAGTGCCAAGATTGCTGATGAGGCTGAAGGTGATGACCAGGTATGCGCTTGCACTGCATGCTGATGGTCAGGACAACCGTTCAGGCCGGTGTTGCTGGCTGGCTGTGTGACTTGCGGAAGTGATGATGATGACGTCACGCTGAAGTAGTTGCACGAAGGCTGCGCTGACGTTCATACTCGGGGTCACCAGTGAAGAGAGATGAGGAACAGGGTGTAAAGTTCACTCATACTCCTTAGAAAAGGGAGGATCCTCCGACCAGATGGATGTCGTATCGGGTGAGAAACTGCCCGATGATTGTTGTCGGGAAGTTGTATATATGCTAGCTGCGCGGTAAACTTTGATTGCGCGATGCAGGATTTGTGTGATGCGTTGTTCGCATGTGGCGGTGTAGATGCCGCCACACCGTGTTCAATTGGTACACTTGTATAGGTTGTGTTGATGACTCACGCCAAACAATTTTTTGTAGATCAATGGGGTTAACTAAGATTTGGCGGTACATCTTCTCGATGTCCGCAGTGAAGGCAAAGGGATATTGTCTCCATTGTAGTAGTAACGCCTGTAGATCTTTTTGTAGATTAGGCCCTTTCAGCATGACGTCATTCAAGCTGTATTTGGTGGATGTTTTAGCGGATGCGTTGAATACCACACGAAGCTTTGTTGTTGAAGATTCTACTCTCTGCACGCCGTGGTGGGGCAAGAAGCATTAGAGTGTTTTGTTAGTGTTTTCCTGTTCCGGTTTCATGTGGTGCAACGCAGCATATTCATTCATGAAATCCTTATATTTTTCAGCTAAAGTTGGTTGTTTTTCCAAGCGCCGTTCCAGATTCTTAAGCTGAGCAATAGCCATCGGGTTGGAAGACCCCAATTGCTGTTTTAATTCTTCTTTTAGTGGTACTCTGACTTCATAACGACCCTGACTGTTTCTTCTTGTTGTTTTCGAATTGAAGTCCATACATTCCTGATCTTCTACCGATAGGTTTGAAGGTACTAAAATTTCCTCAATTTCCCAAAATTTCTGAATCTCCTCTATGTTATTGAGAACCACATTATAAAGATAGTGCAATTCACGAAGACGCGCCCCACCAATTTTTGGTTGCGGGGATCGCGGGGTGCGGGGAGTTTGCTCCGAGCGTCAGTCGCGAACCGTCAGCGGTTCGATGCACACAAGTAGTACAGCCTATGTTGAAAAATCCAGACTTTATATTTTTTTTAAATGTCGAGAAAATCTCATCGTGTTGCACTTAAAAGCCAGCAGGGCTAACATGACAAGCGCGAGAACGCTCGATATCTCGATTTCTCGAAATTTGTCTACGATTTTGACGTCATCCTTACACCTAACATGACCGCCAAGCTCGAGTAAACTCGAAAAAGGCACTTTGACACTTCTGTATCTCGCGACGAGAAACCGATGTAGCAAGTTATTAAAAACAAATCATTTTTATCACTTTTTTTTTTACGCATGGAATAAGTATGTTCTGTATTGATTTAACGTCCACCTCTTTTAATTTTTATTTGGTTCCATATAAAAGCGATTTTTTACTGTTTTTCTTGGGCATGCTAAAATTAAAGTGGCACTTATTATACTCACTAGATAATCCACCACAATTGTTAAATCGGTCGAAGGTCACTATTCGACAAAGCGAAGTTTGATATTGTAACAATCACCATAAAACACATTATGTTGCGTAGGCAGGTACAGCCATAACTCCCTAGATTTCGAAAATCACCATAATTGACAAACTAGACTGATTATTACTGCACTTGATGCTCATCTACGTAATAGTGCGCCAAACTTTCTCTCGCGGCCGCCGAAAGGAACTTCATTCTAATGTGTATAGTAGGCTGTTTAAAACTAAGTATTTTCATTCAATTGAATCAAATCAATTATGTCAATTCAGTATTTCAATTAAGTTTTTTCATGTTGTATAATAGAACTAGAACGAAAAAAGTATAATTATGAATTTGCCATGTTATTGTGGATATTCAATAAAAAAAAATTGTATCATAATTTTGTCTACTCTTCTCGTCGTCAAAATCGAGGACGACTAAATTAGAGAAAATCACGATTTTCTCACGTTGAATTGTCAAAATGCGAGATAAATTAGGTGGTCATGTTAGGGTTTAACGAGAAAATATCGAGTTTGACAGAACAAGTCAAGTATTTTGTATGGCAGTGCTGTCAGAAAACGAGTAAAGTGACGGTATAGACGCGACGAGAAAATACGAGAGTGAGTAATTGTCGCGTCTGGCATGTTAGCCCTGAGGTATGTAAATGATTGTTTAGAAGTTCTTAGTTACTAAAACACATGACAAAAGCAAAGGAAAGTAATTTAATTTTGGAAATAGTAAATTTTACTAAAAAGAAGACTTCATTTCATCTTTAAAAATATTGTTTTTTTATTTTTATTTTAGGCAAGAGAAATTATTTCTAAAGTTTATGATTTTATGAAAAAAGAAGCAAGTAAAAATTATGCAGAAAAACTCACTGATGCGCGATGGAGAACCGCACAGGCTGTTGGAGTATCTGAAAGCACAGTGACTAGAATTCTACGCGAAAGAAAGGAATATACTAATACAATGAAGCAAACTACAGTACCTGCTATGGAATCGAATACAACTATGGAGACGGATGCGATCGTTCCTGTAGTCCCAAGTGCGGAGCGTACAACAGAGCCGACTACGGAAGCGGATATTGAGTCTGAAAATGAAGCGAGTACGTCGCATTCGAATCTAGTAGGCAGAAGTGCTTCTATTTTTACATCACCTATGAAGAAGAGAAGGGTAAGACCACGAAAAATTAATTTAGACGAATTTGATATTAGTGTAGTCCGAAGAACTATCCTAAACTATCATAGAGAACATAGGCAATTTCCAACATTATCACGACTTAATATTGTTTTGAAAGACCGTATACAATTTGACGGATGTATTACAACCCTAAGAACATTGTTACTTAAACTGGGTTATAAATGGAGAAAAACTGAAAATAACAGGAAGGTGCTAACCGAAAAACATGATATTCAAATGTTAAGATTGAAATATTTAAAACAGGGTAAGTCTTTTCGTAATGCAGGTAGACCTATAGTCTACACAGATGAATCATATATTCATACCAACCACGTGCAAAAAAAATCCTGGGCCGAAAAATGTTCTAAAACAGCAATAAAACAAAATATAACAAATGGAGTGCGCATAATTATAGTACATGGCGGAAGTGCAGAGGGTTTCGTACCAAATGCGTTGTTGACATACAGAGCAGAGATCAAATCCGGAGACTACCACGATAACATGAACACAGAAAATTACTTAAAGTGGCTAAAGGAGAAACTAATAATACCAAATCTCCCAAATGATGCCGTGGTAGTCTTGGATAATGCAGCCTATCACAAAACTAGTTCGGAAAAAATACCAACATCCAACTCCAACAAATTAAACATGAAGACTTGGCTGAATGCAAAAAATATCCATTTTGAACCAAGCTACAAAAAACCTGAACTTTATGACCTTATATTAAAAAACAAAGAAAACTTCCGCAGGTACAAAGTTGACGAATTATTGAAAGAACATGGATTCACAGTGCTTCGGCTGCCTCCTTATCATCCAGATTTAAACCCAATCGAAAACATTTGGGGTATTGTAAAAAACTACGTTGCTAGTCGCAATATCAATCAAAATTACACTTCGATTATGCCCATTTTAAATGAATCATTTGATCGAGTAAATAAAGATGTCTGGTTCAATACTTGTCAGCACGTGGAAAAAATTGAAGACAAATACATGAGACACTGTGATCTTGATTTTAGTTTTATTATAAATGACGGTGATACATCAGACCCTGAATCAGATATTTCTGAAACGAGTGAATGACGATTTCATTTCTCAATAAAGTTCAATAAAACTTTTTCACGTATTTCATTTATGTCTATAATTACCCCCTTTTATAAAAATGGTAATATTATCGTATAGTAGCTAATAATCACATAAAATATCCACACTTAAAAATAAAAAATAAACATAACCCTTTCCTTGCAGTCGGGTAAAAAATATAAAATTAAAGTAGAGCATCTTTCACTTTGACCATGACGCTCTCTCCTGATTAGTCTATTCATTGTAGTGTTTGTGTGCACTCATAGGTAATTAGTGTGCACTGATAACATTCAAACATTGACGGAAGCTTGCACACATATACTATAAACGTTTAGGAGGAATTGTGGGGCGCGTCTTCGTGGATTGCACTATCTATACATGGGTATGTTTTACGTTACCACATAGTAACCATCCCAGTTGTGTTTGTTGAGCCATCGGCTGTTGGGCATGTTCTCCTTTTATAATTCCCCCTAGCATAATGTTAGCATAAATGTCCGCTCCGAAAAGCAAGTCAATTGGTCGACTTTTGTAGAATTCCGGGTCAGCTACGTTAATGTTATTTAAGTAAGTCCATTTTGGTTTATCGAATGTTTGGTTTGGCAGACATTTAATAAGTTCGTTCATGATGAGCACATCAGATTCGAATTCAAAATTGTTGAACGAAGAAAGACATTCTATGCTTATCATCCCCTTACTACTGTTTTCATTTTGCCCCACTCCAAAGATGACTCCTTTGCATCGTCGTCTCTTTCGTTTGCTCTCGTTTGCTCTCCTAACATCTGAGCCGCTTCCTCAGTTATTAAGGATATCTGAGACCCTGTAACAACGGTTACAAGTTAAAATTAAATTTAGAATTTGAAATACAAAATTACATAGAAAAAGATATTAAGGAATAGGAATCGATTAGTAGGTAAGTAGCTCGCGTAGGATGATCCTCCTCGAGGTTGAAGCAGCTCTCGTCGGCCGCTCCTCCGTATCGCAGTCCGTCGAGTGAGAGCTCACGGTAGCGAAGTAGCTCGGAAGTCGAAGCACCTCTCGCAGGCCGCTACTCCGGCCCGAAGTCGGTAGAGTTGAGCTCGCTGCAGCCGCTCCACCAGCCCGCAGCCCGTCGTGAGGGAGCCCACGTCTTTTTTTTTTGTTAGTCAGGGAGGCAAACCGTGTGATGTTCAATCTTAGAAATAAATAAGATAAATGTTTATAATGGAGACGTTAGGACCTCTCGTCTCACTGTATTGGTGGCGGTGTCTCACGCCAAGTAATTTATTCTCTCCAAGACGTGTCGAACTCCTCTCCTTTCGAAGACACAAGTGGGAGGGTCTGAGGTGATTGATTGAGTCAAACAATGTCAGGCACACAAGATGTTAATATTAAATAAAATCACTACGTTTCAACACGTTTATATTAAGGAGCTTTAGAAGTACATTGACTGGTGAGTATCAAGCAAAGGAACAGAAAAGAAAGAACCTGGTAAAAACTAACGGTTGCCTTCTATAGACTCTGGCCGATCGTTCTAGAAGTGACTTTTTTAGTTATCAGTCCAAATACTTCTTAATTGGTTATCGGCCAGGAACAATAAAGATGACTTACAGTGACAATCTGCCTTAACACAAGTTTTGCGATACCTTTACAATAAAATAGACGACCTCTTAGCTCTATACCATAGAAAAAGAAAAACTGACAGATGACAATGTTAGATACAAAATGTCACAACATTCAATAAAAAGAAAATAATATGAGATCACATGAAATGATATAAATGGATGTGGAAAATAGACAGAGCTAGCTAAAGGTTTGCTTTCAGCAGTACAACAATTATCAGATAAACAAATGTAAGTTAAATGAGTGTCATACAATTTTCATAAAAACTTTAGTACCTACTGAATCATAGAAAGAATTGCTGTGCACAACAGCTCCTCAGGTGTTAAATACATAAATAGATAATAAGATGTGTTTTTGGTGTAACAAAATACCACAACCCTTGATCGATTAAGGCGCGCATGGTTTGGGAAGTTCCATCGACACCTTTGACCTTAACCAGAGCAGTCGCTAGCAATATCTCCGCTTTGTCATCTTGGGAGGCATTCACTGTGCCCGTCACGGGTTCATTGCTCTTTGCGTTTTGTTTCACAACGTAGGTGCCGCTTGACGTCATAGTTGATGCGTTCGCTAATTTCGCAAATGCGTCATGTAAAATGGTATTATGTTGATCTTGGCATTTTCGGCATGTTAAGTTGGAGGTGCATTGCTTTCCGAAATGGCTAAATAAACAATTTGTGCAAAGAGTTTCAATTTGGTTGCAGTTTTTAGCCTTTGGTCGTCCCTCATTTTTAAATATGTTTTACAATTGTAAATGCCGTGTTGATTGTTGCAAAGTGGGCATTTTATGTTGGATACGTGCATCGATTTCGCAACTGCTCTATTCCCGTTACTTTGGTTGGTCGAATTGTTGTAATGATTTTTCATATTGCTAGATGTTTGATTTTGATAACTGTTTTGATGAGACGTCTTAGAGGGCACGCTATCTTTACGGCGAACTGTTTCCAGGGATGTAAATTTTGTTTCCAAAAATTCTAGGAACTCTGAGAGAACCGGTAGTTCTTTCGAATTCTTCAGCGACACTATGTAGTCGGTGTATGTTTCTGTGTCTAGCTTTTGACCTAGAACGTGTACGATCATTGGGTCCCACGACGTGGTGTCATTTCCTAAGTTTTTTATGGCATTAAGACATTCCAGCGGGGTATCATGCATTCGCTTAATCTGCTGTAACGATTGCTGTTGTATGTTTGGCAGGCCTTGCAAAATGTTCATATGGGACGAGCATATTAGTTTTTTGTTGTCATACCGATGCGTGAGAATATTCCAGCACACCGAATAGTTATCGGGACTTATCGATTAATGTTGTATAAGTTTCTCAGCTTCTCCACGAACCTTACCCTTTAAATATTGCATCTTTTGGCCGTTTGATAACGAGGGATTGTTGTGGATAACTTCCGTAAATAGGTCTCTAAACGATACCCATTGGTTGTAGTTACCGTTGAAGTTCGGAATGTCCAGTTGAGGATTTTATTTTTCCTTGTGTGCGATTGACCACATTTTCGTGTTAATAGCCCTTTTCATGCTGTTGAATTTTTTTCTCACACTTATCGTACATGTTGTTGTATAGTTCGTTCTCTCCCTCCAGTTCGATCTCGATGTCCCAATGTAGTCTGTCGATAGCTGACCACCTAGCCTGTAGTGACCTCAAAACGTCCTCGAATCCCCATTTATCTGAGATAGAGTCCACATCTATGTTTGTGGTTGTACGAACAAACGCTTTAAAATTCGCATACTGTTTTTTCAACCAATCGTCTAGCTTAGGCTCCATGTTCGACTTCTGAGCAGGTCGGTCGCTCAGATGCCTCGAGAAACTTGGTCCCGCCTCCCCACCTGTTGTCGCTTCTGCCGATGGTGATCTGTCACGAGCTGTTGTTTGCTCCCCTGTTGAAAGACTTCCCGTCTTCATGACCCGCAGCTAATACTGTTGGTTGATCAACGCCTTGTCTGACTCATACACCATAAATGATAAATGAGGAAAGAACCACACAAAATGAGTGGACCTGTCCAGTCAGTGCACGCATTTGTCAGTTTTCATGCAGCTCAACACAGAACTAAAGGAGCTAAAAGATTTGACGAACATTACCAAAGAAAGGACATTTGGGTAGGCCGCATAAATAACTCAAACTGCCAGACCATGATTAAAACTACATAGTAATTAAAAAAAAATGCATTAACTAAAACAAAAAATCCACAATGTCTTCACATTCACAATAATTAAAATAATGTAATCCTTTACAAAGTAAATGTCATTGCATCCATCAATGTCAAAGTGTAAATAAAAATATGAAAATAATCTTGGTCATATCATATGAGGACCATGTAGACTATGTAGACTGGTGTCTGAAATGGTCTTTTGAGGAAAGAACCACACGGATTTGAGTGGACCTGTCCAGTCAGTGCACGCATTTGTCAATCATCGTGCAGCTCAACTCAGAACTAAGGAGCTCAACGATTCGACGAACAATACAAAAGAAAGGACATTTGGGGAGGCCGCGTAAAGTACTCAAACAGCCAGACCTTCATTAAAAGAAAAAAAAAAAATATGACCACATAGTCCTCCATTAACAAAAATTAAAACAATATTATACTTTATACAGTAAATATATACATGTCATTGTTTAGATAAAAAGGTACGTATATAGAAAAATACATTTTAAGAAAAAAAGTAATATAGCACCGTACGTGTTTTCTCGTACTCTCGGTCGGTAAAATAAGGATCGGTTTTTCTTACCTCCCCCTCAATGCTCTCATGATTAATTTGGTAATCATTCCAATAAATCTCCAAAGCGTTAAGCTTCCGCTTAAAGTAGTCTACTGTTTTCCTATCAGCACTATCTTTCTTCAAGTTAATGCGAATTTTTATGATGCCATCATAAATCATTGATTGCGTTTCAATGAGTTCCGACATAGTTATAGGATGTAAGAATGCAGTCCTTACTGACTAATAATAATGGAAATTTATTACTTGTTTTCTCCGCTGTTCGTACTCAGCCTTTGCTGCTGCTTCACTGTTCTGCTCCAATGTTAGCTCCGACAGCCCCACGACGTACACACACTGTTGTTTGCTACGATTATTCACACACCAAAATTTCGAAATTTCGAAATAACGCGACGTCATCCGGGTTCGAAGGACCAAAATATGTCGGGGTACGCAGCGAGGTGTTGGTGTTTTTGAGGAGAAACAAATGTTTATGTTGAACACTATTTATTAACTCACTTCTCAAACTGTTCTAAGTGTTAAAATGTTAATGAAAAGTTGATGAAATATTAGAATACACCCGGCTAACGCGGTAGACAAAAGTGCACTGAATCTATTATAAAATAATAAGTAATAAAAAAGGTCAACGCGTCAGGCCGATATTGCTAACTAAGGTGTTCGGTAAAAACACCGTACAATAGTTTTAAAAACCGCTACCATGTCTTCTAAATCCTTTTGTTTTTTGTATTTTCGCCTCGACTTCAAACGTTACCAATCTTTGTCGTACTGCATAACAATTTCTTTGCCTCGTCAATTTCCTCCTCAGAAAACGCCGACACACATATTCTTATGAGACTTTCGTTGTCCATCACGTCATGTTTATTACGAATAAACGTAAGGACTTCCGAAAAAAATTAATTAATTAGGATAAAAAAACGTTATTAATTAGGGTAACGCGTCAAGCTGTCAGACCATAAAATTAAGATTTAATGTGTTTCTTAACTGGACCGAACCATGTGCATGGTTTTCGAATAAATATAATATTCTAATAAATAGGAATAAGTAACAGACAGTCACACAGTCAAGTTTCTCCTTTTATATAGATAGAAGGTAGATAAAAAAGTGCTAGGTATTATTTTTACGCATAGACTCAATTATGGTTGATTATTATTAATAAAAAAGTTGATCATTTTACATATTGTTATTTATAAAAAATATAATTAAACTAGGGTATAGTAGCTGTAAATAATACATAAAAATTTATTCCCAAATTTTTCTGTCCGTGTATCACTTCAAAGCGGTGCACCTATTTGGGTTATTCTTTTTTGGTTGTGTTTTAAATTGTCAGGACAAGATTTGTATGAAAAAACAAAACAATAGAAAAATGGCAAAGGACAGGTTTATTTTTTTTGTGAAATTCACCCCAGTCGACGCCGGGCACAAACAGCTTGTTAAATATAATTATTTATTATGGTAGTTCTAAACGCAAACCCATCAACAGTCCCTTGATTTTCAGGATGATCCACCTCAAATTTATTTACATTGCTATCACTCCGTTCATCGTTTATTGGGATTGAATCGTTGCATGTTAATGATATATTAAAAAGTACAGCGCATGAAACGATTACGTTACAAACTCTAAACCAGTTGATTGCCCAGCGCTCGACTTAGGCATGGAAATTTCCGTTTCCATCTACCAAATGTTCTTTCAACCACATTTCTTGTTTTGACATGAACTCTATTGAACATTACTTCGGCATTCCTTATTGGTGTACTTATTGGGGTTAAAAGAAGCCTAAGGCATGGGTAGCCACTGTCACTAACAAGGTAACCATTGTGTTGTTTCTGAATATACCGAGTTCGTAAGGAGCACATTTGAAAAATTCTGCTATCGTGCCACAATGTTGTGTTGTGTGGTTTTCTTAAATCGTCGTATGTCATGGGTAGAATTACATTTTTCACCACATACTGTGAAAACCTGTATCTGTATATACCTTAGATATCTGAGAGGAATGCTAAAATTCAACCTTCTATTTGTATCATCGTTGAATGAATTATTGCAATGATCTACTACCCCAAATATATCCATTATGATAGTTGACAAAAATTGACATAGACATGACAAAATGATGCTCAAGCGCGGTCGCGACCACACTTGGGTGATTATAGATCAAATCACTGCTTGGGTTCGTTTCACGAACTGAGCGATGATCTAGAATAAAGCATAAATCAGCTGAACTATAATCAATGAATCTATGCTTGAGAAACGTGCTAAAATTCAAGCAAGACTTAAAACTAGTTTTAAACAGAGATCAATGCTTGAGTTTCCTTCTGTACCTAAGTGTAAGGAATAGTGAACAACTACTTAAAACTTGATCAGCTTTACAGTACGGGCACAACTTACTTAGTTCGGTGATGGAATTTTTAGCATTTTGTGATACAACCATAGATTTCAACTTTGTGCTCCACCGCCCACTCACGACCTTTGTTCTCCACCGCCCACTCACGATAAGTTAACTGATCCAGTTTTCGAGTTACCACGAATATTAATAAAGTGTCCCAATACTTGATGGGCTCACTTAATGATTCCAACGCACGGAGGTTTTTATTAAGATGGTCAATTAGTCCTTTCAACGCAACTGATGACTCCTTTGCAATAGCATTCAAGTTAAATAAGGATGACACATCATTGTAAACTAACAACTTTTTGTTATCGAAACGATCACAGATTAGCTTCCAAGCTGTATCGTAATTACTTTCGGAAAACTCAATCTCGTGGATTACAACAGCAGCAGATCTTTCCTGGACCGCTCGCAAATAATGGATGTGTAGTAGAAAGGGTGAGGATTCGAAAAAGCTTTCCGATGCGTAGACCAATCGTGTGCTCAGCCAATGAACATTGAGAAAGCAGATTCACTTAATCAAATCAAGCCCTTATTTATTACACATAAACATGGAACTCCAACTAACTGTATCGTGGGCAAACTTAACTGGCTTAAGTTGATTGAAACGGGTACTTTTTTGGCCAGTCATCGACTCATTATCATTGTTAAAGTTACATAACAGCTCCTGTGACCTAGACAGTGCTTTGTAATACTGTGACTCAAATTCAGTACGCTCAGAGAATTGAGCTTTAACATCTACTAGACATTCTAATCGTAACTGTACCTCATCGTAATGCTCATACAGAGATTCAATTCCTTGACCTCACAACTAGTCAACTCCTCTTCACTGGATGCATCAAGGTAACTGATGAACACAGTTAAACGTACCTTGAAGCTTCCTCGTTTTATAACTAGTTCTCTTTCTTTGGACATACTGGGAATCGAATGAAGTCAACCTGGAATTTGTAAAATAACAACTTAGGTTTATTTTTATACATTACCTATATAATTTAATTAAAGTTACCTACGTTTAGCTACTATGGTATAACACTATGTATGAGTTTTAAACTTTCTTTCATTTAATTGCAATATTTCACAAGGTATTTTGTTGTAACATTTAACACAGTACCCCATAAAAGATGTATGTACTTTAGATAGTCCGAAAAATGGTTGATCTAATTTTTATTTCTGGTGTTAATATTATGTCTATCACTTATTTTATTAAATAGATGCAGATTTTTTCTAACATACATAATATTTTCATAAATGAACTGGCAAGGTACAGTTATTATATAAATCTTCTTAAATAGTTCCCTAAGAGATTCGAGGCGACGTAGATTGTAAATGGCTCTGAAAGCTCTCTTTTGCAAAATAAAAATGGATTCAATGTCAGCAGCCCGACCCCACACTAAAATGCCGTATGACATAATGCTGTGGAAGTAGCTAAAATAAACCAAACGTGCGGTTTCTACGTCTGTTAACTGTCTTATCTTTCTAACAGCATACGCTGCCGAGCTTAATCGCCCCGCAAGAGATGTTATATGGGGTCCCCATTGTAACTTCTCGTCTAGCGTGATTCCTAGGAAAATCGTCTGATTACTAAATTCTAGTTTTTTCCGTTGAATATGATGTCACATTCGCTACTTCTAACATTAGGTAATTTAAATCGAATGCATTTGTTTTTTTTTTCTCATTTAGTACCAAATTATTTACCTTAAACCAATCTTGGACCTGAAGAATAGAGTTATTCACGTCGTCAAGATTTTGTGACCTTCGGTCTATTTTAAAGATCAATGAAGTGTCATCTGCAGGCTTAGCACGAGCGCCCTAGAGAAGCGTATTGTCGACGGAAGAGTAGACAAAAATGGCGTTTCTGTGTAGACAGTAGAAAGTTTTCTACTGTCTACACAGAAACGAAACGCAATTGTACGGTAAAAATGGGTAGTTATACACATCACTAGCAACTAACCCGTTGCTATGGAAAATCACTGTCTATAAAGCAACCTGAGTCTAAGTGTGTCCTCGTGCTCGCGAAAAAGAGATTTCGAGGAGCGTAGAAAGCGATTTCTATTCTACAGTAGAGTAGAAACAGAAAACGCCATGCTAAGCCTGCTGCAAATAACACAATCTTCGGTCGATTTTGAAGTAACTGGGGTAAATCATTAATGTAAACTAAAAAGAGGAGTGGACCCAATATAGAGCCTTGAGGAACGCCCATTGATATTTCAGACCCTAATGAGTTTGTGCCGTTTATTTGTACTTTAACCTTTCTGTCTTTCAAGTATTATCTTAGCAAATCAAGAGCTTCATTCCTAATCCCATAGTGTTCCAGTTTCAGTAGAAGTGTCTCATGGTTTACGCAATCGAACGCCTTAGAGAGATCGCAAAAGATTCCAATGGCATCTTGTGATTCCTCCCAGGCGCTAAAAATGTTCTTTATTATGGTGACAACGGCGTCAGTGGTACAACGTCCTTTAGTGAAACCGTACTGATGTTCATGCAATATGGAATTTTTATTAAAGTGACGTAACATTTGATTGAGCATCAACTTTTCAAACACCTTACTGGGAACTGGCAGAATTGACACGGGCCTATAATTGTTGAGCTCTTTACTATCACCGGATTTGAACAATGGGATCACTTTACTATCTTTCATAAGATCCGGAAAGACTCCTTGGTCTACACTGGTGTTAAATATGAAAGCTAAATAGGGCGCAAGTGTTTCGATGAGAGATCTACAGACTTTTACAGACATTCCCCAGAGATCTTCTGTTGATTTAATTTTAAGATCTTTAAAAGCTTTTATAACAGCTTGGGGGTTTGTATGCTGAAACCTAAACTCCAAAGGGCATGGTTTTACATTATTTTTAAGTAATTTAAAGCTTCAGTCGTTTTAAGTGGAACATTAACAAAAAAAGTTTTCAAATTCCTGATTTGAGTTGATGGGGCCACGTGCAGTCTCTAAATTAAATTAAATATTACGCTGTTTTTTCCTACCTGTTTCATTATTTATTATTTGCACTACCTGGCACTATTTTATCATCAGCTGATTTTATTTTATTACTAATATATAGAGCTTTCGCTATTTTGCACACACTTTTAAACAATTTTGAATATCTTGCAACATACTGATGAAAGCTTGTATGAGTCACATGTTGCTTTAGGCCATAAAGTTCAAATAGATTTTCTCTACTTTTACGAATGCCAGGAGTGGCCCAATCACTAAATAAAAACTTTGTATTAATACTTTTAGTCTTTAGTGGAAAAGTTTTATTAAATTGCGTGTTTAATATTAAAAAGAACTCGGCGTAGAACTCATTTGGGTCACCTATATTATTAAAACTTTGTTTACATAATTGACTGGCCAAAGAATCATTTAATTTCTCTAAATCTTTACATGTAATTTGCCTAAACATTATTTGAGTTTTTTGTAAAGGCGTATATGAGCAAAACATTATTGTTTGTACACTGTGATCAGATGTTAACTTATTTACTATTTGTTTGTGTAAGTAATTACAATTACAAAAAATATTATCTATACAAGTAGCAGAAGAAGCTGTCACTCGGGTTGGTTCAATAAAAACATTTGACAGATCAAATGACATAAAAAGACTTAATAATCTGACTGTACTAGAGTTATTTTCTAATAAATTAATACTAAAGTCTCCGCAGATTATTATTGACTTGCTACTAGCACTAAGTTTCTTTAACACATCTTCCATTACAGAATCAAACACAGGTAGATTCTGGTAACTTGGAGGTCTGTATACACATACTATGACATGCTGATCAAGCTCAACACAGGACAATTCAATGGCGTGCTCAACAGACAGTCCGATGATGTCTGTTTGTTCTTTCGATTTAATTGAATTTTTAACTAATATTAATGACCCGCCATGTATCATACGTTTTCGGCTGAAATGGCTAACAACACAATAATTTGCATAATTAATTGACATTACTTGATGATCTTTTAACCAATGTTCTGTTAAACAAATGACATCAAGCTTAGTACTTTCTTTCCAATAATTTGGAAGCGCAACCTTGGATATTTTGATTAAATAATTTTAAAGTATGTTGCACTTCCTTTGGTTTTTTATTACTATGAGTTATATTGCCAGAAGATACATTATTATTATTCTCTGACAATAATTGGTTATTTAAAGGGGTAACTTCTGTTGTCTTACTAACTAGTTTAAATTATTATCCGGAGTGACAACTACAACTGACGAGTCTACAATGGCGGTATGGGTTCCAGCAGGAAAAGTATAACCTATCTGACTGGTAGTGCCCTCCAAGGATGTTGGTATTATGGTTGGATCCTGCTTCGTACAACATGATGAATTATAATTAATCTCTATGTTGCTTGTATAACTAGGCAACACACACTCGTCACTAATACTACAATTTGTTATATTATCTATAACCTCATTAATATTATAAGCTATCAACATAGCTATCCGATGTCTATTATACCAAGACAGAGATAAGGTTCTCTGAGTTAACTTAAAACCACTAACAAACTTGTTAGTGTCAAAATACAATAATTTGTCACTATGACAACATGTCAGCTTGTTTGTGTGATGAACGAAGATTTCTATTGTGGTTGGCGCAAATGTACTGAAAGTGGGGGGCTAGATAACCAGGGAAGAGGTAGAGTCAAGAAATGAAAACAAGGTGGTCAGCGCCCTTTGCTCTCTGCGCTGACGTATGGGGAACCACTTTAAAAGTGACCGATGCGCAGATACATGGTCATATTTACGCAGATTGAAAACGAGTCGAATGAAATTATTGAGAAGATGGTCAAGTTTGTCGAGGAGATCTTCATTCAGGTCATAGTAGCACACATCACCATAATCGATGATGGGGAAAATTAAGGACTCCACAAGCATTGTCTTCGTACTCGATGGTAATAGATTTTTCAATCGGAACAGAGCCCGCAACGTTCCGGTAACCTTCTGGCTTACCTGGGCAGCTTGAGTACGCAAGTTCAGGGTACTATCAATGTGCAAGCATAGGTCCTTCACGTCAGTGCTAAAAGGAACGATCGTACCATTGAAGAGTACTGGTGGCAATATTGTACCACTCACCTTACTAATGCTACGAGAACTGCCAATGATGATCGCCTGACACTTCGTAGGATTTACTGCTACACCAAATCTGTCAGCCCAGGTTTTTATGGCTACCAAGTCTCTATTTAATCTGTCGATGGTGTCTGATAATTCATCAACCTTCCCGTGACAGTACAACTGCAAATCATCGGCATACAGATGATACGCACACTGAAGTTCGGAAGTTATAACATTAATAAAAATAGAAAACAGAAGAGGAGAAAGTATACTGCCTTGAGGAACGCCAGTCTCCAAATCACACCAGCAAGAAGAAGAATCCCGAACATGAACGGACTGCTGACGTTCCTGAAGGTAAGAGGAGAACCATTTCAGTGCTTCGGGATAGAACATAATATAAGACAGAATGGCAAACAGGATGTCATGACTGACGGTATTAAAGGCATTCAAAAAATCAACCAACACCAGAGCAGTAACTTTGGTGTCTTCCAGTCCTGATTGAAGAGGACTAATAATTGAGTTACAATGAACAAAGTTGGAGAATTGTTTGTGGACACGAGCCTCGAGCACTTTGGATAGGAAGGGAAGGATAGAAATTGGACGGAAGTCAGTAGGAAGAGACGGATCAGAAACCTTAGGTAGCGGGCAAACATAGGCTTCGCACCACAGGGAAGGGAATACTCCGGTGTACAAGGAAAAGTTATTTTATGGGTACTCGCGTGTAGGAGTTGGTCCAGAATGGTTAAAATCATACCACGGGTGATATTGTCACATCCCACCGCTTTCGATTTGATGGAGAGAATTATCTTTCTGATCTCTCCCGGTTCAACTGAAATGAAACTGAAAGGATTTATGTGAGGATGCGTTAGACCAGAAACTAAGAGACAGTGTTTTGCTTGGTTAGACGATCCATGACAGTAATGGTGGAGAAATGCCGGTTGAGATCGTTTAAGTCAATTGAACTAGGAAAATCTAAATGTCGCGATTTGCCGATACCAAGAGTTCCAAGAAATTTCCAAATATCGGCAGAAGAGGAAGAATTGATAATATCAAGAATATGGCGGCGTTTAGCATTGCGTATCATCTGATTACATATATTCCTTGCAGCCTTGAATAATTTCCAGTTGTCATCAGTTCGATCCCTTTTAAATTTGCAATGGGACGGCAATGCGACGTAGGGACCGCGCGGAACGCGCGGTCCCTACGTCGCATTGCCATCTTCTCATCCATGGAGCAGGTGTGCGTTTTAACTAAACTTTTTTGACGGGAGCATGGATTTTATAAAGGTTGCTTACAACATCATTGAAGATGGCAACCTTGTCGTCAACTGAAGTGGCTTCCGTCAAGGGCTCCCAATCGATCGCAGATGCATCTTCTTTGAGCTTGTCGACATTCATCCGCGCAAAACAACACCTGTACAGAACCTTGGGCTTAGGTTTGGGAGGTTTCAGGATATACGAAAGGAAAATCATGTCGTGATGAGAAAAGCTGGGGACGTCATGTTGACCGTGAGAGGAAATGAGGGAAAGATTCGAGGTGAGGATCAGGTCGAGCCAGGTGTCATCGCCAACAGTGTTATGATGAGTAGGTTTAATCGGCAACAAGTGAAGACTTGCTGACTCGATAACGTGCAGGAGTTTACGGGATCGAGGGGAGTTGTGGGCAAGGAGGTTTGTGTTGAAATCATCCATGATGATACGATGTGCATACTCGGAACCCAAAGATTCAAGTACCAAGCCTTTCAAGCCTGTCTTTGCCATCCAAACTGAGGCCTTGATGTCCACACTGGCGAACCTTATGAGGATAGGCCTGTGATGTGACTTGCCTTGGGCTCCATGCCTCTGACAGGCTTTAATTTAGGAGAGATTTTTGAGGGCATGCTTGGTGTTAAGAACCTCCAGAATTACGGCTGTGCTGTCTTCCGATCAATACTTTTAATTTTGGTTTAATTTTACAATGGTTGAAACTTTGACGATGATAATTAAAAAAACATCAGTTCTTTCGTTTAGTGACTGTCAACGCAATGATGTAAGCCGCGCGCACCTACATTGACATCATTAGTCTCGCCCGGAAATGGCTTCTACACTTATAGCTGCGCGAAAAATGGTTTAAACTTAAAGCTCCCTCAAACAGCCGCAACGCTACAGCGCGACACAAGGGCGCCACGTGTCGCGCGACGAGCGGTGCCTTTGTGTCGCGCTGTAGCGTCGCGCCTGTATGAGGGAGCCTTTACTCGTAACGTACGACCGACGAGCGAGCGGTACCTCGCTCCACGCAAACCACCGTTCCAACTAGTAACTTTTTACAACTAGTAATGATTACTAGTTGTAAACAAATGGCAAGTGTCTGATGTGCATGGGTAACATAACTATTTGAGAGATGAATGAGCGCTTTGATTTGGAGTTGTTAGGACTACATAGAAGGCGACAAATTTAAAGAAGGTTATAAGATTATCTCAGACCAAATAAAAAAATCATCGGAGCGCCCGGAGGCATACCATGTCATACATGTATGCTAATCGCTCCGCAAATCTCTATTTTTACTGTGAAATAAGGGCCAATATCGTCTGTGGGCAGTTTCACTTTATAAACTTAATCATTAAAAATCAAACATATCGTTAAGCGACATTGAATAGTAAAATAAAAAGTTAAAAGTATCGTGGAGCACGCGTCCATTTCCCGCTGCAGGTCTCATCAGATGTTGACGTCTTCAAATTATCGGGACAGAACGGTCACTTTCTATCAAATTAAAATGTTTCATATTACTATAATCAATGAAATAATTATATTAAATACTTTACATAGCACACATAACATTACGCCTGTAATCCCAGAAGGGTTAGGCAAAGGTGTACCTTTAGTACACCCACATTTCGCAACAACGTTATTGCATTGTTACACCAATATCCACACGTATTAACTTAATTTCCGATCAATTTGGACGCAGCAGCGGCAACAACATACGTCCTTTCGCTATAGCTCTGTCTAGCAGGCTGGCTTAACCGCCTGCGTGGGTGCGTTCACGTATTATTTTGTACAATCAAATCGATATTAATTCAACAATAATAATATTTTTTTTGTAATTTTACTTGAGAGATAGTATATATTTGGACGGAAAGGATAAAATACTTTTACGACTTTTGCAGAAATTTTACTGCAAAGCAACTTGCCGATAACCCGCTAACTGCTTACTTACAGGCGAGCTAAATTACTTAAACGCTCATTCACTCGTTAAAAATTAAGAGGCATTTTTCTTATACGCTATACTTCAATCCAATTTACACAAATGGAAATAAATGCCATTCACTCGATAAAAATTATAAGGCCCTTATTCTTATACGCCATATCTCATTCCAATTTACATAAATCAAAATACTTAAACCAAGTTATTCTTATATTCCAAGAAGATCACAACTACTAATACAGTATAGTATTCCAGACAGCAGAAAGTCAAATTTACTTTAATTTAAATTTGTGTATTTTTACAGATAATATCATTATTTGCGACATCTTTAATATCTAAAGTATCAGTGGTTTTTGCCTTATAAACTTGGGTAAAACAGGGAATGATTTCTTATTGAATGTAGGGGGTGTATTCACAACAGTGGCATACGATTGCTGCCTAAGAAATTTGGCCTTTTTCTCTTAGAATTTCTGTTTTTTAATGGGACAGTCCCGTGAAATTGCAACCTGCGCAGTTGATGCATGTGATCTCTTCGACATCGAGGACTGACGACCAGCACAAGAAGAGCAGTGTTGCTCGCCTCTGTAAATCTTAGGAGAATGGTTAAATTTAAGACACTGAAAACATTGTAATAATGGTGGTATGTATGCTTTCACCTCGTACCTGAATAGTTTTTCATAGGCGTATTGCGGTAAAGATGTTGATGTTTGGTGACGGCAACAATTTTCCCTCTACTTTACGCATAAATCTTTTAATCTCATTGAAGAGTTCTTTGGGCACAAACCTCAATACACCAATCATATCGGTTAAAGATAGTATGAAAGCTTTAAATTTATTTTTAAATAGGAAGTCTTCCATCTTTAAGAAATTGATGGTCGCAGCCGCCTTTCTAAACGTTATTACTATTTTATGCGCATTTATTCTATGTACTCCTAAGACTTCTTGAACATTATCAGATATTAGGTTGGTGAGCGTGATAGGATTGTTATTTGCTACCTTCTCCTGCTCTGTTGACTCGTCGTATACTACGAGTACATACTCAGAATTGTTGTTTTCTATGAACAGTCTTTTATAGTTTGGTTTGTTAAAAATGTTATACTTATGAATGATTGATTCGGAATTTCGACTATGGTTGTATTTTCTTATCTTCTTTTTTTCGCCCTGCTCTGGCGGCTCAGTGGTGACACTCATGGTTGTTCAAGCTCTTGGGATGTTAATTAGGTGGTCTAACCCACAGAGTACATTGAATATATGGGAATATAGTAATCAGTCAGCGTTTTTCGTTGAAGCGCCATCTCTTGTTAATTTAACGAGTTATAAAAATTTACAATATACAATATTGTTAGCTGCAACTTCAAACGAGAGGGAGCTACGAGTGACCAGCCCTATATAAGCCAACGGAAACCAGCGCGCATCCTCCGGCCCCTCCCGACCCTTGCTCGAGCCAGCCCGCGCCGCTGAGCCTGTAGCTTTAAATTCGTCCCTAATTAATATCAATCCTGATCCAGCTAGTCCCTTGCTGCCCTCTTCCAGCGACGCCCTAAGCCGAGGTCCGTACCCCACAGGGGGTGCCCTTAGCGTTGTCGCTTAGTTTTAGTTAGTATTTAAGTTTAAGTCCTGGCTGGTGGCCTTAATTTATTAGGGCAACCACAGGCAAGTCCGTTTAAGCAGACGACAACCTCATAGGTTGACCTGCGAGATGCCATTAAAAAAAGAAGCGCGCATCCTCCACTCGACGCTCGACTCTCGCCGCGGACGGACGTGTCTGTGCGCTCTCCCGCTCCCGGCCCAGTGTTGTGTTTCGTGTTATTATTCGTCGCAACCACGTGACGTCATCGTAGTCGCCCTGACTACTCCGATTTAAAATCAAGTCAAGAAATTGATTTGATTTTAATCAATCAAAAAGTGCCTTTTTCAAGGCAAATCTTATTTCTTTTTCGCGCGTTTTGTGAGTAGCTTCACTAGGCCCCTTCTGGGTAAAACCACAGTTTCGTGGTCCTCGGTTGAAACCTTACGGTGCCAACGAAGCCGAGTGGGGTGTTGTCCCAATCACACCCGCCGAACCCTTTCAGGGAGAGGCAGTCAATTGGACGGGTCCGGGATAACCGGCCTTGGGGGATCTCCTAATCGGCTCTGGTGACAGTTTTGCTTTTCAGATACTCACCTAGTGTCTTTAGGGTGTGTCTACACCCTTCGCGCTAGACTGGTCAGGGCCCCGTTCGCACAATAAGACTGGCGACGGGTTACAAGCTTAGGGCTCACCAATAGGTACTCACCTCTCTGTCTACACCCGACAGAGAGGGTCACACATCCCCGGGCCCATCCACCCGGAGAGATAGGTATAGGGTTAGGCATCGTGGAAATTTATTTTCCAACATTCCGTCCCCGAAGTAGCTCCCCCTCCTCCGACCATGGAGGACGCCTATATTGTGGCGTTCTTCAAAGAGGTCCTTTTCAAGGACCCCGATTTCCTGGCAAAATATGGCGCCAAGTTACGTCATCGCTCCACCCCTACTCCGTCCCATGGAGCACTCGGCGAATTCAGTGACGCATTGGAATGCCCGCTATCGCCACCTGCATGCGAACAAGGCATTCCGCCTTTTGTTCCGGCAAACAATGTTCCGGCCGCTAATTCGGCCCCCATTGTTACACCCGCCTTTGTTCCGGTAGATAATACTCCGGCCGCTAATCCGGCCAGTATTGTCTCGCCCGGCTTTGTTCCTGCCGCCATTGTCACGGCCTCCATTGTTCCGGCCGCCATTGTCTCAGAGACAACGCAGCTGCGCGCCGCAGTAACAAATACGACGGAGAGCATGGACACGTCAGTCCCAAGCTCCGAGGACGAAGCCCGCACCTCCTCCTCCAGCGATGACGACTTCCAAGTCGTCGTTAAAGGAGGCAAGAGGAAGGCTAAAGCCTCCGCCCCCGCTGGCCCGGTCACCAAGGCCCAGAAACAGGACACAAATACCTTGTCGTCCAACTCTACTTCCGCCCCTAGTCCGCGCGCCAGTCGCCCCGCCAGTCCGATGGCTTGCCCACCCGCTCCTACCGCGAAGAAACAAAAGCCCCCTCCCCCGATCTACATTCATGATAAGTCCAAATGGACCGAAATCTTCTAAATGTGTGGTGATCGAAAGATCAACTACACAAATGCCCGATCCACCCTTCAGGGGATCAAAGTTTCCGTCCCCACGTCTTCGGACTTTAGGGATCTCTCCCGCGCCCTGCGTGAAAGGAACTACTCCTTTCATACTTACTCCCTTCCGGAGGAAACCCCTACTCGCGTCGTAATAAGGAGCGTTCCTCAAGAAATCTCCACCAAGGAGATTAAGAGCGACATCATCGCTCAAGGAATCCCAGTGTCCGCCGTCCATCGCTTGCATAAAGCGAGGCAGGGCCTTGTCTACGACATGGTCCTAGTCATCTGTGACCCCACTGAAGGGCACCACCCGATATTTAAAGTGAAATCGGTATGTTCACTCTCGGGCATTTCCATTGAGAAGCCCTACCGAGCCAACTTGATTGGCCAGTGCCATCGCTGCCAACTGTACGGTCACTCGCAGTCCAACTGCTATGCGACCCCTAGATGCGTCAAGTGTCTAGGTGAGCATGGCACCGTCGACTGTACCCGCCCTAAAGAGAGGGAACTATGTTTAGAGCCTCCCAGCTGCGTACTCTGCGGCCAATCGGGACACCCGGCAAATTATCGGGGCTGTCCGAAAGCCCCGAAGTCCTCCTCTCCCAAACTCGCGAAACGCGCGAGGGACCGCCAGCACAGGGAAAGCCCCTGGGGTAAGCCTCCTTCCGCGCTGATGCCGGAACGGCTTAGCCTGCAGAGGCCGTCTCCCTTTTTTTTTTTTTTTTTTTTTTTTTTGTTCCCGGGGTGGAAAATCCTCATGGATGTCCTCCGCCCTGGGGCGGGCGGAGGGGTCTGTCAGACTCTTACTGACAAAAAACCACCCCGGTGTTCCATCTCACACCTACGCCGGGGTCGCGGGAACACATTATTCTTCCACAACCCCGGCTGGTGCCGGCCCGCATGCGCGGGCCCCGTCTCGGGCGGGGGGAGTGAGGTGTACTCCCCCCGCAACGTCTGTGGTCGGCGCGCGAGGAACACTACGCGCGCCGCCTTCTCGGGTCCTGATGTTGGGGGGCGACGGATGTCCCCAAATCCGTCGCCCCTGGACCCATTTAGGGGGGCTGGAAGAGGGCGTTGTCCGCCCTCCACCTTAACCACCTAAACTAACTCATTGTTAATACTTTTCCGTTATGGAAAGTTTTTTTTAACGATAATCGGGCTTTAAATTCCAAAGTTACATAACTTTTAGTGTGGACGCTACGAAAAAGTCAACCAAAATACAAAAATGGCTGCATTCAGAAGGGGTTGGGTTTAGACCCCACATGTAGAATAATTTTAGTGATCAAATAGAGCAAACTATCACCCCCTAAAGTTTGTGCAGTCCAAACCCGGACATATTGTATAATTTGGTTTGAAAAAAGGAGCAAAATTACTTTCCTGTTGCTGCCGCTGTTGCTGCTCAGGATCCAAAGACCGCTGTTGCTGCTCAGGATCCAAAGACCGCTGTTGCTGCTCAGGATCTAAAGGCCGCTTAGCCGCTTTTTTTTAAATTGGGTCCACCTGGACCCTCATCTTCATCACCATCCATCCAAATGGTGTCTTTAAATTAACTTTTCGTAAAAGGTAACTATAAATTCTAATTATTTTAGTTAAAATTACGGAGGGTTTTTTAAAGGAACCGCCTGTTTTGAGTTTCCCGCCCAAAAACCAGTTGTTTTACTCTACACTCGACAGTGTTGCCATTGCCATAACCATGTAACCATCATAAAAAATGACTGTTAGTTTAGTAGAATATTTACTTGACTCAAAAGTCTCGTTATTCCCGTGGCCGAAAATGTTAGTGTCTAGTCTCGAAAATACCAAAAAATCGTCGAGTATTACGAAATTTTCGAGACCGAGTTTCCAGGGAAGCAAGCTCTAGTTGTGACGGTTCTTCGATTTTTAATAAAGACATTTTATTTCTGAGATTATGTTGAGGTATGTTTTGGGTAAGCATTTTTCTTTTTTCCAATTTAAATAAAGTTTCCAATAATCACAGAGATATTGACGTAGTCTGTATAACGGAACACTTTATGATGCTTGGTCATGAATTTTTTTTGAATATACCAAACTACAAGTTAGCCGCCTGTTATGCAAGACGAGCAAAGAAACGTGGAGGTGCGTGCATTCATTCTGATTAAAAACGATCTTGAACATAAAGAACTATTGAACATTTCACGCTATTCAATAACAAATGCAATCGAATGTTGCGGGATAGAACTGGTTAATCAGCAGCTAATTATTATATGTATTTATAGGCCACCAAATTCAAACAATCTGAATTTATTTTATGAAAATTTTGAATTATTTTAAAAATATTATGTTTATGTTGTAAGTCAAATAAGAAAATAATTGTATGCGGGGACTTCAACATACACACATCAACAGAATCTAGGGATACCTTAATCCTAAATTATTTACGAATCTATAGTTTAAAATCTGTTTAGTTTTATAAAAAGTTTATATATAGATTGAAACCTCATTTATTATATTCTCTAAATTTAAAAATGGAAATATAAAAACAAAAGATACAACAAATTACTGCGGCAAAATTGTTAGTAATTCGTTACGCTAAGAAAAGTTAAAATTGTTTTATTAATTTATGAAAAGGGATTAAATTGATTTTCTTTTTTAATTTAACGTGTCGTGTGAGCTTTAAGAGTCATGTCACGTCGTCATTTGAGTCGAGATGAAATGTTACGAGCCGTGGGCATGTTAGAAAATGTTGCTATTCTAAATATTGCTATTCAACGAATCGTTGCTGAGGCCCTATACACCAGCCAAAACGTGATATCAAGGTTCTGGTCACGTTATCGCAGTTCTGGGGATGTGACTGAACGGCACACTGGTAGATATCATGTTACTACGCAGAGACAGGATCGATATCTCCAAATGACCGCCAGAAGACAACCCAATATCACAGCGATGCAACTAGTACAAAGGCTCCAGGAGGACCATCAGCTGGTAAGCGACCAAATCCTGCGAAGGAGGTTCCATGAAGTTGGTCTTCATGCTCGAAGACCGCTCCGTGTTCCAGCATTGCGACGTGGCAATCGCGGTCGGCGGCTTTCGTGGGCTCGGGAGCATCCCGGTTTGGGTTTCATCCGGATTCACGAAGAACACACGTTTGGAGATCTCCAGCAGGGCTAACATGACAAGCGCGAGAACGCTCGATATCTCGTTTTCTCGAAATTTGTCTACGATTTTGACGTCATCCTTACACCTAACATGACCGCCAATTCTGTATCTCGCGACGAGAAACCGATGTAGCAAGTTATTAAAAACAAATCATTTTTATCACTGCAACATCGGTCGATTTTACGCATGGAATAAATATGTTCTGTATTGATTTAACGTCCACCTTTTTTAATTTTTGTTTAGTTCCATGAAACCGACTTTTTTACTGTTTTTCTTTGGCATGCTAAAATTAAAATATACAATTAGTGGCACTTTATATACTCACTAGATAATCCACCACAATTGATAAATCGGCCGAAGGTCACTATTCGACAAAGCGAAATATATTGTAACAATCACCATAAAACACATGATATTTTTTTTACTCACCAACTTTGCGGACTCAACTGGCGATTTTCGTAGTTATGTTGCGTAGGCAGGTACAACCATAACTCCCTAGATTTCGTTGATCACCATAATTGACAAACTACACTGATTATTACTGCACTTGATACTCATCTACGTAATAGTGCTTCCCTGCGCCAAACTTTCTCTCGCGGCCGGCGCTGCCGGCGTCCGGCTGTTCGGATTCTGAGGTTTGAAGTTTTTTGATGTCGAAGTGTTGTTCTTCTGTCCAGCTATTTTAAAAGATGATGAGGCCTTCATTTCTGTCGCCGATTTATTATTTGCCTTTGCGGCTCTAAGCGTATCTGCTAATTTTTCACCAAAAAGAAACTTATCTATTTCAGTGTCAACCGTTGCCATGAGTTTCCCAGCCGACTGTGACACCTTAAACTTCTTGGGAGGTGCTGAGCCCTTTTTATGCCACTGCATGGAGTCTTGTTTCGACTCAGGTTCATAATGATGAACCCAAGTTTCATCTCCAGTAACAATTCGACTCAATACAGCATCCTTGTCTTCATTACAGAGGTCCAAAAATGCACGTGAACACTCTACGCGCTGTTGTTTTTGCGGCGGCTTGAGCATTCTCGGCACCCATCTTGCACTGACCTTAGTCATGCCAAGATGATCGTGCAGGATTTTAAAAATGGTTGTATCGGATATTCCAACCATTTCTGCGAGTTGTTTCTTCTTTAGTCGAGCATCGTCGAGTACAATTTTCTCAACTTTTTGGATGAGTTCTGGCGTGGTCACCTCGGTGCTCCTGCCCAGCCTCGGGTCGTCTTCAAGGGATTCCCTGCCTTGTTTAAATAAACTGTGCCACTTGTAAACCATGGTTTTTCCTGGACAAGAGTCACTATAAACCAATGACATCTCATTCAGTATAGTCGCAACTGATTTTCCTTCCTTGGTAAGGAACTTTATAACGGCACGATATTCGATTTTTTCCATATTTCACTTTTCACTCCCGATTATGTTGCTTGGTTGACGATAACTCAAAGACTAATAGTATAATTTTTTTTTTTTTTTTTTGTAAGTCATCTCGTAGTTGACCTTGAGAGGTCGTGACTAAGAAAGAAAGAAAGAAAAAACGTTTATTTGCGGTAAACATGACGCAGTGATTGAACACAAACACCAAAAATAACAAGTTGGGGGAAAATATGCGTCACATCCACGCAAAACGGCCATCGCTCAGGTTAATGCTACGACCCTATGCGAGACAGAGCCCCAGCGCTGGTTTTCAGCGACAGCCGGCGTTGAATGACGTCGCCCGGTGCAGCAATCGCTAAGATTAAAACTAAAATACATACACATAAAAACTAGATAAGTGTTCAACTAAATAAGTACAAAAACAATTTTTGTAAAATGGTAACATTCCGGGCATTGAATGCTCACGCGCCGTTAGCCTTTGATAATCTGTGCGCGCAGCTGTCATATAAACAGGTTTGACGTTTTGACACACTGTTATTGTTGTACCTGGTAATAATTATGTAATAATTAAATGGCGCATTATGTAATGAATGTTATGATGAAATTTTCAACAACAAAAGGATGTATTCGGTGACTGTGTTGGTACGGCTATTGTAAACTAGTGTTTGTGAAATTTGTGCTAGGAAATGCAGATGACAAACTAAGTGACATAACGGAGAACCTAGGTCTAAAGACAAAATGGTAAGTACGAAATAATTATTTAACATCGTGGATATAAAGAAAAATAAGGAAATTGTTTGAATTGTTTGGATAAATAAAAGAAGAAAAAGTTATAAATTATAATAATCTTCAAGGAACTAACCTGACAAGCCGTGGTGTGCCAGTTGAATTAATAAGGTTTTTCCGTAATTTACAGACAAGGTGGCATTCCTAAGTGTAAGGGTTGAATAGAGCCCCACAGACAGGAGAGCGAATGCCAGGCAGCCCACGCACTAGATGATTCCCATCCAAAGCTTGCAAGCCATGACCCCAGAGGTACGGTGACCCAATACCAAAGTACATGGTTAAAGTTGAAGGGAATTTGTTCTTGTATGAGTATCTTTTTGAGTTGGAATTTAAAGGCTTGTATTGTTTTCAGGCATCGTATTGGTGGTGGGAGATCATTCCAACAGCGTGTGGCTGCAAACTTGAAAGAACCCCTGAATGCTGTAGTCCTGTGCATTGGCACTGACAGTGGGCTTACCATGGAGCGAAGACTATACTTTAGGTGGTTTTGTTTCCAAGTTAGCTTTTCATAGAGATAATGCGGTTTTTGTGTTGTGATGATACCAAACAACAAGTTGGCTAAATGAAGCTTCCTCCTGGAAACCATCTTTAATAATTTTAGTTCATTAATGTATGGGGTAACATGACTTCTTCGAGGTACATTAACACAAAAACGAACACAGGCATTTTGAATACGTTGGATTACATGCTCAGTTCTTGTAAGCAGGCATGGGCCGTAGACTGTGTCACAGTAATTTAACTTGGATAGTATGAGGCTGTCAACAAGTTGTTTCCTAACTGGTATGCTTAGGTATTTCCGTATTCCATATAAGACCTTTAGCCTATAAAAACAATTTCGAAGAACATTGGTCACATGTGCCTCAAAGCGGAGCTCTGGATCCATAATTAGCCCTAAATTGCATGTCTGCTCCACTCTCTCAATTTTCTCTCCCATGATAATCACCTCAGGGTTGGCAGACAGTATTGCACTAACTTGCTTCTTAGAACCCAGCACCATAAATTTAGATTTGAAAGGGTTCAGAACCAAAGAGTTCTCCTCGGACCATACAACCACTCTATGCAAGTCCTCATTTAATTTCTGCACAGCCGAAGATGTTTCATCCGCTTTGAAGGATATGTACAATTGAATATCGTCGGCATACATATGATATTTGCAGTTAACAAATGATTTTATGATATCCGCACTGTACAGAATGTACAGCAAAGGCCCCAGAATCGACCCCTGAGGGACGCCCCTTGACACTTGGAGCGGGTGGGATGACACTGTTGACCCGTCCTCCTTATGCATCTCCACATGTTGAGACCTGTTAGTTAGGTAGCTTCTAAACCACTCCACCGCATCATTGTCGAAGCCATAGAAAGTTAACTTTGATAATAGTAGAGTGGTATTAATTGCGTCAAAAGCCCGGGAAAAGTCTAGCAAAGCCATAATTGTTCCCTGCCCCCGGTCCCGTGCTTCAAGGATACTACCCACAACATCAGCCAGAGCCGTTGCAGTACCTCTACCCTTCCTGAAACCCGACTGCAGGTCAGGATGAATGTTGGATGTTTCTAGGTATTGGATAACCTGCGAATATACCACACGTTCCAAGATCTTAGACAGGCAGGGTAGTATACTGATTGGTCTCAAATCCTTCATATTAATTGGGTTATTGTTTTTAGGGATAGGGCGAACAATAGCGCACCGCCAGAGTTCGGGGAACGTACGCGTTGCTATGGATTGGTTAATGATATCTGTAATAGCTTGCAGGGTATTTGGCAAGGTGAGAGATATCATGTCGAGACTTATACCGTCGACACCCTGTGCATTTGACCCTAGGCTCTTGATTATCTTCAGGACAGATTCAGGATTGGTTTTTGTGAGTGCGAATGTGGCCGGGCCATACCTTTGAGACACAAAGTAGGACAATTGTGAGCTGTTATGACCAGGATTACCTGGGACGTCCAAAAATGCCGCATTGATATCGTCAGGATTGTTGAAGTGACTTGGTCAGGAAGCTTCGGGTTCTTAATTTGGTCATTTATGTTTTTGCCGAAGTATGCCGTTTTCTCTCTTAATAGTGCCGCGACTGCCTGGTGCTTCAGATCCAGATAATATTTCTTATGACCCGGCAATTTAGATTTATGAAATCTGCCCCTAGCTTCATCTCTCAAAGCCGACATCAGTTTGATGTTTTCAGTTATCCATGGAGTAGGGCGGGTTTTAAATGTCTTCCTTTTAAGAGGAGCGTGGAGATCAAACAACTGGATCAAAAAGGAGTTAAATGTTTGCACCATTGAATTTACATCTCCCATGTCTTAAATATCGTCTCGCATGTGATAAACGAGTGATGGCCAAGTTCACTATTAGGATTCACCACGACATTACGGACTGAAGCATCAGTACAGATAATGTCAATAAGCGAACTACTATCACCTACAAAGTGAGTGGGTGTTTTGCTAATTGACTTAGGTTTAAGTAGCTAAAAAACTCCAAAAGTTGTTTAGTCTTTGGGCTATTGACATCTAGCATATTAACATTAAAGTCACCTAACAATATTACATTATCGTAGGGGGCCAAACCACCAATACTAGCAGTCAAGCCCTCCAGAAAGAGGTCCAAGTCCAACCAGGGTGGACGATATGCAGTGCCAATTAGTAACTTTTTCTTATTTACATTAAGGGTTAACCAAAGCTGTTCAACATTAGGATGATCAGGATGAGCTCTAACCCGCGCAGTAACCCCGTTTTTTATGTAGAATGCTACCCTTCCGCCGCGCCCGCCACGTACAGACATAGGTCGCGGTATGTGCTTAAGTTTGTACCCAGGTACACTAGGCGCTCGGTCCTCCTCACCCTTACGTAACCAAGTTTCGTTGATAGCCATAATATCCACAGCATGGTTGCCCATGGCTATCAAAAAATCATCCTGATTAGTACTACTTAACCGGACTATCCTGTGGCTGCCTTAAGCGGACTCAAAGCCTCCAGCCAGGGGCGTAAAACTACTTACATTACTAAGCGAACGCTCGCTAAGGGCACCCTCTGTGGGGTACGGACCTCGGCTTAGGGCGTCGCTGACGGGAGGACAGCAAGATGGGACAGGCTGGATCAGGTTTTGTTGATTATTATTATTCGGGGAATTTAAAGCTACAGGCGCAGCTATGGCGCGGGCTGGCACTTCATCGAGCAAGGGTCGGGGGGGACAGTTACGTCGGGATCTTCGCGAGGAACCTCGGCGGCGAGGTCGAAATGTCGGTCTGTGTTTGTGCACGGTACTGCTGGCCCTACTGCTCTCCTGAATGAGAGTTATGTGGTCATCGGGATCGGTGAGGGCATGCTTGGGACGGCGGACATGACTAATGGAGGAGGGAATATAGCTAGCGGCCTTGACAACCAGAGGGTTGCGGTGATTCGCGGCGGTCTCGAAGAAACGCTTTGATATGCGTTTCATGAACTGGCGGATAGTGGGAATCTTGAGTTCAACGTGAAGGATCTCGTTGCGAACGTACCAGGGGGAGCCTGTAATCCTACGGAGGAACTTGTTCTGGAGGGTCTGCATTCTATTGAGGCGTGAGGCGATGGGGCTTGGCGTGTGCAAAGACTGCACTGGCATATGTCATGATCGGGCGGATGCACGCTGTGTAGGTACGCATTTTGCACTTTAGTGACAAATTGCTACGTGCATTGAGGACAAAGTGAAGTCTACCTAGAGCGAAGGCGGCGCGCGAACGAGCCGCCTTAATGTGCTCTGAAAAATAGAGGTGTTCATCGAGCACTACACCCAGATATTTGGCTCGCTTCTCCCAAGGGATCTGCTTGCCGAACATGGTGATCGGTCGAGGGGGGCAGGGTTTGCGACGCGGCTTTGAGAAAAGAACCGCTTGACTTTTGTCGGGATTGACTTCGATTCGCCATTTTCTAAACCAAGCGCCAAGCTTGTTCACTTGTGTTTGGAGAATGCGAACTATCGAATTTTCATCACGGTCGGTGTAGTAGATGGCCGCGAACAGGGCCAACTGCGCCTTACTGCACTTGGGCATATCGCTGGTGAATAGCGTGAATGCTAGAGAGATCACAGAGCCCTGAGGGACTCCAGCGCGAATAGGGTGAGGGGAGGATAGCGCTCCTTCGATTGGATAACGGAAGGTGCGGTTCGACAAAAAGTCCCGTAAGATGAGCACGAGACGATCTGGCACACCGAGTTGGTACAGCTTATATAATAAGCCGTTGTGCCAGACTTTGTCGAACGCTTTCGCTATGTCGAAGAAGATAGCACCGGTCATCAAACCTCGTTGGAAGCCGAAGTTGATGTGTTCGACTATACGGTGGACCTGTTGTACGCACGAGTGTTGGGTTCTAAAACCAAACTGTTCGTTGGGGATGAGGCCCTTTGTCTCGGCGTAGTCTCTGAGGCGCTTATAAATAAGCCTCTCATAGATTTTGCAGAGGACATTGAGCAGACTGATGGGGCGGTAACTAGTAGGCTCCGACTTTGGCTTGCCGAGCTTCGGGATACCGATGACGGTGGCTTCTTTGAATGCCTGTGGGAAGATGTTGTTGCGCAGAGCACCATTGAAGATGGTGGTCAGTAGCATTATCAGGTGGGCAGGGAAAAGTTGGAATACCCTATTGATGATTCCATCTGAGCCGGGGGCTTTACGAGCCTTAAGACCTTTGATGAGGTCGTGCACTTCGTCAGGCGTGACGGGGGGCAGTGGATACTCTGGGTCTTCGACGGGAGGGAGGGAGGCTCTATGTTCGATTTCAGCGTCGACCTAAGAGAGGTGAGCTTGGTCTACTGGTTGAGAGCTAGGCGAGCATAGGACTTCTAGACTGTCGGCTAGAAGCTCAGCCTTGTCGACATCATCGAAGGCGATGGTCTTGTCGGGACGGATCAGGGGGGGGGCATGGAGACAATTTCTCCGGATCTAAGCTTCCTCTGGAGTTGCCAGAAGGCTAGGTGGGTGGGCTCTAGTTCGCTCAACATCTTGTCCCAGCCGGCGGCACGCAGCTCCTCTATGCGTGTTCTTACAGTACGCTGTAAGTAACGCATATGGGTTTTGTTCGCGTCGCAGGGGAAGTTGCTGTAGGCACGGACAGCCGCGTTCTTCTCATTCAACAGTTCGCGTACATCGTCCGGCAACTTCCAGCGACGGTCCTCTGTCGCTGGAATTTCCCTTGAACAATCGTTCAGGACTGATTGTACGTGAGCTGTGAATGAGTCGATCGATGATCGGCATCGATGATCGGCATCGACGTCGTCCGGTCCATCGCCGGGTGGGTCTCCTGTTGCTCGGCATCGCGGCCCAGAGAGCTGAGTTTGCCGGACTTCGGCATCCCAGGGGCGGGTGGGTCTCCTGTTGCTCGGCATCGCGGCGCAGAGAGCTGCGTTTGCCGGACTTCGGCATCCCAGGGGCGGGTGGGTCCGCGACCGCTGCGGTGAATTAACACCGAGCAGCACGGTGGCTCCCTCTGTGTTCGCACCGGAACCGGCTGGAACCTGTGCAAACACAAAGGAAACAGTAGACGATAAGCGGTCCGCGCCGTACGAGACTATGGATACTAAAAGATTAGACTCGCGTAGGCACCACGAAGCCAATCCTGATAGTCTAATTACAATGAAACCTCGTATTTATACTAATTATGAGTCACTGAACACGTTACGACCCTAATGAGCCTAATCCCCCCCTACAACCCTCTCATTCCGCGAACTTAAAAACGCACCCTCGTAAGATCACAAATATTTCAAACTTAAACTACCTACCCAGTACCTCGTATTAATTATTATCACTATTTGTTTCACTTCTCGTAAACATTAACGGGTTTTTTTTTAATTTGTAGTATACTGTATTTCTCTTGACGATTAGATTAGGAACTGGCAGTTTTTCTATAACGTCTTCGTAAGGCACGTCGGCGATATCATTATCATTTATTTTTAATTCTGTGCCATATTCATTGCAAACTTTAAGAAATGTAATTGTCAGCAGCTCTTTGCAGAACGAAATAAACCCAATTTTCATCAAACTCGTATTGAGAAACTTTTGATGCAAGTTTTTCAAGGAATCCAGCAAATATCTTTTTTGTTTTTTTTTGCGAGTGATGCATTCTTTTGTTCCTGCCGTACAACGACTATTATTGTCATCTTCATAAAACTTGTGTATGATTTCTTCAACTCTCTTTCGCTTAGTTGTCGTTCGCTGACAAGTTTTTTTCTTTAAATTTTCAATGAGTAAAGTAAGTCCTTCCTCTTCAGTGTACTATTTCTTTTTTTCCGTTGAACTTCTTCTAGCTTCAGCTTCTCTTTCATTGTTTGATAAAAGAACCTTAGTACTAATTTCATCTTCCGATGATGGCGGCGTATTTTGGTCGACGTATTTATCTGTATTATCACGAAGCTTTTGTTTTTTTTCTATAATCAGATGAATAGGCTACCCAGTTTTTTCTTGCCTGTCTGTGCTCACGCGGAGTCATTTCTTTTACACATTTCCGTTTTCCTTTTTCTTTAGATATTTTAGTCGTTCCTTTTCTTTGTACTCTGCCAACAAAACAGGGTCATTTTTATTTTTTTCCAATCGCCTCTTTGCCTGTTCAGACTTTTTTTTTTGCAATTTCCTCTTTAGACAATGTTGTTTTCTTTCAAGGCGCCATATTCTACAACAAATACATTGGTATTATGTTTAAAACCATGCATCACACAGTATGACCATCAGTCCCTAGATGTGGTGTCAGGCCCTAGTCAATATTACGACTAGGGCCTGACGGTCTAGGGACTGACGAAATGAAACAAAATCAAATGATACTTATTATTTAAAATCAACATCAAAACCAATAGGCGGTCAAAATAACAAGGCAGACAAAATTCATATTTACAATAAGTAATGAGATCAAGTAGTAATTAAATTTCTTTTAAAACGACTTACCTAGGGCCTGAGAGTTTGACTGGCACAGCACGTGTTTCCGCAGCAAAATCGGCAACCGCACTAATAACAAAATGGCTGCCGCGGCTTGGGCCGTGTTTGCAACTAACTTCAAACCGATGCTATCGTATTGAGTGAGTTATGAAAAAGCCAAATGCTTGGATGCCGCGTATTTTTGAATTTCGTAAATGACTAGGGCCTGCTGTTTTTTTATCGCTTACACTTTTTGACTTGAAATAATGTGATGAAACATATTGTTATTATAAATTAAATCGTAAAATCGTAATGACATTGTTAGTCATGTAATAGTAAACGAATTTAAATAGAGTTTTATCAAATTATTCTTATAGAATTATAATTACAGTGAAATGAATACTAAATTCGGCCGATCTTACATGGCTAGGGCCTGATATTTGGATTAAGAAATATAAATTTTTGGAAATAAAGAGTATTATAATATAATATCAATGAGTCACCGAACTAAAAGGACTTTATAACATCGCTTAGTAGTTTCAAATATTGTTTAAAAAATAATAATATTGTAAAAATGGATGCTAACACCAAGTTAACCAAATTTCAGATAACCACCCTTATAGACGTGGCTCAGGAGTGAGATGGGTCTGTAGTTTTTAAGGAGGGCTTTATCTCTCCCTTCTTAAAAAAGAGCACCACCAAACTCCTACTCCACGCCTTTGGAGTTCTCCCACTGTGAAGGACAGCGTTGAAGAGGTTCAGTAGTTCTTGTATAACAGGAGCTCCTCCGGCTTTCAAAAGCTCTGACGTTATGCCGTCCTCTCGGCTACCCAATGAGAACCTGAACTTTTAGAACTATCCAAATTAATAACTCCACATTATTTTTTTAAAGGTTGTTTAGAGAGCTCATCTCTCATAAAGACACCTCTAAAATAGGGAATATTATTTCCATACTTCAAAATATCCAAATTACTCAAGGCTCGATTGGGTAGCCTGTATCTTAGTTTTTTTTCTCTTTCGATACAAAAATTCCGAGCCCATCTTTATGTGGTTTAAGGTGTAGTCTATTTCCGATGCAGAGCGCCTCATTTTGAAGACGTGAGTCGCCGTGACGGGCAAGAGGCAGACAGTCACCATTGACCGACTAAAACCAGCATACATCGCCAGGGAAGAGTCAGCGGTTCCAGATCTGCAGCAGGAACCAGTGGCTATCAAGAAGACAAAGAGTGGGCGGATAGTTAAATTTCCCGATTACTATCGCCCGTAGTCACGGTCTCAGCGGGGGAGTAGTGTAGCGACCAAACCGCTACGACACCCGCTACCTCTTATGAACGGTGAGACCTCGGCATGAAATCACGCCACCACCTACGTCACCTCGTATGATGTCGCAAGCTCCGCCCACTTCTAACACCGGTCGCGTCCTTTTGTCTGTGTGTGTAAGTTGTATCAAAGCCATGCACCCATATACAGATATAAAATTGGACATTGGAAAATTCTGAAAATAAAGAGGGAGGTTATCAATAGGCGCCTGATATTGTATTAAAGCAGCTATTTGAGGAAGTTGCGGATCACTATAACGTGGGATTAGACCTCTTCGATAAGCAAAATTTCTATACTGAGCTACAGCAGCTAAATATCTGGGAGAATTGGTAACATTAGAAACGGCTTCGAGCATACTATTAGAATAATCAATGTATATACCATAATACCAATCAGGCATGATGACGCCCATAGTAACACGCGTGCCATTTCTGACTGCATAAATATACTGAGCCAGGACATCTCTCCACCTATTATTTAAATGAGATATGACTGCATCAGCCATAGACGTATCAAGTCCGTAGGTGCCATCTGCAGGAACCATGGTAACACCTTGCTGAACTAAATTTACTCCTTTAACGATTTTAAGTACATCACGCGCCACTGTCTTTACAGCATCAGTGATAGCTCCAATGGCTTCAACAGGTGTCTGCGCAGTTTTGAAACCCTCAAAAGGGATGGGAGCTAGAATAAATCTAGCGTTGTCACCTATGGGTAGCAATTTGAAGAAACAATGGAACTTATCATCAAAGACCAAACACATATCGGATTTTTCAAGAATATTACTGTCTACAGGACTGACTCCAAGAGACGAAACTAGTGAAACCCTTTGCAATGACTCTTTTAAGGCACTTTTTAAAGCATCTAGAGTGACCTGTATTTGATTCTTAACGACTTCAATATCAAAAGGCTTAACACCGATATCCTTATCCTCTGGTTCATCGTCTATATTGGTTTTTACTTCCTCTTCTGAGATCCGCTCAGTCTTCAGATCGTTTTGATTTTTACCTTTAGACTTCTTCCCCATAGCTGAGATATCTTACGCGAAAGTAGCACAGCGATTTCAGCAACGCCAGAGAGAATAATTTTAACAAGCGGCGAGAAAATAACTAGGTAGATGCGAAAGTAATCCAAAGCAAAAGCGGAGTGTGTAAACATTGCTAGTGCGCGGTATTTATAATAGTAAGACATTCATTCACAAAACTTACACACACAGACAAAAGGACGCGACCGGTGTTAGAAGTGGGCGGAGCTTGCGACATCTTACGAGGTGACGTAGGTGGAGCCGTGATTTCATGCCGAGGTCTCACCGTTCATAAGAGGTAGCGGGTGTCGTAGCGGTTTGGTCGCTACAAATGTATATTATTTCCGTTTCACAGCGTGAACATAAACGCAGCTGATACGATGACGCATACTCCAATAGAGTAACTGTTCCAGACACTTAATAATATAATATTTTCCTTTCACAGCGTTCAAATAAAAACATTGAGGAAAATGTATAGCATGTTGCATCCAAGGAGCATTGTATACCTCCCAATCTTCTATGACACCTCCACATGAGAAACAGGCTGCTTTATCATTTACACTATTTCCACAATAAAAAAATCCAGCATCAGCAATTTCCATTACTAATCTTCTCCTTGAATTAGCCGTTGCCCAATAATAACCAAATGTAAATTCACGCATTTTAAATACATTAAACATGTCGTATCGAGGATCGTAATTATTTTGAGACATGTTCTGACTTCTCACTTCCTAGTTCTTGATTCAGATAATTATAAAAGTGTAATGACATCGCACAGCTGTTGTTGCCAACTTATAACGATAAACATAGAACGGGAATGGTAGGGGTAGGAAACAGATACAAATTAAACAGGAAAATATTTATTTTAAAACTTTATTAGCTATACACCATTTATTTAAACAATACATTTTTAAAGCACATATACACATCATGAGAATGTTCATATTTATTGTTCAAGCTTAATAAATTAGGACAACCTTCATCTTCTAAATTAATTATATTATTACTATTCGAAATATTTTTAACCACAACAATTTTTCTTAACCTTTAGTGTAAACACTTTTATCCCCTAAAAAATCTACAATCAAATTCTGATGATTTGAGAAAGACACAAATTCTTCACTCCAATATATCTTTCTATATTTCTATAATCGTAAAATAGAAATGGTGGCTTAATTAAAAAACCTCATTTTTTTTATTACTTAATACACCAATTTCTTTTATGATTAATTCATTTGTTTCTGTTTTAAAACCTTGAAGACCTATAATCACAGTCATGATAACCTGCGCACTATGTTATTCAAAGGTTTATATTCCACAAGTCTATAGTTAATAATTAAACAATATCCAGTTGTGTTATCTGGTATTGGTGCTGAACATTCAATCTCCAGGCGCAACATCTACGGGGCCTGTTTTCAAATTATCGTTTTGTCTTGAACAGTCTATGATAAAGCTTGATTTGGTCGGTTTCAAGGAGAAGGCCCCTCGCCTTCTCCTTGAAACCGACCAAATCAAGCAAAGGATCTGCAGGACAGTTGTAATATGACTGACGAAATTTCATTACATTTCATATAATATGTTATATTTTCTCACGGAAAAATGTAAGTTTAGAGGCTCGTAAGGATAATATTGAGAATTCAAAAATAGTGTTACGTTGGTAACCCCACAGTGATCAAACGGGGAACTGTCTTTGGTTTTATTATTTTTTCTGTTGGTTTGCAAACAAAAAATTACATATCGAGGTTTCTCTAATTGCTATGCAGTCTTAACTGACCAAGAATGTTTGTTAGTTTTAGGGAGCAAAGGATACTCATAAATCCCAATTTCGAAACGCTATCTGAATAGGTTTATCTCTTTCCAAGTGTTTTAAGAAGTGTGAATCGTTCGCGGTCTGACACTTTTATATGCGGTACACGCCATTGTAATCTTTGTATGTCTATTTGAAAATGCACACCATCATCAGTTTTTATGATACTGTTTAAGTTAGTATTAGTTCTAATCAGAATAAGTTCATGTTTACAATTTATATTAATTTTATTGTAATCCTCCGCAAATCCTAAAATCTTATTAAGAGGTACATAAGGCACTAAAATTACCATCATTTTTGAATCCATCTATGTTCCAACCCCACAAGGCAGCAACTTTATTTTCTTCATCATTCATTGAAACGTATGACTTTATTGTTGACGTTATTCCAGATTTTTTTATGCGATTTATTTTAATACCATTTATTTCATATCTGATATCTAGAAACAAAAACATAACAGGGTTGTTACTGACTGTAATACTTTTCTTAAACGTTTTTCCATCTTTCTCGAAGAACTTTGCTTGGCCTTCGACGTAAATTGAACTGGCCGACGGTAACACGTATATGTCTTGTTGGTGTATGGGAATTCTGATGTCATCGTTTTCTCTAAAGCTGTTATTGTAGGGATTGTAAGAATGGACTTAATAACTTTCAATCGAAGTATCAGAGTGTGGTAACTCATTAATCTGTAGAATATTCATATTTTGGAACCTAAGGCTTTAAGAAAATCTTGATTTGTTTTAGTCAATTTTATAACTGTTTTTTTACGTCTTTGAACGTTAGTGGTTGTAGAAGAAATATGACGTTTTTGTCACCTGCAGGGTTTTATAATAATATACGAGTAGTATCATTTGGTTTTTCTCAAATGAAGGCGTAGTTGAAAATTATGTTCTTCTCTAAAGTTAATACAATAACCAAATTGATCAACAATCTTAATAGATATAGAAGAAATAATGTTTTTGTTCACAGGAAAGTAAATAACATTTTGAGGTGCTTCTATGATTTGATGACCTGTAGCAGTATTAGATACAAATTCATGAATAATATGACTTGGTAGCCCGTTACAGTATGAACCGTGTACACGACCTCATTTAATTAAAATCACAGGCAAATGTTGTTTTTAATGTTTACATTTGTTGTGTTTACATTTGGTATTGAATTTAATACTGAAAAGTACAGTAAACAGCAGTCATATTGACCAGATAAATTCAGAGGTGGATGAAAGAATGTATCCAATACTGATTTATTTCCAGAGATGGTAACAGCTATAGACATGCTTGTATACTGAACACTTTTAGTAGATTCTGTTTATTTTATTCCTTGACTACACCAATAATTCTTTAAAAAATATAAACATAAGTGCCCACAATTATAAGGGTGATCACGTTGTATACTATCATAATTATAGTGAACTTTAGAACCTATGTACTCGTATTTTATAAATTCCTTTGGCGGTTTTTAAGATTTCCATAACTGTCAAAATACTCAATATAATCATTGTATTTTGCATAGGCTACCCAATGAGAACCTGAACTTTTAGAACTATCCAAATTAATAACTCCACATTATTTTTTTAAAGGTTGTTTAGAGAGCTCATCTCTCATAAAGACACCTCTAAAATAGGGAATATTATTTCCATACTTCAAAATATCCAAATTACTCAAGGCTCGATTGGGTAGCCTGTATCTTAGTTTTTTTTCTCTTTCGATACAAAAATTCCGAGCCCATCTTTATGTGGTTTAAGGTGTAGTCTTTTTCCGATGCAGAGCGCCTCCATCTTTTCATTGTGTCTCATTGATTCAGTATACAACTTTTTTGCCATTTTGAATTCATTTATGGTTTTAGCAATACCAGCTGTACCGCATGCTAAGGCTCCGGCCGCAGATAACCCCGCAAATATGGGAATCACTGGTAATACTCAACCAGATTTTGGTATAGGAATAACACGAGGAAGTTTAATGGGTGAATCACTAGCTAGCTCTCTGGCAGCGGTTATAGCAAATTCTATTGCCATTTTTTTTGCATTTTGGTTTTAACTTTTTCATATGTCTTTTCGTTTAAATTTGCTTTTTAACCCTTTTCCAGATAATTATAGTGTTTTGCGAACACTTTTTGCAACTTTGTTTAAGACCAGAACCCTAAACGTGCTGCCAGTTTTTCCCCTACACTCGCATCCAGGGCAACTGCTCGCTCTTTCGCTATATTTAACAAAACTAAATCTGCCTTGTGGCGATCCATTAAGTTTGAAGACTTGTGATCGGCAATGTCGTGATCTTTGCAATACTCGTCTAATTTATTAACGCCTTTATCTCCGCGTGTAAGCCTTTTAATTAATATAGTGCCAGGTCCACAATAATTATATCCTGGCAAATGCAATTCAAATGGTAAATTATTTATATGACAATTTACAAGACTGCTCTCTCCAATACCCATCATAAAACTCATCATGGTTGAACACTTAATAAATATTAGATTTATCAATCCAACTGTTTTCAGAAGAAGACAAACCTAGCCATTTTACTAAAACTCTATTTCCTTTACTCCTGAGAACTTTTTCGACTAGATATAAATTAGGATGTTTCGTCTTTTGCAGCTCTTGAACATAAAATGCACCTAAATTGGGTTGCCCTCTGATTGCATCTTCAATTAATAGGAGTTGTATATTGTATTTTTCTAATTTTAAATATTTCTGTTGACCAGTTGGGAGTATATCCTTTTTCAAACGTTCCTTTATACTTACTGATACGTACGTTTACCTACTTTAAACTTGCTTTTTATACTATAGATTTTTACCAACCTAAAATATCTCTTCAATAAATGTTTTTTGTTTATGTTATCAACGTTTGCTGGTATTTCATCAATTGGGCGATGATAGGTGTTATTGTATTTAAAAATAACATTATCAAGAGTATTATCTATCCAGTTATAGTTACCTTTTAAACTAAATTCCTCATACAGTTTATACTCGTATTTTAATGTTCTGATAAATCGCTCGACTATTGATGCCTTTTTTGTTGAGAAGGTTGAATAATGGTTTACATAATAAGAATTTATAAGTCTGGAACTATTTTTATAAAATTCTGTTCCATTATCCGTTTGCAGATTTTTGGGAACTCGTCCTTTTTCTAACAAATTCTTGAAAGAGCTGCATACAACATCTTTGGTTTTACTTTTCAAAGGATAGGTCCAACCATATTTTGAAAATGTATCAATGACAGTGAGAATAAATCAGTAATTTTTTTCTTTTAGAAATTGATTGATTATTAAATCTGCCTGCCAAAGATCATCTATATCATTCATAATAAGATGTCTTCGTGGAAAGTTTACCCTCGCATTTTTATGAATTTCGTTTAACACATCGGCTTTACTCATTTTCAGAATTCACGTCTCCATCGTGAGCCGACGGTCGATGGTGACCCCTAGGTATTTGACCCGGGGCGTCCACTCGATGTTGGCTCCTTGTAGTTTCAATGGTGGTAGGAGAGGCGCGGACCCGGTGACCATCGCCTGCGTCTTACCCACGTTTACGGACAGCCGCCACTTGGACAACCACTCCGGAAGAAGCTCGAGGGCGCGCTTCATTTTGACCGCCGCGTACTTCGCATTAAGCGATGTAGTAATGTACGCGGCGTCGTCAGCATACGAGTGTCGTGTGTGGCGTGGTGGGGATATCGTCCGTGTAGCGTGAGTAGCACGCCGGCGAGACGCAGCTACCCTGCGGCACACCCGCGAGCACCGGGCGGGCGCTAGACAGCGATCCGTCGACCACCACCCTGAAAGTCCTGTTGGAGAGATAGTCAGAGACCACCTTTACAACGCGACGGGGCGCGTCTGATGTGGCCAGCTTGTACCTGAGGCCGTCGTGCCATACACGGTCGAAGCCCTTCTCCATGTCGAGGAATACTGCCACCGAGTATTCCTTATTATTTATCGCGGCTGCGAGGTGGTGCAGCACCCTCCACAGCTGGAGCGTCGTTATATGTTCCGCCCGAAACCCAAACTGTTCCAATCGGGGCGCGATGTGAGGTTGGATATGTCGCAGCAGGAGTGCTTCGAACACCTTGGAGACCGTCGGCAGCAGAGTGATCGGCCGATAGCTCTCCGGCTTCTGGATGTTTTTCCCCGCCTTGGGCAGCATAATGACGCGCCCTTCCTTCCACGAAGCGGGAAAGGTCCCGGTGCGCAGTATCGCTGTGAACAGGCGCGCCAGCGCCGCTACCATACGGTAAGGCAGGTGGCGCAGCTGTATTAGTGATACCGTTAGTACCGGGGGGCTTAATAGGCTTCGTTCTTAGGATGGCGCGTCTGACTGCCCTCTTCGGGACATGGAGAAGACAAGGTCCTCTTCGGGAGCTATCGGCGAGGCGAAGTAGTCTCCCAGGTGTTTCTCGGCTGCTGCGACATGGTCGGTTTCGTTTGGAACTGACGCTCCAGGTGCTCGGCTAAGAGCTCCGCCCGGTCCTCCGCTACATATGTGAGCGTTGGTCGGTATGTTCAGCGTCTGGCATCTGTGTTGTTGCCACTGCTTGCGGAGGCGCCTCGTCGCTGCGATCATAGCACTTAGGCGAGGCGGCAGGGGCGGAAACAGCCTTCTCCCCTGCGGCTGTGTGCTTGTCGTCAGTGACGTCGTCCGCCGTCTGGTCCACGTCCGCGGAGGTAACGATTGGCTGAGTCGGCGTGGTGGTCTCTACTTTCTCTGCAAAGGTAGTCCAGTCCGTTTTGCGACGTGGCGCTATGGGCTTCAGTCGGGTCGGCGTACCCGATAGGACGACGAGTACAGGTTGATGGTCCGACTGTAACTCGTCGTCTATAACTTGCTGTGTGATCTTGCATTGTAACCCTCGGTGGACTACGATGTCCAGTACGTCCGGGGTGTGCTGTGCAGCGTCTGGGAAGTGGGTCGGCGTTTCTGGGCCGGACACCGTATAGCCGAAGGCTTAGGCTTCCGCGAAGATCCGCCTCCCCCCGTTTGGTTTCTTACCTCTCCCTTTCCCCCCGCGTCTCTTCTTCCTCCGCCTCGAGGAGGTGGCTTCTCTGTCTGTGGGCCCGTTGGCCGCCGCCATCAGCGTCGTTCCTTGAGCCTCTGTCTGTACCACTTGCGGCTTCTCTGTGGCCGCTTGTGTCCGGTGTGTGTTGGCCGTGATGGCGGCGGTCCCCGCTCGCTTATTCCGGATCTCCGCCTGGAATACGGGGCACTTTATGTTGCACGCGGGGTGCGGGCCACCGCAGTTGATGCAGGTGGCCGGCTCCTCCCGCGGGCGCGGACAGTCACGTGCCGCGTGTTCGTCCCCGCATCGCACGCAATCGAGCGGGCGGTGGCACTGTTGAGAGAACTTTTGGCACCGGTGGCACTGGGCGGGCCCACGCTTGCCTCGCCAAGCCTCTATCTTGACACCCCGCATGTACATGAACACGGTGGTGTCGTAGATAGCCCGGACGTCTGGGGTTTTTTTCAGAATGGCGTGGAATACACAGCCGGGTCGTCCTTGTGCGCCTTTTATGTGGCGCACATACTCCGGCTGGTAACCCAGCGTCCGAAGTTCCTCCTCGATCTCCTTGGGGTCCGTGTCCGCCGGTAGGCCCCGTATGGCGATCTTTAGTGATTTCTCTGCTGGCAGTGAGTAGGCGAACCATGACTCGCCGCTGTCTTTTTCCAGGCCGGTCAGGTACCGCTGGACTAGCCTGAACTCCTCCTCGCTGTCTGGGGTGAAGCGGACTCCACCCCCGTATGGACGAGCGTTGGGAGGCCGGCCTAGTTTGGCAGCGATGGCCCGGAAGTGTGCGGCCCAGTCAGGTAGCCTCTCAACCACCAGCGGCGGGTAACGCAGCTTCCTTTGTTGTTTAGCCCCCGGCTGTGTCTTCTTCGTGGCCCCGGGGGTGGTGGTAGATGTCGAGGGGGCGGGGGTTAATTTTGGGCACTTACCCCCGTGGCCTTCGGTGGTCTCGGTGTCGGTGTTTTGGCGGCTGGTGAGTGCGCGCCGCGTCAGCGAATGTAGGCGACGTAGGCGAGCCCGGACCCCGCGGCACGCTTTCGCGCAGCGGGTCGGGGCAAAGCCGCTTGCTCTCCTCCACGTCCCCGGATCTCCTCCTCCTCTGTTTCCACTGGGCCCTAGGTTCGAGGTTGAATTCAAACCCAAAACCCAGCGACTGCGTCGACGAAGGCGACGTCATGTGGGCGTCGGCCTCTCCCACGGTGGGCCGTTGCCCGGATCGCGGCGTCGTGTCAGTTGATCCGCGACCGGATACGGCCGAGCCCGCTGATGCCAGCGACATGCTCGACCCAGCTCGTGACGAGCATGCCAACAGCACGGCCGGTGAGTCGTAGGCGGAGCCACGTGGGGGCGCCGGTGAGTCGGGCGCCTGTGGTGTGGATTGTGCTGGCCGCTCGCGCTTAGCCAACACCGGTCCCGCCATCGAGAGGCGGGGGCCGGTTGCGGCAGTGCGCGGAGCTGGCACAGCTTTGGTTTCGATCGGCCCGGGCGGCGACGCGAGGCGCGGCGGCGCGGCGGTATGAGCAGTGGTCGCGCGTGCGTGCGAGGGTGGCGCGGGGTGCGCGTGCGGCGTGGCGGCGCGCGCGGCGGACACAGCGTGCGCAGCGGGCGCAGGGGCGCGGGCGGGCGCAGGCGCGCGCACGGGCGGCGCGCGGCCCTGGTTTGAGCCCCGGAGCCTGAGTTGGCACCGGGCGAAACGCGGCGGGGCGGATCACTACCGCATGGTGGCGGTTCGTCGACGGCGACGGCGAAACGTGTGCAGGCGCTGATGTCGTCGGTGGGCCGGTCCCTACGGCGGTAACCGTGCCCTCTCTTGTTCCTCTTCTTTCTTCGCTTCGAGGTGGTCCAGCGGGCGGTGCATCAGACGACGCGTCGTCGATGTTCGGCATCGACGTCGTCCGGTCCATCGCCGGGTGGGTCTCCTGGGGCTCGGCATCGCGGCCCAGTGAGCTGCGTTTGCCGGGCTTCGGCATCCCGGGGGCGGGTGGGTCCGCCACCGCTGCGGTGAATTAACACCGAGCAGCACGGTGCTCCGTGCGAACCGGTGCAAACACAAAGGAAACAGTAGGACTATAAGCGGTCCGCGCGGCACATGACTATGGATACTAAAGAATAGACTCGTGTAGGCACCACGAAGCCAATACCTCACACCAAACACAAAAAAAAACATCCTACTAAGGTAAATGCCGGTAACGAAACCTAAGCGAGATCTAACTCGACGCCAACGCCATCTATCGAGCTTAGGGACAACTACAGACAAGTACAAATTACAGTTCTGGTTTTTCAGCTTTTTCTGTTCTTCCTTAATGTCATTCTGTTCAGATGTAAGAACATCGGTTGCACATTTTATGTTTTTATTTCATTTTTAACCTCAACCATTTCTTGACATAGATTGCTCGAAATCTCATTTAATTTGTCGCTGAAGGCTTAGAAATAGTTCTTCATTTCAGTTCTTTCTTTCTTTTTCGCAGTGTAACTTTGCCATCCTCTTTTACTAACTTAGTTAAGTCAGTAAGCGATCCACTTCCTTTGCTACATAAGTTCATATTTGTTTCGGCCGACGCTTGGTGTGCACTCATCTTTACAATATAGCAGTGACGTATTACGTTCACACAGGGTAATTAGTACGAGAGCGAGCGAGTTGAAAAATCGGTGCTTTATGGCCTCTTTTCCCTGAGGGCAACTGTCACTCACGGCGGTTTAGGTCCAAAAGAATTAGTACGTTGCACTGTCTCTTAAGTCCACGCTGTTTTGCTTGTAGGATTTATTGTTCTTAGTATCAATTTTGCTTGTATATATCGTTCATTTGGGGAAACATCCACGCAACTGGCACTTTTCAAGTTGACACGAGAGTGATTTAAAGTATTTTTAACTTTTTTGTTATGACTTACCGTCTAGTTAAGAAGATCCTTGGCTATTTATTGTACTTACAATGTGACTACATTAATTTAGTTTTATGTGCTATTCAATTTAGCAGAATATTTTATTGTTTTACTTATAAATAAACAAAAATATGTCAGGGACCTACAATTCCGTCGTTGTTTCCCAAAGATTCAGTAAACAGCGCAGAGTTCCGCGCATACATTTTTATGCTTTTATGACAAAATAATACTTACCACATATTTTAAAGAAATCAAAATACGCATTTATTTCGAATAATATTTATATAAACCAAAAACTAATTAATCAATTGGTCTGTCTTCATCTGAGGAACTTAAACTAGACTTAGAGATAATTTTCACTTACAAACTAAGCTTTAAGAATCAAGATATTTAAGAGATGGCAAGGCAATCACAGCTTAGTTAATTACGTCTACCTATACAAAATATTTAATTTGACTACTACGCAGCTTAATCTGAACCAAAACCATTTAAATATTTAAAATACTGTCGTAAAAACTGCAATAAAATCTTGGTACAATATTTTTTTATTATTATTTTTTGTAGGTCAGTCGCTCTACTTATTTTGAGCATTTGCTATTTTGCCACGTTACTCTGGATTCAGTGTTAGATTATTTATGTATCTTGTGTCTCCCCTATTCCATTTGAAGATTTTTGTTACGGCTTTTATCTAGTCTTCCGTAACTAGTTTTAAATCTATAAGTTCCAGTTTCCTTTATAATTGAATATTTATTTTATTAAATAATTATTGATTTGTTTTATATATTATAATTTAATATTTTTATCATTAGTTTTAATTTTGTTTCCTTGTAGGTCTTTTGTGGTGTTTAATCCAATTTCTTTATCAAATCGTTTGAGATCATAGAAATCGTCATAGTTTAACTCTTTGGCAATAAATATGAATTGCCATTTTTTTATCTCACGTTTTTGTAGTCACTATGTTAATGAGCTATTGTGAGACCACCATCAATGTATTCTCGTGTTGATTTTTCACTAAGATAACGACTCTTAATCCTAGCCATGGAGTTTATATGAACTCCAACGGAGTCGGAGGACTTCTGGATCACTTTTAATATAATTATCATGCTTTCCACGACTTTCGATTGGTGCACCACCCAAGCCTTCGCTTGTTTTAGCCTCGATCACAGTGCGTAAAGTCCTATCTCCAATTCCCAATGTGTTTAGTAAGACAGTTTTTCTTACTCTACATTAAGCCTATTGTTGATTAGGGAATAGTATGTGTTAGGTTTGCCATTCCTTGTTCATGTTCCTGACACGACGCACTGCTTACAGATTTACCAGTACGAGATGTATATAAGTTGTTTTCCTAAATTATTTAATTATTATGTTTTGTTCTTCTTCCATTGGGGTGCATTCCTCATCCTCTTCTTTTTATTAGGACATTGAATAAATATTGTGCTTTTTGGCATCCATCATTTGGAATCGCAATGTTACTGGAATGATAACTTTACTGTGAAATGACCTCGAGAGTCTCGTCAGATTATATTAAATTGGAGAGTTTGAGAAGTATAGCTGCTTGATGATGAGCTTGATGACGATGATTAAGACCCTCCTCTTTTTTAAATCGGTTAAAAAGACAAAAAGTATATACAAATTTCAAGTAATACAACATAGTAAAAGTATTTGGCCAGAAATCTTGAAAATAGCTTAAAACTTTAATTCATCCTCTAGTTTGCTCTTGAAAATACACATAAATATTTTCACCAAGCAATGTTTATGGCGCATTCGAACCAAATAATAATACTTTTGAAGCAACAGCGTCATTACTGATGAGAAAAGTTTCATTCTGTTGTTGTTGCCCCAAAAAGAATACAAAATAATGTTATAATTACCGTTACGTCTATGTAGCACCCAAACACAATTACATTTCGCGGAGCTCCCCGCCCAACTGACCTATGTATCGTTATATCCGCGAGATCTTTGCGAATTAGCATAAATGCAACAACGACGTTAGCTCCGCCTGTCGATAAATTGACTGAAATTGATTAACGTCTTTGTTTCTCCTAACGTAAATACACTTTCTAAGTGCTTTGTCATATTTATCATTTTTTTGTGGAAATTTACATTTACGGCGATGTTTCTCCTAATGAGCGATATATGAAATATATATAAGTAGTTAGTTAACATACGGTGTACACGTATGTTCTCTTCGATAGTCGAACGACGAAAAAAAACTGTTTCTCTTAATAATCTCTTGTGGCTATTTCTGTATTCTTCTGAGGATTTTCTTTTACCAAAATCTTCAAAAGTATCAAAAGATTTCCGTTGATTTTCTACAAAAGTAATGAGGGACTTGTAAAGCCTGTAAACCACCTCACCGTCTGTGACGACACCTTGTAAAATTTTTGAAACTACCTATATTAAATTGTTTGAATACAGATCCCCAAAATTCCGACAATATGGCCGTTTAGCTGAGTTTTTATTTTTTTAACCAAAGCTTTTTGGTGGGAATAAACACTTTTTATAGCTTTAAGAGCCACTATTATTTGGCTCCAATCTTTATTAAGTCTTTTACAATCGTGCTCGCCTATGGATATGAACGTAAACGAGACGAGCAACTTCGAAACATCCCGACTAGTCCGGAGTCGCGACGGACTCGCTGCCGCCCCGCCGCACAGTGGTACAAGCGCGGTCATAAATACCTTACTTCATTAAATTTGTTAAATGGGATTTTTTCTGAAGGGTAAATAATAAAAATACTTCGAGTGTGACGGGTGTCGTGTCTGGTGGGAAACTGTCCAACGATTGACGTCGGGAGGTCGTTTATATTCTCGTCGCGCGGTTAACTCGATTTGTATGACATCAGGTCTTTGTTTGATGAGTAGTTTGCATGTGGCGATGTAGATATATTACCGACACATAGTCATAAAAAATCTTCTCATCTCAGAGGAAGAATACCTTACATTTCTTTCGAATAAAGAACAATAAAGTGAATATGGCCATCCCACTATTCGTCAGTTTCTTCGTTCTCTATATCGATATCAATTAAACAGTATTGAATATTACTAGCATAATTCAGCCTTTTGTACTCTTCATGATAGACCACTGGTATGACTTTGTTGGTACACAATTTGTTAAGATCCATGTGTTTCTTGTTAGATACTGGCAGCAACGCTTTGTAATATTGTTTCAGTTGGATGGAGTCGTTTTTCAACGTGATTACAATTTGTTCAGTTTCCGTTATAGAGATTCATAGAGAATTTCACATAAGCCATATTTGTGGTCGATTTTTTAAAGGTTACCGTTCTTAGTCTGCTTATTATACCAGAAAAATTTCCCTTAAAATAATTTTCTGCCATTATATCCCATTTATTAAAGTCGGTATACTTAAGAACCTCTATTTCATAGGGTCTCGGTGACTTCCTAGCCTCTAATTCACTGGGAAGGCCCAAATTATAACGCCACTTAAGCTTGTTTCAAATACGGAATTAACCGAATCTACGGGCATATATGTATGCCCAGGAAGCAAGCAAATAAACTTGTATCGATAAAAGTTTTTACAATTTTGGAATTACATTTAGGCAAGCTAAAACTATTTTATTTTTATTTTGTCCGGGGCACGAATAAGTACAGTAAAGTAACAGATGTTTTATTTTACCCTTTTGATTCACCTCGTTGATTTACTTTTGTATTATTGAAGGCATTGGCTCCTGTTTTCCTGTCAATTTCAAAACCAATTGTAACAAAACCTATTATAAAGAAACTGTTATTAAATTGATAGAAATAAACAATGAATAAGTAGTTTACAATACTCCTTGCAATGATAACAAACCGGTTCGGCAGCCGACGATCGCACGCAGTCGCACGGTGATCGACACAGTTGCTAGGTGGAATGGACGGATCGCGACACAGCGGCTTTTATTGCTCAATATTTAGCAAGCCTTCTCCCAGAGTGCATCTTAAATCATCAGTAACTTTGTTTAAGAATATGATATTGTATAATAGTATGTAAAAGGGAAATACCTTGGATTAGGATTAATAATGTGCAAGAACTCGAAACTAGAAACCCTTGTGTTTAGAAAGATTGTTACAAATTCAATCTTAGAACAATCGTTAAAATGGGTTTTTAATTAACACAATTTAGAACAGCAAATCAAAACTGTTTTACTGAATTTTTGTGGTTTAGTTTATTTAACAAAGTTTTATGCGTAAGTGGGAGAATACCTATTTCAAATTGCGACTCACTTTCTTGAAAATCGACATCCTCTGATGCATGAATTACTACTTCATGTTGAACAATGTTTTCAGCAAAAGTGTCTTGTTGTTATAAATGATAAATGATAAATGATTTTATTTCTGTAAGTAGGTTTTTACAAACACTTTTACACGTCAATACAATTTTAAAAGTAGATGAGATCGGGGTGTTGTTGTTACATTCTAGGAACATTGCTTACATCATCATTCTTTTCTACTGCAATCGCAATCGTTGGTGACTTGTTCTTTAGAAACACGGCGTGATGGACAGCTTCAGCCCTAAAACGTTTTTCTAATCCGGACTCATGTATCATGGTTCTTGCTTTATCGCAGATGGTGCGATTGGCCGGTTAAGCTAAGCCATTCTGCTCTGGCGTATACTCTACCGTCTTTCTTGCCGCATTGAATCGAAAACTTCACTTTATTTTTTCAAATAATGTATTTAAGTTTGTCGGTTGAAATCGTCAATACACGTCAAAAAATATTTGAACCCGCTAATAGAAAGTATACTCATAGGTCCACACACGTCTGAGTGCCCTAAACGTAATTCGACCGTTGCTCTCGTTGGATCAATTTTACAAAACGGCTGTTTCGTTTGTTTTCCCATTAAGATATGTTCTTATTCGATATTGTCTTGCATTAAGATATACACTCCAGTTTAGAAGAAATATCAGGAAAACTTACCCATGTTGCCATTTTATCTCTCAGTAGTTTGAGGTTATGCATACCAAGATGTCCCATCCTCCGATGCCATAACATCTGCTGGTCATGCTCTGCTGTTGCTAGCGCAGAACCCCGTGAACAGCACTTAATTTTGTAAATGACTCGTTCTTCCACACCTTTCACAACAGGCTTACCTCGCACCTCACACTCATTTCTCTTGTAGATGTGACAAAATGATGTGAAAAAGGGTAATGTGGTAGTATTAACAGATAAATAATCTGTAAATACTACCACATTACCCTTTTTCGCAATTGCATTCACACTCAATAAGTTATAAGACAACTTAGGTACATTCGTAACGTCGCTGATTGTCAATCCTGACTCACATAGAACGAATATGAATAAATTGAATATGAATATATATGAATTGGCTGCCCTAATTTTTCAAGGAGCATTATCTCCTTTCCTAGATCACACAGTTTATGTGTAGTCGTCATCAATGCCGAAATATTATCTGATTCTATCTGATATCTATTAAACTGACGACACTACAACTACCACGATTCTTCGGAACTACCCTAAGCCTATCAACCGAAATCAAATACCTAGGCATCTATTTGGACAAACAGCTGAATTGGGCAAAACACACCAACTACATCACTACAAAAGCCAGCATATCTCTGTGGCAGTGCAAGCGAATGCTTGGCAGAAACTGGGGGATTAACCCCAAGGTAACCTACTGGCTATACACTACTGTCATTAGACCAATTATCAGGTACGTCTCGTTGGTCTAATAGCCTAGGACAGACCTGAGCACAGCCCAAAGAGATCTCGAAAAACTGCAGCGGTTTGCTTGTGTAGCAATCACTAGCTGCATGAGAACTACACCCACTGCTGCCCTACAGGCAATGCTTGGGCTGCCACCCCTACACCTCATCGTGCGGGAGGAGGCGACCCTGGCTGCCTTTAGGCTCCATATATCGGGAACCCTAAGCAAAGATTCTAGGGTCAGGCATACACGCATAAAGGAGGATGCAGTCAAACGACAGCCGATGTTAGCATCACCCTGCGACAAAACCCCGAAGCAACACTACTTCCAAAAGCACTACAACATCGTTCTCTCAGAAGAACGGTGTGACTACTCACGCCCGAACGAGGTGAGAGTATACACCGACGGCTCGAAGACCGGATCTGGGACCGGAGTTGGAGTCTTTTCATATGACCTCAACATAAACATATCAAATCCGCTGGGAATGTTCAACACCGTCTATCAGGCGGAGTGTGTGGGCATTATACAAGCGGCGTACGCCATAGAAACCAGGAAACTTACGGACACACATATACGTATACTCTCCGACAGCGCCTCAGTCCTCCAATCATTGAGGAAAAAATATATTACCTCAAGTATAATACTAGAATGTCACAAGGCTCTAGAACGAGTAACGGTATTAAACCACAACACAGTGACACTGCAATGGATAAAAGGACACAGTGGATCGCTGGGCAATGACGCAGCTGACGAATTAGCCAGGAGAGCATCCAGCACGTCGGCATGCGGGCCTGAACCCATCATACCCATCCCCTTCAACCAGATACGCAGGTGGCTGCAGGAGTCCACCCACACACAAGCCGAAAGGTGGTGGACCTCGACACCAGGCTGCAGGCAGTCCAAGGAAGCTTTGCCATCCTTAGATGGCAGGCTAACAAGACGTTTATTACGTCTGAATAGAAATGGCCTGCGCCTGGTGACGGGGACCATCACAGGACACTGCTCGCTAAATAAACACTTCTACACAATAGGCATAACGGACAGCCCTCTGTGCAGAGCTTGTATGGAGTCGGACGAGACCGTCGCGCACGTGCTCTTTGAATGCACAGGCGTTACCCAGATTAGAACAGAAACCCTCGGGACACTCGGATCTTACACAGAGGTTCTCAACAGACCAGAAGCTTTGATCGGCTTCTGGAGGGAGGTGGGCTGGTTGGAATAAAAAACCATCGACGGCCGCCATGGCCCACGTACAATGGTCCACATGTAGGACTAAGTGCGGAAACCAAACCCTCTAACAACATAGAACATAGAACCCCAGCGGTTGTCGGTTCTTCGTGTCATATGGCCGTAACCAATGCAATGGCCGTGGACGTAATCAATGCTAATGGAGGGTATACGAAATGTGAAGTAGATCTACTATGTTTTTAATAAAAAAAAAATATATAAGTTATGTTATTATTAGCAAGATAACAATTTTAAGTTTAAATAAACGAGTTTTACGATTCTATAGTTTCTCTTTTACGAGTAGGTTGTATGTTCAAGAATGGAAACATGTGGCGAACATATTTTGTGGTCCATTTCGATACTCAAATGACACGCCAATAACGTCATGGTGAAATGAAGGAGAAAACAAGTGTTTCCGTACTATTCTCAAATTTAAAAACAGAATTAAGACCTGTATACATATCATTGTAACTAAAGACGAACACATTAATTCGTTTCAGAGCGTACACGTTAGAGTGTCTTTCTTGCTATATACATAAATTTGGCACATTTGTTATAAACAATGACAACATCATCAAAGGATATGTATTTTTGTAACTTTCAAAGGTATACATCTCTTTGTAGTCGACAGTACACAAAAACACATTTTCACGTTTTAAGTTCGACCGTTCGAAAACTCAATTTCCACGGTTCATGTTTATTGCCTGTGGTATACCAAACAACAATTTACTGGCACCGGCTAAACAACACGTACAATTGTTGCACGTAGCGGGCAAGTCAGCTGCCGTTAAAAACTGCTGGAGCAAAGATGTGCAACCTCACAATGTGTAGCCTCGTCTCATTGATTTGTGAGACAGGCTGGTTGAACTTTTAAGTAGTAGGACAACTGTTTTAATAGGAATTCGAAAATGATTTGCTTGTCATATGCTTGTGAAAGATACTGTCCATCAGGCAATATTCCTTTTGTTTTGATTTAATATAATTTTCTAACAACATTATATTAAAGGCTGTTATGAGCCCAGAAAAACTCATTACTTTTTAATTTACAGCAGAGATAAGTAATGAGCTGCAGCCAAGAGAAATGAATAGAAAAGGCGAAAAGCAGTCAGCAGTAACTGTAAGTAAGAATGATTCTCTGAGCGTGGCATCAATTGAGAAACTAGATGGCGCAACTAATTATAGTTCATGGAAAGTGATGGAATTATAATTGATACACGACGATTTATGGGAGTATACATATACTACGCCCATTGATGATATAGGCAAAAAAAAATAACAAAAAGCAAGAAGTAAAATATGCTTGATGATAAAACCCGAGTGCCTTATTCATGTGCGTCAAGCGAAGTCGCCCAAGGAGGCTTGGAAAGCTTTAGAGAAAGCTAACGAAGATAAAGGGTTAAATTATCGATGCAGATTGCTGTCGAAACTAGTTAGTCCTAAGCTGAAGCAGTTCACGACTTTAAGAGATAATATTTCGGCATTGATGACGACTACACATAAACTGTGTGATCTAGGAAAGGAGATAATGCTCCTTGAAAAATTAGGGCAGCCAATTCATATATATTCATATTCAATTTATTCATATTCGTTCTATGTGAGTCAGGATTGACAATCAGCGACGTGTGAATGCAATTGCGAAAAAGGGTAATGTGGTAGTATTTACAGATTATTTATCTGTTGTGAATGCAATTGCGAAAAAGGGTAATGTGGTAGTATTTACAGATTATTTATCTGTTAATACTACCACATTACCCTTTTTCGCAATTGCATTCACACTCAATAAGTTATAAGCCAACTTAGGTACATTCGTAACGTCGCTGATTGTCAATCCTGACTCACATAGAACGAATATGAATAAATTGAATATGAATATATATGAATTGGCTGCCCTAATTTTTCAAGGAGCATTATCTCCTTTCCTAGATCACACAGTTTATGTGTAGTCGTCATCAATGCCGAAATATTATCTCTTAAAGTCGTGAACTGCTTCAGCTTAGGACTAACTAGTTTCGACAGCAATCTGCATCGATAATTTAACCCTTTATCTTCGTTAGCTTTCTCTAAAGCTTTCCAAGCCTCCTTGGGCGACTTCGCTTGACGCACATGAATAAGGCACTCGGGTTTTATCATCAAGCATATTTTACTTCTTGCTTTTTGTTATTTTTTTTTGCCTATATCATCAATGGGCGTAGTATATGTATACTCCCATAAATCGTCGTGTATCAATTATAATTCCATCACTTTCCATGAACTATAATTAGTTGCGCCATCTAGTTTCTCAATTGATGCCACGCTCAGGGGTCATTCTTACTTACAGTTACTGCTGACTGCTTTTCGCCTTTTCTATTCATTTCTCTTGGCTGCAGCTCATTACTTATCTCTGCTGTAAATTAAAAAGTAATGAGTTTTTCTGGGCTCATAACAGCCTTTAATATAATGTTGTTAGAAAATTATATTAAATCAAAACAAAAGGAATATTGCCTGATGGACAGTATCTTTCACAAGCATATGACAAGCAAATCATTTTCGAATTCCTATTAAAACAGTTGTCCTACTACTTAAAAGTTCAACCAGCCTGTCTCACAAATCAATGAGACGAGGCTACACATTGTGAGGTTGCACATCTTTGCTCCAGCAGTTTTTAACGGCAGCTGACTTGCCCGCTACGTGCAACAATTGTACGTGTTGTTTAGCCGGTGCCAGTAAATTGTTGTTTGGTATACCACAGGCAATAAACATGAACCGTGGAAATTGAGTTTTCGAACGGTCGAACTTAAAACGTGAAAATGTGTTTTTGTGTACTGTCGACTACAAAGAGATGTATACCTTTGAATGTTACAAAAATACATATCCTTTGATGATGTTGTCATTGTTTATAACAAATGTGCCAAATTTATGTATATAGCAAGAAAGACACTCTAACGTGTACGCTCTGAAACGAATTAATGTGTTCGTCTTTAGTTACAATGATATGTATACAGGTCTTAATTCTGTTTTTAAATTTGAGAATAGTACGGAAACACTTGTTTTCTCCTTCATTTCACCATGACGTTATTGGCGTGTCATTTGAGTATCGAAATGGACCACAAAATATGTTCGCCACATGTTTCCATTCTTGAACATACAACCTACTCGTAAAAGAGAAACTATAGAATCGTAAAACTCGTTTATTTAAACTTAAAATTGTTATCTTGCTAATAATAACATAACTTATATATTTTTTTTTATTAAAAACATAGTAGATCTACTTCACATTTCGTATACCCTCCATTAGCATTGATTACGTCCACGGCCATTGCATTGGTTACGGCCATATGACACGAAGAACCGACAACCGCTGGGGTTCTATGTTCTATGTTGTTAGAGGGTTTGGTTTCCGCACTTAGTCCTACATGTGGACCATTGTACGTGGGCCATGGCGGCCGTCGATGGTTTTTTATTCCAACCAGCCCACCTCCCTCCAGAAGCCGATCAAAGCTTCTGGTCTGTTGAGAACCTCTGTGTAAGATCCGAGTGTCCCGAGGGTTTCTGTTCTAATCTGGGTAACGCCTGTGCATTCAAAGAGCACGTGCGCGACGGTCTCGTCCGACTCCATACAAGCTCTGCACAGAGGGCTGTCCGTTATGCCTATTGTGTAGAAGTGTTTATTTAGCGAGCAGTGTCCTGTGATGGTCCCCGTCACCAGGCGCAGGCCATTTCTATTCAGACGTAATAAACGTCTTGTTAGCCTGCCATCTAAGGATGGCAAAGCTTCCTTGGACTGCCTGCAGCCTGGTGTCGAGGTCCACCACCTTTCGGCTTGTGTGTGGGTGGACTCCTGCAGCCACCTGCGTATCTGGTTGAAGGGGATGGGTATGATGGGTTCAGGCCCGCATGCCGACGTGCTGGATGCTCTCCTGGCTAATTCGTCAGCTGCGTCATTGCCCAGCGATCCACTGTGTCCTTTTATCCATTGCAGTGTCACTGTGTTGTGGTTTAATACCGTTACTCGTTCTAGAGCCTTGTGACATTCTAGTATTATACTTGAGGTAATATATTTTTTCCTCAATGATTGGAGGACTGAGGCGCTGTCGGAGAGTATACGTATATGTGTGTCCGTAAGTTTCCTGGTTTCTATGGCGTACGCCGCTTGTATAATGCCCACACACTCCGCCTGATAGACGGTGTTGAACATTCCCAGCGGATTTGATATGTTTATGTTGAGGTCATATGAAAAGACTCCAACTCCGGTCCCAGATCCGGTCTTCGAGCCGTCGGTGTATACTCTCACCTCGTTCGGGCGTGAGTAGTCACACCGTTCTTCTGAGAGAACGATGTTGTAGTGCTTTTGGAAGTAGTGTTGCTTCGGGGTTTTGTCGCAGGGTGATGCTAACATCGGCTGTCGTTTGACTGCATCCTCCTTTATGCGTGTATGCCTGACCCTAGAATCTTTGCTTAGGGTTCCCGATATATGGAGCCTAAAGGCAGCCAGGGTCGCCTCCTCCCGCACGATGAGGTGTAGGGGTGGCAGCCCAAGCATTGCCTGTAGGGCAGCAGTGGGTGTAGTTCTCATGCAGCTAGTGATTGCTACACAAGCAAACCGCTGCAGTTTTTCGAGATCTCTTTGGGCTGTGCTCAGGTCTGTCCTAGGCTATTAGACCAACGAGACGTACCTGATAATTGGTCTAATGACAGTAGTGTATAGCCAGTAGGTTACCTTGGGGTTAATGTCCCCCAGTTTCTGCCAAGCATTCGCTTGCACTGCCACAGAGATATGCTGGCTTTTGTAGTGATGTAGTTGGTGTGTTTTGCCCAATTCAGCTGTTTGTCCAAATAGATGCCTAGGTATTTGATTTCGGTTGATAGGCTTAGGGTAGTTCCGAAGAATCGTGGTAGTTGTAGTGTCGTCAGTTTCCTCTTTTTTGTAAAGAGGATCAGTTCGGTCTTTGTGGGGTTGGCGGATAGCTGGTGTCTGTTGCACCAGTCCTCTACTATTTTCAAGGCTTGGTGCCATTTATTATTATGGTTATATCATCGGCATAGCCTACAGTAAAGTAGCCTTTGTCATTGAGTGTTCTGATGAGGCTGTCTACAACCAAGTTCCACAGGAGTGGCGAGAGAAAGCCCCCTGCGGGCAGCCCTTCGCCACAATGGCCCTTGTGGTGTCGTTCACTGTTACCTGTACAGCTCTCAATTTGAGCAAATTAGTGATCCACCCGCTCAGGGTCGGGTCTATATTGTGTCTGTCGAGGGCCATGTTGATGCTACCAAACGTGGTTTTGTCAAAAGCGCCCTCGATATCAATGAAGACGGCTAGTGCTGAGCATTTGTGGTCCACCGCGCATTCAATCTTGGAAACTACGCTATTTTCCTATCAATGTTCCATATTTGAATAATATTATTTCTACCAAATATAATGCGTAAAACAGACATATAACACATAAAAAAGGTGTGAAGTAGCTTATTTGGTGACTATGTCCTTTGCGCACTGAGCAGCACAGATAATTAATCAGTAATGGCCAAATATTTTTTGCAAACGCGTGTGCACTATGTACCTACTATAAAGCTACCCTATCATTGACTCGTCGTTTGACACGTGGGTCATTGACTTGAATGTGCCCTGGCGGCTGAGAGTATGTCATGCTCACTCAAATGTCTCGCGAGTGGTGGCGTGTGTGTTGGATGATTAAGTTCCCTTCAAAATGGTTGAGCTGAATGGTGCTGATCCATACGTTCGTGAACGGGCGCCGTCAGTGGGGACTGGTCATCTCTTGGTTGCCAAGACTCTTTTTAAATATTTTTTTTTATTTTTTTTGTTTTGTATGTTTTTCATTACGGACCGGACGCCTTTAACGTGCACGTCATTCTACATCGTTCTCACATGTATAATTTCAACAAGACTGATGTAAAAAAAAATCTGTAACAATATTATTTAAAAGAGTGTCCATGGAGTTTCTTGCCCGTTCTTCTCCATATGTAAAGTAGCGCTCATAAGTCCATGGGCAATCTCACAAAGCAATAGATTGACCCTTCGGTTTCTCTTACGACCTTCTTCTATAAGTTGTTTCTATACTATAGACACGCACACACACTTTGTCTGTTATTGATAGTAGTTCATCATTTCAACTAACTTAACATATGTCGTGCTAGCTAAGCTAATGTATGGCATGCTAGCTTAGTCGTTACCGTGCTTGGGTAGGCGCGATTATGGCGAGCCCTGAGTTCGAATCTCACCTGCGCCTGTGGATTAAGCTTGATGTTATTTACAAATTATATGTATTTATATAGTTTTTGGTATGTTATTATAATACCTAAAACGAACAAAGGAAAATGACCACCTTGTTAGGGAAGTTGGGTCTCAGTGAACAATTGTTGTGTCAGGACGATTTTTACTTTATAATTAAGAGAAAACAGTCCTAGTTCATAATTAGAAAACGGTTTTAAGTTTTTCACTCAGGTTTTCCAGTTTTTTTTTATACAACATTAAATAAAAGGTTATGTTAACCTAGTTCCTGTCTTACATAATTGAAATACTAAAGGGTACCTACTCTATAAATGGAAATCTCTATCTCAGTTAAGGCCGAAGCCATTCCCATAAAATAATCAGAAGATTAGTATAATGTTAGGATAACGGTTGCAAAAATAAAAATGTTTAAAAAACAGCAAACATAGGCATCAAGTTTTGGCTCTATTGATCACAGGATATATATATATATACACACAGTCATAGTTTCATCACTAGTAGTTAAAAATACTTTAAATGTCATGAGGAAGGCGTAATGTCCTTTGGCAACACCCATTGAATATGATTAAATTAACTCAGAAATACATAACAAATGGTGGGTTATATAGGAATCCGGTAAAGTACAAATTCCACGTATCAAATAAAGAAAACAATAAATTCAAAATTCATCAAAAATATTTTCTAAGAATTGAGCCGGAGCACTTAAATCATTGAAACGGCCCCGGCTCAAATACCATAATACCGTCATAGTATGAGCAGAGCACCCTACTGTACGATTTCCAATTAAACAGTTACAATAATAAGCAATGATACCGTCTAGAGAATTTGCTCTGTTTTCATCTTTGCTTACTAATAAATATGAATAATAAGTTTTATTGCTTATGTGCCGCGATTTAATTCTGGCCCTAATGAAAAATGGTATTACCAGATTGGCATAATTGTGTAAACTGTATGTTCGCTTTTGGTATTGATAATTGGTGCTACTTTGTATGTATACATATGGACCATCACATATAGTAATGGCAGGCTTAACATCTGGGGCCAAGCTAGAATTCCCAAATAGACCCTCAGGAATAATTCGATTACGTGAAGCTACACTTTGGATGTTAATGTGATTGATCCCCAAATGTCTAGGTACAAAATCTGCTTTCAAAGAATTCCTTTCTAAAGTAGAACGTGGTAATTTAAAGAGAGTTGCCAGTCTTTGGTTGCCATCACCTGTTCTTAGTTCCACAAGAAATATACTAAGAGCAAGACTAGGGTGTAGAACTTGATTTATGCTAGGAATGCTTATTAAAAGATCATTTAATTCCTCTGCAGTAAGACCTAACCAATAATGGCGTAAAATTATTAAAATCTAACTGCCTTTGGGAAGCTTTTGCCAATTTAGAAAATATCTCATCCACTTGGAAGCCAGTAAAATCTGCATATGGTGCTTATAGTTCATCCCACTGATTATTGTTTAAATGGTGATAGCAGATTCTAGCACATAAAGGAATATATATTTTGAACTGTAATAATAAAACTTCCTTTATGGTTGTAGGCACTAAAAGACGTTCAGTATTTGCAAATCCAATAAAAATGCAGCGACGTGAAGCTGCAGCAACTCGTTTATATTTGAGTGAGTTAATTTTTGTTACTGTTTGTGGCTGTGGTGGTTGATGTTGTGGTGGCAGTGGTGGTGGTACTGGTATCACAGCATCTGATAAGTCAGATGTAGCTATCTCTATAACGTTTTCAGTCCTATTTTGATCAAACAATGCCTGACGTTGTGTCTCCATAGTTGCTGCCATCCAACAAGAACGGCAAACTTTTTCCAAACGTGACACCTAAAATATAAAAATGAATCATTAATTTTTGAGGTTTAGAAAGAAAAAACTTAATAAATAATAAAAAAGTACTGTAATTATTTTTATTGTATAACACTATTACACTGACCTGATGTGCTGGAGTCCATGTCAGGATAATGCTCCTTTGAGGACAATCCAATGTTACCCTATGGGTTCTGCGACTTGCAATGGAGATGCCGCATACAAAACAAACATTTAAGTGTCCATATGCAGGTGATGAATCCACTTGTGATTCAGTTGCAGTTGATATCCGCTCTTGCAATAGTAGATAACATTCAATACATAGGATGTCGTCCGAAGATAACTGAAAAAGAATATTGACATCTTGATTAGTCTTACAGATAAGTACATATCAAAGAATATAACTACTCTCTACCGAGAGAAGAACGGTAACTCTATGGTAAAAAAATGCAAACATAGCGTTACACCCGTATACACTAGCGCCGTTGCGGATTATCCGGAAATTAAACAAGCGATTTTATTGCGAGAAATCTATTGAAGATTGAAGCATGAAGAGAAATTCATAAATACATGGAGACTTAATTCGAAACTCCATATAATTATGAATCATCTTCATGCTGTGTAATCAAACATGGTATTATTGCTTATAAAAACAAATAAAACGATGAATTATGTTAGTATAATCATTTATTTCTTAGGATTCTCATTTTTATTTCTACAGCCTTTTTTTTCTCCTCTTATACATTTCTCTACTTTTCAGCACAGTAAATCTTTTAATACAAATTTAAAAAGTGATGGATTTTAAATGAATTTTTTTAATTCTAAATGTTTTGGACAATCATTTAAAAAGAAAAGTCAACAATATCTAGTTCAGTAAGAATATTAAGTTGTTTTTTTTTCCAATCTTTTTCCGTTAAGTACTGTTGAATTAAAAAGTGGCCATTGTTTCCACACATTGTATCATGGCTTTGTTAGCGTAGTTCAATGCGTTTTTTGCGTCATATTCTTTAAAGTTAGTGAATATGTGTAAGGTTTCTGCTGCGTCAGACAAAAATGTTCTTCGGCAATCTGGACAATCATTATGACGGAGTTTCTTGTATATGAAACCACACACGTACCCACAAGCTTGACTTTCCGGCATCGCCTGTTCGACTGCTTCGAAAGCTTCAGCCAATAATGCCTTAATGTCATTTAAAATGAAATTTTAGTGGTCTATTCCTTTTTCTTCCTCTGGAATATTCGTTAAAAAACTGGACCATTTGTCGCACAATACTGCAGTATCATCCTCACAATTTTTTCTTTGCCCTGAGTGGCGCAAATTCGACAATATCGCCGTTTTAACTGCCACAAATTGTTGGATTGTGGGATTATAATTAGCACCGCAATTATACCTGATGCATCACACACACCCAAAACAGTTTACCAAGTGATCTTGATTTAGACGACGCGTCGAAAGGCTTTTGTTTTGAATTGCCTGTAAGTTTTTCCATATCCTTAATATTGCATTCAATGTGTGAATCCAACCGTCTTAGGATGGAGGTTTGGACTTACTGCCTATATTTCATTTCCGAAATAGATTTTAAAGAGTGTGATGTGCGGACTACGTAAAGTCATGTTTGTTGGAGTACTTTTTTTCCTCCACGTAGATCAGGGCTGTCCGCATTTACGGCATCGAAAAGCTTGTCGAAATTGTTCGTAAATGTTGCAGTTGCCAGGACTTCAGGTGGAAGTTCATCTGAAAAAATGTGGCATTTTTAAAAAGGTAACTGGCATTAAACTGTTATTGCCAAAAAGTTATTAAAATTACCTATAAGAATTAAAAAAAATTAAATGATTAAAAATTTAGTTCAATAAAATGTAGCAATTTTCATTGAATTTACTACCTAAGACGTTATTTCACCGTATTCTGTAAGGTTTAACAAACTTACATACACGTTATGTGTGCGCAAGTTTCCTTAGCGACATTGGTATTACAGCTCAAAGAGGATGCCGCTTCATGAAGGGTGTGAGAGAGAATAGACCTTATATGATACTACTGTCTTGTTTCTAAGGTAGGTAGTAGGGTAGGTAATCAATACACTCACTTGATGCAATTTTAGCCAATATGCCAGCCGTGACAGAGTGGCTAAATACTTGTGCTGCAAGCTACACTCGCATCTGTTGCTTAACATTTGCTCAAATGATTCTCCGATAGAACAGGAGCAAAAACAAAATTTAAATTACTTTTGCCTAAGTTGTAAAATAACTCTATGTGACTTCATTTTGCTATTCCTGAAACAAAAAATTAATAGTTCTTAATTTACTGTAATTACTAATAGGTAGATCTGTTTTATTTTATTATAATGTTAGCTGCTTTGATACGGGGTGCTAGGACATGAAACCTCCCAGTGTGCCCGAGGGCTGGAGATCCCTTATGGATACGTCTGGGGGAAGACCAGTCTCCGGGACGGTGCATATACTTGCTACTTCATATTTCTATTGGTAGAGAGTTGGAGATTTAAATGTTTTTCTTATTAAGTTCATTAATTAGAAACTCACTAATATGTAGGCGGCCTGTCCCTAAATTATGCATTCTTCAAAACCACTGAAAAACAGCAGCCATCTTGCGTAATAGCCTTTTGGTGTAAGTGTGTTGCGCAATAATCGGGCTAAAGATCAGTTTACGCGAGATCATTTTACAATTATAAATAAGCATTATCAGCCTAATAAGTTGCCACTGGTGGGACACAGGCCTCCTCTCTGTGAGAGGCGGTGGGCCGTAATCCACCAAGCGGGCTCAGTGCGGATTGGTAGATGTCACATATCTTCGAATTTTTGGTACTAAAACATGCCGGTTTCCTCACGATGTTTTCCTTCAACGTTTTGAGAGTAGTGGAAATAGTTTGCACAAAGTAAAGCGCCTGTCTGGGTTCGAACCTACGGCCTACAACTCGTAAGTTGCGGCCGTTACCACAAAGAATTCTTAGTTATAATGGTGCCCATTATAACTAAGAATTCTTTTGAATGTTGTGTCTGACCGATAAGTTTTTTTTTTTTTATATGCTTACCTTTGACAGTTTTATCATTGCCCTGCATATTAGTTGTGCACTCAACATCATGTTTCATCAAAAGATTTCCTTAGAAGATGTGGAGGATCCAAAACTGCAAAAAATTCCCGCCCACAATGTACAAAATAAGGGTCTCTGGTTGTTGCACCTAACGTTTTCAAAACTTTTACATTTACTGTTGATAAATCACATACAGTGCGACTACATTTACATTAGCGTTAAAACATTATGTTATTATCTGAAAGGAATAAAACAATAGTCATTATTAATTTAATGTGTTTTTTTTTAACTTAAAGTCGACCTTTATAAATAGTTTACCTCTTTTAAAATCACAGTCATTCTATCGGCGTTTATTGCATGTGAAAAATAAAAAGCGATTGGTTGCTTCCATTTCTTTCTTATGCCAGCTAACATAAAAACAAGGGCTTTACTGGCGTATTGTTTACTTCTCCCATGATTGCCATGGTCTTGGAAGCCATGTATTATATCCTGATTTGTATCATAATACAAAATGTTTTCTAATAGACATTTCGTCAAACGAAAGTAGACAAATATTGGATCCGTCATCACTTTGCTTATCAATCATGTTTTTGAATAGAACAAATATGTTTATTGATGCCAGGTTTAAGTGGTACTCTGGTGAGTAATTTATTCAAACTGCTTTGACATTGTAAAGCAAACATTCTTCTTAAAAGTCTGTAGCATGCCGGTGACTTTTTATAAATCAGTAAAGACATGATGTTTCTGATTAAGTGTATCTTCTGCCTTTTGGTTTTTTTGGGCAATTTCTCAACTGGCTTTGTAGCAACACTATTAAGGAATATTCTAATCTTTAAATCACACAGTTTTTGCACATTTTCATCTGCTGAAATCTGTTCAATCAAATTAGTTTTCTTTTTTTTAACATGTTTCGGAGTCTTATTATTTCCCTTAACTTTCCTCTGCAAACATTGTATAACTTTTTTTCTCTAGTAGTCAGTTCATTTACTCTGGATTGCGTTTTCTAGATGGTGACTTGACATGACATGCTGTGTCCATTTTTGGTGCAAAGTCTGGGGTGATCACTTTTCTAAGAGTGTTCTGAAATCAGAAATACCAATATTATTTGTTATGAGTTTTACTTAAAGTAATTACTTATGAGATTTATCTTTATATTATTTATTGTGATAGCAGCCATAGTAAAGCATATTCTGGAGATAAAAAAAATGTGGTATACAGCCTCATTTGAGTGTTGGGTTAGTGAGGAATAAAACCACTGGTTGCTTCTTTCTTCTGTATTTGGAGTGTTTTCTCCAGGAGAGCTCGCCGCCGACTGTGTAGAACGAGTTTTTTTTTTTTGTAAATGAAATCTCGCAGGTCAACCGCCTTCCGCTTGTCGTCTGCTTAACCGGGCTTGCCCTAACAAATTAAGGCCCCCAGCCAGGGCTTGAAAAAACTTAAAACTAAGCGACTACACGCTAAGGGCACCCCCTGTGGGGTACGGACCTCGGCTTAGGGCGTCACTGGAAAAGGGCAGCAAGGGACGGGCTGCATCAGGATTTGTGAGATTTTGGGACGAATTTAAAGCTACAAAATCAGCGAATATTTAATAATAATAATCTTCTCGTTATCACTTAATGTACTGTTTTATGCACTATCACTGTTTCATTCGTCCCGCACAAAATTGCTGACTACGTAACTATTATATGGTCGCAAAGATACAGCCCTGTGATAGACCAACACAGATGGTACATTCTTATAAATAGGGTCCCTATGGTACCTGTTGGGTCTGAATCCTTAAAAAAACTATTACAATAGTTTCTCAAAGCATACAACAAACCTGGCTACTTAAACTAAAATTTAATCCGTACCTGGCAGCAACACAAGACTCTCTACTGCAACTGCGTAATTATGTCTTGATAGGCTTACAAAAAATAACTTCAAATAACCATAATAATTACCTGCTCATTGCATGTTGGTTCTAATGATTTTGTAGGTTTTACAAAAGTTCTTGTGTCAAAACCACATCTCTTGTTGAAGGCTCAACTGCAATATTTTATATTTGTGCAAATGGTGTCCTTGATACAAGCTGTTCTGCTGGCAGTCCAAAACTATGCAGAAAAAGCTTACGTTTTAATACACAATGTTATCTGTTATCAACTAACATCTTATGCAGCCTGCCAACAGCATTTCAAATTTAATTAGCTTTCTAGACAAAATAGGTCACTATAAAATCAACAAACACCTAAGGTAGCGCAACGCATACCTGCGTAAGCTAAGTGCTTTTGTTTAAAGGTTCCTCTACTTCACCTGAATCAGGAACCGCAAATTTGCTAAACTTATGTCGCTCCCACATAAAACTTTATTTTTTGTATGTAGTGAGAGTAAAGATACCACACATGGACACATGCGTCCAATCTTCATTAGCCAGCAATATGTGGCTCATGCAAGGGCTCTGAAAAAAATAACAATGCACACAGTGAAAGACACGTAACCAGTAGAAAAAAAGTCGGTAACATAAACAGATTTGACAATCATTGTACGGGTTGTGGTAGTTCACTCCGTACACCGGTTTGTCGTGAAGGTTTGTAAGTTCAGTTAGTATAGAGAAACATGTTCCAATAAGATGCACTAAATAGTTAAGTTTATTTAAGATAAGAGTAAGCGACAGTACTAGAGTGGAAAGCGATTATTTCTCTTAGTTGTTGATAGCTAGTTCACTATATTTAAATTCTTTAGTCATGTTATTTTAATATGCCAAATTATGATGCGCATCGTTGGCCTAAAGTAGCTTGCAGAGTAAGCAGAAAAATGTACGTCGATGAGACCGTACAATCAGTTCGTAATCAGAATAGATCGTTACTAGAAAATACTAATTTAGATTTCAGTTGACCAGTCTCATAAAATTCATTAAGCGCTACAAGGGGTTGAGTTTAGAATCCAGTCACCTGAATTTGAGGAGCTTGACACCGTTTGGGGGGGGGGGGGCATGGGTTATGGGGCTTGAGATATCAAGCATCCCCCTGCAATTTTAGCTGCCGGAGCTGCGTCGAAGTCACTAACTAAAGGTTGAATCGCAACTTTGTTGTTGATATTAGTGTTTCTTTAACGGGTTAACAGAAACACTAAATGTAAAAATTCAATCTAGGTCTACTTAGTAAGGCAGGCAAAATTCGTTTAAAAGTAACACCAAGGAATTTAAAATATTACTACAATCCAAACAACAACTTGACAAGTAACAGAACCGTCATCGGTGTGGCCACTATGTGTTTTGCAAAGTGTTAATATTTTACGATGGTATATTTGAGCAACACACTCATGCAAAGATCTAACATGTGTGCAAGAGCAAAATCTCGTCTATGAAAGACACTAGACCCTGGTACATATTAAGTTTTACATTTTAAAGAATGTTTATCTTAGTGTACCTACATCAAACATTCACTGTCTGCATTTGATTGGAGGGACTATTATATACTTTGGGTAATAAGTACCCACTTTTTTTTAGTTTCTTAGCAAAAAAAACTTACCGTTGTAGGCATTATCCAGGTTCGTAACAAAACTGTCATTTGCTCGTCTATCTCTTCAATCCCGCGTTGGCGCCGATTTGGTGCTAACAAGATTGAACAGTTAACACAGCGTTGAGGATTCGGACGTTGCATCCGATTACAAGCTGGGGTAGACATGTTTCAATAATTATAATAAGTTTTAGTTGCACAACAAGAAACTTTCGAGTCCAAGAGTTCACAAAAACTTAAAGAGTCAAATATCTCACAGAAAACCACTCGAGGAACTAAAATATAGCTCAACCCGGTGAAAGAAATAGCACAAAATCGTTTCGGAACTGAAGTAACAATAAATAATTGACTCAACGTATTTCAAACACGAAACAACGTTAACCAACCAACCAACGCTATTGATTTGACATTGACAAACTCAAACTCAAATCATTTATTTCAATTAAACCCATTACAGGCACTTTTGAATTGTCAAGGAGTCGGTCAGTCAGAAATATGAAGCTAGATGCCCATTCCAAAGCGCAGTAGGTACCTATGGAGAAGAATGGGCAAGAAACTCCATGGACACTCTTTTAAATAATATTGTTGTTACAAATATATTAGTTACATCGACTAATGTTGACACTATAAAGTGAGAACGTTGTAAAAAAACCGTACACGTTAAAAGCGTCCAGAGTGCAGCAAAACAGAATTAAAAACAATAAAAAAAAATAAAAATAAAAAATAAGCCGTGGCAGCTAAGAGATGACCAGTCCCAACTGACGGCGCCCGTTCACGAACATGACGCATGGTTCAGCACCATTCAGCTCAACCATTTTGAAGGGAGCTAAATGATCCGACACGCGCGCCACCGTCATCGAGACATTTGAGTGAGCATGACATACTATCAGCCGCCAGGGCACATTCAAGTCAATCTATGATATTAGCCGGTAAATGGTAGCTCTATAGTACAAAGCACAGAGTACTTTATAACATAATGAAATAGAGACCAATCTTGTTCCGCAGAACGGGTCATTTGCGTTCGTGAAGAAAGTAGCGCCATCTGATATTCATAGTTAGTAACTACACCTTTGTTATGGGTAGGTTATCGGTATGCATATAGCTATAGCTATGTAGGTAGTACTTTATTGAAAGTATAGGTATATTTTTAATATTGTACTGTACTGTTTTGTACATTTCAAGGATTGATAAATGAAATACAATTTAGCTAATCATGTTTTTATTAACACCACTGTAATTAACCTATGACATAAGTAATTATATTTTATCATAGTCTATTAGAATTTTGCAAAATACCGTTTGGATTATGGGTTAGAGGAGAGGATGTTTCGAAAATTACAATTTTGTTGCAGTTATACTAGACACTCACCAAAATTGTACACGAAACTCATTTTCGCTATAGCTTGCAGGTATTGGTAAAGTAATAATAATTGAATGGCCAAATTCATTTACAAGGTTAGTTAGAAAGATGGTGGTTTTACTATGCTCAAATCTTCATCAAACATATAAAAATCAATGGCTGTTCGTTAGTCTCGCTAAAACTCGATTATAGCTCGACTGATTGTGATGAAACTATGGCAAGTTTTAATCGGAGGTTTTAAAATGCATTGCAACGCATGCCAGGCATTAGCTAGTCGCTTATGAAAAAGGTAATATAATATTACTAGGTCAGTAATGTTACAGACTTACATTGTATATTCACAGGGTTTATGTTTGACCATACAATTTATATAATTCAGCTAGTTTCATCCTGCCCATGGCTATTAGTTTCATAGTGTGACACAAATCCATTTTATTAAATTATGCTATTATGTGCTAGTATTTGAACAATTTCTAGGTTCTAGATTAATTGACAAAAAAAGCGTAGCTGGGGCTCAGTTGTCTCCATAACTATTATTAACCTGTAGCTATATTTTGCATACTAGCACTAAACAGCAAAATAACAGTTTTCCAGCTGACATTATTTTGTACACTTTATTTTCTATCGCTAACCTATTGGTTGAATGACACTTCTTCAGCCTTTACATTTCAGCAGCCTGATTTGGAATGGCATTGCCGTTCATTTTGGCAATACACCAAAATATTCATGTTTGAAAAATTCGTCTGATCGACAAAAAAATAAAGCAACAATTAAGTAGGTATTGTTGAATTGTTAAATCAAAATGATGGTGTTGTCATTCAAAGTGTGTTAAGAAATTAGGCTGATGATCGGTGAAAAACGACAAAATTATTCTAATGATTTTATTCTCATAAATATTGGAAAAATTTAATCGTTTTTTCCAGTGCTATACACTCCTGAGTTATCTACAGCATGCATAGGAGCTGAGGACGACATGCACCTTTCGGAAAATTGCTTAGGTATAAAAAAGGATTTGTGCAACATATTGGAAGGAAGAGACCAGATTTCAGTACTACATAGAAGATTCCAGAATCCCCTGCCAAACAGCGTCGAAATTTTACATTGGGTATTTCTTAAATTGGCAGGAATTTATAAAATATTTATTGCTATGTATGTAGGTAAGTACATGTTTCTAGCAGTACGATTATAAATTTAAAGAAAAACACGAGACTTAAAACGTTTGATAAAGTAAACTTTAACAAAAACCGACGTGAAACTTAAACGCTGATGGTTTCTAGAATTATGTAAATACTGAATTCATGGTCCATGTTAAGCTTCCCTCTTAAATTATATGAAACTTATATATGAAGGGTAGCCCGCAAAATTAAAATTTTCTTAGTTTTTTTGTAATTTGTAGGTCAGTTTCAGCACGCGTAGCATGCACGTAGCACCATAGAAACAAGTTTTGTCGACGGAAGAATAGACAAAATGACAGATTATTAATTTTGTAATTTAGTGTATTCTTCGGTCGGTCAAATCCAATCATGCTACGCGTGCTGGTTGTATGTTGAACAATATAAGAGCCGCGACCGTAACAAGTATGTATTTACACAATTATAATCATTAAAATCATCAACACAACCCTCTTTAAGTTCATATAGTCCCATTGAATGACTTTTTCTTTTTAATTAGATGGGATCATATGAAATTAGAGGGTTGTGTTCATGATTTTAATGATTATAGACGCGAATCATAATTATTTTGTTCAACATACAACCTGAAACTGACCTTTAAATTGCAAAAAACAAGAAAATTTTAATTTCGCAGGCTACTCTCGCGTTTCCCCCGCTAATATTTACATTTTCCTTTCAAAACATTTACCATAATATTTTTTTGCTTTCATTTGTACTTTATCTTCTTCATCATCAACTTGTCTTCTCCCAGATAAAACTTTATTAATTATTTTGCAATAATTGTAATTCATGAATCGAATAATAGTATTAATTAAATAATCTATCGTTCTTTTTTTATGTGTATTACATGTTATAGGTGGAAATTGATTAAAGTCAATATAGCCATTTTTATAATATCCTTTAAGTATTGAGCTTCTAAGTTTTCTTTAAGAATGTGATTAATTATATCTTGAAAATTGGATATAAGTTTTATTAAATTTTTACTGGGAGAACAAAGCCATCGTCGACCTGCATACTCCCTGTACCTAATATATTCAATTTCATCTTCGCTTGTGAAATCATTGATACAGACAGAGCAATTTTTGAAAATTTTTGTTTTTGTTTTTTTCAAAAAATATCCGCTGACGTACTGTAGAGGTGCCATTACTCTGGGGTCTTTTTCTTTATTTTCAATACTTTCAAAGCTAATTTCTAAAATATTTTCCAGATCAACTGTACAGGTCGACGTAGCTCCAGTATTTTCGTTGAGTATGAAGGAGCATAAAGCATCACAATAGTCATTTTCACAATTTTTTCCTTGGGTGTGGACACTGTTTAAATTGTTTATAAGCAGAGTGGCAAAAGCAGACTCAAATTGGTCGCATGTCGGGTTAACGTTGCGGCACCCGTGGCTTCTAACCACCCCAAAGAAGTTTTCTAGGGGATCTTGATTAAGGTGCCGCATCCAGACTGATGTTACCCCGTATTCAACACGCAATTTATTCAATAAAACTTGAATTCCCTCCAGTGTCCACACCCAATTTTTTAAGGTAGGAACAGTTTCGACTCTGCCAGCAGAAGTCACAAACTCCATTGAGTTAAAAACTCTTTTTGCTTCTGCCCATGTATTTTTATGGGCAGACGTTGGTGTAGCTGGGCCAAGTAGTGGCTTAGCATTTTTATTTTTGTTATGACTTCCATTGACAGAGTCGAAGACGTTGTCCATAAATAAGAGGAGATCTGCGGTTTCTTTTCATTCTGCGGGTAGAATTCCTTTACCTGAAAAAGAGAAAGAAAAAATATGGTATTCATTCATACACACATCCAATTGTCTTAGTATGACTATAACTTTATAGGGCAAAAAATGGGAGGTTTCTGTAATTCTATAAGTCTGTCTGTTCATAAAATAATGTAGAATGCAAGAAAATAAAGGCTCAATATTAATTACCTGCTAGGTATCCCTTAATGGATGCCACAGTGCGACTAAATACCTGTGATGCAAATTTCACTTTCATTTTATTTAATTTGTCAGGGTTTAAGTGGTATTCTGTTAGCTTTGGTATCAGTCTTATGCCTTTATAGCCAGGGTTTTCTTTATGAAGCTGCAATAAATGAGACCATTTGGCAGTTTTGGTCACACCATCTTTTTTTAAAGTTAGGTTTTTAGTGACCAAGTTGTTCCTCATACCCTTAAGAAGGTGTGGGGGGTCATAAAGGGGAATGATTTCTTTATCATTTATTAATATAACATTATCTTTTGGAGTTTCCCCTCTTCGTAAGTAAACCCCCCTGGTTTCATTTATTAACAAACGTATCGCCTGACGATTGTTTGTCCCTTGGTCACAAACTGATGCTACCACTATTAACCCTGCTTGTTGCACCTCGGTAATTACATTTTTTATTTGTTTAGCCAACTCTGGCCCTTTTGTGGCACTTGCTGAGAACGTGTAAAAAATTGCTTGTTTATAGTTTTTAATTAGACCACGCACCATGACGACTTGTGCGTGGTCAGCAAATTCTGGTTGCCTTTGCTGGCCATTATCTACTACGCCTGTAATTTTATATTTTCTTTCATTATATGTTATTTGTGCTTTTAATGATACTTCATCAAATAACAATACACACAATCTTTCTGAAACGTTGAGCTTTACAGCCTTCTTTTTTAATTGCAAAAATATATTTTTATTTAGTCCAGGTCGAAGATTGCATTTCAGTATTACTTTGGCGAGTGTCTGATTTGCGGGCAATATAAATATTTTTCTTAAAAATCTATATGCCTTTGGACTATGTTTGAAAATCGATAATGCTGCAATTTTTTCTTGCAGCGTGAATCGTCGCCCTTTATCTTTTTTTTTATATTCTCGCCACTGCACCCGCATTAATAGTTTTGCAGTGCTTGAACAATTCTGAAGTACATCTAGTACTGCATGATTGGCAACAAATTTTTTCGCCGCCTTTATTTCTGCTGTCTGCTTTTTAGCTTTATTTTTTAATTTATTAATTCGTCTTTTGGCAGCCATAATTTTCAGCTGAAGATCACTTTCTGCCCTGGAGAGCTTAAGCGTCCTAGCAGATATTTTCCTGCCTGAAAAATAGAAAATGATTTTGTATGAGTACTAAAGTAAGTCTCCATAAGATTTGCTTGAGAATGGACATAAATTATATAGACATACGGTTAACAGGTGCCACACTATATGAATATTGTGATACATGTAAACTTTATGTTCATCCAAAAAATTGACTTAATTTTTATTAAATAGTTCTAACATGAGTAAAAACTGTATTTTTTTTAATGTACATAGGATGAGAATATAAAATAGAAACCTAGCACCTAGCTTCTGACGGTTCATCTAAACTTATGTTATTTTTTTTCTTTTTTTAACATAGTTAAAGTTAACTTTATTTATATTCTTCTGAACTTTAACAAGATTTTTTTGGATCCAATCGCTGTTATTAACTTTATACTATTAGTTATACTAACAATACTATTTTATTTTATAAAAAGATAAAAAGTTCACTTAAATGCTTTGGAACACTGTTTTTAATTTGAGGAATATTTTTCGGTAATGTTTGACACATCATGTCTGAAACTGAAATAATAATAGGTACGCTTTCAGCAATGGAATCAGAAACAATGTTAGTACAATATTATGTAAATGACGCGCACACTTCAACAATAAGTTTTATTAATTTGTGCGCTATGATCTGTCATAGAGTAGTGCACACTCAAACAATAAGAAAAGGCGAAAGTAAATAAATAAAAGGCGATTATCCGTATTTTGGACCAGAGAGTATGGAGCTCCTCCTGTTTTATAATTACCCACAACTTTTTACAATCACGAACCTTTACGGAAATACTGATCCAATTACGAAAATTCTTTCACTTAAAGAAAGCCACTACTCAATTATCAACTGACACTACATGTAGGTGAAACTGCGGGGCGCAACTATCCAAACATTTTCTATATACATGATACCAAAGCTTACCTAAAATTTGTTCTGTACTTTGAGAAGTGGTAGGTGGAACTTGCTCACATATTACTGTTTCCGGATCTGAAACATTAATAAATCATTATCACTTGAGGCTGGTCAAGTGTGTGTAGGTCATTCAATAACATTAGGTATAACAGTTTGGAGTATTAAGTATTTAAATCACTGACTATTACCTAAGTGTGTAAGTTTGTTTTATACCATTAAGGCTGATTTTACCAAAGTTATCCTAATAAAATTGATGTCTGACAGTTTTTGAATGGAATAACTGTCAAAAATTTATAATTTATTTGCAGGATAACACTTATACAAGCATGTTGATTCTGTAAAAATCTCTCCGTGAAAACTTGTGTGGAGTGAGTGATCAGAGTCATCCTGTCTTGGTCAATCCCTGGCATCAATGGCACTGATAGCTCAGTCCGCACTCAGTTCACCTAAGTTTTTACGGGATTTTTACAAGATGGTTACAGAATAGCACTACAGGTATAAAAGTCAAGTCAAATTCTACCTTAGTGATAGCTATGAAATCGACTAACAAAATAATTATTATATTTAATGCTAAATAGTTCTTACCAAAATTTTCTTTTTGCATTGAATTTTCTTCAATGCTTGTAGATGTGTACATTAACTGCTGAAGTGATTCAGGAGCTGAAATAATATTTAAGCAAACATAAGTTTCTTACTATAAGCGTCATGGTAAGAAAGTTCAATTTCTAATTGGTAGGATTATTATATTACTTCAAATATTCAATTGCAAACCTGCCAAGTGCAAGTCGGCCTCAAGGGTTCCATTCACCAAAACTCTTACTCTTAACTTTCATTTTATTTGGTATTTTGATATGGAACCGCAGAAGAGTAATATAAAAATCATAATTTACCTGTAGAAGTTGATGGAATTGGCTGATTTATCAGTCCTTGCAATCGTTTCCTTCTAACAACTGGTAACTTTGGTTGTGATTGTGATACTAGATTAATACCTGAAAAAATTATATAGGAATAACTGCATTAATAATTTTGATAGGGTGCTTTATAGTTTTTAATTAGTTAAAACACGGCAGCCACTCATATAATTGTGCTAATATTTTTTTGTATTTAGTACACAGTAACAATATGTAGGTAATGAACAAACCTGGTAAATATAATTTTGGAACTGCAATAATGCTTATAAAAATTGCGACATAAAAATTTATCTTGAAAGTGTTTGCGACACACTCTACGGTACTTCAATATGTGCGCATTTTCAAGGCCCAAAATATGACTTCCAATCGAATAAAGCAAGGTATTGAAGCGCAATCGGTCGTTTTCAGGGTTCGGAAATCCATGAAGAACTGCATGCATGCCTGAAACATATTGTATGCTATTATTCATTTATATTACTATCTGTTTATGTAAAATACCAATATTGGTATAATGTAAAACAGAAGTTGACTTGAGAAAAATTGAGACACAAGGAACATAATATTGTTGTTTCGAAACAAGTTGAATTTTCTGCTGAAGCGAAACAAAAACTGAAGAAAACCATACCTAAAATGACAAAAAGTAATTGAATTGCGTTCAAGGCCAAGTTTCAAGATCCAAGAATCACCTATGACAATGTGATATACCTCCACTGTCCTTGCACCCAGGAACACAGCTTATCCGATGACATGATGCAATAAAAGAGTCCTATCTCAAACTAAATAACACTATACTGGAGTCCTATCTCAGTTTTGACACAACCACTCACAAAATTACTTTCTGGGCACAAATATGATTAGTCGGAGGAACTCTTGCTCAACTCAACGACATACTCACAATATTACACAGAAAGATCACAAAAATAAACAAAATATCGCTAAAACACCGGCGCAAGCGTCAGACATTTGCGGTATCACCGGATGCCGACCCACCTCTGTCGCGTGGTCGAGGCCTATTTGACGGACAGGGCCGTCATCTACCCCGGTCACCGGGGAGAGTGGAACCGGCGAGAGATGTCGTGCGGTGTCCCACAGGGATCGGTCCTGGGGCCGCTTCTGTGGGATATCGGTTACGACTGGGTGCTGCGCGCCGACCTCCCGAATGGCGTCAGCGTGGTGTGCTACGCTGACGACACGCTGGTCCTGGCACAGGGGTGGTCGCACCAGGAGGCGGCCGAACAAGCGACACTCGGGGTTGGGACAATCGTCGAGAGGATCCGGCAGTTGGGACTCGAAGTGGCCCTGCACAAGTCCGAGGCCATGTGTTTTCATGGTCCTCGGAACGCGCGACTGTCGGGTTCCCAGATAACGGCGGGAGGGGTTCACATCGGCGTCGAGTCGACGATGAAGTACCTGGGACTCGTCCTCGACAGCCGGTGGAACTTCGTGGAGCATTTCCGACGTTTGGCTCCCAGACTGGAGCGGGCTGGGGCTGCCTTGAGGCGGCTCCTGCCGAATCGAGGGGGTCCAAACGCCTCCTGCCGGAGGCTCTACGCGGGGATCGTGCGGTCCATGGCCCTTTACGGGGCACCGGTGTGGGCGCGTTCTTTTAGGCGCCGACCGGCCCGCAGGTTGAACGCGTCCCAAAGGGTCATGGCCATCCGGCTGGTCCGGGGATACCGCACGGTCTCATGCGAGGCAGCGAGCCTCCTTGCCGGATTGCCGCCATGGGATCTGGAGGCAAAAGCCCTCGCGCACGTATGGGAGTGGCGCGAGGAGGCAAAACGCCGGGGTGTAACTCCGCTGCCGCGAGAAATCACGGTACAGCGGACAGAGCTCCGGCGGGATCTCATGGCGACATGGAGGGTGCGATTGTCGCAACCCAGTGCTGGGCACGCCACAATAGCGGCGGTAAGTCCCCTCTTTGAGGAGTGGTTGGAGAGGCGCCACGGCGTCCTCACCTTCCGCCTGACACAGGTCCTCACCGGACACGGTTGTTTCGGGAGGTTCCTGTTTCGCATAAGGCGGGAGGCAACGCCCGGGTGTCACCATTGTGTGGATCGCCCGGAGGACACGGTGGAGCGTAGGTACGGTGGAGGTCTGCCCAGCTTGGGCGGAGCACCGCAGTGTCTTCGCGGAGTCGATCGGCGGTGGCGATCTCTCGCGGCCGGCCCTGGTCCAGGCCATGGTACGGAGCGAGAGAGAATGGAAAGCCGTCACCTCCTTCTGCGAAGCAGTAATGCTTGCGAAGGAGGAGGCGGAGCGCGTGAGGGAGAGAGCCTTGCGCCCTCACGCCCCCACTAGTCGCCGCAGGAGACGCCCTGAGCGTCGGGAGTCGCCTGCAGATTCCCGGCCACCATAGGCGCGGGCTTGTGGACGGCGAGCAATGGGTACCTCGCCGTCCGGTAAGGACCAGGCCCGGGTCGACGGCACGTTGTGTTTCACGCGCGCCTCAAAGAGATGTCAGCACAAAGTGACGGGGTCCGATAGGGCCGACGCCTCAGGGTCGCGGGTTATTCTACAGAGAAAACCGTGGCCCTGGCACAGGCAACTGAAGGAACACGGGTGGGTTTTAGTCAGTAAAAGTCTGACACGCCCTCCCGCTCCACCCAGAGCGGGAGAAGTCATTTGATGATTTCCCACCCAAAAAAAAAAAAAAAGCGTCAGACATTAGCAGACATTTGTATTGGAGTAACCAGTTTATTGATAGTAAAACCACCAAAGGAATTCTACCAACTACATCACTGATTACATTTTGGATTCTTACCAATAAAAATGTATTCTACAAACAAAGTATTGAGTATTCAGTAGTTTAACGTTAACATATTTTAAATAATCACAACTTTATTTTATTTCGACGTATTTTAATTGAGTAAATATATTTGCATATCATTTTATTCTATAATACAATTCTATAATTATCTAGTTGTAAAATTCGTACCATCGTGAAATCTATTAATCATTATGTGATTGAAATAGTAAATAACTACGAAACCTGGCAACATTTATGGTATCAATTTTGTGAGCGGATGTTAAATATTCAGTCATTAATTCATTTAAAAGTAACTTTAATTCCAGGGTAAAAAAAGTGTTATTTAAAACATATACGTATAAAAAATAGATATATTTTATACATAGTATTGAGTTGAGACACTCGAAACCTTTAATGGGACCTAGTTTTGGGAATCCTTTGTTTGTTTTAATGAAATTACTTGTAGTGGTTCGATAATAATTCGATACATGTCTCGTTCATCTTGTTTACTTAGGTAATAAAAGTTTGTTGGTAGACCACAGAAAACTGAGCAAATTATTTCGATTTCTGTGAGGTAGATGCAATTCGTTACGACTACGAGTATTCACCTAATTGAACGTTGTTGGTTAGTGACGAATGTTTCAATTTGTTAATTAGCAGTATTATCAATAAATCGATCAAGTTATTTAAACAAAACAAAGGATTGTAGTACGCGTTTAAAACACCGTTTTACAAAATAAGTACTATTTCTACAAACGTGTGGATGAACACTGCTCTCCTAGCTAGGTTATGGTAACCTGTGTTAAGGAGAAGCAGTCCGGTCCCCTAAGGTACAATGACGTAAAAGTTACATAGTGCTTCTGATGTTATTAATACAATTTCGAATTATTGAGCTAGACAATTTAAAGTTTAAGACTGTTTTGATTTCATTGAAATAAAATAATAGAATTTAAGTTATATGTGTGTGCGTGTGTATGTGATTGGGTGTGTGTGAGTTTGTGTGCTTGTCCATGTTCATCACCTATGTTAAGATATTTTCAGTATCATCATATGACTTGCTTTGGAGGTACGTTTGACAATCATTTGCATTTGTAATACGGTAGACCGTAGATTTGACACTCTTCGTTTATTTTGTTGTATAGAAACAGACCAAGAAAATAAAAAATCTCTTGACAACAGTTGAGTGTACGCGCGGAAGAGTGCACATCCCATCTTTTCGACGTTTACTGCGTTTTCTATTATTCGGTATGGGGTGCAGCGGTGTTGCAGAATGACAGTCTGTAGTATGAAGTGTTGCCGAACAATTAACAGTTTGCAGTCATTAAACATTGTATTGTGGTTATAATTTTCAAATTGTAGTGAAATGTAAATATTGAAGCGTTGGCAATATTATTGCGCTGCGTAAAAGTGGACGTAAATGTTGTGATAACACCAATGGACTAAGTGTGAGTGTTATCATTTAAATATTTCATATTTTACTAAACATTTAATTCTTATTTGTTTCAATTAGTGAATGATGAGTAAAGTGATTTAAATATAATGTTATTCATAATATTTTTTCCTAATTACGAGGGCGGGTCAATAAGTCCGTGACTTTTTGAATTTCTGACCTCTTTACTGAAAAAGCAACACTACTCCTGTCAACAGGCATCTGTCAGTTGACTCCTGTCAAAAGGGGGATGCCCGTTTTCGGCCCTAAAGGCACAATAACTTACGTATAAGTAAAAAAAACGTCGTAATTTCTATTTATTTAACAAGTTATTCATTTATCCGAACAAGTTTGCAATATTTTTGCAATAATAAAAAGTACTGAAACGATAAATGACATTCACGGTTGTGGATAAAGTAGCAGTGTTGCCAATACTTATCAATTTCGTTCACGAAATAATCGATCATGTTTTCAAGGATAAAAAAATAACATCCATAATGCTTGTTATACGATCTGTTATAACATATACGGTGTTATGTTTTTATTTTTGATATTAAATGGTCAAACAATTTAATAGTTGATATTAATAATAATGAATACATAGGATTATAACAAAAACGCTACCACACATTTTAATAATAATTCAATTTATGTTTAGCACATTAAAGATCAAATATGACAAAAACGTACTTAGCTTCAGTGGGGTTTTAATAGTGATTATAATTTTGTATTAAATTATGATTCAAATAAAAGTAGATTTCGATTTTTTTGTTTTGCTAATGTGGTAACATTGAGTTTCGCTGGCCGGCTGTCAAGTCAAGACACAGTCAAGTGTCAAATCACAAAAATCTACAGAATCTACTTTCATTGTTTGCGGTTGCCTTACTGAGTTTAATTCTTTGCGGATTTGTTATTTAATCCATCAAATAAGCATATTTAATGGATTCCGACAATTATTTTAACCCTAACTTAAATAGCCAATGATAGTAAAGCAGTTACGTTAGTCAAGATTAAAAACTCTTATATCTAAAAAACCCTAACATTTTTGTAAACCAATTCCTTGTCCAGTTAATTGTTTAAATTGCATATTATCCTATCCATATACTTTAAAATGTGTGCACTCGAGGCCGAAGTGTCTGTGGACGGTGGGCATTCCCCTTTGAACTTGCTGCGTCAGTTAGTTTGTGTTTGACAGCTATCTTTATCAGACTACCCAGTAATTTGAGGAAAAAATGGAAAAAATTGAATTTCGTGTGCTTATTAAGCATTATTTTTTGCGAAAAAAAAACCATTAACGAGACCAAGGCTAAGCTTGATAAATACTATGGGGACTCTGCACCATCGATTTCAATGGTAAAAAAGTGGTTTACTGAATTTCGATGTGGCCGTACAAGCACTGAAGATGCCGAACGTCCTGGACGCCCAGTTGGGGTCTCTTCACCCGAAACAATCGAAACAATTCACGATATGGTGTTGGCCGACCGAAGATTGAAAGTGCAAGAGATTGTGGAAGCCGTAGGGATCTCGCATGGCTCAGTGGTTTCAATTTTGAATGATCACTTGGGCATGAGAAAGCTTTCCGCAAGATGGGTGCCGCGTTTGCTCACAGTCGACCACAAACGCAATCGTGTAACAACTTCACAGGAAGGTTTGGCGTTGTTTAATCGCAATATGGATGAGTTTTTGCGCCGTTTTGTAACCGTGGACGAAACAAGGATCCATCACAACACACCAGAGACCAAACAACAGTCAAAACAGTGGGTTTCTAAGGGTGAATCGGCGCCAAAAAAGGCCAAGGTGGGTGTGTCAGCCAATAAAGTTATGGCGACTGTTTTTTTGGATGCACGCGGGATAATCCACATTGACTACCTTCATGGGGTCAAGGGGAAGAACAATCAATGGGGAATATTATGCCAACTTATTGGACCGATTCAATGACGATTTGAAAAAAAAAAAAAATTGCTCCCTCATCCGCCCTATTCTCCAGATTTGGCTCCGAGTGACTATTTCTTGTTCCCAAACCTGAAGAAATGGCTTGGTGGAAAAAGACTTGACTCCAATGATGAAGTCATCTCGCAAACAAAGGCCTATTTTGAGGACATCGACAAATCATATTTTTTGGAAGGGACAAAAAAATTGGAGAAGCGTTGGACAAAGTGTATAGAGCTCAAGGGAGACTACGTTGAAAAATAAAACATTTATTTATCAAAAAATCTGTGTTTTATTCCAAAAGTCACGGACTTATTGACCCGCCCTCGTATTATAGTTTATAGTATTTTGCTTATAGATGTCTAATAGTATTACATTCTTTGTGAGTCTGGGTTAAGAGATGTGAGGAAGAGGGAATCCTTACTAGTCGGAGTGCTTCTTTACGAATAGGTAAAAGGTAATACGGGCTGGTGTCCGCAACACCACGACAATGCGCGTATTTTGCGTACGGTGGGAAAATCGATCATTCGATCCACCCCAGCTCCTCGAGGAAGGCCAGCAACGCCTTGGTGTTACTGACAACCTCGCGTAGGGTACCTGGGTTACCGAAGTACTTTGCCCTGTATGTGGCGACCACCGCGCAGTGTAGAAGCACATGAGGTGCTGTCTCGTCCACCTCCATGCAGGCCCTGCACAGCGGACTGTCTGACTCCTATGACAAAGAGTTGTTTATTAAAAGACCCGTGGCCAGTTAAAGCTGCCGTAACTATACGCAGCTGTTGTTTGGTTAGTCGGAGAACCTGTTTCGTGATGCGGCCGTCTATAGCAGGGAGTGCTTCCCTAGCCTGCCTGCACTCACCTTGTTCTGACCATAGTTTGTGATGTTGTTCACTGGTGCGTTTCCTTACCAGAGTGCGTAAGTACCCGAAGGGGAGTGGCAAGATGGGTTCAGGTCCCACTGGTGCCTCACTCGACCCCCTTCTGGCAAGTTCGTCGACTGCATCGTTGCCCAGCGCTGTGTCCTTTGATCCATTGAATGGTTATGTTATTGAGGCTACCCACCTGATTAAGGCGCAGGTGACACTCGTATATTAGCCCAGATTCAACTGTGTGGCTGTACAGCGCTTGCAAAACAGCCCTGCTGTCTGAGAGTATCCGGGTCGAGTGGTCCCTAACTTCCCTGGCCATGATGCCCGAAGCAGCCTGGAACACTGTGTAATAGGCCCCCGAGAAGACTCCAGCACCAGTGCCATTACTTGTTTTGGATCCGTCTGTGAAGATACGCAGCTCTGCAGGGCACAAACCCTCGCACCTACGATCCTCGTGAAGCTGGATCTTGTATTTTTTATCAAAGATATATTATTTGGGTACCCGATCATTAATAGCTTTCGTAATGGGGAACTCCTTGTTGAGTCCCTCAAGTAGCGCGGTGTATGGTGTGGCTCTCTTACCCCAGAGATCTAATGCCTTAAGACGTACCGCCGCCAGTGTCGCTTCCTGCTGTATGAACAGGTGAAGCGGTGGCAGTTCCAGCATGGCTTCAACTGCTGCAGTCGGAGTGGTCCTCATGCAGCCCGTAGCCGCCATGCAGGCTAGTCGTTGCATGCGTTGTAGTTTGTTTGAGGCTGTAGCCAGCTTGGTTCGGGGCCACCATACCGCGGCCCCATAGGTGATCATGGGGCGGATCACTGTGGTGTACAGTCATAGTAAATTTTAGGGGATAGTCCCCACTTTTTACCTATAATTTTCCTGCACTGCCAGAAGGTTATGCATGCCCTGTTTAGTTTGTTGTCCAAATGACTACTCTAGTTTAACTTACTGTCTAGAATGACCCCCAGGTATTTGACCTCGTTGGCCAACTGAAGTTCTGTATTGAACAGTTTTGGTAGGCAAAAAGGGCCTAATGCTCGTTTTTGGGTAAACATGACTAGTTCAGTTTTAGTGGGGTTCACTGATAGGTCATATTCCTTGCACCAATTTTCTACGATACGTAGCGCTTGCTGAGTGAGGTTGCAGATCGTACCCGTCACCTTCCCCGAAACAAGGATTGCGAGGTCGTCAGCATACCCTATTGTGTAATAGCGGCTGGCATTGAGTTTGGTGATGAGGTCATTAATCACCAGATTCCATAGAAGGGGGGACAACACCCCTCCCTGCAGCAACTGGCCAGTTGCTGCTCATCCTCAAGGCGAACCACTCGTTTGCTTAGCATGTTTGTAATCCAGTCCGTTAGTACCTGTTCTACTCCATGTCTGGAGAGGGCGCTGCTGATGCTGGAGAAGTTAGTTTTATCGAAAGCTCCTTCGATGTCTATGAAAGTGCCCAGGCAGGTGCATTTTTGATGAATCGCTTCCTCTATCTGGCTGACTACCAGGTGGAGAGCAGATTCGGTCGACTTACCCGAGCTATATGCATGTTGGTTACCGTGAAGCGGTATGGTTTTCAGAGCGCCGTCCCTTAGCTCCCTATCACACAGCCTTTCCAGCGTCTTTAGTAGAAAGGAGGTCAGGCTGATTGGTCGGTAGGATTTGGCATTTATGTAGTCACCCTTACCTGGCTAAGGGATGAATATTACTTTCACTTCCCTCCCTCCTTTGGGAACGTATCTAAAGGCCAGGCACGCCCGCATCAAAGGCATCAGTCTTATTGCGACACCGGTGTCACTCCACTGTAGTAAGGCGGGGAACACACCGTCAGGACCAGCTGCCTTAAAAGGATGGAAGCTCTGGATGGCCCATTGGAGTTTCTCCAACGTGATCACCCTGCTAGCGTAAAGTCGATCATTGTCTGATGGTGTTTGAGTTTCAATAAGGATGCGTCTCGCTTCTTCTGGCGAGGAAGAGAGTGTGTTGTCGGGTTTCCGGAGGGTAGCGGGCCCAGGTGTGTGCTGTTGCGCCAGTACTTTCCTTACCCTGTTTGCTTGCTGACAGGATTCAATGCTACCACAGAATTTGCACCATCACGTAGTACTTCTGAATCTGATGCATTTTTTGTAGCTGGATTTGGCTGCGTAATATTTATCCCAGTCCAAATCCGCACATGTGTTCATGGCTCTATTAAGTGCTTTTCTTACCTTGTCGCACTTGCGCTCCTGATCAGCGCCGCACCAGGGTTATTTGCCTGGTGTATTACGTGGGGTGGTCTCTGGGCAGGCAGTTTGGTAGCTGTCTATCATTGATTTAGTAAGATGACTTACTTGTACCTCAATTTGTGTCGTATCCGCAAAAGTCGTCACATAGATGCACGATCTAGGATGAACGTGATCTGTGGTGACCAGGAGCTTACCGCCAAGATTGGAGAGTCCTTGTATGCGGCCCGCCCTGACCCACGGCTCCTGGATCAGGGCAATGGCTGTGTGTTGAACCTCCAGCCCCTTGCGAAGCTGAGCCGTCGCGGTCTGACTGTGGAGGAGGTTGGCCTGGAGGACTCTACAGGTCGACGAAAGGGACGCCATCGTTGGCCGAACCCTCTTCGTCCCCCTCCAGTCTCAGCCCGGCAAACAGGTCGCCCTCGTCGAAGACGTCCCCCCCCCTGGCCCGAAGCCGGAGGCAGGATGATGTCGTCCAGCTTCTCACCCGATGAAGGAACGGCGACCACGGTGGCGGCTGCAGGAGCGGCCAACTCTGCTATTGCAGGTTCGGCCACTGATGCTTCCGGGTTGTTTGGTGGCGGAGTGGACTCCCCTGCTGGTGCTGGCATCTCGCCGATGGTTCCCGTGGCGGGGTCCCAACCCTGGGGGACGTCGGTGAACCTCCCGTTCCGACCCTGAAACTTCACGTACACCGTCCCCAATCCAATTGAGAGACGGCGTCCAGCCTCCATCAGGGTCGGAATTTCGTCTTCAGGGACACCGACCACCACGAACCATGCCGCAGCCTGTTTGTCGGCATGCAAGAGCACCCACCTCTTGATGTCGACCTGGCGTTCTGGTAGCTGAGAGCGCGCCCAATATTGGTCGGCTCTCCGAAGACCCCCTGCTTGTCTGGGATCACGACACCACATCGTGCTCGCTTTAGAATCTCCGACTGACTCTTGACAACTAGCGAGATGCTAGTTGGGAGAGAAAGGTCGGAGACAGTCTTCCTTAGCCAGGCTCAGGTGTGGTGTGGCGAACAGCGGCTTGGCGTTGAATGTCGGCCCTGGAGTGTCTTGCTTGGGGGAGCAGGCCTCGAGAATTATCTGCTTCTGGATAGCAGCGAGTACCTGGTCCGATACGTCCTTGCTGAGGATCCCCGTGCGGTTGCAAGTGATCGTGACGTCGAGGTTACCGCTGGCATCTTGGGCGTAGCTTCCTTGGGCGACCCGTTTGGATTGGTCAAGGCGCGGCCGCTTTTGCTCTCCCCGAGGTGTCAAAGTCTCGTTAAGGGCTCGCTTGGCTGCGGCCTGATCCATCCGACCAGGTCGCTGTGTTTTAGTGGCACCTTCAGCTCTCTCCGGGACACTGGCAGGCGGTTGACTGGGCGCTGGTCGGCTAGTGCCGGCCTCTGCCTGCGACCGCTTACCGGCGGAGAAGTTTAGCTGGCCGCTAGTCGATTCGACTGATCCAGCGGTAGAAGCCTGTTTGTTGTGGGAGCCTTTTCCCTGGTTCCAGCTGAGGCAGCCGGTGGACTAGAAGGGTCAGTGCAAGGGCAACGGTCTTGTTGAGTGGATTTAGCCTTGCCCTTGCGTTTCTGTACTTGCCAGGCGCGTGAAAACGCGTCCTCGGTGCACTGTGCCGTCGCCGTTTGGCCGGTGACGGCCTTCTGGTGAGGGGAGGCTAGAAGAGCCACAGGAGGAGGAGGTGGTTTGGTAGGATACCCGGTGCCAGTATTACCCAGCGCCGGGGTCTGTGTGGAGAGGGTCGGACCGGCAGTGGTATGAGTCTTTAGAAGTTGGGACTTTTGTTTTTCGGTCTTAGTTGCGGTTTTCGCCACAGCCGGACCGACGCCCGCGCTGGTACCAGCGGCGTTAGCCGCATGGCCACCAGGGGCGAGGGAAGTGCAAGCACTTCCCTTGGGAGTCTCATTGGCTTTCGCCTACACTCCGCTGTGTTGGTTTTATAATTGGCCTTTTTTGTTCATGTTAAAAAATTATTTTGAAATTCGTCTCTCTGGCTCCCACCCTCCATGGAGCCCGCAACTGGGAACGTCTCACTGTAAAAAAGCTCGAACGTTAGGTCTACCAGAGAGATATAGGGGCGCAAGGTTGGCTTACAGTGCGACATCGGGCGCTCGATCGGGCTGGCATATGGGGTCCTAAGGGCCACCACCCCACGAACTGATCAACCCTCACTTACACCGTCAGCATGACCTTTACCTACCGCTTCGGCCGTCCGAGGACGACCTGTGCGGACCTCACGCACCTCGCCTGTGGCCCTCTGACGGGACACTATGACGATTTCCCTACCCCTGGCTAATGGGTAGGGCCACCGTTTCGCTTGAAATCCAGACCAAAGGGGGCGTGTTGCCTTACGGGCACATTACAAACCAGAGCCGCTCGGCTCAACCCCCCAGGACTCCTTCATCCCCGCTCACGGCGCTCAACTGCGCAGGTCCTAGCGCAGGTAACTGCTTACTCCTACTCGCCATCAGCTGTTTTTTTGTGATGGACGAGCCCGCCACCACCCAGTTACAGGGGATCGCAGGAGTGGGAATTGTGGAGATGGAGGTGGAGGGAGCGGGGATGTGGGTAGGATGGGGTGGGTGAAGGATTGTGAGATTTGGGTGTTGCATATGAAGGGAAAATTAGGGGTTAAGGGACTTATGGGAAGGGATGTGCTGTGATGGCGCCTGGAGGTTTCTGTTACGTCTATTTCTTAAGGAATTAGACCAAGAACGGGGTGGCAACCACGGGCAGGTGCAATCTCCAGACTTGCCTTGAGGATCTACACGACTGTAGCGCTCTCCCTCAAGATCCCGCCACCTTACCGCCTCTGAAGGAGGCGGCAGGGTAGGCCTGCATCTATACTACCAAGCAAAGACTTCACATGGTGAATGTTTGTAAGCTTATGTGGGAGCGTGTTCAATGAAAGAGGCGCGAACAGGATTACAAAAGTATAATTATTAAATAAAAACAATACACAGCTGGCGTCGCAGCGAACGGCTAGAATGAAGTTAACACTAGCAACAAAGAAATGATTCTACTACCAGAAGGGTCACGATGTGGATACTAGGAAGTTAATGATATAAAACATATTAGCGCGGTGCGGATCAAAGTAGCGTGAACGCGCTGTGGAGGCTTGTTGGTTACTCGCTTGATGGACGCTCTCGACTGCGCTGCCGCCGCTGACCGCGGGGCGGCGACGGTGCGGGGCGAGCTAGCGGCCAAACAGGTGTGGCGGCAAGCTTGTTCGCACACTAGCGCAGAACGCACCCCATACACAGCTGGCGTCGCAGCGAACGGCTAGAATGAAGTTAACACTAGCAACAAAGAAATGATTCTACTACCAGAAGGGTCACGATGTGGATACTAGGAAGTTAATGATATAAAACATATTAGCGCGGTGCGGATCAAAGTAGCGTGAACGCGCTGTGGAGGCTTGTTGGTTACTCGCTTGATGGACGCTCTCGACTGCGCTGCCGCCGCTGACCGCGGGGCGGCGACGGTGCGGGGCGAGCTAGCGGCCGAACAGGTGTGGCGGCAAGCTCGTTCGCACACTAGCGCAGAACGCACCCCGGAGCCATCTGGCGCGCTCCGGCTAAACCCAAGGGGTAGGCAGAAACTCTGTGGACACAAAAATACAACGTTAGTGTGGTCTTATTAACATGACGCCAAAAATGTATATGAAACAAATGGTTTCATACCAACCGAACATTTTGCTGAATTATTCACGTGATTAAAAACTGTTCGCCGTGTACTCCACGCTATAAAGGTTGCTTCACCGAAGCCTAGCAAACAATAACGTAATAAACAAGAACGTTTACGTTCCGGAATAGTTTATCCTGTATATTTAATTTAAAAAAAATTGAGGTTTACTTTCAATCATCTTTTCTTACAATTCAACAATATGATAAACCGGCCAGGTTACGAGCATGATGCGTGTCTAACGAAAGCGACGGAAATATATTTTTGTTTCGTGTAGTGCGTCGAAGCGAATGCGCGACTTTACGTCAGTGTGTGCCGTGAAAAACAGCGATCTTTGTGGTGTGTGTAGTTTAAACACATACAGTCGTTCCGCGAGTTCACAGCAATACGACTCTTAACGTGCCTATGCATTTTTGAACGCTTACTGTACCTATTTCGCTTTGGAATGGGCATCTAGCTTCATATTTCTGACTGACCGACCCCTTGACAATTCCAAAGTGCCTGTAATTGGTTTATTTGAAATAAATACTTTGAGTTTGAGTTTAACTTTTAAAAACATTTCACACCCTATTGAGTTGTGATTGGGAAGTGAGATTTACAACTCGTGTGTGTTAAGGCCCGCGGCGGAGCCCTGATCCTGGCCCTAGTAATCGGTCACTTTCTTCCGTGGATGAACTATGTACTATTTATAGAGATTATAATTTCAAAATCTGTGTGTTTGTATTTTAAAATGAATAAGGTGAAAGGTAGCAAGAATAAACAAAAATAAAACAATATTCAAACTTATTATTTATTTAAACAAAAATATACTGTCACATCCGAAATATGTTCTACTCAGAGCCGTATATTCAAAAGTCATTATGTGTCCTGACTTAAAGAAAAGGATTTGAAATCTTAGATGGCCCATAAAAATAAACAAAAAATTGACCAGCCGAAATATTTGAAACTTTAAAATCTAACCCTTTATAAATTATTTAATTGGACCTCTAAAATTTGTAGTTTAATTTGCTCGTGTCTGGTTTTTGATTTTTCTTGCTCCATAATTTATTTCCTGATTTCTACATCATGCTCCTCCTCAGCACGCAAATCAAGTTTTAATAACAGATAAAACCTTTCCGTGGATTCGTTTGCCCGTCTTACTGTAGGCCTCCTGCGACTTTAGTACTGCTCGTACTGGTACGAGCCGGTAGCGTGGTAACAGTAGCCAAAGCTAGGGGTGCTGCTAAATATTTGTTTAAAAATATCAAGACAAGTTTTTACCTGTTCTGTTTTTTTTTGTAACGGATATTCGCCAGCTGTGAGCCCAGGAAACATCTATCTCCGCATCGTCAAGAACAGACCATCAACGCCATCTACCGGCATTGAAAGTAACTAGCATAACAGCAGCCATCAGGATCTACTGATGCAATCTGTTTATCAGACTTATTAGCGCCATCTGTCACCTCACAGATACTCTAATATGTTGTGGTCACTTTCAATAGTAATTACTTGTCCGTAATTATCTGAACATTAATTTTAATAACCTGAAAATAGTAATGTAAATCATATCCAATTATAAAATTGTTGTTTATATATTTATTTATTTATTTAATTTACGCACAATTATGTACAGAGGCGGACTTAATGCCATAGGCATTTTCTACCAGTCAACCTTTTGGCGATGCAGAAACAAACAGTGGTAAGTGTGTAAAGTATGTAATGTGGTTTTGGATGGGGCTTCATCACCAAATGCAGAAATCATCCGGTCAACACACTGCTTTTGTGTTAAAACACTTCGAAAGTCATAATAAATCATCGCTCTTGAATTTTCTCGAGTCAATTCCATTTTCTCAACGACTAAACAAGTTTGACAAAACCTTGTGACAAGACCGAGAATCTTTTTTAAATAAATAAATGATATTAGATTTTTAAAACCAAGGAGTTTTCAATTAAAAAGTGTTTAATATGACAGGAACAGTGGAAATATTCCATTCCCGATACTTTTAGTGCAGCCCTCGTAGTTAGGTTATTTTTATTTGGAATGGAGCAGAGATGAACTAGGTCATAGGTTTGTGGGGCGACTGATGGGATTTCCAGGATAAAGTTCTGTGGCAAGCGGGTTTCTAGGGTAGATATATTTATTTTAGGAATGAAACCAAGAGGTCGCTTAACACATTTATTTAACAAGACATTTCAGGGTAGTGAGTTCTAAGGTCTCTGAGTACTGGTTCTGGTCACTGAAGTTAGAAGAGAAGAGAATGAATCTTCGATAGTCAGTACTCCTTCAGTACGTACTGTTATTACTTCTTCAACGGTAGTATATTTGACGTTGGTAATGCCAAGAGATGAAAGTTTATTTTCTGTGAATTCTTTAATGTCAGAAACGGAAATAACGTCGTCCTGATTAGCTGCGCCCAACATTCCCATTAGAAGGTCGGCTTCAATTTGCCGTAGTCTGCGCCTCTCACGCATCAGCGCATATTGCTCTGCGGATTGATTAATAGCGGGGGAAAAGCAGCATCTTGCCATACAGCTGTCATTTGGTGGTGTTTCCTTAACAGCTTGAAAATTGTAGGTATTACTATCTGCTAAGCTTGCAGAGTTGTCTTCTTTATTTGGAGTGCTTTCTGCATCCTTAAAATCAGTGTCAGGATTATCCTTGACCTGCTTCTCTGGTACACGACGAGAGGATTGAGGAGCACACTGTGAAGCACTTCTTGTATTATACCGCGGAATACCAGCGGATTCTCTCTTTGGAGCTTCTCTCTTGGAGGAAACTTCTCCTTTTGAGGCATCTCTTTTTGAGGCATGGACACGAGATGAATGTTACTAAGATTGATTATAGTGTGACAGTACCTAAATTACCCTAGGCTGATAAATTTTTCGTTTTTCCTAATTATGTTAATACAAGCGTTAAGGTCGGTTTCCCCCGAAGGGGAAAAGGCCGCACTCCAACCCCGTGCGGCCCTGTAGAGCTCGTCACCAGACTTGGTCACTCTCCCACCGATAATAGAAATGAATTCCCAAATTTATAGAAGCCAAATGCCTTGATATTATTAATGAGGCAAGGAAACAATGTATCAATATTAGATGATACTTGGGAACTCATAGTTATGAAATATATTGGAAGTGATTTTAGAAAGCTAAATAATAGAGGGATGCAGAGTAAATTATTATATAAACTTGTGATTAACCCAAACGCTAGTGCGTAACAGGTATTTGATCAGTCGTAACTCACACAATACCTCGCATCTACACTCGGAGTACTTAGAGATACACTTCCATAAAGTGACGCAAGCGGCTTTACAGCGGCATAGCGTCAACATCATGCTCTTTTGGAGTCATGGCCCCTAGCAGTTCTCTCGGACTGATAAACGTGACGAAGCGGCTTTTCCTGCGGCAACCAGTTTGTCTCATTGTACGTGTTCTACTAAACCTAACGCATAAAACCTCTGAGGACAATAAACGACTTTATTAGAACATGTTTATACATAAATGTCTTACTCAATCCTAGAGACAGTGCACTACGAAGCCCAACTGCCATTGAGTGAGACAAGTATTGAGTACGAAATTCTAAACGCGTGCTAATGTTAATATCACCTTTACGGCAGTCTAGCCCCATTTCGCGTGAGCTTTCAATGCCCGGAATGTTACCATTTTTATAAATATTGTTTATTTTATTTTGTTGAACACTTATCCAGTTGTTATGTTTATGTATTTTTATTTTTTATTTTCATCGTAGCGTTTGCTACACTGGTCGACGTCATTCAACGCCGGCTGTCGCTGAAAACCAGCGCTGGGGCTCTGTCTCGCATAGGGTCGTAGCATTAAGCTGAGCGATGGCCGTTTTGCGTGGATGTGACGCATATTTTCCCCCGATTTGTTCTCTTTGGTGTTTGTGTTCGATCACTGCGTCATTTTTACCGTAAATAAACGTTATTTTCTTTCTTTCTTTCTATTTCTTACTAAAATAACAGAAAATATCGCACAAGCGTACCGTAGACTCAGTCTGTAGCAAAACTCAATGCGATCGTACTCGGTGTCTGCCGAGGTGGTTATTTCGTCACCTCACATCTCGTTAATCTTCCCCATTTCGAGGATACAGTGCGGCTGTCAGCGGCAAAGCGTCCAAATTGACGTGTTTCGATAAATAGTGTCGATTTAGAAATTGGCGTACCATATGCCGGGTGTAGGTTTTATCGAGACACGGTCCCTAGCGTTCTTAGAAAAACTACCAATCCAGTTTGGGGTGCTTTGTAAAGCCTACCCCCTCTCCCGGAGAGCACGTCTCCGGGAGAGGGGCTACAACGAGCCTTTTGTAAAGACTTGTGTGGCCAAACCTTTTTGGAAGCAGTAATTATCACTAACGTTTGATTGTTTTATAATGCCGATTTAGATCGACTTTATAGAATATGTTGTTTTAAATGAACTGAGAGTATTTACGGTTCTGCCTTCCGTATGTGGTTGCGCATGTTACAGGTCAAAGTCGTCAAAAGTCGAGCGTCAGTGCTCAGTGTCAAATAAAGTGGAAGGCCTTCTCCGTTTCCCTATAATCAAAAGCAAATGACAAATATCTGTCAGGGTATGGATAAGGAGATGGACACGTAATACATTAGAAAATAGAGTTAATTAATAGCGCAATGTCGGTATGCTGGAATAAATGATTACGAGGGCGGCACTGAAAATTTCGGGAATCAAGGAAGTGACACAACATTACTATTTAAAAATGAATTTGTTGCTTTTCGAAGTATTTTCCGCGAAATTTGACACATTTTTCCATACGATGGAACCAATCATTGAAGCAACCATTCCATTCGGAAGTTGGGGTCTCCAAAATGGCCGTTTTGTAGGCGTCCACAGCTTCTTTAGGTGATGAAAATCTCTGTCCACGCAATTTATTCTTTATTTTAGGGAAAGTATAGAAATCATTAGGGCTTAGGTCGGGGCTGTACGGCGGATGGTCTAATAATTAGAATTATTAGACCATCCGCCGTACAGCCCCGTTTTCTTGCTCTAAAAACTCTTTTGTTCTGTGTGCGGTGTGAGAACTCGCATTGTCGTGATGGAGGATGATGCGGCGGTTGCAGTTCTCTTTACGGATTTCAGAAGCGACCTGTGGCAAACAAATGCAAGCATACCATTCTGCATTAACCGTTCTTTGTCCCTCAAGAGGAATAGTCGTAACATGGCCGGTTTTGGAGACAAACGTGGCCACCATTTTTTTTTGCAACCGTCCGTGAACGAACAATTTTTGTTGGCTTTAACTCATTTTCGAACACCCAAACTCGTAACTGGTTTTTTGTTTCGGGTTCGTACGCGTATATCCAGGATTCGTCACCTGATACGATGTTGTATACAGCATTTGAGGATCCTGCTTGGAATCTTTCGAGAGTTCTGATGTACCAAGTAACGCGAGCCTAACTTTTTGCTCTTCACAGAGCGAATGCGGTATCCATCGGGAAAACAACTTTTTTACACCTAATTGTTCATGCAAGATTATTTGTATTTGACTCATGCCAATGTCTAAAGTTGCCTGAATTTCGCGGTATGTCACATGCGATCTTCCTCAATCAGCTTACGCACAGCATCAACGTTTTCTTGGGTGACTGCAGTTTTTGGATGACCTTGACGGGGATCATCACTAAGCTTGACACGTCCACGTTGAAATTCAGCAAACCAGCGATAAATTGTGGTTTTGGATGGGGCTTCATCACCAAATGCAGAAATCATCAGATCAACACACTGCTTTTGTGTTAAACTACTTCGAAAGTCATAATAAATCATCGCTCTTGAATTTTCTCGACTCAATTCCATTTTCTCAACGACTAAACAAGTTTGACAAAACCTTGTGACAAGACCGAGAATCTTTTTTTTAAATAAATATATGATATTCGATTTTTAAAACCAAGGAGTTTTCAATTAAAAAGATTTTAATATGACAGGAACAGTGGAAATATTGCATTCCTGATACTTTTAGTGCAGCCCTCGTATTAATAGCTCTGTAGCGATATTATCTAAATGTTACCTGCAAATCATAAAACAAATCAGCCTACAAGAACAATACAATCGCCGATCTCACCTAGTTTTTAAAATATTATTGACGTGTAAAAGTGTTTGTACAAACCTATTTACAGAAATAAAATCATTTATCATTTATCATTTATCATTTATTTATCATTTATCATTAATGGAAATGACACATTATTAGTAAAGAGTTTAACACTTACCAATGATATCTTTGTAGGGTATTAGATTACTACTCACGAAATGCCGCACGTAGTACCAACTTCACCTCGAACACAGCTCCTCCCAGCTCACTACACTCACCCACCTCCTAACTTAACTAGCTTTCCCTCTTGAGACTATAACGACTGAACCCTGTCATGTCCTAAGACCAACTGCCCTTTCTCACCACCCCCGCCAACTATCAAAAATCGGGGTTTGGTCCTTTCACACGCTATTTTTTGTAAACTTCGACTTATAACACATTTTTCTATTTCTTAATTGTTTCTCAATTGCCTATAAGACTCACAGCTGGCTGCCATAACGCGCCCTCGCTACAACTTTCTCGTTCTCAGAATTTCTAAAGGACTATGGATTTCGATTGTCTTAACATTTCTTTCGAGCGACGACGGCTGCCATAAGTGGCCATAAAATAGAAATGTAATGCATTTCTGAGAGGCCAATAAGTGCAAAGAATTAGGATATCTGGTTATTTATTAGGGTAACGCGTCAAGCTGTCAGACCAGAAAATTAAGATTTAATGTGTTTCTAAAGTGGACCGAACCATGTGCATGGTTTTAGAATAAATATAATATTTTGTCATTAAATAGGAATAAGTGACAGACAGTCACAATAGCTACTGGTCTAAGCGAATAAGTTTTATTTAGGTTGATTAATTCCTCTCTTAAGTTTAAAGGACTTATAATGCTAGGAAGCATGGTGCCCAGTTGTGCGAATGTCTTGGCATTTTCTAACAACATCAACCTATCTAAGATAATCTGTAAACTAAAATCTATTTGTACGTATATATCTAAGAAATGGATATGATTACTTGCGTCGTTATTGTTATGTGTAATGTTTTGCAATAAGCTAGCTAAATTTTTCTGATTCCTATTCAATTTGCTTAATTGATTGCCAAACTCGTTTATTGTATTTTGTGCTAGAACTAAGGATTTTCTTTGCATGTTCGGAACGTCACTAATTCTATTCCTCATGTTCATTATTTCTTCTTCGAATTTTGCTGCATCACCATGATCGAGAATTTCAGTTATGGATTTAACAACAGTACCTAACCCATTAATCAGTCCGCGTCTTTTTCTAACCTCCAGGCTTAAAAACTTCATCCTTTTTTATTTAAGGCATACTCTTTGATTTCTATACGTTTTATGTAACTCTCCTGGCATTACACTCTCAGCTGCTTTAGTGTTTGCATATAACACCATAAGTTGGATGGACGTTAAATGAAGATCTGTAATATTGTAAACGCAAGCGAGACTAAAGTAGTTGTCCTGTTTAAGGAGCTTTCCTTGTTTAACACGTTCAGACCGGCGTGTACCACCGGTGGAGCACGGAGTATTTGCTGCCACGGCGAGGTGTACCACCGGTGTCCACGTCACACTATACTTTCAATGTACTAAGAAATTCGCGCCGCTTTGAGAGAAAGTGTTGTATTTACCGTTCCCGCCTAGTAAAATAGACAAATTTTCTCGCTCAGGAGGAGGATATAATTTCGAAAAGTAAGCAAAAAACAGTATTGAAAAATTGTATTTATTAGAAAATAAATTACATAATCACGACATAAATTGTACGAAATGCGAATTGTTTATGATAAATTACGTTGAGAGAATGTAATAATAAGAAAATTAAATCAAAATTGTAAAAAATATAAAACAAAATGCCATTATGGATGGTATAAAATGAAAATTATTTTGCATGAATAGTATTGAAACAATCCAAACACATTGGTTTTTCACACGCAGAGCAAAATGTATTTACGCGTTTCGATTTTTTTCTAGCCATACTCGCAGATTCGGTTGTTGTAATATGGTCGTAACAAGGTCTGCATCTCTTTCGGGTATCTCTGAGCTTTCCTTCCGTTTTCTCTAACTTGTGTTTTGGCTTTCTTTGTGCATGGGGCCTACCCTCCTCTGCAGCGTCATCGGGTTGATTATCAGTGCTGGGGTTGCTAATCATCTCTTTTATTATTTGTTCCCGAAATTCTAATATACTTAGTTTTTTTCCTGCTGCAAATTTTTGGTGAATAACCCAAGCATTTACCAACATTGTGCCACAGACAATCTCAATGATTAGCTTGCGGTACCATTTTAGGGTTTTTCTAAGGCTGGTATAATAAGACGCCATCTGATCAGAAATATCTACCCCCTTTTTCGCATTATTATAATCCAAAACAGAGTTTGGTTTCGCTACGACAGTGTTTGGCCTCCAGCGATGTGGCATTGGCACTAGAGCTCCTGTATGATTATTGCAGGTCGAAAGCATATTAACTGTACGTTTGTCGGTCCATTTTATATATTTGACACCCGTTCTATTCTTCAGAGCCAACACTTGACCTTTTCTCTGCTTGGACTTTACCACTTGCTTTGGTAGATGCTTGTGGTTCTGTCGGACTGTGCCACACAAAAAAGTCTGCTTGTCCATTAGTGTTTCTGCTAGTGGTACGCTAGTGTAAAAATGATCGCTGTAGAGAGTGCGACCTGTTTCTGTTAGCCCGGCCATTAGTTTTGTTTGGTTCTGATTTATGAGACAAAACTCTTTACTTTTTATATTACGATTACTAGCTTATTAGAAAGAGAGAAAGCATAATTCCTGTCTAATCCTGTCCGTGTCCACCGGTGGCGCACCCCGCCCGGCAAGACTTTTGGTTCATGGGGCGGTGATGTACCACCGGTGGCCATATGAAGATTTGCGCCGTAGGATACCAAGTACCTACTCATGAGGTGCCGGTCTGAACGTGTTAAGGAGAAGGATACCATATTCATTATTTACGCTGTCAATGGTTACGGTTCCTGTTGCATAGAGCACGACGGCTCCTGAGATGAGGGTAATAGCCTCGTTTGGATGGTTACCTATAATTTCTGCCACATTATGAAGGTGGATGATCTTGTAGGGTCCTTTGAAGACAGGCTTAGTTTTGTCACTGCGTGCTGACTTTGCTACCTGTTTATAAACAGTCTCACCTACCTTGAACTTGATTTCTTCTGCTTCTTGGTTTCGTTTAGAAATCACCTGCACCTTATTCTTAGACATAAGTGCTGCGATGCATTCTTGAACTGCCTCGGCGTTAGCGCGGTGCTTAATAACGTAAGCCTGATATAATTCTTTTGGATAGTACAATTCTAGTAGGTTTCTGGATGCTGTGTATCCGAATAATAGCTCATGAGGTGTATAATCTGTTGCTGAATGAATAGAGTTATTATATGCAATAATATAATACTTCATGATAAGCTGCATGGGATCATCTTTATTGGTCATTCGTTGTATTCTAATTATCTTAGCTAATGTAAAATGTAAGCGTTCAACGGGTGAATTAGAGTTGGGGTTATACGGTGTCGTGAAATGTATATGAATATTGTACAAGGCACATATATCTTTTATGACGTCGTTTTCAAACTTAGTATCTGAGTCCGTGGTTATTTTGTTTGGTAAACCTAACATCGAGAAGACGTCTAGCAATGCTTCCGCTACATTTACACTACTACACCCGTTTAAAGGAACTGCCTGAGCGTATTTAGAGAAATTTTTAATGATTGTGAGGAATGTTACTCCTCCTGTTGAGTAAAGGTCCATAAATATGTGGTCCATTGGCTTATGCGGTGTATCAGTAATAGCTAAAGGTGGTCTTAGAGGATTGCGCTCATATTTAGACTGCATACATATCACGCATTGATCAACAAATGAATGAATCTCTGAATGGTAAGTAACATGTTAGGCCAGTGAAAATTTCTATGTAGATGCTTTTATGTCTCTTGAATACCGCGATGTACTCTCTTTCCTTCGTGAAATTTTTTAATTAACACGTGCTGTTCAGTTTTGTTTTCTACTAGGGTCACACGCGTAGTGCATTTAAGAAACTTTGGGCCGCGCTCATTAAATATAGTGGTATAGACTCTGGAGAAAGCATGATACAATTCTTTAGTATAGAAATAACAATTAAAATTCGGTCGGCAATTGTGTGCTCCTTTAAGAATCTAACAAGCTCTGATTCCGTATTATTGATTGGGATAAAAACATCTTTAATAACGACTTAATAGTTAGTGGATCTGTTGTCTACTCAATATGTTGAACCAGGTGTTGATCTGACGTGAAATTGTTTCCACTGTCTATCTATATCGTCTGATATTATAGGTATGCCCTTATTATCATTATCTGGTTGGGTATGCCGTGTTGAGACTAATTCGGATTCGGCTGACACTATGCTCATACTATCTGATTCTGTTCCTATACGAGATTGAGGAACGCTAGGGTTTAGTGATTGGATATTGTCATTATCTTGTGGCACAGCTGTCTCTGTTTCATTTTCAGCTACTCTACGTAGGTTCTCAAATGTTCTATTGATTATTTCATCATCCGCATTATCATGTAAATTGACTGCTTATGAATCGATACCACCGTGAAATATTTTAACGCGTGATAAGGCATCCGTTAGTATTCTGGCGACCCTTTTTATATACTACTTTATAGTCGTATTCTGCAAGCTTTAAGCGCCATCTAGTTAATTTAGAGTTAGGATCTTTTAGTGACATTAACCAAGTAAGGGGCCTGTGGTCTGTGTAAATAACGAACTTTTTACAATAAAGGTAAGGACGAAAGTTTTTGATTGACCATACTATTGCTAGTAACTCTTTCTCCATTGTAGAATACCGAGATTATGTGTCCTAGATGTGCAAGCTGTCGGTTTATCGGAGCCTACAATGCCTTGCGACGATACGTCGCCTAATGCTACATCCGATGCATCGGTGGTAAGCACGAAAGGTTCTTCAAAATTAGTATATTGTAATATTGGGCATTTGTTAGGATTTGCTTGCACTTATTAAAAGCTTCTAAAAAGTCTGGGGAATGGAAAACTTTGCTATTTTTCTTTAGACATACGGTCATTGGTTTAGTTAACTTCGCGAAATCTTTAATAAGGACAATGCTCGTAAATATATGGAATACCGTACCATGCTGCATCAAAATCAAACTTTGTTTTTTATATACTACACTTAAAATATTAACTCCTGCAAAAAGTGTTTTTGGAAACAAAACCCGGGTTTCGGAGTTATTTTATAAAATCGAAAATAACCTAAAAACAAGGTACTTATGTACTTACCTGTATTTTGTTCGACGTTACCAATGACGTATTTTTTGAGACACGTCACGACACGAATGAATATTAATGCTCTAAAAGCAGCGTAATCCGCTTATAGTAGTAAGAATTACGAGTTATAGCTACGTATAGCCGCGACATAGGGTGCGTCACTGAAACTAGGCAATTAACCCAACCTTTATATTGCTAATACTGTGAGCGGGTAACGTATCTAAGGGTACCTATATCATTGAACGCTACCGTGATCTCGCTACCACACTACCACCTATCAATGAAACATTATCATAAGTGTGACCAGTCGGACTGAATAAACCGCTTGTCTAGGAAGCGTCTTGAAAAATATAATCTTAGAATACTGTTCATGACAGACACTATTTATTGCTCATGCTTATTTTGTTGTCATGGATTGACTAGGTAAGTTATAGAAAAAAATAAACAAGTCCATTTGAGTTTTTAATATCGATTCAAAGTTAATATTTTTTATTTAAAATACTTATTCATAAGTCATTCATCATATTCCTGAAAAAGTAAAACACCATTTATCCAGTTTTTGCTAACTGTATATTTGTTTAAAAAAAGTTATAAGAAGTTCTTTGGATAAATACTTATTTTTATAATTAGACGGCAAGGATTACCAAATAATCCTTCTGGTATTATTCAAATACTATTAATCAACATCATCAACAGTCATACTCGTATTATTAAATCCTAAGTATAATGGAACAACTTTACTCATTTATTACACACACTCTGGCTTTATAAATTAAACGTTAGAGTCAGCCAACCTTTCAATACTATCACCAGTTCTCAGCTTAAACTAAGTAAATGCTAAAAGCAATTGTGGCATGTGTTACTTGTTCTGCTAGACTTGGGGTTAAACAAATCATAAAAATTAACTGAATTTACAATAAACCGAAAGTGACACAAATATCAAAAATAAAAATATTCGAGAAAACTAAAATCTGCCGGTGCACATATAATTTTGAATGAAGTAATAACAGATCCTTTATAGATGATAGTACCAGTAAACGTTCTGTTTCAAAACAGTCAACAAATATAGCGATTGGATGTGCTAGGAGCACGCTTATACACAGCAGACGTAATTGTTGGATTTGACCTAACTTGAAGTGTGCAAGTTTTTTTGTGGAACATGAACTCAGGAATATTGAGATCTCAACTTGATTCAGCATCTGGCAAAATAGTGTTGGACAGACCAGGGCGATTGGAGTTGTGCTCATCGCGACGTTGCACTTCTCTTGTAGCTAACCTCCAGTAAGCAGCACATACTCTTACCAATCTTGAAACCTACAAAAGTAACAATTTGTAAATTAATATACATCTAATTACGTATATACCTACATTAAACATATAATTCAAAACATTTTGCAATGGCTTATAGATTTGATATAAGTATGAAATGTAATGTAACTGTAATGTAACATGATAATGATCATGCAGAGATAATAATATTCTTTATTTGTGAAACCTTCACACATCGGGACACTATTATCAACACATCTAATAATAGTCTCATCACTATCAACTAAAGAAGATTGGAGAAAAGAAGAACATAAACAAGAAGATGAAGTTATTTTTTTCTAAACACTGCAACATAACACAAATATTTACCTGGTGCAGCGGAACATGTCTAACTAAAATGTTTCTCCCTTGTTGACGTTGTCTTACAGGATATGTTCTAGTTGCATGTAGAAAAGAAATGCCACAAGAAAAGACTACTCTTCAATGACCAAAAGCAGGCAAAGATAAACTTCCTTTACTGATTGTGTTTGCTTGATCTTGAAGCAGAGTCAAACACTCTGTAAAGCAAAGCACACATTCTGAAGACAGCTGCAATAAAACAATGAATGAAAAGTGTGTTTAACTTTTCTAGTAGTCTTCCGTAACATATTCACAGAAGTTACATCTATAATCAAGAGTAAAGCCTTTTTTGGCCTCGAACGGGTTCGTCATTTGGTTATCTGTTGTTATTTCGTGTGCTAGTCTAAAATAAATATGCTTTCTTTATTTTTATAAAAAGTAATATTACGGAAGATTTTTGATGCTACACTCAGTAAAAGATTAGTCTGGAAATAGAAGGTGCCTGTCATTCTTATATATTCAAAGAGTAAAATAAAAACTGCCTACCTGAGTTTTCCACGACTAAATCAAGTTCATCATTGGAGTAGACGCTTGTTCTAATGAATCGGTTTTGCCGGGTGACTGACGGCGTCAGTCGGTCGACGCCCCACGACTTGACATTTTTGCACAGTCAAATAAGCAGAAATAAGTTCACAAAATACAAACAAGTTCTACTTCTGAACACAATCTATAAATAAAACGTCAGATCAACTGTCAGAAATGTGTTGGCCGGGATTTAGGGATGTGATCGATAAACCAAAATCTTAAGTAAGAAAATCGCTTTTGTGTCACTTAGCGATACTAAATCGATTTCGTGTTCTGATTTTACTTAATTGTTACCGTTATTCAACAAAACGAAAGTAAAACTTATACATGTTATTTGTGGAATGTTTTTCAAGCAAATGTTATACTTATTTATATACAAAAGAATCGTTCAGTAAATTACTGGTTAGTCGATTCAAAAATTGATTATTTAAAATTATGATCTTGATGCATGAGACTTTTTGAGACGACTTTTGGTCATTTTCCTTTCCTGTAGTAACCTACTAGGCCTAGGAAAGCCTTTATATCCTTCTGGGTCTTAGGCAAAGGGAAATTTAATACTGCCTTCGTTTTGTCCTTATTAGGTTTAAAACCCTCATTTATAAGTTTGTGTCTTATGAAATTAACCTGTTTCTGTAAAAACTCAGATTTATCCAATCGAATTTTCAAATTGTGAGTTTTAAACCGATCAAATACTTGCTTCAATTTTTCCATGTGTTGTTGTAAAGATGTATATGTAATGATGACGTCATCCAAATACGTACAAACGTTATCTATTCCTCTTAATATGAGATCCATTAAGCGTTGAAATGTACTTGGCGCATTTTGTAGGCCAAAGGGCATTCTTTAAAATTCCTAATGACCTCGTTCAGCTGTAAACGCTATTTTTTCAATATCGTTGGGGTGCATCTCTACTTGGTGGTAACCGCTGGCGAGGTCCGGGGTCGCAAAATACTGGGCACGCCCCAATCTATCTAAGATATCATGAATGTTAGGTAATGGATACTTGTCTTCGAAAATACGAAAATTTAGTCGTCTATAGTCGATAACATGGTCTCCATTTAACTTTTCCTGATGCATCAGGTTTTTTTTTGGACAATATGCACGAGACATGACCACGCAGAAATACTCTCTCTAACAATGCCTTGCTGCAAAAGTTTATGTACTTGCTTACGAATCTCCTCGCGTTGTTGAGGGGCTTCTGTCTGTAACTACGTACAAAAACCGGTGTATTGTCGCTTAGTCTCAGACTAAGCGGCGTTTTTAACTGAGTGTGTGAAGGTCAGTGGGATATCTTCTGAATAGAATAGGTCTTTATGCTGATAACATAAAGCTTAGTAACTTCACGCTTTTCTTCTTCATTCATATGTCCTGTACGAATTTTCTTTAGTTTTTCATTTAATATACGATCGATGTCTTATTGCACTTGTAATGTATTAATGTTTTGACTTGGAATGTTATTGCCTCATTATACAACTCTAATTCTATTGAACTCTTATCTGGAATATATTTCTTATCATCACTAAAATTAATAACAGAAGTTTTAAAACAACCATTAGTAACGTTAATTATAGCTGCCGATGATTTCAACTTATCTGACCAATAAAAATCATCGTGTAAGTATTGCCCATCCATGTTTCAACAGTCTACAATAATCATTTCACACCTACGGTTAATTTTTATCTTTTGCGGCGGAGAGCTAAAGTGCATAGGTGTTTGTGCTGTTGATGTCCGTAGCACGTTATTGTTTAAATCAATATTGCTTTTTAGTTTCTTTAGAAGATCGAATCATATTATACCTTTATATTTCTTAACGAAATCAAATATTAAAAATTTACGGCTTACGTCGCTATTAATAGCAGTAGGCAAGGGCAGGTAGGTATACTACTTTGTCGTGAACTGATGAGCTATGTGCCGCTATTTGGTATGGCTCTATTTCTACACAGTATTCAAAAATAGTACCACAAATTTCATCAGATGCAATAACAGAATGACTGGCTTCTGTATCTATTAAAAACCTTACCGTTGAATTCTGGCAACTCAATAGGTAAAAATTGTTTTCTTTGTAAGTTGATGGATATTATGTCTGGTTGTCTTGCCGATCAAGACAACCGTAACGGTTTAACGTAAAATCCTGTTCTTAGCTTACGCATGGCTTGTCTATGAGTGGGCCGAGATACTCACTACCAACGGGTGTTGGTTGCGTCTGACCTTCCATATGGCTCTGCATATAGAATAACTGACCCGATGGTACTGTGATTTTCTGGATTACCTGCCGTACGCATGGTGACGTCCGATGATACCTCAGGAAGATTCACCTGCTGTTTTGGAACGTTAGGTTGGTTCCTAAAGTTTGCACTTCTAACATTACCTGAGCCACCTTACTTGATGATGGTCGGTTTTTCCAGGGCAACAAAGACTGTATCCATTGTTGACGCTGTTCTGGGTTCATGTTATTCGGTTGGGGCTTATATGGCGACATTTGTGTGTTTACTAGGTTAGGATAAAAAGGACTATTGTTAGGTTGTTGCTTAGGCAACTCCTTTGGTTTCGCTTGGGATGTTGAAGGACTATTAAAATTATTAGACCTGTTATATGCAAGCCTAGCCTCTTCTTGCCTAGCCGCAATAATAGCTTCTTCAAATGTTTCTGTCTTCGCAATTCTAACACCTAATGACACATGAAAGTCTAACTGGTTTACATACTGTTCAATTACCATCTTTTCATATTAAGATTTATTACCATGCTCCTCTACAGAGTTCCGAAGGTTTCCGAATCCTCATTCTTTGACTTACGTACTCGGGTGAGCTCCTGCATAACTTGTTGCGTGTTTCTCCGAGGCGCCTAATCAAAGCTCTTTTAACTGACTCCCAGGAACTTGGATACTCTTCGTATGCTATTGCATCGATAGCTGGACCACTGTAACGTAACGTTTAGCCGGCTGGCCAAACTTGGTCACAGAATGAACGAAATACAAAAAAAGTATGTAAAAAAAAAGAAATTAAGAAATTAGAAGCAGCACGCGTCGGCCGCTCCTCCGGCCCGCTGTCTGTCGCGAGGGAGCTCGAGTCGACCGCTCTAATAGCCCGCAGCCCGTCGCGAAGGAGCTCGCGTCAGCCGCTCCACTGATCCGCAGCCCGTTGCGAAGAAGCTCACGTCAGCCGCACCACCGACCTGCAGTCCGTCGCGAGGGAGCTCACATAAGATATGGATTGTCGCGGAGGAAGCTAGGAGCTCAAATCTGTCCAAAAGAAGAAATAATCAGCAAGAGTGTTCCACGTTACTCAACTTCTGAGGCAGCGCCTCCTGCTTGCCAGGAGGAGTGTCCTTTGTTTTCCAATGACACGTGGGTGAAGTGACCCAGCATCGAATAACTCCCAGTCCAAGAGTGGCCGGCTAGGGCGTCTCACGCCACGCAATTTGGAGAGCGTATTACACACACAGTATTTGCCAGTAGGAATGAAACGTATATTTCCACCGTTAATAACTGTATTTATTATTTATCTAAATAATATTAATACATAGAAAACTGGGTAAAAAACTAAGATTAGAGAAGATTATTTCAAGACTGTTTCAAGAATGGCAAGAGAATCACCAAAGGAAAAAAAGGAAAGAACCTGTTAAAAACTAACGGTTGCCTTTTATAGACCCTGGGCGGCCTTCTAGAAGTGACTATTTTGTTTTAAATGAAAAATCCTTCTTAATTGGTTATCAGCCACGAACAATAAAGACGGCTTACAATGAGAACCAGGCTTTACACTAGTTTTACGATACCTTTATAATAAATAGACGACCTCTTAGCCCTATAACATAGAAAAAGAAAAACTGACAAATGACAATGTAAGATAAAAATGACAATGATCTAAGGAACATAATAAGAGATCACATGAAATGAGATAATTGTATGTGGAAAATAGACAGAGGTAACTAAAGGTTTGCTTTTCAGCAGTACAATCATTATCAGATAAACAAATGGAAGTTAAATGAGTGTCATACAATTTTCAGAAAGACTTTAGTACTTATTGAATCATAGAAATAATTGCTATGCACAACAGCTCCTCAGGTGTTAAATAGATAAATAGATTATAAGATGTGATTTTGGTGTAACAAAATACCACACCACTTAGCCTACTCTTAATCAAGCAGATAAATGCCGGATGCAAACGATCTGCTTCGCTAGTTGATTTTCCGGAGATACACCTTTCTACTCCTATACAGGTGCCTGACCGCACGTTAGGTTCGTTGCGGATCGCGAAGGAACGATTTGAGAACCGTCACGCTTATGCCGATGTATTCGAACTTAGAGCGTCGTGATCCTACCGACTGCGCCAGTTATGTTTCGGCGATCGGGAATTTAGTTAAAAAAACTTTATTTATTACAAATGATTTAATTACAGTAAAACAGTGTATTAAGTTGAAGGCTGATATAAAGACTGACTTCACAAACAATTATATGTAATTGATCTAATTGCTAGGTTGCACTTTATTACGTAGGTTGGCGACTGCGTAGTCAGCGCAAACGGTTTTTACTCTGAGTTAACTAGAGTTTTTTTTGTTTTTTTTTATTTATTTATGATTATTTCTAATTTTAGTTTGACTTTGCCAATTTAATTTGTAAGTAATAATACATTTTTTTTTTGTAGTGTTTTGTCATTTTTTATTTTTTTTATTTTATTAAAATGAATTGAAAACGTCACGGTCGCCGTCGTCTGCGTCCGTCGTCGAATCTCTGGATGTATTTATTTGATGGATATTTCAGGATTAAGGATGATGGAAATAAAACATGTCCTTTCCTCCTCAATTGCTCTTAAAAAGGGTCCTGTCAAACTCTTTTATTTTAAAAGTCATATTGACTTCTGACATTGCGTTCATAAACCTCAACATCCTCCGAACACAGAAAAGATTATTAAATGAAGCAAAATGAAACACTTCAAATTATAAACACAAAGAATCTTTGGAAAACAGTTGTTGAGGCAGACATTACAAATAATTATATTCATAGCATATAATTGAATAATCAGTCTATCATGTTCCCACTGCTGGGACACAGGCCTCTTCTCTGTGAGAGGGCCGTAATCCACCACGCGGGCCCAGTGCGGGTTGGTAGATGTCACATGTCTTCGAATTTTTGGTTCTAAGACATGCCGGTTTCCTCACGATGTTTTCCTTCACCGTTTTGAGAGCAGTGGTGATGAAATAATTTACACAAAGTAAAGCGCCTGTCTGGGTTCGAACCTACGACCAACAACTCGTAAGTCGCAGCCGTTACCACTGGGCTACCACTGCTCTCATGAGATATTGAGCAGTCTGTTCATACTTATCTGAAACATAGAAGTGGTGCATTATCGTGGCTGAGAGTAAAAATGGACTACATGTTAATCCAAACACAACACTACAGTGTCTGTGTTCCACTACATTTTCCAGAGACTCGTCTTCCCATCGAAGGAACTTTAAATATTCCCTATCCTCAGGCTTTACACTAATTTAAAGGGAGGCTTTAGCAATATCCGATGTTATACCAATAGAGCCTTTCCTAAATCCAAATATTAGTTTAGGTATATGTTCAATATAATTAATACCTTTCTCCAAGCACATATTTAGACACAGCCCATTTTATCCAGACAGGAGGCAAAATAGGACAGGAGGTCAAAGACTGGCCTTATCTTACTTGTCAGACTACATTATATAAATACAGCTATATGTGGTAAATAATCACCAGATTTATGACCATGATGCATATCAGAAGGCTCAATAATTTCTAATCTTAGCCACTCCTGCACTATCGCATCATAGTCTTGGTAATTTAAAATTACCATTTGAAATCACCTATTTTGTACTTAAATCCAACCTTTTCTTTGCAATATCATAATTAGGCAGTAAATCATCAAAACCTAAGTAGGTTAAAATTGGGGTTTCCAGGTCATATAAGATCTGAAAACACCAATTTTCAGTGAGTGTTGTATTCAGAATCCGCTATTCAAAATGAGTGTTGTGTTCAAAATCCTCTATTCAAAATGAGTGTTGTATTCAGAATCGTCTATTCAAAATAGTAAGGGTTGTATTCAGAATCCTTTTTCAGAACGAATGTTGTACTCAGAACCCTTTATTTTAAGTGAATTTAGCTATGAATGTGCTTATGTGAAAGGTTAAATAAAATTACTTTATCATTACATAAGGATTATGATTTATTTACGGAAAATTATTTGATACTTTTACAGCAATGCCTTTAACCGATTTATAAATATCAGTCATGAAGATGTGAAAACCATCATTCGTCATTTCATTCATTCAATTTTACATTATTCACAATTTATATATTATCATCTTCATCATGGTTATGTTTAAACCCCGTGTAGTATGGGTAGAGTAAATTTGAATCTGAATCATACCATTAGCATCTTCTTACTATTCAAATAGTAAAGGCAATCTGATTGGAATTGAAATTTCTTTCAAACTGATTTAACTAAATAAATGGGATTTCATCTTGCCGTAGAACCTGGTAGGATAAAATGTCTTCTAAATCAGGTATCACTAAATCATGCATTATGTTCCTCATGGAAGATGTACCGACATTCAATTTATCAATCTGCCTATCATTTACTCGGGAGAATGTTAGCTCTCTATTCCCACTTTTGAAGACAAGTTCTTGAATATTTATTGAATTTAATGAATCGTGTATGTTTTTATACAATAAATCTTCTTGCGATGTATCTCCGACCTTAGATTTTGATGAATATGTGACCATTTTTTTATGAGCGGGCTGCACATCACGGACAAATATAACCTCACCATCAGCATTCTGAATAATAATTTTACAAATGCCTTCAGAAGTATATTTCACTGAATCTTGCATTCTAGCTAATATAATTTATTTTTAAATTGTTTAATTCAATTTATGATCCAACCCTTTAACTACAATTGTAGTAATCACATGTCGCATAAAACGACTGTAAGTAATTTATAGTTACTTAGGCTCCATTGTTAATGGCATTTAGCAGCATAATCAGCAGACAATAAATCTATCCTCCCTCTGACATTAAAATAATTTTATTTTTTTGTTTCTTTTAAAAATAGATATATTGATTTGTATAGACATTTTGTTTTGAACATAATCCGTTCCTTTCACAGCGTTCAAATAACAACATTGAGGATATTGTATAGTATGTTGCATCCAAGGATCATCATAAATCATCCAATCTTGTATAACACCTCCACATAAGAAACATGCTGCTTTGCATTTTGCATTTACACCATTTCCACAGTAAAAAATCCAGCGTCAGCCATTTCCATTACCAATCTTCTCCTCGAATCAGCCGTTGCCCAATAGTTACCAAATGAAAATTCACGCATTTCATATAGCACTATACATGTCATATCGAGGATTCTAATTTTTTGGGACATGTTCCGTTTACTCGCTTCCTTCTTGCTAAAGATAATTATAAATGTAAAATGACATCGCAAAGCGGTTACCAGCAACTTATACCGATTAATATTAGACGGGATATATGGTAGGGATAAGAATGTGTTACGCGATAATGAAAAAATTCAAAAAAAAATTATCTATACACCATTTATTTAAACATGTAGTACGCACCGGTATTACAGCTTAGTACGGACGTTATTCCAAATGCGTACAGTTGGCTATGTCTAATCAATTGAGCCTGGTACCTATGGATTTACCTACGACCCTACTGACTACAAAACTAGCACTCTAGCAATAAGCTAGCACCCTAATTCTCCTAATGCCCTACCTACCATATTACGTTCAATCCAACTGACTTGCTGTTTTTCTGGTTTCGTCAAATCGTAAAATGGAAATGGTGGCTTAATAAGAAACACCTGTTTTTTTTTTCCATAATATAGCAATTTCTTTAATGATAAATTCATTTGTTTTTGTTTTAAAACCTCGAACATCTACAATCGCACTCATGATAACCTGCGCAATATGTTACTCATAGGTTTATATTCAACAAGTCGGTCGTTAATAATTAAACAATATCCAGTTGTGTTATCTGGTATTGACGCTGAACATTCAATCTCCAACCGCACATCTACGGGGCCTGTTTTCAAACTATCGTTTTGTCTTGAACAGTCTATTATAAAAAGAGGAGCCTTTTCCTTGAAATCGATCAAATCAAGCAAGGGGTCGGCAGGTCAGTTGTAATGCGACTGACGAAATTTCACATACATTTGTGGCGTCATGTTAATACGACCACACTAACGTTGTATTTTTGTGTCCACAGAGTTTCTGCGTACCCTTTTGGGTTTAGTCGAAGCGCGATAGTCGCGTGCCGGAGTACGTCCTACGATGATGTGCGTACGAGTTTGCCGCCACACCTGTGCAGACATTTACCTCGCCCCGCGCCGCCGCCCTCCCGCGGTCGTCGGCTGCGGCAGTCGAGACCGTCCCTCAAGCAGTGAACTTGAAAGCCTTCAAAGCGCGTCCACGCTACATTGATCCGCACCGCGCTATTATATTTCGTCCGCGTAATTAGTTCATTTCAATTGTTTTATAACGTTAACTTCCTAGTATCACATCGTGACCCTTCTGGTAGTAGAATCATACTTTGTTTCTAGAATTAACTTCGTTTTTAACTGTTTACTGTAACGCATTTTGTTTACTCCAGAATTATACCATTGTAATTCCTGTTCGCGCCTCTTTCATTGTACACGCCCCATTAAGCTTCCTAAACTGGTGACCCCGAGTATGAACGTCAGCGCAGCCTTCGTGCAACTACTCCAGCGTGACGTCATCATCATCACTCCCGCACCAGTTGGCTTCCGGTGGGTTGGAACCGGGTGTCGCATAGTTCGCGGTGAGTCGGAACTGTCTGCGAAGATGCCCCAGTGAGTCGGGGTGGCTGACTGCTGGTGTCGACCAGGAGAGGGATTAAGCGCTCACCATCTGGACCAGTCGTCTGCCAACCAGTCTGCAGGCGATTGTAGCGTCTCAGGCCAGCACGACCTTGGAAGCGGTCGCGGAGCTGGCAGATCGGGTTTTGGAGATCGCACCGGTCAACCCGGTGGCCCAGGTTGCGAGTGCCTCACCCTCTTCAGGGAGCATATTAGAGGTAAAGCGTACGGATATAGCCAGTCTCACCCGCAAGCTGGACGAGTTATCCACCGCAGTGGATCGACGACCACGAGCACAAGGTAGGTCAAATAGGAGCCGTAACCGGCAATTTTCACACTCACGCAGCCGTTCCAGGGACCGTTCACACAAAATGGCGGACAAGCGCAGCGAGTGTTGGTATCACCATAAGTTTGGCGGGAAAGCTCATCACTGCATAAAACCGTGTGATTACGCTTCGGAAAACGCCAGAACCAATCGCTAATTACGGCGAGCGATTGCTGCAGTATTTCCAGCCGTTTATTCGTCACAGATCTGTGTTCTAGAAAACCTTTTCTAGTAGATACTGGTTCCGATCTGTGCGTCTACCCCCGTAGCTATTTAAATGAAAAGCGGACACGTGTAAACTACGACCTTAGCGCAGCTAATAATTCTGTTATATCCACGTACGGATATATTAATTTGCAGCTGAATTTAGTTCTACGCAGGGAGTTTAGCTGGAATTTCGTCGTCGCCGATGTGACCAAACCAATTATTGGGTATGATTTTCTTTGTTACTACAAACTTTTGGTGGATTGCCACAACAGCAGGTTGATCGACGGATTAACTAACCTTTCGGTTAGCGGAGCATTCGCAAAAATGGAGATTCCCAGCGTCAAGGCTGTAACTGGTACTTCTCGGTACCATGAGCTGCTGCGAGAATTTCCGACCATCTCACGGCCGTCCGGTGCACCAAGACAGGTACGTCATTCAACCGTACATTTTATTAATACTACGCCCGGACCACCGGTTTTCTGCCGGCCACGCCGTTTAGCACTCGATAGATTAACGATAGCTAAGTCAGAGTTCCAAGCAATGGTTAAGGAAGGGACAGCTCGTGTTTCCAGTGGACCTTGGGCGTCTGCCCTACACCTGGTGCCTAAACACGACGACACTTGGAGGTCCTGCGGTGATTACCGCGCTATGAATGCCAGGACCGTGCCAGATAGGTACCCGGTGAGGATTTTCTCTCAGCATCTACATGGGTGTACCATCTTCTCAGTTGTTGATTTGGTGAAAGCATACCAACAAATTCCAGTAAATCCAGCTGATATCGAGAAGACAGCCATCACGACACCGTTCGGACTTTTCGAATTTCCATTCATGTCGTTGGTTTGAGGAACGCAGCGCAGACATTCCAACGTTTCATCGATGGATTGGTGCGCGACTTGGACTTCTGTTATCCATACATCGACGACGTATTAATCGCTTCTAGAAGTACGCAGGAGCATGAATTTGCTCGCCTCGAGGAATATGGAGTCGTCGTTAACGTAGCTAAGTGCAACTTTGGACAACCGCAGGTAACTTTTCTTGGTTATTCGGTTACAGAAAGAGGAGTGCACCCGTTAGAGGAAAAGGTGGAGGCTATTCAGAAATACCCACCGCCTCAGACCGTTAAATGCTTGAGACGATTTTTAGGGATGCTCAATTTTTACAGACGTTTTTTGAAGAATGCCGCTGAATTACAAGCGCCACTCAACGATTTATTGGCAGGCACAAACATGAAAGGATCAAAACCAGTTAATTGGACTTCCCAGTTGTTAGAGGTTTTTGAGCGTTGCAAGCGTAGCCTTCCAGATGCAGTACTTTTGGTTCACCCAGTTGCCGAGGCGCAGCTGGCACTCGTAGTAGATGCATCGAATGTTTCCCTGGGAGCCGTATTACAGCAGAGAGTGGATGACGTTTGGCAACCTTTAGCTTTTTATTCAAAGAAGTGCCCGACGCAGCAGAAATACAGCGCTTATGACCGTGAACTCCTAGCAATTTACGAGGCCATCAAGCATTTTCGCCACATGGTGGAAGCACGATGCTTCACGATCATAAGCCGCTGATTAGCGTATTCATGAAAAAGGACCAACAAGGTTCACCAAGACAGACTAATCAACTGAGTTTCATTTCAGAATTAACGACTGATATCCAGCACGTGTCCGGGCAGGACCACCACGTGGCCGATGCATTGTCTCGGATTGAGGCAGTCACTGCGCCATTGGATCTCATGGAGCTTGCCCTTGCGCAGCGTGATGATCCAGAGCTACAACAGCTTCTGAGGGGTAACCATTCGTTAACACTCGAGTTAGCGACAGTACCAGGTTCAGACGTGAATATTTATTGTATTGTTTCCTTGTCTAAACACAGACCTTTCGTGACACGGACTTACAGACGCCGTGTGTTCGAGTCGTTGCACAGCCTTAGCCACCCTGGTGCGAAGGCGTCCATCAAGATGGTCAGTGAACGTTTTGTTTGGCCGTCTCTTAGGAAAGACGTCCGCGCTTGGGTAAGAGAGTGCGTTCCGTGTCAAAAGTCGAAGGTAACAAGGCATACCACATCTCCTCTAGGTAAATTTGACGTACCAGATGTACGTTTCGCGGAGCTTAATGTCGACCTAATAGGACCACTACCCGTATCTTCTAATTTCAAATACTGCCTTACTATCATTGACAGGTATACCAGATGACCGGAGGTGATTCCACTCCCTGACATGACAGCGGAGACGGTGACGAAAGCGTTCGTATCGGAATGGATTGCCCGGTATGGTTGCCCGAAGAAGATAATAACGGATCAAGGTAGACAATTCCAGTCACATTTATTCCAATATTTAGCAAAGACGTATTGAATCGAGTTGGCAAGGACAACAGCGTACCACCCAGCCTGCAACGGTATGATTGAGCGTTTCCATCGCACGCTCAAAGCCGCTTTGATGTCGCACGGCACAAAGGTTTGGGTGAGTTCTCTACCTGTGGTACTATTAGGGTTACGGACAGCGTACAAAGAGGATCTCCAATGTTCACCAGCTGAGTTGGTGTATGGAGAGCAGTTACGCGTCCCCGGTGAGTTTTTCACCGCAACAACCAACAAGGTAGACTACCCAGATTTTGTCAGCACATTACGACAAAGAATGTCCGACCTACGCCCGTGTCCAGCATCGGACCATTCACGGCATAAGGTGTTTGAGCACAAGGACTTGCATACCACGTCGCATGTGTTCTTGCGTCAAGACCTGCTTCGTGGATCGCTAGAACCACCTTACAGTGGCCCACACAAGGTCATTACAAGGAGTCCCAAGACGGTCGACATTGTGCTCAATAACAAAACTGTCAAGGTATCGATTGACAGGGTAAAACCAGCCTATGCACACCGTGATAGCGTTGAGAGTGAGACACATAGTCGTGAGACACAAATTACACGCCCATTGCGTACTACTCGTTCAGGGCGGACTGTTAGGTTCCCTGAACGATACAATTAGGGCGGCCCTTTTATTCGTAAGGGGGTCCTGGGGGAGGAGCCTGCTTTTTATGCTTTCACGGTTGCACAACGACATGCTTTGCTTTGCTTTGCTTGGTAGTATAGATGCAGGCCTACCCTGCCGCCTCCGGTCTTGAGGGAGAGCGCTACAGTCGTGTAGATCCTCAAGGCAAGTCTGGAGGATGTCCCTTCCCGAGGTTGCCACCCCGTTCTCGGTCTAATTCCTTAAGAAATAGACGTAACGAAAACCTCCAGGCGCCATCACAGCACAACCTTTCCCAAAAGTCCCTTTACCCCTATCTTTCCCTTTATATGCCCCTCCTGCCCCAAATCTCATCCTTCCCCCACCCCATCCTACCTACATGCCTACTCCCTCCACCTCCATCTCCACAATTCCCACTCCTTACTGCCACCCCCTGTAACTGGGTGGTGGCAGGCTCGTCCGTCACTAAAGACAGCTGATGGCGAGTAGGAGTAAGCAGTTACCTGCGCTAGGACCTGCGCAGTTGAGCGCCGTGAGCGGGGATGAAGGAGTCCTGGGGGGTTGAGCCGAGCGGCTCTGGTTTGTAATGTGCCCGTAAGGCAACACGCCCCCTTTGGTCTGGATTTCAAGCGAAACGGTGGCCCTACCCATTAGCCAGGGGCAGTGAAATGGTCATAGTGTCCCGTCAGAGGGCCACAGGCGACGTGCGTGAGGTCCGCTGAGGTCGTCCTCGGACGGCCGAAGCGGTAGGTAAAGGTCATGCTGACGGTGTAAGTGAGGGTTGATCAGTTCGAAGGGGGTGGCCCTTAGGACCCCCTACGCCAACCCGATCGAGCGCCCGATGTCGCACTGTAAGCCAGCCTTGCGCCCCTATATCTCTCTGGTAGTCCTAACGTTCGAGCTTTTTTTACAGTAAGACGTTCCCAGTTGCGGGCTCCATCCAGAGAGACGAATTTTATATTCACTTTTAATATGGACAGAAAAGGCCAATTAAAACACAAACACACCGGAGTGGAGGCAAAAGCCAATGAGACTCCCAAGGGAGGTGCTTGCACTTCCCTCGCCCCTGGTGGCCATGCGGCTAACGCTGCTGGTACCAGCGCGGGCGCCGGTCCGGCTGTGGCGAAAACCGCAGCTATGACCAAAAAACACAAGTCCCAGTTGAAACAAAGGACGTCGGCGCTGATTGGGACCAGTACCGACCCTTCTAATACAGCGGCGAAGACGGCAACGACTCATACCACTGCCGGTCCGACCCTCTCCACACAGACCCCGGCGCTGGGTAATACTGGCACCGGGTATCCTACCAAACCACCTCCTCCTCCTGTGGCTCTTCTAGCCTCTCCTCACCAGAAGGCCGTCACCGGTCAAACGGCGACGGCCAAGTGCACCGAGGACGCGTTTTCACGCGCATGGCAGGTACAGAAACGCAAGGGCAAGGGTAAATCCACTCAACAAGCCCGTTGCCCTTGCACTGACCCTTCTGGTCCACCGGCTGCCTCAGTACAAGGCAAGCAAAGGGCCAAAATCACGAGGAAGGAGCGTCGGCAAGCACGCTGGAACCAGGGAAAAGGCTCCCAGAACAAACAGGATACTGCCGCTGGGTCAGTCAAATCGACTAGCGGCCAGCTAAACTTCTCCGCCGGTAAGCGGTCGCAGGCAGAGGCCGTCACTAGCCGACCAGCGCCCAGTCAACCGCCAGCCAGTGTCCCGGAAAAAGCTGAAGGTGCCACTAAAACACAGCGACCCGGTCGGATGGATCAGGCCGCGGCCAAGCGAGCCCTCAACGAGACTTTGACACCTCGTGGAGAGCATAAGCGAACGCGCCTTGACCAATCCAAACGGGTCGCCCAAAGAAGCTACGCCCAAGCTGCCAGCGCTAACCTCGACGTCGCGATCACTTGCGACCGCACGGGGATCCTCAGCAAGGACGTATCGGACCAGGTACTCGCTGCTATCCAGAAGCAGATCATTCTCGAGGCCTGCTCCCCCAAGCAAGACACTCCAGGGCCGACATTCAACGCCAAGCCGCTGTTCGCCGGGGGTGTACTGAAACTGTGGTGCGGTAACGACCACACCTTAGCCTGGCTAAGGAAAACTGTCTCCGACCTTTCTCTCCCAACTAGCATCTCGCTAGTTGTCAAGAGTCAGTCGGAGATTCTAAAGCGAGCACGATGTGGTGTCGTGATCCCAGACGAGCAGGGGGTCTTCGGAGAGCCGACCAATATTGGGCGCGCTCTCAGCTACCAGAACCCCTGGGTCGACATCAAGAGGTGGGTGCTCTTGCATGCCGGCCGACAAACAGGCTGCGGCATGGTTCGTGGTGGTCGGTGTCCCTGAAGACCAAATTCCGACCCTGATGGAGGCTGGACGCCGTCTCTCAATTGGATTAGGGACGGTGTACGTGAAGTTTCAGGGCCGGAACGGGAGGTTCACCGACGTCCCCCAGGGTTGGGACCCCGCCACGGGAACCATCGGCGAGACGCCAGCACCAGCAGGGGAGTCCACTCCCCCATCAAACAACCCGGAAGCATCAGCGGCCGAACCTGCAATAGCAGAGTTGGCCGCTCCTGCTGCCGCCACCGTGGTCGCCGTTCCTTCATCGGGTGAGGAGATGGATGACATCATCCTGTCCCCGGCCTCGGACCGGGGGGGGGACGGCTTCGACGAGGGCGACCTGTTTGCCGGGCTGAGACTGGAGGGGGACGAAGAGGGTTTGGCCAACGATGGCGTCCCTTTCGTCGACCTGTAGAGTCCTCCAGGCCAACCTCCACCACAGTCAGACCGCGACGGCTCAGCTTCGCAAGTGGCTAGAGGTTCAACACACAGCCATTGCCCTGATCCAGGAGCCGTGGGTCAGGGCGGGCCGCATACAAGGACTCTCCAATCTTGGCGGTAAGCTCCTGGTCACCACAGATCACGTTCATCCTAGATCGTGCATCTATGTCACAGGTAACCTTAAAACACAGCTTTTAAATGACTTCTGTTGCAGAGATGTCTCTGCAGTAAAGCTGCAAATACAGCGTAGCGAAGCCGAGGAGATGGTGATCGTTTTCGCCTCGACATACATGCACGAGGCGGAGGCGCCGCCTCCACACGACCTCGCCCGCCTCGTGAGCCATTGCGAGAGAAGCGGGTTTGAGGCCGTCGTCGGGGCCGACGCCAATGCTCACCACCAACTTTGGGGTATGAACACGCAAAACGAGAGGTAAGGCCTTAGTTGACTACTTATTCTCGACTAACCTATCCCTACTAAACACTGGCTCCGAACCAACATTCGTAACCAGGCGAAGCCGCACAATCATAGATCTCACTCTGGCAACAGAGGGCGCGGCGGAAATTGCCACGGGGTGGCAGGTCTCTAAGGAGGCCTCCTGCTCCGATCACAGGTGGATCCGCTTCGACATCCAGGTCTGTGTCACCCCAAAACCACCACGGCGCAATCCGCGTAGCACGGACCGTGGCACCTACACACGCAGCCTTGAATGCAAGCTGTCGTTATCAAGCGTTCCGACGACTTTTGCGGATACGACACAAATTGAGGCACAAGTAAGTCATCTTACTAAATCAATGATAGACAGCTACCAAACTGCCTGCCCAGAGACCACCCCACGTAATACACCAGGCAAACAACCCTGGTGGGGCGCTGATCTGGAGCGCAAGCGCGGCAAGGTAAGGAAAGCACTTAATAGAGCCATGAACACATGTGCGGATGAGGACTGGGATAAATATTACGCAGCCAAATCCAGCTACAAAAAATGCATCAGATTCAGAAGTACTACGGGATGGCGCAAATTCTGTGGTAGCATTGAATCCTGTCAGCAAGCAAACAGGGTAAGGAAAGTACTGGCGCAACAGAACACACCTGGGCCCGCTACCCTCCGGAAACCCGACAACACACTCTCTTCCTCGCCAGAAGAAGCGAGACGCATCCTTATTGAAACTCACTTCCCTGGATGTATCTTCGCGCAGGGTATCGACTGGCAAGAGGTAATTCAAACACCATCAGACAATGATAGACGATTACGCCAGCAGGGTGATCACGTTGGAGAAACTCCAATGGGCCATCCAGAGCTTCCATCCTATTAAGGCAGCTGGTCCTGACGGTGTGTTCCCCGCCTTACTACAGTGGGGTGGCACCGGTGTCGCAATAAGACTGGTGCCTTTAATGCGGGCGTGCCTGGCCTTTAGATACGTTCCCAAGGGATGGAGGGAAGTGAAAGTTATATTCATCCCTAAGCCAGGTAAGGGTGACTACACAAACGCCAAATCCTACCGACCGATCAGCCTGACCTCCTTTCTATTAAAGACTCTGGAAAGACTGTGTGATAGGGAGCTGAGGGACGGCGCTCTGAAAACCTTACCGCTACACGGTAACCAACATGCATACAGCTCGGGTAAGTCGACCGAATCCGCTCTTCACCTGGTAGTCAGCCAGATAGAGGAAGCGATTAATCAAAAAGGCACCTGCCTGGGCACCTTCATAGACATCGAAGGAGCTTTCGATAAAACCAGCTTCTCCAGCATCAGCAGCGCTCTCTCCAGACATGGAGTAGAACAGGTACTAACGGACTGGATTACAAACATGCTTAGCAAACGTGTGGTTCGCCTTGAGGGTGAGCAGCAACTGGCCATGATAGCCAGAGGGTGCCCCCAGGGAGGGGTGCTATCCCCCCTTCTATGGAATCTGGTGGTCAATGACCTCATCAACAAACTCAACGCCAGCCGCTATTATACTATAGGATATGCAGACGATATCGCAATCCTTGTTTCGGGGAAGGTGACGGGTACGATCTGCAACCTAACTCAGCAAGCACTTCGTATCGTAGAAAATTGGTGCAGGGAATATGACCTATCAGTGAACCCCACCAAAACTGAACTTGTCATGTTTACCCAAAAACGAGCATTAGGGCCTTTCCGCCTACCAAAACTGTTCATTATAGAACTTCAGTTGGCCAACGAGGTCAAGTACCTGGGGGTCATTCTAGACAGTAAGTTAAACTGGAGTAGTCATTTGGACAACAAACTAAACAGGGCCTGCATAACCTTCTGGCAGTGCAAGAAAATGATAGGCAATAAGTGGGGACTATCCCCTAAAATTATACTATGGCTGTACACCACAGTGATCCGCCCCATGATCACCTATGGAGCCGCGGTCTGGTGGCCCCGAACCAAGCTGGCTACAGCCTCAAACAAACTACAACGCATACAACGACTAGCCTGCCTGGCGGCTACGGGCTGCATGAGGACCACTCCGACTGCAGCAGTTGAAGCCATGCTGGAACTGCCACCGCTCCACCTGTTCATACAGCAGGAAGCCACACTGGCTGCGGTGCGTCTTAAGACACTAAATCTCTGGGGTAAGAGAGACACACCACACACCGCGCTACTTGAGGGACTCAACAACGAGTTCCCCATTACGAGAGCCATCAATGATCGGGTACCCAAACAATTTATCTTTGATAAAAAATACAAGATCCAGCTTCACGAGGATCGCAGATGCGAGGGTTTGTGCCCTGCAGAGCTGCGCATCTTTACAGACGGATCCAAAACAGGTAATGACACAGGTGCTGGAGTCTTCTCGGAGGACCTCAACATACGTATAGCCACACCATTGGGGGTCCATAACACAGTGTTCCAGGCCGAATGCATGGGTATTTCTTTGGCTGCTTCGGCCATCATGGCCAGAGAAGTTAAGGACCACTCGATCCGTATACTCTCAGACAGCATGGCTGTTCTGCAAGCGCTAAACAGCTACACAGTTGAATCTGGGCTAATATACGAGTGTCACCAGCGCCTTAATCAGGTGGGTAGACTCAATAAAATAACCATTCAATGGATCAAAGGACACAGCGGTTCGCTGGGCAACGATGCAGCCGACGAACTTGCCAGAAGGGGGTCGAGTGAGACAGCAGTGGGACCAGAACCCATCGTGCCACTCCCCTTCGGATATCTACGCACTCTGGTAAGGAAACGCACCAGGGAACAACATCACAAACAATGGTTGGAACAAGGTGAGTGCAGGCAGGCTAGGGAAGCACTCCCTGCAATTGATAGCCGCCTCACGAAACAAGTTCTCCGACTAACTAAACAACAGCTGCGCATAGCTACGGCAGCCTTGACTGGCCACGGGTCATTTAACAAACACCTCTTTGTCATAGGAGTCACAGACAGTCCGTTGTGCAGGGCCTGCATGGAGGAGGACGAGACAGCAGCTCATTTGCTTCTATACTGCCCGGTGGTTGCCACATACAGGGCAAAGCACTTCGGTAACCCAGGTACCCTACGCGAGGCTGTCAGTAACATCAAGGCGTTGCTGGCCTTCCTCGAGGAGCTGGGGTGGATCGAATGATCGATTTTCCCACCGTACGCAAAATACGCGCATTGACGTGGAGTTGCGGACACCAGCCCGTATTACCTATTACCTATTACCTAAGGGGGTCCTGTGGCGTCATGTTAATAAGACCACACTAACGTTGTATTTTTGTGTCCACAGAGTTTCTGCTTACCCTTTTGGGTTTAGTCGAAGCGCGATAGTCGCGCGCCGGAGTACGTCCTAAGATGGTGTGCGTACGAGTTTGCCGCCACACCTGTGCAGACAAATGGTCGAAACGGCTCAAAGGTTGAATGGCACAGGTTTTACAATAACAGATGATTGGGTAGGGTCATTATTATTAGCAGGTTTGTCCGATCGTTACTCTTCAATGATAATGGCAATTGAACATTCGGGTATTTCGATAACTGCAGATGTCATAAAGTCAAAATTACTTGACATGGATCTCCATGTCAATTAATTTTGACTTAATTTTGACCAGTGATATTGAAGGCAGTGGCTCAGCTTTCGCAGCCAGAAATAAATATTCCTGTGCTAGCACAAAGCCAAAGAAATTTGGCGGTCCGTCAACGACAAACAAAAAAACTGTTTCAGATAATACACCAACAAAAACAGTCACATGTTACAAGTGCAAAGTGGATGGACATTATCGAAATCAATGTCCATTGTTACATAGAAATGTGTATTTAATGGTGTTTTCTAAATGGAAAGTTTAACAAGAACGAATGGTACGTGGACTCCGGTGCAAGTGCACACATGACTGCGAATAAAGATTGGGTAAAGAACATGAATGTAACGCCTTGTTTACCAGTAATTATTGTCGCCAATGAATCAAAAGTGCCAGTTTTTTTTTTCCGGAGACGTAGACATTGTTTCGGAATCAGACTCTTAACACAGTAAAAAATGTGCTTTGTGTGCCTAGTTTAGCAACCAACTTATTATCCGTAAGTGAGCTTATTAAGAATGGAAATAATGCCATATTTGAAGAGAAGCATTGTTTTATTCGAAACAGGAACAATGTTTTGGTTGCGACTGCGGATTTATCGGAAGGCGTCTATAAGTTGAGGTTACAATCACAAAGTTGTTGGTTGGCTGCTCCACTAGTTAGTGGAAAGTTATGGCACTTTAGATTAGCAAACATAAACAGTCAAGATATGCTTAAAATGAGTAACGGTATTGTGGATGCCGTCTTATGATAGCTCTTTGGACATAACCAAGTCTCAATGTATTACTTGTTGTGAGGGAAAACAAATGAGATTACCTTTTTCTCATGTGGGTGAGCGAAGTACAGAGACGCTACATAGAATTCACAGCGATATTTGTGGCCCGATGGAAACAAAGTGGTGCTCGATTTTTCCTGTATTGATGATTATAGTCGAATGACTTTCATATATTTTCTGAAGCAGAAGAGTGAAGCTTTCAACAGATTTAAAGAGTTCAAATCAGTTGTTGAATATTAACTAATTAAGAAAATCAAGATATTGAGAACAGACAATGGACTAGAATTTTGCAATAGGGAGTTTGACAGTTACCTTAAACATGCAGGTATAATACATCAAAAATCAAATTATTATACCACAGAAAAAAATGGACTTTGTAAAAGGGCTAACAGAACAGTGGTTGAGAAAGCAAAATATCTATTATATGATGCAAAGTTAGACAAAAAGTTTTGGGCAGAAGCAGCCAATACTGCTGTATATTTGAAAAATAGGTCTCATCAGGATTGGATAAAACTCCATATAAACTGTGGTATGGATCAAAACCAGACTTGAGTCACCTACGTTTATTTGGCAGCAAAGTCATGGTGCATGTCCCTAAACAGAAACGTTTAAAATGGGACAAGAAAGCCACACAACACATACTATTGGGATGTGGTGAGGATGTCAAAGGCTATCGTGTCTATAATCTAACCAAGAACACTGACAAGAGAGAACAAGATGAGACAGAGGTGAAGGAAACCAATGAAGAGTCAGTCATCTGGATTCATAATGAAGAGACACCAGCAGACAGTCTGGTGGAAGAGTGTAGTGATTCAGTGGGGGTATTTTCTCAGAATATTCCAGGAAATGAGGATCCTTCTGATTTTTCTTCAGATTCTTCAGTTTATGTTAATGGCAATGAAAAGTTAATTGAAATTCCAACACAAGATGTTCCAGAACATGCAGTGCAATCAACATCATCAACATCCGAACAAGTGACAGAGGTGTATAGCAAGCGTCAGAGACGGAAACCTGAGTGGTATGGTGTTAGCAACATATGTTATGTATTCTCTGAGGCTATTGAGGGACCAGAGAGGGAGCAATGGAAGCATGCAATGGCTGAAGAGTTGGTTATTTGAAAGAAAATATAAATATGTCGTTACGTTAAAATTAAAGAAGGCCATTTATGGATTAAAACAATTTTCCCTAGCATGGTATGAAAGAGTTAAAGAGGTTTTAAGTAAACTATATTTTAAAAACAGTCAATATGAGCCATGTTTGTTTACAAAAATTAATGATAGAGTTAAAATTGTTGTGGCACTGTATGTAGATGATTTTTTAATTTTTTCAAACAGTGACACTGAAACTAATAAATTAAAAAAAGTATTAGGTTCAGAATTTAAGTTAAAGGACCTAGGACCTGTAAGACAATATCTAGGCATGAGAATAAATTTAGATAAAAATAAAAATGTTATTACTGAAGATCAACAACACTATATTGAACAGTTAATTTCTAAATTTCTGATGTCTGATTGTAAAACACAATGTACTCCAATTGAGCCTAGATTAAATTTAGATAAGTCATCTGATAAATGTTTACCTGATGTTCCTTATCAAAAACTAATTGGAAGTTTAATGTCGTCGTAAAGCCGTATTAACGAGACAAGACATTGCTTATTCTGTGAGCTATCTTAGCCAATTCAACAGTTGTTATAGTCATGTACATTGGAACTATGCAAAACGTGTATTGAGATATTTACAATGTATTAAGAATTATTGCTTAAAATATAGTAATAATCATAGTGATCTACAAGGATATGTGGACAGTAATTGGGCTAGTGATGCCTTAGATAGGAAATCCTATACTGGTTTTTGCTTTATGCTCTCAGGGTCAGCTATTTCTTGGCAGAGTACGAAACAGAAAACAGTCTCGCTGTCTAGTACTGAGGCGGAATACACCGCTATGTCAGAAGCTTCTAGAGAAGCTGTCTACTTAAGGAACATACATGAAATTACAAATACATTTCATGTCATTGATTTGCATTGTGATAACCAAAGTGCTTTGAAGTTAGCTTTAAGCAATCAGTGTCATAATAGGTCAAAACATATAGATGTACGTTGTCATTATATTCGAGATGTTGTAAAGTACAGATTTGTTCGAATTAAATATATCCCTACTGAGGAAATGCCTGCTGACATACTGACTAAAGGTCTACACTCACTACTGTCACTTAAAACAATACAAGTTTATGAATATGCTTGGTATTGTTTATATGTATTAATGTGTGTATATTTAGTTTATTTTGATAAGTGGGGGTATTAATATATGTATCAAAATGAGGATAAAGTGACTAGTACGGCCATCTATAATATGATATGTAAAACACTATTTTATGAATAAATTTTAGTCTGTTGCGAACAGTTGACGTGTTTCAATAAATCCCAATTCCGAAACGCTATCTGAATTTATAAACATCGTCGGAGTCGATTTAATAAGCTTAACAAACATCACGCCTTGTTTCCCCAAAGGGTTGGGCAGAGGTGTACCTGTACACCCACATTTCGCCAGTTATGTTTAAGTCCCATGTAATAGGGGGCGAGCCTATTGCCATCAACCGGGCACAAATCCAGACTCCGGGCTGCTATTGAGAAATTCCAGATAGAAAAACTCAATAACACTTTAATAAGCTTATTCGTTGGTTAAAATAACAAATCCGCAAGAAAATAAACTCTGTGAGTCAAATGCAAACAGGTTAAGAAGATTTTTGTCAATTGACAATTGGCTTGACAGCCGGACGGCGTAACTCAATGTTGTCACCCCACAAACAAAAAAAATAATAAATCGATATCGAGTATGTATTCGATTCTTAAATTTAAAAAATATAATCACCACTGAAACTCCACTGAAGCTAGGTACGTTTTTGTAAATATTTTTTCCATAACATATTCTGGTTTTATTGTCTATTTATAATCTGTTCAGCAGAACAGATTAAGAATGATTTTAGAATGTGTGGTAGCGTAGGTAATAAAAAAGGTAAGGTAGTTAGCAAAAAGCTATGTGTTAATTAATTATAAATCATAAATATTATTATTCATTTAAGTATCAAAAGTAAAAATATAACACCGTATTTATTAAAATATATCGTTTATCAAGCATTACGGATTTGAAATTATAAATAAAAATCTATGAAAACATAATCGATTATTTCGTTTACTAAATTGATAGTTATTGGCAACACTGTTCATTTTGTCTACAATATACAAGCTAATTTCAATAAATCTTTCCGGTACTTTTTATTTGTGCAAAAATGTTGCGGTCTTGTTCGGATAAACGAATATCTTGATACGAGATAGAAATTATGATGTATTTTTTTGCATAAACGTAAATGGTTGTGCCTTTATGGCCAAAAACGGGCATCCCCCTTTGATGATCAAAATAAATGAGGAGGGCGAAAGGGTGAAGTTACCAGGAGTAGGCAAATGACTCGATGTTTATGGGCGGTTGTCTGATGCATTACCGAGAAGTCTGGGCCAAATTCGGTCCACCCCAGATGATTCTCTAATTAATTTCTAAAGCTCGCACTCCATTTATTCAGTCACCACCGCTTATTCTTCCAATTTTGGACGTAATGGAGAAATGTCAAACTCCACACTCTTCGGCAATGTCATTGGAAATTCAAGCCATGATTCAAAGTCGAATTATCGAGTCCGCACCTTTAACTCCATTCTTCATATCCACACTTTTCATTTTAACGAAAATCAGTGGAATGCATCGGGTTATTTTTAATCTGCAGGCGCTAAATCGATTTTTGCAACCAAAACGATTTCATCTTTTCCATCATTGCCGAATACCCAACTTTTACAAGCAGGTGACTGGATGGTCAAGCTCGACTTAACCCATGCCTATTATCATTTGCGAATTTCACAAAAACACCGCTGTTTTCTTCGCATAAGCTACGAAGGTCGGCTGCTACAAATGACATGTCTTCCTTTCGGCCTTGCTGCGGTTACAAAAATGTTTGCGCCAGTCACAAACAAGACTGCCGAAGTGTTACGCAGCAAAGGTCTTCGCCTGGTCCTATATCTAGACGATTACTTGAAAATCCACCAAAGCATCCCCTTAAAAGATCATGTCCAGTTACCAATAGAATTTCTCACGTACCTAGGTTGGAATATAAATATGGACAAATATATAATAATGCCGACAAGGAGGTATAGAATTCCTGGGAATAGTCTGGGACACGCAATCCAACTCCAAGAATTTGGCTCCAGACAAAGTTTCCAAAACCGGCAACTGGACGCTCACACAGGCGCAAAGCCTCTTAGGGTATCTTTGCGACTTTCATCACCCTCCGGGGAAAGTTGCATTGCCGTACATTGCAGCGCCACAGCAATCGACTTCAGAGAACTTCAATATATCCAGCTCAGTTCAGAGACGAGGTAAGACAAGAACAATATTGGTGGGTAAAAATGTCAACCAGAAATCTTGCATTCATCCCAAGAGCTCACCAGTGAATAACCTTGTCACAGACGCCTCAGATATTCAATGGGAGTCAACAGTGCACAGCAAAACACTAAAAGGTACTTGGAGTCGCCATCAACTAAAGTGGCACTGCAACCTGAAAGAGATAGCCCAAAGGAGAGCTGCGCCCTAGTTTATACCAGGCCACTCAGAAAGTATTGCGAAAACGTTTTTATGTATGAGAGACTGGCCGTGTAAAAATAGGTACGTACCAATTTCAAAATGTCCTTCCACATTGTTTGCGAGAATTTATACATAAAAAAATCTCGATAACATGTGTCGCCTGGAACCTGACGAATCGTACGATAGACTTCAAATGGCATTCATGGATGAAGGCCCTTCTAAGGCAACCGTGTATAGGTGGTGTAACGGATTCAAGCGCGGTCGACTAACTTTGGGGGATTAAGAAAGAAGTGGTCGCCCTTTGACGGCTGTTACGGAAGAAAACATGCTAGCAGTGAAAAATTTAAAAGAAGGCAATAGGCGTAGTTACGTATCAAGATATTTAACACGTACTGCATGTTGGACAGGGAAGCCGATGCTCAGAAGCAGGCCCAAGTGGAATGGTGCCGTGGTATGATAAACAAATACGATACGACATCATTACGATCCAGAAAAGAAGCGCCAGTCGACGTTTTGGGTGTTGCAAAACGAATCATCGACTATTTCAATTTGACTGGCTACTTGGTATCAATTCCTTTACGGAACCAAAGAAAAATCAACGATGAATGAAATACTACCAAATGCTTGGCAAAAGTTTTCTCTGTTTTGAGCAACAAGCGACCAAACACAGTTCTCCGCGGGCTACTGCTCCACCACGACAACGCGCCTTCGCACACCGCGCTCAAAACGAGGGACTTTCTGGACAGCACGCTGGTCAAACTCCTGGGTAACCCTCCTTACAGCCCTGACCTAGCACCGTGTAACTTCTTTTAATCCCGAAAACTAAAATCTGCTCAAAGGGATACAATTTTCGTCGCCGGAAGATGCGTTGTCAGCGTTCGAGAAGGTTGTAAACGATGTTTCTACGGCGGACTGGAAAAAGTAATTAGATTTACACTCACGATTAGCAGAGCGTGGATGTCCGAGTTATTAATTCGTCTCAGCTCAGTTACATAATTAATTTATAAAATAATGTTCTAATATATTATTTTATCTTTTCACAGCGACCGACGTTAGTTTCACTTATTTTATTTTCACACTTGACACTGACCTATTATTTTGCTTATTAATCTTTGAGTACAATTGAATGATATACAAACTCCAATACTTTCCCTTATTCAACAGATCTAACTATAAGACCCATTGCATGACAAAGAGATGTAAAGTTCGGACGTGGCAGTGCTTTTGTGAGAATGACAGCGATTTGATTCGCTGTACCAATTCTTGAAATGTCAATAGCACACAACAAGTTCTCTAGCTGCTTCACTAGCTGCTACAAGTTCAGCTTCAGTCGTAGAGATAGCGACCGAGACTTGTCGCTGAATCAGCCATGAAATGATTCCACCAGAATAACGACAGATCATTGCTGTAGTAGATAGTCCGGTATCTCGATCTCCACCATGATCTGCATCGCTAAAACCTTCTAGCACGCCAGTTAAATGATGCGCTTTATACTCGATTCCATAAGAGCTTGTGCCTTTGAGGCAGCGCAAATCCGTTTTACTCGAAGCCAATCATCTTGGGACGGTGATTCCAGTTTTCGAGATGCTACTCCAACAGCGTGGGCAATGTCCGGACCTGTTCCGACCATGAGAAATACGAGAGCACCAACAGCTTCACGGTATGGAAAGTTTTCCATTTCTGAAGCTTCAGCATTCCCTGATTGTGTAGGTTCCTTCTCTATAGGTGTAACAATTTACAGTTAGCCATCCCGAAACGGTCCAAAATTCTTTTTGCGTAGGCTTCCTGATTGATGAAAACAGAGCCATCCTCTTTTCTGACTAATTGAAGACCTAGGTAATGAGACGCAGGTTTCGTTGTAATCCGTAGTCTTTATTTAAGGTCATCAAAAAAGGAATTAGCCAAGGCTTCATCCGTGGCAGCTACCAATCCATCATCTAAATACAATGTAATGAGTAACTTCTAGCCATCTACATGCTTTGTGTATGGCAACAGTCACCTCCGCAATGCTTGAAGTTCATGTCTAATAGAATTTTTTGAAAACAGGCGTTCCAGCATCTTGGAGCTTGCTTCAATCCATACAAGCTTCGATTGAGCTTCCAAACATAAGCTGTACCATCGGCATAACTTTCAGGCTGTTGTACATAAATTTCCTCTTTCAAGGTTCCATTGAGGAACGCAGTACAAACATCAAACTGTAATAAGTGAAGGTTTTCCTGTGCGCTGACACTCAACAGAGCTCTGATCGTTGCAAGGCGGGCAACAGGACTAAACGTCTGATCATAATCCTGTCCCTTTCTTCATGTTCATTGAAGATAACATCTCGTGAAGGGACTAACATGTTTTTCTTTCCCTCCGTTATCCCAATTCGGTAGCAATCTTCGTCATATCCGACGAGTCTGCCTTTGATAGGTTTCTTTTCTAATTTCTTCCGCTTGTGCTTTGGAATGTGGGCATAAGCTGGACATCCTCTAATTTGGAGGTGTTTCATTATAGGCTTCTTTCCACACCAAAGTTCGTATGGCGACCTTTTTTTATTCTAGTTTTTATAAGAACTGTGGGCATGGATCTTGCAGTTTCAACCAACGTTTTGTTTTCTCGTTACTCCAGTTTGTTCCGGTGTGTACGGTGTGACGAGTCTTTGTTGGATTCCATTTGAGTCAAGTATACTTCAAATGGACTTGTTATTAAATTCATCACCGTTGTCGCTAAGTAGGCACTTTGACTTAGACTGTTTTAGCCTGAGCAAGCATTAAGCGAGATTATCCTTGACCTCAAACTTGCGTCGTAAACAGTATACCATACGGTAACCTGTGTAGTCATCATCGAACAAAGCGTAGTACTGTCGAGTCCTCGTACAGAATTTAAGCCTATGAGCTTTCCCGTATACGCAGCCCGCAGGAGCTAGCATGTATCCTTATCAAGAGGAAGATATAGTCCCAATGCGTGTTTAATAGTTGTTTTTACATGCCTCTTGTTTTGATTCGCAAGGAGGCTTGCGCTGCGAGGTCATGATAGACCTGCATCTTTTCAGTTGTTCCATAGAATTCGGAGGTGTTCCAAGACGTAGGTGGTATATTTATAACATCCAGTATTTATAAACTACCTTGCTGACGTTTTCCTATCTATCTTATCGAAAATGTATTTATTGTGGGTGACTATAATCTTCCTGAAATGGGTGATCAGTCTGACGGGTCACATCAGCCTACTGGTATGTCAGGCTCTGGAACGTCCCCTGTATGCTCACAATTGGCACAGGTCATGTCAACTCTGAATGCATATTTAATAATATACCGAATGCAAATGGGAAAATTTTAGATTTGTTTATTTCTAACTCCACTAGTACTATAAGCCCCCCATTAGACTCACTACTACCGATAGACACACATCATCCTCCGTTTGTTACAACAACCCCCGCAAGTATCTCGACACAAGCTCTAAAAAGAAAACCGTTGAGTAAATACGACTTTCGTAAAGCTAACTATGATGTGATTAATGATCAGATCAGTGAAGTTGAATGGGTGAACCTACTGGAGCGCCTTCCTTCGCAGGAGGCCGTGCAGTGCTTTTATGATGTTCTCGGCGGCATTGCTGAACGCGATGTACCGCGTGTTAAGTCCTGAACACTTGATTTTCCGGTTTGGTTCTCGGCACAATTAATAAAAATTTACAAGCAAAAACAACGTCTTTGGGTTAAATGGAAAAAAATTAAGAACATCAAAGACTACAATGAGTTTTCTGAATACAGAGAAACCTTTAAAGAATCCTGTAAGACCTGCTACTCAAACTTCATTAAATCAGTTGAAGATAAACTTACCACCAACATTAACTACTTCTGGACATATATATCAAATCGCAAACATAAATCAGGTATTCCACCCACTATGCACTATCAAAACATTAAGTCAAGTACCCCAGAAGAGATTTGTGATATGTTTTCAGAATTTTTCCAGTCTGTGTTTGAACCTAGTTTACCCTCATTGTCCGCCTGGACCCCACCTACACACTGTGATGCCAATGTTAGCTTGATCGATAACTTGCATATTGATGAAGACAAAATACTTAGAGAGTTAAAACTACTGGATCCCTCCAAAGGAGCAGGTCCTGGGTACCCAGCTCTGTTCTTAAAGGCCACCGCTGGCAGTATCTGTAAGCCACTCTTTATTATTTACAATAAATGTTTAAATGAGGGTGTTTTCCCGGATGAATGGAAACGAGCCAACATCACGCCTGTACACAAAAATGGCTCAAAACATGACGTAGAGCAATACCGGCCTATCTCGATTCTGTCGACCTGTTTCAATTTTATTTACTTTTTCTAATTATCTTTTTGAAAACATGGACAGGCGGTTGCAAGTCGACGCAGTTTACACAGATTTCAAAAAAGCTTTTGACAAGGTAGACCATGAAATAAGATTGCGAATAATGGTATACGAGGAAATTTGCGTCGCTAGTTCTCATCCTATATTAAAAATAGAACACAAAAGGTTGTCGTGAATGGTCATCAGTCTGATGCAGTGCGTGTAACCTCGGGTGTTCCACAAGGTTCAATCTTGGGACCACTATTATTTATTTTGTATATAATTTTATTTATACTTTATTAAAAAGAACCAGGTTCTTAATAATTGATTACAATCTAGCCTATACGACTAATAAGCAATTTTAATCTAACTTAAATCATATCATCCTAGTGTTCCAATTTTGGAACAGTTATTTTTTTCAATTTTATTTGAGTTTATGAGCTCATCCATTAATAAATGTTGTTATTACTGACATTTCTAGCTGTCTGTTGAATAAATATAATTTAACTGATATTAGTTGGAAGTTTTTGGTGAAAATTGTGGCGTATAAAATCAAAAGTCATTTATTCAAATTAGTCTGAGAATCAGCACTTTTGGAACGTCAAAATTACATAAGACAGTCCCCCAAAACGCCCGCCCGTCACCACTTCCTAGTGCTTTAGCTGGGAAGAAGAAGTGGCGCAACAAACTCCCCAGCAGCACAGCTGTCTGTTCTGTTAGAAGAACTGGATTCTAAACAATTGTAAGCAAAATACCAAAACATTTACTTAATTGCCATACGTCAGCTAGCCACGCCAATACAAAAAAAATACAAAAAATGAATGTAAATAAAACTTAAAACATAAATAAAAGCCTCCAGGCCTAAAGAGCATGGCAGCTTACATGTGCAATACTGGATTTATTATACAAACAAATAAAATAAATAAATGATAAACTAGGACCATCAAAGTAAAATAAATTAACATAACAATTACTGTAACAATAATAAAACCATAGACAGCAAGACGACCAGTCACCACAAGCAGCACCCGTTCACGAGCATAACGCAAAGGTCAGCCATTACCCCCCTCGCCATATTTGAGGGAAGGAGGAAACCCGACCCCCGACGCTACCGCAAGCAGTGACATCTAAGGGAGCATGACGAACTTGCTGCCGGTTGAATATATATAAAAAAAAAAAAACAAATATATGAACTCATATACCCTCAGTAGGTAAGCTGATTCTGGAGAACACGAACATTGTCTTGAGTTAATCACAGCGACCAACAGTTCTCATCGTTTAAGTAGTCGGTAATGGAATAATTTGCTTTTGAACAAAGGTAGGATTTTACTTGAGCCTTAAACGCATTATTTATATAGAAAAATATAAGTAGTTATGATATTTTATGAATATTCGATTGACATTTTAATGTATAGAAACGCGTTACGTTTTTGTTATATCATGTCATAATACATTTCTAGAAAAAAACATGGTAGTATGTGGGTTAGGGTGAATTTTATGTACCGTTCCATTATTTGAACAGTAGGAACATACATCCATGTATTATTTACATATTGAATTTGATAATTTGCCAGTATGACCTCGTAATTATTATATTGTTTATTGCAGATTGAATGCAAATCAGATAATCTCGCAGTTGAAAGAAGATGACGATGAGTTTGCGGCTGATATTTTTATCATATCTCCTGATAATTGGGGAAATAGAGACGAAAACAGCGGTGATGAAGAGTTTGCACGTATAAATAATTTGTCAAAACATCAGTTACTTGCAGAAGCTGAGTTACAGGTCATCAGGTCGTCTCAAGCTGAGTTCCGGGTCATCAGGTCGTCTCAAGCTGAATCAAGGATAGTGAATGAACTCGCTGGAGACGAACCAGAAGGGGACCCAATACCTAGCACATCGTCAGTAACGCAGCCTCCACAGCCTAACTCCTCATCGTCAGTGACACAGCCACCACTATAAAGAAGACTTATTGAAGTCACAAAAAAATTGAGGTTTATAGAAATTCCAGAAAAGGCTGAGAAAGAGTACAGTGAACCAGATTTCCTGGAAAACCTTGAAAGCCCTGTTCAATTTTTCGATTTATTTTTTGATGAAGAGGTGATCAAATTACTGCGCTCTGAAACTGAAAAAAATGCCATCGGTTGATGATTGATGGTGATTTCGGGTTACTACGACAGATATCAAACATTTTATTGCAATCTTGTTACTGTCAGGGTACAACAGAGTATCGAGATATCGAAAGTACTGGGTACAAAAAGTCGACTGCAGTTTTCCAACAGTAGCAGCTCTAATGTCAAGAAATCGTTTCGAAGAATTGTTGCGTTATTTCCATGTTGCGGACGCGGCGTTATAATCTTGAACCTGATGATAAATAAGCCCTCTATGGAAACTGCTCAATGCTAGATGGGTAAAGTATTATCCTGGAGGTAAAAATATGAGCATTGATGAATCTATGATGCCCTATTATGGGAAACATGGGACTAAGCAACATAGGTATCCATGGACAGCCGTTTAGATTTGTATCCAAAAATTGTTCGAGAACTGATACTCGATTCGGCTACTTGACATAGCCACTAACAGTATTTTACATGTATGTATAATCCTAGTGTTCCTAGAGTTTTGTAACCGTTCCACGGTTACAAAACTCAAAATGCAAATTCCGTTTTTTTTTTTTTTTGATATGTAGGTTCCATTATACATCTATAAACATACTCTGATCCAATTTTTTTTAAATTGGCCTCATTTTATTATGGTTGGGATGATACGAGTTAATTTGTTACGTGATAATTATTTTAAAACTTAGAAAAGTGCTGATTGAACATTACACAAGTCCGTTCCACTTTCTTAGACTCTGATAATTAAAGATATAAACACTTTGTTCATGTGTTATTATGTGTGTCACTGTCACTATTATTTCTACACTTTAAACTACACTAACTCCAAAGGTTTAGTTCGTTTTAGTCTTCGCACTATATTTGCTTGGTCTAACAGCTGAATTGCCTCGATGTTCACATGTCGGTGGAGTCGGTGTTCATGGGCCTCAGCAATTTTTTTATATTGGTGACGACCTCCATCGTGACCTAAAAATAGAACCCTTTTTAGGTCACGATGGAGGTCGTCATTTCTTATATACCAGGGCGCATTTACAATACTCCTGAGTACTTTATTCTGGAATGTTTGTATAATTTTGATGTTGGTCGGCTTAGTAAGTTAGTACAGCCCCACAGTTGAATACCATATGTCCATATTGGCATAAGAGTATACTTATGTACTAAAATTTTGTTATGTATCGATAGGCAGGAACCCCGTCCAATCAACCAATACATGTTTTAAAAACGCATGTCTAGTTCCTGTCTTTTCGTGCGCTTTCCAGCGCAGTTTTGCGTCAAGCGTTATGCCAAGGTATTTGGCTGTATTTGCGTATGGCACTTCTTGGCCAATTTATGAAGATTGGTTGGTAATCACAATTCCTGTTGGTGAAATCAATGTTTAGTGACTTCGATTCATTCAATCTGATTCTCCATTTTTATGCCCAGTCATGAATTTCATTTACAGCGATTTGTACCTTTTTGATAATGGCAGTGTCGTCCGCGAAGGTTGCGATGGTATTATTTTCCAGCTCTGGCATATCATACGTGTACAACAGGTATAGGACTGGACCCAGCACACTACCTTGAGGCACGCCAGCTTTAATAATTCTTAGATCAGAAAAGGCATCCTCGTGCCTTACTCGAAACATTCTATCTGTAATGGATGATTGCAAGAGATTGGCAAAATCATTGGGCAATATTAGTCGTATATCAAACCCTTATGCTAAACTCTATCAAAAGCTTGTGCCACATCTAAAAATACGGTGGAGCAGACTTTTTTGTCTTCAAGCGTTCTCTCAATGATGTTGGTGATTGTATATATATGTACGCGTACTTGGTCTATTGTTGAGTGTTTCTCTCTGAAACCAAACTGATGGTCAGGAATTAGGTTTCTTTCGTTTATTGTATATAGGTTTTAGGCGTTTTAAAAACAATTTTTCAAACAGTTTCGATAAAATAGGCTACAGAGAAATGGGCCTGTATGATGAAACTTCGGTAGGCGGTTTACCGGGCTTTGCAATCATAATCACTTCAGCAACTTTCCATGGCTCAGGAACATGCTTTAGCATGAATGCAGCATTGATGAGCCGAGTTGCTTAACGATGGCTTTACGTGGAAGGTGTTTTAGGATTTCTCCCGGGGATTTTTTGAGGTTAGTAATTTGAATTTCCTTTGCAACTTCTTTCGGGGCCACAAGCTTAATTCTTTGATCTTGCAGAATATTGGCAAACTGCAAGTTATCCACAGACCCGTCATTTGGCTGAAAGGTTTCTTCCAGATGATGTCCAAATCTTAGAGCTTTTTGCTCATTGCTTATGGCCCACTTTCCGTTAATATCTCTAATAGGGGGGATTGGTGTAATTGGCTTTTTGAATAACTTTGTCGCTTTCCAAAGAGAGTATTGCGTTGTATGGTCGCTGCTTAACTGACGTAGGTTTTTTATTAAAAATTATTTCTTTTAGTAAGGTTATTCAATAGAGTTTTATCTTGCGGGAGTCTAGTTCGCTGCCACCTTTTTCTTTGAGTCCGTTTTTTCATGTAATAAGGTCTATTATTTCCTTTGGGTAGATATTTCCTTTAAATTTGTTCGTAAGCTGTGGTGTGTTGTTCCATGCACATTGTTGAATATTGTTCTTAAACCTGTTAACTTCAGAATCAAGCTGATCTTTTCTTTTTAATGAAGTTTTTAGGTCAATAATATTTTCTAGGTCTATGCTAAAGCTTTTCCAATCTGTAAACTTGTTAACTAATGTCAAGTAATTTTCTCTTAGTAATATTTTGTGACTTAATTGTAATAATATCAAACTCAAATCATTTATTTCAATTAAACCATTTACAGGCACTTTTGAATTGTCAAGGAATCGGTCAGTCAGCTATATGAAGCTAGTTAGCTATCGGAGAGTGATCGGAGTTTATGTGGTACCCCTCTTGCACCCTCAGATAATTGATAGAAATATTTTTGACAATATAAAAGTCGATGAGGTCTGGTAGTTTCTGGTGGTAGGTTTTCCAGTACTTATAACCTCACAGCGCATGTCTTTCACTGCACTGAGAAGCTGTCTTCCCTTAGTTGAAGTTAATCTCGATCCCCAATGAGTGTTCTTAGCATTAAAGTCACCGCCTAATATAAATCTCTGTCCAAGGAGTCTGAAGAAGTTTAAATATTGTTCTTTGTTTATCATGTGTCTTGGGGGACAGTATACAGCCGCTACTGTCAAATTAAATTTATTTGTTTTAACTGATATCGCCACAGCTTGCGTGTCTGGCTCCTCGTATTTACACTGTTCGTAAGGACAGATATTTTCTCAAATAATGACCGCGCTACCTCCTCGTGCCGTCTAACAACACGGCACGAGGAGGTAGCGCGGTGCAGCGAGTGATAAACCTTATAGCCTCTAAAATTTACAAAAGACTGTTTAGTGAAGTGCGTTTCAGAGATCAAACACACATCACTATTTTCTGTGTCTAAGACTATTTGCAACTCATGTTGATGTTCCAGCAGTCCGTTGGAATTCCACGCCATTATTTTAAATGTTTAGGAAGACTTTGGTTCAGTAGAAGGTGGAAGAAATACTCGTTGTCGTTGAATGAATGTGAATAATATATTATGAAAATAATGCGAATTTTATACTATTTTACAAACTAAAATCTACCAATAAAAACTTGTACATTAAATTAAATAAAACGTTTGCAAAAACTTAGCAAATAGGATTGCGTTATTTCGCCCAATCACATCACAGCACACTGTTGTCGTAATGAATCCGCGAGGTAGCGCTTGTGTGCTCGCGGCTGCGACTTGGCGGGCTCTCCGAAGGGATAAATATAGGTGCCTAGTAGTTCGCGATTCCTTTGCAAAGCGGCCGCCGTCGAATGAAGATTCGTGTTGGAAACTGTGGATTGCAGACGTGCCTCGTATGACGAAGACTGGAGTGTCCTGGAGATCACGTCGTCGGCGTGTGGCCTCTGCAGCTCCTATTTCTTTAACGGATGTCAAAACGTTGTGTCAGTTCTTTTCAGAACTGTTGGCTTCTGTGTTTCTTTAACTGATGGTCAAAACGTGGTAAGGTGCTGTGATGAGTGGTGGCTACAGTACTCCCCTTCAAGCGAAGCGTACCGGCAGCTTGACGACGCGGCCCGAGCGAGTTGTTTTGATGACGGCGGGCTGTGACGTCACGTTGGCCGTAGGTACTCGTGCTTGAGGCTTGGTAATGGTTGGTAATGGTATGGTACTGGTATTGGTTTGCTTGGTAATGGTAATCTTGCTCGGAGGTAAGGTATTGGTATGCTCTGTGATGACATACGCAGGCTTCAGTCGATCGATTGAGATGTTAGCTTGCCGATTAGGTAGCTGTATAGAATGCACTTTATCTGTTCGGCTTAAAACTCGGTAAGGGCCTTCATACGGAGGTTGAAGTGGTTTCTTAACTGCATCGGTTCTGATAAACACGTGACTGCACTTGAGTAAATCTTGATGCACAAAAACGCGTTTATTGTTACTGTGATGCTCGGTGACGGCTTGCGGTTTGTTTACATTAATGATGTCACGCAGTTTGTCGACGTAAGTATAGTCCATTGTAGGTGTGTGGGTAACGGATGTGAAAAAATCGCCTGGTAGACGTAAGTTGTAACCATAGGTAAGTTCGGCGGCGCTTACGCCGGTGTCGGTGCGTAGTGCGGCACGCAGTCCAAGTAACACCGTAGGTAGCTCGTCTATCCATGTACTTGCGTCCGAAAGTTTCGCGCGCAGTGCAGTTTTGAGCGAGCGATGCCACCGTTCGACCATCCCATTGCTTTGAGGATGATACGCTGTTGTGCGATTTTTCTTGATTCCCATTTGTTTCATTAGGTTTTGGAAAAGCTGACTCTCGAACTGGCGACCTTGGTCGCTTGTTAGTGTGGTCGGACATCCAAATCTTGATATCCAATGCCGGTAGACGATATCGGCTATTCGATCAGCTGATATTTCGTCGGTAGGGATTGCTTCAGGCCACTTCGTTAGTCGGTCGATCATTGTAACTAAGTAACGATGTCCTTGAGCTGTTGTAGGTAGCGGTCCAACGATGTCGACGTGTAGGTGTTGAAAGCGATCACTTGGCGGGAAAGATGAGATGTTCGAGAATGTGTGACGCTGTATCTTGCTTTTCTGACAATGTATACAGGTTCGAGTCCAACGGCTGATGTCTGCGTTCATTGATGGCCAGAAGTATTTTTGAGTTGCGAGTTTGCGAGTCGTGCGGATACCAGGATGGCTGATATTATGCACGCTGTTGAAAACTTCTTGTCTATGTACTTCAGGTATATACGGGCGTATATAAGGTGTAGATGTTTCGCAGTATAACTCGACGTCCGTGTTAGGTATTACTATTTTCTTGATAGTGATGTTGTCTGCTTGTAATAATTGTTCAATGTTGCTGTCCTGTTCTTGCGAGCTGCCTATGTAATGTATGTGTCGTATGTCTGTGGTAAATTCGCTGATAAACAAAAGTTGTCTCGTTCGTCTCGGTGTTTCGGTATTCGATTGAGTTTTTGCAATTACGAATGTTAGCGGCTTGTGATCGGTGAAAATTATAAGATGACGTCCTTCGAATGTTTTGCGGAAGTGTTTGACTGCCATGTATATTGCGAGTAGCTCTAGGTCGAAGGTAGAATATTTCTTTTGCGCGTCACTGAATTTCTTCGAATAATATCCAAGTGGTTGCCATGTTTAATTTATGTATTGTTGAAGGACGGCGCCTGCTGCGTTATCGGATGCGTCGCAGAATAATGCTAGCGTAGCATTATGTGATGGGTGAGCGAGTAAAGCTGCGTTTATGATGCTAGCTTTACATTGCTCGAACGCTTGAGTTGCTTCGTCGGTCCACGTAATCTGAGTCTTATCTCGTTTCTTTACGTTATGTAGGTATGAATTCAGAGGTGCTTGTAGAGCTGCGGCGTTTGGTATGTGATCGCGATAAAAGTTAATCATTCCGATAAATCTTCTTAATTCTTCGACTGTAGTCGGCCGGGGGTAATCGGTAATTGCTTGTATTTTATGTTGCGGAGGTTTGATGCCTTCTTTTGTTACGGTGTAACCCAGGAACTGGACTTCTGATTTGCCTAGGTTGCATTTGACGGGGTTAATAGTTATTCCGTTGTCTTCTAATCTCTTTAGAACGATTTTGAGATGTTCTCTGTGTTGGTCTTCCGTTTTCTGATGCCAATAACAAATCGTCTATGAATGGGAAAACAAAATCTAATCCTCGAAGTACTTCATGGATATAGCGTTGAAACGTTTGTCCCGCGTTTTTCAAACCGGGGCACATACGTGGGAATTCAAATAATCCCATTGGAGTGATGATGGCTGTCTTCTCAATGTCTTCTTCTCTTACGCTCAGTTGTTGGTATGCACGGTTGAGATCAATTGTTGAGAAGATAGTTTTTCCGGATAGATGATGAGTGAAGTCTTTGATGCGTGGAACGGGGTAGCGATCTGGAATGGTGATGGAGTTGAGTCGGCGATAGTCACCACAAACTCTAATATCGCCATTCTTCTTGGGAACTATGTGTAGAGGTGATGACCATGGGCTTTTGCTAGGTCTGCATAGTCCTTGTTCGATCATGCTTTCAAATTCCTTCTTCAATATTTCGAAGCGATGTGGTGGAATCGGTCTTGCTCGGCTGTGTATCGGTGGGCCTCGCGTTTCGATAAAATGTTGCACGTGGATATCGGAGTTTAATTTCATCGATGTTAATCTTGTTATGCCGGGATACTGGGCTAAGATGTCGTGGTACGATTGAGACATGTGGATGCTGCGTACTGTAGGTACGTTCGATACTCGTACCGGGGCGTTGACTTTCAAATTTGTAACACCGTCAATTAGTCTTCTGTTTTGCAAGTCGACGATTAGTTGATGATGTTTGAGGAAGTCTGCTCCAAGTATGGGTTTTGAAACGTCAGCGACGATGAATTTCCACAAATACGGGCGGCGTAGATTGAGATCGAGAGATAATGTTTTCTCGCCATACGTAGCTATAGCAGTGTTGTTCGCTGCATATAGCTGGAATGGTAATGGCGTTGGTATTTGTCCTTTTCTTCTCGGTAGCACGGATATGTTGGCACCAGTGTCGACTAAAAATGATAGATTTGAGTTTTTGTCGGTGATGTATAGGCGGTGAGATTTTTCTTGAACGCCGGTGTCCGCCACTGCCAACGTTCCGTCTAGTTTTCCGTATTTGGTTTCTTGAATGAACAAGGCGATGTACAGCGTCTAGCTTGATCTTTGAAGCGGCGGTGATAGTAACAAAATGGAGATGGCGAAACTTCTCGACTGCGTTGTCGTGATGTGCTGCGGTGATGCGATGAATGACGACTGCGGCGATAGTTATTGTTGTTGGGATATCGTCTTGATTTTAACTCGGCTATCTCTAGCGATAATTTTCTGATCTCGCTGATGAGGTACTGCGTATCTGCTTGCGGTGCGGATGTTAAAGGTAGTGCGGGTGCGTGCACAGCTGCGACTTCTGTTGCTGCTGTCTGCTCCATTATTTTGTCAGCGAGTAGCGCGAGTTCGTCGAGTGCTGTCTTGGTGGTGAAAGTTTCACTGACTGCAAGGACTGAGCGGACGTGTGGTGGAAGGTGATTGGTCCACATAAGTCGCAAAGTGGAGTCGGGAACTTTGTCTCTGGCGAGGTTTCGCATGCGGCGGAGTAGCTGCGTTGGCTTTTGGTCTCCGAGTTCCATCTCGGACAGCAGTTTTTGGAACTGGCGACTGTCGGATTCCTCGTAGGCGGATATGAGTCTTTCTTTGATGGCTTTGTATTGGTCCGTCTCTGGTGGGTTGTATAGAAGGTCCATTATCTGCTCGATGTCTTGTCGCTCGAGCTGTGCAATGACCATTTGAGCGAGCTGGGCTTGGCCTTTCTTGAGGTCGTTTGTAGCTGCTTCGAAGCTGATGAACCAGAGCCGTGGTCGATCGCGCCAGAATGGTGGAATTCTCATGGTGAGGGATATGGCGGCAGCTTCGGTCTTCGGGGCTGGGTGTACTGCTGAGCTGGATTGTTCGTCCGTTGAGCAGGGATTCGACATCTTGAATTGGCTGAAAGTGCTTCGACGATGCTGGCTGAGCTTCGATGATCTTGAATTTCTTCACTGTGTTCAGGCAGGGGTCACCACTTTAGGAAGACTTTGGTTCAGTAGAAGGTGGAAGAAATACTCGTTGTCGTTGAATGAATGTGAATAATATATTATGAAAATAATGCGAATTTTATACTATTTTACAAACTAAAATCTACCAATAAAAACTTGTACATTAAATTAAATAAAACGTTTGCAAAAACTTAGCAAATAGGATTGCGTTATTTCGCCCAATCACATCACAGCACACTGTTGTCGTAATGAATCCGCGAGGTAGCGCTTGTGTGCTCGCGGCTGCGACTTGGCGGGCTCTCCGAAGAGATAAATATAGGTGCCTAGTAGTTCGCGATTCCCCCGATCGACCCCAACCGCCCCCCTCAGACCCAGACGACAACCGACTGGAGGAAAGTAAGCGAAAGACTGAAATCCACCACGTCGCCTCACTTAGACACCATCCCCGATCACTTAGTGTCTGTCGCCGACACGACGGCCGCAATCGACTCGTTTACAGAGCACGTACAATCCGTATTGACGGATTGTTCACGGGAAGTTCCGGTGATGGAAGACCATCGCTGGAAACTACCTGCTGACGTACGTGACCTGATAACCGAGAAGAACGCGGCCATCCGTGCCTACGACTCCTTCCCTTGTGACGCGAACAAAGCCCACATGCGCCATTTACAGCGTGCTGTAAAGAAACGCATAGGGGAGGTTCGCTCTGAGGGCTGGAACAAGATGCTCAGCGAACTCGAGCCCACTCATCAAGCCTTCTGGCAATTACAGAGGAAATTGCGTTCCTCAGAAGAGGTCTCTATGCCTCCTCTCATCCGCCCCGACAATAGTGTCGCTTTCGACAGTCCCGATAAGGCTGAATGTCTTGCCGACAGCCTAGAGTCCCAATGTTCTCCCAGCTCCCAACCAGTAGACCAAGCTCACCTGAACAAGGTCGACGCTGAAGTCGAACGAAGAGCCTCCCTCCCTCCCGTCGAAGACCCTGATGATCCTCTGCCTCCCGTCACTCCAGACGAAGTGCACGACATCATTAAAGGTCTCCACGCTCGTAAGGCCCCCGGTTCGGATGGTATTACCAATAAGGTATACAAACTCCTTCCTGCCCCGCTAATAATGCTTATGACCGCCATCTTCAATGGCGCCTTGAGCAACAACATCTTCCCACAAGCATGGAAAGAAGCCACCGTCATCGGTATCCCAAAGCCAGGCAAGCCAAAGTCTGAGCCCTCCAGCTACCGCCCTATTAGCTTACTCAATGTCCTCGGCAAAATCTACGAGAGGCTTATTTATAAGCGTCTCAAAGACTACGCCGAAGCAAAGAGCCTCATACCCAACGAGCAGTTTGGATTCCGTAGCCAACACTCGGGCACCCAACAGGTCCACCGTATCGTAGAGCACTTATGCGCTGGTCTGCAGCGTAACGCGACGACGGGTGTGCTATTCTTCGACATAGCGAAAGCCTTCGACAAAGTCTGGCACAACGGCTTGATATACAAGCTCTACCAACTAGGAGTGCCTGATCGTCTCGTGCTCATCTTACGAGACTTTTTGTCGAACCGGACCTTTCGCTATCGCGTCGAGGGAGCACTCTCGTCCCCTCATCCTATTCGCGCCGGTGTCCCTCAGGGTTCCGTACTATCTCCTCTCGCCTTCACGCTGTTCACTAGCGATATCCCAAAAAGTAAAAAGACTCAGTTGGCTCTCTTCGCCGACGACACTGCCGTTTACTATACCGGTCACTGTCCCAACGCTATAGCTCGTACTCTCCAAACCTCCGCAAACGTCTTAGGCGCTTGGTTCCGGAAATGGAGAATCGAGGTCAACCCCGATAAGAGTCAGGCGGTTCTCTTCTCGAGACGTCGTCGACTCCCTCCCCCACTTCCCAGCCCGATCACTATGTACGGCAAGCCAATCCCTTGGGAGAAGCAAGCCAAATACCTAGGCGTGATCCTCGATGAGAACCTTACCTTTAAGGCTCATATTAAGGCGGTTCGCGCGCGCGCCTCCTTCGCTCTTAGCAGGCTGCAATTCGTACTGACAGCCCGTAGTAAACTGTCCCTCAAATGCAAGCTCCGCATCTATACCGCAGTCATCCGTCCCATCATGACCTATGCCTGCGTTGTATTTGCGCACGCTCACCCACGTCATCTCCATAAGATGCAGACCCTCCAAAACCGTTTCCTCAGAAGGGTCACGGGTGCCCCCTTCTATGTCCGTAATATCGATCTTCACGTCGACCTCAAAATGCCAACCATAAAACAGTTCATGAAACGCTTATCAAAGCGTTTCTTCGACTGCGGCATCAAACATTCTAACCCCCGATTACAGCGGCCGCCCGCTACACTCCCTCTCGCATTAGCAGTATTCGCCGACCAAGGCATACTTTAATCGACCCCGACGACGCCACTACCCTCCTCCAGGAGAGTAGTAAGGCCACTAGCACGCTACATAAGCCCAAAACCCGATCGCCGTCCTACCGCCCTCGCCGCCGAGGCCCGCCGCGACGCCCAAATCGACGCCCCTCCTTACCCTTGCTCGAGCCAGCCCGCGCCGCTGAGCCTGTAGCTTTAAATTCGTCCCTAATTAATACCAATCCTGATCCAGCTAGTCATTTGCTGCCCTCTTCCAGCGACGCCCTAAGCCGAGGTTCGTACCCCACAGGGGGTGCCCTTAGCGTTGTCGCTTAGTTTTAGTTAGTATATAAGTTTAAGTCCTGGCTGGAGGCCTTAATTTATTAGGGAATCCACAGGCAAGTCCGCTTAAGCAGACGACAACCGCATAGGTTGACCTGCGAGATGCCAAACAAACAAACAAACAAAGTTCGCGATTCCTTTGCAAAGCGGCCGCCGTCGAATGAAGATTCGTGTTGGAAACTGTGGATTGCAGACGAGCCTCGTATGACGAAGACTGGAGTGTCCTGGAGATCACGTCGTCGGCGTGTGGCCTCTGCAGCTCCTATTTCTTTAACGGATGTCAAAACGTTGTGTCAGTTCTTTTCAGAACTGTTGGCTTCTGTGTTTCTTTAACTGATGGTCAAAACGTGGTAAGGTGCTGTGATGAGTGGTGGCTACAAATGTCTTATTCATGTTGGATTTGTAATGCGCCTATTCTAATTTCTCTAGTCTCTTACCAAATGAGGAGATGTACTTCAATATCTGGTTGAGCTTGTCCTCAAGACTTGTTGATGTTGATGGTTTTGGACTTGGTTTTACCGCTTGTGCATATGAGACACTTTTATATGTATATGCAGTTATTGCGGATGACGATGCAAACTGTGCACTTTGTTTTGCTGTCTGTTTGTCGGCGTTTTTAACAGTTTGCTTAATGGCAGGGCTGTTAGGTGGATTGTTTTTAGATTTTTTGTTTTTAATCATTTGCATCTCCTTTTCAACTAAACACCCTCTGTAGTTGGCTGGGTGAGGTAAGCCACAGTGGACACACTTTGGTTTTTCTTGCGCGGGTTTGTTGCAATCAGATGTAAGGTGTTTGCCTGTACATTTAACACACCTCGGCTCTTTTGAGCAATACTTTTGGGTATGACCATAAGCCTGGCATCTTTTACTCTGCGGTATTATTTTAGACGTTTTAAGCGGGGTTATTTCAACTTTACACCCTAATATATGTTTAATGCCGTATAGTTTACTGAGATCTTCGTCATTCTTGAACGACAGTATAAACATGTTCAGCGGTTCTTTTGTTCCCCAGCTTAGTTTGTTAATTGCATTTTCTATCTGGAATCCTTGCGACGTTAAATCATCTTTAATCCGATCCGGTAGGCAGGAAGAATGCATTTTTTTTGCCACTACTCTTATTGACCTGGACTGCTTATCCTCATATGAGTGCCATAGACAGTTATTTTCTGTTAAGCGACGAGCAATCACTCTGTAAGACTCTTCAGTTTTGGCATTTATTTTAACACTATTACCGCTTAACATTTTGGCAGTAAATGTTTCTACTGGCTGAGATTCAGTCAAAAAGTCGTAGAATGTTTGATAATTCATAACACCGTCCACTACTACGATTGGAGGCGGTGCTAGATTTTTTTTCATAATCTTCTCTTTGTTGTTGTAGTCTTGCTGCTGCGGAGCGCTAGTTCTGTCTTGTTGTAGTGGTGGAGGAGTAAGGGACGTGTTCAACTTCCTGTTTTTCGCCCTAATCCACCCAGTCAATTTGGCGAGTTCATCCTCGTCCGTGCAGTACTGAACATCACTTTTCCTAGGCTGAGCAGGTGGTATGGTCTCACTGACCTGTTTACCTGAGGGTTCTTCTTTCTCCTGTGTTTTTAAGCATTTTAGTTGCCCTTGAAAATCTTGTACCTGTTCCTGCATGTGACCGTTCAGTTGACGTACCATTTGTTGCAGGTTTTCTCTGTCCGTTTTCTCCTGGATGTAACAGTCATACAGCTGCCTTTACAAATCAGTTTTAATTTTAATAGACTGTTTTGTAGTCATTGTATAGTTTTAAGGCGAGCGTAACATAAACAATTTTAAAATAAACACTTCATGACGATTTCCGCACTTGTAACTGGGTCATCGCGGTGGCCCCGATAGATCAACGTACACCGCGACGACGGTGTTACGAGTATGATGCGTCTGCAAAATACTCTGTACTAGATCACGCGCACGCGATCGGTACGTCCGTTCACGATAGTAGTAGTTAAACACACACTCTGTATATAAATGACATAGACAAATGCTTAAAAATACTAAGTTTCTTATATACTCTGATGATCTAAAAGCGTATCGATCTATACGGAGGACTGTAGAGGATTGTCGACAGTTCCAACAAAATCTGCACATTCTCTCTGACTACTGTCTAAACAATAAACTACATCTTAATCTCTCTAAGTGCAATTGCATAAATTTCACAAAGAATAAAGTAATTTTCAACTTTAAATACTCGTTGCACGACACAACACTCATTAATGTATCTACTGTGAGAGATCTTGGTGTGTTAATTGATGAAAAGTTGTCCCTAAACCAACATGTAGGAAACATTATTAATAAAGCATTTAAGATGTTTGGTTTCGTTATGAGATCGTCCACTGAGTTCAAGCGGGTCTCCACATACCTTTACCTAAATAACACCCTTGTACGGTCACAATTAGAATATGCCGTCCCTATTTGGAACCCGTTTTACCGAGATTGAAAAAGTCCAGCGTAAGTTTCTGCGAGCCATGCATTACAGATGCTACAAAACGTATTTGTCGTACTCACAATTACTTGTTAAATATATTCTGGTCAACCTGGAATCTAGACGTTTTATTATGAATCTGATGTAATTTTTATTAGTTATTTATTCCCTATCTAGTGGCACTCATTATAATATTTTCTTTGTAAATATGCGGATAATGTGGTGGGCTGCAATATTGTTAATATTTTGTATTATCTTTTCATTGTAGCTGTTTATTGTCCCTAAATAAATAATTTAAAAAAAAACTTACTTCTCCATTGAAAAAGACGGTGCATTCTTTTGTCAACGATTTGAACGTGATTTTTGGAATTTTTTCGTGAAGTGCGAGAACTGAAAGTAAATTCTTATTTATGGCTGGAACGTACCACACGTCTGTAAGGGTAACACGTAGTTGTTTCCCTTTCACGGTTACATCGATTATAACAGAAGCACGATACGAATATTATGGAATCACGATCCACGCTAAAGATACCGGACCTTTACTAACTAATCATCTATCCTATACAACTTTTTGCACATACAGGATTGCACTGATTACGGTATTGCTCTAAAGAGACTTGATGCATTATTTCTAAAGCCACCTAACGAAATATATTCCAGGCACAGATTAGAAAAACGAGCGCAACAACCAATTGAGTCCATCGACCAGTATCTACAAGCCTTGAAACTGTTCTGCTGCAAAAGAATGCAATATTAAACAAGTGACCGCTGAACAAAATTAACGTGATTTTATTAGAGACGCTTTCATATCCGGACTTTCGTCGCTCATAGTACATCAAAGACTGTTGAAAAATAGCACTCTCACATTAGACGAAAAACACATTAGAGATGACGCGAATACACAGTGATGATTACCAGCAACGTAGTACCTTTGTCAATGCGGTCCTCAATAACAATCAGAGAACAGACATCCCAGAAGTATGCTATTTCTGTGGAAACAAGAGACATGCTCGGCAAAACTGTCCGGCTGCTGGTACAACCTGTCTCAAATGTGGAAAAAGGGGACATTTTACAAAATTCTGTCCTACGCCACCACAAAGGAGTGCTTTTCCTAGTGCTAGATGACCCGAACATACACATGGAAAATGAAGAGTCGCAGAAATTGTTATCATGTATCGCAGCCGCTACAACTAAGCTCGATAAAGCTATGATACCGTAGCCAGAGCATTTATTGATACAGGAAGTACTGCTAGTTTTATAGACAGCCGACTTGTTTGTCAATATAATATACAAAAGAGCTCATGCTACCAACATGTAAGCACAGCAGCTTCAAATCTAAACACAAAGGCACATGCACTCCATGTTCCGTTAATATCGATCTGCAAGTCATAGTTTTCAAGTGAACTTATTAATAATGGAGAACTTATGTACGGATGTCATAATTGGCCATGCTCAAGAGACATAATACATTAGAAATGCATTTCGGCGGATCTGGAGCTCCATTGAAATTATTTGCACTATCTCAAGCCAATATCGATTCAATCAGTTTATTCCCGAATCTCTTACCACACTGCATGCCAATTGCTGTGAAATCACGAAGATAGTCAGATACTGACATGCAGTTTATTCATACTGAAATAAGGAAATTACTAGCTGAAGGGATTATAGAACCTAGCTCGTCACCATGGAGAACATAATTGCTTGTACAAATGAAAATCATAAAAAAGGATGTGTAAAGACTACTCTCAGTCAGTAAATAGATACACGCAACTAGACACTTACCCTTTACCAAATATTGAACAAATGTTCTCTAAGGTAGCCAAACATAGTGTCTTCAGCAAAATTGACTTTAATAATAAATAAATCGTTTATTTCAGGCTACAATGGCCCATAGAACCTTAACCAACTAACATGTATAAAGTATAAAACATTTTTTTTAAATATATATAGCTTAAAACTATGTTAGTAGCACCATCCCTACCTTAAGAAGTGCCTATCATCAGATTCCGATTCTCGAAACAGAATAAAGTGTTTCTGTTTCGAGAATCGAATTGAGTCTGAATACAGCATTTGAAGCAGAAGGTAATTTATACCAATTTCGAAGAATACAATCATATAATTGCAAAAGAGGAACCTTAAGGAAGGTGCATATTTGGATGACATAACAGTCTGTGGAATAACCCAAGCTGACCACGATCAAAACCTGCAGCGTTTTTCTAAATATTGCTATAACCTTACACTGAATCTTGAAAAGAATGAATTTTCATTGAAAGAGATAAGTATTGAAACTAAGTGAAAGTGTTATCCACGAACTTTATATATAAACTGTGAAGTTAAACAAAATCTCTAAAATCCACAAACCGTCATCAACATTACTGACAACACATAAAAAAAAACAACTATTTATAAACAAGGATTGTAGTGCAAAGTAACCACCTGCGATACTCATTGTTCATGTGGCAATAAACAATATCAAAATCCAAGTGAGTTAATAAATCATGAGTTAATCATATTATAGTGAATCAAGAAATTTTGGGACGGTTGTTGTGCTATTAAAAAAACCCGAATACCCACCGTGCCCTAAATCCGTATTATAAACTCATCAATACGAAAGAACACCTAATTTTGACATACAGCTAGTGAGACCAATTGGCTATATGGGTCATCGAGGTGACAGCTAAATCAATGTCCCAAGTGCGTATCAGGGACACACAAAGTCTTTTTGAGAGTTATTGCAAAATGCATATGCGTAAACATGACGACATCTTTTTACTTTTTTTTCTCACCACAATTTTACAATATAACTTAGTACACGGTATCAGAGTGAGACAACACTTTAATATTGTGAGAGACTGGTGCCTTAACTAAGCTCTAGGCCTGTATTTCATAACACCAGGGCCCTGTTTAATATAGCTGACAATTCGACATGCTTCTCAAAAAAATACAAAATTGTGGAATTGTCGCACATTTGCTGTTTAATAAAAAGTGACAAGTATGTAAAAACGGACAGGTAAAATTTTACATATTTGTCATTTAAAAACGCGATTATTTAAACTCGACATAATTATGTCAAAAAACCTCAGTCAAATTATTTCTGACAATTGTCGGTGACAATTTTCGGGTTGTCGTGACAATTTTGTCGAGTTTTGACGTATTTGCAACTAATTTTGTTTTATGAACCTGAATGAGAATGAATGAAATACATAATTCAATCAATCATTAATTCGTTGTATTAATGACGGTAGAACTGCAATCGCTTCCTCATCAAACTCTTCGTCCACATTGATATAATCTACAACTAAATCAGTGTCATTTCCGCTAATATCTTGTTCTAAATTGGGCATAGCAATCTGAGAATTTTCCACAATTCTTCACGTTGACTTAAAAGCTCGCAATAATTATCTAGTGATGCTGTTCTTGGTATTTGTATTTGTATATTAGGCGTCTTAGGCTCCTTTTTTAAACCATATCCACTGTCTCCTAAGATTATTGCGTTTGGAAATGGTCGCCATCAACTTTCCCATGCCTGTGTATGGCATCTCGCAGGTCAACTTATGAGGTTGTCGTCTGCTTAACCGGACTTGCCTGTGGTTGCCCTAATAAATTAAGGCCTCCAGCCAAGACGACTGACGCGTAGGTGGAGCCACGCAATATTTATATTAGTGGCACAACTCGCGAGCGCTGCGTCGGTGCGCCACCATACGGATTGATGATGTACTAATCATAACTACACTTGGGAGCAAATAAATCGAGCCACTTCCTTTTTCACGCATTATGGTTATTATTTTTGGTATTATGGAACGCATCGATTCGAAACATATATCGCCTAAAAGGGTATTTAAAAACCTTTACAATGAGGGTAGTTAGTTGTCAAAATTTCATTTTAATTAAAGTTTAAAGGGTAGAATAAAATTATCGCATTTAATTTGCTTATGACATTTTTATTGTACTCTGTTAAGAAAAGATTAAATTTGAGGTTTTTGTTAATCATACCCATATTACTTGTTATTGTTGTCTTTATCTGTGTCTGTGTAATCAAAATAACCTGATAAAATGGATACTACACCGACGGAAGCTGCCCAAGTTGTAGCTTTACTTGAGGTTGGACACGGACAACGTGAAGTGGCACGCAGATTTCATTTGAGTCGTTCAAAGGTACAGCGGGTATACCGCAGGTATCTGGAGACTGGTGCTTTTGTTCGGCGACCTGGAACTGGCCGACCACGGGCAACAACAGAACGTGACGACCGCTTTATTGCAACCAATTCGTTGCGCGACCGTGGACTTAATGCTGTTCAGCTACAGCAAGCGTTACGTGACGTTCGAGGTGTCGCAATCAGTAGGTGGACAGTGAGACGAAGACTAAAGGAACGAAATTTAACATCACACAAACCAGCAACTGGCCCAAAATTGACTGTAGCTCATCGCCGATCTCGCTTGGAGTTTGCTCGAGAACACATTAATTGGACGTTAGAAGACTGGAGGTCATTTTTGTTTTCTGACGAGTCAAGAATCTGTCTTTTTAGCAATGACGGGAGAAACCGAGTGTATAGACGTCCTGGTGAAAGATTTGCCCAATGTTGCATTCGAAAAACTGTGAGTTTTGGTGGTGGTTCTTGTATGGTGTGGGGAGGAATTTCTCTAGACGGAAAAACGGAACTTGTCTTCGTCGACCCCGCCAACGATGGCAGTGGTAGACGTGGATTAACAGCTGACCGATACATAACTGACATTCTTGAAGACCACGTAATGCCGTATGCTGGTTTTGTCGGAGAAAATTTCTTGTTTATGCATGACAATGCGAGACCTCATACCGCGCAGATCGTTACGGAATACTTGTCTGCGATCGGGATTCAACAAATGGTATGGCCAGCACGAAGTCCCGATTTGAACCCGATCGAACACCTATGGGACGAGCTAAAACGGAAAGTCCGAGCCAGGGTTCCCGCTGTTTCATCCATTCCCGAGCTTAAAGTCGCTGTGCTTGAAGAGTGGGAGAACATACCACAATATGTCATCGTAACTCTGATCAGATCGATGACTAATAGGCTACAAGAATGCATCAGGGCACGGGGGGGTAATACCAGTTATTAAGAATATTTTTTTTGCAATAATTTTGTTTTTTATTGTTTTTATGGACTGTTTTAGCCCTACTAAATTTTCTATCAAAATTACCATTTTTCTTGCAGAGCCAATAATTTATCATTCAATAAGGTTATTATTCAATAATTTACCCTCATTGTTAAGGTTATTAACTTAACTTTTAGGCGATATATAGTTCGAATTGATACGTTCCATATTCCCAAAAATATTTACCATTTTACGTGAAAAAAGGTAGTGGCTCGATTTATTTGCTCCCAAGTGTATAATAATTTCGTATTACTTAGCTCCTTGTGGTTAGTTTATTCATATAAGATTTGTACGTAACCACTACTTGTGTAGAATTTTAGCATTAAGTCTGTACATATTTTATCACTAGAGGACAGGGACACCCACTCGACGCTCGACTCTCGCCGCGGACGGACGTGTCTGTGAGCTCTCCCGCTCCCGGCCCAGTGTTGTGTTTCCTGTTTCTACTCGTTGCGACCACGTGACGTCATCGTTGTCGCCCCGACTACACCGATAAAAAATCATTATCAAGAAATTGATTTTGATTTTGAATCAATTAAAAAGTGCCTTTTTCAAGGCAAATTGTATTTCTTATTCAGACGTTCGTGAGTAGCTTCACTAGGCCCCTTCTGGGTAAAACCACAGTTTCGTGGTCCTCGGTGGAAACCATACGGTGCCAACGAAGCCGAGTGGGGTGTTGACCCAATCACACCCGCCGAACCCCTTCAGGGCGAGGCAGTTAGTTGGACGGGTCCCAGATAACCGGCCTTGGGGGATCTCCTAGTCGGCTCTGGTGACAGTTTTGCTTTCCAGCCTCACTAGTGTCTTTAGGGTGTGTCTACACCCTTCGCGCTAGACTGGTCAGGGCCCCGTTCGCACAATAAGATTGGCGACGGTTTTACAAGCTTAGGGCTCACCAATAGGTTCACACCTCCCTGTCTACACCCGACAGGGAGGGAACTCATCCCCGGGCCAATCCACCCGGGGAGTTAGGTATAGGGTTAGGCTACGTGGAAACATAATTTCCACGATTCCCTCCCTTAAGTTATCCTCCCACTCCGACACGTCACATGGAGGACGCCCTAATAGTGGCGTTCTTCAAGGAGGTCCTGTTTAAGGAACCCGACTTCCTCGCCAGATATGGCACGAAATTCGCTGCTCTGCTGCAGTCCGTCCCCGGTCCCTCTGACCATGTAAGCACCGCCAGCTCAGACATAATTACATTCAGCGATGCCCTCGAGCCCTCTTCCTATCCGTCGCAACTTCCAAGTTGCTCGCCGCCGGCTGTCCACATGGACACCAGCGAGCCATCCCCTCGCCCGACCTCGCCTTATTTAGATTTAGATGAGAGCGACTCCTAGAGCTCCTCCCCCTCGTCCGACGAAGGCGTCTTCAAGACGGTCGGCTCGAAAAAGAGGAGCCTCAAGGAAAAAGCGGGTCCTGACACAAGGACCAAAAAACCCGCTATCTTAGCTACTCAGCTCCCCTAGCTGAGTAGCTAAGATAGTGGCGGATGCGCCACTGCCCCCTCCCAGGCCGCCTCGGCCTCTACCTCCTCTTCCCTCAGCCAAAGTGCTGCCAAGCCCTCTGCCCAGCCCTCTGCGGCAAAAAAGGTTGCCCCCCCCTCCCCCTGTGCGAAAATGGACCGACGTATCAAAATGGTGCACCGACCTAAAAATCGGCTACACCAGTGCTAGATCAACCCAGCAGGGAATAAAGGTGACAGTCTCAACGTCGAATGACTACAGGGAGCTCACAAAGACTCTCAGACTTAGAGGTGTGTCCTTCCACACCTACGCCCTCCCCGAAGACCGTCTAGTTAGGGTAGTGATCCGTAGGATCCCTAAAGAAATCCCCGTGGAAGAAGTAAAAGCCGACCTTCAGTCGCAAAACATCCCAGTTGCGGAGGTCCATCGCATGCACCGCCCCCGAGGGAGAGAACCTTTCGACATGGTTCTCGTCGTGTGTCACCCCACCGAGGGGCACCACCCCATCTTCAATGTCCGCTCTATCTGCAACCTCACCGGGTTACAGATAGAAAAGCCGTTCAAGACCGGCGTCATAGGACAATGTCACCGCTGCCAGTTATACGGGCATTCGCAGATGCACTGCCATGCCAAACCCAGGTGCGTCAAGTGCCTAGGCGAACACGGCACTGTAGATTGCTCCCGTCCCAAAGACCGCACCTTGTGCACAGAGTCACCAAGCTGTGTGCTGTGCGGCGAGTCAGGCCATCCGGCCAACTATTGTGGGTGCCCCAAGGCTCCCAAAACCTCATCTCCCAAGCTGACGAAGCGTGCAGACGCCCGTCAACAAAGGGAAAGCCCCCGCTACGCCCACGCGTGGCCAACATCTCATCACCAGGAGCGACTCAGTCCTCAGAGGCCCTCGCCCTGGAATTACCTCCACCATCAGCAGGCTTTTCCAGCCTTAGCTCCGAGACCCGTTCCTACGGCCATCCTTCCACTCGTGGACCCCCGCATCCGCGTCAACGCGCCCCCAGGCATTCCTGTGCCTGTCAACAAAGCCGCTATCGCCGCTTCAGCTCCACCCGCAGCCACCCGTGTGGTCGGCCAGAACCCGATGGACGCTTTTAACGTGATCTCAAGCACGTTTACGGCCTTCCTCACCCCTCGCGCCAGGAAAATGGCCAGCGAAATTGTTGCCGCCAGAAATGCCGGCAACCTTTACATGATTCAAAGTATTTATAATGCGTACCCGGACCTCAAGCCCTGATGTCCTTCACCAATCAACCCAACCCTAATTATGGATAAAGCTATCCTCGCGAGAACCAAACCCCGATCCCTAAAGCTAGGTTATTTCAATGCCAATGGCATCCTGCGACAACGCGCTGAAATCAGTGAGTTCCTACGCGACCACAACATCGACATCCTCCTTGTTCAGGAAACGTTCCTTAAACCCAGTTACCGAAATCCGTCAATTGCAAACTATCGTACAATTCGCAATGACAGGACGCGTTGCCATAAGGGCGGTACCCTTATCTACTACAAAAAGGAGCTTTACTGCATTCCCATTGACCCTCCCACACTTTCACGATTGGAAGTGTCTTGCTGTCGGCTTGGCATGACAGGTCATCAACCGATCACCATAGTATCGGCCTACCTCCCCCCCCCCCCCCATTAATACTTCGGAGAATTTCCAACTCCTTACTGAAGATCTTTCTGTCCTATTTCGCCTAAATGACTCCGTTAACATAGCGGGTGATCTCAACGCAAAACATTCCATCCTGGAATAGCACCAGGACCTCTTCCAGAGGGAGACACTTGTTCAACCTCTCCTCCTCTCAGAATTTCGATGTCATCGCGCCGATGACTCCCACTCACTTTCCCCCCGATCCCAATCACACCGCCGACGTGCTCGATGTGGCGCTCCTACAGAACGTCAACCTACGGTTGGACTCTATAGAACTGGTACAAGAGCTCGCTTCTGATCACCGTCCAGTAGTCATAGAACTGGTCCCCGCTTAGGTCTGCCCGACTCCACCCAACCCACTCCCACCAAAGTGGTAACGGACTGGAGGATAGTAAGCGATCGCTTAAAACCCACCACGTCCCCCAACTGTCCCCAACACCACGTCCGCGAACTATTGAATGAGAACAACGCGGCTGTCCGTGCCTACAGCAACTTCCCCTGCGACGCGAACAAACCCCATTTGCGTAACTTACAGCGTACTGTAAGAACACGTATAGAGGAGCTGCGTACCGCCGGCTGGGACAAGATGCTGAGCGAACTAGAGCCCACCCACCTAGCCTTCTGGCAACTCTCAACTTAGATCTTAGATCCGGAGAAATAGTGTCCATGCCCCCCCTGATCCGTCCCGACAACACCATCGCCTTCGATGATGTCGACAAGGCCGAGCTTCTAGCCGACAGTCTAGAAGCCCAGAGCTCGCCTAGCTCTCAACCAGTAGACCAAGCATACCTCTCTGAGGTCGACGCTGAAATCGAACATAGAGCCTCCCTCCCTCCCGTCGAAGACCCAGAGTATCCACTGCCCCCCGTTACGCCAGACGAAGTGCACGACCTCATCAAAGGTATTAAGGCTCGTAAAGCCCCCGGCTCAGATGGAATCACCAATAGGGTATTCCAACTTTTCCGTGCCCACCTGATAATGCTACTGACCACCATCTTCAATGGTGCTCTGAGCAATAACATCTTCCCACAGGCATTCAAAGAAGCCACCGTCATCGGTATCCTGAAGCTCGGCAAGCCTCAGTCGGAGCCTACTAGTTACCGCCCCATCAGTCTGCTCAATGTCCTCGGCAAAATCTATGAGAGGCTTATTTATAAGCGTCTCAGAGACTACGCCGAGACAAGGGGCCTCATCCCCAACGAACAGTTTGGTTTTAGAACCCAACACTCGTGCGTACAAGAGGCCCACCGTATAGTCGAACACATCAACTTCGGTTTCCAACGAGGTTTGATGACCGGTGCTGTCTTCTTCGACATAGCGAAAGCGTTCGACAAAGTCTGGCACAACGGCTTATTATATAAGCTGTACCAACTCGGTGTGCCAGATCGTCTCGTGCTCATCTTACGGGACTTTTTGTCGAACCGCACCTTCCGTTATCGCATCGAAGGAGCGCTATCCTCCCCCCACCCTATTCGCGCAGGAGTCCCTCAGGGCTCTGTGATCTCTCTAGCATTCACGCTATTCACCAGCGATATGCCCAAGTGCAGTAAGGTGCAGTTGGCCCTGTTCGCGGCCATCTACTACACCGACCGTGATGAAAATTCGATAGTTCGCATTCTCCAAACCCAAGTGAACAAGCTCGGCGCTTGGTTTAGAAAATGGCGAATCGAAGTCAATCCCGACAAAAGTCAAGCGGTTCTTTTCTCAAAGCCGCGTCGCAATCCCTGCCCCCCTCGACCGATCACCATGTTCGGCAAGCCGATCCCTTGGGAGAAGCGAGCCAAATATCTGGGTGTAGTGCTCGATGAACACCTCTCTTTTTCAGAGCACATTAAGGCGGCTCGTTCGCGCGCCGCCTTCGCTCTAGGTAGACTTCACTTTGTCCTAAATGCACGTAGCAAATTGTCACTAAAGTGCAAAATGCGTACCTACACAGCGTGCATCCGCCCGATCATGACATATGCCAGTGCAGTCTTTGCACACGCCAAGCCCCATCGCCTCAATAGAATGCAGACCCTCCAGAACAAGTTCCTCCGTAGGATTACAGGCTCCACCTGGTACGTTCGCAACGAGATCCTTCACGTTGACCTCAAGATTCCCACTAGCCGCCAGTTCACGAAACGCATTTCAAAGCGTTTCTTCGAGACCGCCGCGAATCACCGCAACCCTCTGGTTGTCAAGGCCGCTAGCTATATTCCCTCCTCCATTAGTCATGTCCGCCGTCCCAAGCATGTCCTCACCGATCGCGATGACCACATAACTCTCATTCAGGAGAGCAGTAGGGCCACCAGTACAGTGCACAAACACAGACCGACACTCCGACCTCGCCGCCGAGGTTCCTCGCGAAGATCCCGACGTAACTGTCCCCCCCGACCCTTGCTCTACGAAGTGCCAGCCCGCGCCGAAGCTGAGCCCAATGCTTTAAATTCCCATGATAATAATAATCAACCAAATCTGATCCAGCCTGTCCCATCTTGCTGTCTTCCCGTCAGCGACGCCCTAAGCCGAGGTCCGTACCCCACAGGGGGTGCCCTTAGCGAGCGTTCGCTTAGTAATGTAAGTAGTATTACGCCCCTGGCTGGAGGCTTTGAGTCCGCTTTAGGCAGCCGCAGGATAGTCCGGTTAAGTAGTCACGACCTCTCAAGGTCAACTACGAGATGCCATACATCAAAAAAAAAATCGCTAGAGGACTTATCAAACACTATCATCTGCAGTTTCACTTGAATACCTACCAAGCGCAGGCCCAATCAACATCGCACACAGCGCAGCAATACGCCACGACGAACTGAACAAACAGGAATCTGCTATTACCATCGCAAGTTCGGAAAGGAAGCACAAAGATGCACGCGTCCATGCAGTTTCGAAGAGAGAAAAGCTCCTTCGGGAAACTAAAACCTGCGTTGGACGAGGCGGGAACCAGCGCAAACAATACATCATACCGCCTATTCATAACAGACAGAAACTCACGTCTGTCATTTTTAATTGACACTGGTGCGAACGTCTCCGTCATACCGAGAAAAAAAGGCGGGAAAGCAACGCCGACCGATTTTAGCTACGCAGCGAAGAATACAGTCATCCCAACGTACGGTGAAAAAACATTACAATTGGACTTAAACCTGCGAAGACCATACACCTGGAAGTTCATCGTCGCTGCAGTCAGCAAACCCATCATCGGTGCTGATTTCCTAAAACATCACCAACTACTTGTCGACATAGCCAGCCGTTGTCTCGTCGACAAGGTTATCAATCTCATTGTTAAGGCACCAGTCACATATTCCGCCGAGCCATCAATAAGAAGTATCGACGTTGACCAGACATATCACCAGCTAATCAGCAAGTTCCCAGACATCTTGAGGCCATCATGCATGAAGGATACTCCAAAACACCGTGTGGTACACCACATAGAAACCACCGGACCACAGCAAAACTAGACCATTACCCCCACATCGATACCTGTCCGTGAAGAAGGAATTTGAGACGATGATGCAGCAAGGAATATGCCGTCCAAGCAAAAGTCCCTGGTCCACACCACTGCACGTCGTAGCTAAGAAAAATGGTGACATTCGTGTATGGGGTGACTACAAAAGGTTGAACGACGTTACCAAACCGGACCGATATCCAATACCACGCCTCAAAGATTACACCTACCTACTACACGGGATGAAAATCTTCACTACTCTTGACCTAAGTCGTGCTTACCAACAACTACCAGTATATGAACCGGACATCGAGAAGACAGCCATCACAACACCCTTTGGCCTATTCGAATTTCCACGAATGTGTCCAGGACTGAAAAAAGCCGGACAGACATTCCAACGGTTCATTCATCAAGTGCTCATCGGATTGGACTACGCATTCCCTTTCATTGATGACGTCATAATAGCATCAGAAAATGAAGCACGACATATTGAAGATTTACAAGAAGTATTGCACAGATTAGACGAGTACGGGATAAGACCCCTCAAAATGCGTCTTCGGCAAAGAAACCGTCAAGTTCCTAGGATACGGATTCTCAAGCGATGGAATCAAACCACCGCTAGACAAGGTCAACGCTATCACTGCTTACCCCAAACCCGAAACGATACAAGACCTACGACGATTTATTGGCAGCTCACATACAAGCACCACTCAACGCGTTTTTGCACAATTCCAAAAAGCGTGACAAGACGAAAATCGACTGGAACACAGAAGCACTACAAGCTTTCGAGTTATGTAAAGTCAGCATCCAAAACGCAGCTTTACTCGCTCACCCATCTCCATCACCAACGGACGCAATCTCCCTCATGTGCGACGCGTCGAATACATGCGCCGGAGCCGTGCTACAACAACGTGTAAACCAGAAATTATCTGACACACAACAGCGATATAGCACATTTGACATAGAATTATCATCAATATACATGGCTACCAAACACTTCAGAAAAATGTTTGAGGGAAGAGAACTTACAGTTTACACGGATCACAAGCCGCTAACCTACGCCATACGCAAGCCACCATCGGATAGCGATACACAGCGGCGCACTCGTCAGCTGTTATTTATCAGCGAGTTTACGACGGACATACGTCACTTGAGCGGAGTAAACAATGTCGTCGCCGACGCACTTTCACGCATCGAAACCATCGAATTGCCATCTCCAATTGATTACGACGAACTAGCACAAGCGCAAGACAAGGACAGCAACATACCCACCTTATCAAAACAAACAAACATTCAACTCAAGAAAATCATCGTACCCGGTACTAACAAACCAATCATCTGTGAAACATCGACGTCACACATTCGTCCATACCTACCAGAGGACTATCGTCGCATCGCATTTAACGCCGTGCATAATACAAGTCACCCTGGATTACGAACTACGCGCAAACAAATGCAACAGCGTTACTTTTGGCCAGCTATGAATACCTACCAAGCGCTACAGTGGTGATCGTCACATCGTCACATCGTCGTGTGGACACCGGTACCTGCTCACCCTCATTGATCGAACACACGTTGGGCAGAAGCAGTACCTCTGCAGGAACTAACAGCCGAAGTCGTCGCAAGAAAGCTGTACGAAACCTGGATTGCACGTTTTGGTTGTCCTATCAGAATAACAACCGATCAAGGGCGACAATTTGAGAGTCGACTGTTTCAAGACCTCGCACTATTACTAGGAGTGGAAAAAACCCGTACTACTGCTTACCACCCGCAGAGTAACGGCATCGTGGAACGCTGGCACCGATCATTAAAAGCCGCGCTCATGATTACCGAACTACCTACTGTATTGATGGGACTACGAGTCGCGACGCGTACTGACACCAACACTAGCGCTGCGCAGCTCACCTACGGACAAGCATTACGACTACCAGGCGATTTTTTATCACCATTGCCAACTGCAACGAAGATGGACCCTAACTATGTTGATAACCTCCATCACATTATCACGAAACTCACGCCGACATACCAACCGCATTCAAACAAGCAATGTATGTTCGTGCACAAGGATTTACAAACATGCAGTCACGTGTTCGTACGTGATGACACTGTCCGCAAGCCGCTGCAACGTCCCTATAAAGGTCCGTACCAGATTATGGAAAGGAACGAGAAGTACTTCACGATACAGTTGCCTGGACGAGCCGCAAACATATCGATCGACCGACTAAAACCGGCATACATGATCAACATTGAAGATCATCACGAACACAGTATCAGACATACACCACCATTAGCACCAGACCCAGCACCAGCTACCACAGAAGATCACTCCAGCCATCTTCCGACGAGAAAAAGCGACGCTGCACACCGCACCAGATCAGGCAGGATCGTCAAAATGCCAGTACGCTTCGCACGGAGGGGAGTACTGTAGCTGCTAGCTGCAAAACATCAAAACATCCGTCCGCCGGCACAGCGAACGCTTCACTGACGCGTAGGTTTTTTTTTTTTGTATGGCATCTCGTAGTTGACCTTGAGAGGTCGTGACTACTACCGGACAGTGACGCGTAGGTGGAGCCACGCAATATTTATAATAGTGACACAACTCGCGAGCGCTGCGTCGGTACGCCACCATACGGATTGATGATGTACTAATCATAACTATAATAATTTCGTATTACTTAGCTCCTATTGGTTAGTTTATTCATATAAGATTTGTACGTAACCACTACTTGTAGAATTTTAGTACTAAGTCTGTACATATTTTATCACTAGAGGACATATCAAACACTATCATCTGGAGTTTCACTTGAATACCCACCAAGCGCTACAAAGCAAATTTTACAAGTTTTTCACTACAAATTGTCACCTGTCACCTGTCGCTCAAAAAGCTTTATTAAACATAACATGACACTAATATGCAACTCCTGTATAATGATATATTACAGAAGGAGCACCTGCTGAAGGATATTTTTGAGAAATATGAGACTTCACAACGGCAACTAAGTGACCGCTTGTTTGAGGCTGGAGAACTACTGGATTTGGTGAAGTGCAATGCTGAGAGATATGAGTCTCTAACTAATAATCTCTCCAGCAGCTGTGCCAACCAATCACCACCTCTTCAGCCTCAGCCTAACTTGCCCCCTCCAGTGTTGGCTCTTCCAGCAGAGACCTGTGTTAATTAATACACAGAAAAACAAGACTATATTTTTGGTGATGAATTAGGTTCAGGCTTCGGAAAAATTTTACTCAACTACCTTAGCCATAGTTTTACTAACCATATTTATCATAACATAAGTTTTAAACCAATGTTTAAAATAATTACAAATACAAACCTAGAAAATTACTCTACTATGGTTTTGCTATAAGGAAATAGTACTGGTATTACCAGAAAGAACATAGTGGATGGTGTGAACACCTTAATTAAGTTAAATATAGGAAAGCTGATGTTGTGTGCTTTTCCTTATTCTGATTCTTTATCAGGTGATGAGAATAATTATATTTATAAGTACTATTCACAAGCTGACATGTTGTCATAGTGACAAATTATTGTATTTTGACACAAGTTTGTTAGTGGTTGTAAGTTAACTCAGAGAACCTTATCGTATAACCGTCTGATAGCTATGTTGATAGCATATAATATTAATGAGGTTATAGATAATATAACAAATTGTAGTATTTTATTTTATTTTATTCGGGAAACTTACAGCTAACATAAACAGTGTCCTTAAACGATACATAATTGAAGGCCATTTACAAGTTTCCACTGGTAAACACGAGGATACATATAAGAGAAGTAGAAATAGGTACAAAATACTTATAACATAAATCAGGAAATACAAACTAAAAATATTACACGATCAACAAATACAAACTAAGAATCAGATGTAGACATCATCAGATTAAGCACTGGGGCGCTCACATAAGAGCTCTTTCAGGTAAATTAAGTTCAGCTGCATATGCAGTAAGAAAAATAAGGCAGTTGACCGATATAGCCACAGCTAGGTTAGTATAATTTGCTTATTTCCACAGTCTTATGTCTTATGGCGTTCTGCTGTGGGGATCAGCAGCTGACGTAGATTCAATTTTCATTTTACAAAAGAGGGCAATCCGCGCGATCTATGATATGGGTCCTCGCGAGTCTCTTGACTTGATATACTAACTCTGCCTTATCTTAATATCTTAGAAAGTATTTTGTATGTTCGCAAAAACTTAGGTCGTAAACGTAGTATAAATTATAATAAGCGATGATCATCGAGCCACTCTACCAGACTAGTCAAAGATTTTTCGACATTATTAGCCGCTGTTTCAATTGATGAATGAGAGGAGTAGACTACAATATCATCAGCGTATTGTAGGATTAAGCATGGATATATAACTGCTTCTAAATCTTTTGTATAAATATCATACAAAAATGGGCTTAAAACTGAGCCCTGGGGAACACCATTCCACAAAACTCTCGAAGGACACGGACAACCAGCAACTAGAACTGTTACAGTTCGATCCGAAAATAGATTAAAAATAAAGTTGGAATACTTTGAAGGAACTTGTAATGTTTCCAGTTTTAATTTTAAAATGACCAAATCCACGTTATCATAAGCCGCCGCTATATCCAAAAAAGCCGCTACCATTGATTTATTCTGACTAAAGGATAACAAAACATCTGTAATGAAAATATTTAAATTGTCTGCTACTCCCTTTCCTCTTCTAAAACCAAACTGAGACTGGGGTAAAATATTATTGTGTTCAAAGTACCATTCAAGCCTCATTTTAACAAGGTGTTCCGCAAGTTTTGCAAACACGCTAGATAAAGATACCGGTCTGTATGATGAAGGATCTGAAGGATCCTTATTAGGCTTTAAAATTGGGATAACAATATGCTTTTTCCAAGAACTGGGAATAATCCCGGAGTCTATAATAGTGTTAATAATATCTAAAATAAATGCTAAAGTATCATCTTTACACTTACTTAAAGCAATATGGAATGCCATCCTCTCCAGGAGCAGAATCCGACACGCGTTTTAAAACTAGCTTAAATTCATTTATTGAAAAGGGACTATTCCCAGAAACGGAAGATTGACTGTATATGAAGGGGATTTGATTTAAATTAGGAACAGAAGTAGGGGCAATTTTAGAAATAAATGGCGTAACCCAGTCGAGGGAGAAGGAAGATTGTGAACTGATCGCTTTGGAACATTTGAAACGTTTTACATTTTTCCAAATTACTGAAAGCGGGGAGTCGGGAGAAAGAGAAGAACAGAAACTATGCCATCACTCTACTTTCTTTTTCCGCAAAAGTCTTTTGGTCGCAGCTGTTGTATTTTTAAACTGCAAAAAAGAATGCATGTCAAGGTTATCTTTACATAAATTCTCTGCCTCTTTCCACTTTTTTACAGCTTTAGTACAATCCTTATCCCACCAAGGCGGCGAAGGGATTTTACCATTGGAAAGACATTTAAGGGGAAAAAAATCATCTGCTAGTGTCAACATTGTTGATGTCAACAAATGATAACATTGTTCAACATTTTCTCGAGAAACCTGCGGAAACTCCATAACTCTTTCATCTAACCCGGAACTATACGATTCCCAGTCACAATTATCAAGTTTATATTTTAATAAGGGCGGCAGTGGTGGAATTCGGCAACTCGACGTGGCTTTTGAGAGGAGAATTGGATAGTGGTCGCTGCCATGTGAAGTATTCAAACGTTTCCACGTTAAACTGGGGAACAAAGATGAAGAACATAATGAAATATCGACATAACTCGGAGACTGACCCGGAACAAAAGATCGTGTAGGAGACCCATCATTAAGCACACATAAGGCCAAATCATCAATAAGTTCTGCTATGCAAACTCCAACACCATCGTCATTAGGAGCACCCCAAAGACTACGATGCGCATTAAAATCTCCTAATACTATAACCGGAGACGGAACTAATTGAATAATGCGCTTCAAAACCGATATAACAGATGGATCCTTACGAGCTATATATAGACACATAAGTTATGCCACCCATACGAATGGCAACTGCATTCATTATATCGTTGGAAAATGATGGCAGTTGGATGGATGAGAAAATACAATTTTTCCTAACTAGAAAAGCAGGGCCACCCCAACCATCAGCTCTGTCATCTCTAATTATGTTAAAACCTGAAATATGAAACCTAGAACTTGGTTAGCTAACAGAGAAATGTTAAATTTGTTTGTTGGATAAATAATTTCAGATGATTTGGAAGGTAAACTTCTACAGTTCCACTGAAGAACTTGTTCCATGTTTTAAATTATTGTAAATAGAAAGAGTAATATCGTTAATTAATTTAACTGCAACGTGGTCCGGTAAACAAGAATTTGAAATAATACTCATTAATGTGGCTAATAAATTGTTGATGTCTTCATTGCATGTCTTCATTATCTGTATTTTTAACATACTCAGCACTATTTAGAAGAGCACCACCATTAATTGAAGATGGAACATTGTATTCCTTAATTAAATTATTATGAGCAACTTTATCATAACCTTTTTGTAAAGGTGTGTTTGGTTTTATTTTTCTTGTTATTGTTTTTGTATATGAAAAAGACTTTAAAGGACTAACACCAGGAGGTTTAGTTTCTGAAATGGCTTCAGTGGTTTTATTTTTCTTGTTATTGTTTTTGTATATGAAAAAGACTTTAAAGGACTAACACCAGGAGGTTTAGTTTCTGAAATGGCTTCAGTGGAAACCACCTCTGAGAATAATCTTTTGCTTGGTTGAAATACTTTGATGCCTCTATGTATGAAACATTGTTAAGTGACATCTGTCTCTTAATCTTTGTTTGTCTCTCATATTCTGGACAGATTTTATTTGTGCACATATGACCAACTGAACAATTTAAACAATTAAAGTCCGCAATAGTGCAGTTAACGCCATCATGGTTGTCACCACATTTGAAACAACGTGGTTGGCTGCGACACTTAACACGAGTATGTTCAAATCTACAACAATGAAAACATTGAATAGTAGGAAAGAAATATTGTTCTACTGGTATAGAGGTTAAAAAAAGAATAAACATGTGATGGAAGTTTCTGACCGTCAAATGTAAGAATAACCGTCTGAGTTGGGACCCAAACAGAACCTTCAGAAGATGCAACTTTACGACTCTTTCTTCTTGATTTAAGAATAGCTCCAAAATCTAAGGGAACTGAATATTTCCACAATTTCTTCATGACTCCACTCTACTGGAATACCCCTAACAATACCCAGTTTTTTTATATTAAAGGTGGGGATGTAAGCTCTGTAATCATGTTGTGTTAGGAGCTCATTTGACAAGAACAAATTTGCCGCCTCTGCTACTTGAAAATAAATGGCCAATCTATTGCGACCAACCCGTTTAATACCGTCATTCAAAATATTTCTTAAATTATTCCTAAACAAAAAATGGCCGAACTTAGTAGGGTGTAGATTAGTTCCACGCGGGGATCTGCCGCAACATACTCCATGTTGGCGACGACACAACCAAATAAACACATTATATAAGAACTGTAGACTAGGTATAGGGATAGTATTATAAGAATTAATCAAACGGAGCACACAGACACGCAATCCTAATAAAACAACCTTGAACCCCTCAGTAGACTCCTTTACAACACATCCACCCACACAGACATACAAATACAATAGGTCGGGAGCAGGTTTCGACTTGTCCAGAAACTGGCCTTGAAATTCAAACTCCACATTTCCACTATTGGATAAAACCACTAAAAACACATCTCAAATAATAGGAACATCCAATACTTGTACCCTAGAACCATGATTACAAATAGAGGGTCGGAAAACGGTCCAAATCAGTTCAGTACCCAGCTCCATAGTGACAAGTAACTAGTGATAAGTGATAAACAAATAGTAGTAAGTAAATAATGTGATAATCAGTGTAATTTTATGTATAAGTGTGTTTTCTAATTAAATACAGTGTTAAAATAAACATAGGAGTTTTAATATCCTACAAGAATTGGTCCTTACGAGCCGGATTTCAAGAACCGAAGCCTGAGTCTGAAGATAAAGTACGTATGAATATGCATATTATCACTTGTGTGTACTGTATTATGTGAAAACCACTTGTGTGTACTGTGTTATTTGTGTACCGTATTATTTGAATACCACTTATAGCCATACAGATAGATTATTACGACGGAATATTGCTATGAGCTGTGTACTTTCTCGTCAAGCGATATTCTACGTGTGTAAGTAAAGCCTAGATATCGCTGGGAACAGACAACGAATGGAAGATTGTTTGTTCTCGAAACCAGGCCCTCTGCTGAAGACCTGTTGAAGTGCATGTTAACCTGCTGGGTGACTAACGAGATAGCTGGGAGAGTCGACCACGGAAGAGTCGCGCCCTCTTGAAGCCTAGTGTCACTCGAAGCCCTACGTGTACTAAAGTGAAACTTAGATATTGCTGGGAACAGACAACGAATGGAAGATTGTTTGTTCTCGAAACCAGGCCCTCTGCTGAAGACCTGTTGAAGTGCATGTAAACCTGCTGAGTGACTAACGAGATCGCTGGGAGAGTCGACCACGGAAGAGTCGCGATCTCTTGAAGCCTAGTGTCACTCGAAGCCATAAGTGTACCAGTGAAGTGAAAGTGAACATTTGTTTAGTGAAAATAGAAAATACGAACACTGGTAAGTTACTGAACGTTATTGACATAAAGTGCTATGAATTGTGATAACAAGTGAAAATGATGACACGAAGCCGCAAAGGTGATAGCACGCGCTCGACCACGGAAGAAGAAACTACCACAGAAACGTCAGCTGCCACCTCCGAAGATGTAACGGAAAGCACTGCACGTACGGACGAGACGACCACGGTCGAGGACACCGACGCTACTATGGTAGAAACTAGAAAGAAAACAGCTAAGTCAAGTTCGAATAAAGCAAGCAACAAAAAGAAAGAACTAGAAGCTAGATTAGAACTAGAAAAGTTAAAATTAGAAGAAATAGAACTGAAAACAAAAATGGCAGTTACTTAAATGGAATTAGCACGCGTCAATGAAGCTGATACGGACCTGAGTGAAAACGAAGAAGATATTGAAATCAAGGCCGCCGCTGAAAAGGCCACAGCAGCTTGGGTGTCAAAGGCAAAGGAGGCAGAAGCACCTAGCACTATGAGAACAGAACCACCCATAACTGCCCACACCAATCAGCTGGCTGAAGCAATAATGGAAGCAGTCAAGTCCGCAACAGACAGCAAAGCAACATCAGCCATGCAGCGTGCACCAAAGTACATCAGTGAGCTACACCAGTTCGACGGAGATGCAAGAGACTGGATGGTTTTTAAAGCAACATACGAAGAAACACTCTTCAGTGCCATTGAGAATGTAGGAAGATTGAGAAGAGCAACCAAAGGGAAAGCTAGAGAAGCAGTGAAGTCCCTTCTCTACACGCAGGCTAACCCAGAAGAAATAATAACTGCATTAGAACGACGATTCGGAAGACCTATGTATTTGATAAGAAGCGAGATAGAAAACATAGAGAAGCTTCCTCCGATGTCTGAAGATGCAAAAGAGCTGGTGCGATACGCTGGAGCGATAGCCAATACAGTCAGCGTAGTGAAGCTAATGAAGAAGCAGAGCTACTTGCATTCAAGTGATATATCAACTCGAATAATAGAAAAAATGTGTATCTTAGTACGGTTCAAATGGTACGAGTACAGAGCATCCAAAGAAGATAATGATGAACCAGTCCTCATCAGCCTGATGAACTTCTTCAACCAGATGGCAGGTCAGTTCGAAATACACGAAGCAACGGGAACAAAAATAAAGAAAGAAGGGTTTCGAGGTCGTATGCGACCTTCTAGTTCACGAGGCGTGCATACCACTCAAGTCACGCAGCAAAGCGATGAGGAACATTCATCAAATGAAGAAGAGTCAGATGAAGAACAATCTGGTCCGTACACAGAGACAGTTTGTTCCTGCAAAGACAACACCAAGAAACAAGAAAAAATCGTTTGCACTGAGTGTGCAGGAGAACATACCCTATTGAAATGTAAAAAGTTTATCGAATCCTCCATAGATAAAAGATCGGAACAAGCAAGGCGAGCTTTCATATGTTTCAAATGTTTACTGGGACGACATAGGGGATACAACTGCAGAGCAAAGCCGTGTGGAAAATGCAAGAAAGGCCACCATGTGATGCTACATGCGGACGAAGCAACAAAGACAACCACTCAAGAAGCACAAGCTGTAGCATCAACAGTGAACGCAACACGAGCAGTATCAAGAGCGTATCTAAAAATCATTCCAGTAGAGTTATGGGGACCAGAAGTCAAAGCAGACGTCTACGCTCTCATGGATGAAGGATCGACAGTAACCCTGATAGAAGATGACGTCGCGAACATGATCGGCGCCCAGGGTCCAGAAGAAGATTTAAGAATCGAGGGCGTGGGAGGTCATCGAATGAACCAAAGATCAAGGAAGATTGACATTAAAATCAGAGGAAAGTTCGGGCGAAACTTAGAAAAGTTGTCAGGATACACAGTAAAGAACCTTAACCTGACCTCACAGGAAGTGAGCGACAAGGATCTTCAAGATTGCCATCATTTAGAAGAAATAACAGAACAACTGAAATACATTAACGTCCGTCCGACGGTTCTCATCGGGCAAGATAATTGGCACCTCATCGTGTCACAAGAAGTGAAAGCGGGCGACCGAACTAAACCAGTGGCATCCCGAACCCAGTTAGGGTGGGTTTTACATGGAACCAAAACGAGCAGCAACAACCCAGTGCGCATTGTAAATCATCTAGCGACACAGCCGAAGGGAAAAGATGATTATCTCGAGAAAATGATAAGAGATCACTTCGACATCGAAGCCATGGGGATCGCTGCAAAAAGACCATCCAGCGACATTGACCAACGAGCTCTCGACGTATTAAACTCCACGTCAAAACGACTGCCGGATGGAAGATTTAGCACAGGTCTAATCTGGAAAACAGACGACGAACGTCTACCTGAAAGCAGAACAGCTGCAGCGCGACGACTAAAGGGCATGGAGAAAAAGTTCATGAAAGACAAAGAATTTGAACAAAAATACGAAGAACAAGTCGAAAACCTAATCAAAAACAAATATGCTGAAGAAGTAACTGAAGAATCTTCTTCAAGGAGAAATTCAATTCAATTCAATTTATTCAGTAACAATTCACATTGCGTTCGAATATAATACATCATGAAACAATAACAAATACAATAAAAGCAATTCAATTAAAATTATAAAATATTATTTAGATTAAAATACCATCCAACCGAACACAAAACAACAAGTCATTAAGTCAAAAATAGTAGAAATCCAAACGAAAAACAATAATGGTACCTGCCTCATTTTGCTGTCGTCCACCCGCAAAAGAAGAAAATGAGATTAGTCTTCGACGCCGCAGCCAAATCAAATGGAAAGTCACTCAACGACGCGCTGCTAGCCGGACCCGACTTATTGCAATCACTATTCGGTGTCCTGCTCCGCTTCCGTCAAGGAGCGATAGCCGTCGTCTCAGACATAAAAGAAATGTTTCTGAGAATAAAAATCAACGAAGAAGACAGAGACAGCCTCAGATTTCTCTGGAAGAACAAAGAATACAGAATGACGTCACTGATCTTCGGCGCTGCCTGTTCACCATGCACCGCCATTTACGTGAAGAACAAGAATGCAGAAGACTTCACCGATCAATGCCCAGAAGCAGTCAAAGCGATAAACCGAAACCATTATATGGACGACTACTTGGCGAGCTTCCCCGACGTGTCAACAGCTACCAAGGTGTCAAGAGAAGTGAATGAAATCCACAAGAAAGGAGGTTTCTTCCTTAGAGGCTGGGCGAGCAACGACCCCACTTCAATTCAAGAATTCACCGATGCAGAGAACACAACACAATCCATCGCACTCGGAGAACAAAAAAATCAAGTGGAGAAAACCCTTGGAATCAACTGGGACGTCCACGAAGATAGCCTGTATTTTACTCTAGGCCTACGTAATACCCCTGACGAAGCCAAAAAAGGAATACGTACGCCAACCAAGAGAGAAGCAACAAGTGCTGTGATGTCGGTCTTTGACCCCTTAGGACTGGCGTCACCCATAACAATTCAAGGAAAGGCAATGTTGCAGAACTTATGGAGAGCCGGCTTGGAATGGGACGAAAGGATACCCCCATCCAGAGAAGAGGAATGGAAAAAATGGCTGGAAGATTTAAGAAAACTAGAAGAACTTCGAATCCCTCGCTGTCTTACTTACGACGTGACCGAGGGGGAGCTTCACACATTCTGCGACGCAAGCGAAAGAGCATACGCCTGCGCAGTGTACTGGCGCTCCCGACATCCAGACAATCACATCGAAGTAAAGTTGTTAACAGCAAAGGCAAAGGTATCACCTCTCAAACCAACTTCAATACCTCGACTTGAACTGCAAGCCTGCCTATTGGGAAGTCGCCTAGCCAACAGTGTAAGCCAAGAAATGGACCTGACTGTAACCCGCAGATATTTTTGGTCCGACTCCAGAACAGCATTGACATGGATTAAGACAGATCCTAGAAGATTCAAGTCCTTTGTCGCACACCGACTCGCCGAAATCGAAGAACTGACAAAACACAAAGAATGGCATTGGGTTCCGACAAAACACAACGTAGCCGACGACGCTACCAAAGAAACACCACCCAATTTCGACATAACGCACCGATGGTTTAAAGGTCCTGCTTTCTTATATGAAGATCAAGAAAATTGGCCGATAAATGAAAAGGAAATTTCCAAAATCGACACAAGCGAAGAAAAACCTAACGCCACCACGCTAAGCATAAGAAAAACCATCCCTATCATCACACCTGACCCATCAAGATTCTCCAGCTGGACACGCCTAGTCCACGCAACGGCAAGATTCATACAAGCCATTGATGTCTTCAAGCGAAGTGCAAAAAAGAAGGTGAACGTCACCAAACTTATCACCAAAAAGAACCAAGATCCAGCTTGGAAGAAGACGCAAAAGAAGAAAATCCAACCACCAGAGAAGAGACGAATCAAAAAGGAAATAGCCTTCTTACCAAAATCGTCACTTTACTTGGAAAAACCAGAACAACTTTTGATAAGAAAAATACAAGAAGATAGTTTCGCAGATGAACTTAACGCCCTGCGAAAGAAAGAAAACCTCAAATCGTCATCGAAGCTCAAGAACCTCACACTCAAATTAGAAGATGGAATCATCAGACTATCCACCCGCATCGGAGCAGCCAAATACCTAATAGCATCATACAAGAACCCAATCCTGCTTGAAAAACACCATCTAATAACCCAGTTGCTTGTAAAATACATTCATGAATCCTTCAATCACGGCAATCACAATACCGTGATGAATGAGGTTCGGCAGAAATACTGGATACCATCACTCCGAAACCTAGTGAAAGCGACAGCACGAAACTGCGGATGGTGCAGAATTCGCAAGAAAACACCACAGGTTATACCACAGGGAGACCTACCTTTTACCTGTCTTGGAGTTGACTACTTCGGACCCATGCTCGTCACCATTGGAAGACGAACAGAGAAAAGGTGGGGAGCATTGTTCACCTGCCTCACCACTAGAGCCATCCATCTGGAACTAGCCACCTCCTTATCAACCGATTCAATGGTTCTGGCATTACGAAGAATGATCGCCAGAAGAGGAACACCAAAGATCATCCTAAGCGACAATGGAACCAACTTTATCGGAGCTAACAGAGAAATCGCTGAAGCCATTGCAAACATCAAAGATCAAACAAACAAAATGGGCATCATATGGAAATTTATCCCTCCACATGGGCGGAGCCTGGGAAAGAATGGTACGATCAGTGAAAGTTGCCCTCGCAGCCACACTACACGAGCGGCAACCCAGGGAAGAAATTCTTCACACCTTGCTTCTGGAAGCCGAACACATTGTAAATGCAAGACCCCTCTTCTCCGTCAGTACCGATCCAGAGGAAGAGGAAGCACTGACTCCCAACCATTTTCTCATTGGGCGGTCCTGCGGAGCCACCCTCTTTGGCTCTTTTGACGACACAGAACTCATCGGCTCTCCCAACTGGAAGACTTCTCAACGCTTGGCTGATCATTTCTGGTCAAGATGGGTGCGAGAGTACCTCCCAACTCTGTCGCCTCGCTACCACCAAGGCCCGCACTATAGGGACCCTACATTAGGTGACATCGTGCTAATCGTGGATCACACCCTGCCACGATACTCATGGCCACGCGGCGAAGTCACCACAGCTCATCCCGGACCAGACGGAAGAACCAGGATTGTCGACGCCCGGACTACAGCGGGTATCCTACGACGACCAGCATCACGCCTGATCCTGATCACACCAGCAACGTCGCCCAAACGAGATGGAGTGCAACGCACCGAGGAGGAGACTGTTGGCGACGACACAACCAAATAAACACATTATATAAGAACTGTAGACTAGGTATAGGGATAGTATTATAAGAATTAATCAAACGGAGCACACAGACACGCAATCCTAATAAAACAACCTTGAACCCCTCAGTAGACTCCTTTACAACACATCCACCCACACAGACATACAAATACAATAGGTCGGGAGCAGGTTTCGACTTGTCCAGAAACTGGCCTTGAAATTCAAACTCCACATTTCCACTATTGGATAAAACCACTAAAAAACACATCTCAAATAATAGAAACATCCACTACTTGTACCCTAGAACCATGATTACAAATAGAGGGTCGGAAAACGGTCCAAATCAGTTCAGTACCCAGCTCCATAGTGACAAGTAACTAGTGATAAGTGATAAACAAATAGTAGTAAGTAAATAATGTGATAATCAGTGTAATTTTATGTATAAGTGTGTTTTCTAGTTAAATACAGTGTTAAAATAAACATAGGAGTTTTAATATCCTACACTCCACATGGACTAAATAAGGACCAGTGTCCTTTTCAGTATAAAAATTACGGCTATGGATAGGGTCTGACATTTGCTGCTCTGAATCTAAATCGGTATTTTTATTATTGGAAACAATGGTTTGGATGTGTGCTTGAAAATTGGTGTACCTAGATTTTTTTTCGGTTTTGGTCCTTTACTACTAATTGTAGATGAAGGAGAATTGATTTTCTTCAAGTACGCTTGAGAAACCGAGGCATTAATAAACTTATCCGCTTCTATCAAAGATATTAAGGGATTTTTGTCGGTAGGTTCCGGCTCAACATCCATATTTACATACATTCAAACTCAAACTCAAACTCAAACTCAAATCATTTATTTCAATTAAACCATTTACAGGCACTTTTGAATTGTCAAGGAGTCGGTCAGTCAGAAATATGAAGCTAGTTGCCCATTCCAAAGCGTAGTAGGTACCTATGGAGAAGAACGGGCAAGAAACTCCATGGACACTCTTTTAAATAATAATGTTTTTACATATATCTTAGTTACATCGATTAATGTTGACACTATAAGTGAGAACGATGTACAAAAAACCGTACACGTTAAAAGCGTCCAGAGTGCATCAAAACATAATTAAAAACAATCCAGCTAATTAATTATTAAAATAAGCCGTGGCAGCTAAGAGATGACCAGTCCCAACTGACGGCGCCCGTTCACGAACATGACGCATGGATCAGCACCATTCAGCTCAACCATTTTGAAGGGAGCTAAATGATCCGACACACGCGCCACCGTCAGCGAGACATTTGAGTGAGCATGACATACTATCAGCCGCCAAGGCACATTCAAGTCAATCTATGACATTACCCGGTAAATGGTAGCTATATAGTACAAAGTACTCACATCTGTGCAATGCATCTATATAATAAAAAGGAGATTGAGTTTATATAATGCAAATAAATTCTTACTATCTTCAGCAGCTTCAACAGTGATTCGAATGTCAATTAATTAGTTGTGGTGTGGAGCAGGACCGGCATTAAGCCAGGCATTTTTATCAGTTATGTAATCCTCCAACCTATAATATGCCTGCCTGTATAGTGTGCGTTTGACAAAGGATTTGAATTTTGTCTCATTCAGTTGAAGTATGTGGGGAGGTATTTTATTATAACATTTTAGACAGTACCCCATGAAAGATGAGTCTACTTTAGCCAGTCTGAAACCTGGTTGAACTAATAGGTCCCGATTTCTAGTACTATAATTATGTCTTTCACCTCTTTTACTGTAAAGATGTAAATTTTTTCTTACGTACATGATGTTTTCATAGATGTATTGACAAGGTACAGTCATGATGTTAATATCCTTAAACAATTCCCTTAGAGAATCGCGCCTGCGGAGATTATATATGGCTCTGATGGCTCTTTTCTGCAGAATAAAAATAGACTCGATGTCTGCAGCCCGTCCCCAAAGTAAAATACCGTAAGACATGATACTATGAAAGTAACTAAAATAGACCAGCCTCGCGGTATCTACATCAGTAAATTGACGTATTTTTCTGACAGCGTAAGCTGCTGAACTTAGCCGTCCTGCTAGAGATGTTAAATGAGGACCCCATTGTAGCCTTGAGTCGAGCGTGATCCCCAAGAAAACCGTTTTATCGACGAATTCTAGCTTCTCTTGATTCAATACTATCTCACAATCACTACTCTTGACGTTTGGTAAAGAAAATCTTATACACTTAGTTTTATTTCCATTTAGTACTAAATTATTAGCCGTGAACCAATTTTGGACCAGCAGTAGGGCGTTATTTACGTCGTCAAAATTTGAAGCACGTCTATCTACCTTAAAAATTAAGGAAGTATCGTCAGCAAATAACACCATTTGTGGTTGATTTATTAATAAATGGAGTAGGTCATTAATATATACTAAAAAGAGGAAAGGACCCAATATCGAGCCTTGTGGAACACCCATTTTTACCTTTAAACCAAGTGAATTGACACCATTTATTTGAACTTGCTGTTGTCTATCATTTAAATAAGATTTTATTAAACTAAGCGCAAGTTTTCCAAGTCCGTAATGCTCAAGTAAAAAAGCAGGGTTTCGTGATCGACGCAATCAAATGCCTTGGAGAGGTCACAAAAGATTCCTATGGCGTCTTGAGCCTCTTCCCACGCGTTAAAAATATGTTTTAATAAGGTAACACCAGCGTCGGTCGTACAACGCCCTTTGGTGAAACCATACTGTTGCTCGTGAAGGATTTTATTAGTATTAAAATGATTGAGCATCTGACATAGCATTATCTTTTCAAAAACCTTGCTGAAAACCGGCAACACGGACACAGGTCTATAATTATTAGTGTCTTTACTGTCCCCGGATTTGAAAAGTGGTATTACCTTACTGTATTTCATTAGATCCGGGAAGACTCCCTGATCCACACACAAATTAAATATTAAGGCTAAGTAAGGTGCTATAGTTTCAATTATGGAGGTACAGACTTTAATAGACATTCCCCAAAGATCTTCGGTCAATTTGATCTTAATTTGCTTAAAAGATTTTATTACTGTTAAGGGGTTAATATGCTTAAAGTTAAATTCAATCGGGCAGGCAGAAACATTCGCCCTCATTAAATCAAAAGCACGCGAGGGCGAAGAATTTAAGATTTCAGTGGTTTTTAGTGGGACACTGGTAAAGAAATTAACAAATTCCTGAGCCACTTTTTTGTTATCGCAAATGAGACCACGTGACGTCTCCAGTGTGTAATCAGAATTTTGCTTTTTGATCCTGTTCGTTTCATTATTGATAATTTTCCAAACCGTCTTTATTTTATTGTCTGCTGATTTTACCTTGTTGCTAATGTATAAGGCTTTAGCAGCCTTACAAGTGTTCTTAAAAATTTTTGAGTAAGAAGCAATATACTTATTAAAAGTTTCCGTGTTAATATAAGGCTTAAGGCCATACAGCTCGAAAAGTTTTTCCCTACTTTTCCTAAGTCCTTTAGTTGCCCAGTCACTAATTAAAAATTAAAGAAAAAAAACTTATCGCTATATACACCTACTATACATTAAACACTAATCTAATATAACAAATTATTACACTAAATAACAAAAAACATAAATTAAAATATTTTAAACAAATTATTTTAGACCGCCCTTTTCAAAAGCCCGCCAAAAAGTCCATTCGGTGTTTATGTCACGTGACGGACGCCATGTTTTTTACTAAATTGTACACAGTATCGACAATATCGACAATGATGAGTAAAATATTTTTGACCGACTTGATGAAAAATAATAATTTTTTTATTAATTTTTTATTTTATGTTTTTAAATCTTTTTTATTGCTTTTTAACCAGGTTTGAGGAATGTGTGACGGCACCCATCGAGCATCCTCGACAGAGTCGGCGTGATCAGGACATGTTCCAGCACCTCACCTATGGTAAGTAGCTGCTGATTTTTATTTCAGGTCGGGATGGGGCTAGGGGAAACAAGTTCCCACAGATGTTTTACCTACTTATTATTTATTACACAGGATGCTAAGCAGACTCCGATTCGAGTGATGACGACGATGTGGTGCCGTACCTGGGACTTCCAAGGGCGCTGAGGAGCTTCTGGGAGACGCCACTGGACGTGGAAGCTCCTCTTGTTCTCACCGCTACGCCCATGGAGACTTTAAACTTTTAACTTTATCGTGATGTGCGTTTGTTGTTTTTTTTAAATAATTAAGTTAAAAAAAACATAAGAAGTTCATAATAAATAGATATAACCCACCCCTGTTTGAAAATCGCATGATATTCATTTTGTGTTTCATTGTTGTTAAGATTTGACGTTCTGGTTGTATCCTGCACTCTGTCCTTTGATTTTTTATTTCTTTTTGTGCAAAAATTGCTTGTTTTTTTTTATTTTCATTTGTTTATTTTGATAATGTTTTTGTTAGGCAACATGCTTTTGTGTATTGTTTTTTCATTAGTAAATATCCTACTAGTGTAGAATGCAAAGTCAGATTTAAAATAAATGCAATAATAATTGCTGTGTGATTCAAAGTTTAAAAGGGTCTTTTTTAGCGCTGTCTTTTTTGCTGTGTGATTCAAAGTATAAAAGGGTTTTTTTATGGGCTTGCATTGTGACTCACTCATTGTAAACTAAACATTTCTAAGAGCTAACGCTTTGTCTGTGTTATGTTTGTGTACCAAGATAAGCAATAACGTAAAAACATAAGCCCTGGCTGGGAGTCCTGGCTGGAGGCCTTAATTTATTAGGGAATCCACAGGCAAGTCCGCTTAAGCAGACGACAACCGCATAGGTTGACCTGCGAGATGCCAAACAAACAAACAAACAAATAAGCCGCTTGGCTCACGGACTTCCCGGAATGAATGTGTAAACATACCTTATTTTTCGTGTTCGGCTCGGGCCGGCCACTTGAGACATGTTATTGTAATGCGAGTCCTATGAATAAAGTGTTCGTCTCCTAACACTTTATTCATAGGACTCTCTGTTTTTTTATTGATTGTTGTAATATGATGTGTCTACAAGTAAATTAAACAATAACTGCTGGAAACAATGCTTTTATTTTTAATATGACGACTTTAGTACGGAAAACTGGGAAAAAGTCACTCAGCCTACTTTCAAATTACTATTAACAATAAATTACTAGGTAAAACTATACTAAACCCTATATATTCAGATAGTTAACAACCATTTCATAGACGTAGGGTTTGTCGAGCTACGATGCGCAGTTTCTGAGATATCGTAGTTTTAGTGAACGCGGATAAGTCGCGCGATTTTGTCGCGCGCGGTATTACGCACGTTTAATCATGTATTATAATCGCGTTACGAAATACGCAACTTAGGAGTGACGCTAGATACGCATCTTAAATTTGACAAACATATCCTTAACACGTCATCAAAGGGGATCAAAATCCTTGGGTTTGTCTTACGGAACAGCAAAGAGTTTAAAAAAGTGTCTACTAGAATAAAATTGTTTAACACACTGGTTCGTCGAATACTTGAATATAGCAGCTAGGTTTCGCATCCTCACTACGACATATACATCAAACACCTGGAAAGTGTGCAAAGACGTTTCCTTTATCATCATTGTTACAAAGATCGTTTAGCAAAAAAAAACAGCTACAAAGACAGACTTCAGCACTACGAAATGGTCTCACTTGCAGATAGACGAAAAACGGCAGACCTAATACTACTGCACAAAGTTTTTAATGGAGTCATAGACGTAGTATGTTGAACTACTAGGAAAATTGCATAAGAACACACCATCTCGTCTGCCGCGGAAGTGCAGCTACAATTTATTTTATGTCTCAGGATCTAAAACTAATCCGGGACATCACGCCGCTCGCCCAAGACACTGTAGGCAACACAATGAATTGTCCAAGCGTTATAACCTGGACATAACCCTCCCCATTTCAAAATTCCAAAAGAGTATAACCACCGCAAAATAGCTAAGTTTGTTACTATGTCAAAATCAAAAATCAAAACCAATTGTCATTCATTCAAATTAGGCTGAGAGTCAGCACTTTTCGAACGTCAAAATTACATTAGACAGGCGTTTTGGGACGCCCGCCCTTCACCACTTCCTAGTGTTTTAGCTGGGAAGAAGAAGTGGCGCAACAAACTCCCCAGCAGCACAGCTGTCTGGTACAGTCAGAAAAACCATTGAACGATACAATTATAAGGTATTAAAAAAAAATACGAAACATAGAAAATCATATTAAATTATCTGCCATATGTAAGATAGGTATATTGGCGTCAATATACTCAAAACAGAAACCAATAAAAATCAATGAAAAAACAACATAACTTAATACACAAATAAAAACCTCCAGGCATAAAGGGCGTGACACCTTACATATGCATAGTTGGTTTAATTTTTAAGTACACAGTAATATATGATAAACCAGGACCATCGAAGGAGTTAGTAGTATGTTACCTACTTCTCTCCAAAATAAATAAGTGTGAGTTAGAGATGTGAGAGGTCAGTCTTGACATGTATTATATGTTATTTTATTTTTCTCCTTCTCATTAATAAGTATATATACCTTGGACATTACCTTGCCGACGACCTTAAAGATGATGTTGACATAGAGAGGGAGCGCAGGGCTCTGTCAGTCCGTGGCAATATGCTGGCCCGTAGATTCGCCCGCTGTACGAGGCAAGTCAAGATCACGCTATTTAAAGCGTATTGTCAGGGTCTGTACACGGGTAGTCTATGGGTTAGATGTACCAAAAAATCCCTAGACACCTTGCGCGTCCAATACAATAACATTTTCAGGATGATGTTGGGACTTCCTCGTTTCTGCAGTGCCTCTGAGATGTTCGCGCAGGCTCATACTGACGGTTTTCATGCAGTCATTAGGAAGAAAGAAGCGTCACTTATGAGGAGGGTACGAGGGAGTCACAACAGCATTCTGAAAGGGTTAGCTGTGAATGTACGTGCTCCTGTGTTGAGGCATTTTGTTCGTCTGGTGAACTTTTAGTGAGGTATCTCCCTATTGGTAATCTTGACGGGGCGGGGTGTTGCACCACAGAGGCATTTGTACAGATGTTTTAAAAGAAAGATGTGTATGATGAGTGATGTCCTTTGTAATTGTATTTAAGTACTAACAATAGTTTCTAAGTTTTTGTATACTAACCTTTTGGACCTAGTTGTCCCAGAATAAACTATTTTGAATTTGAATTTATAATCATTTATTTACTTTATTTCTGATTTTGCTGTTTACACCATTGTGTAATATGAATGAATGCTCAAACTTGAAAAGTAATTAAATAGGTTTTTTTTTTAATTTTTCTAAAATGTTATAGTGGATTTTTATCATTAATCATTTATTTTCTCAATTTGTCTTTTTAATAAACCATGTGCATGCTGTGGTGTCCTGTAATTGAAGGAGCACACATAAATTGAACCTTGTTATTATTGTGATTTATAGTGTTTAAGTGTATCCTTGGTATGCCACCAATATTTGTTCTTACTTGTTGAGTACGATTGAGCGTCAAATGAGATAAATGAGTTTGTGCATGTTTGTTTATTGTGTTAATTACGCAATCCTATATAAACAACGTAATATTTATTTTATTTTCGTTTGCACACAAACTGTGCCGCCAACTTAAGAATACCCCAGTCCCGGTGCGGCCGCTGCTCAATAGCGACGGGGCGCTTAAGTATGTAGCGGAGCACCGGGCGGAGGTCCTCGCCGAGCACCTGGAGCGTCAGTTCCAACCGAACCCGACTAGCGACTCCGACCATGTCGCAGCAGTCGAGAATCACCTGGGAGACTATTTCGCCACGCCGATAGCTCCCGAGGAGGACCCTGTCTTCTTCTCGCCTGGTGCAGTCAGACGCGCCTTACTAAGAACGAAGCCTAGTAGCTAGCTTGTTAGGTAGGCTTTGGCGCAAAATGTTGGAGGCCTTGGTAGCGCACATCTGCTCATCCACTGACAATGCTTCTCGTTTATTGATAGCCTGTTTTTTTTTTGCGTTTCTAATACATGTATTATTTTGTGGAGACGATCGTGTCCTGCAGTACCTGCTGGTGACTGAGTGGTATTGTCATTGAAGTATAAATATTGCCGAATTTTTTCAAATTGGTTGACTGACATGGTATTTCTTATCAATGGCAAACCTAATTCAGATTCCCAGTACACTCGAGTATGGGGCAATGGAGCAATACCCATAAACAGACAAATGCCCATGTACTTTTTCAGCTCTGTAACGCTTATAGAAAAAGGCTTCGATAGGTTTTTTTGTACACTAAATTTATGCATATCTTCTACGATATGGCTTAGAAGATCATCATCAAAGAAGTACAAGAAATATTGCAATGGCGTTTCAAGTTCTGTAATCGGTGGCTCTAGATCGGTTTGCCCACAAAAGTCACGGTTGGTTGGTTGGAAAGCTGTTTTTTTCCAAATGATATTTCGCTTTCTTCTGACGGCGGATGCAGTAGGTCTAGGGGTAGCTTCCCGTGGTGCAGTTGAGGCAGATGATAGAACCTGACGTGTTGGTAAAGCAGTTGATCTAGATATACTTGGAACTGCAGGAATGGAACCAATATGGTTTGATATATGCTGCTGCATATCAGCACCAAGTACGCTAGAATTTCCAGTCACATCATCATAGGACCCTGATAATGGTACAGCGGGATCATACCTGTTCGGTGAAACACATTGCCCTTCACCATCCGCATCGCTAAGCGTTTCACAAAGTTGGTTGACGGTAGTTCGAATTGCGGCAATATCATCATCACTTTCAGCGCCTGAGGAGTCTTGTTCGTCTTCACTGCCTGATGGTATTGTCAAATAATTTTGGATTTTAGCGCTGGATAAACTTTTCTTTGGCATTATCTAAAATAAAAACAACATACCATTATTAGTAAAAATATCTAAAATTGGACCATCACCGCATGAAGTGACACATCCGGCACGTACAGTAATTGTAAAATTTTAGTATCCAAACACTGTCAAATCAAAAAAATATACTTAAATTTGCCTAGTACACAGATTTTTCGATATAAAAACAATTTTTCCACTGTTGCGATCCGTCAATAACTATTATTTACTTTGTTTTCAAATTTCGTTCGCACGGCACGCGGCAATATTGATTAAAAATTTCAAATGAATGACTAGCTGAGCGGGGTAGTGCTGCCATCTAACTCCAATTAATGCACTATTGGTTGCCATTGACTATTGTCACTTTCCTTTCATAATCATAGATGTCGCTACTTGGTTCGAATTAGAAATTATACCAGTTTTATTGGTTGTCACTCATAAGGCACTGAATGCAGTATAGGGATACATCTGTTTCGTAACGTGTGCTAGGTTAATATAGGCATGTTACGTAAACAAACACGGACATCCGCCCCTATACAGGCATCTAAATTAACACGCAGAGACGCGGTGCCGGCCGCGATCCGCGTAGACACTGGGTGGTGTGACACACTACAATACCACCCACACACTCACGACGCCCCCTTAGCCCGGACAGTGAACGGCTAGATCTGTGATCTGGACGGGCGTGGACCATTCACCTACTCTGTAGGCGCGTCGAGGCGGCATCTCCGTCGCAGGTCGTCGCCGCCGTGCCTCCCCTAGGTAACTAGGGGTCGCAGATGTCGTGAAGAAATTGACACTTTACTATAAGCGTTGCTCCTACAGAAATAAAATAGCAATCACTCACATGGGATTGGGCGAAATAAAATTGCAATTATCTTATTGGCCACTTTAGCCTAAAATTAGGGGTACGTTTTTACGGGCCACCGTATAGCTTCCGCGACCGGGGGGCGAAGCCCCGGTACCGCTCCCTTACGGGGACGTAGCGACTTCCAATGCAATATTTTCATTTGCGGTGTCGTGCGTAATACATAAGCAGTACTTAAGTTTAACACTTACTTATGTATTTCTTAAAACAAAACAAAGTCGGAAGTAAAAAAGAAGAGACGACAATACTGTGCGGAATATATTAAATTCGGATTCATTGAAAATCCTACAAACCCATCGTCACCTTCGTGCTTTCTATGGCCAAAAATATTTTCGAATGAAGCAATGAAGCCTTCAAGACTGCAAGATCATTTGAATAAAATGCATCCAGATTAGAATGACAAGAATGTAGTATATTATCAAGACCTAGAGAAGAAGCATAATACTCAGCCAAGTGTAACAAAACTATTTTCGGCGGCTTCTAAGCAAGATGACGACGGACTTCGAGCTTCCTACAATATCTCTTTGTTAATTGCTCAAATGGGCAAACAACACAACATCGGAGAAGAGTTTATTTTGCCAGCAAGAAAGGTAGTATTAAATACTGTGCTTCATAAACTACCGCAGATATTATGCGAAAAATTCCTTTGAGTAATAATTATGTGCAAAGACGAATTGATGAAATGGCAGAAAACATTGAAGAACCATTGTGTAATCATCTGAGGACTAGTCAATGAAGAATGTTCACTAGTTTCGATTTTTAACTTTTCTTATAGTCCATATGAAATAAAAAAACGTGTTTAAAAATTATTTCGATATGTCACTTAGTTCCCGAGATATTGAATTTTAAATGGCGCGAGTGCCGGCCGGCCGGCGCTCGTTGCGCTGACGTCACAAGTCATACACTCACGCAGTACGTTGCCCGCTCCGGTACGTTTCACTACGAAATAACGCAAATATTATTCGAAAATGTCGAATTTAAATACAAGAAAATCATGTGTTGTGCTAAAATGTAAAAGCACTACCACCAATGCACTGGAAAAGTTATTCTTTTTTGGTTCCAATGGATATTAAAATACGTAAGAAATGGATAAAAGCTATGAAGAGGTTGGATCCATTTGGAGATAAAAGCAAAGTAAATTGTTGTGAAGATCATTTTGACGTAACAAGTATATTTATTAGATGGTAGGTATGTATGTAGTTTGCAGTAGGTTAGTATCTCTGGTGGCTCGTGATTCCAAGAAATGATGGTTCAGTTACATAGAACAAACAAACGATAAAACTATAATCTTTCAAGATGTCGCATCACAGGGGGTCTACTCTCTTACTCCGTCAACTACAATACGGGTCGGTCCGAAGGTAGTTCGAAACGAAGCACTACACCCTACTCCCGATTGATTTCGGATTCATGAGTTTCTAACGGAATCATAGACTATGTTTATGTGACGATAGAGCTGCGCTATTTCACCGGTCGATTACCGGTTTACTTACTTTGAAGTTGTCTAGCTTATTAAACCAAAAATAATATTGCTATTCTTAGCATAATACCACATTTCTAACAATATAGTTTTTATTATGTCTTTAGTTAATTTTGCCATTTTAATCCGTATCGTGGCCTTATCCTATTAATACCTTTGCCCTTTTTTCTTTCTGACGGCAACTTTCAAATGAAATGTCAGTTTTTTTTCAAAATATTTATTAACTTTAATTAGGTGTACTTTCATAATATTATTTATACGACGCGGGATGTTTTCGCTAGTTTAGTAAAATGGCCCCAACTGCTCCAGCAGCAATTCAAGCAAAAATTGTGGCCTTCCTCGATTTTATGAGTGAGCTTCATGAGTTGGCTCGCGAACTATTGAGGGGTGCCGACGGGAAAATCCGATCAAAACGGCTGTGGGAAAGTTTAATACATTACTCGGATTAGTATGATTTTAAGGTCTTGCCATTATTAAAGTGCATACAATGTTTTAAAAAAAATTTGGGCCGAAAAACCTGCTGGATCTGCCAGACGTTCAGAATGTGGTATAGGTGGAAGCCCATCGATACGAATTGAGGATACTGTTAGAGTTTGTATATCACTGAATTGTACTCAAAGACCATAGATAATACACTACAAAGACTAATAAGAAAAAGAATATGTCACTGTCTAGTGTGAAAATAAATGAAGTGAAACTAACGTCACTGTGAAATAGATAAAATAATATATTAGAACATTATTTTATAAATCAATCGTGTAACTGTGTTGAGACGAACTAACAACTCGGACATCCACGCTCTGCTAATAGTGAGTGTATGAACCTTATTAGGTTACGGGCCCACACGCAAGATGGAAACATTCACAGGGAAAATTGGTCTACTAGAGGGCAAGTCGAACTGGGATACATGGAAATACAAAGCTAAATATCTTCTACGGACCGTACCGAAGGCGCTAGAGATAGTTGAGGGCACGTTCCAGAAACCCACACCGCCAGCCAACGGAGCTGGAGATGCCGCCGCGTACAACACCGATGTAGCGATGTTTGTTAAAGTTGACGCGAATGCCCTTCTTATTTTGACGACCAATATGCACGAAGAGACACTTAGGAAAGTCATGAGATTTGCTGAAGCTCGAGAGGTATGGCTTGAGTTACATAGACTTTTTGATGGTTGTAACGAAGATAAGGCATACAATCTTTGTATGAACTTTTTTGGTTTAAAAAAGGACCACGCTGACGATATAGCCACACATATGTCGAAACTAAAGAACATTTGGACACAGCTGAATCAGGAACTAAAGAAAGATGACAACCAGGAGCTACCAGAACTAATGCTCATTTGTAAAATCCTGGACACGCTTGACGAATCATTCTTTACATTCAGAAGCAGTTGCCTATTACTCCCGAAAGCGAACCGAACCATTGACAGTCTTACTAGTCATTTATGCTCATTCGAACGGGCACTGCTTGGTAATAACGCCGTACTACTGCAGCCAGAAGCCTTGTTTACGAATTCCAGCACCTATGCTACAAAAGAGAAGAAGGACAAGAAAATTAAATGCAATTACTGCCAGGCTATAGGTCATCGAGTGATAAACTGCCAGAAGTGGATCCGTGATGGCAAGCCTCCAAAGAGTAGCAATATAGCGCCTTCTACTTCTAAGACAGCTAACATGATCCTTATGTCCTTAGAGAACACAGACGTTTTTCACATCGATAGAGACAACGAGAGTTGGTTTGTTGACAATGGCGCGACGAGCCATGTCACCAATCGGGCTGATTTGTTCCAGAATTTTGAACGTTTTGAAGAGTTCCGTACAGTAACAACTGCCAATGGAAACACGATCCATGCAAAAGGTACCGGTTCTGTAATACTCGAAGCAACCGTGAAAGGGAAACAACTACGTGTTACCCTTACAGACGTGTGGTACGTTCCAGCCATAAATAAGAATTTATTTTCAGTTCTCGCACTTCACGACAAAATTCCAAAAAGCACGTTCACATCGTCGACAAAAGAATGCACCGTCTTTGTCAATGGGAAAGGAAGCTTGATAGGAAAACGTCAGCACCGAGGAGGTTTATACAGACTTGATGTTATAAATATACCACCTGCGTCTATGAACAACCCCGAAGTCTATGCAACAACTGAAGCGATGCAGCTCTATCATGAGAGGCTTGCGCATCAAAACAAGAGGCATGTAAAAGCAACTATTAAACACGCATTGGGACTAGATCTACCTCTTGATAAGGATACATGCGAAGGCTGCATATACGGGAAAGCTCATAGACTTAAATTCGGTACGAGGACTCGAGCTACCGCACCAGGAGAACTCGTACATACAGATGTGTGTGGACCATTTCAACCGAGTTACGCAAAGTATCAGTACTACGTTTTGTTCAAAGATGACTACACAGGTTACCGTATGGTACACTTTTTACGACGCAAGTCTGAGGTCAAGGATAAACTCGTATTAATGCTCGCTCAGGCTAAAACAGTCGGACATACCATAAAGTGCCTGCTTAGCGACAACGGTGGTGAATTTGATAACAAGTCCATTCGAAGTATACTTGACTCAAATGGAATCCAACAAAGACTTGTCACACCGTACACACCGGAACAAAATGGAGTAAGTGAACGAGAAAACACGTTGGTTGAAACTGCAAGATCCATTATGTATGCACACGAAGTAATGCCTCAAGAACTGTGGGCAGAACTTATAAATACTGCAGCATACATTCTGAACAGAACGGGTCCTACCAGCATTAAAAATAAGTCTCCGTACGAACTTTGGTGTGGAAAGAAGCCTATAATAAAACACCTCCGAATTATAGGATGCCCAGCTTACGCCCACATTCCAAAGCACAAGCGGAAGAAATTAGCTAAGAAAGCTATCAAAGGCAGACTCGTCGGATATGACGAAGATTGCTACCGAATTTGGATAACGGACGGAACGAAAAATATGTTAGTCCGTTCACGAGATTTTGTCTTTAACGAACAACCACTTGCCATCAACGAACATGAAGAAACCGTCTCAAGTTCGAGGGAGTATTCTTTTAAGCTGCCGATTAGTAGCACGAACGACAATGAGGAACCGGTTTCGTTAGAAATACATCAAGATTCAATTCAACCCGAGGGAGACAATGTTATGGAAGAACCTTTAGTCTCCGTGGATACAGAACAAAGTCTCGAGGGAGAAAACCTGGTAGACGTCCAAGTGGAAGACTTTGTCCATGAACATAACCAGCAAGACGATCACGATGATCACAACTCAGAGGAATTTCATGACGCTGTAGAAGAGTCGCTGCCGCGATACAATCTCCGTGACCGAAATCAAGTTCGACGTCCAAAAAGATTTGATGACTATGTATGTGTCACAGAAACTTATCCGTCAAACTTCGCGGATGCAATAAAGCGAGACGATTGTACAGAGTGGCAACAGGCTATGGATAGTGAATTGAAATCTCTAAAGGACCTCAATGTTTGGACACCCTGTAATTTGCCTAAAGGAAAGAAAGCTCTTCCCTGCAAATGGGTTCTACGTATTAAACGGAACCCAGATGGCTCTGTCGACAAATATAAAGCTCGTCTTGTCGTCAAAGGTTACAAGCAGAGAAAGGGACAGGATTATGATCAGACGTTTAGTCCTGTTGCCCGCCTTGCAACAATCAGAGCTCTGTTGAGTGTCAGTGCGCAGGAAAACCTTCACTTATTACAGTTTGATGTTTGTACTGCGTTCCTCAATGGAACCTTGAAGAAGGAAATTTATGTACAACAACCTGAAGGTTATGCCGATGGTACAGCTAATGTTTGGAAGCTCAATCGAAGCCTGTATGGATTGAAGCAAGCTCCAAGGTGCTGAAACGCCTGTTTCCAAGAAATACTATTAGACATGAACTTCAAGCAGTGCGAAGCTGATTGTTGTCTATACACCAAGCATGTGGATGGCAAAAAGCTACTCATTACATTGTATGTAGACGATGGATTGGTAGCTGCCACGGATGCCTTGCTGCCTTGGCTAATTCTTTTTTGAATGACCTTAAAGAAAGACTACGGATTACAACGAAACCTGCGTCTCATTACCTAGGTCTTCAATTAATCAGAAAAGAGGACGGCTCTGTTTTCATCAATCAGGAAGCCTACGCAAAAAGAATTTTGGACCGTTTCGGGATGGCTAACTGTAACCCTGTTGCTACACCTATAGAGAAGGAACCTTCACAATCAGGGAAAGCTGAAGCTACAGAAATGGAAAAATTTCCATACCGTGAAGCTGTTGGTGCTCTCGCATTTCTCATGGTCGGAACACGTCCGGACATTGTCTATGCTGTTGGAGTAGCATCTCGAAAACTGGAATCACCGTCCAAAGAAGACTGGCTCCGAGTAAAACGGATTATGCGCTACCTCAAAGGCACAAGCTCATATGGTATCAATTATAAAGCGCATCATTGAACTGGCGTGCTAGAAGGTTTTAGCGATGCAGATCATGGTGGAGATCGAGATACCGGACGATCTACTACAGGAGTGGTCTGTCGTTATTCTGGTGGAATAATTTCATGGCTAAGTCAGCGACAAGTCTCGGTCGCTATCTCTACGACTGAAGCCGAGCTTGTAGCAGCTAGTGAAGCAGCTAGAGAACTTGTTTGGCATTCTGAATTGCATTGGCATTCAGAATTCTGCAAGATCTTAAAAAGCTTATGCGTACACCAACACTCAGTGTGGACAACGAAGCAGCAGTTCGGCTTGCCCACAATCCAGAATTTCACAAGCGGACTAAGCACATCCGTCACTTCTTTGTCAGAGAACTAGTGGCTGAAGGTGCTATTGAAGTTTCAAGAATTGGTACAGCGAATCAAGTCGCTGACATTCTCACAAAAGCACTGCCACGTCCGAACTTTCCATCTCTTTGTCATGCAATGGGTCTTATAGTTAGATCTATTGAATAAGGGAAAGTGTTAGAGTTTGTATATCACTGAATTGTACTCAAAGACTAATAAGAAAAAGAATATGTCACTGTCTAGTGTGAAAATAAATGAAGTGAAACTAACGTCACTGTGAAATAGATAAAATAATTTATTAGAACATTATTTTATAAATCAATCGTGTAACTGTGTTGAGACGAACTAACAACTCGGACATCCACGCTCTGCTAATAGTGAGTGTATGAACCTTATTAGATACTGGTGCCGATTCTCTTGTACACCGAACTAAACTATCACTAAAATTCCTTACTTTTTACTATGAAAATCTTGAAGCTATTCTGCGAAAAATTATCTCTAAATTTAAAAATAATTTTGACACAACTATAATCGAATTTGACAATCGCGAGTCCACGTGTTTTTTTTTTCTTTTGGTTTCGCAACGTCTTTGTTAGAGTCGGAGGCAGCCTGGGGCACACAGAGCATCATTATAATACTGGTATAGAGTGCCATCTCAAGGGATTTTTATGCCAACCTGTCACAGTTAGCGCCACCTGGATTTCATGGTCCATAACTAAACATACCAAAAACGTTTGTATTACTTGTACTCTATATTATTTTCATTTTATTGCTTTTGCATTTATTTTCCGTGGTTATAGATTGATTCATGTAAAACCATGATTGGTAGCTTGAAATTAATTTTAAAGTAGTTTGTAAATAAAAACTGCTCTACATGAAATGTAAAATGTAATCTACAAGCATGGAAAACGTGCACATTTATTATTTTAGATAGTTTGTAAAGGTTAATTTAGTTTTTAATGAAACAAGGTTGCTGTAGAATATTCAATACGAATATATTTTCACGTTTGCAAATTACAAAACGTATCGGACATTTTTTGCTTTCTTTTGACAGTTTCGAATTTGTTTTTTTTTTTTTTTTATAGCAGTCGAACATATAAATCGAAAAACCCAAAAAAATACATCTGCCCGTAATTTAAATTTAAGTCTTACAATTAAACTTTTAAATAGAAAATAAATAAATCAAAATAGCAATTTTAAACATCAATTAAGTATAAGTAGTTTTGTAGAGACATCTAGTGACTCCAATGTGAATTATTTGCCCTTAAATTTACAGAACCAGATTACTAGATGGCGCCCCTAAAAAAATTGCTGTGTACGTAAAGGCAACTTTACCCCCCCCCCCCCCTGCTGGGGCAGCCTCGACGTGTTTTTTAATGAAGTTTTGACTTTTTGTGTGGAAAATATGAAATAAAAATATCTAAATGTAGAGATTTGGTGGTTTCAGGGTTACAAAGGGGGTCGAAGTATTCATTATTTTTGTGATAGGACACACCGTTTTCGAGATATGAGCAAAAAAAGAAAAAGAAAGTTAAAGTACCGTTTTTGCACGTCTGAAGTCGAGGTGTTGGTGTGAATTTTAGTCCACGCCACCTAATTTTATTCCACACCTTTTTAATCGCGATTAAAAATAGTCAGATTCATGTTCAGATTTAGTTAGTCAATCAAATTTTTAGTTGAAAAACGTAAAATTCAGAATAGTGAAATTGCCATTTTCACTAAATTAATAACTCAGTGCAATCTTAGTGCTGTCAAACTAAAATATAGTTAAGTTGTGTCACTTTAGTAAATTTCAGAATGGAAAATCGTCATTTGACAGAATTAAACCAAATTTTAGTGATTTTTAGTCTAGTTTAGAGGCATTTGTGACAAGAGAATCGGCACCACTGTCAATTATGATGAGAGGGTTTTAGAGAGCCGCAAACTGAGGCAAGACTGCCAGCTTTTCCATTGGTAATAATTAAATTTATGATTGAACATAGGTAGTCAATTTGTTCTGATGGTAAAAAAAACAAGAAACAACAGCATTAATGTACTTATAATTATTTTGCATGGAGTCTTGCCCGTGACTTTTAAATTAAATAATTATACATAACAGATACATAACTATACATTTTTCTTGTATCCGTCAATGATATTCAGTGTTTGTTGTACAGGGTCCACCTGTAAGACAAGAATAAGCAGTCATCAGTTCATCACACCTACAGAAATATCTACTGCTACACCTGCCAACCCACTTTCCCAGGAGCAACCCGCAGTGATCACTGAGGCACTGGTAAAAGGAACTGCTAATTCATAATCAGCGAAGTAAGTATTATTGATCACTAGTAAATAGATGACATAAATCATGTTTATAAAATACTAAGCTAATACTGAGTATTTTTTTTTCATTTGTTCACAGCATTACATTCTCGTCGTGCACGTCCACGAGTTCGGCGACACTTACCTGCCGATTCAGCAAGAAGCCGAGTTGTGTTGATTGATGCTAAATAAAAATTTGTTACCAAAAACAAACCTTTTATTGTTTAAAATTTGTTTTTTAACAGTATCTTCCGCCTGTCCTAACACCCATTATGTCCAATTAAATTAGGAGGTAATTGAGGTAAATATCAAGTTTGAAAATTATATGTATAACCTAATCAATAATATAAATACAAATACCCTATTTATTGACATGTTTTAAATAAGAGGCAATCGGCGACGCCTCCGTTCTACCTGTAAAGCTTCTTCGAGCATAAAAAAGCAGCCATATTTTCAATTTATTAATGGCCGCATTCCGAGTTAGACCATAATCGCTGACAGCGCTCTCATCGATAATTTGCGTTCCGATTTAGTTATCACGGTTATGACAGATGAGAGCCGCTCACAGTGGTTTAAAGGGCATGGTCGGAGTTATCGCAAGATGCCGCTTATCATGACGTCATCTATGACAATTGGGATGATAACTACTATTAAAAATGTTATTTTATATAATGTAATTTCAAAGAAGGCATAGTAAAAATGAGATAATCGAAAAAATCTGTTAAATCGATGTAAAAATTAAGAAGATACACGCTTTAAAAGTTTTTGGAGGGGATTACTCCTGTCCTTGTCTAGCGGTACGGACAATGTACGGCGCTAGTATGAAGTTACGTAGTCGTGACGTCACTTCTACGATGGTGCTGTCCTAGTTTAAAACGTTTATAACTTGGCAATTTTTTAAGTTTTTACACTTTTTGTAATACTATTTGCACTATTTGGAAATGAACATATTATTGAGATAAAAATTTAAAAAATGTCTTCATCCCCATTCACGGGAGATCGTTATCGCGCTCACGCTAAGTCGGAACGCGCTCAAACCGATTACAGCTCAATTCGGAATGCGGCCTAACTTTCGTCAGCAGCACGACAACTATTTTGATATCGTATGAAATGACATAACGTTCCGTCAAAACAAGTGTCAAATTCAACTTTTCGGACGGGCTAAAACACATCGGGAGTAGGGACAACTGTCAAATCGTGTTGTCGTTCATTCTTAGTTTGAGTTCGGGACTAATCGTAAGTCCGTAGATGATACGGAGTAGGAAAAGTCCGTACCGAAGGCCGAAACTACGGACTTCGTGCTAAGAGAGTAGACCCCGTGCGAAACAATAAACGACTGAAATTAGGTCAAGGTCACGCAGGGCCTGCCCGGGCGCACCGAACGTCGTCACTCGGAAACTTAGGTCGCCCGTGCGCCGCTCCAATTTATTCCTCTAATTCAGCTCGATGAGTCCACTTTACAAACTAATGAAGCATTGTTGCTGTCTTACGTCTGGTTTATCTATGAAGAGAAATTATGTGAAGAAGTGTTGTTTGCTAGAAATTTAGAGACCGATCCAAAAGGCGAAACCATATTCAAAACATTGGAAAATTATTGTAATGAGAAAGAGATTCCCTTGAAAAATATTTATCAGTATAGTGCAGTAACCACGACTTGTTTGCCTACTGCCAACATTCGGAAACCACATTAACTTCACCGAACAATACCGGCGTCTACTCTCTTACTCCGTCAACGACGATACGGGTCCGTCCGAAGGTAGTTCGAAACTAAGCACTAAACCCTACTCCCGATTGATTTCGGATTCATGAGTTTCGAACGGAATCATAGACAATATTTGTGAACGAATGACGAATGACGATAAAGCTGCGCTATTTTACCGGTTGATTACCGGTTTACTTACTTTGAAGTTTTCTAGCCTAATAAACATAAAATAATATTGGTATTCTTAGAAAAAGACCACATTTCTAACAATATAGTTTTTATTATGTCTTTAGTTAAAGAATTGAACTATTTTTGCCATTTTAATCCGTATCGTGGCCTTATCCTGTTAATACCTTTGCCGTTTTTCTTTCTGACGGCAACTTTCAAATGAAATGTCAGTTTTTTTTTCAAAATATTTAAACATTAGATGTAATTTCATAATATTATTTATACGACGCGGGAAGTTTTCGCTAGTTTAGTAAAATGGCAGCAACCGCTCCAGCAGCAATTCATGCACAAATTGAGGCCCTCCTCGATTTTATGAGTGAGCTGGTGAGCATAATGAGTTGGCTCGCGGACTATTGAGGGGTGCCGACGGGAGAATCCGATCAAAACGGCTGTGGGAAAGCCTGTGCAACTCCCTTAATTCAATGGGGAGTTGCACAAAGTTCGTGGAGCATTGGCAAAGGGTAAGTTGAATACATTACTCGTATTTATATGATTTCAAGGTCTTGCCATTATTAAAGTGCATACAATGATAAAAAAAAACATTTGGCCGAAAAAGCTGCTGGATCTGCCAGACGTTCAGCATGTGCTACAGGTGGAGGCCCATCGGTAGCACCAACCCTCTCGCAAGTTGAATTGAGGATACTGTCAAATTTGGGAGAGGGTTTTAGAGAGCCGCAAACTGAGGCAAGAATGCCAGCTTTTCCATCGGTAATAATTGAACATAGGTAGTCAATTTGTTCTGATGGTAAAAAAACAGCATTCATGTATTTATAATTATTTTGCATGGAGTCTTTCCGGTGACTTTTAAATTAAATAATTATACTTAACAGATACTTAATTATACATTTATTGTATCCGTCAATGATATTCAGTTTTTGTTGTACAGGGTCCACCTGTAAGATAAGACCCAGCAGTCATCATACCCACACAAATATCTGCTGCTACACCTGCCAACCCACTTTCCCAGGAGCAACTCGCAGTGGTCACTGAGGCACTGGTAAAAGGAACTGCCAATTCATAATCAGCGAAGTAAGAATTATTGATCACTAGTAAATAGATCACAGAAATCATGTTTATAAAATACTATGTTAATACTGTGTATTTTTTTTTCATTTGTTCACAGCATTACATTCTCGTCGTGCACGTCCACGAGTTCGGCGACACTTACCTGCCGATTCAGCATCAAGCAATCATTAGGGAAAGAAAATATTACCTCGAGTCTAACACTAGAATGTCACAATGTATCTAACCGCAACAAGGTGACACTTCAATGGATAAAAGGACACAGCGGATCACTAGGCAACGACGCAGCTGACGAATTAGCCAGGAGGGCATCCAGCACATCGGCTTGCGGGCCTGAACCCGTTATACCCATCCCTTTCAACCAAATACGCAGGTGGCTGCGGGAATCCACCCACACACAAGCCGAGAGGTGGTGGACCTCGGCACCAGGCTGCAGGCAGTCCAAGGAAGCTTTGCCATCCTTAAATGGCAGGCTAACCAGACGGTTATTACGCCTGGACAGAAATGGCCTGCGCCTGATGACGGGGATCATCACAGGACACTGCTCGCTAAACAAACACCTTCACACAATAGGCATTACGGATAGTCCACTGTGCAGAGCTTGCATGGAGTCGGACGAAACCATTGCGCATGTGCTCTTTGAGTGCACAGGCGTTACCCAGATAAGAACAGAAACCCTCGGGACACCCGGATCTTTCACAGATGTTCTCGACAGACCAGAAGCTCTGATCGGCTTCTGGAGGGAGGTGGGCTGGTTGGAATATTAACCACCGACGGCCGCCATGGCCCACGCACAATGGTCCACATGAAGGACTAAGTGCGGAAACCAAACCCTCTAACATAGAACATACTGAGTATTTTTTTTTTCATTTGTTTTCAGCATTACATTCTCGTCGTGCACGTCCACGAGTTCGGCGACACCTACCTGCCGATTCAGTAAGAAGCCGAGTTGTGTTGATTGATGCTAAATAAAGACTTGTTACCAAAAACAATACTTTTATTGTGTAAAATTTGTTTTTTAACAGTAGCTTCCGTCTGTCCTAAACCCATTCAAAACAAATTTAATAAATAAGAAAATTATATAACCTAGTCAATAATCTAAATACAAATACCCTATTTATTGACATGTTTTAATAAGAGGCAATCGGCGACGCCTCCGTTCTACCTGTAAAGCTTCTTCGAGCATTAAAAAAGCAGCCATATTTTCAATTTATTAACTTTCGTCAGCAGCACGATAACTATTTTGATGTCGTATCAAATGACATAACGTTCCGTCAAAACAAGTGTCAAATCCAACTTTTCGGACAGGCAAAAACGCATCGGGAGTAGGGACAACTGTCAAATCGTGTTGTCATTCATTCTTAGTTCGAGTTCGGGACTAATCGTAAGTCCGTAGGCGATACGGAGTAGGAAACGTCCGTAACGAAGGCCGAGACTACGGACTTCATGTAGCCCGTAAGAGTTAACTTGAGACCTGCAGGGCTAACATGCCAGACGCGACAATTACTCACTCTCGTATTTTCTCGTCGCGTCTATACCGTCACTTTACTCGTTTTCTGACAGCACCCAACCAACCAACTTGATTTGGCGGTTGATGGGGTGTTTTAACCAGTTTGAATTTATCTAAGGCCACCGTTTTACCTGCTGTGGGAGATGAGTGAGAAATTGAATAGTAATTTAATGAAAAATGAATGTGGTGGTGTGTGGGTTCACATTCCAGCATAGACTAACGACCATAGAGCACCATAGACCATAATTGTTTTTTTCATTGGCTACACTACATAGAATATCGATCGATCTGTTATTCTGTGTCCGTGTGTGTCTGACACTGACTGACATTCTGATTCTGTTTTCTTTAAATTTCTGATAAAAACTTTCGGCTCTGTGCCCTGTGGTGCCTACCGCGTAGACTGTCTACCTTCGATACCGTGTTTTCGAATAAAATACAATTGTAATCATTCTACCAATACAAGTGACAATAATTAGTAACGCGGTAATAAGCTGCCATAGCTTATGAAATAAGTTTGAAAGTTGGTGTAGCTCCGGGTTTCCACTAAGTAGTAATTGTCAGGTTTTCTGGAGTAAAAGTGAATTATGGTGCGAGGGGGTCGCGGAGGCCGAGGTATGGGCGTACGCGGTGGTATGGGACGGCCGCCTTTCAACAGGGCTCGCGTCTTGATGCTAAGGCCCCCATTCGACCTGGTACTTGCTGAACCGGCATTTCCGCGATGCAAGCCGGCCCCTGATGATTCTGTTATGACACAGGTAAAGTTTAGTTATTGCTAGCGTCTTTTTTGTCGTGGTCCGACGGTAGTTGTAGAGGCAGCTTTCTGACTACAAAGAAGGATTATTGAAAGTTTTTTGAATTTTGTATCAGACCATGTTAGGCCTCGATCAGAGAGCGAAGACACGGGGCGGCGGCGCTCGCGTTTTTCGTAAATGATTCACATGATGTTCATGAACACTTGCATGCCCTACATGAGTGCTCTCATACATCATCCTACATATTTGAATTGGCTCTAATTTTCAATAGTGTTAGTCGATTACAGAGCACTAAATCCTAAAACAATAATGGACCACTACCCTATTTCTCACATAGACAATCAAATTGATCTATTGTCTGGTCATAAGTATTTTATATCTGCAACTTGTGAAAGAAAATCTTTTATTTTTCTTTAATTTATCTTGAAAGGGCCTAAATAGTTTAGTATGGATAAAATCTCACACAAAACAATAGGAAAAAACTGTTTGGCCAATTTAACTGCTGCCTGGTTAGATGCTTTTGAAGGAGTTTATGGCTCTGATTAACCTTATACTCTCAAGAATGGTAAACAAGACCATCATCAACATTCTGTATGGGGCCAATCTATGCGCTGTGGGCAAGAGTGATGGTGGCATTTGTCCCATTGCTGTGGGAACTAGTTACCGTTGTATGGCATCCAAGATTTGCTGTAAACTTTATGGTAAAAATAGGGGCTTTGAAGCTTTTACAATACAGGAATAGACATATATGTCTCTGATTTTGCAAATCAGCCAAATGTAACAGTGTAGTTGTTTCATGGTCTTGTGACAGTGCTTGTGTGAGTTTCATGGCATTGCTTTCATAAAGAGAAACACTTCCTTCGTTGTTAGTTGCCCCTGATGGCTGTATCAATATCCGGGACCATACTTTTCTGATCATGTAAATAATAAGCATTCTCATTGAATATATGAGTTGGATAATGATTTTCATGGTATGCAGGGTTGGTCCCGAACACCATGCCGAACACCTCTAAATCGATTGGGCATTAGATCTTTAGATACCAGTTACTCCACTTGTAAAGCTGCAGCTAGATTTCTTGACACATGCATTCATGTCTTATATGTAGGGTTACCATGTCTCAGGATTTGTCCTGATACATAGTATGGTGAGCATAAAAATCTAGAAATATTAGGACAAAACTTTATGTTTTGGAAATCTTAGGATTTTTAGATTTTTCTATAAAATACAGTAGGTTTTTCTGTTTTTTTATTAGAATGTTACAATCAACCTAATAAAAAACATATTTATAATTATATCTACTTTGGATATTTTAACAAATCAACGTAATTAAGAGTAATAGCATAATAATTTAGATCAAATCAACTTTTTACATTAATCTGGGAACTATGTTTGTGACAAAATCTCAGGTCTTTTTTATAGGAAATCAGGCCTTAAATTTCCTGTCTGGTAACCCTTGATATATAGGGTTCGTCTGTTATAATGCAAACATGCTGCTAGTTCCTGTAGTTTGGCGTGCTGAGCTTCAGCGGAGAACCTCAAATGGCGTTAAATGATAAATGATTTTATTTCTGTAAATAGGTTTGTACAAACACTTTTACACGTCAATCATATTTTAAAAACTAGGTGAGATCGGCATTTCCTATCTGACTACTCTGAGAAGAAACGCCGAAACAAACTCAGAGGTCACAGTCTCTTTTAAAGTCCAGACATAATCTTGGTCAGGTCATGTGAAGACCATGTGGATTGATATCTGAAATGGTCTTTCGAGGAAAGAACCACACAGAATGAGTGGACCTGTCCAGTCAGTGCACGCATTTGTCAGTTGTCATGCAGCTCAACACAGAACTAAAGGAGCTAAACGATTCGACGAACATTACCAAAGAAAGGACATTTGGGTAGGCCGCATAAATTACTCAAACTGCCAGACCATGATTAAAACTAATAATAAAAAAAAAAAATATGCATTAAAAAAAACAACAAATCCACAATGTCTTCACATTCACACGTTTATATAACAACCTTGTTGAGGGCTCATGTCCTATTTAAAAATCACCAATTGGTTGCTTATCACTTTCCAGAACCCAAGCGCTGGTTTTTTCCTTAAGAGGCTTAGAGCATTGCCATTCCACGTGGCAAATCTTAAGATGCCTTATTTTAGTTTTACTTCTTTTTTTTTCATTAGACTAGCGACTGCTTCGTACGGGTGCAAAGTACTGATTTGGCGACATGTCAAAACATCGAGATCTATGTGCTATAATGGGTGTAAAAAGTTTTCATATAGACTTTCATTCAACAATTATTATAGGCTATATTATACCAAAATTGCAGCCAAATTTGCTAGGGAAAAACTGTTCAGCGTGTTCCTTTAGAATAGTAAAGTTGCAATTTCAACTAGGCCATACCGGATGAATTATTTTAATAGCTCTATACAGTTTGCATTTTTTCAAAACATAGATGAGATGAGAGTGAGTAATTTAGCAAAATAAAGTATGGGGGCACACAGCATGAAAGCTTGGCTTGGCCAACCCTCAGAGTGCAAGCCTAGTAGGGCTTGCACTCTGAGGGTTGGCTCTCAGCCCTGAAATCTTTCTTGTAACTATGAAGGTAAGTAGGTATTAATAAAAAATATGAGACATTTACAGGCGCTCCTTAAACGGCATGGGGAGCTCTGCCCAACAAATGCTGAGCAGTCTGCAGTGCTGAGTCTCATCACAAAGCTACAGACAGTGCTGGACAACCTTGTTGTGGCTCCTGGTGACTTTGCAGCATGTGTGAGTATTACTCCTTTCTGTAGTTCAGTGCTTCTGTGTTTAAGACCAAGCTAGTCAGTGGTTCACTCATTAGTGGGCATGGCTATAATACATGCTGTCTCTCCCAAAGTTGTATTAGTAAGTAAGAAACACAATGGTTTATACCATGGGAAGCCAACACGCGGCTCGTGGGCCGCTTGCGTCCCGCCGTGTGTCAACCTGCGGCTCACGGAGCTGGCTCAGATTATGAACAAAAGTAAACTTTTATAAAACCGCCCAAACAATATTCCATCTTGCGTTGTTGTACGATATCTCAGTTCATTGACTCAACTGTCTTTCAAAATTCTCATTTCCCGTTTTCAAAAACAATTAAAAAAGATATGTCGATTTTTAAGGCTGGGTTTTCCGGGCCTGTATTCCTTTTAAACGTTACCTCCTGCTCCTCCCACACACGCAATGCAGCACTACGTAGGAACTTATTTACGATGCGCCGCCGACCATTTTGCGGAAAATCCATGCCACAGTATAAAATATTTGCAGTTGTTTCGAAAAAGCTTTCTGAGGTTTATTTTTCTTTTGATTTACATTTTAAGGTTCCCACGGCGTAGTGAACTAAAATTATTACTTAAAATTTCCTGTCACCCAATGGGCGTATACCACCACACCAATTCGATACCGATTTAATTATATCTAATTACGAGGGCGGGTCAATAATTCCGTGACTTTTTGAATTTCTGACCTCTTTACTGAAAAAGCAACACTACTCCTGTCAACAGGCATCTGTCAGTTGACTCCTGTTAAAATTTGAACTTGCTGCGTCAGTTAGTTTGTGTTTGACAGCTATCTTTATCAGACTGCCCAGTAATTTGAGGAAAAAATGGAAAAAAGTGAATTTCGTGTGCTTATTAAGCATTGTTTTTTGCGAAAAAAAACCATTACCGAGACCAAGGCTAAGCTTGATAAATACTATGGGGACTCTGCACCATCGATTTCAATGGTAAAAAAGTGGTTTACTGAATTTCGCTGTGCTAGTAATATATAATTGGTGAATATCGATGTCCATTGCGACGCTCTAAACGACCACAGTACTATGCAGCGTTGCCAGACGTCCCGATTTTTAGCCCAAATTCAAATCCAAATAGAATTTTTCTAATCCGACAGGTACTTCAGAGAGTGCGTCAAACAAAGAAACTCTTCAGCTTTAGTATATAAAAAAAAACCTGACTGACTGACTGATCTATCAATACATAGCTCAAACCACTTAACGGATTGGGCTGAAATTTGGCAAACCTATTATGACTTAGGCAACCACTAATGAGGCGTTTTTGGAAATTCGACCTTCAAGGTGGTGAAAAAGTAGGATTCCATTTGTATGAAAAAATCTTATAAAATTATCTAAGTAAATTATAGAGATTGTAATTTTTTTTATTTTTCTGAGAAGTTTTTTAAGAAAAATAAGGATTTTTCGTACATTGTGGTGTCTTACGACTTCTTTGCAAACGAAGTCGTAGGCAGAAGCTAATGATATAATATAACCTAACAATGTTTCAAAATATTGTTGACAGCAACTGGAAGAGGTCCGTCAAGTGGGTTCCTACAAGAAAGGAACAATGATGGCTGGTAAGAATGTGGCTGACATTGTGGTCATTATGAAGACCCTTCCTACTAAGGAGGCTGTTGAGGGTTTATCCAATAAGGTATGATATCACTCGCCTTTAATTTGTTTCAAGGTAAAATATTTTCGACTGCCGGGTTGGTGTAGTTCATCCATGACCACTGGCCATAAGTTCGATCCTCAGGATAGGCAATGAAATTCGAGTTGTTCCATGAGCAATTTCTCAGTAGCATCCTAAATCTAAATCTAATGTCTGGTTAGTGTGAATAGGCTCGCCTTCTATTGGGACTTAAAGATAATTGGCACGATGTGGGTGTGCCATATATTATACAACTCTGTCTTACCCTTCGGAGTATACAGGCGTAACATTAGACACAGGCGTACCTGTAGTACACCCACATTTCGCCGGTTATGTGTAAACACCATGTAACAGGGGGCGAGCCTAGTGCCAATTTGCCATCAACCGGGCACAAATCCATACTGGGCTGCTACTGAGAAATTTGAGATGGAAAAATCCAATAATACTTTGCCCGATCCGGGAATCGACCCCAGGACCTCATGCTCAGCAATAGCGCGTGCGACCACTAAACCAACGAGGCAGTCATTTATTCTTAGTTTACTATATTTTCTATCTTTTCTTCGACCCCAGGAACTCATGCCCAGCAATAGCGCTTGCGACCAGTAGACCAACGAGGCAGTCATTTATTCTTAGTTTACTATATGTTCTATCTTTTCTTTGAACCCAGGAAATCATGCTCAACAATAGCGCTTGCGACCACTAGACCAACGAGGCAGTCATTTATTCTTAGTTTACTATATTTTCTCTCTTTTCTTCGACCCCAGGAACTCATGCTCAACAATAGCGCTTGCGACCACTAGACCAACGAGGCAGTCATTTATTCTTAGTTTACTATATTTTCTCTCTTTTCTTCGACCCCAGGAACTCATGCTCAACAATAGCGCTTGCGACCACTAGACCAACGAGGCAGTCATTTATTCTTAGTTTACTATATTTTCTCTCTTTTCTTCGACCCCAGGAACTCATGCTCAACAATAGCGCTTGCGACCACTAGACCAACGAGGCAGTCATTTATTCTTAGTTTACTATATTTTCTCTCTTTTCTTCGACCCCAGGAACTCATGCTCAACAATAGCGCTTGCGACCACTAGACCAACGAGGCAGTCATTTATTCTTAGTTTACTATATTTTCTCTCTTTTCTTCGACCCCAGGAACTCATGCTCAACAATAGCGCTTGCGACCACTAGACCAACGAGGCAGTCATTTATTCTAAGTTTACTATATTTTCTTCGACCCCAGGAACTCACGCTCAGCAGTTGTGCTTGCGACCACTAGACCAACGAAGCAGTCATTTATTCTTAGTTTACTATATTTTCTCTCTTTTCTTCGACCCCAGGAACTCATGCTCAACAATAGCGCTTGCGACCACTAGACCAACGAGGCAGTCATTTATTCTTAGTTTACTATATTTTCTCTCTTTTCTTCGACCCCAGGAACTCATGCTCAACAATAGCGCTTGCGACCACTAGACCAACGAGGCAGTCATTTATTCTTAGTTTACTATCTTTTCTTCGACCCCAGGAACTCATGCTCAGCAGTTGTGCTTGCGACCACTAGACCAACGAAGCAGTCATTTATTCTTAGTTTACTATATTTTCTCTCTTTTCTTCGACCCCAGGAACTCATGCTCAGCAGTTGTGCTTGCGACCACTAGACCAACGAGGCAGTCATTTATTCTAAGTTTACTATATTTTCTTCGAACCCAGGAACTCATGCTCAACAATAGCGCTTGCGACCACTAGACACACGAGGCAGTCATTTATTCTTAGTTTACTATATTTTCTTAGATGTGGCATTATTTGTTTAAACATTTTTAATACCCTGTTTCCAGGTGTGTGAAGAGCTGAACAAGTTGGTACGGGCCGAGAGCCCGGGCACGTCGGTTACGAGCGCATGCCACGAGCGCGGGTTCACCGTGACGGGCTCCACCGCAGCCGTCCGCGTCCTCATCACCACGCTGCATCAGAATCTGAGGAAACTGGAGCCCGAGGTAATGTACACTGCTCGAAATATTAGGTTAATTAGCGATGTGCCCATGCTTCGCACGCGACTGTGGGTGCTATCTACTGATGACTGAATAGTAACAGCTGCACGTGTTCATCGAAGGATATGCTACTGTCCGGTACGGTTTGGATGGGAACTTCCATTACATATCGCAACCCCTCCGTGTCCTGAAAGAACGTTAAGCTGATCGACCTCGAAAGGATCGAAGGAGGAAGGTCTGAAATGCAGTCGCTCCAAGTAAAAAAATTGGTACTATGTGCATCCCGTTAGACAAGGAGCTGGACCAAAAACTATCGCGGCGGGATTTTATCGCGCACCGGATTTTCAACCCTCGGTATTAAACTGACCATTGAGAATCTAATAGTCGAAAAACCACACTGTTCGATAAAATCCCGCCGCAATATTTTTACGTCCGTACGAACGTAGGCGAACATAGTTAGGAAACATCTAGTAATTTTGATTGTGTGCAGGACAAACCATCGAGATTTCAGTGCTATATCTAAAATAAATATAAATTCTGTAAATGATGATGATAATCGCATCAAAATATACAGGTGGCAGGGACATAGACGCTGGGCACGACACGATAGCGGCGGTAAGTCCCCTCTTTGAGGAGTGGTTGGAGAGGCGCCACGGCGTCCTCACCTTCCGCCTGACACAGGTTCTCACCGGGCACGGTTGTTTTGGGAAGTTCCTGTTTCGCATAAGGCGGGAGGAAACGCCTGGAAAGGAAGAGGTGGAGCGCCTGTGGGAGAGAGCCTTGCGCCCTCACGCCACCCCTAGTCGCCCCAGGAGACGCCCTGGGCGGCGGGAATCGCAAGCAGATTCCCAGCCACCGTAGGCGCGGGCTTGCGGACGGCGAGCAATGAGTAGCTCGCCGTCCGGTAAGGACCAGGCCCGAGTCGACGGCCCGTCGTGTTCCACGTGCGCCTCTAAGAGATGTCAGCACCAAATGGCGGGGTCCGATAGGGCCGACGCCTCAGGGTCCTCAGGGCCCTAGCATCGATTCATTTTGTCGTCGGTTTTATCAGCTGCTTCATAGAAAAGTGCAATACCTACGCGGTCAAAATGTATCACAGACCTATTTTGGCTGATATGCTCGTTATGCACTGACGGATGCGCTGATTAGTTAACAGCTACATTCGAGCCGTGTCCGTTTCTGGCCAGATTAAAGATGTAATCAACTAACTCTTAGACTAGCCAATCAGCATTCAACTTTCCAATCGTAAACATAATGGGTTTTTGGAAATGATGACTAGTTTCCAATAATCCGGTCCTTTGAAATAAGTAACAAATTCGACAAAACCGAAACAAATTTGATTGATGCTCGTGGCTGACGCTGCCTTGTGCCTGCGCTACTGCATGAGATCTTGGGTTCGACTCCTAGGTCAGCAAAATGTTATTGGGTTATTCCCATCAGGAATTTCTCAGTAGCAGGCCGGAGTCTGGTCTTGTGCCTGGTTGATGGCAATGGGTGAACTCATTGCCACTATTATTTGGAATTTAAACATAAGTGGCGAAAAGTGGGTGTAGGTTAGGGACAGTCCGCGAGGCCTAAGCTGAGCTTTGCATTTGTGTGAGTGGACATAGCCACGCGTCCTTTCCTTGGCAATCGGAAAACCGGCCTTAGGGGCTGTTCGACCGCTCTCGTGCGATCGCGGGATCAAATTGGTGCGATTGGGGTCGGTGCAACATGTCTTTTTCTTGCATACTTCTCTGTAAGTCGTATCAATAATAAACTAACGTGAAAGGACCTACAAATTATGGTGAAATCGGTGTTCAAAGTTAAAACACGAAAGTAATTGAGAAATCGGTTAAGAAGCGAAAAATTAAGTAAGGACTACAAGAGTATGTGTGCTTTTATAATTTCTTACTCGGCGATAATATTGTGGACGTCCACGTTACGTTATCACGATAACAGAGGGAAATAAATTGTAGGTTAATAAAAATCAAAGTCAAATTCAAATCATTTATTTCAAAAGGCACTATTGAACAACAAAATAAACAAAGAATTGAATCGATTCTAGTCGCCTCTTCCAAAAGGTAGTTTCGTATGGAGAAGAATGGGTAAAAACCACCTCTCTCTTTCAAAATGTTTACAATATTTTAAAATGTTGTTCATTAATTATTTAATTAAATGTGAAGATGATGAACCTAGAATAAAATTACAATACCACAATAGATAAAAAGAATTAAATAAAAGCAATGATGGGTAAATTAATTATGTGATCCGCAAAATTTCAAGTATAAGTTTACCGGCCTTCCTCTCCTCGGTCCACAGTACTGATAAATTAACCAGGAATATTTTATCTTCTTCACTGGTCGATTTTGAAGTACCGTGTTTGACCGATGCGTTGAACGCTTGGAAAATCCCAATACGGTTTTCCCCGACAACCCGTCCTGTCAGAGACGGTGGGACGTGCCGCTCTGCAGTATTATACGGAATACCCTGATAAACACGTCACCTAATACTGTTGAGCGTGCCCGTCTGCTGGCTGTGGGAGAATGGGAGTCAGGCTTGTGGCTTCAGGCGCTCCCGTCATCTACCATAGGCACAATGATGGATGACTCATCGTTTCGGCTCGCTACATGTCTCCGCTTGGGCGCACCTTGTGTTGCTCCGCATCGGTGTTACTGCGGTGAAGCTGTCGACAGTCTCGGGCACCGTGGCCTGTCCTGCTACAGGAGCGCAGGTCGCATAGCACGGCACGCCAGCATCAACGATATTATTCGTCGAGCCCTTGTCACCGCCGGCGTACCTTCGGTTTTAGAACCAAACGGCTTGGTACGTGACGATGGAAAGAGACCAGACGGTATGACGTTGTTGCCTTGGAAGGTGGGTAGGCCTCTGGTGTGGGACGCAACCTGTGTCGATACCCTTGCTCCATCTCATGTTCCTAGCACGGCGAGCTGTGCTGGCGCTGCTGCTGCGGCTGCTGAGACCCTCAAGCGGCGTAAACGCTCGGGTCATGGGGCCCGAGTGCGCGTCTCCTTTTAAACGGCTGGATTGTTCTTTGGCCAAAGAATTAGCATTGCCATTCAGCGTGGCAATGCTGCCAGTCTTCTGGGCACGTTTCCAGATGACAGCTATACGGACGAGTACTTCGACGCCTGAGTGTTTTTATTAATTTGTATAGGTAGTTAGTTATTTATTTAGTTATATTTATGTTTTTTATGTTTTAATTAATTTATTATGTGATAGATACACCGGCCTTCAAAACTTAGTAACACACTTTTAAAATTGCAATAACTTTTAAAGTACACAGGATATATTTTCTAAATAAAAAGGACACCAAAAATAATTGAATTTTCTTATAAAAACGTAATAGTCGATAAACTACTTTTACGGAATGGCTGCCTTGCCTTTGGATTTTAATGTTTCTGTTTTTGTTTTCGCATTTAGTTCTTGATCGAAGAATTTTGATTCAAAAGCCAAGGTGTGTACAGCACGTAAACTTCACTTACCATGCCTCTTTCACCTAAATAATGTGTGCAAGAATCAGTTTTCTGGACCTAGGCATCAGTATGCGTCGTACTGCAAGAATGATGGGTGTAACATTCCGGCAGGTGAACCGAAGGTACGAAGAAACTGGAAACCATATGAGGAGACCTTGTAATGGCAGACCCAGGAAGACCGCTATATTGTCTCCACTGTGTTGAGAAATCGCCACCTCTATGCAGTTGAACTCCAGCAACAGGTTCTTCAGTCCCGAAGAGACTATATTAGTGACAGTACAGTGAGAAGAAGACTTTCTGAAGGAAACCTGAAGCCACAAAGGCCAGCAAGTGGCCCCTTGTTTTTGTTAAATACGGTATTAATATTAAACTATAATTTCAAAGAAAGTTGATAAAATTTTATATAAAACGTTTATTTTATTTTAAAACGGTGACTTATAGTTTGGGAAAAATTGCAATTTTAAAAATGTGGTACTAAGTTTTGAAGGCCAGTGTACGTGGTGGTCACATATTTACAAACATTGTAAAAGTAGATTAGATGATTTTTCTAAAATAACAAGTAATAATTTAGTGTGAGTTGAAAAAAAAACAGAATGTAAAATCAATGTCCTGTGTGAAGATAGAAGTGTGTGTATGAAGACGCTTTTAATTTCCGTCCACGAAAACTCTTACTTTTTTTTTACAAAAAAATACAACCAACTTCAAAAAAAAAAAACACTACAAAGTGAACAATAATTTACTTTCGGATGTCGGTGGCAAAAAATTAAATACAGATCCAAAGATTTAAATTTAAAGAATTAAATTTACTAAAGAATTTTTAAATCGGTCCACAATTTACTCTCATATCGTTAAAAATACATTTTAAAAAAACAGACGAACCTACGTTTTTGAAGTCGGTTAATATCGGTAGTCTGACCCTATGTTTACAAAACATGATGCAAGAAGCGGTTTTGTACGATGATATGTTTGTCAACAGGTGCATCTCGAGTACAAGGTGATTAGCAGCCACTTGGCGGCTATCCGCCACAGCCGCTGGTTCGAGGAGAACGCTCATCATTCCTCCATCAAGGTCAGTTCACTTAAGATTTATTTTACTTGAACATAGAATTGCTAAGTATATGAAACGGTTTAAATATACCTTAGATAAGCTTTAGTTGGCAGCTTCTCCACTTTCCTCGAATGATATGGCGCAGAGTGGTGCTGTTATGGATTAACAGCACCACTCTCGATTTTTGACAATGGTCATCCATTTCAGAATGGTAGTCTCCATCACCCTTGTTGACTTCAAATATTAATTCACCATCCATGAAAAACCCTTCTGTTGATCCTGTGAAATGAAATAAAAACAAATCAGTAATTGTGTACTGGTGGCATAGATTATTTGACCGCTGGAAATAGATCTGAACCTTTAAGTAGCAAACGAAATTGACTGCAACATTCCTCTCCTTGAACAGGTTAATCTACAACCATAAACCCATAATCCATAAACATCTTTCTTTGAGGGGAGGGGAGGTGTGATTAACACTTAATCAGTTTTCAGTGACAATGTAGTGACCATTTTATTATTTATTTGGTAATGTGACAATTGTAAAGTAACTTCAAAAGAAATACATTTAAATCAAGTTTCACCAAAATTGCTAATGATAAGCCGTCTTATTTTTCGGGTTGGATTCTTTAAACCAGTTGTTAAACCTAGCACGGTGTGCTTCCTTTAAAGACTTTATAGTGTTGTCTTGCCACACCGTGCTTATCGTGTGTTCTGTATGTATAATAAAAGTTATATTTGCCTGTAATTCAATGAGGTTTACCTCACCCAAAATTCCTCCCGTGCAAGTCGAAACTTTAATAACATGTGTATCAGGCCACTCAGAAAGTATTACGAAAAAAAAGTTTTTATGTATGATAGACCTAGTCATAAATTAATGCAATAAAGTATTATTAGTTTTAAACAGTAAAGTATTATTAGTTCAATTTATGTCGTTATAATAACTAATATAGTGTATTGTTTTGCATAAAGGAGGTTTTACATAACTGGCAAAGCTATGTAAAACCTCCTTTATGCAAAACAATACAGTAAATTATTATTAGTTCAACTTATGTCGTTATTATAACGACATAAGTTGAACTGTAACTGTAACTGTTGTCTGTAAATTGTAACGAGAGGTGTCCGAACGTTTTCCACTTGAAGGTCAGCAGGAAATTCGACAACTTCAATGGGATAGAAGTGTTGTTTCACAAACATTGTATCAATAACACTATGAAAGAACACTATCGTACCGTACGTATTGTTTGTATAATCCTTCCAATTGTATGTATCACGGAATATAAACAAAAATATAGCGTGTTATTGAGTGTCATTAAGTGGTAGTGAGTATTTTAATTAATATTCAGTTTTAACATGATCTATTATGAATACAATATAATTGTTTGCATCTTTGTAAAAGTGGATGAGCGTTCTCGCCCTCGTCGGCGCGTACCTAACTTATGTTCAGCTGGAAACATTGTTGGAGTTTTTATATTCCCAGCAAGTAGTAAGAAGATAACTCAGTGATTTGCTTAGGTGTTCAAAATGTTGGCTGGGACATTAAATTAAAGACACAAGTTGGGCGTTGGTAGGAGCCAGTAGCGTACCTACTATGATAATGCTACCAAAACCTAAAACTTTGCGTAAAGTTGATACGTAACAAAAACAACTCACCTAGTCTTTACTGATAAATCCGTCGATTTTGTAGGCCCGTTATAGGTTAAAGGTGAACACCAAAAGCAAAGGCCGTCCTAAGGATTTCCATAATACGTTTATTATCCTTTTATTTATATACTGGAAAGTGAATTTTACTATTCTTTTAGCCTTGGGCGGGATGACCTCAGCGAATGCCATTCTCCTGACAATGGTTCAGGAGGTCTCTTACTCCGTCAACGACGATACGGGTCCGTCCGAAGGTAGTTCGAAACTAAGCACTAAACTTTAAAACTAACACTAAATTTTTACTAACTTTTTATTTAATAACATGAATAAACAGACACAGTTAGATGCAATTTATACGGACTTTAAGAAGGCGTTTGATAGGGTGGACCATGAAATATTATTGAATTAAATAGCTTTCAACGGGATTAGAGGTAATTTACTGCGCTGGTTTGTAACGAAACGTTTAGCCGACTGGCTAAACGTGGTTACAAGTTAAAATGATTTTTAGATTATAAAATACAAAAGTAAGTAAAAAGATATTAAGGATTAGAAATGATTAGTCGGTAGTAGCTCGAGGCGTCGGCCGCTCCTCTGGCCCGCAGTCTGTGGTTGAAGCTCGCAGCAGCCTCTCCGTGATCACAGTCGCGAAGCAGCTCACGAATAAAATAAGCTCGCGTCGGCCGCTCCTCCGTCCCGCAGTCCGTCGAGTGGGAGCTCGCAGCAGCCTCTCCATCAGTCCGCAGCCCGTTGCGAGGGAGCTCGCGTCGGTTGGTGTTTGTTCCGGCGGCGGTGTCTCACGCCACGTTTATTATTTCTATGCAAACCGTCTCGAACTCCTCTCGTGGACGCAAGTGGGAGGGTCGGAGGTGATCAAGTGAGTCCAACACATTTACACACACTAGATGTTTATAATAAATTTACTGAGAATAACTTCTAGAAAAGGTTTATATTTAAATAGCTTTTTAGAAAAACATAAACTGATGAGTAAGAAAAATTGCAAAATGAAAGAAGCCAAAAGACCGAGTCAAAAGACGGAATCAAAAGAACAGAACCTGGTGAAAAGTACCGGATGGTTTATATAGCCTCTGGCCGATCGTTCTAGAAGTGACTTTTTTAGTTTTCAATCCAAATACTTCTTAATTGGTTATCGGCCAGGAACTATAAAGATGGCTTACAGTGAGAACCCGGCTTAACACTAGTTTTACGATACCTTTACAATAAAATAGATGACCTCTTAGCTCTATACCATAGAAAAATAAAAACTGACAGATGACAATGTTAGATACAAAATGTCACAACATTCAATAATAAGGAAAATAATATGAGATCACATGAAATGAGATAAATGGATGTGGAAAATAGACAGAGGTAGCTAAAGGTTTGCTTTTCAGCAATACAACAATATCGGATAAACAAATGTAAGTTAGATGTGTCATACAATTTTCATAAAGACTTTAGTACCTACTGAATCATAGAAAGAATTGCTGTGCACAACAGCTCCTCAGGTGTTCAATACATAAATAGATAATAAGATGTGTTTTTGGTATAACAAAATACCACAGGTTCCATTCCTATATAAACAACCGTATTCAAACAATAGTAACCCATAGATATCACTCTGATACATTTATTGCCACTTCTGGCGAACCACAGGGATCAATTCTTGGGCCTTTGTTATTTATTATCTATGTTAATCATATTGTCACTGTTTTCATAATAGTAATTTCTTATTATATGCTGATGACCTTAAATGTGTAAACCTATTAAGACTTTTGACGATTGTGCCTTGCTCCAAGAGGATTTGAATAGATTGATTGAATATTGTAATAATAATAAACTTACATTAAATATATCTAAATGTAAATACTTAAACTTTACGAAAAAGAAAAAAGTGATACGATTTAATAATAGTCTATGTTCTGAAAATCTTACAAATGAAACTCAAATATGTGACTTAGGAAATCTTTTATATGCACATAAAAATATTAATCTGTTTAAAAAATGCAGTGATATCCATAACATAAATGCTAGGAACAAACACAAATTTGTTGTTCCCACTACCAGGCTCAAGAAAATAGGTGGCTGTCAATGTATACGTTTTTATAATAAACTCCTAGCCACATTCAAGAACTAAGCCTTATAAATGACAGTGCCAGATCCTGCCCCAGCTATTTACAGGAAATGTCAACTATTGAAAATAATTGTAATGATTTAAGAACATTTCCATAATACATTGTTTTTCAGTAGAACTTGCCGATTGCAAATCAATGATAAAAGGAATTCAACCCCTGTATTTTCTTTTGCGTCACTTATTGCGCATGATACACAACAAAAAATTTATTAAATACCTGTAAAACCAAAACTCATGTTACGATTATAATAATTATGATAATGCGTAACTTACATGTTGTTTAAATCGCTTTTTAACAATTATAAACTGCACCTAACCTATAATCAACCTCATTATTGTTTTAAGATTTTAATAGAAACCGCAAGTTCTACAGGCATTACGACAAATGTTTAGTTAAAAGTAATAAATAAGCTTTAAGATGCTGCATATTGCAGGCTTGTAAATGACTTTTTGATTTCAGTGGGGCAAAGTTCAATAGAGTTTCTGGCATTGTCCTTTAAATCTTTTATAAAGCGGAAATTATGCCAGAAAGCCTATTATAAGGACTATATTGAGGACAAGAAGGCTTGGGATTGAGCTGCTCCAATAAGTTTACGCAGACAAAGTTGATGTTTAATTTGCTATTTTACTTTTTTTCTTTTAATATTTTTTTCTATATACGTACCTTTTTTATCTAAACAATGACATGTTTATATTTACTGTATAAAGTATAATATTGTTTTAATTTTTGTGAACGTAAGGAATGTTTTTTATGATGGTCTGGCTGTTAGAGTACTTTACGCGGCCTCCATAAATGTCCTTTCTTTTAATTTGTTCGTCGAATCGTTGAGCTCCTTAGTTCTGAGTTGAGCTGCACGATGATTGACAAATGCGTGCACTGACTGGACAGGTCCTCTCAAACCCGTGTGGTTCTTTCCTCATAAGACCATTTCAGACACCAGTCTACATGGTCCTCATATGATATGACCGAGATAATTTTCATATTTTTATTTACACTTTGACATTGATGGACTTTATGTATGCAATGACATTTACTTTGTAAAGTATTATACTATTTTAATTATTGTGAATGTGAAGACATTGTGGATTTGTTGTTTTTTTTTAATCTTTTTTTTTTAATTTTTTCTTTTAATCATGGTCTGGCAGTTTTGAGTAATTTATGCGGCCTACCCAAATGTCCTTTCTTTGGTAATGTTCGTCGAATCGTTTAGCTCCTTTAGTTCTGTGTTGAGCTGCATGACAACTGACAAATGTGTGCACTGACTGGACAGGTCCACTCATTCTGTGTGGTTCTTTCCTCAAAAGACTATTCAGACATCAATCCACATGGTCTTCACATGACCTGACCAAGATTATGTCTGGACTTTAAAAGAGACTGTGACCTCTGAATTTGTTTCGGCGTTTCTTCTCATAGTAGTCAGATAGGAAACGCCGATCTCACCTAGTTTTTAAAATATGATTGACGTGTAAAAGTGTTTGTACTATTTACAGAAAATAAAATCATTTATCATTAGGAATACTTTTGGATTGTAAACAACATTTAGCCCTACACACTGATAAGATTATCTTAAAAGCATACCAAATGTACAGCCTTGTCCTGAGAGCTTTTACTGATTTTAAACGCCCGGCCACGTACTTGCAACTATTAAAGTCCTTATTTCGCCCGCAGCTAGAATACGGTTGTATAATATGGGACCCCTACAATGATAAATATGTTAAAGCGATTGAAAGCGTTCAACGAAAATATACACGAGCAGTATAAATGTCATCTCATGTGCCTGTCTTACGAGGAGTCACAAAAAAAGTTTAAATTGCTCACTTTGCGATCTAGAAGTCTATTAAGGAAAATAACCTATTATAAAAACAATACACGACTTCTATAAAAAAACACTACAAAGTGCAAATAACTTTCAATTGAAAAGTCCAGGCAAATAAATTAAATTATACAATGTGGGGAGGACAATGTGATCATAAATGAAAACACTAGCAATACTGGTTTATAGAAACATTTGTAAACTATCAAATAAATCCGAACATAGAAATTAAAAAAATATTTTTTTCTAACAAACTAAATAGCATAAAATTGCAAACAAAATAAAACACCGTTTATAAAATTGGTACACTGACCTGCGATAAGAATGGCAACGCAGCTTGGTTTCATTCATGATAAAGCTGTGGCCGACGCGATGCAGCGACGTAATGTTTGGCGCCATTATTCTTAATGCTCAATTACTCAAATCAAATCACAGAATATTAACCAAATAGTCGGGCATTATTCACCCGCGAGTTATTCACTAATCAATTTATTATTCACAATCACTTTTCGATCACATAATTACGTCGCCAGTCATTATTTTTTTTTATTTTCAATATGTCCGCCGTTATCTTGAATACACAAACTACACCGACGTATAATGTTATTTCTCACTCTTGATAATAGGTCACCATTAGCAGCCATTTCTTTCAATTTATTAAAAGATATTATTATTCTATTTTTTAATTCCTCAACGGTGGTAACTTCTGTTGAGTATACCTCATTCTTTATGTGACCCCACAGAAAGAAATCCAGGGGCGTGAGATCTGGTGACCTCGCTGGCCACCGCACTGGTCCAAAACGGCCAATCCACTGCTGTCCGAACATTTGAGTCAACCGCTCTCTTGCAGACACCACTGAATGAGCTGGTGCTCCATCTAACTGGTACCACATCTGCCTGTACACGTCCGGCGAAAGTTCGTCCGTGTACTCGGAAACGGATCCGTCGAGGAGTTCAATGAGCATTTAAATTGCCCTCAATAAATACCGGACCAATAATGGTATTTCTGTGTATGCCAGCCCACACATTGACCGCAAATCTGTACTGGTGCGAAGACTCCCGTACTAGATGCGGATTCACGCGGCTCCAGTACCGAAGGTTCTGTCGGTTCCATAAACCATTCCTTGTGAATGTACTCTCGTCAGTCCACAGCACATTGTACCGGAGGAAGTTAGGATTATCGAGATGTTTGGGTTCCAACCAGCGACAGAAAGTTTCTCTTATTGGCTTATCTCTCGGTAACAATGCTTGTACTTTCTTGTACTTATAAGGTCTGCGTTTGTCACGTTTCAAAACTTTTTGAACAGTTTTGTGATTTACACGAAAATGTCGACCTGCATTACGCAAACTGGACGTCGGATTGCGATCATAATAATTAATAACTCTTTCGTCTGAAATCACATTTGCACGTGGAACAGCACCATCTACGTGCGGGATCAAGGATTGATTTTCCCGTATCCTCTGGACAGCTTGTACAATAGTGCGCCCGTGGGTCGGACACATACGCGTGTTCCCATACCTCTCACGGTATGTCCGTCCAGCTAAAGCGGCATTACCGTGACACTCCCCATAAATTAAAATCATATCGGTGTACTCCGAAGCGGTATAATTGTAACGAGGCATGATTATTTAATAATAAAACCTTGAAACACCAAGTATTAAGCGTCTAATTTCGCAAAGTTTACTTAGCTATTTAACTAAGTACCTATAATACGTTTATGTGTCCTGTCATTATTAAAACAAAGCGTCAAATTTCGCACAACACAACAACAAAGATACGATAACACTCGCGCGGCGACTTCAAACGGGCGCGGGCGCATCCGAAATTCCAGAGAAAAGCAAAACGCGTCACAGGCAGGAAGGACGTCCGGTGACACACTGACCGCGTAACCTAGACACGTCGACAAGTAAGCAAAGTAGAAACAAGCAAACTTACCTATCTCTTGCGCACATACATATTTTGCGATTGACATGATTGCGTAACAGGAAAGTAATAACTTTCGCATGCATTTTTTCTTATCTAGCTGTGATGACACGCTTTGTGACTCTTATGGCTCGGGCATAAAGTATAATTTGCATTGAGAAAATAAATTTGAAAGAAAAAGCGTAGGTTTTTAAAGTAGCGAGCTGGCAACGTGTGTCGTTAACCTGTCGCGTGCTCTCCTGTTTACAATACATCATGTAGAAAATACTTAAAATGAAAAGTAATTTCCAGTGGCTAAGCTACTGAATAAATTCATTTGATTTTTTTATGTGACGGCTGGAAATATCATGACATAAACGAAGTTTCATTTATGATCATATTGTCCTCCCCACATTGTATATTTGGATGTCGGTAAAAAAGTTTTAAATTGTTTACCATGTGTTACATAAACGTGGTTTGTGGTGTTATTTTTTATTTATGCCTACATCCAGTAGCATTTTATTAAAATATCGATATGACATTGATTTTGCACAGATTCATTTTTCATAGCGTGTTGTGCAACCCGTCACTGCGTGGAGAGAACATAACTCATATATTTGTTATACCCACAGGTGCTGATCCGTCTACTCCGTGACATGTGCTCGCGTCACGCGGGACTTGAACCCCTGAACCCCTGGATGATCGACCTGCTAGCTCACCACTGCATCATGAACAACCCGGCTCGACAGGCTCTGCCCATCAATGTGGCTTTCAGGTATGTCATCAAGCGGTACCTTTTCAATTAATATGTACTTTCTGAATTTAATTTGGACATTACTGACATCGGTGAAAGAAAACATCGTGAGGAAACCTGGACATACTACTCTGTGTAAAAAGTATCGGGAATATGTCAATAAAAAGACCCGCGTAAAAGAGGTCGTTCTAATTTTTTTACTGCAGGTTGGTAGCACTGTACTGATTTAGCGCGCAAAATTTGAGCGGGATCTGTCATTTAATTTGTTTTAAACTACACTTTTTGTTGGTCATAGTTTTGAGTCCTCGGCGATTTTTACAATGGAAAATATTGTTGAACAAAGAGTGTGCCTTAAATTTTGTGTTTCAAATGATATTTAATGTGGTGAATCACTACAAATGTTGCGAAATACCTACGGCGAATCGTGTATATCAAAAACAAGGGCTTATGAATGGTATAAGGCTTTTAAAGAAGGCCGAGAAGTAGTAGTAGACTTACCTCGTTCTGGTAGACCTTCAACCGCTACGACCAAAGAAAACATCGACAGAATCAAGAAGCTAGTGCTCGAAAATCGACGTATGAGTCTGAGAGAGTTGGCTAGTGAGGTGAAAATATCTTTTAAGTCCGTCCACAACATTCTCATTGACATTTTAGGCATGAAACGCGTCGCCGCTCGACTAGTTCCAAAAGAGCTCAATTTTGTTCAAAAAGCGCAGCGAAAGCATGTCGCTGAAGACATGGTTTCCCGAGCTTCTACGGATCCGACCTTTATGAAACGTATAATAACTGGCGACGAGACATGGGTTTATGAGTACGACATGCAAACAAGCCAACAGTCTTCAGAATGGCGTCTCGAAAACGAGCCGAAACCCAAAAAACCGCGGCAAAGTCGCTCCAAAATCAAGGTGATGTTGACAGTTTTTTTTGACTACCGTGGTGTGGTTCACTCCGTATTCCTTCCAGAGGGAGAAACAGTGAATAAAGAATATTATTTAGGCGTCATGAAGCGTTTGCGTGAGAATATCCGCCGAAAACGTCCAGATTTGTGGCAACACAACTCATGGATGCTGCACCATGATAATGCACCATCACACACAGCCATTATAGTGAAAGAGTTTTTTGCGAAAAATTCAACAAAAGTTCTCGACCAAGCACCGTATTCACCTGATATGGCTCCGTCAGACTTTTTTTTATTTCCCAAGTTAAAATTACCACTTCGAGGAAAACGTTTTGAGTCGATAGAAGCCATAAAAGAAAATTCGCTGAATGAGCTAAAGGCCATACCGCAAATAGCCTATGAAAAATGTATGGAAGACTGGGTGAAGCGGTGGAGATGTTGTATTGCAAGCGATGGGGCCTACTTTGAAGGCGATAAAATAAATTTAGATGAATAATTTGTATTTTTTGATTTATTGACAAATTCCCGATACTTAGTACACAGAATGTATAATTAATATAAGTCTGAAATCGCCAACCCGTCTTGGGCAAGCATGGTGATTAATGCTTGGGCTTTATGAAAAGAGGCCTTTGCCCTGCAATGGGACAATAATAAGCTGGTATTGTTATTTTTGCCATCAAGTACCTATAGTATTTTCATACGCTGGCTACACACATCAGTCACGTCACTACCGGCGCTTCTCACGTCGACGTCGCGTCACCAGCAAGCCAAAATAGGTATTGCTACGAACGAAACATGGATATAGCTAAACTTATTGAGGCTGTCTGATTTATCTAATCAAAAGCACATGGATTCTAAATACAAGATTTTTATAGGGAATAAAATCGGCGAGGAAGTTGAAGTCGACGGTAAGTGCCAGCCTTTTAAGCGCACAATTTGCTCCTCTTCTTCATCTAAAATAAATGCAATCATTGCGTATTTTTGAAATGTAGCATTGTAACAAAGATAATTTGTAACCGAGGCGTTGCTGACTGACTATCTGTTCACACACGCCCCTGAAGTTGGCTTGATGATCGGCCTCTTGACGTTGACGTGTGTGCATGAACCTTCTATATTAATATATTAATCCTTCCGGAATAGATTCTCTATGTTGGTGGTAAGCGCATCACCTAAGAACGGCTGCACCGATTTGTTTTTTATTTATGTTTATTTTGGTCCGAATAAGGTTTTTAGGTAAATAAAAATTGGATACTTAGTTTGACAACTACTACTACTAACAAACAGAAAATGATTGAAATTTGGACAGGACAACGTCTTTTGGGTCAGCTAGTTATTAAAATGTATGTATTTTATTTTCATTAATGTCCGTCAGACGTGCACTGTCATTGCTGGCCGGCGGTCTGTTCCTGCCCGGTTGTGCCGGCTTGGCCGACCCCTGCGAGGCCGCGCACGCACGCGCACACACCGCTCTCGACCTCGCCGCGCAAGACATCGCCGCTGCCACCGCACAGACGTGAGTAAAAAAGAAACATTTATTACAGACTCAAAATGTGTCGCATGAAGCTAGATTAATCTCCCTAGCAGTTCGGGCTCTGGCCTCTCAGTAATCATCCTTAGGATTCCGTTGGCGCTCCCCCAAATCCAGCGCATCAAGGAAGCTGATTTCTTAAGCATAATGACAAAAAACTTATCCACCCTTGCGTCAGCAAACACGCCCAACGCGCTGCAGAATTGACTAATGCAATGTTGAAAGAAACAATAATTTCGCGTTGGCACAAGAAAAGTACACACCAGGAGCAATCGCGTGTAATGTAACGAGAACGACTCTGAGCACTACGTCATTAAATTCGTCGAGGCGACCATAGCAGTATATAGCGGAATAACAGCAGTGTATAAATGGGGGTTCCTGGATCTCTCATTTGATGTGAACTAGACAATCAGTCAATCAATCAATATTATTTGTGAATACATTTCATTCACTCATTTACTCAGGTTCTACATTCAAGTATTCGAGAGCAGGTAGATCACACGTAGAACAAAACGTTTGGTGTATTGGTTAATAACTAGTATCACTACATCAAAATGTAAAAATGTAGGTAATATTTAATGCTGCTACTATGTAAATGCGCTTAGTGTGGCGGTTTCGATTCCTGCATGTTAGCTGTCTGGATTTGTAACATAAATATCTAATCATTTTACTGATTTAAACCCTATTTCGGCCACCAAGAATGATAAGCTAGATTTTAATGTAGCATTTATGAAAAAAAAGGAAGAAAATATTAGTGAGTTTTTGATTTGCCTTTTGTGTAAGAAGTTTTTGAAGGGGAAAATGTTAAATAAAAGATTGAGCTACAATAATATTGTGAGTCATTTATTAATGAATTTCCATTGACTCAGATTTTTACAACAATATCCTTAACAGCATCATATACATTATTCATATACATATTTTTACAACATGTTGTATACATAATTCGGCATCTCATTTGCACTGTGAGTTTTTACTATCACTAAACTTTTCTGCACCATTTTCTATTCTTATCACCTTTCCGCCGACGGCATTAGACCCACGCGTAAGTTACTTCACATAAGAAATACACGGTGGAAGGGACATCGACGCACAACCGGTTACCATGGACTCAGTACGTGATTCTGAACCCCCCTGCGTTGAAATTTTTGTGTCGATTATTAAAAAAAAAAAACTGCTTTTTCATAGAAAAGTGCAATACCTACGCGGTCAAATAGTATGGCAGAGCTATTTTTTTTAATAACCTACAAAAAATGTATCGCTATCTGTGAACTGGTGACTTAAAAGTCAATAAACACAAAGTGGCAACATCCAGAGCGGCACCTAATATACATCTGAATCGAACCACCCACCGACTTAGCGAATATCACGATGAAGATAAAGTTCAAATTGCATGATCTCGATGTTTAATGTTTATCAAGATATTTTTCTACACCGTAAGCTATTACATATTTGGGTGTTAGGGCTGATAAAGCATTTTAGTAACGCGAGGCCTATTTCCTATATGGGATATCGTCACGTGGATTTACTACTATTTAAGAGCGCATCCTGCAGAAGCTGGATCACATCAACACTTTAGCTAGGAGCAGTTAGTTGCATCTTACACTAAACTACCAAAGCAACGTCCAACTTCTAAAATGTAAGTATCTACTCACTTTTCAATGTAATTTACTTTGTGTTACCTATTAAAATTTCTTGTTAGGTAACAAGAAAGAATTAAGCAAATAAGAAATGCAATACATTTGTTCTCCAGTTAGTTCACTGTTCAGTCATTCAAGTATTATGGTTATTCATTAGACCTCTTCAATAATTCAGATAAGTTAGCGAGTCTCCACTTATACAAATTAAACATTCAAACTATTCATTGATTCATAATTTTGAATATTCATTAATTCAAGTAATACATTAATTCACATAGCATTGTCTACATAACAAAAAACTTAATTTAATTGTTACTGTACTAATAAATTATTTTTATTTATTACAGGTCCAAGAACACGGCGGATCATATATTCCCTTCGGAGGACGAATCGGCATACGAGGAGCATGCACCGGTGACAACCAAGCCAAAGGATAACAAAAAGCACAAGCCTTCGTCAACGAGTAGCTGCCAGCCGTATACGAGTAAGAAAACTAAGCCGACCTTTCACCCAATCAATCCTGTCACCAAATCAACGGCTCTCGAGTTGTTTGGGAGCGAAAGTGACGACGATAAAATTGATTTGATTGCGGACAAAAATACCCCCGTTATATTCGTACATTACGAGGCGACTGGCAAACGGATTTTCACGACAAATGAACGAGCAAAAAAGAGGTGAGTTCTAAATAGAACTCAAAGTGTATAAATGTGATGAAATAGAGCGGGTCCAACCAGTAAATAGGTGGCGGCACTCGGTAATCACAATTAAAAACAGATGTGATGAGGATTCAGAGTCCTGGGTGTCACCTAAACGCCTACATAACAAGCACCAGGAACGAGTTTAAAAATGTGCCCCTACTTTTAGAAGTTCTTATCAATAGTTTACATTATGAGATCTATGCTATACCAACATAATCATTATTTACTTACATGGAGTTTATTTTAAGATAGTATTTTTGTAACCGCATTTAATAAATAAATAGACTATACAACAACAAAAAGTTGTCTTTTTTTTCAGTTATACACCCAAGTGACGGCTCATCAGCCTATTCTTAAATTTATAATGATAAATACCAAATTGATATTCCAGAAAATGATGATATTATTAATGATAAAAGCCAAATTGATATTCCAGAAAATGAATACGATACGAATGTTTATGAGCCAAATTGTTTATCAAAGTATATTAATAGTGATAAATTTATTTATTTATTTATTGGATCTCCAACAGAGGCTACACAACTACATGCAAGGATACATACATCAGGGACAAATACAAATGTGCGCTTCCAATTATACGAGACCACATCATTTGCTAGGTACAGTACCGCCCATAAGTCCATAGGCAATCTCACAAAGCAATAGATTGACGCTTCGGTTTCACTTACGACCTTCTATAAGTTGTTTATAAACTACAGACACGCACACACTCACTTTGTCTGTAATTGATAGTAGTTCATAATTTCAATTAACATTGGTGCCGATTCTATTGTCACAAATGCCTCTAAACTAGACTAAAAATCACTAAAATTTGGTTTAATTCTGTCAAATGACGATTTTCCATTCTGAAATTGACTATAGTGACACAACTTAACTATATTTTAGTTTGACAGCACTAAGATTGCACTGAGTTATTAATTTAGTGAAAATGGCAATTTTGCTATTCTGAATTTTACGTTTTTCAACTAAAAATTTGATTGTCTAACTAAATCTGAACATGAATCTGACTATTTTTAATCGCGATTAAAAAGGTGTGGAATAAAATTAGGTGGCGTGGACTAAAATTCACACCAAACACCTCGACTTCAGACGTGCAAAAACGGTACTTTAACTATCTTTTTCTTTTTTGCTCATATCTCGAAAACGGTGTGTCCTATCACAAAAATAATGAAAATTTCGACCACCAAATCTCTACATTTAGATTTATTTTATTTTATATTTTCCACACAAAAAGTCAAAACTTCCCTATAAAACACGTCGAGGCTGCCCCAGGCTGCATCCGGCTCTAACCTCTAACAAAGACGTTGCGAAACCAAAAGAAAAAAAAAAACACGTGGACTCGCGATTGTCAAATTCGATTATAGTTGTGTCAAAATTATTTTTAAATTTAGAGATAATTTTCTCAGAATAGCTTCAAGATTTTCATAGTAAAAAGTAAGGAATTTTAGTGATAGTTTAGTTAGTTTAGTTCGGTGTACAAGAGAATCGGCACCATTGGCGTGCTAGATTAGTCGTTATCGTATTGGGTAGGAGTGATTATGGCGAGCCCCGAGTTCGAATCTCACCTGCGCCTGCGGATTAAGCTTGATGTTATTTACATAAAATATTAAGTTTTTGGTATGCTAATACCTAAAATGAATAATTTTTGTTTGTCTCGTTCATCTTGTTTACTTAGATAATAAAAGTTTGTAGGTAGACCACAGAAAACTGAGTAAATTATTTCGATTTCTGTGAGGTAGATGCAATTCGTCACCTAATTGAACGTTGTTGGTTAGTAAGAGATGGACAAAATGTGCCCCACGGAGTACAAACGTACATTTAATGCAGATAATTAAAATAAAATAAATGAAGAATTTTGAATAACTTTTTATGCCTCATAGCAGAAGTGGAGAAATAATCGTAATTAAAAGTTTTTCTGTATGATTTGCGTTTTATATACCTTTTAATGTTGCCATATAATATTGCAGCAATGATCAGAACAGGGAAAAAATATTATATGAAGGTTTTTAAAATAAAAAATAAACGCTTAGCAGGCCTTAAATATACACGTAAATTATTCGTAACCATAATGTAATAAAAACGTATTTTTTGTGCGTTTTCTTGTCTATAGATTAAACCATCTATGACTTAATTTATAGACGTTAGTGCAGTTACGGATAGGATAATATGACGTTATTACTGGCAACACCGCTGACCAACGTCAATTGTCAATACCATATTCCTTTGACGACGATTATTGTCTTTGACGTTTGCGCCGGTTTTCTCGTTCGAATCGTGCATATGTTTCATTGTTTTCGCATAGAAGTTTATATTTTATAGTGTCGTAGCGCCACACGGGTACTCTAACTAATAATTATTGTAAACTGTATAATTACAAACAACGATAATGGACCTTTTACAAGCGTGTGTTGACTGTGGTATCCCAATTAGAGAACGCGCGCAGGCGGCATGTAAAATCATCATTACCCCCCTGATGTGATGAGTTCTTCTAGAGTGGTTAACTTTTGAGGTAAGTTCGAGTTTCAATAACTACCTCCTACTAAAATATATACGACAGGTATTATTTACTCCATATTCTAACGTCGTGGTCAAATCTTAGACTAATAAGTTCCTTTTTTACCTTCACAGTTGTCACCTCATAGCTATGTCTGTGGTGCCTGCTATGACAATAAACGAAGACGCCTTGCAACCAATTCAAGGGAAAGACAACTTGGTAATACCAATGTTTGTTATGGCTGTTGGAGATCAGTAATACGTGCAAGAAGACACGACATTTCGGAATTGAATAAATGTTTTGATAACATTATATGATTAAAATAATGTTCTTCGTTTTATTACTTGTCATATTTTTTTGTGCAAAAAAAAAAATAGTTACATACTTAGATTTTATCAGATGATATAAAAAATGCTTTTATAATTATTTAAAACTAAAATACTATTTATATTAAAGTCCTGGCACATATGTACATATCTGGATAGGCCCTCATCAGCGATATTACACTTGCACTTTGTAAGTAGGCGTGGATTGTCGGGCGAAGAAAATAGAGATACTAGTTACAGCACAATCACTTTATTTCACTCACAATTTCTTATAAAATAATCACCATGAAATAACCTGAAGGCAGAGGTCCGACATATTAAATGAAAGTATGAGATATAGCAGTAACCAACTCTTTTATTCCGACAGCTTGTTAATGAATTAAATAGATCGCGATAATAGCTCTAGGCGCTACAGCAGGCGCTACAGCAGGCGCACCGAGCTGAGCCTGCCACAAGAATGATCCCCCTCTTCGCTGCGCACTAGCTTACATTAAGTTGCTTGAGAAGTGGGGAGAGTGGGGAGGCGAACGCCCCGCTTTGCACAGCGTAACTCGGCCCGCTGTACCTACCGCTAACGGTGACGCCGACATACACATTAATTTACATGAAATACCTTAGCCATAGTGGAAAAATAAACATTTTCAAACGTTCATAACTTTTGCCCACAACTGCTCAGCAATATGCCTCTTTTTAATTTTGTTTGTAGAAGATCAGTATAATTTTCTTGTGGTTATAATTTTCAAAATGTAATGAAGTATAAATATTGAAGCGTTGGCAATAATATTGCGCTGCGTAAAAGTGGACGAAAATTATGTGCTAACACAAATGGACTAAGTGTGAGTGTTATCATTTAAATTTTTATAATTTTTTTACAAATTAAAATTTATTATTTGTTTAATTCAGTGAATGATGAGTAAAGTGTTATATAACATATTTTTATTATTTATTTTAGTTTATAGTATTTTGCTTAGAGATTTCTTATAGTATTAGGTACATTATTTGTTTTAGAGAAATACTGTGAGTCTGTGGGTTGAGAGATGTGAAGAAGAGGGAGTTCTTGCTAGTCAGAGCGCTTGTTTATGAAGTGGAAAGCTTATTAAAACAAGACTTCACATGGTGAATGAATATGAAACAAATGATTTCGTACCAACCGGACATTTTGCTGAATTACTCAACAAGTCATTAAAAACTGTTCGCCGTGTACTCCACGCTGTAAAGGTTGCATCACCGAAGCCTAGCAAACAGTAACGTAATAAACAATAACGTTTAAGTTCCGGAATAGTTTATCCTGTATATTTAATTATAAAAAACTGAGGTTTAGTTTCAATCATCTTTTCTTAAAGAAAATTAATATTACTGTGAAAGTGAATATTAGCTATACTCAATATGTAATCTATATTCACTAATGCCAATTAAAATGTGAAATACCTACTTAATGTAAACAAACTGCCCTACATAAACACTTATTAAAATCACTTATTTTGGAAATTAGTGATAGAAGCTTATTGTTTGTGGTGAAATAAATCTACTTTTCAAATTTTTGGAACATTTATTCACATGTCAAAATGAAACAAATTGCTTTTAAGTTCCTTGATATAGTATTGCACATGCTATTTGGCTGGAGAAATTATTATAAATAATCGTATCGGCTTGTTATCCATACTGATGTAAAATATACCATATAAAAGTTTTTATTTTTGTTATCACTTGTAACGCTTTTTTTTATTCTAAACCCTTTATTGCAATAACAAAAGTAAAAAAGCAGCAATTTTTTTTAATTTTTTTATTATTGCAAACCAAAATAAAAAACATCAATAAAACTGCGCTGCATCTTACGAGATCGGAACCTACGCCGACTGCTTCTCAGTCCAACGCTTGGTGCCTACTGCTCATATTAGATTAACTTGAATTTTAGCAATGCCATATACCGGCCTAGTCACGAGCATGATGTGTGTCTAACGAAAGCGACGTAAATATATTTTTGTTTCGTGTAGTGCGAAGCGAATGCGCGACTTTACGTCAGTGTGTGCCGTGCAAAACTGCGATCTTTGTGGTGTGTGTCATTTAAACACATACAGTCGTATCGCGAGTTCACAAAAATACGACTCTTAACGTGCCTATGCACTTTTGAACGCTTACTGTACCTACATTAGGTTTGGCAAGGTCATTTAAAATAAATCATAAAAACAAGAAAACAAAAACAAAAAAAAATACAAATGAAGTAAGTATAAGAAATAAAGACTAACCATTCATAATAAAACAACAGACAAAATACGTTGACACGTATACGTTACGTGACAAAATATTACGAGTTCGATACTATAACTTTTATATCCTTTTAGAAATTTCATAATTTGCTTGTAATATCTAATTCATTACGCTTCGATATTTCGTTATACTACCTGCAGAGCCTTGGCAAAACTGCGAAGTTTGTTTTGGATCCCGGCACATAGAAAAGGTAAGAAAAAGAAAAGGCAAGCGAGATGGTGCACTTACCTTATCTGCAGCTTTCCAAGAAGCTCGCTACAATCAACTACCGAAGAAATGTGAGATCTAGAACCCTTGTTCTATGTACCAACGAGAACATTTTATAACGTTGTAGTCTCAAGTGCTCATGTTTTTTTTTTGCTAGACGGTCTCTGTAGCAAAGATGGTATAGAAAACGTCTTTGTATACTTTCCAGGCGTTTAATGTAGATAGTGAGGATTCCATACGGTGCTGTTGTATTCAAAAATAGGGCGAACTAGTGCGTTATATAGTTGAATTCTAGTCGAAGCCTTACAAAATTCCTTGCTATTACGCAATACAAATCCGAGCACCCTAAACGCTTTTGAGGCAACGTTTATTAAATGCCTATCAAATTTCAGTTTTTTGTCGAACACAATTCACAGGTCACAAACTTCGTCTACCTCTTGTAGTGTTTGATAATTCAGTGTGTAATGGTTGGTTTGCACTGTTTTATTACGAGAGAATTGCATACATTGACATTTAGAGAAATTAAGCGACATTTTGTTAATTCAGATCTTAAAGAGACGGAGATCAGCCCGTAACAGTGCGAAATCTAAGTTGGTAGCTATTGGTTTCAGAATTTTGACGTCGTCGGCAAACAAACATAACGTGCTTGAAAAATAACGTAATGTCGTTAATAAAGATGTTAAAGAGGATAGGGACTAAATGCGAGCCTGGCAGGACTCCTGATGTTGCTGAAAAGGTGTCAGAGTGGTGACCGTTAATTACCACTTTTGAATTCCTGCCAACAAGGTAATAATGGAACCATTCAAGCGGTGCACCCCCTATTCCCAACAGATTTAGTTTTTTCAGTAGAATATTGTGTTCAACCTTATCGAATGCCTTACTAAAGTCTGTGTGTGTGTATGCCGGCATTATTTTATCAAGATATGGCTGAGATATAACACGTATGGTTTGTAGAGGTTGACCTTGAACTGATAAAACCATGTTGGTGGGTGGTAATACAATGTTTAACACTTGCCTTTAGGCAAGTAATTACTAACTTTTCAAGTATTTTGCCGAATATGTTTAAAATAGAGATGGGCTGATAGTTGGATACTTGTTGCTTTTCTCCTCATTTGAAAATAGGAACCACTAAAGCTTCCTTCCACCTCTCAGGAAATACGCCAGCCACCATTGACTTGTTGCACAAAAGTTTCAGAGGTATAGTTAGTGCTTTGCACATCTTTTGATAAATACGGGAGGAATACCGTCACTTCCTGCTCCTTTACGTTCATCCAAGGCTTCTTTACGTTCATCCAAGGCTTATTTACGTTCATCCAAGGCTTTTAGGGATTGGAATATTTCCTCAGCACCAAATTGTTTACAGAAAGGACGGGCAAGACAGCTGTCAAAGTGGTTTGACACATTTACAGTCGACGAGGTATTGTAGATTTCTGCAAAGTTTTCGGCAAACAAGTTACAAATTTCGCGTCTACATGATGCTGTCTTGTTCTTGTGACACCTTTCTGCTGGGTAAGTACTCTTTTTTTTTTTTTTTAATAAATGTCCAGAACATTAACGATTCCTTTGCAAGTGATTCTTCAATTCTAAGTATACAACGTGTCGTTTTGCTTCCTCGTCAAATTTCAGAAGGCTGTTATGAAAGACATATAAAATTACGAAAATTGCTCAATAATTAAAATATACTTGTTTTTTAGCTATTTAAGTTTGAAATTTTTCAGAATAAATGAACCACTTTCAAAGAACAGAATCGCCCCGCTGCGTATGCGGTTGGCAATGTCGCACGGCTATGTCGCTGTGTGCGTGCGTATCGACGACCGGGAGGCCAGGCCCACCTAGCAATAGCCTAGTTCCAGTTTGAAAATCACCTACATGACATAAACTCTTAATGGGGAAGGTCGGGCAAAGCTAATTGTAGATGGCGTGACCATAGCTAGGTCCTACGGCCTACAATAAATTTGACATTTCGTTCATTCATTTCATTTTATGTTCATTCATGAGTTTGGTTTTATTTCACTATTTCGTTATTTTTGGTGATTTCAGTATTTTAAATCAAGTACTTGAAATGGAAAGTGTCAGAATTTTAAACCTTGAATATGTCCTCGTAATCAATTTCTTCAAAATGTTTCCGACATAAACTCCAACTCAAAAAAATCTCTACGAATAGCTTTAAACCACAATGTTCTAAGTTTAGGGGCTTTCGGAAAATTGTAGACTCAAATTTCGGAGTATCTAGGAACACATCAACGCTTCAATTTTCGCTAAAATAAAATAAAATCACATCAGGCCATGTATTATTGGCTTGTGTTGGGAACTAGCTACTACAGCGCCATTTTGACAGTTGCTTTCCCCATTAAATAATTTTAAAGCTTAATTAGAATGCGGGAATACTATTAAAAAATTACTCGCTATGTGCGAAGGAAAAGGCTAAAGTCAACGTAATGTAAATACGTAGCCAAGGCTACATCACTTCATGTACTTGCGTGCGATAACTACCTATGAAACCCTATGAATGTAGGTATGGGAGATTTTGTAGGGAATGATGTATCTGTTACAACTTAAATAATCTGTGACGCAACTATCAGCTGGTTAATAAAATGTTAGTTTTGCATAAAAAAATTATTTGATTCCTGCTAACGTGTAGGTGCGACATACGAATGCTTGGCACGCAAGCCGAGCGTTGTTTAGATATGTAGGCAATAATAAAAACCTTTAAGAATAGGTACTTACGTTGTTATCAGATGATTGTTAAAATGTTAGTTTTGCATTACGTACACAATTTATTTTATTATTGATTAACGGGCAGTAAATAATGAAATTGTGAGATTGTAAATAAGTATTAGATATTAGTAATAAAAACATGTAGGTACCTACAAACACAAATCATTGCGCGTGTTGTGATTGGGCACGCCACAATAGCGGAGGTAAGTCCGCTCTTTGAGGAGTGGTTGGAGAAGCGCCTCGGCGTCCTCACCTTCCGCCTGACACGGTTGTTTCGGGAGGTTCCTATTTTGCATAAGGCGGGAGTAAACGCCCGGGTGTCATCATTGTGTGGATCGCCCGAAGGACACGGTGGAGTTCTGCCCAGCTTGGGCGGAGCACCGCAGTGTTCTCGCGGAGGCGATCGGGAGAGAGAATGAAAAGCCGTAACTTCCTTCTGCGAAGCAGTAATACTCGCGAAGGAGGAGGCGGAGCGCGTGAGGGAGAGAACCTTGCGCCCTCACGCCCCTACTAGTCGCCGCAGAAGACGCCCTGGGCGTCGGGAGTCGCCTGCAGATTCCCGGCCACCGTAGGCGCGGGCTTGCGGACGGTGAGCAGGCCCGGGTTGTCGGCGCTTCGTGTTCCACGCGTTAAGTCCGGAGAACGCGGAGGCCAGGCCACAAGTCCACCACGCAAAATCCACGGGTTGCCGAACCTTTCGGTCAAGTACGCGCGTACTTGACGACCGTAGTGAGGAGGGGCACCTTCTTGCTGGTAGTACAAGCTGCGAGTGCAAGGGGAACGTCATCTAGCAACTCCTCGACGACTTGTCTTAGTAGCTTCAAGTAAGTAGTGCTGGTATGGAATAGGGTCCAAGCACGCGGTCCCCTATTATGCCAGCCCACACATTTAAACTGAACCGCACTTGGAACGAATCCCGTTTGGTCGCGTGTGGGTTATGGTCCCGGTGAGTCCATCAGTGTTCATTATGAACATTTTAGTTGCCAACTCGAGTAAATAAACACATGAAATTAAAGGAGCGCGGGCCGGGAGTTTTCGAAACACGTGCTCACGTCGGCGACATCAATCACACTAGTTTGTGGGCTTTGCCGGGCGGGGTTTAGGGAGATAAAAGAGCGCCAGCGGCGGTGTGGCGACGCGCGCGCAGGTTTAGGCAAAATTATGGTATCGTATAAACGGCCGCGTTTTGTGTGCATAGGTCAGTTACAGTGCGGTATCGCGCGTTCCACACAAGCCGATTTCCGAAATTTAAGAAATAAAAAAACAATAATATTACTTATTTAATTATTGATTCGTGTCGATAATCATTAGCATAGTAACCTCCTTGAATTTGATAAGCCTACCACATGTTGCACGTGATTCAAATAAGATGATGTAGGCATCATCTCATTTGAAACATAAAAAGTACAAAAATCCCCCAGAGGGGATTTTTGTACTTTTTATTTTTAACGCGATATATTATTTTTCTTTTAGATGACGTATAAGATCTTAACACCACTGTGGATATTTATTGGCCAATATTGGAAGTCTAGTCTAGTGGAAAGAATGCACAGACAGCTGAAAGCCGCCATAATGTGCCACAACAACGCGCAAGGGTCGGAGGTACTTCCTCTTGTACTCCTGGGAACCAAGCCTCTTCAGCTGAATTGGTGTACGACGAGCCACTCCGGTTACCTGGTTAGTTCATGAAACCATTAACACACAACATCATAAATGAAGCACACTTCGCAGCACGGCTAAGAAAACATATGTCGAGACTGTCACCTGCATCAAGAAAATGTTTTACGTACCTAAAGATCTCAATACAGCCAGTCACGTCTTCCTGCGGAAAGGACCTCTGAAGAAGTCATTAGAATCACCTTATTCCGGTCCACGCAAAGTCATAGAAAGTGGATCAAAAACCTTTTAATAGACGTCCAAGGGAAACATACAACCGTAACCATCGATAGGCTAAAACCAGCCTACGTGGCTAACAACAATGATGGCTCGAAAACACCACCTTTACCACTACCACCATCGTCGCAAGCACTATCATCACCTGAAATCAAAACAAGAAGCGGAAGAACTGCAAGATTACCGCGCCACTATCGCCCGTGAACCGGTCTCAGCGGGGGAGTGATGTAGGCTATATATACAAACGCACACTTAATCAAACACATCCGCCCGATCATGACATATGCCAGTGCAGTCTTTGCACACGCCAAGCCCGTTCGCTTCAATAGAATGCAGACCCTCCAGAACAAGTTCCTCCGTAGGATAACAGGCTCCCCCTGGTACGTTCGCAACGAGATCCTTCACGTTGACCTAAAGATTCCCACTATCCGCCAGTTCATGAAACGTATTTCAAAGCGTTTCTTCGAGACCGCCGCGAATCACCGCAACCCTCTGGTTGTGAAAGCCGCTAGTTATATACCCTCCTCCATTAGTCAGGTCCGCCGTCCCAAGCATGTCCTCACCGATCCCGATGACCACATAACTCTCATTCAGGAGAGCAGTAGGGCCACCAGTACAGTGCACAAACACAGACCGACATTCCGACCTCGCCGCCGAGGTTCCTCGCGAAGATCCCGACGTAATTGTCCCCCCCGACCCTTGCTCGACGAAGTGCCAGCCCGCGCCGTAGCTGAGCCTGTAGCTTTAAATTCCCCGATTAATAATAATCAACTAAACCTGATCCAGCCTGTCCCATCTTGCTGTCCTCCCGTCAGCGACGCCCTAAGCCGAGGTCCGTACCCCACAGGGGGTGCCCTTAGCGAGCGTTCGCTTAATAATATAAGTAGTATTACGCCCCTGGCTGGAGGCTTTGAGTCCGCTTAAGGCAGCCACAGGATAGTCCGGTTAAGTAGTCACGACCTCTCAAGGTCAACTACGAGATGCCATACAAAAAAAAAAAAAAAAAAAAAAAAAAAAAAATCAAACACAAATATACATACGTAAACACACAACACTAATTAAATATGTAAAAAGAAAGAAAGAAAATTTGATTTATTTGTCACAAACACGTGCATACAAAATGAATCGATTACAAAACAAAAAAAAAAACAAAGCTGATTTATTATTACAAACACAGAACATAAATACTCGGCAGCTCCACGCCGTGACTGTGACAAGAAGGCTTCCACTCAGCATCATGCAGTGCTATAGCACAGCATCATGCAGTGCTATAGCACATATATAGTGCATGCTATATCATCATGACTCTGTGGTGTGGGACCACTATAGTGGACCCACAGCACAGCGCTGATTTTCAATTAGGGTCATTTCGCCTGTTCGCGTCCATTTAGAGCAGTTGGCAAGTTTGACGGCGATAATAAAAATGTCCCAGCGCTAATTTCTATGAGAAATTTATGTAATGTGTTCCTTATATAGTCTATTTTAAGATTAACTTTCAGTTTTGTTTGAAACATCTTGTGTTTTTTTTTTTAAATAGATAAACTTCAGAATTAGGCGTTTTACCCACTTTGCGCCCACCAGCTTAGAAAAGGAATATAGGGGTGAGATTTTTAAGAGTTTGTTAAGAAAGATTGTGTTTTAACAATTTCTTTATTTACGAATATAAATATAAAAAATCAACATTATCATCATTAAAAAAAAAACTTCTCAACATTGATCGAACTTAAAATCAGGTACCTAAGTAGTAGGTAAATAATGATTGCACCTTTAAGAATAAACAGAAATCAGTTCTGTTAATTTTGCCCAAAAATCACAAGGTATGTTATTATTGCTAAAGATCTGCCTTGATTAATAATAAGCTTTTGGCTATAAAGCAACAAAACAATACAACAATGTTGTCTAATCATACAACTAAAAGAATTGTTAAATCAATTAATGACACAGGTCACATTCAAAAGATTTATCCTTGGCGTCAACAAATAAACTTAATACTTAAATAACTTATTCTAACTTGAAAACCATCTAATACACTTGTCACAGCCTATGTTTTTCTCATCGTCGTCTTCTACATCTGAAATTAGTCCCTATATCGTCACATCCAGAACATTTCAGTCGCTCCACGGCTGTTAAATTTTCTTTTTCAAATTCTTCATTAACAGTTTCCTGTGTGACTTCTTAAAGAGGATCTTCTTTTTTAGTTTTGAAGCAGTTAAACGAACCGTTTGAGTGTTTTAAGTTTTTTTCGCATTGTTTCCTGCTTTTCGTTCTTGATCTGCTCTTTATCTTCATAAAACTTTCTCCATGCAGCAGAAGATATGGCAGCTGGACCTATTTGATTAACTTTTCGTGCTTTTTTTGAAATTTCAGGTAGAATCAGGTGGTGTCGTGCTTTGTTAGAATCACGTGGTGTTTAAATGGATCGGAGGTTTTCTTTTGTGTTGCTGCTGAAGCTGCTTGTACTAGAGACTCTGTAGGTAACAAAGGATGGTAGCGAAATAGTTGATTTTTACAAGCAAGTCAATTGTATTTAATGAAAATAGTGGACGCAATTTGGTTTATTATTATCCCGTGTAGATATAGTTTGCGTCCATTGCGGACGCAAAGTGGAAGTTTTGTAAATTCGATGTAGTAATTCGCGTCCACCTTATTTAAACCGTTAAATATAAAAAAAACATAAGCAAATTCATGATTTAATATTATTCCTTTTTCATTATAAAAGTCTAGAAACAGCTGTGTCCTAAAATTCACATATAACATTATAAAACTTACCATCGAACGTGCCGATGCACGCAATTTTTAACTAAACATCCCGCGCGTACGCGCTCCCTTGTTGAACAGCCGAGACTAAATATCACAGAGCATCATTATAATACTGGTAACAATTTTTTTTTTTACGGGATTGGTTTGGCGTACGGACCTTTTCTCCATTTGTGCGTGCCTCTCATACATTGAAATTGCCGTAAAATGGACGCGAATTAGGCGATGGACGCGAAAAGGCGAAATGACCCTATTTAATTACATACTCCAAAATCACTACAAAACTATTGAAAATAAACGTGAGCAAGTGGAAGTCAAATTAATAACCAAATGGAGTGATGATTCAAATAAAAACTAATAAAATAGTAGGTGCTGAGATATTAATCACAAAACCTAATTTAAAAACTATTTCTATCTTTAATGAAAACGTTAAATTCCACTGAGTCCCATGAAACTTGTTTTAGACAGACCGATGTACGAGGGCGGGTCAATAAGTCCGTGACTTTTTGAATTTCTGACCTCTTTACTGAAAAAGCAACACTACTCCTATCAACAGGCATCTGTCAGTTGACTCCTGTCAAAATTTGAACTTGCTGCGTCAGTTAGTTTGTGTTTGACAGCTATCGTTATCAGACTACTCAGTAATTTGAGGAAAAAATGGAAAAAAGTGAATTTCGTGTGCTTATAAGTATTATTTTTTGCGAAAAAAAACCATTACCGAGACCAAGGCTAAGCTTGATAAATACTATGGGGACTCTGCACCATCGATTTCAATGGTAAAAAAGTGGTTTACTGAATTTCGTTGTGGCCGTAGAAGCACTGAAGATGCCGAACGTCCTGGACGCCCAGTTGAGGTCTCTTCACCCGAAGCAATCGAAAAAATTCACGATATGGTGTTGGCCGACCGAAGATTGATAGTGCAAGAGACTGTGGAAGCCGTAGGGATCTCGCATGGCTCAGTGGTTTAAATTTTGAATGATATCTTGGGCATGAGAAAGCTTTCCGCAAGATGGGTGCCGCGTTTGCTCACAGTCGACCACAAACGCAATCGTGTAACAACTTCACAGGAAGGTTTGGCGTTGTTTAATCGCAATATGGAGGAGTTTTTGCGCCGTTTTGTAACCGTGGACGAAACATGGATCCATCACAACACACCAGAGACCAAACAACAGTCAAAACAGTGGGTTTCTAAGGGTGAATCGGCGCCAAAGAAGGCCAAGGTGGGTTTGTCAGCCAATAAAGTTATGGCGACTGTTTTTTGGGATGCACGCGGGATAATCCACATTGACTACCTTCAAAAGGGAAGAACAATCAATGGGGAATATTATGCCAACTTATTGGACCGATTCAATGACGATTTGAAAAAAAACCGACCTCATTTGGCCAAGAAAAAAGTTCTTTTCCACCAAGACAATGCAAGGGTGCACACATGTGCAGTTGCCATGGCAAAAATCCATGAATTGGACTATGAATTGCTACCTCATCCGCCTTATTCTCCAGATTTGGCTCCGAGTGACTACTTCTTGTTCCCAAACCTGAAGAAATGGCTTGGTGAAAAAAGATTTGACTCCAATGATGAAGTCATCTCGCAAACGAAGGCCTATTTTGAGGACCTCGAAAAATCATATTTTTTGGAAGGGATAAAAAAAATGGAGAAGCGTTGGACAAAGTGTATAGAGCTCAAGGGAGACTACGTTGAAAAATAAAACATTTATTTATAAAAAAATCTGTGTTTTATTCCAAAAGTCACGGACTTATTGACCCTCCCTCGTATATTGGATTTGCGGTGCTAGAATTCTCTGAGTGCCTATACAATATTATCATTTTAACTTGAAACATGTACCTATACCTACGATGAATATTTTAGTTCTGATGTGTGTTCTAAAATCTGGATACATCCTTATGATTTTTTTACTGTTAATAGGGATTGTGAATTAAACAAAGGCAGTTTTAGACAATCATTGACAACTTTATTTTTTGTGATTAATGGTTATATAAATAATAACTGCAAAAAAAGAAATCATTTATGCATAAATACTTCTCAGTATAAGTGGTTGAATGGAACACAATACTACAGATCAATTAATAAAGTATGCGGATGCTAGTTAAAAAGGAAAAAGTGAAACAAATGAAAGATTATGAGTTTAACACGGACTCTCATTTGAAGTATTTTTTTAAGCCGCTCGCAGACCCTCATAATGCAATCGTAGCTAACAAGCAAATTTCTACAATAAAAAGGAAGATACTTATGATGGCCAGATTAAACACACTATATAGGTTCAAATATATTTTTGCGTGGTAAATCTCATGATATGTACATGTTAGATAAATTTAATTCAGAAAATGAAGGCGATACTGAATATAGTCGAAGTTCGAGTAATAGAAGCACCCACACATGCATACGCACCCATATTGAAAAAACATTACCCGGGTAAATACCCGGTATTTACTCAAATGGGAACTTACCCGGATATTTGTCCTTTGGGTATTTACCCGACGCCTATCTCTAGCTGGGATGCACTCGGTTGGATTCTCAATGTGCGGCTCAACACCGAGAGTTAATAATCCAGAGCCTGTGCGAACCTGCATGTCGATTCTGTAAAAATCTCACCGTGAAGACTTGCGTGGTGTGAGCTGCCAGTGTCATCCCGACATGGTCAATCCCAGCACTGACAGCTCACTTCACCTAAGTTTTCACGGTGAGATGGTTACAGAATACCACTACTGAACCTACTTTGTCAAAGCTTGTCATAAATAACTTATTTTATTCACAGTTTGCTCCGGGTTGTAGCCCGGGGTGGTCACCGATACGTGCTGGGCCTACAGCCCTTCGAAGGTGGCAAGGATATCTCAACTGAGATTACCGTGTGGGACGGCGTGGTGGTATCACCGCTGGCCCCGGCCTATCTTGAGACACCAGAACCTATGGATACTGATGATAAAGGTATGTTTTTTTTTTCATTGTTGTCATTGGTCTAGCAATCACAGTCAAGAGTTTGGATTTGTCTTCAGCACGTGCTACCATAGAAACGAATATATCGACGGCTAAAATGACAGATGAATAAAAGAAATATCATTTTGTCTATTCTATCTGTCATTTGTCTATTCTTCCGTCGAGAAAAGTTGGTCATACCCCGCGTGCAGTTAAAGCCATGGGGGTTCTCCCTCTAATGTATTAGTGGCAGAAGCTTCATGTATGGAGCATATGTTGCTCCATACACACTGGCGAAATTTAGGAGAACCTAACACTCTTCTTCCCTTCAGTGAATACAAGCGTGAATAAACGTTATTTTTTTCTTTCATAATACTGCTACAGTATTTTAATCACACGTAGCGACGCGCGCTTTGCTTGTGGTTACCAAGTGTACAAAAACGCTGTGAATGAATGTATGTGTGAGCGCCGGATCTCTCGTTACCGTTACAGACAAAAGCGAAGTCGGAAGTGTGTGTGTGTGTATGCAAGTTTGTGTTATTCACACACATTATCAGCGTTTTTGTACACTTGGTTACCACAAGTAAAGCGCGCGTCGCTTCGTGAGATAAAAATACGGCACCTCTATCAAAGGTTTCCCAAAGCATTGGGAACGTCAGTAAGTCTTATTAAAATGTATCTTGTGCGTCTGATATATGGCGCCCAGCCATATATCAGACGCACAAGAAACAGATGCACAATAAACAGGAGCCCAGCTATTTCGCTTCAGTAATAGGTAAGGTGATGGAGTCTATAAGATTATCAGAACAGCATTTTAAGAAATTTTCTGCCATCCACATTGATGGTAATTTGACTAGTGTAACTAAAATTTTAATTACCATTTCTTTTGTTCCAGATGAAGACGGTGATGGAGTTGCAGCTTAGAATAGTTAATTAATAATTTTTCTTGTCAGTTTCATGTGTAAGATTAATAAATAATAATAATATATCTGAAATTAGCTTTTTATTGAAACTGTTGACTTCTCTTGCATCTCAACCTTTTAAGAAGCGAGATCAGAAGATTTCATTTCAATTCCCGTAAAATTAAAAACAAATCGAAAATTGCGAAGAACACTTCAAAATCTTGTCAAAATATATGAAAATTACTCTTCTCCAAACACGTCTTCGCGTTTGGAGTACAAAAAAAAAAAAACGATTCTGTTACCTATATTCTAAATCAAAACCTCATGATTTCTTCGACTTGACTCAACATACGGTGTGTATAACTCTGAGAATTTTAGATTTACGCGGTCCTTCCGCTTTTCCTGTAAAGGAGGAATGATAAATGCCCATCGACACGTTCGACACTGTAAGTCGCATTACTGAAGACCTCGCCTATCCTATACGGCACATCACGCCTGGGAATACTTACATTTAGGTGTTTGTCCTCGATCAGCATCATTGGACTACCAGGTTTTTAGAAACAGCAAGCCACCTTAAAGTCGGGTGCAGGGCGAAGATATAGGTACATCCGCTTACTCGAACCGCTGCGTCACAGCTGGTGACTGAATCACCTGGTGGTTCAGTCACCAACTGTGACGCAGCGGTTCAGGTACACATTTCTTAACCAAGTTTACCAACTGGGTGTCAGTTTTTGGGCTAAATCGAGTTTTAAGAATGGTACCTACCATTTGCACAAAAAAAAATGTGTTAGCGCGGAGAGCAATGAAAGAAGTGGCCTGTATAAAAGACAATGGTTTATGGCCGTGCTTATAATAAATTATAAGCTTTCCCAAACAAAGAGAGGAGAATCATGTGTCGCGGTGGAGTCCGAGGAAGTGGGTGGTCATCGGGCCGAGCCATTCTAAATGATGCACCTCGTTGGTTTCACTTCAGCGATTCCCGTCACTGTCTGGGTAAAGCTGAGGTGTTTTCCAAAAAAGGTTTGCAGTTGCGGGTGTTTTACATTGCCATCTGAGACCTGTGGATGATAATAGAATGAAATAGCCGCCTAATGAAGCGTAAGTGTGTGCAAGTGCAAGTAAGTGGAAGAGTTGAGAGTTTTAACCAGCTTTTATTTGAGTGAGGCAGGTAGCCATTTCCTCACAACTAGCAAGCAATAAATGATAAGTAAATGATTTTATTTCTGTAAGTAGGTTTGTACAAACACACTTTTTACAACCACTAGATGAGGTTGACATGGGAAACGTCAACCTCATCCTCGTCTGACTACTCTGAGAAGAAAAGCCGAAAAAAAAAGAGGTCACAGTCTCTTTTAAAGTTCAAACATAATCGTGGTCAGCATGTCGATTCTGTAAAAATCTCACCGTGAATACTTGCGTGGAGTGAGCTGTCAGTGTCATCCCGTCTTGGTCTTTCCTTAGCATCAGTGGCACTGACAGCGCTCACACCGCGCTCACTTCGCCAAAGTTTTCACGGTGAGATGGTTACAGAATAGCACTACTGCTCGTGCAGGCCGCAAGATGTTGTGTTGTGTTCGATTCCCAACAATAGGTAATCCTATTGTTGGGAATTGCTAAATGCAAAAAAATGTTGATTCTTTATTATAATTTATTGCATAGTTACCTAATGTGTAGATTAATAATAACATAATTAATTCTGGACGCATTGTTTAATCATAAAATTACAAGATTGTTAAAAAAATTAATAAAAACAAAGAATAAAACTTTGCTCATCATACACAGCTGGAGCGAGAGAGAGAGATAGAGTCGCAATCCTCATCAGATGAGTCTTCATCGAATTTCTCCCGAAGGTATCACTTTGCTTTGACGACGTAGATGGTTGTGTTTGTTCACCATAGGGCGCAGCCTAGTTCAAAATTATATTTTTCTCTAGATCCATTTTTTAAAGAGATCCTTTGGCATTTCATATGAGTATTTCGATCGATGTAACTAATATATTTGTAACAACAATATTATTTAAAAGAGTGTCCATGGAGTTTCTTGCCCGTTCTTCTCCATAGTGACCTACTGCGCTTTGGAATGGGCAACTAGCTTCATATTTCTGACTGACCGATTCCTTGACAATTCAAAAGTGCCTGTAAATGGTTTAATTGAAATAAATGATTTGAGTGGCAAGTTTGGTTCAACTTACCAATTCGTTTCAAAGTTCAAAACACTATCGGTATAGTCCGGCTCAATTGTACAAAGAATGTCAGGGTTTGACCGTGAGGCAGCTCTTTTTGGCTAATCTGTTCGTTGCGCAGACTGTTCTTTGCAGTTGGATCTCAATCACTTACAACAATTATTATGCTAACTTTTTTACTTTTATTATGATTTTTTCTATATATATACCTTTACATAAACAATGACATGTATATTTAAATTTCCTGTATAAAGTATAAGTAAAAGTGGTCGCAAGAGCTACTGATGAGCATGAGGTCCTGGATTCGATTCCCAGGTCGGGCAAAGTGTTTTCCGGTCAGAGTAGCAGCCCGGAGTCTGGATTTTTGCCCGGTTGATGGCAATAAGATCGCCCCCTATTGCATGAGACTTAAGCATAACTTTCGAAATGTGCGTGTACTATAAGTACATACTCCTCTGCCTAACCCTTCTGGCATTATAGGCGTGATGTTATGTGTATGTGTGTGATATTTTGATGTTATTAATAGCGAAATGATGTAGCTAATTTAACGTTTAGGTTGAAAAAACCTCATTTGTGAAAGGGTTGATTTTTCAATATTTTAATTTTTTTATGGGAAAGTTTGGTATGATCCATTTATATTATTTTCGGATTACTGGAACATCAGTTTCATGGTATGTTTGCATTTTAAGAGCGTTTAAACTTTGTTTTGGAAAGGAATTGTGGGAGTGGCAGGTGGTAGTCACGGGTAAGAAAGGATTCAACCAGGCAGTACTACTACTTAGGAGTTAATTATATTATCTTATCTATTATATAACGATCAATGTTGGTTATTCGTATTTTATGTCTTGTTATACCGTTAATCCGATTGCGATAAAACGTAGTCAATTTATTGCTGGCACTTGTGCGAATGTATTGATGGCTCAGTGTTTGAGGCCTCGCCTCGCATGCATGAGGGTGTGGGTTCATTTCCGAGCAAGTACCTACCCATGTGACTTAATGTAGTCATACGTACTTTCTGAGTTTCGGTTAAGGAAAACATCGTGAGAGATCCTGGACTTTATAAGGACTGAAATCACCAACTCGTCTTGAGTAAGCGTGGTGATCAATGCTCATGCGTTTTCTGTATGAGAAGAGACCTTTGCTCTGTAGTGGGACAACAATAAGGCTGGTAGGTATTATTATTATTATTATTGCGCGAAGGATATAGGTATACAAAACACGTGGATGAAGTTGCGGGGAGAAGTTAGTTCTAAATAATTTGATTGTTTTTAATTTAATTTATGCGTACGAAAGTGCGTTCTGCAGATTTTACATAAAACAATAGTTTTATGATACTACTATTTCTTTCTCATATTTTGGTTTTTATATATTTTTGTCTGATAGCAAAAAAAGGGTTATGTTTTAAGCGTATTTTGTATATAACTAGGAAATGGCTAGATGCATTTATTTAAACAAGACATCGTTAGATACGTCTTGATAGTCCAAGTGTTTTTAGATAAGTGACGTGAATAAAAAACAAACACGGCGGTCGTGAGGTGTTATTGGAGGTACACTTTGAGTGAAAAAATAAAAAGTTGTTAAGAATATCGTAGCATGTATTATAAATAACATAACATAACATCACTCCTTGTTTCTCCGAAGGGTTGGGCAGAGGTGTTTGTTGTTTTTTTCCCAAATTTCGTCAGTTATGTTTAAGTTTCATGTAATAGGGGGCGAGCGTATTGCCATTAACTGGGCAAAAATCCAGACTCCGGGCTGCTACTGAGAAATAGAAAAACTCAATAACACTTTGCCCGACTTGGGAATCGAACTCAGGACTTCATGCTTAGCAGTAGCAATTGCGACCACTAGACCAACGGGCAATTAACATTTTCAGTGTTCTTACAGGGTGCATGCATTAATATTTGTGTCATGGAAAATTAATGTATGTCTACTAACCAGTGATATATATGTTAGTAAGTAAATAAATAAATTTTTTCGTCAAATTATTATTTATTTATAACAACTTAACTATCCTTATAGGTTTACCCTAATGCGACAGTTAAGAACTTAAAACTATTAATCAAAACTATGTACTTAAAACATGAAAATTATAAATATTAAAACTAACACCATCATTAAACTATTACACAAAAACAAAAAACACAAAACAGCATAACATACATATATCATGATATACTGGCCTAATTATTTTGCTAATTATGAATGTTTAAGCATTAAATAATGGTTTTATGGGTTGTTTGGACCGGTTCCACAGTACCGTTTTCTTCACGCCACCCCGGCGGTCTGTCTCCGCCAGGTGAGACCTCCAGTTCCCCGGAGGAGGCCCGGCGGGAGACGACCAGCGACAGAGGTGCTGGCTTAAGGCGCTCCCTGCTGAGGGTGTAGACCCCCGTCTGCAGACGCTTCCACTATCCTTCCATCCAAAACCATGACCGTAATTAAATCAACGCAATTTTTTTTTTTTTTAACACGGCACTTCAATTTAATGTACATCCATACTAATGTTATAAACTTAAAAGTCACTGTCTGTCTGTTAACTTTTCACGACTAAACATATTTTGATGAAATTGGACACACAACAACAACATAACATAACAGCACACATATGTTTTATATCGGTAGTACGTTCTTGTGGGATAATTTCCAATTTCAACACTGGAATAAACTAAAAACATTCGTAATGTTTTATACTACCTGGATGAATAGACTGGTAATAATGCAAAAGCTGACATCTTATACTCGATCTTTAAAGGTCACACATCAGCAGTCAGGTAAACCACAACGGTAGAATTGTCAAGGGTTAAATGTCGCGGTCCCGGATTCCATCTCCACCTTTTACAAATTAAACAATTTCAAGTTGTTAATAAAGTTAAATTTTGACATGACTGCCTCGTGAGTCTTGTTACCGACCGTTACCGCTGCGCATGAAGACCTGAAGACCTAGACAAAGTAACATTCGACTAGCAACACTAGTACAAAAGCCAAAAAATATGGGATTGACATATGCTATCGAAATGTCACGAGATCATAGGTCATAGCGTAGTATCATAATGAGACGATAGCGATTGTAGAAATAGAATCGCTCCGAAAAGAATGCCATTTGTCTCGGCCCTCTGGTTTCAGTTCCCAGATCGGGCAAAATGTTATTGAGTTTTTCTATCTGAAATTTGTCTGTAACAGCCCGAAGGCTCTTGCCCTGTTGATGGTAATAAGCTCGCCCCATGTCACATGGGACTACAATAATAACTGACCTCTGGCCAACCCTTGGAAACATAAGAGGCGTGAAGTTGTGATGTTACATATAACTGACCGTCTGGTAATCAGCAGCTGCGAAGACCGTGTCTCAAGCAGGACGGGCGAGGGGTGAAAAGTGTCGCCGTCACCCTGAAAAACACATAACATATTATTATATGTTAGTTTCAAGGCGGCATTTTCAAAACATCGAGATTGTGCTACATCTAAGTTAAATATTAACGTGAATAAAGGCTTCCACAAACAAGCGCGACACAAAAGCACTGCTCGTCGCGCGTCACGCAGTGTATTTGTGCCGCGCAGTCGCGTTACACCGGCATGCACGACCCTTAAGCCTTCTGAAACAAATTCTCTAAATATGTACTAGGATACACAAACTTTGTTGACATAATAAGTTACAGAAACTTGGCATTTTAATTGGCTTGGATACTAATGTCAACATAGGAATAGACAAACATATGTGCTACAAAATACAATTTTAAAAGAAGTAAAAACAAAATTAAATTAAATACAATAAAAGAAATGAAGAGAATGAAAATAGATGAAAAAGAAAACATAACAATATAATTTATTCTTAAATTAAATTATGGTAAAAACCGCACCAAAATCCGTTGTGTAGTTTATAAGAGCGGCGCACACATAGACAAACACAAATAGTGACTTTGTTTTATACTATATATAGAGCTATAATTGGCCGTCACATATTTACAATTTTTTTTTTTGTTTTGGCTTCGCACGGTTTGTGCATTCAGCCAATGTCACGTTTATTTTATTAAGAAGGAAACAAAGCTAGGGAAACGAAAATATAACTATAATAAGTTATCACGGAATTTAGGGATAAAATCTATAGGATCACTATTTACAACAGTAATACTATAATGAATAATGAACTAAAATTACAACTTAATATTATTTAAAGTAATGTAAGATACTATACATTTATATACAGGAAAGCTATTTGTGCAAAGTAAAGAAAGTATTGAGGTAGGAAAAGGAGTACGAAGGGCCAAGAGGTTACTGAGAAAGGATGAACGATCATATAAGGGACAGGCGAGAAAAATGTGATCTAAGTCACCTACGTATGTGCCACACAGGCAAATGGGGTCGTCAGGGATATGAAGTTTGGAAAGATGGGCTGGAGAGCAGACATGACCCAATCTCATCCGTATCAGAATGGAGGTCTCCATCTTGCCAAACTTTGCCCTGTCAAACCACGGTTTTTCCGGAACGTCTGGTTGAATATATGAAATATCGATATCCCAAGCTTCCTTTCAGGTTTTCCGAAGAAAAGTCTTTGGTAAAGACTCGGGGTCAAAGTAAAAGTTTGTATAAGGAACTAAGTCCTCGCATTGCACCGCATCAACGGCGAGTGTACTCGTATCAGCCACTTCATTGCCATGGATTCCACACAAACTGCAGTGTATTACCCTAAGAGATGGTTCGGAACGCAAATTCTCTTATTAAATAAATGATTGGCAACTGCGATTTGAGTATGAAAGGAGATTTATTGATGGCTAGAAGAGCACTTTGAGAATCAATAAAAATTAAAGTTTTTTAAAGCTGTAAAGCATATTTACAATTGGCCGTCGCTGTAAGCCAGCGCTCTGTCTCCGTCTCACAAAACATGTCCGTTTTACGTGGATGTGACACATATTTTCCCCTCATTTGTTTATTTTTTCGTGTGTTTGGGTTTCGGGATGTCTGAATGAAAAACGGAACTCTTACATGATAACTTGTGTTTGTTTGTCTGTCACAGCCATTTTGCTCCAGATCTAATGGACCGACTAATTTGAAATTTGGTAAACATAATATAAATTTCTGTAAAACAAACACGGACATACATGTCCGTTTGACGTTTACGTTACATATTCGTGTTTGTTAAAATAATTTTGAAAAAGGCAAATTAGATTTTTTATTAAAATGTTTTCAAATGTGAGCCTACAACAATATTTAAAAGAAGACTACGTGGCGACTTGAGAACCTCCACCTTTTTTTCGTCGGTCTATAAATAGTTTTACAGCTGTTAAAGAAAATGATGAAAATATACTCGAAACTACTGAAGCCAAAAATTTTGAATAAAACAGTTTATTGGAGGGCCAAGGCCACTCACCTCTGCGTCATCAATATACCCGCTCACCGACGCGACGTGCTTAGTCCGCTGACGTCGGCAGTCGGCCTGCCGGACAGGCTCGGGTGAGCAAAGTGACGAGTGGCTTTGCTTCGTAACACGCTTCTGTCCGTATGAGTCCTGGTAAGAAATAGACACATTTTAATGATAACTTAAATCACAACAAGCCGTTCGCCCGATAGGATTACCCATCGACAAAAACTACGAACTTCCATACAAACTTCAAACCGCCGGTCAAACTCCTGGGTCCACCCTCCTTACAACCCTAACCTAGCACCGTGTGACTTTTTTTCCCGAAAATAAGACATCAGCTCAAACAAAGGGATACAATTTTCGTCGCCGGAAGATGCGCTGTCAGCAGTGTCAGCGTTCGTGCAGGCTGTAAGCGAGGTGTCTACGGCGGACTGGAAAAAGTGTTTCGAAAACTGGTTCAGACCCATGAAACTTTGTATATATTGGCTAGTGGAGAGTACTTTAAAAAGATATAATAAAACAATATTTACCTATAGAACATTTATTTATATTTTCGCAAAACTTTCTGAGTGTCCCACGCATAGGGAACTCTTGTGCAAAATTTCATGCTTTTAGACCTAGCGGTTTAGCCTGAGCGTTGACTGTCAGTAAATGAATGAATTTAAGATTTTTTTTATGTGGAAGATCAGTCTGTAATGTTTCCACTGCTGGGAGTCCAGCCTCCTCTCTGTGAGTGGGCCGTGCTCTACCAAACTTTTGGATTATACGATCAACTTAAGTTATTAAGTGTTACTCTGTCATCAGTGGCGTATTTTAAGATTCAGCGCCCTGGGCCTTTATGGTTTGCCGCCCCATAAATTTAAGAAAAAAAGCAAAAACTTTTCATTATAAAATAAAATCCAGCGGTGCGTTGATGTGGCCTGAGAATGATGTTAGGGAATGCAAACACTTTTTTTTTCTGATGGACAGATTGCCTAACAAATTCTTCAATGACACTGTCATATTAACGGCTTCGGTCAAGCCAACTTCTACAGACAGGGTAATTCGACCTATTCCTTGAAAAGGGTTTTAATAGTGGCCATTGGCAGCAAATTAAGTCTTTCAAACTAGGGGTCAAAACTGGTTGGTTATCGAGCTGTGACGGTTCTTCAATTTTTAAATGAGCATTTTTATTTCTGAGATTAGATATTTATGCTGTTGTTGGGGCAAGCATTTTATTTTATCACAAAATTTTTAAGCTTTGAAAAAAGTATCAATAATTTTTTTATAGTGGAGTATTTTTTTCATAATTAATAGTTATTTTTGGTAACAAAACTCTTTCAAAAAATCGAATAATCGTCAAAGCTCGGTATTTATTTTATCCATTTTGACTCCTAGTTAACTGGACCAAATTTTTTGTTAATGAACTCTAGTATCCCTTTCAAAGAATAGGTCGAATTGCCCTATCACATTGTATATAAAGGAATAGCTGAACTGCTTAAACGTTCTGAAACGTAGATAACTTATTGTTATTTTAAGTAGGTGCGGAAAACAATGTTCTAAACTGCAATTGTCGCCGTAGTTCACAGAAATATGCGTTGTTATTTCAGCATTTGGAAATTCTTCCTTCAAATTTTTTTGTTTATTTTCATGAGACGTCAAGGATTGCTTTAAAAGAACACATTCTTCTTGTAGATCATCGGCCAGATCAATCGGGTATACATTTTTACTCTCACTTCTCCTTCAGAAATTGTATCCATTTTGCATAAACATGCAAAATTGGCGGTGACGTGGTCATACGAAGTTTTGCCCTATCTTAACTCGTCTAACAATGGGAAGAAGGTATTAACCCTGAAATGTTCACGTCCTTGTAATAAAACTTCTCCCTCGCAACACTCATCGTCTGGTTTTTTCTCTTAATAATTTATTCTTTTGTGACTGTTTCTGTATTCTTCTGAGAATTTTCATTTACCAGAATCTACAAAAGTATCAAAGATTCCCGTTGATTTTCTAAAGATGACTGACTAGTAAAGCCTGGAAATTACAAACTACCTCTACGTCTGTGGCGACACCTTGTAGAATTTTAGAAACTACCTAAAATAAATTGTTCTAATACAGCTGGATAATTGCGTAACACATTAAGCAGTTTTTTTTTGAACATATGAAGCAATGGATTAACAATATCCTTAAAATGATTCAGATTCTAAGTAATACTGCGTTACGCAAGTACAGTGCAGGTCTCCAAAATCCCGATAGTATGGCCGTTTATAGTGAATTTAGTTGAGCCAATAGCCCTTTTTTTTGTGTTAGACTTTTACTGACTAAAACCCACCCATGTCCCATGTTCCTTCAGTTGCCTGTGCCAGGGGCAAGGTATCTCTTTCGAACAACCCGCGACCCTGGCAGGCATCGGCCCTATCGGACCCACTGAGTGCTGACATCTCTTTGAGGCGCGCGTGGAACACGATACGCCGTCGGCCAGGGCCTGGTCCTTACCGGACGGCGAGCTACTCATTCTTGCCGTCCGCAAGCCCGCGCCTACAGTGGCCGGAAAACTGGGGGCGATTCCCGATGCCGATGTGAGGGCGCAAGGTTATCTCCCTCACGCGCTCAGCCACCTCTTTCGCAAACATTACTTTTCGCAGAAGGAGGTGGACGGCTTCCCATTCGCTCTCGCTTCAAACCAAGGCTTGAACTAGGGCCGGACGCTAGAGATCGCCGCCGCCGATCGCCTCCGCTAGGACACGGCGGTGCTCCACCCAAGCTGGGCAGACCTCCCCCATTTCCTCCGGGCGACCCACACAATGGTGACACCCGGGCGTTTCCTCCCGCCTTATACGGAACAGGAACCTCCCGAAATATCCATGTCCGGTGAGGACCTGTGTTAGGCGGAAGGTGCTGACGCCGGGGCGCCTCTCCAACCACTCCTCAAAGAGGGGACTCATCGCCGCTAGTTTGGCGTGCCCAGCACAGGGTTCCGACAATCGCACCCTCCATGTCTCCATGAGATCCCGCCGGAGCTCTGTCCGCTGTGCCGTGATTTCTCGCGGCAACGGAGTAACGCCCCGGTCTTTTGCCTTTATACGTGCGCGAAGGCTTTGCCTCCAGATCCCACGGCGGCAATCTGGCATGGAGGCTAGCCGCCTCGCAGGAGACCGTGCGGTATCCTCGGACCAGCTGGGTGGCTGTGACCCTTTGGGACGCTTTCAACCGGTGGGCTGGTCGGCGCCTCAAAGAACGAGCCCACACTGGTGCCCCGGGCAATAGCCATGCAGCTCCATTTTTAACTAAAACTTTTTGTTGGGCAGAGTCACTTTTAAAATCTTCAAGAGCCGCTATTATTTGGCTCCAATCTTTATCAAAGCTAGTATTAGCATCTCTCGCTTACGGATATAAACGAAAACGATACGAGCAACTTCGAAACATCCTGACGAGTCCGGAGTTGCGGAGGCCGACGGCGGCCCACCGCCGATTAGTAAGCGATAGCCCCGCGTCTTATTATCTATAAAACTCACAACCAAATGAGTTTGAGTTTTTGTTAATTAGATAGGCTTTTTTAATTTCTTCAGGCATATAAAGTCAAAAAGGAAGGCTCACAAAGCTGAGCATGAGGTGCGGCTTGCTCCGCCCCACGCAGCCTGCCGCCCCGGGCCATGGCCCTTTTGGCCCTAGGGTAAATACGCCCCTGGCTGTCATTGATTGCTTACAAACTTTCAAAGAAAACTGTAATGGTGTGGTTCGGAGTAGCCATTCTATACCTACTGTAAAATCCTCACCCTGGAAATGGATGTGAAGTGAGCTCACAGTGAATTGGTTTGTCGACGGAAGAATAGACAAAATGACAGAAAGAATGACAGATTTGTTTTATTCGTCTGTCATTTAGTACATTCTTACCGTTCGTTTCTAACCGGTCAGGCTACGCGTGCTGACGCTAGGGAATCTAGAGATTGACGACTCACTTCAAACTCATTTCACCCAAGTTTTTACAGTGAGATTTATACAGAATAGCACTACAGCATGACGATTCTGTAAAATATCACCGTGAAGACTTGCGTGGAGTGAGCTGTCAGTGTCATCCCGGCTCGGACAATCCCTAGCATCAGTGGCACTGACAGCTCACTCCACGCTCACTTCACCTAAGTTTTCACGGTGAGATAGTTACACAATAGCACTACAGTTCTGTTCCTTCACCTACGGTACTCACCATAACCCCGCTCGAATTGAATTACATTAATTTCAGAATTAGGATAACTTTAGACAGGGCAAATTTTTAACATAAATGAGACGGTAAGACTCCTCGAGTTTAGTGATGCCCGTCCCTCGGATTTCTTAGTCTAAGGCATCAATAAACTACCATTTAAATGACAAAAAATAAACAATAATTTAACTAAATTCCTCTTCCTCTGTCGTACTTTGCTGTGCCCGACAGGGCTCACAATGAACACGGCTTTGTAAAACCTAAATTCACGTTGTGGAATGTAAATAAATGTTAATTCAATACTCAATGTTTGAAATTAAGAGTGTCTAACGAGCTTCTCTCGAGAGTTTTCGAGCCTTCCATAGGGTTCCGAGATAATTAGATTTTTTTAACCATAATAAGTTAGCAAGCGTACAAAACGGAAATTGTGTAGGTCCTATTGGTTGAAATAACTCACAATCATGACTTCCTTATTGGTTTTGATGGTGTTCCTCCAGTTTCCCTTCATCAAGAAAGGTCACGGCGCCATGCCGTTGTCTCCAGCCACTGTAATCAGCTGAGGCTGGCTCGTCGGTCGGAGGACCACGTTGAATCTGGAAGATTAGCAGCTTAGCTATTAGGAACCTGGCCTTTCTATTAGTTGGCGTTCTGATGATAACTGTAAAAGAAGGTTAGTGCAAGCCCCAAATCATAAACACCCAATTCCCCCAGACGTGTGAATTCAGTTTTTTTTTGTAAAAGGATTGCTAAAGTCGGTAGAACAACCACAGTAGTTCATGGATTGTACTGCATAATATTTGCTAGGGATGGAGTTCATACAAAAGTACCCATTGTAATTTTTCTTGTAACAATCAATCAGAACCAGTTCAACCAGAGTACTTGTAGGTAGTATCTTATGTTCTACAAGTGCTCTAGTTGAACTGGTTGTAATTAATATGACACATCAAGTTTTATAAGAGTTTAGGTCCATATACCTACTGGAAATCTACAAGGTATTTACAGTGAGTATAAGAACGTAAAGGATTCCTGTTTCAAATTTCATTTAAAGATTTCTAGGCTTGTACATTCCATCATAGACCTCATCCATAGCATCCACCAAAATAAATATAAAAAGGCACATTTTATGCAGAATCGCTTCATAGACATATTCGTCTCCCATATTCGGTCAATTTATTGGATACGAGCGGTGCGCCCGATTGAGATTCCCATTTTCAAAAAATTACGAAATTTCTGTAAAACATGTTTTTTAATTCACATAATACAGGTTAACTAAACACAGCTGGACAAAGGTCTCCCCCAAATTTTTACAAGTTAGTCTTTGTGCTGTCCATTCTGCTCCCAATTGGTTAGGAATGAGACTAAATTGTCACGCCAGCGTTTCTTGGCCTTGGCCTGCCTTGGTGATGACGCCCGTCTTCAGGCACCCACTGTGTGTCGATCCTGGCGCATCTGTCTGGATGCATCCTACAGGTGTGACCCGCCCAGTCCCACTTTAGCCTCGCAGACTTATCGCCAACATCGGCGACTTACCATGGAGCGTAACGTGGTGTTGCGATTTTAGTCGGTGAGTTTGACTTTTAAAATGCTACGCTCTATCGCTCTTTGGAAAACCTTGATTTGGACTTGTGAACCTCGGTAAAATACTAAGTCTGAGCGCCATAAGTCAGGAAAGGGAATTAACATTCAAAAATCCTTAGTTTGTGCTCATTTTCGCTACACAAGGAACATTTTGCAATATTTCATACTTCTAGAACTTTTCCGTTACCGTTGTCTGACAGTGAACGAATGATTTAAGATTTCTATTAAGTCGATTTTTCAACAGAATGCAGTTCACTTACTTCTGCTACATTATCGACGACGCTGTCCGGTGTGATGATGCTCGCGATGACGAGGTCTTGCAGAGGGTTCGCGTACTTGCCCATGCGGTACAGCGACGACTTGGGTATCATCGTTCTGTTTGTGACTTCCTGACTTCGTTCTAGAAGAGAAAATAAGCCATGCTGTAGTGCACATATCTATTTAATAAGATAATATTATCACTGTCTCATTCACACAAGTGCTTAAAAGTGAAGTGGCCCTGAAAGAGGGACTTGGTGCTAGTGCGCCAGTGATGAGATAATATGATTCCATATATAATTCGATCAACAAGATTCTACCACATACTTATAATTCCATATTTCCATGCGAAAATAACTCTTGTCTGTCTTGACCTTTTAACGGCTGAACGGAACATGGGTCCATAACATAGAATCGGACTTTTTATCCCAGTACCCCGTGGGATAATCCGACCACAGCGCGGGCGAAGCCGCGGGCAAAAGCTCGTTGAATGTTAGTGTGAGGCGGGCCTAAACTAGAGCGAGAAAGAGTGCTTGCAAGCATTCGCTGTTCAGCAGCGGCTGCCAATTCCGTGGCTGCCTCTTTCTCGCTTTAGTTAAAGAACGATTTTCTTAAGCGCCAAAAACGGGACGCGGATTACCGGAAAAATATGAATCAATGTGCAGGTCTTAGGTATAGTAACATCAAATCTCATTTTGGTATAATTTACATTAAAAAAATTAAAGAGCGAAAGGTAGGTTTAAAAAAAAAGTTTGTTTAATCATTTAATTTTGGAAATAGTTAATGATTTAAGTAAATACTAAGTAATTCACTCATGTTATTTGTAATCTGCATGTCGATTCTGTAAAAGTCTCACCGTGAAAACTAGCGTGGAGTGAGCTGTCAGTGTCATCCCGTCTTGGTCAACCCCTAGCATCAGTGGCACTGACAGCTAACTGAACGCTCACTTCACCTACGTTTTCACGATGAGATGGTTACTGGAATGGCACTACTGTTGTCCTTAGATAAATGATTGGTCTCGGAGCGCCGCGAGACCTATCATTTATCTAAGCTGTTGTGAAATCAATAATAATAAATATTTACAGCAGATTTGAGATTACAAGAAAACATGAGTAAAGTATAGTCGCTGTCGAATGAGTACAAATTAGAATGTGGCGTTGGACAAGGTGGTTTAAGCTCACCACTATTGTTTAACATGTTTATTAACCACCTTGTCGAGCGGCTCAGTAGCACACATGTCGGCTGCTACATTGATGACACTTGTTTTAACAATATTAGCTATCTATGCAGGAGATATGGTGCTGCTGAGCCCCGCCATAAGCGGGCTAAGGAAACTTGTGTCTATTTGTGAGAAGTACGCGGGGGCGCATGGGTTACAATATAACTCTAGAAAGAGTGAAATTTTAGTATTTAAATCAGGTAAACAACAACCCACCAATGTGGCTCCTGTATTTCTTAATGGAATAGTCCTAAAGCAGGTTCAAACTTTTTAAATGTCTGGGTCACATTGTGACAGGTGACCTCAGGGACGATGAGGACATTTAGCGGGAGCGTAGGACTCTGGCAATGAGAGTTAATATGCTCACACGCAGGTTGATGCACGAAATAAGTGAAGGTTACGCTATTCAAGGCTTATTGCCAGTCCTTCTACTCGAACGGCTTGTGGATGAGATATACGCAGCGTGTCTACAGAGCCCTGCGCACTCATTACAATAATGCGTTCAGGATGTTGTTGGGTCTGCCGTGGCGTTGCAGCGCGTCTGGGATGTTTGCTGAAGCGCGCACTGATGGTTTCCGGCCAACATGCGCAAAAAAGCAGCTTCCCTGCTGGCCCGTACACGGGGTAGCAACAACAGCATTCTGAGCGCAATTGCTGTACGTTTTGTCTGTCTGAATCAGTGGGTCATAAATGGGAAATAAAATTGTAAAAAAAAGTACTTAGTTAAGCTTTCTATGGGTCTATGCCACCCGAAATAAAGTTTTATAATAATAAAGGAGAAAATAAGGTATCTGGAATCTTTAACAATTCGACGAATATATGTACCTAAGTTGTCTCATATATCTAAAGCACAGAACATAAATACCCTGACGGGATCTAAAGAGACGACCGATTGTTCAGATTGTGTTACTAAATTGAATGGTCACAAATTTCGTGTAAAATAAGACGACCGAACCCAATAACTTAGTATATACGCCAGATAACGATGTATTCCAATATTTCAAAGCGAGACGAAAAAAGTGTAAAGGCAGTGTCGCAAACATGATAAATATACAAACGTACTATATTAGTATTTATTTTGTGTAGGTACTTACTAGTATAATGTAACTCATTTATCAAATTATAACCTTTATTTGACAATAATTTAAAGCACATATACATTTACATATTTCGTTTAGAAGACAATAAAAAAAAATTGTTCGTTATGTACTTTTCCGTGTCTTATTGAGTATAAAGTAGTCTCGCGAGATTTATTAAACTTTTCGAGTACGGGTTACGCTCCGTCAACCCCACGCAAAAACCAGATTTGGAATGACAAAATTGACAAACTAGACGAAGGACGCGATACATTATTTAAAAATGGCGGACAGGTGATGCGCCCCTGATTCGCTCTGACGCCACCCACACTCAGTGCCAACTGCCAAGTATGAGGGCATACAATCTAATTTTTTGGAAAAAACTTAAAAATTTGTTTAAGTATTTTATTGTAGTAGTATTTTAGTTTATTTTATTAGTTATATAAATTGAAAACAAAAGTAATCTCGAAAAGTTCAAAATAAACACGACGAAAACTGTTTTTGAATTAAATAAACAACAGCAATTTAATATTCCATTGTTTGAAATAGTTTTAATATGTATTTTAGAAACTTAAAAAAATACCACATTCACAATCATTTTCAAAATTACGTATTTCTCACTTATTCCGTTGAATTAGGTGTTTGGTATTATGAAACTCGACTGAAGCAATATTAGCGGCAGTTTCGGCTGTTTCGGGACTTTTAGGTACAAGTCGGATCAATGACTTTTATTTCAGCGATATTTTGCGGCTACCATAGGACACATCGCTAGACAGTTTAATTCTATCAGTACCTGTCAAACAAATAGCTGTCATCATGCTATTTAATCTTTATTGGAACGAAAAACCAGAGATTTATAGGTTTTTCTATCAACAGTACGCCAAAATTGGTGATAGATACGTTATTATCGTAGGGGTTCGGCCGTAATTCAATTAACTTACTTCTGAATGTCGGATAGTTAAAGTGCCCAACTTCATACTCTGTGCCCAGCTTTTCCCTGGTCTGTCCGCTATGCAAGTGCAGTTACCGCTATCCTTGTCGCAAACTGGCGATACGGAACCCACGCATCTGTGGGAAAGAGATAGCATTCTTTATGAGACAAGTTATAATAACATTTACCTGTGCCCGGAAAGAATGGGAAGGTGACATTCTTTCGTGACTTTTTATTATATGACATCCATTCAGATTTGTTAGTTGTAATTACAATATTAGGTTAATTTTTTTTTTTTCAATTATTATTTTATTTATCTTATAAATATATTATTTTCTATTCTGTGAATGTGAGAACGTTTGAGGCCTTGTCCTAATTGATTTGTTGACCATTTTGGTTAGTACCTAGTACAGTCGACGAGGCCTCAGCTAAGCTTTACGTTTGTGAGTGGTGCATTTGGTAATCACTCACTCAAATGCAAAGCTCAGCTTTGGCCTCGCGGACTGTACTTACTGACAGGCCTACACTGTGCTCCCATATCTTTCAACATTGTCATTGGAAAACTTTGTAAAATGCCAATTCTTTTAAAAAGAGTACCTTGGTTCCTACTGCTCTGTTCCTTGTGAAACAACAAATTGAAACCGTTGAAGACTGCGGCAGTTCCATTGGATTATTTTGTCCATTATGAATGGATGGAAATACATTGAAAGAAGTGGTAACGCTGGACGGTGAAATGTTGAACTGAGAGAGAAGAAAGAAAATCGTATCCCTACGGAAAAAATTGTCTTTTTTTATTTTTATTAGAAAAAGTACAACTATTTGATGGCTGGGGAACGTCAAAATCTTTAATAATAGCATTGTGAGCCTCTTAAGTATATCCTTGTACAGATTTAGGATGTGAGCGTGGTTTGACAAAGACCGTATTTTATATCTACTCGAAGTAGGCATTCTATTCGGTGAAGAGATTGATGGAATATCCGCAAAAAGTTTGGAGGGAGAGGATAAAAGTGTATCAGCATATGATTTAGTTACTGGGGGATATACCTACATTTGTAGCAATAGATGCTGAACTTTGTGCAATGTATGTTTTTAATGATTTTTGCCTAATTCTGGGCAAGAATTATTAGGAGCATAGTGAAAACCAGAGCAAAGGCAGCAAGATGCACCTTCTTGTTCTCTTTCACTCAGTCTCCAGTGTGGCCTTGACAACATTTGTAACAAAGAAGTTTAGACCTACACTGAATTTTAGTGTGACCAAAACGACAGCAATTGAAACACTGAACGGTAGGGAAAATATATAAATCTACAGGTAATGCACTGTAGCACACAATAGTACCTACATTGTGATACAAGTGTGCTCTTTTGGTCATTACACCCGAGGCGGTTTTATGCGATAAGGGAGCCGAGTGGGTAATGATCAATGCACACGCGTGTCAAACGACGTTTATCAACACACATGCGAGGAAAAAAACAGACTTGTATTGTTATTATCTTTTTAATTAATTAAACAATTAGTGAAAATACAATTCTCAAAATGATACCGAACAGTTTTTGTTGGCATTTTTACAGTTTGTGTTATGGTATTGGTATAATAATAATTTCGTTGTTTTCATTTTCTTAGGTGTTGTATTTAGACATAAAAACTCTTTACGGAGATGAAAGATAAAATGTTAAATATTAAACACGAGTGCGGTAATGTAAAGTGAAAAGCACGTTTTTCTGTGTTGAAAAATATCTTTATCTTTTTCAAATTTCCTGGACGCAAGTTCCTTTAATACTAACAATAGTCCCGAAACACATTTACTAGAATGAGTTTAATGCGTGGTGTTCCTGCGGAATGAGTATGGAATGATTCCGGAGAAAGTTATTGATAAAATATAACTGAAAATACCTATTGGTTGCGATCCAATTATAAAAGTCAGACGCCTCAATTTAAAAACGAATGTTGATGGTACAACTTGTATTTGGAAACCTTCATAATCCATAGTTGTTACATTTAATGGATAAGTTTTACCGATAATATTTTTTATAGCACCCGGCTTGACGACGTTACCGTTATGATATTTTTGAAAGCGTAACGCTTTAGGAACTTGCCAAATATGATTGGGTGCAATGTGATTCCATCATCAGGTGTATTTTTTTTAACGTGAATAAAGAATAGCGAGTTGTCCGTTTTTTCATATAGTTTTCAGCCAATCTGAGTGGGAACTAAGGACGGAGCAGGAATATCAGGCATTTTGTTACTGGGAATAGCTTTGGAAACAATTATTTCGGAGCAGTTAGGCTCCAATGTAGTAACTAGTATAGAGTCCGTGCAACCACAACCCGAAGACTCAGAACCCTGATTTTTACGGGTATGGCGACGCTTATTTATTGCAGTGTTTGCAAACATGCACACGGCTTCTTTTTAAATGTCGAGCTGAAGATGACCCATCGGCATCTATCCATGTCCGACTCCTTAGATAAAACAGTATCAAAATTGCCTGCCGGGGGCACATAGGCCCACGGGTCAGGCGGTTCAATTAATTCCCGCAAAAAATACTTACCACTACCGAAGAAAATGCACAAAACTAACATTAAATTATTTATAAAAGAAAACAACACGCCAAAACTACGACCACTGATCATAGATTACAGGATTTGTCAATTTAAACAATTTTTCAATTTATGGAATCATTTCATTAAATTGAAAAATTAACGCTTCGACCAAGTTCAAGTGTCCCGCGCTTTTCAAATGTACACTTGAAGATTTGGTTATGGTATTTGGTACACAGACTACATAAAGATATGCCTTAGGCCGCATTCGAGTTAGACCATAATCGCTGACAGCGTTCACATCGATAATTTGCGTACCGATTTAGATATCACGATTATGACAGCTGAGAGCTGTTAACATTTCGCTCACAGTGATATTTCTAAAGGGCATGGTCGGCGTTATTGCAAGATGGCGCATGTCATGACGTCATTTATGACGATTCACATGACATGAAATGACATCGTTATCGCGCTCAAGCTGATTCGGTACGGACGTAAGCCCGCTCAAATCAAAGAGTCTGTCTACGAAAGCTGAGAGTAAAAAAAAGCGGCAAATTTACTTGAAAACGAACGTACTTCATACTTGAATGTTTCTAAGCAGATTAATCTTTTATTATCATAAAAGGTTGTAAGTCACTTATAATATCACACAATAATTTATGTTAAATACCTATGAGGTAAATTTAATTATATTTTTTTTCAAGGTATTGTGTTTCTGATTTCAATAATGTATCAGTTTCTTGCAAGTTTTTCAATTTATCAATTGAAGTACGGATTGCGTCAAGCTTCCGAGGATCAGTTATGCATTTGTCTACTAGAAACACAAATGATGAATGTTACAAACATTTTGCGATTTCTCATCGCTATATTCAATTGTGATTCCACATGTAAAACTATTATGATGATAGACCAGCAGCCTAATTGCGTAACACATTTTCGTAAACTATTACGACTAATCTGTTGGATTTTGACAGTTCAACAACATTCATTGCGTTATTTACATTGTTGAGCATAATTTTTATGGAACCTATGAAGTAATGGATTAGTAATCGGTTTCAAAGCGATTCATATTCCGATTTGTAACAGTGTTGTCAATTTCTGAAAACGTGAAAAAATAACTGTCAGATTTCATTAGACAGACTCTATCTATGTAGACTGTAGTCCTCCTTAGTCTGTCGTTACCCGGGGTGTCGCGTATTGTCACGGTTCCCAACTTAGGGGTTTCCTCCCCAGATTTAGGGGGTAAATAAGTGAGATGGGATTTTTTAGGGGTATTTTCAGGGATTTTTTGACTCTTTAATATTTTAAATTGATAATATTAATATTTTTTTCTTGACCTAGCAAAATGTAACGACACGTAATTAAAACTGTACGTAATTCTACAACCACTCTGTGGTTACTGGCGCCACTGGCTGTAATTTTATTGTCTGTGCATATGGCGGTTATTGTTGTGTTTAGTCTATATTTTTTTAAACTTGAACGTATGTTTGACATTAGCTTATGTCAGATAGGATACCGCCAAAAAATAGGATAAGAACATTCTTACGACGATTGATATTTCGATTTTGGTTTGTATTTTGTGACGACAAGAAATGTGTTAATGATGCCGGAAAATGAATACAAAAAAATTGTTCAATGTCCACATGTATGATTTCAAAAAATCTGAATCTACAGATGAAGACGAAATATTTTATGTATTATATAACTTATAATTAAAAAAAACTTTGGAAATATATTACAGCATATAATTTCTGAATCATTATTAATTTATTTTTTAGGGCGACAACTCAATTTAAGGCGGTTTTTGTGGTTTTTGACACAAACTTTAGGGATATTTTTGAGGGTTAGTAACACTGCGTATTGATTGATTCGTCTTGAAATAGTCAGATTGGGGACTGTTCTGCTGTTTTGTATTGGTAATGCAGTGATTTATCTAAACGTACAAATATGAATACAAACAAATAATACAAAACTAATAAAACAAAACTTACATGAGGACGACATCGCTGATAAAAATGTAACATTAGTTTCAGTGATTGAGTGATTTTCTTTTCGTAATGTTGACAAGACGACCAAGAATTAAACCTTTTGTTACCTCCTTTCCGCCCCGAAGAAAGAATAACGATGTTGCGGACTACGCCAAAGCTGAAATTCTTGAGAAAGCAACCTGTGTAAACCCCATTAGTGCTCAAGATAACTTTGACCGACGTTCCCCGAAGCCTGGTTCTCCACTAAAGTCGTCGCGCCCTGTAAACAAAGTCATTCAATATCAAGCAGACAGATTACCATCGCCTTTAGCCCAGACTGAAGTCTTAGAAGAGATTGCAGTCACTCCAAAAAGGTCTGAAGAAGTGTCGGCTAAAACAAGTATTTATAGGGTGACGCCTAATGTGTTTGTGTCGCCGAGAAACGTCGGGAGTCCCTTAAGGAGGCATGCTGTGTCACCTCTGGTACACAGCTCTAAGATAGAAATGAATGTGCAAAGCTTAACACCAGTCACACCTGAAAAGATTCCTGATAAGCCAAAGCAAACAAGTGTTGAGAGAAGACCAGTGGAGGTTGATGTTACTGTTAGTAAATCTAAGGAAACTAGGAAGGATGTGGTCAGTACTGTTCCATCAGATGTTCCAGAAGGTATGTATGATTATGTATATCATAAATCTTATTGACAGCTAGCTCATATTTTTTTTTAACTTATTGTAATGAAAAACAAAAACCAACCCTTCTCTATATAAATCAAAGAGTATGAAATGTAACATAATTTATCACACACTCACTGTCAACCAATTGAACTGCTAATACACATTATCAACAGACTTGGATACCTATTATAAAACGAGATGAGTGAATTAAGTAAGTATATATGTATAACTTAAATATAACCTAATTTATTATTGAAATAATACAATAGCTTTTTTATTCAAATGCTAATTATACTTTTATTGTAATACTTACTTATTATAATATAGGCAATCACATTTTACAAATTAAAATAATCAAGTGTAATTTGAATGATATAACTGCATATTGATATAACATAGATTTAAGAAAAGGTTGTTGTTGGGAGATCCTATCAGGAATGAAGATCCTTACACAATATGTGAGTATTGTATAAGCATGTACACACACACTTGTATACTAATGTAATGGAAAGAGAATGTCTTATCGAGGGGGCATAATGCTTTTCAGCATGACAATTTCTACCAGTCAACTCCTACCACAAGAAACTGTAAAAAAAGAACATGTTTTAGAGATGCTAGAGTATAATAAAACGTAATTGTTGATTGGCTTCTTGTACCAAAACAACTGGAGTATCAGAAGCCCACCGTGGCTATAGACCTGACAGGGGACAATACCTTAACTTGTCCAATTCTATCTAGTCATAATAAAATTAAGAAATATATTAAAGTTAGTAAAACTCTTGAAGACACAAAGTGTTTATAAGTTTAACATTAATCTTAGGAAATAATGTATCAGCTTACAAATACAAAATACAAAACCTTCAAAAGAAATTACTGAGCAGGGAAAATACATTTAAGGAAATATCTTGCAAGTATGAGTCCAGTCAACAAAATTTAATGGTATGCAAGTGCTTGTGGGGGGAGGCTTGTGAGTAGGTGGACCTGATGAAGTAAAATTCAGAGAGGTACGAGTCACTGACAAACAATCTAACCTGTAGTTGTGCTCCCACTCCACCACCTCTCATGTCACAGTTGTTCCTGCCGCTTCATCTGTTTTAACTCATACTCTAGAAACTATCAATCCCACTCAAAGTAATGTTTTGGTATATTCTGTTATCCTATGAACTGCTTCAAACATAACATAGTTTTTAATTTTTTTAATTTTTTAAACGTTGCCCCACACTAGGAATTACTCCTGTATCGTGGGTGCGTTCACAAACATGAAAACTCACATACACAAGACACCCAGATCCGGAACAACTATTTGTAGGTCATACAAATATTTGTTCCGTTCGGGAAACGAACCCGCGACACGCAGCGCAGCAGCCGATCGCTCAACCACTGCGCCAACCGTGCCGACTAACCTGCATTTTAATCAGCTTTTTGATAAAAATAAATAAAACATATTCAAATGAATGGGCAGACTAACCATAGTTCTTTTAATTGGAAACAGTCTGAGCTTATCTAAAAGGGACATGGTTAATGGTATTGAAACCATCAACCTAAATTTGTTACAGTGGAAATGGCAATCATGCTACTTGGTTTAAATAGGTGTTTGATGTTATTATTTTGTTTTTCTTTCTTTACATTATTTTCTAGTTTATGAATGTGAGAACAATTTAGGCTTTGGAGTGTAGATTTGTAGAGCTTTTTCTATTTGTTAAGCACCTGGTACTTGCTGACAGGCCTACACTGTTCTCCCATACCTAAAACATAGTAAAAGCCAATTATTTTAAAAGACTATCTATGGAGTTTCTTGCTGGCTCTTTTGCATAGGAAACAACCAATTGGAACCGTGCTAGGTGCACGGCTTCTGACGTTTCATAAATGCCCATGTAGGTTTATGTGAATTAAAATATTTTGATTTGATTTGTATTTATTTTGTCAGATTACAGCATCCCAAGCTTACATGAAAGCATCACTGAAGATACCGTTATGGATGGTATCGAGCCCCTCCAGGCGGTGTCCAGTGCCCACCAACCCCTTTGCTTGATGAAGAATGAGATCATATCAGATAATGCTGAGGTTCTGTTTGACCCCATCGTGCCTCTGCCTTCGCCAAGCAAAGTGCGGCCGAAACTTCGACCTGTACCCAGACTAACGCCTTTGAAGAGAAATAGTGTGCAGGTAAGGGCTTTTCTACTTTAACAATTTTGGATTGTCACTATCCAATGTACCAATACTGTACAAGAAGTACAGTATTGGGTTTACAAATAAAAGTGTTAACAGTAGGTTTTTAGGGAAAGAACATTGGCAAAGATTCCCGAAAAAAATCAAATTCAGGAAAAAAGGACTGTTTTTTTTATTTCTCTCTCTCCTTTTTTTTCTCTACTTTATCTTCCCCGTATTCGTGCTATGGTCCACACAGGTGTGGGTCGACTACACAATGTCTTTCCTTTTAAGTCTTTTCCCGTAACTTCTTGTTTTCAGTGCGCCAGCCAGCCTTTCTAGTCTTTCCAGGTATATTTATGTGATGTTCTTGATCTGGTCGGTACTTTGTTTACGGTTTCGCCCCATGATTCAGTGTAAGTTCTTGGAACGGATATTAAGTTCGTGTACACTATCGTGTTGAGATAGTGACATTCTCGAGATGTACAGGTGGACAGCTGGATCAACTTTTCGCAGCGTAAATGTGACGAGGACCGATTTGCTTGAGCACGTCATTATCCAACACCTTTGTAACCATGTGGTTATTTTGTCGAGACTTCCTTGCAGCAGTATGAGGCCATAGTAGGATGTGTGTGGCATGCCAGTATAGTCATCAGCAAATGTTCATTACAGAATCGCGACGTCACATCTGCTTATTTTACTTGAAATATTATTTACGACAAATAGGATTTCATTTGTGAGTACTTATATAATAGGACAGACTTGAGGATTCGGCTGTAAGGAGGGTGACCCAGGAATTTGTCCGGCGTGCTGTCCAGGAAGTCTCTAGTTTTGAGCGCGGTAAGCGAACTTGCGTTGTCGTGGTGGAGCAGTAGCCTAGCCCGCGGAGCCCTGTGTTTGGTCGCTTGTTACTCACAACAGAGAAAACTTCTGCCAAGCATTTGGTAGTATACCATTCAGCGTTGATGCTTTTTTGGTTCCGTAAAGGAATTGACACCAATTAGCCAGACAAATTAAAAAAAGCTCGCGATCAAAATCTTCTTTATTTGCTTCACTTTGGTAGGCGTTGATTCGTTTTGAAACACCCAAACCGTCGACTGGCGCTTCGTTTCTGGATCTTTTTGATAAATCCGAGACTCATCACCAGTAATCCTGTCGTAAACTCGCCGAGACGAGTCTGCTTCAAATTTGTTTAACATATCACGGCACCATTCCAGCCGGGCCTGCTTATGAGCATCGGTGATGTTGTGCGGCACCCAACCTGAAACTATCGACTACTAGAATTTCGTGAAGGCTTCCCGATCCAACCTGCAGTTTGCACTGAATCTCTACTTAAGTAACTCGCCTAATGCCTTCGATTAAAATTTTCTTCCGTAACAGCCGTCAAAGGGAGACCACTTCTTTCTTTATCCCCCACAGTTAGCTGACCGCGCTTGATTTCGTTATCCCAAAGATACACTTTTGACTTAGAAGGGCCTTAATCTATGAATGCCATTTGAAGTCTATCGTACGATTCGTCCGGTTTCAGGCGACACTTGAAATAGTAAAAAATCATAGCGGGAAAATGTTTCCGGCGCAGATCCATTTTTTATGCGACACTATAATTTAAAATAACTCGCAAACAATGTGGAGGGAAATATTGAAATTGGAACGTACCTATTTTTACTTACAAATAATCAAATTTTCAAAATATACTATAACTGGCCAGTCTCTCATACATAAACTGTTTTTTTCACAAACTTTCTGAGTGGCAGTACCTGTATATCTAGGTTAGTTGATATTTAGTTAGTTAAGATATGCACTGCTCCTTCAGTAGAGCTACCCCTCTTACAGCCAAACTGTTTATTTGAGAGCAAGTGGTTCTATTCCAAAAAAATTACTAGCTTCAGATTGATAGCTTTTCCAGGATCTTTGACAATGCAGGTAGGACAGATATATTGGTCTATAGTAGACAAGATATTTGTATCACCTTTGTGTATAGGACGCAAAACAGATTTTTTCAGATGCTCGGGAATGTTTCTCGAGGCAGACATTAAAGATACATGTGAGGGGAGGAACCAAAGATTTTTTTTTCAATAATCTGTTTGAGAATTTATCCCAGCCTACTGCAGATTCTGTTTTTAGTGCCGACGTTCTATTTCCTCTTCAGTCACGTTAATCATTACGATTGGTCTTCCAATATCTTATTGTTCCAATCGTATAGGATTTCTTTCAGGTTTCGTGAGGCTTTATTAAATACAGTTTTATTTGTAGCCTACTTTGATGACAAATTCTTCGAAAGCGGCGTTTATCGAGTAGAGCATTTTTAACGTCTACTCGATAAAAAGTGGATTTTCGACATATACCTGTTTACTATATTCAGTTGTATGTTGTCATCAATGTAATCTCTGAGGGATTCGCAGTCGGTTGTTGGACGTAAGCATTTTTACGGTTTCAGATTGTATTAACATAGTGCTTGTTGTTAATATAACTGAGGTGTGGTCCGAGAAGCTGTCGCAGCAGGATTCAGGTTAGAGGGAGTGCCTCGGTAGCTCTTTCAGTACAAAAAAGTCAAGGACGTCCAGGATGTTGTAAAAATCTGTCGGCCAGTACGTGGGTTCACAGGTGGAGGACACCAACCCCGCCTTCTAAATCTCCTCCGACCTACGCCGAATAGCAAACACTCGGGGAGAAGGGGAAGGCGGGTAAGGCAGCAAGGGCGGCCAAGAGAAAACACAGGCGGCCGCGGCGTAAAGAGCGAAGCATCGCGGCTAGGGATCGTGCCCGTTTTCCGCTTCCAGCTGTATCACTACAGCTGGATGCGGAAAAGAAGGGCATGACCTACCGCGAGGTTCTCGGCAAGGCGAGGACGGTGGTGAACCTCGAGGAGCTCGGTAAGGCGAGGACGGCGGTGAATCTCGAGGAGCTCGGTGTGACTAATGTCATCCGGGTAATGGTCACTGCGACAGGGGCCCGGATGCTGGAGGTCCCCGGTGCGGCCAGCGACCCGACTGCAGACGCTCTGGCTGAAAAGCTGAGGACGTCCCTGAATGCGGACGAGGCCCGAGTGTCTAGGCCCACCAAGTCCTGGGCACACTTCGTCCTGACTTCACGGGGATGCGCTCTATTACGGTAAACGGCCACGTGACGGCGGCCCAAAAACTAACCGGGGAGGGCCGGTTCACAGGGGGCTCGAGAGGGGGCTGATATGGAGTGTCAGTAATGGCCCCATTACGCCTCCTCCATGCGAACATCAACCACTGCGCCTCTGCTTAGGATCTGTTGTTTAACATTGCCGTGGTCGCTGAGCCGTTGTCGTTGCCTATGTCCCAGGGATGACTGGGTGGAGGTCCTGAGCGGCTCAGTGGCCCTAATATCGGCCACCGCCGGTATCCTGTCCCTTGAGGCCATCAAGAGGAGACGGGATTGCGTGACAGCACGGTTCAGGGAGGTAGTTGTGGTAGGGGTATACTTCTCCCCGAACCGAACACTCGCCGAGTTCTAAAATTCCCTGACGGAGTTAAGAGTCGTCATCGCGGAGTTCCGTTCCGTTCCCTCCCCGTGCGTGACTTGACAATGCCAAGAACGTGGTTTGGGGTTCCCGGTACACGGAAACGCGGGGCAGGATGGTGGAGGACTGTACTCTGGAGACAGGCCTGGTCGTCCCAAACAGGGGTTCTGTCCCAACGTGTCTGCGGATGCGGGGTGAATCAGTGTTGGACATTTCGTCCGCCAGCCCCGCTCTGTTGCCGCACGTCATTGACTGGCACGTCATGGAGGGGGTGGAGACTTTTTTTTGTGCTCCGGGGTGGAAAATCCTCATGGATGGAGGGGTCTGTCAAACTCCTACTGACTTAAAACCACCCCGGTGTTCCATCTCACACACACGAGATGTGATCCAAAATTAATGATAATCAATATGAAATAAGAGTATTTTACTTTAAAAATAATATTATCTGCATAGTCTAGCAAGTCAATACATGTATGTAGTCCATCTTTTTTCTTAACCTATAATTCACTTTGAAAAAAATTATTTACCTTGACCCTCCAAAAACGCCTCTACAGCAGTCATGACCTCGCTATCGTCGTCAAATTTTTTGCCTCGGAGTTGTTCCTTGAGCCAAGGAAAGAGGTAAAAGTCACTGGGGGGCAGGTCTGGCGAATAGGATGGGTGTTCAAGCGATTCGAATCCCGATTCTTGAATGGCAGCCATCGCGACGGCGGACAGTGGGTTCAAACGGGCCGGTAGAGGAACTCGCATTAAAAAAAAAAGTATATTTTTCTGAAATGTTAAATATTGTGTTTGATTTATCTATCGATTATAAGTAGGTAATTATTTCTATGAGGGTCATTCAGATAACTTACTATTTTCGGAGTTATTAATATCCAAAGTAATTTTTGTATGAAGCTAAACAAAAACAAGTGAAAATCTCGAATTTCTCAAATTTTCTTGAAGAGAAAGAAAATTGCATAGTATATGCATAGTACGTATATTTGTCCTATTTTAGCGCCTATTCTCGGGATGCGATTATCTGCGATTTGGCAGCAATTTCAAATTTTGTTCTCTATTCGACACCACCATAGAGGTTAAGAACTAGGCGCGTATTATTTACGTAGTGGTCTGCCCTTTCGGCCCAATCCACTAAGGACTAATAAAATAAGTAAAAATCACAATCACTACTGGCCACTGCACTGTTTTAATTTAATAACTTTCAAGGGTATCCACATTAACGAATACAACATTTTCGTATTCGTCATCATCAAATGAATATATTTTCTTTAAGATGAGCGTTTTCCCATCTTCTATTTAAATTATAGCAAAGCACAAAACAACTTTAAGGTATTTTCGTGTTCATCACTTAATTCGACAAAATATTTAGACCTTATCTCGCTACACAAACTCATCATTTTTAATACAGCCACTGTTTTTTTAAATAACGAAAAGATCAAGGTTTGTCACTAAATCTTCAAATATTTTCACAAATACAAAATAACAAATAAATAAGTAATGAATGGGTGTGGGTAGTGCGTCTATTATGGTGGGTAATAGAACACTGAAGTACGTTTGAATGCAACCATACATTCCGTACCCTATCGTTGCACCAATCACGTAACGACACGTCATAACTTGTTGTTGCGCTCGCGCACTCTTATCCCATGATTCCCGGAAATAAGTGTCAAAACACATTACGTCATACCTATGGTGGTGGAAAATGTCGAACATTGTTTTTTAAAGAACTAAGTAGGTATTGAGGTGTTTCAGGCCGTTTAGTATACATTATTTTCTATTTCAATTTAATTGGAATAAATTGCCTATAATAATAATTAAAAAAATTATTAACTAAAATGAACTCTTCATACAAATTTGATATGGCTATATCTCCGAAAGCACTAGTTAAATAAATAAAAAGTCAAAGAATAAAAACGTTTTAAATGTATGCCTAGATACCAAAAAAATACATTTTATCTCTTAAGACCCAACCTTGTAATCCCAGCCCACTGTGCGGGGGCTTTTTGAGCCGGTGCGTTGTCTTGGTGAAACAACACTCCAGCTTACAGTTTGCTTCGTCTTTTTCCTTGCTGGCCTGGCGTAATCTTCTTATTTGGTTTGCGTAGTAAGAGCCTGTAATAGTGGCTCCCTTTTCCAAGTATTCCAATTCCTTCAGCGTCCCAAAAAACGGACGCCATAACCTTTCCTGCCGAACCCTAATCAAAAGCTTAATTCAGCCAACCTTGGATTCACAGCTAAAGCGGAACCTATCTATATAGCAGAGCAGCTGACAGCACAATCTAGAAAACTGTTTTACTTAGCCAGAAACTTTGCTAAAGAGCACAAATACGAGTATTGTTGGATTTCAAATGACCGTATTCTGATGAAAAAGGTTAAAGAATCACCTTACATTGTAATTAAAAATGAAGTACAATTGCAAAAGCTGTCCAAATTACCTGAAGTATGACTATTTTCATTGGCATTACTTACATTATTTTTTCCTGTTTGTATTAAGAAATTTAGTAGACTATGTAAATTCATTATTAGTGTAACTTACCGATTAAGAATAATAATATTAATTTTACATGTTAATTTCTACATTAGAATAAACAAAAACTCTACTATACACTTCAGTTCACACATACTTATCTATACACACCACAACTCAAACAATATCCTAATCCTTACCACAACATATCATAATAATTTTAATACAAATCATGCCTTACTGTATACCTTTAATACTACTTCTTTTACCGGAAAACCAAGAATCACTGTTCGGATGTCCCCTATATCATTTAAAACTCTATACCTAAACATTCGATCACATACACTTGTTAAGTGAAAACCTAGATGATTTCTCTGTATCTTAAGTTTATCAGTGCTGAGACGACTGTTTGTCTACCATTAAGTCCCCGGTTGGGTACCTGAAAGTTCTTTCCCAAAATATCGAAATTTTAATGATTTTGAAACTTTCCCGTCTTTCTCTTGATTGTGAGATAGCTGTTCTAACAGAATGTTGGCTTCCTTGTCTAAGTAATACCACCCTACCCCAGCTCCAATGTTACTCTTCGATTCACACTACTAAACACCGTAATCAGTGTGACGGAGTAGTCGTGTACATCAAATCAAATCTTACATTCAAAGTATTTGAACCTGATTTTCATGACTCTGCTTCCGGTTTAATCATTGAACTTGCGACTAAAGTTGCTATCCTCTGCATTTATAGATCCCCCTCTAACGAGAATCTTGAAGTGTTTCTCAAATCCTTGAACGAAATACAATCTTCGTTGACTACCTTTCAAACTGTAGTTATAACAGGTGACATAAATATAAACATAAACTTAGATATCACTACTTCATCTTTGAACCATTGGTCGCACGAATACCTTAACTGTCTCTATTATCACGGGTTTTTACCTTTGCACCACCTACCCACCAGGGGTAATAATTGCCTTGACCACATAATTCTTAAAACTAAATTACCCTCTTCTACCTTCATTTTCGATACCACAATTACTGATCACTTCTCAACCCTCCATTGTTTAAATTTGAAGCCATCCCGTCATTTTTCAAATACCTCAATCGTCAAGACCGACTTCATATCACTCGACAAATCTATGCAAAATCTAGAATTCACGAATATTTTTGCCTTGAATGATCCAAACACTGCTACAGACTGTCTGATCCAAACTCTATCGCAGGAGATAAATAATCACTCAACATTGAAGCGTGCAGCAAAACGCAAGAGAATCCTAAAACCATGGATTACTCCAGGACTATTGCGATGCATGTAGAACAGAGATATTTTGCACAAAAGATACAAACAGACTCTACCTTCATTTTCGATACCACAATTACTGATCACTTCTCAACCCTCCATTGTTTAAATTTGAAGCCATCCCGTCATTTTTCAAATACCTCAATCGTCAAGACCGACTTCATATCACTCGACAAATCTATGCAAAATCTAGAATTCACGAATATTTTTGCCTTGAATGATCCAAACACTGCTACAGACTGTCTGATCCAAACTCTATCGCAGGAGATAAATAATCACTCAACATTGAAGCGTGCAGCAAAACGCAAGAGAATCCTAAAACCATGGATTACTCCAGGACTATTGCGATGCATGTAGAACAGAGATATTTTGCACAAAAGATACAAACAGTCTCTTGAAAATGAAGTCCTTAAAGCTACCTACGCAAGATACAGGAATTGCTGCAATAAGGTTAAGGACAGTTCGATTCGAATGAAATTACCAAAGCTGGTCGTAACACAAAGATGTTGTGGGATACAGTCAAGCGTGTAACAAACACAACTAAAATTACTCACCCTCCCATGGAGTTACTTTCCATCACGGACACACCTTCTCAATCTCTTAACAATGTTAATGCATATTTTGTAAATATAGGCAAAGATCTTGCTGATCGTATTAGAAACTTACAGGATAGCTGTCCTCACCCTAATTCCCAGTCTAATACCACCAACAGTTTGAATTCTTTCGTACTCTTGGAAACAAATTTTGATGAGAAAGCTTCTATAATTGGATCTCTAAAAGCCAATGCTGCAGTGGGCTATGATGGCATCTCTACAACCATGATAAAAATATACTCTGCAATCCTCACCCCCCGTACTTTGCCATATCTTCAACCTATGCCTCGTCTCTGGTACCTTCCCATCTTCTTTCAAAAAGGCCATTATTCACCCCATGTTTAAAGGGCGGACCGCACCTCTGTTACTAATTATCGCCCTATTGCGGTGCTACCTGCCCTATCCAAGATTTTAGAACGACTCATTAATAACAGGCTCAGTACATACCTTAAAAGCAAGAATTTATTGTCAACTAACCAATTTGGGTTCAGGAAGAAAAAATCAACTTCTGACGCGGCCTTGACACTGATAAATGGAATCGTTGATAAACTAAATCAACGCAAAAATGCCTCACAGTCTTCATTGATCTTCCAAAAGCATTTGATACCGTACCTCTCTCCTGCCTTATATCTAAACTGGAATGTCTAGGCGTACGTGGTATTCAACTCCAGCTTTTTAATTCGTATCTTTCAGACCGTAGGCAGATAGTCAAAATCGACGGTTTTCATAGCGACGAGCTGCCTATTTCATATGGAGTGCCTCAGGGCAGTGTTTTGGGCCCTAAATTGTTCCTGGTGTTCATAAACGACCTGTGCAACATGCTACTGTGCTCTGGTAATATTGTCTCTTTTGCCGACGATACTGCAATTACCTTTTAGGATGAATCCTGGGCTAAACTGCAGGCAACTGCACAAACCGGATTTGATTTAATATATAGTTGGCTTATCTCTCACTAACTCACGCTAAACACTAATAAAACTAAACTGATAACATTCTCTCTAAACTCCACCACGCAACCCTTGACACCCATTAATCTAAAAGCTCACACCTGTCAGACCAACTCAGACTCGTGCAACTGTCCTACAATTTCTTCTACTGACACTACAAAGTACCTCGGTATTATCCTAGATAAACACCTTAACTTCAAAGCACATATCACCCACCTTACAGCTCGAGTTCGTAAACTTATATTCCTTTTTAAAACGCTCAGACACGTTGCCAATACGTATGTAATACGCACCGTGTATCGCGCCATGTGTCACTCAGTCATCTCGTACTGTATTGGGAGTTGGGATGGAGCTGCGAAAACTACACTCAAACCTCTGGAAGTGGCTCAGAGAGCCGTTCTTAAGGTTGCTACTTTCCGACCAATGCTCTTCCCAACCTTTGATCCAAATAAAAAACGCAAAGTTCTTACGGTCCGGCAAACTTTCATTCTCAACATTTTATTACAACAACACACACAAACTCCTTTTACACTAACTCAATCCTCACTTAGGCGAAAGCACGAAATTTGCAAAATACCCTTCACACGCTTTGCCTTCACTAAACGTTTCTATTACTACCTTGGGCCATTTTTATATTACAGAATAAACAAACATATCTTTAGACACGACACAATCGTAGTGACTACTCTAACAATTTGTTACTAAACTCAACCTCTTTCCCTTCCGTTCACACACACACACACACACACACTAATCACTAATCACATACACACCACACCTACATCACAAAAAATATACAATTGCTAACACTTCACACACTTAGTATTATAAGTTACTTACGTTAAAACCATAAAGTCCTAAGCAGTCTCTATTTAAATCTTGTACTCGTTAATACAGGTTATATTAATTGTAACAGACTGTACCACAATTTTTGAAATAAATAAAAATGATTATAAATTATAACTTGACACCTTGAATTTCTTCGGCGTCGGGGAAGAGGCTCGTTTCCAAGTCAATGACTGCTGTTTGGTTTCCGGATCAAAATGGTGGATCCAGGTCTCGTCCATGGTCACGAAACGTGACAAAAAAAAACTCTTGATCCGTTTGAGACTTTTCGAGATTCACCCTCGAAATGTCGACTGGTTTTTCCTTTTGCTCATCGGTTAACATTCTCGGCACCCAACGCGCAGAGACCTTTTTCATAGGAAGTTCGTTTGCAAAGATTTTTTGAACACTGCCATATGAAATCCCTGTGACTTTAGATAGATTAGATGCCTTATGGTCAGTTTTCGATCTGCCAACACGACATCTTTGACTTTTTTCTGCAGTTGGATGGACGTCCCTCGCGATGTTCATCTTCTGTGGATGTCTTCCCAGCTTAAACTCCTTTGCCCAGCGCGCAACTGTTGCATATGGAGGAGCAGAGTCCCCCAATGTTTCCACTAAGTCGCTGTGTATGTCTTTGGTAGACATTTTTTTCAAACAGAGGTACTTGATGACAGCTGTGATTTAGTTTTTCTCCATTTTGATGTTTTCTCTCCGACTGTTCGTATTCAATGAGTGGACGAGATCTCTCTCTCTTTCCGCAGCCTCGCGCCCAGCGAGATTACTGTTTCGCAGAAGAAATTACCACCGAAGAACTCCTCGCTGCCGACCATCGAATTCACTACGGTCGGCAGCAACAGGTCACTGCCTACTTCTGAGATGAGGGCACGGCGCGGCTCCTCCCAAGCGGCACACTCTGCCAGCATATGCCATGCCATGTCCTCCAGCAGTCGATGCAGTGGTGACACCGGGCGTCTGGCTCCCTGTTTATGCAATACAGATACTTTCCGAAACACCCATGCCCCGAAAGTACCTGAAACGACAGGAAGCCGTGCCTCCTCCCGAGCCAGGAGTCGAGCACCGGCCGGACCGCCTCGATGGTGACGAGGCGGTAGAACATGCGAGTCTGTCCCGCCATTCTGCCACCAGGACCTCGCGAAGCTGCGATCGACGCTGCTCCATATGGCGCTGCATCTGCCTTACGCCCCGCGCCCTCGCTTCCTCGCGCCACCGATACAGTGAACACCGCACGACATATGGTGCTCGTTTTCGCCTTCGCGCCCCTTGTAGGTGACACATTTCTCCACTAGATAAGCTCCAACGATGCGGCGGAGGTAGATAGGCACCCGATGATACAGCAGTGCCTCCCGAATACAACTCCAGGGCAGTGTGTTAAAGTCGTTGGAGATGTCCAAGGACACCGCCACTACTACCCCACCCCGGGACACCATTTCCTCCGCCAGTACTCTCACCCGCGATATAGCGTGGATGGTGGAGCGCGCATGCCGAAAGCCAAACTGGCTCACGTCCAGGTCCGGTCATTCTCTGCACAAGTGGCCGAGGAGGCGAGAGGCTGGTACGCGGACGGCGAGTACTCAGGGCGCCCCACCTTCCTAAGCAGGACCAGGCGACCGGTTTTCCACGAAGCGGGAAACTCAAGGCACGCTGTGAAGAGTCCTCTCAGCTGGGGTTCCTTCAGAGCGAGGGCTACCACTAGGCCGTGAATCCCGTCGGGCTCCGGAGCCACGTTATTGGCCCGGCACCGCATCACGGCTGCCCCCATATCTGCCGGTGTCACCTCTGAGACGCTGATGGCGTTCTCCTCTGTACACTCTGTGGCTGTGGACTCTCCGTAAGTGGAGGTGCCGTGGCTCAAAGTTTGAGACAGAGTGTCCTACACACCTCGCACAACGCGGCTTCTTCGTCAGGGACCCGACGAAGTCTCCTCCGGTAATGGGTGTACACGCGTCTAAACGCCACACACGCAACGCGTAATTGCGAAATTTTGGCGGACCACCAGTACACATGGCGCCTTGCTGACTGTGTGTTTACCCGGGGCATGGACGTGTCGCAAAGTTGCGTCGTCGCCGAACCACAGCGCGTCCTATTGGACGTCGACGTCGACGGGTCCCTTCGTTGTCGACTGCCGGATCCAAGCCTGGACAATAGCGGCCTCCTTGAGAAGCTCCCTAACGATGCGCTTGCGCGCCCAGCGCGGACCGTCCGTTCGCGGGACCGATGAAATGCGGCCGCCAGCGCTCTGGGCGGAGACGTCGAAACGGATGTAACGATGGTCCGACAACGTCTCCACCTCCACGGCGACACGCCAGTCGCGATCATGGCTCACGACAGCAGGGCTAGCGAACGGCACGTCCAATACTGAGCTACACCGCTGCGCACGCACTTGTGAACCGAGCCCCGGCTTAGGACGACCAGGCCAGTCGTGACCAAACACTCCTCGAGTGCTGAGGAGCCCCTAGCATCGGTCACCGGAGATCCCCACGCCGTGAACCTGGCGTTGTGATCTCCTAGCAACAGCACGGGGCGAGGATGGAGTCGACCCATGACGGCACCCAACTCGACAAGGAAACTCTGTAAAAAGTAACTCCTAGTAAAAAGTCGGCGAGACTCTTGTTAGGCGAAAAATAAGCTCCAACAAAGCCAATCCCGTCTGTGAGGGAGCCTACCCAGCCGTGAACTCGGGACGGGTTGTCGAGAGCCCCGCCAATGATGGCCTCCTAGCCGTCCAGGTCTCCCGCCCAGTTATCCCGTGGCAGGGGATGGAGACCTATTACGACCACCGGTACATCCGGTTCGACGTCTCCACCCAGACCTGGAGCGCGCCTGTTCGACAGGCCCCGAGTGGTCCGCGGTGGGCGCTGAATCAGCTGGACCGGGAACTCCTCCTGGAAGCCTCGATCGTGCAGGCCTGGGTGTCACCACCGGACAGGCCTGCTGACATCAACGACGAGGCGGAGTGGTTCCGGGAGGCCATGTCCGAAATATTTGACGTGGAAATGCCCTAGGTCCAGCCCAGACGTGCCTGGCGCTAGGTGGTCGCCGGAGCTGACGGCTTCGCGCGAGGCGTGCGTGGCTGTGCGACACCTAAACACCAGGAACCGCAGGCTTCGTATCCGCCCACCGGATACGGAAGCCATTCAGGCGGTGCTGTACGAAGGGTACAGAGCGGCGTAGACCACCCTACTAACGGAGATCCTGCGGGCCAGGGCACTAGCCCGCGATGAGTCGCTAAACAAGACCCGTAGGGACACCCCTACAAAATGGTGCGGGATAAACTCCGCTCATGGGCTCACCCACTGACGCAGAGTCTCCGGCTCCAGCTCATGGATGACGTGGTGAGCGCTTTGTTCCTTTCACGAGGCCGTACGCCTGACACAGGTCCTCACCGGACATGGTTGTTTCGGGAGGTTCCTGTTCTGTATTATCGGCCACCGAAGGCGCGGACTTGAGGATAGCGAGCAATGTGTAGCTCGCCGTCCGGTTAGGACCAGGCCCGGATCGACGGCGCGACGTGTACTACGCGCGCCGCTCATCAGCACATGGTGACGTGCTCCTATAGGGCCGATGCCTGCCAGGGTCGCGGTTTAGGTCCGAAAGAGATACCGTGGTCCTGGCACAGGCAACTGAAGGAAAACGGGTGGGGTTCAGTGTTTTAGTCAGTAAAAGTCTGACATGCCTCCCGCTCCACCCAGAGCGGGAGTAGTCATTTGATGATTTCCCACCCAAAAAATACAGGTGGAGGACACCAATAGGTGGCTTTGGTCTATGCTTGTTTGAAGTTGTCTTAATTGCGTAGTGTGTCTAGAGCCCTAGCTAATATGTTTAGCATTCCAGTCACCAACCGCAATGAAGCGATTTCCGAGCTGGTGGAAGTATCGCGTGAACATAATATTATGTTGTGGCGGCATCTACACCGCTACATGCGAACTAGGCATCACAGTGACGTCACGCAAAATCCTACATCGCGCAAGCAAAGTTTACTGCGCAACTAGCATATATACAACATCCCGACAGGCAGTTGCACACCAGATACAACACCCGTCTGGTCGGAGAATCCTCACTTTCCATATAGAGTATGAGTGAACTTTACACCCTGATCGTCGGCGTTTGTCAGCGCAGCCTTCGTGCAACTAAATCAGCTTGACGTCATCATCATCACTTCCACAAGCGTTACAGCGGCGAGTCACAGCCAGCCAGCACCAACGGTTTCAACGTGTATCCTGACACCAGCATGCAGTGCGAGCACATACCTTGTCATCACACTCAGCCTCTACAGCAACCTTGGCACACTGCACTTTCGGCCTGTCCCCAAACAGAGCTCTTAAACCCTCTAATGGTCGAAGCTAGCAGTCAGCCACAGCCCGGAGCTGTACCACATCCCACGCACTGGAACATAACGCAGCGCCACCTCGATGCACTGGAGCACCTTTGCAGATCGTTCCGACTTACCGTGAACTATTCGGGACCTGGTTCCAACCCACTGGAACTTCAACTGGCCCTGGCAAGCATCGCAAGATACACGACTCAGTCCACTATCGACCTCCACATGCGAACTACGCATCGCGCAAGCAGAGTTTCCCCGCGCAACTGGCATACAAACAACACCCGTCTGGGCGGAGGACCCTCACTTTTCTATGGAATATGAGTGAACTTTACACCCTGTTCCTGATACCTCTATAGTGTTAATGTAATGTGTGCTACGAGTATCCTCCACGGCAATTTTTATTGCCTGAAAGTGTTCAGTTCTGTATTCTGGCATTATATGATGTTTCACCTTCTTGTTGACGATGACCGCTGTTCCATTATGCCCAGTGCCATATACCATTGATGTTCTTTGAATTTGAAATTTGTGTTGCAGGTTCCATGAGCTTCAGCTACGACAAGAATATCAAACTTGTGTTTGTTGGGGGCTAGTCCGTTAAGGTTTCAGGTATTCTTAGTTTTTTTATTATTTTATTATTCACACCTTTTTTTTCGTATATTTTTTCTCGCCAAACTTTCTAGTTTAATGGCGAGAAGCGCTTGTTAATAAATACTAAATAAAAAAAACTAGTAAAAATCTAAGCTTAAATTTACTAACTATGTTCTTAGGTACTAGTGTGAATTTATTTCTCGGTAAAGGCTGAATCCTCGTTATTAACTCCTTAATTTTGATTTTCCCTAATTACACTTAATTTAGGGGTTTGTCTTAACATACCTATCTATTATTTTAAATAATTTGGGCATCATATATCTTGAAACTCTTACCCCATAATAATTTGTTTTTGGTTGATCTAGTCTTTTCTCTCTTACACTTCTTGTATTACATTTATTTTCAACAGGTAATTTATACTCGTCATTAAAATAGTGTTATACTTATGAAATTATCAACATTCCTACATGGTAGGATTTTACGAATGGGGAATTATTTTTCAAAAACTTTGTTGCGTTTACTCTTAACCCTTTTGCTAACTAGGAACTTGGTAAGTCTTATCTGTAATTTGGTATGTCTTGTAAGTATGTTTTAAACGTTTGCCCATACACAATAAGTCCATAACTGATGAGTGACTCATCAAGTGCATTATATACAATCAATAGTGTCTGCTTTTTCACCACATTGTTTAATTATAGAAATTCCCCAATACAGATCTTACAGAACTTGTAACAGATGTCAGTTACATGCGTTTTACATACTTAAACGTGGTAACATACTTCTATTTCACTCACACGGAATTAAGCTTATCATTGCAGGCATTCGTATACGCATGTAACAACAATCCTGTTCGATCCTGAAGGGTATTATTTGGTATCGTACTGCGTACACAAATATGTAATCATTTAATGGATACGAGATTATTATTTTTCCCCAATGAATATAATTAATTTAAATAATTATAAATAATCGTACCAAAGGCAACACTGATCGCTCGACAAAGTTCACCTACAGTTTCGTGTCAAAGAAGCCGCCTGAGCGAGGCGGTGCTTTGTCGCGTGCCGCCAAACAATCCTATGAACCTACGTTATGCCTACGCGAAGGTATCAGCTGATATTGTATATAAGGCATAGACGCTTAATGACCCTGATTTCTGACCCGATTCTGTTCATCAAAAAACAATTGTTATTGAGTTAAAACTCGTATTATGTGCTTTTGGCGATTTAAGTACCGACTGTAGGTATAAGTTTATTCAAACATTTACATGTTGCTTAACTAGGCGATCGTGTTTCACATGTCTACCTCCGACATTAATAAACATTCTACACCTTTTTTATTAAATTTGCGTACTCTTCGCAGCGCACTTGTGTACGATTTGAGTGAGTCGAAAGCTTCACAATCCGAGCTCTTACTTCGATTTCCGAATCACACTCACTTTTAAAAAGCATTTGTTTAGCATGATCCCATAAATAAAAATCAACGTATTAAAATATTCCTGATTGGAATACGACATTGTTCGCGATACGATAGAGGCACGCACGTGATACATGCGACTGGCGAAGTGGCCAAACAAGTAGCGTGCCAGTAGGCAACCGGTCGGCTACATCAAAGGGTCGAGGACTCGTTAAAAGAGTACCTACAGCGCGGCTAGTGCAGGGCTGCGTCCTTTGAAATAAAATAGGTAAAAATTAAAAGATTTCGCCTTCCGGTGGAGTGTTGTCAACTTATGAAAGTTTACCATATTTAGTGTTAAATTCCGCATGATTCATAAAAATAAAAAAATCAATCACTTTTGGTTTTTATGAGTTTAATTTTTTTACTATTTTTTCTAGTACTTATGTTAAACCAGGAATACGCCTTTATTGGATCGGACAGGGTTTTTGTTACATGCTGTTTAAGTCCTATTGTATCGAGATTCACTCTGTGTACAGTTTTAGCTCGTAGATTATGTGGCGAGTGTATATGCATGCTTTTTGTCTTGGACAGATTTAATATAAGATAGTTGTCATGTGCCCATTTGCTGAAACGTCCGAAGTCCTCTCGTACGAACTGTTGTACCTCCGAGATATCCTTCGTAGAATAAGCAACACACATGTCGTCTGCATACATAAACACTCGATATTTGTTTACAACATTCGACACTCTATTCACGTGCTTTATATAACCTACTGAGTACTGGAGTAAACACTGATCCGGTCGGCTTACCGAAATTCACACACACCTCTCACCAGCTATGAGCGTGCGCATTTTTCTATTAGTCAGATAGTTTTTGAAACATTTTTCATTAGTGGGACCACGTATTCCGCATTCATCCATCGCCTGTCAGTAGTATGTCGTGGTTCAAAATGTCGAAAATGCCTTTTTGTGATGAATAAAAAGTGCTATCAGCTGTTTACCAAGGTCCGGGCACTCATTAACATAGCCACTATACGTTGTTAGGGCAGAGATAGTACTGCGCCCTTTCCGGATGCCACAATGTGTCTGAAATTATTGTCAGACACATTATGGGTTATAGTTATAGTTTAAAGGTACTATGACTATCAAATTTTTCATACTGTTTTTATCCGAGCATTATTTCTATAAATAAATAATAAATAAACTTTATTGTTAATTAAGAAAAAATCAAATCACATGTTTGTATTAAACTGACATAATCATGTTATTTATATGAACACCTCTGCCTGCCCCATTTGGCAGAACAAGCTTGACGCTATGTTTTGCTATGTACATGGCTAAAAAGTTATTATTTCAGGAATTAAATAGTAGTTACAATTCATGCGTTATCGTGTGAACATAACGTTAGTTAATCTTCAGGGTACCGCATTAGAGGCTGAGGATGAGAGTCGCCGTGCGTTGCTGAGCGGTGGCTTCGAGGGCAACACCAACACTCCGGCTCCACCGCGACAGAGTCATGACTCACACACCTCACACAATACTATCCATTCATTGCCTAACAGGTGATCATGTAAACTATGTTATAAATGGATATTTATATAAGACTTAGCCCTTGAAACTAAAGGTTGAAAAAAAAAATTGTGCATATGCAAAAAACCCGTAATACCATTTGTTCTAATTTGGAATATTATGGCGAAACTGCAAATAAATTTTGTTGGAAAAGCCAAAATGAAAAGTGTGCTGCGCACATCTCTATCTCCCAAAAAGTGTGCAGCGCACATTTCTATCTCCCAAAAGTGTACTGCACACATTCCTATCTCCTAAAAAAAAAAAAATCAACACCTGATGAACAATTTGTTTCAAAATACATAGATTAGAACAAAAAGCCAATTCCCGTTTAAAAAAACCTAAGTCTCCTCGCAATCCCACCTCAGCGTTATTAAGTTTCAAAAATGTAGGGGGGAAGAGATATTTTTGTCAGATTTAGACAGATAAGACGGCCGTTCTTAAAATTACGGGAACTGCGCAATCATTAGTGATGTTCTTCGGAAAGGTCAGGTGCGTAGTACTCGCAGCCGGTGTGCGTGTATGACCGTAAGAGGTGTATGAACATTAACGAGGCAAAAGAAAGAGAGCATAATATAAGAAACGTAACGTTTTGTAGTTTCTGCCTACCTCCATGTGAAGAAGGCGTGAGTTTATGTATGTGTATGTCCCTCAGTATCTGGTAAAATAAATATGGTAGTTTCATTTGTTTTAGGGAAGTGAAGCGTATCAGAAATGAGTCTGTGTGCTCAAGTGTCAGTCAGGCCACAACCGAGGCGGCCGCCTCGTCTCCCGTCGAGGACAAACACTTATGCAAGTAAGCGATTAGGTTCACGCATATAATAATGTAAAAAAAACGCCCTGGTTGACAAACAGTGCGTTTGAAGAGGTGTCTGAGGCGCCACACATACTTCCAGCCACCTTTTCCGTAAAATGACATTTTTACTCTATTGTCTAATCTATGACTAGTCTTTTAGCTCTAATAATAATAATACGAGGGCTGCACTAAAAGTATCGGGAATGGAATATTTCCACTATTCCTGTCAAATTAAAATCTTTTTAATTGAAAACTCCTTGGTTTTAAAAATCGAATATCATTTATTTATTTAAAAAAAGATTCTCGGTCTTGTCACAAGGTTTTGTCAAACTTGTTTAGTCGTTGAGAAAATGAAATTGACTCGAGAAAATTCAAGAGCGATGATTTATTATGACTTTCGAAGTGGTTTAACACAAAAGCAGTGTGTTGACCGGATGATTTCTGCATTTGGTGATGAAGCCCCCGTCCAAAACCACAACTTATCGCTGGTTTGCTGAATTTCAACGTGGACGTGTCAAGCTCAGTGATGATCCCCGTCAAGGTCGTCCAAAATTGCAGGCACCCAAGAAACCGTTGATGCTCTGCGTAAGCTGATTGAGGTAGATCGACATGTGACATACCGCGAAATTTAGGCAACTTTAGACATTGGCATGAGTCAAATACAAATAATCTTCCATGAACAATTTGGTGTAAAAAAGTTGTTTTCCCAATGGATACCGCATTCGCTCTGTGAAGAGCAAAAAGCGGCTCGCGTTACTTGGTGCATCAGAACTCTCGAAAGTTTCCACGCAGGATCCTCAAATGCTGTATACAACATCGTATCAGGTGACGAATCCTGGATATACGCGTACGAACCCGAAACAAAAAACCAGTCACGAGTTTGGGTGTTCGAAAATGAGTTAAAGCCAACAAAAATTGTTCGTTCACGGAGTGTTGCAAAAAAAATGGTGGCCACGTTTGTCTCCAAAACCGGCCATGTTACGACTATTCCTCTTGAGGGACAAAGAACGGGTAATGTAGAATGGTATGCATGCTAGCATTTGTTTGCCACAGGTCGCTTCTGAACTCCGTAAAGAGAACTGCAACCGCCGCATCATCCTCCATCACGACAATGCGAGTTCTCACACCGCACACAGAACAAAAGAGTTTTAGAGCAAGAAAACATAGAATTATTAGACCATCCGCCGTACAGCCCCGACCTAAGCCCTAATAATTTCTATACTTTCCCTAAAATAAAGAATAAATTGCGTGGACAGAGATTTTCATCACCTGAAGAAGCTGTGGACGCCTACAAAACAGTCATTTTAGAGACCCCAACTTCCGAATGGAATGGTTGCTTCAATGATTGGTTCCATCGTATGGAAAAATGTGTCAAATTTCGCGGAGAATACTTCGAAAAGCAATAAATACATTTTTAAATAGTAATGTTGTGGCACTTCCTTTTTTCCCGAAATTTTCAGTGCCGCCCTCGTACTAAATGCTTTACACATAGTTTTTTTGTTGTTTGTAAGTTTGGTAGTTGTGCTTGTGCCGATGATAAAGTGCCAAAATGGCGTGCTTTTTATTATGTTAAAAGTTATTTTATATTCGTCCCCGGGTAACCTTAAGAAAAATACATAAATGCAATTACATTTAGTGTAATCTAGGATATTTTATGCCACTAAGTATACCTCGGTACTTCGCTAAGGCAGATTTTAGTGACATCCTTTCTGGTTCATTACTTTTTTTCACTTAAATCCATTGGTTACCCACACACTTTACCAAGCCACATGTACTACATCGTTCAAACTAAAGTTAACATCAAGTCTCCTTCGTCTGACATTAGTGTTTTTGTCAGTCATCTCCAATGTGCTATTGATCAAACATTTATTTTTGACATGTATAAGTGTATTTTTTTACAGATTTACAGAAATATATAATTTACGAATTAATAATATGAAACACCGTCTCTTCTTTTATATACATGGCTTCAATAAATTTTTAAACACTTAAAATATGTCACTATGTATATGTACCGTAAAACGGGGTGAATAGGGATGCAGAGGTGAATCGAAACGAAACTTTAAAGGGGATTTTAACATTGAAATAATTATGTTTGTTGCCAAAAATGTCGCAATGTATTATAATGTATTGACTGTATTATAATTAACGATTAAGTGCCCTTGTTGGCAACAAACTCTATTATTTCAATGTTAAAATCCTTTTTAAAGTTTCGTTTCTATTCACCCCTACATCCCTATTCACCCCGTTTTACCGTTATATTCAGATCTCGCCGCCTGGACGTGCCCCGGCGCATGTCCGCGAAGCGTCGCCGTCGTGAGATCGACAAGAGGGATACGCTCACCATGTACGACCTCATCTTTAGCAACCCGACTTGCAACCCTATTGTGTGAGTTGTCCTCTTTTTGTTTTAAGACGTGGTGCAGTTCTATTCAAGTTAAATTTTTGGCCAGATAAAAGATAGAAATACTTGGATTTATTTTTAGCATTTAAAATGGTGAAAAAAATACTAGACCTAATCAATTAACGCAGTACCATGTCTATCTTAAGTTCGAAAGCATCCAAGTTAAGATTACTTTCCCCCAGATTCTTACTTTATAGTATTGTTATGCTTTGGTCGAAAATTACGGATGATTCACTGCAGTGGTATATTCGGAAAGCACTGTATAGATTGCTTACCCAAGACCAAGCCACGCCTACCGCGGCACAATCTGCGTTGGGTCATTTTCTAGACTTAAGACTGCTTCCATGTTTATTTTCGTTCACTGTCACGCTATGAAAAAAGAAACGTCATTCTGGCAAGTGTCAAGTTAATTTGCCCATATTGGCTTTTTCTCTATAATTTATTCATCCACATTGAGCTGAACTTCGTACCGCCTCAGAATATTACCTTTTTTCTGTTTATTTTTCCCATGTTTCAATAGTTATTTTGTTATTCGTGTGGAGACAAATCCAACAAATCAAAGATCATAAAAATCGCTCCAGGCTGAGTTATAAATGGTTTAACTAACCCGACTTTGCTTCACAAGTACAAAAATATTACCTCTGTTTTTTTTTTTGACAATGTTTTTAAAAGCAGGGGATTCACAGTCATGTATTGAATCCATGGTAACAGGTTGCGCGTCCATGATCTTACCTCCTTGTACAACTATTATACTCGTAACTTCCACTCAATAAATTGATCTCATTTGGTACGACAACCTAGTCTGTAGTGTAATGTATATTTATTGCAAATTATAAATTGTTATTAAATTATATAATTATAATAAACCCTTTAAAAACCTGCATTATTTTCTTCCCAGTCCCGACAAAGACGATCTTAAAGCCCAGCATGCCAATGAGAAAGAGGAAGCGGCCCGCAATGCCGCTATCGGGCAGGTTGAGGACAATGTGGAAGATCAGCCCAAGACAGACACCAATGCCGCTCCCGTGCCGCAGATCAAATTGGGGCCTGATGGGGAGATCATGTTGGATGAACAGAGCTTAGTATGTAATGGTTTACCTTCCATTTCACTTTATTCTGTTTTTGTAGTGTTGAACTTTTGGGAAAGTTTATTACATAAAAATATCTTTGTAGTAGACAATATGACTGCACTTACAGAATGCTGGGCTTTAGTAATATAATCTAAAATTCAATAAAAATTAGGAATATATAATCAGCGCCAAGAAAAGAGATATCGTATGTAAGAAAACATTTAAAAAAATGTGCATCAACTACAGCCCGCTAAATTTTAATATTTTAGGAAAACATATACTTTCGCAATGTTTGTAAATATGTGAGCACCATGTACCTATCACGTTATTGATTTATCTGTCTTTGCTTATTTTAAATTATTTTTACCTATTTGTGTATTTTAATTCTGAGTGTATCGTCTTCACATCTAAAAATATATTTATTGTTAAAATTTTTAAAAGAGTAACGGTCGGAGTTTCTTGCCCCTTCTTCTCCATACGAAACTAACTTTTGGAAGGGGCGCCTAGAATCAATTCTTTTTAAATGTAAATGTTGACGTTCAAAAGTGCCTTTTAGTGCCTATTTGAAATAAATGCTTTGACTTTGATCGCGATAAGAGCTCCCATTGTCACCCAGCATGGCGACCATAGAAAGTAGTTTTGTCGGCGAATAGACAAAACAGATGATTAAAAGAAAACTGTCATTTTGTCTAATCTGTCTGTCATTTATATATTCGTCCGTCGACAAAAGTGGGTCATGCTGCGCTTTCTGTACCTACATAATAAAGAGTATTCTATCTATGTGACACATATTTTACTTGAACTTATGAATTGTTATAAGTTCTCACATTATTTCACCGTATGAGGTTGAGTGCTCCGCCTCCGTCTCGACGGACTAGGCACAGACAGTTATTCGATGTACCGCATAGTGGTACAAACTACGCTCAAAATTCTGTCATTAGTATGATATTAAGAAATTTTAACAAGAAATTCTCTCATCTTGATAAAAAGTGTTTTTCAATAAGGATGGGTCGATGTTAATATGAAATAAAAGAAGCTGTGTTCGAGCTATTATCAATTTTTTTTTTTATTGAAATGCTCATGTATGCCATTATGTATGGAATAGCACATCATTTAAATGTCTGCCGCGGTTTCTCACGGTTGCCCGGATCCGAGTAGTCCAAATTTTCAACAACTCTGCCGCATAGATCTCTTAAGGTCGTTGGTCGTTTGCGGCCTATTGGCATAGACCTGCGACTTCAGAAAACCCCACATGATTGTTTACCGAACCGGTGGTTTCAAATTTGGTCACCAAACGTTGGAGTGTAGACTTTGAAGGGCCACCGCGTCCGCCGTAAAATGGGCGCAAAGCGCGCAACGTTTGCACTAACGAACATTCATTTTGAAAATTGTATCATTTGCACGTGCTGCTCAATCGTGTCTGGTCATGGTGATTTGGCATGAGTTAATAAATAATAAAAAGAGGTTAGAATAAAATTTCCAAAACAACATGGTTGCCACATGCTGCCAACATCGACCCGTCCCAAAAGTGAAATTGTTAAAGGGCTGTGGGTTTTGTGAGTAAATAAATGAGTTACCAATTTTTTTACCTCCTCCAGGTAATAAAACAATCAGAAAAGCGCAAGGTATCATCAAGCATCGTGCACGAAAGCGCCTCGGGGACCGGCAGTACCACCGGTCGGTACCGCCGCACACAACGCACTGCCTGCTGGAGCGACGCAGAAACAGTACGGTTCTACCGCGCACTAGCCACGTTGGGAACTGACTTCACGCTCATGGAAAACCTGTTTCCCGGACGGACCAGGAGAGATTTGAAGCTCAAGGTAAAGAAGACAGTGGCGGTACCTCATACAAGCCCAAAAGTCCAAGCAATGAACTCATTCGTTTAAGAGGAGGTTCCTTAAATGTATTATTTGCTGTAATATTCTGAAACATCACACATACAATCAAAATGGAACTTGAGTTTCTGTTTTATTGGATATTTTTCCATGTACAAGACAGTATATATTCAAAATTAAAATTAATAAGTGCTGCGTAAATAACAACTAATATTATTAAATTCATTAAGAAAATACAATATACATAATTAATAATAACAAAATTATATCCTAAACTAACTAAACCTAAAATATATCCTAAATTAACTAAAACTATTCACAATTTGAAAAATATCGTCAAAAAATTCCTCTGCTTCGCTGTCGACTGAATTTGAAAAATATCGTCAAAAAATTCCTCTGCTTCGCTGTCGACTGAATTTGAAAAATATCGTCAAAAAATTCCTCTGCTTCGCTGTCGACTGAATTTGAAAAATATCGTCAAAAAATTCCTCTGCTTCGCTGTCGACTGAATTTGAAAAATATCGTCAGTAAATTCCTCTGCTTCGCTGTCGACTGGTAATGTACCCAAGAGCCTGGCGGCATTGCCATGTCATATGGCAATGCTTAGCCTCTGGCCAAGATAAAAACCAGCCCTTGTGTCACGGGAAGTGACAAACCAGCCGTTTCGAAATGTCCATAAAGAGACAAGACAGTCACGTAATTGCAACAGTTTCACTGTTTTTTTTTTAGAAAGTTGTGCCGTTTTTTAAATTATTAAACAAAAATACAAGTTTGCTCGGCTTGCATGTCTTTAATAAATATTAACAGTAACGCATTATAGTTTGTATCCAGCCACAACATATTTTTTCCCTAGATCAATTATTACTTTAGTTATAAACGAAATAAAAGTTAATTTTTATTTCGTTTATAACTAAAGTAATAATTGCCGCTAACTAACGCCGTTTAGTTTCGTGCTCAAACAAGAGCGCACGCGATTATAAACTATATTACTGATGATAATGCATCAATAATAAAGGTGCGTTTAGCATGTAGCGGAGATTCCGTGGAAATGATTTTAGAGTGCCTGGTCTTATGAACAATAATATTAAGGCCGCTGGCACATTCACAACATGTGGTTTATGATTTTATGAGCATACTATCTATCATCTACATTACTGGCTAGCTAGACACGCCACCACAAGACAAATAATATAATTGAAAAGCTGCAAAGCCCACTATTGATTCTGTGCTTCTCGCATCCAGCGGATTCCGTCGACCTTCACCAGTTCGTCGATCCATCAACTCACGATAAGCTTCTCAGTTTTCGTTTTTCCAGAATATTTGGCACCATCAGTTCTGCGTGAAATTATATACCGAACTGCCACTTTAATTGGGGCAATAGGGATGATTACATTTTTTTATTTTAACCTCAAAAAAATATTTGTATCCAAATAGTGCAAACAATATTTAAAAAAGTGTAAAAGCTTAATTAATTGCCAAGTTATAAACGTGTTAAAATAAGTGTTATACACGGATAGCACTTTCGTAGAAGTGACGTCACGACTATGTAATTTCATACTAGCGCCATACATTGTCCGTACCACGCCACAAGCACGGGAATAATCCCCTCCAAAAACTTTTAAAGCGTGTAGTTTCTTCATATTTACATCGATATCAGTCATCATGTTTTCGACACATATATACATACATAACTCACTCAAGCATTCTTCCCATGAGGGTAGGCAGCAACCACAGAACGCTACGATCCTTACATACTCTTTTTGCCTCGTTTACGTTCATACATCTGGTCATACACGAGCGCCGGTAGCGAGTACTAAGCACCTGACCTTTCTGAAGAACATCAACTACGGCACCTGACCTTTCTGAAGAACATCAACTACGGCACCTGACCTTTCTGAAGAACATCAACTACGCACCTCACCTTTCTGAATAACATCAACTACGCACCTCACCTTTCTGAAGAACATCAACTATGCACCTCACCTTTCTGAAGCACATCAACTACGCACCTCACCTTTCTGAAGAACATCAACTACGGACCTCACCTTTCTGAAGAACATCAACTATGCACCTCACCTTTCTGAAGCACATCAACTACGCACCTCACCTTTCTGAAGAACATCAACTATGCACCTCACCTTTCTGAAGAACATCAACTATGCACCTCACCTTTCTGAAGCACATCAACTACGCACCTCACCTTTCTGAAGAACATCAACTATGCACCTCACCTTTCTGAAGAACATCAACTATGCACCTCACCTTTCTGAAGAACATCAACTATGCACCTCACCTTTCTGAAGAACATCAACTATGCACCTCACCTTTCTGAAGAACATCAACTATGCACCTCACCTTTCTGAAGAACATCAACTATGCACCTCACCTTTCTGAAGCACATCAACTACGCACCTCACCTTTCTGAAGAACATCAACTACGGACCTCACCTTTCTGAAGAACATCAACTACGCACCTGACCTTTCTGAAGATCATCATGTTTTCAAATATCTCATTTTTACTATGCCTTGTTTGAAATTATATTATTTTTCGATCATTTTTAATAAAAGTCATCATTTCTATTCTTGGGGCTTTGTTTGTTAACCGTGGTTACTAGCCGTTACTGTGTTTAGAAATCTCAATTTAATCTTAAAAATACTTGTCTCCAGTTCAAAAGAGAAGAACGGGTAAACATGGCGCTAGTGGACAAGGCACTTCGCATGACCTGTAAGTGGGACGCCACTCGATTAGAAAACGAGTTCCGAGCCGAGCGGGAGGAGGCAGAAAAAGCGGCGCAACAGTTACAGCAATGTGCCATAGACCAGCGGCAGAAGCAGAAAGAGGCGCGTATGAACATGAGTGAGTTCTATTGTTTTACTATTTTAGGCCAACGGCGAAGTATACAGCTACCTAGGGCGCACTATAAGTTTCCGGAACTGGCCACCTACATTAACAATATTTGAAAAGTAATTATAACATTTGAAAATAGAACTTGTTTGCTGTGGAACAGTTTTTACATTGTGGTGTCATTTTAAAAATTGCTTGTCTTCATCACCATGAAATCAATTTCTCCGATTCTTTCTTAATTTGACAGCTCAGCAGAGCCTCGCTTGGCTTCGAATGTTTGCGATGCAAGACGACTGTTTATGGCTGGTTTGCAAAATTCAAGCGCGGTCGTGTCAATCTCAGTGACGAATTTCGTGATGGTCGCCCGTCCACAAGCTGTGTACAACAAAAACATTGATGCTGTGCGCCGTATGATCGAAACAGACAGGCATGTGACCTACCATGAGATACGGGCATCTTCCGGCATACGCATGTAAATCTTTGTGTAGGATTGATTGTATTTGACTCATCTAATACAATCAATCCTACACAAAGATTTGTGTATGAAAAAGCTGTGGTCGCGGTGGATCCCACACAATTCGACTGTGGCTTTGTACGAGGAGTGCATAAATGTTTTGTATTGTCTTTGGTGCTGAGTGACATCAAGCAATGGATAAAATTACAAAACTTTTTAAATGCTTTATATGAGGCCTTTGGCTACTTTGTATGTGTGTAATTAATGTATTTTTTTTAGTAATGTGCGTTTTGTTTGTGCAGAATAAACAATTTTTCTTTCTTTCTTTTCAAAATTGGTAATTTCGCATGAAAACGTGCATTTACGCTAACGGAGAATATTTTGAAAAACAACTAATTTATGTTTGCCTATTCATAGTAATGTTTTCTTATTAATCCCAGAAATTGCACATAACAATTTTAAAAATAAAATTTATAAAAACATTTAGAACTAAGTAACATTTATTTTATCTTATTGTATGCTGCACCAAATGACGTCATCAAGTCAACTTCGGCTGTCGCTGAAAACCAGCAATGGAGCTCTGCCTCACATAGGGTTGTAGAATTATGCTGAGCGATGGCCGTTTTGCCTGGATGTGTTGCATATTTCCCCAAACTTGTTCTTTGTTGTGTTTGTGTGCTTTCTCTGCATCATGTTTACCGCAAATAAATGTATTTTCATATAATTAAAAGTCCAATAACACGTTTCCACTTGTTTGATAATAATAATTGTGTCATACTATAAAGTTTGTGTTCTTCCTGTGCAAATTCCAATAAATATTTGTCTTTGTCAAGAAACAAATTCATAAAAAGTTCAAATTCTATTTCAACCTAAACTAATTTAGGACCTTTCGACCGCTTATGGCGATGTGTACTTACTATAAAACACCCGTGCCCAACCCTTCAGGTTTACAGGCGTGATGTTATTTATGTATGGTTACTCAAAAGCCAACTTACACTACATAACACTAAAGTATATAAGGCGTCGTTTTGCATCCTCGTCAAATTCAAGGAGGTTACTATGCAAATGATTATCGACACGAATCAATAATAAAATGAGTAATTTTTTTTTTTTTCTGTAAATCGACTTGTATGGAACGCGCATTTTAAAACGCGGCCCGTGTGATACCGCACTGTAACTGCCCTTTTATGCGACATATCCGTGCGACATTGCTTACCGCAGACGCAGCGGGACGATTCTGTTCTTGGAATGTGGTTAATTCTGAAAAACTGTCAAACTTAGATAACTATAAAAACATGTATGTATGAATAATTGAGCAAGTATCGTAATTTTATTTGATTATTTATGTCTTTTAAAACAGCCTCCTGAAATTTGACGAGGATGCAAAACGACACGTTGTTTAGTTGTAAAATGTTGAATAACATCTCACGTGTTGACCTAGAACTTCACAGTTTGTTAATAGTTTACTAAAAGGATGTTCTTAAGCATCTTAACTTGATTAACATCATGCTTATTAACATTCTTCTGCATTACAGGTCGAGGTGCAAAAGCCTTTGGAGCGTCTACCTTCCCCTCGTCAAACACCGGTCTCGCAGCTCACGAGATGACACTTCGGCACTACGAGGCCAAGACGCAAGAGCCAACAACCACGTTACAATTCGCCACCGTCACACGTGTCATTCCAAAGTCAAATTCAAATGACATGGCCACAATACGTAAAATAGTCCCCAAATCTCAGGCCAAAACGGCCGATGAACAACCCGCAACAACACCGGTACTGCCTTCCAATATCGAAGACGGGTCCCTCGTCATAATGAAGGACGTTGACCCCAATACTCCTTCCAATAAGAAGTTGCGAACGTACTTGGCTAGAGATGGAGGTCGGCTAACTCCTGTCACAGTGCCGGCTTCGATATTAAACCATATGGTTTCATATATGACGACAGGTGTTATCCCTGAAAGTAATATATCTGCGGAGTCTTCTCATTTGACGTTCCCTGTAGCAAGCCAGGATAGCCGCCCCTGTCCCACCCCAGGAGTTATTTAGATGATTAACAGTCCTCCTAAAAGAAGGCGACATAGTTGGTGTACTATCACCCAGCTTTAAGACTTGTATACGGTACTTGACGGTTTTGAATGAGCAACATCGGGCAGAATGAAAACACGGTATATTGAATTCCGGTTTATTAAGCGATGTATCTTGTATAGCAACCATAGGCGCGGTAATGTCAAAAAAAGACGTGAGACAGTTATTCTGCACATTACAGACCGGTTCCATGCAGATACGCTGTAACATAGCCTTGTCCAGATCAAAGCAAATGCTTTCAGACCAAACAAAGCAGCTACGTATTTTCAACCCAGCCTGCTTGTTGCCATATAGAGAATGACAAAGACTTCATTGTAACAATGCGAAAAAGAGATGAAGCTTTACATTGCTCTACACGTCCTGTCTATATCCATTTTTTGCTCTGGAGCAATTTACTAAATGATTATTTCAACAATTGTTTACACATATCTTATTTTCTTGTTCAAGTGAATTAGACATATTTAGCCAAACTAGGCTTATGCCTGTATTTCGTCTATCAGCGCCTAACCATCAAATACATAATAAACACTTAAAAATTGCCATCGAGTAGAGATGTTATCATTTTAATACGATGATAACTACTTCCTTATATTTTGGCCCCTGGACTTCTGACAGAAGGAGCGTAAGCAAAGAATATAATAACTACTCTCTACCGAGAGAGCGTCAGTGTCTACGACACGGATATCAAATATCACTTCCCTCTGAGCATTCCAAACGCCCCGGCAAGAAAGGTCTCCACGTAGTCCGCAGTCTGCTTCAGAGATGATGGGTTAACATACGTCACAGAATAAATCTCTAATTTCATTAAGACGATGTGTTAATAGCCCACCCTTTTTTACAACATAGAGCACTATCAACGTAGAACTCAACGCAGCCACAGCCATTACATGATTTTGGCACAGAGATTCGTAATCTGTGGTAACGTATTAGCAACATATTGTTTGTGTCACGTACTCTAAGGAAAAAAAAATTACAAGTAAAAAAATCTATTCAATAAATAAATAAAACTAGGTATTATTAGAAACTACATGTTGAACAATTATCATAGAGTTAAATCAAGGGAAGTCCATCGACAGTGTTTAAACTTAACTTCAGAAAAAAAAACTCATTGTTATTTTGAGACGGTGATACTTTCAATAGGTATATGTAGTGATTCATTTGGAAGCGTTAATATTGGAATGTATTTTCACTTTATTATTGAGCAGCAAAGATGTATATGATAGGTGGCAGTGTAGCCTCATATTCTTAGTAAAAGAATGTTAGTTCGTGTAAGTTTTAATGAATATTGTCTATAAATGTTAGTCTATTGATGTGTCAAGAAGTCATGCATTCTTGAAATTATTAGTTTTAAATGTTTATAACGACTTTTTCATTCATTTGTAAATACAATCTTGTAATATGAATTTGTTAGGAATTGATTACTTTGTCAAAGTATTTTAGTGTATCTATTTATTTTTGTTGATCACCAATTTGATTAAAGCTTGTCGCACTATGAGTGATAGGTAAATTGACAACGGAATGGTTGGTTTTCTCCGCCATTATGGGCAATCGTTGAGTGGAATACTCTGCGATAACGCTAATGTACATCGTAATAAAAGTCATAAGTTTGCTACGTTACGTATTTAATTCCTGGCCAAAAGGAAAGTTGAACGGAACGGAATTTTGGTTAATCATGAATACGCTCAATGAGAAACATAAGGAGGAAGAAAAAGAAGTCTTGCGCTGATTGCTGATCTTAACTATTGCTAAAATTTCTAGCATCAAACGAAGCTCAAAAATTAAGAAATGCCTTTATAATAATGTATTCGACACTATAAGTGGATTATGAAATTGTTATTGATCTCAATAGTAATAAAATTTCATTATTAAGTACCGTAAAACGGGGTGAATAGGGATGCAGGGGTGAATCGAAACGAAACTTTAAAGGGGATTTTAACATTGAAATAATTATGTTTATTCCCAAAAATGTCGCTTAGGGATTGACTGTATTATAATTAACAATTAAGTGCCCTTGTTGGCAACAAACTCTATTATTTCAATGTTAAAATCCTTTTTAAAGTTTCGTTTCTATTCACCCCTGCATCCCTATTCACCCCGTTTTACCGTTAGTGTTTCGATCTCAGAAGTAATCATTAAAGTGTTCTAGTTTATAATTATATTTAGGACCTTGTAAGTCCCTATTTTAATCATAATAAAGTTATATTCTATTTTATTCTACTGCCCTGCGATGGCGCTGCGAATGCTAAATAAACAAGGTCGACTCCATGCTAATTTATAATATTATAATATCCTAGCTTCTGCCCGCGGCATCGCCCGCGTTAATGTCGGAAATTATCCAACGCAAACGTGCTACCGGGACCAAAAGTAAAAGCCTTTGTCCATCTCCAGGATGCTATCTGTCTCCTTGCCAAATTTTATCGAAATCCGTTCAGTGGTTTAGGCGTGAAAAGGTAACAAACAGACAGATTTACTTTCGAATTTATAATATTGTATAATAGTATGGATGCATGAATCTTTAGTAATTAATTATCGGGAATTACTAATAACAAAAAAAAATGTAGCCCCATCATATTCTTAGTAAATGAAACTTATGAATAGAAACATCGGGCAGAAGCAATAGAAGCTGCTGCGCTGATTAGGGCGTTTTGAATCTTATTATTACATGTATTCGACACTAAGTGGATTCTGAAATAAATTATTATCGATCTCACTAGTAATAATTGAAGTGTTTTAGTTATATTTAAGACTTTTAACGTACATATTTTAATCAAAATAAAGATATATTCCATTCTACTGCCCTGCGATGGCGCTGCGAATGCTAAGTAGTAGTAAACAAGTTCTTCTTCTAGCTAATTTGCAATATTATTACTAACAAATTGCAAAAAAAAGTAAGAAAATTTTAATTTCGCGGGCTACCAAGGCTCTTAGAATCATCTGACAGGAGAAAAGAAGTATTATTATAATTCCTTTACATGCTTAAATTTAAAGCAAACAATTTATGCTAGTAAATTAAGAAATGGCTTTATAAATATTTTATTCGACACTGACTGGATTCTTAAATTATTATTCATCTCACTAGTAATAAAATGTAATTTCAAAGTACCTAGTGTTTCGATCTCAGTAGTAATAATAGAAGTGTTTCAGTATATTTATTAAGACCTTTGATGTACATATTTTATTCAAATAAATATATGTTCCATTCTATCTATTCTACTGCCTTGCGATGGCGCTGCGAATGTTCGGTGAACATTATTGGTCCTCAGTGATGTGTGTGTTTATTTTCTGACGAGGTCAAGGCCTATTCATAGTGAGTGAAAATTTACTGTTTAAACATAGACCAGTATGCTTAGTGCGAGTGACATACTAAAATTCGAGTAACGTCTCGATCGCGTAAATCGAGTTAACTTCAAACGCGTCGACCACCGTTATCATGCGAGTGTGAGTCTCATTACAGTCAACGATTCGCTTCGCGTTATTTCACCGTGAGAAGTGACGATTGGTGAACGAACGAACGAACGAACATTAGTAACCGGCCAAAATAAATTGACATTTCTATATTGTGTTCATAATAGAAGCGACTGCCTATTCAAATAGTCGGGTTTTATGTCAAGTTAGAAGACGTTTTGTAAACAAGTTTGTTTTTGTTGTAATATGGATAAAGTTTTTAATATTATTGTTGAAAATGAAGTCTAGCCCGTCCCAATTTGAAATGATGGTGACCTATATGGAGCAGTAAGTGTAATTTAATTTGGTGTATAGTGAAATAGTAATCCAACTTGTGAAGTTTGTAAAACTATGTTGTTATTTTTTAGGAATGGAGATCTAAACAAATTATCTACCTTTAATTCCCGAGGTAGGATAACGAGAATACGGAATTGGAAGGAATTGATTGCATTGTTAAACAGTGGGAACTCGAGGTTCAACTCATAGACGAGCGAGGCCAGCACAAACCGAGCAGGCAGCACAGCAGTTTATCCAAGCTTATTCATTTTGGTGAAATTTCAAAGAACAGCAAGCAGCACAGAGACAATGTCAGATTGTGAAGAGAGCAAAGTAGAATAAGGGAAATGGAGGCACAGGCTCATAGGAACTGGCAAGCAATAGGCGGTAGAGTTGTGAATGTTTTGGAACAACTAGCTGATTGATAAATATTGCAAAGATTAATCTTTACAATATTTCTCAGGTACGGTTACTTTTAGAATAGAGGGCTTTGTCCAGCCGTCGGACAGTCGGCTGTAATATTATTAGTTTATATAAAATAGATTTATTATTCACTCAGTGACATAGAATCGCGCTTATCTCGCGATAGCAAAAACTTATGTGTTTCCTATGTTTGTTTCTTATTCTATGGGGTTCAAAAATGTTTAGATTTTGTTCAAGAGGGCAATTCATTGTTTAAGAACGCACTATGAAGAACTCTTAATTTTTTTTATGGAATTTTGTCCCTTGAGTGATATACAATGTTATTCCACATGATGCATGCAATTGTCATTCTACAAATTGGAGTGTTTTACTTGTTGACTGTTTATGTTACTTTAAAAGCTGAAACTATGATGAAGTCCGAACTCCTCTGTGATGATCGTTATTTTGGACTTATACTGGACTTCACCACCTAATGTTTTCCTTTGTACAAATTAAATGCTACGTAATGCTTAGAACCAAATGACTAATTATATTTTTAGTTAAAGCAGGTGTGTAGAGATTTTATTTGTTTTGGTTGTGTGTGTGTGTGTTGTGTCAACTTGTTATAGTATACCTGTCTAATAATTTGAAGTGATGTAAAAAATAAAATAAAAAACCAGCTTGAACCATAATTTCTATAATCAATTATATTAATAAAACTATTGCAACCTAAGTTTTTGGTCTTTTAATACAGTTCCTCTAATAAATATTAAAGTAGGTTAGCTTCAGTTTACTATGAGCTCCAAAAGAACGGACAAGAAACTCCATAGTTGCTCTTTTCAAATATAAGTTTTACAATATTTTGTTTATGTACATTAATCAATTGATTATGTATGAGGATGATGCACCCAAAATAACACTACATATAATAGGTACAACAAAGTAATACCAGCAGACATACTATTGATGTAATGATATAATTAACAACAATGGATCAGTGTGTGAGTTAAAAATTAAATATCAGAAAGTACACATGTAATAATATTGTTAAGTACATAAGTTTCATAATTTTATTCTAAAACAAACAGTTACTTATTACAATGCCTTAACATATCTAAAATCTAATCTATGATTATAGAAATTAAACAAGAGTAAAAAATGCCAAGCATTTCAGGGGATTTGAGGGATGCAACATGTGTCACTACCATCAGCAAGATTCATAGTAGGAACATGGTACCTACTCACATGTGCTATGAAATTATATAATTCTTTAAGAGACTGAAATAGTACAGTTGAAATAATGTAAATAACTAACAGAGATCACTCATTCATTCCCTCATTATAAATATTAGTAAAATAGAATAAAACGTTACACTTTTTACAAGTATTTCTATCTTTTATATTCTATTTCATCTATTATATTCTATTGATACACCTATTATATATATTTCTGTGTGAATGGGCTCTTCGTTTTCTTGTTCTTCATGTTCCAAACCTATCAAGTAATATAATTTAGTATTCAATACTCATTTGTGCCATTGATTGATTAATCAAATTATTACCAGTGATGTCCTCTTCTTCTACAACATTAAGATCAATGCCAATGTTATGTAAAACGCAGCAGGCTTGAATAATTCTAGCACATTTAAGTCCCTTGTAGTGAAGCACTCTATCTTTGTTAAGACATCGCCATTGATTCTTCAAACGTCCAAATGTATGTTCTATGACAACTCTGGCTGCCACATGCTTATGGTTGTAATTGGCTTGCAAGGTGTTTGGAGCAGCGTCTAAAATCGGAGTCATCAGCCATGGTTGTTGTGGATAACCAGAGTCTCCTAAAATGATGATCAATGTATTAGTTAATTTTGCCTTAGCTTAATGCAATGTTGTTCAAACAGTTTTTGATAGCTAAGAGCTTACCTAAAAGCTACACTACACTATCTCCCCATTTTGGTGCAATGACTGCATTTTTTTATATAATGGTTGATGTCACTGCTTTCCCATATAAAAGAATTGTGATTTGCACCTCCAAATTTGGAATTTACATTTATAATTCTATATTGGTCATCACATAACTGTAAAATAAAAATACAGTTAAGAAAAAATCTTATAGGTAGGTAAGAATAAATCATATCTAATTACCTACATAATATTTACCATTTGAACATTTATTGAATGATAGTGCTTGTACTTGTACAATAATACAGATGTTCTTCATCTTTTGGTGGACCAAATATTCTAAAATGGCTACAATCAATACACCCAATTACTCCAGGTATTCCATAAATTTCACAAAACCTGAAACACAGGTGCATTTCAAGCAACAATGATATTGATATTGTATATTTACAGTATATCAATCATGTAGACCATACCTTTGACTGATTGCTTGTCTGGCAATTAATGAATTAGGAAACCGGATATATTTTCCTACTATGTTCATAAGGGTCAGAGCCTTGGTAACTTATTCAATGTAGACACTGCACATTTTTTGTGATATGTTTTTAGCAACTCCCACCGGGCGCTGGTAAGACCCAGTTGCATAAGAAATGGCTGTGAGTACCTAAAATAACAAATGTTATATAAAATGCATGTCCTTACATAGTGGCAGGGGGCAGATGGAAAAAACTGTGTTTCAAAATTACTAGGTGTATGATTACCTTATCTTCCATGGATACCCGTTGAGAAGACTTTGAACCAGCCAGCTGCCTCAGGAAGCCGATATCTTCTCTTAAATTCACCCTCCGGAAGGTCTCTAAGCGGATTTCTCGAGGTAAGTGCTCTTGCACGACCAATGGACGTTAGATTACGCTCATCTTGTGCTCTTGCGGTCTCAAACATCCTCCAAGCGAAATACACACGAGATGCCATTGTTATTTTTTATCACAATACGAAATTAAATTATATCACTTTGTTATTTCACCACTCTCACAACGCTCTCACGACAAAATCTAAAGTGACAACTTAACGCGCTCGCAAGCGACTGCGTTTCGTATTCGAGCTGTCAAAACTGTCAAAATTGTAACTTACACTCACGTTAACATGCAAACGTAAGCGTTTACGCTCCAAACGATCCTCACTTTCGAGTGGGACTCGCTCGTCACTGGTGGCGGCGTTCATTTTAAAACTGACACTCACAAAATTTTGTTCTCGCGTATGACGCTAGGTGGCGCTTACCCAGCGCCATAGTAATCTGCGTAAACGTTAACGCACTCGATGCGTAAAAAAAACTCGCACTAAGCACACAGTATGAAATGTCCAAAGTGAACGTTAACATTTAAAAACAATAACCACACCCCACCACCTACTATATTTTACCCTTGGCAGCAGCAACCCAATAGCAACCTTATTATAACGAGTGTGATCATTGTGAATTTGACTGAAGTATCAATGACAGCAACCCAAAAGCAAGATCATTGTGATTTTGACAGATATGCAAACTCTAGTAAAATAACTGAACGGACTGTACACACGGCTACATTTCAAGCTATACATTTCCATTATAAGGTGACCTCGCATTGTATAGTATATCCTAACAATGCGAGGTTAGCTTATTCTGGAAATGCATAACTTGTGAAATGCGAGATGCATTTCTAGCCGTGTGCCAGCCCTTAACATGGTCAATTACGATATTCTTAACATAAACCGCTGTGCTGAGTTCCCGACTAAGAAAACGTTTCGTTGAAATTTTGGTCATAAAGCGTTACTGAGTTTTAAAGACGATTTGTTTAGCATGACCCCATAAATAAAAATCAACATATTCAAATATTCCTGATTGGAATACGACATTGTTCGCGATACGATAGCGGCACTGAAGGGATATGAGGAACAGGGTGTAAAGTTCACTCATACTCTCAGAAAAGGGAGGATCCTCCGACCAGATGGGTGTTTTATCTGGTGGGCAACTGCCCGATGATTGTTATCGGGAAGTTGTATGTATGCTATCTGCGCGGTAAACTCTGCTTGCGCGATGCAGGATTGATGCGTTTGTTCGCATGTGGCGGTGTAGATGCCGCCACATCACTCCCCTCCGAAGACCGGAGGTCAATAGTGGACTAAGTCTTGTATCTTGCGATGCTTGCCAATGCCAGTTGGGTTCCAGTGGGTTGGAACCGGGTGTCGCATAGTTCTCGGTGAGTCGGAACTGTCTGCGAAGATGCCCCAGTGAGTCGGGGTGGCTGACTGCTGATGTCGACCAGGAGAGGGATTAAGCACTCTGCTTGTGGACCGGCCGAATGTGCAGTGTGCTGTGCCAATGTTGCTGATGAGGCTGAAGGTGATGACCAGGTATGCGCTTGCGCTGCATGCTGATGGTCAGGACAACTGTTCAAGCCGTGGTTGCTGGCTGGCTGTGTGACTTGCGGGAGTGATGATGATGACGTCACGCTGAAGTAGTTGCACGAAGGCTGCGCTGACGTTCATACTCGGGGTCACCAGTTTAGAGGTGATGTTCATCACGTCGGGGTCACCAGTTTAGAGGTATGAGGAACAGGGTGTAAAGTTCACTCATACTCTTTAGAAAAGGGAGGATCCTCCGTCCAGCTGGATGTCGTATCTGGTGGGCAACTGCCCGATGATTGTTATCGGGAAGTTGTATGTATGCTATCTGCGCGGTAAACTCTGCTTGCGCGATGCAGGATTGATGCGTTTGTTCGCATGTGGCGGTGTAGATGCCGCCACAGCACGTGATACGTACGGACATCCGATCGCAAGCTATCTCCACTTGAGACTGGCAACAAACAAGAAGCGTGCCAGTAGGCAACCAGTCGGCTACATCAAAAGGTCGAGAGCTCGTTTAAAGAGTGCCTTACAGTGCGGCTAGTGCAAGGCGGTGTCCTTTGAAATAAACATAGATAAAAATGAAGATTTCGCCGGCCGGTGGAGTACTGTCAACGTGTGAAAATTTACCATTATTAGTGTTAAATTTCGCATGGTTCATAAAAATAAAAAAATCAATAACTTTTGATTCTTCTTTTTATTAGTTTTTTTTTTTACTATTTAATCTAGTACGTATGTTAAACCAGGAATATGCCTTTATTGGATCGGACGGGGTTTTTGTTTTTTTTAAAGAAAGTGTTGCGCTACCGCTGTGAACAACTTGTAATGAGAAAATAATATGTAAACGTAATGTATGGACTAACATTCAGAAGTCCAAATTCAAGCCTTCCAACGAACAATGGAGCGCAATGTACTATGCGACACAGTGTCACAATACTGCGCTCCAAAACAAAGATGCTGTCGTGTCTCAAAAGACTGCCCAAATTAAATGGGACTGGACAGGACATGTCTGCAGCAGAAGAATTGTGGGCACAAATAGCACAGAACTGGTGCCCCGAGACAGTCAGGCGGCGCCGCGGCAGATCACGTAGGAGATGGCGGGTCGAGCTGGTAAGGTTGCGTCAAAACTGGAAGGACGCGCGGGCTCGCGAAAGATGGAAGGAGAGGAGGGAGGACTGCCCAGGAGTGGGACGGCGTATGCTAGTAAAAAAAACCTGTAGGTATTTAGTCGGTTCAGACATTTCCTAATTGGCAATCAAGTTAATGAAGCTCTTCGGTTGTCATTGATCAACAGTTGACTGTAGAGGTCTGTATATTCATACAAAGCTCTACAGTATATACATAAGTTTAATGATAAACTGGCTCGCTCCCTATTACATGGGACTTCTGCCTAATCCTTCTGGGATTACAGGCGTGATGTGTGTGTGTGTTATGATAAACTGAGATAAGATGTCTAAGAAATAACAGCCGCAGGGGTCGATCGATCAGGTTAAGTTACGCTTGCCGCGGTTGGTCCGTGGATGGGTGACCATCTTTACATACCAAGGCACCTCCGTGCCTCGGAAAGTAGGTACGTAAAACCGTTGGCCCCGGCTGTCATTCTTAGATCTTTGACAGTTGTAACGGGTCGTCAGAAGCCCGAAAGTCTGGCAACCAGTCTCACCAAGGGTTATCTTATTAAAAAAGAGGCTATTCAAATGATGATGATAATGAGCAGCCCAGTGGTAAAGGGCCAGGCTTACGAGTCTTAGTGGTGGGTTCGAACCCAGACAAGCGCTTTACTTTGTGTAGGTATACTATTTTATCACCACTGTTCTCAAAACGGTGAAGGAAAACCTCAAGTGAGGAAACCGGCAAGTCCTAGAACCAAAAAATCAAAGATATGTGACATCTACTAACCCGCACTGGGCCTGCGTTATAGATTACAGCCCACTCTCTCTCGAAGAGAAGAGGCCTGTGTCCCAGCAGTGTGAACGTTACAGGCTGATGGGATGATGACTATTATCAAAAATGTTCGAAAACATTATTTAATTTGAAAGAAGACAGTAAAATGAGATCATCGAAAAATCTGTTAAATCGATGTAAAAATTAAGAAGCTACACGCTATAAAAGTCCCTGGAGAGGATTATTCCCGTCCTTGTCACGCGGTACGAAAAATGTATGGCGCCAATACGAAGCTACTTATTCGTAACGTCACTTCTACGATAGTGCTGTCCTTGTCTAACACTTATTTTAAAACGTTTATAACCTGGCAATTTTTTGAGCCCTTACACTTTTTCTACGCCTTTGAGACAAAAAAAAAAGTCATGATTTGTATAAACTGTAGTTACGTAGTGTCTGTCTAGTAGTTGTCTGAGAACGAAATTATACTACTATTAAAATGGTTTATAAATGTATCAGAATCAGACTTTTATTTGCTATGAATGTAGGTACAGGTTATGATGTTTTAAATGAATTAATGAGATCGGCTACAGCCTTACCGCGTGCAAATTATTACATTAATAAAAAATTCTACAAACAAAATAATGTCAACAAAACAAAACAGAATTATAGTAAAGCATTACAGTTAGGTCAAAATTGGTCAAAATTGCAATTGATTATAACACTCATAATCTGGAAAAACTTGCATGTGTTGTACTTGTAGGACAGAAAATATAAATAATAGGGTAGAGTTGTCATCGCGGATTTCTATATGTTTTAGGGTAGGTACCTATTTATTCCCATATCGGATTTAAGTGTCATGTCAAGTCGTCATCCCAAAAGTTTACTATGAGACATTGTGTCACGCAGCCACGAGGCTTCGCCCCCTTCCTGCGTGATCTAGATCATGGCCTGTGCCCATGGGCCCGTCATCGTGTTTATCAATAAAGGCCATGGGTATTTGGGCGTGTATGTGGTTGCTATAGGTGTCTGTAGACGCGCAGTGAACATTTATTAAAAATATTTAGTTACCTTCAGAATAACTGTTAAGTATAGTAACAGAAAAATTCTAACAAGGTAATAAAGCTATGTATCATTTTAAAAGAATCCAATTTATGTTTGATTGTCAAATTAATAAATATACGTCAACAAAACTGTTTCTAGTCTTTTGTTTATTTTATCTCTTTGTACAACCCTAGCGGGTTCGCTCGATGACATACGAAGACTGCGCGGTGGGCAAAGTGTCCTCAATTCTCGGTACACATAAGGTATATTTTTGCGATACGCGCGTAAAACGGATAACTTATCGACGAAATGTACATGCATACAATGCTCTAGATACAGGCCAATTTTAACGCTTAAGGACTATTCAAATATTAAGTAAGCACCAAAGGGGTGGTGTCTTTGCTTTGCTTTATTTTTTGACATGGGGTACGAATGATCCGGATGGTGATTACGTCAGCAATATTTAGAAAAATTAAATTAATATGTGATACAATATTATTGGCATTGCATTCCATAATAGTAGTAGTATTTCGTATTTCTAGATTCATTAGACTCGTTAAAATGACTACAATTCTGTTTATGTAGTATTTGAAGGGCCCCGTACTACGTTATCCGTACGTGCGTAAAAGACCCATGTCAAGTTTTATTGCCTTGACAAAATAAGCAATTAAAAGAACTAAAACCCAAAAGTATCTTATGACAGTGTAAACAAACCATGTTCATGTTATTGCGTAATACACTAAGCCCACGTTAGCTTATGCATAAGCATAATCAGCCTATACGTTCCCACTGCTGGGACACAGGTCTCCTCTCGGTGAGAGGGAGTGGGCCGTAATCCACGACGCGGGCCCAGTGCGGGTTGGTAGATGTCACACGTATTCGAATTTTTGGTTCTAGAACATGCCGGTTTCCTTACGATGTTTTCCTTCACCATTTTGAGAGCAGTGGTGATGAAATTAAATAAATACACAAGTGCCTTTCTGGGTTCGAACTCACGACCTACAACGCGTAAGTTGTGGCCAATACCAATAGGCCATGACTGCTCTGCCACGTTAGCACCGACGTAAAAATACAGCGGCGGGATTTTATCGCACACTAGATTTTCAACTCTCTGCGCTAAGCAGAGCGTTGAAAATCCAGTGTGTGATTAAGCCACGGTATTTATACGTCGGTGCGAACGTGGCCTAAGAGTACGAATGGCTTTCATTTTGACAATTCAACAACATATATTGCGTTATTTACGTTGATGAGTAGACAAATTTTTCGAACGTATGAAACAATGGATTAGCAAATACTGAAAATGGTTCAGATTGTGATTAATAGTGTCTTGCCCAATTAGGGTGCTGTTTATTAAAACATGCTATATACTTAGCCACTGTTAAAGTAACCCACTTCGGAAAGTTGCGTTAATGCAACTGAGCTTCCGACGACTCGGCGGGCGTCCAGATGACCGTTGATCACAGCGTCCAACGTACTAGACAGAGAATTCGCGGTCTCTATACTGTGCGTGCTTGCAGCTTCTAGAGATAACTCGAAGGATGCTGCTTTAACCTGTGAGGAAATCGATCTTGGTTAAAATCAAAATCAAAAGTCATGTATTCAAATTAGGCTGAGAATCAGCACTTTTCGAACGTCAAAATTACTTAAGACAGTCCCTCAAAACGCCCGCCCTTCACCACTTCCTAGTGCTTTAGCTGGGAAGAAGTAGCGCAACAAACTCCCCAGCAGCACAGCTGTCTGTTCAGTTGGAAAATACTTGATTCTATAAAGGGTGACTGGTAATTGTGTGACTGATACTTAAACACATAATTGTACTCATCATAAACTCAACAAACAACTTTCTCAAAGAAACATTTTTTTTTGCCGTGCGTTGGACGGTAGTACCTACATGAACGTGTGGCCGGACGGGGTCAAGCGCCTCATAGCCGATAAATTGAATAAAGAGAAAATGCGTGGTAAAAGTGGATTATTTAATTGAGTTTGTTAAGGATTTGTCACTTAATAAAATCACAGCGAATGGTGTATTATTCTTGTTAGGTACTTACTCAGTATGCTATAGGGGTGATTGGGTAATTCGCTAAGTAATTAAAAAAAACAGTTTCTTTGGGAAAGTTGTTTGTTATGATGAGTACAATCATGTGTTTAAGTATCGGTCACTAATTAATTACCAGTCACCCTATATAATAGTAGGTAATCAAAGTAATAAACATTACGAGACACAAAACATTATGCAAATCTAGCAAAGAAAAGGGCGGCTTCTTAAAAAAGGTTTTAGGTTATAGCTTAACTAATGAGTTATGAACCTTATGAAGCCGGTGAAAGGGAGCACGTTATTTATCCTTATTTCTTATTTTGACAGTTTCTAGCGTTTATAGAAACAAATCCGTTTTGTTGAAGAAAAGGAGGCTGTTGTTTGAGAAAATTTAATAACTCTGTTTTTTAAAGTTCTTTTTACGGTTCCGTACCCAAAGGGTGCAAACAGGACCAGCACCCTAATTGCGTAATTCACAATCAATCGGAATCTGAATCGTTTTGAAACAGATTGCTAATCCATTGCTTCAATAGTTCGATAAAAAATTATTCTGCTCAACAATGTACATAACGCAATGAATTTTGTTGAACTGTCAAAGTCAAAAAGATTTGTCGTAATCGTTTAGGAAAATGAGTTACGCAATTATGCTGCCTATCACTATGCCTGCGCTGTCCGTCCGTCTGTCTGTCAGTGGGCTGTATCATATGAACCGTTATTACGGTTTCCAATGAAAATTTCAACTGTCTTACTATTGGTAGACAGTTGAAATTTTCATTCTGTATTGCTATTGCCGCTATAATAACAAGTAATAAAAAAATAATAAATTAAAGGGGTCCATACAAGAAACAAATTAAAAAAAAATCGGTTAAATATTGTACGGTCGTACGGAACCCTTAGTATGCTAGTCCTACTCGCAGTTGGCCGGTTTTTTTATCAGCGTCAGCGACTGCTACGTTCCCACTGACGTAACAAAATTGTATAAACAATAAATAAGCTTTTCGTCAAAATTTCATTTGTTGTTCATGATAGCTACGTGGGCGCAGCGCAGCAACTTTCACTTGTTTTTTCTATTCCGTGGACCTTATACAAATTTATTGATGGTCAGCGCAATATAACTATATTTTTCTTCCATACTTCTCTATTAGTCGTCATCTCGGTAGTCGCTTTCTTTCTGTCACGTCTTTAGTGCATACGTAAGGGTAGAGCGCCAGGTTGCTACACCAACCCATACTGGGACCGCCTCTCACCGAGAGGTCTGTGTGGCAGCAGCGAGGACAGTATAGGCTGATTATGTGAGGGTTGTATTGATGATTTCAATTATAATAATTCTGTTATTCCATACATTTTACGGTCGCGAATCAAATTTTGTTCAACATACAACCAGACACTGACCAAAAAATTAAAAAGAAAACGTATGCTAATTAATAAAGTTATAACGTTTATATCAAGACCCAGATCTTCATCTGCAGGAAATATCCCCTCGCACGTTACTACAGAATCAGAACCCGAAAAAATGGAGATCCAAAGTACAGAGAATGTTGCACCTGCTCCTCCTTCTTGGCAACGAGTACCCGTTAGTCACACTTTAAGAAAGGAACAAGAGAGCAATCATTCCACCTCCAACCAGGGGCCAAGAGCTCCTGAACTAAGGAAAAAAAGGTACCGATCCCCAGAGGGAAAGGGAGCATCATCCAAGATGACCAAAAGAACCTTGCTAAAAGAGCAAATCTTGAGTGATCGCAGAGGCATTATCAGAGACAACATTGCCCTGACTTCACCACCTGCAATCGAGACATCGAATAGTTTTAACCTTTTAAGTGTTGATTGTCAAGATCAAAATGTCTCTCCAGACATAATAATAAAGAAACCCTCGAAACCTCCACCAATTATACTGTACGGCATAGATGACCTTAAAAAATTAACGAGATTTATTGAAGAAGTTATGGAAAAGAGAGACTATACATATAAAGTGGTGTCTAGAAACCAATTAATAATTTCTTCTCAGTCTGTCGAAAAATACAAAACTCTTATAGAACACGTCCGAAGCAAAGGATTAATAGGCTACAAATTTACTCAAAAAGATGAAAAATTTATGAGAATTGTAATCAAGCATCTACACTTTAGCACACCCAAAGAGGCAATTGTGGAAGCCATAGAGGAAACAGGAAACCAAGTGAAAGGAGAAATAGTAACTGCTCGTAAAAGAGGCACCAAGCAGCCTTCAAATATTTTATTCGTTAACATACTCCCGAATGATAACAACAAGTATGTTAAGGAAATTAATTATATTTACAACCAAAAGGTTATAATTGAGAATCCAAGAAAGAAAACCACAATAGTCCAATGTACCAGATGTCAACAATATGGACACACAAAAAACAACTGTATGGGACCATACAGGTGTGTGCAGTGTGCAGGGCCGCACAATACCACAAAGTGTACTATAGATCAGAACACACCGGCAGTTTGCGCTCTATGCTCTGGAAGTCATCCTGCCAGCTACAAGGGTTGTAAAATCTATAAGGAAATCGTCACCAGGAAACAAGATACCAACAAGATACAGAAACAACAAATACCAAACTCACAAAAACCGATAGAAGATCTAAATTTACATTCAGTGACTAGATCTGAGTCTGCAAAGATCATAAATATGTCAAATTTATCTAAAAACAACCATACGATAACAGCAAAAAACAATATAGCGAAGTAGTTATAGGTAATAATACTACGACAGTGGCGAACACTACGCTTTTTAGGGGGGGGGGGGGGGGTACTTAGCCCTTTGGATCCGCCACTGGAAGAATCTCTTTTACACAACATTCGTTCTTGTCTTTTAATTTTATAACAATATCATGACATTTCTTACTTTTTTGTACCTAAGTTTACTTAGGTACAAAAAAAGTTAAGCAAGTTGGCCACAGGCTTAAATTGTCCATGTATTCAAATCAAATCACAACTGTAATGGTTTGACATTATGTAGTATGAAATGTCTATGACACGGCCAATTGATTGAAGGGCAATTTGTTTAACAATTATTTTCCGCGACTGTACATACCCTACTTCAAAAAACGTGACCTCCCATCCATGCATGCCCTGGTTAACCCCTGACAAACACTGACTTTTATTGGGCAATCGAATCCACTTTATGAATGTTTAATATCCCGATTCGGGAAAAAGGAGAATGGCGTACCGCGGCCGCAGGGTGTATGATGTCGTAAATTGTCGTAAAGTATCCACCAGAGCTCCGATGTCAATTTTATTCTGTTTGCGGCACTAGCTGACGCTCAAGCTATTGAACCATAGTCTGGCAATAAAATATATTTGTTCAAACCTTCTGTAGTGTATCTAATAATGTTTAACTGCCATAAGAGGGAAGCGCAAGGTTGCCATCGAACATCGAAAACTGTAAAAATCGCGGGCAGACCCAAAAACTGCATCTTTCAAGAAAACATATTTTATTATTATCGAATTGCCTGATTTTGTTAACACAATTATTAGTTGTTCTGGGTCCATGTTTATGAAATTGATTTCTTTGTAAGCCCTTTAACTAGTCAGAACATGCTAATAGACAGGGTGGGGCAGTTTTTGAATTACTCGTAATTAAAATACGTAATTGAAACACAAAGGCGTAATTGGTATTTGTATTTCTTCCTTAATATCTAATTTGTTATTCGTATTTCAAATACCTGACGCCGAGGTATTAAGTAATTAGTATTTCAAATACTTGAGGCTTCAAAATTAATTTTAACATTAAAATACATTTTTAAAGTAAGATTTGATAAGTTTTTAAAACTGTCATCTGAAGTAAATGGAGCCATATTGGTGTCATGCTACCACCCTAGATATAAAATGCGCATCACAGCAGATAAGAGGCAATAAATTCAAAATCTTGAAACTCATGCCTAGAGACAAGTTACAAAAAACATGATATAATGGATGGAAGCAGCAGGAGTAACACCACTAGTAAAGAAGATGATGATTTTATTGTTTTGAGAATGGAGACAGTGATCAACCACAGACGTCATAATGGAGTTAGAGTTCGTCAGCTTCCTAAATGATAGAAGCAAACAGCTTTAATTTCATGAGCGCTATCCAAATACAAAAAATGTGGTCATATGCGATACTGTATTTTTTCATTTATATTTCAAAATTAAAGCAAAGTATGTATTTTGCCTAGCCCTGTTAATAGATGTTTAGAAACATTGACTTTTTTGAGAGATTGAGAGGCTGAGGGCTGAGCGGCTGGGTACATATGCATCCCAGCGAGCAATGGCTTCGCGCACTCGCTGCTCGATGTTCACTCCAACTCGTCTTTAGTTCCTAGATCTACTCACTCACTATGGATAAACGAGTATTCGTCGGTGGTGTGAACAGTCAGCGATGAACTATTAATATTATAAATGTATATCTTTTACCTAAACTGGACCTACAATCTTTTGAACCTACGTTTCTAGAGCGAGAATATTAGTATCTAGTCGCTTCCTAGTCGGCGGTGGGACAGATGGCAAATGACATTTGTGCCCTATTTTAAACGAGGCAATAAAGGTACGGACAGACGTGCTCGTAAACAGCGTACTTTTAAGCTTGCTTAAAGTTAGCATGCTCATGCAACTGTTCACATTTGCCAGCAAGAAGCACGCTTGCTTGAAGCATACTCATAAATAAGCATGCTCAAAGCAAACGTACCGGACAGACGTGCTGCTATTTGGCAACAGGCTCTTGGACAAAATGGATGTACAAAGATATAGTGACAGTGCTATCCATACAGAACTCAATAAATAGATTTTTAATTACTTTCATTATTAAACTTGAATCATTCATGTCTTTTAATAAAGCGTCATAAGCATTATTTCGTGCAATATTATTTTTATATAAAGGAGAATGTGTGTTCCACAGACATTCGTAACTTCGATAATGTGACACAAAAAGTAAATTTTTTTCTTCTCCCCAACCCGACATATTGAGGGTTAAATTTTCGTTTTTATTTTAATTTCGTGAATGAGTACGTCAATGAGTACCTTAAGGTACGGACAGACGTGCTCATTACTAGCACGTGTGTAATGTAATGAGCATGCTTAATTAGAGCGTGCTCAAAAATCAACCGACGTTTGATTTTCGAGCATGCTACCTGAGGCGCGGGTAGAAAAGGGGCGTGCTCCGAGCGTCTGAGCGTCTGAACAGGTTTGCTTATTAGCTGTTAGCATGCTATTATCGATTCGATCTCGATCCGCGGCGGGCGACTGTTTTTGCGTGAAATTAAAATAAAACGAAAATTTAACCCTCAATATGTCGCACAAAGTAAAGTTTTTGTGTCACATTATCGAAGTTACGAATGTTTGTGGAATACACATTCTCCTTTATATAAAAATAATATTGCACGAAATAATGCTTATGTCGCTTTATTAAAAGACGTTAATGATTCAAGTTTAATAATCAAAGTAATTAAAAATCTATTTTATTGAGTTCAGATATGTCACTATATCTTTGTACATCCGTTTTGTCCAAGGGCCTGGTGCCAAATAGCAGCACGTCTGTCCGGTACGTTTGCTTTTAGCATGCTTATTTATGAGTATGCTTCAAGCAAGCATGCTTATTGCTGGCAAATGTGAAAAGTTGCATGGGCATGCTAACTTTAAGCAAGCTTAAAAGCACGCTTTTTATGAGCACGTCTGTCCGTACCTTTATGCATTCTGTCGCGACTTGTCACGACATAGTGCATCTGACAACAAGTCCTGCGCACAAATACCGAGGAGACACCTTGGCCTTGGCCGTGGTGGCCGCTACGTGAGGCCGCACCAAAGAGTATAGAGAGCCGCACACCGGCGCACAGTGGGTCGAAACTATGATTTTAGTGACTTAGGGCTCAACTTTGCTTTTTCACTTCTTTTTTTATGCGGATGGGTAGAGCTCATTAACCTCAATAATAATTGTTCTGATGTATTATTTCCTAAACTTTATACTTTGGGTAGAAAAATGTGTTTTGTTATTTTTTTGTATGGAGCGGCTCAAATAAACTTAAATTCCTGCTAAGTAGCGTGTGATCCCGCGTTGAAACTTTATTTTTCATATACCTTGTCTGGTCTTTTATCATTTGATGCTATAAACAAATGCATAAAGTTGCAACTCTGCCAAATAAATGGATCGAAAAAAATGAAAAAATACATAGAATAAAAAGCTTAATTTTTTACTTTCGTAAGTTATTTTAAGTTAAATTTGATATGGAATAGTAAGTAAAAGCACGTAATAATACACATAATTACTTAGCAACTAACAACAATACATTTAAAAGGTCCCTAATTAGCTTAAATTTACTAATACTACATATATTAGTAAATTTAAGCTAATTAGGGACCTTTATTTAAAAATGTGGATATGAAATCAATTAATTTCTATTTGTGTGTTTAATTACTGTAATTAGCTTAACCTTTTACCTTATAAAATAACAATGTTTTTCACTTTTAGTCATTACTGTAATATTAATTAGGATAATTAGTTAATGAGGGTAGTAGAAAAATTAGTAAACATTGTTTGTCACTGGATTCTGGAAGTATAAAATGACCATAATTTATTATATACTAACTAGTGTTCGTTTATTCGTACTACTACTAACATCTCGTGATTCTGATCGTCCCTTTTTCGTTATAATGGATAATTTAGTTAACAATTTAGATTTATTTATGATTTTAAGAGAGCAGGTCAAGTCACTGTCGGATAGTCAAAAATTCTTTCAATTCCTACAACATAAAATAAACGTGACCGAAGAGAACAGTGTTGAGCTCCAAAAATTCTGTACGCGCTTTTGTTCAAATATAAGTGCAAGATGGGAACGAAGTAGTCGCACGTTAGCACAGTTTGTAAGAAAAAATGGTGATTGGTTGGAACGTGCAATAAACTGGCCCGAAGGAATGATACCTGAAGCTGTGAACACTGAACAGGAAAGGCTCGAGATTTGTAATACTGAAGATGTCGAAAATCTACCACCATCTACTACAGAAGCTTCGACATCTACATTTACACCTCGAAAACCTTTCGAGGAATTGGGCTCCAGGCAAAAACGACGACGCGTTGATCAAATTAACCAATCGCTTTCGTTATCCCCGGATGAACTTAAAGCTACTACAATTGCTAGTTTAAGAAACACCGGAAATGAGGATGTAGGAAAAATTATGAACCATTTACTAAATCACCCCGAAGATCTAGAAAAAGTTAAAGAGTGTTTAAGTACAAGTAAACCGAAAAGTAGTACATATTCACCCGATAAGGCACTGTCTTTATTAGTTTCACTTAAATTAAGTAAGTGGCAGTATATAAGCCTAAGAGAAGCAGCAAGTGAAAATAGGTCTGATTTATACCCTTCTTATTATAAAATAAAACAAGCGAAGGCAAAATGTTATCCAGGGAAAGAAGACATAATTATAACTGAAGAAGGAGCTGCTATTAAACTGCAAGCTTTACTCAACTTGACGGTATCTAGGCTTTTAGAAGTGATTACTTTAGATTTGGATTCGCCAACTGAGTTACTGCTAATAAGCAAATGGGGTTTTGATGGAGCCTCAGGTCAAAGTAATTATAAACAAAAGACTGAAGCAGAGTTTGATGACTCAACTATCTTCATGGCCAGTCTAGTTCCTATAAGGCTTCAACAATGTGATGGAACAATTGTTTGGGAAAACGATCGACCCTCATCAACTTTCTATTGCCGTCCGATAATGTTCAAATTTACCAAAGAAACGCAGTCAACGGTGGTAACTATAAAAGCTAGCATAACCGAAGAAATAGAAACACTTCAGCCAATCAAGTTCAATCAAGTTGAAGTTAAGCATCAATTGCACTTGACGATGATAGACGGCAAAATATCGTCATATTTGTCAGACACATCTTCAGCTGTCTGTGATATCTGCAAAGCAAAACCGTCAGAGATGAACAATTTAGAGTCACTTGCTCAAAAAGAGAACAACGAAGAAGTGTTCCAGTATGGAATGTCATCTTTACATGCCTGGATAAGAAGCATGGAGTGCTTACTTCATATCGGTAAATATAATTTTATTAGTTCATAATTTTTTTCACGTTATATAGTTACTTGTGAGATTTTTATTTAAGTGATATTTCTTTTTGTTTGCAGCTTATCGTTTGGACTTCAAAAAATGGAGTTGCAGGGGCGATGACAAAGAAAAAATGTCACTCAGAAAGAGCGCTATACAGCAAGCGTTTAATAAAGAATGCGGTTTACTTATTGACGTAGTCAAGCAAGGAGTAGGCACAACCAATGATGGCAATACTGCCAGAAGATTTTTTAGGGATGCAGAAACAACAGCTCGCATAACAGGAATAGATAAAGATTTAATAGAAAGGTTTCATGTGATTCTTCAGACGGTTGCATCTGGAGAGAGCGTGGATCTTTCTAAGTTTTCCGAATTTTGTAGAGATACTGCACAATTGTACGTTCACTTATATCCCTGGTATTATATGCCTTCCAGTATACATAAATTGTTAGTACATGGGAGTGATATAATTAAGCACTTTGGTGCCATACCTATAGGTAAACTGTCGGAAGAGGCAGCGGAAGCTCGTAATAAAGATTTCCGGAAATATAGAGAGAGTCATTCTAGAAAGGTAAGTAGAACGGCGACAAATGAGGATATTATACACAATCTTCTTTTGTCTTCTGATCCAAAGATCACAAGTCTAAGACCTCGAATGGTGAAACAAAATATAATGGTTCTCTCTCCAAAAGTCAAAGAGCTTCTGCTGATTTTTCCCACAGAATCCGATATAGATTTTATTGATGTAGATAATTTACAAGATAGTCATAGCGATAGTGAATAAGATTTTTTGGTAGTTTGTAAGTTTCTTGTTTTTTTTATTAGTTTATAAATGTCAAACTCATAATTGAAAGGAAATAGTAATGTTTGATGTTGTTTATAGTTAGTTTTTAGTTTGCTTGTGTTAGTTGTAGTAATGTTAGTTTACCTTTACTAATTTGTATTATTATGTACCTATCTTTACTCACTATTCAGTATTAAATCTAACTTAAAATAACATTTCATAAACATGTTAAAGTCATTAAAACAAAGAAATTGAAATTCATAGATCCCTAATTAGCTTAAATTTACTACTACTACATATATTAGTAAATTTAAGCTAATTAGGGACCTTTTAAATGTATTATGATTAGTGTGATTAGCTTTAAATTTACTAATACTAAATATATTAGTAAATTTAAGCTAATTAGGGACCTTTTAAATGTATTATGATTAGTGTGATTAGCTTTAAATTTACTAATACTACATATATTAGTAAATTTAAGCTAATTAGGGACCTTTTAAATGTATTGTTGTTAGTTGTTAAGTAACTATGTGTATTATTACGTGCTTTTACTTACTATTCCATATCAAATTTAACTTAAAAGAACTTACGAAAGTAAAAAATGTAGCTTTTTATTCTATATATTTTTTCATTTTTTTCGATCCATTTATTTGGCAGAGTTGCAACTTTATGCACACGTTAATAGCATCAAATGATAATAGACTAGACAAGGTATATGAAAAATAAAGTTTCAACGCGGGATCACACGCTACTTAGCAGGAATTTAAGGTTATTTGATCCGCTCCATACAAAAAAATAACAAAACACATTTTTCTACCCAAAGTATAAAGTTTAGGAAAAAATACATCAGAACAATTATTGTTGAGGTTAATGAGCTCTATCCATCCACATGAGGAAAAAAGTAAAAAGCAAAGTTGAGCCCTAAGTCACTAAAATCATAGTTTCGACCCACTGTGCGGCGCGGCCCACACGCTGCGCGCACGGACATTTACGTCGCCACAATAAGGATGACCTTTTTTTTATTTTATTTTTGTCTTAAAAAATTGTTTGTGTGACACTTTTTGTTATAAAAAAATATATAATTTGTTATATACAGGGTGGAAGGGACTTCGACGCACAACCGGTTACCATGGACCGGTGGCCATGGTTGGATGGTACATGATTCTGAACCCCCCCCCCCCCCCCCGTTCTTGCACGTGCGGAAGATGCCGTGCGAAGTGTGTGACGCGAAGTTCAAGTAGAATAAAAAACGAAATGCAGTACACTTGTTTATTTTTCCATAAAAAATCCAAACGTTATATAGAATGTTAGACCTAACAAAAAGAAAATGACCTAAACATAAATCGTTAAAAAAAGCTATAATTAATACTCCTCGCCGCCTTCTCCTTCACCTTCGCCGGAGTCCATGCCAACTTCCTCGTAGTCCTTCTCCAGCGCGGCCAGATCCTCGCGAGCCTCCGAGAACTCTCCCTCCTCCATACCCTCGCCGACGTACCAGTGGACGAACGCTCGCTTGGCATACATTAGATCAAACTTGTGGTTGAGCCGCGACCACGCTTCCGCAATAGCAGTCGTGTTTGATAACATACAAACAGCGCGCTGCACCTTCGCCAAGTCACCGCCCGGGACCACGGTCGGCGGCTGGTAGTTGATGCCCACCTTGAAACCAGTCGGGCACCAATCAACAAACTGAATAGTCCTCTTTGTCTTTATGGTTCCGATAGCAGCATTCACATCTTTTGGCACGACATCACCGCGGTACAGCATGCAGCACGCCATGTACTTGCCGTGCCTCGGGTCACATTTCACCATCTGGTTGGCAGGCTCGAAGCACGCGTTGGTGATCTCCGCCACTGACAGTTGTTCGTGGTACGCTTTCTCAGCGGAGATGACAGGAGCATATGTCACTAGTGGAAAGTGAATACGAGGATATGGTACTAAGTTTGTCTGGAATTCGGTCAAGTCCACGTTCAGGGCGCCGTCAAATCTCAGGGACGCGGTGATAGATGACACGATTTGACCAATAAGGCGGTTTAGATTAGTGTATGTGGGTCTTTCAATGTCCAAGTTCCTCCTGCATATATCGTAGATAGCTTCGTTGTCCACCATGAACGCCGCGTCAGAGTGTTCTAGTGTCGTGTGCGTGGTGAGAATAGAGTTGTATGGCTCTACGACAGCTGTCGAGATCTGTGGAGCGGGGTAGATTGCAAATTCTAGTTTAGATTTCTTGCCATAGTCAACAGAAAGTCGCTCCATAAGCAGGGACGCGAAGCCTGACCCGGTGCCGCCTCCAAAAGAGTGAAAAATCAGGAATCCCTGCAGGCCGGTGCACTGGTCGGCTAATTTTCGTACCCTGTCAAGCACCAAGTCTACAATTTCCTTGCCAATGGTGTAGTGCCCTCGCGCGTAGTTGTTGGCGGCATCCTCCTTGCCCGTGATGAGCTGCTCGGGGTGGAACAGCTGGCGGTAGGTACCCGTGCGCACTTCGTCCACCACGGTGGGCTCCAGGTCGATGAACACCGCTCTGGGCACGTGCTTGCCAGCTCCAGTCTCGCTGAAGAATGTGTTGAACGAATCGTCACCTCCACCTACGGTTTTGTCCGAGGGCATCTGCCCGTCCGGTTGGATCCCATGTTCCAAACAGTACAACTCCCAGCAGGCGTTACCGATTTGTACGCCAGCCTGGCCGCCGTGTATAGAAATACATTCACGCATTTTTTTACTTTAAAACTGGCTAAAGTTACATATAAAATAGATTTCTTATTGCACTTCGAAGCTTAAATTGCTGCACCTCCTGGATCAATTCAATGTTTGAATTATACAAAAACGAATGCCACTCTGTTCCACGGTCCAAGTTTAAACTTTGCTTTTTTATATGAAATTTGTTTTCTTCGTGGTCTAGAACAAAAAGTTTTTAACTCATTTAGAACGTGAAGTTTAGTATACGAACTAAGATGCAGCCAGAGATATAAATCTATGGGTCTAACTAAATTAGACCTCTGTGTGATAAATTGTTACTAGTAAATAAAAATAATATAACAAACACCTATTAATCACCGTATTTCCCGATAGGAGGTAGATAGCGACATTTTGTACTTAATGTCATATCTACCGTCCGCTACTGCCCCCGTTTCGCACGGTTCTTATGACTTGACAAAACATGTAGAAATCGTTATTAGTGTAAGTTTAATAATTATGAACCGTCAATAAAGATTTTTTTCCAAAAGCTTTTTTTATTATTTATTCACTACGTGACGGTGAAATCCGCAAATCAAAATCTGATGCCTAGTTCAGAATAACAGTGACTTAATTTAACTTTAAAAAAAACTCTGTTCTGTGATGTAATTATTTGCAAAGCACTAGGGGACACAAGCTACGAGGAGTAAGATGAGCTAATAGTACAGTGAAGATGGCAATTTTGCTATTCTGAATTTGTCGTTTTTCACCTAAAATGTTGATTGTCTAACTAAATCTGAACATGAATTTGACCATATTTTATCGCGATTAAAAAGGTGTGGAATTAAATTAGTTGTCGTGAACTAAAACCCACACCAACACCTCGACTTCAGACTTGCAAAAACAGTAATACGCATCTATTTTTCTTTTGCATAAATCTCGAAAACGGTGTGTCCCCTAAAACTTAAAATGTAGGTAATATTGTTTTAAATTTTCTATACAAAAAGTAAAAAAATCCATATAAAACACATCGGGGCTGCCCCCCATGCGCGCCTCCGGCTCTTACACTCAAACAGAAATTCACGGGGTAGGACAAACACGTTGCGAAGCCAAAAGAAAAAAAAAATACTACGTGGACTCGCAATTGTCAAATTCTATTTTAGTTGTGTCAAATTTATTTTTTAACACTCCAGTAGTCGCGCATTCTACCATTGTAGAACGCGTGTACATTTTTTTGAATTTTGTCGCAAGTTGAAGGTCACTCACGCGCACATTCTCAGTATTCCTCTATTACTAGGTAATAAACAATTTTAGTATCCCTGCAGCGACGGACGCACAGAGTACTTTTAATATGACGGACGCGGCCGCATGCCTGTGAAATTTAGCGCCAAAAGGGAATTTCTACGATTGTAGAGCGCGCGACCACTCGCGTGACATTTTTCTCGTAAGTTGCCGTTCATGTTTTTTGTTGTAATAATGTTTATTACCTTTTTATTTATTGTTATGTTTATTTATTGTTATCGTTATGACATGTAAAACTTATTGTAAGGTTAGTAGTAACAAGAGTAGCCCTTTTTTCAGAGAAATGGCTTCCCGGAGTGAAGAAGAGAGAATTAGTGACATCGATGTGAGAATGATTCAATATTTGGTTTCCAAAAAGAGGGGACTTTAGTATTATACGTGCCAAAAAAAAACAAGGTATAAGTAATATCGAATTGACAACAGGAGAGAAACGTAAGCCAGAGATAATAACATTTTATAATAATACAAAATATGGCGTGGATATTGTGGACAAAATGTGCGGTTCTTACGACGTTTCCAGAAACTCTAGACGTTGGCCGCTCACTGTATTCTTTGATATGATGAATATAAGTGCCATAAACGGATATGTTGTGTATACAATAAACAAGGGCTACAGTAACAAGCCACGAAAATTACGAATTACGATTTGGTTTTCACCTTGTCGCTCCGTGCATAAAGCGCAGAATAACTGTCGAAAGCATTCCAAAATCCCTGAAAATAAAAGGAAAACTTCTTTTGGGTCTAAATGATCCCTCTGAGTTGAACCCAGGCCCAGCACAACCCTCAAACACCGGACGTGTTGGTAAATGTTCTTTCTGTGACAGAGCGCGCAACAAGTCCACCAGGAAGCTTTGTTATATATGTAACAAGTGGATTTGTCCCGACCATCAGATTCTTCTTTGACCCGACTGTGCCAAAAACGAAGAAATGGAGGTGGAAGACATGACTGATTAAGAAATATGAGAATACTTTTTAAATGTGAAACTTTGCTTTATAAGTCCATCATTAAATATGTTCTACAAATGTAGAGCGCGCGACTACTAACGTCCCAAATAGAGGCGCGCCTACTGGAGTGTTTGTAGAGCTTTTTTGTTACCGAATAGCTTTAAGATTTTCATAGTCAAAAGTCAGTTAGTTAGTTTAGTTCGGTGTACAAGAGAATCGGTACCAGTTTTATATTATACTCAGCAAAAAATAGAAATGGCATCTGTTGGTCATCCTACACCACCACTTTTTTTTTTCAATGCACGGAAACGCCTCGTCTACAGATTTATTAAATGTATAGATATGGATATAGATTAAATAAATTAGGAAATAAATTAGTTTCGTAGGTAGGTAGGTAGATACTGTTCTGGAGTTCTGTAGTGTAGATCTGGACCTGGGTCTTTGACTATTTGGTTTTGGATTTCTCTCTACTCTAGAGGTCATATCTCATTCAAGTTCTCACTCAGTTCTCCTTAAGCGAATCTTTTTAAGAAAAACTGTAGATTCATTGAGGCATTTTTATCACCGACTTAAAAAGGAAGAAGTTCTAAATTTGTCTGTTGGATCCGTAGCCAATTGGCATATAGAAACGGAACTCTTATAATTTCGTCCAGTCCGTCTGTCCATCCGTATGTGATGTGACACACACGCCACAGATGCTAGTCACTAAGTACCTTGCAGTGGTCAAGTGATCATGGACTGCGAAGAAACATTATTGCCAAGGATCTCCTCAATAACGAACAGTATAACTACCTATTGTGGCGCCGGTGCCGCCAATCCGGAAATCCAACTCCAAACTGGCAGCCATTTTCAGAGGTGGAGGGTGGTGGGTGGAGGGTAGATCTTCACACGGACAACTGGAAGTAGTAGGTCTATCGAAGGGCAAGCAGATGTTAGAGGTTATCACATAGTTTACAGAGAAGCGTTTTATTAATTAATACAAGTTTTTGAGAAATTATTTATCCACTAGCTGTGCCCGCGACTTCGTTCGCGTGCATGTCGGAAACAATTAAAATGTCTCGTTAGAGAAGGTGTAGGTAACACTCCTCCATTGAAAAAGAAGAGTGTTCCGATAAAATTTTGGTTTGTCAAGTTTTTTGTGGGGTAACACTATGGCGTAAATCTCTGTCTCATTTTTTTTCTATTCGCTTGTTATCTGTACCCCTACAGAAACTACTTACCACAGAGTACATTATAAACTACTTAAGTACTTTTTGGTCCATTAAGGGTATGTGTTCTGTGGCCTTTGGCGAGTACTTGTCAGTGGTTCAAAGGAATATGCAATAGTGTAGTATCATTTATAAGAAATGAAAGATTTGTAAATGCTATGCAGTAACAAATCCGATAGCAAATTCAACACCATCATCCTGCTACCCATACCCCCATTTATTAGGGGTGGGTGCAGCACGTATTTTCCTTATAAACATCCGCCTTACCATTCACAACGAATTAAGCATAACCTGCATTAAAAATTTAAACTGAAAATTTTAAATTTACCTTTTAGTTAAAAGCATGAAAGAGGCAGTTTGAGAAAATAACACGACATGACAAGACTAGCGAATAGAAATAAAACGTATAATTCATACAGATGCACGTGTCAAGTTCCTGATCCAGAGTATGGGTTCTACTCCTATGGAGCAGGTGGTATTATGTTGACGACCCAGACCAGCAGCTTACGACGCTTTTTGGACCTTAACAACGATTCCATGTGCGGTCGCTTGCTCGACGTTGCAGGCGAATCCTATACCAATTCAGTTGTGAGAACCTTCGAAGCCTTCTACCAAACATGTGCTGGATACAATTTGAGGTGACTTTGTTTAGTATATTTTTCTGTTTTTCCTTCTAGGGATTACAGTGGAAAAGGACGTACAGTGAAAGAAACGTTGAGGGGAACCCTATTATGTGAATAAGTCAATGTGAAATGCTACTTAAATTCAGGTGGCTCCATCTTGCAGTTTAAACGTAAACTTAAATAAACGTATGTTTTAGGTACTGCCCCTTCAAAGGATTTGTAAAGCGCAATGGCAACTACTTCAGTCACATAGTGAAAGATTTTGTTATTCTCATCTGTTTTCTTTTCACAAATTTTGTAATTTTCCTTACTATCGTTATCAAGACTATTGTGCATTTGTTCTTCGTATTGTTAATGACCGTGCAGTGGATTTCAAGGTAAGCCTAAGCAAGTAAGGCAGCTCCAACACCTACAATAATTTTGAACAATAGTTTTATTGCGTTTACGATTGAATCAACCCTTGCACTGAAACGATGAATTTTTTTCAAGAAAAAACGTTGACGGCGCATGAAAATATTGTGTACAAAAATCAAAACTCGTTCAAACTTTTGTTCTGAAGTGCATAACCATGGCCGCATTCCGAGTTAGACAATAATCGCTGACAGCGCTCACATCGATAATTCGCGTTCCGATTTAGATATCACGATTATGACAGCTGAGAGCTATCAACAATTCGCTTAAAGTGATATTATTATAAGGCATGGTCGGCGTTATCGCAAGATGGGGCATGTCATGGCGTCATCTATAACGATTCACGGGACAGCGTTATCGCGCTCACCGCTAACTCGGAACGGGTGTCAGCGCGCTCAAATCGATTACCGGGTAAAACGGGGTGATTTGCGATGCAGGGGTGAATAGAAACGAGACTTTAAAAACGATTTTAACATTGAAATAATAAAGTATGTTGCCAACAAGGGCACTAAATCGTTAATTATAATACAATCAATACATAAAATACATTTTTGGCAACAAACATAATTATATCAATGTTAAAATCCCCTTTAAAATTTCGTTTCGATTCACCCCTGCATCCCTATTCACCCCGTTTTACGGTACAGCGCAATTCGGAATGCGGCCCGTTATGATTACGCATGCCACATTACTGTTTAGGGGTGGTTTATGGCCTAAACAGTAATTCAGTAATAGATAAACGTTGCGCATATTGCTATTACATTTATCGTCACGTGGTTTTTTAAGATGGTTATGTATTTTGAAAGCGTTGTTTTATTCTGGACTATCTGACAGCCGCACGTTGTCCTGTCCAGCATGGGTAGTATGATACCGTAGAATCTTGTTTTGTCGACGGAGGAATACACAAAAAGACAGATGAATAATGAAATCTGTCATTTTGTCTATTTCCCGACGACAATAGTTGGGCATTGTTGGTATTGTCGTGACTTGCAAAAAATAAGCAAGTATAGTCATTTGATGTATAGTGCCATTGCGCCATGCCTGATTACTATTGATATTACGGGTGTATCAAAATGACATGCATGCACTTGTATACGTTTGTGCTCGTTGGTGACATTCCTAGTTTATTGAGTGTTTTCGAATGTTCTCATCTAATCATACCTACACTGTTTTTTTCAGGAGGTTCTTCACACATCCTGACATGGCCGAGGAGAATTATTGGCTTGCAAGTCATGCACGTCCGTATCAAAGCTTACACTATCCTCTTTAATTATTCCGTGATAGGTAGGTACTCCGTGTCCTAACCAAAAGCGACCATCGCGTACTCGCGGGGCCATCGCTTTTGGTTAGGCCGGCCTCAGCGTATCCAGCAAGTGACAAATATATATATTATAAACCAGTCTCTGTTTTTTTACTATAAGTACATTGATTGTGTGTTAAACAGACATCGAACTTGTTTTCCGAACAGATAGGTAGTGCCAAATGAACGCGACAATCGCGTATTCACGCACCGATTGCTTTTGGTTTGGACGCGGGGTTATGCACGAGGTTGCGGGTTTGAAGTTGAATCTGGCATGTTATGCTGCACACGCAGAATTTGAAATCAATAGCGACAAACTATAAAAATACTCAAATCACTGCGTGTGCCCAAAGCGATTTTTAGGGAAGCGCTTCCAACAGCTGAATGTTCAAGGATTTTTCGTCGATTACAGGTTATTACAGGTTATTGTTCATCGATTACAACTAAAACAACAGAGGGAATAGATAATTGGCATTTGCTTCGTAGCGATACTACGCTATGACCTATAATCACATTTCGATAGCTTATGTCAACTTATTACATTTTTGGCTTTTTAGCGTCATCGCTAATCGAATGTACCGAATGTTACTTTGTCCTAGGCCCTCTGAACTTAAATACGAGTTCAAAATAACATGAAAGGCGTAGATAAAAAAATGATCATTCTTTGCGGCAGGTTTTTCTCTGTGGCAGCAATTTCATATTTTTACTCAAAACTTTTTGAGTCTCCATCATTCTCTTCCTTACCATATTTTTTTTATTGATTTATTAGGTAATAGTTCTCATCCCTCTCTCAATGTGTTCCTGGTTCAACCAGAAAGTTTCGTAGGTACAACATTACCTAAAATTGCTAAGAAAACCTTTAACAACCGATTCGAGCGACGTCCCAAACTCCCAAAGCGAGAACATTTAATATAAATGTACTTAAACTTATTTTATTTGCTCCACTCTGTTTACTCCTTTTATTAACTGCATTCCTTGCTCTATTGTCTCGGGAACTTTGTTCCAGTGACATCGGCCAGTGCTGCAAAATAAGCTAAGAATTGTCAAGCTTCGGGGCTCGCTGCAGTGACAGTTTTTGTTTGAGCCCTAGGGAACTGAGAAAGCTAGTAGATTTCCTGGTTACATTGTTCATTTGGCTGATTATTTGGCCAGCCAAAGTTTGTCGAATTATGTGTCTCCAAGCAGGCCAAGTACGCGCAATTATTGAATGTAGCATTATGAATTAGGAATAAAATTAGTTGCTGGTAGGTAGGTTATTTTCTGCATGGAACATAACTGATGAACGCACTAGAATGTTTTAAGCACTTCACCTACCCACCTACCTACCTATCTAACTAGAGCAACCTATACATAGAGAGAACAATAACTTTGCACTACGGAGTGGGATTTCGAGGCGGTTTTCGACGCTGTTGATCTTAATTAGGTTCTCTCCTACCCTTCCACCTATCCCGACCCCCCCCGTGTGATTAAAAAATTAATTAAAAATAGTTTTCGTAATTGTCACTTCTTAAAAACACGATTATTTCGTTTCCTTGCATCCTATTAATTACTTACCAGGCACACCTCCAGGCTGGACCATGTTTCGCGGCCAGTCCCGCTGGTTTGAAGATCAAATACCCGCCCTATAAAGGCAGGGTAGTTAAACCAGCTGATTTTTGCAAACATATTTTTGTTTTATTTTAGATTTCTCTGTACTTTAAAAACTATTATTAGGCAAGTACCATCAAAATACCCACCCCATAGCCATTAAAGACCTATTTTTATTTAGTTATTTACCTTTAGAACTAAATCGAGCCAATGGAAAATGGCTTTAGTACATACTCCCCCCCGTTCTGTCATTCCTCCAGCACCGATCAAAGTTCCACCCCTTCCTGCGGACTCTTCAGAGGTTACCAGCATGGATGCATCGCCGTCATATGCAGACTTGCTGAATGCATCAAAACCACCGTTACTGAGAATAAAAGCGTCTCCGCGGCAAACCAACACAACACAACGGCGCCCAGCTACGACGTTGGGCACAAGGCCACAGAAAATAATTGCCCTAGAGTGAAATCACTTGAAATCAAAATTACCAGCCGCACCGATTATGGATAAAGAATTTATTATAATAGTACAGTGCATCATTGACCGCTCAAAAAAATGTTTCCATGAATTTATAACGTACTTTTATAACGGCCAACATGGCATTGCTTTGATCTTCGGACAAATTAGCCAAGTGGCAAGCCAGGTACACATCAAGAGAGCAGGGAGAACACAAAACCACATTCCCTCCACTATTAAAAATCCACAAATTCCGAAAACATATGAACCAAACTTCTACATTACCCAAATTTTGACAAGTCGCGGCTTCCACAAATAATACCTCCATCACTTCGAAATAACTGCGATGTCCTCAGGGATTGCCCTAGATTCGCCATGGATAGCATGCAATATGAGGGTCTCAGCTCTTTGGAATCACGGCATGACATCAGGATACTAACGCGAAACAAATAAGTATTGGACGCATACACCAAATACGTCACGAAAATTTGGAACCAACACAAGAAATTCAACGGCACATACAATATAATTATCTATTTATTAATTCTATCTATAATAAATATTTATCATAAAATATAATATCACTATCGCGAAAAACAAATGCAAAAAATAAAGGGAGTATCTGGATCAAATCGCAGATACTGCTGAAAATAAAAACATTACAAAATAAAAACACAAGCAAAACAACAAATCGAAACAAAAAAAAAAAGAACAACCTATACATAGAGGCACCCACCATAAGTTTGGACCAAAGAGTAATATAAGTTATGTTTGGACCGAATAAGAACGTAGATTTACCGAGGTAGATAAGAAAGTACTTAGAATATTCTTTTTCATTCATCATAGTTTCAATCAAATAAAGTGAGGCTGATCGCTTGCACAATTACTTGTCAAGAATATTATTTAACGCCATCTAGTATAGGGTGGTTGATTAAATATGGTTGAAAACAAACTCATTGCAAATGCGTTGTTGTTGTTGCTACTCGGCACTAGATGGCGCTGTAATTAATTTTAATTATATTCTTAAAACTCCACGTATTTATTAAAGCAAATCACACCAACGACATATTTAAAAGAGTAAAACAATAGGTAGTCACGCGTTTTCAGTACTATATGTAAATACATCACTTAAAGGCATGCACAATATTCTTATTTAAAACTTATATAAAGGTGAACAACAATATTCAATTAAATTTAAAATCATTAAAATATTCTCATTATTAACATTCAATTGATACGTAATAAAATTATCGAATAAGATTGATGAAAAAAAACCATGAATAGAAATCAAATTCAATTCAATAGTGCCAATACAGTAAAGTCTAGTATGGAATACATAGTTTACAATGTTGGAAAGAATGCTGAAATTGATTTAAAAAAACTCTGTGAAACTTCAGATAATCTTTCAAAGAATTGTAACAAATAGCTACCTTTCCTCCACAGCATTAATTTAACTCTTCTGCAGAATATTACAGAAATTGTCAAACTTTTTGTTTGCTTCTCTAACTCATAGATGGCGTTGGACGATCAGGCATGCTCAGCCTTGATACAATTTCAGGGTTTTCAGGCGTGACCGTTAAATATGTGTAAACTTTACGTCGGCTCCACCCTTGTCGAGATAGCGAGATAAGAAACGAGCGAAAGGACGATAGATCCAGCGGCGCAGCTTTACGAGCAGTCACGAGTTCGCATGCTGGCTCTTTCAAATCGCTACGTGCATTTCTTTCTGGTTCGGGTGACCTCGGCTCAATGCACGTGTCGTTAAGTTTATGAAGTTTCACGTTTGATACAACTTTTGCATAACATTGGCCGCGTGAATCCCGAGTGCATAAATAGTTTTCAACTTTTTTGTGGTTTTACCCGTGTTTTGAAGTGGAGTTATGCTTGTACTTATGCGCAAAAAACGGGTTTGTATTGCGTCTCACAGGATCTATGTCGCTTTATATCACTAAAATACGCCCGTGTTACGTCGAGAGTTTTAAGAGACACAATTTCGGGTTATCGTTCGATGACTCGGGAATCCCAGCTTGTTTTATTTTAACGAAGACATTTTGGATGGACTCAAGAACTCAAACTGGTTTAATAATGTTACAGGACAGTTTTTCAGGGTTTACCCAATAAGCAGTTAGTAGATCGTTGAGTCACAGTGCCGCTTACGTTATGAATTTAAGCTTTTTGGTAGTCTAATGGGAATAATTAAGAATATAATTCTTTTGTCTAGATGCATATTATTATTTTCTTTTTCATGATAACTCATACTTTTATTGGAGCAGCTTTTTTTGTTGTTCTTTAATACAATACCGAAATTATTATAATCAGCCTCTATAATATCACTGCTGGTAAAAGGCCTCCCCTATGCTTTCATGGTTCTGCGCTATTTCTTACCAGTTCACAAGGAAGACATACCATACATTCAATTCGTCACACCATCTCCTTCATGGTCAACCGGGCGCCATCCTGCTGTTTCAGAGTTCTAGTTTCAGGCCACCAATCCTGTGATCTACGGGCTAACAGCTCGTTCGGAGTGCGGTAAACTTTTCGTTTTTAAGATCTTTTGATATTTTAATGAGAGTTTCCAATCCTCCAGCAATGTCGACTTTATTTTAAATGTTTGGTTTGGCATTTACCTATATGAGTTTATAATAAAAATACAAATCTTTATTCAGTTCGGTCTAATTGCTCTGTACTCTCAAATTATTCGGTTTGTTGAAATAAAGTTTAAGTGGAAACTTGTTTATGTTCGAATGTGTGCGCCAACATAAACACCATTTTTGTTGGAACATCATCCCAATTGCGAAACACACTTTCAGTCGTTCGTTTCATGTGGAGAGTTTTGAAGGAAGTTCATAATCCATTGATTCATACGTTTTAAAAATGCTTCTGCTCGACAACGTAGATAACGCAATCAAAGTCAAACTCAAAGCATTTCTTTCAAATAGGCACTAAAAGGCACGTCAACGAATGTTGTTGTCAACAATGAATGTTGTCGTTGTCGAACTATCAAAATTAATGGCACTGCGTCTGTGAGTGTGTTACGCAATTACCTCGAGGACTGGGGTCCATATTTATATTGTGACTGGGGTTTATGTTGACCATTCTTGGTGGAATAGGACTTGATATGACCTCATCATCCAAAAATAGTATAGCATAGGCATATACTCTATAATGTCACCCTCAGTGAAATGTGAGAAGCTATTTAGATTGATGGTGTGACCAGCCCTAATTACGTAATCTAATAATGACAGGTACTGTAATTTTGACAATTCGGCGATATCCATTTCGATATGCATACGATAAAAAAAAATGAAGCAAGGGATTTTTAATAAATATCATAATGAACGTGTTTGCCATTCTGAGTGTGTTTAATACGTTTGTATAGACAGTCGCGTTCATTTTCATAATTCAACATTAACCCCGCGTCCTACAAAAATTGATCGTTCTGGATCGATAACTGGAGGGCACCTTCTGTAGACGCGACCACGCGTTCGCTGAACAGAAAATGTCATATGAACGTGACGATTGCCAACTGACGAGTCGATCGCTTTTGGTTAGGACGCGGCCTAGAGGTAGGTAAGTATAGTCGACTTCGTATTACTTAACCGCCCTAAGGTGAATGTCACTCATCATCCTCCGTGCCTTTTCCCAACAGGTTGGAGACGGTTTTCGAATACCAGTATTTTACATGGAGCGACTGCCCATCTGAGCCCCATAACTCAGTTACTGGGTAATGGTAAAGTCAAAGTCAAAGCATTTATTTCAAATAGACACATAAAAAGGCACTTTTGAACGTCTAATTTTATAAGGTAAGACTGGTTCTCAGACTTTCGGGCTTATGACGACCCGTACCAACTGACAAAGATCCACAAATGACAACCGGGACCAACGGTTTAGCATGCTTTCCGAGGCACGGAGGGTTTATGGTATGTAAAGGTAGTCACCCACTCACGGACCAACCGCATCAACGTAACTTTACCTGATCGCTCGACCGTTGCGGCTGTTAGTACTTTACTTAGCCACTATCTGGTTGAATGTCACCTGTACGTCATAAAGCAATAAGGTCTATTTTTACAAGCTTTTTTATTGAAGACTTTTGACAGTCAGATCGTTCAACTTGCGAAGTTTCAATTCACTGGGAGTTCAATGGTATAGTCACCTAGTAAAAAAAACTCCCAGTGTTGATCTTGTATACTAACAGACGGGGTAATTATCCAATACAAATTCAATGGCGTGACAAGCAATGGTAATGCCATTCATTTTGACAGTTTAGTCACGTTCATTGTTCGCTATTCACGGTGCTGAGCAGACGAATTTTTTAAACCTTAACTAAAATAAACCAATTACAGGCATTTTTGAATTGCCAAGTGGTCGGTCAGTCAGAAAGATGAAGCTAGTTGCCCATTCCAAAGCGTGGAATATATGCAGAAGAACGGACAAGAATCTCCACGGACACTGTATAAAATAAATAAAAAATTGATACGTAAAATTGGTTGCATCGGTCATGTTGAAATTATGCATGTGAGGACGATGTAGACATAAGTGCACGTTAGAAGCGTCCGTAATACAAAAATACAAAAGGAAATAAAAGAAAATAAGGCGTGGTAACTAAGAGATGACCAGCCCCTACTGACGCCGCCCGTTCACGTACATGACGTATGGATCAGCACCTATTTTTTTTTGTGTATGGATCTCGTAGTTGACCTTGAGAGGTCGTGTCTGGTTAACCGGACTATGGATCAGCACCATTCAGCTCAACCATTTTAAAGTTTACTTAAGATGTTGCTAACACACACACACAAGAACCAGAGTCATTGACCGCGGACAGTGATTGTCCACTTTAAGGAAAACATTATTTCGGGTAACTCTACTTGTTAAATAGTTCGACAAGTATTCGCTAGATGACGGTTTTATAATTCATACTATAAGATACAAATATTCACAACTAGCAAGAGAGCAGCACACAAAAAAGCAGTAAGTAATTGCGTATTTTATCCAAACGAGAGACCTACTTACTTAAAAAAAAAGGTAAGTATTTTGATTATTTCCATAAAGTCTTAATTTTTTTTTCCGTCTTACTGTTGGACGATAACTGTTAAGCATAATTTGCATTGAAAATCTTTACACAATACTTTGTTAATTTTAATTCTTTTCCAATCCTTATGCATAATATAGGTTTTGAAATTCATGTATTGTTAACTTTTTCGTATGCCGAAGAGACCATTGATTCAATATAGTGAAGAAAACTTAACAAGGCAAATTGCTGAGAAATATGGTGGTCCAGTCTCCGGTGTTACATAATGTCCATGTCCTTGGCTAAAAACATACTTAGGCATGTTCCTGTCTTCTAGAAAATTTGGATAATTGTCTCTGCTCGAAAAGGTTTTCCTCTGAACAAAGTAGATTTTTTTGACAGTGTTATAAAGTTCGTGTGGGTGTTTCGTGTTTATTGTGTACGAACTGCTCTGAACAAAGTTGCTGGGAAATCACTATGCTCTGGTATGGGCAATGATTGGAAGAATAGGGCAATAACTTTACTTTAAGAAGTATTTAACTGTAATATAATTATTTCCAATATTAGGTAAGTTCTGTTGATACTCCTTAAGAGAACTTATTAGCTTATTAGAAATTGGTGATAAAGAGTTACTATGTATTTTTTAAAATGTTGATATGTTAATGTGTTTAAAATCCTCAAGTGGGTATTAGCTGTATGTAAACCATAAAGCGCTATGAAGCAATGGATTAGGAATTACAACTCTCGGCATGTGATTAAAAGTGTGTTACTCAATTAGGGTGCAGTATTTAATGTGGATTTGGCTGCGTTGTATGTGTCATTACGGAATGAGGTGGCTATACCTACTACTATATAATGTGTTTAGATGGTGTGAAGCCTCGTATTCATGGCGAACAAATGTGTTAGTAGTGCATCAAGTTTTTGTTGCAGTGTCGACCAATTTGAATGCATTATGTTTCTAGCAAAAGAAAATGTTATTTATACAACAATTTATTCCAACTTTAATTTACCACGAATACGGGGTTCAAAGGTTACAACAAAGAAAACGACGGTTTTTTTTTGTATATTTTTACGTTTTTATAACAAGTAGTTCCAATAAAATTTTACAAGTTTATTTTGTACAAGTACGGAGTATCCTCCGCTTATTGAAACTCAAACGCATCAGATATTTAATAGTGGCATAATTTGCGGAGAGTGCTGTTATAGAAAGTAACAGGGCATATACTAGCGTTTGTCGATCTGTACGTCCGTACGCCTATCGTCGCCACGAGACATAACCGCCTACCTTACATACACACATCAATGTGGTCGAGAGCCCATCACATTACAACCAATGCGCACAAATTCTGTTTGTATTAGCGTTCTTCATTTTACTGCAGAACAATACAGAAAAAATAATTGTTCAAGATGTCAATTTTGTTCAAAATAGTGTTCGTCTATACTTAAACTGACTTATGTTTAAAATGAAAATGCAATCTCATATAATTTGTTGGACAGTTCCAATAAACTGCCTAATCTAATTGTCTGCATGAATTAAAACGTCTGCAGTAAAATAACAAACTCTTTACTCGAAAAAATTAGCAACACGACTTTTCGTATACATCTCCGTTTTCATCAAGGCAATCCAATACTATTAACTCTTCATAATATCTTGTGTAGATGATATAATGTATAATATAACCAACTTTAAAAAATCAATTCCAAAATCTATCATATTAACCCTTTTTTGCTCTTTTCGGAATCATGTTGCTGATTTTACCTTTACATAGTACAAAATAAGGACGAAATCGGCAAAACTGCATACAATTATATTCCTTTATTGTTCGCATAGCAGCTCCGATGAAACTTATCTCATGAAATATGTTACAGACTCAAATATGTATGAACCATTCGTACTTACGACGGAACTTTGGGAGATTTTAAAATCTAATACATCGAAACGCTTCAGTTCAATTTGCAGAAAATTACAGCCATATTGCAGTCTTTATCTCATCGTATTGTAATGTTGATCCTACCTGGATCAGTTCTTTGTAACTTTTATGAAATAAGTTTTTGAACCAAGGTTGATGGTGCTAGCTGACGCTTTTTCCTAATTCAACGTGGTTAAGTGAAAACGCAAGATCGCGTGACCTTTCATATAAATGGTTTGATGAATGTTTGATGATGCGGACACATAGTGCGTTCGAAAAATGGGATAGGTAACCTCATCAAAATTTAATATCGTCTATTCGAATGACTGAAGCTCACGTGCACTCGCGATGATCAAGTCGGCACTCTGCGTCAAGATAAAGCCTTTCACCATCTCGTTAGCATGATACTAAAATATTGATTGGTTACAATCGTAATGGGCTCTTAAGTTCAATCGATCCAATGCTTACCACTTCAAACTATTTACCTAATTCCTCGCAACGTGATACAAAAAATTAAAAGCTTGAAATTTCAAACCTAACATTTCAGCTATAATATAATTTGACTATACATATAATATCTTACAACGATAATTCAGTTTAAGTCGATAACACAATAATTGATAGTTCAATATTTAATGTTCAACAATGTGTAACGCAACAAGGTATCACAACGCTGCATTTTATTAAAAAATCAACGCAATATATTATTTGAAAATGTAACACAGCATTATTAAAAATTGTAACCTTCTTAACCGTCGCATTGGCTCGACTGAAACTTGTACCGATTTGTACTAACATTAAATTTATTTACAAGATACTCGCTATTGCTTGCCCGAAGATAAACGTAAACATTTTCAATGCTCACACGCCTCGATGGCTCGACGGTGCAAACTTACCTAATGATAGGGGGCATTATTGTGTGCACATTCACAGAGATCACAGCCTTCAGAAATGTAACTAAAGTAGTGTGATGCGCACTGATCGGTAGCAATGTTACATTAACTTTATTTATTCGACGGTAATGTTACATTTACGAATAATTATTGAATTGTTTATTATTTATTGACTTTATTATTTCAATCATAAATTAAATTTACGTCCCTTTAATGTATTTCTCAGTCTAATGTGACACGGCATTGTGGCGATGTTACATTTACCAAATGTAACGTAAATTAAAAATTGTAAATTACAAAAAAAATCATTACAAATCAGTACGCTCGTTGCTTTTTATGCGTATGTTAACTGAAACCTAGATTGTGCGTTCTTCAGAACAAACTTGTGCTAATTTTGCGCGGACTTCGTATTCGAACAATCTTCGGGCTTTCGACCATAAAACTATTATAACACCGAAATATCGGAACAACTAATAAACGTTGTTTTAGTCTAATTTATTTTATACTATTTGATTTCGAGACACAGTCTCTATTGCTATCGCCAATAGCATTCGCTATGAGATCTAGCGATAATAATTCCGAGCCGTCCCTACCGGCCCTGCCGCCCGGCGCCCGGGCGCACCGATCTCATCGAGTGCCACCCCACCACCCCACTAACATAATAATAACATTTATTCATAAAAATATAACTTACAAAAAATCTACTGTGACTTATTACAATACAAAAATGTCGAATGCTACACCAATTAAACATTACATTTCCTCTACTTATTGCTTATAAATTAAAAATGACATTATTGTTGCAAATTGTACAATTATAAATTTTTACTATTATTATTTATTATTATTTTATTTGGAAAATATTTTAGTCTTATAGTTAATTTAGAATTAAGACGACCGCGGGATGTGTTACACGGTTGCGACTTGGTAACGATTCGATCGCGCGTTACTGTCGCGCTGAGTCGCGTCTGTGTAAGACACCCTGAAGCCTATCGATTTATTTAATATTCCTCGACTGCGAGTTGCGTTAGTCGCGACCTGACGCGACACACTCGAGACCACATATACACAAGATGACAAATAATTTGAGCCAATTATTGCGTTAAATGATAGCAGTCATCGTCAGCGACGTACAACACACATTTTTGTTTAATATTAGGCCGTGCTTACTGCACCAATCACGACACGCTAGAGATCATCTTAGTCTTAATATATTGAATTGAGCAGTATACGGACGCACGGACGTACAAATTGACTATAACCCTGTAGTAACTACTGAAACCTAACTAATAAGTAATTAATTTTTTTCTCTTTCTAGGGGCGTATAAGTTAAAAGCATTACATTATTAAAGTCTCCACAAAATTGTATAACTTACTATAGCGCTATTCATTTTATTCGTCAATTAAAAAGATAATAATATTTATTATTATTATCTCTTATGCTACAAATTAATGTTAACATAATTATAAACCAACGTAATATAGTGTATATGAGGTTATATTTTGCTATTAAACGTACAGATATACTTCCCACATTTATCGTAATCAATTCCCGAATGCAAACGATTGCAAACTGTTCACTGTTACTGTTCCGTAATATTTATTTATTACAATCTGTCATAATAACTAATAATATCGGTCATCTGGATATGACGTCTTTTATCATCATTTGTATATAACAATAATTATGATTAAAAAGATAATAAAAACGTTTGTAAAATAATGCAATTATATATATTTAGATAAATATAATAAAAATCAACAATACAATAAAGTCACAGCATGGATTTACATGTTTCTATACATGTTCGTGACGCCACGTGTAATGCCAACATAAGTACAGTCATCGTACCCATTTTAAGTGTATTTTTCTACTTAGGATTAGTAGGCTTAGACCTGTGCGTACAGACAGCCAGAAAAAAGAGTTGGGGCTCTCTCGATCCCTAACCGGCTTGCTTCCAAGAAGTTGATAAAAATCTACTATTTTTAGAATGAATCTCCCTCACCGACGCAACGTACATATCAGTAAATTTATAAATAGGTACCAGAAGCTATAATCTGTAGACCGTAATTACCGAACCCCAGACCCGAACGAAGTACTCAATAAAAATCATCATGAGAAGATCTAATTAAAATGGGTACAAGAAACGATGGCACTTTACAGGGTACCTATGCATTTTTTTTTCATAAATTATGTCATAAAATGACGACTAAAGAACTATGTATGTTTAATTTACGCCGTGACTTATAAACTAGTTTCGATTTATACCTAATCACATCGATTTAGAACATTTGTTGTGTGGTAGTAATGGTGGCACGGCCGCCGACCTGACGCCTGAGCCCAAGAAACAAGAAGCTGGCGGCGGCTTTGATCGGGGCGACGAGAGGTGCCCTCGCAGCGGTCTCCCATTGTCAGACATTGCCTGTGGCGGGGAACCTCGGCGGAGGCAGCGGCGGCGGTGGCCGCCCCGCCTCCCCCCCACCCGAAGACTGCTCCGATACTGAAATTCATAGCTCAGTTATTATCACTACCCTGTCTCACATCCCAGACCTACAAACAAACAGGGATTCCTAAGTCTCTCTCAGAATTCTCAGTGTTGCAAGCTTGGTATTCGGGCAATTCTGTACCATATCAAGTGTATCTCATAACCGGACCTTCTATCGTCTGAACCTCGACGTAGTTCCGGCGATAGTTTCAAGCTCGGTTACTTTTCCTAACTACAAACTAAAATATTTGAAGATCTCAGAAAGAAACATCCCTAGTACCCGCGGTTATGCGACTTTGCATGTAACCAGTCAGGCCAAGGTGAGATACAGGTGTCACGTGGGATGAGTACATTTGTTGTAAGCATCATCTTGTTTGCCAATACTACGCAGATATAGATCGAGATTTCAGAGCCTCCATCTCATTGTTTTGCTGGTTTTGCGCCTATTCATCATCAACGATTTGTTAGGCTGTGCGAGCAGTGATGTTAATTATCCCTGATTATCCTATTTAAAAATAATCTAACCGAATTCTTATCTGTTTTCAATGCTGTCTCTTTTCAGGGTGATTTTAAAATCACCATGAACTTCTGCGCTCCATTGTGAAGAGTCCTCCCCACATGAACACTTCCCTATCATAGAAAAATGTGTTATAATATGCAGTTCATATAAACATACCGAGCTACTTTAAATTACCTGGCAAAACATTGTAAAGGTTTGTTTCGATGTGGAATTTCTCAACTACACGGTACATCCTTAATCAGTCAACGAGTAACAGCATTGATAAATCTGTTTACTGTTGTTGATGATTTTGGACTATTATACCGTTTTGTTGTTTTTTTTCTTCACCGGACAACATTGAGATTTGAAGGTAACTCAAAAATGTAAAAACTTGCTTTAGTTACTGTGTGGTGTTTAATGTGGTACCGGGTATCGTTAATAAAACATGTTATCTTAAACACACACATCCTTTTAATTAATTACGCCAAGTAATTTAAAACAAGCCCTTTATACAAATTTTAATAAAATAACACATCTAAACTGACAAATAACATAGCTTAGCCCACCAAGAAGTCTAGAAAAATAAAATTTTGATAGAACTGAACCTATGAAGGGTAATTAGAAACATTTTAAATTATAAACTAGCAGTACAATTCCAGAAGAAAGGGAGTCTCATTGATAAATCATAAAGGGAGTGTAACAGGGAGCGTAACGGAAGTATTGTATTTTAAAGCCAGACCATAACATCCAGAACCATATTGGCAATCTGGAAAAGCATAAAAGCTGAGTATGGGGTTCCACAAGGCAGTTTCTGTTAAGCTCAATAATTGGTGACAACAGAAGACCAATTGTGTAATCTTGGTTCAAACACTGAAACAGCCTCGTGGGTACCAGAGTTAACATTCACACATGTTAATTTACATACTTTTAACAACAAAACAGATCATGCTAACACTGTATGTACACTGGAAAATCGTGTAGTTCAACAGAAGCATATTGTAAGATGAAGTGTACTGAGTAATGTAAAAGTGGAATAAAATGACTGATCCCTATGAATTCTAAAACATCATAAATAATGCAAGGGTCATCGTTTTTAAAAAGGAATCGAGCATCTGTCGTTATATTTTGTAGAGTAGCCAACATGATGTTAAAAATTGTTATTATAATATTATTCACAGAGAAGTTAACAAACGGAGCTCAGAGTAGAACGGTATTACGAACATTTTTTGTAAGATAAAGTGACATGAAAGTGGCCGTGGTGGCGATCTGATTCTCGATTAACCTATTCACATGGTTCACTCCATTTGTAACCACTCCGTATTGTAAAATGTAAAGTGTATTTTTCTGTATTTGTCTGATTTGGTAAACAAACATGGTTTTCAAAATTAAACATTGTTTAATTTTAATCTGGTTTTTATGTAACTGAAACCGCAACAAAGATCAAGACGTTCATAAAGCATGATGGATGCGAAACCTATGCGTATAGTGTTTGTTTACCAAATGAGACAACTAAGGAGAACACTGTAGGCAGCATAGTGGCGTGATTGCGGTGACGTAAAGCGTGGTACTCACGGGAATCGTGTTTCTCGTCAACGGGGGCGGGGGGTGGCGGGGGTGGCAGCTGCTGTTCCAAGGCGTTCACGCAGTTCATCATACTCCCGTAGAGGCGGCTGTCGCGAAAACTGTCCCTGCACACAGTCTCCAATCATCCCCAATGACCGATTATGTGATAACCCCCATGTTTTCAAGACCATCACTCCTATACCCTTCTAAGAACTTCAGTTTTTCACCGTTCAAAATATTGTAAAGTTTCATAGTAGCTAACTGTTTTTAGTTGCATGTACTTTGAATATCATTTCTATATTGATTGTCTGCTGTGTTTTACCTGCTTCAATATTATACCCTAGTCACCCCATTTTGTTATTTATTTTTTACTAGAAAATTTTGTACAAAACTTTATTTATTATAAGTACACCTTCCCCGTATCATCGAAATTGATTAAATAATTTCTTGCAAAATATTTAAATTTTACAAGTGATTTGATTTTATTATTAGTTTTATTTTAACTCTCTTTATAAAAAAGGTTTAGGTACAAGTAAAAAAAAACGATTTTCATAGAATATATAATTATTTGCCACCTTGTGTAAATGTTGAAGTTATGAACATGGTTGTATTGTTTGATAGAATTTAGATCTGAAACACGGTACATAGTGGGTAGGAGCTATGTTCCAACAGCCCTCTCTGTGAGACAGGGTAACATCGTTCGTTCCAGTGATATGTACATAATGCTTTACAAACATCACGTGCAACGCGTGCTCATGAATGACCAGCACCAGTCTGGTTTAGTGCTGTGTCGTGATTATAAGGAAAATCATGAATCATGTGTCATGTTATGGTAGGACACAGTCAGTGCCAGTAAGAATTCAAAATGTATCAATGAAACAGTAGCTGTTTCTTACCTCCCATTGGAATTCCGGAAGAGTGCCAAAATCTCTTCGAAGGTCTTATTTTTTGTTTCAGGAACTTTTTTATACGTAAATATCCAAAAAATTGCAAGGAATACACTAAAAGGCAGGAATGTATAGTTTTCCAGTAGTGCCTGCAAAATAAACATAATCAACATTGTACTGAAACATAAACTGTATACGATATAATTATTATTTGATGATCATCGTTAACCAACATTTAAGGAATAACAGGACGTAATCTGTCTACCCAAGGCTTAGTCCGACACTCAATTTACAAATTAACAAGTATTACTTGATTGGAATCAATATTGACAGCAAATATGACTGACCGTAATTATAAGACCAGTGCGCCTGTATCAATATTAATTAACGGATGGCAATTGGAGTTCTACACACATTGTTGGGCAAACACTCCTAGAGACCTACCTTCATGCTAGGAAAGCCGATTCCGACAACGAAATTGGCCATCCAATTAACTAATACGGCGATAGCCATCGCACTAGGGCGGGGGCCCTGTGAGAACAGCTCGGCAGTGATGAGCCAGGGGATGGAGCCGGGGCCCACCGCGAAGAACACCACGAAACTCAGCGTCGATACCACCGACAAGTAGCTCATCCAGTCGATCATTTCCTGCACATAGCCGAAGAACTCCTATCAGGGGATAGTAATGGTGTCCTTTCCCGTCGCCGACCGGATGATGAAATAAACCACAAACATAAATGCACATCACACACTAGTCTGTCCGTGTGTCCGTCATGCTCCGCGCGATGCGAGGAGTTCCGACACAGTTGTTGAGTGCTGGTAGCGTAGTGTCGTCCATCTATCGTATGTACTGCGAATGCTGGTGATAAGTGCCATCCTGCTTTTGAGCAGTGTTTGTGTGATTATAAATTACGCTTCATTTAAAAACGCGTGCGCTGAGCTCCCCGTGAAGATTTGCCACAATTTAGTGGGCAACAAAAATAGTGTTAGTGCTATGTGAGTGATGTTCCTAACATTTATATTTGAGAATTTATTCCCATTATTTACAATGCTTTCCTACTGAGAGTCCGGTTTCGGAAACAGGAAAGTCGAAGAGGGGGGAGGGCTAGCGAAGCGACGAGTTTATGTGTCTCAGTGATTGTTAATAACTGTTATTCTAAACAAACCATAGTCAACAACGGCCGTTAATGGCAATGATTTGTTGAAGGCAATAACAGTTTTTAAGACCACCGGTGACACATACACCCGATGAAGCAAATGACAGTGTGTGAGAAATAAACCAGGGATTAAAGATGAGGTGCATGCATAGTGTTACTAGTAACTAGACTATATAAATGATATGACGATATGATTTTTATAATTTGAGAGGTTTGATAATGATTCGTTTAAAAAAAAATCGTTAGTATGCTTAAGTATCAAAAACTACGCTGTATTCACGAAGTGATGATTTGTAAGACACATCAAAAGACTGATTGTTAATGTACCTTTACTTTCTGACTGGAATAATGTTCTACTGTCGTAACAACAAATTAATACATTTGAAGCGAGCAGCGACATAAAAATTCATCAACGATGTCTTAGAACATAACACAAATTGCCATTACATCGATGAAACTGTATTTTGTTTTATCTGTAAAGTAGTCGAAAATAATTTTAATTGAATCACTATTTTCCGATTCACGCTATGCTCTTAAGTAATCACTTGGCATAAGGTGTGTGATACAAATTATCTTCAAGTGACATTAAAAAGTATGATCTAATAGGCGTCTCAGTATTCTGACGTCGAAAAATCTAAGTAAATCAATGAGAGTAAATATAATTTCGAAAACATTAATTGAATAAGTTGATTTGGAAGAGACGAGCAACCAATTGGGGTATGAGAGAAAACATCAGTAATGACGTATTGACAGTCAAAAACGATAACAGATAGTAGGTGAAGAAAGCGATGAGAAAGCGTGCCAAAGCCATTTTTAAATGAAATCCTTCATCGAGACAACGCTTATGTATGACATAACGATTACAATATTAGTCCTTTTGGATTGTTTTGAAAAAAGTCTTATTATTGTAAGGAAGAGGTGACATTTCGCGTTGTCCCTCAAGGAATGTATTTAGGGCCAGTATATCAAACCGAAACACTGGCCTAACTTACTCTAAATTACACAACTAAATTCTAAACATGGTAACACAACACAAGTTCTAGGAAAATGTAAACGTTTTATTATAAGAGTGGTGGTTTTCATTGATTACTTATTGTTTTGAGAGAGTTACTGATGTATAAGTTGCGGAGGTCAACGTGTAAGTTATTATGCAAATCTCCGGCTATTCTCATATCTAAATTCTTTTAACCTTCGAGAATATTATTAACTTCACAACACAACATTTAAATAGATCATCATAGAATATATTTTTGTAACTTCACAAAAAGCAGTTTTGAATTTTACCTGGTAATTACGAACAAACCCGCATTTTTATAAGACACACCTTTATTAGAAATGAAATGGTGATGAAAATAGAGAAGATGAACATTCCCCCGAGGCCGTACAGATGCAGCGTCCGTCTTCCAGTGCGATCCATGAGGGGCAAGGAGACCAGGGTCATGCCGACCATGATAGCCCCGATACCCATGGTCGCGAACTTCGCTGATTCGTCCGTAAGGCCCGAAGAAGTGAACAGCGAAGTGGAGTAGTAGAACACCTGAGGATACGATGGAGCAGATGGGAGTCTCGCAGTAACTTCAAACTTATATTTAATGTAATAGAGTCGGAAAATACACAACTTGTGTGGAAGTAAGTACTCATTGAGTCTTATACATATGAATTTACCCTTAGAATGTACAAAACTCTTTCATCTAAAGTTCAAAGATAAAACCACCATAACCCTGAAGAAGCTAAAGTCACAGAGTCACTTACAGCATTGATGCCACTTAGCTGCTGGGACAACTGCATGACAACGCCGATGAGCAAGGGAGCGCGTAGTGTGGGGGAACATAGAAGTTCCCTCATTGAGATAGACGCCTCCGCCTGCTGGGCTCGTTCCTCGGCACGCATTTCTTCAATATCTTCTTCCACCTAAATAGGATATTGAGTAATTCATACAAAATTTAACTATCAATCGTTTTCACAAAATGCTTTCAAAAGCGCTTAACATAGTCGTCGTACTCCAAACAAATATACAAAAGCCCAAGCAATATCATCAAGGTAAACAAATGTCACTGCCTACCTGATTGCTAGCCCGTAGTCGTCTGAGAGCACGCCGAGCCTCCTCTTCCCATTGGCGCGTGATAAGTAAGTACCGGGGCGATTCCGGACAGGCAGGCAGCAACAATAGTTGCAGGATCGCCGGACAGATTGCCAGACCTGAACATTATAGTAGGTAGTCTGAATATGCACTTATTCTTAAATATATTTTAACTGTGTCCCATTTTTTGCTGATCACTCAGTGCATGGCAATATACTGTGACGTAAAGTCGAAACACGATACCTTACATAAGGATATTAGCAGCCGCATAGCAGTATACTCGTAATTCATGTGGCACCAAAATCGTCTACATAAATAAATTGCATGTGGCACCAAAATCGTCAACATATAAAAATTAAATTATGTTAATAATTTAATTTTTATATGTTGGACAGTAGTAGCCACTTTGTCTAAAGTCCTCAAACAAATTAATACGACTCTTAAAACAAGCACATCATCAACTTCAAAACTTCCATCCTCACCAGACATACATCAAAATTCCTGTAAACGAACCAAGATAAATAAATGAAACTATCCCTCAAGCCCAGTTTGAAGACGTCGCATCGTATATGTCAACTATCAACTTGTAAGTTGTCTTAACTTTTGAATCTCGCACCTGTTTCATCAACTTTGCTCTCACATTTTTCCTTTCATCTTTAATTGCTGTAATCTGTTATTTCACCATTTCAAGGTCTAGGTGTGACAGGCAGTTCTGAACACGCTTTGACTACATTGTGTTTTAGCATCTGAAAGTTTTTTAGTTTTTCTAAAAGGTAAATTTAATTCTTCGTTTTATGAGGCTTTTGATGTTTGAATTTTGTTTGTGGAGTGAAAATATTCGATGAAGTATAAAATTGTTATTACTTACTAAGATATTTCATTTCACCATATTACAGTTCTAAAACTTAGAAATATGTACATTATATGGAACTGTTGTAAGCCTTGGAAACAAACAGTAAAATATTTTGTTGATTTATTCGATTTTAACCTTCTGCATTCATTTTAACGTGAAAAGGAAATCTTTGATGCCCTGTTTCATGCAGTTTCCGCTTATGTACAGAATATTTACAGTACATGGCTTTATATGGAGGTCAGTGGGGCGTTATTTGTTCGGCGACACGCCCACGCCCCTCGTCAGCTGTAGTTCATGTCTACGATAGAATACATCTCGTTCATGTTCATATTGATGAATGTGTTTGTATGTCGTGTTTCATGATCTATTTTTTGGTAAGTGGTTTCGATATAGAAAAACCACAGCTTTTTGATTACAATATGGATGGTTGCACCTACTAAATCTAAATTCATGTTTTGTGTTTAACCACAATATTTTTATTGTAGCAGTTTGCTAGAAGGTTGAGCAGTGGTCATTTATTAGTCCAATTTGATGATTTGCAAAAAGATCAACAGAATTGTTAGAGACCAAAATCTTACCAATCTACTACGAGTTAAATCTTGCTAGCTAAATTGGAAAATAGTAGTTTTTTCACTTCTAATAATAAACAGAGACTTTTTAATTTAAAAAGACAGCTTACCAAGCAAAATAGGCCACCCTTCATCAGTGCCAAGAATCTGTTCGATGCCCAGGACTTGCGAGAGGAGTAGCCCGACAGTGACAGCCAGCTGGTTGACCGTGCCCAGCCCACCACGCAGGTTTAGAGGCGCGATCTCCGATATGTACATTGGCACTAATGATGTGTTTAACCCTGGACAAAGAAAATAATAGAATAGAAGGCACTTGTTCACAAGAAGAACATGAATCACGAATAATTGCTGAACAGGGTTTGATGTAATTTGTGTAATCGTGAAGACATATAAGCCTAAAGGGTGATGATTATTTTCAGTTTTATTAAATCAGTCGCTGGAAATGCTGTGATCGTCACATAATTACATAAAAACCGTTCTTATAAGAAATTGCAATCGGTGAGGTCAAACCTATGCAAGTCTCCACTAAAATTACGTTGCCCTAAAAACATCAACGAGTGACACCTTTCGGGATGAACTAAGTGTAAAAAAACCAGCTAGTCTATAATTCTGTAAAAATCTCACCGTGGAGACTTAGGTCATTTCATCTGATAAATTCCCAAAATTGACACTGTTGATGGCTCATTTAACGGATTTTTTTCAGAATAGACCGTCTGTTCTAACAAGAATCATTTTAACGTACTGTATTGTTAATTAATTTCCGTTTACTTATACACAACTGTGCAAATTGTACCATAACAAATTATTATTGGTCAATGGCACAATGGCATGACTGTATTCTTTATTCCAAGCAAGTTACATGCATGATAATGTGTTTTGTAATTGGCAATATGGCACATATTTTTAAACGATATTCACGTATCATTTTGATGTTAACGTAGGTAACGTTAACATCAAAATGATTTGTTTTATTACTAGCATAAACAGTTTATTCATTGGATTCCTTACCACAGTTGACTCCGATGATGAACCTTCCAAATATGAGGAGCTCGTAACAGTGTGATATCTTTGTGAACCCCATGAGACTTGCACCGCTGATGCCAAGGATGTTGTTTAGCAGTAAGCCCCCTTTCCTGGTAGAATTAAGATATAAAACGACCGTAGGTGGTACATGGTATTATCATAGAATATTAATATGTACAGAAGCGAAAGTTTCGCTCCGAACGGAATTGCCTGCAGTTTCGTAACGATTACAGTAGGGTGTTTATAGTACTGGCAGGAAAGTACCAAAGTTTCACTTCTTTAGTCTCGCAGATTTATTATTATCTATTGCAACTAATGAACAATACGTGGCCATTGTTATGGCACATTAAGGTCACATTAGTGGCAGAGACTAGTAAACCGATTTATTTTCTTAACTCCATGTGCTGATTCTTATTTCAACTGTTTTGTATTGAAACTGCAAATAGCAGCTGCTGTGTTCACGTGTGCACAATGTTTGCCATTTGTCTTAGGGCGAATGTCACCAATGAAACTGAACGCGTTCAGCACATCTAAAACGCGTTCAAGAGCTGTCAGTGTCAAAATTGTTATGGCACATTGGGATTGACAGCTCTTGCACTGGGTTTAATAGTGCTGATCGCGTTCAGTTTCATTGGTAAAATCGGCACTTGGTTAAGCTATCATAAATATTATGTAGGTAGTGTTTTTTCATCATAGCTGTTGACATTGTCTCTAAATATCATGTCATGGCTAAGTGGTCGATTTCTTGCTTTATTTTATTACTGACTGTCGAATTCATGTCGATGTGAAATGAAGATCTAAGAAAATTTTGGGCATTTCAATCATGAAATTTAACATTTATTGACACATATTATTGTTATTTTCGTTTCTGACAGACTGAAAAATTAATATTTCTTCGATATCAAATCTGTCAATTATAATTGTAATTTCTGAGAACGCTGTGATTTGAAACTGAAACGGACAGATTGTTTTAGCGCTGTTAAATTATAGTTAGAAATATATTAGATAAGTACGCGATCTTTTGCGCTGGAAATTTTAGTTCAAAACTAATAGTTCACATCAGATAGTATGGAAATCCTAAACAGAGGTAAATGTTAGTGAATACAGTAGCTGCTCGTCCCGCCTAAACTACGGACTCACACAAGCAAAGAGATGTCAAAGACATACATTATAGGACTACAGATTAAAAAGACAGTTGTAAATTAACTGCCCATATGCACAGCTCTTTTGCTGACTTTATAGCCAGAACATCTTACATATGCGCAAGAATAAGAGCGATTTACTCCTGAAGTTTTATAAAAATATTATGGTACTACGTACATAATATTTACCAAACCATACTAAATACTATGAAATAGATCTTTTGATATTTCACTACAAAATCGCTGTTTAATTTTGCGTAAGTATAAGTAAGATATTTTAACGCTAGATTATATTAGATTAAGGGCTCGCGACGTTATCCTTACCTTCCGAATCTATTTGCGATCATGCCACCAGAGAAGCCACCGAGCATGCCACCAATAGCAAAGATGCTGACCGCTATGGAGTACAGTCTGTTAACGGTGTCTTCTTGTAGGTCCATCCCATAGCGGTTCTTGTATACATCCTTCATAAAGTTTGCGATGTTCTGGTGGAGAAGACAATAGATTAAATAGATATAATTCTCTCTATTATGTACACCACGTAAATTGCAGATAATAAATATAGAAATTTTCCAAAGGCTGACATTAGGGAAACTACAACGATGGACAATGGTGGTGGTGTCTTTGTTACAAGAAAGCATCTTAATGACTATGTCAAGAGGATATTCACTTATTATTAAGTTTCGCAGCATTATACTCGTACTGCGATAGGGGCCTTTTGGTCTCGTACAGAACATGGCTTTTATTTTCATTTTACTTTTGTTTATTTTTTTAATGTTTTAAGATTTTGTAAAGTTTAGCTTGTGATTTTTCAGTGCGAGTCGCAACAAATACTTTTTCTTTCATTCTTACTTAAATAATTAAGAAGGTATGGTATGTTCACGATAATTATGCGGTTGCTCTATCTTTTGTTGCAATTTCACATAATCTATAAATACAAATGAATGTTGGTATTTATGTGATTGATAAACTCCAACACAAATAAGGGATTACCATAGAGTTGGTATTTTTTCATGGAGATAATTTTTTTATTCCTATCTTCTCGCGGTCGTATCTGTCTGTATGAGCGCTTACAGCTCGAAAACCGTTTATGGTGCTGATCCGCGTGTCATATCGTAACCGCCAGGGCTGATCTTCATTCTTATATTTTGAAATGTTTACATCGTATTTTTTTGTATTCTTCTCATACATAGATGCGACCAGAATAATGTACTCAGAATTATGTAACATCATGATTTATAGGAGTGTCTTTGGAGTTTTTGCCCGTTCTTCTACATAAAGATCTACGTTTTGGAATGTGCAACGAGATTTAACTTTCTGATTAACCGACCAACCCTTTGTCAATTCAAGTGTGCCTGCAAAAGGTTATATGCTTCGAGTTTATTATTGATCACAATGTTATTTCACGTAATGAAAACTGAAGCTAAGTAATGTTCGTACATAATTATTGATTAAATATCAATGATATTGCTACAATCCTAACATGATGGAGACACAATCGGCAGGTCTCTGTTAGTATTATATGTGTACAGTTCACAACAGAGCAATAAATAACACTATTATTTTACTGCAAACCGGAACGACATAAAATGAATAAATCCAAAGAAGCTTGTCAATAAACTAGACGCGCTATCCAAACTAGTAATATGAACTATTTGTTTGTAAAAGGTAATTTCCAAAGGTACTGATCAGATTTAAAAAAATTGTTTTAATTATAGAAGCTAGTACCAAATATTTTAAATTCTGTTTGTTTTTACCCATATTTATTTGGGATCGTCTCAACTTTCTTCTTATAAATATCTCTGTCAGCCTTCTTCTCAGTATCAACCCTCTTTCTGGCCATCTTTCGCGAATCTTTTCCGTTCCATATCTTCAGTTTCTATTAATATTTCCTTTCACAGAACGTTTCATCATTTGTGTCTGTAATCAAGACGCTTTCTGTAATGGATTCAATCGGGTCTTAAAGTTAGCCAGTGAGTTGAGTTGCACCGTTGGCGGCGCTCCAGTGTTTGCATTCATCTAGTTTACAAGTCGTTGGAGGGTATATTCGAATGAACTTAACGTCGGCATATCGCTTGAACTAACTTGTCCACTCACTGTTTTACTATTACTACGAGAATTTCGTTTGTAAATTCACTTACTCGCGTCGTGTTCATCAAGTAGGACAAGTTTCAGATGTATATGGCGGATTTCTCTACATTCTCTAAAATGTTGAACTGCACTCCAAAGATGAACGTCTTAAACAAGTACAGTTTTTACTATTCAGATGGCTCTCAACAAAAGTCAGTACTGGACAACAATGTTAATTGTGGTAAGTCAAGTAAGTGATATTCTCATATTCTCAGTTCGTTCGGAATGGCTTCAAGAACTAATTTGAAAAAGGAAAGTTTCTAGCATTATCCACAAAACCACTTTGTACTGTTCGGCATTCTGTTTTATGTTGTTGTAGAATACATCAGAATGTTTTTGACTCTGACCAGAACTCGATAACGTGTTTGGCGCCATCACTAGCGTCCATAAGTAGTTTTGTCCTTATTGGATCATAGCATGAAATAATAAAAATTTCTCACCACCTGCTCGCTCACGTCAAATTATATGTCATGCAAACCTAACTTGGAGCAAGTCATGTAGCCTTATGCTCTAGACGGGCATTGATATTGTACTGAATTTCATTAAAACCACAAAACCAAAATCAAAAAACAAAACCTAGCGTTGGATAACCGCGCCACCCAGATGAGTCGATAGACACCTCATGTACATACATAATCAACCCATTATGTTCCCACTGCTGGGACACAGGCCTCCTCTTTGTGAGTGGGACGTAATCCACCACGCGGGCCCAGTGTGGGTTGGTAGATGTCACATGTCTTCGAATTTTTGTGCCCTACAGGGTCCATAATGATCTCTATTATATAGTTACCACCTAAGTACACATTATGGTAAAGCAATAAAGATATTGAGGTATTGAGTTAAAATCCAAAGCCATTAGGATGCTTCGAAGATATAAAGAATTCCACATACAAAGAAACATAGATACGTACGCATTTGCTATAACAGTTTCATAATTGGTTTTTATTACCGCGCAGTATGTGTGAAAAGTAGAGTTTGAGGAGGACTTCGTGGGGATAAACGCACAGGATTCTTGTCTTAATTCCCTAGCTTTGCTCTGGAGTTAACTCAAAAGTCCTTCGCTCCGCTCAGGAGTTAACACTAGAATCCTTAGTTACGGTCGGGATTCAATACGGCGCCCGCGACATAAGACACAGTTTTATCCCCTTGGTGCATAATCTACTATTATACTCCTTTAGAATTAATATACACACATGTACACTGACATACGGCGAAGGAACACCTCGTGAGAAAATCTGGATTTATAATGAGTATAAGCCACCAGCAAAACAGTGATATATGCTTATGCCTGCTTTGTATGAGAAGAGATATTTTTCCTGCTGTGGGACAGTGATATATTATTATTTTAGAACTAGCTGACCCGAACTTCGTACCGCCTCAGAATATTATCTTTGTTATGATTTTTTTTGTATTAATTTTTCCATATTTTAATAATTATTCTGCTATTCGGAGCGGAGAAAATTCAATAAATCAATCGATGTTTATGATCTTCATAAACATCGGTACAGCCGCTCTTGAGTTATAAATGGTGTATCTAACACTACTTTGTTTTATTTATACAGAGTGTCCCGTAAGTCGGAGTCGGGTGATTAGTCGGGTCTTAATAGAAACGGGTAACAGAAAAAAAAATGTAGCAACAGGAGTTAAAAGACCGTCACAGGCAGTAGATTTCCTTATTTCTTTATAAATGCCCGTATTTTTTAAAATACGTAGTTTGTTTTTCTGTTAACTACTATAGCTTGACCTATCACCCGATTCCGGCTTGACGTCGACTTGAGAGACACCCTGTATAGACAGTAGGGTGGATGTCTGACCTTGCCAGGAGCGTTGATGACACCAGTGTTGTACCCGAACTGCAACATGCCCAGGACCGCCGCCAGTATTGCGTAAGACAGGAAGAAGGTAAGGCCCTGAAACAATATCATTTGATAACACCCAACAAAGAACAAGAACGCAACATAAAAAATCGAAAAAGTGCACTTTAGCTAATAACAACACATATCATGTCATGATGTGATTTTCAGCGCTTTAAACCTTGCGTTTATTTCTTAATTTATTGCGGTGACAAATTCACACGAGGACAACCACTGAAATAAAATCTACAGTACAAACATAAAATAATAATAAAAATTAAACATGACAAATAAATAAACAAAGCAGCTCTTAAAAAACAAAAACAAGCACCTAGTTTGTAGGGCCAAACTTTTAATTTCTGGATTTTCACGAATATCTTTGAAAACAGTGTCAAATCTCTTATGGACATATATCGCTATGCTTTCGCTTTTTGTTTGACATGGCATAGATATTAGTACTCATAATATAAGCGTCCTTCAGTGGAATGGCAATGATTATTGAAAAATCCTTAGCCGAGAAGCTTTTGAAGGCTTCGGAAAAAAAAATTACTGTCTTCGGCCACAGAGAAAGACTGTGTGGAAGATGATATGACTAGAAAAAGAGTGGCTACCGAGTTAACGGCTAATAGAGAGGTTTATAAGAACGAGACACGTTGCACCGAACCCACGAAATTGGGAAAAAGGCAGGAGAAAAATAGTCCTCGGACACAGAGCATTGCAGCACCAATCATATTGAACTAGAACAGACTTGCGCTGTTTGCTATGTGAATTAATATTGCAACGCTGAGAAAATTTTATGCAATTTGTGCCGACTGATAGAATTACGGCTTTGTGTGGTCTCTGCGTTTGAGTTTATTTAGTGCGCGTCCACGGCAACTAACTCAATTTGTTTCTGCAACGTCGTGAGGTAGGGCCCAGCACTGTGTACTATCTGTACTTTATAAATATTACTTTTATCTTGTCAACTCGGAAAATGTACAGTTAATCGAGTAACTCTGGATCACTTTTGAGAAAATGTCTGTTTTATGATAACTCTAGACGTGAAAGACAGTTGTTTCTGTGATCTTTATAGTAAAATGTAAAATGTATTTGAAAACACAGAGAACGTGGCTAAAACTGCCGATTTGGGGGGGACCAAAGTAACGTTGATATTTGGGTAACATTAAACCACTTCCCATGTCACTGAGAAAAATGGGGCTTTACGTTAATTACAAAGCACGGGTTAATATTATGCCACACTTGTTTCAAAGAAGAAGATAAACGGTTTTTTTTGGTTTAACTACTTTTGGTAGAAGGAATGTCAATTTCCAATCCTGAAACTTATGTAGCCTAGATCCTGTGCCATAAGAAAGAGACGGCCCTAATATTTTTGCTGTGGTTCAATGTTACCATGATGGTCCAAAGTTACTTGAGTTGACTGTAATTGTTGTAGTTGTTGATGTTCTATTTTAGATTTATCCTAGTCTCCCTGATGTCAGAATCAATCGAAGCCAATGGTTGAACATGCCTGTTGTTGGTTCTACAATATTGTGAAACCAACCTGCATCGGAAAACAGCTTTTGCGAACGGTCTTCGCTTTTCGAACCTTGCGAACTTTAGTCGATGTCTTGTACTTACTATATGTGTAGTACATCACGACATCATTTACTGCTGATGGGTCTACTTTCAGGCAACTAGTAGTGGCGTACTTTGCAGCTCTTCTGATGTCTCGAACCTGTTGGTATCCAATTCATCATAAGTCACCTACCTGTTCTTAAGCCCTGATCTTCTGGTTGTGTTTAAAGTCTTCGCCCTCCGAATATACCGAGTTGCATCCCAAATTTTGAGCCCGAATCCAATGCTTGGAATTATGTATTTGTACCTTTTATGATCAATTAATTTAAACAATCATGCACGACATCAAAGTAAAGAAAAAGCCATTGTACAGTTCTTAAATAATAAAACTAAAAACATAATTAATTATTAAAAAAGGAAAATTGTTCCTATTTATAACTAAATACATAACTAATTCAGTACCTGATCCAGCTGTCTGACGCTTCACTCGTGCTCTTCCTTTGTATTATATCAGTGTTATCATTGAAAATCTGCCTAATCAAAGCCTAGGACTGATATTACGCTTGGTTTATTACAGAAATATGTTCCAAGGTCATATTTGGACTTTTTATAATACGAATTCGTCAAATAATTAAGTTGCATCCACTAAAGGCACTGCTCTACAACCGGCGGGTCGTATTATGTGGAGCTCAGAACGTCTGTTTGGTAAGCATCGTCACCAGGGCCTCGCGCAGCCTCAAATTGCCTCGTAGATACGCATCTTACAATATTTTCTGTATACCATCATCTGGATTGCCAGCGTACGTACCTGTTCTAGCAGTCTGAGTTTCCGCCTCTGTGAGTGTTCCTCAAGCCGGTCCACGTATTCTCGTAGCTCTTCTATCTCTTCTTTTACTTGCTGCACTGTGTCCAACTCTTGCTTGATGGCGACCATGTCACGTTTTACCTGTGAATAGGCTTTAGTTTCATATCAGCTGGAAAAACACGGAAAATTTCATGGTCCTTTGCACTAGGCATTCGTCCGAGAAATTACTGTTGTAACTGAACTAAATGTTGTTGAAATTCTGAACTAGTTCACAAACGTTCATGCAAATAGTTCTACGGCTACTTCGAACTGTAATTTCTGGATGGATGTAAACGTCAAAAGTACCTATATTTTTCACAACGGCCAAGTTCAGATTACAGAACCTAACGCTTTGATTAGTTCGTACAGCTTGTTAACAGGTTCCAGTTGCAAAATAAATACTGTTAGCATAATCAGCCCAAAATCAGTCTACCACGCGGGCCCAGTGCGGGTTGGTAGAGGTCACATTTCTTAGAATTTTTGGCTCTAGGACATGACGGCTTCCTCACGATGTTTTCCTTCACCGTTTTGAAAGCAATGGTGATGAATACTTTAAGTGTAACGCTTGTCTGGGTTCGAACCTAAGACCTACAACTTGAAAGTCCCGCTCTCTATGACTGCATTCCACAAGGCCACCACTGCTCTGGACTATTAGTGATTGAATTATATTGTTATACTAATATTATATAATAGCCAATTAGCAGCGTATGCAGAGCTGCAAGATTCAGAGTAATTTTGTTCAAACTGCATAATATCGCGCGCAGAACGTGGATTGTAATGTCAGCGGACTGGAAAGTGGTAATTACTTGTATTCTTTGATGTTGTTTGCTTTGTAAACTATCAACATTTTCTGATGGAAATTAAGGTTTATTTGACAATAATGTCAACACTTTTTCCGCTTTTTTTTGCCGCAAATTTCGTGCTAGGCACAGCGGCCACTGTGTCAAAGATTATCTGCGGTGAAATGCCAATTAAGCTTAGGCGTTACCAATCTATAGGTTGACCACAGCAATTACTGTAATGGTGTAGATATAAGATAGGATTGTCACCACAAACTCTCTATTAGCTTATGGACAAACCGATAGGATTTCGGCTGTTTGACATTCATGTGGTCACGATAATGTATTGTTAGTTTGTAGGTATATGGTATATAAAGTTGCTGCACGCACATACACACATCACGCCTGTTTTCTTTGATAAGGTTGGCAGAACTGTAAGCATCGTACCGACACAAGGCATAGCGCCATTTTCCGTGCACATTTATCTAGTATCCGGGCTGCTACTAAGAATGTACACATAAGTTTGAACTTCCTATAGTTTACACTACAATTGACACTTACGGGATATCGTCCGTGTTTTTTTGTTAAATTCAGATCCCGATGTGTGGACGCTGTTGCAAGCTCCATGACCGCGGGGAGACTGGCGAATGCGGGAGATCGGTAGATGCTATGCGCACTACTGGTCCTCGAAAATCGACCAAACACGCTCCCGGCATCGGGCGAGATTATGCTTTTCGTTTGATTTTAGTCTATCTTAAATACCACTTGTCTTTGACCGCGGCTTGGTCCTCTTGGAAGTCAGAATACAAGATCTATATAAACATAAAGCTGCTCCATGAAAACATACATATATTTGCCAACTTTCATAGTGTTAGGTCTGAAGATGTTGAAGTTGCTTAAACCGACCTCCATTTGTATATGTTTAGAAGATTTTATTAGATTATATTTGGTAGTATTGTGTATAGTAGCTTGTTATTGCATGTGCATGGTAAGAAAGTTTGGAGACACAAAAAAAAAAGTGACTAACTATGCTATTTGTCGAGAAATTAATGTTGAGATCTGAAGCAAAAGGAATACATATGTAAGGATAGCACGTAGCATTACAAAGCTTCCGTCTTTTTTGACAGAGAAGGGCTTGCATATATTTACAGGTGCTGAGACGGTGCGCGAGGTAGCTGGGCGGTGCGGGAGAGGTGTTCGCGCCCGTCAGCGGGCGGATGAGGCAAATGTCCCACCGTTAACAGTGTTCCGTGTTTACCACCGACGAGAAAGCGAATAGCTATCAACGGTTTCCTCGCTCAAGAAACGTACAAAAGATTGTAGCTCCCGTGTCATTAAAAGAGATAAGTACGTATATTAATAGTTAATAGCTGTTCACGCCGCCGTTTGTTTAGTTTAGTTTGGTGTTAGTTTGTCGCAGCGTCAACAGTTTAAAAAGACAGTACTCGCTCAGCGAAGCTCCAGCGAGGAGTAATCGCTAGTCGCCGTCGCGTCGCGGTGGTGGCGGGAACACTGAGCTCTCCCGACACGTCACCACAACCCTTCCACACCGCGCAGGCACCGTCTCATCAGTCAAGCCTAAGGCCTCTAGTGACTCTTGTTTTTTTGTACACTGTAGCTCCTAGCTGACATCATTGACATATCGGTGATGGAAAAGATCCTGAGAAATCATGGACTAACAATTAACATAAGTCTGAAATCGCTGACCCATCTTGAGCAAGCGTGGTGATCAATGCTCGTGCCTTCTCTGTATGAGAAGAGAGAGGTTTTTGCCTTGCAGTGGGACAGTCGTAGGCTGGTATATATTATATATAGGGTGACTGGTAATTAGGGAAAGTTTTTTGTTACGATAAGTACAATTATGTGTTTAAGTATCGGTCAAACTTCTTTGTAGTTTCCACCTACATGCCGTCAATAAAATAATCAGTCATCAATCTCTTACGAAATGGTGTAAAGGAAATGATACTCAGTCCATCGATTTAACCTTCGTTAGTTCGATCTTGTAGATTTGGTAAATGAATTGATTAAAAACTATTTTGTTACAAATGTTTTTAATTTGTTGTTTTTTTAGATAACGGCTCACTGTTGATATTTATTTAAAACATGTTATGGTCCACATTCGACCGTAAAAGACTTTAACATTATTATGATTTAATCTTTTACGATTCCATCGTGTTGATATTTCCCTAATTACTGTTATATTAAACACTACTTAGCCTCATCGACAGGGTTTATTCTAATGTATACTAAATATTGCAGCATTTATATGGGTATTATTTCAATAGGTTGGTTTCACCAATTCCATAGCAATATTCAATACAAAACTAAATTGTATAAGCTCCAGGAATATTCAGCATTGTGTAAGACCTTTTGTGGAATTAACAACAGCAACATAATATATATGGTATAATAGGAACAAACGTTGCTATTATACCATGAATTCATCCGTTCATTATATATAATTATGCAACAAACGTATGGAACCTGATCACTGAATTTTTTAAGAAACTCATTCGAATAATGCATTTCTAGCATTTGCGAATGGCAAATGCTAGGAGCGAAATAACATTTAGCTAAATTGTGAGGTCGTATCATAAAGCGTTAGTTTGTATTATATTTACAATAACTGGAGCAATGTTGATTTAATATACATCTCTGCTGACTATGGGGAATGACGTGTTTCAATTTCCAACTTAAAATCAATATTTAATACTAAAAACCCAACCCAACACAGCCAGAGCCGTACATACTTATTTGGAAATAAATCAGAACCCGTTGCAGGTTATTGTGCCGAGGCAAGACGAAGGTTTTCTATCGAGGTGCACGGTCTTGCACGCTACACACGCGATCCAATACCGCTGCGCAATCATCGAGCTATTTATGGCACGTAGGTGCCCTGAATGTGGGCAATCGTACGAGAATGGAACTTCGACTCGAGGCTTTTTGATTCTCGTAAATGTTTTAGAGCTAGTGCTGATAGCAGCCCCGGTTTGTGCATTTTAGGTCGTGGGTCTGAACCTAGGCGGCCGAGTATAAACCAGGCTATAGGCCAGGCTTGCGATCCCCGAAGGGTAGGGCAGCCCCACCTTTCGCCAATTGTGTTACGTTTTCCCGAGCACTCTGTGTAATTTGTGTCCGTTGAGTAAATTAACACATAAAGTGTGGAAGTCAGCGTCTCCAAATAGCAAAAAATAAAAAATAAAACGGTGTCCAACAATCCAGTTAGTAAGTATCAAAAAATTATTTTATACTTTATACGAGTATATGTTAGTTAGTAAGGTAATTGTCTATGTGCCATTGTAGCCTGAAATAAATGTTTTATTATTATTATATCGCTTCGTCTGTTCATCTTTCAGAACACTATTGCAATGTTTTGCTCATATCTACAACATTAAACCTAACTGGTCACAAGAGCACAATGTTAAATAAATTAATAAGCAGGAGGTTCGAAAAAAATTATACAAACACTACTTACTGTAGCAATTTATTTTATTCCTAACATATTTTTACTATTCAATCAAATTCTTCCGCCTCGTGCTTTCACATTATTTTCAAAGCTAACGTTACAACATTACGGGGCTCTTTGTCCGATATGGCACAATTTTTTTTTTGCTATTTGATAGACTACTCAAATGCAGTGGAATAATGTTTTTAAGTTTCATTCCATCAATATAGCGTCTGTGGGCTGATGGGTGTAAACCTAACCAATCTAGCTGGAACAGCCTTTACATTATGCAACTATGCACAGTTTGTAAATAGAACCTCCCTCCGAATGAAATTATTATTTATGTACTTACTTCTTGCTGTCTTATTTTTTATATTTCTTGTTCCCCCCACTCCGTCGCGTCGCATCGCGTCACATGCCCGCGCCGTTACTTTGTTACTTTTTGTTCTCTTTGCTCGGCTCCTAAGGCTAACAAAACATGCTAGGACCAGCATATTTTTAGCCTATAGCCACCCTCAAGAATTGGGCTGACTGGTAGTTATTACTGGTATTAGCGCGTTCGAACAAACAATGAAACAAACTCTTCAGCTTTATAATTACTATTGATAAGCCAATATTAAGGTCTGTGTATACTAGGTACACAGGAGATATTTGTATGGTTATTCATACCTTGCTGTCTATAATGGTGGTAATAATACCACAATTCTCCATGGTACACACATGATCTGACCAAGATTATGGCTGGATTCTAAAAGAGATGTGACCTCTGAGTTTGTTTCGGCCTTTTTATTATAGTAGTCGGATAGGAAGCGTGTATAAGTGTTTGTACAAACCTACAGAAGTCAAATAATTAGAACTTATTTTGTAAATGTTGCTTAAATGCATTTAAACGAACCCTTATTAGTAACTTAACCGTAACGCAACACATTATTTGTTTTGATACTCATAATGTTTCGAGATGGCTTTGAGACGTTTCGTGACTAAAAATAATCAACATTCCACAATGCAGTGTTTATCACTGCATTGTGGAATGTTGATTATTTTTCCCAGAGGCCCTAGGCACCTTTTGTAGGGTATACATGACTGTAATGATAAATAACAGGAATTTCGAATTTAAAACATTTCTGACAAAATACCACTGCCTACCTCATCGAGAAATATTTGAGCGTGATATTATTTTATGTACTTATTTAATATTTTTTGTTAGGTTAGCTGACAGAAAGTATAGTCTTCCAATCAGGTTGGAAAAATTTGACGCAATAAAAATAATAAATAATAATATGCATATATATAAAAGTAAACTAAGGTAGTAGGGGTTTACGCTTGGCGAGGTCGGTCCGTAGATGGGACCATCTATTACATACCGAGACCACTCCGTGCCTCGGAAAGTTATGCCTTTGGAACCGGCTGTCATTCATAGATAAATCACAGTCGTTACGGGTAGTCGAAAGCCCGAAATTCTGCGTTCACGCGTTGCCCTATTGATGTGAAACCATTGAGATAAGGTGAAACTTATAGTAATTTATAAAATGAAGCAAAGAGACCGTATATTTCGGATTTTTTATATATTTATTTACCATGTAACCTAGCCAGGACGCCAGATCGTTTATTTTTTACTCTTTGTGATTTATCCATAGATTTTCAAATTATATTTATTGTAACAGACTGTACCACAATTTTTGAATTAAATAAATTAAATTTAAAAAATCTGGCAAAAAGAATTTAGCGGACTAAATGAAGAATTCAGTTTCATTAAATCAAATCAAAATATTTCTTTCACATAAACCTACATGGGCATTTATGAAACGTCAGACGCTAGGTGCACGGTTCCAATTGGTCGTTTCCTATGGAGAAGAGCCGGCAAGACGGCGGTTACTCTTTTAAAAATAATTGGCTTCTATAAAGTTTTCAAATTACATTGTTAATAGGTATGGGAGGACCGTGTAGGCCTGTCAACAAGTACGCAACAAAATAGAACATGGTCGACAAATCTACAGCCTACAAGTCCAACAACGTTCTCATATTCACAAAATATAAAATAATCTATTTTAAGAAAAATAAAATAATATAATTAAAAACTATTTTAAAGCAAATGCCATGATTGCCATTACAACTGCAACAAATCTGAATTTATATCCTGTCCACAAAAGCCACTAAAGAGTAGAAATTTGAATTGAAATTTGAAAAAAAAAAGGTTTATGATGCGGAAACTTTAGTAATGTATCAACCTGAACCTTTATTGTTGGCAGTTACATTAATCTGAATCTGTACTAATATTATAAAGAGGAAAGATTTGATTGTTTGTTTGTATTGAATAGGCTCCGAAACTACTGGACCGATTTTAAAAATTAATTTACCATTAGAAGCCGAAATTATGTCTGATGAACATAGGCAACTTATTTTTTTTTCGAAGTCTTCGCGGACGAAGTCGCGAGCGAAGTCAAATAATGAGAAGATTATGTCATAAAAATACGTAAAGAAAATCACCCTAATTTGGGAGCTGTTAGTGTAGGTACATCTAAGCCACCCTGGCTTGTATACCACAGAATGCGCACAGTTTTTTACCATTATAACATTTAAACAGTTTTTCCAAACCGTCAAATACTTTATTGATATGTATCTAGCCTGTATTGTCATACCGCAGAGCAAAGGCGTTCCTTTGCCTTTTCCGCATCCTACTATTCTCTGATAATGTAGGCAAATCTTACTCTTTCTTTATATAATAAATATTATAGCAAATCATTACAATTTGATATAATTATTTTTACCATCAGAAGATGCAGCTGCAACCGAAAGCGGTTTAAATACGTAACACTACGCGACAAGTCGTGTTATTAATAAGCTCAGCACAGAGTAAACAACTCAGCCTTTATTTGCAAGAAATACCTTCGTTTTTATTTTTCCGCTCTTGAGAAAGGAATTTATTTGTAAACTCAGATTCATTGTTCAGATTCTGAAAGGTTCTTAGCAGTATCGAGTTCAATTGCTATTACATTTTTAAGCTGCTTAAAACGCGTTGATAGTGTTTGGATTTTTGCTTCCTATTCAGCTTTGAGAACAGTGGTGGCCCCGACTGACGTGTTCGTGGGTTCGAACTCAGCCAGGTGCGTTACTTTGTGTAGGTATAGAAAAATTGAAGATCATTGAACATCCACCACACACATCGCGCGGTGGATTATGCCAATCACAGAGAAGAGGCCTGCGTCCCAGAAGTGGGAACGTTATAATTAGGCTGATTAGGTACATTTAGCTTTAGTTTCGTAACTTGGACTTGTTGTAAGTTACGTTATGTAATTTGGACGACTTTCTTGAATTGAAATATACTGTTTTTATGAGCCCGTTAATGTCTTTGTCTGCTTATACGGGCAGCCTAAGATTTAGTAAGATACTTCTGGGCATCTTTTTAAATGAGAGTATATTGAAAAAAATCAATATTTTGTAAAATTCTTTCTATTTTACAGCTTTCATGGCGCACTCAATATTTCGCAAGTTTGTAAATAATGTGCCTTCGAGAAAAGCAAATTTTAAAATTAAATCAGTATGATCCTGAGATATCTGAAACTTTAAAAAAACACTTACGATAAACGAATTATTCAAGGGTGCAACAGTGTTTAGATGAATCTATTTAAGTAAAAATCAATTGCCGCATGTATGAAAGATCTTCATACATGCGAGAAGAGACTTAAAAACGGCTTCACCAATCTGGCAGTTTTTATTCAGTTCGTAAATGTCTGGACATGGATTGTATGAAAGAAATATTTTGGAAAATCCACAGGAAAAGTCGGAATACCACCGGCGATAGGGACGTGAACATCACCTGGGCGACGCCAGGTACAAACAGCTAATAAAATATTAAGTATTTTCCTGAACAATTGATTTCGTGACGTCTTCTTTAAAATTTGTCTCACGACCTTGCTATTATCGGACGTACTTACAAGGAAGGCCTTTTCATGTCTTTGAAGGCACATACATAACTTATACTTCGCGAGAATCACAAGAAAATACACGCCACCTCCTATGTTTCCGCCAATTCTCTTTACATAACACAGCGGTTACTAACTTATTCAAAATGTACTAAGACTATAAAGTATACGGTATATTAACTTGGTTTCACGACTGGTCTATAGTTAAGACGATCACTTGCCGAGTTAATTATGAAGCGTTGTTCACTATATGCGCACGGCCAAAGTGTGGAACTCTCTACCAGCGTCTGTGTTCCTTTCCACGTATAAACCGTTACCTTTCTAAGCAAGAGTGATCATGCATTTTCTGGGTACGCTCGTTCCATCGTAGACTTCATCCATCGCTTTCCACCCGACGAGATCTAAGGTCAAGAGCCGGCCCATTTCGCGCGTAGCGACTCCGCGTAGCCTAATCGCGTAGCAAGGTGTAGCAAATTTTTGTACGGCGTAGCATTTTGACTAGCGAGCTCTGCTAAAATTTGCGTAACAAAAAGATTTTAAAGTGTTTTTAACATTATAATATAATATGAGGAAGTTGAATATAGTGCTAAAAGCACTTTTGTAATCTCTATTTTAAACATATCTTATTATTTAAGAATGAAAAACCATCAAGTTACTGCAAGTTGTAATAATTTATTGCGTGGTTGAGACCGTCGAGATAAATATTAAAATTACATAATAACACCGTGTCCTTCAAAGCTTTTACCAGAGCTTCTAATATCAAACTCAAACTCAACGCATTTATTTCAATTAAACCATTTACAGGCACTTTTAATCATCAGCAAATATTGCAGCAAATATAATTAAAATAAGGTAATAATCCCTTTGAAGGACTCTGTGTCGATGGCCATCAGTCTTTTACAATTAATTTGAGACATAACAGCTATGTCTTGTGTATACTTTTTCTTGGATGTGTTTAGATTGGCTTACATCGATTTATGTCCTTGTCCGTTCTTCTCCATAGGAACCTACTACGTTTGGGCCACTAGCTTCATCTTTCTGACTCACCGAACGCCTGATAATTAAAATGCCTGTAGGTAATTGGTTTAATTGAAATACATGCTTTGAGTTTGAGTTTGGCACTGATACTGTAGTACTATATGCGGTGTCGGACCACGTGAATCTTGTACGCCTTAATAAAAATAAAAAAGCAATAGACCTTGAATATGTATTTGTTATTTTCTCATCATTTTTTTGTGAGGAAAGTTAATGAATTCTTTAGTTTCAAAGGTCAAAACTGCACCAAGCTGAGACCATACAACTCTTATAAAAGAGAATGTTTTATATATGTAAAGAAAATCACTACACTCGTGTTGTTCCTTTTCTTAAGATTTGTTATCTGTAGACTCCTATTAGATGTCAAATGACACCGACTGTCGTTAGTGACAGTTATTTTAAATATGTGGAACTTAGGCTATTTTATTTTAGAAAAACGTGTTTGATTTAAGTTTCCTGTGCATATTACAAAAACCACTAGAAGTAAAGGCTTTAAATGTTGTTTTTGTTATTTCAGGTAAGTTATTTATTAGGATAATGTAATTTATTTTAAACTTTGTATTTAATTGGCTGGAAATAAAAGTTAATTTGTTATTTCAGAAACGCAAATATCGTCTTTATTTCATAAAAGCGTAATACTATTATATATATATATATATGCTGTGTATTAATTTTATTAACAAATTACCAAAGATCCTAAGGGAGCTCCCATTTAAATAATATTAAATTGAACTGCGTAGATGGTTGATAGAAAATTGTTTTTATAGTTTACAAGAGCTTTTGCAACATTAAGAAAAACTATTATTTTAAGTTTCCTACAGTTTTGTGGCGTGTATATGTATGTTACAAGACTAAATGTTATTTTAAGGTTTTAAGTTTTGTAATGTGTGTATATTTATTGTAACTTACTATTAGAACACAGGTTTTTTTTATATGTATTCTATACCGATATCTTATTAAAATAAGTACCTTGCATTCATGTAATAATTAGTTTTTATTCTTTTACTTGTACCTACGTTCATGGCAAAAAAGTTCTGATTCTGATGACCTAAATAGGCAAAATATGGACTGTACATTAGACCACCAACTTTCACAACTGGTTCTTGTTCTTAGAATAGACAATAGACAAACTAAATCTTTAAACGTTACTTAGCACTTACTTTACTTCTATCAATGTTGGATAGCTGTCAAACTTCAAGTGCAAGAAAGGGAACATGTCGAAGCCAAAGCACGTACATTTAGCTAAGTAAGTACATTTTATTAGGGACTGCCAAACTGATGCAGTGTTTAAAAGAAGAGTGAAGGAATAGCATTTTTTCACTTTGTCATGATTGCATATGTATTTATTATTAAAATTACATTTTACACTTAATTATATAAATTTTATTGATTTTTATTTTAGAAGTCTGCGTAAGTATATTATGTCTGTTAATAGTTAAAATACAGAATTGTCTTTTATTTTATGTATTTTGTTGTCTTTTCTACTCTTACACACGTTCTTTCTTTCACGACCCACGGCACGACACGATCTTTTTTAAGGATGTAGTCTCCTATCGCAGGCATGCTGGAACAGATTTCTTTAGAAATATGTATTTTTGTACGCATTTTTCTGTTCGTTTCTTCTTGTCTTTGTAAAATGACACTTAACGAAGCCGAGAGTCACTTGTACTCCCCGTGATTGTTATCATTTTTCTGGTCCATACTTTGGAACCTTCTGGTTACTGAGATAGAGAAGTCATAAGTCCACTTTAAACTGACTTTTTTTCGAAAACCAATATTTTAATGCACACACACCTAACACAACTTTAAATACCCCCACAACCCCTGTACTGTTGCATTCACCCAACGGCACAATGTTTTGCGTGTGTTACATTCACCCAAAGGCACAACTTTTGCGTGTGTTACATTGTTGCATTCACCCAAAGGCACAATGTTTTGCGTGTGTTACATTGCGCGCTACCGCAAACAGCAAATTTTCACAACAAAAATAAAAGTCGTTGCCCAGAAATAATTTTTGTGCTGAATGACGCAATGCCAGAATGCGCAATTCGCGGCTTTGTGTTGGGTCTTATAACACCCTGTCTGTGAGTGCATGAATGGTTAAATAATTTATTTAAATAAGTAGTGCTTTGACAGCTGACCTGTCAAGGGAGCAACTTGGATTCTTTATCGAACAAAGTACCTATAATAGATATACGAATTACCAGTACTGTTACTTTGCTACAACTAATACTATTAGCGACAAACAGTGCTGCGTTCAACCATATTTTCAATAGCCTTTGATAATGGTTGAATACTATTTGATTCCATTCAAGATTCCAAGTCTATACAATCCGTGTCCGTTTATATGTTATCTTGTATGTATGTTGATATACAGTATTACAGACTATTCATAAGACGTGTATAGAAGTACCACGATTGAATTGATAGTGTAAACGCGCTGTAAAGCGCTTGGAATCTGAACTTAGCCGCTGACGTCACAGGAAACTCGCTGCACGCTTACCCACACCCCAATGGATGTCCAAAGTCAATTATACAAACATGTACACGAAGCAAAATTCAAAAGCGAGTTGGCTTGAAAGGGGAGGACAGAACATATTTGAATGTTTATGTGGAAGCCTGTGTGTTTGAACAAATATGCTATACTTTGAAATTAAATAGCTTTTGAATTCTGCTCAGATTTACACAATTTTCACATTGCACTCTTTATCATTACGCGAGCAATCGTTAGTCTTAAATATAACAGTATAATGCTGTACAAAGATCTTTTGGAGCGTGGACAAAATCGGAGCTAACGCCGCGCGCCGTCATTTTGTTTTTTAATACATTTCACAAATCAATTGCACTAAATGTTTACCGACAACGCCACCCTGTCAAGGTCATCAAAATTCGAGAGTCAAAAGATCTTTGTAGCAGTGTTCACGGGCACATACCTCGGAGACCTCACTCTGGCATGACTCCACGCTCTTGGTCAGTTCCTGGAGCTGCGTGCGGATCTCGCAGAGTGCGACCGTCGTCTCGAGCTGGCGGTCCCCACGTTGCAGGTCATCCAGTTTGGCGGATAGATTCATGCTCATTATGCTCACCTGTCTCTGTAGGCTACAGCCAAAGTCAATGTTAGTCACACCAGCAGCAGGCTTGGACCTTAGTCGATGAACCTTCCTCGCTACACGACAACTAACAAGTGTGTATTGTTTAGGTACAGATTTGTCGCGTTTGACCAAAGTTATAAACAGGCCTCAATATTCCGATCAACCGAACTGATCGTATATGGTTCATTCCGGTATTTGAGACAGTTCCTGCGTTTCGATTAAACTTAGTCTTGCGCCTCAAAGTTATTTCTAACTTGTTACTTACACACATTATAACCGACAATACCAAAACAATGCAATAATCTGCAACTTACAAAAAGTTGATAAAGTTGAGTAAACAACCTGTCGGCTGTCTGTGACAAGCGAGGAAGGCTGCCGGCTCCACACTGATAGTATATGTGGGACATACTAACAAATGAGTTATGTTATTACATCAGCATTTATTAATATCACACTGCATATTCACGCAGAAACTTTTTTCACATTAACTGCTTTATTAAGATCACAAATTTTGGAGTTTCGTTAATTAGTTGAAATCGAAAAATGATAAGACTTTTGTCCTAACATTATTTTGAATTCCATCTACAATTCTCTTTTTCTAGTTTTTGAGAATCTGTAAAAATTTAATTAGTAACTAAAGAAGGTATTAATTTTACCGAATGGAATTTTAATAATATTTGAAATAAAAAAAATCTTTTTCATGTTTAGTGTTTCGTGTGAATTTTAAATTCCATTGTGCTAATCAAAGTAAAATACACGCAATGTTCATTTATTTTTAAAATGTTACCAAAACTTTAAGGTGAAAGGTGAACAAAGACAAAAGGTGAATGCAGTGACTTGAGTTCAATCTCAGTACATTGTTTTTTTTTTTGAGAAAAAAAAATGAAACTTTTTTAGGAAAGTCTTCTAATTTCTATGAAAAACACTTGATTACACTACATTGAAACGTTACAACCACACCCATGCAAGCATAACCCCGTCCTATCCCAAGGTTAATGTTAGAGGCAGGTGCTAAGCACGCATGTGTTCCGGGCAGCGAGAGACAAACAAGGTCGTGGCCATAGATGCTAACCACGGTGCCATGGTCCGATGTTATGATAGGAACTGTGAATGATTCAGCCACCGCGATTGGACTCGTCGAACGCATCATCATATCGATATACGAGATAGGATGCTAAGCCAAGGTGAAACAAAATGTAGAAGACACATCGACACATAGAGAGATCCTTATGATCGTATGCAAATGAAGCCAGTATTAAAGGCGGAAAGCTATCCGGTATTGTCGCTATGGTCACGTACCTAAGTAGTAGCTCCCTGAGTGTGGTCTCGTCTTCCTCCGTCGTCGCATATCGTGTCAGCTTGCCTCCGGCCTCCCGGCCCACATGGTCTGGTACCACTGCGTCAAAACTACTTGTTTATTTTATTTTTTACTTAACTTTCTTCCCGATTAACTTCGTCATTGTTTTCCCGAGTTCTTATTTGTTTTATTTCGACGCAGAGTTTGTGGTTTGGAATTGTTATTACCGAAAGAGTGCGTGGCTCATAATTTTGTACGGTTGGTGCTACGGTTACCTACTCAGCATCGAACCTTTCACCGTTTGCCAATTAGCTTCGATGGCCACGACAGGGTCCCTAATCAATTTTGATGTTCAGCGATACCCACAAACTGGTATGGAAATGAAATTAACGTCGGAAATTTTACCGAAACAAAAGGGTTTTCAGTTTAGCAAACTAAAAAAAAGTTCGCGATGGACACGTTTTATTGTTTTCAAAATAGTGTCTGCATTTTTCCTCGCTAAGCTATTTAAGTTAAAAGTATTTATTAAACTCTTGTTTAAGCAGTGGAAAATACCTGTGGAATTTAGACATTTAGTTTTAAACACGTTGAATTTAATCGTGCAATTTGTCGGCAATGATATTGCTGGAAAATGGCACGCTTTTGTGAGAAATAATTCGAATGAATGAAAACATAGATGAGTGTTTACAACAGAGTTCCGAAGTCAGATGGTATACGATGTAATAGACATTCCATGCACATGACAATACTAGTATGTATAGCACAACGACCATGATTTGAATGAAATAGATAATGCACTGCTAAAAGACAGAAGAAGAAAAAGAAGGTATTTTTACGTTTGATATATTTGGATTACTCTATTAAAAGATGCGATAGCATTATTTTATCAAAAAAGTTTTATTTCCGAATAAATTCTCTGTTTCGCTTCATTACTCTGTAAGGCACTTCATGGAAACCGTTCATTGGACGGGCGTCGAGCGGACACCTTACGAATTTGATCCGATTCTACGTATGCCTCTCGGACTGAATCCGGAATTTCTGCTACATGAACACGGGTTTCATTCCTCGTATCAAGTTAAACCACTGTTTTGTACAAGTCGTTTATGAATGAAAGCTTTAGATTGGCTTCACATTTTGGACTTTGACTTTTCGTTTAAAGATTGTTTGTAAAGGGTTGAGTCATTAATTCTGATTGCGATGTGTGACTTATTGTGTTGATTATTAGACTCTATTTTTCAGCATGTATCAACAAAGTTTGTCATGTAAATTAGGAAAAATGTGCGCCAATAATTATTAATTATTTCATTATTAGGCTTCAGATGACGCTCTATATTTATTCTTATGAATCACTTTTACAGAAGACTAAGTGCTCCCCGCGGTTTCACCCGCATAAATCGTGATCCCGTCGGAGTATCGGGATAAAAAGAATTATTTGTGTTAATCCAGGTTATAAAATATCTGTGTGCCAAAGGACAATGCCAGAAACTCTAATATTAGAACTTTGCCCCACTCAAATCAAAAAGTCATTTACAAGCCTGCAATATGCAGCATCTTAAAACTTATTTATTACTGTTAACTAAAAATTAATTGACATTTCCTGTAAATAGCTAGGTCAGGATCGGGCATTGTCGTTTCATCCAAATCCGTTCAGTAGTTTTTGCGTGAAAGAGTAACAAACATCCATCCGTACTCACAAACGTTCGCGTTTATAATATTAGTAAGATGAAGATTTTTAAAGCGGCTTGCGATTGGACCATCTAAGATGTAATGGATCATAAAAATTAACGGAAAATATATAAATGTTTACTCATAATTTAATCATAACTTTGTTGTGAACACACAATATTCCCCGATTAATAATAATCAAAACTTGATCCAGCCTGTCCCATCTTGCTGTCCTCCCGTCAGCGACGCCCTAAGCCGAGGTCCGTACCCCACAGGGGGTGCCCTTAGCGAGCGTTCGCTTAATAATATAAGTAGTTTTACGCCCCTGGCTGGAGGCTTTGAGTCCGCTTAAGGCAGCCACAGGATAGTCCGGTTAAGTAGTCACGACCTCTCAAGGTCAAATACGAGATGCCATACACAAAAAAAAAAAAAAAATGAACACACAACGATTTCTTGAAAAAAAGGGGATCTTAACCGTTTCCTGTGTGATAAGATTAAGATACTCAGTCTAACAAACCTACGCTATAGATTAAAAACACGACATCACGACTTTATTTTCACCTAGAACTGCTTAGTTGCGAGCTTGTCCCTGATATATCTCAATACAAATTGAATCTACAAACACGAATGCTGTAACAATGTAAGGGAGAGTATCGTAGTTGCGAGAAATGAAAGCGAGTCTGAAACCTGATTTCAGCTTGCGTACTACGCTTCGTAGTACTATGAAATACGGTTGTTTGCAAACACTGGCGATTCTGCAGCAAACTCACAGTCTGTGCATGGCTTTTTAAAGGCATTTATTTTCAAGTTTTGTACGGATAAGACTGCTCGAGTCCATTACGGAAAGAGGGTTCTTTAATAAATGTTTGTAATATGTGTACAGTTATTTTAGCCTTCGTCATCGAGTCTGTTGGCTATTGATGAATTGATTTAGCTTTATGTTTGAAGTTTAAGTTCAGTGTGCATTGTGTCGTGGGTTTGTTAGTATGTAAGTGTTTGTATTCAGTTACTTGTGAGAAGCTGTGCGTTTGAAGATTATTAGGTATTTCGTTATAACGATTCGATTAGTGTCTACTTAGATGTTTATTATAAAACTCAAAGAACCCGTGTGTTGGACATGGCCACGGGTTACAACACGCAAGACAATCGAGGCGTGTTTTTTGTGTCAATGTCTTAGTTTCTCTGTTAAGAAGATCGATTACAATAAAGGTTTTCAATCGACATAAAATCCAATCCGTATCAAGATTATTACGTTTAACATTTTAATATGGCGTTAAGAAACAGAAAGATGAAGTTGGATTACGGAAATAAATAGCTGCCTTATATCTGTCGCGGGCACGTGGAAGTATTTAGTCAATCCCGAAACCAAACTCATGGTAAATAGAGGGAAACAGCATTTTCGATTAGGTAGGACTCTGAAATAACCTTCCATTCTTCACAGATGTATGGTATACCCATGAGGATTTAATCTCAAAAAGAGAAATGAAGATCTTGTCTGTCGAATAACCAATAACTGGATCTATTGAGCCTTAGAGGTGATAGAGATGCTCTTCATCTACGTTGATTTCAAGACTGGCATTGCAACTCTACAGGATGAGGGAAGCGGAGAGACTAGCACTGGCGTAATAAGAAATTAGCAAATTCCAATCCAGCGCTGGATTACTTAAAATAAGACGTTAGAGGCTGTAAAGGCCCAGTGCGGCAAGAGAGCGGTTGTGAGTTATAACCCAGGCAAATACCAATTGGGACAATGGGACATGAAAGTTGGTATTAATATTATATAAAAATGTCTTTGAGATAATTATCTCGGACCTTTTGAAGGCGTATCAAAAGCGGAGCCAACTCGCAGAGACTTTTATCCTGGATTTCTTTCTTGTACCTCAGGTATTTAAGTAGCTTGGACCAAAATATGAATGAGGTTTCATGTGGATCAATCGCACCAATAATCCTGGGAAAGACTAGATACGGAATCCAGGAAACTTGGTGTTGCCATGTTGTGGGGTAACGTGAGAGAAACCTATGTCCAGCTGTGGACAACGATTCTATGACTTCAAATTGAGTTTTTAATAAAATTCAAAAGTCTCTTGCTTAACCTCATTTTGTTAGCTTTTTTGCTCATTAGCTTCACGAAAGGATTACTGAACCAAATATTAGAAGAAGAACATTTCCTTTCAAGGATTTTTCATAATTGGCTTATTAAATAATGAGCTTATGGTATCAAAAATCATGATTAAGATTTTCTTGTTTTTTTACTGTTGATACCTCGTTTGTTGTCAGTCAAAGTCAAAAAGTTCTTAGTTAATAGGATTTAATTGCGATGAAAAAACAATTACATTCAAGTGTCAACAGTTTTTACACTTTGCCAATAATTTCACATGAAAACTCATTAGCCACTTTTCAACCACAATCAATTTTCAATTTTGTATCTTGTTTATGGGCCTCTAACCCATATTCTTAACAAGTTAAATTATTTTCGTAAACAATCCACAGGAGAATCGGATATCGAATAATCACAAATTTTACCCAAACAATTTATCTTCGATAAAAATACACTAATCCAATTCACGATCGTCTCCATAGCGAGGGGTTGTGTCCTGCAGAGCTGCAAACAGGTAGTAAGGACTTGAACACGTAGTTACACCATTGGGGGCCCATGACACAGTGTTCCAGGCTGAATGATTCTGGGCTAATGCTAGTGCCACCAGCGCCTCAACCAGATGGGTTGCCTCAATAACATAACAATTAAACGGATCAAAGGACAATGCAGCCGACGAACTTAACAGAAGGGGGTCGAACATGGCACCAGTGGGACCAGAACCCATCGCGCCACTCCCCTTCGGGTACTTACGCACTCTGGTGAGGAAACGAACCAGGAACCAACATCACAAACTGGGTGGACCAAGGTGAGTGCAGGCAAGCTAAGGAATCACTCCCTACAATTGATGGCTACCTCACGAAACATGTTCTCCGACTAACTAAACAACAGCTGCGTACAGTTTCAGCAACTTTAACTGGCCACAAGTCATTTAATAACCTACTCTTTGTCATAGGAGTCACAGAACGTCCGCTGTGCAGGGCCTGTATGGAGGTATACGAGACAGCAGCTCATGTGCTTCTAAACTGTCCGGTAGTCGACACGTATAACGTGCTTCGGTAAACCAGTTGAAGAGTGTCAAGTCACCCTACGTGAGATTGTCATTTACACCAAGGCGTTGCTGGCCTTCCTCGAGGAGCTTGGGTAGGTTGAATATTCGATTTTCCCATCCGTACGCAAAGCATTGACATGGATTTGTGGACACCAGCCCGTATTACCTAACCAATAAGTTTCTCGATCCCGCTCCGACTAATCGCACGCCCCCTTTTTTTTTTTCGGGTGGAAAATCGTCAAATGACTTCTCCTGCTCTGGGTGGAGCGGGAGGGCGTGTCGTGCGACTAAAACCCAACGTGTTCCTTCAGTTGCCTGTGCCAGGGCCACGATTTCTCTTTCGAATTTCCCGCGACCCTGAGGCATCGGCTCTATAATCGCACGCCTGAAGCGCCCTTTGTGTCCGTATAACTGCATGTAAGCCTGGTGCTAGCGGTGGGCTAATGATATAACAGGATAGATAACATAATTGTCCCTGAGTGCCATTTGGTGTAAAGTAGTTACTGATGCCGCGAATCAAATATGATTCTAACTGACCGTGGAAAGTGTAAATAATACTGTACGTTTGAAATTCCACTCGTTATATATGAGTTGGTTGATTTATTGTTGTCAGTATTGAGAACTATGTATTGTTTTTAAGGGTTCTGTGCACCTACTGTAAAAATAAAACATTGTGCTTTTACTTTTTCGAACCGGAACCGATACTAACTCTTCCAAGCAGTGCCAATTGGCACGATTTCGAATGCATTCGTAGTAATCAAACCAGTCACGAATTTACCTATTCCTGATTGGTTTAAAACTACGCCCAAAAACTGTACGAATTCGGAGGGAGGCGTTTCCGATCTATACGAAATATTTATTCCTTTTTATAAATATTTCTCGTTGGGCGTCCGAGTTTGCGAGTGGTGAATGTTGCACCTATAATTGACTTTGCTGCCTTGAAACCAGATTTCTGCAGCAAGGGCGGAGCTTGAGCTTTCTCTTTTGTTCGCGACCAAATTTTAACTTAATCTATGCATTAAACTGCGGCTTCGCTTGACTTGACGCTGATAATAACATTATGCCTAAATTGAACACAAAAACATTTGAATCCAAACCAAAATCGAATGGTCATAAAATACACGCTTCAACCAAATTCATGCACCTATTGAAATTAAATTTGGTTGAGTCATCCAAAAGAAAGCCGTAGGTGTACCATGTAGTGTTAAAAGTTAAAGCGCAAACGAACAATTCCTGTTTCCCCTAAATGTTAAATTTAAATCAGGTTTGTCTAAAAACGCATGTCACAGTTGCCAATGTACACGTTAATTAGAAGTGAAAACGTCCTACTAAAGGAGATTTAGTTGCACAAACTGCATAACATTTACCTGCCAATGAACATGTTTTAATTAACTAGCAGACTCGTCACCATAATAATAATATGATCAAACTGTTTTGAAACTCTGTAGTTTAACATGTCCAAACGTTACTGGGCGACGGAACTTTCGTCGTGCGTAAATAAGCCCACGTAGGTAAATCTACTCGCTTTTGTGTACAGTTTAAATGATAATCCGTACATAATTACTACACGCAATCTCTATGCGATGGCTTAGCTGTTATTGTCCATAAAAGTCAACAAATATTTTTATAGGTATACCAGGCCACTCAGAGAGTATTGCGATTTTTTTTTCTCTTTTTTGTTATTCCGTGTTTTTGTGTATGAGAGACTGGCCAGTTATAGCATATTATGAAAATATGATAATTTGTAAATAAAAATAGGTACTTACGCTCCAATTTCAAAATTTCCCTCCACATTGTTTGCGAGCTAATGGGGAAAGTCGGTCAAAGCTAATCGTAGATGGCGTGACCATAGCTAGGTCCCTATATCCTACAATAAATTTTTACATTTCGTTCATTCATTCTGTTTCATGTTCATTCATGAGTTTGGTTTTCTTCAACTATTTCGTTATTTTTTGTGATTTCTGAATCTGATACGCGAGTTACGTATCAAGAGATTCAGCACATACTGCAGGTTGGATTGGAAAGCCTTCACGAAATACTACACGTGCATCTTCGCGTGATGAGGATGAGTTTCGAGCTCGGTGCCGCACAACCTCACCGATGCTCAGAAGCAGGCCCGGGTGGAATGATGCCGTGATATAATAAACAATTTGAAGCAGGCTCGTCTCGTCGTGTTTACGACATCATTACAGGTGATGAGTCTTTGATTTATCAATACAATCCAGAAACGAAGCGCCAGTCGACGGTTTGGGTGTTTCAAAACGAATCCACGCCTACCAAAGTGAAGCGATCTAGAAGCGGGGGGAAGATTTTGAAAGCGGGCTTTTTCAATTTGACTGGCTACTTGGTGTCAATTCCTTTACGGAACCAAAGAAGCATCAACTCTGAATGGTATACTACCAAATGCTTGGCAGAAGTTTTCTCTGTTGTGAGCAACAAGCGACCAAACACAGGGCTCCGCGAGCTACCGCTCCCCCACGACAACGCGCCTTCGTACACTGCGCTCAAAACGAGGGACTTCCTGGACAGCACGCCGGTCAAACTCCATGGTCACCCTCCTTACAGCCCTGACCTAGCACCGTGTGACTTCTATTTATTCCCGAAAATAAAAAATCTGCTCAAAGGGATACAATTTTCGTCGCCGGAACATGCGTTCGAGAAGGCTGTTAACGAGCTGTCTACGGCGGACTGGAAAAAGTATATCGTTAACTGGTTCAGATGTGACATGAAACTTTGTATAGAGGCTAGTGGACAGTTCTTTGAAAATATTTAATAAAAAATATTTACTCATAGAACATTTACTTTTATTTTCGTAAAACTTGAGTATCCCACGTACATAAATGTTTTTTGGTAGCTGTGTTGTTTGGTAGAAGTGAAGACTTTTAATTGGCTGGCAGTATCACAAAAAAAAAATCTGTAAATTTTAGCCATATGTCATCGCTAGTTCATAAATAAATAAATATTAACTAAAAATAACACTGTTACGTTTTTTAGTTATTTTTTCGTTTTATTTATTTATTATTTATTTATTTATATATACTTTATTGTACACCACAAATTACATAACAAAAAAAAATATCATACTAAAAACATACAATGGGCGGCCTTATCGCTTTCTGCGATCTTTTCCAGGCAACCTTATGTATTTTTACCACATTTGAACTATGCATTTTTTTTAATTTGGAATTTGACAAAACAAAATACTGAAGGTTTCGCCTCTATGAAAAGCTGATCAATTGACCGCTGGATTCCTGTTTAAACTAACGTAACTAAGTATAATTTTTTAAGGGAATGTTCTGTAGAGTCTTGTCCAGGATCCTGATGATGATCCTGATCCTGGTCTGGCTGCCAGTCAAACCGGATGCAGCTGAGTAATAGTATTTAACGTGCTCATGCACTGGACTCCCATTTGTTGCAACCTTGAAACGCACACTGCACTGTGTTCGTGATTTGATTTTAAGTATGTCATGGTGTCACTTTATTTATCTACTGTAAGTAAGTGTAAGTGCACTTGTGTGCACTGAATAAATGTATTAATTATCTATCTATTTAATAAAGTTAACCGATAAATGAAATCTATACTTCTGACAGATAACGCACAACCTAAACCTTGGTGCAGAAGCTTGAAGTTTTTCACAAGAGTTCCTAAAGAAGGATTCCTTGAAGTCATTTAGCCGATGAGCTGGTTTTTGTAACAAATTATGTAAAACAAGCTGTGTGCCCGCGAAATCTGCGATCCATGATGAAAAATACCCAGCTCTGGTCTATCTGTATGACATCTAAATCAACAAACATAATAGTAGTATGGATAGTTAGGATTAAACCGAAATAAGAGAAAAACAAAGTAATGCTCCCAATTTCAGTTTTATTTATAATGTTACGAAGAAAGGACGACTGCAAAGCGGATTAATCGGAATGAATAAAAGGCTGTACTGTTAGTTTTGTTAGTACATAGTGATAAAGAGAGATGAGAGAGAGAGAGTATGAACGTCAGCGCAGCCTTCGTGCAACTACTTCAGCGTGACGTCATCATCATCACTCCCGCAAGTCACACAGCCAGCCAGCAACCACGGCTTGAACGGTTGTCCTGACCATCAGCATGCAGCGCAAGCGCATACCTGGTCATCACCTTCAGCCTCATCAGCAACCTTGGCACAGCACACTGCACATTCGGCCGGTCCACAAGCAGAGTGCTTAATCCCTCTCCTGGTCGACATCAGCAGTCAGCCACCCCGACTCACTGGGGCATCTTCGCAGACATTTCCGACTCACCGCGAACTATGCGACACCCGGTTCCAACCCACTGGAACCCAACTGGCATTGGCAAGCATCGCAAGATACAAGACTTAGTCCACTATCGACCTCCGGTCTTCGGAGGGGAGTGATGTGGCGGCATCTACACCGCCACATGCGAACAAACGCATCAATTCTGCATCGCGCAAGCAGAGTTTACCGCGCAGATAGCATATATACAACTTCCCGAAAACAATCATCGGGCAGTTGCCCACCAGATACGACATCCATCTGGTCGGAGGATCCTCCCTTTTCTAAAGAGTATGAGTGAACTTTACACCCTGTTCCTCATACTCCTAAAACTGTTTGTCATTAATCCCATGTGATATTTCGTGTCTTTTTTAGGGTTCCGTACCTCGAAAGGAAAAAAGGGAACCCTTGTAGGATCACTTTGTTGTCCGTCCGGCCTGACTGTCTGTCAGTTTTTCTCTGGAACGCGTGGAGGTATTAAGCTGGAATTTATGTGAAATACTCAAACTTCTAAGCCAGCACAATCAAAAGATACAGCCGTTTATGCCACTCATAATTTTCGACACACGCAAGGGAATCTAAACCTACAGGGTATTTCCCGTGAACTACAACAGAATCTTGAAATTTGGTACGAAGCAACGTCTTAAAGCACAGATAAAGGAAAAATTGCGAAAACCGTAAATTTTTAGTTAAATAAAAATATTTTTATTAATTTTACACTTACTGCCCCACTCCTCATGAACGCGTGTGAACTTTTACTTATATACCTACAGGTTTGTACGGAACCCTCGGTCCGCGAGTCCAACTAGCACTTGGCCGGTTTTTTATTTCTACCTTAACCGTATAAATATCCACTCCGCGAAAAAGTAAAAAAGCAATAAATGATACTTTTCCCGACTTCGAATACATTACATCGACTGTGTGCATTAATAAAATTCAATTAAGTACCGTATAGAGTAATGAATATTTCATAACAACTGCAGATTGACCATCACAGTTTAAAAGCTTTCAACTTTATCGAGTTCAATTAAACTTTATTTGTTAGTGTATGAAGCCCTTTTTATCAACTATGAAGTATTCAATTGGGAGTTATGATAAAACGTGAGTAAATTAAGCATTTTAGTTTAAATATTTTAATTAACCGTGTCGGGATTTCCGATCGTTTTGCATAATTGTTACTATATTATGTCTGTGCCATAATTTTGGAGCAGAGAAGAATGTTGTTATGAATGTTTAATGAGAATGTTAATCCACTGCTGAACGCACTAATCTAAAAGTGTAATTAATACTTTTGCTTGCTATGTAGTAAAATACTACTCAAAAACTACCATAATATTTTTAAAGCGAACAAAGAGACTTACTTAGACTTCTTGTACATGACGCCGGAGCCGCGCAGACGGACCGCAGGTTTGAGTATACGAATGCACTAACGAGCATTGCGCGCCGCCGCCGGTATCGCGTGTACACAGCATTGATGCCGTGTTAAACAGTAAAGCAACGATAACAGTTCAGTAAAGCATTGGTCCGGTATCATGTACAGGTAGCCTTATACATACATAGTTTAATGACAAGTGCACATTGGCCAGTTTGCGAAAAGTGGTCCGAAATGGTAAATTGGCACGCATCAACCCGATCGTGTTCATTTAAAGCTGACGCATTAGGGTAAGTTACACCTTATCGCAAAAAAAAAACGACATCACTTTCGTACATTTTATACTATAGGGATGTTCCGCTACAAACTTTAGACGTACTACTCGAGATAAGTTGTGTTTAAGCTGAGCGATGGCCGTTTTGCGTGGATGTGACTCATATTTTCCCCCGATTTGTTCTCTTTGGTGTTTGTGTTCGATCACTGCGTCATGCTTACCGTAAATAAACGTTCTTTTATTTCTTCTTTCTTTTAATAAGGTAGAAAATTTTTCTATCTATATGTGTCGATAATAAACAGTTTGTGCGGTTAATTATTTATTTATTGTTTCCATATTTGACCATCCAAATGTGTAAATCACATACATTGATACAACAATAATGTGTTTCTAACACATTATTATAAATATACTAATTCTACCTCAAATTTTACCTTTTTTTGCTACTCTTTTTTTAGTAAATCTACGCGTATTATAATGGTTAGTAGTTGTGATATAAATGTAGGTAGGTGTGTTCGGAGAGTTTCTGGAAGGTGAAATTGTATAATTAGTTCGTCATTTGGCCACGTATTCTGAGCGAATGTTCAAAGTTTAAACAAATACTTCTGCCTTTTTTCCACTGCATACAAATCAAGTCAACTGATTGGGTAAATTTCCATGGAAAGTAAAAAGAAAAAAGCCGGAATTTTTACATTTGACCTCTCAATACGTGTCCTAATGACATACTAATAATATTATATTATTTCTATCTGTATCTTCACGCCAAATCCCTTGCGGTTAGGCAGAGAGAACCGACATGACACGGTCATGTGGCCCTTACACATCTCTTTCGCTTCCATAACATTCATACCCCTTTTTCTCTCCCGTTGCTTTTATGACTCAGAAACAGACTGTTTATCGACTTTCTTTAGCACATCACACAAATTTTGGTAGTTCGATGCGGTTACTGGATATTATCGACCTGGCAAAGTTTTCGCATTTTTTTACATAAAGAATTATCAGATTTATCTACAACAGCAGGTTTTAGACAAGCAACGAATGTAGATCATAATCATATTTTTTTTTCAAATTGTCCGTGATTTCAGTGAAATATCGAACTTTTAAATTTTGTAGAATTACCCGGCCTTATAGCACTGGGGCAAAGGTAAAAACTGGTTCGATACAACCTGGTAACGCATATATTAAAAGTTTACTGAGGAGCTTCTAGCGGCGAAAGTGTTAAAGCTGATTAATTGTATTATTTTCTTTTTTCATTTTGTGAAACTATTATTATTATTATTTACATTCCAAGTTGATCATAATTACAAAAGATTATACGAGAGACGCCGTGTTTACAAACACTGCCGCCCGACGCGCTTTGTTGCTATCCCGTTCTGGCCACGCTGTGCGCGTGTCGTTTATTTGGATGAGGCGTTATATTATAATAAAGCGCGAAGTCAGAGCCGAACAAGCCGAAATAACAAAAGCACACAGCAGCACGCACACACACGCAGCAGGCTTTGTACACATATCATGTTGTCTTTTGGCGCTATACGTTTTAATAACCACTATTAATTTTATTTATTATGATTTTTAAGTACCTAAATAATAATTTAATACAATAGGTTGTGAGGTTAGGCAAAATGATGTAAATAGTGAAATGACAAAGCGTGCAATGTTGCTACACGAATTTGATATCTAAACTGTAGTGCTGCCATCTTTACGACATTGATAGTATAGACGAATCGTCGCAATTATTTTTATTTTATTTTATTTCGATAAGAGAAAAATGTATCGATATCGATACGTTAACAGCACTCGAGTTTGTACACCATGAGTTACACTTAGTATAACACAACATACAAATATTAAATTAAATTCACATAATAAAACAATTAATTGCCGACCGCGCTGATAATACATTAATTTAAAAAAGATACTTATTTTACCTTAAATATAATTATGAATATTTCAGTATACAACGTGTAAGTAAGGATTATGTAACAAGGGAAGCGTTAGGAAAGATTGGAAGCAAATAAAGGATAAGTAGACGTAATGGGAAACTCCAATAGCATTGGGCTGCGAAAGACTGCCTTGGCTGATTAGGTGTATTATCACGAAAGTACCTGTAGAACGCAAAATTGAAACTATGCTTGTAGAATGATTGCAATAAACCGACCTCATAGATTCCAAACTTAAATGTTAAGGCAAAGCTATAAGTTTCTTGTTTGGGCGGACGCGTCCTTTATGACAATTTTTTTTTAAATTGAAAAAACTTGTAATATAGGATCAGTAGTCGTAGTTTTAGTGATCTTTTCTATTTTACATATAGTTTTAATATTAGATTTGTGTATTTTTTTCGGTAGTGCTTTGTTTCCTTCGTAATAAAATAAACGTGACATTGGCTGAATGCACAAACCGTGCAAGAAAAAAAGATAAAAAAAGTTTCTTAAACTCGAAGATATGAGACATCTAACAACCCCCAGAGGTCCACTCCCTCTCACCGAGAGGAGACCTGTGTCCCAGTAGTGTGAACAATTATTGGCTGATTATGACATGTTTCTACCAAATTGGTTCACTTTGATGTGACTTTAAGTTTTTAACTTAATTGTTACATGATTTAGTTTAGTTACTTGATCCAAGTTAGAATTGTAACCGGTTAATTTTGTTTTTATTTATTTTTAGAGATAATATTATATATATAGATACGAGTATAAATCTTTTTGTATGCATGTGTTTATGTGACAAATAAAGCCACTTTTTTCTGATACTTTATGTAACTTTGCCTAGAACTTCAGTATACTTTATAAAATATTAGCTACTGTTTTTAGCCTCTAATAATAATGAATAATAATTCTGTTATGGACAATCCGCTAAAATTCCTGCCTAATATCCGGAAATCGCGGTAATAGCGGATAATTGTGGTTATCGCATTCACATTATATTCATGATCAAATCACGAATTTCGTTTATTATTCATTAAAATACTTATTCACTTAAATATTAGAGTGAATCCTAATAATTACAATTCTGAAGGTGATAAAAAAAATCATGATTTTAAATTAAATGATTGGATTAGAGACCTGACAGAGCATTATGATGAGCGTTGGCTGAATGACGCCTCCCGCAGACAGGCGCGAGACGACAGTGCGAAGCGATTCTGGTAGAACTACTTTCATGAAGTTTTCATAGAAATAGTTCTACTAGAGTCACGTCGCTCTTGTCTGCGAAAGCTTTTAGTCCGTATGTAGGTATGAATGTATGGTAAATAAGGGACCGCCGATATTATTTTCACTAATGGCCCTCCGTGAGATTATAAAACAAGTCTCTTGTCTATTGGCGTCGTGCGATAAATACATTATGATAGTCAGTCTGTGATCCATTAGGTATTTCTATGCCACAACAAAAACATTTTACATGCAATATTATTAAAATGGCTAATTTCCTTACTTTTGTGACCCCTTGCAAGGTATATGCACACCCCTCCTCGAGATTTGTCTCTGTAGAGAGTATGAAGAAGTGAAAATATAAATTATTGTAACTGAATTATTGTCAGTTGTCTGTTTCATGAAAGCTACAGGAAAACAAAGATCAGTCGGAAGTTAAGTATGAACCTGGTTGTAGGTATATTGTTTATAGACTTAAATTCGTTCAACTATGTGAATTAATCTCGGAACATAGACCATAAAGGTTGACAATTATTTAATTAAAACTAATGAACCGAACTGATTGATTACACTATTGATATTGATTACAGTATTGAAATTACATATTAATGTTATTGGTAATCCAGAGGGAACAGGTTTCGCAGGTTGTTCGAAAGAGATGCCGTGGCCCCGGCACAGGCAACTGAAGGAACACGGGTGGGGTTTTTCAGCTATAACCTATAGAGGATTGAAATTAAAAAGCGAAGGATGGTGCAAAAATGAAAGGCCTATAATAGGCACTCGTTGAAATTTTAGTGGTTTTAGCTCTAAATTGCCGTGATAATTCATTACAAAACATCATCATTTACTCCTTTTCAATCTTTCAAGACTCGAAAACCATTAAAATTTCCAATGGTATAATTATATTGATAAGTACGTAAATCATATAATTAAAAAAAAATATTCAATAAATGGTTCTAGGTTTAGTATTATCAGCGTGCTCGAAGTTATCCGCTAACTTGTGCCTAATTCCGTGTGCCAAAGTTCGGACAAGATGTGCCACAATCTGTTCGATGGAGGCAAGCCAAAAGTCACCTAGATATTAAACCACGAGCCGTTGAACCAATACCAATGTATAGTTTCATTTCTTAAAATATATTCAAGTGAACTTAAAAAAATATACATAAATTATTACTTTCAAGCTGAATAAAATATAATTCGTGTTTGAAGAATATAAAAATATTGTTGAAATATTGTTTTATTTGGAAGTGAACATTAAATTGTGTATGAACAGAAATTGTATTCGAAAATGGAAATAAAGTTTATTTAACGATTATTTTTATATTGTATGCTACGGCATGTCCAGTAAGAAGGTTTCAGTTTTACAAATAGACAATTACTTTTAAAAAGTTACTCCATTACATGACTATTTTGCTTTACATACTCATAATATATCTGTTTACAAACCAGTGATTTGTTTTTGACTAATAATTGACCTACAGGTAGGGTCGATAATTGGGGTTTTCATCAACAACTGATATGTGATATGAAACCCGAAATTATGTAGACAAAAATGTATTTTATTTCAAACACACGACAATGATGTTAATTCAGGTACTGCTAATAGTCAAATCGGTAATGCATTCAACAGAAAAACTGCAAAACAAACCAAGATTTAAATTGTACTTCGCCAGATAAGATTGTAGTAGTACGAGTGTCCTTGAGATATCAGATAGAAACAAAATAAAAGTGAAAATAAACATTCATACCCGCTACGCTTCTTCAAGCTAGGCGCTAGACCTGAGCGATGTTGTAGCTTTTCATTAATGGCCCTGGCCTCAGTTAGTTTGGCCTAGTATCCTTGGCCCAGCACTTTTTGACCGACGAGTTAGCTGATAACTTTGATCTCGATAAAGGTATCTCAACATTGATGCTACGGCTTCGGAGCTAGCAGGTCCTTAATTATAAACGTATGTTTCAGATTCTGATAAATTTCAAGTTGTTGTGTAGCAGTTTTTGTTTTTTAATTCTATTGTGGAACAAGTTGATTTACAACAACTGAAAATTTCTGAAGCATCGTCTCTTGAGAACGTCGTAATGGCAGTAATACACGAGTCACTTATGACTCTCAACTAGGCTGAAGCAACCAATTTGAATTAAAAAACAACAAGTGAATTTTGTTAATCGCGTACTTCTGCCATTACAGTAACATTGCTCTCCAAAACCATAGCATTATGAATAAAAATGCTACACAATGATTTTACCTGAAATTTGGTCTATGGGTGAGTACAGAGGGGGTTCCTCCCCTCCCGGGTGTTGATGTTCCAGCAGACGGTGACACGATTGTCTCATGAGCGCTCCCGACACTGACAGACAGACAAAAAGACATACAGAATCACGAACAGTTACTGGTTATTTTGTTCATAGTATATGTTCATAAAATAATTCAAAGAATCGCAGTCTGAAAAGAAGAGTCGCAAAGCACTAATGATAAATAAGCAAGCGAAGAAACGCAATCGCTGAAGCGTGAGTTAACTTTAAAATACTCTTAAACTAATCTAGTAAATGTGAACAAGAAATGTTTAAGGGGATAAAAGTTTTAAAACAATGAAGGAGTGGATTTGTAAGCGATGGATTTGAGATAAATACAGGATGATTTTCAGTTTTACACCATCTTTACAAATTGGCTTAAATTCGAGTCCTTATCCTCACACAGTATTTTCTAAAATAATAAAAATATTTACCTTTATTCTAGTTATTGTCATTTGACTACGACTGTTAGCAGTCTAACCGGCGACATTGTGTCTGTAACAAGAGAAATAACACTATTAATTAAAATGTTAAAACATGGAGTTTGTAGGAAGCCCGGAGGTCATGACAAAATGGTTTGCCAACTGAGCGATCGATCTGTTCGATATTCAAATTCAATCAATTGACACTCACAGTAGGAATGGCTTCCATTTTGACAGTTCAACAACATTCATTGCGTTATTTAAGTTGTTTATCAGACATCTTGTCTACTATATAAAGCAATGGATTAGCAATATCCTTCAAAATTAAACAGATTGTGGTTGATAGTGTGTTAAGCAATTTGGGTGCTGTTTGAAGACTGGGATGAATCGGGGTGAGGGAGATCTGGAGATGTAAAGTGGCCAGAGCGCCAATCAATGACAGTGATAGTCGGTTTGTTCCCGGTAGCCCACAGTCCGAAAGTTGAAACTTGGGCGCTAGTGCTGCCATAGAATAACGGAACTCCTTAGCGTTGTGCTCGGGTCGGTTATGCAATCAGGTTCTATCTAACTCACACACTGGGAATAAGTTCCTAGTTAATATTTTAGGAAAATCAAATACTTTTACAATGTTTGTAAATATGTGAGCACATCTGTCTTTGCTTTATTTTAAATTATTTTTACTTATTGTGGTATAGTATTTTTATTCTTGGTGCATCGTCTTCACAAATAAAAACATAACTAATGTATACAAAATATTTTTAATCATTTTAAAAGAGTTACGGTGGAGTTTTTTGCCCCTTCTTTTCCATACGAAACTACCTATTTGAACGGGCGCCTAGAATCAATTTTATTTTCATGTAAATGTTGACGATTAAAAGTGCCTTTTAGTGCCTATTTGAAATAAATGCTTTGACTTGACTTGACTTGAGTAGAATCGAGTTATGACTCCTAGATTCGAAGGACTCAAGAAACTTCTACAGACATGGTGTCTATAGAAGTTTATATAAATCTAAAGCAGAAAACTAACTACGAAATCTATCGGTCGGACTATAAGCGAGGATTGGCTAACATACGTAGTCTGCAACGGTCCGGTTAGATAACGCGCACGCACATAAAGTGCTCGTAAATATTTAATATTATTATATTCGGGAAACTTACAGCTAACTTATACAGTATTCTTAAAAAATATGAATATGAAGGCCATTTACACTGCTAAACACTATAGTAAAAACGAAAAATGGTCGGGTTACTCGTATACAGTAGTTTAATTAACACAAGTTATGGAAATAAATAAATGAAGATCGAAAAATCGTTTAGACGCAAAGCAATTACTTTTCCATGAAGAAGTGTTTCACCAACAAAAGCAACACTGTAAATAAAACATCATTAACTAAGTCACATTTTTTACAGATTATGAATTAACATTATAATAAAATAACATTCATAGTTTGCAAAAAATGTGACTGCGACGAGCTGCAGTAAAATTGTATTTTAGTGATAAAGTGCGACACTATAAACAATTTTTTTTAAAAACGCTAAATTTATACAACGTCACTTTGTTGCCGTTTGCTCGAAACGTGGTCACGTCGCTCGCGCAAATTGAATATTCCGGGTGTGTGCTGCATTCGCCGAAAATTTTATTAAAAATCCTGCTGTTAGGTGTTAATTCAAAAAGAATTGCATCTGATATTCTTGCAACAATCCTTCGAAAACAATAAATGTTACTTGTGGGGGACGTAGTTGGTTAATAAACAAACAGAAATATAGGTCGCTTCTAGAAATATTTGTACATTTGTACGTGAATATTACAAAGCACGGTTATATCCGTGGCAGGACTTAACGAATACGAATCGCGTGCTCGATGAGTGGCATTACACACTCATCGAGCACGCGATTAGGTTGTTCGACGTTGCATACGCTTCCTAACTCGGTTAACCGAGCCGTGTTTCCCGCCAACGACGGAACTTCGGCGTCGAAGCAAAGTGTATTACGGCAAGTTATCGGTTATACAGGTGCCGATTAATTGGTTAGAATGGGCTTTGATTTTCATAATAAAACGTAAAATTTTTTTTTTTTGATAGTATTTCAAAAACATAAAATTTCTTTATATCATCTTTGTTATTTGAGACTGCAACATTGCTCGCAAGAGCTACTGCTGAGCATAAGGTCCTGGTTTCGATTCCCAGATCCGGCAAAGTGTTATTGGGTTTTTCTATCTAGACTTTCTCAGTAGTAGCCCGGAGTCTGGATTTGTGCCCGGATGATGGCAACAGGCTCGCCCCCTGTAACATGGAACTTAAGCATAACTGGCGAAATGAGGGTGTACTTATAGGGTACACCTCTGCCTAACCCTTCTGGGATTACAGACGTGATATTATGTCATGGTATGTAATTTGAGAAGGCGTAAGCAGACGTGTATGGAACACCTACACTTCAACGATAAGACTCACATAATTGGGCGCGACCTTATTAGGGTTGTAGAGGCATGTACACCGCCACATGCGAACAACGCATCACACTGACGTCACACAAATCCTGCATCGCGCAATCAGAGTTGACCGCGCAGCTAGCATATATACAACTTCCCGACAACAATCATCGGGCAGTTGCCCACCAGATACAACATCCATCTGGTCGGAGGATCCTCCCTTTTCTAAGAGTATGAGTGGACTTTACACCCTGTTCCTCATTTCTCTTCACTGGTGACCCCGACGTGATGAACGTCAGCGCAGCCTTCGTGCAACTACTTCAGCGTGTCGTCATCATCATCACTCCCGCAAGTCATACAGCCAGCCAGCAATCACGGCTTGAACGGTTGTCCTGACCATCAGCATGCAGCACAAGCGCATACCTGGTCATCACCCTCAGCCTCATCAGCAAACTTGGCGCAGCACATTGCACATTCGACCGGTCCACAAGCAGAGCGTTTAATCCCTCTCCTGGTCGACATCAGCAGTCAGCCACCCCGACTCACTGGGGCATCTTCGCAGACAGTTCAGACTCACCGCGAACTATGCGACACCCGGTTCCAACCCACTGGAACCCAACTGGCATTGGCAAGCATCGCAAGATACAAGACTTTTATCGAACTCCGGTCTCCGGAGGGGAGTGATGTAGCGGCATCTACACCGCCACATCACACTGACGTCACACAAATCCTGCATCGCGCAATCAGAGTTTACCGCGCAGCTGGCATATATACAACTTCCCGACAACAATCATCGTGCAGTTGCCCACCAGATACGACATCCATCTGGTCGGAGGGTCCTCCTTATTACAAGAGTATGAGTGAACTTTACACTCTGTTCCTCATATCTCTTCAGGGTTATCCGACAACAATACAACCTAGACTAGGTTGCAATTGTGAATTTCCAAATGAAAAAACTCAATACAACATTGCACCACGCTTTTGCTTCATCTACCTATACACATACACGTGCATCTATTATAAATACCGCCCGTTTTGAATGGCATCCCGCACGGTCTGGTTCCACTCGACTCTCGATGGAAACTTTATTTTGCCTCTGATTGCGGCGTATTTCATGAAACCATAATACATTTTTCATTACTTTTGTGACAGTGCTTTGTCGCAATCAATAATATACCGTTATGAATGGTCTCTTAATTAAAATCAACGTATTACAATTTTTAATCACCTTTTTTTGACTTCGTATATAATTTTAATTAAGTAACATATGAACAGATTATAAAACCCATTTTGTGTTCATAGTTCCAATGAGCACAGCGGTAAACGAATTTCCTGTTAAATTTAAATTCCTGATTTTTCGACCGGATTTCACCCATTTCACTAAAAGTTCTACAACCAAAAGCAAACGAAGCACGCCAAAACATATCCCTACTTAGCTGCAAGAACTAATCAAACTTTCCAGTGCACTAAATATGTTTAGTGCACTGGAAAGTTTGATTAGTTCTTATTAGTTCTTATTAATTAGTTCATTTATTTATTATACAGGTACTGTGACATCACAAGATAAGAGCGGATTGTTTCGCCTTAATATCTAAACAGGGTGACATGTAATTTGACGTATTCCTTCCAGAACCTGAAAGTGTAACCCATTTGCAACAATTAAGCACCCCACAATGCCAAGGCGCAAATTCATGGTATACGAGAAACCTCATTTTTATGTTATGTCGTATTATTCCCAGAATTAGTCACTAAATATCCTTTTTCTCCAAACTCTATAATTCATGGCCTTCATTGCTACTTCATTGGGTACCGAATACTTTAGCAAACCTTTCGATGTAACCAAATTCCATAATACATAAAACAGTTGAAAGTTTTAGGAAGTTTATTAACCATTTTCGTTAAATCATCTACATACATGAACATTCACACAAGTTATCTCAAAACTTTACTATGACATTACGCGTACAAATTACGGGGAAGTTCTTTATTTAATCAGCTATTTAACGAGATACAAAAATGTAAAAAAAAAAACAGAGGTGCCGATGAAACAGTCGATAATGCTGGCAAAGGTTTATGCCGTCCCACTACTTGCTAACCTAAAAACTTGTAAGCTCTCGACGGCGTCTTAACAGCGAAAATGATGATGACAGAATTCGGAGTAAAAAAAACACAACTCACTCGTAACTAATACAAAAAATGCGAAAGTGAATTTGTTTGTTTGTTACGCTGTATGCTAAAACGGCATAACGGATTGGATTTGGAAGGATCTGGGTGAAATTTTTATAGACCATCCACCTGGTAAGGACATATTATTCATCCAGGGCAGACGAAGTCGCGGGCAAAAACTGGTGTTTTGTTTACTTTGAGTTTAAATTTCAATTACTTACATCAAATGAAACCATTCCTTGAAAATCCTACACATTTCCTATCAATATTGACTTTTACTTATCGGTAATAAAGAAAAAGATTAATTATGGAAGCCATAAATGCTGACACAATTTTCCGAAAATATATTACGAAAAATGTGAATAAAATAATTATGGAAGCCATAAATGCTGACACAATTTTCCGTAAATATATTACGAAAACAGTGAATAAAATACTTGTCGAACGTTCTTTTTATTTTTAATTAAAAGTTATAGTGATCACGAAGCTTTGAAGGCGTTCCTGTCGCGTTCATTTATTTAATAATTTATTAGAAAGTCGCATCCTAACGACTCATTACTAGTTTTCTTAGAAGTTTTTATAGACCACGCTCGCGCTCGCACTTAGGAAATTAACTTGGTTGTGTGCTGTTTATGTATAATTTAATCTACATTTCGAAACTAACATAATAAAGCTGAACTATAAGTCGGAAAAAAATAATTTTGATCCATTCTTGAGGAGGCAATTTTCACATCACGTTATGACCTATAAGAGCCAAACAAAAACAAAGAAAGTCAGAAACAACGCTAAGAGAAAATGTAGTAATAGCGCGGGCGATGAGATGCGTGGAGGGTGCGATTGTCGCAACCTAGTGCTGGGCACGCCACAATAGCAGCGATAAGTCCCCTCTTTGGGGAGTAGTTGGAGAGGCGCCACGGCGTCCTCGCCTTCCACCTGACACTGGTCCTCAACGGACACGGTCGTTTCGGAAGGTTCCTGTTCCGTACAAGGCGGGTGGAAACGCTCGGGTGTTACCATTGTGTTGATCGCCCGGAGGACACGGTGGGGCATACGGTGGAGGTCTGCCCAGCTTGGGCGGAGCACCGCCGTGTCCTCGCGGAGGCGATCGGTGGCAGCGATCTCTCGCGTCCGGCCCTGGCCGTGGAAGCCGTCACTTCCTTCTGCGAAGCATTAATGCTCGCGAAGGAGAAGGCGGAGCACGTGAGGGAGAGAACCTTGCGCCGCAGCAGACGCCCTGGGCGTCGGGAATCGCAAGCGGATTCCCGACCACCGTAGGCGCGGGCTTGCTGATGGTGAGTAATGGGTAGCTCGCCGTCCGCGCCTCATAGAGATGTCAGCACTAAATGACGGGGTCCGACAGGGCCGATGCCTGCCAGAGTCGCGGGTTATTCGAAAGAGATACCGTAGCCTTGGCACAGGCAACTGAAGGAACACGGGTGGGTTTTAGTCAGTAAAAGCCTGACATGCTTTCCCGCTTCACCCGAGAGCGGGAAAAGTCATTAGATTATTTCACACCCAAAACAAAACAAAAACACGCCATGAAGTCGCGGGCAAAAGTTAAGTTTACAATACTGCGGCTGGTTGCGGAACGCGACCAAATAAATGACGCACGGAGAAAAAAACAAAAATTACACAAAATTACGTAAATGCCGTTTATCAAAAGATTTTTGTGGACTTCAAAAAGTTTTAATTACGAAACGATTTTCCCTCAACTAATGACGTAGGTTCTTTGCCCTATTCACTACCGAAAACAATCGTATGGTGGGTATTCTTCGCGACGTTTTGTTTCGCGTTTTTCTGTGGCGAGTCTGTATAAAATCCGAATATTTAATTTCGAGAGGTCGTATTTGTATATGAGTTTTACATCCGTGTGAATGCTTATGCGGAAACCTGCACGTAAATGAGTAATACAAAGAATTTTGTAGGAAGTACCGCACATTTTTAGTTTTTAATAAATTCAGGCATCTATACTCAATTTTATTACAGAGAGCAGTGCACCCATAGGTATCTATGAGGTGGAGGTGGAGGGTGCTAAAGCCGATAGTGAGGTCGAAATAAAAATACAAGCTGGCGGAAGCGAAAATTATAGGATTACAATCATGGGTGTCATGTCATTTTCATGGTTTTCGAGAGTACTGAAGCCGATACGTTTAGCGTTGAGCTGATATGTTTTTTTTACTTATTTATACTTGAGTACAGTTTACAATGTTTTGTTTTGGTATATTGGCATGTGCTAGCTGACATATATGGCAACCATTTTAATTTAGTGTTTTGTTTTTGTAGTGTTAATTACCTACTTATACGTATAGAATCAATTTCTTCTAACTGAACAGACAGCTGTGCTGCTGGGAGTTTGTTGCGCTACTTCTTCTTCCTAGCTAAAGCACTAGGAACTGGTGAAGGGTGGGCATTTTGGGGTACTGTCTTATGTATTTTGACGTTCAAAAAGTGCTGATTCTAAGCTTAGTTTCAATAAATGACAATCGGTTCAGACGTAAATACCTCCAACCCCACATGTTTTAAATTATTTAAGTCAATGAAAAACTTAAGGACGGCTTGCACTAGTAATCACTAAATGCATCTTGCGCTAAACATATTTTAAACATCATTCTGTATCTGTCAACTTCAAACGCTTGTCAGAAATAGAACTATGATTTAAATACGTTTAGAGTTAAACGTTGTTGTAAGTAATGCATGCCTAAACGTAAGACGATCAATTACTACGAAATATTACACAGATAATATAATATGTACTACGTACAGGAACCCAATCCCATAGAACGAAATGGCTCCTCCCTAAGTCTGGCTATTGAGCTGGCTATTTTAATTCGTCCAAATTTTCAACAGATGGCAGCATCAGCGACTCACTTATGGCCTGAGATAAAGTAATAAAGTTTTGTAATTACGGGTTCAAAAAAACATGTTAATATAGTTCGTTAATTGGGTCCGAATTGAAGTTAAAGGCTTCATTTATGTTTTTTGTTGAAAATACGTCGTCGTTTTTGCTCATCTTACTTCATCCAAAATCCTGCCGTTTATCGCTTTCTAATATAAAATTGTTCATTTCATAATGGTTACCTATGCTGCCATCTATTTCTCTAATTATAAATTGTTCGAGTTGAGACCCCATGACTGAGCTCATGTCAGACCTTACATTTCAGTATAAAAACTGAGATATAAGAAACGTACATTATCAAACAAAGTCATAATAAACGGTACGCACACAATTGCTAACTAGAGCAGTGGTGGCCCCAGTGGTACCGGCACCGACTTACGAGTATAGGTCGTGAGTTCGAACCCAGGCAGGCACTTTACTTTGTGTATTTAATTTTATCACCACTGCTCTCAAAACGGTGAAGGAAAACATCGTGAGGAAACAAAAAGTGTGTCCAAACGCCAAAAATTCAGATACAGAGGTTTTTCTTATATCAATATACATAATACTCTTGCCTTCGACAAATAAATAAAAAAATCTCGCATTTTTCATTTTTCTGTGATGTTATCAATATTTTTCGCAGTTGAGGATATAAGATGTTTTTTGACTTAGAACTTAAATTAAAGAAAAGTAAATAACGGTCATAAAAAAATGACGTTTCCATACATTGTATAGCATAATTTGCTCTCACATGGAAGAAAATCCAGGCACGTAAAAGTACCTTGGTACAGGTCATGCAAATAGGTCGCTGTAATAAGTCCGTAAATTTTATTTTTAATTATGGAAAATAATGCCTGGATTTTCACCAGCGCTGAAATAACAATGCTGTTTGAAACATGATGGAGTCTTTGTTAAATTAATCGAATGATAATTTTAAAGTTTCATATAAGCCAGTGTGGAATGTACATAATTCTGCACAAACCGTTTTAAAATAAATTAAAACACCTCGATTGCTTCGTTGGTCTAGAGGCCGCAAGAGCTATTGCTGAGCAGAGGTCCTGGGTTAAATTCCCAGGTCGGGCAAAGTTTTAGGGGTTTTTTCTATCTAGAATTTCTCGGTAGCAGTCCGGAGTCTGGATTTGTGCCCGGTTGATGGCAATAGGCTCGCCCTCTCGAAATGTGGGATTACAATAGGTACACCTCTGCCTAACCCTTCTGGGATTACAGGCGTGATGTTATGATGTTAAAACACCCTATAATTATTTCTCGCTACCTTTTGGTGGTCGGAATTAATCCCACGGGAACGTTCTACCAGCATAAAATGCGTCCTATGTGTTAATCCAGGTTATAAACTGTAGGTGTGCGAAATTTCATCCAAATCCGTTAAACCGTTTTTGCGTGATTGAGTAGTAAACATACAAGCTTCTAAACAATCTCATTTAAAATATTATATAGTGTAATATATAATGTTTAAACATATGGTACATAAAGTATAGTTTAAACATATAAAGTAGGATCAATAATTGCTCATTAAAACCAACAATTCAAAATGGCGGATCGAAGATAAATAAATGGAATCCGGCTGTTTAATAAAGAGCATTCGAACTTCGAACACATCGAGAGGCATAATTATGCCGAATGTGGTCGGAATGCAATCCATTGATATGATTCCAAGTTTTGTGCGTGAGTTAACATGCCAACGGAACTGCATTTCAAAGATAAATAAATGGTTTCTAAAATAGAATTCAAAGATTTTTATGCAATATAGTCCAGCATTAACGCTCCGTATGGAAAGCCTGTGACTTTTTGTTTTCCAGTCTCCCAAAGCTGGTGCTATCAAGGTACAGATCATGAGTCAGAAAAGTAAGATGTGTCGGGACGCCCATTTCAATAATTCGTCCATTTCACATCAAACATTGTCTGCCATTGTATGCAGTCAAACGCCTTAGCGTAATCTAAGAAGCACAAGACCAGTGGTTTGTTAAATTCACGACATTACTCAATGAGAATGCGGACATTCAAATTTGCTGTCGAGTTTCCTTGCCGGCAACAAAAGCGGCTTGTCCTCTCAGTGTAAACTCTTCATCTAACAAAACCAAAATCCAAAGCTTACCTAATACCCACGATAACAAAAGAAAATGTGTGTCCAATAGAATGACATAATTAATTGGAAAACGTTTTCAACACAAAGTTGATAATATTTTGAAATTACTCTACCACGCTTGATGACGACTTGGTCATTGCGTTATAAAGATATATAAAGCCATGCGCTTCACAACCCTATTTTAGCTGTCGAACTGTTTTGTCCCTTTCTCTCAAACTTCGCACTTAAAGCACTTTCTTACGTTTTTGAAAGTTGCAATTTAGTGTCACGTTGGTGGTTAGTGTCAACTATGGAGTTTCTTGCCGGCTCTTCTCCATAGGAAACGACCAATTGGAACCGTGCACCTAGAATCTGACGTTTCATAAGTGTCCATGTAGGTTTATGTGAAATAAAATATTTTGATTTGGTTGTATGTTGATCAAAATATGATTCGCGACCGAAACAAATATGTATTTATAGATTTATAATCATTGGAATCATCCATACAACTCTCAACTAACTCTCGATAACGTGACCGTCATTGAACAGGGTGATTGGAAATAGCGCCAACAATAACGTACTATAATTACTATTAGGTCATTTATGCTGTATGCTGTTTCACGAGCAAACGTTTTTTGCACTGTAAAATAGCGTAGTAAGTAATTGAGTCCTGTTACTAATGAAAATAATAAAAAAACTTACAATTGTGCACCACCAAAAGTATAAAATAAGAAATTTTCAATTAATTTTACTTATAAAACATATTAAAATGTACACTACTGAAGTGCCTTGCCGTGCCGTGCAGTGTGGTGTGTGTTTTAATTATGAAATAATTAAAATGAAAAATAAATTGACGAAACACTTATCATAATTATGTTTTCCGCAACACTGTTACTAAATATCCAAACACTGTTAAGAAAATGGGTAGTTTTAAAGTGGGTTTCTTCTAGCACCCCGCATGTATTTACTCCGACAGGTTGTGCTATCGAAATACTAATTAGTCATTTTCAATTACAATTAGTAAATCTTAGCATGAGTAAGCATAAGAAAGACGATATTGGTAAACTACGTATATTTCCATAGTGTTATAAAATAATGACAATTACGAAATTATTTAGAAAAAACTTTCACAAAATCAATTGAGAAATAAAATGTATCGAAGAAAACTGCTAGTAGTTATAGGAAACGAATAACTGTAGCTTTATGGAATACTTTATAGATAGCTCTTTGCAGAAAAGGTTATATTTTGTCATCATTATTTTATGTTAATAATTGTCTTACAAGACCATCTTAAGTCATCGATCACAAATTAACCAAAAAAAGGGATAATTGTTGTTTTATTTTTATTGCAATGTTGTCTTACTACCCTTGGCTCCGTTTTTGTACTTTAGAGAATTAATGAGATTTACTGATTGTAATTGAAAATTGCTAATTAACAACAAAATCACTTGCACGATAATTGAACAACTACTCGAAGCCGAATATTAAGGACACGATTACTTAATAAACAGTCAAATTATACCACAGCGTATTAAAGTGTCGCATAATCGGATGAATTAATTTATGTGTATTCAATAATGAACCATTTAAATTTAAAGTAGAAAAAAAATGTTTTACAGCTGGCTATGACACCATAATTTTATCAATAACAAAACACAAACTAAAGAAACAAAAAAAATTGCCAAGAAAGAATCAAGTTATAAATTAAATCCTGGATTCAAATCATATTGTCTGCAAGTACTCAGTTTTATTTTAATACTCACGATTCAAGAACAGAAGGTTGAAATGATCGAGCAGCTCAACGGGAAAACACTTGGATGAAATCGCGGTCTGAATGAACAGGTAGATATCCGAACGATTCTACCAATCGAGCGAGCCGAGTGAACCACCGACCGCGGGCCCGAGATGCGATGCGAATGTGGAGCGGTCTACAATCGGAACCTCACTCCGGGCGCGCGCATGCGTAATCGGCGGTCTCGCGTTTCCCCAACACCCGCTAGCATATCTGATTTAATACCTTTCGATTTACGCTTTGAGAGACTTTTTATGTTAAGCTTGGATTCGGCGGCGGAAAAGTGCAACTTGGGTTTATTGAAAATGTGTAGGTAAGCAGGTTAAAGGGTTGCAATTTTAATAGAAAAAAAGAAAACGATCTCTGTTTTTTTGCACAGATTTGATCGAGACTTTGTGGAAGTAATGACCTTTTACAGTTGTTGCTAATTATTGTAGAAAAATCGATAATCTTAGTTTAGATAAGATGAAGAGATGTTACCTATTATATTAGTCAGTAACGGTACACTTAGTGCACCGGTCCTCTATCCGGTACAAATAGATAGGCGCCGCCACACAGTCTGGCTCCACACGGACCGCACTATCTCTGTCCGGTCCAGTGTCAACTAGCTGCTTCAATACATTTATTATTTTCTCGTGAGCATATAAAAAAATACATACTGTACTTATGCTGCGACACAGTCTAAATACATTATGCAGCTTGCAGTGCTCCTACAATTAAGTAGGTATCACACCAGGCGGATAGTCGGTTCTGTAGTTAATACTGTTGAATTATTATTGTTGTAATAAAAATTACAGGGAAGCACGAAAATAAAATTAAATAACTAAAAATTTTTTCACAATTAAATTTACAGGGAAGCACGACCAAAACCAAGCTCCCAAGTGTAGTGTTTTTGTTTTATTTTATTTTATAATTATGTATGTTAGGTTATAAGGTATTTATATTATGGGTCTTTGTTGCCTGAATTAAATGATTTATTATTATTATTATCTCCTTTATTATATTTTACAAACATATAAATTACATTTTTAAATATTTTTTAAAAAATCTGAAAAAAAATAATTAAAAAACATTTAAAAATATAAAAAATAGTATCCCACCGGTATCGGGAACAGGGTCCAAGCTACCGGCGGTCAGGGCTCCAGAGAGAGGAACCTCCTGACAATGCGAGCCGTGTCCAGAAGTACCGCTTTCTGAATCAAGCCCTTGATCCAGCTGCCCAACGAGAGCCTCCTCAGGTGTTTGTCGAGGCTCTTGGCTATTAAGCCATTGGCTGTCACGACTATCGGCACAATGATTGCTGAGTCCACATCCCACATGTCAACAACCTCGCGAGCCAAATCAAGATACTTGATTTCTTTATCTTTCTCGGCTTTCACGAGGTTACAGTCATGCGGGACCGTTATGTCAACAATCATTGTGCGCCGCTGTACTCGATCCACCACCACTATATCAGGCTTATTGGCAATAATAGTCCTGTCAGTGATGATGGATCGATCCCAGTACAATGTGATATTTCCATTTTCGAGAACTGGGTCGGGCACGTACCTGTAGTACGGCACTTCCGATTCCACAAGGCTGTATTTCAGAGCAAGTTGCTGATGGATAATCCTAGCTACAAGGTTGTGTCTATGCAAGTACTCTTCGTTAGCTAGACGAGAACACCCGGAGATAATGTGTCTTATTGATTCCCCCGGACGGTGACATGCCCGACAGATGTCAACCGTGCCGTCTTTCACAATAAATCTCCGGTAATTGTTCGTCATCATAACTTCGTCCATAATTGCACAAATAAAACCTTCGGTTTCTCCAAAGAGGTCACCGAAACGTAGCCAGGTCACGGACGCTAGAAGATCTACATCGGGTCCATGTAGGGCCCGGAAAAAGCGTCCGTGAAGCTCCTTACTCTGCCATACTTCCATGCGATCATTAGTGTCAAGCACTACAGGTTTGCGCCAGTTCTCTTTGGCCAAGGAGAGCGGGGTGAGGCCCTTGTCCACCGCGACCACATCACGATGCATCCCCACGTCGGCTTCTAGGAAATATTCCCTGAGACTGCATATCTCGCGATTGTGTAGGGTCTTAGCGTTTAAAAAGCCTCGACCTCCACACTTTCGCGGGATATACAGTCTCATTACCGATGATCGTGGGTGATGCATTCGGTTTGCAGTCAGCAGTGTACGGACCCTCCTATCCAGGGCGTCGAGTTCGGTCTGAGTCCATTTGAGTATGCCGAAAGAGTACATCAAAACTGGCATGACCCAACCGTTAAAGGCGCGCACCTTGTTTCCGCCTGACAGAAGACTATTTAACACTTTCTTCAGGCGGCCAAAGAAGCGCTCCTTCAACGATTGCTTCATGTCAGTACCATTGATGCCCAACGCTTCCGACATACCCAAATACTTATAGGTTTCGGATGCGGAGAGGGCTTTAAGGTTTATGGAATCCGAGAGTTGGGTTCCCACGGATTCCACAATCTCCCCTCGCTTTACATGCATGACCGCACATTTGTCCACACCAAAGTCCATCCTGATGGCGCTACTGAAAGTTTCAGTTACTTTCAGTAGCTCCATTAGTTGCAAATTGTTGGGGGCAAAGAGTTTTAGATCATCCATGTACAGAAGGTGAGATATAACCTGACCACCTCTCCTCAGCCGATAGCCTAGACCTGAATCCTCCAGCAGTGTGCTTAGAGGATTCAAGGCTAAGCAGAACCAAAGCGGGCTCAAACTATCGCCCTGAAATATGCCTCGCTCGATCCTTATCGGCTCGCTATTCCTCAGGATATTCCGACATCCTGGATAGCGAAGGACCGTCGTCCATCGCCCCATACATGCCATCAAGAAGGTGCGCAGAGTTGCATCTACTTTATACAACTCCAGCACCCTCATGAGCCACGTATGTGGCACCGAGTCATAGGCCTTCTTGTAATCTATCCAACATGTCGACAGATCCTTTCGGGAACGTCGAACCTGTTGGCTAATGGCCATATCAATGAGGAGTAGCTCCTTAGTACCGCGGGACCCGTTTCTACATCCATTTTGAGAGGCAGACATGATGGAGTTGGTGTCTATATGTTTGTTAATTTTAGCTCTCAAAATGGATGTAAGCACTTTATAGACCGTCGGTAAACACGTGATCGGCCTATAATTTTTGGGTTCCGCGGTGCTACCTGATTTATGGAGCAGGTGGGTAACTCCTGTTGTTAGGAACTGGGGTAGCGAACCAAACTCCAAAGCCGTCTGGTACTGGGCCGCCAAGCGAGCGTGCGATCTTGTAAACCATTTAATCCAAAAGTTCTGCAGCCCGTCCGGCCCTGGTGACTTCCAGTTAGGTAACGGACGGACTGCACGAGCTACATCTTGGGGGCAGATGGTAATAGCCCCCATTTCTGGTATTGGATTGCAGGCTCGCTCGACTTCCCGAGTCCAGTCACCTTCGGTGTGACTGACAGGCACCGACCAGATACTTCGCCAGAAAGAACACATGGCATCATCATCTGGCAGGCACGTGTCAGCCACACTTTGGTTCGGTCGCTCCCAACCCCTATAAACCCACCTTTCATCGCTCTGGAACGTGCGATTCTGAGTGTATCGCTCTACTCGCCGCTTATACCTACGAATACGGTTAGCCCATGCATACACTTTCTGCTTCAGGAAGTCGATGCGCTCTGTGACGCGGGACAGATAGTTCTGAGAGCTAATATCAGTCCCTGAGAACGCCCGCCTCACAAAGCGCATCACTCTTGGACGAGTATTGCCGTCTCTGAAGCAGATTAGTTTGCCGATGAGCGCTCTGGCCCCACCAATACGGTGCTCAATTCTGCACTGCCAAGCTGGTACGGTTGGTTTCGGTCGCGTAGCTCTACAGTCATTGGTAAATTTGACGTGAGCTACACGACATGCCGCTACAGCCGCGCAGTACAGAATTGAATGAGTATCGGTGAGGTCTTCGCAGTCATCAAAATAGTTTGATAACTGCGAATCCAGGAGCGCCACCAGCGCCCTATTTTTGTTATGCATGGGCAAACGAGGTAAGCGTGGTCTAAGTTCGGGCGACATGAACCGATATTCCCGAATCGCACACTCCAAAGCACTCCTCAATTCCTCATTGCACTGGGTACTTACGTTTGTAGCCCTATCATCACTTCCCTCGTCAGCTTGATTTGTGTTGGACTGTGACAGTACCTCAACAGTCTGCGACGGGGGGGCGATGACATGGCTACTCTGCATTTCACTTCGCAGGTGATCAAGCACAGTGTCATCCAACATATGATTACGTTGGATGACCCGCACCTGATCCGACAGTCGTTGTGCCGAAACGTTGACAGCTGGCTCAAGCACCTGAAAAAGAGAGAGCATCCGAACACGGTACGCGGTCAGATTGTTGCCCCCCTCTGTAGCCCCATAGTATGAGCGCATGACGTTTTCATTGATGGATCGTGTCCATCTCATGCGCTGCACACTTCCGCCGGGAGCTGGGACCCTATCAGAGGCCGGTGGGCCTCGAGGTCCTAAGCCGTCCGGCGGCCGGCGTCCTCCTCGTCGACGAGCAGGTGGTGGCGTCGTGGGCGGGGAGAAATACTCGTCGCTCGAGCTCGACGCAACTACCGCGGCCGGTGTCGTCACAGCGCTCCCAGTAGCGCTGGGTACCGGCGGCGGCGAGGCGGAGCTGAGCGATGAGTCCGGAGGTGGTGGGCGTGCTCGACGTGCGGCTGATCTCGTCAACATTTCTTCATTTTTTCATTTTTGTTTTCATATTCAGTGATGTTTTACCGGAGGTGACATCTGTCATGTCACCTCCGATGCGGTAGTTTTTGGTTTCAAAATTACATTATGTTGTAGTTTGATGTCGTTATTGAATTTTCTTTGGTTTAGCAGGTTTCAGGTTTACTTCAGAATAAAAATATCTTGTTAAATTGGGTCAAAAAAAACTTATAAGAATTAAAATTACGTAAATGAGAAAACGAGACTTTTGTTGATACGGTGTTGCCAGCTTGCCATCTAATTATTATTATTATAAAATTATGTATAAAACACATGGAAAGAAAGAAAGAAAAAGTAGTTATTGTGACTCGACACAGGAACAGGCATTATCACAAACTAAATTAAACACACTCTTAAAACCTAAAAAAAAACAAAAGTAAAAAAAAACAAAGTCCTGTACGAGACTGTATCTCAGCATAATGCTGCTACACTTAGATATAAGTGTCACAGCGCTGGTATTCTGATAGGGCCCGTTTTCACGGACAGATACAGCAATAGATAGATGATCAAAAAGTATTTTTAAAAATCTAACTTAATCGTTATACCTCACAACGCTCTTGCTTCTCTAATTAATTTGGCTGTAATAGTCGACCGGCTGGGACTTTCTTACTTTATAAGAAGCACCTACAAAAAATCAGTTTCTTCTTCCTGTTCTTAGAGTTAAGTCCCAACTCCAACTACAAATGTTCTTATTGTACGTAACGTGTCACATTACATTTCGGCAGAAACTTTACTACTTAGTGTTTACGAGTAGAAGCTAACTAGCTTCTACTCGACAACTGCATCTCGAATGAGTTAGTAGAACGAAGTTCGGCTGTACCCCCGCGGTCCAATTTCCGTACACACCGTATAGCTATGCATGAAAAACATGAGACATACATTAGTTGTCGCACTGCAAGTTCTGCAGACTGTGGCATTCGCGGTAGGTACGCCTACAACATCGTTACCTCGCCACAGTTCGGCTCGTTTGCCACTTGAATAATTTAAAAATGGAAAATGTATTAAATTTTTCCAGCAGAAAATTGGATATTTGACAGTTTTGTTACTGCGGCGTGCATTTTCCGTTTTTTAGGAGAGAAAACACAATGTAAATTGAACATTTTACGTTTGGTCGGATGACTAATGAGAGAATTTCAATCCACGGCTACAACTTTCCACATTATTATTTCTGTCATTAGCACCTCTGACTTAGTTAGCTCTGTTTTATTTTCCGTGTAGTTTGAAAACATATACAGGATGGCGCAAACTGTATCAAAAGTCGGTTATCAAAAGTGCAATACCTACGCGGTTAAATTGTAAGAAACGGCATTTTTTAATAACCGACAAAAAATTTCAACGGAAGGGATTCAGAATCATGTACTGGATCCATGGTAACAGGTTCAGCCGATGTCCCTGCCAACATGAGTTGCTTCTGCCCGCAACTTAGTCTGCGTGGAAGCAAACAATAACATATCCTATGGCACTAGACAATACTGTAGCTTTTTGTTTGTGAAAGAGTTTTTGTTATCGGATCGGACGGCATCTTGAACGGCCGAGCGTCGACGACAGCTGCAGTAGTGCTATTCTGTAACCATTTCACCGTGAAAACTTAGGTGAAGTGAGCGTGAAGTGAGCTGTCAGCGCCACTGATGCTAGAGATTGACCAAGACGGGATGACGCTGACAGCTCACTGACAGCTCGTGTGAATGAAAACTTAGTGTAATTAGGTAAATACCGGCCCGATCCACGTGGAAAACTTACAAGATAGTCTTGACATTAAATCTGGAGACGTAAATAGTTTGTTGCCGTGATAGCTTGCACCTGTTTATTAAGCCACCTCCTGCGGACGGAGCTTCATCCGCTAAACCAATTTCTTGCTCCAATAGCATTTTAGGACACACACCGCTAGTCGGTCAACTATTTCAGTAGTTTTAGACGTACATTTATTAGTTAGTCGATCCCGGGATCACGACTTGAACGTTTTAGGCGACATTTAGCACTTGTATCTTGTAGCTATTTGTAAAATCCTCATTTATAAAACGTAGCTTATAAATCTGCAATGTGAACTTGAATATGTTGTGGCCCAAAGGTAACGGCCCCGGCTTACGAGATATAGGTAGTGGTTTCGAACCCAGGCAGGCGCTTTACTTTGTGACAATAATTTCGTCACCGCTGCTCTCAAAAGTGTAAAAGAAAACATCGTAAGGAACCCTAGATCCAAAAGTTTGAAGACATGTGACATCTACCGTACCGCACGCACATATAATGTTGTATGCGGATTATGCAATGTGACCGCACAGAGCTCGCCGCCGTAATTATTAGGTATAGAACTTTAGAAGCCGCATCTTAAAGTTTAAGTTCTTGAGGAACAAGTGGTGGCAAGACGCAGCCTTTATTATGGCACATTGAGCGTTATAAAAGGTTTAGCTCTGCGTCGCCACCGACACACATACTTGTGTGACCGTCTCCATCTAAAACTTTACATTTTATATTAACTCTCGGCGAGTGTGAGTTCTTCTTAGTAGTTCTGACTTAATCTTACTGTGCTAGTAAGATAAGTGTTACTGGACGATTGTCTTTCTAAAACTTGTTGAGTAACTTACACCCAAGTACATCGTGGACCTGGAAACCTTGCCTTATAGTCAATATAATTCTGAAATCGCCAACACTTCTTGAGCAAGCGCGGTGATCAATGCTCGTGCATTCTCTGAATGAGAAGAGGCATTAACTCTACAGTGTGACAATAATATGCATATAATATGTGGTATTATAATTATTTACTAAAAAATTTTTTTTTTTTTTTTTGAAAAATAGATGTTGGCCGATTCTCAGACCTACCCGATATGCACACAAAATTTCATCAAAATCGGTCAAGCCGTTTCGGAGGAGTATGTCAACGAAAACTGTGACACGAGAATTTTATATATTAGATTGGAACAGTGATAGACTGGTATTATTATATCTGCTAAATATGCAGAGCATATTAGAAAAAGTATTAGATTCGTGAGCATAATAATTATTATTAAGTTCCTACATCATAAACCGGGTCCCGAGATAAAGAACGACCAATCCATCGGTCTCCATTGGTGTTGAACGAGAAAATTAAGTTAATAATACTGCCTCATTGGTCACGTTTTTATGGTCTTGGGTGACACCAGAACGGGCAAAGTGATATAGAATAGAGCAAAACACATACATTCGGAATAAAAGCCGAAACAACAGCACAGATAAAATTTGACGAAATGATGAACATGAAATACATACAAAGAGGAAATTTGCGTTCTACAGGCATTAGGACAAGTGTTGAGTTAACAGTAATAAATAAGCTTTAAGATGCTGCATATTGCAGGCTTGTAAATCACTTTTTGATTTGAGTGAGGCAAAGTTCTATGGAGTTTCTGGCATTGTCCTTTTGCCTGTTTGTAATATGAGTATAGAAATATGGTATGCCTTAATCAAAGATGAAGATATAAATAAACAAATAAAATATATTTGGAACAGATACTTAAAATGTCTTTGATGAAAACAGACTGATAGAGCAACCTTTACAAGAAGTAGATGCGCAATAAGAGGTTACTTTTTTCAAAATCTAAGTCAATAATGAAGAAATAAAACCAGCGGTGATATTCTTTCTGTAAAATATCACCGTGAAAACTAAGATGCAGGCTTGAAGTAAGCTGTCAACAGTGTCAATCCCCAGCTTAAGGCGACAGCTTACTTCAAGCTCACTTCATGTAAGTTTTCACGATGAGTTTTACAAGCATTCATTTTTAAAGGCAGTAAGCGGTGATTTTTGCAGGTTAGACCTTTTAAGCCGAGGCGCCTCACAAAGAGAATAGGCACTCCAGGAAGTATTTTTCAGTGATGTAGGTACTATTTTTTCCGGAATTCCTGACGAGACGAACAACAAATTTGCTTGATTTTCTCGTGAACAACACTGAGATATCTTACGAAATTACCGTCGAATGCCGCTTGCAAGCGCTGTGATATTGTTGGAAGGCGCTGCGAGTGCCTTTATAGTTATTTATTAAAGTATCGGAGGAGTGTATTAAAAATCTATGTTCGTGTTACGTAATAAGTTTGTGAGATGAAAAGGATGCAATGTAGCTCTACATACATTTTAATCAAGTTTGGTTGCGACGTTGTTGACGGTTGGCATGGGGGCAGAAAGGAAGAAATTTCGCCGACTCCAAGTACAATGATACGAGGGCATGAAGATGATGATGCTACGCTGCGTCGTGACAAGGTACCAAGCAGTAAAAAAATAAAAAAAAGCGAATCTAAAAAAGATTGTTTACAATAGCTTCAATGTCAAAGTGAGTTCGTCTAAATGCCCTTAGATTTAAGGTGCATTGCACACACGTTAGTCACGTCAACGTCAAGTCGCCGATCATTCACTTCAATTTCAGGGACGTGTGTGAACAGTAGTGCAATCTGTAACCAACACATCATGAAAACTTACGTAAAGTGAGCGTGGAGTGAGTGCCACCGATGCTAGGGATTGACCAAGACGAGATGACACTGACAGCTCACTCCACGCAAGTCTTCGTCTGCACGGTGAGGTTTTTACAGAATCGACATGCAGATATTATGCAGATGTTCAGTCATAGCAACGCCTCCATCTATTTTTGTACCATGTTTCGTTCGTAGGAATACCTGTTATGCCTTGCTGTTGACGCGACGTCGACTGAGAGGCGCCGGTAGTGACGTGACTAATGTGTTTAGCCAACATCCTACAACTTTTCCGTACCTATATTTTGTGACGTGACTAATGGGTGACTTGTCGACGACGTGACTGACGTGTGTGCATGAACCTATCAGGAACAACAAACGTAACAAAAGCTGACGCACCGAAAGCTTACAAAACAAATTCTCGAAGCGAAAGCTCGCAGTGTGTACCGTTCATAAGGTTTATTTTTCAATACTTCACTTCACATTATTTTAAAAACAACATACTTTGGTGCTCGTTTAATTTGTTTAATTCAGAAAACAAAGCGAATCGTTCCGTTTGAATAAACAAACTCGCAGCTTTAAGTCAACCGATTAAACTAGGAAACTTTTTATTATAAAATAGCTTGGCACGTATTGATAATATGCAGAATATTTGAACCAGGCGAGGCAGCTGGTATTTCAATAAATGCTCACGTACTTATAGAATGCAGGTACAGGCTCGCATGCATGCACCTTCATAATAGGTAATACGGGCTGGTGTCCCCAACTCCACGACAATGCGCGTATTTTGCGTACGGTGGGAAAATCAATCATTTGATCCACCCCAGCTCCTCGAGGATGGCCAGCAACGCCTTGGGTTTACTGACAGATTCGCGTAGGGTACCTTTTTTTTTTTGGGCGGGAAATCATCAAATGACTTCTCCCGCTCTGGGTGGAGCGGGAGGGCGTGTCAGACTTTTACTGACTAAAACCCACCCGTGTTCCTTCAGTTGCCTGTGCCAGGGCCACGGTTATCTCTTTAGAATTACCCGTGACCCTGAGGCGTCGGCCCTATCGGACCCCGTCACTTTGTGCTGATATCTCTTTGAGGCGCGCGTGGAACACGACGCGCCGTCGACCCAGGCCTGGTCCTTACCGGACGGCTACCCATTGCTCGCCGTCCGCAAGCCCGCGCCTAAGGTGGCCAGGAATCTGCAGGCGACTCCCGACGCCCAGGGCGTCTCCTGCGGCGACTAGGGGCGTGATGGCGCAAGGCTCTCTCCCTCTCGCGCTCCGCCTCCTCCTTCGCGAGCATTACTGCTTCGCAGAAGAAGGTAACGGCTTTTCATTCCCTATCGCTCCGTACCATGGCTGGACGCGAAAGATTGCCGCCGCCGATCGCCTCCGCGAGGACACAGCGGTGGTCCGCCCAATCTGGGCAGCGCGTAGGGTACCTGGGTTACCGATGTACTTTGCCCTGTATGTCGCGACCACTGGGCAGTGTAGAAGCACATGAGCTGCTGTTTCGTCCACCTCCATGCAGGCCCTGCACAGTGGACTGTCTGTGAATCCTAGTACAAAGAGGTGTTTATTAAAAGACCCTTGGCCAGTTAAAGTTGCCGTAACTATACGCAGCTGTTGTTTGGTTAGTCGGAAAACCTATTTCGTGATGCGGCCGTCAATAGCAGGGAGCGAACAGGCAGGCTAGGGAAAGCCTGCCTGCACTCACCTTGTTCCGACCATAGTTTGTGATGTTGATCCCTGGTGCGTTTCCTTATCAGAGTGCGTAAGTACCCGAAGGTTATGCAGGCCCTGTTTAGTTTGTTGTCCACATGACTACTGCAGTTTAACTTACTGTCTAGAATGACCCCCAGGTATTTGACCTCGTTGGTCAACTGAAGTTCTGTATTGAACAGTTTTGGTAGGCGAAAAGGGCCTAATGCTCGTTTTTGGGTAAACATGACTAGTTCAGTTTTAGTGGGGTTCACTCATAAGTTATATTCCTTGCACCAATTTTCTAGGATACGTAGCGTTTGCTGAGTGAGGTTGCAGATCGTACCCGTCACCTTCCCCGGAACAAGGATTGTAAGGTCGTCAGCATACCCTATTGTGTAATAGCGGCTAGCATTGAGTTTGGTGATGAGGTCATTAATCACCAGATTCCATAGAAGGGCGGACAGCACCCCTCCCTGGGGGCACCCTCTGGCTATCAAGCCTCTGGCTCAAGGCGAACCACACGTTTGCTTAGCATGTTTGTAATCCAGTCCGTTAGTACCTGTTCTACTCCATGTCTGGAGAGGGCGCTGCTGATGCTGGAGAAGTTAGTTTTATCGAAAGCTCCTTCGATGTCTATAAAAGTGCCCAGGTAGGTGCCTTTTTGATGAATCGCTTCCTCTATCTGGCTGACTACCAGGTGAAGACTAGATTCGGTCGACTTACCCGAGCTGTATGTATGTTGGTTACCGTGAAGCGGTATGGTTTTCAGAGCGCCGTCCCTTAGCTCCCTATCACACAGCCTTTCCAGCGTCTTTAGTAGAAAGGAGGTCAGGCTGATTGGTCGGTAGGATTTCGCGTTTGTGTAGTCACCCTTACCTGGCTTAGGGATGAATATTACTTTCACTTCCCTCCATCCTTTGGGAACGTATCTAAAGGCCAGGCACGCCCGCATTAAAGGCACCAGTCTTATTGCGACACCGGTGTCACCCCACTGTAGTAAGACGGGGAACACACCGTCAGGACCAGCTGCCTTAAAAGGATGGAAGCTCTTGATGGCCCATTGGAGGTCCTCCAACGTGATCACCCTGCTGGCGTAAAGCCAATCATTGTCTGATGGTATTTGAATTACCTCTTGCCAGTCGATAACCTGCGCGAAGATACATGCAGGGAAGTGAGTTTCAATAAGGATGCGTCTCGCTTCTTCTGGCGAGGAAGAGAGTGTGTTGTCGGGTTTCCGGAGGGTAGTGGGCCCAGGTGTGTGCTGTTGCGCCAGTACTTTCCTTACCCTGTTTGCTTGCTGACAGGATTCAATGCGACCACAGAATTTGCAACTTCTGAATCTGATGCTTTTTTTTGTAGCTTGATTTGGCTGCGTAATATTTATCCCAGTCCTCATCCGCACATGTGTTCATGGCTCTATTAAGTGCTTCCAGCGCCCCACCAGGGTTGTTTGCCTGGTGTATTACGTGGGGTGGTCTCTGGGCAGGCAGTTTGGTAGCTATCTATCATTGATTTAGTAAGATGGCTTACTTGTACCTCAATTTGTGGCGTATCCGTAAAAGTCGTCGGAACGCTTGATAACGCCAGCTTGCATTCAAGGCTGCGTGTGTAGGTGGCACGGTCCGTGCTACGCGGATTGCACCGTGGTGGTTCATAAAGTCTAATACAAACTGTTTTAGACTTTATGAATAATTAATTATCAAAAAAATCATTATATTTTACACTTTTATTTTAAACACCAGTATTTCTAAACTTTTTCAAATTAAAGTAATTTACGCTATAAACAGACGTATATTACAAAAGGAACATTTCATTATCCCCTTCGCAGAACTGCACGAAATAATTTCAGAGTATCCCAAAGCGTAATTAATTATCTCATTCCATTCACTGACGATCGTCAAAGGATTCATCCTTCAGGAGACATCTCATTAACACATTCACAGCGTAAAAGCACTAGTTGCAGGTCAGTTTCGAGAGAAATTTAGTTCTACGGGTATAATGAATTCCATTTCAAATGTATGTTTAACTAATATTGTGAATGGACGTACCGATCGCGCGCGCGTGCTTTAGTAAAGAGTATTTTGCAGACGCATCACAACTCCGTCGTCGCGGTGTACGACCCAGTAACAAGTGCGGAAATCCTCATGAAGTGTTTATTTTAACTTTGTTTAGGTGTGCGCTCGCCTTATAATTATACAATGGCTGCAAAACAGTCTATTAAAATAAAAACTGATCTGGAAAAGCAGCTATATGACTGTTGCATCCAGGAGAAAACGGACAGAGAAAACCTGCAACAAATGGTACGTCAACTGAACGGCCACATACAAAGCTTGCAGGAACAGGTACAAGATCTTCAAGGGCAACTAAAATGCTTAAAGACACAGGACAAAGAGGAACCCTCATGTAAACAGGTCAGTGAGACCATACCACCTGCTCAGCCTACGAAAAGTGATGTTGAGTACTGCACGGACGAGGATGAACTCGCCAAAGAGACTGGGTGGATTAGAGCGAAAAACAGGAAAAAAAGGAACACGTCCCTTACTCCTCCACCACTACAATAAGACAGAACTAGCGCTCTGCAGCAGCAAGACTACCACAACAAAGAGAAGACAATTTCAAAAAAAAAACTAGCACCGCCTCCAATCGTAGTGGACGGTGTTAAGAATTATCAGACATTCTACGACTTTTTGACTGAATCTCAGCCAGTAGAAACATTTACCGCCAAAATGTTAAGCTAACGTTTCATGTCGTTACTAACAGGATAGGCTGGCCACTAACGGTTTAATTCCCTCGGTCCGCACTGGATACCTGTCCTGACTTCCCCAGAGACTTAGTATCAACATAACGAAACTTTAAGCATGTTTGCCACTGCAAACCTATTAAATTTAGTCGGCAACTCTGCAAGCGAAGTTTCCCACTTAATACCCTTTGGAGCTAGAATTATGTTAGCCCTGTACTGCCTGCCCAACTTTATTCGTGCAAACTTCGAGGTAAGTCTTCTATGTTAAGATAGCTTCCCTTTACACTGACTTCGTAAGTCAATGTTTGCTTGCGGAGTCACAGTTAGAGTTGGAATTATTTCTCTCTAAGTTTTATGTTCCTTTTCACTGGAAGCGAAGTTAATGAGCGCTCCCACTACACAATAGGGATGCAGAATAGTCGAAAAAATAATGTAATTTCAAAGAAGGCATGGAAAAATGAGATTTTCGAAAAAATATGTATAATCGATGTAAATATGAAGAAGCTACACGCTTTCAAAGTTTTTAGAGGAGATTATTCCCGTCCTTGTCGCGCGGTGCGGACAATGTATGGCGCTAGAATGGAGTTACACAGACGTGACGTCACTTTTACGATAGTGCTATCCTTGTCTAACACTTATTTTAAAACGTGAATATCTTGGCAATTTATTAAGCTTTTAACTTTTTATACTATTGTTTGCTATATTTGGAAACAAAAATATAACAAATTTTTTTTGTAAAGTAGTCAGGGTAATAGTCAGGGTAATAGTGTGAGGGTAGTAGTGAGGGTAGTGGTCCGGGTAGTAGTGAGGGTAGTAGTGAGGGTAGTAGTCAGGGTAGTAGTCAGGGTAGTAGTGAGGGTTGTAGTGAGTGTAGTAGTCCGGGTAGTAGTGAGGGTAGTAGTGAGGGTAGTAGTGAGGGTAGTAGTGAGGGTAGTAGTCAGGGTAGTAGTGAGGGTTGTAGTGAGTGTAGTAGTGAAGGTAGTCGTGAGGGTAGTAGTGAGGGTAGTAGTGAGGGTAGTAGTCCGGGTAGTAGTGAGGGTAGTAGTGAGGGTAGTAGTGAGGGTAGTAGTGAGGGTAGTAGTGAGGGTAGTAGTGAGGGTAGTAGTGAGGGTAGTAGTGAGGGTAGTAGTGAGGGTAGTAGTCAGGGTAGTAGTGAGGGTTGTAGTGAGTGTAGTAGTGAGGGTAGTCGTGAGGGTAGTAGTCAGGGTAGTAGTGAGGGTTGTAGTGAGTGTAGTAGTGAGGGTAGTAGTCCGGGTAGTAGTGAGGGTAGTAGTGAGGGTAGTAGTGAGGGTAGTAGTCAGGGTAGTAGTGAGGGTAGTAGTGAGGGTAGTAGTGAGGGTAGTAGTGAGGGTAGTAGTGAGGGTAGTAGTGAGGGTTGTAGTGAGTGTAGTAGTGAGGGTAGTAGTGAGGGTAGTAGTGAGGGTAGTAGTCCGGGTAGTAGTGAGGGTAGTAGTCCGGGTAGTAGTGAGGGTAGTATTGAGGGTAGTAGTGAGGGTAGTAGTCCGGGTAGTAGTGAGGGTAGTAGTCCGGGTAGTAGTGAGGGTAGTAGTGAGGGTAGTAGTCAGGGTAGTAGTGAGGGTAGTAGTGAGGGTAGTAGTCCGGGTAGTAGTGAGGGTAGTAGTGAGGGTAGTAGTCAGGGTAGTAGTGAGGGTAGTAGTGAGGGTAGTAGTGAGGGTAGTAGTCCGGGTAGTAGTCCGGGTAGTAGTGAGGGTAGTAGTGAGGGTAGTAGTGAGGGTAGTAGTGAGGGTAGTAGTGAGGGTAGTAGTGAGGGTAGTAGTCAGGGTAGTAGTGAGGGTTGTAGTGAGGGTAGTAGTGAGGGTAGTAGTCCGGGTAGTAGTCCGGGTAGTAGTGAGGGTAGTAGTGAGGGTAGTAGTCAGGGTAGTAGTGAGGTTTGTAGTGAGGGTAGTAGTGAGGGTAGTAGTGAGGTTAGTAGTGAGAGTAGTAGTGAGGGTAGTAGTCAGGGTAGTAGTGAGGGTTGTAGTGAGGGTAGTAGTGAGGGTAGTAGTCAGGGTAGTAGTGAGGGTTGTAGTGAGTGTAGTAGTGAGGGTAGTAGTGAGGGTAGTAGTCCGGGTAGTAGTGAGGGTAGTAGTAAGGGTAGTATTATTACTACCAATAACTGCTGTAAAAGCGCGTACACATTTGTACTGTGATTTGTTTCGACGTATAGGCCGAACACTAGTTGAATTAATTAAAAGGCAAGCGGGACACGCGCTGAATGATCATGCAAATTTCATGCAAACGATCACAGGCGTTGTGTCCAAACGCGGTGGTGTATCACAAGTTTGACAGAGCTTATGGCTGGTCTACACGTGCTTTACCTTTCCAATTTTAGTTTGCTAAAGACTAATTACTAAGTAAATAGAAAACTTAATTTCTTTATACTTTTTCTCTATAACATCTATCATTACGGGGTTACTTTAGCGAAGTGTACTTATTTAAGTTTTATCTAAACGCTGTACGAAAATCTCGAATTTTCATTTCAGTCACACTCAATAGCTTAGATATGACCAGCTAGATCTTTGTACGAGTATGAAATACACACACAGGCTACGACCTCAAAATCTGCAATAAATAAACCATTTCTCGTCAAACTCATAAACTTTCTCATGATCAAAATCTCGGTTTTAAATATTTAAATAAAAATCATTTGCCAAAAATGTTTGTCATCACTTCAGCGCAGGCGTACCTGCTTAGCATTTTTTTTTTGTTATGTTTGTAATCCTCAGGACAATGGCTTGTTTGTAACTTTTTTTGGGAAATATTCCGGGAAAGTCGGAAATTAAAAACGAAATACACCCCGCCCGACGCTCGGCACGAACTTAGCTAGTTTACCTGCATGGTTTTATAATGCAACCTTTTCTAGTAATTATCAGACAATGGCAATAAAATTATGGAATAAACGCTAATACGAATTTAGAAGACAGAAAAAAGAATGAGGGGTTAGCTTAACGGCTGACAGAAGATTTCGACAGCTAACAGTACCGACATCCTGAAACAACCACCGACATCGACAGTGCCATATAACAAATTAGCAACAGTAAAAAGTCTGAACGTTGAAATACCTGTGTAAACTGTAGATCTATATTTAACTAACGCCCACGACGGCAGGCTATTTTAAATACTAGTTGCATATATATAACGAACAGAGCCTACTTGTTGAGCCGTGAGCACATTATAATAACATTAGAAAAGGTTGCACCGGCACCTGTTTCATTCTTGTCAGGCCATTGATGTAAAAATTTGTTATCAGACCTTTTAGTTAGACAAACTTTTTACTTCACCAAAAATACCGATTAATTAATCATTGGTTAGCTCTTCTAAAATAGCGACAACGTCGACATAAACCTGACAAATTTGGACAAAATCACAAAATTCAAAAGCCATCCCGTTTGAATTTTGTGATTTTGTCCAAATTCCAAATCCTTCTCATGTTTGACTGCACGGGCCGGACGTCAATAATAAAAGCTGCTCGCATTACACAGTGTATTTTACTGGCAAACACTTCAGCCCGGTCCAGACGTGTGTAATGTAATGCGAATAGTGTGGACAGCATACAAACTCCACGCGAATCTTGTATGGCGTGGAGTTTGTATGCCGTGTTCGGATGCGAGAGCCTTTGTGTTCGCGCTAAAAAACGACCGCCAATGGATCAGCGCGAACGCCAGCCTGAGTGTTACATGTAATGTTCGTAGTGCCGTCCACACGCAGAGTTGGCGTTATCACACATAATACACGTCTGGACCAGGCTTTCGGCGAAAAAAAACAATTGCTGGCTGCGCAGACCTAATTTTAATGACTAAATTCAGATTAAACAACGAACAATAAATACTGCATCCAAATTACGTACTCTACTTTATTTCACAATCCGATGTATTTTGAAGGTAATTATTAATTCCATTACTTTATATGTTTGAAAAATTCGTCTGAAAAGCATTGCAATTGTTAGTGCACGGTGGTCTGAGAGAACCACCGCCTCTCCTCAACCCGTAGGTGTCGCAAAAGGCGACTAAGTTGAGAGAACGAATGAAAGGAATTTATAAGGCGTATGCTAGTGGAGACGGGCTGTATGTATGTGTATAATTGGGCGTGTAATGCTGTTGCGTTTTGTCCTGGGCGAAGTGGGCTGAACTCAAGCTCAAACTCAAAGCATTTATTACAATTAAACCATTTACAGGCACTTTTGAATTGCGAAGGAGTCGGTCAGTCAGAAATATGAAGCTAGTTGCCCATTCCAAAGCGAAGTAGGTACCTATGGAGATGAACGGGCAAGAAACTCCATGGACACTCTTTTAAATAATATTGAACCTATGTTAGAATCGTGGCACTCCATGCTCTACCAATAGCCACACGAAAAATATGTTTACGTAAGGAGGCGTGCCAATCGGATAAAGTACTATTAAATATTGGTAGTGCCCGAGTTTAAATATGAGACATGGCTCCTCAGTCCATACGGACACCTGAGCATGGCATCTGTTCAATGAAAAAAATCTTAAGTTATTTATCTTGCACTGGAATTTATTAATTATTTTCGAAGAAGGCAAGAAATTTTCAAAATTGCATTATTACTCCAAGCTATTCGTTAAGAAATATCGTTCTATGAAAGAAGATGAACTTTCAGTACAGTACAGCAACATAATTACAGCAATTACGTCATAGTTCAAAGCAAACTTTAAGATTGAAGCCATTGGATAACAAATCAAACGACCCTTCGTTTAGCGGCCATTCATTTGTATACTTATAAACCATTATAAGAGAGCAGTGTTGGCCCAGGGGTGAGAGCAGTGGTGGCCCGGTAGTAGCGGCCGCGACTTACGAGTTGTAGGTCGTAGGTTCGAACCCAGACAGGCGCTTTACTTTGTGTAAATTATTTCATCACGACTGCTCTCAAAACGGTGAAGGAATACATCATTATTTTAAAACTTAGAAAAGTGCTGATTGTACTTTACACAAGACGTTCCACTTTCTTAGGGTTTCCTCACGATGTTTTCCTAAATTACATTATTTTTTCGACTATTTTTAATATTAGCCAGCATCCCTATTGTGTATTGGGAGCGCTCATTAACTTCGCTTCCAGTGAAAAGGAACTTAAAACTTAGAGATAAATAAATCAATAATTCAAACTCTAACCGTGACTCCGCAAACAAACATTTACTTACGAACTCAGTGTAAAGGGAAGCTATCTTAACATAGAAGACTTATCTCGAAATTTGCACGAATAAAGTTGGGCAGGCAGTACAGGGCTAACATAATTCTAGCTCCAAAGGGTATTAAGTGGGAAACTTCGCTTGCAGAGTTGCCGACTAAATTTAATAGGTTTGCAGTGGCAAACATGCTTAAAGTTTCGTTATGTTGTTACTAAGTCTCTGGGGAAGTCTGGACAGGTATCCAGTGCGGAACGAGGGAATTAAACCGTTAGTGGCCAGCCTATCCTGTTAGTACCGACATGAAACGTTATTAGCGCGTCTTTTTACTATGTGTACATAATCACATTTAACATTTAGAAACAACAAATAACGCTAGTCATGATAATGTATCGGGTGATTTAGTGTCAGTATTGGTAATAAATTCTTTCAATTTGTTGTAAGAAATTCATTAATCTTAGAGTCAAGAAAAATGCATAGGTTTTGAATCTTCAATTAATTACTTGATTGTTAGGAGCAGATCGTAGCAGGTAGCGTTCTGTAGTTTCTGCTTACCTCTATAGGAAGAAGGCGTGAGTGTATTAAGTAATGAATTACATTAGTTTACAGAGTTTTCATTGTACCAGTCTCAAATAGTCCAAATAAATCAATGCATCACAAGCAGAATATAGGATTTTACTTGGAAATGACTGACGTCTCAACAGTATTGTTAGACATGATTTAAAAAAAGAAAGGAAAGCTGTTATTCAGTCGACCCTAGTTTCGTCAATTATTCAGGATTCCAGCGTTTAGCAATCATGGTCGTTGTTGAAACAAGGCTATTAACTTTGAAACTGTCAACATTATACGCTATGAACGGTACTCACTGTGAATGCGAGCATTCGCGACCATGTTTTGCAAACATTCGTTGCGTAATCTTTTGTAAAACTAGGTGGCCGTCACATAACAGCCGCAGTGACAACTGTCATGAAAATGACGGCACCGGGGTTTGACTTGACAGTGTCAAAAAGGCTCTCTAGGGAAACGCAATAATTTATTTGAACAAATTACTTTTCAGTGACGTCATTCGACAGTTAATTGAGCTATACAGTTTGGTGAGGACATGAATCCAAATGCAAAAAAAACTAATTGTAAGTCTGTGCTCGCGGACGAATTTTTGCCACACAAATTCGTGAATCAAATGCTCGCGATGACTACTTTCCGTAAGTGATATCTTGAAGGCTGTAATTGTGAGAAACAACATGTGTTCTGGGCCAAGCAACGAATAAATCCCACCTAAAACCAACATTTGTAGAACATAAAAGATATGTTGCTTTTACTTACTGTTACTTTTGTGATTGGTTTGTTTAATGCGGTGACTATTGGAATAGGGGAAGACTACAGAAATAAAGGATGGATTGTGCGGAAGATGTGATGTATCGATAGGAAGTGACTGCTGAGATGATGGCAGGCAGAAGAAGACATGCTCCGCCGTCCACACGTTTTGGAAAAAAAAAATATGAAGATGTTTATTTTTTTTGCTTTCTTAGTAGTCCTAGTTCTATAGGAAAGGGATCTTTCTGGGCTCACTTTATAGAGACGTTGTGAGTTTTTTTTTTGTGACCTTCAATTTTTGCCGAACCTTAAAACTCTAGCTAGAATCCGAATAAGAGTTGTTAAGTTTGAATATTTTGCTAAATCTACAGACAAGTTTGGCATGGAAGATGCTTCCTCCCCCCTTAAAGTATGGTGGGTCTTAAGCTCTGGCAATTCTATAGAGTTCGAACTATAGGCGGGCCAAGAAACCTCGGCTTCTAAAAGAAACGAAGGACCATTACGCTGCGAATCGTCACAAAAACAATGTATTTGTACAGAAGAGTTACTGTTAATTAAGATGTATCTTGGAATCCTTAAAGAAGACAAACATGAAGATTGAGTAGAAAACTGTAACCAGGAAGACCTTATTTCTGGAGGAACAGGTTCATACCAAACTAGTTTGTGACTCCATAGTTCTTGTAGCATATGTTTTAAGGTTTAATTGTGAAAATAGACAGAAGGTCAAGGGGATAGAATATTTTAAATGTTGTAGAAAGTATAATTCTCTTTGTGACGTCTTCAGAACCCGAAATATCAAGCTGAAAGTGATGTTCACCCAACCAACCTACACCTAGCGTACTAGTTGCATTACTAATCATGAGAAACTTTTTTGTAGTTCTCTAAAAATGGCGTGCCCCGCACAGGCATTCCATTAGAAATAAATAATATTGATGGAAACCCCTTGGTGATATCAGCTTCTTAGATTTAACCTGTATCGAATTGGTAAAAAAAAAAACATTGTTTTGATAGAAATAAGTGACGATGACTTTAATTTTAAAGGACAGGTTTGTCAGGTTTCGGCCTACACAACTTTTAAAACTAAATTCAAACGGACACTAAGATTTTACTTACAATAATTTAAATATAAAATTCCAACTTATTAAACAATATTTATTTATTTTCGAGAACTTTTCGAAAAGAACATAATTTTAATAAGTAATCATTTTATTATTAATGTTCTTGAATGACAGGTTTTCTTTTTTAAATAAAAAAATGTCAGGTAGTTACCTGTTCTGCCACTGTTATCGATTATTCTCTATAATTAAAGCGATTGGTGAATAAAAGTAAATAGCTTTTATTCACCACCTTACAATTGTCTTTCATTATTATTGTTTTTACCTGAATAATACGTTCGCCGTGTTTATTATAGATACATGTAGTATTTTTTTTAAGAAGTTAAAGACGAAATTCAAGAAAAAGTTTTTCCTGATCTGTGTTCGATAACTTAATCGCCATGTAATGGCAACCCTGTTAGGTTACGTATTCTGCAGAGGTGTCAAAATCGCGCGTGCTTGAACTGACAGTGAGTTGACGATGACATAATGTCAAACAACTTTGTTGTTGTCGGTGTTTTTCTATGTGTACCTTTGTTTCCTTCTCGATTTCCTTGCGATGAGCCAGCAAGGCGGGGCGCGTTGTAGCAGAGTTTATTACTGCGATATCTAGGAAAACAAATAGAACAGACGAAAGCTGCAGCCGCGGAAGACACTAATATCTGATAGCGCAACATACCACGATGTCCACACATAGGTTGTCATATACGCATTGGCAACAGTAGAAGCAAAAGCAGGCGCTATATATAATTCCCACCGACTTCTTAAACATTGAACGAGTCAAGAGAAACCTAAGGCACCAAGGGGTCGACTGCAAGCATCGTGGACAAAGCAGCTGTAGTTGACGTCATAGACGAGCAGCGTAGTGCACTAACCGAGTGCACGCACACTTAACAAAGCAACACCACCTATTGCGCGTTGTAATTTAATTGTATTAAGGATCGGATTAGATTATTATCTTTTACATTTTTTTCACCTCATTTTACATTTTATTATCATAACAATTTCAATTTTTATTGTTTGCCCTTTGCGAGTGGGTGATATATCCGAGCAGTAATACTTTGTGGTAGTTTTTACATCATACTCAATATGCACATCGATATTGTTTATGTTATTTGTTGTTATATTCAGTAGCAATAAATTCATCAATGGAATGGTTCGTCTACTCATGAACATAACATACCTCACATACCTTAAGTTTACGTAACATTGTCACTTTTGGGCATTACCCAACAACAGTGTGTGTTCCGCCTTATTGTGACGCAACCGTTGCCTGCAAGTGGGGCATTTATGTACACAAAATGGTTGTATCGAGCTGCTTAGTACGAAAATAGGTTAATGTACATAAGGTTTACCGTTCATTGTGGTATATGCAGGCGTAGCCTCGACTCGACCTCAGCTGTACATTCGACGAATGATCGTTATGGATTTCGCTATAAAATGTACAGAAATGGAGTTTCAGTGGATGACCATTTAAAATGTAGTTATTTAATGGATTGGCGATGCTTAAAGTGTTTTGGCTGAGATTGTGATTGGATTTAGGAAATCCTGAACACACACCCACAGCATAGCGGAAGACAGCACACAACATTATGCTGAGCGATGGCCGCTTTGCGTATATGTGACGCAAATTTCCACCAATTTATGTTTTGTGTTTTTACTCTTACCGCAAATAATCGCTTTTCTTTTTTTTTCTTTTAAATATAATTTGAAGTGTTTATTGTGAAACTAGGTTCAGTAGGCGGGCGTTAATAATAGCACTTGGGGTTTTTAATGGACTGCCACGCAGATATCATTGCCACAGACCACGCTCTACAAAACCTAATTTATAGTAAGTTGATTCTTATAACTAGCTGGTGCCCGCGAATCTAGAATGAAAAGTAGTCTATGTCCTAGCCCAGCAGCGTCTTTGATTTTGACAGTTCAACAACATTCATTGCGTTATTTAGTTTGTTGCGGAGAATTTTTTATCGAACCTATGAAGCAATGGATTAGCAATCTGTTTCAAAACGATTCAGATTCCGATTGATTGTGTATTACGCAATTAGGGTACAGGTCATCTCGTCTATCCATGCGCCAAATGTCATGTTTATATATATATAATCAGCCTATTATGTCCCCACTGCTGGAACACAGGCCTCCTCTCTAAGAGAGGGAGTGGGCCGTAATCCACCATTTATTTTAAAAAGAATTTTTGTTTCTAAGATATGTCGCTTTCCTCACGATGTTTTCCTTCACCGTTTTGAAAGCATTGGTAATGAAAAAATTTATACAAAGTAAAGCACCTGTCTGGGCTCGAACCTACGACCCACAACTCGTAAGTCGCGGCCGTTACCACTGTGCCACCACTGATCTCTACTATAGTTAGTACAATACAACTTTGACGAAAAGCAAATTTGTTGTTCATACAAAATTAAGTCTTATTACAACGGACGAAGGTTGTTATTACTCCACATATTTCCCACATAATTGTGACACATGCGGGTTAACTGACGGGCACTTCCACTTGTTTTATCTATTCCGTGGTTAGTACCTTTAATCTGCAACACGACAACGTGTTATAACTTATATTCGAGCTAATAGGAGATCTGCCTGCCTTTTCCGAACTGTTTCGGAGTCAGCTTCTAGTCTTACCGAACGTATCTGAATACCAGTATCGAAAAAAAAAATGGATAGAACAGCTTCATTTCCAGTTATGGAGCATGACCATGAGGCTCAAGGGCGACGGCGTTTATGGACGCCTTCACATGGAGATCACTGCGTCCTGATGAAGCTCCTGGATGCTGTGTGTTGTTAAGACTGGTTATGGGAATTTAGGGTTTCTGAATACCCGTTTCATCGATCAAAATATACAAATGGCAGTCGGAGCAATCGTACCTATTATCGTACTTTCAGAGTCAAGGAGGGGTCTTAATATGTAGTGGATTAAAAGTAGCTTTACCTTCAATCGAGCCGAGTGGCTGTTATCATTAAACCACGAGCCCTTTTTCTAAAATCAAAATCAAACATTTTATTTCACATAAACCTACATGGGCACTTATGAAACGTCAGAATCTAGGTGCACGGTTCCAATTGGTCGTTTCCTATGGAGAAGAGCCGGCAAGAAACTCTTTGGTTACTCTTTAAAAAATATTTGTCTTTTACAATATTTTCAAATTACAATGTTATTAGGTAGGACAGTGTATTACTGTAATCAAGTACCATATGTTTAACAAATAGTCTATGGTCTATAAATTTACAATCTACAAGGCCTACAACGTTCTCACATTTACAAAATATAAAATAATCTAATAAAGTAAAATAAAAAACGAATTTAAACCAAATTAACTCGAAAACTCCATGAGCCACATACTGCCGGCCATTTCCTGTATACTATCTCGCATACATACCGATTATGTTCGATATAATCGAACATAATCGGTATGTATCCATCATGCTATGAAACATGAAAACATGTAGCGCAACCGAGGCTCGCTAACGACTGGTAATACGCCTTGAAGGATGGCAACACGTATAGCTAGATACGCTACTGTGACATGTTTGGGTATAAGCGGTAAATTCGTGTGTTGCCGGTTTTAAATCATGTTAGGGGGTAGTTGTGTGTATCGCTAATTGGCACACAGGTTGGTGGAAAGGATTAATGTAATTTTTTCCCTGGCACATAACATCATAATTAAATAGCGTGATGCATACTTATATTGTGTAAAGATCCGTAGATAAATGGTAACATAATATTAATGTTTGCGAAAAACTTGTGGGCTCGTTAAAATCCTTTCGACGATGCAGCTATAAAGAAGCAAAGTCCAATCACCAATTTTAAAAACTCATATTTTTATTCGCCGATACAAATTCAATCGGACTAACTACGTAATCCGGAGTTGCAATTGAACCTCCTTTTTTATGAAAACGGTTTCCACAAAATATTAAAGTGAGGGCTTATAGAAATAAAAACTATGGAGCCACAAACAGGTAGTATTTTCACAGAGATATTTGAAACGGTTTATTCGAAACGATTTTAATGGGTCACTGACTTGCGTATTTTCATCGATTTAGCTGCTACACGAGTTTTTTCCTTTTTCAATGCTCAGGGCTATCTATATATTATTGTATAGCGTCGCCCCGTCGTGGTGAAAAGATGAGCCATTCAGCAAGATACCAGCGGGGCTGCTGCTCAGGGCACGACGGATGTACTTAAACATCACTGCTCATTTATTACACTCTGCTAAAACAACGTAAACTGAACGTTAACAAAGCTGTGGAAGGTTTAATTTTCACTGCAATTATACCGAAATGCAGCCAGTAAAATTCGAGAGACATTTAACCGTGGCACGTCGGAAATTTCGTTAGACATGACAATACTCGGTCAATGATTTTTAATTAGTGGCGCCGATTCCACGTTGTGGCGAGGGATGTTTTAACCCAGTGAGCGCTATTCTGAATGGTGAATAACCTAATACCACTCTCTCCCCACGTTTTATTTCAATTGACTTATTAATGCTGATGGCGGCTACATTGTAGTCGTTATTCAGTCGTGTCAAATAACATCCTATTGTTACACCGGGATGGTTTCACATTTCCACATTTGCATAATTTATATTTGCATTTCCCATTCAATGCAGCGGGAATTTGGATATGAATTATATATAACGGTTGTATCCCAACAAAGTATAAGGGTGAAACTCACGGAAGTGCATCCTGAACATTCATGATTTTGTTATAACTCACAATATTTGTTAAGGCGGACATCTGAGCGACAATTCCCGCATTTTGTTATAACTCACAATATTTGTTAAGGCGGACATCTGAGCGACAATTCCCGCATTTTGTTATAACTCACAATATTTGTTAAGGCGGACATCTGAGCGACAATTCCCGCATTTTGTTATAACTCACAATATTTGTTAAGGCGGACATCTGAGCGACAATTCCCGCATTTTGTTATAACTCACAATATTTGTTATGGCGGACATTTGAGCGACAATTCCCGCATTTTGTTATAACTCACAATATTTGTTAAGGCGGACATTTGAGCGACAATTCCCGCATTTTGTTATAACTCACAATATTTGTTAAGGCGGACACCTGAGCGACAATTCCCGCATTTTGTTATAACTCACAATATTTGTTAAGGCGGACATCTGAGCGACAATTCCCGCATTTTGTTATAACTCATAATATTTGTTAAGGCGGACATCTGAGCGACAATTCCCGCATTTTGTTATAACTCACAATATTTGTTAAGGCGGACATCTGAGCGACAATTCCCGCATTTTTAAGAACGTTCGCTTGGAAAGTTTTTGACATTAATTGTCGCTGAGATGAGATTGCAACTTAAACTTGACCGTTTTTCAAGTACGAGAGTTGCCCTTCAGTTTTCGTAGTTCAAAATGGAAAAATAATTAAAACTTCTTGAAAACAATTAAAATAATGCATGGACGACTTTCCGGTGCATACCGAATGAAACCAAAGTGGCTCTTACTCGTAGCAGGCGAGACGGCGTCCTTAGGTACTAAGATGTCGAGTGGTCCCGTCGATTGTGTTCCACTAACGCGGAAAGGTAAAGAAAAGTTTGGTCCTTCGAGCCACATTATTGTGACAATGCAGTCAATTTTAGTATTTTAAGTGTTTAATTAAGAAGATATTCGTATCGACAATCATCTAGCAAAAGTGTCCTTTTACTCATGAGTTGCTGATTTTATAAGGAAACAGCAGATTACTTACATCACAGCATGAAAAAAATATGTTTTCATTTTGACAGCAATACTTAGGATTCTGCTTCGAATGCATAATGCTGTTATTACAGATCGCGTGTTGTGACACACCAGTGCATTATGGCGGCATGTTCATGGAAAAGCTAAAGAACTGGCTGACTGTTTGTTTCATTGTAAAATTGTAGAGGTGAGAGGTGTGGTCAACTAACACTAAATGACTGACAATGGGGCTTCGATACAGGTGGTTCTAAATAATTGCCCTGTCAGAACATGTGAATGTAGGTTTTGCTGCCTCAAAACCCCCATTCTTTAAACCGGTGGCATGAAATGGAGCATTAAATAATTTGTGTTTTCAACTACGTACCGAGATATCAGATTGACACGACGTACTTGCTTGTCAAATATAATAGGAAATGCGCTGCAATTTTTAAAATGTGTTTGTATTTTACGCTTGTAAACCTAACGATTTAAAAATAAATATCGATCAAAACTCTTAATTTTATACGCAGACCAAAATAACGTTGTTAATCATTTATATTTATCTGGCAAAATCATACGCCAACGGAAAATACTGGCAGGAAAAGTTGATCCACAGTAACGAGGTCGAATGGAGGCTGAGAAGATCCTACAATCCGAGCTGTACAAATAGCTATCGCAGCCTGCATCAACACACTATGCACTGAAGTATAAGGACCTACGAGTGTTGTGCTTAAAAAAGGCTTTAATAAAGATTAAGGTTGCAATAATGTTGCACTACCTACGCACGTTACATGACTCCACTGCCACTTTAGGTATATTAAAATAAATAAATACTGCATTTATTAATAATAGTGCATGAGATACTGGGTTCGATTACCGGGTCGGGGAAAGTGATATTGGGTTTTTTCTTCTGGATTTGTTCCCGGTTTACGGCAGCAGGCTCGCCCCCCGTTACATGGGGCCTTAAACACAGCTCTGCCATTAGAGCTTTGCATATGAATTATTAGAGCTTTATATGTAGTATTACAGCTTTTTGTGAGTCAGTTCGCGGGGAAGTACTAGCAATAGTTATTGAACTTTTTCTGCCGCCAAGCTTCTGTTACACCTGGGCGGGTCTAATTAAAGGCACATGAATCATTCCAGCTCTATCTCCGGGACGGTGACGTACGTGCACGTATATGGCAGATAACCTTTTGGCGTCGGTGATCTATTGTCATCAAGTGAGCCGTATCCTGTTTTCCATCCAAAAATAAGAAACAGGATTCCCAGGTCGGGCAACGTGTAACGTGGGTATTTCTATCTGGAATCTCTCAGTAGCAGCCCGGAGTATGGATTTGTGCCCGGTTGATGGCAATAGACTCGCCCCCTATTACATGGGACTTAAACGTAACTGGCGAAATGAGGGTGAACAGGTACAACACTGCCCAACCATTCGAGGAAACAAGGCGTGTATGTGTGTAATAAGAAACAGAATTTAATATTTTTGTACCATAAAATATTATATCAATTGGTAAAAGCTAAAAGCCAAACGAAACGAAATGAGCGGTTTTTTTTAATAATACCCAGACCTTTATTGAGGGTTGACGAAATATTTACATTGAACATTAATTAACTGTCATGAAATAAACATTAATGCCATGATTCAACTACAGGTAAAATACATTTTTTTTAAATTTTTGACTAAATAAATATTCGTTTCCAAAGAGTGCAAACAATGTCATTAAAATTGTTAAATCTAAAAAAAATGCCCAGTTATAAACATTTTAAAATAACTGTTAGACAAAGACACTTTCGTAGAAGCGACGGCACGATTATCTTACTTCATACTAGCGCCATAAATTGTCCGTACCGCGCGACAATAACCGGAATAATCCCCTCCAAAACCTTTTAAAGCGTGTGGCTCCTTCGTATTTCTACCGATTTTGCAGATTTTTTCGATTATCTCATTTTACTATGCCTCTTCTTTGAAATTACATTATTTACTCAAACATTCCTGTTGTCAGTTCCATCAATATAATCTATATTCTATATCTATATATATTATTAATTAAAGTCGTTTTCTTCGTCTACCCCTACGCCCACGTTGTTCTTTTAAACTACGCAACGAAAAATTTACTAACAAAAAACAAAATACAATTTTTTATGCTGTTATCCACATCATTACAATTATAGCGGAAGGAGAATGTGCAAAATACATTAACATTTAACAAACATACAAGGTGTCGTCTTGCATCCTCGTCAAACTCAAGGAGGATACTATGCAAATGATTCTCGATACGAATAAATAATAAAATAAGTAGGTATTTTTTTTTCTTCTAATTTACGGAAATCGACTTGTTTGGAACGCGCATATTAAAACGCGGCCCGTGTGATACCGCACTGTATCTGCCCTTATATGCGACATAGCCGTGCGACATTGCCTACCGCATACGCAGCGGGCGCTTCTGTTCTTTGAAAGTGGTTAATTCTGAAAAACTGTCAAACTTAGATAACTATAAAAACATGTATGTATGAATAATTGAGCAAGTATCGTAATTTTATTTGATTATTTATGTCTTTCATAACAGCATCCTGTAATTTGACGAGGATGTAAAACGACACGTTGTATAATAAACAAATCTCGACGTTTTGTCAAGTCATAAAAATTTTGCGAAGTATAGGCGGGTGACCAGTAAATGATAAAATGGAATCACAGCAAAAAAAACCGCTGCAACTAGCCTTAAAATACCTTTCCCGAGGCATGCCGTCGCCAAACACTTGGCCACAGAAATATGAAAGTTATTAAAAATGTTTATTGCTTTTATTTGATAGCGCCTTTCAAAGGCTACGCCGCTCAGTTGCGAGTATAAAAAGCTCTGGCAACATCGTTTACGTTTGCAGAAAAGTGTCTCCTCGGGCACTGCCACTGCGAATCATTTATGTAATAAATTAAAATGCAATTTCTTTGTGTCCGTTCTTCATCGTCGGCTGAGTTAAACGTTTCGAGAAATGTAAGAGCTATTTTTTAGACAGTGCTTTTAGTTCTACGAGGAGACTAGTTTATACCTTGTTTATGAAAAAATATAAGATTTACTTATAAGATTTACTTATAAGAACGTAGAGAATATTAATTCTTGCCCTCGGGAATGAGCGACGAGTCCTTTGAAAGCTCGTCTGTGTAATGGACAATATTGTTACTGTTTCGTGGTGTTAATCCTTATTGAACTTTAAAAGCAAGTGAATTCACTTTCGACCAAACTTTACAGAATCGTCAAATATTATATTTCACAGAATTTAGAAAAATACATTCATATCCTCCATTTTAATATTAAACGTTTTTTGCACCTCGAATAATGAAATGAATGAACAAAGCTGATAATGACGACACGTCAAATACACACATCAGAGCTTGAACTGACGGATAATTACTCCGTCGCAGCATCAATCAGAAACGATAAGCGTAAAGCATCATCAAACATCGTGTATAATGTGCACACATGAACAGAATGTAGGGATATTTAATATTTAATCAAATATCTTAATTTTAATTAAAATTGGTTTTAATTAAGATTCAATGTCTTGCTGTGGTATGAGGTCCCATGTTCTTTGCAAGTGTTCGTAAAGTTGTTGTTCCGTCGTCAAATTTGGCGGGATATCTCTCAAAACTTGTCGTTGCAACATGTCCCAGGCATGCTCGATAGGATTTAAGTCGGGCGACTGTACAGGCCAATCCAATCTGGTGGTCCTCCTAGAGCTTTTGTACTAGTTGCACCGCTGTGATATTGGGTTGTCTTCTGGCCGTCATTTGGAGAAATCGATCCGGTCTCTGCGTAGTAACACGATATCTACCAGTGTATCGTTCAGCCACATCCCCAGTACTGCGACAACGTGTCCACAACCTTGATATCACGTTTTGGCTGATATATAGGACCTCAGCAACGACACGTTGAATAGCACCATTTTCCGCTCGTAACATTTCATCTCGACTCAAATGACGACGCGACATGACTCTTAAAGTTCACGGCACCTTAAATTAAAAAAGAAAAACAATCTAATCCCTAACATTAATTAATATTAGTAAAACAGTTTTAATTTTCCTTAGCCTAACGAATTACTAACCATTTTGCCGTCGTATTTTGTTGTTTCTTTTTTTAATAAACATTTTTAAATTTTGAAAATATAATAAAAGAGGTTTCAATCTGTATATAAACTTTCTATGGAAAATCAACATATTTAAAACTTTAAATTCTTAAATAAAGTAGGTTTAAGGTATCCCTAGATTCTGTTGATGTGTGTACACTGTGCTACCCTCGTACGGGAATTTAACGTTTTTATTTATTTATTGTTTCAGCACATAAATGCATGGCAGAGGCTAAGAATGTGAGCAAAAGAGGAACATCTTGTGAGGAATGATTATTGGTAGATTGCTTTGAGAGTGTCAAAGGGAAGGCCAAAGAAACGATAAAAGATTATATGACTAGAACAATTATGAATACGGAGATAAGGCTAGTAGACATGAATGGAAGGTGATGATGCTGCGCCGACCACTGAACTGGAACAAGGGCAAGAAAGTTATGGTGACATACCTAAGCATTTGTAAATTACCGAGAGAAGCCTAATCTCAAGATCGAGTGTCTTTGGAGTTTCTTGCCCGTTTGTCTCCATTGGTGGAGAGGATTTTTTTCACTCGGTGGTGTTGGAGAGGCGGATGCACCTGCATGCCAGTTCGTCACCATTTAAGTGATTATTGCTGTAACATTATAATAAATGTCAAAACCAAAATTGAATGTTATCGAATGAATTTTAATCTATAATTGTACTCTCGTTTAATTTTATAATATTAATTTTAATTTATTTTTAATGAAATTGTTTTAATGTGTGTTGTTGAATGTATTGAATCCTTTGTGCCTATATTTATATATAATTTGTGTGCTTAATATGGGAATACTTAACTACATGAAATAAATGATTACTTAATTTTAATTTAATTTAATTGGAACCTACCGCGCTTTGGAATGGTCATTTAGCTTCATCTTTCTGATTGACGGACCCCTTGACAGTTTAAAAGTGCCTGCAATTGGTTTAATTTAAAGAAAAACTTTGAGTTGTGTTGATTTGAAACTAGGCGGGAACCCAAATACAAATACGTGACTAAAACCGTAAACATTTATAGGAAATGAGGTATATTTAATGTATATTTATTTTAAATTACAGCGTTTACTTCATAATAAATAATTCATTACAAGTTGTAGGTCGTAAGTTCGAACCCATACAGGCGCTTTACTTTGTGTAACTTATTTCATCACCACCGCTCTCAAAACGGTGAACGAAAACATCGTGAGGAAACCGGTATGTCTTAGAACCAAAAATTCAAAGATGTGACATCTACCAACCCGAACGGGCCCTCGTGGTGGATTACGGCCCACTCCTTCTCACATAGAGGAGGCCTGTGTCCCAGCAGTGGGAACATAATAGGCTGATTATGCATTAGATATTGTAAATAATAATCTATTTCTTTTTTTGTGAAATGAATTGAAATGGTATGTTTGTGGAACATTTAACACGTAAAAAAAACTTTTATTTACAGACTATAAGCTCACATTGCGTTAGTGTCTAAATTATATTATAAACTAGGTTAGTATATACTTGGAAAACAAACATTACTCTGCATCATTTAATCTGTTCAAACAGATTATATTTATGTAAATTGCATTCTGAAGTAAATGAATTGAATTATTTACTTTTTAACGGCAACGTTGGCTTGTGTACATCATCAGTTGGCATAATAAGTGTGTAATTCGTTTATTTTAACTTTACGAACTAAATTCTCAGTACAAAGAGCAATTTCAATATATAAAATCTAGTTACAAATGAAAAGTGTTAAAATAAAATAGGTTCTTAGTATTTAAATCGTTTCACACATTTAAAGTCTCGATTGGAACCAATTTTTAAAAGGATAATTAATCGGTCAGTCTGAATTAAAATGTTGATTAGTTTAAAGGTCAGTTAACTTTTTTTGCCATGCTGATAGTCAGAGCACAGTTTCAAGAAAAAACCTAATAAGTAGAAACGTAAAATTTGTACTATACTGAAAGGAGAATGGCGAGCTTGCATGTAATTTGGGACCCATTGATAGGGTTTGTGAATATAATGGAAACTTATGAATAGTTAATGAACGACATAAGACTAACAAGAAAGCAAATGGTAATAGGTAATACGGGCTGGTGTCCGCAACTCCACGTCAATGCGCGTATTTTGCGTACGGTGGGAAAATCGATCATTCGATCCACCCCAGCTCCTCGAGGAAGGCCAGCAACGCCTTGATGTTACTGACAGCCTCGCGTAGGGTACCTGGGTTACCGAAGTGCTTTGCCCTGTATGTGGCGACCACCGGGCAGTTTAGAAGCAAATGAGCTGCTGTCTCGTCCTCCTCCATGCAGGCCCTGCACAACGGACTGTCTGTGACTCCTATGACAAAGAGGTGTTTGTTAAATGACCCGTGGCCAGTCAAGGCTGCCGTAGCTATGCGCAGCTGTTGCTTAGTTAGTCGGAGAACTTGTTTCGTGAGGCGGCTATCAATTGCAGGGAGTGCTTCCCTAGCCTGCCTGCACTCACCTTGTTCCAACCATTGTTTGTGATGTTGTTCCCTGGTGCGTTTCCTTACCAGAGTGCGTAGATATCCGAAGGGGAGTGGCACGATGGGTTCTGGTCCCACTGCTGTCTCACTCGACCCCCTTCTGGCAAGTTCGTCGGCTGCATCGTTGCCCAGCGAACCGCTGTGTCCTTTGATCCATTGAATGGTTATTTTATTGAGTCTACCCACCTGGTTAAGGCGCTGGTGACACTCGTATATTAGCCCAGATTCAACTGTGTAGCTGTTTAGCGATTGCAGAACAGCCATGCTGTCTGAGAGTATACGGATCGAGTGGTCCTTAACCTCCCTGGCCATGATGGCCCAAATGCAGTGCAATAAGCAAATGGTAAGTAAGTTAGAGAAGTTGGGAGAGATAAGATATGAAATTTAGAAGATTATAACCTAAAATAACCTAAAACTAGGTTGGGTATGGACTTATTGTACATTATTTAGTAGCAGAACGGCTTATTTAAACATATTTACTTATACATTACTTTTGCTTCGTCCACGTTTATACATCCGAGTCATAAACGCGCGTTGCAGTACTACTTACCTGACTTTTTAAAGACATATTGTGTAACTAAACACATAAACGTTACCATCTAATTGATGATTTTTAACTGCTAACATACGTCTGCAGGGCTTTGGGAACTCTATGTACTCTAATTATTAACATCATCCTCCTGCCCGTCCTTTAATACAAACAAGGGGTTTGAAAAATAAAAATAATGAACCAAATCTCTGTTATTTACTTTATAACAATACTTTTGAAATATATATTTTACAAACAAAATATTCAAGACATACAATCATTGTGCATAATTATTTTCCTTTTATTTTCTTGCTCAATCCTAGATAATCTTGTATTAAAATAAAATTTATTCATCTAATTAAAAAGAAAGAAGCTTGTGCAGAGACAAAGCACTGGTTTCTTGCATCGCCCATGTGCCACACTCTGCTCATAATATCAGAGCAATAGCCCACTGTCCGTGTTCCCACGGGGCAATTGAAATAATATTATAATATGGCATTTCAATCCTCCAGCCTCTTATCTAATGCGATGTGCGTGTACTACGAGTAGGACTTGCTACTATTTGGGTAAATTGAATTCAGGCACGTAGAACAGATGGATGGTTGCTAGCAAATATTCCCTATAGAGGAGTCTCATCCCGGCAAACTTCTGTTGCATACAGTCCGTAGGCTCTTAGGTGCTCCCCTACATATGTATATTATCACTTGCCAATCGTTATCCAGAAGTAAAAGCCGTAGTCTAGGTTGGTGTGCACAAAGGTAAGCCAAATCGTCAAGAATCCACAAAGTCGTAAAAATAGCTTAAAAATCCCACGTTAGCCGTTGAACACAAACAATGGAATGACAAATATGATATCTGACATGAAAATTAAACACTGAAGTTCCACACAAAATCGTTTATATATTTTTATATAAGAACGGTATGTTTACATTGTAGGAACTTTTAATGTTTAGTTTTTTATATTTTTAGTTTATTTATCAAGAAGTAAGTATGAAAGAAGGAAAACCGCCAAGCAAAAACGTACTTAGGTGTAAGAAGGTACATCATTAGTGTGATTGGAATGTATCAATGTAATTCGCGAAAAACGTTCCGTTCGGAAACTGTACGATAACTTATTTATAAATAAATTAAAATCTTTAGTAACTTTTAATTCCCATCAGTTAGTTACTCAATATTTTATAAATAGAACTCCAATAAAGTTGTTATTATAAATAATATAAACTTGCCCGTGAACGGTGCTCCCTTAATTTTAAATTACGCGGGTCCAGCCTCGCCATCCTTTTTTTATAATGTATATTTGAAAACCAAAAAAAAAGAGACAAAAAAGCAAAAAAAAAGCAAGGGCGTGAAGAAGTGTCAAGAGTGCGGACACACATAATTTAATTGTGTTTCCATGGCAATGTAGTCAAGACATTGCGGCAATGTGTGTCAGAGGTGTCAAAACGAAACAGAAACGCAAGTTTCTTTTTAAATCTTTTGGAGGAAGGTAAGTAAGTATACCTTCCTATAAGTTTGAAACGCTTTAAAACTTGTAAAAGATGTAGGACGGGGCCTACCCTGTCCTAGCTCCAATTAGAAATCTTTTTAACATTCGACAAAAAGTTTCGAATCTTCAAAGAACACCCTAAACATTGTCGACATAATAACCAACATATATAAAAAAAACATCTTAACTGATATTTTATGGCTATTATAAATCTTCCCTCAAGCGGTACAGTGACAGATATTGCATGAGACATACCTTCCGTTGTTGTCCGCAGAATAAGACAACAGCCTAGGTTGAGCGCGCACTTCGACTTTTTGTTACGAGATTAGTTTGTCTCAGAAATGCAACCTATTTTCCGTAAAATTTCGCCGCAATTTAACATACGTCACTATAATACAAGTGTTTTATGGGTCAAGTACACACAAAATGCCTCTAATGCCCTCCGAGTACATTATAATAACATTTCCAGGGCACTGTTGCGGCTCCTTCGTTCTTCTAGTGCTTCAGGTATGTTTGCTGATGCCCATATAGATGATTTCTACGCAATAATGCGAGAGAAAACCGCGTCAGTCGCGAAAACTGTGCGGGAGTAAAAATAGCAACCTGAAATTTATAGCATATGTTGGACACGCCTGTGTTCAATCGATTCATCAATTTGCATGTGAGTGGTTGCGGTGTGATGAATCGACATTATTTTTCCACTTTTATTTTTGTACCTACTAACATATTTTATAAGTTTTTGTAATAAACAGTATGGGCCTTGGTTGTGAGTTTTTTATAATTAAAATCCAATACGTTGCATTTCTGCGACAAAATGTTCGTGTTGTAAAAAGCCGTAGTGAGCGCTTGCTCTTACATATTCGATCACTAATGCAAGCAGAATTTTAACAAAAAAATATGTTATTTGTATATACGAGGATTTCAGCAAATATTTTGTTAGAAAGACTTGATTAAAGGGTTATATTGACACGTGAGATTTCACGCTTTTGTATAATCATGTTCGGTATCAAACGGGACGTAACACGTAAGAGGTAATGCACCTTTTGCATTATTTTTAATCCTAAATACGGAGAATTCCGATGAGATAATTAATTAAAATAACAATCATCCACACAAGGGACGAGTTCAATTACTACAACGCAATTAATTATGAGTTGTTGTGACTCGACCGATACTTTGATCATACGGAAAACCAAGTTGCCAATAAAATTTATATAATATCTATGAAATTAAAATAAAGTACGATCAATACTTTCTTGCTTATGCATCACTATGGAAGTTTGTTGTCAGAAACGGTGCATACGGCGACGGCGCCGTGCCGCCGTGTCTGTCAACAAACTTCCATAGTGATGCATACAACCCTGACGACCGTACCTGTACACGGCGAATCAACTGTAGTTTTGCACGGCAAAAAATCGTGTGTGTACAACAGTCCTGAGTGCATAATCCACGTTACGCGTGGTTACGACGTAGCTGATGTCACCACTACGAGTGCTACGCCGTAGCTGCTACGAACAACTTTGTGTTCGACGAGTATCAATACATTGTCCGGCAGTGTTTAAGTAATATTTTTATTTGCTATCGTGTTCCATATTTATTTTTAGGTTATATCTATACTTTAAAATGCTTTATCCTGATAGGTTTTTTGTTGCAGCATGTTTTATTTTTTTGACATAAAATAGTTGGAATAACGATTTAGTAAAAAAATCAAGCAACATGTATTCTTAATACCGTACGTATCGCATACTTATTTCTAACTAAAACCTTTGTACTTATAGCTTATACTCCAATCTATTACTATTGGAACCTGCACCTACATTTAGAGAAAAATGTAACAAATAAATAAAATAAGTTGTTCATGAAAGCATCTTAAAGCATCTCGCACGCGCTCGGGTCGGTGAACGTCACAATTTTCCAGACATCTACATAATAATTTTTCGACGGGAGCGTGATTTTTAAGCTTTTTATCCCCACACTTGGTATTTTCCTGTGCAGTGATTGTGATTTTGATGATCAATCAAATATTAGAACGGACGCAAAATCTGCGTACTTACTTGAAACCATGCTATGTCAGCCTATATTACACTCTGGCACAATTCAAATTCTTTATTTCGAGCGAAGCGAATAGTCCATACAAACTAATTGTCACAGTGCTAATAATATGGAATTGTTTTCAGTACGATTTATAAAGTTACAAGCCTATGTTCTCCATAAATTAACGTACTCAAAAATAAGACATCACGAAAATTTGTTAGTAATAGTTACATGCTAATACGTGAACATCAATCTCACCTTATGCGCACATGCACAGATATTTAACAAAGCAATTTGCTTCAGCTTGCCATAACAGCAATGCTTAATCATGCATGCGTAATTAGCGTATAATGTTCCTACTGCAGGGACCCAGGCTTCCTCTCTCTGAGAGAGAGTGGGCTGCAATCCACGCGGGCCCAGTGCGGGTTGGTAGATGTCACATGTTTTCGAGTGTTTGGTTCTAGGCGACGCCGGTTTCCTCACAATGTTTTCCTTTTACCGTTTTGAGAGCAATACACCAATACTCTCATATAATTTAAGTCGAGCGCCCATCATATACCATTAACCTTAATCGTTTCCAGTAGCTAACTTGCAATATCACGGCTGCCGCAAGTTGAAAGGACAAAAGTGGTGAAGCATAAAGCATAAAATCCCTCGCAGATTGAACGCAGCACAGACACCAAAGGGCTTTGGTATGCCAGCCCCTGATTGGTTAGATTAGGGTCGACTGGTGTCGCGCTTAATAATTGCTTGAGCTACATAACGAGTGTTTACTGGTCTTACCGTTTATACGGCGAAAATCCTTTGCACAACTGTTGAAGAAGATACATTAGTACGTACCCACTCAGAAATCCCGAACGCCATTAATTCCGTCGGTTGAATTTACTTTGTCGTCCAATTTATATCTTTGAGAAATTGCAAATGAAGTCCCGGGTCATCTCCTTTCAAGTTAGCTGCAGCCTCACCTACTTACACATGATTAATCCGAGCTCTTGCGAGGTAGCTTTGACCGTACAGTTCAATATCTGAGTTTTGCAAGCAATATATTTTCAAACCGAATAATGTAACGTGAAAAGACGGTATCTTAGTCTGCCTTGCACGTCGTATTCAGTATCGGATAGGCGTACTTGAAGATCCAGTTCTAAAACTAGGCGCAAGACGACAAAGTCTTGGGTCATGCCATTAGTTATGGCGAGGGCTTTGAGAGAGGAGCTACGTGCATAATGCGTCTAAAGTCGTCCACTGCTACGTCGCACTGGTATGGCAAATTTAACACAGCGTGAAATGTGACTTCTTCTCGAGGCACCGTGATTTCTTCTCGAGTCGCGTCGGGTTTTTGTACAGGCAAAAAATGTCTGCAAGACTGTTAGAAGTTTAGCGATAGTTTACTAAGATTGATGTCGCAAAATCTCATTGAGTCTGGGTGTGCCACTAACTTCGTCTGCAGCGAACCAATTTTCACAAAGACAACTAAATAAAGTGCCTATAGGTGCCTTGACCTATAGGTCAAGAAATATCAACATAGCTTATAATCAAATATTTGGTATTTTTAAACGGATGACCGCCTTCAGTGCCTTCAGTGCCAGCAAATCCGGATTTGTTACAATAGTCAAACTTTTTCTCCGAAGAGTTTTTGTTATTTTATTTTTACAATTCAAGTGGTTTTCACTGACCGTACCATGCGAACATACTCATACACACGCACACACATACATAAATACTGTGCCTAATCCAGATTGCAAAACTGTGTTCTCGAAATATTGAACATTAAACCGTAACGTCTGCCAGGAAAGGTTCCATATAATTCTTTCGTTGTTTCTGTGTTTGTTTACTAACAATAGTTTCTAAGAACAATGTTACTAACAATTGGGTCTAGTTACCAAAAATATTTTCTTTTTGTTGGACCTATTATATTTTAAGATCAAGGGTACAATATTATGTTTAGACCTCTGTTACTGAATACTTACAGCAGTGTTCAATAAAGAGGGAGTGGGTGTAGGAAGATGTATTTCTATTTGACATCCAGCAATGGACAAAACGGTAAAACTTTTTTGTTTTCTACGAGGGCTTTCGTTACTTTGCATGTGTGTAATTTATGTAAATTTTTGTTGTGCAGAATAAACAATTTTTTTTAAAATTATTAAAGTGTTCCTAGAGCAGAAATAAAACTGGACTATTTTATTACCATAATGTCTGGTACACATATATATATAAGTTTATCATAAAAAAAACATATAACATATACGGGAAAAAAATTGTTGTTCGTTAGTTTAGAACAGACTGACAAAGTTGCTTGTTCAATTGATTATTCATCTTTAAATTTTCTTTGATTGATAATGTAACAAGACTGATGGATGGTAACTCTTGCTAAATGCTCACGTAATAGAAAAAAAACAAGTTTTTTATTTGATAACCTATAAATTTCTTTTAAAGAATTTGTTGTATATCTCCCATAAACGTTTAACGCCATGTAAAATAGTAACAAATCATAGAAAGAACAGACTATTGTGCCAATATTTTAATAACAACCAGTCGATGAACGAACAGAACGAAAACTAATCGAAATAAACGCCACGTTCCAGAAACTTATTATCGACGCTCTGTGGACTAACAAAGGTTGGGTATCGAATCAATATGTTAACAGATTGCAATCTGTCGAATAGAAAGCCTATTAAGGTTTGACTAGTCCAGACGGCGTTATGGCGTTCAGCGATCTTTTAATAGACGACGAACCGCTAACAAAAGCGCAGAAAACGAAGACAGAACGAACAGGCTACGTCAATGTGAGCAAAATATGTAACCCTGTAGATACGTGTATTTTCATTTCCAGCTGCAGTTTATCTTCGTTTATTTTCACGTTGCTTTTCATTTTTGCACGTTGAATTTTTTCGATCATTTTTGGTTCACATAGTTCGTATGGGGGTATGTAAAAACTACAGACTGCCGCCTGATACGAATCTCTCGAACACGCTGTATAAATATTGATTTGTTTTTTATAAAATTTTAATATTTATTTTAGGTTTATGTGGAGTGGACAGAAAACAGAGTTTGGAACAACATGTTTTCGTATGGTTTGTCGAATGTCGGTTTGTTTGTAACGTAAGGTGAATAGTAGTGATAGATGAATAGACATATTTAAATTCAGAGCATTTATTTCAATTAAACCATTTTTAAGCAATTTTGAATTGTCAACGAGTCGGTTAGTACGTCAGAAAGTTGAAGCTCGTTGCCCATTCCAAAACGTAGATCTCTATGGAGACACACGGGCAAGAAACTGCAAGGACGCTGGACCAAGAATATCTGCGGAAGCATGAACTTCCATCCGAAACACGTCCAATGCTCAAAATATAGGCAAGGTCCTCAATGATGATAATAATACATAGTGTGGAACCGTAACATCATCTAACATCATGCACGAAGCCATAAAATATCTTTTTAAACCCACAGCAAAGAAGACTGCATAAATATTTCCATGTACTCTGCAAAATGTGATTTCAACAAAACGTTTCCTACATTGGGCATAGTGTTCAACTAGCCGATCGACCGGTCGTCCAATATGATTCCTTTACTGGACAGGGTGATCAGCTACTTCAGTTTTCGAGGTCAGAAACTTGTACGTGTTCGTATATTCAACCACTTCCTACGGGAAACTATTGGGCAATGGAAAATGTGCAGATAATACATGATTTACCTATACGAGTAGGTAAATCATGTATAATCTGCACATTTTACAGCAGCAGGTTTTTTTAAATTTGTTACGCTACTTTCTGGATGTAATACCTTGTTTTATATTTTTGGTGAGAAATCATAAAATGACTTCTTCTGCTCTGGGTGGAGTGGGAGAGCGTGTCAGACTTTTACTGACTAAAACCCAACCGTGTTCCTTCAGTTGCCTGTGCCAGGGCCACGGTTTCTCTTTTGAATTCCCCGCGACCCTGAGACGTCGGCCCTATCGGACCCCGTGCTGACACCTCTTTGAGGCGCGCGTGAAACACGACGCGCCGTCGACGCGGGTCTGGTCCTTACCGGACGGTGAGCTGAGCCGGGAATCTGCTTGCGATTCCCGACGACCAGGGCGTCCCCTGCGGCGACTAGGGGCGTGAGGGCGCAAGGCTCTCTCCTCCTCCTTCTCGAGCATTACTGCTTCGCAGAAGGAGGTGACGGTTTTCAATTCCCTCTCACTCCGTACCATGGCCTGGACCAGGGCCGGACGCGAGAGATTGCCAACATTGGTTTGGGAACACTGCGGTGCTGGGCAGATATCCACCTTATGCTCCACTTTGTCCTCCAGGCGATCCACACAATGGTGACATCCGGGCGTTTCCTCCCACCTTATTCGAAACAGGAATCTCCCGAAACAACCGTGTCCGGTGAGGACCTGTGTCAGGCGGTTGATGTAATACCTACTATACTAGTTCGGCTATTTTACTTTTTAAGGACAAATAAACTGCCTGTATGAATACAATTATAAATATTGGCAAAATAATAATTAGCCACATGTAACGTTTTTAAAAGCTTTTATTTAATTTCTTGGCATGGATGTCGACTTGGGATTATGAGATGGTTTTGTTGAGAATGTGCGCGCAAGTCTCGAACTAGTCTGTCAACGGTCTTAGAAAAGGACTCAATCCATTTTAGAAACGTCGCTTAAACCTTATTAATAGAACTATATAACAGCATCGATCCGATAGCATGAAGATGGACTTCAGCTATTAAATCGCTGCATACCGAGCAAACTTTCAATAAAGCATAGTTCAGTTTGACTGCACCAAAATTATAATAATAGATTACCAATAACTTACATCAATCTGGAATGAACTTAATTGTCTCAGTTTCGAAGTTCAATATTGTTGGTTGCCATTTGGTATTTCAATACTGTATATTGCATATTTCACATAAACTGTGTATGGACTGAATAATATTGTATTTAACTAGTATTTCCTTGTGCAAGTCCAACGGTGGAGACGAGATTACTTTTGTATATCGTAGGTTTATGGAATTGGCATCCATATTGTTTTTCTTTCCCCGCCGCTTTTTTTATGTTTCGGACTAGGTCATTTATCGTATTCGGTAAATTTATCGTGTCAGGCAATCGAAGAAACTGGCCGATATTCATTTATCAATTTAGATTAACGCTAAAAATATTCAACACTTCGTCATAGTTAGACAAACATGCCATTTGCGAAATATTTTAGCCTATCAATTTGAGGTAAAGTGCAGTCGAGCTTTTATACTATCTATTAAATTGTCCTATTATTTAACAGATTAGTGATCTAATTTACTAGTTTTTAGGTTTAGTTCAAATAAAAACACCGGTTGTACCAAGACATCAAAATGACAAGTATATATTTCAGTGAACACAGACAATATATGCAGATAAGAATTAGTACCCAATAACAACAATAGATGGCGCAGTGGTAGCATGTGAATTTGCGATTAACTTATTTTAACATCCTCCCTTAAGCGCAAACCCATGGCTCCTGAACATTTTCGAATCTTCATCTGCGAAGTGGATTTTGTCAGGATGTCAGCCACCATACTCTCAGTACCAACATAGTTAACTTCTATCTCATTCATAGCAATTTTCTCTCGAAGAAAATGATACCTGATGTCAATATGCTTGCTGCGGGCACAGTAGGATTCTGTACCTGCAAATTTGATTGCACTTTGATTATCACAGTATATTACAGTGGGTGAAGTTCCTGTATCACAGTGCAACTCAGACTCCAAATATCTAAGCCACATTGCTTCTTGTGTAGCAGTTGCAAGTGACATATACTCTGCCTCCATGGTTGACAAGGCAACAGTACTCTGTCGTTTTGAACACCATGAAATTGCTGCACCCTGAAACATAAAACTGTAGCCAGAACAGGACCTCCGACTATTAATATCTGATGCCCAATCAGAATCGCAGTAGCCAAACACACTTTTATCTTCTTTGTTTTGGCAGAATATCAATTTATAGTCCTTAGTTCCTTTTATGTAACGTAGTACTCTCTTAAGTGCTTGCCAATGTTGTTCTTCTGGTTTGTTATTAAAGCTACTTAGTTTATTCACTATGTAACATATGTCTGGCCTAGTTCCTTGGGATAAATATAATAAGCTTCCAATGGCCTCTTGATATGGTATATCTCTTAGTATATTCTTTTCATTTTCTGTACTAATCAATTTAACACTAGGATCACATGGCGTATGAACTGGGTTACAAGTGCTCATTTTAAATCTTTGTAGAATTTTTTCAATATAGACAGTCTGATCAATGCTAATTTCATTTCTTGCCGAGTTTTGTTCCATCCTCCAACCAATAAATTGATGTACGTAGCCAAGTTCTTTCATATCAAATTTACATTTCAATTGTTGTTTGATTTCTTTTCCTTTTTCTTCATTATTGTAAAATAATAACAGGTCATCGACATATATGAGTATAAATATAATAATTCCATCATAAGCTTTATGATATATACATGGATCCACAGATGTACTTTTCAGTCCCAATTCCTTTAACACAGATGTAAGTTTTAGATTCCACTGTCTGCTTGCCTGCTTCAAACCATAAATGGATTTATTTAATTGGCAAACTTCTTCTCCATATTCATAAGATGGCGGTTGATGCATGTATATTTCTGTGTCAATGTCACCTTGTAGAAAAGCAGTAACTGCATCCATCTGTTCAATAAATAAATTGTACTTGACAGCCAATGCTAATAGATACCTGATTGATGTATGACGGACTACTGGAGCAAATATCTCATTATACTCAATCCCCTTCTTCTGGATGAATCCTTTAATGACCAGTCTTGCTTTATATCGTACAACTTCACCATCAGCATTGGTTTTCATTTTGTAGACCCATTTACATGGAATGGCTCTCTTACCTTCTGGTAAAGTAACTAATGTCCATGTATTGTTTTGCAGGAGCGACTCATATTCATTATTCATGGCATCTTTCCACTCTTTTGCATTTAGGCCTGAAAGAGCTTCATCCATAGAGTCTGGCTCTTTAACCAATAGAGCTATTGCTTGTTTTGACTCACTCAGGCATTGACATAAGTAGGTATTTTGCTTATTTTTCCTCGGTCTCAGCATTATTTTACGAGATGGTACATCACTTATCTTTCTATCTGGTATGTACTCATCATCAGCATTATCAGTATGGTAGCTACCATCATCATCCGATGATTCCTCTATCTTCGTGTTCTCCTTTAGAGTCATGTTCTCTGAACTCTTAGTCTCAGGTGTATCAGTTGATGACTCACTGCGACTATCATCTCTTTGAGACAACTCTTCAGGTACGTTTCTCTGTAATTCAGATAGTGGCACAATAACACTGTTATTTTTAATTGTATGCTCGAGAAATATTGCATCTCTACTTTTGTATACTTGTTTCTTATTTCTATCATAAAATCTGTACCCTTTTGTGAACTCACAATACCCAACAAATAACATTGAGACTGCTTTGGAGTCCCATTTTTGCCTCTTTTCTTTGGGCACATGAACCATGGCATCACATCCGAAAATTCTCAAATTCTTAATATTTGGCTTCTTACCCGACCACATTTCATAAGGCGTTTTGAAGTCCAGGGCCTTGGTTGGTGACCGGTTAATTATATAAGCAGCTGCAGATACTGCTTCAGCCCAAAACAGTTTTTCCAAACTGGAATTCAGAATCAAACATTTAGCTCTTTCCACAAGTGTGCGATTCATTCGTTCTGCTAACCCATTCTGTTCTGGGGTGTATGGGTTTGTGGTTTGATGTTGTATGCCAAATTTTTCTAAAAATATTTTAAATTCTTTGTTTATATATTCTTTCCCATTGTCTGATCTAAGTACTTTAATTTTTTTTTCAGTTTCATTTTCTACAAAGTTTTTGAATTGCTTAAACTTTTCTAAAGTATCAGATTTATTTTTCATAAAGTAAACATACACTTTTCTGCTATAATCATCTATAAAAGTGACATAATATTTGGCACCTCCTACAGAGCTAGTCTCCATCGGACCACATAAATCAGTGTGGATTAATTGGAGAGGTTCACAGGCCCTGGTACCAACATTTTTAAAAGGTTGTCTATTCATTTTACCTTCCATACATGTTGTGCAAATCTGGAAATCCTTTTTGGATAATTCTACCCCCTCTGCACTGCTCTCTATTTTCTGTAAGTCTCTGAAATTAAGGTGACCCATCCTCTGATGCCACAGATTTATATCATTCTCATCTACTGTTGACAACAATGCTGATGTTTCAGAAGAATCTTTCATTACATACATATTATTATATTGCAAAGCTGTCAAAATTAATTTCTTATTTTGGTAGATTTTACAGTAGTTTTTCTCAAAATCAACTTCACACCCATTTTTTGTCATCTGGCTTACAGAAAGTAAATTAGTTGTCAAAGAAGGTACATACAACACATTTCTTACTTGAATAGTCTGAGATCTGCCTTCGGAGTCTCTTATTTGCAAATTCACATTACCACATCCTTCTACTGCTACAGTCTTGTTGTCTGCCACCTTTATATTATTTACAGTTGTTGGAGAAACATCATACATCCATTTTCTCTCTCTGCACATATGCTGCGATGCTCCAGAGTCTATGTACCATCTGGTTTTGTCTAATGTTTCTGCAACTGAAAAAGCGGCATAATATCCATTATTTTTAGTTTTATTATCAGCTTGTGTATCAGCGGTGTTTTTATTTGAACTAAACCTAAAAACTAGTAAATTAGATCACTAATCTGTTAAATAATAGGACAATTTAATAGGTTATGGGCCATTATTGCTCCTCAGATAATAAAATTAGTGTTTTACCGAAATAGTTCCGTGATTTAGTTGGATAAAGTTTAACCTCAAACAAGTGTGCAACCGCGCCGCGTAGGAATTCTATTTTTTTTTTCAGCTTATCATAATAAATTATGGCTTCACAAATATCAACTGGTACAATTGAGAAGTTGATGGGCAGGGAAAATTATCCTACATGGAAATTTGCCGTCAAAAACTACTTGGAGCATGAGGATTTATGGGACACAATCGATCCCAGTGCAGATTATGTACAAGACAGCAAAAAGGATATAAAAGCAAGGTCAAAGATAATACTTCTAATCGATCCAATCAATTATGTCCATGTTCAGGAAGCGACTACAGCTAAACAGGTATGGTCAAAGTTTGAGCAGATATTTGATGACTCCGGGCTCAGTAGAAGAGTAGGTTTGTTACGTGATCTGATTTCAACCACTTTGGATAACAGCTCTAGTGTTGAGGATTACATTAACAAAGTAATGACAACAGCTCATAAGCTTAGAAATATTAATTTTGTAGTAGGAGACGAGTGGCTTGGTACTTTGCTGCTTGCTGGCCTCCCTGATATCTACAAACCGATGATTATGGCAATTGAAAGCTCAAGTGTGTTAATTACTGCTGATTTTGTAAAAACAAAGCTGCTACAGGAAGTAAAAGTGACAGATTCTTCAGCCTACTTTATTAAGTCCAATAAATCCCAAAATATGTCAAAGTCTAATAAAGATTCACCCGACAACCATAAGAAAGGCCCACGTTGTTACAGTTGTAACAAATATGGTCATTTCAGTAAAAACTGCTACTCTCAAAAAAATAAAAACACCGGTTGTACCAAGACATCAAAATGACAAGTATATATTTCAGTGAACACAGACAATATATGCAGATAAGAATTAGTACCCAATAACAACAATAGATGGCGCAGTGGTAGCATGTGAATTTGCGATTAACTTATTTTAACACTATCAATCAAGCGTTCTGCGGGTTTATGGAATGAAAAACCTAGAATATACATACATGTTTTAAACATTTCAATACTCGTAACAATGCTTTGTGCGTGCATTCGTTCACAGAGCGCTATCAAAACTCATTGTATTTAATTTGTGTTTTTTTGCCTCAATAATTTTATTATTGTCTGACATCTTTTTTTATTACACCAGCCCTGTTTTAGAGATACGAGGAACAGGGTGTAAAGTTCACTCATACTCTTTAGAAAAGGGAGGATCCTCCGACCAGATGGATGTCGTATCTGGTGGGCAACTGCCCAACGTTTGATGTCGGGAAGTTGTATATATGCTATCTGCGCGGTAAACTCTGCTTGCGCGATGCAGGATTTGTCAGACGTCAGTGTGATGCGTTTGTTCGCATGTGACGGTGTAGATGCCGCCACATCACTCCCCTCCGGAGACCGGAGGTCGATAGTGGGCTAAGTCTTGTATCTTGCGATGCTTTTTGCCACTGCCAGCTGAGGTTCCAGTGGGTCGGAACCGGGTGTCGCGTAGTTCGCGGTGAGTCGGAACTGTCTGCGATGATGCCCCCAGTGAGTCGGGGTGGCGCTGCTTGAGCTCCAGTGGGTCGGATGTGGAACAGCGCCGGGTTGTGGCTGGCTGCTGCTGTTCAACCAGGAGAGGGATTAAGGGCTCTGCTTGTGGACCGGTCGAATGTGCAGTGTGCTGTGCCGAAGTTGCTGATGAGGCTGAGGGTGATGACCAGGTATGCGCTCGCGCTGTATGCTGATGGTCATAATACCCGTTGAAGCCGTGGTTGCTGGCTGGCTGTGTGACTCGCCGCTCTAAAGCTTGCGCGAGTGATGATGATGACGTCACGCTGAAGTAGTTGCACGAAGGCTGCGCTGACGTTCATAATCGGGGTCACCAGTTTAGAGATATGAGGAACAGGGTGTAAAGTTCACTCATACTCTTTAGAAAAGGGAGGATCCTCCGACCAGATGGATGTCGTATCTGGTGGGCAACTGCTGGATGTCGGGAAGTTGTATATATGCTATCTGCGCGGTAAACTCTGCTTGCGCGATGCAGGATTTGTCAGACGTCAGTGTGATGCGAATCGTCGGGCAGTTGCCCACCAGATACAACACCTATCTGGTTGGAGGATCCTCCCTTTTCTAAAGAGTATGAGTGAACTTTACACCCTGTTCATATCTCTTCAAGTTTGAGTTTGAGTTTGAATTCCTTACAACGTTTTTTTATAGATTTGTCCAGGGATTGAGGTCGGGAGTCGTAATTATCGTTTGTTTTCCGATGCTCGGTGTTTCATGCTAACTCCCGGATACGGTGCATATTAAACGCGATCTAACATATTTATCCGTCTGTAGGGATCTTAGTGCAGCACACAGAGATGTTTCTTAAGCATAAATCAATTATCAACTTTTGGCCCCTTTGGCTTTATAAAAGCATTGTTTACTTTCTGCGTTCATAGTTTTAAGGTGATTTTTGTTCCAATGTCAGTGACGAATCCTTCTTTCTCTCTTTAACGAACCAACTAACAAATCTAAACTCTACTTCAACTCTCTATGTCAACTCAATTGAATCTAATTTCTCAATCCGATCTCTGGTTTTAACGTCCCAATAAAGCCAAAATATGCGGGGCCCTATAACGTGTTGACAGCTATTAGTTTGACAGGGACAGATCGAACTGTCTATCACCAGTAGCGACCTGTCTTACAGCTAAACCCAATAACGTATCTACATCCAATTTTGGTGTACAGGATATAGAAAAACCCATTAATTTCTGGTTTTAACGTTCCAAAAAAGCCAAGGTATGCGACCCTATAACGTGCTGACAACTATTTGTTTGACAGGGACATAGAATTGTACTGTTTATCATAAACGTGGTGTCTTAGGTTATTGGGTTTGGCCGAAAAGTGCGGCAGTTAGATCTTTATGTCGAATAGTGTCACTAAACATGTAACAATATAGTTATATTTATAAAGGTTTGCATGACAAACAAAATGGTGGCGGCACTTGATTTCTTGTTAAGACTTCTGTGATATCTCATGGAACAACGTTTGCAGGACATTTATTTAATTATGTATGATAAAAATGATTTGCTGTTCGTTGGTTAGCGCAACACTTGAGAACGGTTGGACCGCTACGGCAAATTTTTGTTTGAAAATATTTGCAATAGTCCGGTTTTAAGGGGAAGATAAACTGGAAAACTTTCAGGAAAATTGGAAAACTTTCAGGAATATTGGAAAATTCGACTAAACTTAAAGTCCATTTTCTATGGGAAGTTGAACAGCACAACGTCTGTCTCGTCCGTTTTTAATAGACCACGTTAGAAGGAGACATTTTTTGGGCATCTGTATGGGATTTAAAGGTTCTTTATTTATTGACAACCGGATTTTATAGCGGTTGGTACACAATCAATCCAAGGGTATGTCGAGTAAAACGTTTCTTTTATTTACATCAGAACAATGAGTAAAACATGATGCATATATACTATTTAAGAAAGTCCTTCATCCTATTTCAGAGGAACTACATCTCCTTTACGTTCAGAGGAGCTGCATAAGTGATGTAGGCCCTTCTCTCAATTTACTTGAGATCGGATAGTTTTGCTCTTCCATACATCTCTATCAGACTAAGTGTCCATTTTTTTTAAAACGATATTATCTTTCATACAATTCGTCCATCGTGTTTTTGCCTCTTTCAACGAAAAAAAATATGAATCTTACTAAACACTCCATTACAAATTGGCTATAAAATAAAGAGCCTTCTGAAGTTCAGACAATAGTGTCTTTCGATCCCTCACAGTCGAGCATTGCAGACATGTTTATATTTTAACAAAAATCTTTGCAGCAGAGTGTATTATTTCCGCCACTGACGTCTCTTTTGTAACTGTCTTCACAACATTCATAATAAATGTGTTCAATTCTCTCAGAGGCAACGGATGCACTTTTGTGAAGTCGCGGTGTTGGCCACTCTCATATTTTTGCAGAGAAAATACTTTGATTTGTTTTGTTTTATTCTTAGTTTTTTTATGTTCGGATGTTTAATGGAATAATGAATAACTTTTTTGATGAGTACTTTGGTAATGAATAGTTCAATCTTTCAACAATCTTAAGTCCAATCTCTCAACGATCACGTAACGTAACTGCTAAAGGGTCTTTAACATAAACAGGATTTATTTTTCATACTACAGGATTTTATAAAATTAAACAAAGTTGGGTTAAGCACACCACTTATAACTCAAGAATGACGGGAGCGATTTTTAAACATAACATCACGCCTTGTTTGCCCGAAGGGTTGGGCAGAGGTGTACCTATAGTACACCCACATTTCGCCAGTTATGTTTAAGTCCCATGTAATAGGGGGCGAGCCTATTCTGATCTTTGATTTGTTAGGTTTATCCAATTAAAACCAAATTAATAAATTTCAGATCACTCCGCTGAAATCGACATTGCAAATGAGGTGTTTTGTAAAAAGTTTTAAATAAGTATTTTTTTAAATACAGTCGCTTATAAACGACCTAGAAAATTATTTTCAACCTGTCAAATCTTACTTGACACACTGGTATACCTTGAACTTTAAGGACCGGGCATCCAAAACTTCATAATTTTTTCGAACAAAGACCCCGCCATCCCCCCATCCCCCATCATCATGACAATTTTTTTCAGATGTAGGTGCTCCGTTGACTACGCCTTACTTTGTTGATAGGGCTGTTCCGCGCGCTGCAGCGCATCAGGGATGTTGGCTGAAGCTCGTGTTGATTGCTTCTACGCTACGATGCGAAAAAGATGCGCCTCCCTGGTGCACCGGGTGCGGGCTAGTCCCAACATTATACTGCGGTGTATCGCGAGCAGACTGGACTGCTTGTTTGTGAATCGCTGTTACAAGCTTTCCACATCGGTGTGGAGTTTGTAGCAGGGGTTCTCTTTAACCATCACTACCACAGGTAGGTTAAGATTACTAACATAGTTATCAAGAAATATTGTTACTAACACATTTGAGTCAATGATACTTTGTAAATAAATAAATAAAAAATCGCGAAAAATAACATAAATTGCGAAATTTGATTGCTCAACAAACTTCTGCCTACTCCTTCGTTGAATATTTATGGTATAATATTTTGTAGCCCATGACGAAAAATGTGAGACAAAAATTATGCCTGTTGGAAATAAATAAGAACTGGTTCTGGTGTCTATAGTAGGTTACCCATAACTTGTTCTTGTTTTCCCAATCTATCCCGCAGCATTGCATTACCTGCCCGCGCTATCACTTCGTTTTCGGCTAGCGTTCTTTCTGACTATGATTATTTTTGCTCGTCCTAAGGGTCATATCGTGATGTAATGTTAAATATAGCGTTATCAAACGTAAGCCAAGCATTCCTCAAGAACCCTTTTAAAAAAGGGCTATCAAATGCAAAAAGATTTTTTCATATCCGACTGGTAGGTCCAGTGATTACATACAAACTTCCAAACAAACAAATTTTACCATATTTTAGTATTAGTATAAATAGGGATGATGACTGAAATTAGAAATGATCATTAAAATAATGTAATTTCAAAGGAGGCACAGTAAAAATTAGATAATCGAAAAAAACTGTTATATCGGTGTAAATATGACGAAGATACACGCTTTTAAGTTTCTGGAGGGGATTATTCCCGTCCTTGTCGCACGGTACGGACTATGTACGGCGCTAGTATGAAGTTACATAGTCGTGACGTCACTTCTACGATAGTGCTGTCCTTGTCCAACACTTATCTTAAAACGTTTATAACTTGGCAATATTTTAAGCTTTTTCACTTTTTGTAATTTTGTTTGCACTATTTGGAAACAAAACCGATGATGCTATCAAAGCTCTTTGTAATCGGAATCGTGACCTATGTTGTCGAAAGCCGTTTGACTTGACTACAAACAACTACTTCGTTGGCAACATAGTTCAATTTGTATCCGACCACAAATAACATCGCCTTACTATTCATTTGTCTACTGAGACTTTCTCACCGTGTTTGAAGACTACAAAAATGAAAAATGAACGCGATCTCAACAACTTCGGGTGAGGCTCGCATCAAGCCCGTGCCCGGTGGAAGCGCCCACGGAGCGGGAGTTGTTACTATCGATTTTCTATTAGAACGCTTCACCCCACACGCTTTCGAATTGTAGATGGACTTCAACTTACCAAGGTTTACACTTAACAAAACTTATTATAGACCTTAACTTGACGAATGCAGAACTCAAATTTCAATGAAAGCTTGCTGTGATACTATTTTGTATCGGAATTTGAGTTCTAATTTGCGTTTGTGAAGGTTTATTTTTATTTGTGAGGACGGTACGCACCCTGTCACGTACCCCTAGTAAGTCCGCGAACTGTGTTAGTAGAGGGACACATTCAGCTCACGCCCGTGGGATCACGGGAGCGGACGCGACGCCGCCGCGCCGTTTAGAATGTTTAATGCGTCGAGGAAAAATGCAACGAATGTATGAGTTTAATTTTGATAGACAATTGGCTATATTCCCAGGTCTGTAGTGGTTGTTTGGGACTAACGCACACTGTCGAGGTTCCAATGACATAAAAGCGGTGGTTAAAAGACTCGATGAAAGAGAAACCACTTTTAAATACTTACAATATGTTCCTTGCGTAACCTCACTCCTTGATTAGAGGGCTCCTTACCAATGCAAACTAAACTGAGTGATTTTCATCTCGGCATCCACCAAAGAGAAGGCCAAGGGCATAGACAAATGGCAGTCGCTTCGGAGCGATTCTATTTCTACAATCGCTATCATGATCACGTGACATTTCGATAGCTTATGTCAACCCCAAACATTATTTGGGTTTTCTACTAGCCTCATCGCTAGTCGAATGTTACTTTGTCTAGGCCCTCTGGTCAGTAAACTCGTAAGATAGCAACTCACTACAACATACAAAAAAAAAAAACATATATTGAATGACACTTTCTGCCACATAAATTAACCGTAAGTCATTTAGAGGTGAAGGGAAACATGGCAACGGCATGTCCAGAATTAAAAATTCAACCCCGCACTGGGCCGCGTGGTATATTATAGCCCACTCCCTCTCGAAAAGAGGAGGCCTGTGTTCTAGCAGGGGAAACAATATAGGCTAATTATGCTTCACGCTTGTTCATTCAGAGGGGATGAAACAGTTGATACCTACCAGTAAATAAGCAATATCAACAGAATTAACTACCTCTCACTAAGTCAATATCCGTACGTCCTAATGACAAAACGGAACCCTTACAGGAACACTCGTATGTCTGTCTGTCCGTCTGTCTTAATTATTTTTCAATTAGTCCATCTGTCTTAATTGAAAAACATATACTTAGCATTACCATAGCGACACTCATTCAAAATTGATACAGTACTGTTTAAACGCCTCTACACAAGAAAACTTAAGTCTTTTCCGTTAATGAAGCACAGTTCACCAAGTAAAATTCATACGGAATCTCATGTTTGTTCTGTTTTATTGAAAAGAGACAACTCTTGAGCCACTAGTGGAATAGTGTGCTAAGCCTGTGCGCTTTAAACTTACTCTGAAGTTTCCTGCCTAAGTTTAATTTAAATTGTTGGAATACGCAACAAGCAACTTTGTACAACTACAAATGCTATTTATTGGACCATGGATAAAGTTCTGCTCCAACGAGGAGTTTCACTTGAAAACTGAGACAAAGATACCGTTAAGGCTCCTGCAGACAGCGGCGACGCGACTCTAGTAGAACAATTACTCACAAAAATTTCCTGGAAATTGTTCTACAAGAGTCGCGCCGCGACCGATATGCCAACTAAGGCACATTGTTAATAAAGGCTGTACGTAAACCAACGAGACAAGATAAAGAATGTGAACAAACTTTCAGGGGTTCATAACATTTTCATTTAAAGAAATTATATACAAATTTTCAACTTCCGACTCCAATCGTTGTCGTCTTTACTAGACAAAAATGATTCGTAAGAAGAGTCCGAATCAGACGTATTGATCACAAAACCATCTATTGGATTATCAATCATGTGCTGCCAGCTGTGATTCCATAAGACCACGTTCACACGGATGTAAAAATATCGATTAGATAAATTTTACGCGCATTGGACTTTCAACTCTCGGTGTTGAACCGAGCATTGAGAATCCAACAGAGTGCATCACAGCGCGTCTAAAAAAGACACTGTTGGATTTTCAACTAAGCAGTCGATCCAGTGCGTCAAAATAAACAACCACTCACAATGACTGCAAAAATCAACCAGAAAAACTAACAATAAAGGATTGGTAACAACAAAGAACTAAACAAATACGGAAATTAAAAATTCGTATCGCTTTGAACGCGATACAAACAGGAATGAACTTGTTCAAAAAGTGCAGACCTAGCTGTACCGACCGCATTCCTGTACCACGAATCACACAACGACAGCCGCCGTCGACCAACTTAGAAACATTAAATTGCGTGCGAGAGCTAAGACAACAATCACTCGATATCGTAATGTAACTCAGTAAAGGTCAGGTTGTTTTCTTATTATAAACTCGTCTCGTTGGCTTTACTTTACATGGTTATTTTTGGGTTTCCTTATGACGTTTATAAACAGAAACGTTATATTTATTTGTTATGTATATAATAATCTTTCTTACACGAGTACTACCCTTCTCGAAACAAAAACTCTGTTGGGTTTCTGCAATAAAACAGATTCATTTATTTCTTTCTATTTACATGATAAAATCAAGATAAGATTACACAAGTCAGTTAGAAATAGCCTTACCTGCAATAAAAACAGAAAACGACATTAAACGTTTTTACTCGGTGATCTATTGTTCATTACTTCAATAAATTATTTTTAGCACAATTAGTGTAATCTTGAATGTTGGATATTTTTAAGTTCGAATGCAGACCACAAAGCAAATTACATAATCAGCCTATTATGTTCCCACTGCTGGGACACAGGCGTCCTCTCTATGAGAGGGAGTGGGCCGTAATCCACCACGCGGGCCCACCAGCGTGTTGGTAGATGTCACATATCTTCGAATTTTTGGTTCTTAGACATGCCGGTTTCCTTGCGATGTTTTCCTTCACCGTTTTGATAGCAGTGGTGATTAAATAATTTACACAAAGTAAATCGCCTGTCTGGGTTCGAACCTGCGACCTACACCTCGTAAGTCGCGGCCGTTACCACTGCAAATTAAGCAAATTACCAAGAGTCTTTTTATGTTTTACTATGGTTGACGACAATCGATAACTCGAGTCTATAACTCGGCAGATGTCGCAATGTCGGAAACGCGGCAGATTCAATCTTAAGAAAATGACGTCTCGAGTAAATGAGAATCGTCGTTTTCTTTGTATGTATTTTGGTACTAAATTGGCATGTAGTTATACAATTTTTTAGGCGTCCTATGCTTGTATCGTTGGTATCTCCAAAAAAACTCAGCCATAGAAAGAAATAAATACTAGCTGCAAATCTTATTGTATTGTAGCGGTAAGGCATTTTGCATATTTAGTATCACTGGACTATTTTAACGTTGAGACTCAACGTTAAAATACTTATAAGTGTTTCAACATCTACACCTTCCAGATAGCGGTCTCAACCTACCTGCGAAACCCAAATCCTTACAGTATTTAAAATTCACCCAAATCTCCCATCGACTCGACGAAGTCGAAATGCGAGTAAATATTTTTTTGTTATGTTTTACTCTTTTTTTTTGTGCACCACTGAAACGGCTCCTTGAATACAACTGGAATAAAATACCAAACAAGAAATACAACACGCTGTCACAAACCAGCTCGTTAAAATTTAACGAAACGTCGAACAGATCGAATGCAGGATTCACCTGAAAAATATTCCTTGCAAATGGAACTCGGGATCGGTAGTGCATAAAGTAAAGGCAGTTATTAACGAGCCATCGAAAATCTGTAGCTGTTACCGACGCATTCCATTAATAATTTGCCTTTTTTACGTTACTGGAACGATTTATGCTGAAAACACTTGACGAAACACGCATGTTTGTTTATTGAGTGGCACTATGCGTGGCATCCCGGGAATAATTAAAAATTCGTAAGTTTCTCTGAAGACAGCGAGCTCGCCTTTTGATATAAGTCCTTGTTCCTAACATTTTGTGTAACATTTGACGTTCAAAAGTGCCTTTATAAGTGCCTATTTGAAATAAATGCTTTGACTTTGTTAGTAAATCACATTTTTGCTTATGACTTTTTACTGAAATATACCTAACCTTCAGTTGTTCTGTATTGTTAAATGTGTTAATTTAAGTTGAAATTCTGCATTTAGTATATTGTTTCATAAAGTAAAGTAGTTTAATAAGATAAAACTTGAAATTTAAATAGAACGGTAGTAGCTTCATTGATTTTAATAGTGGCAGCTTGGGTCGGGAATTGCCCTGCACATGATATTTAATAGTAACTTTCTCGTGATCAGGTGACACCCAAACAATTATTTTAATATGACATTTTAATCAGCCTCTTTTACAAACCATTGACGCTCTATACTATGTTGCGTAGTTTACTCGTTTTAACGCTTTAAGTAACCAAGTATTTTAAAATTATTAAAAGTCGTCGTCGTCTTTATTGTAAAGGAACATTATTAAATGAGCTATGTTTGTATCACAATTCATTAATCTATTATTAGCTACATCAATCAGTAGCAATCTCTGTTATTGTTAGAAAAATCAAAAATACTCGCCTATTAAGGAGGTTGATAGCGACATGTGAGGATTACGCTGTTAAACTGGGACTTTCTTTATAACATTAAGAGAAGTCAGTACATGGTCTTTGAGGCTGAAGGTGCTATATGCCCCAAATAAGTAGGTACTATACGTATAAATAGTGTACCCTTGGACAGGGTGTATCAGTTTAAATACCTAGGACATATAGTCACAGCTGACCTCAGGGATCATGCTGATTTGGAACGTGAGCGGAGGTCTTTATCAAAAAGAGCGAACATGCTGGCCCACAGGTTCGCGCGTTGCTCGGATGCCGTGAAAATAACTCTTTACCGAGCATAATACACGTCCATGTACACCTGCAGCCTGTGGGCTAATTACACGCAGAAAAGCTACAGCACCCTCCGCATTCAATTTAACAACGCTTTCAGAGCGACGTTGGGTTTGCCTCGCTACTGCAGCGCTTCAGGTATGTTCGCATGGGCTCTCACGGACTGTTTTCATGCGACCATGTGGAAGTGCTGCGCGTCTCTTGTGCGCAGAGTGCGGGCAAGTTCCAACGTCGTTCTGAGAATGATAGCCGATAGGTTGGACTGTCCCTATGTGCGACACTGCTGTGACAGAAAACTTACATATAGTGTGGCACGTAAGAGACTGATACTGTGATTTTGTAAATTCGTTTTGTATTTATTTATGTGTAGTTTTTTTATTTTCTGTTTTCTAATATGGGTCTGTGGTACCTGAAATACATGTTTTTGTCTTTTAAATTTACCTACATATTTTTTGTGAGTCGGCGAAACATTTTCATTTTTCTACATACATCGCTTATTACCGATCCATAGGAGTCGGTGATAGCAATTAAGGGAACCTATCACCGATTCTATTCATATCATTCTCCAATTCTCCGAAAATAGCAGAGCATATTAACTATTAACAAAATATATTTTGTATGTATATAAGGCAAACGAAATACATACGGCAACGAAATTCTGGAAATCTTGACTTGCCAATATGGAGATTATTGGCAAGTCAAGATTTCCTATGAAAAGATGTGACTAGTATTGTTGAATACAGGCATACATGTGTGAATCGTGTTGCTGCCACAATGTTGCGTCAATTTAGTGAAGGATGGCGAGGTTGCACCCGCGTCATTAAAAAAATTGCTGCTATTTCAGTTACCATCTACTTTTTGAATTGACATTTTACACAATCCACGAATGTTTCAGTTACATTTATACACGAAAGAAAAGTGTGGAAGTTGTTATAATTATTCCCGTAACCTGAACCAAATAGCGTGCTATCTGGCTACGGCTCCAGAACTGTAGATAACTCTGAATTTGCAGATCATAATTTCTGCTCTGGTTCTTATGATTTCTAAACTAATTTACTCCAGCACCTGTTGCTATTAAACGAGTTTGCTTTGATCTTGGGTTCATATTCATCGACAAAAATGTCTTCGTCAAACAGCATGGCTAAGAGGCGTTTCCTGTGAAGTGTTGCATGAAAGTGGTAACGACTTGATGCAAGCCTACATGTCTTTCTAAATCCATACAAATTTCGCTCACGACACCACACTAACTAGTTCTCATTTAAACATTATGCCACACCTTAAATTCTCCTTTTTTCTTACACTTAGTAATCGTTTCATTAAAAAATTCATAGCTTCTTATCAAACAACAATCGACTTGTTAACATTAAAGAGAAGAAGTTTTTAAAGAACACTTTTTCTTTAAGGTTAATTAAGGTGGGTAATACATTTATACTAGACAAGCGACAGTTTCATATAAAAACAAAACACTGGGTGTGAAAGCAATCACAACATTTAAAAATTATCATCGATTTTAAAATGATCTTATCAGGGTCGGCAGTAGCTGCGTTTACTTTACTTGGTAATTTACCGAACCATACAATAAACCCTCCGAAACAAAGAGTGACAATTTATAATTAGAAGCATATCTATCTTTAATAATGGAAAATCCGGAAAATCACAGTGTCTAAATTACAACTCGCTCAACTCAGCGTCGAGCGACAAAATCCAAAATGGCCACACTAACCGCAGCTCTAGATTGAAGAATAATGGGCATGATGACTATATTTTTATTTTGATCTCAAAAATATGTTTGTTTCCAAATAATGCAAACAGTATTATAAAAAGTAAAAAAGCTTTAAAAATTACCAAGTTAAAAACGTTTTAAAATAGGTTTTAGACAAGGACAACACTTCTATCGTAGACGTGACGTCACGACTACGTAACTTCATACTAGCGCCATACATTGTCCGTACTGCGTGATAAGGACGGGAATAATCCCCTCCAAAAACTTTTAAATCATGTAATTCTTAAAAACATTTTTTAGATTATCTTATTAAAGTATGTCTTCTTTCAAATAATATTACTTTTTCGAACATATTGAATACTCGTATTAGTCATCATTCCTATTATTTGAGAAAACCATGAAGAGAATGGAATTAAATTCAAACACGTGCACAGACTTATCTTGGGCGCACTCTATTAGACAACTAACCTTTAAAGTGAAAAACAATCAAGATTTTTTAACTTAAATCGTGACTTGTTAATGTGATGTCTGACATGCAAATGGTTTCATGATTACAGAGTTATCTAGTATTCATAGAATGCATTAGGGTTTGTAAAGTGCATGCATTGGGGTGTATTTGGTAATTACTAATGAGCTATTGGAAAAGGTTAGATTTGAATACGCTTCAATCTCGTGAGTATTGCAGGCCAGCCATGACAAGTAGTATAGTAGACACATGGAACTTAACTTCTTTAGAAAGGGACAGCCATACGAATATGAGTGACAGAGATGAGGCTCTACAAAGGAGCCGCCCACGGGACGACGCGCGTCGCTTCGTAACTTAAAATGGTATACATACATCATGCAAATACGGATGCAAATAATAACAATAAAAAACATTTTATTTCGGACACCTTACAAGATCCATAAATTGTTAGTAACAGGTGAGCATTTAAAACACTATTGTTAGTAACTTAAACTAAAGACGAATTAATGAGTAGACCACCCAACAAATAGACACAACGACAAATAGAATTTAGGGTATAAGTCTTCTCACAAAATGCCTTATTAATGCGGAGAAAGTGTCTGCCGCCACAGCCTTTAAAGATTTAAATATAGAGATTTTACAAGGGGTGACACGACAATGGGCGGTCTGATCGTTTAACGCGATCTTCTAAAGACAACCTTTGGATGGATTAACGGAGAAGAAGAGACAATACTACAGGAAGTCTGTGGTGAACTATTTATAAAACATAAATTTATCTATATAACAATATATACAATAATAATCATGAAACAAATGTAAGAAACGTAAAAAGAGATAGTGTTGTAAATCATATTCACCATTCACCATCCCACACCTGACACACAGGAAAATATACCTGGAACCACACTCGTTTCATGAAAACCCATAAATGTAAAACTCAAAGAGCATATCGCGTGGTAATTAACGTACTTACAAGAAAGCAAACTCTTCTCCACGCATTACGTTGCCTCGTCTTTTCTCTGCGAAGTGAGCTCGGTTGATCATACTCACTGACTTTCTTTAGCTCGAGTCGAGAAGTCGTCTTTCTAAAGAATGAGTACCGAAAACATTTTACGGTTTCAAATTTTACTCAACATTAAAAAACTTGTCTATTTCTTGACTTCAGATAGATGAAGTATGTGATATAAAGTGTTTTATTGACACTAAATGTTTTAAAAAACAAGGTCCTAGAAGCTACTAATAAGCTGAGAGGTGACCAAACTGTATTCAAAACAACACGATTTAATTCAAATAGGTGCTTCAAAAAGCACTCAGACAGTTTGAGACATGTAACAAACGAAGTGGTAGATGAAGGCTAAAATTATATCACAATCCATTATTTCGAAGCCTCGCGAGAACAGGCTTATTCCGTATTCTGGGCCTCCGAAATGCAGACAGAGGCTGCAATAGTACGGCGGCTATAAATACCACGCCCGCAGTAAGCTCAGCAGATGAGTCGACGACCAGTTAAAAACAAACCTAAACTTGAACTTAGTTTGTACAAAGAATACGGACACGATTCCGTTTTTAAACCTACTTCAAAAATACGCGTTATTTCTGCATTTGGCGGAATCTTTTCTTTAAGCACGAGAATTCTTTACTACTTCAACCAATTTAAATGATTATTTCGGTGGCAACACATGAATCAAAAAGCCACCCAAACTCAAACTCAAAGCATTTATTACAAATAAACCAATTTCAGGCACTTTTGAATTGTCAAGGGTCGGTCAGTCAGAAATATGAAGTTAGGTAACCGACTATCGAAACTAAAGTTATTTTGTACTTTGTAGTGTTTTTGAAAGTCAGTTGATTTTTATTGTGTAAGAATGTGTGGTAGGTACAATGTAGGTAGGATACGATTTTAACTTGGAATTTTAAGGTGTAGGAATACATCTTACAAAGCAAACTTGAATTCACTAACTCGTGTAACATATAGAGAGGACTCACTCTTAACCAAACTGTCATTCAATGCCATCAAACCAAAATCGACATGTCTTCACATGATCTGACCAAGATTATGTGTGGAATTTAAAAACACCTCTGAGTTTGTCTCGGCCTTTCTTCCCAGAGTAGTCGGATATGAAACGCCGACCTCGTCTAGTTTTGTAAAATATGATCGATGTGTAAAATTGTTCCATAAATCTAGTTTACATATAGAAATAAAAACATTTATCATTGATCAAACTAATGTGTGATTACCGTTAACTAACGCAATCATTATAATTATTTAACTGACCCACCGAACTTTGTGCCGCCTCAGAATATTTTCTTCATAATTGGTTTTTATATTATTCGGCTATTCGGGGCGGAGACAAATCCAACAAATCAAAACTCATAAAAATCCGTCCAGCTGTTCTTGAGTTATAAATGGTGTAACTAACCCGAGTTTCTTTTATTTATATACTTAAACTCAAATTCTAACTCATAGAACCAATTACAGGCACTTTTGAATTATCAAGGAGTCGGTCGGTCAGAAGGTTGAAGCTAGTAGCCCTTTCCAAAGCGTAGTAGGTGCACTCCTTTAAATAAATAAAAAATTGTAACATAAAATTAGTTACATCAGTCATGTAACAAAGGTATACACAATTTCATTACACATGTGAGAACTATGTAGAAAGACTTACTCGTACTTAGACAGTATAGATTTACAGGTTCGTGCAGTACCGAATTCCGTTCCAATAACGCTGCAATTGACTTCCCGGGACGCCTATTGGTGAATGGCCTACAATCAGAGAACCTTGATTGCAATTAACTCGCACTGATTTGTGTAGACAAGAGTTCAGTTATTATCGTCCATCTCTTAAGGTCAGGTTAGTAAGTCAGTTGGTTAGAAGTCAAGTTCTCAAAGGGCGGCACGCCCCGGTTAGCTTTGATATTCGAAACTAATTAGGCAATACAATGGTTTTCAATGCAAGTCTACGGTTAGTACGGATATTGAGCGAAAACGGAAACACTGGAAGACAACACTGACAACACCGGGATTGAGAATTTGACGTTGAGAACTTCAAACGCTGCTTCGCTGCCGACTATTCCTGTTTTTTACTCGTGAATTTAAATTTAGATCAATTTTGTTTTATTTTTCTTACTAGCTGTTGCCCGTGACTTCGAAAAGTAGATTGACGCTTCGGTTTCACTTAAGACCTTCTTCTAAAAGTGGTTTCTATACTATAGACACGCAGACACACTCACTTTGTCTGTAATTGATAGTAGTTCATAATTTCAACTAACTTAACATGCTAGGTTAGTCGTAACCGTGCTGGGGTAGAAGCGGTTCGAATCTCACCAAACGGTTTAAAATTGATGTTATTTAAAATAAAATATCTATATAGTATATGATATGTTATTATTAATACCTATACCATATTGAACAGTTTTTCTTTATTTTAATAAAATTACTTGTAATAGTTCGTTAATCATACGATGCTTGTCTCGTTCATCTTGTTTACATAAATAATGAAAGTTAGTAGGTAGACCACTGAGTAAAAGAAAACTGAGTAAATTATATCGATTTCAGTGAGATAGATGCAGTTCGTTACGACTATTTACCTAATTGAACGTTGTTGGTTACTGACGAATGTCTAAAAATCTGTTAACGGTGTTGTGGTTATAATTTTCTACTGCATTGAAATTTATATGTATATTGAAGCGTTGGCAAATATTATTGCACTGCGTAAAAGTGGATTTAAATAATATGAAAACATAAAAATACAATGAAACCGGATTAAGTGTGAGTTTATAATTGAATAAAGTTTTAATTCATTATGAGGTTAAATTAGAAGAACTGAAACATACAAATAATTTTAAAGATTAATTGTTTACATTAGTGAATGATGAGTGAAGTCATATTTATAGTGAGTATTTTTTTCTTAATTATAATAGTATTTTACTTAGAGATAATTAATAGTATTCCATTCTTTGTTCTAAACAAATACTGTGAGTCTGTGGGTTAAGAGATGTGAGGCGACTTACGAGTTGTAGGTCGTAGGTTCGAACCCAAACAGATGCTTTACTTTGTGTAAATTATTTCATCACCACTGCTCTCAAAACGGTGAAGGAAAACATCGTGAGGAAACCGGCATGTCTTTAAACCAAAAATCGAAGACATGTGACATATACCAACACTTACTGGGCCCACATGGTGGATTACGGCCCACTCCCTCTCACAGAGAGGAGGCCGGTGTCCGAGCAGTGGGAACATAATATGCTGATTATGAGTTTTAGTTTCAATCTTCTTTTCTTTAAGAAAATGAATACTTAAGCTATAACCTCAATATGTAACCTACATTCACAAAAGCTAAATAAAATGTGAACAACTTAATTTAAACAAACTAACATAACCTTAAAATCACTTATTTTGGTCATTCATGATTGAAGCTTAATGTTTATGGTAAAACTAATGTATATTTAAGCTTTTTTTAATTTCACTTGTCAAAATAAAACAAGATGCTCCTAAGTTTCTTGACATGGTTTCGCACATCAATAAAATAAAACGTTGCGGTTTGTTATCTTTATGTAAAATATCATAACGAATAAATATGTTTTATTTTTGTTATCACTTTTAACGCATTTTTATTCTAAACCCTTAATTGCAATAACAAAAAAAAAAACGAACCTAAGCCGGCTGCTCCTCAATCCAACGCTTGGCGCCTACTGCTGCCAACTCATATTAGATTAGCTCGAATTTTAGCAATTCTTTAAACTGGCCAGTTCACTCGCTTGTTGTGTGTCACCGTTTCTAACAAACGCGACGGAAATATACAGCATGTAACGAAAACCCTGCCAAAGAAACGTAGGACTAAATAAATCTACGTTTTGCCTACGCGTAGGTATCAGCTGATATTTTATTGTAGGCTTACGCACAATGACCCCCATTTCTGACCTTCTGTTTATCAAGAAACAATTATTATTGAGTTAATGTGATGTGGTTTTGGTAATGTACTCACTGTAGGTATCAGTTTATTAAAACATTTACTTGTTACATACCTCTATCTATCTAGAACATTAGTACACATTCGACACCTTTTTAATTAAATTTGCATGTACTCTTCGCAGCGTACATGTGTACGATTTGAGTGACTCGAAAGCTTCCACAATCCGAGCTGTTACTTCGATTTCCGAATCACATATTCATTCACAAATAAAAATTAACATATTCAAATATTCCTGATTGGTATACGACATTGTTCGCGATACGATAGCGGCACGTGATACGTACGGACATCCGATCGCAAGCTATCTCCACGTGAGACTGGCGAAGTGTCCAAACAAGTAGCGACCAGTCGGCTACATCAAAGGATCGAGGACTCGTTATGACGCGGGCGGTGTCCTTTGAAATAAAATAGGCAAAAAATAAAAGATTTCGCCGGCCGGTGGAGTGTTGTCAACTTATGAAAATTTACCATATTTAGAGTTACATTTCGCATGTTAACTAAAAATAAAAAAAACAATAGCTTTTGGTTTTTATGAGTTAGATTTTTTTTACTATTTTTTCTAGTACGTATGTTAAACCAGGAATACGCCTTTTTTGGATCGGACAGGGTTTTTGTTACATATTGTATATTTGTTTCGTGTAGTGTGATGCGACTACGCCACGATACGTTAGTGTGTGCCGTGCAAAACTACGATCTCTGTGGTGTGTGTCGTTTAAACACATACCGTCGCACCGCGAGTTCACAGCAGAACGACTCTTAATGTGCCTATCCAGTTTTTAACGCTTACCGTTACCAAAAAAAAAACAGTTGGGCCTTCTCAGAAACTCTGTCAACGAAGACTGGCCCGTCCTTAGTAGTTTGATACGTCTGAATGAGCCCTATTCACTATTATTTAAAAAATAAGGAAAACAGTTTCAAATCGTGTTGTTATCCTTTCTTAGTTCGGCCCGAAGTAATCTTATGTCCAGGTAGGTCTAGGTACTAAGGCCTTATTATTCCCTTAATATAAAACGACTTAGAGTGCTAAGTCGTATTTATTAACAAAAAACTGTTGGCGACTTATTTTCAAAATAATCTCCACTAAAGTTTTCAAGTTTACAACACTTAAAAAAACCTACTGGAAGGCAATTCTACTTTAATAAAAAATGCAACAAACTATTACGGAGAACTCTGAATCGATACAGGCAAGTCCGCTTAATTTATTAGGGCAAGCACAGGCAAGTCCGCTTAATCAGACGACAACCTCATAGGTTGACCTGCGAGATGCCATACATAAAAAAAGGCTCGCTCTAGTCGCAGAGTGGTCAGTATTAAATTGTATTTTGTTCTGTGTGCAACTCGTACACTTAAGTTTTGCGAATCATTGTTGGTTGTGAGTGATTGTTAGTGGTGATTAAAGTGTCTGATCATTATCATTTAAGATCCCCGATCTTACATTTATACGAAAAACAATTGTTTCTAACCGTCTTCCTAAGTTTCGCTGAATTTATCGGTTGTCAAGCGTGGTATTTTGAAAGTTCAAACCAAGACAACTTCGCGTTCATATCGCGCGGTTTTGTTCATTGTGTCATAGAGGATACGTTATTAGGACATTTCGTGTCTAGCTAAGGAATTGACGTGGTTTCGAAGCAATTACGATTCCTTTAAGTGGTCATAGTGAATTAGAGCCCAGATAAGACGGTTGCATTTAGTGAATCTAAAAAAAACGCTTTGAAAAGTGGCATTATTATTGACATAACATAACACATCACACAAATAGTAAGTTTCAACTAACTATATATTTTAAGCCCATAAGAAGCTTCGGAACTGAGGCTTTACAATTCACAAAGTTTATTTATTTAAAACCTTGTTTCATTCAAAACAGCAATTTCGAAATACAGAGCCGTGATTGAAATGTGGTGACTGTGCTTGGCGGAAGCTTTAAGCTTAAGCTCATGGTCCAGTTAAGCCTTTGTATCGATTCAGAGTTCTCTGTAATCGTTTGTTGCATTTTTTATTAAAGTAGAATTGCTTCCCGGTAGGTTTTTATAAGTGTTGTAAACTTGAAAATTTTAGTGTAGATTATTTTGAAAATAAGTCGCCAAAAGTTTTTTGTTAATAAATACGACTTAGCACTCTAAGTCGTTTTGGGAGCCTAAAACCGACTAACGCAATAACCGTCTTTAAGGGTATGTACACACCAAACGTATAGTCTTCCAACGACTGTGAGCGTCGAGATCAAAATGAATGAAAAAACAAAGTCAGCCGCGACTGCCTGATGCCTGTCCTTTGTTGTTCTTACGTTAACACTGCCGACATTTTTGGTGTGAACGCGGCCTAGAGGATTTACTTTTCGAGTTGATACATGAATGCCCCCTGTAACTTTTTAAGGGTTTATACTAACTACAAATTCCAAGATCGGCTTATTTACTGCTAAATGTTGGTAGTACCCGGGTTTAAATCTCCTCTCTCTCTGTTCGGCTGATTCCCTTGCTACCTTTTACAACATAACAACTCACTCACTCTTACAACATAAGTTCAAATATCTACCCGTCTAATGAAAAAACAACCAAAACTATTCAGCAAAAAAGCTCTTTAAAACTACACTTTAACTTTAACTACTAAACTAAAAGTTCATCGAACAAAACGTTCGAACAACGGATAACCCTGCAGCGAGTTCAGCGCTAAACAAACGCAAACATTTAGATTAAACACTGAACTATAATTTTATAGCAACCAATCCATCGAAGCTTTTAAAATTAAAATAAAAAAATGGGAAAACCTTTTTAAAATACATCTAAAACCGTGTCTTAGTTACTGAGTTATTTCGTCGTTGGAACAAATATGGCAGTTTGAAAGTTTTTGTATAGATACGAGTAATAAGTGAAACACCCATATTTATTCCTAGTTATATGACGATTGAAAAAACGGTCCCTTATCAATTTTGATTTAATTTAATTATAAATTAGGGTAACACATATTATATAATTTGTACAGGGTGATCCCTGTACAAATTATGCATAACCATAAGTTCAGATAAAATTATCTAACGATTGAAAATTCTGCCCTAAGACAGACATAACATAACATCACGCCTTGTTACCTCGAAGGGTTGGGCAGAGGTGTCCCTGTAGTACACCCACATTTCGCCAGTTATGTTTAAGTCCCATGTAATAGGGGGCGAGCCTATTGCCATCAACCGGGTACAAATCCAGACTCCGGATACTTACAAATCCGGATACTGACAAATTCCAGATAGAAAAACCCAATAACACGATGCTCGACCTGGGAATCGAACCCAGGACCTCATGCTCAGCAATAGCGATTGCGACCACTAGACCAACGAGGCAGTGCCCTAAGAAAGATGTGAGAAAATTCAACATAAAAAGCACTTTTTTCTAAGTGTACCAATACGATGTACCAATGAGTACTATAAAAATCAACCGCTAAATTTAGTCTTTTACTTCTCAGAATAAGAAAAATACGTGTATGTTCATACAACTGAAAATAACCCATGAAATAGACACAATAGAATTCCCCACATACCACGTTTGCAGACATTCTTTAACCACGATTTCACCATTAACTTCTCCGTTTATCGAGTGAAGCATCCCTTTTCTGTCTCTCCGTCATTCGGGGGACGGGCGCAGCGGGGAGAATGCACCTGTATTTCTATAACTATGGCATGATCTAGGCGAGGTCTAGCGTAGGAAATAATAATGATGTAATAGAACGATCCGGCGGAATATCACTCAATATAGTCTCGCTCTCAATATCAGTCAACCGGTCTACAGTCGCATACCTGCAAGACGCGTTATTTTTGTCCCTTGTCTCACCGCAAACGCATTTGTTACGAGTGAATATTGCAGTTACTTTAAAATGTAATATAGTTATCGACGAATTATTGGCTTAAGTTCAAAATAAGTTATCGATCATCGATGAAGAAAGCCTGATCAGAATTTGTGTGTCGGCGTTTCGGGGTGATGAAATAGAAAGGTCAAAGTCACTACTATTTGAATCGTTACCGGCTGATAAACGAAAAGCTATTCGTAAAGGACAAGGAAAGGAAAATCGGGCTCTTAGTGACAATATCAGTGCCTTTAATGCCTCGGCCTGACGAAATGAGCTTGACCTGATGCTTGTGTTCGTGGCTCGTAACCTGGAGAAGCTCCCGCTGAATACTTTTGATCACTTGGACGTATCTGACCTTCTTAAAAATATTACTTTGTTGAAGAACTAAGAATGAATGTTCTGACTGCGAAGAACATTAATATGAACACTAGATGTGGTGTAAATAGACGGGTTTATGAAGAACCAAATTTGTAAAGTAATGACAAAAACTGCAATGTATCGCTCTTCAAGAGACATGGTGGACCAGAGGAACTTGGGTACCTACATTGTATCAGCGTTGAGTTCGGATGCACCGGTACGTCGGCGATAGATGCGACGGCGGGCATGCTTTGGGGGCGACCGCAACGCGGGCTAGCTTTGCTTTGGAGAAAAAGTGCATTCAACAATGTGTCGGTGGTTCAGTGCAATAACCCGCGAATGGGCGCTATTAAAGTAGTACTAAACGAAAAGACAATATTGGTGTTTAATGTGTACATGTCCACGGAAGTGGCTAGTAACTTGGTGCATTTCACGGATTGCCTCAGTTTGGTGAGTGCCATAATAGACAATTCAAAAATTTTAAAGCGATGTCTCAATTGCTCATTGAGATTAACGCCACTTATGCGCAGACTCATGTTGTCGGTGATTCCGAAAAATATCATGAACATTTATGAGTCTGGAAGTCATCAACTAATATTTTGTACTTAGGAACATAGGCTAACCGCTACAGATTTTACCCATCCTATCAAGGCTTCTGTCTTAAGCCTATCAAGGCTTCTGTCAGGAATTTGACTGGAACTGCGTGGATACGGAGATATTGGGGTTAGACTTAGATACTTATACTTTTGTGAGTGACGCACACGACTCACGGAGATGGCTTGATCACTGTGTGGTTACTAAAGCAGCCCGTGAGTCGGTAGTTACTGCGAATGTTGTATACGATACGTTATTGTCGGACCACTACCCGCTTGTTTTAGAATGTGTATTTGACAATGTTTGTGTAAAGCAATGTGATTTTAATTATGTGGAAAATCTTGTTTGTTGGGGAGACAGAAGTCTTGATCAGTCGCAGTCTTACACGCAGGCATGTTATGAAAGACTTAGACTTATTATTTACCTGATGATTTTAGAATATGTAGTGGCAAAAGTTGCAAACAATCATGTCATCGCGCTGTGATAGACAATATGTATAAAGATATAGTAAGTGCTTTATTTCAGTCAGCTGTGGTGGGTCGGGGGCGCATTAAGCGTGGGAAAAAAAAAGTAGTGGTAGGTTGGAATACGCATTTTGGTGAGGCTTACAGGGACGTCAGGCATGAGTTTCAACTGTGGGAAGACCTTGGTAAGCCTTCTGCTGGTCCCACATTTTGTGAAATGCTAAGAGAACATATAGATCTCGTTTTAAATGGTGTCAAAATAATAAAGACCAAATAATAGTGGATATTTTGGCTTTACAACATTCAAGCAAATATTTCGCTCGTTTTGGAAACACACGAACAGGCTGAGCAGTAAGCCTGGCCTCCCTGTGTCGGTCAGTGGCGAGAGCGATCCCGTATGCTTTGCTGCCTTTTAGCATTAAGTAGCCTCTGGGTCAATGCGTATCCGAGCTTGATGATGTTGACCAAGGTGATCTTGGAACGAGATTCACAGCCAATCACGTTAAAGGTGTTTTCAACAGCATGTCAAGAAGCAAGTCTCCAGGTCATGATGGTCTGAGCATCGAGCACCTCAAGTTCGCGGGCCCTCGTTTGCCAAGAGTGTTAGCAATGGCATTCAACTTTTGTGTAAGTCACGCGTATAAGCCTTGTAATATGACTAAAACTATTGTAGTGCCCATTATTAAAATAAAACGGGTGATATCGCGGACTTAAACAACTACAGGCCCAATTCTTTGGCAACGGAGATCGCAAAAGTACTTGACAACCTGCTTAACAGACAACTTAATAGCTTTTTTCAGGTGAACTATCTACTGAGAGTGCCATAATGTATCTAAAGTGGGCTGTAAGGTACTACTCGGATAGGAAAACCCCTACGTAAACTTGCTTCCTCGACCTCTCCAAAGCTTTTGATCTGGTCGCATACGGTATCCTCTGGAGGAAGTTAGAGGAAGCTGGAGTTCCTCCAGAGATGTCCTGTCAGGTACGCTGGACCGGGGCCTTTTCAGAGCCGTATAGGCTACTGAGCGCCTCGGTTTGTGGTCTTAGGAGGTTGGTGACCATCTGTGAAGAGTATGCGTTAGTTCACGGATTGGTCTACTACGTCATGGTCTTTGGTGTCAGTGATCGAAGTTCCTCCGGTCAAGTTGAACAGAATATCGCTGGTATATAAGGTGAAATACTTGGGACATCACTGCTGACCTCAAAGATGATAATGATATTGAAAGAGAAAGAAGTGCGCTGTCGGTGAGAGATACTATGATCGCTCGCAGGTTTGCATGTTGTTCTAAAGAAGTGAAGAAAACCTTGTTTTGTGCATAAACTGCACCTCATTAAACACGTGCACCCTGTGGGTAGATTACACTCAAAAATCGTACAGTTGCTTCTACGCTACGATGCACGCATGCATACGAAAAAGATGCGCATCCCTGGTGCGCCGGGTGCGGGACAGCCCCCTCATTTTATTGCGGTATATCGCGAGCAGATTGGACTGCTTGCGTGTGAATTGCTGCTGCAAGCTTTCCACATCGGTGTTGAGTTTGTAGCAGGGGTTCTCATTAACCATCACCACCACAGGTAGGTTAAGATTACTAAAATAGTTGTCAAGAAATATTGTTACTTACATAATATTTGAGACATGTTTCTTGTTAAATAAATATAAATAAATGAAATAAAAATGTAAAAATGTGCAGCGGTTTCATTTGAGATTCTAAAAGAGAGAATGTCTGTTCCTCATCCATCTATTTAGTGATTAAATTGAAGATTCGTTCAGTTAATCGATTAGTAAGCGATGGATTGAGTCTTTTTTGTTTCCTCATTCCCATAGTGATGGTTATTCATTCTAGTATCTAATAAATAGGGTCCCACCGGAAACAGTTTCTTTATCGGCTGAAAACGAATACGAAATTTGCCCAGAAGTGCATTTTTCGCCTATAACGGAAAACTATAAACTAGTCTTTTTGGTTTTCGTTGGTAAAAGTAAAATATATACAGTGTCATTATTTTTAGTCGTATATTTAACCGTTCAAACTCAAATCACATAAAGATGTGCTTTTCTCAAAGATAATATAATAATTAAATATGCGTCCTATTTTTTCAGCTGAAAAGGAAAGTATCCTATAATTATCAACTGAAAAACTAAACTTGCCGCAAATCGGTATTTCGCCCGAATATTGCCAAAAACTGAAAACGGAGTTCGGTCGAACTTTTCTAATAACCGTCATGTTCATTCATTTTACGAGTAGAAGAGATCTGGGTACCTATATACGACGACTTATTAAGCGAAAAATATAAAAAATACTAAATCTGCTCCTAATGTAATTCTGAAGCTTGATGGGTCGTCTTGTAAGATACATTTGAATTATACTCTTAAATATAAATAACCGTTTTGTGCAAAATTCAGGCGCGCTTATTTGATATAAAGTGCTACGCAGTTTCTACGCCGTAGCTAACTGAGGTTGACGCTACGCCAGCTACGACGTCGTAGCAAGCATCCATTACGACGTGCGTGATTGGACATGAAACACAAAAATACTAATAACTGATAATGAACCGAAGTACTGATAATAAACCGAAGTATTAAATGTTATGGAAAAACGAACCAGATTAGATAAAAACATTTTTTCCATTTCATAAACAATTGTTCATGAACACGGACTCCCAAATGCACCACTTTTTCCCCCAAAAATGGACAAAACATTGAAAAAATAAACTGGTAAAAAAGCAGGCTGACAATCAAACATTAAACGGTCGACTTTTTATCGATACGTCCGGCTATTGAATTGTTCTAATTAAAAGGCTTTGACCCAAGCCCTTCGTGACTGCGCTTTGACAGCAGTACTGACGAGTTTTTTTTATCAATCACATTCACTCCAAGTTTCCATTTTTTGAGTGCAGCTTGTTTTTTTTCTTAATGAAATCAATTGTATGAATCGGTCAAGTTTTTTTCGGGTAGTTTTGTTAAATCAAGTTCTTCTAATTAGACAGATGTGTTACTGGGGAGTTGTCTGCGCCACTTTTACTTCTCAGCTAAACCACTAGCTAAGAGGTGAAGGACGAGCGTTTTGACGGAATGGCTTATGTAATTTAGACCTTAAAAATGTGCTGATGTAATAAATGACATTGATGTTGATTAAAGATTGCAATAACACTGAAGTCGTCCTTAATTTTATTGATAACTTGATTCTGTCCGCAATTCCGACCGCGTAAAATTTCTTGTTCCTCCAACCCTCCCCGTCGCATCGCGTCACCTGTCCGCGCCTTGACTTCGTTTTCGCTTAGCGTTGTTTCTGACTTTTTTGGACTCCTCTGGGTCCTAGCGTGATGTTAAATAGCCTATTACCATTATCAAAGATTGGGGTATCAAAATCAAAAAGAACTTTTCTAACCCGACCGGTATATATTTGAGATACAAACTTACAAACAAACAAATACCACTTTATAATATTATTATAGATTTCAGTTTTTTTTTTCTATTTATGTGCTTATTTTATTCCCGCATAAGACTTCAAAACACGCAACACTCTTTGAACAGTTAATGAGTTCGTTTAAAAAATATTTTAAATGATGGTGAAAACAACGCGGTCACACAGAGTGACACGAAACCCGACTTCATACATTATAATTTGCATAGATAATATAATATATTTATGTATGTCTGGCGTTCTTTGGCCAAAGAATTTGCATTGCCATTCAACGTGGCAATGCTGCCAGTCTTTTGGGCACGTTTCCGGGTGACAGTGATGCGGACGAATGCTTCACGCCGAATTCTCGTGTCCTTTAGTTTTTTGTATTTGTTTTCTTATTCAGTTAGTCATTTGATTTTTTAAAATTAGTTTTTAGGTTACTTGCGTTATAGATAAAGGCAACAATGCAATATTTAGATGTGAAACTCAAACCATGGCTTAATCGACAGGCCGACCGCATTTGAAAGCTATGCCCAGTGCAAGAATGCAAATGTGATCCAAACTTGAATGCGTCCATCTTTAATTGGCATCACCTATTAGCGTTGTGGGCCCCACTGAACTGGATTAAACAGTAATTTTAAAGTAGGCTTTAGAGAGTCATTGGCCTCGATTCTATTAGCGACTAGACACATACCACATTTTAATTGGCAACACGGACCTGATGAATTCCATTATATAAAGGTTTTTGGGAAGGTAGCGGATAGGTCATTTTATTCTGGATCTATTAAATGTAAAAGTGTCTATCAAGTGTGTAATACTACTCACAGCCAAAAGTTGAACAAAATTTAAGTTAAGATTAAAAAAAAAAGGATACTTGAACAGTTTCGTCAGAGGGACAATTTTACAACAAATTCTACTAGAAATGTTTCGTCAGAGGGAGAATTTTACAACAAAGGATACTGGAAAAGTTTCGTGACAGGGACAATTTTATAACAAAGATACTGGAAAAGTTTCGTCAGAGGGTCAATTTTACAACAAAGGATACTGGAAAAGTTTCAGCACAGGGACAATTTCACAACAAAGGATACTGGAAAAGTTTCGTCAGAGGAAGAATTTTACAACAAAGGATACTGGAAAAGTTTCATCACAGGGAGAATTTTACAACAAAGGATACTGGAAAAGTTTCGTCATAGGGACACTATTACAATAAAGGATACTGGAAAAGTTACGTCAGAGGGATTATTCTCGTATTTTTAAGAACCTACGTATTCTAATCTCAATCTCATTCTGTCAAAGTTACGAGATGACATTGTGACGAATTTTGTACATATTTACTTTCAGGAATAAAACACCAGTTCTGCTGTCCAATAAATGTCGATCATTTATAAAATGGACATCTATCGCACCAAATTTTATAAATTAAATTTAGAAATTATTATTTTGTTTTCATTTATTATTGACATGATCTACTCATTACAATGTTTTTTGAAGTGAAATGAGCTGTATTGCAATATGTGGTTAGCTAGCGACCTCGACAATTGATAGTACTCTTGCCTGAGCAACCGGCAGCAAGTTCGTCATGCTCCCATAGATGTCACTGCTTGCGGTAGCGTCGGGGGTCGGGTTGCCTCCTTCCCTCAAATATGGCGAGGGGGTAATGGCTGATCTTTGCGTTATGCTCGTGAACGGGTGCTGCTTGTGGTGACTGGTCGTCTTGCTGTCTATGGTTTTATAATTGTTACAGTAATTGTTCTGTTAAATTATTTTACTTTGATGGTCCTAGTTTATTATTTATTCATTTTATTTGTTTTTACATTATTCAGTATTGCATATGTAAGCTGCCATGCCCTTTAGGCCTGGAGGCTTTTATTTATTTATGTATTGTTGTTAACTTTTTTTTTTTGGTATTGGCGTGGCTAGCTAACGTATGGCAATCAATTTAATTTAATGTTTTTGTAATTACTTACAATTGTATATAATCCAGTTCTTCTAACCGAACAGACAGCTGTGCTGCTGGGGAGTTTGTTGAGTTCCCAGCTAAAGCACTAGGAACTGGTGAAGGGCGGGCGTTTTGGGGGACTGTTTTATGTAATTTTGACGTTCGAAAAGTGCTGATTCTCAGTCTAATTTGAATAAATGACTTGATTTGATTTGATTTGAATCGTATTCATGACGTATGTCGATGTATGCATGTTGGTACAATATCGTTGATTAAACCCTGTGCATCTTGAATCATGTTAATAGAAAATAACTATACCTAAGCAAGATACGTGTAGGTAATAATGATGTATAAATAGGATAGACTATAGGTACACCTCTGCCTAAACCTGCTGGGATTCCAGGCGTGATGTTATGTTTACGAAAGAATTCCTTCAGAATTTGTCTACTAAATATTGCGATTTAAACTACATGTACGTTGTACAAAATAACGTGTACGTACGTATAGAACAAATTAAGGCAGTAATTGGTACCTAACTGCGCTAATTTCTCTTGTTCTGTCATAATCTCTCCGAGAAAGCACCAAACTCGTTATAATTGTATTCTATTTAAAACACTCACATGGCAGCTGCTTATTCAGCAGTAACTTTGTTACCTGTAGGAGAAAATAAAGTTGAAGTTATTACTTTTATAAAAGTGGAAACAGGCATACAGAATGATTATTTCAACGAGAAATATATTGCAGTTATGTCTGGGCGAGATATTTTTTACTCATAAAAAGCGGTGTATGGAGTTGCAACGCCCGATGTGTCCTGAATTAAAATTGTGCGAGCAGCGAATGCTCTCGGCGGCCGCCCCTACGCCACGTATACATACAAGCCAATTATTTATTATTTTTAACTGTGTACATTGATGATAGCTTTTTTTTTGTTCTGTACATAACGTATTTTTTCAGTAAAATTTCAAATAACTATTTACTTCGTACACTGACATAAGTCTCTCACAAAATCTCATCGCGTAATTTTGCTTTTGTTAGTGTAGATACTTACTTGTCTGTAGTTAGTTGTGGAAATTCTGTTGTTATAGAGTATTCTATTCTATTCTAGTTCCAAAAACACAACGAAGTTAAATCAACATTTCTTTGCATGGTTGATTTAACTGTCTTGTATTTTTACAAGTAAGGGAAATAAAATCCTAAAGGATGAAGGTCAACTTCCCGAGAAACCATGTACGAGTATCAACTCAATATCCGAGAACGTCGTCGTCGGCGTCTGAAATAATAAAAATATTTTCACTGAGAAATATGAAGTATTTCTAAACCGTAGTTCGGAAATGCACTCAGCACTTCCGAACTAAAACCATTCACCGTTGGTGAAAAGCGCATCGCTTTATATTCGTGCAATTATCAGACTTAAGATTATCGGGAAATCTGTACGCGGGTTCATTTCCTTTTATGTTGAAATGTCCGAGATTTTTTTAATATTCTACATCATTATGTAAGTGCTGTGTGAAATGGAATAAATATTCTGCTTCGGCAGCAGACGTTCTGTTGAAAGGGGCCAAATACTCGACATCCCGCAAGTCCTTAAGTGAGCGGGTCGCTGGAGGATATTTATAAGGGCTTCCTTTAATGCATTTCTGTGCTCTATTCTTGAACGATTCATACACAAAAAGTTCAGCCAACAGAAAATTTAATATGATTGAACAAGCAAGAGCTAGGGTAGCGATTTCAGCTAGGGGCAATACTTGGGTTAGCGTCGCTCTAGCATTTCTGATAATAATCGCCAATATTATCAGAAATGCTAGTGATAAAAGTATGTTTGTACCTAATAGGCTAGTTGACAGTTTATAACGTCAGCTCCAAGGCGTTCGTGGTGCTTTCTGCCCGTCGTCATGCAAGAAGACTTTTGGCCGCAGGACGTGGTGTTCCGTCGCTTCCGCGGACAAGTACCACAGGACAGCGCACGAACCAGCTAGGGAAATGCTACTAACATAGTTTTAATCATATTAACAAAAAATGTTTTAAACTTTGTATATTATATGTTAGTTGGTAAGATATATGTCTATGGGCCATTGCAGCCTGAAATAAATGTTTTATTATTAAAAGCAATCAATATGTAATGCTCCTTCTGGTTTACCTCAAATAAATATGAATATTGAATATTTCGGCTAAACCAAAATACCAACCATTCAAACGTTTAGCGTAATTCAATTTCGTTCTTCAAAACGGGGCATTCTGTCCTGACGACTCAAGTGACTTCAATACTTTCATTCTGTCAAATCTGCGAGTTTTTTTTACAGTTTGTCGGAATTTTGTAGCATTCGGTAGTCTTAAGTTACGGTTTCCTAGAAGAGCCGTGACCGGCGCATGCGGCGACAACAACCAAATACAGTGCGCTTTTTACACCTTAGTGTCATGTCACCTTGTTTTCTCGTAATACTGATGAAAATTACAGATTTTCATGACGTCTGCTATTAATGTGATATAAACGGTTTTCTAAGAAACCGTAGCTCTATTATACAACGTATTTAAATATTTAAAAACAAAGCAGGCATGAAATTATACGTGTTAATGTTTCATTGCTGACCTACTCGTATGAATATAAACAACCTTTAACCTTTTTACTTACTACACAATCATTTCTAAATGTAAATAGTCAGCAGAACTAATCACTAACAATATATACGAGTATTGATTTAAATATAAAACACAAAGTTCCCCCTGCCACGTCTGTCTGTCTGAACGTGATTAACTTAAAATCTACCAAACAGATTTCATACAGTTATCATCGTCATTCATGAGGAAAGTTTAGGTGTTTAATGAATTGAGGTTTTGTGTAATTTGGCTGAAATATGATGATGACTTTTGAAGATGTCAAAAAAAAAACATGGCGACTGCAAGCATTACTGGGCATGCGCAGCGTAAACATTGCATGAAATTTGGAACACAGACAGTTTATAACCTGGATTAACACTTATGGTACTTTAAATCTTGGTAGTACGTTCCCGTGTGATGTTATCCGACATCCACGCGAGTGAAGCCGCGGGGAAAAAGCTGTTAAGATACAAACTGAAACAAACATCAAAAGCAACATAATATTTAAATATCGAACAATAGATGGCCGTGTTCCAGTTTCCTAGCTACACACAGATAAGGTGCCAGTAATGGCATGTGACGTTAACATACTAACCATGGAATTAGTATGTACTGTAGTATACACGAGAAGTAGAACACTCTAACATAATAACCGAATAGAAATCCTTGCGCAATTCAGATGCGGCATAATTGGCGGGCTGAAAACACAGAGCATTTAATTTGCAGCCACTGTTAAGAAACCGACGCGCCGGGCGACTGCGGGCGGGGAGCTGCGGTCGCGGGGGGGGGGGGCGCTCGAGCAGCGAGCAGCGGATGCGCAACGGGACAAAGTTGGACCCGGTTTCTAGCAGACAGTGGGAAGAACATAGGAATACTCTGACTGAGTATCCGTCCTTAGACATATTCACTAAATTTATTTCTAGCCGCTGCAATCTTCTAGAAACGCTTGAGGAGGCTAAGAGTTTAAAATCGAACCCAGAGTCATCGCACAGTAAGCAAAAAAGCTTCTCTGTATTAACAAGTAAGGGAAAATTTAATATTTCGTGCCCCCTGTGCAAACAAAGTCATTACATATTTAGTTGTGATCAATTTAAGGCGCTTACAGTCGCTGCACGCTTAACTAAAATAAAATAATTTAAACTTTGTTTGAATTGTTTACGCCCAGGTCATTTGGAGGCTACTTGCCCACTTGGTCACTGCAAGTATTGCAAAAAAAGGCATAATACAATGTTACATTCTCATGATGATCATCCTAGCTCTAGTAAGGAGCATATAACTTTAGCTGGCACTAATCATGAATTTTCATCTCGTCATGTATTGCTTTCCACAGCGTTGGTAAGAGTCACGGACAATTCCGGGATGCCGCACAGAGCCAGAGTCTTACTAGACAATGGAAGCACGGCAAATTTTATTACCAAGGACCTTTGTGGTAAGCTACGTTTACCTATTCGTAGTGTAAGCTCAAACGTTGCAGGCATAAACAGTCAAGTATCTACCATCACGCAATCTTGTGCTTTACATTTACAATCATGCGATGGGTCATATAACTTTGAGATTGATTGTTTTGTCTTGCCCAACATAACCACTCATATACCTCATACATACATAGACTTAACTGACTTGCAGCTACCTGCAGGTATAAGTCTGGCTGATCCGTCTTTCAATGTCCCTTCCTCCATCGACATACTTGTTGGAGCCGACATCTTTTGGAGTGTGATTGGTCGCAACCGTATACAGTTAGGTAGACATATGCCGATGCTCTTCGAAACTAAGCTCGGATGGCTCATATCAGGTGCCATACCTCAACCTTACATAACCAACTCATCAGTGTGTATGTTCACGTATGACAAACACACCACACACGTACAAGCACCCACGGATCTCTCAAGATTTTGGGAACTTGACTCTATCTCACCCAAGTTCAATTTCACATCCGAAGAGCGAGCATGTGAACAGAACTTTATAAACACTACTAGGCGTAATGCTGATGGCCGTTTCGTAGTCACGATTCCCTTAAAGGAACCTCCTGAAGCATTGGGCAACTCCTTCGAGATGGCTAAGCGTCGCTTTCTGTCGTTAGAGCGTAGGCTTGATAGAGACCCAATACTTAAGCATCGCTACGTAGAGTTCTTGCAAGAGTATGAAGCATTAGGTCATATGAGCGAATTATCTCAGCCTTCTTCATCTCATGCACATTTCCTTCCACATCATGGTGTTTTCAGAGAGTGCAGTACAACGACCAAGCTTCGAGTTGTCTTCGACGCATCAGCCGTCACAACTTCTGGTAAGTCGTTTAACGACATTCAAGGCATAGGACCTGTAGTTCAGGATGACTTAATATCCATATTGTTGAGGTTCCGGCAGCATAAATACGTCATATCGTCAGATATCGAAAAGTTCTTTCGACAAATCGTAGTTGACGAATCGCAGCGACCTCTACAGCAGATATTGTGGCGTTCTGATCCATCATTGCCTCTTAAAATTTATACGTTAAATACCGTTACTTACGGAACAGCATCAGGACCGTTCATTAGTACACGATGTTTGTCCCAGTTAGCAAAGGAGGCAACTCACACACGTACACAACAGCCTATACAGCACAATTTTTACGTCGACGACTATCTGTCGGGAAGTGACACTATAGAGAGCACTATAGCGCTGTGTAGAGATGTCACCACCATACTGAAGACTGCACAACTCAATCTTCGCAAGTGGCAGTCTAACAATACAAAAAAACTTCAGGCAGTCACTACAAACCCACTTGATTCATCCATTCATACCACAACCACAACAACACATACAGACACACCCAACACAGTCAGCTTGAGTATAGATGAACCAAGTAAAACCCTCGGTCTTAATTGGCGTTGTCATACTGACTGTCTTACATTCTCCATTCATATACCGAAACGTACAGATACTGTAATAACAAAACGACACATTCTTTCCACAATAGCGCAAGTATTCGATCCTCTGGGTCTTGTCTGTCCGTGTATTATCGAGGTCAAGATAATATTGCAGAAATTATGGATAGACAAGTGTCCATGGGACGACGATATTAATGTGGACATTAAAAAGTTATGGCTGAAGTTCACACAGACTTTACCACAGCTTAATCATCTCAGTATACCACGCTGGGTGCTATGTGATAGCCCTTTATCCGTGGAGGTACATATTTTTACAGATGCATCGGAAAAGGCATACGGAGCTTGCTTATATATTCGTTCTCTAGCTAGTAACGGCACCGTCCATACACATCTGCTCACGTCTAAGAGTAAGGTTGCTCCGATCAAGCCGACCACAATTCCAAGGCTAGAGCTTTGTGGTGCCTTACTAGGAACCAGGTTGTGTACAAAAGTACTAGAATCGTTAACACTTAAACCTGACAAATGCATTTTTTGGTGTGATTCAATGATTGTCTTAGGTTGGCTGTCTGCTTCACCTGGCACGCTTAAGCCGTTTGTAAAGAATCGCGTTTCGGAGATACGGGAAGGCTTTGGTGCTTACACCTGGCGCTATGTGCCGTCCAAGGACAACCCTGCAGATCTGGTCTCTCGTGGTCTGAGCGCTGACCTTATAGGTCAATCTTCCATCTGGTGGTCAGGGCCTTCATTCTTACTTACAGACCCATCTCTTTGGCCTTCAATGTCTAACACAGATGGGAACACAATACTACCTGAACTATTACAATCAAATTCGAATAAAATTAATAACCAATCATTACCTATCACTAAGCCTAATGTAGATATACACAATAATTCATTTCGAGCTTTAATTAATAATTCATCGAATTTTTTACATTTACAACGTCTATTAGCATACGTATTTAGATTCATAAATCGTTCTAAAGGAGTACATAGTCATAGTCTTACTCTTACTAGTTCTGAGTTGTCCTACAGCGCTGATTTTATAGTTAAAACAGTCCAGAGAGAAATGTTTCCTGAAGAGTACGAACTACTTTCCTCAGGTAAAGAAATTATCACCCTTTATCGAGTCTGGTATTATACGAGTCGGAGGCAGATTAGATAATTCATGCTACGATTACAATGTCCGGCACCCTATCATTATCTGCAGCAAACATCATTTTGCTAAACTTATTTTCAACACGTATCACTTACGCCTATTCCATGCCGGTCCACAGCTACTCTTAGCCACAATCAGACATGAGTATTGGCCTTTGGGTGGTAGAAACCTTGCCAAATTCACTGTTCATAAGTGCGTAAAGTGTCAGCGATTCAACGGTGGGACAGTTCAACCCGTCATGGGTAACTTGCCAAAAGAACGAGTACAGTTAGAGTTTCCATTCTTAGAGACTGGCACAGACTATGCCGGACCTATCCTTCTAGCTGACCGCAAGGGTAGAGGTTGTAGATTGGTTAAGTCTTACATATGTGTTTTTGTTTGTCTGGCCACAAGGGCGGTTCATCTGGAGCTTGTCTCAGATCTTACAAAACATGCCTTCATTGCAGCACTGAATAGATTTATTGCTCGTCGTGGTAAACCAAAGACCATTTACTCCGACAATGGTACAACCTTTATTGGCACCTGTAACGAAATAGCTGGTATACTCAATCTAGACTATTCTTCAGAGATGGCAGAAACAGGTATCAATTTTAACTTTATCCCAGCATACACCCCACACTTCGGTGGCTTATGGGAGTCTGCCGTAAAATCCATTAAACACCACTTGAGGCGTATTTTAGGCTTCGCACATCTCACTTACGAAGAGATGTCTACGTGTCTGATTCAGGTTGAGGCAATATTAAATTCTCGTCCTCTCACTCCTCTTTCCACTCATCCATCAGACCTGTACCCTTTAACTCCTGCCCATTTCCTTATTGGGAGATCTCTCACATCCCTGCCGCATCCGCAAGTCATCAACCAGAACATATCCAGCCTAAAGCGTTTCCAGCGTATTGAGCACCTGAAGCAACAGTTCTGGAATAGATTCTCTAACGAGTACATATTTTACCTCCAACAGAGAACCAAGTGGACGGAGTCCGATGGGGTGCTTGAAGAGGGAGCCATGGTGGTACTCATAGAGCAACAAACACCACCACTGATTTGGCCACTAGGTCGTATCGTACGTCTCATACCTGGGAGAGACGGAATAAGCAGAGTCGCAGACGTGAGGACCAAAAAGGGAATAGTCCGACGTGCTTACAACACCATCTGTCCTCTTCCAGTGTAACCATTGAAGACAAGTCTTCAACGCCGGGAGCATGTTAAGAAACCGACGCGCCGGGCGACTGCGGGCGGGGAGCTGCGGTCGCGGGGGGGGGGGGGGGCGCTCGAGCAGCTAGCAGCGGATGCGCAACGGGACGACACTGCGTCATCGTCTACGCTACTGAGCGATTGTTTTTGTCACTTCATTTAAAGTCTTGACCGTTTGTTCTCCTAGCTTAAAAAATACATGTAATACAGTCCACTAATATAAAGTTACCGTGTTTTAGTCCTCGTACCACCTGGAGGATAATATCCATTCCTGTTTAGCCACTTTGTATTTTATTTTGATTTTAAATATTCTCAGTCTGTTTTCGAAAAGGTGTTTGTATTTTTAGTTATTTTAGTTCCAATGTTTATTAGCTTCAGTGTTCGCTTTGTTTTTGTACGTGAATCGTCCGTAAATTCAAGCGATTTTTCAGTCTGACGTATTTTTTCCCCGACTGTTGAAGTATTTGAAAATGGAATAAGGTTCATTTTCGTAGTACAGGTGTTACCACTGATTTCTGATTGACAGTACTTTTACAAAATCAAATATTTCTTGTGACATGCAGTACACCTTAACATTTCTACATGGACTTTGACAGCGTCTTTATCTCAAACTCAAAGCATTTATTTCAAATAAACCCATTACAGGCACTTTTGAATTGTCAAGGGGTCGGTCAGTCAAAAATATGAAACTAGTTGCCCATTCCAAAGCGAAGTAGGTACCTATGGAGAAGAACGGGCAAGAAACTCCATGGACACTCTTTTAAATAATATGGTTAAAGAAAATTTGTTTAAATTAAACATGAAATTAAACATGTGAGAACGATGTAGAAAGAACCGTAATAAAAAACATAAAAATCGGAAAAGAAAAACAAAAATAAATAAAAAAAACCCGTGGCAGCCAAGAGATGACCAGTCCCCACTGACGGCGCCCGTTCACGAACATGACGTATGGATCAGCACCATTCAGCTCAACCATTTTGAAGGGAACTTAATGATCCAACACACACGCCACCACCAGCGAGACATTTGAGTGAGCGTGACATACTCTCAGCCGCCAGGGCACGTTCAAGTCAATGACAGACGTGTCCAGTATAGGGTAGCTTTATAATAGGTACTACATAGTGCTCACTCGTGTGCTTTGCAATTATACAATACTAAAAGATTGAATTTATATAGTGCAAAGATAGTTTTTACAATCTTCAGCAGCTCCAACAATATTTCCGAATGCTAATCAATTGATTATGCGCCCTTGTGGAGCAGAACCAGCGTTGAGCCAAGCATTTTTGTCAGAGATGTAATCCTCCAACTTATAATATGCTTGGCTGCATAGTGTGCGTTTGATACAGGTTTTGAACTTCGTTTCATTCAGTTGGAGTCTGTGGGGAGGTATTTCATTATAATATTTTAAACAGTACCCCATGAAGGATGAATCTACTTTAGCCAGCCTGAAACCCGGTTGAACCAGCAGTAAGCTCGCCATGTCACATTTTTACCACTATACTGGTGTGTTTGACAAATGGACTTAAATGCATTAAAACGACCTTTCAAACTGTTAAACTTAGTCACGACTATTTTAGCACGAAAGTCATTAAGACGGTCTTATTACACAACAACGGTTTTTCTTTAGAACGGTCTAAACCATCGGACCTGTTTTTTTATTAAGAACCTAAAATCGAAATGGAGTTCCTTTTCTAAAAATGACAACTTACTCCGGTCTTAGGTTAATAGGTCCTTTACTAAACTCGGCATAAAGTTAGAAATACAAAAACAGACGCAAAGGTTTCGGCTCGGGCTAAAGTTAGATCCTATTTTGAGGGAATGTGTCTTAAGTGTGTGTGTATCTATAGTTTCTTTGTTTCGTATAGATATTTTCTCATTCGATTATAAGTGCACATAAAGACTCACGCATCGTTAACAATTTAAACAAAATGTTTTTTTTTCTCAACACTTTTTGACAATAAAACTTCGTTAGCCCTCCGTAGCTTCAATTCAATGGGCGATCTTTTTAGCCGAGCGCTCAAGTTACGCGGATTATATCTACCGTGCGATAGCATTCGAAGCGACTCGGTACCGTGAGTGCTTCCGACATATATTGTTAAACCCAATGCCGGCATCCTCTCGAGCTGTAGCGAGCAAATGTCTGACAGTACGTGTATTATTAAATGAACGTTCGAGAGCATGAAGCTCTCGACGGTTCATTTGTTACCTAAAATTATCTCACACTATCTGTTACCCGCGACTTCGTCTGCATGTGTTTTGTTTTTTAGGGTTCCGTTGTAGTCCCTTATAGTTTCGCCATGTCCGTCCTTGTGTCTGTCCGCGGCTAGTTAACTCAGTGACTCTTACTACCTAATAGCAAGGTTTAATTTGGCATGGGTATACATATTAATCACGCCGACGAAGTGGTAAAAAATCTTCACTTTTTGTTTTTTTTATTTACGTATCCTCACCCACCTGCCAGCAAAATGGTAGTTTTTAGATATCAGAAAGAATTCACAGCAGTAGTATTTATAACTAAATTAAAAGGAAAACTATCACAGCTTAGTAAGTTTTACAAGTTAACGAGTAATTGTCGACCATCTTACATGTGCAGTTGGAATGTACGGGAGAACAGGTTTTTCAACTATAATGTTAAGTTTTTTCTTGGGATATATATTGCTAACCACGGAACCTTTCATTGTGTGTCAAGTACCTTACGTCCTTCTCCACGTCCTAGGCTACTTATCAGACACATAACGAACGGTCCAGTAGTTAAGGCGTAAAAAAGGTAAAGGACGGGTTTTATATCACACTGACGTGCAAACAAAAAAAAATCACTTGCAAAGAAATCTAAATATCCCGTAAACCACACAAGTTAGTTACATTGAGTACTCTATGTGTTAATCCAGGTTATAAACTATCTGTGTGCCAAATTTCATCTAAATCCGTTCAGTAGTTATTGCGTGCAAGAGTAACAAACATCCATCTATACTCTCGCGTTTCGCGTTTATAATATTAGTAGGATGGCCTGTTGGAAGTCATGGTTAGAAGAAAGTAATGGTCACGTTTCATAATTTTGGATTATTATGTGGACTTCAAGACTTTACAACAAGTCATGGTATAATTAGAGATGAGCAATTTGAGTTTAGAGATAATCCTCGTACTACTTCATTGGCATGTTTCAATTTGATCAAAATTGTCACCCAGGCTATAAATGATGGCTTGCCAATAGCTGCGATTTTCCTAGACATGAATAAAGCGTTCGATTTTGTTGACCACAAGTAACTCTTACACAAACTGGAAAAATACGAGTATGGCATAAGAGGCAAAGCGAACGACTGTTTAAGAGAATACCTAAAGGACAGGAAACAATGTGTGGAAATCTCTAAAATCCAAAACAACAAGAAGACGATAATTAGAAGTGACTATCAGCAAAATAATTTTGGAGTGCAACAGGGCACTGTAGTGGGACCTTTTATTATTTCTCATATATATTAATGATCTCCCAAATATCACTTGCCATAACACAATATTGTTTGCTGATGACACAACCCTTATTGTGAAATGTGAAAACGCAGACACATATGACACAGAAATAAACAACGCAATGAACAACATAATACACTGGTTGCATTCTAACAACTTACAAATTAATATGCAGAAAACGAAAATGATCCAATTCCAAACGCATAAAAGAATGCCGTTGACATTAAAAGTTAAGTATAAAGATACCATAATCGAACAAGTCGTAAGTACTAAATTTCTAGGGATAATGTTGGATCAGAATTGCGACTGGAAAATACACGTCGATTACGTTTGAGATAAACTCGACAGATTTGTCAACGCACTAAAAAGATTAAGAGTTACGGTATCAGCAGAAGCGGCTCTATGTGCATATCACGGATACGTTTCGTCCGTATTAGCGTATGGTCTCTTATTGTGGGGTAATTCGGTAGATATTATAAAAGCGTTTAGAGTACAAAAAAAATGTGTGCGTGCAATCAATGGAGCCTGGTATAAGGACAGCTGTAAGCCCTTGTTTAAAATGTACAATATTCTGCCATTACCGTGTATGTACATTCGGGAATTATGTCTATTTGTAAAACAAAATCCGGAATATTTTATTAAACATAAAGATGTAACCAAACGAAATGTAACTGTAAATTTGTAAATTTAAATATCAGCTCTGCTTACCGCAATGCAGGCTCGAATTGTACAGAAGGAACTCGTACATAAATATATAAAAGTTTTGACATCATTAATAACAATTTACAGTTATTTATTAAATTCTCAATCTGACATTAATAAACCTAATGCATGAGCACGTATTTGTTGTTGCTGCCATTTTGTTCTGTTTTGTTTAACTTATAGAATAAAACATTTGCACATCGTATGTTATGGTAGAATGTAAAGGGACCATCATAGTTTTAAGATCATACAAATCCATGTAAACCTACATTCTGGCAAATAAATGAATTTGAATTTGAATTTCAGCTGCATACCGAAGTTGTATTCGCTACAACAGCCACGCAATTGTAGCAATTCTAGCAATTCTAGCTTCATTCCGTAACTTGCTACGCAGTTGACCTTGCAACATCGTAGCTGCTAAAGTTGTGATCGCTACATCAGCCACGCTATTGAAACAATTCTAGATTCATTACCTTAGTTGCTATGAAGTTAACCTTGCTACGCCGTAGCTGCCGAAGTTGTGATCGCTACATCAGCCACGCTATTGAAGCAATTCTAGCTTCATTCCCTAAGTTGCTACGCAGTTGACTTTGCTACGCCGTAGCTTCCGAAGTTGTGATCGCTACATCAGCCACGCTATTGAAGCAATTCTAGCAACATTCCCTAAGTTGCTATGCAGTTGGCTTTGCTACGCCGTAGCTGCCGAAGTTGTGATCGCTACATCAGCCACGCTATTGAAGCAATTCTAGCTTCATTCCCTAAGTTGCTACGCAGTTGGCTTTGCTACGCCGTAGCTTCCGAAGTTGTGATCGCTACATCAGCCACGCTATTGAAGCAATTCTAGCAACATTCCCTAAGTTGCTATGCAGTTGGCTTTGCTACGCCGTAGCTGCCGAAGTTGTGATCGCTACATCAGCCACGCTATTGAAGCAATTCTAGCTTCATTCCCTAAGTTGCTACGCAGTTGGCTTTGCTACGCCGTAGCTTCCGAAGTTGTGATCGCTACATCAGCCACGCTATTGAAGCAATTCTAGCAACATTCCCTAAGTTGCTATGCAGTTGGCTTTGCTACGCCGTAGCTGCCGAAGTTGTGATCGCTACATCAGCCACGCTATTGAAGCAATTCTAGCTTCATTCCCTAAGTTGCTACGCAGTTGGCTTTGCTACGCCGTAGCTGCCGAAGTTGTGATCGCTACATCAGCCACGCTATTGAAGCAATTCTAGCTTCATTCCCTAAGTTGCTACGTAGTTGACTTTGCTACGCCGTAGCTTCCGAAGTTGTGATCGCTACATCAGCCACGCTATTGAAGCAATTCTAGCAACATTCCCTAAGTTGCTACGCAGTTGGCTTTGCTACGCCGTAGCTGCCGAAGTTGTGATCGCTACATCAGCCACGCTATTGAAGCAATTCTAGCAACATTCCCTAAGTTGCTACGCAGTTGAATTTGCTACGCCGTAGCTGCCGAAGTTGTGATCGCTACATCAGCCACGCTATTGAAGCAATTCTAGCTTCATTCCCTAAGTTGCTACGCAGTTGGCTTTGCTACGCCGTAGCTGCCGAAGTTGTGATCGCTACATCAGCCACGCTGTTGAAGCAATTCCAGCTTCATTCGTTGAGCATCGGAAATAAGGAATCCTTTTGCATAAGAGCAGTTATAATGCTGAATAGCGCATGAAAAGCTATCTTTTTATCAATACAATCTGACCGCCTCAGAACGTTATCTAAAAAAACTGAACCTTTGCCTTTTTTTAAAGATATTCTGCTATTTAAGGTGGAGCCAAATCCAACAAACCTTAAATCATAAAATCGGTCCAACCGTTCGTGAGTTACAAATGGTGGAGCTAACCCGACTTTGTTTTATTTATATAGATAGCGAGAAAGTCGTAAAATTAACATAATAATAACTTGCAAGGTGATCATATCTGTTCATAACACGTGCACGGATGCGTGCTCACAATTATATCAATCTATACAGATCTCGTTGTGCGGCCAATTGATTAGTTCCGTGTTCTTAATTACGTCATCTATGTGAGCCGAGATACAGCTGATGAACGCGCACGTATTGGCAGGTTAGCAGACCAACATAGGATTACAAGCCTTAGGCCTTTAAGTTATGGTCCAGTTTTCAATGAAGGTAACATTAATTTAAATGTTTTGGATCTTTTGTTGAATGGTGTTGGAAGTGTTTTGATAAGTGTATTGTCTATAGGGTTCCGCAACTTAATGAGATAGGTAAATTAATTGTTTTTTTTTTATATTCTAAAAAGTTTTCTCGATCGTTTAGCACTGATGGACTTTCACTGTTTACTTCACTTTTATTTAAACTCAAACGTCAGCAGCTGGTCTTAATAACCTACTTCATGTTAGACAAGTAGAAACCAGTGTTCTCATAGGGTGAAGAGTTGATTCCCGAAATAGCACATTGTTCTTATTCATAGCTTTTTATGCCAAGCCTCAATGGGGCCCCCATATAGAAAATTTTTCATAATAGCTTATCTCGGCAGCATACGCCGTTAAAAAAAATCGTAGTTTAACTGATTTAGAGACGTTTAGTATGTTTTTGTTATTATAAAAGTGTAATTTCGTAAGGTATTCTAGAGTGTGGAAATGCCCCACATATTCAGACAATTTTTGTTTTACAAAATGGGCAATTTTCAGAGACAATTTTAAAGTGATTAGTTTAATGCTTGTGCCTTCTCAGTATATTTATGAAAATCTTTGGTATGTACATACAAATATTAATCTGTTTAAAAAATACAGTGATATCCATAATATAAATACTAAGAATAAACACAAATTTGTTATTCCTAGAACCGCAAGGAAATAGGTGGCTCGTTTAGATGCCAATGTATACGTTTTAATAGTAAACTTTCTAGCCACATACAAGAACTAAGCCTAAGAACTGATAAATTCCTGGCCCTCAAAATATGACCGAGATTATTTCAGGATTTTTATATTCACATTAACATTGGTGGACTTTAGATATAGGTACACTGACATGAATGTTTACTTTGTAAAGTATTATATTGTTTTAATTATTGTGAATGTGAATACAATGTAGTTTATTTTTATTTTTTGGAAAAATTAAACTTCGTCGAATCATTGCGTCTGAATTTAGCTGCATCATTACTGACAAATGAGTGCACTGACTGCACAGGACCACTCAATCTGTGTGGTTCTTCCCTCGAAAGACCATTTCAAACACCGATCTACATGGTCTCCACCCTTGGTCAGATCAACCAAATTTTGTTTGAACTTTAAAAGAGATTTCTTTTTGTGTCGGCCTTTCTTCTCAGAGGAGTCAGATAGGAAACGCCGACCTCATCGCTCAGTGTTTGTACAAACCTACATACAGAAATAAAATTGTTTATCATTTGTCGTTGGCGATTGCATTTGAAATAATGTTCTAACAAAATGTACACGCGTGGGATCAAAAGATAAGCAATTTCGGAATTTGTGGAGCACAAGTCAATAATAATCCACTATACCCGAACCCATGTTCTGCCATAGTCCTGCACCATACAGAATCCCATTGCATCGTGCAAACAGGGATAATAGACGGTTGATGTCTTATTCCATTTAAAATTGTCTAAGAGGCCTCTGCGAGTTGGCTTCTATTACGCCTTTCAAAGGAATTGGAAGACAATGTCTAAAAGTGTTAATTTATTCGTTTTTCATTTGTCTTTTGTTTTCTGTTATTAGCTGTAAAACTATTTGTCATTATTATGTATCGTGATAAACATATGGTTCGGACAGAAATATAATTTTTTCTTTTGTGCATAGTCTGTAAGATTTATTCATTGGAGTTTTCAAATCTTAAATTTGACTGAAAATCGATTATATGCGTTTACGTTTATTTTTGTATTTTTGCTGCATGTACAAAGAAAGCAGATCACATTTCGAGTGAAGTACCTACTGTTATCATAACGATATTAAACTTTGTTAAATGATTGTTTTTGCAAAATTCTTGCTTCTTGATGATATTTTGCAAAATCAAAAGTAGCTTTGTTAAAAAAAAAATCATGTGGTTTTGAATGTCGCTGAAAGCGATTTTTTATATAAATGAAGTATTCATGGAATATCAAAAATATATTTGCAACAAGTTGACAAAAAAAATTACGCGATACTGAAGTTGGATAAAAAAAATTACAAGCTACTTTTGATTTTGCAAAATATTATCACCATCATAATATGGTATATTTGCACGTGGTTGAACCACTTTTATTAAGTTCGATATAAAGTATATCATAAAAATAATTTAAAAATTCCCAGTCAGTAATTTATTTTTTTCCAACATTATGTAAACCGTTTCAAGAAATTTGCAAAACCCACACATTAGTCTCCACTTATTCCTAAAATTAAATTAAAATTTTATTTTGTGATAATACAATATCTTCATTAATTATATTAAAAACAAATAAACTATATTTTCGAGAGCGCAAATGTGATGAAACTGAAAACAGTAGTGCTATTCTGCAACCATTTCACCTTGAAAACGTAGGTGAAGTGAGCGTAGAGTGAGCTGTCAGTGCCACCGACGCTAAGGATTGACAAAGACGAGATGACACTGACAGCTCACTCCACGCATATCTTCATGGTGACATTTTAACAGAATCGAAACACAGGTGCTGTGACCGACACTAATGGCGTCACGAAACCTGTACTTTTATGGTCACACAGACATAATGTTTCAATTGAGAAAAATTCCGCCTATCCATTATTACATTCCGGGAAAATCGGACATTGGCGTATCAAAACAACCGTATGAAATGTGTAGATCGTGGAGAGTTCGAAAAAACGAACAAACAAAGGGATTTAATAGTAAAAAATAGACTGTATTATCTAGCCATACATTACGCTTCGCAGCTAACAAAGTCTGCAACAATAAAGGGTTCAATTAATTCTTCTTTTTTTACTGATATAACTTTTTCTTCATTATTTTTTTCTAAAACATTATATTCATTTAATTTACATACTTTATGTATTATGAAATTAAATAATATGTTAATAAGGTTTCATTCGACGAGTTTAACAGAACAGTACCCTAATTGCGTAATACACAATCAATCGGAATCTGAATCGTTTTGAAACAGATTGCTAAGCCATTGCTTCATATGTTCTATAAAAAATTCTGCTCAACAATACATTGTTGAGCAGAATTTTTTATATAACGCAATGAATGTTGTTGAAATGTCAAAATCAAACAGATTAGTCGTAATCGTTTACGAAAATGTGTTACGCAAATAGGCTGCTGTTTCATTTAAAGGAATGCATATGCCTCACTACCTTGCTGACTGCTTAGAAGAGGCTTATCAGTCCTGCGTCGACATCGGAATGTGTGTTTTATAATCAACCTAAAAACTGTTATTCCATTGAATATAAGCTTACAATTAGGCCACTTAACCTGTCTCTCCCTCCCCCTGCCTAGGCTAAGGGATTACGTTTCTAGACCTATTGTGTCCTCTAGATGTATTACCGCTGCACCGTATCCGCAATAGTGTTGCGGATACGGTGCATAAGATTAAAGGGGGGTTCTATGTCGATTTCAGGGTTGACACTCGATGTCACATTGATGATTATGTTCATGAGTTTTAGATACCTTTGTAGATACTTCAACTTCTGACAACAATTAAAAATTTACTTCGTATTAATATATTAATAAGTTTCTTTTTATATTAAAAACTTTACTTTAATTATTTATCTGAAAAATAGAAAAAAAATTAGGTATACAGGGCACGCACAGGGACGCGCAATATGAAAATAAAAATCGTCGTCTCCGTTATTGGAGACTGCATCGACGCGCACAACTTATGGCCCACAAACTTTACCGCCGCACTCATAGATGTTCACTAACGTTAATAACCCATTCGCTATAGTTTGTTGGCGGCTACTTTATTGTAGAAGTTAAGATGCGAGTTTATTACTAAATACGTTCACTATAATTGGTTGGCGCATATTTTTTATGTTTGCTCGTATTTCTTGTTTATGACTTGTGAACTAAATATACTTGTATGAAACCTTAGTTAGTGGCTCATTAACGATAACTGACGTCTTTAAGTGCTTCGGTAAGTGTGCTGTTATGTTCCGAGTTACTTTACAGTGAGTTATGTTACTTTCATCCTGCAGCTGGGTCTTTCCCCATGACTTCCCGCTCTTTCGATCCAGGGTAAAGTAAACCACTGGTCGTTTGTTTTCTCCAGCTCGTCCCGCGCTTCCTAGAATACCTAATTGAAATAGTGCACGTTGAAATTGTGGCAGTCATAGAAATATAATGTCATTGTTGTATTTCTGAACAAGAGTTGTAGTTGTTACTTCTGATTTTTTCCGAAGAAAATCCGAGTTATGAGTGGCGCAATTTTTAAGTGCGACTTCTTAATACTTGGACTCTTTCTTTATACAAGGTGTCACGTAAGTCAACGTCAAGCCGAAATCGGGTTAATCGGGGAAAAATCTTGGGCTGTGATGTTTAAGTAAAAAAGGTGAGACCACAGTCGCCAAGGTGCTTGATGGTCTGCTTGATGCACAACTAAACGAGCGTCTTGTTCTGCACGACAATCAGTTCGGGTTTCGGCCAGGGCTTTATACAGAAAGTGTAGTTCTGTGTCTCAAGCAGGCCGTCAGGTACTACACAAAAAGAAATACACTTGTTTTCGCTTGCTTCCTCGATCTGTCTAGGGCTTTTGATTTCGTTTCCTGCGATATATTGTGGAAGAAACTTGAAGCTATAAGCTTGCCTATCGAACTAATAAGTATCTTCAAGCATTGTATTGAAATCAGGTCAACAATGTTCGGTGGGCAGGTGTGCTGTCGGTTATCCTCCCCGGCCCTCTTCAATGTGTATATGAATGCCCTGATTGAGGCGCTTAGCAGTCATCATGTCGGTTGTCACATTGTAGTTGTCTGTGTGAATAATTTAAGTTACGTGGACGACATGGTTCTAATGAGCGCGTCAGTCGGAGGTATTAGAGCACTATTACCCATATGTGAACGTTACGCAATAAAACATGGATTATTATTATTTTATTGAAAAAAGTTTAAAAAAAGTCAGTACATTGTTTTTGACGTGGGGGCTAAGTACCATCTTGATGTGCCTCCCATACGGCTAAGCGGTGTTCCTCTTGAGCTAGTGGAACAATTTAAAAGCCTGGGTCACTTGGTCAGCGCTGACCCGAAAGACAATGCTGATATTGAAAAAGGGCTTTGTCCGTAATACGCACCGCAGGTTTGCACGGTGTACTGTAGACGTAAAGGTGACGCTCTTAAGAGCATTCTGTACCTCCTTCTATATATGCTCCTTCTATATATGAGAAATATTCGCAAGCCTCGTATGGAGCTCTTCGTGTCCAATTCAATAACGCGTTTAGAATACTGATGGGGCTGCCATTGCGTTGAGGTGCGTCAGGGATGTATGCGGCGGCGCGTGTAGATTGTGTTTACACCATAATGCGCAAGCGCGCACCTTCGTTGGTGGCTCGAGTCATGGCCAGCCCTAACAGGGATCTAAAAATGATTGCTGACAGCATGCCATATATGGTTCACTGCTCCAATATATTGTGGAAATTATTGTTCTTTAATTTTAATTTTAATACTTCTACACCGGCAACGGTAGTATTTGTGAAGCTGTTCGTTAATATTAAGATCGTATTGTACCAAGTACTCAGAAATAAATTATATAAATAGATAAATAAATGAGAGTACAGGTAAATGTGGTTTTATCAGTCGCAAAATTCCGACGGTACCTAATTTACTTGCATTGTTTTCTCGATTTATAAACATATATTTTGATGGTTGCTAGAAAAAAGGCCGATAAACTCAAAAAACTCAAACTCAAAGCATTTATTACAAATAAATTAATTACAGGTACTTTTGAATTGTCAAGGGGTCGGTCAGTCAGAAATATGAAGCTAGTTGCCATTCCAAAGCGAAGTAGGTAGGTACCTATGTAGAAGAACGGGCAAGAAACTCCATGGACAATCTTTTAAATAATATGGTTACAGAAAATGTGTAACATCAGTCATCATCAATACTATGTCACAATCAGTACTTTTAACATTCGGCAAAGCAAACCTTATGCGTTTTGTTTTTTTCCTATTTAGTACTAAATTATTAGCAGTAAACCAATTTTGTACCTGCAGCAGGATTAGTTATTTACATCGTCAAGATTTGATGTACGTCTACTAATATTAAAAATTAAAGAAGTATCGTCAGAAAATAACACCATTTGTGGTTGGTTTTTTAATAAATAAAGTAAATCATTAATTTATACTAAAAAGAGGAAAGGACCTAATATCGAGCCTTGTGGAACACGCATTATTACTTTTAAACCAAGTGAATTGACACCATTAATTTGAACTTTTTGCCGTCTATCTTCTAAATAAGATCTAACTAAACTTAGCGCAAGTTTACCTAGTCCGTAATGGTCCAGTTTTAGGAGCAAGGTTTCGTGATTAACGCGGTCAAATGCCTTGGAGAGGTCACAGAAAATTCTCCCACGCTGTAAATATGTGTTTTAGTAAAGTGACACCAGCGTCAGTCGTGCAACGACCTTTGGTGAAACCATATTGCTGTTCGTGTAAGATTTTGTTGATGTTAAAATGATTAAGCATTTGATTGAACATTACCTTTTCGAACACCTTGCCGGCAACACGGATACTGGTCTATTATTGTTGGTGTCTTTGCTATCCCCAGATTTAAAAAGTGGTATAACCTAACTGTATTTCATTAAATCCGGGAAGACTCCTTGATCTACACAAAAATTAAATATTAAAGCTAAGTATGGTGATATAGTCTCGATTATGGATGTACAAACTTTGATGGACTTTCCCCAAAGATCTTCGGTCAACTTGATTTTTATTTGCCGAAAAGCTTTTATAACTATCATAGTGTTTATATGTTTAAATTGAAATTCAACCAGGCAACCTGGAACGTTCGCTCTTAATAAATCAATTGAGACTTTGGGTGAGGAATATAAAGCTTCCGTAGTTTTAGATGGTATACGAGTACTCGTATTAGTAAAATAATTTACAAATTCTTGAGCTACTTTTAAGTTAGAGCTTATGGCACCACGTGAAGTCTCCAATGTATATTCAGTGTTTCGTATTTGTTTCCTACTAGTTTCGTTATTTACAACTTTCCAAACTGTTTTTATTTTATTTTCTGCTGATTTGATCTTGTTGCTAATGTATTTTACAGGTATTTAAAAAAAAAGGAATACGTGTGTTAATGTAAGGCTTAAGGCCATACAGCTCGAATAGTCTTTCCCTACTAATCCTAATACCTCTAGTTGCCCAGTCACTAAGTGTAAAATTAGGGCAAATACTTTTTTGTTTTCTTTTCAAAAGTTTTATTGAATTCAGTGTGGACTAATGAAAAGAAATCCTCATAAAATTTATTTGCCATAATATAGAATTATGGCCCAGAACATTTAACTTATTATTTAGGGTACTATTGAAACTATTTAATTTGCAAGTAGTTATTGGTCTAAATTGTATTTGCAATTTTTGTAAAGGTGTTTTAAAACTAAAAGTTACCGTTTGTCCACTATGATCAGACGGCATATAATTTACGAAGGCTTTTTCTAAATAATCAAAATCGCTGAAGACAATAACAATACAAGTAGCAGAAGTTTGAGTTACTCTAGTCGGTTCTGCAAAAACATTAAATAAATTAAAAAATGGTTATAAATCTACTGCTATTTGAATTGTTTTCCAAAATATTAATATTAAAATCACCACAAATAATATTGCAAGTTTCGCTACATCTTCCATTATTAACTCAAATAAAGAAAAGGTCTGATAATTAGGGGGTCTATACACGCACACTACAACATGCTTATCTAGCTCAACACATGACAGTTCGATGCAATGTTCAACTGATAAACCAACTATGTCATTGCGTTGTTTAGATTTTAAACAATTTTTAATCAAGATATGTGAGAAGATCAACTGTAGTAGCGTGTTTGTCACAAAATTATACGAAAATAGCGCTGTAGGTACTACAATTTTGAAAATCAAACTTAAACTCAAAGTATTTCTTTCAAATAACCAATAGTTTAGACAGATGAAGCAAGTTGCCCATTCCAAAGCGTCGTAGGCCTATGGAGAAGAACGGGTCGGGAACTCCACGGACACTTATTTAAATCATAATATTGATAAAAAATATTGTATTAGTTAATCGGAACACACATCGAGTGACCCAGATTCATTAACAGGATGTAGTGCCCTTGACAGTGAACTAGTCAGTTGCAGGTAGTCAACCTCTGACCTGTTTCGTGGAAATTATGCTCGGCGAAATCAAACAAAGATAAATCGTATTGGACTACTAACTATCAATGTTTTTATACTCGTAGTGTAGTACTCTGCAGTTGTAAAAGCTAGAAGTGGTTTGGACAGTTTTCAAAAGATGACGGGTTTATCTTTGACGTGAAAACGTCTTTGTTATACCATATTTTTTATATTCGCCCTTAATTGTTATGTTTACAGTGATTATTGTGAGACGCTTAAGGGCTAATTTCACCAATGAAATTGAACGCGATCAGCTCATAAACTACGTTTAAGAGCTGTCAGTGTCATTATTTTCTGTGGAATGTTAACACTGACATCTCTAGTACGCGTTTAAGATTTGTTGTACCCGTTCAGTTTTATTCACAACAGTGTTTTAAATCAAATTTAAATCCAAAAGAGGGAATAGCTGAATAGCTGAGGGAATTGTATTATTACGAGTACTTACAATACTGGAATACTTGAGTGGGAGACAGTGGTCTCCAGTCTAAACTGTTTTATCATCATTTCGTTTGATCAGACCTAACACATATCAGTGTAAATCATCGATCACTATCGATGGTGTAAATGAAATCACGGACGCGATTCTAACTTTTTCAAAACGAAACAGTAACTAAAAACAAAACCAATTCAGTGAAAACCAACAGATTTTCACGTTCCTCAGTGGAACAGGGAAAGTAGTTTTGTATATTTTTTTCTCAAATTTCACGGTCGTTCGCGAATAAAGGCTTTTGTGAAAGTGAATCCAGTACTAATAAAAAATTGAAAAAACTACGTTGTTTACGAGAAGTTAAAAGCGAGAGTTTGTTTATTTTGTTCGACGGCTTGAAAAAAACACACTCGTGCTTTCGTCTCTACAAATATTCACCCAATATTTCGTCAGTTATATTGTGTTCTGAGTGCGCCGCATTCAATTTCCTCGAACCATTCGAATATCAATTATTTATAAATTTTATGAATGGACCGCCACACGTCGGCTCTGGGTTTCACGAGAAATACGCTGATGTTTGTAAACAATAATTAAGTGATGGAGAGGCGGCAAGTCCACTATGTGCGAGCTGAGTGCAATGTGTAAACAAACAAGCCTTATCGGCGTTCACGGGGACAACGAGAATAAACGCATCAGTTTCCCAGAACGTCTAATTTTAGTTGTGAAATGTTTCTCAAGTTAAGTTGAATTTAAAGCTTTGATAGTTAACAGTTTACTGTATGAATTAAATTTTGAAAGTTATTAATAGCGAAGACTCATTTTCTAGTAAGGTAGGATGGTTGGTTTGGTTTTAAAGCGACACTCTTATAAACTGCTTATGTAGGTAATTGACATGAAACCTCTGCTTTCCAATTTAAAATTCTGATAGTATATTAGTATTAGAATGGGACTCGGGTAAAAAAGTAAGTAAAGTGAAAGTAGTATTTAAAAATGTCATGACATGTGACATTTTTCTACGCAACTTTATAGGGGTCTACGAAAGTGCCGTAGCACGTGCTTTCGTAACAAGTCTTGAACTTGTTTTAATTAAAGTTTTATTTAAATTATTAAGGTGTACCTGTTTATCAGTTTTTCAAAGATTGTTACTTTATTTACAATTGTTTTAAGTGTAGTTCCTGAAGTTATTTTATATGATGCATATGTAAGTTGGTAAGACAGACTTTAAGAATAATATTATTTGTTTGACATAGCGTTCTTAAGTTATAGTACATATTATGTTTAATATTACATTTAATCTATTATTCATCATTAAAACGTAAACATATTTAAAAGTGTTTTATTTATGGCTAAAAAGTTGTCAATATGTATTAAGAATACAATGTTATTTTAATTTATAAAAAAATCTCGTTTTCTAGGCGTTTTGCAAGAATATTCTGTTTGAAATAAGCTGACTGGCCGTGTTTAAGTTTCTATGTTCCTTTAAAATATAAGAAGTATTTGTACATAATCTATTTATGAATAGGTGTAGAAGGATGCACAGAAGAGGTTACTTGTCAATTGGGGCAGTTTAAAAACTTATGTGATAAGACAGATGTTTACTATCCTTATTTCGTTTGTTTATAATGTTTTATTGTTTTTTGATAATCAAGAGTGTTAGTTTATTAAATTAATAACATTGTTTCGAATTTACTGGGATTTCTGCTCACACAAACAATGATGGCGCGAGTGGTTTTATCGTTACACAACATTCGAGTCACGGAACGTATTCCACCGAAGCTTGTTATTATTTAATTGTCTATTTCACTTTGATTAGCCATTGATTCACCTAAGTGTATAGTGCTAGGATTTAGTCGACGATTATGGTGGATGGAAGATATTACTTTGATATAAGTAGTATTTTAATCACATTCGTTAGTCGCCAGCGAGGATATAGGACTTGAGTGGTTCACTGTGTGGTTTCATAGTTTTTGTAACGACGACAAGGCCTTGTTGTAGGTTGCATTTTCACAGTTAAGGTTTTGTGAATTTCTGTTTTTCACGCGGACGCTCCGTTTCTCTTCGAACAGACTTCAACGCGCTGGGTCGTTATCATTTCAATGTACTTCGATCGTACTGTTGTCGATATAAGTAAGGTTGGTGCGTCCCCCACAGCCTGGACTCATTCGCATTGCAATACATTGCTGTACTGTGGCGTGCGTGACACTTGTGGGACACTCGAACCACTCGCTCCTATTATCCATTTATGATTCACACGACGTCTCCGATTATTTTGAGGTCATAAAACATGCATTAGCAATTGCTCGCTGTACACCACGACACGCTTAGCTTAAATCGCAAAAGAGCAACGCAAAGCCTTAATTCTAAGTTATTGGGATTTGGGTACAGTGTGTCAGGGTGTCGGGATGAGATTCAGAGATCATACCTATATCCGCCTAATTCACAAGTACCGAAATTTTTGTTTTATGTAAATTTTGGTAAAACTAAAGATTTTTAACAACTGTATTTTTTTAGGGATCAGCCATCTCCCCTTTCTCCTACCCGTGCTTGGATCTCGACGGACGCACTTATATAAACGAAACTGTGTCACAAATTAGTCTCCCGCGTGATTACTGCATGGAGGTGCGTGCACGCTGCTACGCCGGCCTCCTGCGTGAGTGGTGGCACGTACCTGGTCGTGGGCTGTATGCAGGGGTTGGTGTGCAGCCGGTGTACGCGGGCAGCAGCGTCGCGATTAACTGCAGAGCATGTCCAGCCGAGCTGTCGGGGTCAATGGGACAGTGGGTGGGATACACATGGGGTGCGACGTGCGAGCGAGTCCGGGCGGCGCGCCACTGGGCGTAAGTGAGCGAGTGGATCGCGAGCCTGCCGAGCGCGGCCGCGGCACTCGCGCGTTTAGTCCCACTCGGCTCGTGTCGGTCGATGCGGTACCGAAGAGTACTCGCGCATGACTAGGTCGGCGTGCGGACTACCCGGCGGTTGCTGAACATTGCGCGGCGCGGAACAAACGCGCATTAATCGATAGTGCGCGCCGTGCGCTGCGGCGCGCATGGATCCGAGCCCCGCGGACATACGACACCCTTTATTTATATGATGACGTTCGAAATCGACGTCATAATGAAAATTGAGCGAGCGTTTTTGGGAGGAACGCGTGAGAAAAACACGTGAGTGCGCGCAGCTCGCGGCCGCCGAAGCAACGTGTGCGCAGCCTTAGCGCTGCCACCACGCATATGAGCCGCAGAAGGTCAACTACAGCGTGCCAGTTGTGATTAAACACATGCTCGTTTATTAGGCCATTGTTGATAAGAATTAAGTTAGGCCGACGCAGTTACCTCAATTAGCACAAGTTTAGGGACTATTATAAGCTTGACTTTTTAAATTCAAAAATTCTAATTACAAAAACGGTGCAACCTTAACCTTTGTTAACACTGATACTCATATTTTTTTTTTACAGTTTTTAAGTTATAACGTGATCAATTTGAGTGAAGTTAGGCCGCTTGAGATTTAAACGGCGTACGTAATACGTTTCACGTATTATAAGTTATATGTCGCTGGTTAAACCAGGACGCGTTTACGTGTGAGTGGAATTAGAATGTTGTATTATTGAGAGGACAGTGGTCTGAGCAATGGGAGGCGCGGGTGGTACCTCCTCACGGAACTATGCCTGTCTCACTCGCCGCGTGGCTCCCGCAGCGCGCAGTCGCCAGTTCGCTCCTCCTTAATCGCACACTCGCTTGTTTTCAACAAGTGATAACTCTCGCGAGCGATAGTGAACTCTTAAAAGTTGTTTTAAAACTTTACCCGTAAATACGTCGCATATTTAAATAATCTATACTGTAACTACTTATAAACGTCTATTTTATTATTGTATTTTTTTTTTAACTAGAACCTTTTTTTTAATTAAGTTTGTTCGTGCATGTGAAAACTTTGTTTATTTCGTATCGTTAACCGACTTTTTTTAGTAGTTTTAAGTCTTACAAAACGTTTTATTTAACTTTTTCTGTGATTAATCTCTTTTTTCTTGACAAAGTAAATTAAACTTGGTGCATAAAACAATATTTTTGTTTGAAAATGACACGTGGATCGTGTATAATATGCAATATAATGTTAACTTTATGTACTTAACCTAGCTATAAGCTAGATGTATCAACACTTGCTGCGCCCTAACAGGGTCATGTTCCCTCCTAACTTTAAGATTAGTCTGTAAATGTGTGTACATTGTGCAAATGAATAAATAGAAAGTTGTTGAATTGTTCAATCGACCGGGGATGGGTATAGTAGACCGAATTTATTGAAGCAACTTTTCTGTACGCTAAACCAATGAATAGTAGTTATCACGGGTACAGGCAGCTGTTGCGACACTTTAGTCTTCTATTTGAAATGCAGTTTTCTGCAGAGGCTATTTGAATCGCGTTTTAATAAACATACGACGTTATTCAAAGCTGTGATTAGCACAAAACGAAAAACAATTTGAACTTCGCGGGCTATCTTTGAACATCTAACTTTATATTAATGAAATATCTTTTTTATAGGTACTTTTCAGCTAGTTTTATACAATTGCCAAGTAGCAGGCATTACTCGAAGTCTAACATTAGGATTGTACTAAAGTTTGTTTAGCTGACACTCCAAAGTAAAAAAAAAGACATGGTAAAGTTTTAAAGCTTCAAAGCGCGGCTTGTGTTACCCCTTGAACCTTTGGAAAGGGGTTAAACTTAATAAACCACAGTCAGCTACAGAAATGTTCAGCTAACTCAATCAACAAGTCCACTACCGCAGTCGCGGAGTTCGTGACCCCACGGAAATAGCATCGAACATCATCGAAATAGTTTCAGAGAGCAGAAATAGTCGGGCCGAGTAAAATTAGAATGTTTCGCTCGAGAATAGTAGGACTGGTCACTTATAGACAGACGCTGGCATTGGCTGACCATCTTTTGTTTGTAAACAAGACGATCTAAGCGGCAAGATTTTGTTTGTATTAATTTTTAAGTTCTTTTCTCTGCAGAGATTTGACAACAGGCTTTTAAAAAAAGAAAAACTATTATTTGCGGTAAACATGACGAAAAAAAAGAACAAATACTCAAACGATGAAATTGTGGGAAACATACGTCACATTCACGCAAAACGGCTATCGCTCAGCATAATGCTGAGACCCTATGCAAGACAGAGCACCAGCGCTGGTTTTCAGCGACAGCCGGCGCTGACGTTATGACGTCGACCGATGCAGCAACACAGTGAGTGAAGTGAGGGTGAAGTGAGTCTTCGCCTTCACACCACGTCAAATTCTGCAGTCAATCTCCGATCTTCTATTTAATACAACATTCTGAAAGCCATGATCATTCGGAGATACGGTGAAACACACACAGTGTGGTAATGTACCACACTGTGTGTGTTCACCGTATCTCCGCAAACAGCATAGCCCTTCCAAATAGGCGTTTAATATTATCACAATTTAATGAACTATGAATCTATAATGAGAGCTTGTTATTTAAATAATTAGTGTAGTTTTCGCTCAGTACTAGACTCAACCTTTGTGGACTGCCAAACTACCATGGAGTATTCTAAATTCTGGTATTACTTAGGAAAGAGTAAGGTTACGATGTAAAGCAGGTATTTTATGAAACCTTATTTCATGATGACTTTTACGCTCTGATAGGATTCGCTGGTCGTCTTGTCAACTGTGTGCTACATTCCAAAACTTAAGACAATACAAAAATAATTATAGAAAGCAAGATATGCTTTACACTAACACCAATAATAATATGAGGAAAACCCTCTATAGGTCTAATATACAGCAATGCAAAGAATTAAAAAGTCAAAGACAAGTAAAGTAACAAAAACTAAACTCCTACCATTCGGAATAATTATTCATTGTTTGAGTTTAAATTGTGAATAAATCAACAGTTCTCAGTGAACTATAATCGAATTATGTCGCAGCGGGAATATATTTATAATTTTTGAATAGATACTCTTTCAGCGCCGACGGAAATAATTCAATAATATCAATTTGCGAGACTGCGCCGTAGGGGTGCCGACACCTGCTTCCTGACGCGAAACTTTATTTATTTAGAAAGCCTGTTATTTTCCAAATTAAGTCGTTGCAAAAATAATATTTCACATTTTACCCATAATCAATCAGTAACTTACGCGTCTAACTCAACCTAATAGGTTTCTGTGGGCCCAATAAACCCTGTATTTCTATTACACCCCTAAAACTGCCCATCGCATAGCCAGTGCAATAACTAGCCATTAAGAAACCTTCACAAGTGACACTAAATGGAATCGGAATACTTGAAACTGCTCTTGAAAATTAAATGACTTCGAGACAGTTGGAATAGGAACCGTAACTTCGCGGCAATCAGAACCTCTTGAACTTTTAACTTCGAACTTCCTCTGCACGTTGCACTAGCTACCAAGAGTTACGAAACTAAAATAAACGAAATATTCAACGAACATTGGCCAGTCAGTCGTTATTCCATTAATTCCATTAGCCAATCACTGAGTTCTCACTCAGTCATTGGAGAAAATTGTTAAATTTATATTTCATTTCTTGGAAAGAAACTCCCGCTGCTACAACCATATTGTAGATGTGTTTGCTGCAAAACGTTATTGGTTTGTTCGTAAATATGCACGTATTGCAGGATTATACGTGTAGGTGTATTGTGATGTGAAACGGTAAGAACCTTTATATGAACGGCGCTCATTGTAACTCACCTAATGTATCACATCGACAGGTGATCACTTTTATTTGCTTTTTGCTTACAGCACGCGTAGCCTACCCACTACAGACACGGAAGGAACGCTAGACAAATTCAAGAAGAGAATGATATTTGTCTTCTCTTCGTAGAGTAGAGATTAGAAGTGGTCATGAGGATGATTTAACCTATACCTACTACCTTTGCATAATCAGCATAAAATATTCCCACTGCTGGAAAACAGGTCTGTGGGCCGTAAGTGCGGGTTGGTGGATGTCACATGTCTTAGATTTTTTGTTCTAGAACGTGCCGGTTTCGTCACGATGTTTTCCTTCAATATTATATTAAATATTTTACATAAAGTAAAGTGCCTGCGAGAGTCCAACCCGACAACCTACAACACTGCTCACCCCCGTGTTCCATGGTCCCTTCTAATGTGCCCAAAACTGGGAAAGGTTTGTTCAGTTTTAATATGTTTTTTGTTTCTTAACATGCTCGGCACGTTGTTGTTTGGTGGGAGCATGATTAACACTTAAACTTAGGAGAGAAATGCTGCGAAAACAAGCCTACAAACATCTCGCCTTCAAGTAAATGCGTTGATCTAGTGGTCGCAAGCGCTATTGCTCAGCATGAGGGTTCGGTCTGGCAAAGTATTAATGGGTTTACCCATTATAAATTTCTGAATAGCAGCCCGGAGTCTGGATTTTTGCCCGGTTAATGGCAATAGGCTCTCCCCCTATTAGATGGGACTTAAACATAACTGGATAAAAACGCCTCTGCCTAACCCTTCCGGTACTACTAGCGTGATGTTAGGTTAAGTGTAAAATGACTTCATAATAATTGAGGTGGGTGTAATGTGCTCGTGGCAGCCCTGCCCACCTGCCGCCGATGCAACCGCCATGAACTTTGCGCCACAGAGCAACATCGCCAACAAAATTAAATAAAGGCAACCACGGTCTAGGTACACCGAAAGAGACCAAATTACTACGGAATATTGTTACCTCGCTTCTTACTACAGCCTAAATGAAAATTATGTTTTTTGTACATCTATCAAAATGTTGTCTTTTTAACCCAAAGGGTCACCGTAATTTCGAAACCAGACAGACTTTGCTGTGTGTAAATTATTTCATCACCACAGCTCTCGAAACGGTGAAGGAAAACATCGCGTGGAAACCGGCATGTCCTAAAACCTAATATTCGAAGACATGTGACATCTAGCAACAAGCACCGAGTGGATTACGGCGCACTAGCCCTCACAGAGACGAGGCCTGTGTCCCAGCTGTGGGAACATTATATATTGATTAATCCAAGCTTATTATGAAATGTAGTCCAGTTGCTTCATCCACGTTCAAAGCATTTGGTAGTTTACCTAAGTCTGTAAACGCTATCAAGAAGCAAGAGAATTACTTTCAATTAAAAAAAAGAAACAATTCTGTAAACTTTTAAGTTTAAAAACAGCTAAGAAACGTTTTCTCTCGAGGAATACTTGAACAAAAAGTTTCCATCTTTTGCTGCAATCTTTAAAGTTTTTATACAGGACCGTTCACTACTTTCCATCAAATATCGACGGAACTTTCGCAAGTTTGTTAGCCCAGAACCTATAACCAGAGGGCAGAGGGCGAACATCCATTATAACCGTCTTCGGCGGTTCTTAAAAGAGGTTACGAATCTCATATTTTATGGTTCTATTATAATTATATCCTCGGCTTCACCTGCATGCATGTCGAAAATTATCCATCAGAAACATACTACCGAGATAAAAAGATTCCCACGTGTTAATCGAGGTTATAAACTATCTGTGTGCCAAATTTCATCCATATCCGTTGAGTAGGTTTCGTGTGATTGCATTAGCATAATCAGCCTATTATGTTCCCACTGCTGAGACACAGGCCTCCTCTCTGTGAGAGGGAGTGGGCCGTAATCCACCACGCGGGCCCAGTGCGGGTTGGTAGATGTCACATGTTTTTTGAATTTTTGGTTCTAAGACATGCCGGTTTCCTCACGATGTTATCCTTAACCGTTTTGAGAGCAGTGGTGATGAAATAAATTACACAATGTAAAGCGCCTGTCTGGGTTCGAACCTACGACCGATAACTCGTAAGTCACGGCAGTTACCACTGGGCCACCAATGCTCTCTTACCACTGGGCCACCACTGCTCTTTTGTGTGATTGAGTTACAATTAAACAAATAAAAAATATTTAGGCACCACGCCATAGTTTCAACAGTTACGTTGGCCATAGACAGAAGTATTGTTTTGTGTCAAGTATATCGATTATATTTATATCTCTCGCCACATTGGACCTCATTTAACTGTGCAACTGTTTCGTTACAAGTGATCACGTCGTCATTGCTAAGAGAAGACAGTTTTTGTCTTGAGTCTGTGTTTTATATAGTACAGGTATACTTTAAACTCTGGCCGGGACGAATTTCGCCAAAGGAGGTATATATAGCCTGTTGTGAAAAATCGCGTGACATCTTTAATCATCAAAACAATCGAAGCGCGCAGTAGCTACTGTCTCGCGTGCCGCGCGGGTCCTCCTTTAAGGTATATAACTTCTGTGTGCGGGACTCTCCCCAGTATGACCAGAGCTTTACTGAAAATTCAATATGACGGACACTAAACCTTCAAATTGTTTTTTTTGTTCAAATGCTTGTCTAATATATAACAATCCTTCTTTTAATTCCATTCGCCCCAGGACGCCACGTGTGGCTAATAGTGAAAATGCTTGCAATAGACCCAGTAAAGTAAATTTTTTAAACGTTTCGTGTTGGTTTGAAAACTCAGCCGCTCTCAAATTTGAGTTGCTATCATATAATTTTAGTGATAATTACGATCGTGTTGTGAGACAAGACTGGCACAAACAATAGTTTATATTATTAGATTTTGTTCTTATAACTTTCACGTTAACGAATTATTTTGGTACAATATAAATGCAATAACTTTAAAAAAACAGATCATTCTGTTTCAATACCATGTATTTGTCGAAAGTCAATATAATTTAATAAATAAGTACATATTTTACTCCACTCAACCCTTTTTTTCTTCTGTCTCGTTTTTTTTTAAGTGAAAACTTCTTTAGCTTCGTTGTACACTTTTTTGTAATGGGTAAAAAAAGATTAAACTCGCGTCACGACACGTGACCTGGTCGAAAATTCGTAAGACGAAAACTTCTTTAGCGGCGTGTACAATTTTTTTGTAATGGGTAAAAATTTTAAACTCGCGTCAGGACACGTGACCTGATCGAAAATTCGTAAGACGGATGATTGTTGATTTTTGATTTTTCTGAGAGATAAACTCTTTAATGTAATATAAATTGTCCTGTTTGTGGTACATAGCGCAATAAATAAATATTGTATTCTACCACATAAATGATAGTACTTTTATACTGATAATTAAAGCAATTCGTGCAAAATTATTCCAAAATATCAAAAATGCACAACGTTTATATTCAAGTTTTCACTTCTGCCTGCACTCCCGGAGTGCAACCCGTTGTTTTTTTTTTTTGAAGGAATCTTCATGAATGCACCCCAAAAATCTAATCTAATGGTTCTAAACCGTTACTCCCCATACCGTGGTGGCAAAGTAGGTGAAAGTTACTTCTGCACTGCTTTTAAACAAAGCAAGCTCTCTAAGCTACTAGCGCCATCTAGTATGGAGTAGCCGAATTTAATGCAGCGTGGAGTAGTGGAACTAACTTGGAAGGCACACTTGTGGCCATTGAAAACATTTACGTTTTAGTTTAGTAAGTACAAAAAGTTTTTTTTTTTTCGAGTGCATTACTTTATTTTGTCAATTCTTAATTTTATTAATAAAATTGCCTATCTTAAACTGCTACTGCGGCGGTGCTTATGGGAGGCCTACGTCCAGCAGTGGACGTCTTTCGGCTGAAATTATGAAAATGACAATAAAATTTAATTTTGAAGTCTTATCATGTCAGTAGACTGCGCTTCTTCAAATCCATTAGATACAAGCCAAAACCAGTGTTTCACCTAGAGGATTATTGTCTTTAACTATATGTAGAATGTATGTCTTGATGACGATAGTTTTAATCAGTACCAGCCTTTTAAATTGACTGCTTGAAACCTTCGTGGAAGAGTAATAATAATAGAATTGCCAGCCTATTATTTGTCCCACTACAAGGCAAAGGCTTATCTATTTTCATACATAGAAGCTAGTCATGGATCACCAAGCTTGTGATATATTGCAATTAAATTAAAGAAAATTTAAAACTCATGTAAAAAGTACACTTTGTAAACAAGCATATTACAAGTTAGAGGATTATATACAAGATAGGAATGCTTGGAAACGTGATGGTCCAGCTCCATAGAACAATTTAGCCTAGACAAAATCATACCTATTGTGGTATAGTATTTTTATTCTTGGTGCATCGTCTGCATATAAAAATATAATTTAATGTATACAAAATATTGTAAAACATTTTATATGAGTAAGGTGGAGTTTCTTGCCCTTTCTTCTACATACGAAGCTACCTTTTGGAAGGGGCGCCTAGAATAAATTCTATTTTATTGTAAATGTTGACGTTCAAAAGTGCCTTAGAAGAAAAGAAAAAAAAGTATTCGTTATTTCTTGTTTATTTTACTATTATAATTACCATATTGTGTCATTAAAACGTTGAGTCGAGCATCCTGTTCCTCCGTTCCATTGTCAAGTGCTAGAAACTCTGGTTGGATGGGTTCACCCAACCAAATTGTGACTCTTGGTAATTCTGCGGATGCCGGGAAAATAATGCTACTATTACAGTTTTATTTATTTTGTATTATAGCCATAATAATGCCCTATATTATTTTTTTCAAATTCAGCCTGAAAACGTCAAAAATAATGCTACCATTACAATAAATTTATATACTTAATGTTTAATAAAGCAATATTATGAAATTTAAATAAATTTTTGTACTGTATGAAGACGTAAAAATTTAAGTAGAAAAGCGCAGGAAGCTACTACGTTGGCGGACGCGCCTTTCTGAGTTTTTTTTGTACATTGATAAAACCTACAATATAGGATCAGTAGTCGTAGTTTTAGGCCCAGTTTTAACCATATCATGTTAACTAGTTTAATTTTCTGTTAAAATGTTAACGGGACATTAAGAGTAGCTAGTGTTTCACCAAGCGCGAATCCATGATCAAGAGCTAATCATGAATGATAATGATAATGATGATATAATGATCCCGCTGCTGGGACACAGGCCTCCTCTCGGTGAGAGCGAGTGGGCCGTAATCCAGCGCACACACGTGGGTTGGTAGATGTCACATGTCTTCGAATTTTTGGTTCTAGGTCATGCCGGTTTCCTTACGATGTTTTCCTTCACCGCACCGTTTTCAGAGCAGTGGTTGAACTAATTTAAACAAAGTTAAGCTTCCCAAACTCATAATCCAATATCTTTGTTTGCATATCTTGCAACAGTTCTACACCAATCGGGGGTTGTACTTGGATGCACTTGCACAGTGCGAAGAAATATAATCGTTGGGGTTGGTGTCGCAGTGGTGGCCCAGTGGTAACGATCGCGACTCCCGAAAACAGGGCAAGACTTTAACACTCTTAATGGGGAACTTGCTCTCCCAGCACGTTACGGTGGATTTCCCGTTTCGTAGCGTTGGTGTAGATTTTGCCGGACCCTTTTTGGTCTCAAATAGGAAGAGTCGCGGATCAAGGGTCACAAAATGCTATTAATGCATTTTTTTGTTTGCTTATGGTACACGTGCGTACGCTTGGAAGTGGTAAGTGATCTTTTGAAGGAAAGCGTCATTCTTACCCTACGTATGTTCATATCTATATTTAGATATTTTATGTGATAACGGCCGCAATTTTATGGCCGCTGCCAAAGAAATTGGCAACTTTAGAAACATAACCGCCAAACAATTACAGATTTCTCTAACGAATACGAGATTAAATTTTCGTTTTCACCTGCTAACGCTCCCCACTTCGGTGGTATCTGGGAGGCCGGGGTGAAATCGGCTAAACATCACATAAGACGTGTAATGGGCAACACGCATTTAAATTTTGAAGAGATATCCACGTTGTTCGCACAAGTGGAAGCCATATTAAATAGCCGCTCACTTTATCCCATGTCCACGTCTCCAAATGACCTCCTTTTCCTCACTCCAGGGCACTTCCTGCTTGGACGGCCGCTAACTGCGTTGCCTTCACCGAGCCTAGAAAACTGCTAGCCCACTCAACTGAAGCGGTACCCACGACTTGAACAAATCCGGCAGCACTTTTGGAGGAGATGGCAGAGGGAGTACCTGGCTGAGCTGCAGCAAAGATCAAAATGGTGCACCAATTGTACTCCACTGAAAGTTGGTGACCTAGTACTGCTGGAAGGAAGACAACTTACTACCACTGTGCTGGCATACGGAGTCAAGTCATGAGTAAGAGTCCATGTCAAGTTGCTTACAAGATCAGATCAGGCGCTCAAAATAGACGGTCGTTCACCACAAAATAAACCGGCAAAGGAAAAATTTCTAACTGACTTTTTCAATAAGTAAAAGCAAATATCTCATAGACGGACGAACATCGGTCTGCACATAATTTCATTGTTTTACATTTAAAAACTTGTTTTAAATCATTATAGAACAAAGTGTAATGTTTTCTACTGCTTTCTTAATTATATACATAGTTTAAAGTGAAACTCCTTCGTTTTATTGAGCACCAAGCTCCAGTGTCTCGTCGTAGACACTTCCCATATTGACCCACATTTTTAATTTCTCCTTGTTTTCTTGTACTGTTCCTGAGGCCTGTAAACAAGCCCATATCATCCCCTTACCCAAAAATCCCAACCCGGTCTAACCGACTGATTTCCGACCTATTTCTATCATTCCGTATCACTCCAAAGTGCTTTTCTTTCTTGGAATGACCTTCTTAGTCCTTTTTAATCTAGTTTTCGACCTGTTAACGACTCTATTGAAGGTTACTAATGAAATCCACTGGGCTGTGGACCACAAATCTCTCACCTTACTTGTACTTTTGAACTTTAGCAGTGCCTTTAACTCTGTCTATTTCGTTCCCTTCTAGGTATCCTTAAATCTTTCAATTTCTCTTCTTCTACTATTGGTTGGTTCGATTCCTATCTTAAATGCCGCTCTCAGCGGGTTTGCCTCGAAGAGTCTTCTTCTGACTGGTGCTCTCTCACCGCTGGTGTGCCTCAGGGTGGCGTTCTCTCTCCTCTTATATTTTCTATTTTCATTACCTCTGTCACCAGGGTCATCTCTTCCCACTTTCATCTCTATGCCGACGATCTGCAGCTTTACGATTACTTCTTGACGCAAGATGCGGAAGCCGCCATGTCTGCTATGAACAGAGAGAAGATTTGATTAGCGAGTTGTTGCGGTCTTTTGTATTGCAGATCAACCATATGAAATCTCAGGCCATAATTATCGGCGGCAGGTATCTGCGAAATAGGTTCGATGTTGCGTTGCTGTCTCCACTCCGTCTGAATTAAGTTCAATTATATTCCGTCCTTTTGATGCACCTTGCAGGTCGCACCTTAGAAATCTAATCAAAACCCCTCCCCACTCAACCGACTTCTACTTCTACTCTTTCTCTGTGTACGCGGTTCGGATGTGGAATTCGCTTTAGGAACTGTCGAACTGTTGCTGTGTTTAAAAAGAGAGTGAAAGAACACTATCTTTCCATTGTCATTGTTGCATTTGTTTTTTTTTAATCACTTTATATGTATATTTAGGGATATTTATTTCAGAAGTATGTATGTATGTCAGTATATTTTCACATTGTGTTTTTTTTAAATTAGTGAATTGTTTCGTTTTAAATTGTTTTTTTTTGTCTTCTACTCTATATATTTATATATAATATATACTCTCCTATTGCAGGTATGCTAACTAGTAAGAGAACAAAAGATTTTCAAACATGATGATCAGAAGGTTGAAGAAAGAAATAGAGTATAAAAATAACTTACCAGTGGCAGTGTCCTTATATCCAAAAGCTCAACGGCGATGCATTATATATATTTTGTTAGAGACACAATTGTGTATCAAAATAGTGTAGTAGTTGCGCTTTTGGATGTAAGGACACTGGTAATTCATTTTCTCCTACCTTCTGATTACCATGTTTGAAAAGACTTCTTGATATGTAGCCGTGTGTACCTTGAACAGCCCTAACACATTCTACAATGTCATAATGGTAACCTTAAGAAGAAAATTGCAATTAAAAGACAAAAGATACAATATTATTTCCTTTGGATTCAGGCAATGTGATGCATGTATTTCCGAATCCTGGCAAAATTGATAACCGTTTCAAAGCTTGGGTTAATCTTGTTGGATACGAGTACATTCAGGAAATATTCACAGAATATGAAATTTCTAAGAAGAAGTGTGTCCGATGAATACCGAATCGCTTTAAGCATCTAAATACATTGGCAATTCCAACCTGTACTTTAATTGCGTAATACACAATCAATCGGAATCTGAATCGTTTTGAAAAAGATTGCAAATCCATTGCTTCATAAGTTCTAAAATAAAAACTGCTCAACAATGTAAATAACGCAATGAATGTTGTTGAACTGTCAAAATCAAACAGATTAGTCGTAATCGTTTACGAAAATGTGTTACGCAATTAGGCTGCTTGTGAGTTGAATATTAAATTACTTAATTCATAACACAGTGCAAAGAGAACTGCTTATGTCTGACTGTACCAACACTAATACTTAATTACCAGACAATAAATAAAAATATTATAACTAAATGTGGCCCCTCATTATATTTTTTGGAATTTATCAATAAACCCAGTGTTTATTTTTCATTGTGTTTTAGTACCTACATGTTTAGATACATAATTACCTATATTTAATTTTATTATTCTCTCATTTGAAAGTCAACAGTGCTACAGTTAGGCAATCTGAGGCTAGCTTAAGTTTTAGTCACTGTACCACTAACACTTCTCTTTCTTCTACTTCCACATCAGGTATGTTTTATCAAATATTATATAAAAGGTACATGTGTTTTATATTACTGCATTTGGTGTGCATCCACTTGTGTTTGTTCTGCTGTCCGTGTGGTGTCAAATGCAAATAGCACTATCTCTTTCTGTGGCTGTCCAAAAATGGACATCTACAGTAATATGAAATTATATTTTTTTTAAAGAATTGTATCTGTAACATTACATCACGCATGTAATCCCAGAAGGGTTAGGCAGAGGTGTAACTATAGTACACCCACATTCCGAAAGTTATGCTTAAGCCCCATGTAATAGGGGGCGAGCCTATTGGCATCAACCGGGCACAAAATCCATATTGTAAATGTTCTCAGATAAAAGTCACTGCACTGCTGCTACAAATTCGGTGATAATGGAGCATAATTGTAGCGTGTTATGCAGACTTACTAAAGCATATTACTGTGCCACAGTTGAGCACTGGATAAATCCACATGGTTGATGTTGCAAATATGGCATAATTTTAATTAAAACACTGAGTCAGTGTGACTATAAAAGTACAGTTTTTGTGGCGCTAAACCATTCGTGTCAGTCACAGAACATGTTAATAGTTTCATCACTTTTGCGCTCTCGAAAATATAGTTTATTGTGCCTAATATATTGTATTATCATGACATTAATTTTAAATTTTATGTTAAGAAAATTGTAACAATGACAATAAAATATAAATCATGATTTTTCTGCTTAATTTCATAAAGTAATGAGGTATTTTTATTGCCAATGCTATTCAAATATAATAAGGCAATCCGCGAATTAAAATTCTCTTTTTTTTTTATATTAGCTGTTTTTATGTAGTTTAATGATCAAATTGAGATTCGCGAATATTATGACTCGGTTACCGAATCACGATCATTAAAATATCAAGCATACCTCTTATGTTTTAATGATTGTTATTGAGTATACGTAAAATAGCTGCAATTTACAAAATAGTAGGAACATTTGATTTCGCGAGCTACGTTGAAATATCCCTATACCTGCGGTCTTGCCTACCTACAGCTACATAGAGCCTTAGTTCCCGTTAAGAAATGTAGGTGGCGTTTTGAATCTGCATACTTCGTGATGGCACAAGATGGCTCTCTTCTCCCATATTTTTAGTAAGTAGTAAAGAGTATCTTTGGCGATTATCACACTGCCACGCATCACGCTGCATGTTGCGCGTACTTGCGGGAGTGCAGATCTGTATCATCGTGCGGGTTTTTACGCACTCACCCGCGTAGTTGCGTATTGTATTCACGGCTGCTCTGACTCATTTCCTTCAGAGCCGTTCGCTGTGGTGATAGTGCAGTGCAGAATCACGCAGGGTACTGCGAGACTCGGTGTGCCATATCTTGCGTGTTGCCCCGCTCCCACGCGCGTGTGCGCATGTTTCTCCGCTTGTAGGCGCGTGACCTGTGGGAACGCGCGTGGTTGCATTTTCTGAGTGTTGGACTGTGCGTGTTATCTATATAAACGGAGATATTGACAAGCAACGTTAAAACACGCATTCACGCGCTACGCTGCGTGGTGCGTGGCAGTGTGTTAATCGCCTTTGTCCCATATTATTATTGTACTCTTTAAAATCAATGATAAAAGAAAATAACAATGTGTGATGTTGCCGGACTCTCCTAATACAGGCACTGTCTGCCTAAAAGGAGGATCCAATCAAAACATTTTGTTCATACCTAAACTTTACCAATAAACAAATTTTATTATTTGTTTCGTAAAAAAATCCGTGACAAGGTTGCCATAATATGATTTAGCTACAAGCCAAATAATGTGATAATTTTGATGACAAATATACTATTAAAAAAAATATGGAACTTATTTATTTGAGTTCCATAATTTTATATGGTAATTTATTTGGGTTACAGTTGAGATTACAGAGAAATCTATAAATAATTATGAAATTATTAGTTTATCTGTTAAGTAAAAAAGATGGCAAGACTTTCTTTACTGAAGTTGTGCTTGAAAACGATGAAGTGCGTTACAATCGATTATAAATTAGTTCTTAAGAAAGTACTAGGCATTTTATTTTCTACTTTTACCGAGGGGAAGTGTTCGAAAGTCTTCTCCAGTGTTATATACTCTAAGCACGAACACCACAAAATGATAGCAAACTGCATAATTAGAAAATTAAAAGCAGTTTTAGCAGTGACTATAATGTACCGACAAAATGAGAACACACCGAAACTTGATTACACAACTGACATTTTAATTTTGTTGTATTATTTACCGCGAGTTTTGGTGCGTGGCTGAAATCTGAATTAACGCCACCGTCTTGTTTTTTTATAATATATTCCACTTTCCAAATGGTCTAAAAAACAATTAGGATAAAAACTGCCACTTGCTCACTTCAGATGTCGCTACAATCCAGCGTATAAGAATTTGACAGCTTGCTGTCAATTTCTATATATTTTTAATAACATAATATAATTAATGTGCCCCGTTGCGCAGCTGTTGACTTAAAAATACGGGGACCTATTTATTTCCCAAAGATTGTATCATAAAAACTGTGCAAAATATATCTCCGAAAAAAAATGGAAATACAATTTCGTCGAGACTATTTGCTACCCTTTTATACATAAAGACTTGTATGGAAGAAATTCGTATGCAGGTGATGCTCCCAAGAGAACTAAGCCTGTTATCATTACCTACAGGCACTTGTGGTGTGATATTATGTACCTGTAAATAGTAAAGGTGTGTGTGTTTATATTATCACATTAGATCTACACTAGAATTAATAAATTTAAAGGTTTTCAGTCAGGAATATATGACATATATATTTATCATGTGAACAGTGCTGCTACCTATGACGAGCTTTCAGTTAACCAATTTATTTAAAATAAAAATGGCGGCGTTAAATCTGATTTTAGTCAGGCGCTAAAAGATCATTGTTTAGCTATATATTAGTATAATGAGACAACTGGCCATCACCCTCACCATAACACAAAAAAAAAAAAAACCAGTGTCAATGTGCCAAAACCACACTGACAAGTACCAAAACTTCGTGCAAAACTCATATGTCATTTGTAACAGTTTCCTTACCATTCATAGAATTAACTCGTATAATGAGTCCATAGTTTTCAATGGTAAATTTATACACAGCTTCAGGGATTGCAGTCGTGATGTTTTCATAAAACCACAACATGTCAGGTAGATAAAAAAAGTAAACATTCTCTTTTATGATAATGTAACCGATATTCGTAAATAGATTTATCAATGTATTTGTCATCAACAGCCCGACTTCACTCACTGCTGGTATTTGTTATTTATGTACCTCGTTCGTCACAAAAATCCTCCATAGCCCGACTTCACCCAATGCTGGGCATAGGCCTCTCTTTTCCTGTGCCACCGTCATCCAGGTTTTTTTATGGCAACAATGTATTTGGTTCAAAATGATAGCTTACAAAATCCTAGCTTCAACTCATGACTTCGACTAATAGGAAGACAACTGTACGATAAAACATACCACCATATGATCTCGATATAACGTATTTTCTATCAATGATAGAATTTACTCAATCGGATCAGTAGGTACTTGCAGAGAATAGGCAATCTCTGAAAGTTATTTTTTTTTATTTGTAAGAGGTTTTACAAACAAACATTTGATGTCTTTATTATATTAGATTTTAGATCTTTAAGATCTAAAATCTAATATAATACGAAAGGAAGATTTATAAGACAATGGTGAGACCTGTAGTCGTGTATGGCTCAGAATGTCAGGCAACAAAAGAGATGAAGGAAAGGCAATTGCGTGCAGCTGAGATGAGAATGCTAAGAGGGATGAGTGGTGTTACGCCTATGGATAAAATAAGAAAAGAGAATACCTTACATGTAAGAGGAAGTCGGTTAGTGGCACCGGTGATTGAAAAGTTGTGAAGAAATCGGTTGTCGTGTATGGGCCTGAATGCGGAGGAATGAGAGATGTTCGAGAAAAACTTGTAACTGGTAAAAAATCGTAAATTATCTGTGGTGACTTCAATATTAATATCTTAGAGAATAGTAAAAAAGCAGTCGATTAAGTCTCTTTAAATCATTCAATTTGTCAAATGCGTTTTCAGATCCCACCCGTATAACTACAAATTCTGGTACATGCAGTGAAATATGCGACTACTTACATAAAGCCATTTTAAATTATTTCCCTTCTGATCACAGCGGTCAAACCGTTGTTTTCAAGTCAAACACACTATTGCAAAAAATTCTGACTCAAATACTTTGAGGAAAAAAAAAGCTTTTATATCCCAATGAATTTGGATTCCGACGAAATAATTCGACGAATGAGGCAGTTCTAAATTTAACGGGTCATATTGTCAAAAACATTGATGCAAAAAAGAAGGTATTGAAAGTTTTATTAGATCTAAAAAAGGTTTCGACACAGTTTCTATTCCCAACCTAGTGTTGAAACTACAGAACCTGGGAATACGTGGCCTCTCACTCCCAATTTTTGTGGACTGCCTAAGCAATAGGACTCAGTGGGTACCTACTTCGCTTTGGAATGGGCAACTAGTTTCAGATTTCTGACTGACCGACCCCTTGACAATTCAAAAGTGCCTGTAATTGGTTTATTTGAAATAAATGCTTTGAGTTTGAGTCCGTAAAAATATATAATTACCTGAGTGGGGAACTTCCTGTTGGACCTACCTAACTGGACAATATGTCCTAGGTAAACATATTCGTCCACGACTTCGAGTGTAGTGTCTCCGATCTTCGTGAGAGTGGAGTACGTGGACATTTGACATGACCTTTGTTTTGTCCATGTTCATTTTAATACCCACTCCTTCGGAAGCTCTACTGAGCTCATCGAGCATTGCACTGAGGTCCTCCATGGTCTCAGCCATGACTACTATGTCGTCAGCAAACCGGAGGTGAGTGATGTACTCGCCATTGATGTTGATGCCAACCCCATTCCAGTCCAGACCTTTCAAGACATCCTCCAGTGCAGCGGTGAACAGTTTCGGAGAGATAACGTCTCCCTGTCTCACACCGCGCTGCTGCAGAAGGATAGGTTTTGAGGTCTGGTCCTGGAGTCGGACTGACCTAGTGGCGTTTTCGTACAGACACTTCAGCACCTCGATTTACTGATAGTCAATCTGGCACCGCTGAAGAGACTGCAGTACAGCCCATGTCTCGATCGAATCGAAGGCTTTCTCGTAGTCCACAAACGCTAAGCAGAGAAGAAGGTTATACTCCTCGGTCTCCTGTATAACCTGCCGCAGCATATGTGTGTGTTATACGGTGCTAAAGCCTTTACGGAATCCGGCTTTTTCGGGAGGCTGGAAGTCGTCAAACCTGCCGCAAAACGATTCGTGATGACTCTTGAACAGCTTGTAGACATGGCTCAGAAGTGAGATGGGCCGATAATTCTAAAGAAGCCCATTGTCGCCCTTATTCAAGAAAAGTATCACCACACATCTGTTCCGTGCCTGCGGCGTTTTGCCCTCGAATATGACGGAATTGAACAGCTTACTAAAGGCCGACGGAAAACCTGTTCTTAAGGCCCTCCCTTAAGAATTGGTTTTCCGCCGGCCTTTAAGAGTTCGGCCGTAATTCCATCATCGCTCGGCGCCTTTTCGTTTTTGAGCTGCTTCAGTGCCATCCTAATCTCGTGTAATTGCTGTATAATTGCTTAAGCCATATGTGAGTACTATGTACATACATTAGCGTTCTCCTTGAGGTGTGTGTGAGCATTTAAATAAAAGCGTGTACACTGGCACGGTAAAGTTAACAGTTTATTTGAAGAACTTAGCACAGTAGGTACACAGGTTGATGTTCACAGCACAGAAAGAATGAAGCTTAGCATTAGATAGATAGAAGGAGTAGACAGATAGAAAGCATAGTGAAATATAAAACCAGTACCCTAATTGCGTAATATACAATCTTTGAAACAGATTGCTAATCCATTGCTTCATAAGTTCGATAACTCATTCCGCTCAACAACGTAAATAACACAATGAATGTTGTTGAACTGTCAAAATCAAACAGAATAATCGTATTCGTTTACGAAAATTTGTTACGCAATTAGGCTGCAGATATTTAGCGAGAGCGATAGCGGACTGTGTAACACACTTCTCACTCATCACTTGAATGGCGGTAAATTGACTAGCGGGCCGCCGGCGTGCACTGATGCGCGGGCGCGCCTCCGGCCTGCGAGCATCCACCTCGCGCTCTAAACAATGGAGCGGACAGGCGGCCGACCGGTTTGGTTACTATACACAAATATGGTTTGTTTGTCCGTCCGAATGTACAAGATTATTTATTTATATAATACTCATACATTATTAAGGTTATGTAAACAATTATTATAACTACTTAATAACTAATCTACGCCACACCACCGCCCTCCAGAGACCGTCGCTACGGGCGATAATAGTCCGGGAAATGGACTTGACGACCAGATTTTGTCGTTCTGACATTAGTTTCTGTGTTTCCAGGTAATTTGGTGGTGGGTGCTGATTTATGTAGTGTGGGTGATGGCGTTTTTATGTGTATCTTTGTGTTGTTGTTTGCGTCAGTTTTTGGATTGTGTAATATGTACGCAGGCTTAAGCCTGTCAAAAGAAACTGTGACTATTTTGCCATTGATGAGGAGCTTGAAGACCTTTCCCCCGTGTTGCAGGACTTTGTGCGATCCCGTGGATGGTGATTTTAGAAAGCCTGGTCTCTCATCTCTGAGAAAAACATGAGTCGATGTACCTAAATCTTTAAAGACGAACGTTGATCTGCTACCATGTCGGGATGCTAGGTACCTATGGAGAAGAACGGGAAAGAAACTCCACGGATACTCTTTTAAATCAAATTATGGTTACAAAATATTGGTTGCATCATTCATGTTAAAAGCGTCCGTAATATAAAGATAAAAAAAGCGGCTTGATTGAGCGGCTGTTCGATTCGATGCCTATTATTTTTTTATGATTATTTCTTAACCATAATTTGATTTAAAAGAGTATCCGTGGAGTTTCTTTCCCGTTCTTCTCCATAGGTACCTACTACGCTTTAGAATGGGCAACTAGCTTCATATTTCTGACCGACCGACCTTGGCAATTCAAAAATGCCTGTAATTGGTTTATTTGAAATAAATGCTTACGAGTTTGAGTTTGATGATAATGTAGTCATGAGAGTTTTGAATATGAATGTGGATGGCTATGGCCTATGGCGAGTAAGGGGGTAACTACCGAGATGGCGACTAACGCGAACGCGATCAGCACATCTGAGGTGGAATTTCACCAATGAAGCTATATGTGATCAGCACATGTAAACGGCGTTCAGGAGGTGTCAGTCATCTTGTTTGCGTGATTGACACTGTCAGATCTAGATCACAGTTCAGATGTGCTGATCACGTTCAGTTTCATTATTGAAATCAACCCCCAGCCGCGTTCAAGAGCTGTCAATGTCAATATTTCACAGAAAATAATGACACTGACAGCTCTGAAAAGTAGCTTATGTCCTAACGGCAGTTACTCATAGTCATTAGTGAAATTTGCAATATTAGAGATGTATGGCAGATTCTTCATCATAGTTTTGTATATCAGATTCGGAGCGACATCGACACGTGGGAAAGTGTAGCATTTAGGCGGCGGCGTTTTGAACATGTCTGAAGTCTAATTCAAAGAGTAATAATAAATATTTCTTCATATTAAATACAATAATCTACGAAAAATATTATCGGTATAACAATTTTAGATCCCTGTAATAGTAGAATCCTGAATCACAGGCGGCAGGAGCTCAAACAATATGCTAGTAGGGCTATAGAATTGGTCAAAAACTAGGTTTTTTAAATTAGAAATCGTAAAATCGTGACCAAATTTTATAAATGCATTATTATAAACCTAATTAACACTAGCTTAGAATAAAGTAAGAAATATTGGTCACAAATTGATCACTTTTTATTTAGATTACATAAAGTAGTTTCTTGCATTTAATAGTTACACTCGTATTATGATTCGAAGTGCTCTCGTGAGTGGAATTATAAAATGGGTTATAGTCAATCTTGCAAAATTACATTCGAGCCACTCTGGTTTATCTCCAATGTTTACAGCTAGTGAAGAATGTGCTAAGGCAGCAACAGATCTATGGTTAGTAGGCCAGCAGAGAAGACCGTTATTTTTGTGTCAGCAACAAGCGATCGACGCCGCCGTTTGGCCTTGAGTATGATGCTCTTGGCACACGAATAAACTAGATCTCGTTCAAACCAATTTTGGTGGAAGTTAGCAAGTTTGCGTATCATAAATTTTTTTAGTTTTTTCATTCTCTTGTTTTAGAAGTTACAGGGGGGGGGGGGGGGCACATTTTACCACTTTGAAATTTGCTCTCGCGCAAACTATTAAGTAAAAAAAATATATCTTAAAACCTCAATATCATTTTTGAAGACCTATCCATAGATACCCCACACGTACGGGTTTGATGGAAAAAAAAAATGAGTTTCAGTTCTAAGTAAGGGGAAAACCCCAAATTTTTTTTTTTATTTTAGTGTGATAATCTTACTGCGGTCCATATAATACATCTATTTACATATGTATTATTAAGTGGTTGTGACATACGGACGGACAGACAGACATGACGAATTCATAAGGGTTCAGTTTTTTACCATTTGGCTACGGAACCCTAAAAACCGAGCAAAATGAAAGATTTTTACTAACACCGTTTGCGGGAATATAATTTGGCGCATTGATTTTTTATTAACCTACACTAAACGCCCGCCGTGCGCGGGTACACACTACTACATGCACAGCTCTGTGTGTGTGACCCGTCACCGACAAGGCACGCGGGGCGTGCACCTGCGCTCGCTTGGGTACAAATCCGCCGTTTGAGCCAGCTTGGTAAGACCCGATCCCTAAAGTTAGGTTATTTCAATGCCAATGGCATCCTGCGACAACGCGCTGAAATCAGCGAGTTCCTCCGCGACCAACACATCGACATCCTCCTTGTTCAGGAAACGTTCCTTAAACCGAGTTACCGAAATCCGTCAATTGCAAACTATCGTACAGTTCGCAATGACAGGACGCGTTGCCATAAGGGCGGTACCCTTATCTATTACAAAAAGGAACTATACTGCATTCCCATAGACCCTCCCACACTCTCACGTTTAGAAGTGTCTTGCTGTCGGCTTGGCATGACAGGTCATCAACCGATCACCATAGTTTCGGCCTACCTCCCCCCCATTAATACTTCGGAGAACTTCCAACTCCTTACTGAAGATCTTTCTGTACTTTTTAGCCTGAGTGACTCCGTTATCATAGCGGGTGATCTCAACGCAAAACATCCCTCCTGGAATAGCACCAGGACCTCTTCCAGAGGGAGACACTTGTTCAACCTCTCCTCCTCTCAGAATTTCGATGTCATCGCGCCGATGACTCCCACTCATTTTCCCCCCGATCCCAATCACACCGCCGATGTTCTCGACGTGGCGCTCCTACAGAACGTCAACCTACGGTTGGACTCTATAGAAGTGGTACAAGAGCTCGCTTCCGATCACCGTCCAGTAGTCATGAAACTGGTCCCCCGCATAGGTCTGCCCGATTCCACCCAACCCCTTCCCAACAAAGTGGTAACGGACTGGAGGAAAGTAAGCGATCGCTTAAAATCCACCACGTCCCCCCACTTGGACCCAATCCCCGATCATTTTGACTCTATCGCTGACACGACGGCCGCGATCGACTCATTCACAGCTCACGTACAATCAGTCCTGAACGATTGTTCAAGGGAAATTCCAGCGACGGGTGACCGTCGCTGGAAGTTGCCGGACGATGTACGCGAACTGTTGAATGAGAAGAACGCGGCTGTCCGTGCCTACAGCAACTTCCCCTGCGACGCGAACAAAGCCCATATGCGTTACTTACAGCGTACTGTAAGAACACGCATAGAGGAGCTGCGTACCGCCGGCTGGGACAAGATGTTGAGCGAACTAGAGCCCACCCACCTAGCCTTCTGGCAACTCCAGAGGAAGCTCAGATCCGGAGAAATAGTCTCCATGCCCCCCCTGATCCGTCCCGACAAGACCATCGCCTTCGATGATGTCGACAAGGCTGAGCTTCTAGCCGACAGTCTAGAAGTCCAATGCTCGCCTAGCTCTCAACCAGTAGACCAAGCTCACCTCTCTGAGGTCGACGCTGAAATCGAACATAGAGCCTCCCTCCCTCCCGTCGAAGACCCAGAGTATCCACTGCCCCCAGTCACGCCCGACGAAGTGCACGACCTCATCAAAGGTCTTAAGGCTCGTAAAGCCACCGGCTCAGATGGAATCACCAATAGGGTATTCCAACTTTTCCCTGCCCACCTGATAATGCTACTGACCACCATCTTCAATGGTGCTCTGAGCAACAACATCTTCCCACAGGCATTCAAAGAAGCCACCGTCATCGGTATCCCGAAGCTCGGCAAGCCAAAGTCAGAGCCTAGTATTTACCGCCCCATCAGTCTGCTCAATGTCCTCGGCAAAATCTATGGGAGGCTTATTTATAAGCGCCTCAGAGACTACGCCGAGACAAAGGGCCTCATCCCCAACGAACAGTTTGGTTTCAGAACCCAACACTCGTGCGTACAACAGGTCCACCGTATAGTCGAACACATCAACTTCGGTTTCCAACGAGGTTTGATGACCGGTGCTGTCTTCTTCGACATAGCGAAAGCGTTCGACAAAGTCTGGCACAACGGCTTATTATATAAGCTGTACCAACTCGGTGTGCCAGATCGTCTCGTGCTCATCTTACGGGACTTTTTGTCGAACCGCACCTTCCGTTATCGCATCAAAGGAGCGCTATCCTCCCCCCACCCTATTCGCGCAGGAGTCCCTCAGGGCTCTGTGATCTCTCCTCTAGCATTCACGCTATTCACCAGCGATATGCCCAAGCCAAGTGCAGTAAGGCGCAGTTGGCCCTGTTCGCAGACGACACGGCCATCTACTACACCGGCCGTGATGAAAATTCGATAGCTCGCATTCTCCAAACCCAATTGAACAAGCTTGGCGCTTGGCTTAGAAAATGGCGAATCGAAGTCAATCCCGACAAAAGTCAAGCGGTTCTTTTCTCAAAGCCGCGTCGCAATCCCTGGCCCCCTCGACCGATCACCATGTTCGGCAAGCCGATCCCTTGGGAGAAGCGAGCCAAATATCTTGGTGTAGTTCTCGACGAACACCTCTCGTTTTCAGAGCACATTAAGGCGGCTCGTTCGCGCGCCGCCTTCGCTCTAGGTAGACTCCACTTCGTCCTCAATGCACGTAGCAAATTGTCACTTAAGTGCAAATTGCGTATCTACACAGCGTGCATTCGCCCGATCATGACCTATGCCAGTGCAGTCTTCGCACACGCCAAGCCCGTTCGCTTCAATAGAATGCAGACCCTCCAGAACAAGTTCATCCGTAGGATAACAGGCTCCCCCTGGTACGTTCGCAACGAAATCCTCCACGTAGACCTCAGGATTCCCACTATCCGTCAGTTCATGAAACGCATTTCAAAGCGTTTCTTCGAGACCGCCGCGAATCACCGCAACCCTCTGGTTGTGAAAGCCGCTAGCTATATTCCCTCCTCCATTAGTCAAGTCCGCCGTCCCAAGCATGTCCTCACCGATCCCGATGACCACATAACTCTCATTCAGGAGAGCAGTAGGGCCACCAGTACAGTGCACAAACACAGACCGACATTCCGACCTCGCCGCCGAGGTTCCTCGCGAAGATCCCGACGTAATTGTCCCCCCCGACCCTTGCTCGACGAAGTGCCAGCCCGCGCCGTAGCTGAGCCTGTAGCTTTAAATTCTCCGAAAAATAATAATCAACAAAACTTGATCCAGCCTGTCCCATCTTGCTGTCCTCCCGTCAGCGACGCCCTAAGCCGAGGTCCGTACCCCACAGGGGGTGCCCTTAGCGAGCGTTCGCTTAGTAATGTAAGTAGTTTTACGCCCCTGGCTGGAGGCTTTGAGTCCGCTTAAGGCAGCCACAGGATAGTCCGGTTAAGTAGTCACGACCTCTCAAGGTCAACTACGAGATGCCATACCCAAAAAAAAAAATAAGCTTGGTAAGTGGACGGCAGCGACACGAAAAAGAAACACTTACTACTACAAAAAAATAAAAATAAAACTATTGAAAAAAAATCAACAACTAAGTACGAACACTAACAGTAACTAATTGTTTGAATAAAACATTTGGTAAATTTTTAAATACAACAATAAAAAGTTAAATGTATCTATTTAACTTACTTTGGTTTTGTGTACCTACTTAATTTTAAACATATTAAACCATTTCGTCTTTCAAAGCTACACTATTTACAATGTTCCGTACCAAAATTGGGAAACAGAAAGCATAAGGGATCACTTCAGTCACAGTGGTTGTCCGTCCGTTCGTCCGTCCATATGTTACGTCTGTCCATCCTTTCATCCGTCCGTCCGTCCGTCTGTCCGTCCGTCCGTCCGTCCGTCCGTCCGTCCGTCCGTCAATGCTCATTGCCAAATCACGACTCGCATGGTATTGCCTGTCATTTTTAATTCTCAAAAACCGAGTGACAGCACTATGAAAGTAGGTAAGTTCCAACCAATTTACGTAATGCCAATATCACAATCAAGGGTTTCTAAAGATTGGAAGACCTGCTCTGTCAGGGACTTCCCCCTTGCGCCGAGATAGATCATCATACTCAAGGCCGAATTGCGCCATCGATCCCCTGTTGCTAACACAAAAATAACAGTCTAGGCTAAGGGTTGATTTCACCAATGAAACTGAACGCGATCAGCACATCTGAACTGCGATCAAGATCTGTCAGTGTCAATAACGCAAACAAGATGACACTGACAGCTCCTGAATGCCACCGTTTTAGCAGGAGTTTAAGACCGGCACAGGCTGTAGATTTTCTGGATTTTTATCTAAATGGCCGTAATTTTTTAAATACTTAGCAAATATTTTCTTACATCTTTTTTCACTTTTATGACTACCTATCACCCGATACCGACTTGACGTCGACTTCTGGGACACCCTGTATAAACGATTATTATTAGTAGTAGGTATAAATACAGACGTTCTTCTCTAGAAAATAGAATGCTGACCCAACATTACTTTGCAAGGCGAGAATAGATTGTTTCTAGTAATGGTTTAGTGGTGAATTCGATTCAGTATTATCATAATCTTATTGCATTCCTGTACAATGAGTTCATTGATTGTCCTGTGCAGATACTCCTAACGTTGAAGTAATGTTCAATTTCGGTCTTTTTTTTCTTTCCGTTTTCATATATTATTGTAGCGCATCAGGTATGTTTGCTGGCGCTCAAGTGGTTGGCTTTCAAGCGATACTCCGCAAAAGATTATCGTCTCTGATGCGCCGCATACAGGACAGCCCGACAGGAAACTGTTGGAGTTTCCTGCAGCTTATTGTCGGGAGAATGGATGTGGATTGATCCTTCATGGAGCATTGGACAAAACTACATGTACGAATAGTGTGGTCCTGATCCAATGTTTGCATTGTTGTGTGTATTTCTTGTAATATTGCGAACATGTATGGTTGATTATAATAACTACAAATTGTAATTTATCTGGAAAAAAAAAAAAAATATCACGTTAGCCTACTCTTACGACTACTATGTAGGTAAAAATGTGATGTTCGATAAATTAGCAGAACAGCCGGCGCTAGCAAAACAAACATAGGTCTAGCCTCGGCTTCAGCAGTCGCCCGCCAGGGTATGAACCCTGGCGGGCGACTGCTGAAGCCGTACGCAAGCCGCTGTAACTGTATTATATAATGTAGTGTGTAATATTTTATTATACAGCATGTAACAAAAACCCTGTCCGATCCAATAAAGGCGTATTCCTGGTTTAACACACTTACTAGAACAAATAGTAAAAAAATGAAACTTATAAAAACCAAAAGTTATTTTATTTTTTTATGAACCACTCGAAATGTAACACTAAATATGGTAATTTTTCATAAGTTGACAACACTCCACCGGCCGGCGAAATCTTTTCATTTTTAACTATTTTTATTTCAAAGGACACCGCCCTGCACTAGCTGCGCTATAGGCACTCTTCTAACGAGTCCTCGACCCTTTGATGTAGCCGACTGGTTGCCTACTGGCACGCTACTTGTTTGTTGCCAGTCTCACGTGTTGATAGCTTTCGTTCGGATGTCCGTACGTATCACGTGCCGCTATCGTATCGCGAACAATGTGGTATTCCAATCAGGAATATTTTAAAACGTTGATTTTTATTTATGGATTCATGCTAAACAAATGGTTTTTAAAAGTGAGTGTGATTCGGAAATCGAAGTAAGAGCTCGGATTGTGGAAGCTTTCGACTCACTCAAATCGTAAACAAGTGCGCTGCGAAGAGAACGTGAAAATTTAATAAAAAGGTATCGAATGTGTTGGAGGTAGAAATTTGAAACACGATCGCCCCGAGGTATGCAACAAGTAAATGTTTTAATAAACTTATACCGACAGTCGGTACCTACATTGCCAAAAGCACATAATACGAGTATTAACTCAATAATAATTGTTCCTTTATTTACTTATATTACAATTGCTTGCTGCAGTTACAGTAAATGCCAAAGCGCGCAGCAAGCCAACATTTACAACAACAATACAAACATTTAACGAAAAGTATTCATACAAACATATTTAACAAAAAAAAACTTCATACATACATTCAATATAGATTTACTGAAATGCAAAAATATGTCAACATTTGGCTCCTGAGCAATCAGGGCGTTCAGCAGCTGCGAACAGGCACCGCGAGGCACAGGCGCGTGACCGCCGCAACCGTTCCGGAGCAAACAATGAGCTAGAGTAGTCGCGTCATCGATCTTATTATTTAGCAATAAGTAGTAGTGCATCAACAGCGCACACTTACGTCTCAGATCCAACGTGTTGATGCCTACCATTCCGGCAACAAACAGAGACGGAAATAAATAGGGATAATACCCATATATTTTTTTATATAGGTAGCGAACAAATTTTCGTTGGACCCGTTCTATCTTTATTATATATTTATAAACAGAATCAGGTCAAAAATCAGGGTCATTAAGAGTCTATGCCTACAATACAACACCAGCTGATACCTACACGTAAAACGTAGGTTTCTTTTGTCATAAGTTCGTCATGCGACAAAGCACCGCCTCGCTCAGGCGGCTTCTTTGACACGAAACTGTAGGTGAACTTTGTCGAGCGATCAGTGTTGCCTTTGGTACGATTATTTTTAATTATTTAAATTAATCATTGTAATTGGGAAAATAATAATATTCTCGTATCCATTGAATGATTACGTATTTGTGTACGCAGTACACAAATACGTAATCATTCAATGGATACGTTTTGGATACGTTTTGATAGGTTTTTGTTACAAAGAATTAAACTATTTTGCAAAATGCAACCACAAATGATTCTTTAATCTGACATTATCTTTTCTGAGACAGTTTAAAAAAAAGTTAACTTTATAACCTTAAAAATAAATAAGAAATCACAATTTGTAATTGATGATGACGATGTTGAAAACTTCACTCAAACAATGAGTGAAGTTTTGATATCATGTTTTGAACCACAAATGGGTAAAGTGCATCATTGTAGTAATTTACAGTAGATGTTTATTTGTTTACTATGAGAATCAGAGTGATGTGAAATTGGGAATAGCTAGCCATAATAATTACATGTAGATTACCCCAAGAAAGATACATTTGACTTAGAATGTGTTAATCTGGAACCCTATTACATTTCTTCATTTAATAATACATTTTCAGACTTTACAGACTTTTGAAAACTTCACATACTTACCTAATATTTACAATATTAGTTATGTAAAGTTTTTAACAGTATAATGAAGAATGAAGTTTCTAATACTCTTGACCTGTGTAATAGACTCTCTCAGAAACACGATGTGCCGATGACGTAACAGTGGCCGCAAACGTATCTGCTTTGCGATTATGTAGCTTAAATAACCTTCGACCGTGTTCAACATTATGCACTCAAATCAAACTACTCTTTCAGCAACAGTTTTACTAAGGAATCTATAATGCGCAGAGAGGAATGAACTATAATTAAACACAAATGATACCAAGTTTTAAGAATGTCTCACACACAATCTAATCAAAAAGAAAAGGAAGAGTTAACAAACACTACCCAATCAGCAAGAAAAGAAAAGGCATGAGAAACAATAAATTTGTAAATAAGTTATAACCGGAAACCTGTTAAACATACCAATTTCATCAAATGGTGTAATAAAACAATAAAGTAGAATTTGTAGTTCAATCCGCGCATCCGTTCATGAAATCAAAATGAAAGGAGTAGAAAATAAAGATAAGGGACTACAATATGAATTGGGCCAGTGTGATCAAGACAGTGGTCAATGCAATGAACGTAATGATATCAGTATAATGGTTCACAAGCAAAAGGTGAAAATCCGCAAAAAGGTAAATCCTGTAAAATATTGCCAACAGCCGGCAGTCGCTTTTCGGTTATCACCCTCTGGTTGGAATAAAACCAGAAGGCTCCTCACTAAACACATCAGCATGACTAAAATTGGTAAAGGGACAAAATTGTCCAATCGAAGTACAAGAAGTTATGAAACCATTAAAAAAAAAACATTTTTCAATTCTAAGTTTGTAGTGAACCAAGTATCGGGATACCATTTAAACGACTACATGAATTTTCCTACACAGAAGAACTGGAAAGTTTACCGTTGTCAATTAAGCGCACCAGAGGACAGCTGCTGCTGTTCATGTAACTCAGATGCAATGTTTGAAGTAATGAAGAGCCTCTACGACTGCTACAAAAAGAAAAATTGTGATAATTGTAATTGCATACTTTGCAGTCATAAATTACAAGAAGAGAGGCGCTTAGGGGAAGTAAAGAAGTCGATAACTACCCTAGAAACAAAAGGAAAGAAGTCTAGAATAAAAAGAACTGAAAAAATGTTAGAAGAGAAAACTCCAGCAGAGAAAGAAGAGTTTTTGAAAGAATTAGCCAAAACAGGGCAACCTTTGCCGAAAGGTAAAACCGCGTCTGAAAAAGCTTTGATTAAAAAAGTAAAAGTTGAATTGGGAGTGCCAAAGTCGAAAACTACAACAATGTTGGAAAGAATGAAAAAAGCAAAAGAACCCGAAAAGCTGACACCCTCAGAAAAAATAAAAAAAGCTGAAGCTGCTCGACTAATAACGCCTTTGGAAGGAAAATCTCCATCACAAAAAGAAATGATACTAAAAGGTTTAGCAAAGGAAGGACTACCTCTTCCAGAAGCGAAAACAGCTTCAGAGATAAAACTTGGTGAAAAGGTACGCGCTGAACTTGGCCTTCCTCCTGAACCTCAAACAGTATCTATGAAGAAGAAGTACGAAAAAGCAGCAATTGCTGGAATGTTGCAGCCATTGGAAGGTAAATCACCGACAGAAAAAGAAAAAATTCTGAAAAGTTTGCATGGCAAAGGAATTCCACTGCCTGAAGGGCGAACACCATCAGAGAAAGCTCTAATTGCTAAAGTGAAGGTCGGAACCCGAGCGCCATCTATTACACCATCTGCGAAATTACGCGAAGCAAAAGCTGCAGGACTACTTACGCCAATAGAAGGAAAATCTCCGTCACAAAAAGAGAACATAATAAAAGGATTAGCAATGCAAGGATTGCCTCTACCAGAAGGAAAAACTGCTTCAGAGAAAAAGCTCATTGACAAGGTTCGCGCTGATCTCGGTCTTCCTCTAGAACCTAAGACTGCATCCATGAAAGAGAGGTACGCTAAAGCAGCAAGCGCCGGATTATTGCAGCCCCTCGAAGGTAAATCACCACAAGAAAAAGAAAGAATTTTACAAGGTTTGCAAGACAAAGATATCCCTTTGCCTGAAGGACGAACCGCAACAGAGAAAGCTATAATAGCTAAAGTGAAGGCAGGAGCACGTGAAGCTTCTGTTACACCCACTGCGAAACTACAAAAAGCAAAAGCTACAGGACTACTAACGCCAATAGAAGGAAAACCTCTAGAACAACAAGAAAAGATACTAAAAGGATTAGCAATGCAGGGATTGCCTCTTCCTGAAGGAAAAACTGCTTCTGAGAAAAAGGTTATAGAAAAAGTACGCGCTGAACTTGGCCTTCCTCCAGAACCCAGAACTACATCCATGAAATTAAAATACGCTAAAGCTGCAGATGCCGGATTACTACAGCCCTTAGAAGGTAAATCACCAAGAGAAAAAGAAAGAATTTTACAAGGTTTGCAAGACAAAGGAATCCCTTTGCCTGAAGCACGAACAGCATCAGAGAAAGCTCTTACAGCGAGAGTAAGGGCGGGAGAACGTGCTCCGTCGATCACACCATCTGCGAAACTACAAAAAGCAAAAGCTGCAGGACTACTAACGCCAATAGAAGGAAAACCTCCAGAACAACAAGAAATGATAGTCAAAGGATTAGCAATGCAGGGATTGCCTCTTCCTGCAGGAAAGTCTGCTTCTGAAAAAAAAGTGATAGAAAAGGTACGCGCTGAACTTGGCTTACCTCCAGAACCTAAAACTTCATCCATGAAAGAAAAGTACGCTAAAGCTGCAGATGCCGGATTACTACAGCCTTTACAAGGTAAATCACCAAAAGAAAAAGAAAGAATTTTACAAGGTTTGCAAGACAAAGGAATCCCTTTGCCTGAAGCACGAACAGCATCAGAAAAAGCTCTTATAGCGAGAGTTAAGGCGGGAGAACGTGCGCCAAGTGTAACACTATCTGCAAAACTACGTAAAGCTACAGCTGCAGGACTACTAACGCCCATAAAAGGAAAACCTTTAGAACAACAAGAAAAGATACTAAAAGGATTAGCAATGCAAGGATTGCCTCTTCCTGAAGGAAAAACTGCTTCTGAAAAAAAGGTGATAGAAAAGGTACGCGCTGAACTTGGCTTACCTCCAGAACCTAAAACTTCATCCATGAAAGAAAAGTACGCTAAAGCCGCAGATGCCGGATTACTACAGCCCTTAGAAGGTAAATCACCAAAAGAAAAAGAAAGAATTTTACAAGGTTTGCAAGACAAAGGAATTCCTTTGCCTGAAGCACGAACCGCATCAGAAAAGGCTCTTATAGTGAAAGTAAAGGAAGGAGAACGTGCGCCAAGTGTAACACTATCTGCAAAACTACGTAAAGCTACAGCTGCAGGACTACTAACGCCCATAGAAGGAAAACCTTTAGAACAACAAGAAAAGATACTAAAAGGATTAGCAATGCAAGGATTGCCTCTTCCTGAAGGAAAAACTGCTTCTGAAAAAAAGGTGATAGAAAAGGTACGCGCTGAACTTGGCTTACCTCCAGAACCTAAAACTTCATCCATGAAAGAAAAGTACGCTAAAGCTGCAGATGCTGGATTACTACAGCCCTTAGAAGGTAAAACACCAAAAGAAAAAGAAAGAATTTTACAAGGTTTACATGACAAAGGTATCCCATTGCCTGAAGGACGAACGCCATCAGAAAAAGCTCTTGTAGTGAAAGTAAAGGAGGGAGAACGTGCGCCAATTGTAACACCATCTGCAAAACTACGTAAAGCAAAAGCTGCAGGACTACTAACGCCATTAGAAGAAAAAACGCCCTCACAAAAAGAAAAGATACTGAAAGGATTAGCAAAGGAAGGAGTGCTTCTTCCTGAAGCGAAAACTGCTTCAGAGAAAAAGATTATGGATAAGGTACGCGCTGACCTTGGCCTACCTCCAGAACCTGAAACAGCATCCATGAAAGACAAGTACGAAAAAGCAGCAAGTGCTGGATTACTGAAGCCCTTGGAAGGTAAAACGCTTAAAGAAAAAGAAAAAATGTTGAAAAGTTTGCATGAACAAGGAATCCCATTACCTGAAGGACGAACGCCATCAGAAAAAGCTCTTATATCTAAAGTAAAGGACGAATCCCGTGTACCGTCTGTTACACCATCTGAAAAATTTATAGCAGGTGAACCAAGAATACCAATAGCTGCTAGATTTGGAGCTCCCAGTTTGCCCCCAGAGCAAAGACGAAAACTAGACGAAAAAACAGCAAAACAAATAAAAGAAGGCAAGGGACCCGTTGATGAATGCATATGTGGACTGTTGACACCAAAATCTGATACAGAAAAACCTAAACTATCAACCACTTCAAAGAAATTAAAAAAAGCCGAAGCTGAAGGCTTGTTAACACCTCTTGAAGAAAAAACTCCCTCACAAAAAGAAAAGATTCTAAAAGGATTAGCTAAGGAAGGACTGCCCCTTCCTGACGCAAAAACTGGTTCAGAAAAAAAGATAATGGAAAAGGTGCGCGCCGACCTTGGCCTACCTCCAGAACCTAAGACTGCATCCATGAAGGAGAAGTACGAAAAGGCAGCAATTGCTGGATTACTACAGCCCTTGGAAGGTAAATCACCAACAGAAAAAGAAAAAATTCTAAAGAATCTGCAAGATAAAGGCATTCCATTGCCCGAAGGACGAACGTCAACAGAAAAAGCTCTCATTGCTAAATTAAAGGCGGAAGAGCGTGCACCGTCTATTACACCATCCGCAGTATTACGTAAAGCCAAAGCTGAAGGACTACTTACGCCTTTGGAAGGAAAAACTCCCTCACAAAAGGAAAAGATTGTTAAAGGATTAGCAATGCAAGGACTGCCGCTACCTGAGGGGAAATCTGTATCTGAGAAAAAACTTATCGATAAGGTACGCGCTGACCTTGGCCTTCCTCCAGAACCTAAAACTGCATCTATGAAAGAAAAGTACGCTAAAGCTGCTGATGCCGGATTACTACAGCCACTTGAAGGTAAAACACCTTCCGAAAAAGAAAAAATTCTAAAGAGTCTGCAAGACAAAGGCATTCCGTTGCCCGAAGGACGAACGTCAACAGAAAAGGCTCTCATTACTAAAGTAAAGGCGGGAGAGCGTGCAACGTCCGTTACATCATCCGCAAAATTACGTAAAGCCAAAGCTGAAGGACTACTTACGCCTTTGGAAGGAAAAACTCCCTCACAAAAAGAAAAGATTATAAAAGGATTAGCAATGCAAGGACTGACGCTGCCAGAGGGGAAATCTGCCTCTGAGAAAAAGCTTATTGACAAGGTTCGTGCTGACCTTGGCCTGCCACCCGAACCTAAAACTGCATCCATGAAAGAGAAGTACGAAAAGGCAGCAAGTACTGGATTACTGCAGCCCTTGGAAGGTAAATCACCATCAGAAAAAGAAAAAATTCTAAAGATTCTGAGAGATAAAGGCATTCCATTGCCTGAAGGACGAACGCCAACAGAAAAAGCGCTCATTACTAAAATAAAGACGGGAGAGCGTGCTCCGTCTGTTACGCAATCCGCAAAATTACGTAAAGCCAAAGCTGAAGGGCTACTTACGCCTTTGGAAGGAAAAACTCCCTCACAAAAAGAAAAGATTATAAAAGGATTAGCAATGCAAGGACTGACGCTGCCAGAGGGGAAATCTGCCTCTGAGAAAAAGCTTATTGACAAGGTTCGTGCTGACCTTGGCCTGCCACCCGAACCTAAAACTGCATCCATGAAAGAGAAGTACGAAAAGGCAGCAAGTGCTGGATTACTGCAGCCCTTGGAAGGTAAATCACCATCAGAAAAAGAAAAAATTCTAAAGAGTCTGAGAGATAAAGGCATTCCATTGCCTGAAGGACGAACGCCAACAGAAAAAGCGCTCATTACTAAAATAAAGACGGGAGAGCGTGCTCCGTCTGTTACGCAATCCGCAAAATTACGTAAAGCCAAAGCTGAAGGGCTACTTACGCCTTTGGAAGGAAAAACTCCCTCACAAAAAGAAAAGATTATAAAAGGATTAGCAATGCAAGGACTGACGCTGCCAGAGGGGAAATCTGCTTCTGAGAAAAAGCTTATTGACAAGGTTCGTGCTGACCTTGGCCTGCCACCCGAACCTAAAACTGCATCCATGAAAGAGAAGTACGAAAAGGCAGCAAGTGCTGGATTACTGCAGCCCTTGGAAGGTAAATCACCATCAGAAAAAGAAAAAATTCTAAAGAGTCTGAGAGATAAAGGCATTCCATTGCCTGAAGGACGAACGCCAACAGAAAAAGCGCTCATTACTAAAATAAAGACGGGAGAGCGTGCTCCGTCTGTTACGCAATCCGCAAAATTACGTAAAGCCAAAGCTGAAGGGCTACTTACGCCTTTGGAAGGAAAAACTCCCTCACAAAAAGAAAAGATTATAAAAGGATTAGTAATGCAAGGACTGACGCTGCCTGAGGGGAAATCTGCCTCTGAGAATAAGCTTATTGACAAGGTTCGTGCTGACCTTGGCCTGCCACCCGAACCTAAAACTGCATCCATGAAAGAGAAGTACGAAAAGGCAGCAAGTGCTGGATTACTGCAGCCCTTGGAAGGTAAATCACCAACAGAAAAAGAAAAAATTCTAAAGAGTCTGAGAGATAAAGGCATTCCATTGCCTGAAGGACGAACGCCAACAGAAAAAGCGCTCATTACTAAAATAAAGACGGGAGAGCGTGCTCCGTCTGTTACGCAATCCGCAAAATTACGTAAAGCCAAAGCTGAAGGGCTACTTACGCCTTTGGAAGGAAAAACTCCCTCACAAAAAGAAAAGATTATAAAAGGATTAGCAATGCAAGGACTGACGCTGCCAGAGGGGAAATCTGCCTCTGAGAAAAAGCTTATTGACAAGGTACGCGCTGACCTTGGCCTGCCTCCAGAACCTAAAACTGCGTCTATGAAAGAGAAATATATTAAAGCTGCAGATGTCGGATTATTGCAGCCACTTGAAGGTAAATCAACAAAAGAAAAACAAAGAATTTTACAAGGATTACATGACAACAATATCCCAATGCCTGAAGGACGAACGGCATCAGAGAAAGCTATGATAGCTCAAGTGAAAGCGGGAATAGGTGCGCCATCAGTGTCGCTATCTGAGAAACTACGTAAAGCAAAAGCTGCAGGACTACTTACGCCTTTAAAAGGAAAAACTCCCTCACAAAAAGAAAAAATAATGAAGGAATTGGGAAAGAAAGGACTGCCTCTTCCTGAAGCGAAAACTGCTTCAGAAAAAAAACTCGGTGAAAAGGTTCGTGTTGAACTTGGCCTACCTCCGGGACCTACAACACCATCCATGAAAGAAAAGTATGAAAAAGCAGCTATTGCCGGATTACTGAAGCCACTGGATGCTAAATCACCCTCTGAAAAAGTAAAAATTTTACAAAGTTTGAAACACAAAGGTATCCCATTACCTGAAGGACGAACGCCCTCAGAGAAAGCTGTCATTGCAAAAGTAAAGGCGGGAGAGCGTGCACTGTCGGTAACGCCGTCTGCTAAATTGCGCAAAGCAGAAGATGAAGGACTACTTACGCCTTTAGAAGGAAAAACTCCATCACAAAAAGAAAAGATTGTTAAAGGATTAGCAATGCAAGGACTGCCGTTACCTGAGGGGAAATCTGTATCTGAGAAAAAACTTATCGATAAGGTACGCGCTGACCTTGGCCTTCCTCCAGAACCTAAAACTGCATCTATGAAAGAAAAGTACGCTAAAGCTGCTGATGCCGGATTACTACAGCCACTTGAAGGTAAAACACCTTCCGAAAAAGAAAAAATTCTGAAAAAATTACAAGACAAAGGAATTCCATTGCCTGTGGGACGAACGCCAACAGAGAAAGCTGTCATTGCAAAAGTAAAGGCGGGAGAGCGTGCACTGTCGGTAACGCCGTCTGCTAAATTGCGCAAAGCAGAAGATGAAGGACTACTTACGCCTTTAGAAGGAAAAACTCCATCACAAAAAGAAAAGATTGTTAAAGGATTAGCAATGCAAGGACTGCCGCTACCTGAGGGGAAATCTGTATCTGAGAAAAAACTTATCGATAAGGTACGCGCTGACCTTGGCCTTCCTCCAGAACCTAAAACTGCATCTATGAAAGAAAAGTACGCTAAAGCTGCTGATGCCGGATTACTACAGCCACTTGAAGGTAAAACACCTTCCGAAAAAGAAAAAATTCTGAAAAAATTACAAGACAAAGGAATTCCATTGCCTGTGGGACGAACGCCAACAGAAAAAGCTCTTATAGCTAAAGTGCAGGCGGAGGAACGTGCACCGTCTGTAACGCCATCCGCGAAACTACGTCAAGCCAAAGATGAAGGACTACTTACGCCTTTAGAAGGAAAAACTTTCTCGCAAAAAGAAAAGATAGTCACAGGAATAGCCATGCAAGGACTGCCGCTTCCCGAGGGTAAAACGCCCTCTGAGAAAAAACTTATCGATAAGGTACGTGCCGACCTAGGCCTTCCTCCAGAACCTAAAACTCCGTCATTGAAAGAGAAGTATGAGAAAGCAGCAAGTGCCGGATTACTGCAGCCCTTGGAAGGAAAATCACCGACAGAAAAAATTAAACATCTGAAAAGTTTGCAAGACAAAGGAATCCCATTGCCTGAAGGACGAACGCCATCTGAGAAAGCTCTCATTGCTAAAGTGAAGGCTGAAACTCGTGCGCCTGCTATCACACCATCTATGAAACTACGTGAAGCAAAAGCTGCAGGACTGCTTACACCTTTAGAAGGTAAAACTCCGTCACAAAAAGAAAAGATAGCAATAGGATTAGCTATGCAAGGACGACCTCTCCCTGAAGGGAAATCTGCTTCAGAGAAAAAGCTCATTGACAAGGTACGCGTTGACTTAGGTCTCCCTCCGGAACCTAAAACTGCATCCATGAAAGAGAAGTACGCTAAGGCTGTAGATGCCGGATTACTGCAGCCACTTGAAGGTAAAACAACAAAAGAAAAAGAAAGAATTTTACAAGGTTTGCAAGACAAAGGCATCCCATTGCCTGAAGGACGAACGCCAACCGAGAAGGCTATTATAGCTAAAGTGAAGGCAGGAGAACGTGTACGGTCCATTACAATAACTGAAAAACTACGTAAAGCCAAGGATGAAGGACTTCTTACGCCTCTAAAAGGAAAAACTCCCTTACTTAAAGAAAAGATAGTCAAGGGATTAGCAATGCAAGGACTGCCGCTTCCTGAGGGGAAAACTGCCTCTGAGAAAAAGCTTATCGATAAGGTACGCGCTGACCTTGGCCTTCCTCCAGAACCTAAAACTCCATCATTAAAAGAAAAGTATGAGAAAGCAGCAAGTGCCGGATTATTGCAGCCTTTGGAAGGAAAATCCCTGACAGAAAAAGAAAAACTTCTGAAAAGTTTGCTAGACATAGGAGTCCCATTGCCTGAAGGACGAACGGCTTCTGAGAAAGCTCTCATTGCAAAAGTGAAGGCTAGCAAAACAGTGAGGGAACCATCTGCCAAAAAAGCAGCTTTGTCAATTACCACAGAGAAACTAAAAAAGGCCAAAGCAGCTGGCTTATTAACACCTCTCGAAGGAAAAACTCCAGAACAAAAACAAAAGATCCTGAAAGGCCTTGTTGAAACTGGTCTGCCTTTACCAGACGGTAGAACTGCTTCCGATAAAGCAATGATAAAAAAAATCAAGACTGAGTTAGGAGTACCTGAAAAAACTTCATCGGAAAAAATGAGAAAAGCCAAAAAATCCGGTCTTTTGACACCTTTAGAAGGTAAAACACATTCACAGAAAGAAAAAATACTTAGAGGTAGAGTAGCGGCAGGTTTGCCATTACCAGTAGGTAGAACACCATCCGAAAGAGATTTGATATTAAAAATAAAAGAAGATACAGGTTATATATCGCCTACACCAGCAGAAAGATTGAAGAGGGCAAAAGAAGCAGGACTGCTAACTCCTTTAGTAGGTAAAACACCTTCAGCTAAAGAAAAGATACTTCGAGACAGAGTGGCCGCGGGTGTTCCTATCCCTGAAGGTAAAACACCATCTGAAAAGGAAATTGTTAGAAAAATCACTTCTGGAGAGCCCCCTACGGTGTTGCGGCCTTCAGAAAAGTTTGGTCTAGGCAAAACTCCATCAGAAAAAGAAAAAATATTAAAAAGTCTTCGTAAAGCTGAAAAACCCCTACCCGAAGGAAAGACAGCATCAGAAAAAGAACTGATAGCTAAAGTAAAAGCGGAAATTAAAATACCTTCAAAAGTCACCTCTGAAAAATTACGAAAAGCAAAAGAAGCCGGTTTGTTGACACCTTTGTCAGGAAAATCTCCAAAAGAGAAAGAAAGAATACTGAAAGGCTTAATAGAACAAGGCTTACCACTTCCCGAATCTCAAACAGCATCAGAAAAAAAGATAGCGGAAAAGGTACGCAAAGAAATTGGTCTTCCACCTGAACCTAAAACTTTATCAGAAAAAACAAAGATGCATAGAGCTGAAGCTGCTGGTATTGTTACGCCTCTTGAAGGTAAAACACCATCTCAGAAGGAACATATTGTGAGGGGTATGATTGCGGCTGGATTACCATTACCAGAAGGAAGGACTACTTCTGAAAAATCTATGATAAAAAAAGTTAAAGCAGAAGAAAAACTATCTGCGAAAGCAGCTGACGTTTTACTCACACCCATGGAAGGAAAAACGCCATCTCAGAAAGAAAAAATTATTAAGAGTCGAGCCGAGGCTGGAATAGCGTTACCCGAAGGTAAAACTCCGTCGGAGAAAGCTTTGATACAGAAAGTTCGGACTGAATTAGGTATGCCTCCACCAACAAAAACAATCTCGGAAAAGGAAGTAGTCCGCAAGGCTAAAGAAGAGGGACTTTTTACACCTATTGCTGGAAAGTCAGCTAAAGAAAAAGATAGAATACTTAAAGGATTGACCGAAGCTGGGTTACCATTGCCCGAAGGCAAAACGGCTTCTGAGAAAGAATTAGTAAAAAAAGTTAGAGCTGAAGCTGGGTTGCCACCGGAGCCAACGCCTTCTGAAAAGAGAGGAGAGATAAAAACCAAATCTAAAAAAAGTGGCATATCACCATCAAAGCGACGTGTTAAGACGATAACCGCTGGAATTAGCGAAAAGTTTGAAGACATCATTAAAACAACAACTTGCGATCGAGGCTGTGGTTGTGATAAAAAGAAAATCAAATTTAAACACAGCTACGTCAAGATAAGAGTGACATCTCCGGACATCTCTTCTTTGTGCGATTGTCCGGACGAATGTATTCCTGGCGTTAAAGCTGGAGCCTTTATTGACAACGAGGGTATAAAAGTTACTGTTGGGAGAGTGAGTGGCGCTACTTCATACACCAGTCAGTTCAGCAAACATAGCCTAGAAGCACCTATTATTACTCTGTATGACAAAATATTAACAGATAGCTACAATAGTAATATATCTATTGATGCAGTAGATGCTCCATTTGATAATAAGTTTGAGACAAGTTATTTAAAAGAGTCTTTATTCGATGCACGTCCTCTCCTAAGCAGTCCTATTAGTGTTGATAAATTGATTACTGATCTTGATACTTCATGTGCGTACACCAGCGGCTCTTTCGACAGTTACAGTAACGACCAGATATATAAAAAAGAAAGTGAAATAAGTAATCATTTACTTGAAAGTTCTACATATGAAAACTACAACGATGAATCTGATAGATTTGTGGATTGTTCTAGAAATATAGAACCTTTGGGAGATATTTGCAGAAGTTCATCTTTTACTCCACAAGAATATTCCGTCAGTTATGATACGATACAAATTCTAAAAAGCGAATCATCGCTGTCCTTGAACACAGACTCAAATGATAGTATGGATGTAACTAGCGACATATTGTTATCAAATAGCAGCTACTATGAATTGGGTTCTACTCAGTATTTATACTTTCCGGTATCCAACGGTAATTTCAGTAACAGCACAGTTGAAGAAACAGAGCGCATTCCGAACAACATGTCCTTTATTAAGAATGATGACAGTGAAGATGACACAATGATGAGGTAAATCTTATTTTATTGTTCACTTTGATATACATAATGCACAATAACTCTTTGGATCTAATCTCAAACTCTCAATCTCTCTCTTTGAAAATCAGAGGGGCAATTCCCGTATTTTTAGGAACTACTAGGAATACAGGTGGGGCTGCCCCGTTTCTGTAATGCGTCAGCGTTTGTGGATGCGCATGAAGTTGTAGTAGCTACGGGAACACCACCAAGGCTCAAAGGACCTAGACAAATGGCATTCGCTTCGGAGCGATTCTATTTCTACAATCGCTATCGCTTCAACGATAACGAAGTTCGATTGGCAGACAAAGTACATTACGTTTCGCTATCATCTTTTCGATAAAAAAATACACTTTGTCAATGGTCTTTCGTCAGCAAACGTCAAATTCCGCGCTGTCACATCAAAATTCAAAGTTTTGAAAGTGTTCTACACATAAAAATACTTGGGTAAGTAACAAAATAGAAAAGTGCTTCAAGCATGTTTCGTAAAATAAATAAATAAAACTCCATTAATATTTAATAAATTTTTCCCTCCAATGTGCATTTTTCCACTCACCGGCAAGGCAACGACTCGGTGCCGTTCCGGGGTACCGATTTCCCACTGGGCCGGTGCCGGTCTACGCTCGGCTCTTTTGGGCAGTATTGCGACAACACGTAACAATGGTTTCGTCAAGTCATCGTATTTATTGCTTACATCTCTTACATTTAAGAGGAAAATTTATTCAACGCAGATAAGACAAATTTTGGATTATCCAATCGTATAAGTGAGATACTTAGAAGGAACATACGAGTATTGTGCCCTATTCGAAAAGTTGAAAATGTACCCGTAATAATTCTTCAAATTTTTTAATGCTTGTTTTATTAGTTTTATCCCAGAGTCAAGCCCAGGCCTCCATTAACTACCCGGATGCTGGAGGTCCCGGGTGCAGCCAGCGGCCCGACCGCGGATGCTTTGGCCGAAAAATTGAGGGCGTCCTTTAATGCGGACGAGGCCTGAATGTCCTGACCAAGGAAATCTGCTGATATGCGCATCCTGGGCTGGATTTCCGCGTAGGAGAAACTGCTGGTGCCCAGACCTCTGAGGTGCTTCCGCTGCCAGGTGGGCAACCACGTGGGAGTGCAATGCACTTCGGAGGTGGACCGCAGTGGTCACTGCTTCCGTTGTGGTCAGCCCGGTCACTAGGCCGGCTCGTGCAATGCCACGCCGTACTTCTTTATATGTGTGGCAGCTGGCAAGCCGGCCGATCACCGGGTTGGGAGAAAGGCCTGCGCTTCACCAGCCAAAGCCAGGGGCAGGGGTACACCCAGTGCCACCGCCGTCAAGGCCGCATCCGCCGCCACTGCCACCGCTGCTTCCGCCTCCACAGTCGTCGTCGCCGGCGCAACCGTCGTGGCAGGGCCTTCACAGGGGGCTCGGGAGGGGGCTGTTAAGGGGTGTCAGTAATGGCCCCATTACGCCTCCTCCAGGTGAACATCAACCAGTGCGCAACCATTAACATCACTGTGGTCACTGAGCCGTACTTTGTTTCGCCCAGGGATGACTGGGTGGACGACCTGAGCGGCTCAGTGGCCCTAATTTCGTCGGCCGCCGACGGTACCATGTCCCTCGAAGCCGTCAAGAGGGGACGGGGTTGCGTGGCAGCACGGTTCGGGGAGATAGTCGTAGTAGGGTATACTTCTCCCCTAACCGAACTCTAGCCGAGTTCCGCAACTCCCTGGCGGAGTTGAGAGTCGTCGTCATCGGGTTCCGTTCCCTCCCCGGTGTTCCATCTCACACCTACGTCGAGGTCGCGGGAACATACTATTCTTCCGCAACCCCGACTAGTGCCGGCCCGCCTCTGCGGGCCACCTCGGGTTGGGGAGGGGGGAGTGAGGTGTTTGACTTAAACCGCAATGTCTAAGAGGGCGCGCGTGGAACACATCGCGCCGCCACCTCGGGTCCTAATGTATGGGGGGCGGCGGACGTCCCTGGATCCATTTAGGGGGGCTGGAAGAGGGCGTTGTCCGCCCTCCGTCTGCGCCCGGTGCGTCTGCTACGGATCGGGAGAGTGGACGAGATCTCTCTCTCTCTCCCTTTCCACAGCCTTCTTCTGCGAGATCACTGTTTCGCAGAAGGAAACCACCGCGTCCCAGGACTCGACGCTGCCGACTGTCGCACTCACTACAGCCGGCAGCGATAGGTCACTGCCTACTTCTGAGATGAGGGCACAGCGCGGCTCCTCCCTAAGCAGCACACTCTGCCAGCGTATTCCACGCCGTGTCCTCAAACCGGGGTGCTGTCCCTACGCGTGTGCGGATGCGGGGTGAATCAGTGGTGGATGTTAGCCAGCCCCACTCTGTCGCCGCACTTCATTGACTGGCGCGTCATGGAGGGGGTGGAAACCTTTTCCTACGCGGGGGTCGTGCGGTCTGTGGCCCTTTACGGAGCACCGGTGTGGGCGCGCTCTTTGAGGCGCCAACCAGCCCGCCGGAGGAACACGTCCCAAAGAGTCATGGTCGTTAGGCAGGTCCGGGGATACCGCACGGTTTCCTGCGAGGCGGCGAGCCTCCTTGCCGGATTGCTGCCATGGGATCTAGAGGCAAAAGCCCTCGCGCACGTATGGGGGTGGTGCGAGGAGGCAAAACGCCTGGGTGTAACCCCGCTGCCGAGAAATCACGGTACAGCCGACAGAGCTCCGGTGGGATCTCATGGTGACATGAAGTGTGCGATTTTCGCAACCCAGTGCTGGGCACGCCACAATAAGTCCCCTCTTTGATGATTGGTTGGAGAGGCGCCACGGCGTCCTCACCTTCCGTCTGACACAGGTCCTCACCGGACATGGTTGATTCGGGGGGTTCCTGTTTCGCATAAGCGGTAGGAAACGCCCGGGTGTCACCATTGTGTGGATCGCCCGGAGGACACGGTGGAGCATACGGTGGAGGTCTGCCCAGCTTGGGCGGAGCACCACCCTGTCCTCGCGGAGGCGATCAGCGGCGGCGATCTCTCGCGTCCGGCACTGGTCCAGGCCATGGTACGGAGCGAGAGGAAATAGAAAGCCGTCACCTCCTTCTGCGAAGCAGTAATGCTCGCGAAGGAGGAGGCGGAGCGCATGAAAAAACATTCTTCCATTGTATCTAGATAAAGAGATTATACTATACGCCTATCACAGACGAAGTTGGCGTATCTCATGCGGTTTTTGGGGGTGAGTTTTGGGGATGAATGTCGCTGTGCCCATAGAAATTTGCGAAGTAACTGGTCGTGAGACAGGCCGGTGTCGATTACTTGGACATCTTAAAAAAATTATTTATTCCGTTTGGTAAAATTGTTTATCCCGATGCCCATCGAATCGAATTTGTACAGGACGGAATTTGTACAGGACGGAAGTACTTTGTTTAAATTTTATGGTAAAGGCTATTTAGTTGAATTTTGAAAGCTTTATAGAATTTTACGAATCCTTGGTTGCACCAAATATATTGAAATCTAGAGTATTTTGATATTTATATTCCGAAGACTAGTCATGAACTCATGAACAGTTTATAATTATGATAATATTTTATTGATGTGTAAGTTTGTAAACAACTCTATGATAATTTTAACGCTTATAATATTTTGAAATATAGCCACTGCCGTTATATTAGTGAACTCGACTGTACTGTAGGCACCAGTGCAGCAAATTCAAAAAATCGTCAGCTAAGTACATCTCTTTTCCATGTCGCCGATTTAAACGGATTTTTGCCAGTTCCTATATTTCGTTGATCGCAAACGGGTGTGTTGTCTATCGCAAATTTGTGATCGTTGTTTCTCATCAATTAAAATCAAAAGTATTTTTTTTGTGTGTGAGTGACTTTTAAAATCTTTCCTGACCTGAACAAATCTTTGTTGCCCGCGAATACGGGAATAATTATGCATATATGCTTGTCCAACGCTTCATCACCGTATCTTTTAGAGACCGGTGGATTGGAAGAGTTATGGCTTGTGAGCGTGCTCGACAGCGCGACTCAAAGGCACCGCTCGTCGCGCGACACGTGCAGCCGTACGTGTTGTAGCAGTACTGCCCAAAAGACCGGCACCGGGCCAGTAGAAAAATGGTATCCAGCCGTGTCGGTGCCTTGCCGGCGAATGGAAAAACGCACATAGAAGGAAAATTTTATTGAATAATAAAGACAACTTTATTTATTTTAAGTAGTACTTTGGTTTTTATTACTTATCCAACTATTTTTATCACTTTGTGTAATTCAAAACTTTGAATTTTCGTGCGACTGCGGGAATGGGGAAGGCAACTGTCAAAATGGCGCTGTCGTAGCTAGTTCCCAACACAAGCTGAAAATACAAGGCGTGATGTGGTTTTATTTTATTTTAGCGAAAGTTGACTCGTTTTTGTGTTCCTAGATACTCCGAAATAGGAGTCCGAATTTCTCGTAAGCCCCTAAAATTAGAAGATTGTGCTTTAAAGCTATTCGTACAGATTTTTTTGAGTTCGAATTTATGTCGTGAACATTTTGAAGAAAGTGATTACGAGGAAATATTCAAGGTTTAAAATTCTGACACTTTCCATGTCAAGTACATGATTTAAAAATACGGAAATCACCGAAAATAACGAAATAGTGAAATAAAATCAAACTCATGAATGAACATAAAATGAAATGAATGAACGAAATGTCAAAATGTTTGTAGGCCGTAGGGACCTAGCAATGGTCACGCCATCTACAATTAGCTTTGCCCGACCTTCCCCATTTTGACGTTTGCTGACGAAATACGACGAAAAAGATTTTCGGGTGTGTGTACGGCATGCATATTTGGCAGAGCTCTCCTTTGAAACATATCCTATGCTTGCTATGCCATCGTAGGACGTTAATATTAGCTGCGACAAGTATGTTTGCAACGACTCTGGCAGTGTGTGGTCATTACCATGTTACACCCTGAGCTTATGAAGCCTCGTAACTAACATATTCGCGGTCATTGTACGATTAATTTGTTTGAAATCATCTTGTTTGCGCGGGTGGGAGGTAATTAAAGGGCTCGTCCTCCATGTTGCTAAGACACGCTGCCAGTGATGAGGTGCGGTAAAGTGTCCAAACTCGACTTACAGCACTCTTGATTTCCACAGCTCGTTGCCGGGAACCAGCTTCCAACATTCCGGCTCTGATAATTTATTTTCGGCTCAAATGACGTATTTTCTCCTTAATAATGTTTTATACCCTTAAGTATGGCAGAAATTTTACTGACTTGGCCTTGAACCCGTTGCAGGGTTATATAGGAATACGACTTGACAAAATATTTTCATCTTTTGTTCGAAAATCAAAAATTATTCTCTGTACCTACAAATGACAAAATTTACTAAATACAGAAGAACATATGGCTGAAATAGGCTTTTGTATCTTAAATCATGCTTGTATTAAAATCACACTTTTCTACTAGCGAAATCGACAGCCAATTGAGTGTGGCGCACTTAGGTAAAGCACACACAGGGAACAGAGACTATAGACTAGATTGTATCAGGAGAAAACTGAATGATTACTTTACATATTTATTGTCTGAACCAACGGTGGACATTGAACAGAATACGAAACAAATTAGTACAAGAAAAACTAAGAATGGGGAACCTGTCATAGTAATAAGCAATATGGACAGTGAGCATGATATAACAACGGTGGTGGACCAACTTCTATCGAAGAATGAAATTTCTGAAGCTTCCTCAATATTTGTGGTCGTGCCCACGTCGGACGACAATGACTCGGATCTCTCGTCAGATTGTTCTACTATGTGCATGCAGTTGTCTAAACACTGTCCCAATTGGAATCAAAAGCAATGTAATATTGAAGAACCGGGTAAGCATTCATCTTTTATTTTAATTTACTGCCCTTACTTTAGTTTTTTTTTGCTCTTAGTGCATACAGCTCGGTTTCATAGAAAAGCGGTGACCAAGGCTACCCTATGTGGGTAGTCTGCAATTTGCCAGTTAATGACGCCACTGAAACTTTGTCTATGAAAGTAACACGGAACAAAATACTCGACCCGCTCTGTCAAATTTGATATTTTCTCGACAAACCCTAACATGGCACCTAAATTATCTCAAACTTTTACGATTCAACACCAGATAATCTCCAATTCTTCTGTAATTTTTTAACTTTTAAGTTTACTTGGTGCTTGGTCAGGCACTAGGATGACGTCAGAGTTGTACACAAATTTCGACAAATTAAGAGAGAGCGTACTCGCGCTTTTCATATTAGTCTTGCAGGCAAAAACTGTAGTTTGAGATATGAGTAGCCATTGTAGCAGAGGTAAATCGTAATGCAAAGATCCATAGTCCAACTGTTCACGTAAGTTAAAGTTACTCGGAAATTTAAAAAAAAAAACAGCCAATAATATATTTTTCAAATCACGAGAAATCACAACGAAAAATCATGATGCTGCTGAAATAAAATTGAAACTCGTCTACGTTTTGTTATTCGACGGCCAACGATGGTTCTACATTTCACTCCTACCTTTTTATGGCATGATTGTCGTTAGGATTGTCATGACCACAGAGCACGAAATCGTCACACCGGCGGCGACTAGAGACGGCTCTATTAAATTATATTCATGTCCGGACGAGGGTTTTCTGAAATGACGTTCACTAGGTGGCAGCACTGAGAACCTGGCACCTGTCAAAGCGCCTATATTTTCTTTAATCATGACTGAACGATGAACGAATGAATGAATCGAATGATGCACTACATCTTATATTTTATACTCATTATCAAAATGTAAGACCTCTTTTCAAAGTGGCGCCAACTGGCGATGTGAAATTTAAAAAAAATCGTCTTTGCGCAACTGAACGCAAGGTAACTGTCACAGGCCATTGTTAGAATTGTCATGGGCCGTCAGTGTGTATGTTAAGTGTTGGCAGTACGTCTCTAGCAGCAGCAGTCTCCGTCCTCTGTGGTTATGACCGTACAGGTGACATAGGAGAGCAGAAAGATGATATTAAATCCTAAAACACGTCAGGTTATTAAGGCATTAATCGAACAGATTACATGTTTGTGTAATAACGGATTTTCAATTTGTCTGTTTGTGATGTCTTGTTTATACCTTTTTAGTTGTAGTTTTTACATTGATTCAAATGATTTTGAGGCGAACAATACAGGGTGGAAGGGACATCGTGTTACACTTAATGTCATAAATAAAATTACGAAAGTCATTCATATCGTCAATGACCGGCTGCATACAACGCGATCACCACGCTCCGCGTCAAATGTTGGAGCGCGCAAGCTACCCATTCGTACACACACAAGTCTGAGCCGCCCGCAGTCCCTCCGGACTTTCGTGAACGTTCCTACAAAATATCGCCTAACGACAACATTGTTATGTACCACATAAAAATCATGTTTAATTAGTTTTGATTAAATATAATAGGTATTTATTAAGTAACCCATAGGGATAACAAAACTAACACTAACGTTATTCCTATGAAAAGAGCGATGCCGATGATGATTGATAACAAAAAGGTGCTTGATGCGTCGATTTGGTAATCTTCAACTAATTAACTCACCATGAGCTCGCTCATTCCTAATGATATAGGGTTCGAAGTGTCTGCCACCAACTTGTTCGAGCGCGGCGCAGAGTTTCAACGTGGACTCGATCTTTTGTCGGCGCGTTTGATAGCGAATAGGTATTGGACGTCAGTAGGTACTAGGCCGGTGTCGACCCCGTTTTCGAGCGGCCAGCTCGAAGCTATTCAAGTTTTAATTACATTGCTGTTTTAAGTGAAATTAGAAAATGTATGGATTTTGAATTAAAATCCTCATTAGGTTAGTAGATAGAAGTTATAATTGTATGCAGTTTATGTTTAAAAAACCGCAAAAAAAAAAGAAACATTTCAACTCCAGGCTCGGACCAATTTGATAATTGGTCCGAGACTCCAGAGGGTCCAGAACCTTTGGAATCAAGATATGCGTCGATGTGGATTTTTGAGACGGGGCAGTAAGAGTAGGTACCTTAATCGTTGTAGCTACTGGAAAACGGTCACTAGACTATCCATACATTTTTAATAAATTTAGATGTCATTATGTTGTCGTGTAAATAACTTATTAGTTCGTCAAAATAAAGGGCTCTAAATTTCGATTCCAAAAACATGACTTATGACAGTTATGACCCTTGTGACCCAGTGTGTCTATGGAAACAAAAATATTGAATTGCATTATTTATCGTTTTACGTTAGTCTGTCTACAGAATCAATGACGTATGACAAATACATTACAGTGACGGACAGTGGCAATTTGGATAAGGGCTCGATCATTTGTAATAAAGTATAGTTATAGTATTTTATATTAAAAAAATACTAGTGAAAGCATATCAATTCTTGCAATACTTCCAACATGAATATCTCCCCGAATAGCTGAATCAGAATAAATAATCTTTACAATTATTGAAATATTTCCTGCTAAGTTTTACGAAGTAACGAAAGCTGTGATAGGTTTTCAAATATTAAATTTACAAATATACCTAGTAACTTTTTTAAATATTATGAACTCTTTTTCTATGCTTTTCCTAACTTTATCTATGTCCTTTACATACCTCTTTCTTTTGACTTTTATACACTTACTAAAGATTGCTGATTCTTTTGTGAACCTAGCAGTTTCGTCAGTTCGTGAATCAAGACACTATTCGTTCGCCTCGTGTTCAAATAACTATTTTCTTCGCCTCATGCTCGCGCTACTAATGATCCCATTGCATTCGTTCACAATTCCGTTTTTTAATAACTTATTAAATACTAACTTCTTCCCGCGTCTTCGTCTGCGTGTAATTTTTTGTCCCCCTCGACCCACCCTGTCGCATCACATCACATGTCCGCGCTTCATTTTCGTTTAGCCTTTCAGACTTTTTTTCATTTTGCTCGGCTCCCAAGTGTGATGTTAAATAGCCTATAGCCTTTCTTGAGATTTGGGTTATCAAATGCAAAAATATATTTTTTTAATTCGACCGTTAGTCTCTGAGATTACCCCCTACATATAAATTTACAAACAAACAATTTTACCTCTTTATAATTTTAGTATAGAAGTAAAGATAATGGGGAAGGTAGGCCAAAGCTAATTGTAGATGGCGTGGCCATAGCTAGGTCCCTACGGCCTACAAAAATTTAAACATTTCGTTCATTCATTTCATTTTATGTTCATTCATGAGTTACAGTTTATTTCACTATTTCGTTATTTTCGGTGATTTCTGTATTTTAAATCAAGTACTTGACATGGAAAGTGTCAGAATTTTTAACCTTGAATATTTCCTCGTAATCACTTTCTTCAAAATGGTCACGACATAAATCGAACTCAAAAAAATCTGTTCGAATAGCTTTAAAGCACAATCTTCTAATTTTAGGGGCTTACGAGAAATTCGAACTCCAATTTCGGAGTTTCTAGGAACACAACATCGAGTCAACTTTCGCTAAAATAAAATAAAACCACATCACGCCTTGTATTTTTAGCTTGTGTTGGGAACTAGCTACGACCGCGCCATTTTGACAGTTGCCTTCCCCATTGTTTGAATTCATAGTTGGTATCTTTGAAGACGTCAAATATCATTGACACTTGTGAAAGGTCAAAAGTGGCTTTTTGAAAGTAAAAAAAATGGTAAACTTGGGTTAATTTAATTAAATAGTTTTTAATAAAGACATGTTGGGCAGACACCATATAAAGTGGTTTAAAGGGAAGAGAAATATGATGAATCTGGTGTGGTGCAAAAAACCAAGAATTTGTAGCTCAAAATGACCAAAAATTTTAATTACAGAAATATCGTCTAGAAGAAACTCAATTAGCACAAGCCGCTTGAAAATTTCTTCAAAAGGCAAAAAATATTGTATGGAAGGAATGCAGGAGACCATGTTCCAACATATACTACCAAATGTCTGTTCACACAGAATCGAAGAAAAAGAGAAAACAAAAAATAAACTTTGCCAAATTTCCACACCTTACCAAAATATGACCTTGTGTCATGGTGTTAGCACGGACACCACATCGGATCGGCCATGTTGCTTTGCTTCTAAAATACATGGAATCCATATTGATAAGCCCGAACATCTATGGGTACCGAATGCGGTTTCTGAACTGGTTACACCTCTTCTATTAAACCAAGGTATGTACTACCCGAGCAATGTTTAAAATTATTTTTAACAACGTGTTTATACAGCATGTAACACAAACCCTGTCCGATCCTGAAGGGTATTATTTGGTATCGTACTGCGTACACAAATACGTAATCATTTAATGGATACGAGATAATAATTTTTCCCCAATGAAAATAATTAATTTAAAAAATTAAAAATAGTCATACCAAAGGCAACACTGATCGCTCGACAGGGTTCACCTACAGTTTCGTGTCAAAGAAGCCGCCTGAGCGCGGCGGTGCTTTGTGGCATGCCGCCAAACAAACTTAGGACTAAAGAAACCTACGTTTTGCCTACGCGTAGGTATCAGCTGATATTTTATTCTAGGCATAGACGCATAGTGACCCCGGTTTCTGACCTTCTGTTTATCAAGAAACAATTATTATTGAGTTAATGAGATGTGCTTTTGGCAATGTACCGACTGTAGGTATCAGTTTATTATAACATTTACTTGTTGCATACCTCTGAGATTGTGTTCCATATGTCTATCTCGAACATTAGTACACATCTTATTATCGACACCTTTTTATTCAATTTGCACGTACTCTTCGCAGCGCACTTGTGTACGATTTGAGTGAGTCGAAAGCTTCCACAAACCGAGCTCTTACTTCGATTTCCGAATCACACTCACACACAAATAAAAATTAACATATTCAAATAGTCCTGATTGGTATACGACATTGTTCGCGATACGATAGCGGCACGTGATACGTACAGACATCCGATCGCAAGCTATGTCCACGTGAGACTGGCGACAAACAAGTAGAGCCAGTAGGCAACCAGTCGGCTACATCAAAGGGTCTAGGACTCGTTATGAGTACCTACAGCGCGGCTAGTGCACGGCGGCACGACGGCGGTGTCCTTTGAAATAAAATAAGCAAAAAATAAAAGATTTCGCCGGCCGGTGGAGTGTTGTCAACTTATGAAAATTTACCATATTTAGTGTTACATTTCGTATGGTAACTAAAAATAAAAAAATCAATTACTTTTGGTTTTTATGAGTTACATTTTTTTTTGTATTTTTTCTAGTACGTATGTTAAACCAGGAATACGCCTTTTTTGGATCGGACAGGGTTTTTGTTACATATTGTATAAGTTATAGGAATCATATTTGGATGTGGCGCATGGTTTTACTTGCACACTAGGGGAAATCCAGGACGTGGTCTATCTGTCTTTCTTTTCAAAGCCAGGAAGGCCTGTATCCTAAAATTGGCATCAACTGGCAGATGGTAAGCTGGCTAAGTAAAACTGAATTTATCGAAAGTGAATTGCATGTAGGGCCAGCAAAAAACGGCCTAACCGACTCAGTTGTGCAGGTATTGTTTGAAAAGTTGAGTGCTGTGGCACGTGTGGGGCACTGACAAAGTCGCCGAACAGCGTTCTAATAAAACATCTTAAGTAACGCATTGCATAATTTACGAACAATAGAGTTTTAAAAGGATGTTCTGTGTGCAATATTATTTGCCTACCTAACCTACCTTAAAGGAAACGGTGTCATGCATGCTGACCTTACTTTTTGTTATTATCCTTCCTGTAAGGTTGTCTTCTGCTTAAGCGGACTTGCCTGTGGTGCCCTAATAAATTAAGGCCTCCAGCCAGGACTAAAACTTAAATACTAACTAAAAACTAAGCGACAACGCTAAGGGCAATCCCCTGTGGGGTACGGACCTCGGCTCAGGGCGTCGCTGGAAGAGGGCAGCAAGGGACTAGCTGGATCAGGGTTTGAGTGATTTAGGGACGAATTTAAAGCTACAGGCTCAGCGGCGCGGGCTGGCTCGAGCAAGGGTCGGGAGGGGCGTGGATTTAGGCGTCGCGGCGGGCCTCGGCGGCGAGGACGGTAGGACGGCGATCGGGTTTTGCGCTTGTGTAAGGTGCTGGTGGCCTTACTGCTCTCCTGGAGGAGGGTAGTGGCGTCGTCGGAGGCGATTAAAGTATGCCTTGGTCGGCGAATACTGCTAATGCGGGAGGGAGTGTAGCGGGCGGCCGCTGAGATCAAGGGGTTGGGGTGTTTGATGCCACAGTCGAAGAAACGCTTCGATAAGCGTTTCATGAACTGGTTTATGGTAGGCATTTTAAGATCGACGTGGAGATTTATATTACGGACATAGAAGGGGGCACCCGTGACCGTTCTGAGGAAACGGTTCTGGAGGGTCTGCATCTTATGGAGATGACGTGGGTGAGCGTGCGCAATTACAACGCAGGCATAGGTCATGATGGGACGGATGACTGCGGTATAGATGCGCAGCTTGCATTTAAGTTACAGTTTACTGAGGGCTGTCAGTACAAAGTGGAGCCTGCTAAGAGCGAAGGAGGCGCGCGCGCGAACCACCTTAATACGAGCCTTAAAGGTAAGGTTTTGATCGAGGATCACGCCTAGGTATTTGGCTTGCTTCTCCCAAGGGATTGGCTTGCCATACATATTGATCGGGCTGGGAAGGGGGGGGTGGGACTCGACGACGTCTCGAGAAGAGAACCGCCTGACTCTTATCGGGGTTGACCTCGATTCTCCATTTCCGGAACCAAGCGCCTAAGACGTTTGCGGAGGTTTGGATAGTACGAGCTATAGCATTGGGACAATGACCGGTATAGTAAACGGCAGTGTCGTCGGCGAAGAGAGCCAACTGAGCCTTTTTTACTCTGTGGGATATCACTGGTGAACAGCGTGAATACTAGAGGAGATATAACGGAACCCTGAGGGACCCCGGCACGAATAGGGTGAGGGGACGAGAGTGCACCCTCGATGCGATAGCGGAAGGTGCGATTCGACAAAAAGTCTCATAAGATGAGCACGAGACGATCTGGCACTCCTAGTTGGTACGTTGTGCCAGACTTTGTCGAAGGCTTTCGCTATGTCGAAGAATATCACACCCGTCATCGCGTTACGCTGCAGACCAGCGCACAAAAGCTCTACGATACGGTGGACCTGGTGGATACTAGAGTGTTGGGGTCGGAAACCAAACTGCTCGTTGGGAATGAGGCTCTTTGCTTCGGCGTAGTCTTTGAGACGCTTATAAATAAGCCTCTCGTAGATTTTGCCGAGAACATTGAGTAAGCTAATGGGACGGTAGCTGGAGGCCTCAGACTTTGGCTTGCCTGGCTTTGGAATACCGATGACTGTTGCTTCTTTCCACACTTGTGGGAAGATGTTGTTGCTCAAGGCGCCATTGAAGATGGCGGTCATAAGCATTATTAGAGGGGCCGGTAGGAGTTTGTAAACGTTGTTGGTAATACCGTCCGAACCGGGGGCTTTACGAGCACGGAGCCCTTTTATGATGTCGTGCACTTCGTCTGGAGTGACGGGAGGCAGAGGATCATCAGGGTCTTCGACGGGTGATAGGGAGGCTGTCCGTTCGACTTCAGCGTCGGCCTTGTTCAGGTGAGCTTGGTATACTGGTTGAGAGCTGGGAGAACATTGGGACTCTAAGCTGTCAGCAAGCCATTCGGCCTTTTCGGTGCTGTCGAACGCGACGCTCTTGTCGGGGCGGATGAGGGGAGGCATAGAGACATCCTCGGAGGAGCGCAATTTCCTCTGAAGGTGCCAGAAGGCTTGGTGAGTGGGCTTGAGTTCACTGAGCATCTTGTCCCAACCCTCTGAGCGAACCTCCCCTATGCGTTTCTTTACAGCACACTGTAAATGGCGCATGTGGGCTTTGTTCGCGTCACAAGGGAAGGAGTCGTAGGCACGAATAGCCGTATTCTTCTCGGTTATCAAGTCACGTAAGTCAGTAGGTAGTTTCCAGCGATAGTCTTCCATCACCGGAACTTCTCCGTGAACAATCCGTCAAAACGGATTGAACGTGCTCAGTAAACGAGTCGATTGCGGCCGTCGTGACGGCGACTGACACTATGTGATCGGGGATGGTGTCCAATTGAGGCGACGTGGTAGATTTCAGTCTTTCACTTACTTTCCTCCAGTCGGTTATCATCTGGGAAACGCCATTTGCGCTATAAAAGCCTAATTTAAGGGATCGGGGTTTATTACAATTTACTCTCGTATTATCCATTGAGAATTAATATTTGAGGGAGTTAAGGACTTGCGCGATTTCGGGATACGCGCTGAGGATTTCCATGAGGCGACGTGCGTTGCCATTAGCAGCAACGATTTCTTCCGCCATTTTATCCGCGGCGGTGGTGAAGAGAGCCGCGTATGTGCCTAATATAATTTGGTTAATATGGTTTCGGCCCTGGGTTTCCTGAGGTGCCACTGGTGAAGCCATAGGGGCCGCGGGGGCAACCGAAGGCGCTGGGATGGCGGTAGCTATCAGCGCTGGAACTTCAGCGGGTTGAGCGGGTTTGGAGGGCACCGAAGCTGCGGGAGCTTTGAGGTGGGAAAGGTTTGCCCAGGGTGAGGGCCTTTGAGGACAAAGCCGCTCCGGCATCTGCGCGGAGGGAAGCTTTCCCTGTGCTGGCGGTCACTCGCGCGTTTCGCGGGTTTGGGTGAGGAGGACTTTGGGGCTTTAGAACAGCCCCGGTAATTAGCTGGGTGACCCGATTGGCCGCAGAGTATGCAGCTGGGAGGCTCTAGACATAGTTCCCTATCTTTAGGGCGGAAGCAGTCAGCGGTGCCATGCTCGCCTAGTCACTTGACGCATCTAGGGGTGGCATAGCAGTTGGACTGCGAATGTCCGTATAATTGGCAGCGATGACACTGGCCAATTAATTAAGCTCTGTAACAGCTTAAGCTGTGTGATTAAGCTGTGTCTCGATGGAGATGCCTGAGAGCGAGCAGACCGACTTCACCTTGAAGATCGAGTGGTGCCCCTCTGTGGGGTCACATATGACCAGGACAATGTCAAAGATAACGCCCTGTCTCGCTTTATGCAAGCGATGTACGGCGGAGACCGGAACGCCTTGTGCAACAAGGTCGCTTTTTATATCTTCCGTGTCGATTTCACGAGGTACGCGCCTAATGACGACGCAAGTGGGGGTTTCCTCCGGAAGGGAGTACGTGGGGAGTACGTGTGAAAGGAATAGTTCCTTTCACGCAGGGCACGGGAGAGATCCCTAAAGTCCGAAGACGTGGGGACGGTAACTTTGATCCCCTGAAGGGTGGATCGGGCATTTGTGTAGTTGATCTTGCGATCATCACACATTTTCGAGATTTCGGTCCATTTGGCCTTATCTTGAATGTAGATCGGGGGAGGGGGCTTTTGCTTCCTCGCGGTAGGAGCGGGTGGGCAGGCCATAGGGCTGGCGGGGCGACTGGCCCGCGGACTAGGGGCGGAAGTCGAGCTGGACGATGTAGTCGTGACCTGTTTCTTTGTGGCCGGGCCGGCAGGGGCGGAGGATTTAGCCTTCCTCTTGCCTCCTTTAACGACGACTTGGAAGTCGTCGTCGCTGGAGGAGGAGGTGCGGGCTTCGTCCTCGGAGATTGGGACTGACGTGTCCATGCTCTCCGGGTGAGTCGTGGTTATTACTGCGGCGCGCAGCTGCGTTGTCTCTGAGACAATAGCTGCCGGAACAATGGTTGGAATGCCTTGTTCGGCAACAGGTGGCGACATCGGGCTTTCGAGGGCGTCGCTGAACTTCGCGAGTGCGCCCTGGGACGGAGTGGGGGGGGGAGCGATGACATAGCTTGTCGCCATATCTCGCTAGGAAATCGGGGTCCTTAAAAAGGACCTCTCTGAAGAACGCCAAAATATAGGCGACATGGTCGGAGGAGAAGCTAGTTTAGGGAGGGAATGGTGGAAATTTGTTCCCACGTAGACTAAATCCTATACCTATCTCCCCGGGTGGATGGGCCCGGGGATGTGTGTAAGTACCTATTGGTGAGCCCTAAGCTTGTAACCCGTCGCCAGTCTTATTGTGCGAACGGGGCCCTGACCAGTCTAGCGCGAAGGGTGTAGACACACCCTAAAGACACTAGGTGAGTAGCTGGAAAGCAAAACTGTCACCAGAGCCGACTAGGAGATCCCCCAAGGCCGGTTATCTGGGACCTGTCCAATTAACTGCCTCGCCCTAAAGGGGTTGGGCGGGTGTGATTGGGACAACACCCCACTCGGCTTCGTTGGCACCGTAAGGTTTCAACCGGGGCCTAGTGAAGCTACTCACAAACGTCTGTTAATGAAACGAGATTTGCCTTGAAAAAGGCACTTTTTGATTGATTAAAATCAAATCAATTTCTTGACTTGATTTTAAATCGGAGTAGTCGGGGCGACTACGATGACGTCACGTGGTAGCGACGAATAATAACACGAAACACAACACTGGGGCGGGAGCGAGAGAGCGCACAGACACGTCCGTCCGCGGCGAGAGTCGAGCGTCGAGTGACACACTATTGTTGTCGTTTTTTTTTTATTTGTATTCTGTGCTTTACGACCTGCGTGCAAATAAATATTTTTTCATTCTTTTATTCTTTACCATTAAATTTAAAGCAATAAATTGACTGGCACCGTCTATACAACACGTACAGTTCTAGTCGCAGGCAGATTGTTTAAATAAAGAAAAATGAAAAATATTTCGGTATAAATAAAGTAAGTAAATCATTGATTAAGATCTAACTAATTGCTTAACTAAGCAGTGGCTAACTAAGTTTACTTCGTCGTCATAAGTCACCTGGTGGGCAGGAGCGTTGCGCAACCTCCTATCCTACTTTGACGTTGGATGGGTAGCTTCTCAACTTAGCTGAAGCATAACAATGTCTGCCGAAATCGGGAAACGTTTTAGGTTGATGCTTGTAATTTCCCTGTGACGAGAATACACAGATAATGTGTGTTGTTGTTGTTGTTGCATCGATTTCCCCGGACGGTGGTATGCCCGTAATAAACCTATAATGTCCCCACTGCTAGGCCTCCTCTTTTTGAGAGGGAGTGGGTTGTAATTTACCACGCGGGCCAATTGCGGGTTGGTAGATATCACATGTATTCGTTTTTTTCGGTTTTACGACATGCCGGTTTCCTCACGATGCTTTCCTTCGCCGTTTTGCTAGCAGTGGTGATGAAACTATTTACACAAAGTAAAGCACCTGCTTGAGATCGATCCCACGACCTACAACTCGTAAGTCGGGGCCGTTATCACTGGACCACCGAAGCTCGTGGCATGCCCCACAGATGTCAATCAGCCATCATGCACTACATTTTCAATTGAAGACCTGACTCTGGCTAAGCAGGGTGAAGGCAAGCCTACCCACATCATTCGCTCAGAGCAAGATCTTGCGCGTGTTTTTGGCTATAAGGTGTCTACGGCAAAGGCTTTCAGATTGTACGTGTAGCAATGTAAATCTAAAACTTGACTTCAATATGAACGTCTAGAACCAAACCGACAACAAATATAAACTACTAAACAATGTTATGCATTGCTGCTACTCGTAGCTGCTTGCCCATTTCACAGATCATAGTGAAACTCTAATTTATGTTGTTTGCACTGTTTCCCGAGCGTGTGTGGGGTCTCTGTATCACACATACCGGAGTCCCGGTCACCACGCAATTATTTCTGTCGAATTTTAAGTTTTAACTAGACAAGCCTGCTCCATACTGGATTAAATAGACCCCTTAAAGACATTCTTCCAGATTTTTTGGATGACGATTTACATAATATGAACTGGGAACATATTGAAAGTCTGGAAGATGGTTGCAATGTTTAATCAATACATTCTGACACTATTTGACTTCCCTTGAAAAAGTCATAATTAAAGAGAAATCTTATCCCCTGACACTGTCAGGGAAATAATGAGGCTGCGCCACAAGTGCCATTTGAAGTCTAAAACTACAAAATCCGAACGTCACATTAAGTCCAAATAAGTTAACTTTTGACAGTGAGAAGTGCGCATATGTTAAAACAAAAAATACAAATAATAGGAATAAGCAACCAAAGAAGTTATGGACCCATATTAAAAAACCGGAGCATAGTCTGCCAAATTTTTGTAACAACTTTGAATGTATCGAACAACCCTTTGTGATGAACCTGGCAGAGGTAAAGTCACAACTGCTGATTTAACTTATTTCGATCACCATAGACCCAGTAACAGTCAGTTCCAGCTTGAGCAGGTCCAGTAGGGTCCTAAGTCCAATGCGATGGTGAAATAATAATGAAATATGGTCCATATTTCTCTGGAGATGCTGATGTTGACACTTCCTCGAACACTTGCAGTTATCACAGCCATCATCAACAGATCCATAGTCACCTCTTCTTTCACCAATCTGTGGAAAATGGCAATAGTTAGACGAATTCCAAAGGTTTCTAACCCCACTAGCGTGTCAGACTTCCGTCTGATAAGCCTACTGCCATGTCTGTCCAAGATTTTAGAAAGGGTTGTCTCAGACCAGCTTAGATAATATCTTGAGCACCAGAGCATTTTGCTTCTGGCTCAATCCAGATTTCGTAGGGGTCACAGTACTACGCCACCACTCCTAGATGTAGTTGGTAACATTCTTGAAGCCAGAGACCAGGGCATGGGAACCCTGCTGGTCCTACTAGATTTTTTGCGTGCTTTCGACTCTATCAATACTTCGCTTCATCCATTCAATCTGTCTTACTATGGTTGTGATGTCGAAACAGTTAAATGGTTTGAGATTTACCTCAGAAATCGATCACAAATTGTCCAGGTGTTATGCGACAGTAACGGAAATACCATGTCCTTTGGTCCGAAGCGCGTGGACAGGAGCGTACTATGGGATCGATCCTAGGCCCACTTCTCTTCATTCTTTGCAGTGCTGACATCTCCAACTGTCTGATCCCTGATCCATATCAAGTTCCACCTTTACGCCGATGGTCTGCAGTTATACCTCTCCTTTCGCTCCCAGGATACTGCTGAAACTGTAAAAAGAATGAATGATATGAATGGGATATAGGGTTTCAAGTTTGCTGCCTCTCGTTGCTGGAACAACTTGGCACCTCCTTTTCGTGCTATAAAGACAGTTGGTTCATTCAGAATCAAATTAAACAGCACTTACTATAGCTTCAAAAAGATACCACACTTTGAACCTACCTTTGATCTACACGCAGCTGGCTATGGAGGCGAGAGATTGGCAGCGATTATTCTCTGAACAGAACAGGCACATCAGTTGTTTCGCATTTTATTTGTGTAAAAATTTTCGTTGTTTTTTTTTTAATTGGAATTCCTATGCCACTCATACCATTAGTTTATCTTTATTTCTCCAAATGTCTTTAGTTGACAACCACAGAACAGTTATTTGTATTAATACACACTATAATTGTAGCAGCCGTGATGTCTTTGGTCTACTTGCTTGTCACAGCGAATGCCATAGTGGCATAGTGATAAATGATTTTATTATATTCTATGAAAAGTACCTTTGTATATCATAATTTAAAAGCTAGATGAGATCGGCGTTTTCTATGTGACTACTCTGAGAAGAAAGGCCGAAACGAACAGTCACAGTCTCTTTTAAAGTCCAGACATAATCTTCGTCAGACCATGCAGATTGATGCCTGAAATGGTCTCTTGAGGAAAGAACCAAACAGATCGAGTGGACCTGTCCAGTCAGTGGACGCATTCGTCAGTAATCATGCAGCTCAACTCAGAAATAATGAGCTCAACGATTTTACGAACATTATCAAAGAAAGGATATTTGGTTAGGCCTCATAAAGTAATCAAACTGCCAGACCATGAATAAAACTAACTGAGAAAAAAAGCCGCAAACATATGAAAACATACAAAAAATCCACAGTGTCGTCACATTCACAATTATTAAAATGATATAATATTTTACAAAGGAAACTTTCATGTCATTGTATAATATAAAATAATCTTGGTCAGATCATTAAAATTTGAGGACCATGTAGCCTGGTGTCTGAAATAATCTTTTGAGGAAAGAACCACACAGCTTTGAGTGGACCTGTCCAGTCAGTCACGCATTTGTCAATTATCGTGCAGCTTAACTCAGAACTTAAGGAGCTCAACGATTCGACGAACAATAAAAAGAAAGGACATTTGGGCCGCATAAAGTACTCAAACTGCCAGACCATCATTAAAACTAACTGAAAAAAAAAATACAATGACCCACATAGTCCTCACTCACATTCACAATAATTAAAATACTTAACACAGTAAATATTCAAGGCATTGATTATGTCAAAAGGTACAGGTATAGAAAAAATAAATAAAAAATGTAAATAGTTAGCAAAATATTATTAACATCAACATTATCTGTGTAAATTTATTGGAACAGCTCGATCCCAAGCCTTCTTGTCCTCAATATAGTCTTTGACAGTATAGTACGCTTTCTGGCATAGTATCCGCTCTATAAAAGGTTTGAATTTTTCAAGCTTAGTTCTTGAATGTGGCTAGGAAGTTTAGTACAAAAATGTATACATTGACATTTAAACGAGTCACCTATTTTATTTAGCCTGGTAGTAGAAACAACAAATTTGTGTTTTTGCCTTGTATTTATAGATTTAGATATCACTGTATTATTTAAACAGATAAATATTTTATGCGAATACAAAAGATTTTCATAAATATGCTGAGAAGGGCACAGTCATAATATTAATCTCTTTAAGGACAATGGCGAGCTTGCATGTAATTTGGGACCCATTGATAAATGTACTAGTATAGACGCAACCCTTTTGCCTATATTATGGAAACCTATGAATAGCTAAAGAACGACATAAGACTAACAAAAAAGCAAAGGGTTAGTAGGTAAGAGAAGTTGGAAGAGAAAAGATATGAAAGGTAGAAGACCTAGCAATAATATGAAAGTAGTTTGGAATGTACTTTAAAAAACCGTCATTTTAAATAAACTAGGGGTTTTATAAATAAAAATATAAAATTATCTCATTCACAATTTAATATATTTAGAAAATAAATTTTACGTATAACATATTCAAGACATACAATCACTGTACATAATCATTTTCATTTTATTTGCTTAAAAAAGCTGGTGCAGAGACAAAGCACTGGTTTCTTGCATCGCCTTTGTACCACGATATGCTCATAATATTACATCAATAGCCCACTGTCTGTGTTCCCACGGGGCAATTAAAATAATATTCTAAAATGACATTTCAACCCTCCAGCCTCTTATTTACTGCGATGTACATGTAATAACCTGCTACCAATTTGCGTAGATTGAATTCAGGCACATATAACAGATGGGTGGTTGCCAACAAATATCCCTTCTAGAGGTGTCTCACCCCGGCAAACTTCTATTGCATACATTCCGTAGGCTCTTAAGTGCTCCCCTACATATGTATATTATCACTGCAAATCGTTACAGAAGTAAATGCCGTAGTCTAGGTTGGTGTGCAGTATAGTAGTAAAATGGGAATAGTCCGTAAAAAGGTAAGCCAAGTCATGAATCCACAAAATCGCAAAAATAACTTCAATCCCACGTTAGCCGTTGAACACAAACAATGGAATGACAAATGAGAAATATGATATTTGACATGACAATTGGATACTGACGTTCCTTTTTCCGTTTCATGTATTAAATACCTTTATAACACAAAATAATTTAAATATTCTTATGTACGGTATGTTTACATGTAGGTACTTTTCATTTTTCGTTGTATTTATTTTTAGTTTATACATCAAAAAATAAGTATAAAAGAAAAAAAAAACCGCCATGTAAAAACGTACTTAGGTGTAAGAAGGTAAATCATTAGTGTAGATTGGGTAGTTTCAATGTAATTCGCGAAAAGCGTTCTGTTCGGAAACTGCACGATAACTTATTTGTAAATAAATTAAAATCATTAATAACTTTCTCGGTCTTTTTATATAGCTCCTCCTATTTCCTATAAAGTTGTAATTAAAATTTATATAAACTTGCCCGTGTACTCCGTTAATTTTTAAATTACGCGAGTCCAACCTCGCCATCCTTCTTTGTCTCTGAGAGAGTGTTTTGGAGTTCATTTAGACACACATAACATAACATCACGCCTTGTTTCCCCGAAGGGTTGGGCAGAGGTGTACCTATAGTTCCTACACCCATATTTCGCCAGTTTTGTTGTAAGTCCCATGTAATAGGAAGTTGTTGTAAGTTACAAGAACTTAATTTATAAATTGTACGAATTGCCCGTTTTTGTAAAACAAAAATGTACTGGCATTTCTCCACAACAGAATACGACACCGACACCAATCCGTATGACATCACAATATAAAAAAACTAAAGTAAACGGGCTGTCTCTATATCAGTTAAAATATGTTTTTTTCTAACGGTGTATGCTGCAGAGCTAAGCTTTTTTGACAATTTATCTATATGTGGGCCTCATTGAAGCTAAGAATACTGTGGTATTTTCGGGTTTCAACTAGTCACCCTTTTTAGGAACATTAGTTTCTACTTGTCTAACATGAGGTATCGCAAACTTAAAACATTTACTTTTTCTCATTAAGAAGTAGGTTATTAACATTAAACTAGAGTTAACTACTTTAGCGAGGGCGCATTAACATTGTCTGTGACCGGCTGCTGCTAGTGTCAAAGAACACTCTAGCCATAGAGTGCCACATACACCTAAGGCATAGACAAGTAATTGATGTTACGTCGGGTGCTGACACGCAGATTACGATAAAGTTAATAAACATATATTTTGTTTTACACACTGTTACTTTACAAATTTATTATTTTATTGATTAATTATTTCTGTATCCGTCCGGTGACATCACAGTGGACCCTATCAGAATACCAGCCTTGTTTTAGTGTCGCAGCATTATGCTGAGATAGGGGACTTTTGGCCTCGTACTCGTAAATTAGAAAAACAAAAGTAAATTAAAAAAAAAAGGTCCAGCTTTTTTTTAATTTACCTTTGTTTTTGTTTAATTTATTTTTATGATTTTATAAGTGTGATTAGTTTAGTTTATAATACTGCGTATCACACTACCTACTTCTGACTGCGTATTCCTGTGCGAGTCCTAATAAATACTTTTTCTTTCTTTCTTTCAAGGAAAAACATATGTTAGCTTTTAAGCAAACAAAACTGGATAATGTAAGGAATACCCAACCCAATTTAAAATCACAATGTTTTAAAATGTATGGCAATAAGCTCGCCTACTATTACATGGTACTTAAACACAACTGGTGAAAGGTGTACTCCAAGTACACTTCTGCCCTTCGAGGAAACAATTGCTACTACTAATTTTATGTTAAGTAATCCATAATTAAATTAGCAGACGTATGTGCAGTTTTATGACGACTGTACTTTTACTGAAGACTTGAATAAAACTAACGAAGCAACGAAACTGGCCAACACTGGAAACTGCCGAGTTGACGCAACTGTCTAACCCGCAAAATCGAGTAATCAACGAAACTGGTGAACTAAATAAAACTGACGAGTGAGGGAAACAGGCCCGTGTTAGGCGGACTCACGCATTCACCAGGCTGCGCCGGGAAGATATTATTAAGAATGAAATCCGCATCAGACCTGAGGAAGAGAATCCACTCTTCCACTCCTCAAATGTTCTTTAAGTTATCTAGGGCAAGCAGAAATAGGATTGACTTATCCACAATTACATCGTACTATATTCGTACTCGTGACTATATTTTTAGGCCTGAACTGCGACGGGCACCACCGTTTGACCAAAATCAACGTGACTCAGCAAGCATCTATAATGTCCACAAGCAAAGCTCCAACGTCAGTGAGTCGGTGTGCAGTACCTCCGTGTCTCGGGCTTCCTGGCTGTCATCATCTATCAGAGTTCCTCGAAATTCCTTTTAGCACACCCATGCCAAAAACGCCAAGACTTGTTTGTAGACCTAACCAATCACAGATCACAGAGCCAATCACAGAAATTAGATCTGTTTTGGAGCAGAAGCAGTCAGAGACATGTCAGTGCAGTCCAGAAAAAATGAATGAGTTATTCGAACAAATACTTAAAGGAAAAAAACCATTTAATTTGAAGTCAACGGGATGGGATGCTGCTGAACAACCAGCAACCCACCTAGCAACCATCAGCAATAAGCCTCAAGATGTTGAACTCATCAGTATTGATTCAGGTAAATATAATTTTTGACCTCTTTTTGTGGCTGTTTCCGAACATCCTCTATAACCACCGCTGATGTATCAATTTGATCGGTTTTTCGGTTGATTCATAGAAAACATTGACCAAAGTGTATGGAGCAGTGTTGCCTTTTTATTTCTTCGCGGCCATTAATCAGACTTAAGAAAAAATGCAATAAAACGTAACTGACGAAATATTTTTCTACGTGAAATCAAAAACTGCCTTGTTGTTTTAATTGTCGCAAAGGTTACTGCATAGTTTAGGGTTCGATTCCCAGGTTGGGCAAAGTGTACATGGACTTAAAACATAACTGCCGAGATTAGGGTGAAATTCAATAATTCTAGATTCAGACGTTCGTATGGAGGAACAACATTAAACATCCTGTAACTTTTTAAGAGTTTTCTGCAAATACCAGATTGGGCGTTCACTACTAACTAATGGTAGAATCCGCGTTTAAATAAGACACATGCCGCCTCAGTCCAAACGTACACAGTAAAATACCAGAGCTTATTCCCTTATTGCCTTAGACGCAATTTTTGTAATGACATTGTAATCTGTCAATTTTTGACGTGACACGGTGGAGCACTTTTTGTCATAAAAAGTGCTCCACCGTGTCACGTCGCGTCTGTTTCGGTGTGACCACTTCTAAACGTAACGTTATGATTTTTAGATGACGACGAAGATTGTGGAAAGTGCTCACATCATAAGAACATAAAATGAGACAAAATGAAATGTGCATGTAGTGGTAAGAACAGAACTATTAAGTTTCGACCTTTATGCCCATGCAAATTGCATCAGCCACCCGTGTCAAAGACCACAGCTGGACCAAAGGCGGGGACCAGGTCCAGGGGCTGCCAGTGCTGTTTCTGCGATTCCAAGACAAAAGGTGACCCGAAGCTAGAAGTGCTAGGTCCCGCCGGAGGAGTGTGTCAAATGGACCTAGGAGGGACTTACTGTCAAGCAGGTCAAACATCTTTCAAAGACCCAAAAAAAACCAATAAGGATTGTGCATGTGTAAGCAGTAAGCGTGGTAAAAAGAATAAGAATATAATTTGTGAATGTCCTCCCTCGGAACCAGAACCTGAACCCGATCTAGAACCCAACCTGTACCAAAGTTACCCTTGGGTTTATGAAAAGGACGCAGACTCAATCAGGCTTCAGAATATTCAAAAAGAAGAAACCGGTACAAGCTGAGCCCGAATTTACAGTGGATGATGCAGTCCGGTACTACGTATCGATGAACCCAGACCTTTTAAAGGACTTTTGCCCCCCGCCACCGGAACCCAAAGACTGTCCGTGTAGCGGCAATAAGAAAAATAATGATGTAAAATGCGAATGCCCACCCGGTCCGCCTATATATGGTGTTCCTCCTCCTGCTCCGGGTGTAAGTCCCATGCTTGATCCTACTCCGCCGCCTGTGGAGCCTGAGAATGAGGCTCCCTCCGGAGGATTCAAGTTTTCTATAGGAGGCAAGGGTTCTGGATTTAAAGGTCGTAGCGGTGTCTGTTGCTTCGATATGATTCAAGAGACGAACATTTCAAGTACAGTACAGTTAAAATTTTGGATTCATGTAGTTCTGTATTAGTGTTAACATTTCCCAAAGTTTGTGTAGTTTTTAATCAGTCAAGTTTTCCGGGAAATAATTAATAGTAAGTAAACAAGGTTTGGAAACAATTTTGTGTTTATCTGAATCCTTACACCAGCTTCCATCCTTACACATCGTCAATAACGGTTTTATGCGATGTAGCCATAAGCAACAAAAACTCTGAAACTACGCAAGTAGAAACTAGAATCCATGAAACAAACGAATACCTAGGGAAGTAGGTGTCGTGGTTTAAAAGGAAGTTTTACAGGTGTAGGAACTACAGGTAAAAATAATGCAAAATATGCTAAATGCAAAACAACACCCCGCGCATATAGTTTAGCGGCCAGTCGTCTTTCCCGCGCCGTAGCAATCACTTGTGTTCTGTATAGATTGTGTAAGTAAACGGCGCTGAGCTTATTAATCATGATAATCAGTCAATAGACTTTATATTGGACACTGAATTTTATTTACAACCTTTCTCCAACCTCGATATCAAAGGTCCTCAACATTGGTGACTTGATCTCAAAAACAGGAATTGGGTTGCTTAGAGTGACGCCGTGTTACTTAGTTGCGGAGCAACCCTAAGGCCCTTTGGACACAGCGCTGTGGTTTCTATACGGTATTAACCGCACCGTCGAAAATTCGTGTAAACTTGTATATGACACGGCAAACAACCGGACGAGACCACGGAGACGAAACACTACCTTGTGACAAATGTTAAATTATATTTTTTTTTTTTTTTTAAGCAATTGACTTCAGTTGATGAGTCTTTTCATTATTTACGGGGCCTGAACGCAAGGGTTTAAAACTAATCGCGTGTTGAAATCATTCAGAAGACAAACCGCAGAGGCCTCGTATACAACTTTACATGAAATTTGACACCAACCGACGCCTATCACTGTATGCACTATTTAAGTGCACTCAAGGATAACCCCCCGGTCATAGTGCAGAATTATTGCAGAACATGGAAACAAAAGAAATTGGACTATCGTTTTGGGTGGCTATATGGGACTGGTTACCTGGAGCTGTGGATGGACGTGTGTTATGTGATGGACTCACATCACACACGTCACATTGGTCAGGCAGGGGTAATAGCCCCTGCCTGACCAATGTTACTAAACACGGATTAAAATGGCACACTCAGTAGCGGATCCGCGAAAACGGCCGCCAGCCCATTATGACGTAGCGATTTATCCCGAGGTGCTTGAGGAGTGCAGATGTATTCTACAGCTACCAAGACAACCGCGTTGATCGATTATTATATATTATTTTACGGCACTAGTTGTTAATGACAAATGGTACATGGTGTAGAAATATTAGCAGTGTGACTAATAGGAAAAAAAAACAAGGATTCTTTTCAGTAGCGATGTGGTGACACCGTGTTCTCCAGAAACGCTTGCAGCTCTGGAGAGCAAAGACCCTGCCCCAGCGGATGGATTTCTTTTCCCGGCTCCCCTAATCTGGATAATCACTTCCTCACCATTACAGGTCGGGAGTTGGTCACAGCGGCATGCTCTTTCTGGAGCGGATCCGCTGGCGGCCTCGACAGCCTGAGTCCCCAGCACCCTAAGGACCATATCTGTTCAGGCCCTGGGGCAGCTAGTGAGTTGCTTTTGAACGAGCTTACGGCTCTGATTAACCTTATGTTCTCCGGCAATGTGAACGAGGCCGTCACCGCCGTCCTTTTTGGGGCCAATCTATGCGCCCTGCATAAGAGGGATTCGCCCTATTGCCGTGAGTACTACTTACCGTCGTATGGCAGCCAAGATTTGCTGTAAATTTTATGGTGAGGCTATTTCGAAAAAAAATTGACCCCGGCAGCTAGGTTACGGCTCCAAAGGGGGCTGTCGTACACGCCTTGTGTACCTAGCAAAATTCTGGCAAAGGAGAGGTCATCCTGAATGTTGACATAAAAACGCCTTCAATTCTGTTAATAGGGACACCTTGCCGGCAGGAACTAAAAAAGAAATAACCCAAATCTTTAGCCACTGAAACGCCAACGTGGTAGGTAGGTGTTAGGGTGCCCATGGCGAAAAGTGAGAAGAGCTACAGATCCTGCAAGACCGTTACCGTCACGTTTGTAGTGGACGTCATGAAAATCTGTCATTTTCATAAGTATTTGCCATTAAGGTATCAAGATCTGTCTCAAAATCTCTGTATTTGGACATGGCGACCGCACGCGGCAGCCACCACTCTTCTAGGAAACAGTAGAATTAAAATATTGACAATTTTATATGGTGTTTTCGTAGGATTTTCTGATTTGACGTTCACTAGGTGGCAGCCACAGAGTTCTTTTATTATATGTGGCAGCGTAATTATAGTACTCTTTGGTGGCAGCTCAGAGACGTCTGCACAGAGTACATTGTACTATGACGTCTGGTTCGAGCACCTGTCAAAAGTGTCAAAGCGCATAGATATTCTTTAGATCGTGACCGAATAATGTACAAATGAATGAAACGAATGATTAACGTCATTATAAACGAGTATTTATGTTCATTGTCGAAATGGAAGACCTCTTGTCAAGGTGGCGCCACCTGCTGGCGTGAATTTTAATGAAAACCCTCATTAGTATGTAACTTGTATGTTATAAAGTTGCAAAAAAAACATAAAAATTACACTAATAATTTGAAAACACTCTAACAGTGCTGACATCGCTAGGGCGAGTTTTCAGTTTTAAACCTCATGAAAGCCACCGAGACAGATAACCTTGCTCACTTATCTGCGGATTTCTTTGGATTCTTTCGATATAAGAACGTAGCTTCTTTTTAAGACTTAATACGGCTAGGTGCTCACCTGCTGATAACTGCAGTGCTATGCTGACCCTATAACAATAATGGTGCGGTGCGGTCCGGACAATCTCCAGTTTGACCTTTGAAGTTCACCTTCCAATTTTTATCCTGTCACGGTCGTCAATCACGTATAATCTGCACTGAAAGAAAAAAATAAAGAAAATACATTGATTCGACGTACTACGCTAGGCCAGCGCAAGGTGTTTTCTCATCACTGACGTGCATTCGACTGTACTAATGTATCAATGGATCCTACGAAAACACCATAAAAAATTGTCAATTTTTGTTTACTGACCGGGCCGCCGTCACCGAGCCACATGGACATGCTACACTGTTACCGCAAGCATAAGAAGCCTGCACAAACGATAGTAGACTATCATTACATCAATTTAGGCTACAATGTCCAAGTAACAAGCACTTAAGCCTGCTAGTCCAGAAACTGCTGCGTCTGATTTTACAAGTGCGCACACGTCGACGTCTATCTTGCTTTAACTGCACTTATTTAAGGTGGCTACATACGTATATACTAGACTGCAAGCATGACCAGACTGCATAAACAGTCACTCAGAGCGAGCATGCTTGAGCGTCTGTATCATGATATGGCACAAAATTAACATCAGCACAACAACAGGCTCAGACAAAGCAAATTATATTTTTTGCTTAGATTCGGAAAGATGAGAAAGGGACGACATTGGACGTCATCTCCCAACTGTGTGTCCCCCAGCTGCTTGGACGCAGCTGGGGGACACACAGTTGGGATAATCGTCGAAGTCGATGACATAATCTTAAGCAACAAGCGAAGCTCCTTTCTGTGTCTCTTCTGCCCTAGCAGCTTAGTCTAAAGCTTAATAGTCACCAGTGCTTGAGATTTATCATCATAGACTGTAGATAATCCGCCGTCAGAAAAATCAAAATTGTCAACCTAGCCATACTGGTCATAACCAAAACGGTGATCATCTGGCTTATCTGTCACCTGACTTATATATGTTCAGGGTAGAGAGTAGTTATATTCTTTGATGTTCAGTTTTTCTTTTCCTACTTGTAGGAAATACAATAAACAAAATTATACTCTAAACATGAGTGCATAGTTTTCAAGGATTCATAATTCATTTCCAGATTCGCGAAAAACAGGCGTGATGTTGTTATGTTAATTATTTACAAAATCACAACGTCAGGTAAAGTAAATTAAATACTACACTTGCTCTTCATAGATTTTAATAGTAGGTAAATAGTAATAATAAATAGCAATAATAAATAATAATAATAAATAGGTAGAAGCTGACGTTTATAATAATAAATAGGGGATGCATTGAGATATGTTAGCGGTGGACAAGGGCCTCGCCCCGCTCTCTTTGGCTAAAGGGAAACTGGCGCAAGCTAGTAGTGCTTGACACTAATGGATCGCATGGAGATATGGCAGATTAAGGAGCTTCACGGACGTTTATTTCGGGCCCTAATGTAGATCTACTAGCGTCCCTAGCCTGGCTGCGTTTCGTTTGCAACACGACGAAAAATTACCGGAGATTTTTGTAAAATACGGCACGGTGGATATCTGTCGGGCATGCCACCGTATTTATTAATAATTTTTATCTTTATCTCTGGGTGTTCTCGTCTAGCTAACGAAGATTCCATCAGAAACTTGTACTGAAATATAGCCGTGTGGAATCGGAAGTGCCATACTACTACAGGTATGTGCCCGACCCAGTTCTCTAAAATGGAAATATTACATTGATATTGAAAATGGAAATATTACATTGGGATTTATCCATCATCAATTCATCACCGACAGGACTATTGTTGCCAGTAAGTTTGATATGCTACTGGTGAATCGAATAGAGCGGCGCGCAATCATAGTTGGCATAACGGTCCCGCATGACGGGAACCTCATGAAAGCCGAGATAGATAAACAAATCAAGTACCTATCTTGACTTGGCTCGCGAGTTTGTCGACATGTGGGACTTAGACTCAGTGATCATTGTGGCGATGGTCGTGACAGCCAATGTTTTAATACCCAAGGACAGCCAATGTTTTAATACCCAAGAGCCTCCACCAACACCTATGGAGGCTCTCGTAGGGCAGCTTGATCAAGGGCTTGATTCAGAAAGCGGTATAGCATTATTAGAAGGTTCCTCTCTCTGGAGCCCTGGCCGCCGGTAGCTTGGACCCTGTTCCCGATACCAGTGGGCTACAATTTTTATGGTTTTTAATGTTTTTCTATTCTAATACATAATATATAATTTATGTGTTTATAATTAAATAAAAAAGATGAAAATAATAGTTAGCCATTCATCATCGACAGCCCGATACCAACAACTGTGGGGCCATACTTGGTAGTTAGCTATGTATTTTTTTCCAAAATAACTTAGTATCAGGGAAACTCCCGAAGCTGGACTTTTACCTACTCTAATACTTGTACGTATCAAATTATCGGCACACCTTTAGAAAGAGGCGATTTCAAAGGAATTTATGGAGTAACCGCGGATGTTCTTCTCGCGGCATATTTCATTCCATTCACATCAAAACATTCAAGTATAGTAGCGGACAATACCGGTGACTCACCCTTCCCAGGCGATTATTGCTTGCACCTCAGCAGCGCTAGCCCACACACGCATATATACCTGTTTCTACTGTAAGCAGCTTAGTTGTATTTGTGCACGTGAATTTTAATATCGATTAGCCTTTTTTCATAAATTAATTATTCGAACTTATTTTTATTAATGCCGTCGAGAATGTATTGGAAATTTGGGATCGCATGTATAGACGCATGGGTTTTGTGCAGAAAACTATAACAGTTTATTTGTAAATACAAATTATTGTTAGTTATTAAGTGCTTGTCATTTATTTGTTTTAGATTAGATACTTAATAAAAAATCGTCTAATTATCATCTTACATAGTGCGAACTAAGTTCAGCCTTCAATTAGACACGAATAATCGTCGTTTTAGTATTAAAAAAAAAAGATTAAGAATCTTACAGTATCAATTTTTGCGCTCGAGTAAAGAGCCATTCGTTCATTGCGAAAGTCGCAACATGAAGCAAGTTGGTAACGCATTGTGCTAGCGGTAATTTACCTAATTTTGACCGTTCCTACGAAAAAAGGGCTCGCGACGACGTTGCTATATCGCTTGCCGACGCACAGGTATCGCGTCGGCAAGCGATTTCCATTCTCTCGGCCGAATGACATGCTCTTAATTTTCTTTATAACACGTCGAATTTTATATTTTAATTTGGCGCACCTACTCAATTTCATTCTGTATTTAATTAATCAAGCAATAATGGTTGTGGGGGTGAGGTTCTTTGAAAAAATAAAACGGAATGGAAGAAGAGGTAAAACTGCTAGATTACTAACTGGCGCATATCTATAAGCATTATCCAAATAAATAAATGGCTTAAGTATTTTTCAATTACATTTCAAACTCGGCCTTATTTTTCTGAAGGATTTGGATTTCTTTTGTCTGCAATAATTGGTTTCGCAGAAGCGGCTTTACTTTTGAATATTATAACAAAAGTATGAGCCGTCAAGGTGCAGTTAGAAACCCAACTCCGCCTGCGAAGTCCCTTTCGGCCAGACGTAGCCCAGCTTATTCTCACCCACACACATTTAACAAGGTCTGCAAATCACTGGACATCAAAGACTTATCAACCGCTCGACTTAAAAGTGTACTAAAGAAATGGCTTCTGGAACTAACATACACCGAAACAGAATCACTTCTCTAACATTTGCCGACAAACTAATGTGCCAGCAATCAACATCCTTCTCTCACACTATCACCCTCACAGAAACTCACACAAACACACACGCACACCATAACACACGCTTCAATAAACTAGCTTTGTAAATCGGCATATTTCTTTCTGCTCATTCGCACTCTGACCCCCAAGATACAAGCCTTGCTTAGTTTGGGGGTCAACGGTCAAACCAAAATTGTGATGTACAAACTTATCTGTGTTCATGTAAAATCAGTGTCTGTCATCACCTATTCTTTTAGCCAATAAAACTTTTTGTATTTTGTATTTTTTGTATTTAGATTAGGTGCATAGTACTCGCATTCGGCGTGAGTGTGTGAATAGATGTACGAACGTAAATGAAGCAACAGGTATTCCTGTTGCTTCATTTACGTTATATTATCATATTTGTAGGGATCGAAGCAGGAGGCTTTCTGTAGTTTCTGGTTTATGTACAGAACTTATTAGAACTAAGACCAACATAGTTCATAATGCTACAATTAACTTTGTATCAGGGTACGCTCTTACCCATTCTCTTTTGGAAAAGACAAGGTTCAGTAAAAAAAAATGCGATGACGGGGGCTTTCTTGGCTTTTAATAATAATGCTGCTTTGCTGTATTTAATCCAAATCAGCAACACTATAACTGTGTTAAAATACAGAATACTTTTTACAAAAGGGATCATATGGAATTCTTGGGTCAGGTAGAAGGTTTTTGAAAAGTCTAAAAAACCAGTAATATTTTCCTCCAAGATCAAGGTCATGGTTCTTTTGAACACCTCTTTCCGCTCTACTACCCATACTTTCAAATTTTGCCTTGAATTTCAATCTTAAAATTCAACTTTTAGACACGTGACACTTGACTTTAGTCGGGTAGGACTAATTTTTAAGCTGTAACGACTTACAAAATTCTGCCTTTTAAGTTAGTTTCTACTAATTTACGAAGTTGCATTAATGGCCACCGACAAAAAACTCACCAGTTTTGATCATTTGTTTTTGATTTTCAGAGCGTCGTCGCTGCTGCTCGTACTCACGTATGTGATAGTCTCTCTAAAAACTCTGTGCCGATGCTGTGACAATAACCGCAAAAAGTATCTGCTTTATAATTATGTTGCTTTGAAAACCTTCGACATTGATGAACATGCATTATAGGCACTCAAATAAAATTATTATTTCAGTTTTACTGCGGATGCTATTACAGTACTACAGTATTACAGGACCACTATGTACAGAGAGGAAAAAAATTAAAATACAAGACAATTGGTACCAATTTTTAGGAATGTTTATACAGAATGAATGAAAAAGCAAAGGAACGGTCATCAAACACTAACTAATCAGCAAGACAAGTAATAAATCTTTTGATAGTAAATTATAAGTTTTTGCCCTTAGAAAATAAGTTTGAGACACGTTATTTAAAAAAGTCTTTATTCGATGCAGGTCCTCTCCTAAGGCGTCCTATCAGTGTTGATAAATTGAATGCTGATCTTCATACTTCATGTACGTACACCAGCGGCTCTTACGACAGTTACACTAACGACAAGATATATAAAAAGTGATGATAGATGAAGATATATAAAAAGATATATAAAAAAGTGAAATAAGTAATCACTTACTTGAAAGTTCTACCTACAACGATGAATCTGATAGATTTGTGGATAGTTCTAGAAATATAGAACCTTCGGGAGACATTTGCAGAAGTTCATATTTTTCTTTACAAGAATGTTCCGTCAGTTATGATTCGATACAAATTCTAAATAGCGAATCATCGCTATCCTTGAACACAGACTCAAGTGATACTATGGATGTAACTAGGGTGATATCGCTATCAAATAGCAGCTACTATGAATTGGTTTCAGCTCAGTATTTATACTTTCCGGTATCCAACGATAATTTCAATATTAGCACAGTTGAAGAACTAGAGCGCATTCCAAACAAAATTCACTACAGTGAGAATGATAACACAATGATGAGGTAAATCTTATAATATTGTTCACTTTGATTTACGTAATGCACAATAACTCTTTGGATAAAGCGAAACATCGACGATCTTCTTATCAAATGTTTCGTATCTTGGTTTTGTTTTATTTGGTTCTTTAATATTTTGGTGATAATGGGCTTTTGTATCTTAAATCAAGCTTGTTTTAAAATCACACTTTCCTACTAGCGAAACCGACAAAAATATGAGTGTGGCGTACTTTAATAGAACACACACAGAGAACAGAGACTATGGAGCAGATTGTATTGGGAGAAAACGAAATGATTACTTTACATTTTTACTGTCTGAGACAAAACTGGGCATTGAACAGAATACAAAACATATAAGTACAAGAAAAACTAACAATGGGGAACCTGTTTTAGTCATAAGCAATTTGGACAGTGACCATGATATAACAACAGTGGTAGACCAACTTCTATCAAGGAATGAATTTTCTGAAGCTTCCTCAATGTTTGTGGTCGTGCCCACGTCGGACGACAATGACTCGGATCTCTCATCAGATTGTTCTACTATGTGCATGCAGTTATCTAAACACTATCCCAATCGGAACATTGTGCAACGTAACATCGAAGAACCGGGTAAGCAGCACTTATTTTGAATCACAACATTTTAGATTAATGCCTTTAGAGGCCCTTGCTTAGTTGCCGAGGCAAATAGGAATCTAACCTCGGAATGAGACATATTAAGCTCAAATTTGCATAGATCTTACTTTTGTTTCTTTTTTTGGCAAGGACACTACCAGCCGCACTACCAGTGGTGTCGTTTACAATTAACGACACTTCTAAGCCCAACTTTAAGGATTCATTTATACCGTCAACACAGCAAAGTTCAGAAATATAAATCTTTATTTATTACTAAGTTAATCATGAAATAAAAGTTACAGCAAACTTGACAAATGTAACTCTTTTTAATAGTATCTGTGCCCGCGACTTCGTTCGCGTGTATGTCGGAAAACATTGGTTGGTATAGTGGTTGTGTTTTAGTACTTTTTTCGTGATATTTTCACAGCTAAATCTCTTACATACATACGGACAAACAATGCAATTTCTATAAAAGCGATTCATTTCCTGAATTCCCAGCAGATCATTTTCCTCAAATTTTCGTAAAATGGTGAATCGTATTATCCGAATTCAATTCATATTATAGTCATATTTGGTGTAAATATTACCGCAAGCGTTTGTAATTCATTACTTAGGTATTTCGTGCGAGTTCTACAGCAAAGTACTCGTATGTGCATACTTTTTTATCTTATATCAATATTGTATCGCTGTGCAAAAGTATTCAAATGTACGTGATATTTTGTGGGCATGGAAGGGGTGTCTGAGACACCATGGAACATTCTGCTCGACTTTCTACACTGAAAGTGGAAAATGTGCGAACGTTTATGTTTAGTACGTATTTAGGGGTCGCCGTCTGGCTTAACTAGGCTCGTATAGGTTTATTCCAGATAAAGATATAACGTGCTGCAGTTGAAAGATATTTATCCCCGGTATTGGTTTACGCCGGTATTTCGATGGGGTCGCTCGGGTTTTGGACCGGAACGGTTGTGTCTGTGCCTCCGTTACTTTGTCTTTGCTTGAAGCAGTGCGCATCTAAATCATACTATGTTTCATTTGTGTGTTAATCGGTGTCGTGTCGTGCCTTCAATCCAGCCTGCAGCTGAGACGGGTTGGTCAAGGAGTGCAAATTAGAGATTAGATTTCGAGCTGTAGCAGGTTGATTTTTTCCTTTTCTTCCTTTTAGGTCGTGCATTCAGGACTGCGTATTCAGATTAAATGTAATTTGCCGGGATAACCTATAATACACAAATATTATATCACAAAGGGCGTTATCGCTCTAGACTTAATACTTTATGCTTTATGAATGTAACATTGTAGAGAATTCCCTAAACTATCTAGAAAAAGCCCTCTATTCACTGACTGTTAGGTAAGGTAAGGTTCGTAAACCCATGTCAAATGAGCTTATTTGCATAAAAAGATGCATTTATAAGAAAAACTAAAATACAAAACCAGTCTCAAAATCATAAATTGCTTGGCCCCTTTCAAGTTTAGCCATCTTGGGAACCCTTGCAAGTGTCGAGAATGCACACCTCGTGCTACAACCCACAAACAAAAGCTTTTACTTTGTTTGTGGGTAAAATTTTGCACATATCAAACACGGTAATTGTCTTTTTAGACCAAGAGCCCACCAAATAAATTAATTAATGGGTTTAACCTTCCACGAGACCGTTCGTCAAGATCTCTGTTCATATGTTCTGGAGAATCGCATTTGCTTAGCGCTTATAAATAATGTTCAAGAATTTCTCCCAAACAGCAATCTCTTTCAAGAACAAATGATAACAAACTACATAACCGCGCAGTTCAACGACACGTTCTGGGAAGGGGAGGATATCATTATCACCGCGTCCGAGTTTCATCTCTTAAATTTATTTGTGCACATAAACAACAGAAACACACAGGTGTATTCACCGACCAATGAAACAGTACCCGGCAACATACGCATCCTCTACAAGGACCAATTTATGAAAGCTGGGTCATGATGAATGACGAACAATACAACAGCAACCCGACAAGGCTAATGCAAGAAGCAACCACAGTAAAAACACCACAACGTTATTACTTACCCGTTAGTTAACCAGTACAACACACGAGAAGATGAAAGAAAACCCACGAATACTCAGTCTCAAACGAAAAGTCTCCAATTAGGTAACGCAGTAACATCGTATGAACAACTAGCTAGCATACAAGAAACGGGGATGAACTCATCTCCACACACTACGAATGGCACGTCTTTGTTGCAGGGAAAGCTCACCATGGACTTGCAATTTTATTAAAAAAACTATGCCCAAATTGAATTAATTCACAAGAAAAAGGATAGGAGAGAGAAGGTTACTCTTATAGTTGGCATGGGAAGCGACAAGCTTGCTCCTCTGTATATTATCAACTCCCACATCAACAGCTGTACCTCTAAAGCAACCAGATCCTTCACAGGAGTATTAAACTTGATTAAACAGAAACCAAGGAAAAGTAATCTAGTAATCCTAGGCGACTTTAACGCCCATATTGGATTGATTCAACAGGGAAAAACTACAAATAGAAACAACAAAGACGAGATCATCATGCAGGATAACATGGAGAAAGGTACTCAGAGATCCCAATTGGATCACATTATTACGCCGCATACAACAGATAAACTCTTTCAGTTTATTAAAGATGAATGGGCCGCTAGGGGTACCTCCGTCCATAAAATAATCTGAGGGTTGCTAGAACAAACCAAAAAAAAAAATGGGGTACCTCCGACGGGCACGCCACAATAGCGGCGATAAGTCCTCTCTTTGAGGAGTGGAGTTTTTGGAGAGGCGCCATGGCGTCCTCACCTTCCACCTGACACAGATCCTCACCGGACATGGTTGTTTCGGGAGGTTCCTGTTTCGCATAAGGCGGGAGGAAACGCCCGGGTGTCACCATTGTGTGGATCGCCCGGAAGACACGGTGGAGCATACGGTGGAGGTCTGCCCAGCTTGTGCGGAGCACCGCAGTGTCCTCGCGGAGGTGATCGGCGGCGGCGATCTCTCGCGTCCGGCCCTGGTCGAGGCCATGGTACGGAGCGAGAGGGAATGGAAAGCCGTCACCTCCTTCTGCGAAGCAGTAATGCTCGCGAAGGAGGAGGCGGAGCGCGTGAGGGAGAGAGCCTTGCGCCCTATGCTGCTATGCTGCTCTCAAGTTCATCAAAACAAAACACCAAGACTGCATAACAAAAAAAACTAGCAAATATAGGGTTTACATCAACGGATGAAAACGTTGAAATAGCCTGGAATACCAAAACGGAAGTATTAAAATCGGCTGCCCAGAAAAACCTGATTCTCCAGCCAACTCACTCCAGGGATCACCGTTTAGCTCTCGCTAACCTGCATAAGGCTAAATTCCCACAAAATATGCAACCGGGTAACCTAAATAGGCATAATCGTGTAAAATAATGTCGGTTTACACTCCAAAACGTTAAATATCAGGAAGAACAAAAAGCATGCAGGGCCTGCTTCACAGGTCTGTGGAAAAATCACCTCGCAAAACGCATGTAGATGCTGTACTCGTTTTACAGGACCAAACTACAATCAAAACGTAGTTAGCCAAGACGTGTTTGTGAAGAAATATCGTAATTATGACCGATTTAGCCCTTTATGACAAATTTCTTGAGCACGCGCGTGTTATTGAGAGTATTTTTATACCACCGACGAAGGGTAGCTCTTCAGAAAATGGACATAGCCATCGAAATACAGTAAAGCAGTAGAATTAATGAATGAATGAATGAAATGCACCGACCCCAGCATGGTTTGACCAGACTCGACTAATCGAATGTACCTCAAGATTTGCACTAGCCCTTGAAGTCTCATATTTCAAGGTGCTAGAATGATCATTGCATATCAATCAGTAGACCGGGTGGCACTGTGATGGTAAGGAAGACGTGCCCGTGAGATAGGAATCGCAGGTAATGATGGACAAAATTCAAACACTCTAGTCAATGACACACTAACTTTAATCACAGGGAACAAGATAGCCGGGTTGCAGCCGCGGTACGTTACACATACATACATAACATCCCCGTCCCTTTATTTAGCAACCACAAATAAACCCCAATAAAACAATAATAATTTCTAAACTACGCTAAGGAGTAAAGTTGTCGGGTGACATCTCGAGTCGTCGTGGATTAATCGCTGGTATGGGCGTAAGCGCATCGAGCGAGCCGTCTGACTCTGCTAATGGCGTGGTGAAGGTCACATTTCGGTCCGAACCACTTTCACCTTCTCCGTCTCCCCCCACCGGTGTAATGGTGTCTGAAGATGCTATGAAGGTGTCTTGGTTAGGATAAGTTGATGAGCCTTTCTCGCCACAATACTCACCTGATTACAGTGAAACGCTTAAGTTTTTTAATTTATATTTGGTGTCAAAAATAGTAAAGAAATAATCGTCTCCAGCCATGATAATTTCGACAACAACAACAACTATTTTCGAGATTTGGCATAGCGTTACGACTATTCTAAGAATGTTTATTGGAAGTGAAACCAAGTCGATACTCCCAGCTATTTGCTTGCACTAGGGTGAGGATTGTATGGAGACTTTCACCCACAATCCTCACTAAGTTATAGCTATAACTTCGGAAACATGATGCGATGCAATTTTTTTTATCGTGGTGTTTATTTATGACTACTTCTATAATAGTTTTGGCGTTTTTCAACATTTATTATCATGAAGTTTTTAAAGGTGAGGATTGTGTCGTGAAGGACACAAACTAACGATCTGTTTACCTAAAGACCTACCGACCTAATGACATGACATGTCACAAGTTTTTTTTTGACATACACTCGTAATAATGCGAAAGGTCAAAAATGGCTTATTCAATTAAATGGGTGTCTAGAAGTCTATGGTTAATTAAATAAAATTTGTTCTCGCCGATCCCAAATAAATTGGCTTAAAGGCAAGAGAATAATGATGATGATTATGGTGTGGTAAAAAAACACTGGATCTGAAAATAACGAATTTTTGAATTACAGATATATCGGCTAGGAGGAATTCATCTAGCACACGTGGCTTGAAAATATCTGCAAAAGGCAAGAAGTATTGTATGGAAGGAATGCAGGAGACCGTAGCATCTTTTCACAACAATGAAACCATGTTCCACCATAGGCTACCAAATTTATGTTCACACGGAATCGAAGAAAAAGAGAAAACAAAAAATAAACTTTGCCAAATTTCCACACCTTACCAATATATGACCTGGTATCATGGTGTTAGCACTGACACCACATCGGACAGGCCATGTTGCTGTACTCCTAAAATAGATGGAATCAATAACGGTAAGCCCAAACATCTATGTTTTTCAAATGCAGTTTCTAATCTGGTTACACCCCTTCTTGTAAACCAAGGTACGTACTACCCAAGCTCTGTTTTAAATTACATTCAACAACTAGTAAATACGTTATAGGAATTGTATTTTCCGACTGTATGTGTGGAAATCCACGACGTGGTCTATGACCCATATTCGAAATCACAACCTCATGATTTCCTCGTCTTGACTCAACCTCACTTGGGTGGTTTGTTATTCATAGTTGCAATTTTACTCCTCACCCCAAACAGTTTCCTTAGTCAAGGCTAGTTTGAGTTGAGGAACCGACTGTCAAATATAAAGTACGTCGTCATTGATCTATCTTGAGGCTTCCTTGAGGTTAACCAAAACACCCGTATTTAACCCGATTTTCAAATAAAAAAAATAGAAGAGTATATTGAATATTGTCGTATTCGTGATGTATCAAACTCATTCGAGGGACCTCATAATTTCCTGAATCTGACTATGAATTCCGATTTAGAAGGTCTTTCGAGGCACGCCTTGAGATCTCGTCGACGGAGTTGTGAGTGGAGTAGCTTTCACCAATATTCTGACTGTCATGCTATTCAAAGCTGTTGATGCAAGATTGAAAAACAACAACGTTTAAAACTACATTAGTTCACACATAAACGCATACAATGTTTGAAGAACGGACACTCATACCTGTCCGCAATCACACGCAAGATTCTGTTACTACTCACACGCACTCTGTGTAGCAGTGACGCTGTTTTCTTGCGTAAAATTGACGCGAAACCATCTGTGCGTGCCTCCTTGACCATGATGGAAGCGCTGCAAAATGGAGGCAGCTTCAGCAAATATCAAAATCTTTACCTCTCTTGAGCAGCGGGTAAACCTGCGGGCCCATATATTTGCCCAGACCGTCAACGCTCTGCGTTCCCTTTCCATATCACATTACCGTGCAAAGAGTCTGTGACTGCCTCAGATATTTGAATTCACAGACTCTTCGAATTCCAGTCCTACACAGCATAACAGGTGGAACCTTATCCAGGAGCTTCCTGCCTCAAGGAGCACAAACCGAGAACTTGCTCTTTTTCACGTTATACTGCAAGCCTTGGCTGGCAGCAGACGTCTCACAGATTTGCAACACTTCTCTGAGAGCCCTGATAGGTGCAGCCAGCAGTACCATGTCATCCGCATAACTGATGTTATTTATACAAACTGCATCAACATGGCCTCCGACAGGCCTCATGCTGAGTCATGTCTCAGATTATTCATGTACAAGTTGAAAAGAAGTAGAGAAGATGTACCCCCTGTCTCACCCCGCAACCTAAAGTATACACATCAACAAAATCTAGGGATATTTTATATTTAATCGATATTTGATTAAATATAAAATTTATGATTAATCTATGAAGAATTTTCTGACATGGGAAATGGAAGAATGTTTGGTTATTTCATTTATATTAGTAGTCTTTAATAATAATAAAAAAAACTATTTCGTGATTCCATCGATTAGTTTAAACTAGCCCGAAAGGACGGTTAAACTCTGTTGTATGGATTAAACTGACCGTGAACCGACACAATTTAACGTGACGATCTTTCAAAATAGCTTCAAACATGCCCCTGCTTCAAACATTTCTACATTCTACATTTATCTATTCATTGAAGCTTCGTTTTGCAGTTAATATCATGGAAAATTTTAACAGTGATTCACATATTGTAACAATGATACAACATCACAGACGTCAATAAAACATCGAACACGTTGCTATAGAAACGAAAGGTCGTTTCTATAGCAACGTGTTTTTGACTGTTTGTAATACTAAAACATCACAGACTCACAGACGTCAAATGTAAGTGTCAATGTCAAAAAGATCTATTTGTTGCCATTATTTTAATGAACGGATGAACGAACTTCGAAAAAACTGGTCAATGTTGCCATTTGTATAGGATTAATCGAAGTTTAACTAATCTGTTCATATTTTCCATTAGATCTTAGGACCGAAGTTTAAACCATCGATTATATTTTATCGTAGATTCCGATATCCATAGTTTAAACTGCTTTTTATCCATCTCAAGATCTCCAGATTAAAATACACACATGCTCTAACTTCCCCGACACCAACTGTTCTTGTTTAAAAATCTGCAGAGTAAGTATCACTAAATACCTTGGTGTTATGCTTGACCAAAGGCTATCGTGGTACATGCACCTAGAACTGATAATGAACAGAGTCAGGAAATTAATGTGTACCTTCAAATCTCATCGCCACCTGGCTACTAAAGATCTTATCCAACAAATTTAAGTGGCTCTGGGTCCATCCATAATAACGTACTGTTCGCCAATTTGGGTTGGAGCATCAAAGACAAAGTATTTAAAACAAGAGAGGGCGCAGAGGGCTCTGATAAAAGTCATGTACTTTAAACCACTAATATTCCCCACCGAAATCTTGTACTTAACTTCAGACTTCTTGTCAGTTAGAAACCTCTATGTCCTGCTTATTACTTAAGCAGAAGATGCATAAATCCCTGTAGCTCCAGCAACCCCAGTCAAAACTACATTTGCTACAAGACAATACACAAAGCAATCTTCTCGCTTCACTCAACAAAATTCTCACTATATACCCTATGGCATACCGCGCCTGCAACAATCACATTATTCCCAAAATCCCTAAAATCTAACCATCACACAAATCACACCTTCCACACACAATATTAACAACCCTACATCACACACACACCCACGTAACACTGTGCGCATTCCTTATTCCTTAATTATATTAAGGAATAGTTTTTGTACTTTTTGTATTGCTAATAACTATTGACATGCTTTCCAAATTTTCTATTGTTTATTCTCTCACACATATGTATAGAAAATGTAAACTGGAAGAGCGAAACCACCTAATACAAGCAAATCTTTGCTTAAAAGGTGACTCCAAACTTAACAATGTAATTTACATAAGTTGAAGAAATAAACATTTTTTATTATAACACCTTCTTACGAACTAGTTCTAATCACAATAAACATTCAAAGGTAGATGAACCGACCACATAACATCATAACTTTCATGTCCTTAATAGTGTCACAGGCAGACTGCGTTTCGACACATTGGTCGAATCATCGTCTCGAGCCATGTGCATCATTCATAAACGTGAACTTACTTGAATTTATACCTAACCTGGATGTATCCCCACAAACTCATGATCCATCACTGATGGCCTTATTTTGCATAAGGCCATCACTGATGAATCATGAGTTTGAGTTTTCATTCACGAAATTAAATCCGCTTCACACAAGAGAATCACTCTTCCACTCCTGACGTGCTCTAAAAGCAATCTAGGCTACGCAGAAATAGGATTGACGTAGCCGTTATTACGTTGAATTGATCATTTAACATTTTTATATCTCGTGACAATATTTTTAGGCCTAAACTGCGACGGGTCTACATCTTTTATGTCCATCAACAAAGCTCCAACGTCAGTGAGTCGGTGTGCAATACCTCCGTGTCTCGGACATCCTGGCTGTCATCATCCATCAGAGTTCAGCGAAATTCCTTTTGGCACACCCATGCCAAAAACACCAAGACTTATTTGTAGACCTAACCAATCCCAAATCACAGAGCCAATCACAGAGTTTAAACTTGTGTCGGAACAGAAGCAGTCAGAGCAATGTCAGTGCAGTCCAGAAAAAATAAAAGAAATATTCGAACATATACTTAAAGGAAAACCATTTAATTTGAAGTCCACGGGATGTGATGCTACTGAACAACCAGCGTCCAACCAAGCAACTACCAGCAATAAGCATCAAGCTGTTGAACTCGTCAGTACTGATTCAGGTAAATATATTTTTTAACCTGTTTTATTGACCTTTTCCAAACATCCTCTATGACCATCGACGATGTGTCGATTTGATCGGTTTGCAGTCCCATCTACTTTTTCTGTTAAATTGAAAAACCAACTACCATAGGGTACGGAGCAATTTCGCCTTTTTATTTCTTGGCGCCCAATCAGACTTAAAAAAATAAATTCTATAAAACGTTTCTAACGAAATAATGTCTACGAGTCGAGTCTAGAAGTCGCAAGCGCTACTGCGTGGTCCTGGGTTCGATCCCGAGGTCGGGCAAAGTGTTATTGATAACGCAACGTTATTACACGCAGTTATTGATCATTTAACTGAGACGAGGATAAGTGACGAAACGGTATTATACAACCTGTTTTTTTATATCCCATAACTCTAGGGTATGACTGAGACTGTATCAAAGAATCAACTGGCATATGAATTATTCAATCATCCTTTTTTTTTTCATTTTTCATACAAAATAATTCGACAAAGTCACGATTATTAATGTAAAACACCGTTACGTGAAATATGACAACGTCGCATTTTCTTAGCTTTAAATATGAATTATTGTTTTGAAAAAAAAAAGAATTACTCGTATTTATCAATGAAACTTAGATACCTAGACACATCGAGGGTCTATTTTGTACGGTAAGAAAACAAAATTAGGTAGGTGAACTTTATAAGATATTTTAGTTTCATAAAATTCAGCTTTTAGTGTTTTTAAAGGACGCAAACCAAGACAACGCTAAGATGATGGATAGGATAATTTAAAATAACTTAATTGAAAACAAACTGGCCTAAATATTATCACTTCATGGTTTAATTAAGTTTTAGAAACTTATGAAACCTGGGACTTTTGGCAATTTGGTATAGGACTGGCTTTATTTTTCTTAACTTTCAAACTAAGCTGATAATTTTACCTGCCTACCCAAATATGCCAAAATATGGCATCGTTAGATATTACCTAAGTTGAAAATTGATTGCGGGAATTTGACAGATTCAAGTAAGTCGATGTGTTGTGTGTGTGTTTTAGGGTATAATATATAGAACAAGTTTTGTTAAAGTAATCGATTTAATTTAACAGATTTTCAAAGTGTCCGTCATGGTATTCCAAGCACACATTTAGCCTGGTGCGAATCTGCCTATTTAGGTAAACATTGTTTTGGTGCATTTCATTAGCTGCTTCTTCAATTCGCCTAAGTAAATGGTCCCTTGATATTTTTAAATAATACACGTAAAAGCCTAGTTGGGTTAGGTCTGGTGATTGCGCCGGCCACGCTATAGTCCGGCTTCCACGCCCGATCCAACGTTCTGGGTATTGTTCGTTTAGGTTTCCCGTACCTGTGTTGTAGCCAAATTGTGTCTCCAGATCCACATCCTCAAAAAATCTAATAAAATTAGATTTCGTAAATACGTAAAACAGTTTTCTGAGTTAAGGCGATGCGAGATTTCTATGGAACCTATTAATTTATTATTTAAAATTCCCGCCACATGTTGACAGAAAACTCATGTTGGTAAGAAGTTTCCCACAGAGAGTGGTGTACGAGTGGGAACAAAGGCAACCGGGGACTTTTTTTGCCTGTTTGGTTTTGTTAATACCGGCTTCAAAAAAAACACGCAGCATCACTCCTAAAATTAAAATATCATTCGTCACGTCATCACATACCTATTCAAATCGGCATTCGCCTGCACATCACATACCTTTTCAACGACTGTTTAGTCTGAGGTCCTGGGTTCGATTCCCAGGTCGAACAAAGTGTTATTGGGTTTTCCATAAAAAAAATCTGAGTAGCAGCCACCGAGTCTGGATTTGTGTCCGGTTTATGGCAATAGGCTTGCAGACCCTCGTGTCCGATACTAAATTAGTAAGTCACCAGGAGCATAGTAAAGTTATTTCGGTACACTTTATTTCGAACCTTTTAATATCAACAAGCGAAACCTATTGACCTAGAGCACAGCCTTATCCAGTGCGAAGAACAAACATTTTGCTAGATGTAAGATGCTGTGTATTTTGCAACTGTTACACTTCATAAGAAGCTTCTGTAATTATTTTAATTTTAATAATAAAAGATATCATTCATTAACTGTCATGTAAAAGACTTTTTATTAAACTGGGTTGCTTCATGTATGTTATTATTACTGAAAGAGACCATACTAAGGGCTATAAAGAATAAATAAACTATGTGTACTTACGTTTATGAAAGTTTGATTGTCCGGCACAGTGCGATTTGGAAATCGATGCTGCTGGTGTTCCCTTATAGCTTCCATGGAATTCCCATCACAATATCCATACACAAAATTAATATCTGCTTGATGTTCTGGTGGATAGTTGTGCCTCAGTATTGTAACTGAGTTAACACCCAAAAAAACAATTCAACGTACAAAGTTCAAGAAAAACAAATTAACAAGAAAACTTAATAAAAAACAACAAAAAGCAAAACCGTAACAATTTTACGCGGCACCGACACTTTAAGCGTGACGAAAGTCAGGAAACAAAGTGTTAAACAAAGATCTTGCTAATTAAAGTAAAAATAGTTTAACTTTTTGCCAACACTACGAGTTCCGTGTGTCCAACCTAACTACCTACGCATTATAAACTCGTAGGTGACAACCCTGATATTCCGAGTGCTACACACACATAGAACTCATTGTTAAGCTTGATGCCCGTCCCGTCCTAGCCCGTGACGTTAACGTCACGGTGTTCGCAAAGTAAAAGATTATTAGCTGCGAATCATTTCGAAAGAACAGCCAGACTATCGTTCACATGTAAGACATCCGTATCTTTTCTATCTATTTTAAAAACAAGAGAAGTGTCATATGCGAATAAAAGTTAGCCAAAATGTAAGAAAGGTCATTAATATAAACAAAAAATCAGAAAGGGCCAAAAATTGAACCTTGGGGCACGCCCATGTTAACAAAGGACCCCAAGGACGTTGCCCCGTTAACGTTTACTTTTTGCTGCCCACTTGATAGATATGAAAGAACAAGATGAGCAGATCGTCCACGAATTCCGTAGTGGTGTTATTTACAGATCAGTGTATTGTGGTCAAAGCAGTCGAACGCTTTCCCAGGATTCCAAAATGTGACTGTTGAGTTTTACTCCGTCAGTTGTCGACCTACCTTTCGTGAAACCAAACTGACGCCTAAGTCAAATCCCATTTGAGTTAAAATGTGACAACGTCTGGTCTAGCATGATTTTTTCATAGATTTTACTCAATTCTGGTAGCACAGTTTTAGGTTTAAAATAAGAGGGATCACTCTTAGTACCCGATTTGAAAATTGGTACTACTGTACTATGTTTCATTAAATCAGGAAACGTACCACTGTCTAAACATTAATTAAATATTGCCTGTTAGGACAGGGGCAATGGTTTTAATGATATCACCAAGAACCGTCCTAGTTTTGAATTTGAGCCCATTTCTATTGTCATAATTAAAAAAGTGTTCAAAAGTCCTATGGTTCTTGGTGATATCATTAAAACCATTGACCCTGTCCTAACAGGCATGTTTAATCAATGTTTAGACAGCGGTACGTTTCCTGATTTAATGAAACATAGCAAAGTAATACCAAATTTCAAATCGGGTAGTAAGAGTGATCCCTCTTATTTTAAACCTAAATCTGTGCTACCAGAATTGAGTAAAATCTATGAAAAAATCATGCTAGACCAGATGTTGTCACATTTTAACTCAAATGGGATCTCTCACAAAATAGTGGCACATATTTTTTAAGCTTGTCCAAATTATGTGTATATTGTTTGAGAAGAGAAAATAAATTATATTGAATTGAATTACATAGGCGCCAGTTTGGTTTCACGAAAGGTAGGTCGACAACTGACGCGGGAGTAAAACTCATCAGTCACATTTTGGAATCCTGGGAGAACTCCCACGATGCAATTGGCATTTTCTGTGACCTCTCAAAAGCGTTCGACTGCTTTGACCACAATACACTGATCTGTAAATTACACCACTACGGAATTCGTGGACGATCTGCTCATTTTGTTCTTTCCTATATATCAAACGGGAATCAAAAAGTAAACGTTAACGGGGCCACGTCCTCGGGGTCCTTAGTTAAGATGGGCGTGCTTCAAGGTTTAATTCTTGGCCCTTTCTGATTTCTAGTTCATATTAATGACCTTTCATACATGATGGCTCACTTATCGGATATAATTTTATTCGCAGATGACATTTCTCTTGTTTTTAAAATAGATAGAAAAGATACGGATGTCCTTACATGTGAACGATAGTCTGGCTGTTCTTTCGAAATGATTCGCAGCTAATAATCTTTTACTTTGCGAACAAAACTAAATGTCTTAAACTCTCATTACCAAATGTACTCTGACCGGGTCTAAATTTAACACTTGATGACAAGAAACTACATATGTACGGAAACTGCATTTCTAGGAATTACTTTAGATTCAAAATTGCAATGGGGTGCTCACGTTAGAACTCTTTCAGGTAAATTAAGTTCAGCTGAATATTACACTTGGGAGCAAATAAATCGAGCCACTACCTTTTTTCACGTAAAATGGTAAATATTTTTGGGAATATGGAACGTATCAATTCGAACTATATGTCGCCTAAAAGTTAAGTTAATAACCTTAACAATGAGGGTAAATTATTGAATAATAACCTTATTGAATGATAAATTATTGGCTCTGCAAGAAAAATGGTAATTTTGATAGAAAATTTAGTAGGGCTAAAACAGTCCATAAAAACAATAAAAAACAAAATTATTGCAAAAAAAATATTCTTAATAACTGGTATTACCCCCCCGTGCCCTGATGCTTTCTTGTAGCCTATTAATCATCGATCTGATCAGAGTTACGATGACATATTGTGGTATGTTCTCCCACTCTTCAAGCACAGCGACTTTAAGCTCGGGAATGGATGAAACAGCGGGAATCCTGGCTCGGACTCTCCGTTTTAGCTCGTCCCATAGGTGTTCGATCGGGTTCAAATCGGGACTTCGTGCTGGCCATACCATTTGTTGAATCCCGATCGCAGACAAGTATTCCGTAACGATCTGCGCGGTATGAGGTCTCGCATTGTCATGCATAAACAAGAAATTTTCTCCGACAAAACCAGCATACGGCATTACGTGGTCTTCAAGAATGTCAGTTATGTATCGGTCAGCTGTTAATCCACGTCTACCACTGCCATCGTTGGCGGGGTCGACGAAGACAAGTTCCGTTTTTCCGTCTAGAGAAATTCCTCCCCACACCATACAAGAACCACCACCAAAACTCACAGTTTCTCGAATGCAACATTGGGCAAATCTTTCACCAGGACGTCTATACACTCGGTTTCTCCCGTCATTGCTAAAAAGACAGATTCTTGACTCGTCAGAAAACAAAACTGACCTCCAGTCTTCTAACGTCCAATTAATGTGTTCTCGAGCAAACTCCAAGCGAGATCGGCGATGAGCTACAGTCAATTTTGGGCCAGTTGCTGGTTTGTGTGATGTTAAATTTCGTTCCTTTAGTCTTCGTCTCACTGTCCACCTACTGATTGCGACACCTCGAACGTCACGTAACGCTTGCTGTAGCTGAACAGCATTAAGTCCACGGTCGCGCAACGAATTGGTTGCAATAAAGCGGTCGTCACGTTCTGTTGTTGCCCGTGGTCGGCCAGTTCCAGGTCGCCGAACAAAAGCACCAGTCTCCAGATACCTGCGGTATACCCGCTGTACCTTTGAACGACTCAAATGAAGTCTGCGTGCCACTTCACGTTGTCCGTGTCCAACCTCAAGTAAAGCTACAACTTGGGCAGCTTCCGTCGGTGTAGTATCCATTTTATCAGGTTATTTTGATTACACAGACACAGATAAAGACAACAATAACAAGTAATATGGGTATGATTAACAAAAACCTCAAATTTAATCTTTTCTTAACAGAGTACAATAAAAATGTCATAAGCAAATTAAATGCGATAATTTTATTCTACCCTTTAAACTTTAGTTAAAATGAAATTTTGACAACTAACTACCCTCATTGTAAAGGTTATTAAATACCCTTTTAGGCGATATATGTTTCGAATCGATGCGTTCCATAATACCAAAAATAATAACCATAATGCGTGAAAAAGGGAGTGGCTCGATTTATTTGCTCCCAAGTGTATTATGCAGTAAGAATAATAATGCAGTTGACCGATACAGTCAAAGCTAGTATACTTTGCTTATTTCCACAGTATTATGTCTTAGGGCGTTCTGCTGTGTTTACAAAAGAGGGCACTCCTCGCGATCTATTTAATGGGTCCTCGCGAGTCTCTTTAAAACAAATTCAAAGAAATGGATGTACTAACTCTGCCTTCTCTTTAAATCTTAGAAAGTGTTTTGTACGTTCGCAAAAACTTAAGAAGCATAGTAAAAATGAAATTGTGATTAATTAAAACAAGCAAGTCTTTTTTAATAAACAGTCTCCGCTTCTTTTATAAAAAGTTTCCAAAGTCGGTTACAGAACTTAGAGATGGAAAGTACAAAACCCACATCAAACGTGTCCATAACAAAAAAGCTTATTTTAAGATTACAGATTACGTCGAAGACAATGAAGTTCGGCAATTATTCCTTCTGCACATGTGGCTTCCCTGGTACCTCATAAACGGCATCACCATGTAAATTTCTAATAACAGTTTTTTTTTTTTTACATACTTCTTTGACATAATATTCTCATTATTTGACAATACATACCTACGATTCTAATTTCAAGTGCTCCCAAATTACGGTGTTTTATTTTAATTTTTTACATACCTCTTTGACATAATCTCCTCATAATTTGATTATATAGCATTAACACTGTAATTTGAAGACATTGTAGAAGTCAAAAAGAGTAACCGTGGAGTTTCTTACCGACTCTTCTTCATAGGAAACGACCTTTTGGATCCGTGCACCTAGACGACGTTTCATAAGTGCCCATGTAGGTTTATATGAAACAAAATATTTACATTTAGTTTTTTTTTTTTTCCATTAGGGATTTCTCAGTAGCAGCTCTGATTCTGGATTTGTGTGCAGTCGATGTCAATAGGCTCACCCAATACAGAATACGTGGGACACTCAGAAAGTTTTACGGACTTTTACCAGCTCACTATAACCCCTCGCATCAGAGCGGCTAATGATTATTCAAAAACAAAATTAAACCATTCAAAACATTGGTGCTGATTCTTCGCTTACCGATCATCAAACTGTTTTACTAACATTACAATAATGTTCACATAAAAAAGTTAGTATGAATAACCTTGAAAATGTCATAAGCGGTATTACTATGAAAATGCTCAGATGGTTTTACATTGTGTCTAATTGGCTCCATAAGAATGTCCTGCAGATAAAACGAAACATATTTTATTTGTAATGAGAAATACTAACATACAGTTTACTAATCTTAACATTAACACCCATAATATTGTAGCACATACGCTGACACTGCATGTTTTTGCTGCTTTTTAGCTAAAGCTAACCATTTAAAAAAATCTAAGTGTCACTATTGACTCCAATCTAAATTTTCGTAATCATATGGATTTACCATGTACTAGAGAGCGCAAAGTAATATTTGTTTCTAAGAATTGAAGGAAGATAGCCGACTATGAATTCATTAAACAGGTTTAGTTAGCTTAGTGTCAAACCATTCTTGTCTATTGCTTAACTTCATGGAATTGTGCTTCAAAAACCATTTTTCTCCCTCTTCCTTTCATTCTTTTATATTTTCTAACTAACTAACAGTATGGCAATTATTTATTGCAAGCATAGTAATACACCAACACTGCACTTACTTTTGACCCAGTACCTTCCGACAAGAGAAGGAAATATCTGGTTTGCTTAAAGCCTCAAACTAAACATGCGTGTTCGATTTTATGTTTTTAGACCTTTTCTGTATTTGTATGGCGTAAGTCATACAAAATTTAGTAAAATGTTATCAGAATATTTAGCCATACTCAATTACACAGACACGGAAAATCTTCTAGAAATTCTGGTATGATGACAATGCGTTCCCTCTTATTTACTTCTAAGTATTAATGTACCAATATGCTTTTTCTCACAGCTTTTTGTTAATAGATTATCTTTATTTCAGCTGTTTTATAATAAGCCTGTATTTTGGATGCACAGATTGTTTTATTGACGCGGTTTCTTTTTTAGGTCATTATGATAATTTTATATTCTTTTTGACATTCTTAAGTAAAGCAAAATAATAACATAATTAATAAGTTAGTTTAATGACAGAAAAAATAGCATTTTATTATATTTCTTCTCTATTTCCTTCTCTACTCTAAAACTTCAAAACACCCGCCCGCTGTGAGTTAGCGATGTAAGCCAGCTAGGATTTATATTTTACGTATCACCTTAAATGTCCTGTAATTTTTTAAGGGTTGTATTGGCTATTCCACGATTGGGCCTACAAAATCGGCAGATTTACTACTACTGGTAGAATTCGCGTTAAAATATTATGCACGGCTCTTGAGTCCACACGGATAAAGTAAAATACCGATGCTTATTAACTTTTTGACGCAGTTTTTGGAATGTCATTAAAATCGGTCTATGTTTGCCGGCTGTCGCAAAATTTTCAACAGCACCGCTCAGGCTTCGCTCCTCTGCTACAGCCTTGCTCAACAACCGCTACTCGCCAAGGGTTTGGTGCGCGCAGCATTAAGCCACGCGCCGCTGTTACTTTAATACTCGAAACGATCGGCGTCACGCTTGTTTGTTTGCATCGACGCTTTTCGTTTTCGTTCTATCATTAGAAGTCCCCACCGAATTTTGGTGCGAACTGGCTTTTAAATGTAACGTTAACATTTTCAGATGACGATGAAGATTGTGGAAACTGTTCACATCATAAGTACAAAAAAGGACACAAAATGAAATGTGTATGTAGTGGTAAGAGCAGAAAGATTAAGATTCGACCTTTATGCCCATGCGAACAGCATCAGCCACCAGTGTCAAAAACAACAGCTGGACCAAAGGCGGGGACCAGGTCCAGGGGCTGCCAGTGCTGTTTCTGCGATTCCAAGACAAAAGGTGACCCGAAGCTAGAAGTGCTAGGTCCCGCCGGAGGACTGTGCCAAATGGACCTAGGAGGGACTTACTGTCAAGCAGGTCAAACACCTTCCAAAGAACCAAATAAAACCAGTAAGGATTGTGCATGTGTAAGCAGTAAGCGTGGTAAAAAGAACAAGAATATAATTTGTGAATGTCCTCCCTCGGAAACAGAACCTGAACCCGATCTAGGACCCAACCTGTACCAAAGTTACCCTTGGGTTGATGAAAAGCAAGTTTTGAGACAGAAATCAGATATGACGCAGACTCAATCAGGCTTCAGAATATTCAAAAAGAAGAAACCGGTACAAGCTGAGCCCGAATTTACAGTGGATGATGCAGTCCGGTACTACGTATCTATGAATCCGGACCTTATAAAGGACTTTTGCCCGCCGGAACCCAAAGACTGTCCGTGCAGCGGCAATAAGAAAAAAAATGATATAGAATGCGAATGCCCACCCGGTCCGCCCATATATGGTGTTCCTCCTCCTGCTTCGGGTGTAAGTCCCACGCTTGATCCTACTCCGCCGCCTGTGGAGCCTGAGAATGAGGCTCCCTCCGGAGGATTCAAGTTTTCTATAGGAGGCAAGGGTTCTGGATCTAAGGGTCTTAGCGGTGTCTGTTGCTTCGATATGATTCAGGAGACGAACATTCCAAGTACTAAACTTTACAAGCAATCCAAAAAGTAGTTAACACCGTCATGTGGTAAACTGTTATACCTATATAGAAACTTGATAAATATTTTGGATTAATGACAATACAGTTCTGTATTAGAGTAAAGATTTCCCAGAGTGTATTTTTTATCAGTCAAGTTTTCTGAGAAATATTTTTTAGGAAATAAATAAGATTTGAAACTAATTTTCTCTTTAATACTTACTCCCTATTAAAACGTATCTGTATAAGCGTCGTTGCGTTAAGCGTCTCTGCTTACGACTGCGGTAATAACTTCCATTAACAACTTGATTTCAAGATGTTGATGTTGTTTATTTGTAATTTGATATGGCCTGACCAAAAACCATAACGGAACGGAACATGGACATACCAAACGGGATATCATGGTTTTACCAAATACGATGTAATCATAGGCAACACAAATGTGACGCTGCGAAAGTAGAATCTAGAAACTTTGAAACCAAGTTAAACATGAATAAAGTTAGAGTTACTAAGGCTCAATTGCGCGTTCATGGTAACGCAACCACACCACAAAGACCATGTAGACGGGCGCTTTTTTGTATGAAAATTAAAAGTCCATTCACATGGACCAGATTTTGCCGTCAAATTCAACCGTGTGGGCGATACTGACCACATCAAGTCGAATTTACAGCCACATCGCAACCACAACGTTGCAGGCTCAATTGCGCGTTCATGGTAACGCAACCACACCACAAAGACCATGTAGACGGGCGCTTTTTTGTATGAAAATTAATAGTCCATTCACATGGACCAGATTTTGCCGTCAAATTCAACCGTGTGGGCGATACTGACCACATCAAGTCGAATTTGCAGCCACATCGCAACCACAACGTTGCGTCCACGCGATGACACTGACACATCCGGAGTCGATCTGCAAACACTAGCCTCAACGTTACCACATCGCAACTACTAACGACAATGCAGCCACATTTGCTAAAGTTACCAAACGGTGGTGAACCAACTATCGAAGGATTAATTTTCTGACGAGTCCTTAATAATATTTGTTGTCAGACGACAATGACTCAGACCTCTCGCTAAATTGCTCTACTTTTACAACCAGTAGTGCTATTCTGTAATCATCTCACCGTGAAAACTTGGGTGAAGTGAGCTGTCAGTGCCACTTTTTTGTCCATACCAGCCATTACCTAGCAAATTCTGACAAGGCACGGCATACCTGTTACGCTTCAAGTGTAAAGAGAATCCATCGCGTGCCTGTGAGCCTGGTAAAGGCAGCTATAAGATCTAGTCGCGAAACCGTTACCTTAGCATCAATTACAAGACGTAAGAATCTTGATAGCACATCTCATCAGATAGCATCACCAGCAAAAAATAATAAGAAGTGTAGCCTAAGAAATATAGGATTCTGTATTGTAATTAATGTTTTTTTTTTTACTGGAACACTCTTGAGAAATTCAAATCCTTATGAGATACGGCTAAACTAACTAACCGCTCGGCTAACTAATTTTGGCGTAATAAATGTTTTGGTCAGGTCCGAGTGAAAATAAATTGTCGTATTTTAACTCATCTTACGGACAATAAGATGAGTGATCCATTTTATTTGTGCCTTTCGACTCTTTTTCAATAGAGGATCATTTCATTAAATGTGCAGAAAAAATCTGAAGAGCAGTGGTAGGTCAATAATCAGAAAACAAAAATTGTACGCCGATACCAACCATCATAGAACATTAACTAGATCATAGAAACCTGACTAAAATAGCAAATAAACTCAATATATTTGGATAATTTTGACTTATGGAGGCTGTTGATACGTTACAGAAGGACACGTATACAAAAGAAACTGTGCAGTATTTACCATTTTTTTAACTCTACCGTCAAACGGTACATGTACCGTCAACAGGAGTATATAAATTTGAATGAATAAAACGGAAGCCTGGAAAACATTTCCGATAATCGTAACGTGTGTGGCTAGCGCTCAGTTTTTGCGTGGATCGCGTACTGCAATGAACCTTGTTTATGGAAATTAAAACCCTAGGAATATCATGACCGTGAAATGAAAAATTTGGCGTACAGTAAGCTGATAGACGAATTCAAAGTAATCAATCCAAACGATAAAGACGATGTTGTTAAAAAATCAACAAACTTCGCTCTACCTACAAAAATAACGTAAGAAAGTCGCTAATTCGAAGAACTCTGAAGCAGGAACCACGGAGATGTATTCACCAAAACTGTGGTATTTCCGATTGCTGCTATTTTGGAGGATCAAGAATAAGCAAGACCTTCGCGTTCTTATATAGACGAGGGACTAACAGAAAACGAGGTAAGTTTAGTGTCAGTATCTTCATACAATCAGGGTTTTTGTGTCGGATCTTATTTATCCTTAGCAGCAGCCACAAAGTTACCCCCGTTATCACAAAATATTTCCTTGGGTTTGCCAAGACGTGCAATAAATCTATGTAATGTCATCATAAATGCGTCCTTAGTAAGGTCACAGACCGCTTCCAAATGAACACACTTATAACGCAAGCACACAAATATGCAAAGGTAACATTTGTTCACCCTTGCACCCTTACCTTTACGATTAATTATGTAAAAAGGCCCAGCAAAATCTATGCCCACTGTATTGAATGGAAAATCTGCGCTTACACGTTGTGATGGCAAATCACCCATTTTAGGACAAAAAGTTTTGCCTCGGACACGACAACATCGAACACAATTATGAACTGTGCGCCGAGCTAGCCTTCTGCCGTTTAACGGCCATACTGATTCCCTTATCATTGATAACAACAGCTGCGGGCCAGCATGCATGTGCCGTAAATGTTCTCTTTCAAATAAAAGTTTGGTCAAATGGTGGGATGAATCAAGTAGTACTGGATGTTTTTTGTCAAAACTATAAGGTGAAGAACTTATTCGTCCTCCAACTCTAATTAAATTATTGTCGTCTAAAAACGGTGACAAAGATAGTATTTTAGATTTAGCATTTACAGGTAAGTTTTTAGATAACGCCTTGTATTCAATAGGAAAACATTTTAACTGAGCAACACGACATAGATAATGAAATGAGTCATCTAACTCATTAGCGCTGAGAGATAAAACCTGTTTGTTATGAACATTACGAATGTTATAACAAAATCTTTTTACCCATGCGATTATTCTTATCAGTTTCTTTAGTTTGCTATGCTTTTCAACATCTATTATAGGTTGCAGTGAGTCAGGGTTAAGGTAAGTGTTTATTTTATTTTGATCAGATAAGGTTTTATTAGGTGTAATTAATGAATTTTGTGTCTTATGAGTTTTTGTTTCAGATTCTGATTGCTCTGTTTGTGTCTTCGCTGTCAAGTTTGAGACGAGCGGAGCAGGTGGGACGGACTTTGGTGAGTATTTGGTTTTATTTGTAATCTTAGATGTAATTTTAGCCTTAGATGTATTTTTAGATTCAGGTATATGATTCATATCAATGGAATTTAATACTGGCCAATCGTTTTCACTATTCACTAAATAATTTGGGCCTGACCACCACAGGCTATTATTTATTATATGATGAGCAGTTATACCTCTAGAAATTAGATCAGCTGGGTTCATGTCCGTGGGTACATATCGCCATGAAAACGCGTCAGTGAGCTCGGTTATTTCAACCACCCTATTCGCGACAAATGTTTTGAGTTTGGTCGGATCACCTCTGAGCCATGCTAGCACTACGCTTGAATCGCACCAATGAACGATTCGCGACGGCTTGTAACGAATAGACTCAAGGACACTTTTGCATAATTTAGCAGATAACAACGCAGCGCAAAGTTCCAATCGCGGTATTATCATAGGATTTATACGAGCTACCTTTGATTTAGCAGCTAATAGTCGTACCGTGAAATCACGGTTATTTTCCGTGCTTCTCATGTACACACATGCTCCGTATGCCTTCTGTGAAGCGTCACTGAATGAATGAAGTTCTATTAATTTCGGTGAATCGCATAGCACTCTTCTAGGTATTTGTAAATTCAACAAACAGTTCAAAGTACTTGCAAATTGAAACCATCTTTCCTCTATTTCTTGAGGGATAGCTTGGTCCCAGTCAATGTTTTGTTGCCATAAATTTTGTAGTATCATTTTTGCTATTATTATACATGGACTTAGCAGCCCCAAGGGATCAAATATCTTAAATGCATTTGATAAAATGCGTCTTTTTGTTATTTTATCATGATTGTGATATGGTAGTACAGGAAAGTTTAAATTATCAGTTTTTGGCTCCCACCCTAAACCCAGCGTGCTTGACGCTTCACTTATAGTTAATTTGTCTTGAGTATTTAGAGATGAATTTTTGAATAGATTTTTAGAATTAGTTTTATATTTGCGTAAATTAAAACAAGCTGACTTTAGAGCGGAGGATATGGATTTTTGAATAAGAGTTAATTGTTTTTCATCATCACAACCAGTGATTAAATCGTCGACATAGAAGTCGTGTTGTATTATATTTTTTATGGTTTCGTCCCCACATTCCTCGCCCACCTGCCACAGACAGCGAGTGCTTAAATAGCTCGCACTTGTGGTGCCATAAGTAAGAGTATTCATTTGCATCGTTCTGATGGGCAAGGACTCATCTTCTCTCCATAGAATTAATTGCAAATTTCTACAGGATTCATCTACTCTCAATTGTCTGTACATTTTTTCAATGTCACCAGTAATTAAATATTTATGTTGACGTGCTCTTATAAGTATGGAGAAAAGAGAATCCTGTATATTTGGGCCCACCATAAGAATGTCGTTGACAGATATACCCGAGGAGGTGGGAACCGACCCATCAAAAACGACACGAACCTTGGTTGACTCGCTATTGTCCTTAAATACAGCATGATGGCATAAGAAGTATGAGGGAAATGGTTTACTTTTAGGTGCTACAGACATGTGTCCTAGCTCTTCATATTCTTTCATAAAATCAACGTATTGTAATTTTAATGTAGGATTTTTTCTTAATCTTGATTCTAAATTAAACAATCTTTTTTTTGCAGTCATATAGGATTCACCCAAGTTGCTTGGAGAACTATTTAAAGGTAATTTAACATTAAATCGTCCGTCACTCAGACGGACCGTATTTTGCATAAAATGCTTTTCACAAGCCCTTTCCCTTTCGCTGAGAATGGGTTTGTTTGGGAGTTCTTCAATCTCCCAGAATTTGGTAAGTAATTTATCAACGCAAGACTCTTGAATCTTGTCATTTTTCGTAATCATGCTATTGTTGCAATAGATGCTATTCAAGTTATTTTTATTTATGGGACCAGCTATTAACCAGCCTAAATGGGAATTCCGTAACTTTAGGTTATCTGGGCCTATAGAAATTTGTTCATTTCCTAGGATATCCCAAAAAAGATCACATCCAATCAAGATATCAACTTGAGAGGGTTCATTAAAATTAGGATCTGCTAATTTTATGTGTTTAGGTATTTTGAATTTAATATTAACGTGGTTTTTCGGTAAATAACCAGTTAACTCATTCATGACAAGCATATTATATGTAACATCAAACTTCTTGTAAATAGATTGCAATTTAACAATGCAGCTCTCCTCCACCCTATTAGACAAGTGGTTTCCGATACCTATAATATTAATACTAGTTATTGGAATGGAATCAAGTGACAGTTTATCTCTTAACGATTTTGTAATGAAACTGCCTTGGCTACCACAATCGAGCAATGCACGCACTGTTTCATATTGATTGTTATTAGGATTATGAACTTCAATTAAAGCAGTAGATAAGAGAACATGATTAAATTGATATTCCGATGAGTTAACATTTATAGATCCTGGTTCTGAATGTGCATGATTATTATTAATTGCCTGTCTAGGATTATGCAGGAGACGATTATGCCTTTGTTTACAATCAGGACATGGTCCAAATCCACAAGCCTTTGCTGGATGACCTTGTCTAAGGCAATTAGAACAGAGTTTATATTTATCTACATCTGCCCATTTTTCTTGTATAGTTTTGTCTTTGAAAATAGGGCACTCATATATTTTATGATTTTGACTGCAGATTATACATATAAATGAACTTGAATTATCTTTATTAGTAGCTGTTGCTGCCTTAATAAAACATTTTTGATATTTATCTTGTTTGTAATTGTGATTATTTTGTGTGTTGCTATTCGAACGATTTTGAATATTTTGAACCTGTGAACCCTTTTGGTGGCTGCTGTCTGTTTTATTCCTATCTAAAGCTTCAAGCACATCAGCGCGATCTATCAAAATCCTTTTAAAGTTTTCTAAGGTTGGAATGTCGTTACCAAGCTGGTTTCTAAATTCCTCCCATTTTAGAAGAGTATTATCGTCTAGTTTTGAAGTTAAATTAAATATGAAACACATATCCCAATTATCTGTGGGCATACCTAAGCTCGATAATGCTCTTAAGTTTTTTGTTACATGGTCAACTAAAAATCGCAAGGACTTTACGGTTTCCTTACTAAATGAACGTATGTTAAACAATGAATTCATGTGATGATCAATGAGAAGTCTTTTATTATCGTAACGATCACACAACAACTTCCAAGCTCCCTTGTAATTTTCAGATGATACTTCAAGATTAGAAATTATGCGTGCCGCGTCTCCTTCAAGGTAAGACATTAGATAATGAAATTTATGTACCGGCGAGAGTTGCTTATTACGATCAACTAAGCTCAAAAACGAGTCTCTGAACTCGAGCCACCTAAAATACGCACCGTCAAACCTTGCAATTTGTATACGTGGCAACATGACACCAGAGTCACGAGTTTCAGATCGGGATTCATGACAGTCATGACTACATGGTTGTATACAGTTGTCTAACAAACCCTTTGCAATGGCAAGCCCACTCACCATATCATCCTCAATTTTTTCCCGCTCCTCAAGCTCTAATGACAGGCTCCCACTATTTAAGACTTCAATCTGACTTTGCAACTCATTAAACCTAGCTGATAATTGTTCAAACCTACCAAGTTTAATCTTTAATTCAGCTATTTCCACATTTGAAGACGATAATTTATCTAAAAAGTTTTTAAACTTGGTAACTTGACCTTTAATTGAGCTACGCCTGACAGTCAATTCGCGTAACTTCTTTAAATCGGCTTCTTGCGACATCTTTTAAAACTACAATTTTGTCAAAGCAAAATATGTAATATATGTAAGTATAATAAATAGACTATCAAGCAGAATAGCTCAACTACGTTTCAGCATAACAACAATAATTTAGTAAGTTAATTAAAGGAATCTCACGCCCCTCAATCCGACGTCATCGCCGACCAGGAAACCGGATCCACGCTGCCAAGCACGGAATGCAAGCTCTGCTCGTACCAATGGATGGTGCTAGCGTGATGTTTCGAGGTATCTGGAAAGTCCGGCGAACAATATTAAAAACTGATTGGGAACGTTCCGTTATCTTTTCCTAGAATGGCATGAGAAATACACGATGTCGGTAGATGAAAAAACGAATGAAAATTATTTTAAAATAGTAATTTAGGATGATTATTTAGCCAAATTTTATGCCAACTTGTAAATAAGGAATATTAATGATGAACTTTAGTGAAATGCGCTGATATTATAGTGAGTTATGTGGAAAACAATTAAGTTTGGTCAAGTAAAACTTTGACCTTCAGCAACACCTAATTATTAAATTGAAATTATTGCACAAGTGCAAGGCACGTTTTTCACACCTTTCAATGAGATTAAGGATAGCTGATGATGTGATTTAGAAAATAGGTATGTAGGGAAGAATGAGGAAGGAAGGGCACTTAACTTATGATGATCCGGTTCACACGAATGTTCTGCAATTTATTTTTCTTCCGTACACCTGTGTCGATACTTTAGCTGCGTCGATGCTTAGGCTTCAGGATGTTCGTTGGGTTCAGCTTCACGATGGGAACTCGGCCTTTTGTGGTCTCGATGATCACGCCACGTGCAGACTCAACGAACCGATTTTTTGGAAATTTAGATTTTCTGGCCTGTCACGGTCGCCAATTTTTATGTCTATTACGACATAAAGGATGAATTTTTGGTGATTTGTTTTCTTCAATAATACGATGACATTTTGGAAATAACTTTAATTTGATTTTACAGTTAACAGAAAATATATCAACCGCTCGTTCGGTTAGCTAGTTGCGAAGTGAAGTATAAAAAAGTTATTCACGCACACCGCCACGAAATTACGCCTGACCGAAGTCTCTAGGCATTAGGTTTTCCTGGCACATGCTGCGAGCCTAAACAGTTTGAACGAATAATTTTATAATTAAATAACTTGTTAGTCGTTAGTATGCATATTTAGTATATATTTTTAAATTTTATATTGTTGGTGAATACTGTCATGTATTGTATGTATATAAGTTAAAATTATTGAATCAAAATTCAGGAGTATATTTACAACAGCTTATCTAATGCATAACTTTACTTAAGTAATAGTTCTTTTTACTTTTGGAGTTAAAGAGAGATGAATAATTGGTTATATTTTTCCAGGTAAGAGCTGTATGACAAAAACTTTAACTTTAGTACACCTTAACTCTCTCCAAATCCAACAGAACCCTCTATCATACTTCTACCATTGGAGATGTACCATTACATAAATATTAACTCTATTTACCTCCGCTTGAAAGACAATGTAATACATTATTATAAAAGGTGAATATTTCTTATCGGTTTAATTTTATGTGATGGTAGGTAGTTCCTATTTTACTAATACGAAATATTTCTGTCATTTTGAAGATTCAACAAAAAACAGATGCATCAGAAAAATTATATGAAGACAGATTCCTCATATTGATAAGATCCGCATTTATCAAAGATCACTTTTATAAAGGATTTGTCAAGAAGACAATGAAAAAACTCAACTATCAAGTTGATATCAAGATAGATGACCAGGGTGGCATGGCATGGCATGGCGTAGTATGGCATGGCATGTAAGCAGAAACGGACTTATTAGCCCTGAATCTGTACCTTATATACAGAGTCAAAATGGGGAATTACTATTAAAAAAACCTGCCTATATGATTTTCAAGTACAAGGACAAATGTACTGCAGTGGCAGAAAATTCTGTAATTTATTTATATTGAAAAAGATGAGTTGTTCATAGAAAAATTTCTAACTCTATTTCGTATTCCATTATATTGTGGATTCTGAGAAATAGAAGGATGTGGGTTTTGATTGCTTGAAAGATGTTGGAAAAGATTCTTTTGAATGTTTCTCTTAGCATGTCTTTCGTCTCTCACACTAGCACTGGCTGATATGCTTTTCTGGTTCCATGAAAAGAGACTTGGTACTGCTTCTTTCTTTAAAAGTTTGTGTACACAGGGCAAACCTTAAAACAAGATGAACAATGATACGTATTTAACTCTTAAACCCTACCCATCCCTGGAGAAACACTATTACTACCCTGGGGTCTAGGAAAACCCCAATGCATTTTGGTTTAATATTTTAGAAATAAAACAACATTTTAATAACATCTATTTTTTATTGAGATCAGTAGTTAATCAGCCTTATTCAAACACAATAAACACTAGTTAAACTTTCTTTGTCAGACATTCCTGGCATATATCCTGGGTATGTTCCCTGCACAAGGGGTTTCGGCACATGCCACACCTAATTTTACTTTTTCGGTCCTTGTTCCTTGGACAGACCACACATCTTTTTTTTGTGGGCATAATAGGGTTATGTTCTACCAATGGACGTTTCTTTTCCAAGATACCTCCTAGAAGAACTTGGAGATGGGTAGGCAAAGTTGACCATGTGAATCTTTCTTCCATTTGAGGGGTAATAAGATGGATGGCAAGTTTTTTCAGAAAATGACGTCTTTTCTGGGTTTGATTGGTAGCCATTTTCAGTAAGACATACGAATTAGCGCCCACTATATTCAGAAGACCATAAAAAATGGCCATTGGCCATCTTTTGGTTCGTCTGGATACGCTGTAACGATGACAAAGTTGATCCATTAAATCCACGCCGCATTTCGTCTTGTTATAAAAATCTACCATCTCTGGTATTTGGTTTCTCGCGTCAGGATCCGCATCTGTATGCATAGTTGACAACAAGGGAACTATTTTCTTCTGTTTGGATTTTGGCGGGCAGTATGATAAAAGAGTAAGCTCATCAGAATAAGCAAATTTTGCTGTATTACGAGCACGGTCTTTCAGCTCAATGAAAGAAGGCGGGATTTCTCGCTTGTTTCTTCGCAGTGTACCTACAATCGTCACTTGCTTTTGTAGCAATTCTTTTGCTACTGGTATTGAAGTAAACCAGTTATCGCAAGTGAGATTTCGGTTTGTTCCATGAATTGTCTCAGTCAACGTCATTGTGTAGTAATGGGCAGATGGAATGTTTCTAGGAGCCGAATCCTTGCCCAAATATACCAAAGCATTCAGCATATAAGCTGTTTTAGAGTCGCACAACATCAGGATCTTTATTCCGTATTTATCTGGTTTACTTGGTATGTACATCTTGAATATACATCTTCCTCTGAAACCCAATAGCATTTCGTCCAATGTACAGCAATACGACGGACTGTACACCTGATTAGAAACACTGACGATATGATCAAATAGGTCCCTTATCGGTGTTAGCCCATCATTCTGCCGACGTTCTTCTCTGGTTGAACGTTCATCAAATCGCAAACAATTTGTTAGGAACTCAAATCTTGCTTTAGTCATGGTACCACGAAAATAGCCAACACCTGTGTTCTTGTCAAATTCTTTGGTGGTGACATGGTTCATGTTGAGAACTCCTGCTAAGTAGTAGAGCCCAAATAAAGCTTTGGTCTCCATCACATTAGTATTCTTGGCAAAAGAAGGACGCACGGAATCAGTGACGGTACTTGAAGCATCTTCAATTTCTTCGTCACCCACATTCTCCAAAACTCTGTCTTTCTTGTACTTTACTCTCTGTCTAACAATCTCAGCATTTGTATAGGTAACTATTGCATCTAGCTTTTCATCAGTAAAAAACAGACTCCATGCCTCTACCTCTGTTGATATTTGACGACCTGCACCTTTCGGCTCTGGAGGATGAAGCAAAATATTTCTTTGTGGTATTCTAGACCTTACTGGTTTTTCGCCTGTCCATCGGAAACCGTCTTTGCCCTTCAACCCTCTAGGAACACTCAATACACGAGGAAAATTACCTGATGCATAGTTAGACAATGGAATCTCATCCTCCGAAGATGAACTTTCGCAATGATCGGATTCAGATACTGCACGAAAGTCTTCAATTATTCCATCTTCTTCTAAATCACTTTGTAGGTCAGGAACCATGACGTCACATACCTCTTCAACTTCATCATCGTCTTCATGCAACCAAATGGAGATCTGTTAATCCATCTTGCAAAAGTATTTGATACTAAAACAATAACAAAACCACAACATTGAATAATGCATCGCAAAAAAACATTTTATTGTTCTTTGAAAAATGAACCAAGACTGTAATAATAAATTTTTGCTAGTTATTGTACTTACCAGTCAAAAATATTCAGCGAAAACACCAGATAACATTCACAATGGAAGCCTAACAAAAAAATCAAAATAGTACACTATTACTGTAGCTGACCGTAGCTTGGACTATCTTATCCTAAACTCCTCTCATGGACTATCACCTACCTATCTACTACCAACCAGATTAGAAAACTGTATAGACCACTTTCTCATAAAGACAAAATTAGACACTACCACCTTAATTCTGGAATCACACATTACTGACCACAAACCGATAGTGCTATTACTTAAATACACAAATACTACTCGTTACACAAAAACCACTGTATCTCGTACAAACTACAACGCTATGAAAGACGAAATGGGGAATGCAAGTTTTGCAGATATATACAGGACCCGTGACGGTAACGAAGCTATGAACATACTTATAAAGATTATCTCTACAATTACAGCTAATCATACAATACAAGTCACCCTTCCGAGGAAACAACGAACCTTAAAGCCATGGATCACCCCAGGTCTTCTGAAATGCATTAAGAATCGCAATAAAATGCATTTAAAATCAAAAAACACTCCAGATAACTTAATACTAAAAATCACATACACACGCTATATAAATTATTGTAACGAATTGCTTAGAAAACTAAAACAAACACATGAACAAAGTGAGCTACAAAAAAGTAAAAACAACCCTAAAACTCTATGGAAAACTATCAAAGAAATCACCAACAATCGCCCAATACGTACTAGTTCAGACATATTGTTGAAAGTATGTGGCACACCAACTTCTTCCATCAATAATGTGTGTACTTTTTTCACCAATGTAGGTAAAAACCTGGCCTCTAAGATACTTCAAAATCAAACCACATCCATCAGCAGTCATTCTTCCGAAACTTTAACAAAAAGCCAGACTTGTAATTCGCTTATCATCACTGAAATAGATGAAAGGGACGTGGAATCAACTATACTTCAGCTACGCAGTGACTGTGCCGTAGGTTGGGACGGTATCACTTCATCATTGCTTAAAACGCATCGTCATATCCTGGCTCCACCTATAGCCTACATATTTAACCTCTGCATTCAGGCAGGAGTTTTCCCAAATGCTCTTAAAAAAGCTATTCTGCATTCAATTTTCAAGGGAGACAAAAACTGTGTTAACAATTACAGACCTATATCTGTACTCACTTCACTTTCAAAAAATTTTGAGAGGATTCTCAATAAACAACTTAGAACCTTCCTAGACAAATTTCATCTTATAGCGGACAACCAATACGGTTTCCGTTCAGGAGTATCAACTGAAGACGCGGTAATAGATCTTACGCAATTGGTTGCCAAGAAACTTGATGAAAAGACGAAGTGCTTGGGAACTTTCTTAGATCTTTCTAAAGCGTTTGACACAGTTTCTGTGCCCAAACTTATCTCCAAATTGGATTCTTTGGGTGTTCGTGGCAAAGCGCTTGAAATTTTCATAGACTACCTTAAAAACCGTAGTCAGCAAGTCCAAATTGGTCCTTGTTTGAGCAAAGAGGAGCAAGTCACTTATGGCGTACCACAAGGTAGCGTACTAGGGCCGACATTGTTTCAAATTTACCTAAACGATCTTTGCAATATGACGCTCCCAAACTGCAACATGTACACCTATGCAGATGACACCGCAATTATCGCCTACGGTCCTTCTTGGGAAGCCGTCAAAAGCAACGCTGAATCTGCCCTAAGTAAAATCATGCACTGGTTTAACTCTAACCTACTGACACAAAATCTGGCGAAAACTTCATATGTTCCTTTCGTTATCCGCTGCAATATGAAACCACCAAGTACTTTCTCCATAACGGCACACTCATGTACAAGTCCTTCACCACATTGCTCCTGTCCAAAATTAAAAAGAGATGATAGCGTAAAATACCTTGGCATCCATATCGACAACAGACTAAGATGGGACAAACACCTAGACGCACTTATCACCCGAACAATGCGACTTATCTCTATCTTTAAATCGCTAAGGAGGTTAGCAGACCATGATGTTCTGAAAATGGTGTATTTTGCCCTGTGCCAATCGGTGCTAGGGTATTGTATTAATGTGTGGGGTGGAGCCAATAAGACCCTTCTCCTGAGGGCTGAGAGAGCACAAAGAGCAGTCCTAAAAGTTATGACAAAGAAACCTCGCAGATATCCAACCGAGCAACTTTATGCAGACTGCAAGGTATTAACTGTACGACAGCTATTTGTGCTTCAATCAACTCTTCGGACACATGGCAGTTTGGCGCTCCCTGACCCCAAAAAACGAAAACATATAATTCCCAGCACTCAACATAAAACGAAGTTTGCAAGGCACCAATTTTATGTAATAAGTACCCACATTTATAACAAAGCCCATAAAAAGCTAAATATTCTCGGTCTCCCCAGGTTTAAACTGAAACGTACAGTAACTGAATGGCTGCTAAAACAGGACTATCATGGAACGGAATCTCTTTTAACCTACATCACCTAATAAACTTCCACTCTTATGTGTAATCCACCTATTTTTCTCACACGCGCTAATCACTCCCACATCCATAACACACTAAAACATTTACTCACTTTATTCACTATACTCAACACTATCACAAAACACCTCTACAAACTCCTTACACAATCATCAAACATTTACTCTTATTTTCACATATTCACTCTTCACTTTCTCATTCATTTTTGAAGTTTACCACAAAATAATATAAAAAAACACTCACTTGACACAGTCCACTGGCACGTCTGCCACAATAGAATTATATAAGCATACCCTATAGCCGGGCACTGCCCCCTAAGATACAGGCCTAGCCTAGTTTAGGGGACAGGGTTGAACCTACTGTATTATCTGCCTATGTTAAATTAAGAACTTTCATATGTATACAGTGCAATGTACTTTGTGGTAATAAACAATTTATTATTATTATTTATTACTACCCAGGGGTCCTGGAGGACCCGAGAGTCGTTGTAAATCCGGCTGTACATCAACCTCTCGGTAGAGAGTAGTTATATTCTTTGACATCAACTGTGCATTTGCACGACTGACGAATAGCCGGCCGGTGTCAATTTATGACATTGCCTAAAATGGCGCCAACGTGCGTTTTGTTATTGCTAAATTATTTACGAAACTTCAATGTTCAAAGCGCCCAGGACCCCAGGGTAGGGTTTAAGGGTTAAAGATATTATGTAATGTTAACAATTTAGGTATTTAGATACTAGCTTAAATAGAAGAACTATCGTTTAAAACACCCACCTGTACTCACACTTAAGTTTGGTAATAATTTTCATGAAAATGATCTCGACATAACCTCGTCGTCCTAGTAGGCTCAGTTTTTAATCCTTACGGCAGCTATGCACTTTCTTCTTTTAATACGATTTATTGGAAATTTGTGTTGGCCTACGTTTTAACACCCAATTACACAACACTTTGTAATTTCTATGTTATTTGTGAACATATTTTATAAGATTTGACAGATAATTTGGAACAATCGTATACAGCGCCACTTTGACAGTTGCCTTCCCCTAGCAGGTATAACTATATTATGCTATTGTCCCACTACAGGGCAAAGACTTCTCAGACAGAGAACACATGAGCATTAATAACGTGTCCGTATGGACTGAGGAGCCATGTAAAATATTAGTTCAGGTTTCGTACCTGAACTAATATTTTTTTCTTCAACGATGTTAGTGATGTCAAGATTATCTTAGAATATTATGAATTGAAAAAGTCACAATAATGCCTACCCGGATTTGAACCCACAATCTCGTGCATGAGCGACGAGGCCTTAACACTGGGCCATCACGACATATACCTACAATTATTTTAGTACGTGGGGAACTATGTGAACAAATAAATATAGGTCCTAATTAAGACAGGAGCTATCCATTCTGCTATCATTGAGATTATTCTTAGTCTAATTCTTCTAAAACAAGTATACGCCGGGAATGGTAAAGATTGAGGTCACAGTTGATATGCTTCATTGTCCAATTCGTAAATAAAAACTATTTATCGCAGAGAATTTAAGCACAGAATCAAAGATAAGCGTGAGATTCCTAATTCTGTGCTAAAAGCAGTTTTCAGGTTAAAGCAGAAATCAAATGACCAAGAGAGTAGTCAAAAACTGTTTAAGAAAGCGAAAATAACACCAAAGCAAGAATACACTCGGGTACTCTGTGTAGTCAACGATTAAAGATAGTCCAAAGAGTGTTATACTCGTAGTCTCACAGAGTACAATAGATATGATAGTCTGGTGGGCATAGTCCACAGATCATGAATACCCCTAATGGAGGGTCTTAGACTGAGAGCCGCCGTTGCGTTCTAAATAATTAAGCCCGTCGTTAAACTATTTACTTTTAACATTATATTTTTATTGCGGGGTTATACAAATATTACAAATGCCTGAAAACACTTTTTAGACTCCTAAGAATATAAGAATTAGAATACCAACTTCTCAAAAAACCTTTTTTACAAATCCTGCCATGACTCTTTACAGTTTACGGAGACAACGGGAAGTATTTTTAAAATATTTAATTGAAGTACCGCTGTCCGCGTAGGACGGGGACACGGGAATAAAGTAGTCTAAGGCTTAGTAGTCACCAGTGCTTGAGATTCATCATCATAGATTGTAGATAAACCGCCGTCAGAAACATCCAAACTATCGCCATAACTGACCATAACCAAAACAGTGATCATCTGGATCATATGTGACATGACATTTGTAACGTTTTCCTTTTTCTATCCAATCCTACTTCATAACTTCATTGAAACAAAATTAAACTCATACCATGAGTGCATAGTTTTCGAGAGTACATATTTCATACCCAGCTTCAAGAAACAGGCGTGATGTTGCTATGTTAAATAATTATAAAATTACAACATGTCAGGTAAAGTAAAAATACCATGTTATTGTAATCGATTATCGTAAATAGGTTTGGTAGCTATGTAGATATTCATCATCGACAACCCGACTTCACCCACTGCTGGCACTTGGTAGTTATGTATTTTGGTCCAAAATAATAACATAGATATCAGGAAAACTTCTGTATGTCGATTCTGTAAAAATCTTACAGTGACGACTTGCGTGGAGTGAGCTGTCAGTGTCATCCCGTCTTGGTTAATCCCTAGTAAAAATATTTTATTAATCCGATCGGCAGTTCCAGATATTACCCCCTAAATACAAAGTCAAAGTCAAAGCAATTTTGAACGTCCAATAAACAAACTTTAAATTCTTTAAAATATTACTGGTATTAGTACATAACATGACATTCACTTATCAATTTCTAGAATACAATTATGTGTAAAGAAAATTAACATAATATATCCAAACCTCATAAATCAATCTTTTTTGTAAGTTTTTTTTTGTTACAACCCTTTGAAACAAAACTGCTTTAGTTAAGACATAACGATTTATATAAAATTACACGCACGTATTAGTCCAAGGTTATCAAAGCGACATAATTGGGGAGCAGACCCAATCACGCTTTGATAACCTTCGACCTGGTTAAACGCATTCAAATAAAACTTCTTTTTCAGCAACACTATAACTCGGGAATCTACATTGTGCGGAGAGGAATGAACTAAGATTAAACAATAAATTTTTAAGAATGTCTCAAACACAACCTAATCAAAACGAAAAGGAAAGGTCATCAAACACAATCAAATCCGCAGGAATAGGAAGGGCATAAAAACAAAGTGAAAAGTTAGAAATAATATAAAAACGTGAATGAATTTAACACAGAGATTTCAATAAAATCAAATCTAAGAGATTTGTTAATAGTAAATTTTTTGTTGAGTCCGACGCTGCCTGTGTATAAATTCACAATGAAAGACATCGAAAATGAAGATAAACTACAATATGATTTGCACCATTGTGAGCAGAAAAATAGTCAATGCAATGATATTTATGGCATCAGCATAATGGTTCATAAGAAAAAGGTAAAAAACCGTAATAAACTCGAACTAGCAAAATATGGCCAGAAGCCAGCTATTGCTTTTCGGTTATTAAGCTCTTGTAGGAATAAAACCCAAAAGCTTCTCACTAAACACATCAGCATGACTGACATTTTTAAACGGACTAAACTATCCAAACGAAGTACCAGAAGCTTCGAAGCTATAAAAATTAAAACCTATTTCAAGTCCAAATTCATAGTGAACCGAGTATCGGAATACCATCTAAACGACTGCTTGGATTCGCTTAATTTTCCTACGCAGAGGAAATGGAAAGTTTACCGTTGTCAATTAAGTGCACCAGAGGACAGCTGCTGCTGTTCATGCAACTCAGATGCAATGTTTGAAGTAATGAAGAGCCTCTACGACTGCTATAAACAGAAAAATTGTGATAATTGTAATTGCATACTATGCAGTCACGCATTACGCGAAGAAAGGCGCCTTGGGGAAGAAAAGAAGTCGTTAACTGCTATATCATTGAAAGGAAAGACTCTAGCAGAAAAAGAAAAGATTTTGAGAGCCCAAGCAATGAAAGGATTGCCCCTTTCTGAAGCGAAAACTGCTTCAGAAAAACAGCTAAGTGATAAGGTACGCGCTGACCTTGGCCTGCCTCCGAGACCAACAACAGTGTCCATGAAAGAAAATTATAGGAAAGCAGAAGATGCTGGATTACTACAGCCTTTGGAAGGAAAAACATCTGCCGAAAAAGAAAAAATATTACGAGGTTTTCAAGACAAAGGTATACCATTGCCTGAGGGACGTACCGCATCAGAGAAGGCTCTCATTGCTAAAGTGAAGGCTAGAACCCGTGCGTCGTCTATTGCACTATCTGCAAAACTACGTGAAGCCAAAGCTGCAGGACTAATAACGCCTTTGGAAGGAAAAACTCCCTCGCAAAAAGAAAAAATTGTAAAAGGATTAGCCATGAAAGGACTGCCTCTTCCTGAAGGGAAAACTGCTTCAGAGAAAAAGCTCATAGACAAGGTTCGCGCAGATCTTGGGGTTCCTCCAGAACCCAAAACTCCATCTATGAAAGAGAAGTACACAACAGCTGCGAATGACGGCTTAATGAAGCCGCTAGAAGGTAAATCACAGACAGAAAAAGAAAAAATCTTGCAAAATTTGAAGGACCGAGGTATCCCTTTGCCTGAAGGACGAACGACATCTGAGAAAGTTCTTATAGCTAAAGTGATGACGAGATCACGGGCGCCATCTGTTACACCATCTGAGAAATTACGTGACGCAAAAGCTGAAGGACTACTTACGCCATTAGAAGGAAAATCTTCATTACAAAAAGAAAACATTGTAAAAGGATTAGCCATGAAAGGACTGCCTCTTCCTGATGGGAAAACTGCGTCGGAGAAAAAGCTCATTGAGAAGGTCCGCGTAGATCTTGGTGTTCCTCCGGAACCTAAAACTCCATCAATGAAAGAGAAGTACTTAACAGCTGCGAATGACGGCTTAATGAAGCCGCTAGAAGGTAAATCACGGAAAGAAAAAGAAAAAATCTTGCAACATTTGAAGGACAGAGGCATACCTTTGCCGGAAGGACGAACCACATCTGAGAAATCTCTTATAGCTAAAGTGATGACGAGATCACGGGCGCCATCTATTACACCATCTGCGAAATTACGTGATGCAATAGCTGGAGGACTACTTACACCTTTAGAAGGAAAAACTCCCTCGCAAAAAGAAAAAATTGTAAAAGGATTAGCCATGAAAGGACTGCCTCTTCCTGAAGGGAAAACTGCTTCAGAGAAAAAGCTCATTGACAAGGTTCGCGCAGATCTCGGTGTTCCTCCGGAACCTAGAACCCCATCCATGAAAGAGAAGTACGCAACAGCTGTGAATGACGGCTTAATGAAGCCGCTAGAAGGTAAATCAAGAAAGGAAAAAGAAAAAATCTTGCAACATTTGAAGGACAGAGGTTTACCTTTGCCGGAAGGACGAACCACATCTGAGAAAGCTCTTATAGTTAAAGTGATGGCGAGATCACGAGCGCCATCTATAACTTCATCAGCGAAATTACGTGATGCAAAAGCTGAAGGACTATTAACACCTTTAGAAGGAAAATCTCCGTCACTAAAAGAAAAAATTGTAAAAGGATTAGCCATGAAAGGACTGCCTCTTCCTGAAGGGAAAACTGCTTCTGAGAAAAAGCTCATTGACAAGGTTCGCGCAGATCTCGGTGTTCCTCCGGAACCTAGAAGTCCATCCATGAAAGAGAAGTACGCAACAGCTGCGAATGACGGCTTAATGAAGCCACTAGAAGGTAAATCACGGAAAGAAAAAGAAAAAATCTTGCAACATTTGAAGGACAGAGGCATACCTTTGCCGGAAGGACGAACCACATCTGAGAAATCTCTTATAGCTAAAGTGATGACGAGATCACGGGCGCCATCTATTACACCATCTGCGAAATTACGTGATGCAAAAGCTGCAGGACTACTTACACCTTTAGAAGGAAAATCTCCGTCACAAAAAGAAAAAATTGTAAAAGGATTAGCCATGAAAGGACTGCCTCTTCCTGAAGGGAAAACTGCTTCTGAGAAAAAGCTCATTGACAAGGTTCGCGCAGATCTCGGTGTTCCTCCGGAACCTAGAAGTCCATCCATGAAAGAGAAGTACGCAACAGCTGCGAATGACGGCTTAATGAAGCCACTAGAAGGTAAATCACGGAAAGAAAAAGAAAAAATCTTGCAACATTTGAAGGACAGAGGCATACCTTTGCCGGAAGGACGAACCACATCTGAGAAATCTCTTATAGCTAAAGTGATGACGAGATCACGGGCGCCATCTATTACACCATCTGCGAAATTACGTGATGCAAAAGCTGCAGGACTACTTACACCTTTAGAAGGAAAATCTCCGTCACAAAAAGAAAAAATTGTAAAAGGATTAGCCATGAAAGGACTGCCTCTTCCTGAAGGGAAAACTGCTTCTGAGAAAAAGCTCATTGACAAGGTTCGCGCAGATCTCGGTGTTCCTCCGGAACCTAGAAGTCCATCCATGAAAGAGAAGTACGCAACAGCTGCGAATGACGGCTTAATGAAGCCACTAGAAGGTAAATCACGGAAAGAAAAAGAAAAAATCTTGCAACATTTGAAGGACAGAGGCATACCTTTGCCGGAAGGACGAACCACATCTGAGAAATCTCTTATAGCTAAAGTGATGACGAGATCACGGGCGCCATCTATTACACCATCTGCGAAATTACGTGATGCAAAAGCTGCAGGACTACTTACACCTTTAGAAGGAAAATCTCCGTCACAAAAAGAAAAAAATGTAAAAGGATTAGCCATGAAAGGACTGCCTCTTCCTGAAGGGAAAACTGCTTCAGATAAAAAGCTCATTGACAAGGTTCGCGCAGATCTCGGTGTTCCTCCGGAACCTAGAACTCCATCCATGAAAGAGAAGTACGCAACAGCTGCGAATGACGGCTTAATGAAGCCGTTAGAAGGTAAATCACGGAAAGAAAAAGAAAAAATCTTGCAACATTTGAAGGACAGAGGCATACCTTTGCCGGAAGGGCGAACCACATCTGAGAAATCTCTTATAGCTAAAGTGATGACGAGATCACGGGCGCCATCTATTACACCATCTGCGAAGTTACGTGATGCAAAAGCTGAAGGACTACTTACACCTTTAGAAGGAAAATCTCCGTCACAAAAAGAAAAAATTGTAAAAGGATTAGCCGTGAAAGGACTGCCTATGCCGGAAGGGAAATCCGCTTCAGAAACGAAGCTCATTAACAAAGTTCGCGCTGACCTCGGTCTTCCGCCGGAACCTAAAACTCCATCCATGAAAGAGAAGTACGCTTTAGCTGCCAGTGACGGGTTACTAAAGCCATTGGAAGGTAAATCACCGAAGGAAAAAGAAAGAATCTTGCAAGACTTGCAGGACAGAGGTATCACCTTGCCTGAAGGACGGACCGCATCTGAGAAAGCTCTTATAGCTCAAGTGAAGGAGGGTGTACGTGAGCTGTCTGTTACACCATCTGAGAAGTTACGTGACGCAAAAGCTGCAGGACTGCTCACTCCATTAGAAGGAAAAACTCTATTACAAAAAGAAAAGATAGTAAAAGGATTAGCAATGAAAGGACTGCCTCTTCCTGATGGGAAAACTGCGTCGGAGAAAAAGCTCATTGAGAAGGTCCGCGTAGATCTTGGTGTTCCTCCGGAACCTAAAACTCCATCTATGAAAGAGAAGTACGCCAAAGCTGCAATTGACGGATTTATGAAACCCTTGGAAGGTAAATCACAGGCAGAGAAAGAAAAAATCTTACAAAATTTGCACAACAGGGGTATCACATTGCCTGAAGGACGAACGCCATCTGAGAAAGCTCTTATTTCTAAATTGAAGAAGAGAGCCCGTGCACCGTCTGTCACACAGTCTGAAAGACTACGCAAAGCAAAAGCTGCAGGATTACTTACGCCTTTAGAAGGAAAACCTCCCTCACAAAAAGAAAAGATAGTTAAAGGGTTAGCAATGCAGGGACTTCCTTTGCCTGAAGGTAAATCTGTTTCAGAGAATAATCTTATTGACAAGGTTCGCGCTGACCTTGGTCTTCCCCCGGAACCTAAAACTCCATCTATGAAAGAGAAGTATGCCAAAGCTATAACTGATGGATTACTGAAGCCCCTAGAAGGTAAACGACCCAAGGAAAAAGAAAAAATCTTACAAGATTTACGCGACAGAGGTATTCCATTGCCTGACGGAAGAACGGCATCTGAGAAAGCTCTAATAGATATGGTAAACAAGGGAGCACGTGCACCGTCTATAACACCATCTGAAAAACTACGCGAAGCAAAAGCTGCTGGACTACTCACGCCTTTAGAAGGAAAAACTCCCTCTCAAAAAGATAGAATAGTAAAAGGATTAGCAATGCAAGGACTACCTCTTCCTGAAGGAAAAACTGCTTCAGAGAGAAAGCTCATTGACAAGATTCGCGCTGACCTCGGTCTTCCGCCGGAACCTAAAACTCCATCCATGAAAGAGAAGTACGCCAAAGCTGTAATTGACGGATTTATGAAACCCTTGGAAGGTAAGTCTCAGGCAGAAAAAGAAAAAATCTTACAAAATTTGCACAACAGAGGTATCACATTGCCTGAAGGACGAACGCCATCTGAGAAAGATCTGATTTCTGAAGTAAAGAAAAGAGCCCGTGCACCGTCTATGACACACTCTGAAAGACTACGCAAAGCAAAAGCTGCAGGATTACTTACGCCTTTAGAAGGAAAACCTCCCTCACAAAAAGAAAAGATAGTAAAAGGGTTAGCAATGCAGGGACTTCCTTTGCCTGAAGGTAAATCTGTTTCAGAGAATAATCTTATTGACAAGGTACGCACTGACCTTGGTCTTCCCCCGGAACCTAAAACTCTATCTATGAAAGAGAAGTATGCCAAAGCTTTAAATGATGGATTACTGAAGCCCCTAGAAGGTAAACGACCCACGGAAAAAGAAAAAATCTTACAAGATTTACGCGATAGAGGTATTCCATTGCCTGACGGAAGAACGGCATCTGAGAAAGCTCTAATAGATAAGGTAAAGAAGAGAGCACGTGCAGCGTCTATAACACCATCTGCAAAACTACGCGAAGCAAAAGCTGCTGGGCTACTCACGCCTTTAGAAGGAAAAACTCCCTCTCAAAAAGATAGAATAGTAAAAGGATTAGCAATGCAAGGACTACCTCTTCCTGAAGGCAAAACTGCTTCAGAGAAAAAGCTCATTGACAAGGTTCGCGCTGACCTCGGTCTTCCTCCGGAACCTAAAACTCCATCCATGAAAGAGAAGTACGCCAAAGCTGCAATTGACGGATTTATGAAACCCTTGGAAGGTAAATCACAGGCAGAAAAAGAAAAAATCTTACAAAATTTGCACAACAGGGGTATCACATTGCCTGAAGGACGAACACCATCTGAGAAAGCTCTTATTTCTAAAGTGAAGAAAAGAGCCCGTGCTCCGTCTGTCACACAGTCTGAAAGACTACGCAAAGCAAAAGCTGCAGGATTACTTACGCCTTTAAAAGGAAAACCTCCCTCACAAAAAGAAAAGATAGTAAAAGGGTTAGCAATGCAGGGACTTCCTTTGCCTGAAGGTAAATCTGTTTCAGAGAATAATCTTATTGACAAGGTACGCACTGACCTTGGTCTTCCCCCGGAACCTAAAACTCCATCTATGAAAGAGAAGTATGCCAAAGCTTTAAATGATGGATTACTGAAGCCCCTAGAAGGTAAACTACCCAAGGAAAAAGAAAAAATCTTACAAGATTTACGCGATAGAGGTATTCCATTGCCTGACGGAAGAACGGCATCTGAGAAAGCTCTTATAGCCCAAGTGAAGGAGGGTGAGCGTGAGCTGTCTGTTACACCATCTGAGAAGTTACGTGACGCAAAAGCTGCAGGACTTCTCACTCCATTAGAAGGAAAAACTCTATTACAAAAAGAAAAGATTGTAAAAGGATTAGCAATGAAAAGACTGCCTCTTCCTGAAGGAAAAACTGCTTCAGAGAAAAAGCTCATTGACAAGGTTCGAGCTGACCTCGGTCTTCCTCCGGCACCTAAAACTCCATCCATGAAAGAAAAGTACGCCAAAGCTGAAATTGACGGATTTATGAAACCCTTGGAAGGTAAATCACAGGCAGAAAAAGAAAAAATCTTACAAAATTTGCACAACAGGGGTATCACATTGCCTGAAGGACGAACGCCATCTGAGAAAGCTCTTATTTCTAAAGTGAAGAAGAGATCCCGTGCACCGTCTGTCACACAGTCTGAAAGACTACGCAAAGCAAAAGCTGCAGGATTACTTACGCCTTTAGAAGGAAAACCTCCCTCACAAAAAGAAAAGATTATAAAAGGGTTAGCAATGCAGGGACTTCCTTTGCCTGAAGGTAAATCTGTTTCAGAGAATAATCTTATTGACAAAGTACGCACTGACCTTGGTCTTCCCCCGGAACCTAAAACTCCATCTATGAAAGAGAAGTATGCCAAAGCTTTATATGATGGATTACTGAAGCCCCTAGAAGGTAAACGACCCAAGGAAAAAGAAAAAATCTTACAAGATTTACGCGATAGAGGTATTCCATTGCCTGAAGGAAGGACGGCATCTGAGAAAGCTCTTATAGCTCAAGTGAAGGAGGGTGAACGAGAGCTGTCAGTTACACCATCTGAGAAGTTACGTGACGCAAAAGCTGCAGGACTACTCACGCCTTTAGAAGGAAAAACTCCCTCTCAAAAAGATAGAATAGTAAAAGGATTAGCAATGCAAGGACTGCCTCTTCCTGAAGGAAAAACTGCTTCAGAGAAAAAGCTCATTGACAAGGTTCGCGCTGACCTCGGTCTTCCTCCGGAACCTAAAACTCCATCCATGAAAGAGAAGTATGCCAAGGCTGCAATTGACGGATTTATGAAACCCTTGAAAGGTAAATCCCAGGCAGAAAAAGAAAAAATCTTACAAAATTTGCATGACAGGAATATCCCATTGCCTGAAGGACGAACGCCATCAGACAAAGCTCTTGTAGCTAAAGTAAAAGCAGGCAAACCAGCAGCTTTATCAATTACTACAGATAAATTAAAAAAGGCCAAAGCAGCGGGCTTACTTACACCCCTCGAAGGAAAAACTCCAGAACAAAAAGAAAAAACCCTACAAGGCCTTGCTGAAGCTGGTCTGCCTTTACCAGAAGGTAAAACTGCTTCTGAAAAGGCTATGATTAAAGATATTAAGACAAAATTAGGAATTGTCGATAAAACTCCATCAGAAAAAATGAGAAAAGCAAAAAAAACTGGTATATTAACACCCCTGGTAGGTAAAACACCTTTACAGAAGGAAAAAATTCTTAGGGGCAGGGTAGCGGCAGGTTTGCCATTACCAGTAGGTAGAACACCATCTGAAAGAGCAATAATACAAAAAATTAAAGAAGACACAGGTTACGTCTCGCCTTCACCATCAGAGAGACTGAAACGGGCAAAAGATGCAGGACTATTAACTCCTTTAGAAGGTAAAACGACTTCAGTTAAAGAAAAAATTCTTCGAGAAAGAGTGGCCGCAGGTCTCTCCATACCAGAAGGTACATCACCATCTGAAAAAGAAATTATAAGAAAAGTTACTGCAGGTGAGCCACCTGCAGTAATGCAGCCTTTCGTAAAGTCAAAACTAGCTAAAACGCAATCAGAAGAAGAAAAAATATTGAAAAGCCTTTATGAAGCTGGACAACCGTTACCCGAAGGAAAGACACCTTCAGAAAAGGCTTTAATTGCTAAAGTTAAAGCGGAAACTAAAAGACCGTCAAAAGTTACCTCTGAAAAATTACGAAAAGCAAAAGAAGCCGGTTTGTTGACACCTTTGTCAGGAAAATCTCCAAAAGAGAAAGAAAGAATATTAAAAGGTTTAATAAAACAAGGCTTACCACTTCCTGAATCTCAAACAGCATCAGAGATTAAGATAGCGGAAAAGGTTCGTAATGAAATTGGTCTTCCACCGGAACCTAAAACGTTATCAGAAAAAACAAAGATGCGTAAAGCTGAAGCTGCTGGTATTGTTACGCCTCTTGAAGGTAAAACACCATCTCAGAAGGAACGTATTGTTAGGGGAATGGTTGTGGCTGAAGTACCACTTCCTGTAGGAAGAACTGCTTCTGAAAAATCTATGATAAAAAAAGTTAAAGCAGAAGAAAAACTATCTGCGAAAGCAATTGCCGGTTTACTGACACCCTTGACAGGAAAAAAGCCATCTCAGAAGGATAAAATTGTAAGGGCTCGGGCTGAGGCTGGAATACCGTTACCCGAAGGTAAAACTCCGTCAGAGAAAGCCTTGATACAAAAAGTTCGGGCCGAATTAGGTATACCCCCACCAGCAAAAACAATCTCAGAAAAGGAAGTAGTTCGCAAAGCTAAAGAAGATGGACTGTTGACGCCCATTGCCGGAAAACCGGCTATAGAAAAGGAGAGGATACTAAAAGGACTGGCAAAAGCAGGTTTACCGCTACCCGAAGGTAAAACGGCGTCTGAAAAAGAATTAATAAAAAAAATTAGAGCTGCATCTGGGCTGCCACTTGAACCGACTGCTTCTGAAAAAAGAGGAAAAATAAAAACGAAAAAAACTGGCGTTTCAGCATCAAAGCGAGATAGAACGAAAGCTGCTGGAATTAGCGAAAAATTTGAAGACATTATTAGAACAACAACTTGTGATCGTGGCTGTGGTTGTGATAAAAAGAAAATCAAATTTAAACACAGCTACGTCAAGATTAGAGTGACATCTCCGGATATCTCTTCTCTGTGTGATTGTCCGGACGAATGTATTCCTGGCGTTAAAGCCGGAGCCTTCATCGACAACGAGGGTATTAAAGTTACTGTCGGTAGAGCTGATCGCGTCACTTCATACAACAATCCGATCAGCAACCACATTCTAGAAACACCAAAAAATATCATAACTGCCTTCCATAATATGTTTCAGTTAAATGATTTTAAAAAGTCATTATATGAAGCGTGTCCGTCCCTGATAAAACCTCATGCCGATCTATTGAATTCTTATTTCAAAAGTTCATTTACGTATACCAGCGGCTCGTATGAAAGCTATACTAACGTCACGACAAACAAAATAGAAACCAATAAACGTTTTTACGTGAAAAATGACACCTTTGGGATCGGCTACGATAAATCTGGCTGGTTTATTGATAGCTCTAGAAATATAGAACCATCGGGAGACATTTTAAGAAGCTCACCGTACACTGTAAATGACGGTTCCGACAGTTATAATTCGATTCGAATTATGAAAAGCGAATCATCGCTATCTTTGTACACAGACTCAAGCGAAAGTATTGATGTAACTAGCGTGATATCAGAATCTAATAGCAGCTACAACACATTGAGTTCTACTCATTATTTATACTATCCGGTATCCAACGCATATTTAAGCGACAGCACAGTTGAAGAAACAGAGCACTTGCCGAACATACAAGACCACAGTGAGAATGAAGACAGTGGCGATGATAAAATGATGAGGTAAAAGTAAAGATACAATTTATTCCGAACGCGACGGCAGACCACACCCAGTAGCGGCAGTATCGCAAAACGCAATGATAGACTGCAGCGACATTATTGGTTTCTATGTTATAAATAAATAAAAATGCTTTCTTAGACGGTGACAGTGCTGCCTGCTACTGCGGTCGGGCCAAAGATTGACAGCCTTATTCATAATAAAAATACAATCGGCTAGAGCCGTTGCCGTAGCTATCCAACTGGGTTGTCCGTTTCTGTCAAGCTTCATTTTAACTTGACAGAAAGTGACAAAACAGTTCGATACTTATAGTAGGTTTATAAAGTCGATTGTTTTATTTAATTATAAATAACGCGATTATTATAAACTACTAGCGTTAGATGGGAAATGCAAAAGAGAAACAGCATACTATACGCGTACGTTAGAACGAGATAGATAGATGAGACAATTTAGTTACACTCTAGCGGCCTGTATCGTACTGTACGCAATAAAACTAAAATGTACTGAGGTTTTAAAGAGAAAATTTGTGTTTAGTAGTCGTAATTCATCACCGCAGTCGTAATCAATCATCTAGAAAAGAAAAGCCACAATTTATTATTTCACTCGTAAGTAGATACTGTTTAACTGCCTACATGCAATGTTTTAGGTTTTAGAACTACTACGAAAATTTATTACACAAATGGACGCGGAAATTAATCGCATTTCATCACACGAATGCTCTGAACGCATACGAATTATGTTCGAAATAATAACAAATACGTGAATACTTGCTTTTTCTAACCTCACATTTGTAGACCAAGAGATTGACGCAATACGTCGACACTGTCGATATCATGATGTTGATTTATTTATACGTTGAACCCAAATTGTGTTCAATTTTTTATACATTCCGGTAGCTTCATTGAACCTGCTCAAGACTTTTATAAGATAGATATGCATTCATAACGAATTTAAAAGAAAATAAGTTTCGAAACATGGTAACGGAATGTCTTGTGTCATAAAACCTATTTCAACCTATTTAAAAGTCACGGGTACGATTCGCCAGAATTATCTAAACATCAACCTATTATTAAAACTTATAATCGAACATTGTTTAATAATTAGATTATAGTATGACGAAAATTGGGAAAAACCAAGGAAAGCTTACGACATTTTTACAATAAATCAGTTCTCTTTGGAGGAAAATGAAAATTTAACACGTTCTGTTAGTTAGTATGTTTTTCCTTTGAATTATTGAAAAAGACACGAAGAAGACACGAAGACACTGCAATCTATATCGATAATCAAAGTTGAGGCAGCTAGTGAATACATCACTACTTGTCGCGTACACATGCACATCACACGTACACGTGTAATTGGTTCTCGTTCTCGCCCTAATCACCACATTGCAGATTATCCGTATAATATTATTTCTATGAATAAAACGAAGTGCGGCTTATGTCGTAGATGTTACCTTCTTGTGACGTCGCATTATGAGTCAAAACTAGTGACACTGTCGCCTACGTTTATTGTCAACCGCCCCTGCCATCTGTGGATCTGCAGAGTGCAAACCCTAAAATCAAAGTGTGCAATAGAGATACAATTATTGTGCCTTTATTATTCACTTTGTTTACGTAACGTACAAAATAACTTCATGGATTAAAAGAAACACCGTTTTTTATATTTCGAAAGGGAATGTTAACTTTTAAGAAGCTTCCATAACAAGACACACATGTGAGTTAATTACCCTTTCCTCTTGCAACTAGTTGAAAAACACAAAATATAATATTAACGATATTCAATGTACTTTTAATATAACAGGCCCATTGCGCACCTGACCGCACAAGGTATTCGTTGCCAAAGATGAGTCTGCAAATTTCACTATGAAATATTCCGTGATTTACTTCCGTTGAACGAAATTTAAAAAAAAAATTGTAGACGCGGTTCGAGTCAGCGTTGCCGTTTGTTTTCGTGAATACGTTTGGTCTCAGCTGGAACCTGATCTAACAATCCTTTGTCAATACGACACAACAAAGCGAGTCGACAAGCGACACAACTGAGCAGAGCGCGCCTATTCAACCATTGAGCAAGTGAAGTGAGCCCCTCCACAAGTGAAGTACACAAGCATATTCTTGAATCGAGTGAGTGTGAGTGAAGGGAGCCTACTTGACGCGAGTCACATCAGGAAATCCACTCATAATCACACGAGCGAGCAGAGGAAGACCACTCTCGAGATGAGAAAGCGAAGCGAGCCCCTACCCCGAGTGAGAAGAGCGCGATTACTAACGAGCGGAGTTAGCTGGCTTATGAGTGTAGTAGTAGGTGGTGCTCACTAGTTTTGAAAGTATGCTCCGTTTATTCGCTCGCCTTTTAAATAGGCTCGCAAAACTCAATTTCCATGTAAAGAGGGCTCGCTTTGCTTGCTCTTCACATATGAAAGCATGCTCCGATCACACGTATGGTATTTAAGCTTGCTCCGTTCGCTTGTTCTGATACTGGGCTCCACGTGCTGTTCTTCTGGAAGAGCTCGCTTTGTTTGCTCATCACTTGTGTAAGTACGTTCTGCTTAGTCCTGGCGTCATTGGGCTCGCTAAGATCGCCTTGATCGTTTCGTCGATCGTCGACTTTTAACAAAGGCTGTCAGTGTAAGCGCACTCGTCTATCTTCGGTTTGCTTCGCTCGCTCATGTTTAAGTAAGTGTGCTCTGCTCTGTCATGGCGTCATTGCTGTGCTCGCTAAGTTCGCTTTTCTTGTTAGCTTTGCTCGCTCTTGTCATATGTAAGCGCGCTCGGCTCACTCGTGTCGCAGAGGGGTTCGCTGCACTTCGGGTCTTTCTTGTGTGCTTTCTCATTTTGAGGGTAAACGCGTTCTGCTCATTCGTGTCAAGGAGTGCTTGCTTCACTCGCTGTACCGTGAGAGCACTCGCTTCGCTCGCTCATCTAGTGAAATAGCGCGTTTCACTCGCTCGCTTCGTAAGAAGTCACGGGTCTAACTTAATCTGCCGAACCGAGCATAATTTGTAGCATGACTGAGTTGTAATAGTCTCTGGATATTTGGTGAAAGCTTTTCACCAGTTCCTGTATTGGTATGCTCTCTTTGCTCACTCAGATCAAACGCGGATGTTACAGTTTCAATCGTATTGAACTTAAGGTTACGGTTGGTGTTTGCTTTGTAGGAATATGGTAATTTAAAATGCATGATTCACTGCTACTAAAGGTGAATTTATTAATTGCCATAGAACTGTTTGTTTGCCACTAACTGTGGTGGGAACATACAGGTTAATAAACACTTTATGAATACATATTAAAGACATTACACGTATCCTCACATCGTCGCATCCAAGATGGCGGCAGCGAATTTCTTCAAAATTTTCGTCATGGTATCTGAGGGTGCTAAAGCGAATAATAAGGTCAAAATAAAAATTCTAACTAAATCTCCATGAATGCCCCGTACGTCTCGTGTGTTCTACGCCCCTCATGACAAAATGCGTAGTTCACGGCTATGTGATGGATCTTTTTACACCCTGTTAACTGCAGTACCTACCAGTACCGAAAAGTTGGGCGTTAAATATAAAACTGAAATGTAGTTTCCTTTTCCAATAAGGTGACCATGAAGGTTAAGAATATTACGTTATTGATGGAATGTATGTTTATTAGTTAAAGAGTGAAAAACTCATTCTTTGGCAACGACACTACCAGCCGCACTACCAGTAGTGTCGTTGCCAATTAACGACACTACCAATCCTATTTTGGATTAAATTGTACAGTCAACACAGCCAAGTTCAGAAACATAATTCTTTATTTTATTACTAAGTAAATCATGAAATGAAAGTAACAGCAAACTTCGGAAATGTAACTTTATTTATTACTAAGAAAACAATAATGTGGTTGGTTAGTATATTGGTTTCGCACTTTTTACGTGACACAACAACTAAATCTCTCATAACAGACAAAAATAAAATGTAGAAATGGCATCTGTTCTTTCAATGTACAGGAAAGCATCGTCTACCGATTTATTATATATACACACATCAACAAAATCTAGGGATATTTTATATTTAATCAAATTTCTATTAATCTATTAAGAATTTTCTGATATAGTAATATATTGATATGGTTATTTTAAGGTCTTTAATAATAAAAAAACTATTTCGTGATTCTTATGTTTTAAATAAAAATATAATTTTTTAAAATCGCCGTAGAAAATTAGTATGATAAAAAGCGTATTTTCTTCTTATAAAACTATTAATTTTAATTAAATTTGAAAAACTCTTATAAAATCTAATTATTAATAATCAGTGTTGCCACCTCGTACATGAATTACACATCGACATCGATTGTTCATACTTAATTAAATTGTCAATGTCTTGCTGCGTTATGAGTTCCCATGTTCTTTCCCGTGTTCGTAAAGTTGTTGTTCCGTCGTCAAATTTGGCGGGAAATCACTCAAAGCTTTTCGTTCAATCGGCCAATCCAAAACTTGAATATTGTGTTCTCGGAGAGCGGCCGACACGAGACGCGCCGTATGGGAAGGAGCATGAGTAGAAATTCCTGGCCCATTTGGATTCTGTGTGGGACAATAACAGGCTCTACTACCTCCTCATGGTATTTTTGTGCAGTCATGTTGCCTTGGATCCAAACGAGCTGATTTCGTCCGCCAAAACGAATTCCTACCCACACCATGATTGTCCCGCCTTGGTATGAGTGGACCTCCTGAGGATGCCGTAGACGGCTAACTCTCCCCGTAGATCTCCAAACGTGTGTTCTTCGTGAATCCGGATGAAACCCAAACCGGGACTCATCGGTGAACAGCACCAAAGACCATTGTTCGTCATTCCATGGTAAATGCTCCCGAGCCCACGAAAGCCGCCGACCGCGATTGCCACGTCGCAATGCTGGAACACGGAGCGGTCTTCGAGCATGAAGACCAACTTCATGCAACCTCCTTCGCACGGTTTGGTCGCTTCCCAGCAGCTGATGGTCCTCCTGGAGCCTTTTTACTAGTTGCATCGCTGTGATATTGGGTTGTCTTCTGGCGGTCATTTGGAGATATCGATCCTGTCTCTGCGTAGTAACACGATATCTACCAGTGTGCCGTTCAGTCACATCCCCAGAACTACGATAACGTGACCACAACCTATATCTCGTTTTGGCTGGTGTATAGGGCCTCAGCAACGATGCGTTGAATAGCACCATTTTCTAACATGCCCACGGCTCGTAACATTTCATCTCGACTCAAATGACGACGTGACATGACTCTTAAAGCTCACACGACACGTTAAATTAAAAAAGAAAATCAATCTAATCCCTTTTCATAAATTAATATTCATAAAACAATTTTAACATTTCTTAGCGTAACGAATTACTAACACTTTTGCTGCCGTAATGTGTTGTTTCTTTTGTTTTTTATTTCCATTTTTAAATTTAGAGAATATAATAAATGAGGTTTCATTCTGTATATAAACTTTTTATAGACACTAAACAGATTTTAAACTATTGATTCGTAAATAATAAAGGATTAAGGTATCCCTAGATTATGTTGATGTGTGTATATAAGAAGATATAGTTATGAGAATATTTAATTAAAGCATACTTTATTGGAAAAAATCTCAATCATGATTGTGGTTTTGGTAGTGGAAAAAACCACAATCATGTTTGATTGAGATTTTTTTAACATAAGCTTGTTATTTTTTTTATAATCTGAGGTTCAATATTGAGGTTCAATATTGAACTATTGAGTTTTATTTGTAAGTACTACAGTTATGAAGGTAGTATATGATTTGCCTTAATTTTTGTATGGAAATACAAAAATAAACAACAAACTATCAAACACACAACAAACCAATAACAAACTTATTTATAACTTAATAAGTTTGCTTTCATTTAGTATTCTCATAATTATATCTTCTTCTATTTATATAATAAAATTTGTAGACGAGGCTTTTCTGTACATTGAAAGAACAAATGCCATTACTACATTTTTTATTTTTTTATCTGTTTGAATGTGATTTAGTCAAAAAATCTAAATATTTTATTTTACTCTTATTTTATTTTACAACTAAACATACATTACGTCAGAACTTTTCCATCGTGTCCTACTTTTCAGATAAATGTATGGTCACCTTATCAGAAAATGACACGGTACTGTAACTGGTTTTCGTTTTCAAAACCGACTTTTCAGTGCTAATACAATAATTAAATTAAATTGTAATTTCAATTTAAAATTAAAAACTAATTCCATGATGAAATAAAGTAACTTTGTTTTATTTTATATGAATAGCTCGTAGTAAAAGGCTGTCATCAAAGTGGTACTATTTTAATTTCATAAATTAGAACTCTGATATATGACAGTAGATAAAGTATTTTTAATCATCTTTTAACATTAGTTTTTGATTCTCAATTCATGCGTGTATTAAAGTCACACTTTTCCATTAGCGAAAACGACAACCAAGTGAGCGTGGCGCTCTTTAATAGAGCACTCACAGGAAACACAGACTACGGAGCAGACTGTATCAGGCGAAAACCAAATGAATATTTTTCATATTTATTATCTGCAACAAAACTGAGCAACAAACACAATACAAAACAAAGAAGTACAATAATAACTAACAATGGCAAACCGGTCGTAGTCTTGAGCAATTTGGACAGTGAGCATGATATAACAACGGTGGTGGACCAACTTCTATCGAAGAATGAATTTTCTGATGCGTCCTCAATATTTGTAGCAGTTCCAACGCCAGACGACAGTGACTCAGATCTCTCGTCAAATTGCTCTTCTTTATCTATTCAATTATCTGAACATTATCCCAATTTGTATAAAGAATTACATGTCGTCGAAAACCTTGGTAAGCAATTTATCTTTTACCCAATTATGTCAATTCACTGCCTTTACCTACATACATGTCCATTGTTTCGTAGCGAAGCCATAACAGCCACACAAGTCGATCGAAGGATAAGGTAGGCTGGCCGCTCCGTGGATAGACGACCATCCATTACGTACCAATACCCCTCCGTGCCTCGGAATGTATATAAGGCGTTGCTCCCGAGAGACATTCGTGTATCATTGAAAGTCAGACAGACATAAGAAAAGTGACTATCTTCGTTTGGTTTGTTTCATCATCGCTATTTGAAACTACAGACTTTCAGGGCACATAATTTATTCAATCTGCCTAGCCTGTTTCAACATAATTGGGGTCCCGAGAAAGCCTACCTGACCTTGACAACCCAGTTACTGGGTAACACGATACCCCTTGGTGAGATTGTTTGTCAGATGGGCAACTGATTGGGCTTCTAACAACCCGTAACAGCTGTCAAAGATCTACGAATGACAGCCCGGGCCAACATGCCCAACGGCATGACGTGCTTTCCGATGCACTATCTATTACATATCGAGATACGTAATCGAATAGTCACCCATTCACGAACCGACCGCGACAAGCGTAGCTTCGATCTAGAACCACGCAATTAGCACAGCATGTCGATTCTGTAAATATCTCACCATGAAGATATGCGTGGTGTGAGCTGTCCTTAGCATCAGTGGCACTGACAACTCACTCCACGCTCACTTTACCTAAGTTTTCACCGTGAGGTGGTTACAGAATAGCACTACAAGTCTTTCGAAGCTGCAAGCTTGGTTTTACACTATTGGCACATATCATAACAACATCCCATAAAATCTGTACAGTGCATTTTTTTTCAACCTACGATGTTTTAAATAACTAGACAAATAACGTTATTACCAGTATAAACTTCGATAACTCATACACCCATACGTCACGTTTAGCGTTTTAGGTTTGGCGTAACTTTACTATGCGTTTATTAAAAAGTTGGTGTCTGTTTGTATAATTTCATTTCTGGAAACACTCATCCGATTACAAAAAAATACATTACATTACAGACTTTTAATGATGTTATTTTAATTTACTGATCGGAAATTTTAATTGACAGATTGCGTTTAGAAGAAACTCAACTACAACGCGCGGCTTGAAAATATCTGCGAAAGGCAAAAACATGAAAGGGAGGCAGGAGTGAGCACCAAAGAGATAAAAAATAAAAGAAAGTAATTTATGAATGTCCTCCCTCGAACTAGAATCCTTCTAGTACCAAAGCTACCAATGGGTTGATGAAAAGCAAGCTTTGAGACATACATCAGAAATGATGTAGACACAGTCAGGATTCGAAGTCCTCACCCGCCGGCCGTTGATGAAACCGGAGGATTCAATGTTCTTTGAGTGACAAAGGTTCTGGATCTAACGGTCTTAGAGGTGTTTGTTGCGACGTTACGATTCTAGAACATTTCCAAAACTAAACATTCTAATGCGTAACACACCATCTCTTGTTATTAGTTTGAAAAATCGTAATTGTTTATTTTTATTTTTGGGACATTTCTATTTTATTTACAGTTCAGTATACCCTATTGAAAATGTTGCCATCGTTTGTGTATTTTTTTAACAGTCTTGTTTCCCAGGTATACTTATAGTACTGACCTACTTTGAAACAGTATAATAAAAATGTAATCAGTTTTGCGTTTTTTCTCATCTCGTTAATTCTATATCTTTTACACATAAAACATCGACTCTTGTTGTATATCTGTCAGCTCTGCGCGTATAACGTCAGAAGATGTTTCCTTGGCCTGGCCAAAAACCATATTGTTAGAATATTATTCGTATGTGTCTACGTGCAGTAAGTTTCTAAATTATTTTAAATGTAATTTCTGAGAAAGATGTATTGTTGCGGGTATTACGAGCGCGGGTGAACGAGCCTGACCAAATCTGCAATATCCGAAAAAAACGTAGACAGGGCTCAAGTATGTTTAGCATAACCACGGGCGTATTGCTCAGAAATAGTCGAAACAAATATACCAAAACTAGTTGATATCTAATAGTACCAAATTGTACCTTTTGTTGAATAGTTAATAGGTACCTCGGGTTGTTAACATTATTCGATTCACGGTTAAGGACCTCGACTCTTAAGCCCAATTGTGGTCAATGGTATTGGTCTTAAAGTCGGCTGGAGTCATATTTGCTAAATAAGGTGCTTGCTCGATAGTACTTGATGAGTTTTTGGTTACAAATTAGTTCACAACGATGGCCTTGTGCGAAACCGCATTATCGTGTAAATTTTCATTCCTCAAATCGGGCACTTTTCGTCGAATTTGCTCCTCTTAAACGCCGCATAACGCTCAAATAATTCCGAGTGCACAACACTGCAATAGTTAAAGAAAACAGTCAACATGACTGACTTTTGATCGACTTTGGCGTGGTTTTTTCTGTTTCGGTTTAATTGGAAGGCGCCATTCCTAAGCTTATTGACTAGTTTTCATGTTAAACTCGTAAACCCATGTCTTGTCACCAGCAAAAATGCGTTTCATGAGTTTTGAGTCAGAATTGACTCGTTCTAGCATGTCCTCAGTGAATCTTATGTTATTGAGTTTTTGGAGAAAATTCAGGTCTTTTGGGACTAGCCGAGCGGCAACATGTTTCATACCCAAGTGATTATTTAAAGTAGTACGGATCGACTCGTGAGACACAGAAAGTTCAGCGGCTATCGCTCTCAAACTTGAATGAGGATTTTCAGTCACTACTTCCTTCACTTTTGCGATGTTAACTTCAGTTGAAGACGTTGATGGCCTACCAGAGCGAGGCAAATCTTCTTCAACATTTTGAACGCTTTGTACCACTCATATCGTGTTTTTGATAAAGTCGATTTACCGTTAGCCTTTTTCAGTGACTCTGAACACGAAATTCCATTGGCGATTCAAAATTTAAGACAAAGTCTTTGTTAGATGTTTTTATCCATTATGAAATTTGCAATACACATTAAATATGATCTAAAAAAAAACTGTAATTAATCTAGATATCAGATGCAACTCAAACTCCGCGCTAAAATGGAAAACAGTTGTACCCTCTTTGGTTGTGCCAATCTAACATAAAAAAAAATGGAACTATAAACAAATCATCCATTCCCGAAACTTTATTTCCAGAATGTATAAGTAATTATTGTGCATCTTGTTTTGTTTACGAACAAATTACTAACACCATTTTATTTTATTTTTGTGAGTACTATTACACTACAGCTAGCTTTCTTTGTAGTCTGCAACAAAACTAAATTCAAAATTATTTTAATAAAAATCATTGACATGCAAACATGCGGACATGCAGAAAATAGCTATCATAGTATATATAGTATCTACATATTATACCATTCTCTTTTAACGTGTACTTACCCCTCTGAATTTTGATGTGAGTGGCCGTTTTCACACTCATAACGACGCGATAACTACACAATATCGCCGGACTTGTAGTTTATTTATAACTATTACTTAACGCTTTCACACTGTGATTTTACGGCCCGCCACCGGCCGCGCGGCCTGGGTGGCGCACGGCAGGACTTACTGTCGCCGTGCCTTCGCAGTCATACCTCGCCCGCGCTTCAAAATGCGCCGACATGGGCGCCCGTCGACGTCTGTCGGCTGGCCAGCCATCGCAGAGGGAATGTCACTTTTTGTTTCTATTCATCAGACATCAGACATCGTAATCAGACTACACCACACACAGAATCAATACAACAGAACTTGTCAACCTAATTTTATACTAAAAATATAACAAATTTGAACCAGAATGGTCCATTATATCGAAGCCAAATACACAGCGGCACCAGCCGAAACAGTGTCGTAGTAGTCAACGGTATCGTCGCCAACATTAATTGTCGTGCCGATATCGGCGGAATACACCGTGCTGGCTGAAGCAGATCGCGGGGGGAGTGGCATGAGCAGGCGCCGCGCGGCGCCGGACGGTCGTGCGTGGATGCCACTTGCCCCGCGCCGCAGCACCGTATCGCCCGCACTACTCTATTAACATTTCGTTGCTACAAGGCGTTGTTGTTTAAAATTATATAACATGTTAAAGTTTGTTGTTGAACTTTATTTTTAAATTATTATTTATTTTTAATTATTTTCTTCTCTTGTTGAACTAGTAAAACATCGCTGACGAAATAACAGTAGTTTTAAATTGGGAGAATGATAATAATGAGGAAGGCAACTGTCAAAATGGCGCTGTCGTAGCTAGTTCCCAACACAAGCTAATAATACAAGGCGTGACGTGGTTTCATTTTATTTTAGCGAAAATTGATGCGCTCTTGTGTTCGTTGGTACTCCGAAATTGGAGTCTACCATTTCCCGAAAGCCCTTAAAATTAGAAGATTGTGATTAAAGCTATTCGTAGAGATATTTTTGAGTTCGAGTTTAAGTCGGAAACGTTTTGAAAAAAGTGTCTACAAGAAAATATTCGTGTTATAAAATTCTGACACTTTCCATGTCAAGTAGTTGATTTAAAATACTGATATCACCGAAAATAACGAAATAGTGAAATAAAATCAAACTCATGAATGAACACAAAATGGAATGAATGAACGAAATGTCAAACATATTGTAGGCCGTAGGGACCTAGCTATGGTCACGTCATCTACAATTAGCTTTGACCGACCTTCCCCATTGGCTGTGTATTGCGGAGTCGAATGAGTTTATAGCTTGTACAATACGCTCTAACCACCTTGACCATAACCAATAACTCTGACCATCTGTCACATTCTCCCTAAGAGCATATATGTTCTGTGGTCACATGTCACCCGTCTAATTATAGTACCCTTTGGTCACATGTCAATTGTCGCCCTTCACCACTGCACTGCACAGAAAATACGAAAAGACTAACATTTGTGTAATTAAAATAATTAAATGCCGCTCATGATTCCATAATACATAATATTATAGTGCAAAGGAAGAATCATAATTATAAAATCACGTCATGAAAGGTAGCGTTAACAATCTTTATTACTATTAAACTAAGTTAGGTACCAAAGCCGATCTTAGGACCACCACCTTTGAACACCACCGAATAACTTGACAAATATGTCAACAAATCTGCAGAATCTTATCTTTTTCCTACTACTTATCTTCAAACTTAACATAACATTACGTCACGCCTGTAACCCGCGAAGGGTTTTGTTATGTTCAAATAAAGTGAAATATGATTAAGTTGTACTTGGTACATACTATATTTTTTTGCGAGAGAATGAAAACAATTAGTGTGATGTCGTACTCAAGCATAGTATCACATTCTCATAGCAAGTAAATCTAAATTTACGCATTATTTCGGTTACCAGCTATCCTACGATCTTTTGAGACATAGCTCTACTGAAGACTCGCACTTCTCTACGGATAGAACTGTCTAAGCCGATCCACGATGCCGACGGGACAATGACTAGGTAAAATCTAATTCAGTTGCTTCTTAGTGCTGATCTCTGGTCCATCCGACCTTGTTGAGTGACTCTGTCTAAAACTTAATACCATGTCAATGGCCGCCAAAGTATATACTTTTCAATGAGGTATTTTTAAACAATCACGTTTAAAATTAAACTACTCTTACAGCGACCGTTTTACTGAGGAATCCAGAGTATCCACATAGTGAACCAGGAAAGGAACTATGTTTTTAACATACAGCGAACAAAACGTTTACCAAGTTTCTAGAATGTCTCAAACACAAACTTATCAAAAAGAATGGGCAGGACAAAAAAAAACACCCAATTTAAGAGATAGGAAAATTTATGAAACGGTACCTAATCAAAAGGCAATAGATTGGATTCAAACACAGCTTCATCAACAATGGAAATACCATGAAAAGAAAGAGGACATTAGACAAAAAGTTAAAAACTGTGAACCCATCGTAGTCATAAACCATTTGAATGACACTGAACATGACATAAGGGCCATGGTCGAACAAGTCCTTACAAATAACGACTTTTCTGATGACTCCTCCATCTTTGTGGTAGTACCGTCAGTCGACAATGACGCTGGAAACTCTTCTGATGACCAAACTTCTACTATTTGCTTAGAAATGAGCTTAAATCCTGCGAAATGGAAAAAAATAAACAATCCCGTAGAACACGGTACAAAAGCATTTTTTTAATAGTAATTTATTCTTAACTAGCTTTTGACCGCTGCTCCGCTCGCTTGGAGGTTGGGATCTACCCCATGTGAATGTACTACCGAGATAAAAAGTATGTCCTATGTCCTAACCTAGGTGATGGTCTATCTGTGTGCCAAATGTCATCAAAATTCGTTTAGCCATATAGGTGTGAAAAGGTAACATACATACCGACAGAGTAACTGTCGCATTTATTATATAACTACTTTGTTACCCCTGTGTAAAAAATGGCATTGTAAATTGACGTTGTATCAAGGTTCGTCCGAAACTTTTTTTTTAAGGTTGTAAATCATCAAATGACTTCTCCCGATCTCCTAGCGGGAGGGTGTGTCAGACTTTTACTGACTAAAATCCACTCGTGTTCCCTCAGCCAACCCGCGTAAGCTTTGTCCGAATCTAAAGCGACTGTCGACGAATACGCAATCGTCGCGCGCATTCACATGAATAAGACGTACTCGAGCAATCAATCAAGTAGCTTTTGTACGTCGAAATTATACTAATCAACGATCGTACAATCGTGTATTCGCGCGAAAGTCGCTTTCAGTTAAGACACAGGGTCCTTGCCTGTGAGAACAGTTTTTGCTTGTTTTGTTTTTTCTTGTAATGTCGATGGCTATACAAGTAGGAGAACACCAAAGAAACGATGGATGGATTTTGTGATCGATATATTATGACTATAAAGGGGGAGACTACCGAGATGACGACTAATGGAGGAGTATGGGTAAAAATTATATATATTGCGCTGACCACGAATAAATTGGGATAGGATAATGAATTCTACGTCACAGTTTAGTTTATAAAATAATTCTCAATTATCACTGTCTAACTTCATAAAATATTATGTTAATTCATAAAACTGACAATTTCAAGATCCAAAGCAGCATAGAAATGCTGCCGCTGCTCATCATGGAGTGAAGATATCTGCAAAAGGAAAAAAGTTTTTTGTGGACGGTTTACCGTTGCAAAGATTATCTTTTCATAACAAAGAGACCTTGCACGAGCATGGACACCCAATGCCAAAAGACAATGGAAAAAAAGCAACGCGGAACAAACTGTGTCAAATCAGTACACCTCATGGAATATTAGAAAGAATGGAACATAGGTCCAACGTCGTAAGCACGGACACGACAGCCGACAGACCGTGTTGCTGTAATCCTAATACAACTCAGTACTCCGAATACAGTCCCAACTACAGATACGTAGCTAACGTCACATCAAAGCTTGTCACGCCACTTCTCGATCAAGGTACTACACAATTTTATTTTAAATTATTTGGCAGCGGGTTGCGTGTTCGTTGCTGCACTTTTTACATCAAATCAAATCGTTCATTATTTTATAATCATGGGTATAGTGGGTACATAGAAATTTTACGTATTTGTGTATAAATGTGGTGCGCGTTTATAATTTCTAACGTGACGATTTATTGTAGTCCACCTTCGCGTTCAAAACAAGTATGGAAATACAATCAGGTTGTATAACTACTGTTAAACAACCAGACGTTGTCGTGGACGGAAATTTAAAAGCGTCTTCAAATATTTCCATACATTATATTTCCGTGGACGCCACGTTAGAAGATATGAACGCGCACAATGTTCTTTGTTTTTGAAAATATTTTAACGAAATTTCTTAGTTATTGGTGCCGATTCTCTTGTCACAAACGCCTCTAAACTAGACTAAAAATCACTAAAATTTGGTTTAATTCTGTCAAATGACGATTTTCCATTCTGAAATTGGCTATAGTGACACAACTTAACTATATTTTAGTTTGACAGCACTAAGATTGCACTGAGTTATTAGTTTAGTGAAAATGGCTATTTTGCTATTCTGAATTTTACGTTTTTCACCTAAAAATTTGATTGTCTAACTAAATTTGAACATGAATCTGACTATTTTTAATCGCGATTAAAAAGATGTGGAATAAAATTAGGTGGCGTGAACTAAAATTCACACCAACACCTCGACTTCAGACGTGCAAAAACGGTACTTTAACTTAATTTTTCTTTTTTTGCTCATATCTCGAAAACGGTGTGTCCTATCACAAAAATAATGAAAATTTCGACCCCCTTTGTAGCCCTGAAACCATCAAATCTCTACATGTAGATATTTTTATTTTATGTTTTTTACACAAAAAGTCAAAACTTCCATAGAAAACACGTCGAGGCTGCCCCAGACTGCCTCCGGCTCTAACAAAGACGTTGCGAAATCAAAAGAAAAAAAAAACACGTGGAGTCGCGATTGTCAAATTCGATTATAGTTGTGTCAAAATTATTTTTAAATTTAGAGATTTTTTTTCGCAGAATAGCTTCAAGATTTTCATAGTAAAAAGTAAGGAATTTTAGTGATCGTTTAGTTAGTTTAGTTCGGTGTACAAGAGAATCGGCACCAGTATCTACTTAATAAAAAACTAATTTGTTCAATGTTTGTAGGTACGATTGGCAATCCATTTCGTATTAGATGGGGCATGAAATAGCAAGAATCGATAATGTTGGTAACCGGACCGCTATCGCCATGTTACATTTCGCTGTGCAGGCTTCACCATCATGCCCAGCCCCTCACTCAAGGTGTTGCCAAAGCCGCTATATATTCTGCCAACCCCACTCAATATCTTGAGAACCCCCCTCGATATCCTGCGAACTCCGCACAATATCTTAAAAATCACGCTCATAATCCTGCCAACCCCGCTCAAAGTCCTGCCAACCCTGCTCAATATCCTGCCAACCCAGCTCAATATCCTGGCAACCCCGCTCAGCATCATGCTAAGGCCCCCGAACAATATTGTGCCAACTCCGCTCAACATCATGCCAAGCCATGTTCCGCTCTAAATAGATCAAACCTCTCACAAATGCAAGCGTGTCAATGCAGTCCAGAAACGATTCTAGAACTGTTAAAGCTAGCAGTTAAAGAGGGCAAGATTCAGAACATGCAGTCGATTAGGTGTGGAGAGAATCCTCAACCACTTGAAGCTCAAGCCCCGGGGCCACAGCCAACTGCCCAATGTGATTCCCTTTTCACATAGCTTGTAGCTCACTTTTCTTAAAAAAAGTCATGAGATTTGCACATTAATAACGATTAGCTCAAAGATAGATCTAAGTAATAATCAATTTGGGTTATTTCGATTATCCACCCCAAAAAATTCACCCCAAGGTGGAAGCGGAAACTATGTCCGATAATTCACCATTAGCCTAGTTGAATAGACGGAATGGCCCATAAAAAGAGAGTACGTTGCATTCACCTAGCACACTAGCAGGCGACTCGCAGTACGATAATAAAATATGCCTATTGAAACATGCATAAATCGCTTAGAAATAATGGGTTCTAATTTCGATCGACGTAATCACTCCCATTTGATATGTTTACAGATATAGCGCCTAAGCACACTGAATTGTACGAAATGGAACCTACATTAACCGATCCAGCATGCCCCTTTGGTTAGCACCAACTATTAACACCGATGAAGCAACTCTTTTATTTACCGTGTTCAGTCCCTGGCTCCGGATCAGGCCACGCGGGCTGCTCCGGAGCCGGAGACTGAACCATCGCAGTCGTCATTAACGATCTGAAGACCAATTCCCGTACTTAAAAAACGTCCACATGCAAGTCGCGATCTCATCTCAGCGCCAATCCAAAACTTGTCAAAAATGTATGAAAATTGATTGTATTTTTGACAGATTGAGCCTGAGGTTAGATTGCGAACGTTCTTAAAAATACGGGAACTGCCCCTCTGGTTACTGACGAGCGGTTGACATAATCGAGTTGTGTATTGCCAACTCGCAATAAAGGAATTACAGAGTTATTTGGTACTACTCCGGAAAGAATGCAGATAGAAATGGGACCAACAAAACAGAAACAAGTGCGTGTTAAGGAAACCATATTCAGTTCTACCGTTGGCACCTCCACTGAACCCAAATTATTTCGATGGTTCAAAAATAGAAAGCAATCGAATGAAAGGATAAGCGAGTGTCCTCAATGCAAGCCTGAGGCTGAGCCTGAACCCGACCTGGAACCGCACTTAATACTGGGATCATATTTTCAAAAAGATGAATTAGAAGATACTTTGAAAAAAAAAACACTTGAAACGTTAAGAGAAGCTGAAGTTCAATCAGAATATACTATAGAGGATGCTCTCAGGTACTATGCAATGATGCACGCCACGCTGTTTCAGAGCATCATGGCAGAACAACAGGTAAATTAGGAGCATTCGAAAAACAGCCTAGCTAGATGAGAGTACAAAACTTTGACCTCAACTATTGGGGCTGATTTTCCAACGTCAAATATCTTTTATCCGAGAAATAACTTTAGTGGCAGATGGCAATTCTATTCCTCGGTCAAAAGATATATGACGTTCTTCACCGTCAAAAAAATAACACGTTCCATCATAGCACCTACGTGATATGGGCAAGATTTTGGTGTCTCTTCCAAAAAATGAAGGGTTGATTTGATTTCCGACATTGGAAATAAGAGCCTAAAAATCATGAAATTTTGATCGTTTTCATTGTTTACAAACCAATGTAACCCTCTATGTTTTTGGTATGATTTTAATTGGAAATTGGAGTTTGGTTACCAGCCCGTATTAATGTACGTACATATTGCAGTCTGGTAAACGCAACTTCACTCTGAGCGCGTATTGTAGTACGTGCTCATAACTTTTCATATAAATGTAGAAAGTGTGTGTTTCATTAAAATATATATAAATTCATTATAAGCTTCCTAGTCCAATAGTTGTTGTGCTGTCCAAATTTCAATAAATCTTGTAAAAATGTCAGGAAGAAGGTACATTCACTTTTTCCAGAATTTTCTAACTTTGCGAGCAACTTTTCCTAAAACCTTCCATCCGAATATTACGAATAAAAATACCTAACCACTCTTTAGTTAGGTTTTTTTATTCGTCAAGCCGTTCTTAAGTGATTCGACGCATTTCATTTAATGTTTATGGAAGTGAGATAGTACATTTTTCTTAGTTTAAATCTGCATGTTATTATTATACTCGTATTAATTTATTGAATCAGTTGTTTTTATTTTTGTGTAGAGGCACAACCAAATTTTTTATTTATTATAATACACTTGTAATAAACCTATATTAATTTATTGTTATGCATATTTAAGTCAAGCCAAATTTTTTATACGAGTATATCATTTATTTTCGCATCAACGCCACTGTAATTAATTATAATTATGGTTATAATCCGATTACTCATTAATATACACTATACATAATTATGACTTTTACATAATCAACGAACACAAACCTTTCCCGATGCAAAACTTCTGTAGAATACCAATAGTTTAAGTTGGGGGTACTTACATAATCTCTCTGCGCAAAACAATTTGTCATAACCAATGAATCTGGTCTGCTCGACGTCCGTATGTCACTGCAGGGATCCAGCAGAATATCAGCGTCAGGTATATTTGCCTGACACATGCTGAGCTGGCCTCCCATTTGGTGCAGCCTTGGGACGCACACCGCACTGTTCTCCTCAAATTTGAACTTTATTTCTTTGGGTTTGTTCACTTTTTATTTTTTTCTGTATATTGGCACGTTGTTTATATTTATTATTGTTACTTTTTACCATTATTTTATGTTCTTGTGTGTTGTGCTGCGTCTTTTGTGTGCACCGAATAAATGTTTTATCTATCTATCTATCTATCTAAATGGTTGTGCCTCTACATAACAAAAAAAAAACCCTCTACAAGGTTCGTATCAGGTGGCCCCCTTTTGGTGGAATGAATGTAAGAATGATCCTCTTAAATACTTTATTAATTGTAATTGAATTTGACCAGGTCAAAATGGACGCAACAGAAAGGACACCACCCTCGTCCTCTTCAGATAGTTCGGAACTAGAGGCAGCACCGTCGGGTAGTCAAGATGAGGAAGGCTCATTTACGGGGTTGAAGTTAAAAATAGGTGGCAAAGGTTCCGCTTCCCAGGGTCAAGGTGGCATTTGTTGCTTCGATTTGCTCCGAGAATCCTTCACAACATGGTGATATTTCTCACGAGTAAAACAGTACTTTTCATTTTATTTCACACTATACAGAATTTAAAGTATATTTTTAAATTTTTTCCTAGTTCAGTAACCATGTATTCTCATCGTCAACGTTTTTGAGATTTTTGAACACCAAGATTTTGTTTCAATTTTGATTAAAAAAATGTAATAAAAAGATCTGAAAATAATAAATGAACACCTTGTTTGGTTTTGGTAACGTTATGTCTGGCCGGCATCAGCCTAATTGCGTAACACATGTTCGTAAAAGATTACGACTAATCTGTTCCATTTTGACAGTTCAACAACATTCATTGCGTTTTTAGAGATATGAGGAACAGGGTGTAAAGTTCACTCATACTCTTTAGAAAAGGGAGAATCCTCCGACCAGATGGATGTCGTATCTGGTGGGCAACTGCCCGATGGTTGTTGTCGGGCAGTTGTATATATGCTAGCTGCGCGGTAAACTGTGATAGCGCTATGCAGGATTTGTGGTTCGCATGTGGCGGTGTAGATGCCGCCACATCACTCCCCTCCGAAGACCGGAGGTCGATAGTGGGCTAAGTCTTGTATCTTACGATGCTTTTTGCCACTGCCAGCTGAGGTTCCAGTGGGTCAGACAGTTCCGACCCACCGCGAACTACGCCAGGTGTCGCGTAGTTCGCGGTGGGTCGGAACTGTCTGCGATGATGCCCCCAGTGAGTCGGGGTGGCGCTGCTTGTGCTCCAGTGGGTCGGATATGGTACAGCGCCGGGTTGTGGCTGGCTGCTGCTGTTCGACCAGGAGAGGGATTAGGGGCTCTGCTTGTGGACCGGTCGAATGTGCAGTGTGCTGTGCCGAAGTTGCTGATGAGGCTGAGGGTGATGACCAAGTATGCGCTCGCGCTGCATGCTGATGGTCAGAATACCCGTTGAAGCCGTGGTTGCTGGCTGGCTGTGTGACTCGCCGCTCTAAAGCTTGCGGGAGTGATGATGATGACGTCACGCTGAAGTAGTTGCACGAAGGCTGCGCTGACGTACATACTCGGGGTCACCAGTTTAGAGATATGAGGAACAGGGTGTAAAGTTCACTCATACTCTTTGGAAAAGGGAGGATCCTCCGACCAGATCGATGTCGTATCTGGTGGGCAACTGCCCGATAATTGTTGTCGGGAAGTTGTATATATGCTAGCTGCGCGGTAAACTGTGATAGCGCGATGCAGGATTTGTGGTTCGCATGTGGCGGTGTAGATGCCGCCACACGTTATTTACATTGTTGAGCAAATTTTTTTATCGAACTTATGAAGCAATAGATTAGCAATCTGTTTCAAAACGATTCCGATTGATTGTGTATTACGCAATTAGGGTACGGGTCGCTATGGTAATACCATACTATGTTACTTCCAGGGTAACATCCTCACACCCTCGGACCTCGCATATAGCTTTTTATTTTTTAATACCCGAAGCCGACTCCAACACAGTTTTACCCACTTGATTATGTATTTATTTTCAACCCCCGACGGAAACAGAGGAGTTTTACAAGTTTAACGTTTCTCCCAAACAGCTGAAATCATTTTGATTTTTTATATTTGGTTTAAAATGTGACTTGGTCGAGAGTGTTCTTAAATATTATTAAATAAAAATCTGCTCAGCCGTTTGAAGATCATCAGCTCTTTTCTAGTCAGAAAAAAAGAAAGAAAAAACGTTTATTTGCGGTAAACATGACGAAAAAAAGAACAAACACCCATAAAATAAAAGGTTATGGGAAACATGCGTCACATCCACGCAAGACGAATATCGGTCAGCTAAACTGCTAATGCTGCGACTCTATTGCAAGACAGAGCCCCAACGCTGGTTTTCAGCGACAGCCGGCGCTGACATAATGACGCCCACCGATGCAGCAAACAAATATTAAGACGCTGTACCGGGACAGCGTACTTAAAGTACTTAAAATATATAATAATACATTTAAATGTGCTAGAATATTCTAAACAGATATAAAAAACAAAGTGAAATGAAAAATAAATAGACAAACATGTAAGCTACTAGAATATCATCCTCAATATTCGTTTTACGTTTTATGTAGTGGTAACATTTCAAAACGTCATATTGTCGTTGTTCGGGTCAATCACCGAACAACTCGGTAGTTTCATTTTAGTTACTATACTCTATGGGTAGAGAGTAGTTATCAAAGAATATAACTACTCTCTACCGAGAGGTAGTTATATTCTTTGCCGAACAATAATAAACATGTCAGCGTAATTACGACACCGCGCTCTATGCCTTGAATATTTTATGTATTACCTACGTAAAACAGTCAGTACGCTTTCGGAGCAAATCGGGCGCGACTCATTCTCATCTCATTCACCTCATTAGTTTTACTCGTTATCCCATTTGTATTACTGAAATATAGTTATCTTATAACCTTTCATCTTAGTTTATCTTTATTTCACCCCAACCCCAAACATTGGTCCTTCGAGCCGTCGGAGCGGGACCACTACGCGTGTATCTCCTGACTGTACCGTGATAGTGTCTCGCTTGGAACTTGTTACCAGTCCCTGGCAAATAGAACGGAGTTGATTTACTCTCCAAAAATTACATTATCCTGCTGATCCTGATTGAACCTGGTTTTTACGAAAGCATCGCGTCACCTCATCGCGCTGTTACTCCAGGTTTGTTCTTGCAGTCATCGCAAGGACATTTGATCTCCAAAGAAGCCTTCAGCACAAGTAAGGTCTCTTTTTTAACTTTATAATGTCGGACATAGATGACATTTTAGCAACTCAACAGCAACTAATCGAAGCCGTAGACAAGCTCTTCACCAATTTCAAGAAGGATGGTGCAGAGCGCAAGACCTCGGACTACTTACGTCACCGGTTAGCCTTGGAACAATACTTTACAGAGTTCCATAATAATCATATGACTTTGTTATCTTATGGAGATCAATCTCATATATTTCAGTACTAATCAATACGATCAAATGAAGGAAAAATATGCTACCATTAAAACTACTATTCAAAACTATAACCCTCTCGCAAACAGACCGCAAACCCCTGAATTGAAACCTCCTACGTTCGGTTGGAACGTAGGAGGTGTGGAAACTCTAACCTCTAACCTCGCATCTCACGCTGCTTCTAAAACCCCTACTCTTGAAGAGAGTAAAGCCGAAGGTCTCTTCAAAAAGCAAGCTACCAACTTTAAGGCTTTCTTTAAAACATATTCCAGTATTGACCTTGATCTCGTCACGGAAAAATAGGAGTTTGAAGACATCCTGAAGTCGCTACAATCTCGTTGGGCGGCTATTGATTTGCTTCATTGGGAGCTGGACAACGAGTATGGCGGAACATACCCCAAGTACGAGGAGCAATTTACATATTATGAGGAATATTATATCAAAATCAAGAAAGACATCAATAAGAAGATGTGGTCCGATGCGCATATTGAAAAAACTACTCCTAAAATGGAGATAGTCACCTTTGAGGGAAATTATAATAAGTGGATTTCGTTCAAGGATCTTTTTACCGAAGCAGTGCACAACAACCCCTCTTTATCGAACGCACAAAAGATGCAGTTTCTAAAGAGAAAGATCAAAGGTGAACGCGAAAAATTGATACAACATCTCCAAATAAGCTCTTATAATTATACTGTGTTCTGGAATATCCTCAATGATCGATATAATAATAAACGACTGATCTTCACATCTCATCTTAACAATCTCATTGTTCTGTATCTATCCCATGATTGGACGAATTTGATAGTGAATGTTTGTTTACGCTCGCTTAATCGGCAAGTGATTGGCCGACCCACGAGCTATTAGACAGCACGCTAAAAAGCGACGAACGCGCCATCTACAGGGAGGTGGAGGTGCGCGTATTCTGTCATTGTCACTAACCCAATGAACCATCTAAAATTGACTCCGTGAGTGAAAATTGAAAACCAAGGACAAATTGTGCATTGCCGTGCGGTGTTCCTCGTGCTCGTCTCCGTGATTCGTGCCCGCTGCAGCAGGAAGAAAGGTGAGTCGTACTCAGACATCTCTCTGTTGAATTTGTTCCTGGATTGGGTGAACGGTGAACCCGTTCTTACAGAACTACCTTTTATTATTCTACAACCAGCGTATTTCTTACAGTCCACTCCTCTATTCCACATTCTGGTCCTTCGAGCCGGATCTGGTCCATACGAGCCCGGATCTGGTCATTCCAGCCCGATTTCCTAATTTGACTTTTGCGAAAATCACGCTTCCAAAATGGCGGAAGTTTTACAAACGAAACGGAAAATATTAATAGTTAGAAAGGAATATTTATTTACGAAGATACAAAAGCTTTATGATTATTCCAAAAAGTTGGGAACTGAACCAGATAAATTGCCATTGTTTACGGTATTAATGTCGGAAATGGAAAGTGTTCGTGCGAAGTTTGAATCCACCATATTTGATTTGTACGAAATAGAAGTGCAAATAAAACCTACTGCTAAAATGTCGATTAGTGAACTTGAAACATTTGATGAAATGTATAATACATGTCAGTTAATCGCTAGTAAACATTCTAAATCTGACTCCGATTTTTATCCTGCTTCAGAAAAAAATGAATTAGTAGTACCCACTCCTGCGTTACCAAAGCTATCATTATTTCAATTTGACGGAGCAGTTGAAGATTGGATAACTTTTTATGACACATTCTCATCATTAGTTCACAACAGAAATTTCTCAGATATAGATAAATTTCATTATTTACTTTCATGCGTAAAAGGTTCTGCTTTAAATATCGTTAAAAAACTACCTATCACGGCCGCTAATTATACATTCGTTTGGCAAAGTTTAGTTGATAAATATCACGACCACAGAACACTAGCATGTAGGTATTTCGATAAAATGCTCAACTTTTCACCGTTAACTAAGGATACTACGTCGAACTTAACGTCATTTATAGAAACCTTTGATTATTCACTTAAAGCGATTCAAGCACTGAACATTCAAAACTTAGACGATTTCTTATTGTGTCATTTAGCATTACAGCGACTCGACCCTCATACACGAAAATTATTCGAAGAATGCCGTGATCAAAAGTTGATACCTACGTTTGCGGAACTGATGGCTTTTGTAAGCAAACAGATTAAAGTTCTCGAACACACTTTTACAGGCTCGTCGAATAACGCGTCGAAATCTAGTAATAACAATAATACACAAAATAAAAATCAAATTAAATTTTCGTCTAAGTCAGTTCTAAATACGGCACGAGCTCCGCACAATAATAACCACCGTACTAATAATAACTTAAATTTGACTTGTGTGATTTGTAAACAAAATCATATGATTTATCGATGTGATCAATTTCGTAAATTGTCTGTCGATGAAAGAATGAACCGTGTTCATTCACTAAAATTGTGTCTTAATTGTCTTAAATCTGATCATCCGTCTAATACTTGTAAAAGTACAATGACTTGCGGGGTATGCGCATCATCGCATCATTATTTACTACATAAAGATAACGTTAAAACGGAAAGCGCGGAAACATCGAACGCGCAGCAAGCGCTAGTGTCGTCTCACTTCGTAAGTGACACAGCACAATCACCCATACAGCAAGCATTGATTAGTAATAACTGCGAATACGGAGTAGTGTTAGGTACAACACTTACGCACGTTATTGACTGTGTTGGTCAATATCAAGACTGCCGTGCAGTCGTCGATTCTGGAGCTCAGAGTTCCTTTATAACAACTGAATGTGCTCATAAATTGGGATTAAAACGTAAAAAATGTCCTTTTACTATTTATGGTATAGGTGGGAGCATAGTTAAAAATCAAGGCATGGTTACTTGCACATTAAAACCTAGACATGCGAGTGGTCCTACATTTAGTGTTAATTTAGTAGTTATTTCAAGGGTGTCCGCTGATATGCCTAATATCTCTTTCACAGATAATGTCATTAATGAGTATGACACTTATAAGTTAGCAGATCCACTGTTTTTTAAGCGTTCGCGAATAGATATTTTGTTAGGTAACGACATAGTACCAGATATCATTAGAGATAAACCATTAGTAATTAAGGATGGGATTCCAAGTGTTATTAAAACAGTTTTTGGTTATGTTATTAGCGGAAAATTATATCCAAATAATAATAATAGTTCGCAAAATCATAATTTATCGGTTTCATATAACGAAGAACAGTCGATTGAAAAAACATTACGCAGTTTTTGGGAAATTGAAGAAGTACCGTGCACACCTTCAATAGATCCTATGGATCAGTTAGCCGAGGAGAAATTCGCTAATGAACATACTCGAGAGTCGAACGGGCAATACGTAGTTCCGCTGCCTTTTGTGCCCGAACGCTCGCCGCTAGGTGCAATGCGTGCGGTGGCTGAGCGCAGGTTATTGTACACGGAACGTAAACTCGCGCGCACTAATCTAAACAATAAGTACAAGGAATTTATGCGGGAATATGAAGACCTTGGTCATATGGAACTTTATCAGGGTGATAAGCCTAGCAAATACATTATCCCACATCACAGTATTCTGCGACCTACTAGTACCTCCACGCCTTTACGTGTAGTGTTTGATGCGTCAGCGAAAAGTAGCAATAACGTGTCTTTAAATGATATTCTGTTAGTCGGACCCAAGCTGTATCCGGATATTGCAGCAATAATTTTGAAATTTCGGCTATTTGAATATTGTCTAGTTAGTGATGTTTGTAAAATGTATCGTGCTATCTCCTTGAGAAAAGAAGATCGCCTGTATCAACACATTTTATATCGAGAGTCGCCTAACGATCCAATAAAATTATACGAATTAAAAACTGTGACGTACGGACTTAGTTGTTCACCGTTCTTAGCAATTCGGACGCTACTTCAATTAGCTAACGATGAAGGAAAACGTTTTCCATTCGCTGCTCAGGTCCTCCGTGAGGGAGTTTACATGGACGACGTGTTATATTCATGTAATACTTTTGAGCAAGCTTGCTTAGTACAGGATCAATTAATTGGTATTTTTGAAAGTGCCAACTTTACCTTAAAAAAGTGGATGAGTAACAGTGAGAAGTTACTACAACGCGTCCCTTCCGAAAATAGGGAAAATTCCGTAACATTCGTTAAAGATGAAAACTATAGTACCATTAAAGTTTTAGGTCTTAAATGGATTCCAAAATCCGATAATTTTCTTTTTTCGGTTAATTTAATAGACAACGAGTCAACCAAACGATCAGTGCTAAAATTGCTAGCGTCGATTTACGATCCCGTGGGTTTTATCGCACCATGCACTTTTGTAGCGAAGCAGATCATGCAGGAACTGTGGAAGCTAGGCATTGGGTGGGACGAAAGGTTGCCGAATATTATAAAAAAATCGTGGCAAAATTTTATTTCGGAACTTCCTCTGTTAAAGGAGTTACGTGTCGAGCGTCACATGCTATTACCAGGGGAGACAGAATGCGACTTAGTTGGATTTTGTGATGCTTCGTTGCGTGGCTATGCAGCATGCGTGTACGTTATCAGTCGCGATCTGAAGGGTAACGTAAAGGTTCGACTAGTGACCGCTAAATCTAAAGTTGCACCAATAAAACCCGTCACGATACCTCGGTTAGAGTTAATGGGTGCTGTATTGTTGAGCAAATTAATAAAGTTCGTAGTCGACACATTTACTCGCATTAAAATCAACAGAATAACGGCCGCTTCAGACTCGACAGTCGTACTGTCGTGGCTTCAAACGGAACCTTATAAACTGAAAACTTTTGTCAGTCATCGCGTTACGAAAATTACTGAGGTGTTACCCCCTCTTTTTTGGCGGCATGTGTGTAGCGAACATAATTTAGCTGATATTTGTTCTCGCGGAGCGACTCCGGCACAACTTGTTAGTTGTAATCAACGATGGTTACAGGGCACTGATTGGATGTATCAAAATTATATCGAATGGCCCCTGACACTGTTTGTTAAAGAGAGTAATAATAAACTACCGGAATTAAAAGAGTCTGTTAATTTTTTGGCCGAACATAAAAATACAGATATTTTTATTGAATGTAAAACAGAATTTTGCGAAAGAATCTTTCAAAAGTTTTCATCATTTTCTAAATTGCAAAGATCGTTTGCTTGGATTTTAAGATTTAGACGAAAAAGGAGTGATATTAACACTACTCACAAATCGGGAATACTATCAACCTTCGAATTAAATGAAGCTCGTGATAGGTTGATAAAGTTAGTTCAAAATGCCTATTTTGAAGCGGAATTAAAAATTATTAAAGACAATAAATATGTTTCCTCGTTACGAAAATTATCTCCATTTATTGATTCCGACGGTTTCCTCATGGTAGGGGGTCGCATCGGTAATTCCGAACTCCCGTATAATTCTAAACATCCTCGTCTTCTTCCGAAACATAGTTTATTTACTAAACTATTGATCAATTATTTACATAAAAAATATTTACATGTGGGTCCACGAACTTTACAAAGTATAATAAATGAGAATTTTTGGATATTGTCTGCTCGTAGCGTCATTAGATCCGTTTTATCCAAGTGTAAAACGTGTTTTAAATGTAAACCGTCTTTACTGCAACCCGAAATGGCACCTTTGCCACCAACTCGGTTGATACCCAACAAGGTATTTTCTAACGTCGGAGTTGATCTAGGAGGTCCGTTCTTAATTAAAGAAAGCTTACGTCGTAATGCTAAAGTGACAAAGGCGTATTTATCACTGTTTGTCTGCTTTTCAACAAAAGCAGTACATCTGGAAGTGTTATCTTCTCTTTCCGCCGACTGTTTCCTTGCGTGCTTAGACAGATTCGTAGCCCGTCGAGGTCTATGCGCTGTTCTCTATTCTGACTGCGGTACTAATTTTATTGGCGCAAGTAAACATCTGTCTGAAATACAAAGGTTTCTGCGTGAGAGTGAAAATGACATTTCGGAGGGTTGCTCTAAAAGGCAGATGGATTGGAAATTTAATGTTCCCAGTGCGCCACATATGGGTGGTCTCTGGGAAGCGGGCATAAAGTCAGCAAAATATCACTTGGTACGAAGTGTAGGTGAAAAGTCCTTAACGTTTGAGGAACTTTCCACGATATTTTGTAAGGCAGAAGCCATTCTAAATTCGCGTCCCTTGTGTCCGCTACCTGCTAGCGATAATCCCAACGAATTTAATGTCTTAACCGCCGGACACTTTCTCATTGGTCGAAGCTTGATCTCTATACCCGAGTACGATATTCAAGACGTAAATAAAACAGACTGTCACGTTGGCAGTATATTCAGAGGTGTTCTCAACTTTTCTGGAAACGTTGGAGTCACGAATATTTAAACACTCTTCAGCAGAAAGCTAAGTGGTTTACGTCTTCCGCTAACCCAAAGGTTGGAGATTTAGTGATAATAAAAACTGATAATGTTCCCTGCTGTAATTGGCCTCTCGGTAAAATAGAAAAATTACATCCAGGTTCAGACGGAATAGTTCGGTGTGTGACGCTGCGCACCGAAAAAAGTGTCTTACAAAGACCAACCAATAAACTCAGCTTATTACCTTATACAAACTAGATTCAAACACAACGTTTTTATTAGATTTAGGTGCCTAGTTTAGTGTTTATTTTAGGGCTCTCTTTAATTATATAGGTAATAAGGTAATTTTAGTTCTATAGAAACCATCACTATGGTTTCGGTAGGGGGTATGTTCTGTATCTATCCCATGATTGGACGAATTTGATAGTGAATGTTTGTTTACGCTCGCTTAATCGGCACGTGATTGGCCGACCCACGAGCTATTAGACAGCACGCTAAAAAGCGACGAACGCGCCATCTACAGGGAGGTGGAGGTGCGCGTATTCTGTCATTGTCACTAACCCAATGAACCATCTAAAATTGACTCCGTGAGTGAAAATTGAAAACCAAGGACAAATTGTGCATTGCCGTGCGGTGTTCCTCGTGCTCGTCTCCGTGATTCGTGCCCGCTGCAGCAGGAAGAAAGGTGAGTCGTACTCAGACATCTCTCTGTTGAATTTGTTCCTGGATTGGGTGAACGGTGAACCCGTTCTTACAGAACTACCTTTTATTATTCTACAACCAGCGTATTTCTTACAGTCCACTCCTCTATTCCACACTCATGAATATCCCTAAAAACCAGCAACAATTATCGAATCATTTAAAACGCATTTACGACACTACGTACGAGAGCGTGAATGCTATCAAGAATCTGGGAGTCGATGTGTCTTCCTGGGACCCTTTCCTAGTATGTATATCGTCTCAAAAATTGGACTCGGATATATACGAAGATTATCTACAATCCTTAAAATCCCCGCGAGAGTTGCCCATCCTGCAAGATTTCCTTAATTTTTTGGAAAATAAGTTTATTATGCTGGAAACTTCACGTAAGAAGCTTGAAAATTCCACGAAAAAATCATCCCCATCTCAATCCAACAACAATAACATACCATCATTTTCAAAGGGAAAATTTCATTACAAACGAAATTATAACAATCCTAAAACGAATTACTCGACAAACCAAGTTTCGCAATCGTTAAAGTCGAAAGGCAAATTTAACTATCGCAAGCAATTAATTGTTATGATTAATTGCCCTATTTGTAATTGTTGTGATCATCGAATTCATGCATGTCAAAAATTATTGGAATTGCAACCTAACGAACGTAAAAATGCTATTGCTAACTTGAATCTTTGTATTAATTGTTTACATTATCACGAAAGCAAAAAATTGCCTTTCCGAAATTAAATGCAAAGAATACAATAAAGAACACAACGCCATTTTGCATGTATCTTTTACGTCACATCGATCTGGGTCAAATGCAGCCACGATTACGAAATCGCCATCTCAGCAGCAAGAAAGCAACCCAGTTGCATCGCTTCCAAGGGAACCCTCAGAAATATTGCTTGCGACAGCAATAATTAACGTACAAGCAGCGGATGCATCTTACCAAAAAATGAGAGTTCTTTTGGATCAAGGATCACAGACATCCATTATTAGGGAACGCGCAGCTCAGTTGTTAAGATTACCGCGACGGAAATGTAACGGTTATATCTCTGGAATAGGAAATAAGGAAAACAAGTGTAAGGGCATGATTACCATCAAATGTTTGTCGTTGACTAGCGATTTCACCTTTGAAACGGACGTATATATAATAAATAGATTCATAAATAACTTACCCAGCTGTACCTTACCTAAGCCAGACTGGCCTACTCTTAACCAAATAACTCTAGCAGATCTTGAATTTTACAAAAGTAGGCCTATCGATATCTTATTTGGGGCAGATATCTATTCCACTATCCTTATGGACGGTATCTGTCGCTCAGAATGTATGTTGCCCATTGCCCAACAACTACAAAACGTACCATTGCAACGTGATCCTAAATAATATCGAAGAGATTCAGCAATTTTGGGAAGTGGACAATACATGAATCTTCAGCGCTATCAGAAGAAGATCAAAAATGCTTCGAGTCGAAAACAAAATCGATTGCTCTATTTTTCCAAATAGAGCGGTAATTAAGTAAGCAACCAGCACTGGCACGTGACTATAAAACGTTTATATCTGAATACCTAGAGCTCGGACATATGACACCTACTTATTGCACCATTGCGTCCAGCGATCTGAGTCATCAACTACCAAATTGCGAGTTGTCTTTAATGCCTCGGCAAAAACCTCGATTGGATACAGCCTCAATGATCTTATGTGCCGAGGACCCAATTTACAACAAGATCTTCAGAGCCTTATCTTAAAATGGAGACAATTTAGATACGCTTTTACAGCAGACATAGAAAAAATGTTTCGCAAAATTTGGCTACATCCCGATGATCAGAAATTACAGAAAATTATCTGGCGGAACCATCAATCCTTTAAAAGAATACCAGTTAGCGACAGTTACTTATGGCACAAAAGCCGCACCTTTTTTGGCCATGATGACACTGAAGCAACTAGCCATCGACGAAAGGCCAAACTATCCACAAAGTTGCGCTCCTGACATCTTACAACGCTCGTTTTACATGGATGATCTCATGCATGGCGAACATTCAGCGAGAGCAGCTAAACAACTCAAAGCAGAGATGATCAACCTCCTCAAATCTGGCGGGTTCAATCTCAGAAAATGGCGATCAAACTTGCCGGAAATAATAGATAGTTCTGATGCACTTCAAGAAGAAGACTTGGAACCGGAGTCAACCAAAACTTTGGGCCTTCGGTGGGAACCAAAAAATTATCAATTTATCATTCAATAAGAAAAGAAAGATTCTTAATCTCAATCCCATACTCGACACTAACCAAATTAACCAGACTTAACCATTTCAATCTTGATCCCAAAATGAAGCATCCCATCATAATCCCGAATCAATCGAAATTGGCACATCATATCATAGAAGAATCCCACGAACTTGTTTTTCACGGTGGAGTAAAAATGACTACTGGGTTTATAAGACACAAATACTGGATTCTTGGAGGAAACAGAGTCACAAAGAAACGATTAAGAATGTGTGTCAAATGTAAAAGAAATAACCCCACACCACGACATCAAATCATGGGTGATCTACCTCCAGCACGATTGATTCCTAACCGACCCTTTTACCACACTGGAATAGATTACACCGGACACATCTTTATTAAATCAAAGGTCGTGGCATTAAAACGTGTAAAGGATATGTCGCAGTTTTTGTTTGTATGGTAACTAAAGCCATACATTTAGAAATCGTCTCAGATCTCACAGCGTCAGCATTTATTGCCGCGCTTCGAAAAATAATAATAATAATAAAATTCCAGTTCCACCGTGAGTGCTGTGACGACACCGGCCGCGGTAGTTGCGTCGAGCTCGAGCGACGAGTATTTTTCCCCGCCGACGTCGCCAACACCTGTTCGTCGGCAGGGGAGAGGCCGGCCACCGAAGAGCTTGGGACTTAGGGGCCATCCGGCCCCGAGCCGGGTCCCCGCTGCCGGTGGTTGTGTGCAGCGCATGAGATGGACTCAGTCTATGAACGAGAACGTCATGCGCGCATATTATGGGTCTACAGAGGGGGGAACTCACCTCACTGCGTACCGTGATAGGATGCTGTCTCTTTTTCAGGAACTAGAACCAACCGTCAGCGTCTCGGCCCAACGACTGTCGGATCAGGTGCGGGTCATCCAACGCAATCATAGGTTGGACGATGCCGCACTTGATAGGCTGCGCTCAGAGATACTGAGCAACCTTATCGTCTCGACTCCGGCACAAACCGCGGTACAAGCGTCAACCATTGATCTACCGCGGTCCAATCATGGTGTTGAAGAAGAAGATGATAGGGTTACCACAGTAAGTAGCCAATGCAACGACCGATTGCGGAGCGCACTGGAGGATGCGTTTCGCGAATATAGATCCACTCCGACCGAACTTAGACCGCGATTACCACGCCTACCTATGCACAAAAAAAATAGGGCGCTGGTGTGTGCCCTGGACTCGCAACTTAAGAATGTGTTCGAGCACAGCGAGGATCTCGTTGATACACACTCGATCCTGTATTGCGCGGCTGTTGCGGCATGTCGTTTAGCTAACGTCAAGTTTCCGAATTGTGACGGAGCTGCTCGACCAAAACCATCCGTACCAGCCTGGCAATGCAGGATCGAGCGTCGTATCGATAGAGCCAGGGTACTCATAGGCAAACTATACTGTTTCAGGGAGGGCAATACAAGACCACGAGTGATGCGCTTTGTGAGGCGGGTATTTGCGGGGACTGAAATAAACCCTCGAGAATACATGTCCCGTGTCACAGAGCGCATCGACTTCCTGAAGCAGAAAGTTTGTGCATGGGCGAGCCGTATTCGTCGGTATAAGCGGCGGGTTGATCGATACACGCAGAATCGCATGTTCCAGAGCGATGAAAGGTGGGTATATAGAGCTTGGTAGCGACCTGAACAAAATTTGACAGACGTGTGCCGCCCAGATGATGCCGCCACAAGTGCATTCTGGCGCAGCATCTGGTCAGTACCCGTCTGTCACACTGAGGCTGACTGGATGCAGGATGTCGAGCGAGTGTGTGAAACTATACCAGAAATGGAAACAGTCCTAATTACGCCATCAGACGTTGCCAGAGCAGTCCGTCCGTTACGGAATTGGAAATCGCCAGGACCGGATGGATTGCACAACTTTTGGTTGAAATGGCTAATTAGTTCGCATACTAGCCTGGCATCTCAGTTCCAGTCAGCCTTAGAGTCTGGGTCGCTACCGCAGTTTCTATCAACAGGCGTTACCCACCTGCTCCATAAGTCAGGTAGTCCCACGGAACCCAAGAATTATAGACCGATCACGTGTTTGTCGACGGTCTATAAACTTCTTACATCCATTTTGAGAGTGAAAATTAATACACACATTGACAGTAACTCGATTATGTCTGCCTCTCAAAATGGATGTAGGAACGGGTCCCGAGGTACTAAGGAGCTACTCCTCATCGACATGGTCATTAGCCAACAGGTTCGTCGCTCCCGCAAGGATCTGTCGACATGCTGGATAGATTATAAGAAGGCCTACGACTCGGTGCCACATACATGCCTTGTGAGGGTGCTGGAGTTGTACAAGATAGATGCAACTCTACGCACCTTCCTTAGGTCCTGTATGGGGCAATGGAGGACGGTCCTTCGCTATCCGGGGTGTCAACAGATCCAGGGAAATGACGAGCCTGTCTGGATTAAACGGGGAATATTTCAGGGCGACAGTTTGAGTCCACTTTGTTTCTGCTTAGCTCTGAATTCTCTAAGCACACTGCTGGAGGATTCAGGTCTAGGCTATCGGTTGAAGAGAGGTGGTCAGGTCATATCTCACCTACTGTTCACGGATGACTTGAAAATCTTTGCCCCCAACAAATTGCAACTGATGGAGCTACTGAAGGTAACTGAAACATTCAGTAGCGCCATCAGGATGGAATTTGGTTTGGACAAATGTGCAATCATGCATGTTAAGCGAGGTGAGATTATGGAATCCGAAGGTATTCAACTTTCGGATTCCATAGACCTTAGATCCCTCTCTTCATCCGAAAACTATAAGTATTTGGGTATGTCGGAACCGTTAGGCATCAACGTTATTAACATGAAGCAATCGTTGGAGGAGCGCTTCTTTGGCCGCCTGAAGAAGGTATTAATTAGTCTTCTTTCGGGCGGAAACAAGGTGCGCGCCTTCAACGGTTGGGTCATGCCGATTTTGATGTACTCTTTCGGCATACTCAAATGGACCCAAACCGAACTCGACGCCCTGGATAGGCGGGTCCGTACACTTCTGACCGCAAATCGGATGCATCACCCACGATCATCGGTGATGAGACTACATCCCGCGAAAGTGCGGGGGTCGAGGCTTTTTAAATGCGAAGACCCTCCACAACCGCGAGGTGTGCAGTCTCAGGGAATATTTTTTAAAAGCCGAAATGGGTATGCACCGTGATGTGGTCGCAGTGGACAAGGGGCTTACCCCGCTCTCCATGGCTAAAGGGAACTGGCACAAACCTGTAGTAATTACTTCCGATGACCGCAAGGCGGTATGGCAAAGCAAGGAGCTTAATGGGCGCTTCTATCGGGCTCTTCATGAGCCTGATGTAGATTTCCTAGCGTCCGTATCCTGGCTACGTTTTGGTGACCTTTTCGAGGAAACTGAAGGTTTCGTCTGTGCAATTACGGACGAAGTTATCTTGACGAATAACTACCGGAGACATATTATGAAGGACGGGACTATTGACGTGTGTCGGGCATGCCACCGTCCAGGTGAGTCCATCAGACATATTATCTCTGGTTGTTCTCGTCTGGCTAACGGCTAGTACTTGCACAGGCATAACCAAGTAACCAGGATTATTCACCAGCAACTTGCTTTGCAATACAAACTTGTAGATTCTGAGGTACAGTATTACAAGTATGTGCCCGACCCAGTTCTCGAAAATGACCTTGTCACGTTGTACTGGGATCGGTCTATCATTACTGACAGGACTATTATCGCTAATAAGCCTGACATAGTAGTGATAGATCGATTAGCGCGCCGCACAATGATTATCGATGTTACCATTCCACATGACGAGAACCTCGTGAAAGCTGAGAAAGAGAAACAAATTAAATATCTCGACTTAGCACACGAGGTTGTTGACATGTGGAATGTGAGCTCGGCTGTCATTGTGCCGATTGTCGTATCGGCCAATGGCCTGATGGCAAAAAGTCTCGACCAACATCTCTCGAGGCTTTCGTTAGGCGGTTGGATCAAGGGCCTGATTCAGAAGGCAGTACACCTCGATACGGCTCGCATTGTGAGGAGGTTCCTGTATCTGGAGCCGTAACCACCAGTAGCTTGGACCCTGCTCCCGCTACCGGCGGAGCACTATTTTTTCTATTTTTAAATGTTTTTTTTAAAAGTTGTTTTATAAAAATATTTAAAAATGTAGCAGAATAAGGATAAAAATAAATAAACGACATAATAATAATAATAAGTTTTTACTTATTTTCTCTCACAATGGTTTTGTAGTCGTTAACAGTTTTGAACTCTCTAGGTCACATTGTGAGAGCTGGTGCCTGAAGTAGGTTTTAGAAAAACCTGTATTACAGGTCACTAGACCCCACTTAGTGGCATCATAAATTAACAGGCTGGAACAAGTTATTCTACCAAACAATTAAAAACGAAAATAAACATATGAAAAGTAATAAATTAATAAAATAACGTAACAATCAGTCACAGGGTGTGTGTTAAATGAAGGTGAATGTTGGTGATTGTGTAGGTGGATGGAAACCACAACGTGAAGATGAATGTCGGTGCGTGAGTGAAAGGTGGTGAATGTGTAAGTCATTATTTGAGTTCAAGTATTAAGTAATAGTGTGGAGCAACTTTTCTGTTTCAACATAGGAAAGAGTTTTTGCAGTGAATATATATTTTGACCCTTGTTGATGACATTATATGTGATCAACAAGGGTCATGGTCATGATATTATATGATGTGTTATATGAATGTCTGCTAGAAGAGGAGTTCCTGGGCACATCTATAGTGATCAGGGAACCAACTTCATAGGAGCCAACACATTTATAAAACAAGAGTTTGCCGAAATCTCCAACATCTTGTCGGACCAAGAAGTAACCTCGACAATCTCTGAAATGAATATTGAGTGGCACTTTAACGCCCCATCATGGCCATCTGCTGGCGGACTCTGGGAAGCTGCAGTGAAGAGCTTAAAACATCATCTCAAGCTTGTCGTGGGAGAGCAAAAATTAACCTACGAGGAATATATTAGCTTACTATCCCAACTCGAGGCTTGTTTGAACTCCAGACCCCTGTGCCCTCTGACAGAAGATCCTGAGGATCTGGACTTTTTGACCCTGGCTCACTTCTTAACAAGCGGCCCCAACTTAACGATTTTCGAAACAGAACATGATCTTAGGACACGGTTGCACTTGACGCAAAAAATCTATCAAGATATATGGGATAAGTGGCAGACTGACTACCTCACGCAGCTTTCTACAAGGGCCAAATGGCGGCAGCATCAAAAGGATCTCAACCTTAACGACATCGTTATTATAAAGGACGACAACCTTCGACCTGGAAAATGGAGTTTAGGTAGAGTAGTAAAGCAGCATCCTGGAAGTGACGGACACGTAAGGGTCGTCACACTTAAAACCAAAAACGATAATAATTGATAATAAATTGCCAGCGGCGAAGAAAAAACGTCCTAATTCATTCTCAGCTATGGTTCTTTCTTTGACATTATTTTTGCTGACACTAATAAACACCGCTCAAGCCTCCTACAACTTTACCCTGCTGACAAACAATAGTGTCTACTTCGACAAAATATCTAATATGCATTTAATAAGAGATGATTGGCATTTAATAGTCTATTATGACACAAATCTTCATCAAGAAGGAAAGGCGGCACTATTAAAGTATATCAAGTATCTTGAAACCTTATGCTCTACGATTAGAACACAAACTTGCGACGGCGTTATGTTACAACTCGAGCACGAGTTCGAAGAAATTTAACATTATGATAATATTGCCATGATAAATGACTCGTTTATGACTAATAAGAAACATCGGCGACGCGGTTTGATACACGGAGTAGGCTACGTTGCAAATAGTTTATTCGGAGTGTTGGACCAACGATTTGCTGAAAAATATGAGAAGGATATTGATCTTTTAAAGCATAATTAAAACCATTTATACACCCTCTGGAAAAGCCAAACGTCGGTCGTAGAAGCTGAATTTAATCTCATGAAAAGGATGGAGAGTCTATAAACAAACATCACAAAATAATAAATCAAAAGCTTAATTATCTCCAAGACTCATATAAAAATCTCGCTCAGCAAGTGCAAAACATAACTATCATCACAGACTTCATAACTTCGGCTTTCACTGCCAACAACTTGTTGTATACCCTTCGACGAATCCAGGACTCAATTTTAGATACAGTATATTTATAGTGGAAATTGTTTGTTTGTTTGTTTGGCATCTCGCAGGCCAACCTATGAGGTTGTCGTCTGCTTAAGCGGACTTGCCTGTGGATTCCCTAATAAATTAAGGCCTCCAGCCAGGACTTAAACTTATATACTAACTAAAACTAAGCGACAACGCTAAGGGCACCCCCTGTGGGGTCCGAACCTCGGCTTAGGGCTTCGCTAGAAGAGGGCAGCAAATGACTAGCTGGATCAGGATTGATATTATTTAGGGACGAATTTAAAGCTACAGGCTCAGCGTCGCGGGCTGGCTCGAGCAAGGGTCCTTACTACTCTCCTGGAGGAGGGTAGTGGCGTCGTCGGGGGCGATTAAAGTATGCCTTGGTCGGCGAATACTACTAATGCGAGAGGGAGTGTAGCGAGCGGCCGCTGTAATCAGGGGGTTAGAATGTTTGATGCCGCAGTCGAAGAAACGCTTAGAAAAGCGTTTCATGAACTGTTTTATGGTTGGCATTTTAAGGTCGACGTGCAGATCTAAGTTTCGGACATAGTAAGGGGCACCCGTAACCCTTCTGAGGAAACGGTTTTGGAGGGTCTGCATCTTATGGAGATGACGTGGGTGAGCGTGCGCAAATACAACGCAGGCATAGGTCATGATGGGACGGATGACTGCGGTGTAAATGCGGAGCTTGCATTTAAGGGACAGTTTGCTACGGGCTGTCAGTACGAAGTGGAGCCTGCTAAGAGCGAAGGAGGCGCGCGCGCGAACCGCCTTAATATGAGCCTTAAAGGTAAGGTTTTCATCGAGGATCACGCCTAGGTATTTGGCTTGCTTCTCCTAGGGGATCGGCTTACCGTACATAGTGATCGGGCCGGGAAGTGGGGGAGGGAATCGACGACGTCTCGAGAAGAGAACCGCCTGACTCTTATCGGGGTTGACCTCATTTCTCCATTTCCGGAACCAAGCGCCTAAGACGTTTGCGGAGGTTTGGAGAGCGTTGGGACAGTGACCGGTATAGTAAACGGCAGTGTCGTCGGCGAAGAAAGCCAACTGAGCCTTTTACTTTTTGGGATATCGCTAGTGAACAGCGTGAAGGCGAGAGGAGATAGTACGGAACCCTGAGGGACACCGGCGCGAATAGGATGAGGGGACGAGAGTGCTCCCTCGATGCGATAGCGAAAGGTGCGATTAAATATAAAGTCTCGTAAGATGAGCACGAGACGATCTGGAACTCCTAGTTGGTAGAGCTTGTATATCAAGCCGTTGTGCCAGACTTTGTCGAAGGCTTTCGCTATGTCGAAGAATAGCACACCCGTCGTCGCGTTACGCTGCAGACCAGCGCATAAGTGCTCTACGATGCGGTGGACCTGTTGGGTGCCCGAGTGTTGGCTTCGGAAACCGAACTGCTCGTTGGGTATGAGGCTCTTTGCTTCGGCGTAGTCTTTGAGACGCTTATAAATAAGCCTCTCGTAAATTTTGCCGAGAACATTGAGTAAGCTAATAGGGCGGTAGCTGGAGGGCTCAGACTTTGGCTTGCCTGGCTTTGGGATACCGATGACGGTGGCTTCTTTCCATGCTTGTGGGAAAATGTTGTTGCTCAAGGCGCCATTGAAGATGGCGGTCATAAGCATTATTAGCGGGGCAGGGAGGAGTTTGTATACCTTATTGGTAATACCATCCGAACCGGGGGCCTTACGAGCATGTAGCCCTTTAATGATGTCGTGCACTTCGTCTGGAGTGACGGGAGGCAGAGGATTATCAGGGTCTTCGACGGGAGGGAAGGAGGCTCTCCGTTCGACTTCAGCGTCGACCTTGTTCAGGTGAGCTTGGTCTACTGGTTGAGAGCTGGGAGAACATTGGGACTCTAGGCTGTCAGCAAGACATTCAGCCTTATCGGGACTGTCGAAAGCGACACTGTTGTCGGGGCGGATGAGAGGAGGCATAGAGACCTCTTCTGAGGAACGCAATTTCCTCTGTAATTGCCAGAAGGCTTGATGAGTGGGCTCGAGTTCGCTGAGCATCTTGTTCCAGCCCTCAGAGCGAACCTCCCCTATGCGTTTCTTTACAGCACGCTGTAAATGGCGCATGTGGGCTTTGTTCGCGTCACAAGGGAAGGAGTCGTAGGCACGGATGGCCGCGTTCTTCTCGGTTATCAGGTCACGTACGTCAGTAGGTAGTTTCCAGCGATGGTCTTCCATCACCGGAACTTCCCGTGAACAATCCGTCAATACGGATTGTACGTGCTCTGTAAACGAGTCGATTGCGGCCGTCGTGTCGGTGACTGACACTAAGTGATCGGGAATGTTGTATAGTATAAGTGAGGCGACGTGGTGGATTTCAGTCTTTCACTTACTTTCCTCCAGTCGGTTATCATCTGGGTCTGAGGGGGGCGGTGGGGGTCGATCGGGTCCGAGTAGGGTGCAAGATGCATGAATAAAGGGCGGTGGTCAGAGTTAAGCTCGTGGAACGTCTCTATCGATTGCAAACGGAGGTTCACATTCTTGAGCAGCGCTACATCGAGAACATCGGGAAGGTGATTTGGATTACCTGGGAAGTGAGTCGGGCTCATTGGAGCGATGACGTCAAAGTTCAGGGATTCGCCTAACTTGAAAACTAACCTACCTCTGGTTGAGGTTGTGCTATTATTCCACGCCGGGTGCTTGGCATTAAGATCCCCCGCCAAGATGACGGAGTCACTCATACCGAAGAGGGCAGTGAAGTCCTTTTGGAGCGAGATGGGATCCTCCGGACCATTGTCGGGTGGGATATACGCGGAGATGATGGTGATCGGTTGGTGGCCGGTCATGCCGAGCCGACAGATAGAGGACAGATGGAGGAGGAGGTGGATCTATAGGGATACAATACAAAGATTTCCTAAAGTATATGAGTGTGCCACCGTTGTGGCATCGAGACCTGTCATTGCGAACTAGTTTAAAGTTGGCAATATTCGGGTTTCGGTGATGAGGTTTTAAAAAGGTTTCCTGTATGAGGAGGATGTCAAGCTGATGGTCGCGGAGGAAAGCGGCGATCTCATCGCGTTGACCTGAAACGCCATTTGCGTTGAAAAAGCCTAATTTAAGGGATCGGGGTTTGTTACTATTTACTCTCGTATTATCCATTGAGAATTAATATTTGAGTGAGTGTAGAACTTGCTCTCGGGATACGCGCTGAGAATTTCCATGAGGCGAATTGCGTTGCCGTTTGCAGCAACGATTTCTTCCGCCATTTTATCCGCGGCGGTGGTGAAGAGAGCCGCGTATGTACTTAATATGATTTGGGCGCTGTTTCGGCCCTGGGTTCCCTGAGGTGCCGCTGGAGAGGCCGTAGGGGCCGCGGGGGCTACCAAAGGCGCTGGGATGGCGGAAGCCATCAGCGCTGGAAGTTGCGCGGTTTGCGCTGGTTGCGCGGGTTTTGATGGCACCGAAGCTGCGGGAGCCTTCAGGTGGTAAAGGTTAGCCCAGGGAGACGGCCTCTGCGGGCTAAGCCGTTCCGGCATCAGCGCGGAAGGAGGCTTACCCCAGGGGCTTTCCCTGTGCTGGCGGTCGCTCGCGCGTTTCGCGAGTTTGGGAGAGGAGGACTTCGGGGCTTTCGGACAGCCCCGATAATTTGCCGGGTGTCACGATTGGCCGCAGAGTACGCAGCTGGGAGGCTCTGAGCATAGTTCCCTATCTTTAGGGCGTGTACAGTCGACGGTGCCATGCTCACCTAGACACTTGACGCATCTAGGGGTCGCATAGCAGTTGGACTGCGAGTGACCGTACAGTTGGCAGCGATGACACTGGCCAATCAAGTTTGCTCGGTAGGGCTTTTCAATGGCAATGCCCGAGAGTGAACATACCGATTTCACTTTAAATATCGGGTGCCGATCTACCCTTCAGTGGGGTCACAGATGACTAGGACCATGTCGTAGACAAGGCCCTGCCTCGCTTTGTGCAAGCGATGGACGGCGGACACTGGGATTCCTTGAGCGATGAGGTCGCTCTTAATCTCCTCGGTGGAGATTTCTTGAGGAACGCGCCTTATTACGACGCGAGTAGGGGTTTCCTCCGGAAGGGAGTAAGTATGAAAGGAGTAGTTCCTTTCACGCAGGGCGCGGGAGAGATCCCTAAAGTCCGAAGACGTGGGGACGGAAACTTTGATCCCCTGAAGGGTGGATCGGGCATTTGTGTAGTTGATCTTTCGATCACCACACATTTTGGAGATTTCGGTCCATTTGGACTTATCTTGAATGTAGATCGGGGGAGGGGGCTTTTGTTTGCGGGTGGGCAAGCCGTAGCGCTGACCGGGCGGGTGCCCCGCGGACTAGGAGCGGAAGTAGAAGTGGACGATAAGGTATTCGTCTCTTGTTTCTGGGCCTTGGTGACCGGGCCAGCGGGGGCGGAGGATTTAGCCGCCTTCCTCTTGCCTCCTTTAACGACGACTTGGAAGTCGTCATCGCTGGAGGAGGAGGTGCGGGCTTCTTCCTCGGAGAGTGGGACCGACGTGTCCATGCTCTCCGGGCGAGTCGAGTTAGTTTCTGCGGTGCACAGCTGCGTCATGTTAGTTGTCCCCGAGACAATGGTGACCGGAACAATGGCGGCCGGAACAAAGGCGGGCGCGACAATAGAAGCCGGATTAGCGGCCGACGTAATTGCTGACGGGGCAGAAGCGGGCGAGACAATAGGGACCGGATTAGCGGCCGGGGTATTATCTACCGGAACAAAGGCGGGTGACACAATGGGGGCCGAGATAGTTGCCGGAACATTGTGGTGCGGAACAAAGGGCGGAATGCCTTGTTCACTTGCAGGTGGCGATAGCGGGCTCTCCAGTGCGTCACTGAATTCCAAAAGTGACCCGTGGGACGGAGTGGGGGTGGAGCGTTGGCGTATTTTGGCGCCATATTTCGCCAACGCCAAAATAAAGGCGTCCTCCATGGTCGGAGGAGGAGCTATTTTAGGGAGGGAATGCTGGATTTTTTTTTTTCCTACGTGGCCTAAACCCTATACCTATCTCCCCTGGTGGATGGGCCCGGGGATGTGTGACCCTCTCTGTCGGGTGTAGACAGAGAGGTGAGTACCTATTGGTGAGCCCTAAGCTTGTAACCCGTCGCCAGTCTTATTGTGCGAACGGGGCCCTGACCAGTCTAGCGCGAAGGGTGTAGACACACCCTAAAGACACTAGGTGAGTAGCTGTGGAAGGAAAACTGTACACCAGAGCCGACTAGGAGATCCCCCAAGGCCGGTTAACTCTGGGACCCGTCCAATTGACTGCCTCTCCCTGAAGGGGTTCGGCGGGTGTGTTGGGACAACACCCCACTCGGCTTCGTTGGCACCGTAAGGTTTCAACCGAGGACCACGAAACTGTGGTTTTACCCAGAAGGGGCCTAGTGAAGCTACTCACAAACGTCTGTTAATGAAACGAGATTTGCCTTGAAAAAGGCACTTTTTAATTGATTCAAATCAAAATAAATTTCTTGATAATGATTTTATATCGGTGTAGTCGGGGCGACTACGATGACGTCACGTGGTCGCAACGAGTAGAACAGGAAACACAACACTGGGCCGGGAGCGGGAGAGCGCACAGACACGTCCGTCCGCGGCGAGAGTCGAGCGTCGAGTGTTTATAGTGGAAAACTAGATTTTCATTTGATATCTCCGAAGCAACTCAGATCAGCGCTAAGTATAATATCAGCACAAATATCTGGAGACTTGATAGTTCCTGTTAACAACTTTAATCTCAAAGATCTTTACAGCTTGCTCAAAGTAAGAGCAAAATACTCGGGCAACTACCTTATTATAGAAAAAAAAATTCCCCTGATTGAAAGGTATCTTTACGAAGTATTCAATTTTATCCCAGCTCCACGCATTGTGAAAGATAACATGATGATGAAGGTCAAAACTATCTCTGAATTAGCAGCTATCAACTTGAGAAAGGATTCGTATTTAGCTATCACACAGCAGTCTGCTGTGACACGGATCTGCAGTCATGTGTGTTACAAAACTCTGTGACTATTCTGTGTCATATCAGAAAGCCTATTCACCACATGAAAGATGATCATAGCCTTTGCGAGACGATTCCAGGCACAAGAACTTGTAAAACTAAAACTACCTCGTGCAAGAATGACTGGACAGAGTTAACATCAGAAAACAAATATTATTATTTATGCTGCAATTAATGTAACGTAAAACTTCTGTGTGAAAATCAAGTCAAGGCAGTTAGGTTATCAGATGGTGGTCTGTTGCATGCTGGGGAAGGTTGTTTAGTAAAAACAGAAGATTTTATGGTGTATTCAAACAAAAGATTGTCTAGTAAAATTAGCACGACGACAAAGATTATCTCGGCGGAAATATCTCCAATTAATCACATAATAAATATCACAATGCCAGAAATCTCATATGAGTTTAATCCCAATAACTCAGACAATCTCAAGCAATTTGAAGCTATTAAGAGAAGTCTTGAGATCAATAAAGCAGAATGAACCTTTGAGCACCAATATCTCCTACCACGACGTCCATCAGTATACTGTTATATATCTCATCATATTCGGAATCTTGGTATTGGTTGCAGCTTACTGTTTTAACCGTTGGCGGGAAAGGCAACGTAAAGGAAATCTGTCCATTTCTACAGCAGAGCGGTCGACAGCCACTGCGGCGACTGAAATTAGGGAAAATGGGCAATCTAGTAGTAAAACAGTGAAAAGTGATCCAAGGCGACTAGCTCTATCTAGTGAGTGCTTACAAAAAAAGGAAGTTAGATGTTCTTCACCGATCTTTCGAGTGTTTTCCCTTCCTGATTTACACTGTAGTGATTCTGCTTAATTTATAATGTTACCTTCATCTCATCTTTTAACGTAACTAACCCTACTTAACTATTTTAGTATTATTTGAACATTGTCTTCACCTTTTTTACTATACCTACCACCATTTAACTATACCTACATACTAACCTCATCTTTTTCTCCCTCGGGAGCATGTTCGGGTCAATCACCGAACATTAATAAACATGTCAGCGTAATTACGACACCGCGCTCTATGCCTTGAATATTTTATGTATTACCTACGTAAAACAGTCAGTACGCTTTCGGAGCATATCGGGCGCGACTCAATCTCATCTCATTCACCTCATTAGTTTTAATCGTTATCCCATTTGTATTACTGAAATATAGTTATCTTTATAATCTTTCATCTTAGTTTATCTTTATCTCACCCCAACCCCGAACAGTCATAGTTAAACAGACCCAAACGTAGCTTGCTACATGTACATTATTTAATAATCTGTGACCCAATTTTCACCAAAGAAATTATGATGTAAGCCTCATTGCAAAATGGCCTATTAGGTAATGTTTTGTAAAAGTTATGTGTCAGTGCTTTATGCATTTATGAGTGAATGTGAAATGAGATGCGATGGACCCAATAAAAAGACAAGACCTATGAAACTGGAGGGTGACCCGACATGCCTAACACTATTTATAGAGCTTCGGAGCTCCAAAAAGAAGAGGGCACGAAAAAAAAAAATACAAAATGGATCAACACAACTTAAATAATACGATTATTGAAACTTAAATTGAAAATAAAAACTTAATTACATAGTAATATTATTACGTATAATGAAGTTTTTATTGAATAATGGATTGAATATTGGATTTTAATTAAATTTAAGTTGATGAAGGGCTATAAGCATCTTCCACAGGTCTGATAGGGTTTTTATTCTGTTACTTCAGTAATATTAGAAAATCATAATAACCTTGAACTGATGCTGCAACTTCACCTGGAATTTTCGGGATACCCAACTCCCTCACCAACTAACAACAGAGGTATCGTGCTCATTGGAATGGTCACAATGAATATGCTATAGATAGGTGGCTTTTAGGAAATCTTAGGGTCAACGCATAGGGACATCTTAGGGTCACCGAAGACGAGGCGCCGACCAGCCCGCCGGTTGAACGCATCCCAAAGGGTCCTGGCAATTCGGCTGGTCCGGGGATACCGCAAGGTCTCCTGTGAGGAGCCTCCTTGCTGGGTTGCCGCCATGGGATCTGGACGCAAAAGCCCTCGCGCACGTGTGGGAGTGGCTCTTTGAGGAGAGGTTGGAGAGGCGCCACGTCGTCTTCACCTTCCGCAGGTCCTCATTGTCCTTGCCACAAGTCCTCACCGGACGTGGTCGTTTCGGGAGGTCCCTGTTCCGTATAAGGTGGGAGGATACGCCCGGGTGTGTCCATTGTGTGGATCGCCCAGAGGGCACGGCGGAGCATACGGTGGAGGTCTGCCCAGCTTGGGCGGAGCACCACCGCGTCCTCGCGGATCTCGGCGATCGGCGGCGTCGATCTCTCGCGTCCGGCCCTGGTCCAGGGCATGGTTTGGAGCGAGAGCGAATGGGAAGCCGTCACCTCCTTCTGCGAAGCAGGAATGCTTTCGAAGAATTAAGCGGAGCGTGTGAGGCAGAGAACCTTGTGCCCTCACGCCCCTAGTCGCCGCAGGAGACACACTGGGCGCCGGGAATCGCCAGCAGATTCCCGGCCACCGTAGGCGCGGGCTTGCGGACGGCGAGCAATGGGTAGCTCGCCATCCGTTAGGACCAGGCCCGGGTCGACGGCGCGTCGTGTTCCACGCGCACTTCAAAGTGATGTCAGCATAAATGACGGGGTCCGATAGGGCCAATGCCTGCTAGGTTCGCGGATTGTTCGAAGGAGATACCGTGTCCCTGGCACAGGAAACTTAAGGAACACGAGTGGGTTTTATTGAGCAAAAGTCTACGCCCTCCCGCTCCACCCAGAGCGGGAGAAGTCATTTGATTATAATTTTTTTTTGTTTTTTTTTTGTGTCACCCCCGACACCAAAACAACCTCAAAAAAAATATTAACCGCTCAAGGCATGTATAAAATGTACTGCCATCCTTTTGTTTAACATAAGTTAATAAATTTTGATCCAAGACCCGTCGCGTCGGTAGACGGCTAATGAAAACGCCAAATAGACGAGGCAAATAATTACATACTTATAAAATACTCAGCAATTAGGAATGTATGCTATTGTAGTCAGGATAGAGCTCTGCTGTCTGTTTGGCAGAGACAGTGAGCTTGCTCAAACCCAAATTCAATTTGAATTGTCAAGGGATCGGTCAATCAGAAAGATGAAGCTAGTTGCTCATTGCAAAGCATAGTATGTACGAGTAGTACCTATGGAAAAGAACGGGCAAGAAATTCAACTCTTTTAAATCCAAATCTGCGGTTACAAAATATTGCAAATACATATATGCATGTGCGTGTGAGAACGACAAAGAACGTTCAAATCTTCCGTAATATAAAGATAAAAACAATTCTAATACTAAATTAAATTAAAATATGCCGTGGCAGCTAAGATACGACTAGTTCCTACTGACGGCGCCCATTAACGAACATGAGCCAGAGTTTAGAGTGACCCAGACAGTAGACTGAGTATGACATACTCTCAGCCACCCGGAAACGTTCAAGTCAATCAAAGATATAAAATTATTACTTAACAATAGACGGGACATAGCGAACAATATTGTAATCTGATACATTTGTCCTAGTGGGCAGAGGCAAAAGTCGCACAGTCTAGTGTGATATGCATGCATGTCAAGACTGTCAAGTCGCATTCATGTCCACCAAAAGAAAATATTTTCTAAGAAGATCTGTCGAGTTGCGCATTACGATATTGCAAATCTCGTTATAGTAAAACGACTCAACCTAACTTCGGTTCATTTCCGGAATTATTTTGTATATATACTCAGTAATTAGAATCAATTATAATATATTATAGTATACTAGCAGCTATTAGAAATAATCTTAATAATAAGTTTGGGATCTTATAAGTGGTCTTTTGAGGTTTAAATTCATTTTAGATAGATGTTACTCGTACTCCATCACTTGAAGCCGGGTTTCTGAAGTTTCCAGATAAACTCTCATTAGCTATTGATTCAATAAAGTTATGCATACGATAAACGTCGGTTAACTGTCACTGGGTTTCTGAATACGCAACAAACCATTCAATAACTATGTAGCTGATAACCAGTTCCTTAGTGGCTGCTAGATGAGTCTGTATTAAGATATCTTGTCAAAAATTGATTTAAGTATCATAATTCGTTTTTATTACTAGTTTTATTTACAGTAAAAAGAAATCGAGGGTTTATAATTGTCTTTACACTATTTTAGTTAAAAAATATGTTAGGTCGCTATTTAAGGGCGGATGCATGAACGACATCATTGGCATTGTCGACTTTAAAAAAAAGTTTCGTTTGACACTGACTTTCATTGTTTTGTTGGGGTTGGTAATATTTTTGCTCTTCGGATTCTCGCCACAGTGTGCTTCTGGGTAACACGTGTGTTTGAATTTTGGGTGTTTTTCTGTGTAATTGTGTTTATTGTGACTTGTTATTGTGTTTGTTTGTGTGTGGTTTTGTTGGTACCTGCTATCAGGTTTGTTTATTTATTTATTTATTTATTTTATTATTTATGTACACACAGTAAAATACAGAGGGACACGTCATAGTTAGAATTTATCCTCATTCAATATGAATATGGATTAAAATAAACCCCCAGACCCTCCTGATGAAATTCCTACTACCCCCACTAACCAAACCTTTTTTTTTTTTTTTTTGTTGCCGGGGTGGAAAAAAAAAAAATATATATAAAAAAAAAACAATCAGACACCCCGTTCAGTGGTAGAATGCTCGCCTGCCACTAACCAAACCTAACCTAACCTTTTTTTTTTTCGTTCCCGGGGTGGAAAATCCTCATGGATGTCCTCCGCACGCGGAACACAACGCGCGCCGCCTTCTCGGGTCCTGATGTTGGGGAGCGACGGATGTCCCCGAATCCGTCGCCCCTGGACCCATTTAGGGGGGCTGGAAGAGGGCGTTGTCCACCCTCCTCCGACGCCCGGTGCGTCTGCTGCGGGCCGGGTCGAGAGTCGAGATCTCTCTCTCCCTTTCCGCAGCCTCCTTCTGCGAGATGACCGTTTCGCAAAAGGAGACCACCGCGTCCCAGGACTCTGCGCCGCCGACCATCGCGTTCACGACGGCCGGCAGCGACAGGTCGTTGCCTACTTCGGTGATGAGGGCACGGTGCGGCTCCTCCCAAGCGGCACACTCTGCCAGCGTGTGCCACGTCGTGTCCTCCCGGCAGTCGACGCAGTGGTGACACCGGGCGTCCGGCTCCCTGTTTATGCGACACAGGTACTTCCCGAAGCAACCATGCCCCGAGAGCACCTGCGTCGCCCGAAACGTCAGGGAGCCGTACCTTCTCCCGAGCCAGCGGTCGAGCACTGGCCGGATCGCCTCGATGGTGCTGTGGCCGGCGGTAGGGCGTGACAGCCTCACCCGCCATTCCGCCACCAGGACCTCGCGGAGCTGCAACCGATGCTGCTCGATATGTTGCTGCATCGGTCGCTCGCCCCGCTCCCGCGCTGCCTCGCGCCACCGGTACAGTGACGCGAGCACCTTCGCCTCCAGGTCCCAGGGCGGTGATCCGGCCAGTGCACAACCCGCCTCGAAGGAGATCGTGCGATACCGCCGAATGACTCTGACGGCCATAGCCCGCTGCGGCTTGTGCAGGACAGCTATGCTGCCGGCCGTCAGGTCAGACGCCCAAATCCATGGCGCTCCGTAGAGCGCCATGGATCGCACGATCCCCATATAGAGATCGGGCGCTCGGGCCCCCCAGATTGGGAAGCAGCGTTGCCAGCGCCCCGGCCGCGCCCAACAACTTGGGCGCCAGCCGCCGGAAGTGGGGTCCGAAGTCCCACCGGCTGTCGAGCACCAATCCCAGATATTTCATGGTGGGCTCGACAGCGATCCGGACCCCCCCGACCACAATCTGTGATCCGGCCGGCGGCGCCCGCCGGGGGGCCATGAAACACCATGGCCTCCGACTTGTTGAGGGCCACCTCCAGGCCGAGGCGCCGTATGCGGCTCACCGTGAGTGAGACCGCCGCCGTCGCGAGCAACGCTGCCTCCCTGTGCGAACTCCGGGCCGTGACCAGCCTGTCGTCCGCGTAACACGTCAAATCCGTGCCCGGCGGGAGCTCGCCCCTCAGCACCCAGTCGTACCCGATGTTCCACAGGAGCGGTCCCACGACCGATCCCTGCGGAACACCGCACGACACTTGGCGCTGGTTTCCGCCATCAAACCTAACCTAACCCATTAAGCCAGTTTGCAGATGTGGTCTGTAATCTGGAGTCCCAAATCCTTCCATCCAAGACCCTTCCACCCCAGTCTAACATTCGTAAACGTCACGTTACGAAAGAGGATGTTCCCAATCTCCCTACTAAACAAGCGAGAACGACTATAGGCCGCGATAAGTACTTAGTTACAGATAAAGGACCTTTTATTGTTCATGTTTCCCGAAAGGAATCTCAACCTAATTCTGGAATTACCCTACACCCAGTTTCATTCGGGCGCTTTTTGGCCTATCAGAATATTTCTAATATTGCTGCAGTCAAGCGAGTAGGTAGAAATCGCTGTTGAATTTACATCCCCTTAGGATGCTAACGCTTTTTTGTCAAATATTGTTTTGGGGACAAATTTATATGAGGCTGTAATCCCGTCAAGTGTGTCATATAACCCGTATGGGCGTTGTTAGTGGCATCCCTACTGAATATGATGTACTGACATATTTAAAAGTTCCAGTAGGCTGTGGTCCAATTATAAAAGTTACACGATTCAACAAAAAGGTTAATAGAGACAGTTTAATTGAATACAGACCCACACAAACTTGTGTCATCACTTTTGATGGCCAAGTTTTACCAAAACGGATTTTCTGTTTTTATACATCTCTGACTGTAGAACAGTATATTTACCCAACCATTCAATGCCGCAAGTGCTGCCGATTTTGTCATGTAGAATCTCTTTGTCGTTCCAAACCCCGTTGCAGCAAGTGTGGCAATGATCACCCCGGTGATGGTTGTAGCATTGCTGAGAGCGAAGCCTTCTGTGTGTTGTGCTCTGGAAGTCACTTTGCAAATAGCAGAGCCTGTCCGGAGTACAGCAGGCAGAAGTCAATTAAAACAATAATGGCTGAGAAAGTAATTTCCTATTCAGAAGCAAGTAAAACAGTTCCAATTTCCAATACTCGTAGTTATGCAGACATAGCTAAATCACAGACTCAGTCATACCGTACAACTGTGTTTCTTAAGCCAAAGACCCATGCTCCCCTTTCTCCCTCCTATGATAAAACAGCTCATCAACAGTTCTCTAGCACCCCCCAGTCTTCCCAGCCTAATGGCTGTGCTCTCAATAGTCAACTAGCAGAATCTCCTGAAAACTTGTCTTCCATTATTGAACTTCTTAGTAAACTCCTGTTAACTTTAATGTCTTCATCCAATAAAAATCAGTTACCGTCCATCGTTGCTTCTTTACTTATAAACTCACTCTCATCCCATTATAATGGCTCGGTTAGTGTTCCTTCAATGGAACGTGAGGAGCGTGTGGCATAAGAAACACGATCTCACCTTTCTTCTGAACAAATACAAATCTTTAGCTTGTTGTCTTGCTGAGACTTGACTAGTTCCGAGTCTTAGTTTTCGTTTACCTTCCTTTAATATTCTCAGATGCGACCGATCTGATGGCTATGTCGGGTCGGCTCTCTGCGTGAACAATCGTGTTCCACTTGTGGCTGTATCCTTGCCTCCTCTAGGTGATGACATTAGCATTGCTGCCGGTCGGGTCTACCCGACCCGAGGGTTATGTAACCCTCTTATCTGTTTATATTGCTCATCCTCATCAAAGTTTTCTCCCATTAGACGTATGTTAGAAAACATAGAGGGCCCTGTACTTGTTATGGGGGACTTCAACTGCCATCACTTTAGGTGGGGTTCTGAACGTTGTGACTCTTTTGGGGAAGGTTTAGTTGAAGTCTTAGATGACCTTAATCTATGTATCCTCAACAATGGTTGCCCAACTCGCAGGTCTCTTCCTGGACAGCACAAGAGTTGTGTTGATCTAACATTTTGTACACTGGATATCGCAGCATCATGTCATTAGGAGTGTACCAGTTTGTCACATGGCAGTGACCACTATCCAATTATAATATCCTTAGCTGAAAAAACTTACTAAGAAAAAACCAGCCCTCCACTCTTGAGGTATAACTTGTCTAATCCTGATTGGGCAAAGTATTCCTCTTTATTGGAGAACAAAAATGATTCACTTCAAAATTTAGTATCCCTTGATTCTGATTCTCTTAGTCCTCTCCATGTGTCAAACTGCTATAATCACTTCATTTCTGCCATAACAGCTAGTGCTGACTCATGTTTCCCTGTTAAAAACTCAGCACGTGGGAAGATTCCTCCTCCACCATGGTGGGATCAGGAATGCACAACAGCCATAAGAGAAAGGGATGAGGCTGAACTGGTGTATAATGGGGTGGTGGTTAGCGATAACCTCATAGCATTTAATAGGACCCTCGCTAAATCTAAAAGATTGCTGCGAAGGAAGACATGTGCCGGTTGCGCTAACTTTTGTGGGTCTCTGTCCCACTCCACTCCTATATCAGTAGTATGGAAGAAGATCAACCGCTTTAGATCTGGATGTTCCCCTTCAATTTCTTCCCCTATCCCTCGAGAGACTGCCGAGCAGTTCTTTGACAAACTGGCTCCTCCGTATGGTACACATCGGAAACAGAACATAATCAGCCATCTCTCACCTATTCAGAGGATCCCCTTGATGCACCATTTTCTACTCAGGAGCTTAACTCAGTGTTGAAAAATTTTCATGACTCAGCCCCAGGTATTGACGGTATTGTCTATTCGTTTATGTCAAACGCAGGTCATACAGCAAAAAAATATTTTTAGACATTTAAAATTTTTGTTACACGAATGGCTGGATCCCTGATCACTGGAAAACTCAAATTATTATACCTATTTTAAAACCTGGCAAACACGCTGATGACCCTAACAGCTTCAGACCAATCGTTTTGACATCAGTCCTTGCGCAAATATTGGAACACCTAATAAAGAACCGACTAGAATTTATTGTAGAATCGAGAAACTTACTTCCTAGGTCTCAATTTGGTTTTAGAAAGGGACTCAGTACCATGGACAGAGTTGGGGTTTTGGTCTCAGATATACGTTCATCGTTTTCGAAAAATGAATCCGTAGTCACAGCCTTTTTAGACATCTCCTCTGCTTATGATAGTGTCCTTCTTCCCATTCTCAGGCACAAATTGCAACAGCTGAGAATACCGGAGAGGATGGTACAGTGCATCTGCAGTTTGCTGATGTGTCGGTCTTTGGTTTTGAGAGTCCCAGGTGAAGAATTTGATGTCAGGATGTCATGAAAGGGCCTACCACAATGCTCAGTTCTTAGTCCTTTACTGTACAACTTATAAACAGCTGACATCGGTTCATGCCTCAATAACAATTGCCAAATTCTGCAATATGCTGACGACTTGGCTTTATATGTTACCAACACCTCAGCTAGCGACGCCGCATCATCTCTCAGCGTATCCCTGGACTCTCTAAACCAATGGCTAAATTCCCACGGACTGAGTTTGTCTGCCCCCAAAAGTGCTGTAGTTGTTTTTTCCCGCAGGAGGTTGATCCCACAAATTTCACTGAGTATCCAAGGACAGTGTATACCGGTTTCTGTAAAAGTAAAATTTTTGGGTGTGTTTTTAGATTCCAAATTGAGTTGTGTTCATCACATAAATTATTTAGTTAATAGATGCGAGAGGACTATTCCTATTTTAAACGGGGTCTGGTAGGGTGCACATCCCTACACCATGAAACTGGTATACAATGCCTTAATTCGGAGTGTTCTGGACTACGGAGTGTTCTTTTCTTTAAATTCCCTGCAAGGTTAGACAGAATTCAAGCTAAGTGTAAACGGATCATATCGGGATGTATGAAGTCCTCACCGATTAACGCGTTGCAGGTAGAGTGTGCAGAACCATCGTAAGACTTGAGAAGGCAGTACCTAGCATCGAGATTCTGGGCTAGAGTCATCACCAAATCCTCTCACCCGCTTGTTCAAAAAGTCGATGACTTGGATGTTGTATGCCGAAGTTCCAATTATTGGCACCATAAAGAAGTCCCTTTGTTTTTAAAATCCCTCCGTTATTATCGAAATTTAGATTCCCCCATTATTCAATACCCGAAACTTCCTATTTTCAGTTTTGACTATGAAACTATATGTTTTAAACCAGATATTTTCTACAATATTGGCATATCGAAAAAGTCTCCTTCGGCGGACTCTATTTTCAACGCAGCGGTTTGTGAGCGATGGTACAATTTTGAATGATTCTTTACGGATGCCTCTAAATTATCAGATGCAAGCTGCACTGGTGCTGCGGTATACTACCAAAACTCCAAAATTGTTTTAAAATATAGATGCCCTGCACAATAATCAGTGTTTACAGGTGAGTGCGTGGCCATATTAGAAGCGTGTTTATTTATTGAGGCTCATAGCATAAGTTTTGGGGTCATCTTTACAGACTCACTTAGCTGCTTGCAAACTTTGCAGCAGAATCCTTTCAAGAGCAAACTGCACAGTCGAATACTGCTTCAAATCAAAAAGTCTCTTTTCTCTTGTGCCAAGAATCACAAAACCGTTCACTTGGTATTGGATTCCAAGTCATTGTGGCATAAGGGGAAACGAATATGTTGATTCTCTTGCTAAGGATGCAGTTACGTCTCAAGATGTCGACCTTAAACATTTTCTATGTCAGCGTTACGATTTGCTGAGCCTTCCAAAAAAGAACTTGATAACCTCATGGCAGGTACAGTGGCTAAATTCAAGTAAACGGAAAGGTGCTTTTTATCACGCAATACAGCCTAACGTTACTCCCAAGCCCTGGTTTTAATCGTACAAAAAAATATCAAAGAAAGTGATTTCTATTCTTTGCTGTCTTCGCATAGGCCATTGTTGTACTTCCGGTCTTCCTTAACAAAATTCGGGTCAGAGACACATCGCTCTGTGAATGTGGGTTGGATGAAGGTACTTTGGAGCACATCTTTTTTAACTGCTCCAATAATAACCCAGGCCATGACTTGAATCTTCCTAAATTAAAGATCCCTGTCCCAACGAACTTGCCATCTCTACTATCACATTCTTCTCCAAAGCTTTTTGAGGCTTTGGTGTTTTTATTCGTGTCAATGACATTAAATTATTATGATTTTTGTGTAGTCTATTGACTATTTATGTATATCTATTATATAAATAACAATAATTTTTGTTTGTTTGTTTCAGTGTACTACTAATATATTTTTGTCTACAAGCTTCACAGTAAACTCAATTGTCTGTAATCAAATAGTTTTTAACTTTAATCTTTTTCCTCCTTCGCACGTTTCATCAGAACACATTCGACATTGGCAGAATTGTCGACATCGGCACCATTGCCATATACAAAACTAGAATATAATAGAATTTTTGCTTTTCGTTACATTTGATTTCATGAGTATATTTGTCTTTCATTCATCAGTCTTTTCAGTCATCGTTTGTGCTTAATTCATTAAATAAAATAACATGGAATCCGGAAAACGCACTAAAAATTTTACTGAAAGAGAGAAGATGCTTCTTATCGTAGTGGCCAAAGAATTTGTCGCTACAATCGACAATAAAAAAACGGACGGGACTTCTGTCGAGGCCAAGAAACAAGCTTTGATTGCGCTGACAAATAAATATAATGCTGTCTCGGAAACTGGATTTAGAACTGCAAAACCGGTTTCATGCTTTATGTGATAACATAAAGAAAAAACCGAGAAAAAATATGAGCGATGATAAGGTAAGTTGTATCCCGTCGTACGAGTATATGCTGCTAGTGTACTTTTTACCTATTTGGTTAAAGTCCTATATATTTTAACTTAACAAAGTGCAAAGCAACCCCTAAGCATACAAGCTGTATTAACACACGCTACCAATAATATACATAATGATTATGTTTCAGATGCTAACTGCATAGGGTAATAATATTCATTGACTATTATTTTCAGATCACAGCGGTCAAACCGAAACTTTTGAGTCCAACATAGCGATACAAAAAGTGCAGATTCAATCCAGACCAATAACATCTGTTAATTTAAATAATTTTAAAAGCACTTTAATTTGTAAGTTAAGTAATCAGGACCTTACAATGAATAATGTAAATATTTTGTATAAAGAATTCTTTTCGGTAGTTCAAACCGAGGTTAATAATATTTTTAAGAAGAACACTAAAAGTATCAGTCCTAAGTTTTTATTTAGTGACTGGGCAACTAAAGGACTTAGGAAAAGTAGGGAAAAACTTTTCGAGCTGTATGGCCTTAAGCCTTATATTAACACGGAAACTTTTAATAAGTATGTTGCTTCTTACTCAAAAAAAATTAAGAACACTTGTATGGCAGCTAAAGCCTTATACATTAGCAACAAGGTAAAATCAGCAGACAATAAAATAAAGACGGCTTGGAAAATTATCAATAATGAAACGAACAGGATAAAAAAGCTAAATTCTGATTACACACTGGAGACGTCACGTGGTCTCATTTGCGATAACAAAAAAAGTTGCTCAGGAATTTGTGAATTTCTTTACCAGTGCCCCACTAAAAACCACTGAAATCTTAAATTCTTCGCCCTCGCTTGCTTTTGATTTAATGAGGGCGAATGTTTCAGCCTGCCCGATTGAATTTAACTTTAAGCATATTAACCCCTTAACAGTAATAAAATCTTTTAAGCAAATCAAAGTCAAATTGACCTGAGATCTTTGGGGAATGTCTATTAAAGTCTGTACCTCCATAATTGAAACTATAGCACCTTACGTAGCCTTAATATTTAATTTGTGTGTGGATCAAGGAGTCTTCCCGGATCTAATGAAATATAGTAACGTTACACTTTTCAAATCCGGGGACAGTAAAGACACTAATAATTATAGACCTTTTTTTTTTTTTTTTTTTGGGTGGGAAATCATCAAATGACTTCTCCCGCTCTGGGTGGAGCGGGAGGGCGTGTCAGACTTTTACTGACTAAAACCCACCCGTGTTCCTTCAGTTGCCTGTGCCAGGGCCACGGTTTTCTCTGTGGAATAACCCGCGACCCTGAGGCGTCGGCCCTATCGGACCCCGTCATTTTGTGCTGACATCTCTTTGAGGCGCGCGTGGAACACAACGCGCCGTCGACCCGGGCCTGGTCCTTACCGGACGGCGAGCTACCCATTGCTCGCCATCCGCATGCCCGCGCCTACGGTGGCCGGGAATCTGCAGGCGACTCCCGACGCCCAGGGCGTCTCCTGCGGCGGCTAGTGGGGGCGTGAGGGCGCAATGCTCTCTCCCTCACCCGCTCCGCCTCCTCCTTCGCGAGCATTACTGCTTCGCAGAAGGAGGTGACGGCTTTCCATTCCCTCTCGCTCCGTACCATGGCCTGGACCAGGGCCGGACGCGAGAGATCGCCGCCGCCAATCGCCCTCGCGAGGACACTGCGGTGCTCCGCCCAAGCTGGGCATACCTCCACCGTATGCTCCACCGTGTCCTCCGGGCGATCCACGCAATGGTGACACCCGGGCGTTTCCTCCCGCCTTATGCGAAACAGGAACCTCCCGAAACAACCGTGTCCGGTGAGGACCTGTGTCAGGCGGAAGGTGAGGACGCCGTGGCGCCTCTCTAACCACTCCTCAAAGAGGGGACTTACCGCCGCTATTGTGGCGTGCCCAGCACTGGGTTGCGACAATCGCACCCTCCATGTCGCCATGAGATCCCGCCGGAGCTCTGTCCGCTGTACCGTGATTTCTCGCGGCAGCGGAGTTACACCCCGGCGTTTTGCCTCCTCGCGCCACTCCCATACGTGCGCGAGGGCTTTTGCCTCCAGATCCCATGGCGGCAATCCGGCAAGGAGGCTCGCCGCCTCGCATGAGACCGTGCGGTATCCCCGGACCAGCCTGATGGCCATGACCCTTTGGGCCGCGTTCAACCTGCGGGCTGGTCGGCGCCTCAAAGAACGCGCCCACACCGGTGCCCCGTAAAGGGCCATGGACCGCACGATCCCCGCGTAGAACCTCCGGCAGGAGGCATTTGGACCCCCTAGATTGGGCAGGAGCCGCCTCAAGGCAGCCCCAGCCCGCTCCAGTCTGGGAGCCAAACGTCGGAAATGCTCCACGAAGTTCCACCGGCTGTCGAAGACGAGTCGCAGGTACTTCATCGTCGACTCGACGCCGATGTGAACCCCTCCCGCCGTTATTTGGGAACCCGACAGTGGAGCATTCCGGGGACCATGAAAACACATGGCCTCGGACTTGTGCAGGGCCACTTCGAGTCCCAACTGCCGGATCCTCTCGACGATTGTCGCAACCCCGAGTGTCGCTTGTTCGGCCGCCTCCTGGTGCGACCTCCCCTGAATAATTATAGACCTGTGTCCGTGCTACCGGTTTTCAGCAAGGTTTTTGAAAAGATAATGCTTAATCAGATGCTCAATCATTTTAAAACTAATAAAATTCTTCACGAGCAACAGTATAGTTTCACCAAAGGGCGTTGTACTTATTAAAACATATTTTTAACGCGTGGGAAGAGGGTCAAGACGCCATAGGAATCTTTTGTGACCTCTCCAAGGCATTTGATTGCGTCGATCACGAAACCCTGCTTTTGAAACTTGAGCATTACGGACTTGGAAAACTTGCGCTCAGTTTAATAAAATCTTATTTAAATGATACACAACAGCAAGTTCAAATAAATGGTGTCAATTCACTTGGTTTAAAAGTAAAAATGGGTGTTCCACAAGGCTCGATATTGGGTCCTTTTCTCTTTTTAGTATATATTAATGACCTACTCCATTTATTAATAAATCAACCACAAATGGTGTTATTTGCTGACGATACTTCCTAAATTTTTAAGGTAGATAGACGTGCTTCAAATTTTGACGACGTAAATAATGCCCTACTGCTGGTCCAAAATTGGTTCACGGCTAATAATGTAGTACTAAATGGAAATAAAATTAAGTGTATAAGGTTTTCTTTACCAAACAAATCAAATCAAATCAAATCAAAATATTTTATTTCACATAGACCTACATGGGCACTTATGAAACGTCAGATTCTAGGTGCACGGTTCCAATTGGTAGTTTCCCATGGAGAAGAGCCGGCAAGAAACTCCATGGTTACTCTTTTAAAAATATGTCTTTTACAATGTTTTCCAATTACAGTGTTAACAGGTATGGGAGGACAGTGTAGGCCTGTCAACAAGTACCATATGTTAAACAAATAGACAATTTTCTATAAATTTACAATCCACAGGGCCTACGACGTTCTCACATTTACAAAATATAAAATAATCAGTAAAATCAAAAACTAATTAAAAATTGTAGGTATATAATGTCAAATAATGAAAGAATTATGTCAGAGATATGTAAAAGTCCATATCTAATAATAAAAAATAAAAATTAAACACCGTTATTTGGGAGCAGTTATTAGAAATTTACATAGTGATGCCGTTTATGAGGTACCAGGGAAGCCACATGTGCAGAAGGAATTATTGCCAAACTTTCTTGTCTTCGACGTAGTCTTTTATCTTATAGTACGCTTTTTTGATAAGGACACGTTTGATGTGGGCTTTGAACTTTCCATCGCTAAGTTCTGTAACTGACTTTGGCAACTTATTATAAAAGCGGATACTGTTTATCAGAAATGATTTGCTTGTTTTAGTTAATCTAAATTTGGGTATAACAATTTCATTTTTACTACGTGTATTTATATTATGGAAATTCTTAAAATTTCTTATTTTAAAAAGTTCTAAGTTTTTGCGAACATACAAAATACTTTCTAAGATATAAAGGGAAGGCAGAGTGAGTATATCAATTTCTTTGAATTTGTTTCTAAGAGACTCGCGAGGACCCATTTCATAGATCGCGCGGATTGCCCTCTTTTGTAAAATGAAAATTGAATCTACGTCAGCTGCTGATCCCCACAGCAGAACGCCATAAGACATAATACTGTGGAAATAAGCAAAGTATACCAACCTAGCTGTGGCTATATCGGTCAACTGCCTTATTTTTCTTACTGCATACGCAGCTGAACTTAATTTACCTGAAAGAGCTCTAATGTGAGCGCCCCATTGCAATTTAGAATCTAAAGTAATTCCTAGAAATACAGTTTCCGTAATAGCATCTACTTTCTTGCCATCAAGTTTTAAATTTAAACCCACTTGGGGTACATTTGGTAATGAGAAATTAAGACATTTAGTTTTGTTCGCATTGAGTAAAAGATTATTAGCTGCAAACCATTTCGAAAGAATAGCCAGACAATCATTCACATGTAAGACATCCGTATCTTTTCTATCTATTTTAAAAATAAGAGAAGTATCATCAGCGAATAAAATTATATCTGATAAGTTAGCCATCATGTAAGGAAGGTCATTAATATAAACTAGAAATAAGAAAGGGCCGAGAATTGAACCTTGAGGCACTCCCATCTTAACTAAGGACCCCGAGGACGTCGCCCCGTTAACGTTCACTTTCTGTTGCCTGTTTGATAGATAGGAAAGAACAAGATTAGCGGCTTGTCCACGAATTCCGTAGTGGTGTAATTTACAGATCAGTGTATTGTGGTCAACGCAGTCAAACGCTTTTGAGAGGTCACAGAAAATGCCAATTGCATCCTGGGACTTCTCCCAGGATTCCAAAATGTGACTGATGAGTAACACTCCCGCATCAGTCGTCGACCTACCTTTCGTGAAACCGAACTGGCGACTATGTAAAATACCATTTGAATTAAAATGTGACAACATCTGGTCTAGCATGATTTTTTCATAGATTTTACTCAATGCTGGTAGCACTGATATAGGTCTATAATTAGAGGGATCACTCTTACTACCCGATTTGAAAATTGGTACTACTTTACTATGTTTCATTAAATCAGGAAACGTACCGCTGTCTAAACATTGATTAAATATGCCTGTTAGGACAGGGGCAATTGTGTCAATAATATCTCCAAGAACCTTAACGGAAATCCCCCATAAGTCTACAGTGTTTTTTATGTTAAGACTTTTGAACGCTTTTTTAATTGTGACAATAGAAATAGGCTCGAATTTAAAACTAGGAATGTCCTTACTGAAGTTTTCTTTGAGTAAAGATTCAGCTAACACAGATGATGAGGGAAGAGATTTCGTAACCTCAATTGGGATGTGCAAACGCCAACGTCAAGAGTAGTGATTGTGAGATAGTATTGAATCAAGAGAAACTAGAATTCGTCGATAAAACGGTTTTCTTGGGGATCACGCTCGACTGAAGGCTACAATGTGGTCCTCATTTAACATCTCTAGCAGGACGGCTAAATTCAGCAGCTTACGCTGTCAGAAAAATCCGTCAATTTACTGATGTAGATACCGCGAGGCTGGTCTATTTTAGTTACTTTCATAGTATCATGTCTAAAGTAAAATACCGTAATTTTACTTTGGGGATGGGCTGCAGACATCGAGTCTATTTTTATTCTGCAGAAAAAAGCCATCAGAGCCATATATAATCTCCGCAGGCGTGATTCTCTAAGGGAATTGTTTAAGGATATTAACATCATGACTGTACCTTGTCAATACATCTATGAAAAGATCATGTACGTAAGAAAAAATTTACATCTTTACAGTAAAAGAGGTGAAAGACATAATTATACGAGTAGTACTAGAAATCTGGACCTATTAGTTCAACCAGGTTTCAGACTGGCTAAAGTAGACTCTAAAATGTTATAATAAAATACCTCCCCACATACTTCAACTGAATAAGCAGGCAGGCGTATTATAGGTTAGGGGATTACATAACTGATAAAAATGCCTGGCTTAATGCTCGTCCTGCTCCACACCACAACTAATTAATTGACATTTGAAACACTGTTGAAGCTGCTGAAGATTGTAAGAATATATTTGCATTATATAAACTCAATCTCCTTTTTATTATATAGATGCATTGCACAGATGTGAATACTTTGTACTATAAAGCTACCATTTACCGGGTAATGTCATAGATTGACTTGAATGTGCCTTGGCGGCTGATAGTATGTCTTGCTCACTCAAATGTCTCGCTGACGGTGGCGCGTGTGTCGGATCATTTAGCTCCCTTCAAAATGGTTGAGCTGAATGGTGCTGATCCATGCGTCATGTTCGTGAACGGGCGCCGTCAGTTGGGACTGGTCATCTCTTAGCTGCCACGGCTTATTTTAATAATTAATTTGCTGGATTGTTTTTAATTATGTATTGCTGCACTCTGGACGATTTTCACTTATAGTGTCAACATTAATCGATGTAACTAATATATTTGTAACAACAATATTAATTAAAAGAGTGTCCATGGAGTTTCTTGCCCGTTCTTCTCCATAGTGACCTACTGCGCTTTGGAATGGGCAACTAGCTTCATATTTCTGACTGACCGATTCCTTGACAATTCAAAAGTGCCTGTAAATGGTTTAATTGAACTAAATGATTTGAGTTTGAGTTTGAGTTACACAATAGTGCCAGATTGTAATTTATTTACGTTATATTTTAATTTCAGTCCGGGATGTACAAGACAGGAGGTGGAACATTTTGTCCTACGACAACCCCAATTGATGAGAAAATTGTGGCTTTATTAACTCCTCAATTCACACCATTAGAAAATGAGTTTGACTCATTCGCACCATATTATAGCTTAGGTAAGTCCAAAGAGTTTCTTCTTTGAATTGTAATTATCTTTCATTGACACATATCAGTATCTTAACATCATACCAGTGTTACGGGTTTAACATAACATAACATCACGCCTGTAATCCCAGAAGGGTTAGGCAGAGGTGTACCTGTAGTACACCCACATTTCGCCAGTTATGTAAAACATGTTATGGGTTTATACATTACAATTTATTCATTACAGATATTGAAAACACAAGTACTAAGTAAAGAAGCACATCCTGGTACTTCTCAAGACATCATCATAGTACCAAATCTTCCTTTGTATCCATATACAAAGGAAGATTTGGTGGCTGAAACTCAAGCAACTTCTAGCAAGCAATTAGAATTTTCCAAAATACCAATTTCACCGTGTATGAAGGATTTCAAAACACCAAAACTACAGAAGATGTGTTTAACTGAAACAAAGAAAAAAAATATAAATAACCTTAGTGATTCTATTATAAAAAGAAAAAATCACAATAAAATTAACGAAGACGCCATAACCACTAAAAGATTAGAAATATTTGAGCTTCAACGACAACAGGAAATAATGAAATTGGAAGAAAACAAAATTTTACTGGATATTGATATTGAATTAAAGAGAATTCTTCTAGAAAATGCAAGAATAGACCTAAAATTTAAAAAGAGGAATTTAAATTTATGATGTTTTATAGCAGGTATATTAACAAACTTCTTTTATAAATTCTATGTCCACTGTTGCATTTTCTAAAAGAATTATCTTAAATTTGATATGTCTCATGTTTGTAGTTGTTATCTCATTGTATTTTTTTTACTTGAAATACAAATTAAATAAACAAAGACAGGTTAATTGGTTTTTTAATTTGTGTGATCATAGTTTTTGAAAATGTTTATAAAAGGAACCTTAAACAACCTAAAATATTGTTCCAACAATAACCGACGAAAATGGTTTCCTTCAGAAGAAAGGGGTTGTTCAATAGATTTTGTAACAATATCTTCTCCAGGAGCAGAATCCATTATCACAGTATCATTTTGCTGTAGAGCTATAGCAACAATAACAGCTAATGTGTGATCTAATTTGAATCTCAATTTTTGAGAAAGGCATGCTAATCTTCTTTTCCACAAACCAAATGTCCTTTCCACTGTGTTTCTGGTTTTAATTTGTGCTTCATTGTATAGTTTTTCCGCATATGTAGCTGGATTTAAAAATGGCGTCATCATGAATCTTCCACAAGGATAAGCACTGTCTCCCATGAGGTGAATATCTCTCTCATTATTACCCCTGGCGCGCTCGCAGGAATGAATTATGATACACGGTACTGTCATGTGTTGATCCATGCCAGCGAGCATCTATATCACGGATGTGTAAATTTGCATCACACACAATTATTAGTACATTAATAGAAAAGGAACCTTTTCTATTTCTAAATAGTTCTGCTAGCTCACCTCCAGGACATTGAATTGGTATGTGCAATCCATCTACACAACCAATTACATTTGGAAATCCAGCTATATTAAAAAATTGAGCCTTGACTTCTCTTAGGTCTTCAAAATTTGGGACACCATATACCTTGTAGCAAGTTTTGCTATTTCCTTGCTTACTTTATAAACCACTTTTGACACAGTGGTTTTGTGAACGTTAATGTCATCACAAATCACTACTTGAAAAGTACCTGTAGCGCAAAATCGTAAATTTGTTCTAAAACAGACAATGGATATTTGCGATGAGTAACGGGAGATAGAGCAGGGCTGATGACTTCACTTAGATGTATCACAGTGTTCTTATCAAAGCGATATCTCAATTTAAATTCTTCATCCGAAAACATTTCGAAAGGATTCCTCCTACGTCCTAAGTTTCTGGGTACTGATATATTAAAAATAAACTCCAGTACTTCCAAATCAGACTAATGAGCTACTCGTATTCATTATGCTAGCACTCATTGTATTCTTTTTTCACTGGCAACTTATTGCAAAAATACACGTTTTACATAAGTAAAACCTAAAATTTGATAGAGTTTGCTATGAAATTAAACGTCAAATATAGTTATGGAGCCGACAAACGGCACACATTGGTCAGTTAAGATAACCTAAACGGAGTTTATCTTTTATTGCGGAGTTCGGAAACGCACTTTCACAAGTTGTCGAACCAATAGCGCTAATGATTAGATAAACTACCGATACATGTACCTCAGAAGCCGGGCATTATTAGTTTACTACTGATAAACAGATCTATGACGATTCAGACTTGCTAATAAAACATATGATTTTATTTAATTGATGAACTAAGAATGTGTTTATTTATCTAAAAATGTAATGACCTGTATACCTAACTGACATTATTCAAAGGGTTTTTTGAAACTATTGACATGGCACCTTAATTTTAATTGCTTGTTTATGTTATTTTTGTACGCCGTACACTAACAAAATATATGATTGATTGATTAATTGATTGAATTTGCAAATTTTATAATAAACGCCCTCTATTGCTGAGTAGCTTTACTACTGCATTGTATAGATGACATGTACTGTTGTTTTTCGATTTTGTCAAATTATCGACAATATAACGGGAAATAATAAATAACACTTAAAATATGACACTGATTGAACATAATCATGTTACTACAGGAACCAGCGGGCCTATTACGAACTTTTAAAAAACTAGGCAAGTTCCAGGCAATTCATTTCACGGGCTGGTTAAATTTCGTATTATGACATTCCTATTTCTGAGCGACTTCACGCTGGGTAGTTTGTCTATGGCTGGTATAGTATATTATCTATGATGGCTGGCTTGTAATTCTCTGAGGTAACGTTCAGTAACCCAATTATATATTTATAGGGAAGTTACGGTTTTGTTTAAATCACGTATTTTATGATAAAAATAATAAATACCATATATTAAACTAGTTAGTTTAGTATAGTAGGTGAAAATATGAACGCAATTTATATTGTGCTATTCTAAATTAAAATGATTTATATAATATTTCCTGTTTGCAAATTGTAACGCGAGGTTTCCGAACGCGAGGTTTCCACATGAAGGTCAGCGGGGAATTCGACAACATCAATGAAACTATTGTTTGTTTAATGGAAGGATCCATTCTAAGATTTACGGAGTACGAGTATAAACAAAAAGATGGCGAAAGTGTTATTGAGTATTTCAATTAATATTCATGTTTTTAACATGTTATAATATTAATACAATGTAAGTTTTATTTGAATAGTGGATGCGCGTTCTCGCCCTCGCCTCGCCGGCGCGTTACATATCGTTCAGCTGGAAAGATTGTTGGAGTTTTTATACTACTTCCAAGAAGTCTGAAGGAATCTCAGTGATTTGGATCTACTATAGAAAATGTTGGCTGGGACATTGAATGAGAGCCTATATCACCAGTAGGGCGTTGGTAGGAGCCAGTAGCATACTATGATAATGCAACCAAAACCTAAAATGAGAATAATGTTTAGTTAAAATTTTACGTAAAGTTCATACTTAATAAAAACAACTACCTTAGTCTTCGCGGATAAATCCGTGGATTTTGTAAGCCCGTTATGGGTTAAAGGTGAACACCAAAAGGAAAGGCCGTTGTTAGGATTTCAATAATACGTTTATTATCCTTTTATTTATTTAGTGGAAAGTGTATTTTACTATTCTTAGCCTCGCGTGCGATCACACGTCTCATGACATGTGAGGCCTCAGCTGCTCACAAATATTCAGTCCCAAGTCGTGAACTGCACATCATCCATGTCGAACGCATTAGATTGGTCACGAAGTCGTCTCCTTTTATTACTTGATTCACAAGTTTGCCGAGAAGAATCACTTTCCAGGAACTAAAACAGTTCATTTTCGTCACGCATGATTATATTTTCTTATTTTATATAGAAAACACTCCAATAATTTCCAAATAAACCCTAAACAATTCAATAAAAGCTCCTCTGAAGCAGCGTAAACTGAATGGATTGTGAGGTTACTTTTTGACAGGTAATAATAATAATAATAAATATATGGCAACACCGTGTCAACAAAACGTCTCGTTTTCTCATCTACGTAATTTTAATTGTTAATAGTTTTTTTCACCCATTATAACAAGACATTTTTATTTTAAAGTAAACCTGAAACCTGCAAAACTACAAAATATTCAAAAAGACACCAAACTACATCAATATGTAATTAAACCAAAAACTACCGAATCGGAGGTGACATGACAGATGTCACCTCCGGTAAAACAACAAATAATCGTAATTTATAAGGTTTTAAATGTAATAAAGGAAATAATAATAAATATATGGCAACACCGTGTCAACAAAACGTCTCGTTTTCTCATCTACGTAAGACATTTTTATTTTAAAGTAAACCTGAAACCTGCAAAACCACAAAATATTCAAAAAGACACCAAACTACATCAATATGTAATTAAACCAAAAACTACCGAATCGGAGGTGACATGACAGATGTCACCTCCGGTAAAACAACAAATAATCAGAATATGAAACCAAAGATAATAAAATGTTGACGAGATCAGCCGCACGTCAAGCACGCCCACCACCTCCGGACTCTTCGCCCAGCTCCGCCTCGCCGCCGCCGGTATCCAGCCCCACCGTGAGTGCTGTGACGACACCGGCCGCGGTAGTTGCGTCGACCTCGAGCGACGAGTATTTTTCCCCGCCGATGTCGCCAACACCTGTTCGTCGGCATGGGAGAGGCCGGCCACCGAGGAGCTTGGGACTTAGGGGCCATCCGGCCCCGAGCCGGGTCCCCGCTGCCGGTGGTTGTGTGCAGCGCATGAGATGGACTCAGTCTATGAACGAGAACATCATGCGCGCATATTATGGGTCTACAGAGGGGGGAACTCACCTCACTGCGTACCGTGATAGGATGCTGTCTCTCTTTCAGGAACTTAAACCAACCGTCAGCGTCTCTGCCCAACGACTGTCGGATCAGGTGCGGGTAATTCAACGCAATCATAGGTTGGACGATGCCGCACTTGATAGGCTGCGCTCAGAGATACTGAGCAACCTTATCGTCTCGACTCCGGCACAAACCGCGGTACAAGCGTCAACCATTGATCTACCGCGGTCCAATAATGGTGTTGAAGAAGAAGATGATAGGGTTACCACAGTAAGTAGCCAATGCAACGACCGATTGAGGAGCGCACTGGAGGATGCTCGTTTCGCGAGTATAGATCTACTCCGACCGAACTTAGACCGCGATTACCACGCCTACCTATGCACAAAAAAAATAGGGCGCTGGTGAATGCCCTGGACTCGCAACTTAAGAATGTGTTCGAGAGCAGCGAGGATCTCGTTGATACACACTCGATCCTGTATTACGCGGCTGTTGCGGCATGTCGTTTAGCTAACGTCAAGTTTCCGAATTGTGACGGAGCTGCTCGACCAAAACCATCCGTACCAGCCTGGCAACGCAGGATCGAGCGTCGTATCGATGGGGCCAGGGTACTCATAGGCAAACTATACTGTTTCAGGGAGGGCAATACAAGACCACGAGTGATGCGCTTTGTAAGGCGGGCATTTTCGGGGACTGAAATAAGCCCTCGAGAATACATGTCCCGTGTCACAGAGCGCATCGACTTCCTGAAGCAGAAAGTTTGTGCATGGGTGAGCCGTATTCGGCGGTATAAGCGGCGGGTTGATCGATACACGCAGAATCGCATGTTCCAGAGCGATGAAAGGTGTGTATATAGAGCTTGGGAGCAACCTGAACAAAATTTGACAGACGTGTGCCGCCCAGATGATACCGCCACAAGTGCATTCTGGCGCAGCATCTGGTCAGTACCCGTCTGTCACACTGAGGCTGGATGTCGAGCGAGTGTGTGAAACTATACCAGAAATGGAATCAGTCCTAATTACGCCATCAGACGTTGCCAGAGCAGTCCGTCCGTTACGGAATTGGAAATCGCCAGGACCGGATGGATTGCACAACTTTTGGTTGAAATGGCTAATTAGTTCGCATACTAGCCTGGCATCTCAGTTCCAGTCAGCCTTAGAGTCTGGGTCGCTACCGCAGTTTCTATCAACAGGCGTTACCCACCTGCTCCATAAGTCAGGTAGTCCCACGGAACCCAAGAATTATAGACCGATCACGTGTTTGTCGACGGTCTATAAACTTCTTACATCCATTTTGAGAGTGAAAATTAATACACACATTGACAGTAACTCGATTATGTCTGCCTCTCAAAATGGATGTAGGAACGGGTCCCGAGGTACTAAGGAGCTACTCCTCATCGACATGGTCATTAGCCAACAGGTTCGTCGCTCCCGCAAGGATCTGTCGATATGCTGGATAGATAAGAAGGCCTACGACTCGGTGCCACATACATGGCTTGTGAGGGTGCTGGAGTTGTACAAGATAGATGCAACTCTACGCACCTTCCTTAGGTCCTGTATGGGGCAATGGAGGACGGTCCTTCGCTATCCGGGGTGTCAACAGATCCAGGGAAATGACGAGCCTGTCTGGATTAAACGGGGAATATTTCAGGGCGACAGTTTGAGTCCACTTTGTTTCTGCTTAGCTCTGAATTCTCTAAGCACACTGCTGGAGGATTCAGGTCTAGGCTATCGGTTGAAGAGAGGTGGTCAGGTCATATCTCACCTACTGTTCACGGATGACTTGAAAATCTTTGCCCCCAACAAATTGCAACTGATGGAGCTACTGAAGGTAACTGAAACATTCAGTAGCGCCATCAGGATGGAATTTGGTTTGGACAAATGTGCAATCATGCATGTTAAGCGAGGTGAGATTATGGAATCCGAAGGTATTCAACTTTCGGATTCCATAGACCTTAGATCCCTCTCTTCATCCGAAAACTATAAGTATTTGGGTATGTCGGAACCGTTAGGCATCAACGTTATTAACATGAAGCAATCGTTGAAGGAGCGCTTCTTTGGCCGCCTGAAGAAGGTATTAATTAGTCTTCTTTCGGGCGGAAACAAGGTGCGCGCCTTCAACGGTTGGGTCATGCCGATTTTGATGTACTCTTTCGGCATACTCAAATGGACCCAAACCGAACTCGACGCCCTGGATAGGCGGGTCCGTACACTTCTGACCGCAAATCGGATGCATCACCCACGATCATCGGTGATGAGACTACATCCCGCGAAAGTGCGGGGGTCGAGGCTTTTTAAATGCGAAGACCCTCCACAACCGCGAGGTGTGCAGTCTCAGGGAATATTTTTTAAAAGCCGAAATGGGTATGCACCGTGATGTGGTCGCAGTGGACAAGGGGCTTACCCCGCTCTCCATGGCTAAAGGGAACTGGCACAAACCTGTAGTAATTACTTCCGATGACCGCAAGGCGGTATGGCAAAGCAAGGAGCTTAATGGGCGCTTCTATCGGGCTCTTCATGAGCCTGATGTAGATTTCCTAGCGTCCGTATCCTGGCTACGTTTTGGTGACCTTTTCGAGGAAACTGAAGGTTTCGTCTGTGCAATTACGGACGAAGTTATCTTGACGAATAACTACCGGAGACATATTATGAAGGACGGGACTATTGACGTGTGTCGGGCATGCCACCGTCCAGGTGAGTCCATCAGACATATTATCTCTGGTTGTTCTCGTCTGGCTAACGGCTAGTACTTGCACAGGCATAACCAAGTAACCAGGATTATTCACCAGCAACTTGCTTTGCAATACAAACTTGTGGATTCTGAGGTACAGTATTACAAGTATGTGCCCGACCCAGTTCTCGAAAATGACCTTGTCACGTTGTACTGGGATCGGTCTATCATTACTGACAGGACTATTATCGCTAATAAGCCTGACATAGTAGTGATAGATCGATTAGCGCGCCGCACAATGATTATCGATGTTACCATTCCACATGACGAGAACCTCGTGAAAGCTGAGAAAGAGAAACAAATTAAATATCTCGACTTAGCACACGAGGTTGTTGACATGTGGAATGTGAGCTCGGCTGTCATTGTGCCGATTGTCGTATCGGCCAATGGCCTGATGGCAAAAAGTCTCGACCAACATCTCTCGAGGCTTTCGTTAGGCGGTTGGATCAAGGGCCTGATTCAGAAGGCAGTACTCCTCGATACGGCTCGCATTGTGAGGAGGTTCCTGTATCTGGAGCCGTAACCACCAGTAGCTTGGACCCTGCTCCCGCTACCGGCGGACCACAATTTTTTTATATTTTTAAATGTTTTTTTTTAAAGTTGTTTTATAAAAATATTTAAAAATGTAGCAGAATAAGGATAAGAATAAATAAACGACATAATAATATAATAATAATAATAACGAAATGTCAAACGAACGTTCGTAATACGTTATTGCCAGGCAATATTCGGCCAGAAGTCGGCCAGGGTGTCACGTGACCGCTGACTACTGGCTTGTTTGACGAGTTCATATTACGAAATTGCAAGGCAGTTCTGTTTACGCCGTAAACTGCCTGGAAATAAGAGTTCATAATAGGGCCCCAGTACTATTCGTTCTAGTTGGTTTCTGTTGTGATAGGCTTCCGAATGTAAATACTGTAGAACGTGAAAAGTGGATACGATTTGTTTAAATAGAACGTAGAGAAGAAAATTGGCTTCATCTGTTTCGTAAAAATTATGCTCTATGTGTTTTAAAAGACAGCTTCTTCGGAAAGATTTGTGGACCAATTTTTTTTTTTTTTTCGGAGTCTGTATAGTAAAATATTACACTGCCAACATAACGTATAACAAGTGTGGTGTGTGGAGTGAGGACTGGCGCTTGGTACGGGCACTGAAATCTTTTACAAGGCATCCAGTTCTTGTGTTAGGATAAATGGGGCATACACGAACTGTGACTGTGATGGATGAAGCATATAAGATGAAAGGAATGAATATACATGTTAATAAGACGAAAGTCATTGTGTTTGAAAGAGAAGAGAATGTATCGATGTAAGAAATAAAGAAAAAAATTATAAGAGTGTGGAGCAAGTAAGTGACTTCGTATATTTGGGGAGTCTGTTTACAAGGTATGGAAATATTAATGGAGATGTGGAAAGAAGATTGAATGCGGGAAATCAAGTGAATGGTGCCACACATGCAATTGTGGCGAACCAGTTGATGTCCAAAAAGGCACGGCTGGCTGTTCACAATGGTGTGCTGGTGTGTCTATGCTTATGTATGGAAGTGAATGTTGGCTGCGGCAAAAGAAGCATGGAAGCAGAATAAATGCTGTGGAAATGCGTTCCTTGCGGAGGAATTGCGTTCCATGTGTGGTATGACTTTGAATGACAGACTGAGGAATGATGTGATAAGGAAACGGTGCGTTTATAAAAGAAGAATTAGTGACAAAAAATTTTAGAGTATGATTAGATGGTTTGGTCATGTTGAGAGGATGAATGAAAGTAGACTTACTTAAGGAATTTACAAGGCAGATGTGAGTGGAAACGCCGGGAGGGGACGCCCTAGGAGGACATATGGTGACCTTATTGGTGATGATCTTCGCAAAAGGTCAGATAAAACGGTTTTCCTGGGGTTTACTTTACGCTCTCAAGGCTGCGATGGGGTCCTCATTCAACATCTCTTGCAGGATGGCTAAGTTAAGCAGCATATGCTTTCTTTATTTATAACTTGCATAGTATCTTGTCTTACGGTAATTTACTATGGGGACGGAATGCAGTAATGGAGTCTATTTTTTCCGCAGAAAAGAGCCATCAGAGCAACATATTGCCTACGCAGACGCAAATCTTTTAGGAAATTAAAAAAAAAATACATGAAGGTACCTTACCAATAAATAAGGTGTATCTATTCATACACGAAATATTTGAAGAGGGCATCTATAGGTCGAACAGAAGCTATAGAAATGTTTTTTTTTTTTATCTTAGCATCTAATTTTAAAAATTTAATAATTTAATATTACTTAACACACATAAAAATACTGGCTCTTTCATATGTTGTAACATCCAGCTAGTTTCTACGAAAATACTACGTAGAAACTACTTTAATTGAAGCGGGCGAGGTCATGGCGGCGCGCTTAGATGTCGCGTGGCTTTTATGAATGATCCCCGAGCCGCGGCGCCTGCGCCGCGCACGTGTGTTGCTTCAGTTGCCTCGCCCCCCGCCCGCCGAGCCACTCGCCGCCGTGATTTCCAGTCCCGCGCGAACCGCATGTTGCACTGCACGCGGCTTAACTAACGTGGAACGCATCGCGCTTCGCGCAACAAACGCAACAATGCCGTAATATTCCAACCAGGAGTACCAGAACATGGTGGACTGCTACAATGAGGGTGGAGATCCTAAGGATCCTAGGAGCTGGACTACGGGGTCTACATGCCCCCAGCTGAAGACGGAGGCAGGCCTGATTTTACTTTATTTACGCTGTTGGACTTCCATGTGTGGGTTAGGGATAGACCTGATTTATGGTAATGACGGCCAGAACATTTCTAGTGCGGAACAACAAAACGTGAATTGTGAACGCTTGTGTACGCAGTGATGGCTAGAGATAGAGATATTATTAAAAGTGAAACGACACATTATTTAACGTGCAACTGCAGGGTGAATATGTATTGCAATTTTGGTGTAAATAGTGTAAATAAAAACTACGTCGTTATGAGGTATGTACATTTTAAATTGTTGTAAATAAGTAGATTCTAATCTTAAAACACGCTTGCCTAATTATTGTTACAATAATTCGTTGCATACCGTATGCAGTGGGATAACTGATTTTCGCGTAAAATAGTCATGTTTCTACTAACAATGTTGTTTACCTACAAAAAGATTGGTCAATAAAACGTATAATCTAACCGTAATGTAGTTATTTTATAGTTACAAAGGTCTTTGCGGTTATTTTACGAAAAACATAGCAAGCTATTTATCCCGTTAACCACTGGGAGGCGAGAAACAGCGTGTACCTACAAAGGCTACAACAGTCCAGCCCACATCTGCCAATCTGGTAAGATTTTTGATAAAACAAATTCGCGCTATACACTTCTTATAGTTAACATTTGTACAAATAGGTATGTACACAACCTATCAATCAGCTGACAGATACGGCTCGAAGCACAGATCGTAATCTAACAGAAGCCATTACCTAATGCGAAATCGCGTTGCGTCAGCTGTTTATTTTTCTATTATTATTATCTAAAAGATGTGTAACACTGTAGAATATGAATGTTTAAATCGCATCTAGGATCCTTTTCGTAAAAAAAATAAGAAAATGATTGAAACGCCTCGATACTTGCTCATAAAAGTCGTGACCTCACAGAGGTCATTCGCTGCTTATTCAGATTTAAGTACTTAGTTTACAGAAGGCACTGTTTTTGTGAAACTTCGATGAGGGAATTCAATATTGTACCTACTTAGATTTAGGTCGTTTTGTATTTTTAAATTCACATTTATTCTTATTGTAAGCTATAACTCTGTTATCAAAATAAGATCGAGTTACGAAGTCTACCTACGTTGATTTATTGTTAACATCATCACGCCTGCATTCCCCGTAGAGATAGGCAGAGGTGTATTGTCGAATGTTCATTACAGTTCACCAGTGATATGTTAAACTGAGAAAGACGGCACGCGCCACGCGGCTACAGACGGACGGGCACCGCGCCCGCGCCTCTGCCCCGCCGCGTCTTTCGTTCATAGAGTAGGCCGTAAAGGTTTTATGCAAAATATCTCAAGCAGTTTAAAATTATGATAATTACGTAAAATAAAAAAATATTTTTCGTCTCTATAGCTTCTGTCCAACCTATAGATTTCCCTCTTTAAATATTTCGTGTATGAATAGATACACCTTATATATGTAAGCATTAAGTTCGAATATTAAAACATATTTTTAGTAAGATAAGTGACAGGCATAATTTTAACAGGAACTAGAAATAGGAACAAAATAGATCAATCACGTTTCAGGTTGTCATAAGTACGCACTTATTTTATGGGGTAGTGTGTAAAATTGTATAATAAAATAAACCAATTGATTAGCATTCGAAAATATTGTTGGATGTGCTGAAGATTGTAAAAACTATATTTGCATTGCATAAATTCAAACTCTTAGTACCTACTCGTATTGTCAAACTGCTTAACCCATATGTGAGCACTATGTACCTACTCTAAAGCTACCATTTACTGGGTAGGTAGGTTTTTCATTGACTTGAATGTGCCCTGAAGCCCTCAGGGCACATTAAGTCAGTATGATAGGTTCATTCAAATATCTCGCTGGTGGTGGCGCGTGTGTTGGATCATAATCATAATTATGCGGGCGCCGTCAGTAGGATCCGGTCATCTCTTAGCTGCGACGGCTTCGTTTAATTTCTGAATTGCTTTTTTGGTGTTTTTATATTTTTTATTACGACGCTCTAGCAACATAAACGTGCACGTCTTTCTACATCGTTCGCACATGTAAAATGTTAACATAAATGATGTAACCATAGAGTTTCTTGCCCGTTCTTCTCCGTAAGTACCAACTACGCTTTGGAATGTGCAACTAGCTTCATCTTTCTGACTGACCGACTCCTAGACAATTCGAAAGGGACTTTAATGGGTTTATTTATTTTAGTTTGAGTTGAGTTTGAGTTTAAACGTCTGTGTTACCTATACCAGCGGTATGACTTTCCAGTTTTGTACGTACGCAAGGTCGACTGATCTGTTTGCTTTAAACTCGCAAAGCAGAACTTATACTATGGGTACTAGACAATGGATATAATACTTATATACTTTTTTTTGTAAATGCGCAGTACATAAGTAACACCCACACAACTCTCACATTATATAAATATTTGTGTCCTCGTGCTCAGCAGTCTGACACTTGGATCACTAGACCATATTAATGGTAAAAAAATAATAAAAAATATGAATATACACACATCAAAAAAGTCTAAGCAACACATACTATTTCAAATTATTAATCAATTATTATATAATTTCTTACCAAGTAGGTAATACAATAGTATAGTAGGTAATTTAATTTCCAAAAAGCATTAAAAATAATATAAATAAGAAATACTAAAGATTTAATGCGAAAACACATTGTAATATTGAAATTTGTATGTGTTGCTTAGACTTTTTTGATGTGTGTATATATTAGGTACTTATACCTAATAATTTTGCAATTTGTATGTAAAATGAATTTTAATCGCTACTGCTGAGCATGAGGTCCTGGGTTCGATTCCCAGGTCGGGCAAAGTGTTATTGGGTTTTTCTATCTGGAATTTCTCAATAGCAGCCCGGAGTCTGGATTTGTGCCCGGTTGATGGCACAAGGCTCGGCCCCTATTACATGGGACTTAAACATAACTGGCGAAATGTGGGTTTACAGGTACACCTCTGCCCAACCCTTCGGGGAAACAAGGCGTGATGTTATGTGTTATGTTATGTATATTTTTTTTCGAACTCCGTTTAATGTTTTCACATTAGCAAGGTACCGTCGTGATGTTTTTTTTTAACAGTTCCAGTTTTGTAGAATAAGGATATAATCAATATCTGCAGCCCGTCCTCACAGCAAATTACCGTAAGACATGATGCATGAAATAAACTAAAATAGACCAGTCTGGCGGTATCCACCCGCTCCGCTGCACCACTTCGCTCTCGTGGAAATAGGCACGTAGTTTCGAAGGTTAGCTTCACCGCCTAGCTACTTCACACATATCTGGTGGAAATTCAGTAAGTCCATGTGAATCCTATTCTACATGTTATAATTAAGGCACCGTTGTAGGTATTTGCAATGGAGTGCTCACTGATGCCTCTTATGCAACCATGTCAGAATAACGAACATGGAACTTAAGAAGCGGGCGCTCACCACGAGAGCTAATTTAAAACCTATGTCAAGCTTAGTTTACACAAGTTCCGCCTACTGTTTACACGTGCTTTAAATCTTCTTATACAAAGATTTTTATACGTCTGTGGACAATATTATTCAAATATTTATCTATGGACATGACAATAGCTTAGAGTATTTTTCCTGCACATAACATTATTTTTATAAAATTATAAAAAAAAAACAAATGTAAGGCAATCCAAGAACCCGACTTAAGTTATTTTGGTAATATATTTCCAGTGTATTCGGCGAAGTGGCTGGCTTCGGCTCTGCAGTGGCGGCGCATGGATTGAATACAGCGTTGAAAGTGAGTTATCGACAATCTGCGATGCCGCTCCTGCGACGCTGGGCTGCAGTATCGCGTATCGTTGCAACGAGCCGTCTAGAGGTGGACTAGACAGTCTCGACTGTTTAGTAGTAGCAGTCCGCCCGTCCTTTTCTGCTGATATTTTTGCGTAATCCCGTGTTTACATTTATAGTCATGGGCGCCGACAGGATTATTTTCAGGAGTGTGCATCTTCAGCTTCTTGAAGCGTTCCCGAAAATGTTTGCACTTCACCTCGGATATTTTTGGTAGGTTTATGTTTGTCCCTACGTTCGTCCCGTCTATCGTAAGTATATTTTAACGTGTTAGGTCGCACGCCGTCGTCGCAGGTGGCAACGTGTGCTCTCAGATACAAGCATCTCAAAATATCCAAATATGAAAAACAAGTTGAGGTCAAACAAACAAATTACAATATCATGTTTAAAATATATTGAAAAATGCTCCATCTCCAAGTCATAAATAAAAAAAATGGTGGGTGCTATCCTGTTACCCGCTGATAACAGTTTTGGCTGAGTTTTAGGCTGAGACGTTGGCACAGATCGTTTTGTATAGATAACATTTTTGAAATGCAATAAATGTAATCCTAATATTTAAAATCGTTTTATGCCTGAAATTTCGTTGTGTGGAAGTAAATCCCGAACTATTTCACGGAGAAATGTGCAAACTCATCTCAACGCATTACTTTGAGCGGTCAAGTGCGCGTCATATGTTTTTACACACGTCCACGTTTCACCCGCTAGGGCCGTGGGACTGACACCAACAAAACTGTCGGCCTATAGCATCAACACAGGAATCAACAAACCATCGCCCTCATGTTGCCACCTTTCCCGCCAAACGTTTTGATAATTTGCTCAGACATCAACACGAGACACCAATGCCCCACTAATCCCCGCCATATGGAGGAAACGCAGATATTTTTTCGACTCCGACATCTATCAACTCCCACTGGGCCCGATCCCTCTCTCAGATAATCTTTCCCGTTTCCCACTGGCCACGCCAGTGTCCCAGAAGTGGGAAACTTATAAGCTGATTATGATAGTTATGATAATAAGATGTTCGATTGCTCAAAGTTTCGTTTCGATTGAAAACGTTACCCATAAGAACTTTGAAAAGTATTTTATTCAGTTTTTTACCCGTATGAATCTGAGACAAAATAAATATCAATTCCATAAATATAATTATATTTCTCGTGTTTTTCAGCCCAAATAGAAGTATAACTTCATCCAAGACAACATGATCTACATTTGTGCACGTAATGATCACCCGATGAACACTGAAAAAAAAACTGATGTAAAATAATAAACTGTTTTTTTATTGGATTTGTCAAAAAGCTTAAGCAAAATCCTTTGTTAGTCACGAGATTTGAAAAGGAATAGTAAATATGAGAGATATGGACAACATCGATTCATTTAAGTGTTCACAAAATGAATTAACTTATTTCAATCAAGAAAACTGCCCCAGACATGGCATCGAAAATGTGAGCATGATAATTGTTAATAAGAAAAGTTTGAAAAACCGTAAAAAGCACAATGTATTCATACAGGCTCAACTACCAAGAGCCGCTTCTCGTTTATCAAAATTCAGCAAATCCAAGAAGAAAAGTTCAATCACAGAACCCTCAAGCATGCCTGAACTAAACAAATGTACAAGACCAGTCTCGCCACGAAACAGAAGCAGACATAGAAAGGAAACAAAACAAAACAAATACAAACAAAGCCCTTTTCAATCCAATTTTATTGTCAATGTAGTTACGGAACATCGGTTTGACCAATGTTTAAATCCATTTAACTATCCCAGACAGACAAAATTTAAAATATACAGGTGTCAACTAGGCACTGCAGAGGACACATGTTGTTGCTCTTGTAACTCTGATGCTATGTTTGAAGCGATGAAGAGCTTGTACAAATGTTATAAAAAGAAAAATTGCGAGAATTGCGATTGTATACTTTGTGGTCATTTACAACAAGATAGGGTGCTTGGTGAGAAAGATAAATCTTTAGATAGCTTATCGGAAAAAGAAAAACTTCTAAGAGCACAAGCTATGAAAGGTTTGCTTCTCCCTCAAGGGCAAACGACATCAGAAAAAAAACTAATTGACAAGGTTCGCACTGACCTTGGTGTACCCATTGAACCACAAACTAAATCTATTAGAGATAAACATGAAAAAGCAGCTCAAGATGGCAAACTATTGCCACTGGCAGGCAAGACACCTGCAGAAAAGGAAAAGATATTAAAAGGTCAACATGATATGGGTATTCCATTACCAAAGGGACGGACACCGTCGGAGAAATCCCTTATTGCCAAAATAGCGGCAGGAAGTCGTCATCCTTCAAAGCAGGCTTCATCGGTCCTGGCACCTTCAGAAAAAATACGAAAAGCAAAAGCGGAAGTATTACTATCGCCACTCAAAGGTAAATCACCAGAGAAACAAGAAAAAATTCTGAAAGCACTTGCTATGAAAGGTTTACCTCTCCCTGAAGGTCAATCACCTTCAGAAAAAAAAAATATTAAGAAGGTTCGCGCCAACCTTGGTCTACCTATTGAACCTCTAACTAAAGCTATTAGAGAAAAACATGCAAAAGCAGCTAAAGCTGGCTTGCTACAGCCATTAGAAGGCAAGACACCTGCAGAGAAGAAGAAGATATTACAAGGTCAACATAATATGAGTATTCCATTACCAAAGGGACGGACATCGTCGGAGAAATCCCTTATTGCCAAAATAGCTGCAGGAAGTCGTCATCCTTCAAAGTTGGCTTCAGCGGTCCTGGCGCCTTCTGAGAAAATGCGAAGAGCAAAAGGGGAAGGATTACTAACGCCCCTCAAAGGCAAATCACCAGAAACCAAAGAAAAAATTCTGAAAGCATTAGCTATGAAAGGTTTACCGCTCCCTGAAGGTCAATCACCTTCAGAAATAAAACTTATCAACAAGGTTCGCCACGACCTTGGGTTACCTGTAGAACCTAAAACTAAGTCTATTAAAGATAAACATGAACAAGCTGCTCAAGCTGGTTTACTACATCCATTGGAAGGCAAGACACCTGCAGAAAAGGAAAAGATAATAAAAGGTCAACATGATATGGGTATTCCATTACCAAAGGGACGGACACCGTCGGAGAAATCCCTTATTGCCAAAATAGCAGCAGGAAGTCGTCATCCTTCAAAGCTGGCTTCATCGGTCCTGGCACCTTCAGAAAAAATGCGAAGTGCAAAAGCGGAAGGATTACTAACGCCCCTCAAAGGTAAATCACCAGAAAGCAAAGAAAAAATTCTGAAGGCTCTACCTATGAAAGGTTTACCTCTCCCAGAAGGTCAATCTCTATCAGAAAAAAAACTTATTGAAATGGTTCGCGCCGACCTTGGTCTTCCTAAAGAACCTAAAACTAAATCAATTCGAGACAAACATAAACATGCTGCTAAAGCTGGCTTACTACAGCCATTGGAAGGCAAGACACCAGTTGAGAGGGAAAATATATTAAAAGGTCTACATGATGTGGGTATTCCATTACCGATAGGGCGGACGCCATCGGAGAAATCTCTTATAGACAAAATAGCCGCAACTAGTCGTCATCCTTCAAAGGTGGCTTCAGCGGTCCTGGCGCCTTCTGATAAAATGCGAATACCTAAAGCGGAAGGATTACTAACGCCCCTCAAAGGTAAATCAACAGAAAGCAAAGAAAAATTTCTGAAGGCTCTAGCTAAGCGAGGTATACCACTCCCTGAAGGTCAAACCTTTTCAGAGACAAAACTTATCAACAAAGTTCGCAATGACCTTGGTCTACCTATTGAACCCAAAACTAAAGCAATTAGAGATACACATGAACGAGCCGCTAAAGCTGGCTTACTACAGCCATTAGAAGGCAAAACAATCGTACAAAAGGAAAAGATATTAAAAGGTTTACATAATATGGGTATTCCATTACCTATAGGACGGACGCCATCGGATAAATCTCTTATAGACAAAATAGCCGCAACTAGTCGTCATCCTTCAAAGTTGGCTTCAGCGGTACTGGCGCCTTCTGAGAAAATGCGAATAGCAAAAGCGGAAGGATTACTAATGCCCCTCAAAGGCAAATCACCAGAAAGCAAAAAAAAAATTCTGAAGGCTCTAGCTATGAAAGGTTTACCTCTTCCTGAAGATCAATCCTTATCAGAAAAAAAACTTATTGACAAGGTTCGCGCCGACCTTGGTCTTCCTAAGGAACCCAAAACTAAATCAATTCGAGACAAACATAAACAAGCCGCTAAAGCTGGCTTACTGCAGCCATTGGAAGGCAAGACACGAGCTGAGAAAGAAAATATATTACAAGGCCAACATGATATGGGTATTCCATTACCGATAGGGCGGACGCTATCGGAGAAATCTCTTATAGGCAAAATTGCGGCAGGTAGTCGTCATCCTTCAAAGTTGGCTTCAGCGGTCTTGACGCCTTCAGAGAAAATGCGAAGAGCAATAGCGGAAGGATTACTAACGCCTCTCAAAGGCAAATCACCAGAAAGCAAAGAAAAAATTCTGAAGGCTCTAGCTAATCGTGGTATACCACTTCCTAAAGTTCAAACACATTCAGAAACAAAACTTATTAACAAAGTTCGCAGTGACCTTGGACTACCTATTGAACCCAAAACTAAAGCGATTAGAGATACACATGAACGAGCTGCTAAAGCTGGCTTACTACAGCCGTTAGAAGGCAAAACACCTATACAAAAGGAAAAGATATTAAAAGGTCTACATAATATGGGTATTCCATTACCTATAGGACGGACGCCATCGGAAAAATTTCTTATAGGCAAAATAGCGGCAGGTAGTCGTCATCCTTCAAAGGTGTCTTCAGCGGCCCTGACGCCTTCAAAGCAAATGCGTAGAGCGAAAGCGGAGGGATTACTTACGCCACTCAAAGACAAAACACCAGAAAAGAGAGAAAAAATTCTAAGGGCACTAGCTAAACTAGGTATACCGCTCCCTGAAGGTCAATCACCTTCAGAAAAAAAACTGATTAGCAAGGTTCGCCGCGACCTTGGTCTACCTATTGAACCCAAAACTAAAGTAATTAGAGATACACATGAAAAAGCAGCTATAGCTGGCTTACTTTTGCCTTTAGAAGGCAAATCACCTGCACAAAAGGAAAAGATATTACAAGGTCAACTTAATATGGGTATTCCATTACCTGTAGGACGGACACCATCTGAGAAATCTCTGATAGCCAAAGTTATGATGGGTCCTCGCCGTGCTTCAACGAGCAAAATACCGTCGAAGGCGATTTCAGCGATCCTGGCCCCCTCGGAGCACGTGCGTAGGGCGAAAGCAGAAGGATTGCTAACGTCACTCAAAGGCAAAACAGCGGAACAAAGAGAAAATATTCTAAAGGCGCTAGCTATGAGAGGGATACCCCTACCTGAAGGTAAATCCCCATCCGAAAAAAAAATTATTGACAAGGTTCGCGCCGACGTTGGTCTACCTATTGAACCTAAAACTAAAGCAGTTAGAGATAAACATGATAAAGCAGCTTTAACTGGCTTACTACTGCCATTAGAAGGTAAAACACCAGCACAAAAAGAAATTTTATTACGAGGTCAACATAATATAGGCATCCCATTACCTGTGGGACGCACGTCATCGGAAAAATCTCTAATAGCTAAGATAGCTGCAGGTAGTCGTCCTCCTTCAAAGGTGTTTTCAACGCCCACGGCGCTTTCCGAGAAAATTCGTAGAGCAGAAGCGGAAGGTTTACTTTTACCACTCAAAGACAAAACACCAGAAGAAAGAGAAAAAGCTCTAAGAGCATTAGCTAACCGTGGTATTCCCCTTCCTGCAGGTCAATCACCTTCACAAACAAAACTTCTTAACAAGGTGCGCACGGAACTTGGTCTTCCTATTGAACCTAAAAATAGAGCTATTAGATATAAACACGAACAAGCAGCTTTAGCTGGCTTACTACTGCCATTAGAAGGCAAAACACTAGCACAAAAAGAAAAGATATTACGAGGTCAACATAATGCGGGTATTCCATTACCTGTGGGACGGACGCCATCGGAGAAATCTCTAATTGCTAAGATAGCGGCATCTAGTCGTCCTCCTTCAAAGGTGTCATCAGCGTTCCTGGCGCCTTCGAAGCAAATGCGTAGAGCGAAAGCGGAAGGATTACTTATGCCACTCAAAGACAAAACACCAGAAGAAAGAGAAAAAATTCTAAGAGCACTAGCTAACCGTGGATTTCAACTTCCTGAAGGTAAATCACCTTCAGAAATAAAACTTATTAACAAGGTGCGCACCGACCTTGGTCTTCCTATTGAACCTAAAAATAAAGCTATTAGAGATAAACACGACCAAGCAGCTTTAGCGGGCTTACTACTTCCATTAGAAGGCAAAACACCTTCACAGAAAGATAAGTTATTACGAGGTCAACATAATATGGGCATCCCATTACCTGTGGGACGAACGCCATCGGAGAAATCTCTAATAGCTAAGATAGCGGCAGGTAGTCAACCTTCTTCAAAGGTGGCTTCAGCGACCATGGCATCTTCAGAGAAAATTCGTAGAGCCAAAGCGGAAGGATTACTTACACCACTCAAAGGCAAAACGCCTGAACAAAAAGAAAACATACTTAAAGCACTAGCTATGTCAGGTTTACCTTTCCCTGAAGGTCAATCACCATCTGAAAACATGCTTATTGACAAGGTTCGCGCCGATCTAGGTCTACCTATAGAACCTAAAACTCAATCAGTTAGAGATAAGCATGAACAAGCAGCTAAAGCTGGCTTGCTACAGCCATTGGAAGGCAAGACACCTGCAGAAAAAGAAAATATATTAAAAGCTCTACATAATATGGGTATTCCATTACCTAAAGGACTGACGCCATCAGAGAAATCTTTTATAGAAAAGATAGCAACAAGTAGTCGTCATCCTTCAAAGGTGGCCTCAGCGGTCCTGGCGCGTTTGGAGCAAATGCGTAGAGCAAAAGCGGAAGGATTACTTTCTCCACTCAAAGACAAAACACTAGAAGAAAGAGAAAAAAATCTAAGGGCACTTGCCATGCGAGGTATACCCCTCCTTGAAGGTCAATCACCTTCAGAAAAAAAACTTGTCGACAAGGTTCGCGCTGACATTGGTCTACCTATTGAACCTAAAACAAAAGCCATTCGGGATAAACATGAACAAGCAGCTGTAGTAGGCAAACTTCAGCCTTTGGAAGACAAGACGTCTGCAGAGAAGGAAAAGATATTAAATGATCTACAGGATATGGGTATTCCATTACCTATAGGACGGACCGCTACAGAAAAATCTCTTATGGCAAAGATAGCGGCAGGTCATAAAGAAAAATCGGTTGGTGTGTCAGTGTTAAAGATACTAGCAGCACAAAAAGAAGCAGGCATATCAACTGAGTATCAAGATGTTCTGAAAACAACAACATGCGACCGTGGCTGCGGTTGCACCAAAAAGAGAATTCGATTTAAACACAGTTACGTGAAAATGACAGTGACGTCACCAGATATATCTTCCTTCTGCGATTGTTCTGATGAATGTATCCCAGGCGTTAAGAGTGGGGTCTTCATTGACAGCGAGGGTATTAAAGTTACAGTTGCGAGAGCTGTCGGTATCCCATCATTTACAAGGGAGTTTTTATCAAAAACCGAAAACAGCAGCATTCATGCCGAGCATAAAAGTTTTAAAAACTCAATACATTCAAAATATAAAGTTTGCAGATTTGAATCTGGTCCTTTTATTGATAGAGTGCATTACTGTCCTAGCGTCTCCAGTTCTGTTGAAAGCTCTAGTACGAGACCATATAGCACTGAAAGCGATAACATCTACCTGCAGAGTAGTGAACCACCCTACGAAGGCGGAACAAGTAAATCTGACAAGACTGTGGAAAGTTTAAGGCGCCATCAACCAATACAGGATAGTTACAAAGGCCTTAACTCAAAAACTAAATCCGCTGCAAGCAATCTTGATTCAATTCTCGTAATAAAAAGTGAAGTGTCATTATACAGCACAAGCACAAGTAGGAGCATGGACATAGTAAGTTTGATGTCGAGTATGGGTAGCAGCGTCACATCTATCTCCACGCATTACTCTGGCTATCAGACTACTGATGACCTTATGAGTTGTAGCTCACTAGACGAACCAAAAACAAGGTAAATAGCACTTTGATGCTGCACGTTAAAATATGTTTAATGTAATTAAACTACACAGCTTTAGCCTACAAAAATATAATTGCGAAACGCAAGTATTTTAATTCGTCGAACACGTTGAAATTCGCGCGTTTTGCAATTATTATTTTTTCGCTTACAAAACAGTACTAGCCCTAAAACCGCCACAAAAAATCCGAAGTTTAAAATAAATAAAAAAGGACGCTCTTATCACGAACAAAAAATTATAAAATAACTCGATTGACTTGTATTAGTTACGTTATAAACGAGTACCTATGACGTGATTAATAATTTATCTGTATTTGCTTTATTTTAAATTCAATTTACCAATTGTGGTATAGTATTTTTATTCTTAGTGCATCGTCTTCACATATAAAAATATTAATGTATACAAAATATTGTAAAACATTTTAAAAGAGTCACGGTGGAGTCTCTTGTCCTTTCTTCTCCATACGAAAGGGTTGGAAGGGGCGCCTAGAATCAGTTCTATTTTTAATGTAAATGTTGACGTTGAAAAGTGCCTTATATGTGCCTATTTGAAATAAATGCTTTGACTTTGACTTCTAATGATTAAGTCTAAAACCATGGAACGCTTTGTTTAAATTCATTTAAATTACACACATCTAATACAAGTCAAAGTAATTACATTTTTTTTTTTTGTGCATGATAAAAAAGCGGGTGTTTTAGTTTAAAAAAAATCACTATGCAGCTCCTGGCTCCATCATCAAAACCCTCGTGGCTCAAGCCCAACGTAATGGACCCTTTAACATGAACCATATGAAACTCCAAACTTTTACTAGTAGCCAGTGAAAAGTACCACCACCATGCACCTCCTGGCCCCGTCATTAGACCCTCGACTTCAAGTGCAATATACAGGGTGTCTCGTAAGTCGACGACAAGCCAGAATCGGGTGATAATAGTAATAACAGTTAACAGAAAAATATAAAAAAACATCTTAGCTATTTATTTTAAAAATTATAATACTAATAATAATAAAAAATACGCGAATAAAATGGAGTAAAGAAATGAACGAATTCATTTGGCGTACCTTATGAACACAAACTTAGAATCTGACATGAACATCATTACATCAAAAATTCATAGAAAAATTCCCAAACATGAAGGTCTCTAAGCAAAGAATTGGGAATCAAAGGAGAGCAATAGTGTCCAAAAAGTTGTTACCTTCATCTACACTCGATTTAATTAGGCTAGAAGTAAGAAATAGTTTACAATCATCAAATAATGACTAACAACTACAGCTCCAGACACCACAGGAGATTATTTCATTTCAAACGAACACACATCCGCACTCACAATCAGAACCTGAACGCAGGATGAAATGGTCCAACGACCTCAATGAAACAGTTATGAAATGTTATTTTAGAGCAACAAAAATGGAGACGGATATGACAGTTTGGCGGAAAAATTTAAAAGGAAAATTCATAGAATGTTTCCCTCATTTGTCACATACATCAGAACAGCGCATATCGGACCAAAAAAGAGTAATAGTTAATTATAGGATGATTTCAGACACACGACTCCAGATACTAAAAACAATAGTAGGTAAAGAATTACTGGAGGCAGACTTCTGGATCAAATATAGAAAAATACAAATTCACTTAATATAAATATAGAAAATATAGAGAAGTCACAAACGCAACAAATTGATCTAGTCTGCTTTTAAAAGCTAACAGTTTTTAAAAGCAGACTAGATATATACACTAAATGTACACTCCGTAAAACACAAAATAACCAATTTAGAAATAACGAAAAATTATTTTACCGAAAACTAAAGGCATCAACAATGAACCACACTACACCGAACCATAACACACATACAACGTGGCCGGCCACAGAAGAGTTGCAGCAATTCTGGGCAGGAATATGGGAAAAACCAGTCTGTCATAATACTGAATCAGAATGGATCAAAGTAGAGGAGGCCTATCAGACAAACGTTCACGCGATGAGTTTTGAACAGGTTGAGGTAGAAACTTTCCACGATGTCCTTAAAAGGTACACAATCGGAAAGCACCAGGCTATTATCACAAACTCGTACACAACTATTGGTAAAAAAAAACACACACGTACACCCGCACCTCAATAACTATATTAACGATTTTACTAAAAAACCCAACTATTATTCCGTCATACATTACAGAAGGCAAGATATACATGCTTCTGAAAGAACAAAATGACACATCTAATCCAGCAAAATATAGGCCAATTACGTGTCTGCAAACTATTTATAAGATATTGATATCGTGCATTACTACCATCGTCAAAAAACCTTGAAACACAACAGATATTAACAGAAAGGGTGCAGGAAGTTCAGCCAAGGTTGTAAATAACAGTTAACAATAGATGCAGTAAAACTTAAACATGTCCAACGTACTATGAAAGATTTATGCTCTATTTATTTTGATTACAGGAAAGCATACGATTCAGTACCTCACTCCTGGTTACTTAAAGTTTTGGAATTTATACAAGATACACCCACAACTCATCAACTTTTTAGGTAGTATAATAGAGAAATGGCAGACGCGATTATTCCTGAGCACATCCACAGGAATAGTTGAGACAGAACACATTAAGATCCAGCGAGGGATATTCCAAGGAGACTCAATCAGCCCACTGTGGTTCTGTCTCGCATTAAATCCGCTTTCAAATAAACTCAATGCCTTAAAGCCCAACATCAAACTACTAACTTCAATATAGTGATATGACGACTGACATACTGACTGACCAACAAAATTCTAAAATAAACCACCTGCTCTATATGGACGATATCAAATTGGACGCATCATCACCAGACGACTTATATGAACTAGCAAATGCTACTAAACAATTTTCAAATGATATTGCTATGAAGTTTGGGATTGACAAATGTAAAATTAATTCAATCAGAGTGGGCAAAACTTATTCACACTCATACCACATGCAGACTGGTTAAGGCATGGATAACTGTTCCCTGAGACAGATAGCTATTCAGGACTAAGTTATAGAAACTCGCAATTACCAGAAATACATAATGCGATTTCCTCAAACCATAGACAGATGTAGGCGATGCAATAGTTCCCCCGAAACCATTCAACACATCACGGGTGCGTGCAAAGCAATAGTCCAGACCGATTACAAACCAAATCCAGATCCGATAATATAATGATAATCAGATAGAAATTAAGACCAGATCACAGATCGAAAACTCCACTCATAAGATGTATTTTGACCGAGCTATACTCACCGACAAAACAACACACTACAATAGACCAGACATCGCGTTATTAGATAAAATTAACAAAACTGCACAAATCATAGACATAGCTGTTCCTAATACACACAATCTACAGAATACTATGGCAGAAAAACTCTCAAAATATACAGACCTGAAAATAGAAATCACCCGTATGTGGCGGCTTAGCAATGTCACCATAGTTCCTATAGTATTGTCAACAACATGTGTAAATGATAAATAATTTTATTTCTGTAAATAGGTTTGTACAAACACTTTTACACGTCAAAAAGTGTAATACCTAAACAGCTCCACCAGTCATTAAAAATACTTGATTTGCCACCCTACACATACCGGACTCTTCAGAAAGCTGCAATCTTGAACACCTGCAGGATTGTCAGAAAATTTCTGCAAAATGACAACGAAACATTAATTGTCACCTCACACATGAGTGCAGCAACCACCGCACGAACACAGTCTTATGGACAAACACACTCACCATCACAACAGCCGAACACACCATCATCTCATCATAAATTAACTAATTTCCAGGGGTAGCACTTGGCTTCGGCCCGTACTACCCCATAAATCCGGCGCAACAATGAGATACTTACAAGTATAAAAAAAAACAAATATAATAATAATTTTTATTTCATTTTCAATTACATTCAATATATCACAATATATAATGATCAATTAAGCTAAGTCAAGTTTTACAAACATCTGTGTCTGAACTAGATAATTTAATATTTGTAGCTCAGACAACAGCGCTATTCCATATAAATATGTAATTTGGAGGCCAACAAGTACTAATGCGGCTCAAACATTACAAAAAAAAATATGCAAAAAAAAAAAAAAAAACTAACAAATGAGATTTAAAAAGGGATGATATAAAGAATTAATAATATAATTACGCATTTATAAAAAAATAACGAGAAAATCTACTGCCTGTGACGGTCTTTGAACTGCTGTTGCTACAAATGTTACCTTTATAAATATGTATTTATTTTTATTGTTCTGACCCGACTCCAGCTTGACGTCGACTTACGGGACACCCTGTATATGACTCGTCAAAGTAAATCATATTACCTCAAACTCGACGGGTTGATAGTAGCCATGGAAGAGGTCCACTATTCACTTCCTGGCTCCATAATCAGATCCTTGACACTGAATGCAATATTTTGGACTTATCAAAACGAATCATATGAACCCAAACTCAAAGGGTTTACTAGTAGCCACTGGAAACTTCCACTATCCACCTCCTTGCTCCATCATCGGAGCCTCGTTGCCCAAGCCCAATGTGCTGGACTCGTCAAAGTGAATCATACGAGTCAAAACTTGAGGCGTTTACTTGTAGCCACTAAAACGTTTCACTTTCCAGCTCCTGGCGCCATCATCAGACCTTCGACTCAAAGTATAATATATTGGACTCATCAAAACAAAGCCCAAACTCGGGGGGTTTAATAGTAGCTATTAAAGAGATTTCCACTATCCACTTCCTGGCTTCATCATCAGACCCTAGTTTCCCAAGCCCAATGTATTGGACTCGTCAAAACGAATCATATGACCCCAAACTCGAGGGGTTTACTAGTAGCTACCAAAGAGATTTCCACTTTCCATTTCCTGGCTTCGTCATCAGACCCTCGTTGCCAAGTACATTGTATTGGACTCGTCAAAACAAATCATTTGTTACCAAGCTCTAAAAGGTATGCTGGTAGCCACTGAAGAACTCTATTACTCACTTCCTGGTTCCAAAATCAGACCCTCGTTGCCTAGTCTATTGGATTCGTTTAATAAACGAATCATATGAGCCTATACTCGAGGGGTTTACTAGAAGCCACTGAAACGTTTCACTATCTAGTTCCGGGCTCCATCATCAGATCAGCTCCAAGATACCAAATTATAGTTTTGTCATCCAAACTACATCTTATACTCATCATTCTATTACCGACAGTGATGATTTGATCGACCACCCTGCAACTGTTGGGGAACGCAAGATACTAAGAAACATTGGAGGAGCAATCCAACACTGCGAATATACAATCTTGAGAATGTCTCGAAGAAAACTTAACTTTAGAAATAACAACATGAGGTTGAATAAACTGGTCTCTGAAACTGAAGAACCCGTTGTGCTCTTTAATCACTTGCCAAGTAAACTTGATGTACCGAAGATATTGGATAAAATTATGTCCAAAAAACGTTTCTTGGATGCCTCCACTATATTCATAGTAGTACCAATGTCTGATGAGAAAGAGGAGCAGGGCTCCTCCAACTGTGTTGATTCCTGGTACTCATTCGACGGAAACTGGCGTCATACTGAACGATACCAGTCAAGAGGATCAGAGTGAGTAGTTCATAAGATAAGTCCCATGAATAATGTGATGCGCGATTCGAAAGCGCTATAGAGATCTTTATAGGGTCTGTGTTCTTTGTAAGTTTCCATCAGCTATACAATACAGTAAACGACCGATAAGGGTCAGCGCAGATAGTGCATCAAAATCCTCGATAAAGCTTTTATCAAAAAATGTATGGAAAAACAACTAAAACAGAATTCAAAATAGCGTGCAGAAGATGTGCTGCGAGTCTAAACGTTCAAGTTATGAAACAACATGCATCAAAGTATCTAGATTTTGTCATAAAAGCAAATAAAATAATGGCTCTTATGCGAAGATAAATTCTTATTTGATCATAAAAAATAAAAATCAGTCGGTGGTCTATCCATCATAAAGAAAAATTATGAATACTCGTTTTCTACAAAATGTATGTGTAAAGTTTTTTTACAAAATCTTTGAACTCAGATCAAAGTCTTGAAAAAGTAAAGATTCAATGACGGTTAAGATACCTGCCCTTACTGCCCCATCTCAAAAATCCACCCTGTGTAATACCCAAAAAAAAAAAAATCTAAGACTTCGTTTTCTCATGTGCATGATGTCTGGTAGGAGGCTCAGGCACGGGGTATTTGGATAAGCTTTGAAATTTTTTAAAAATGGCTGAATATGTGGACAGGCTTCAGACATCGATATCATAACCTATTTAGGAGTTTTAAAAGTCATAACTAGATGACCCCGCAAACGCGTTTTTGTTCTTTTTTTTAATAGATGTTGGCCGATTCTCAGACCCACCCGATATGCACACAAAATTTTATACAAATCAGTCAAGCCGTTTCGGGGGAGTTTAGTAACAAACATCGCGACACGAGAATTTTATATATTAGATATAATTAATTATATCATCATCATCATGATTGGCCTATAGCAGTCCACTGCTGGACATAAGCCTCAGTAATTGCACGCCATTCAGCTCGACTCTCTGTTATGTATTTTTTTTTTGTTAATTTTATATTTGGTGTTCTTTTTTTTTAGACAGCAAGCTGATGAAATGGAGTGATACAGAATCTTTTGATGGAAGCAAAGATGTTTTATAAAAGGCCTTTGCCTGTTTTCAATTCGGTCCCTATGTCTAATTAGCACAGCCTAACTGGCTTTGAACAAAACAACATTACCTGGCCATGTCACAAGGGCCAGTTAGATCTTCCACAACTAATACAACTGTCCCATTTCGAGGGAGCATTATACGAGTAATCTTAAAATTATTAATCTTAACTTAGTTTTTCCTTAGCTGCCCGTTACATCACAGTAGTATCAGATTACCAGCGCTACAGATTTTTTGTGTCACATCGCTATGGTGCATATTTGTCTGTATACCGCCTTTTATTGTTAGAATTTCTTTCTTACTAAAACTCGATCCGGCTATTTCAGATTTCATAAAGAATGAAACCTCCATGCTTGAAAATTTACACCAGGCGGCCCAAGTCAACTTCGAGTTATCCAAGAATCTTAAAAGCCAAAAGTCTCTGCTTTTGAAGAGGATTGCATGTGTCAAGAGATAAAGGTCGCAGGCACCATAAGAGATGAAATAACAAATAGTAGTCGCCTCAACCGGTGACCCAGCTGCCGCGCCATCAGGCAAGCCAGCAGCCACGCCATCAGGAGAGCCAACAATCTAACATGCCAATAGTCTCCTCTTATGATGAGAATTACTTATTATGTAAATATGTAAAGAGCGCAGGCACTCTAACAGAGCAAATAACAAGCCGCCAGTCTAAAGTGTCAGAAGACTCCGCTAGTAAAGAGAATTACATATGTGAAGACATAGATGACGCAGACACCATAACAGATAAAAAAACAAGCCAGCAGTTGCGACGTCGGTCAAACCAGCAGTCAAACATGCCAAAAGACTCCGCTCGTGAATAGAACGATGAAAAAATTGCAAAAAGAACGATGTAACTTTTGAGAAACCAGAAACTGAAATTGAATTACATTTTGAAGATGCCATCAAATACTATGTGGGTTAGAACCTAGAACTATTTCGGGATTTACTGCCGCCTCTCGAATCAGACCAGGAGAAGTATCAAGGCAAAAAAGGTCAAAAACTGCTCAAAATGAAATGGGCAAAAGCAAAGAAACAGAAAGAAATGACACTAGCACACAATGAGCTAGCAAAGCAGTATCCTAAAGGAATGAAATTGCCTTGGTAGCAGAGGTCTCCCACCGAGGCCTGCTCTACCCGGCACTTCAGGATGGGCCGCTGGTAACGAGACTTTAGTCGATTGCACCGGCGCGGTTGCATAGTATCACATCTAGAGATATTTAACTATGCAACCGAAAAAAAAAACTGACACAGAAATGCACAGATTTTTATGTTAATTTTTCAGAGTTTATGTTAAGTAGCAATGTAAAGCTACCGTTTTTGTGTATTTCTATATACAATCAAGTGTAGTGTATTATGGTGATTAAGATTTGTAATAATAAATATTATTTAATTGACTTGAGATGTTATCATTATTTTACAGTACATTATAACGGCACCGCTTGCGCTGGCTGCACCAGACGGACTGGATCGGCCGGTTCGATGTGTAGAAAGAAAGATTTATACTGAATTAATGAGAGATGATCATTTTACGGACCGGACCAGAGCAGCTGGTTCAATTTTTAGAGAGATTTATATTGAGAAATGATCATCATAAGTACGACCACAGACATATTAAGAGTAGTGGACCAAACATTAAATATGTACATTAATTTTTTTATTTTGATATGATTTTGTTTTGCTGCACTCTGGACGCTTTTAACGTGTACGGTTTTTGTACATCGTTCTCACCTATAGTGTCAACATTTCAATCAATTAATGTAAGTATTAAATTTGTAACAACAATATTATTTAAAACACTGTCCACGGAGTTTCTTGCCCGTTCTTCTCCATAGGTATCTACTACTCTTTGGAATGGGCCACCTTGACAATTCAAAAGTGCCTGTAAATGGTTTAATTGAAATAAATACAGTGAGCTTGACTTATTAATAACTTCTTCAGGCGGCCAAATAAGCGTTTCTTCAACGATTGCTTCATGTTAGGAACTCTTCAGGCAGCCAAATAAGCGTTCCTTCAACAATTGCTTCATGTCAGTAACTCTTCAGGCGGCCAAATAAGCGCTCCTTCAACGATTGCTCCATGTCAGTAACATTGATGCCCAACGCTTCCGACATACCCAAAAACTTATAGCTTTCGGATGAGGAGAGGGATCTCCGGTGTGTGGAATCCGAAAGTCGAATTCCCTAGGATTCCAAAATCTCACTTCGCTTTACATGCATGACTTCACATTTGTCCACACCAAATTCCATCCAGATGGCGGTACCGAAACTTTCAGTTCCCATCAGTAGCTCCATCAGTCGCAATTTGTTGGGGGAAAAGAGTTTCAAATCATCAATTTACATGAGGTGAGATATGACCTGAATACCTCTCTTTAACCGATAGCCTAGACTTGAATCCTCCACCAGTGTGCTTAGAGGATTCAGAGCTAAGCAGAACCAAAGTGGACTCAAACTGTCGCCCTGAAATATTCCCCATTCAATCCATACAGGCTCGTCATTCCCCTGGATCCGTTGACATCCCGGATAGAGTTGCATCTATCTTGTACAACTCCAGTACCCTCATGAGTCATGTATGTGGCACCGAGTCTATCTAGCCTATATAGGCCTTCAGATAATCGGCCATGTCGATGAGGAGTAGCTCCGTAGTACCTCGGGGACCCATTCCTACATTCATTTTGAGAGGCGGACATAATCGAGTTACTGGCAATATGCGTGTTAATTTTCGCCCTCAAAATGGATGTAAGAAGTTTATAGACCGTCGACAAACACGTAATCGGTCTATAATTCTTGGGTTCCGTGGGACTACCTGACTTATGGAACAGGTGGGCAACGCCTGTTGTTAGAAACTGCGGTAGCGACCCAGACACTAAGGATGACTGGAACTGAGATGCCAGGCAAGTGTGTGAACTAACTAGCCATATCAACCAAAAGTTGTGCAGTCCCTCCCAGTCGGACTGCTCTGGCAAGGTCTAATGGCGTAATTTGGATCGCTTCCATTTCTGGCATAGTTTCACACACTCGTTCGACATCCAGCATCCACCTAACCTCAGTGTGACAGACGTGCACCGGCCAGATGCTGCGCCAGAATGCACTTGTAGCATCATCATCTGGGCGGCACATGTCTGTCACATATTTCTGAGGTCGCTTCCAAGCTCTATACACCCACCTATGGAACATGCGATTCTGCGTGTATCGATCAACCCGCCGCTTATACCGCCGAATACGGCTCGCCCATGCACAAACTTTCTGCTTCAAGAAGTCGATGCATATGGGTAATGTTGTCTTTACAGGATCTGATTGAGGCCGGTTGCCGCCGATATATTATACTTACTGAAAATCCACGAAAATCGATATTCTCTGGGTATAAGAATTGTACATGTCAATAAAGTCTTAACTAATAGAAAAAACCATTTATTACGGTGGTTATTGTAAAATGCGACTAAGCGAGTATTTTGAGAGGACGATTGGCAGCAGTCCACTCTCCTCATTTTGATGACCGGATTTATACACATACCTGTGATATCGGATAGAAGAAATGGCCCTGAAGTCTTTAACCCACATGCCCAGCTTGGTAAGACCTAAAGTTACGATGTTGGTATGCCTGAAAGCTAGTTTGTGAATATATCAGGAATTTTTTAATAAAAGGATAAATTAAATTAAATTTATATTTACTTGTTTTGGAATAACACATTTTTTCAACATGAATTCTTTGAGACCAATTTGTCTCTGTGCATTCGTTCATGGCGGCGCGGACAGCTACGCGTCAATTTTTCTCTATGTGTAAGTCAGTGTTAGAACAGGTGACAGAACGAGATACTAATAAGACTTTTCGCTGAGCAAGAAAAGGTTAAAGAATCATGTCCATCTATGTAAATATAACTATGGATTAAATGTTAGGTCTGCTCTTCTTTATATGTCTGTGGGTAGCGCGTGGCCAAAATCTGAACTAACACCGTCATCTTGTTAGGCTAATAACACAATACATTTCACAAAAAAAAACCTTTTAGAGTGCTACAAAGATCTTTTGGCGCTCGAATGACGTTGACAGGGAGATTTTGGTAATATTTGTGCAATTGTTTTGTTAAATGTAGGTAATGGAAAACAAGATGGTAGGTTTAGTTCCGATTTTGGCCGCGCATAGCATAGTATCAAGATAAAATAATATCAGGGGTCCAATAGGGCCGCCGCAAACCAGCTGGAAATAGGAGTACAAAATAATGAACTCTTTTTGTGAAGTAGACAGAGATGCACATATACGATTTTTTGTCTCTTTATGCGTAACTGGTTTATTCAAGGTTAGAATGGGCTCAATTGGGACTTTATAATAAAATAATAAGTGGACAGTATTTAAACATAGGTTTATTACCTTAAATATAATTGATCAGCGAATAGAAAATAATAGGTTGGGGAAAAAGTTTCTTCGTATTTTTTAAGAAAAATTCAAAACATTTTTAACATAGTTTATTTACATTTAACTAAAGTATGTAGGTACCATTTTGTTCAATAACTTTTTGCCATCTTGTAGTAGGGACATGATCCCATTGCTATATAAATTTTGGGACTTCTGATCAAAATACCGCGACAAGTGGTTTTGGCAGTCCTCTCGTGATGTTAACCTGACACTGCCTAAAGAGTTCTGAAGAGACCGAAACAGGTGGAAATCTGAAGGTGCAAGGTCAGGCCTATACAGCGGTTTCATTAACACCTCCCAGCCAAACTCTCTTAAATTTTGCTGATTGGTTAAAGATGTGTGAGGTCTAGCGTTATCATGATGAAAAACCACACGCCTTCTGTTGATTAATTCCAGCCGCTTTCTCTCAACTTCTTGCTTTAATCTCATCAGTTGTTCGCAGTAGAGTTCAGAATCGATGGCCCTGCCTGGTGGTTTCTTTCAGTGAGCTCGTGAGGTACCCAAATATCGAGCTTTTTTGTGTACCCAGTTTTTTTCAAATGCGCCAAAACTGTTTTGTGGTCAATTCCCAGTTCTTCAGCTACGTCGTAACTAACGATATGCCGATCTTGCTCCACTTTTTCAAAAATGTCATCATTTTTATTCGTAATAGAGCGACGTGCGTCTTTGACATCAAAATTTCCGGTTTGAAACCGCTTAAACCAAATTTGTGCTACTGCACTAGGTCCATAGACATCGCAATTTTTTTTTGCGGCTTGCGTTGCATTTTTACCTTTTTTGAAGTAAATTTTTAAAATGTATCGAATTTCTTCATAAGATTCACTCATCTTGACAGTACGAAAAACAAATTAAAATCACACATTTTCCTAATTTGAATTTGGAATTATGTTCTTTAAAATTTAAACTTTCAATGATACCAAAACCAGCCAGATACAAATGGTATAGCCAAACAGATTTTATTACAAGTTCATACATAGTCGCTTACGGGTTCTGTACACCTTTCCGCCGTCAATTACGCGCTTATGTCGCCGACATTTTCCCCGGGTTGTAGGAAAGTCTTCAATGTTCGGCTGGCAGATGCAGTTGAAGGCACGCCGACCATTCGGCGTTCCCCCCACTTCGTCTTCAGTCGGCCACTCTCGTGACCCCGTCTACGAGGTGGCGTCGTTTTGTCCTTTATCAGGACTAAGAACCCCGGCTTCACTGAAGCCATTCATCATCATTTTTCCAGAGGTTCACCTCTGAAATGAAACCTTTTGGATTTTGTCTGCAGCAACGCAGTATACTCGTTATTTAATCGTCGCCAGAAATGCTGCCTGATGTGCTGGATTCTCTTCCAGCGATCCAGCTGCGTGATGTTGGCTTCAGTCACCTGAGGATGTGGTACTGGTAAGAATGGCCGTCCAATTAAAAAGTTAAAGGGAGTAAGAGCCGTAAAATCGTTAGGGTCTGAAGAAAGAGGAGTAAGAGGGCGTGAATTAAAAACCGCCTTTAAGTGAGTGAGAAGAGAAGAACCTATACATCTCGTTTGATGCGCCTACAAAGTTAGTTCCGTTATCGAACGTGATGCTTCGAAACTTGCCACGACGCGCCACGAAACGATTAAGAGCGGCTAAGTAGGCTTCAGTGGTGAGGTCGGTCACGAGCTCCAAATGTACGGCTTTCACTGCCGAGCAAACAAAGATGCACAAGGTTTTTGTAAGTTTGCATCCTCGACCTTTACGATTGGCCACCAATACTGGCCTAGCATTGGGATCAACATTACTATTAAAATAGGAAAGTAGTTGACCCATTATAGGCTGTACGTTCTGACCCTTATGTCTGAACATTTAAGGCATTTACTCACGACAAACCTAAACTAGTTTCTGCCACCTAGAGGCCAAAAAGTTTGTCGTATATGTGACAATAACAACCAGCATGTACAAGGTTTAAATGTTGCATTTGAAATATAAGATTCGTAAGTATATGTGCTTACTGCATAAAACTATAGGATATTTCACACTAAAATTGGAGGTGGAATATTCGAATCTCCCCAGTGGTGGATTAACCAGCAGGCTGAGTAGGCTGGAACCTAGGGCGTCAGATTTTAGTGGCGGCAAATTCTGGGCCAAAAATTAAAAAGATTTATAGGCATATACCTAAATGTTACGAGGTCTACACAAATAATTCAACATGTTATAATATCTTTCACCACTAAGATACGCTTTTGAAAAATAAAAGTGATGATCCTTTTAGATTGGCGCATTATCTTACTCGTTCGACATCCCGCATCCAGCTAACCTCAGTGTGACAAACGGAAACAGAGTCTTCAGCTTATTTCAGTCCCAAAAATGCCCGCCTTACAAAGCGCATCACTCGTGGTCGTGTATTGCTCTCCCTAAAGCAGTATAGTTTGCCGATGAGTACCCTGGCCCTATCGGTACGCCGCTCGATCCTGCACTGCCAGGCTGTTACGGCTGGTTTTGGACAAGTAGCTCCGTCACCGTTTGGAAACTTGACGTAAGCTAAACAACCTCAACAGCCGCGCAATACAGGATCGAGTGTGTATCAACGAGATCCTCGCTGCTCTCGAACACATTTTTAAGTTGCGAGTCCAGGGCACACACTAGCGCCTTATTTTGTTGTGCATAGGTAGGCGTGGTAATCGCGGTCTAAGTTCGGTCGGAGTGGAACTATACTCGCGAAATACATCCTCCAGTGCGCTCCTCAATCGGGCGTTACACTGGCTACTTACTGTGATAACCCTATTGTCTTCTTCTTCAACACCATGATTGGACTGCGATAGTATTGTCTCAATGGTTGACGCTTGTACCTCGGTTTGTGCCGGAGTCAAGACGATACGGTTGCTCTGTTTCTTTGAGCGCGGCTTATCAAGTGCGGCATCGTCCAATCTATGATTGCGTTGGATAACCCGCACCTGATACGAAAGTAGTTGGCCGAGACGTTGACGGTTGGCTCTATTTCCTGAAAGAGAGACAGCCATCCTATCACGGTACGCAGTGAGGTTAGATCCTCTGTAGACCTGTAATGTGCGCGCATGACGTTCTCGTTCATAGACTGAGTCCCACTCATTCGCTGCACACAACCACCGGAAGGCCCCTAAGTCCCAAGCTTCTCAGTGTCCGGCGTCTCCCCTGCTGACGTACAGGTGTTAGCGACGTCGGCGGGCAAAAATACTCGTGGCTCGAGCTCGACGCAACTACCGCGGCCGGTGTCATCACAGCGTTCATGGAGGTGGTACCGAATAAGAGGTGACATCTGTCATGTCACCTCTGAACATTATGTAATGATGAATGTTATGTTTGAAAATTTTAAAAATGTTGACGATCAGCTACGAGACAAGCACGCCCACCACATTCGGACTCTTTGCTTAGCTCTGCCTCACCGCCGCCGATTGGGTTAGCTAGTAGGGTTTGACCAGATTTAGCAACATAAATAACTAAATTTTGTGGCACAACTTGCCATTCTGGTCTGGCAGCGGCTTGAACCAGCATAAAATCAACAACAACCGACAATCAATCAATCGACAACTGTGGTGATAACTATGTATATTTTAAATCCTGAGAATCAGGCTGCCTTTCTATGTGACTTCGTCTCGTGTCTGCCCTTCTATCTAAAATATTCATGTCATTGTTTATTTTACAGATCATATGAGGACCATGTAGGTAGGTGCCTGAAATGGTCTTTTGAGGAAAGAACCATACAGATATGAGTGGACCTTTCTAGTCAGTTCACGCATTTGTCATTAATCGTGTAGCTCAGAACTTAAGGAGCTCAACGATTCGACGAACAATACCACAGAAAGGACATTTGGATAGGCCGCATTAAGTACTCAAACTATAAATAAATAATTAATTAATTAATTCTTTATTTCACCAAAAGCCATCCTTATAACTAGGTCACAATAAATTTTATACCCTAACTCCTAAACTAGGTGTATGTGCCTGTGTCTTAGGAGTCAGTGATTCTCCGGAACAAACAAAGCCATATTACACTAAATCAGGACGTTTTAACAATAAGCAAATGGTGTAAAAAAACAGGATATAATTTAAGTAAAGAAAACATAAAAAGATAAACGTTTAACTGTATGGTGAGGTGAATAAATATAAGGTTTGAGTGTGTGTGTGTAGTAAGTGAGTGTTGGATATGTGAGTGCGTCTATGTAGTTTGTAGCTGCAGGGTGTTTGTAGTAAGAAGGAAGATCCTCAGTGATGTCATAACTTAGTGTTTGTAGATAATCTCTAAGTAGGTTTTTGCATTGATATTTAGGGCAAGAATAAATTTTTAACTTTGTATTTAAGAATTTGTACATTTTAATGCTATTAACGTAAAATTGGCGTTTGGCAAAGACAGTTCTACGGCGTTCAAGGGGGAAAACATTGTGCTTAAGTCTGCCAGATGGTTCATTTAAAGGGCGGACAGAGTGTTTGCGTAATGTCGACAGGAGCACATAAAGTTGCCTGATAGTAAACTGCCCGATAATAATAAAAAAAAACTAAGATAGACAAAATATGTAAAAATATAACCCAAATAATAATATACATAGTACAAAGTAAATATTCATCTCATTGCGTACGAGTATACAACGTGTCGTTTTGCATCCTCGTCAAATTTCAGGAGGCTGTTATGAAAGACATAAATAATCAAATAAAATTACGATACTTGCTCAATAATTAAATATACTTGTTTTTTATTGTTATTTAAGTTTGACAGTTTTTCAGAATAAACCAATTTCAAAGAAGAGAATCGGCCCGCTGCGTAAGCGCTAGGCAATGTCGCACGGCTATGTCGCATAAAAGGGCAGTTACAGTGCGTATCACACGGGCCGCGTTTTAACATGCGCGTTCCACAAAAGTCGATTTTAGAAAATTAGGAAAACCTACTCATCATAATCATTAGCATAGTCATTAGCATAGTAACCTCCTTGCATTTGACGAGGATGCAAAACGACACCTTGTATAATAACCATGAAATGTCAAAGTGTATATAAAAATAAAACAAAAGTTAGCAAACAAAAAAACACACTCAGTATGCGAAAATTGGAATAGGCCCCAGGCCATTTTCTCCTCAATATAATCTTTAACGGTATAAAAAGCTTTCTGGCACAACTTACGTTTAATAAATGATTTGAGTTTATTAAGGCTTAGATCTTGAATGTGGCTTGGAAGTTTATTATAAAAGCGTATACATTGACATCTGAACGAGCCACCTATTTTCTAGGGCCTTGTTGTAGGTAAAATAAATTTGTGTTTGTTCCTAGTATTTATATTATGGATATCATTGTATTTTTACACAATTTTATGTTTTTATGGGCATATAAAAGATTTTTTTTAAATATACTGAGAACACACAGTCATTACATTAATTTCCTTAAATTACTCTATGAGAGAGTGTCTCGGACTTAATTTATAAATTGATCTAACAGCTCTATCTGCAAAACAAAGATAGTCTGAATGTCGGCGGCATTTCCCCACAACAGAATACCGTACGACATTACACTATGAAAACAGCATATAAATAAGTACACTAAACGGGCTGTGTCTATGTGAGCTAAATTACGAATTTTTCTAACAGCGTATGCTGCGGAGCTTAGCAATTTATCAGAGGTTTCAATTCTTCGCCCTTTATCAATACATTCGTTTTCACCTGCCTAACGTGAGGTAGCGTAAACTTAATGCATTTGGTCTTCTTTTCATAAATTATTAACATTGAACCACTGAACTATTTTTGAGATCGCGTTATTTACATAGCCAGTAACCGGCTGCTGACGTTTTAGTTTATACAAAAGTGAAGTATCATCCGCAAACAACAGTATATCTTGATTATCCTTTATGAGGATAGGATACAAGAAAGGAACCCTGTAGAACTCCCATTGTTAAGATAGATCCGGGAGATCTTTCTCGATTAACGTCAACGCTCTGAATCCTATTACTTAAGTATGAAGTAAGGAGATCCAGAGCGGTAATAAGTGTATGGCATGCCCCTGCTGGTCAATTAACCCTAAAGCGTATAACAAAGCTGTGCGTTTGTCAAAATACACTTTATCGCAAAACTTTCTAAATGGTCCGCACATGAAATGCCAGCAGACCATGCCCTACACCTTAAACAATATAATGAAGAGAGACAGAGAGGTGGCAGTTATATTTGAACCAAATATAACTGAGAGAGATGTTTTTTTTTAAATGCAGTATATAGGTTCATCGTTTTGATCAAAACTGTAATGCGCATCGTTAACTGATGCGCATTACAGTTTTGATCAAAACAAACCTAAAAGTGAGCTGCAAATTGTATTTAATTGTTGTAATCTGTATTTACGCTTACCTTGGCGCATTCGCCTTAGGGCAAAGTAGTTAATGCTTCAATAATGTAATAAAATAAAAGACACTTACCAGCTTTTATGGCAGCTGCCAGCTTGTTTACTGGTGACGGATTTCCCATTTCTTCGTAATCATCTGGTGGACAGACACAAGACACAGACGACGGCGATATTAGAGTTTGGTTTTGCTGACTACGACCGCTTTGGCGAGGACGATTGGAAGGCACGGGACTGAAACCGGGGTCAAAGCACGGCGGTGTGTCGCATGCCTTATTTTTCACTTGCTATAAGGAACTTGCTTAAACATATACCTGAAACATAATAGCATAATAATTAAAAAATAAATGTACCTACTCAATAGTCCGACATCATTTCAAAAAGTTTAGGCGTCTGGCTGTCTTAACGTAACGTGGTTGCTTGTGCAAATAGAAACTTGCACCAGTAGGAATCATTCGAGAGGTATTCCTTAGGTAACACTGACAGCCCTTAAACCTTTAAATTTTAAACGCTTTTCGCGTTCAGTTTCATTGGTGAAAGTAGCACTAAGTCTTCTAAGAAAATATTATCAAGCATTTGTGCTGGTGCATTAAATATTTATTTATTTATTTATATTTCCACAATCACTGCTACCATTACAGGAAAAATCCTAATGCGGTAGCATGGTCCTTGTTATACGATCTTAAATAACATAAAACATACAATATTACTTTTGTGAATTCATTCAGAGAGACGATTAAGACGCCCTAACCCCATAAACCATACAATGGATATTATGTGCGCACAACTTCCCACAGTGCGATTGGCGTCAGGCAAGTGCAGTACCAATAAGCAATAGCATGTCTGCCCGCCAAATCCCGGTCTATTAAAATATAACTATAATAATTACGTGAACGGACATACAATCATATGAAATACAAAAAAATAAAAACAAGTGGTATCTTTAAAAACCTTTACCTTAAATGAAAACGTTATTAAGACCGCCATATTCTAATCCTTGTTATTGCACAATAAAGTAAATGTGTTAGTAAAAAAGAAAAAATGTATAAAACAATTTAATAGAAAACCTTTTTTTCTTTTTTAACGTGTGGAAATTCTCATGAAAGTCTTCCACCCTGGGGTAGGTGGAGGAATCTGTCAGACTCTTACTGACTAAACGTTCACCGACAGCCGCCACTTTGACAGCCAATCGGGAAGGGTGTTGAGAGCGCGCTGCATTTTGACGGCCGCGTACTTTGCATTAAGCGAGGTGGTAATGTACGCGGCGTCGTCTGCATACAGCGCGAGCGTCGCGTCTGGCGTCGTGGGAATGTCGTCGGTGAAACGCGTGTAACACGCCGGCGATACGCAGCTGCCTTGCGGTACACCCGCCCGCACCGGTCGGGCGCTGGAAAGCGACCCGTCGACCACCACCCTGAAGGAACTGTGGGACAGAAAGGATGAGACCACCCTAACAACGCGACGGGGCGCGTCGGACGTGGCCAACTTGTATATAAGGCCTTCGTGCCATACACGGTCGAAGTCGTCTTCGTTCTACGGTCGTCTCCATGTCGAGGAATACTGCAACCGAGTACTCCCTCTTATTCATCGCGGCTGCGAGAAGGTGCAGTGCCCTCGACAGCTGAAGCGTCGTGCTGTGTTCCGCCCGAAACCCGAACTGTTCAGGCCGCGGGGCGATGTGTGGCTGGAGATGTCGCAGCAGGAGTGCCTCGAACACCTTAGAGACCGTCGGCAGCAAGGTAATCGGCCGATAGCTCTCTGGCTTCAGTATATTTTTCCCCGCCTTGGGCAGCATAATGACGCGCCCTTCCTTCCACGAGGCGGGAAAAGTCCCGGTGCGCAGTATCGCCGTGAACAGGCGCGCCAGTGCCGCTACCATACGGTACGGCAGGTGGCGCAGCGCTGTATTGGTGACACCGTCCGCACCGGGAGCCTTTCTAGGCTTCGTCCGTAGGATGGCGCGTCTGACTGCGCCAGGCGAGAATAAAATGGGATCTTCTTCAGGAGCTATCGGCGTGGCGAAATAGTCTCCCAGGTGTTGCTCGACCGCTGCGACATGTTCGAAGTCGCTGGTAGGGTTCGGTTGGAACTGACGCTCCAGGTGCTCGGCGAAGACCTCCGCCCGGTCCTCCGCTACATACTTAAGCGCCCCGTCGCTGTTGAGCAGTGGGCGCACCGGGACTGGGGTATTCTTCAGCTGGCGGCACAGAGCGTCCGCGAAGAGCCGTCTCCCCTCGCTATTCGTTTGGTATGAATTCCACGCTGGGTGCTTGCAATTAAAATCACCAGCGTGGATGGTAGCGTGTGGTGATTGATTCAATAGTGCCCGCAGCTCTAAAAGGTCTAAATGAGCCGCGGGCGGCTTATAGCAGCTATATATGTTGATATACTCGCCGGCTACGTGTAGCTGTACACCCAACGCGTAAAAAGTGTTGAACGTCGACGAGGGGATTTCCTGATGGACGACTCTTCGTCTCACTAATAACGCCAGGCCGCGATAACGGATGTTTTGTTCCGACCTTTCGTCCTTCCTGTAGACGAGGAATCCTGGAAACCTTATCCTATCTTCAGGTCCCAGGAGCGTCTCGCTGATGAGCGCCACGTCTATATTTTGTTCCCTCAGGAGATGGCGGAGGGGGGCGACCTTGTCCCGAAGGCCGCGGGCATTCCAGTGAATCACCCTTAACGACCTAGCCATTATAAAGGGTTAAGAGAGTGGCCAGGCCATCAAGGATGACCGTTTCCGCGTTTTCTCCCTGCCTGATGGCCCTAATGAGGTCCAGCAGTAGCTTGATGGCGCAGGTAGTGAAGACTTTGTTTGTTGCCGTCGTTTTAGCGCCGGTAGCGCCGCCACGAGAGTCGGCCTGGAACTTTTGTTTCGTTTGTTCCGATTTTTGCCGCGGAGCTATGCCGGCGCTAGCGGTAGGTTCGATCTCGGCTGTTTCTTGGACCTGCGCCCTGTTGAGGCAGGGTCGGCCTTCGGAATCTCATCTTCCTGGGTCGCCGGGGGTTTGGGCTTCTTTCCCCTTCCTTTGCCCCCGAATCCCTTCTTCCTCCGCTTCGAGGATGTGGCATCTGTGTCCGTGGGCCCGTTGGCCGTCGCCATCAGCGTCGTGCCTTGGGCCTCTGTGACCTCCACTTGTGGCCTCTCAGTGGCCACTTGGGGCCGGCGTGTGGTGGCCGTGATGGCGACAGTCCCCGCTAGCTTGTTCCGGATTTCTGTCTGGAACACAGAGCACTTGATGTTGCACGCGGGGTGCGGCCGTTGCAATTAATGCAGGTGGCCGGCTCCTCCCGCGGGCGCTGGCAGTCTCGTGCCGCGTGCTCGCCTCCGCATCGCACGCAAGCAAGCGAGTGGTGGCACTGGTGTCAGCTGTGCCGGAATTACTGGCACCGGTGGTCATCAGGTCTTCATAAACACGTAATGCGAGCTGGTGTATTTGTGAAAGAGCACTCAATTTTTTTGTCACATGTTACCTAAATTCTAAGTATACCCGTCGAGGCCCAACATGGTTAAGAAATACTTCACATCAAAGCACATTATGCCATAAAAATAGCTTCATCACAGCAATTAAAATATTCAACAATATTCCAAAAGTCTTAAGAGAACTCCCTCTTAAACACGTTAATTAAAAACAAACTACATAAATGGCTAACTGGTAATTGTTTTTATAGTGTGAAGAATATAGACATGAATTATGTGTTCGACCATCAAAGACCGCCTTGATGCTCAAAAGCATACTTTGCATGGCCCCAAGAATATTAAACAAATTACCAAATGAAAATAGGGATCTATTATTTGGAAAATTTTATTACAATAGTGACGAGTTGTAAGAATTGTAAGTTACTTGACATTATAATTAATTTAATTTTAACATTGTATTATTATCCTTATTTCCATTAATTAAGTTATGTTGTGTTTTGTAGTAATTTTATTATTTTTTATTTGTTGACTATTCTTTTTTATAATATTTTCTACATACGCGAATGAGTGTACACCTTTAAGATAGATTTTTGAGGAACTAAGTATTATTTATTAAAATGATCTCATGTAAAATGTACCAAAAATCACACCAATAAATTTGAAAGAATTGATTGATAAAAAAGTATCAGAAAATATGCTTATGTTTGGTATATTACTTTAAGATTTTATTAATGTTAAGAGTTTATAAGTCTTAGACATGTTAATATAATAATTTAAAAAATTATTAAAAAAGATACATTAATTCATATTAATGTATCGTTTTTAATAATTTAAAAAAAATTGTATGTCAGTCCATGGTGAAACATGTAAGATCACAATTATATTTTTATGACCTAAATGTACAAAATTTCAAGCAAATAAATATATTATATTCTATTCTATTCGACGTTTTTGTCCATTATGAAAATCGCAAAACACACTATTTAATATCTAACTAAAAACAGCACTTTAACATTATAATGTACATTACAGATGCAACATAAACTCCGCGCCAAAATGGAAATAGTTGTACTGCCAATCTAACAACAAAAAAAAAAAAAAGAATTTTGAAACACAAAAAAATCATCCCTATCAGGATCCTTTTTTGACTTACTGTTTCCCCGTATGCACCAAACAGATTTGAGAAAAGGATGATATTTCTTTTTAGTTACTATACTCTATGGGATGATAATAGATTAAAAATAATCAATTAGTTCAACTAAGGCCGCATTCTGAATTGAGCTGTAATCGATTTGAGCGCGCTTACACCCGTTCCGAGTTAGCGTGAGCTCGATAACGATGTCCCGTGAATCGTCATAGATGACGTCATGACATGCGACATCTTGCGAAAACGTCGACCATACCCTTTAATAATATCACTGTGAGTGAATTGTTGACAGCTCTCATCTGTCATAATCGTGATAACTAAATCGGAAGGCAAATTATCGATGTGAGCGCTGTCAACGATTATGGTCTAACTCGGAATGCGTCCTAAATGTTATTAACGTGTTCACTTGTTACAAATGCTCTGTTGGTTCACTGTTACAAATGCTCTAGGGTTTCTGCATAGATTATAGTAACTGGTTTCTGATCCTATAAATAAATGGGTAGGTATATTACACGGCCACGAAGGCCAATGTCAGGCAAGGTGTTGCCTTTGGTTTCCTTAAAGGTGTATCTGTTTTGGCCGCGTAATAAATGGGATTTTATTGTCAAGTAAAAAATAGCTGATATTGATTTTAAATTCAAATCATCTTCAAAGAAAATACAAGCGCTAAAATAAATGTAATAAACTAGAAACAATAAAAAGGATTTCATGAAATATCATGAATAGAAAACATATTTACGTTTGGTTTCTCTTACTGTCCCCATCAGTAGAACTTAGTAAGCACCGAACGAAGCGATTTTTATGTCCCGTTTCCTGTTAGTGTTGTTGTGCCCCACACAACACTAGTAGACTATAACATCGTCGTGCCGAGCTTGTGTGACAGACATTTTTGAATAAATATTTTTAAACATTTGTTTCACCTACAACAATGAGTAAGTATAATTATCTAAAAAAGTAATGTGTTATTTGTACGATTATTACTTTATCCTTCATTGGTTTTATGTAAATATTGAAACATTTGATAATATTGCACGTGTCGGCACGTATTCTTTTTTCCTTAGTTGTAAATTGTTTTAATCACATCAACAAGTAAATCAGTAGTTTTCTGTTAACCACTTGGTAGGTAATTGTTGTTTGGCGAACCAATTGCCATTTTTATTAGGTTTGCGAACGCTTATTTTTTATAATGTAATAACGGTTTTCTTTTTCGTTGTTGTATCAAAGATGCCTATGCCTCATAAGTACCTACTCGCTCGTAGCGGACGCTGTTGGAAAAATATATATGGTCTCTTCTGAAGGGTAGGGACGACGTAAAATGAATTGGAAATGATAACTGAGATCGGCGATTGAAAATAATAACAAGCCGCTCAAATCGCGCTCGATTAAAAATACAATGTGAATGTGTAATACTGTTAATTTTGGTACTTATGTACTAGATAAAAATGTCATCGCCGCCGCTGCTTGCAGTAACTACATATCATAAAGTTTAATATGTTACCGATTTCGAAGTTAAATTATTCGCAGCTGGGAGCTTATTCAAAAATAGTGTATTGTTTTAATAAAAAGAGAGAACTTGAAACTACTTGTTTTGATTTCTTAACAACAATGAGTACATGAGCTTTTATTGCAGTAACAATACATTTAGTGCACAAGAAAATATCTTTTAACTCTATTTTTTCCAATGATTTCAAAATAAAAACTCAATTACTATCATGGAAAAAACAGTTAATTGTTTCAAGTAGGTAGATATTGTTTAAAACTTATATCACAATTTTCTATTACATAAGTAAATAAGGGTCATTTTCAGCCAAGGCACAGAAAAGTGCTGTAAGTTAGTGTATAGCATTTACAACACACTGGTTGTACTTCTTGCAAGAATAACAATGTCCATTAAACATTGCTTTATGGGATGAACTAACTTTGAGTTTTCGGTTTACAGTTATAGTCCAATCAACTAAAACATTGTAGGTCGCAAAATGTACAGAACTGTTAATTTGGGATGTTGTTAGGATATATAAAAATTGTGTAAAACCAAGTTTGCTGCTTCAAAAGACCTGTGCTGACTGTTGGGTGCTTGAAAAACTTAAATTTAAGGACTACTTTCAGTATGAGGTGCATTGTGCGGAAAAATACAATACATAAGATCATAACATTTTTTAAGTATACAAAATTTTATACAATTTGAGAGCAGCTGTACCTGTGTAGGCCCAATAAAAGCCGTGATAAAGCACTTCAAACATTGGCAATGTTTCACAAAAACTTCCAAGTTATAGTTTAGCTGTCTTCAGAGCTGTACCTTTATCATGCTGTAGGAATTTTGGGCTGCCTTTTCGTTTGGGGGCAGACTAGTGAGGTGGACTGAATACTGCCTTATTGTGAGGATGGCATTGCAGAAGATTGATGAGTATGAGCATGTCACAATCTGGCAAGTCCGATCTGCAGCCAATGCCAAAGTACAATACTAGAAGAAGTCCATATATTTCGAGGTTTTTCGAGCACCACAGAGTTAGCGCAGGTGTTTCGACGCTGCAAATTTGATTTTTAAACTATTGGTATCTATCCTAACAACATCCCAAAAGTCAGTACAGTGCAATTTTTGGCAAGCTAATGCGCTGTTTGTGCCTACGGTGACTGTCCTTTTAGGACATTGACCGGGTGTGGACGGAATGATGGAACGGAGAGCAAAAAGGCTCAATGGCGACGAGATGCCTGGGGGCTAGACTTCACAGCCTGGCTCATCAGCGTAATGTTGCTTGCATGTCTGCCTTCTACACACTACTTCGGAGAGTGCCCAGGAACTACACAACCTAATCCCGCCATCTCCCTTTCACTACCGGACTACCAAACGTACGACTCGCTCGTTCCATCGTAGACCTCATCCATCACTTTGCACCAGTCAGTTGAAGTCAAGAGCTGGCCCATTTCAGAATAAAAAACCGCAATCAGAATGGTGTGAAAATTGTTGACCATCATGTCTGTACCTGCACATGCACCCCTGATTTCGCACAACAGTCTAAAGTCCCTACTGGACGTCACATGGACTTTTGGATCTGCATCAACCGTTGACCTGGCTTTTCATTTGGACTGTCGTCGTAATGATACTCGTACATTTTGTGATGTCTAACTGCTTTGTTCTTAACAATGTGTCAAACACGCCACAGACTATGTTTACTTTGTAACCGTTTTGTGGAAAGAATCTGAAGCCATACATTAACTCGTGATCTCCAGAACGCCCATCATCATAGGGTTAAAAACATCATTCAAGCCCTGATTCCTCGTGAGGTTAAAAAAATTATAAAATATTAAATACGTGCATTTTCCGGCGTCGTCACGCCTAAAGGTATCAGAGATTTAATAAACTTGATATTGTGATGGTTGGTCATAGGTCAGCTGTGTGGTTTACAATTTATAACTTTACCTTCATAACTTTAGATTTTGTTTCTCATTTGTAAAGCTACTAAATTTTTCTATGGTTATATATTTCTGTTGTGAAAGTTATGAAACTATGAATTGGTTTTATATTTAGCAAAATAAAACTTGTCTTTTTGTATGCTTTGTTTGCGAAGCCAGATAATGTGCTTAGTAACTTTTTGGTACCAGTTGGAAATTGCTACATTTTTTATAAAACAACAAAGTGTTCCTTTTGTGACGTATTAGGGACGCAACAAGCTTTTTTTAACCTAAACGTTGGAAGGGATTGGGCTATAAAAATTCGGCACCAACATAACAACATAAGTAGCTGTTTTAAAAATTTCCAAAGTATCGTTCTTACTTAGATGCTTTAGGCTTCCCCTTGGCCACCAAACCGTTGCATATAATTTAAGCGTCACGGCTTGCTTGATGTAGATTGCCTACACCAAGCAAGCCGTGCACCTATGTTGTGTGCACACAGCTAACGGAAATGGGGTGCACAGTGCATGGAATGGGTAGCCTAGCGACTTGTCACTTATCGGCAATTGTGGCCAATTGGCTGAACACTTGGCTAATAGATCGGTGTGAAGCAATGCAATGCACTTGTGATTTATTGTGCTAGGTACTGGTTAAAATTGTCAGGCAATGCAATGTACCAAGCAGTCAAAGGGTCTAGTGGTAGCCGCACTACTTGATTACGTAACTATGACACGTATGACATATAAGTGGTAATAAAGAATTATTTATATAGAAACTGACCGACTTTGAACGGCGGTCTGTGCTGTGAGAGACTTCTCTCAACTGCGCTGAATGCATTCTATCAAGTGCGCTGAATGCAGTGCCGTCTACTGCCGTCTTTGGCTCTGTGCGGATTGCTTGATGTCGCGTCACGAGTTCACGACCATTAAATGCCGTCCTCACAAACAAAAATATTATAGCTAACATTCGGTCTTTCGACGAGAGCTGAAGCTCTTCAATATTTGTATAAAGATAGGTAGGAATAGGTAATTGTATTCGACGTTCCGAGATCTCCGATCAATAAGTTACAAGAAAGCTTGATCCGGTATTTCAAGTAAGCGTTCTATCTTTATTGAATGCACTAGAAACGTGTTATTTTTTTCTTTGTTGTGCAAAGAAGAGTATCGATTAGTACTAGATTTAGAAGAATTGCCGTATGTAGGAAAGTTTTTCCTGAATGCTTACCTACATAGGTAGTCTAAGATTTCAGTTCGAAGTGGTATTCATTCTATTGCCATTCGTCGATGTAGGTTGTTATGTATTACTTTGAGAAACATATCTAGTATTTCGCCATTTTATTGCAAGTTCGCACTTAATGATTGAAACAGTCATTTATGTTATTATTCTCTCTTTCCACCTCTCTTTGTCCGGAGCTGGACCAATCCGTCTCTATTAAAGTAGGCCATCAGCCTAATAGCGTAACACATTTTCGTAAACGATTACGACTGATATATTTTGATAGTTCTACAACATTCATTGCGTTATTTGCATTGTTGAGCAGATTTTTAGCGAACTTATGAAGCAATGGTAGCAATCTGTTTCAAAACGATTCAGATTCCGATTGATTGTGGATTACGCAATTAGGGTACAGGTCGTCCATCCCGCCTTCTCCGTCTCGGCCTGAGCATCGTTATGCTCCGATGCATGTTAATATGGAGAAAAGTGTTCAAACAAAAGGAATTAAGTGGTAACTGTTTTCGTCCTCCGCTCTGCCCTAGTTTGCTTGAATACTAAGAATAACCGTTATATTTCAGTATTCAGTCATGAATTTTAAATGGCACAATGCTACACGCCTTTACTGATCACTACTTTGGTTTTGCCCAAAGCGAGGCGTGCTTTGATCAAGAAACTGAAGAAGCTTTTTGAAAGAGGAGCAAAATACAGTTTTAAAGTCGAACACTTGTTGTAGTGTGTACCTTTTGGTTAATGCGTGTTACAATAATAGACAAAACAATGTGTTGTCTGTAAATCATTATACTCGTACCAAAGAGATGACATCTCTTTGGTACGATGATTTACATTGTATGTATTTGTTGCAACATAAATGTCTTGAACCTTTGAGATGTAGATGTGTTCTTGAGTGAAGACCGCGAAACGGCAAACGTAAATGGCGTGCGTATTGGAGAGGCTTATTTTCAGCAGTGAATTGTTATAGATCGACGAGTCTTGCAGCAAACATGAGTGCTGTCTCTGATGCGCTCTGGTCCGCACAGTTTATATGAGACGAGCAGCCCACGGCTAAGTTACGCTACGCACTTATGCTTGGCTGACTAACACATGAACCACGCAGCTTACGTGGCAAACCTTTCCGTGCACATCCTACGGAGCAACGGACGGTCGACTTTAATTTTTGCATCTGTTCCTCAGTACCCAGAGGCAGTATGACGAAAGACGGCAAGTTGCTTCAGTACCGGCACTCGGCGCCTCGCAACAGCCGACACAACAAGCACCGCAAGCCGAAGAAGCACGTGTCCGAGGACGAGGAGAGCGACGACTCCCCCGTGGAGGAACAGCCCCAGGAGGAACAACAGCAGCGCAGCCCCTCGCCCATGCTGGAGGAACCCACCGATAGGCTACCTGAGGTAAGCGAGAACAAACATCGAATCAGCTCGTGCCCTTATCCCTAACTATCATCGGTCAGCTTAGCATATCTTCTTCATCAATAAGAATAATATTTATTTGCTTAAAAATATGGTAAAATACAAAATAACAAGAGCATACATGTTTCTGCTTAACAGTTATAAACGTACAAATTTTCACAAGCATATTTAACATTTATTGTCAAAGAAGTCTTTGACACTATAAAGACTACACAACCATTCATGCAATTTATCTATCGTATTATATATACGTACACACATAACTAAACAACTTTTATTATATTTAGCTAGTCTCGGAAGGATATCCAGTACGAGGGGGTCTCGTCGGTTACGAGGATATAAATCTTTTGCATTATTAAACAATTCCGTATACTTCCTTACAAACATACATGGTAAAGAGACGGTAGCAGCAACAACCTTTTTACAAGCTTTTTAAATATCGGCCTACAGGATTCATCAGGTCGAAGACCGTGTATTGCTCTAAAGCATTTTTTTTGTGCAACAAATGCTCTATTTTGTTCTGTGCTATTACCCCACATTATCAAGCCATAGCGGAGCACCGATTCGACGTATGCATGGTAAGACGTTATTGCCATTTTAAAGTTTCCATCCATCCGCATTAGTCGTTATCTCAGTTGGCACCCCCATTAGTCTAACTTAGCTAGATGATAAGCCATGATCATTGTTCACAATAATTCATCCATAACTTCTTCCTCTACTCTTATAGCTATCTATCATACATTCACAGATATTCCTACTTATGACAATCTTGAATCAAAAACCTGAAAAACCATACACAAAGCAACAATGTCTGTTCTCGTTATTTGCCAGTCATGACGCCGAGCAAAAGTGGATGTTAAAACACCATATCACTCTGCCCAATGCGGTGATTAAAACTAGGAGTCTTAGAGCCACGCTGGCCCCCACGACTACAGGAACAATGAGGCCAATAGGTTTCTTTAGAGCTTAATTATTGAAAGCACCTGAGCGGTAACTCCTGAAACTGCCATTTTCTCTCACAGAGTGCCCCGAGTCCCAGCAGTGCAAATATCATCAAAATATTTTATGCGTGTGTTATAAAACTGCCGCGTCGGCCTAGTGGTCGCAAGCGCTACTGCTGAGCATGTGGTTCTGGATTTGATTCCCGGGTCGGGCAAAGTGTAAGTGTTTATTAGGTTTTTCCACCTGGAGTTTCTCAGTAGCAGCTTGGATTCTGGCTTTGTGTCCGGTTGATGTGCAATAGAAACAACTCTGCCTTACCCTTGAAGGAATACAGGCTTGAAGTAATGTTATACGATATTATTTGTAGGAAGTCCTGCAAGCTCTGATCAAAACTCCGGGCGTGCTGATGATATCCGGGCTCGTCTCCTGGGATCTAGTGGCTCGCCGTGACAACAACCCCACCAAGCGCACGCACCCCAACTTGTATACTTTCCACAAGTTTACTGATCGTAAGGTAAGTACATGTAGTATGATATATTAGTATTAGAGCTTCTTTTGACGGAGGTAGTCTTGGGAACTACTGCCATCGTACCTATTAGTCAGCCACGAATCAGCGTTTTTATGAAGCGTATTGGTGGGTACCTGTGCAACGACAGGCACATTAAACTTCTCAGCTTTCACTGGGCTAAATTCTAAAGCATGTTTGATATTGGTTGATATTGCACATGTCAAAAGGTTGCGGTAACCACGACCTTGGTGGTCCATCAGATTGTTTGCTTTAAAATATGAACTTATAAGTACAATAATTATATATATACAGTTATTTCTGTAAAATGAGGCATGCCAGTATCGCTAAATCTACCATGGGAAGTAACCTAAGGCAGCCCACGGCTCCGCTCACATACAGACTAAACAATAACGCTAAAACCTAGCCAGGTGAAATTAAATTTAATTTAAAACCTACATGGTTGTCTAAGTTATAGTCCTGCGAATACATTTTTTTTTGTTTTAATGTGTGAATCGACAAAAAAAAACTCAAAGATTTTTTTTTTTCATGTTATGTTATTTGAACAATATCCTTCCTTTAACATGCGGTGAATGTGTAGCTCTCGGTACCGTCCAAGACAATGACGTAATCAAAAGGGTGTGGTTACTAAAAGTAAAGCGCGGGTAGCTTCGTGAGATAAAAATACTCTAATGTCACATAAGGCTGATTTTATCAAAGTCGTATGTATGGTAACACTGTTTTTTTTTTAACGTTCTGTCAAATATTTAAAATTTATTCTCAGGATATGACTTATTGACTTACTTATTCTAGGTAAATAAAAAAAATTGTGGTATTCAACCTTAGTCGAATAAAGTGATAAGTGGTTTAACATGGTGCGTGATTGACAATTTGTATTAAAAGGGCAGGCCTGTAGGGTTCGTTGGTGTACGAATCTTACAGGCCCTAAAACAAATTTGGTTACATTGTAATTGGAACTTCATAAATGGCATGGAGTTCTTAATATTTATCTGAGATTTTGAATTCAAACAACTAAGATAAGCTGTGCGAACGATGGTACGCTGTCCCATCTGCAAAAAATACAATTTGCTATTCAATCTTTTATTCATTGCAATACTAACATATATCCATTGCCATACGAATTTTTCAACAAAAAATAAAATCTTTAAAATAAAAGTAAAGGAACTCTTGTGCAAATTGTCATGCTTCTAGAAATCTAGTCCCAGTGGTTTAAGCTGTGCGTAGTCCATCAGTAAATTAAACATAATTACAAAGTAGATGTCGGTAAAAGAAGTAACTTTATACTTTTCAGTATCGCTTCATTGCCAGCTGCTGCTCTGCCGGCCACTCGGTGCTGGTAGACGAAAACGGCGAGGCCTACACTTTCGGTTAGTACCCTTCTACCCTTAGACCCAGTTTTTTTGTTATCATGATTTTTGAGCATTTAGGCCCTTTGTACACACGTTTTTCATGCCGTCAAAAACTGCAGATTATACGCCGTGTGTGGGCACGGTTCGTCGGTGTTGTATGAATCAGGAAGCTTGTTGACGGACACGTTTTTCCTACGGCGCGGTTTATGCGCTGCGTGTGATAAATCATTTTATTTCTGTAAGTAGGTTTGTAGTGTACAAACAGTTTTACACGTCAATCATATTTCTAAAACTAGATGAGATCGGCGTTTCCTATCTGACTACTCTGAGAAGAAAGACCGAAACAAACTCAGAGATCAGTCTCTTTTAAAGTCCAGATATAATCACGGTCAGGTCATGTGAAGACCATGTAGATTGGTGTCTGAAATGGTATTTTGAGGAAAGAACCACACAGAATTAGTCGACCAGCCGACCACCAGTGTCCAGTCAGTGCACGCATTTGTCAGTGGTCATGCAGCTCAACACAGAACTTAAGGAGCTCAACGATTCGACGAGCATTACCAAAGAAAGGACATTTGGGTAGGCCGCATAAATTACTCAAACTGCCAGAGCACGATTAAAACTACTTAACTAAAAAAAATACTTTAAAAACAAACAACAAATCCACATTGTCTTCACATTCACAATAATTATGATATGATAAAACATTACAAAGTAAATTTATTTGTACCATTTTGACCACTCCGAGAAGACAGGCCGAAACAAACTCAGAACTCGTCTTTTGACATTGATTGTCGCTGAGATGAGATTGCGACTTGAATTTGAACGTATTTTAAGTACGAAAATTAGTCTTCTGATCATCTTATCCCATATTACAGGCCTTAAATTAATGAATGTGATTAATAATTCTTGATTTATCTCTATTTTAAAACAAAATCAGTGTACGTTAGCTGTCACGAAAATAAATTGCTGCCCTAAAATCATCCGGTGTCGTCATTAGACTCCTCTAGACTGTTATACAACACTGATTTGAATCGCACCATGCACGGACACGGCGCATGCGGCGAAACACCCGTTTTATTCCCAGAAAACTGACTTTTTTTTAATGGACGTGCAGTTTTGTTTTCATTACAATGAAATTATTTATACACACATATATGTACATACTTTCAAACAAATGAGAATAACAAGGTCCGTTGTTCAGTGGAAACAAGGGACATCTACAAGTGGCCTAAGCCTTTAGAATAAATGAAGTTTGTGCCTGCCCCATAAAATTGTTTTAGCAGAAACGTAGGTACCATTCACCTTGCCCTACCCGTTCGTGGAACACTGAAACACACGTGAAAACTGGCGAAATGTGGGTGTGCATGGGGTCTCAACTCAAACAATTTATAACTAGTCTTGAAAAAAAAACAGATGGCAGCAATGGTAACCATTATGAAATCAACAATCATTATAAAGCGATAAACGGCAGAATTATGGCTGAAGTATTAGTGAGTCGCGCGCTGTTGAAAATTTGGTCGAAGAAAAATAGCTAGCTTAGGGAAGTGTTATTTGTTTGTATGGGATTAGGTAACTGTAGATAAAGTTCTACAAAACCCTTTGTGGAACACAAGCACGATATTATGGTTGTTATAAAGTTTTTCCCTTACAGGTCGCAACAGCTGCGGCCAGCTTGGCTTCGGCGACACGGTGACACGCAACGTGCCCGAGCCCGTGCCGGCGCTGCGCGGCAAGAACATCATCCACGCGGCCGTGGGAAGAAACCACACGCTCTTCGTCACAGGTAAGCTTAGCGTAGAGCAGTGCTTCGAACTGTCAAAACCACGTCACGTAAAAATGTATGGTTTTGACAAATCTATCTAAAAGGTAGAATTGAAAGTTGAAGCAACAATAAATGTTGCATAAATTTTAATGTATGCCACAGGCAAGAAACTTTATCGTGTCGATGGGGTTTAAGTATGCCTAAGGCATTAAGTCCGCCTTTATACCTCTTTGGGTTCGAAAAGTTTAAATAAATAAATAAAATTCATCTCGTATTCACCCTAACTGCCCTTGCTTTTAAAACCGTGTTCATTCTGTTGAACATTTTGTTTCAGCAACATATTTTTGTCTCAATCACATTTCCCGTAAGCCCGTCTTGTGGCCTTGACTTCTGAGTTTCTTGGCCTTGTGGGTTCGTACCCCGCCAGAACCTTTTGAATGTTTTCACCACCATAACTGGAGAAGGAAAATGTAATGAGGAAACCTGCATGTCTTAGAACCAAAAATTCGATGACATTTGTGACATTACCAATGGGTACCAACCTACAATGGGTGCCTCAGAGAAAGGAGCCCTGTGCTCTAGCAGTGGGAATGTTACAGGCTGCTTATGGTCATTTATTTATTGCTTCTCCAACATAGGCTACACAATTAAATGCAGGTTTACAATGCCATGGTTTTCATGGATTTGTTTCTGTTATAAGATTGTGATGTTTAATGTGGACTCCAGACACTGGCACGGTGTACGCTTGCGGCGAAAACAAATGCGGACAGTGCGGCATCGGGACCGCCACGCCGCAAGTGCTGAAGCCGACTCGCGTCCGATACAGGTAACTTGTTCATCCATCTTAATATTTTATATGTTCCAAGTAATGTTAATAAATCTTAGTGTAAAGGTAACATTCACTGACTGCACCTTGACTCACTTACTTTGTGAATCTCGCCCTAACTGGTCGACTACTTGCAGCGGCGCTCCAGTGGTGAAGGTGGGCTGTGGCGCAGAGTTCTCCATGATCCTGGACTGCAACGGAGCACTGCACTCGTTCGGTCTGCCCGAGTACGGCCAGCTGGGTAAGTCATGCGCTACTACAGTATTGTCTCTCCTCCGTTAATTCATCCAAAGAGAGAGATTTTGACACCTTGTGTAACATTTTTATAGTTATATCTATGTTTTTTATGGTACGTAATAAAGAGTGCAGTGGTGGCCCAGTGGTAATAGCTCGTGGGTCGTGGGTTCGAACGCAGGCACTTTGAGTAAATCATTATTTTCATCAGCACTGCTCTCGAAACGGTGATGTAAAACGTAATGAGGAAACCGGCATGTCCTAGAACCAAAAAATTGAAAACATGTGACATATGCCAACCCGCACTGGGCCCGCATGGTGGGTTAGATAGATAGATAAATAAAACATTTATTCAGTGCATACAAAAGACGCAGCACAACACACAAAAGCATAATAAAATGTTAAAAAGTTACAATAATAAATCTAAACAAGGTGCCAATATACAGAAAAAAAACAGACATGGAAACAGAATGGTGTGCATTCCAAGGTTGCACCAAATGGGAGTCCAGCTCAGCATGTGTCAGGCAAATATAGCTGACGAAGATATTCCCTCTCGAAGAGAGGAGGCCTGTGTCCCAGCAGTGGTATTGTTATAGGCTGATTTTAGATAGAATACTCTTTATTATCTTCATTATAAGTAGATAATAAAGATTATTCAATCAATCTACTATATGGGACACCCTGTATAGTATAGAGAATAATCATATTCATAATAGTTAACAGAAAAATATAATAAAACTTAAAATTCGTAGCAACAGGAGTTAAAAGACCGTCGTAGATTTTTCATTAATTTGTAAGAATGCCCGTAATTTTTTAAATATTTTTTTTTTTCAAAAGCGTTGCTCGTTGCTCATAAAGTGGCTCTTATAACACCGCTTTTAGATTCATAACGCTTTAACTTTATATTACCACACTCGTGTTTATATTTATTTATTTATACTTCACGCACATTTTGTACAGCGGCTGACTTAATGCCATAGGCATTTTCTACCAGTCAACCTTTGGGTGATGCAGAGACAAGCAGTGGTAGGGGCAGTTTATAAAAAACCAAGGAATAAATATTTAATCTAAGACATAGACATCCATATATACCTAATTATATATAAATATGTCTAAGCCCGAATAAATATATATATAATTATACTAAAAACAAATAAAACAACAAATGAGAAAACACTACCCTTAAGATGATACTGCCAGCTTCTTGCGAATGTGCTCACGAAGTTTAACTTTAAAGGATAATCGGTTGGTTGCCATCCTGATTTCTTGGGGGAGTGCATTCCACAGAGAGATAGACTGACTGAACGAAGAAGGAAGAGTGAATGAAGTCTGTGCGGTTAGTGGGACATTGAAGAAGACGATTGTGTGATGAACGAAGATTTCTGTTGTGGATGGCGCAAATGTACTGAAAGTGGGGGGTTAGATAACCAGGGGAGGAGGTAGAAACAAGAAATGAAAACAAGGTGGTCAGCGCCCTTTGCTCTCTGCGCTGACGTATGGGCAACCACTTTAGAAGTGACCGATGCGCAGAGACATGGTCATATTTACGCAGATTGAAAACGAACCGAATGCAGTTATTGAGACGACGGTTAAGTTTGCCGAGGAGATCTGCATTCAGAGGGCTAATTCACGTAATTTTATGACGCACCGATGAAGTTGCAGTGCAGGAGCAGTTAAGTTTAGGTTTGAGTGTCAAAGGGTATTCTCGTAATCTTTGAACTGCGCGTCAGCTGCGCGTAAACTGCACGTCAACTGCACTGCAACCAAACTCGTAGTAGTCTATGCCAAACTCTACCAAATTACCCACGGTGTGGCCACATGAAAGAAAAAATAATACTCACTGAATAATCGAATAAAATCGATTACATTAACATGAATTTAACGTTATTATAATACTGAAATAATACCTCAGTACTGATTATAGTGCTTTTTCTTACCATATAAACGAACAATTATGTTTTAATTCGCAATCAAAGATATATTTTGCTATAATTTGGCTGAATGATGGTCTAACATTGCCACGTAAAACTAAAACTGTCATATTATGAGGAAACGCGCTTATAACTTATAGAGCGCGAAATTCAAGACTCAGTGAACTTAGATGGTAAGTATAAATTATAATGATTATAATAAAATTATTAAGGATGTAGGTACAGTGAATTATACGAAGTAGTAGCAGTTTAAATTCATTTCATATAAGTTTCATCCTGATTCTTCCGTAGATATGACTTCACGCAAACGTGTGTCTGTGCGGCAAATGGAACTGCTGGTCGAGTATTTGGAGGGCCACAGGGATTTTGCCCGTGGCAGAGTAAAATCTAGAGAAGGGAGTGCCTTGACATCACGCCTTTGGTCAGAATGCGCCAATATCTTAAATGCAGAGGCAGACGGGGATCCAAGAATTCCCAAAAACTGGAACAAGGTCAGTTGGGTAGATCATATCGATATTGCACCTATGTGTATCGCTATCGGTACATTATACTTGGGTAAATAACTAGATTTGTAATATTTTTAGTGGTACACCGACTATAAGAGCCGCTTGCTCAACCGAATTAGGCAGATTCGGAATAACCAACAAGGTACAGGTGGAGGGCCAGGCGTACCCACTTCTTTATCCCCTTTAGAGGAGAGAATCGCTGCTCTGCTTGGTGCAGGCATTGAGATTGTGGGGAGAAGTGGCACACCCCAAAATGAGGTGCAAATAAATCCCTTGTCGGTAAGTTATTGAATACGTTTTATTTTATTTTTATCGTATTTAAGCTCGGGTCTTATTGACAGTGGTATTTTTCTTTTTGCTTTGCTAGCCTGCACCCCACGCAGTTTCTCCGTTGCCTGCACTTCCCACATTACCTTCAGAAGATACTATGCATGCACCAACACTCAACAATAGCATTAATATGTAAGTTTTTATTAAGTCAAGAACCTATCATTCTAGCTGAGCAATAACTATTAGAAATATGCAGTTCTCGTGTGAGAGGTCATTCTATTTTAATTTAGATAATTTATTACTAACCATTTAAGTACTTAATATTCATAAATGTTATTAATTTTTTCAGAAATGAAGATATCAGTTTTGAGGCTGACGTTGCAACAACACAAAACATCACACATATTACTGAAAGGTAATAAGTATAAGGATTAAGGTTGAAGCTGCAGAGTAGCCCGCGAAATTCATATTTTCTCAGGTTTTTTGCAATTTGCGGGTTGGTTGTATGTTGAACAAAATATGATTCGCGATCGTAAAATGTACGTCTTTGCAGAAGGGACAACATGTCGAGTTTTACTATCGTAGAGAGTTGTATGAATCATAGGATTGTAATTGGGTAAATACGTACTTTTTACGATCGTGAATCCTATAGGCTACAGTGGAGCTTCAACCTTAATAATAAGGATTATGATAACTTGTCTTATTTGGGAAATAAATAACAGTCTGAAAACCATGACATATTTTTATTTTGTTTCAGTGAGCAAGAGGCTACTCAGACAGCGTCGCAGCAACAATCCACGTCAAGACAGCGACGCAGCAAAAATCCACGTCAGCGACGTAGGCAATGTACATTTTATTATTGATACACAATATACATAACTCACTTGTAATGGAAAATAATACATTAAACTGTTATTAGGTTGATTATATTTTACCTATTAACTGATTTTTATAGATACATTTTTAAATCTAATTTTTTGCAGCGCCTCGTATATCATCAGAGCTGGAGCAGTCTCAAAATACACTGGCCAATTTAGAAAAGTCAAGAATAGAGGTCGAAAGGCTTGTGGCTGAAGGCTACAGTAAGATGGCTGATGCCATGAACAGAATGGCTGATGCAGCAACCACATCAGCTGATGCACAGTACCGCATAGCAGTAGCACTGGAAAATATAAATCATTCCTTGGTAATAACAAAACTTTTCTTTTTTGCACACACAACTTTCCACTTAAATATATTTTGTTTATAATCCTAAAAGAATCTACAATGCAGTCATTTTCTTTTTAGGCAAGACGGCGGCGGCGGCTAGCTTCTTCAGATGATACAATGTAAAAAATAGATGTGCTTGTTAAAAACAATTACAATCTTATCATCATTATAAATACAAAAATAAATAATTATCCTCTATTCTGACTCTTATTCCCTATGTATTGTGTATTCATAAGAGCCTGTTGGACAGCCCGAACTTCCAACAAGTCTCTGTTTGGCTGCCTGTTAGCTTGCGCAAGAATACTCAGACTCTCTGCACGCACATCCTTCTCAGATGCTCAACGCCTTACACGCATTCTCTCTTCTTGCTCACGCTCTTGATGTGTCAGTTGGGGCACTGGTAATTGTGCCATGTTTGCTATATTATGCATTACAGCACAGGCATTCACTATTTGACCTGCAAAAACAGGATCATAGTGAAGCATATGTGCAGATAATAAACACCTGAAACAAAAACATTTAGAAACTATTATAAATACCTAACAATACAACAAAAAAGGCCTCATTATATTCAAGACTTCTTCAGGTCAAGATAATAAAAAGAGTATGAATATTAAGAGGAAACTTAGACAAAACTAGTTTTACTCAAATACATACCTGAATTGAGCTTTCAAGACACCAATGCATCTCTCTATTGTATTGCGAGCTGAGACCTGCAGCTTATAATATTGGTCTTCTGGAGAACCTGGTATTGCATTCAAGACTGGGGTCATCATTTTCTTCCTCAATGCATAACCACTGTCACCTAGAAGAATAATTATTCATAATATTGAATAAAAACAATGTTTAACATATTTTTTTAATAGGTATGGAAGGACATTCACCCAACAAAAATATTTCCTCTTCATCATATTTTTGGTTAAGATAGGGCTGTAAATCACGCCATACTGATGAATCATGGGTTGCCCCAGGCTTACTGGGGTCAATGCATAAAATTTTAAGATTCCAATCACATATTTGAAAAAATAATTTTCAGATGTACAGTTTTATTTTATGCCAGTAAAGCAAACAATATATTATAATAATTGTTTGTTTTTTAAATTATAGAAAATAAGATTGATTATGTCTAAATAGATTACATACAATCATCACATTGAGAGAATGATATCCTTTCCTATTGAAGTATCGTTCTTCATGCTGACTGGGTCTTATAATGGTAACTTGGGTGCCATCAATACAGCCAATTACCCCTGGCAACTTGAACTTTCTATAAAAACTACAAAAAAACAGATATAGAACCGAGCTATCACAATTTGATAGCCCAATTCTTGAGTAATTTGGAAGTGACTGGTTCCAGAGATTAGCACGTTCAACCAAACTCTTCAGCTTAATTAAATTACTATAGATAAACACGATGGACTAACCTTTGCCTGTACACTCAAACCATCCTTCCTTTTCTCCGTCGGAATACATGCCTCTAGCTTTCGAATCAATTCCCGAGTCAAGTCTTTGCTCAGACGATAGGGTTTCTGGAATTCCCGATCCGAAATACGGAATGGATCCAAAAAAAACCTATGCCTTTTTAGGGTTTGACGACGTTCTCGGACATCTATTTCGGCAGCGAGGGATAAAATCCTCAACCCAAGTTGGTAACTCATGTTCACTAAAAAGGTAAAAATACATTAAGAATTTAATTGAAAACGACTTGTAGTTAACAGGTTTTAACAATTAAACGTATAATATTTAATTTTAAACACTTACATTACCAAAAAATACAATTTGATGTCAACAAAAGTAAATATTGAGGAACTTATGTTGTGCGTAACCAAAACTGCACGTTGATCGAATTGAAACCTAAAATGTGTCATTTTGAGACGTCAAAAGAATAGCAAAATACCGATCTTGTTGCGTTCAGAACCACGCACTGATGACGCGCAGTAGGAGAATACCGATAATGCGCTCGCGTGACGCGAACTTGACGCGAGCGTATCTGATAGCGGTAGAGAATACGAAAAACGTTGTTTTGATCGAAACTTCACTGCAACTGCACTGCATCTAAACTTCTTTTGTTACGTGAATTAGCCTACAGGTCCTAGTAGCACACATCACCATAATCGATGATAGGGAAAATTAAGAACTGCACAAGCACTGTCTTCGTACTCGATGGCAATATATTTTTCAATCGGTACAGAGCGCGCAATGTTTCGGTAACCTTCTGGCTTACCCGGGCGACTTGGATTCAGTACATGATTCTGGACCCCCTGGAGTTGAAATTTTTCAATGGTTATCAAAAAAAAAATCTGCTATTATATAAATTGTTTCATAGAAAAGTGCAACACCTATGCGTTAAAATCTATGGCGGAGCTAATTTTTTTAATTAACGGACAAAAAAGTTCAACGCAGGGGGGTTCAAAATCATGTAGTGAGTCCGTCGTGATGTACGTCGATGTCCCTTCCACCCTGGATATTCCCACAGGATCGAGACTTGTGTGGGTGAAACCGCGGGGTGCAGCTTGTAATAAATGAATAAAATCGTTCGCATTATGATTCAGGCCACAACACCGATGGCAAGTACTTCGTGACGTCCACCAAGCTGTCGTTCCACTTTGAGACCATCCCAAAGCACGTGGCGCACTTCTTCGAAAAGACCAAGGAGGGCCACATCAACATCGTCAAGGACGTGGAGATCGTTGACTTCTCTTGCGGGAATAACCATACGGTAAGATTCATCATCTTCCTGATCTTGCCATCCGTAAATGACAATAACATCACGCCTGTAATCCCCGAAGGGTTAGGCAGAGGTGTACCTGTAGTACACCGACACTTCGCCCGTTATGCTTAAGTCCCATGTAATAGCGGGCGAGCCTATTACCATTACCCGGGCACAAATCCAGACTTCGGGCTGCCACTGAGAAATTCTAGATAGAAAAACCCAATGACACTTTGCCCAACCTGGGAATCGAACCCAGGACCTCATGTTTGGCAGTAGCTCTTGCGACCACTAGACCAACGATACCTCGTGGTATGATGTACTCACAGGTCGTCCTATTTGACCGTAACATTTTACGTATTTACAGAATAATGATCATGAAAATCAGCAATGTAGCTCTTCTCGTCGAAATCTAGGTCAATAATTTAGGTCAATTCTATCCTAAAGAGTTGTAACGATAATTTTAATTCTTAAATACATATTATACGTCATACACGTTATGGTCGCAAATCATATTTTTATCAAGATACAACCTGACACTGACATGCAAATTGCAAAATCCGTAAAACAAAAAAAGAAAAATCGCAGGCTTAAGGTCCTCCTTATACAAACATGATTTTATTATGTGTCGTTACAGGTGGCCATAGACTCTCGCAAGCGTGCCTACAGCTGGGGCTTTGGCGGCTTCGGACGGCTCGGGCACGCGGAGCAAAAAGACGAGAGCGTACCGCGCATGATCAAGTACTTCGAGTCCATGTCACGCGGCGTGCGCTCTGTGCACTGCGGCGGCACATACAGCCTTGCCGTCAACGAACTAGGTAAATCATAATAACATAACATCACATCACCACTGTCGTCTCCCAAGGTTTAAGAAGAAGTTTACCTATGTATAGTACACCCACATTTCACTTGTTATGTTTAAGACCCACGTAATAGGAGCGAGCCTATTACCATCAACTGGGCACAAATTTAGACTCCAGGCTGCTACTGAGAAGACGCCGACCAGCCCGCCGGTTGAACGCGTCCCAAAGGGTCATGGCCATCCGGCTGGTCCGGGGATACCGCACGGTCTCCTGCGAGGCGGCGAGCCTCCTTGCCGGATTGCCGCCATGGGATCTGGAGGCAAAAGCCCTCGCTCACGTATGGGAGTGGCGCGAGGAGGCTGCCGCGAGAAACCACGGTACAGCGGACAGAGCTCCGGCGGGATCTCATGGCGACATGGCGGGTGCAATTGTCGCAACCCAGTGCTGGGCACGCCACAATAGCGGCGGTAAGTCCCCTCTTTGAGGAGTGGTTGGAGAGGCGCCACGGCGTCCTCACCGGACACGGATGTTTCGGGAGGTTCCTGTTTCGAATAAGGCGGGAGGAAACGCCTGGATGTCACCATTGTGTGGATCGCCCGGAGGACACGATGGGCGGCAGGAATCGCCTGCAGATTCCCGGCCGCCGTAGACGCGGGCTTGCGGACGGCGAGCAACGGGTAGCTCGCCGTCCGGTAAGGACCAGGCCCGGGTCGACGGCGCGTCGTGTTCCACGCGCGCCACATAGAGATGTCAGCACAAAATGTCGGGGTCCGATAGGGCCGACGCCTCAGGGTCGCGGGTAATGCGAAAGAGTAACCCTGGCCCTGGCACAGGCAACTGAAGGAACACGGGTGGGTTTTAGTCAGTAAAAGTCTGACACGCCCTCCCGCTCTACCGAGAGCGGGAGAAATCATTTGATGATTTCCCACCCAAAAAATTAAAGGCTGCTAATGAAAAATTAACAATAGAAAAACTCAATAACACTTTGTTCAACCTGGGAATCGAACCCAGGAGTTTATGCAATCATTTAATTTTTATCAATTTATTTCAGGAATAATTAGGTGTCAATTTTTAAATGTGTATACAGTGGATTTATTTTTGAGACGGGGCTAAACCGAAATGTAGTTACAGAAAAACGGTCTTAGGAAGACTGCTTAGACCGTTATAAAAAACTTTTTTACTTTTGGGAAATGAATGCACACAATAAAAACTTTTTTGCGATTACCAACTTACATTTGCAGTTGGAGAATAGACCGTGACGTATATCGATGTATGGTAGAACGTGTTTTTTAACTACAATGTTAAGTTTGTTCTTGGGATAACTTCATCCCAACTAAGGAACTCATTGTGCGAGGTCCGAAACGCACTTGTCCGGTGTTTCAAGTTGATACCAATCTAAAGGGAATAATGATAAACAGGCTTAAAATCTAATATACAATGTGGGGAGGACAATGTGATCATAAATGAAAACACTGGCAGTACTGGTTTATAGAAACATTTGTAAACTATCAAATAAGTCCGAACATCGAAATTAAAAAAAACAATTTTTTCTAACAAACTAAATAGCTTAAAATTGCAAACAAAATAAAACACCGTTTATAAAATTGGTACACTGACCTGCGATAAGAATGGCAACGTAGCTTGGTTTCATTCATGATAAAGCTGTGGCCGACGCGATGCAACGACGTAATGTTTGGCGCCATTATTCTTAATGCTCAATTACTCAAATCAAATCACAGAATATTAACCAAATAGTCGGGCATCATTCACCCGCGAGTTATTCACTAATCAATTTATAATTCACAACCACTTTTCGATCACATAATTATGTCGCAAGTCATTACACATTGTACAGGAAGTTAGGATTATCGACATGTTTGGTTTCCAACCAGCGACAGAAAGTTTCTCTTATTGGCTTATCTCTCGGTAACAATGCTTGTACTTTCTTGTACTTATAAGGTCTGCGTTTGTCACGTTTCAAAACTTTTTGAACAGTTTTGTGATTTACACGAAAATGTCGACCTGCATTACGCAAACTGGACGTCGGACTGCGATCATAATAATTAATAACTCTTTCGTCTGAAATCACATTTGCACGTGGAGGAACACCATCTACGTGCGGGATCAAGGATTGATTTTCCCGTATCCTCTGGACAGCTTGTACAATAGTGCGCCCGTGAGTCGGACACATACGCGTGTTCCCATACCTCTCACGGTATGTCCGTACAGCTAAAGCGGCATTACCGTGACACTCCCCATAAATTAAAATCATATCGGTGTACTCTGAAGCGGTATAATTGTAACGAGGCATGATTATTTAATAATAAAACCTTGAAACACCAAGTATTAAGCGTCTAATTTCGAAAAGTTTACTTAGCTATTTAACTAAGTACCTATAATACGTTTATGTGTCCTGTCACTATTAAAACAAAGCGTCAAATTTTGCACAACACAACAACAAAGATACGATAACACTCGCGCAGCGACTTCAACGGGCGCGGGCGCATCCGAAATTCCAGAGAAAAGCAAAACACGTCACAGGCAGGAAGGACGTCCGGTGACACTGACCGCGTAACCTAGACACGTCGACAAGTAAGCAAAGTAGAAACAAGCAAACTTACCTATCTCTTTCGCACATACATATTTTGCGATTGACATGATTGCGTAACAGAAAAGTAATAACTTTCGCATGCATTTTTTCTTATCTAGCTGTGATGACACCCTTTGTGACTCTTATGGCTCGGGCATAAAGTATAATTTGCATTGAGAAAATAAATTTGAAAGAAAAAGCGTTGGTTTTTAAAGTAGCGAGCTGGCAACGTGTGTCGTTAACCTGTCGCGTGCTCTCCTGTTTACAATACATCATGTAGAAAATACTTAAAATGAAAAGTAATGTCCTGTGGCTAAACTACTGAATAAATTCATTTGATTTTTTGTGTGACGGTTGGAAATATCATGACATAAACGAAGTTTCATTTATGATCATATTGTCCTCCCCACATTGTATAAAATTCTCGTGTCACAGTTTTCGTTGCCATACTCCTCCGAAACGGCTTGACCGATTTTGATGAAATTTTGTGTGCATATCGGGTAGGTCTGAGAATCGGCCAACATCTATTTTTCAAAAAAAAAAAAAAACAAAAAAAAAAAATTTGCAAAACAACGTTTGCGGGGTCAGCTAGTAAAAGTATATAAAGATCGATCGTAGCTGGTGGCGTTCTGTAGTTTCTGGCTACCTCCAGGAAAAAGGCGTGAGTTTATGGATGTTTGAATGTACTAGCTTCAAAACGTGGCTTCGCTAGCGTGGTGTTATATGAAAAGTAGCCTTTGTCCTTCCCCAAGCTTCAGACACAGTTGACCGGATTATGCGTGAAACATCACAGCCTCGCTCCACGCCGCCCGCGCTGCCGTTCTTACTGTAAAAACTTTTGAACCATCCGGAAACAAACTTAGTGTAAACGTCAAAGTTTATCCACATTCAATACCAAAAGCAATTAAGGTATTAAAAATGATAAGAATAAACTAAATACTCTAAAATTTGCATTAATAAAAATATCCAATTTAACATATGGCTCACTATTTTAGCTATAGTACCTTCCACATACAAGGTAGATATATGATATTGCGGACTTTTTTTTTGAACTGTTTAAATCAAACAATTCCACGATACATTATGTCCGTGTAAGTCTAACGGTTTAGGCAGAGCATGCCAAGATAGCTCTCAAGTAGGCAGGATTTTTTCCGACTTACTTGATACTTATATTATATTGTGGCCAAATCACACAACATCTTTATAAATTGTAGTCAATGTGTTATTCTGACGTATAAGTTATACAATATGTAAAAAAAAAACTGTCCGATCCAAAAAAGGCGTATTCCTGTTTTAACATACGTACTAGAAAAAATAGTAAAAAAAAATGTTACTCATGTCACCAAAAGTTATTGGTTTTTTATTTTTAGTTACCATGCGAAATGTAACACTAAAGATGGTAAATTTTCATAAGTTGACAACACTCCACCGGCCGGCGAAATCTTTTATTTTTTGCCTATTTTTATTTCAAAGGACACCGCCGTGCACTAGCCGCACTGTGGGTACTCATAACGAGTCCTAGACTCTTTGATGTAGCCGACTGGTTGCCTACTGGCTCTACTTGTTTGAGTTCTTTGTCGCCAGTCTCACGTGGAGATAGCTTGCGATCGGATGTCCGTACGTATCACGTGCCGCTATCATATCGCGAACAATGTCGTATACCAATCAGGAATATTTGAATATGTTAATTTTTATTTGTGTGTGAGTGTGATTCGGAAATCGAAGTAAGAGCTCGGATTGTGGAATCTTTCGACTCACTCAAATCTTACACAAGTGCGCTGCGAAGAGTACGTGCAGATTTAATAAAAAGGGGTCGATAATAAGATGTGTACTAATGTTGGAGATAGACATATGGAACACAATCTCAGAGGTATGCAACAAGTAAATGTTTTAATAAACTGATACCTACAGTCGGTACATTGCCAAAAGCACATCACATTAACTTAATAATAATTGTTTCTTGATTAACAGAAGGTCAGAAATCGGGGTCACTATGCGTCTATGCCTACAATAAAATATCAGCTGATACCTACGCGTAGGCAAAACGTAGGTTTCTTTAGTCCTAAGTTTGTTTGGCGGCATGCGACAAAGCACCGCCGCGCTCAGGCGGCTTCTTTGACACGAAACTGTAGATGAACCGTCATGAACCCTGTCGAGCGATCAGTGTTGCCTTTGGTATGATTATTTTAAATTGATTATTTTCATTGGGAAAAAATAATTATCTCGTGTCCATTAAATGATTACGTATTTGTGTACGCAGTACGATACCAAATAATACCTTTCAGGATCGGACAGGGTTTTCGTTACATGCTGTATAACTGTAAAGTTTCGTCAAAATCCGTTCAGTAACAAACATCCATCCATCCATCCTCACAAACCGTCGCGTTTTTACTAGTGGGAAGTAGGATTCAAGAACACCTATATCATAATTATACCCATTCAACATTGGACTACAAAAGTATTTTGGAAAGGTATATATTAGCCTAGATCTCGAAAGGTCCTATTATGTTGAGATATCGGCATTGTAAAGAAATTCCAAATAACGCATTACTAGTACAGAACATTTACTTACGATTCCCCGCAGTAGTCAACAAGAAAAAGCAAAAAATGAACATACCTAACAAATAGAAATGTCTTCGATTGGAGTAGGCATGAATCAATGGTAGGTACAATACATTACAGCAAATATTAGCTATGATATACACTCTAACAGACACATACATGGCTGCGCCCCTCGCTCGCGTTCTTTTGTCAAACAAAGATATCGCAAAAAAATCAGATGAGAAAAAAAGGACTCATCTCCTTTTTTCGTCGACCGGTCCGAAAATGTAAATGTATAACAAAAACTTAAACTTTGAATTTCGAACGAATTTAACAAATTATAATATTATTTACTTTGAGTACAGAATATTGTGATATAATTCTGAGCAAAATTACCTCAAATACATAATTTTGAATGTTTATGACTTGTTTGGAAAAGTCTATAGCGATTTCCTACTTTTGTAGCGGCCAGTCTATTCATCATAAATCCTGTATTAAATACATAAAAATTTACACCAAATTACAAATGACATCAAAACAATATAGCACTGTATTAATTGGAAACGAAATACATACAAACAATATTTTGTAATCATAATTTGATTTAGTACAGTGCCCATGGAGGTTTTCTCCATAGGTACCTACTACGGTTTAGAATGGGCAACTAGCTTAATTTTTCTTTTTGACTGACCAAGCTCTTGACAATTCAAAAGTGCCTGTAATTGGTTTATTTAGATAAATAGAACAAAGTCAGGTTAATTACACCATATAAAAAACTCAAGAACGGCCGGACCAATTTTTATGATCTTTATTTATTTATTTATTTATATTTTCACAATCACTGCTATCATTACAGGAAAAATCCTAATGCGGTAGCGCGGTCCTTGTTATACTATCTTAAATAACATAAAACACACAATATTACTTTTGTGAATTCATTCAGAGAGCAGGAAAATAAATCGATCCTGTCAGCAGTGTCATTGAGTGCGTGCACGGCGCGCGTCAGTGGCGCTTTGCTGAGTAAGTTGGTTCGTGCGTGTGGCACTGCTAGTAACCGTGGCTTCCTGCGTCGCAATGCGTAATTGTCAGGTGCATTCAGACAAATCTCCTTCAAAACACCGGGATTATAAGTCTTACCGCGTAATAGTTGGAATACATAATTATGTGGTTATAGCTAAGTCCCTACTTGTCTCGAGTTTGTTGTATCCAACCATACCAATAACGAATAAGGTTGGGTACATTAACGGATAGAAGGGATACACACCGTAAAGCTTCATGTACAAAAATCTATATAGTCTCATGCGAGGCCCATATGACAGCATTAAATTCTAACTGAGTTCTTATAAGCGCATTATACAATGCTACAACTGCTTTCATATTAGTATAACTCGATGCCCGTCGAAGAACAAAACCCAGTATTATGTACGATTTTTTACAAACTTTTACAATATGGTCACGAAAAGTTACCTCAGTGTTCAGGCGTACACCCAGGTCACGCATCTCTTCCACCCGCTCAATTGATGTGCCCTCAAGCTTGTAATCGTGATGATGTGGTTTTCTCATCCTGCCAAAAGTTATTACTGAGCATTTGCTTACATTAAACTCTAGTTTATTTTTCCTACTCCAATCAGCTACATTGTCTATATCTTGCTGCAATAGTGCACAATCACTTTTATCTTAAGTGGCTATGATCAACTTAAGGTCATCCGCGAATAACAGACAAGTGGCAACCCTGACAGCCTCAGGCAGGTCATTTATCATAATAATAAAACTCAGCGGACCCACATTACTGCCCTGACTTACTCCTGATCTTGTATAATATGACTCAGATTTACAACCAGCATATTCTACAAACTGCCGTCGATCTGTCTTGTAGTTAGCAAAGAACTGTAGCAATTTTGGAGTATATGCGACCGCTGCCAGCTTTTCTAATAATATGTCATTATCAACCAAATCGAAAGCTTTTTTGAAGTCAAAGTAGGCAGCGTCGTACTCCAGCATCAACATTTGGAACCACGTACGTCATGAAGTTCATTAAATTACTGGTTGTGCTAGACGCCGGTCGAAATCCGTGCTGGGCGTCCGATAGTAAACTGGACACTTGGTCTAAAATGCACCTTTGTATGGTAGACTCAAAAACTTTTGCTGGAGTTGACAGAATTGCCACCGGCCTATAGCCATTCACGTCTGAATCCATCTTTTTTTTTTTTTTTTTGCGCGTGATTTTCCAACACTCAGGAAAACATGAGAACTCAATGCACAGATTATAAAGATGTTAGAGTGGCTTCCATACTCGTACATACTCGTAAAAAAGCGGGAATTCCGTCTGGCCCCGCAGACCGTTTTGGTTTAAGTCGAGTGAGTGCATCCGTTACTTGACTCAATGCTAGGCGACATATGTGAACACGCGCCACTTGAAGCTACCGCTGCATTTACGTCGAGACGCGGCTGCTGACTGTTGTAGACAGAATAAAAATATTGCGCGAACTCCTTAGTACACTCTGAATCAGATAAAATGTTTCCATCCTTGATGATATTTTTACGGTTCCCTGTCGCTTTTTTCGACCTCACATAGTCCCAAAAAGATCTAGTATCTTTTGTAAACTGTTGTTGAACCCAGTCCTGGTGCTGATTATGGGCCCGTACTATCATCATCTTTACCGCCGCCCTACACCGAGCAAACATCTCGTAGTGATTGTTTACCCCACTTTCTTTGAACTTCTTATGCAAGATCGCCCTTTTTTCTAATAATTTCACCAGTATACCACTCCGGGTATCTATATCTAGAATTTATACATATTTTCCTTTTCCTTGGAACGCAACTATCAATTGTGTTATTTACGGTGGTATAAAATTTTTGAACCGCAGCCTCTGGGTCATGTATGTTATACATTGGACTCCAATCGTTTGATAATAGTAACGAGTATAACGAATCATAATCCGCTTTGCAAAAACTCCTGTGGCCGCAAGTCACTCGATTCTACATGGTCTGTAGGAGTGTGGTCATTGGATTTACCGTCCGAACGCGTGCACTTAACTTTGGGCACGATTATTACGAGTGGCGGGTGGTAGGGGTCCACTGGCACAAGCGCGTCGTCCGCCGCACTCACGCGCACTTCACCCACCCTCAATGAACCCAATATCAAATCAAACTGACGGTCATTGCAATTTGGTACGTGATTTGTCTGTATGAATTCACAAAAAGAAAGAAAATATTCGTAATAATCGATCACATTATTATAACAAGAATGTAAATTAAAATCTCCTATAACAACAACGTCCTTATATTTAAAGCATAACTGTTCAATAATTCTAAACAATATCATATAAACATTTTCGCTACTGCTTGAAGGAAAGTATAAAGGAAAGACAAATCCCCGAATAACTATTAAAACATGGGAAAAAATCAAAATATAGCAGTGAAGATAACATTTTGAGGCGGTACAACAAAGTTCGTCGGGTCAGCTAGTTTGTAATAAATGCTTTTGAGTTTACTTTGACACAACGTAGTCAGATTGTTTTTACATCACTACAAACAGATGATCAGAAGAAATAGACTGTGACGCCACCAGGAAAATAACAAAATAGCCAAGTTTCACACAATACGCTTTTACCACTTACCTTTTATTATATACCAACCGTCAGAAAGATTGAAACATTATTACAAAAATAAAAATTGTTTATTCTGAACAAACAAAACGCACATTACTTAAACAAATTTTACATGAAAAACTCATACAAAGTAGCCAAAAGCCTGGCATTCAACCAATTAAAATTTGTCATTTTGTCCTTTGCTTTATGTCAGGCCAGGCCAGGGATCAAAGACAATATACATTTCATTAATGTTACGAGGGTTACAGTCCACGGGGCCTAAGCTGAGCTTTGAATTTGTGTGAGTGATTACCTGACGCATCCATGTGATCGCGCGATCGCACAGCGCCTCAGGCCTATTGCCAAGCAAAGGGCGCGTCGCTATGTGCACTCACACAAATGCAAAGCTCAGCTTAGGCCTCTCGGACTGTATACTGGCCAATGACAACAAACAAAAAATATGAAATGCAAACGAAAATAAGCCGTCGTTCCGTGTAGACGTTTTATCACTACGAGATTTGCAATACTAGAATGTACAGTTCTTTCGCGCTGTTGGATTTCCAACGCTCTGCCAAGCGCCTAAAGTTGAAAATCCAACAGCGCAATCCGTCATTGAAAACGGGCCTACAAGAATGAACTACTATATTAGAAAAACAAACGAACACATGTATCGTATCCATTTCAGGCGGACTGTTTCTGTTCGGGCAGACCAAGCGCACCGGCGAAGCGAACATGTATCCGAAGCCGGTGCAGGATCTTAGCGGTGAGTCCATTACCATATTTATTTTTTCGATGACGATGATTCTGATACACGTTCTATAGAGTAGAAATTATTGTAGGTCACTATACCTACATTTTAACTTAACGCTCTATTATGACTAGAAAGCTGATATGAGGATGCATTTTTACATAAGCTTAAGTTTTGCTCTGAAAGTATGGATATTTTTTTGTGTAAAATAAAAACTACAGCACCGAAGCGATTTCAAAAAAATTAAAATAAAATACCCCCCGGATTGTTTACAGTAATATGTAGGTTAGGTACAAAAAAATTGTTGATGCAGAAACTGCGAGATTTTTTTTATATAAAAGCGCATTCCATATTAGCCAACTCCACAACTTTAGTTGAATATGCATCGTAATATCCGATCTCTAATATTATAACATAATAGTATTACAAAATATGCATAATAATTATAATGTTTCTGTATCAGGCTGGAACATTCGCTGCGTCGGTACTAGCAACACTTCGATCGTGATCGCCGCCGACGACTCGCTCGTCGCCTGGGGCGTGTCGCCCACCTACGGGGAACTGGTTTGTACTCGCCTTTATATTATCACTAGCTTATTCGCGCAGCTGCGCCCGCGTGGAGGCCGGAAATCATTCCGCTGGAGCGTGCTACCGATTTTGTTAATCAAAATCAATAAATTTCATATTTCACACAAACCTACATGAGCACGTATGAAACGGCAGAAGCTAGGGGCACGGTTCCAATTGGTGGTTTCTTTAAACCCTAGATTACTAAACATTAGTCTCACAGGCGACACGACCCCCACGCATTCGCTGTTTAGGTATGTTCCTTAGGTATGCTTCCGCACCACCGCCACTAAGTACCCACGTAATCAGTGTTTTAGTGACCTGTGCGCATGCATTGTGCCTGCACGTATTCCACTTGCGGAGTTTTGACGAATTGTTACTATCACGGATTCAGTGATTACGTGTGTAAAGTAAGTCAAGGTAAGCTTTGAATTTATTTTGATGTATTATCAGTATCAAAGATATCCTGCAAATTGAAAATGACGTGGCTAGTAGTTCTCAAGCACAGCCAAAATAAAAATTTGCTCAGTTTGCCCATATCAGAAGCACAGGATGACCACAGTGCCATGCCTCTCCTGCAGAAAGGCCATTTGTGATGAACATACCATTCCTGTCTGTTCAGACTGCCAGGATTAACATTTTTAATGTGTTAATAGTTTTTAAAAAACCTTAATAATAAATACATACATCATAAATGCTACTTTTTTTCTAAATAAATAAATATCGTTTCGAGAAGAACATTATATTTTCATTTTGTTAGTCAAAATGACTACTGTTTAGTGAATGTGTAACTCGGAAATATATTTAGTGAGCTAGGGTTAAATAATTGGCTTTTACAGCATTAATAGGTATTTCTGGACAGTGTAGGCCTGCCAACTACGAGGGCTGCACTAAAAGTATCGGGAATGGAATATTTCCACTGTTGAAAACTCCTTGGTTTTAAAAATGGAATATCATTTATTTATTTAAAAAAAGATTCTCGGTCTGTCACAAGGTTTTGTCAAACTTGTTTAGTTGTTGAGAAAATGGAATTGACTCGAGAAAATTCAAGAGCGATGATTTATTATGACTTTCGAAGTGGTAGTAGTAACACAAAAGCAGTGTGTTGACCGGATGATTTCTGCATTTGGTGATGAAGCCCCATCCAAAACCACAACTTATCGCTGGTTTGCTGAATTTCAACGTGGACGTGTCAAGCTCAGTGATGATCCCCGTCAAGGTCGTCCAAAAACTGCAGACAAGAAAACGCTGATGATGCTGAGGAAGATCGATATGTGACATACCCCGAAATTCAGGCAACTTTAGACATTGGCATGAGTCAAATACAAATAATCTTGCATGAACAATTAGGTGTTAAAAAGTTGTTTTCCCGATGGACACCGCATTCGCTCTGTGAAGAGCAAAAAGCGACTCGCGTTACTTGGTGCATCAGAACTCTCGAAAGATACCACGCAGGATCCTCAAATGCTGTATACAACATCGTATTAGGTGACGAATCCTGGATATACGCGTACGAACCCGAAACAAAAAACCAGTCACGAGTTTGGGTGTTCGAAAATGAGTTAAAGCCAACAAAAATTGTTCGTTCACGGAGTGTTGCAAAAAAAAATGGTGGCCACGTTTGTCTCCAAAACCGGCCATGTTACTACTATTCCTCTTGAGGGACAAAGAACGGTTAATGCAGAATGGTATGCTAGCATTTGTTTGCCACAGGTCGCTTCTGAACTCCGTAAAGAGAACTGCAACCGCCGCATCATCCTCCATCACGACAATGCGAGTTCTCACACCGCACACAGAACAAAAGAGTTTTTAGAGCAAGAAAACATAGAATTATTAGACCATCCGCTGTACAGCTCCGACCTAAGCCCTAATGATTTCTATACTTTCCCTAAAATAAAGAATAAATTGCGTGGACAGAGATTATCATCACCTGAAGAAGCTGTGGACGCCTACAAAACGGCCAATTTGGAGACCCCAACTTCCGAATGGAATGGTTGCTTCAATGATTGGTTCCATCGTATGGAAAAATGTGTCAAATTTCGCGGAGAATACTTCGAAAAGCAATAAATACATTTTTAAATAGTATTGTTGTGTCACTTCCTTGATTCCCGAAATTTTCAGTGACGCCCTCGTAGTACCACGTAACAAAATAGAAAATGGTCAACAAATCGAATCATCTGTGAGTCTACAAGGCCTAGTGTTCTCAAATTTATAACATAGAATAAAATCTACATATGGTGTATTTTTGAGACAGGGCTGTAAGGTTAGAAACTTCAATCGTTGTAGCTACGGAAAAGCGGTCTTGGGAGACCATCCATAACTTTTCAGACATTTAGGTCGGCATTTTCAGGTTTGGAAAAGTTGTAGTCGGCAAGAAAATGGGCGATTTACAAAAAAACTTTTTTGATGCCGGCGTCCTGTTTCTTAAGGGAACAAAAAACTAGCGGACCAACTGAGGTTTGCGTACTAGAAAAGTCAGAAATCGTGAAAAACTTTTCCCATACATTGATTGCGTAGGAAATCCCCAAATAAACTGGGATAAATAAAGGCAGGAGAATGAACCTGGTATATTTAGTACACAGTATACTTTTCATCCAGGAAGTTGGAAGTACGTTCCTGTGGGATCATTTCCGACCTCCTCAAACGAAGCCTCCGCCGAACCCTCACGCAAAAACAAGTACTTAATAAAAAATAAAGCCTATTTAAACCAAATCATCAGCCTACAGCAGGCAACTGCTGAACACAGGCTTCCAGCCGCTCGCTATTAAACTTGATCGCCTGCCACTCTGTAAAGGTTGTCGCTTCGCCTTCTCCTGAGGGCGTCCTAAATTACGTTTGCCTTTAAGCAGTCCCCAGGGTAATAAATAACTTAGATTGTATTCTAATGGTTTCCAAATTTTTACTATCTATGTATTTTTGTTATTTACTAAGATTCTGCTCAGAAGGGAAATAGAAACTAAAATACTGTACTGGGGCCCTATTATGAACTCTTATTTCCAGGCAGTTTACGGCGTAAACAGAACTGCCTTGCAATTTCGTATTATGAACTCGTCAAACAAGCCAGTCAGCGGTCACGTGACACCCTGGCCGAATTCTGGCCTTCTGGCCTGTAACTAGATTAATATATGGTATTTGTAATTTTTATCATAAAATGCGTGATTTAAACAAAACCGTAACTAACCATGAAATATGTAGTTGGGTTTCTGAACGTTACGTCAGAGAATTACAAGCCAGCCATAGACAAACTACCCAGTGTGAAGTCGCTCAGAACTAGGAATGTCATAATACGAAATTTAACCAGCCCGTGAAATGAATTGCCCGGAACTTGCCTGGTTTTTTTAAAGTTCGTAATAGGCCCGCTGAACACTCTGAACTACACCATTATTTCCCAAGAGGGTGCGCGTTACTTTTACTAGGCAGTGTCTTGTCCATTCTTCACAATGTTGGTGTGCAAAAGTGCCTTTTACCAGAGGGTTAGTTGCGTAACACGCAAACAGTAGGTAAGGCTTTCATATTGACAGTTCAACAACATATCGCTTTATTTATTTACGCTGTTGAGCGGATTTTTTTTTTCGAACTTATGATGTAATGTTTCAGATTGTGATTGATAATGTGTTACGCAATTATGGGCGTACTTCTTGGAATAAAAAAAATACTTTGTCTTTTTCGGGGGGCATTAACTTTAAAAATGTAATCCATTAAAACTATGCACTGTTGCTCGTAAGCGCTAAAGGTTATTTTGGCGCGCTGTCAAAAACGGAACTTAACGCAGCCACCTTTTTTTTTAAATCCACTTCATGTGACATTTCACAAAACAATGGGGAACCTTATCTAGTGCCAATCCTTAATTAGTGCCAATTGCTTTCGCTAGAGGGAACTGTTGCACAGGTTGCAATAAATACCAAAAAGATTAAAGATGCGACTTTTTTTTTCATAATTTTAATGTGTAGGTTTATAAAGAAAGAAAAAAAGGATAACGTTGATTTGGAGACCATACTATCGCATTAGATTATGAAACCTATGATTATAGTTAAAAGGGGGATAAATAAATAACGTAAACCGAAAAACATGCAGTCTAGGCCTCTTCTATGAATATTATAAAAATATATATCTATGGTTAGGTGAGTCTTAATGAGAAATCCCGTGTTGTTAGAATCATACAAGTATACTGTTAAGTAGTTCAAAATCACAGAAATAAAAATGTTTGAAAAACAATTAAGCATGTTTTAACCTTTTGGTGTTATTGTAACCTAACATTTTGTAACAAAAAACGCCTAAAAATGTTGCCGCGCGCCTTTGACAGTATGCCTCGTGTCAACGTGGCGCCATCTGCTGTCTCAGCTTTAAGTAATTTTCTCTATTGCGCAAATATTTACTAACAGCCCCCGTCAATATTCGGGCGGCAAAAGATCCTTGGACATTCACTAGCTCTACTTAGTATACACCTAACATAATTACAAAGCGATTCTCTCATAAAATAACGACTGTAGCAGTGTACCAATTGTTTCGTTGTTCACTTGCAGGGCACGGGTGACATCAACAAGTCGTCGGCGCGACCCAAGGAGGTGACGCGCATGGACGGCCTCAACATCACGCAGGTCACCATGGGCTACTCGCACACTCTGCTGCTGTGCGACGACACCGGTGAGGAGGTGAAGGCCAAGCTGGCCTCTCTGCCCACCTTCAACCCATAAGCTGCCCGCTCAAAAACCGTAGCCAACCGGCTACTATCACACGTAAAACCCCACGCTAAGGGACGACATTTATCAACGTATTACACTTTTAAACGTAAGCAGAGTATCGCAACGCGATTTTGTGTTACTCGCAATATTGTTTGAAACACAAGTTCATGTTGCTACAATAATTGTTTAACAACAATAAGGGGCTGCGGAACTTCTGAACAATTATGTATTAATAATAATGTTTTCATAGATATGCATTTTTGAATTGAAGTATTTACCTAGACTAACAAAACCGCGATGTATTAAAAACGAATCAAGATTAAGAATGTCGCCTCTTAGTTTTTTAAGCGCAGTTTATTAAAATTGAGATGATCTGTTTGTGAAATGTGCTACTTTTAGCACCCTTTAAACGTACAAACTTATACCGGGTGGCAGGGATGACGCGCAACCTGTTAACCACAGATTCAGAGGCCCTAGTGTGAGTTTCTATTAACGCATCGACCGCGGTCGGCGCTCTGATTGGCCCTTCACCATGCGAAAGTTGCGCTCCGATTGCCAAGGGCCAATCGGAGCGCCGAAGCCGGTCGATGCGTAAAGTCGAGACGGTAGTACATGAATCTGAACCGACGAAAATTTTTTATGCTCCTTACGTTGAAAATTTCCGTAAATTATTTTAAAAAAAAGTTGCTGTAACATACATTTTAACCGCAGGTATTGCACTTTTCTATGATAAAGCAGTTTTTTTGATAACCGACGAGAAACATTTCTGCCAGTTCATTTTCACAGTTTTTGCGTTGATGGCCCTGCCATGCTGTATTACTCGCTCGCTAAATTACGTAATGAGAAGAAATAATAATTTTTGTTATTTCATGAAAGTTAAATGTTATAAAAGGACTGAGGCTGTTGTACCAAGTATTTGATGTAAAGTCTGCATACATTCGAGTGCAATAAATAAGACGAAATTAAACAGCCTATGTATTTTCATGGGACTTTTTTTAAGACGTTCTAATAAAGTTGTTGCATTTCAAGAGCGCGCGTCAATCATTAAAATTCAAACCTTCCTGTCCATTTTTAGTTATATGTATTAGTCACACAAACTACATTATTTACAATACAGTTCAACTTTGAATGTTACATTGTTTAGCGTAAATAAGTCATTATTCATTAATGAGGAAATAGGGCCGGTGCTCATGTCATACAAAACATATTCCTGCTTTTTCCCTAGAGTAATAATTAAGCGCCCTCGTGATTTAAAACGACTGCAGATGACAATAAAAAGTCTTCTGAATATCCATCAACTATAAACTTCGCCTACGGTGTTTGAAAATTTACTATGTTAAGATTATTTCCGAAAACAAAAGATGTATCTCAACCTCAATAAACAAAAGCTAGCCCTACGTCACAATAGCAGGACTATTGCAGTTAATACTAAAAATATATATATTTTTAATTATTGTCCAGTAAGTAGGTAACATGATTTTGTACTCTTTAAGATTCTTATTAAGATAATTTTGTATTGGTGTAAGTTGCGTAACTCTAGTACTTTAATTGACTACCAGATGCAGTGACTTATCGCATTTTTTTTAATGTTAGCCTGTTGTGATGGATGCTTGCAAGCAAATTTTGGTCAACTTGCTTTTGTCCAATAACGTTGAAACTGAGATACTCGTTTCGTTGCGATGACAGAACATTAATTCATTTGAAAGAGATGAGCAAGATCATCTCCGCACGATGAAACTCTTAAACGATATCATCTTCAATTTTTATTAATAGTTTTAGTCAACTCCTGGGCATATGCCTATTACCGTGGATTCGATAAAAACACGTCACAACTCGAGAAACGTCAATGACGAACAATTTTCAGACAAAAAACGTTGCAATCACGAGGTCCGTGCACGACGACGCCATGCTGAGTTTGTTTCGGCCTTTCTTCTCAGAGTAGTCAAATAGGAAACGTCGACCTCATCTAGTTTTCAAATATATTATGTGTACGTGTTTGTTCTAACCTACTTATATAAATAAACACCTTTATCACTGAATCTGGTCAGCGAAGTACAAGTGCCGAGTATCCAACGAATTATTTTTTTGATTGTAAAGTAAGCTTTTTTAATAATTCTTTACAATAATTAATCAATTAGGAAATCCGATTTATTTTCAATCGTTTTTTTTTTAAATAATTATTTGTAAGGTATAAAACATTTGAGTAGATTTTAGAAAAAGTAATATTAATAATAAATTATTATGTGTATAGATGTCGAACCTGTACGAATTTCGTGGGACATTCAACAGATATTTGGTTGAGCTTGTTAGTTTATACACGGCGGGAATAAATAGCTACATGAGACCAGACTGTCACTTTGAACAAATATTGGGGCATAAAGTTCAAGATCACTTGTTTTTGGCCGATCATCCTCTGTCCCCATGAAAATCACGTATGCTCCCACTATCGGTCACCTTTCGGCCATCCAATTCATTCCTACCATAATTATTACCTTTTACATTGTTCCCTGCCACCTTATAGTCATATCAAAACCTTGAGTTTTGTGTTATAAGGTTACAAATTCATAGACATCGATTTGTCATAGTCAGGGAACTTTAAAAGCTGGTTACAATTTGATTAGTTGATAAAATAAAATAACAGGTCCGCGTTATTTCTAAGCGCCACAAAGTGAAGACACTAGGATCTGATATTGTTTTTACTCATCAAACTATAATAAGAATTTTCAACTTTAATATACTGTGATTGACAATAGAAAGTTAGGCATGGAATTATTTTTAACTGTCCCTCGAAATTTGTAACTGTGTCTGAGAAAGTGTATCTTGTATCACCGTTTTTACACTTCTTCTAGAAATAAGTGTATTATTATCTAAACATGAGCCTCTAGCGCGTCACTGGGAGGGAAAATACTAAATGCTGTTAACCGAATTACGTTTCTCAGAAATTTAGCGGCCCGCAGTAAAATACATATTTGTCGACAACACGTACGATAGATCCCCGCCCCCCTCGCCGCGCGCGTCGCGACTAGCTGCCACTTTCTCAGCCCTACCGCGGCAAGCGCCTACCTCACTTCGATCATTCTAGTATACGATTAAGATATAATTACTAAACAATTTGTATGAAGACACAATTAAAGAACACCTCGATTGAGAGATTTTCTACTTATGATTCTTTAGTTTAAGCATAGCTGTAACTGATCGTACTTATTTAATGTTTGTAAGCCTAGGTGTAATGTTCACATTCCCTCTGCCGGGCCCCATTTGGAACCTTATTTCCATGTTACTGTTCCGGGCCATAGGTGACTATAGACTGAATTTTACTTGAACAATTGAATGTAAAACATAGCTTGGAGTCACACTTAAATCAAATGTAACAGGATGCACTGATATTTGAGGTGTGTGGCTATCCATCCATCAGATCATGAATGTTTCCTGATCAGAGTATATAAAGTGCAACTAGATTGCAGTAGATGGGTGTCGGCCAGCCTCAAAAAATCCATATTGATTGATCAACAAGTGACCATCAATCGGTGTAGAGTGTAGGTACATTTTGAATCTGACTGCATGGTTTGCTTAATCCCAAACAATCGATCCACGTCCAATAACGGATCGTTGAGTACTACTACTCCGGCTGCCATGCATCACACACTGCATCAATCTGAACCCTTGATGTAATTGATCAACTGCAGTCTGGTTACACATAAATTGTTTATCAATAAGTGCCGATTGAACTGTCCTCGTCTATATCTAACACTTGTTTTATATTATTAAAGTACCTATGCTCATTCATCCCCCACACTTTCCTATAGCTTGTATGATTGTACGAAAATATCTTATGTATTCAGAGGAATAACAATCTCATTTCCTGTTAGGACTAACGGGTACCTACCAAGTATTTGTCATAATGTAACCTTGCCAACTGTAACATTTGATAAATAAACTTTTTTCAATATATGGTTTTGGTAGATATTTATTTGTTCCTGACTGACTAAGTATAGGCTCCAAGTTCAGCATTGAAAGAGTGGCTATGACACAAAAAGAAAAAAAAAATTGCATAAAATTAAAAGTACCTAATATTTATTCATCATAATTACCTATCTGTCACTTTTTCCAAATTTTTTACAAACAATTCAAATCAAATATATACTCTTGTCTTTTTTTTCGGAAAACTGACTTACTAAATCATTTATAGCTGATGATGACTTTAGTTTTTCTAAAGTTTCTGCCTCTATGGACAGTAGACAATAATAATTAATTAAATAGTTCGTTCATCAATTATACGGCCCGGGGGCCCCTTATAATTGATACGGCGGTAGCTACGCCCCTGCCCAGCACACACCTAGCGAGGCGCGGCGAAGAGACAGAGGATAACAATTCAAATTAAACATTTTAACGGTACATCATATCCGTTAATGTTTAATTTGAATTGTTATTGCAGCAAAGACCATAACAGCTAAGTTTATTCCTAAGAATGACGGGCCGTACATCATTGCAAAAAGGGTGAGTCTCACAGCGTATTTCATAGCAAATTTAGATAGCCCTGAGAGTATGTTAGGGAAGTATCATGTATCAGATCTCACTCGGTTTCATAACCGGATTCACCTCCTCGTCCCATAGGGCTTCCACGAAAACATGTTTGTTCAGCTTCCTTTGAGCGAGTACAAGAGGGAGGACGTTCTCTAGAACTCGAGGGGGAATCTATAACATGCGTTAAAATGTAAACGTTATCATGGGCACCCAGAGTGCTTACCCGGCCGCCCCTCAGAGAGCGCCCGCTCAAGCTCCAGTAAGTTCTCATGGTAATAGTCGGTCAAGTAAGCCACCCACCCGCGAGCGAATGTGCGCGTGCTTTAACCCAAAGGTTCTATAAATGGTAATTTGTGTGATCTAAGTGATTATAGTGTATCTCCTAAGCACTTGCGTTTCTCTGGTTTTTCTCCCGGCATTCATTTATTCTTTATTTTATTGAAGACTGTCTAGTCACCAATCTAACAACCACCAACATCGGTAACAGATTCACGGAAGTACAGTAATAATTTAATAATCTACCTACTTGTACACAGCGATCATATGTACATAGGTACATTGAATGGAGCGGTTTCATTTGGTTATTTTGCGTACCTATATATATTACAGAAGATTCAAATTAACTACCATTCCGCCCGATCATGACATATGGCAGTGCAGTCTTTGCACACGCCAAGCCCTATCGCTTTAATAGAATGCAGACCCTCCAGAACAAGTTCCTCCGTAGGATTACAGGCTCCCCCTGGTACGTTCGAAACGAGATCCTTCACGTTGACCTCAAGATTCCCACTATCTGCCAGTTCATGAAACGCATTTCAAAGCGTTTCTTCGAGACCGCCGCGAATCACCGCAACCCTCTGGTTGTCAAGGCCGCTAGCTATATTCCCTCCTCCATTAGTCATGTCCGCCGTCCCAAGCATGTCCTCACCGATCCCGATGACCACATAACTCTCATTCAGGAGAGCAGTAGGGCCACCAGTACAGTGCACAAACACAGATCGACATTCCGCCCTCGCCGCCGAGGTTCCTCGCGAAGATCCCGACGTAACTGTCCCCCCCGACCCTTGCTCGACGAAGTGCCAGCCCGCGCCGTAGCTGAGCCTGTAGCTTTAAATTCCCCTGATAATAATAATATGATCCAGATCCAGCCTGTCCCATCTTGCTGTCCTCCCGTCAGCGACGCCCTAAGCAGAGGTCCGTACCCCACAGGGGGTGCCCTTAGCGAGCGTTCGCTTAGTAATGTAAGTAGTTTTACGCCCCTCGCTGGAGGCTTTGAGTCCGCTTAAGGCAGCCACAGGATAGTCCAGTTAAGTAGTCACGACCTCTCAAGGTCAACTACGAGATGCCATACGTAAAAAAAAAAAAAAAAAAATAACTACCAATATACGCCGGGCGAAAAGCTTCAGCTGGCGGTAAGGGATTGTGTTTTGTTTTCAATTGAGTTTGATGAAAGGGGTGGGCAAGGAAGCGCGGATGAAACTAGATTTTTTTCTATAAAATTTTATCATTCTAAAATAAACAGTTTCATTATTAGGTAGCTTCAGGATTTCAAAAATTTGATGTAGGTAAGTTAATGGTTTCATTTTATTTGCATAATTAACTTTTACTCGGATGAGAATTTAGGGCACATTTTGATACAAAGTAGGACAGTGTTTTACGATAATGGTGCCGATCCTCTTATTACAAATGCCTCTAAACTAGACTAAAACATTGGTTTAATCCTGTCAAACTTCGATTTTCCATTCTGAAATTGACTAAAGTGACAACTTAACTATACGTACTAGTTAGAAGTTTAGTGAAAATTGAAATTTAGCTATTCTGAATTTGACGTTTTTCACCTATAATTTTGATTGTCTAAATAAATCTGAACATGAATCTGACTATTTTTAAAATCGCGATTAAAAAGTTGTGGAATAAAATTAGTTGTTTGAACTAAAATTCACACCAACAACACCTCGACTTCAAACCTGCAGAAACAGTACTGTATCTTTTTTTTATTTTGCAAATTTCGAAAACGGGGTGACCTAACGCAAAAATTTTGACACAAATCTCTTACACCCCTAAAATTTCAACAAAAAACACGTCGGGGAGCCCCATGCGCGCCTCCGGCTCTAACAAAAATTCACGGGGTAGGGTTGCGAAGCCAAACGAAAAAAATAACACGTGGACTCGCGATTGTCAAATTCGATTTGAGTTGTGTCAAAATTATTTTTAAATATAGAGCTTTTCTGTTGCAGAATAGCTATACGATTCTCATAGTCAAAAGTAAGGAATTTTAGTGATAGTTTAGTTCGGTGCACAAGAGAAATTGTTTGGCATTAGCTTAGATTTGCGATTTGCAAATATCAATACAGCGGATCAACGATTAGAGGTTATGTTTAACAGCGCAAATCAGTAAAATTGAGTTCTAAATTTTGGCGCTCGTGGCTGTCAGAAATAAATAAAAAAGAGTGAAAATTACCCTAATTCAAGGGAAAATAGTTATTCAGGGCGGTTCAGAATCATGTTTACAGTATCCATTCGCCGATGTCCCTGCCACCCTGTATAAAGTTTTCTGAGTTTATAAAAATCAGTCACTTGCTTTGCAGCCCAAACCAATGCGTTTCCAATTGCCGGCCAACGCCCGCGCCGGCGTCGTCACTGGCCCGGTGCCGTGATGTGGCTTCATTTTTCCGGACAACGCTGTGCTCTTTTGAGCAGTACTGACTGACTCAGACTTCAGTTCTACAACACGTTAAAATGGTTTCGTCAAGTCGTCGTATTTATTTGTTATATCTCTTACCTATTTACGAAAATATTATCAACGCAGTGAAGTCTAGGATTGATCCAATCTTAAACTTTATATAAGGAACAAAGAATGATTTGAATGGCTCCATTGTTCTATTGGCACGTTCTATCACTATTTCACCATTAAAACAAATTCAAAGGTACAGTGCACGCGATGTCAAAAGTATGGGCATACTAATAACAACAAAGGTACGTTCACCAGCACACTTTAGTCACCTGTAGCATCACCTACAGGTGTGTAAAGTGTGCTGGTGAACGTGAACACAAAACGACTGCATGTACCTTGGACAGGAACACCTCAAAACTCAAATTCAAACTCAAATCATTTATTTCAATTAAACCATTTACAGGCACTTTTGAATTGTCAAGGAATCGGTCAGTCAGAAATATGAAGCTAGTTGCCCATTCCAAAGCGCAGTAGGTCACTATGGAGAAGAGCGGGCAAGAAACTCCATGGACACTCTTTTAAATAATATTGTTGTTACAAATATATTAGTTACATCGATTAATGTTGACACTATAAGTGAGAACGATGTACAAGAACCGTACACGTTAAAAGCGTCCAGAGTGCAGCAAAACATAATTAAAAACAATCTAGCAAATTAATTATTAAAATGAGCCGTGGCAGCTAAGAGATGACCAGTCCCAACTGACGGCGCCCGTTCACGAATATGACGCATGGATCAGCACCATTCAGCTCAACCATTTTGAAGGGAGCTAAATGATCCGACACACGCGCCACCGTCAGCGAAACATTTGCGTGAGCATGACATACTATCAGCCGCCAAGGCACATTCAAGTCAATATTCCGTCTTGCATCTTGTGTAACCCGTTTAGAAGTAAGTTACTATATTCTTGAGCCCCCAATATTATATCTATTGGTCCTCTTGTGTAGTAAGTAGGATCGGCAAATATTTTGTTTTGTAAACAATTTGCTTCTAGTTCTGGTACATTTTTCTCTGGCAAACAGCCAGTTAGTTTTGGTAGTATTATAAGTGTGACTGGTAACCTATAATCACTCGGAAATCTTGGCTGTAGCATAACATTTATAGAATTTTTCGATGTTTTAGGTTTTTGGTCAGCAATCCCGATTACTTCGGTATGTATCATAATACGTGGGTATGACAATAGTTGGGCGACCTCTTCTGTGCAGAATGATGCCTCTGAACCTTGATCACATAGAACCCTTAGTAAATGCGATGTCCCATCCGACGAGTGGGTTTTTATTAAGGCATTAGTTTTGTTAACAGTTGACATATTTGAAACAGTTTTCTTTAAGAATTTACTTGTTGATGGCGTTGTGTAGTCGCCGTTTTTTGACTCACTTTTTGCTTGTCTTATAGGAATGTTATTGTTGCTCTGGTGTAAATAGGAATGATGACCTGTTTTACCACAATATCCGCAACTTTTATTGCTGTGACATTTTATCGACGTTTCATGACTCAAACAATTTTTGCACATTTGTTTTTCGTTTACGACCTTATTGCGATCTTGCACTGATAGCGTTTTAAAACTAGAGCATTGGTAAATGCTGTGTTCGTGATTTCGACAAAACCAGCACACACGTTTATCGACTTGTTTGGTTGTTGTATTTAATGACTCATGGCGCGATCTGTGAGCAGGAAATTCTTCCCTCAAGGAGCTTGAAGTTTCGAGTCACTTAAAACTTTTTTCTAAGAATTGCATCATTGCCGAAAATTCTTGCAATTTATTTGGCTCTTCTAATTGATGTTCAATAATAATAATAATAATAAAAATAATAATAAATAAAATAATAAACTTATATTCATTTTAGACACAGTTTTTATATTTTCATAGTACCCCTACAAGCCTGAAGTCCAAAAAACAATATAAAAAATATAATGAACCAGAATAAAACAGAATTTCACGCCATAAACTGCCGAATCGGAGGTGACATCTGTCATGTCACCTCGGAACATTTAAATAATTAATAAGTATGAAAATGAACAAATGTTGACGAGATCAGCCGCACGTCAAGCACGCCCACCACCTCCGGACTCTTCGCCCAGCTCCGCCTCGCCGCCGCCGGTATCCAGCCCCACCGTGAGTGCTGTGACGACACCGGCCGCGGTAGTCGCGTCGAGCTCGAGCGACGAGTATTTTTCCCCGCCGACGTCACCAACACCTGTTCGTCGGCAGGGGAGAGGCCGGCCACCGAGGAGCTTGGGACTTAGGGGCCATCCGGCCCCGAGCCGGGTCCCCGCTGCCGGTGGTTGTGTGCAGCGCATGAGATGGACTCAGTCTATGAACGAGAACGTCATGCGCGCATATTATGGGTCTACAGAGGGGGGAACTCACCTCACTGCGTACCGTGATAGGATGCTGTCTCTTTTTCAGGAACTAGAACCAACCGTCAGCGTCTCGGCCCAACGACTGTCGGATCAGGTGCGGGTCATCCAACGCAATCATAGGTTGGACGCTGCCGCACTTGATAGGCTGCGCTCAGAGATACTGAGCAACCTTATCGTCTCGACTCCGGCACAAACCGCGGTACAAGCGTCAACGATTGATCTACCGCGGTCCAATCATGGTGTTGAAGAGGAAGATGATAGGGTTACCACAGTAAGTAGCCAATACAACGACCGATTGAGGAGCGCACTGGAGGATGCGTTTCGCGAATATAGATCCACTCCGACCGAACTTAGACCACGATTACCACGCCTACCTATGCACAAAAAAAATAGGGCGCTGGTGTGTGCCCTGGACTCGCAACTTAAGAATGTGTTCGAGAGCAGCGAGGATCTCGTTGATACACACTCGATCCTGTATTGTGCGGCTGTTGCGGCATGTCGTTTAGCTAACGTCAAGTTTCCAAACTGTGACGGAGCTGCTCGACCAAAACCATCCGTACCAGCCTGGCAATACAGGATCGAGCGTCGTATCGATGAGGCCAGGGTACTCATAGGCAAACTATACTGTTTCAGGGAGGGCAATACAAGACCACGAGTGATGCGCTTTGTGAGGCGGGCATTTTCGGGGACTGAAGTAAGCCCTCGAGAATACATGTCCCGTGTCACAGAGCGCATCGACTTCCTGAAACAGAAAGTTTGTGCATGGGCGAGCCGTATTCGGCGGTATAAGCGGCGGGTTGATCGATACACGCAGAATCGCATGTTCCAGAGCGATGAAAGGTGGGTATATAGAGCTTGGGAGCGACCTGAACAAAATTTGACAGACGTGTGCCGCCCAGATGATGCCGCCACAAGTGCATTCTGGCGCAGCATCTGGACAGTACCCGTCTGTCACATTGAGGCTGACTGGATGCAGGATGTCGAGCGAGTGTGTGAAACTATACCAGAAATGGAAAAAGTCCTAATTACGCCATCAGACGTTGCCAGAGCAGTCCGTCCCTTACCGAACTGGAAATCGCCAGGGCCGGATGGATTGCACAACTTTTGGTTGAAATGGCTAATTAGTTCGCACACTAGCCTGGCATCTCAGTTCCAGTCAGCCTTAGAGTCTGGGTCGCTACCGCAGTTTCTATTAACAGGCGTTACCCACCTGCTCCATAAGTCAGGTAGTCCCACGGAACCCAAGAATTATAGACCGATCACGTGTTTGTCGACGATCTATAAACTTCTTACATCCATTTTGAGAGTAAAAATTAATACACACATTGACAGTAACTCTATTATGTCTGCCTCTCAAAATGGATGTAGGAACGGGTCCCGGGGTACTAAGGAGCTACTCCTCATCGACATGGCCATTAGCCAACAGGTTCGTCGCTCCCGCAAGGATCTGTCGACATGCTGGATAGATTATACGAAGGCCTACGACTCGGTGCCACATACATGGCTTGTGAGGGTGCTGGAGTTGTACAAGATAGATGCAACTCTACGCACCTTCCTTAGTTCCTGTATGGGGCAATGGAGGACAGTCCTTCGCTATCCGGGGTGTCAACAGATCCAGGGGAATGACGAGCCTGTCTGGATTAAACGGGGAATATTTCAGGGCGACAGTTTGAGTCCACTTTGGTTCTGCTTGGCTCTGAATCCTCTAAGCACACTGCTGGAGGATTCAGGTCTAGGCTATCGGTTGAAGAGAGGTGGTGAGGTCATATCTCACCTTCTGTTCATGGATGACTTGAAAATCTTTGCCCCCAACAAATTGCAACTGATGGAGCTACTGAAGGTAACTGAAACATTCAGTAGCGCCATCAGGATGGAATTTGGTGTGGACAAATGTGCAATCATGCATGTTAAGCGAGGTGAGATTATGGAATCCGAAGGTATTCAACTTTCGGATTCCATACACCTCAGATCCCTCTCTTCATCCGAAAGCTACAAGTATTTGGGTATGTCGGAAGCGTTAGGCATCAACGTTATTAACATGAAGCAATCGTTGAAGGAGCGCTTCTTTGGCCGCCTGAAGAAGGTATTAATTAGTCTTCTTTCGGGCGGAAACAAGGTGCGCGCCTTCAACGGTTGGGTCATGCCGATTTTGCTGTACTCTTTCGGCGTACTCAAATGGACCCAAACCGAACTCGACGCCCTGGATAGGCGGGTCCGTACACTTCTGACCGCAAATCGGATGCATCACCCACGATCATCGGTGATGAGATTGTACATCCCGCGAAAGTGCGGGGGTCGAGGCTTTTTAAATGCGAAGACCCTCCACAATCGCGAGGTGTGCAGTCTCAGGGAATATTTTTTAAAAACCGAAATGGGTATGCACCGTGATGTGGTCGCAGTGGACAAGGGGCTCACCCCGCTCTCCATGGCTAAAGAGAACTGGCACAAACCTGTAGTACTTACTTCCGATGACCGCAAGGCGGTATGGCAAAGCAAGGAGCTTCACGGGCGCTTCTATCGGGCTCTTCATGAGCCTGATGTAGATTTCCTAGCGTCCGTATCCTGGCTACGTTTTGGTGACCTTTTCGGGGAAACTGAAGGTTTCGTCTGCGCAATTATGGACGAAGTTATCTTGACGAATAACTACCGGAGACATATTATGAAGGACGGGACGGTTGACGTGTGTCGGGCATGCCACCGTCCAGGTGAGTCCATCAGACATATTATCTCTGGTTGTTCTCGTCTGGCTAACGGCGAGTACTTGCACAGGCATAACCAAGTAGCCAGGATTATTCACCAGCAACTTGCTTTGAAATATAAACTTGTGGATTCTGAGGTACCGTATTACAAGTATGTGCCCGACCCAGTTCTCGAAAATGACCTTGTCACGTTGTATTGGGATCGGTCTATCATTACTGACAGGACTATTATCGCTAATAAGCCTGGCATAGTAGTGATAGATCGATTAGCGCGCCGCACAATGATTATCGATGTTACCATTCCACATGACGGGAACCTCGTGAAAGCTGAGAAAGAGAAACAAATTAAATATCTCGACTTAGCACACGAGGTTGTTGACATGTGGAATGTGAGCTCGGCTGTCATTGTGCCGATTGTCGTATCGGCCAATGGCCTGATGGCAAAAAGCCTCGACCAACATCTCTCGAGGCTTTCGTTAGGCGGTTGGATCAAGGGCCTGATTCAGAAGGCAGTACTCCTTGATACGGCCCGCATTGTGAGGAGGTTCCTGTCTCTGGAGCCCTAACCACCAGTAGCTTGGACCCTGCTCCCGCTACCGGCGGACCACTATTTTTTATATTTTTAAATGTTTTTTTTTAAGTTGTTTTATAAAAATATTTAAAAATATAGCAAAATAAGGATAAAAATAAATAAAAGGCATAATAATAATATGTTTATTTGCTAAGAAAGTAGGTACATAAATAAGGTGTTTACAAACTTTGTGATCCCTGTACAATCTACCTTAAATTAGGCATGCAAATATTGAAAGTAAATTTAACAAAATAATTAACTCCGTAGTCAAATTAAAATTGTCGAAAAATAATAATTAAAAATTAAAATTAAAATTATATAATTAAAACCAGGCATTATAATGTCAACAAACACATACTGTCAAATTTGAAATCTAAAGTGTAGTGTCATTAAAAAAAACTTTAATTGAATAATAACACTTATCAAGTAATAGGGCTGGTCAGTTCCTTTTTATATTTTTGTACAGGATAATTTTTTATACAATCAGATATTTTATTATATATGGTAGGCCCCATTCCGAAAACACTTTTCTTAAGCAAAGCTGTATTGTAGCTACAATTTTTTATTAGGTTCCTATATTGGCTTCTGACAGGTCCTTCTCTAATTCTATTTTCTGACACAGTTAAAAAGAAATATTTATTTTTCCTTACAAAAATTGAAATTTCCAAAATGTACAATGAAGGAAATGTCAGCACTTTTAGGGATTTAAACATAGGTACACAACTAAAGGTCTAGTGGTCGCAATCGCTACTGCTGAGCATGAGGTCCTGGGTTCGATTCCCAGGTCGGGCAACGTGTTATTGGGTTTTTCTATCTGGAATTTCTCAGTAGCACCCCAAGTCTGGATTTGTGCCCGGTTGATGGCAATAGGCTCGGCCCCTATTACATGGGACTTAAACATAACTGGCGAAATGTGGGTGTACTATAGGTACACCTCTGCCCAACCCTTCGGGGAAACAAGGCGTGATGTTATGTTATGTACACAACTGTCTGTCATTTTCAGGCCACACATTGCCCTTATACAGCGTTTTTGGGCCTTAAACACTTGTTCTCTCAAACTACAATTACCCCAGAATACAATTCCAAATCGCAGAATTGATGCTACCAAACCATGGTAAGCTACCAATATTGTGGTTGCACTCACTTTTTTACTCAAGTTGAATAGCACGTATGCAGAAGTGCTTAGCTTTTTACACACCTCTTCGGCTTGGGGTTTCCATGTTAACTGACTGTCTATCAATATTCCTAAAAATTTTGCTACTGTTACTTTGTCAATTTCCCGTCCGTCATATTCTATAGCCATTTGTTGTACTGGTGAGCGCTGATAGAAATGCATTATTGTCGTCTTTGATAAATTTATTATTAAATTATTTATGTCAAGCCAATTTACTATGTCCCTAAGTGTATTATTTATGTCATATTCATACTTTTTTGCGTCAGTGCATTTTATTAATGCGGTGCTATCATCAGCAAATAAGACCATTGGCTGCTGAACGTAACGTGGCAAGTCATTTATATAGAGCAAGAATAGTGGTGGGCCTAATACACTGCCCTGTGGCACACCGTATCTGATGACTCTGTATTCAGATAAATATTTATTTTCACGTTTAGTCTTCACGCAAATTTTTGTTATTATGTGGATGTTACCTCTGATACCATAAGCATTGAGCTTATTGAGCAAGGTTTCATAATGGACACAATCAAAGGCTTTGGTCATATCAGTAAAAATTGCGCATGTATGTATTTTATTGTCTACGTTTTTCATCACATTATTTAGTAACTCGAAAATCGCTGTGTTAATACCTTTGTTTTTCCTAAAACCCATCTGTTCATCACATAAAACATTGTATTTATTTAGAAACTTATTAATCGATTCATAAATTATCTTTTCTATGACTTTGGAGAAAACAGGAATTAAGGCTATTGGCCTGTAGTTGGCTAAGTCCTCGCTATTGTTCTTTTTTTTTTAAAAGCGGCTTGATGACAACTGTTTTTAAGCCATTCGGAAATACACCTGAGCAGATACATTTTATGATATGACTCAGATGCGCAACAATACAATCAGAAACATATTTTACAACTTTAGTAGCTATACCATCATACCCGACACTATTTTTATTTTTTAGAGAATGTATAGCTCTCTTCACATCTTGGGGCAATACTGGAAGCATAAACATTGAGTGAGGATTGCTAACCAACTTAGTAGTCTCAGGTTTCAGAGTCCCCTAATCTACTTATTATTCTTGTCAGAATAGGACCCCAAGTTGAAATATCGATGTTTTGACTTTTTTGTGCTTCTAGGTTCTCGTTGATTGTGTCATGGAGATTTCTTAAGTTTGAGGCATTACTTTTTCTTATTTTTGGCATACTTAGAATGTTATCGATATGCTTAGTGATAATTATTCTTTCATTTTTGCATCGTCTTGTTATCAGATTCCATGCAGTTGTGTAATTAGCGTCACAGACTGGTAAATGCTTGATCAGATTAGCGGCGTCACCTGTTACATGCGTTTGTAAATAATGCATTTTTTCTGTGTCATTTAATTTTGAAAATAATCCAAATTATTTTCAAGAATAAATCATAAAAAGAATTCCATGACTCGTAACTTCCACTAAACGTTGGTATTATTAATTTTGGTAATTTAACCGAGGTTCTTTAGTTTTTTTGTATCGATTTTTGACCTATTGTCGCTAATAATCTATCCATTACAAGATCGTATTCCGTTTGTGTTTTCTCAAACATATTTTCTTGAAAATAGCTGTGTTCCAACGTACTATCTTCCATTAGAATGAGTAAGTGTGTTTCTTCAATTTCTTGCCACTGTTTTTGTAAATTAGTCACTAAAGATTCTAAGTGCCAACTTGCTGTCTCTTCAGTCATCGATTGAGTTGCTGAGTGCTACTTTTTGGCATCTGTTTTACCCGAAATAGTTGAATAAATAATTTGGGTGTGCTAGTGCATTCTTCCTCTTCGAGTTTTACATCTTCTAGCTCATACAGTTGGTTCACTACCTGTAGTATTTTCTCACACATTAACAGGTATTCAATTGCCTGTGTATACTGTGTTTTAATAGAACTCTAGTAATTGGTAGTGATATATTTGTGATCACACAAAATATCTTGGTCTTTTAGTTGTAAATGGTTTTTAGTTGTTCTAGTAAATATTTCTGTAAGTCGAGTTCTTTTTTCCGTTATATATTTGTGGGTTTTTCTAGAAGCTGAATCTTTCTTGATGTTGATGAATATTTGTCTCATATATTTGTCTTGAATATTTGTCTTCATTGTAATCTGCTTCTTGGCTTCTTATAACTTCGTTTATTTCTTGTATGTCCATTTTTCTTTACTGTCCCTACTAGTCCTATATGTGCCGAACGTTACCTAATTGCCCGTATGATATTATTTAGTGCGACTTCTCAAAATATCGGCGACCCGCTTGTCGTGGTACCGATTTCCGATCCGTTATCGTATAAATGGCGTGTAAATACGTCAGTCAGTCAGTAATTGCGCGAGACAAAAAGAAGAACTTTTTATTTTATGATTATTATTTCGTAAATGTTACAATGTTGAAGTACCGATTAAAACAAATTACCCTGGTTTCCCTAAAAATAGCTCGAAGGATCAAAATGTACGCACCGGTATTACAGCTTAGTACGGCCGTTATTCCAAATGCGTACAGTTGGCTATGTCTAATCAATTGAGCCTGGTACCTATGGATTTACATACGACCCTACTGACTACAAACATAGCCCTGTACCAATAAGCTAGCACCCTAATTCTCCTAATGCCCTACCTCTACCTACCATACAAACCATACCAAACGCAGGTTACGTTGGTTTCACGTGAGGGAAATCTGTTACAATGAGATCTACGGTAACAGACGGAAGTTGGGTAGGAATAGGGGTTTGTGTACGTCGTGCAATGTACACAGGAAAGGGTTATCTCACTTCCGATCCCACAGAGTCATAGGATCGATGATGGCTAAAGGTGTCTTGGCCACAGTGAGGAGAGTTCCGGAAGGTGAATCAAACTCGACTCCAGCTTGACTAGTTTATTATGATAATTAACTTAATTATATACAAATTTGTTGGTTAATACACATAGATACGTATATCCAAGTGTGTTGTGTGTGTATTGAGCCGATGAAGCGAAGATCTCAGTAGGTCACTTCTTAGCGCTGACTGTGTGCCGGTGTTGCCGGCACGTGGTACGAATGTACGAGTATGCCGCTCTTGATGCTGACGCTGTAATTGGTTTTGTATGTTCACGGTTGAACAGTACCTACAATACTAGATCATTAATTCAATTTTAATTAATAACAATAGCTTGCTAATAATATCTGATCTGTGAGTAATATTTTAACAACATGTAGGTACGAAAAGATGAATGCTCGAACAAGAGCACACCCAAGTGCGTGCCAAAACAATTCGGACGATGAAATTTAAAACAACTGCGCTGAGGTAATTAAAACACTATAAACATCGTGTCTGCTGAGGGATGCTCACAGAGAGCACTTACGAAAAGCAAAATTATTGCAAAACGAACATGCAATTAGCTCGAGAAGACGCATCCACGGAAACTATCACATTCGACCTGCTAAAAACTAAACACCTTCCTCGTATACCCACCAATGTGGTATTTTATAAAATACAGCTATGGGTTTACAACTTAGGAATCCACTCAGGAAGAACCAGGGTTAAAATTTAGTATCGTTTTGTTCGGAACAAGGTACTCCTCTCAGGAGTAGCTTCTGTGTTATCAGTATCTGTTACATTGTCATTAATACTATAAGATTCGTTATTTTGATGTCCCTGCCCAATATCCTCTGATTGACTCTCAAACAAATTATCCAGTTCACTGTCATGTCTAACAATAAACTTATTTTTACTTGGCCTATTAAGTCTTGCATTTCTCTTAACTAAATTACCTTTTTTATTTTTTACAATGAAAGATCTAGGACCATCACCTTCACCAATAACTTTCCCTACACACCATTCTTTATTTGGTGCATTTTGTATTATTACATTGTCCCCCAAAGTAAAGGATTTCTTATCTTTTGCAGTTTTATTATATATGGTCATAGATTTTTCTTTGTTTAACATTAATTGGTCTCTAACATTTAGTGGTACTTTAGGTTTTAATAGTTCTTGTGTACAAGGTAAATTTGTTCTTAACAACCTACTCATCAACAATTCAGATGGACTATACTCCAACCCTGCTACTGGGGTTGTTCTGTAATGCAATAAGGCAACTTCAAAATCAGAATGATCCTCTAAACATTTTTTTAACATGCCCTTGACTATACCCACTGCTTTTTCTGATAACCCGTTCGATTGAGGGTATCGGGGGCTGGACTTTATCAACTCAATATCGAATTTTAGAGAAAACTGTACAAATTCAAAACTACCAAATGGAATATTGTCACTTACTATATACCTAGGAACACCCTGAGTACAAAAAATTGACAGTAACTTTTTAATTATATATCCAGCTGTTTTGTTCCTTAAAGACTTCACTTCTATCCATTTTGAATAATAGTCCACTAGAACTAAATAGTCTCTTCCTGCAAAATGAGCAACATCCATACCAACTTTGCTGAAAGGCAGGTCAGGTATTTCATGAGACAACAAAGGTTGTTTAGGATTTGATGGCCTGTACTTTTCACAAGCTTTACATTTTGACACAAACTCTTCTATGTCTCTTGACATTCCTGGCCAATACAACACCTTTCTGGCACGTTTTTTACATTTTACAATTCCAGCATGCCCTGCATGTACTATTGAGATCATCTCTTTTCTTGTATGTTTAGGAATGAGTATTTTATTTTCATAAAATATGAGTTGGTCTTTCACTACTAAATAATCTTTTAATTTATACAACTTTTTCAGTTCAATACCTTGTATATTTTTATCATTTTTAGGCCACTCTGAATTATACCATAAAATTATTTGTTGAAGATTGGCATCTTTTGCTGTCTCTTGCTTTAATTCCAGTAACTTATTATTTGAAACTTGCAAATCAGTTTCTAAACCATATACTACTTCTGAATTTATACTATGAACTAACTCTCTTAGCACTGGGTCTAACTGAGCATTACTTGTGTCATAGTGCCTTGACAAATAATCTGCTATATACATTTTTGAACCTGGTACATACTTTATTTCAAAATTATATTTTAACAGTTTGAGTACCATGCGTTGCAATCGAGCAGAAATTTTATTAATGTCCTTATTTATTATTGTTACAAGAGGTTTGTGATCACTTTCTACAATAATATGACGCCCATAAATAAATTGATGGTACTTATCCATGGCACAACAGATAGCAAACAACTCTTTCTCTATGGGAGCCCATCTCTGTTGACACTCAGTATAACATCTTGAGTAGAAAGACAATGGCTTTCCTTCTTGCAATAAGCATGCTCCCATGCCACTTTTAGAACTGTCAGTTTGTAACACTATATTTCCATTTTTTTTTAAGACTGCTAAAGTGGGTGCAGAACCAATTCTCCTTTTTATTTCCTCAAAAGATTTAACTTGAGCTGTGCCCCAGTCCCATACAACTTCTTTTTTCAATAATTCTCTAAGAGGTTCAGTAGTTTTTGAATATTGTGGTATAAATTTACTTAAATAGTTGCACATTCCTAAAAACTTCTGCAATTCCTTTACACTTCTGGGTTGCTTTAACTCCTCTATAGCTTTCACATGTTCAGGATCTGGTTTTATACCAGATTTTGACAACATTAATCCCACATACTTTACAGTCTCACATCTATATTGTATTTTATTTTCATTAAATTTTACATTGTGTTTTTTTGCTCTATCTATTACCTGACTTAAAATTTGATCATGTTCTACTAAACTGTCCCCAGCCACAATTAAATCATCAAAATACACATGGACTCCCTGTATGTCACTAAAAATGGCAGTATTTATTCTTTGCATTACCTCAGGTGCTGAAGAAATACCAAATGGCATCCTCCTGAAGCGATACCTACCAAAAGGCGTTCCAAATGTGCACAGTTTATCTTTATCATCCAACATGACTTGGAAAAACCCATCCTTCATATCTAATACTGTGAAGATCCGCTTACCTGCAAGAGAATTATAAATTTCTTCAGGAGATGGTATTTGATAGTTCTCTCTAAGGATGCACTTGTTTAACTCTTTTGGGTCTAAACAAAGTCGAAGAGACTTATTTGGCTTCTCAACTATCACAAGATTATTACACCATGCTGTCGGTCCCTCTACCTTTTCTATAATACCCCTACTTTCATAGCTTTCTAAAGTATTTTTTAACCTATCTTTGATTGCCTGTGGAACTCTCCGAATCGGTTTGACAACAGGTAGCACTGACTCCTTTAATTTTATACTATAAGACCCTATATTACCTAGGCCTGAAAATACCTCTATATTTGCTTTCACAAAATTATGTTTTTCATTAGTTACAACACTATCCAATCTTTTCAACAAGTTTAATTCTACACAGGCTGGCAATCCTATTACCGGCTGAATTGGTAAATCAACTATGCAAAATTTTAATTTTACAGATTTGCCTTTGACTATGCAGTTTAATTTTACAGTACCTACAGTTTTAATTTCTTGGTTATTATAAACTACCAACACAATTGAATTACTTATCAAACAATTGGCGTTATTCTTAATTTTATCATATAACTTCAATGACAAAGTATTACAGTCAGCCCCTGTGTCTAACTTGAACCTAATGTTATTTCCATTGATGTTTACTATTTCATTCCATTGAAGATTTTCATTAACGTTACTTACTGAATCCACCACAAAATCTGAGCTATCACTATCACTCTCTTCCTTTTGAACCGAGTCTATCTTTTTTCCTTTTTCGTTGTTCTTAGACGCTTCACTTTTTATTGACCTCGTACGACACACAGCAGCAAAATGGTTGTAATTATTACAGTTCCCACACTTTTTTCCCTATGCTGGACAATTTCTAGCTGGATGTCTTTTGCCGCAGTAAGTACAGGCAATCATCTTGGACCTCACTCCTTGTCCTATCTCTTTTTTCTTGATTACATCTACTTCTTGCTTTATCTGCATTGTCATTTCTAGAGCCCTTGATCTTCCTGCCTCTGCTGCACGGCATTGGCTGATGACCTGGTCTAGTCCAATATCGGCCTCCTTTAACAATCTCTCCTGCACTCCCTTATCTCTAATTCCAATGACGATCATGTCTCTCACAAGCCTGTCTTCTTGATCTCTGAAGTCGCATTGTTTAGCTTGAACCTTTAGCTTCGTGATGAATCTGTCTACTTGCTCACCCTCCTCCTGTTTTAATTTGAAGAATTTGAAACTATTTGTGATGATATTTTTCCTCGGCTCCACGTAGGCATCAAACTGTTTTATTAAATTTTCTAAGGTTTTAACCTCAATCGGTTTCATGTGCGAATTATACACATCAACTGCGTCGTCTCCCGCGGCATTCAGAAAAACAGCTATTTTTCTTTCTTCCTTGGCGCCTGACAGTCCCACTGCTGTTTAAATCTGAGCCAGTTTGCCCCATCACCCGACATAACCAACCCAGTTGGCGGCTTTATTCCCTCCATTTCGTTAACAAATGACTTGCACTTCCACAAAGGATTCTTCCACTAAGGTTTCTTTAGTTTAAGTTTAGGTTTACACCTGACACCATGTTCGGAACAAGGTACGACTCAAAGGAATTAAATTAAATAATACATCACGGAAAATATACTACGAAAATGTTTTATTGTTCGACGCCATCTTATTGCAAGTAGCGGTGGGTAACTCTGGAGGTACTGATCCAAAGGAACCGGTACCGAACGCGGATACGTAAACCTTATTTATTCCTCACAATCCTTACCGGCACCGCGGTACCAAATGATTCAGGAGCGCGCGTTCACTGTTCACTCTCGTTCACTCGGAAGTACTCGGAACGTCTTAACGCTCTAACTAACCAACTGTTCAATTCAAAATGTGCCAAATGATCCAGTGAACCAAATGAATAAAATGTTCTGCGAAACCGGGAAACCAAAATGAGCGAGTGAGTGCCGGTGCCAAACGGTGCCAAAGGAATAAATAAGGTGAACCGGTACCGGACCCGGAGTCGGAATAAGTGAATCAATTCACTTGCCGGAATAAAGATAACCCACCGCTAATTGCAAGTGACCAAGGGGCCGTGTTCCACAGATCTCTGTCGACATACAGATCTAATAATCATATCAAACAGTTTGGCAGGAGGTGGGGGTGGGGAAGTGGTGGGGGGGATGGAGGGGGGTGCTCCGTCCCCTCTGGTACCACTCCCATGAAAAGGTAACACACCGTTCTTGAGAAAAACTAATTATTGTAACCTAACCTCAAAACACTTAAATGTCGCTTTTCCAACGTCTCCGGCGCTGCGGGAAGTGCAACCCCTTCGCCCTTGCGTAACAAAGGATAGGCACCCGCGCGAGCCGTAGCGGCTGAGGCTGGTCGCCGGAGGCGACCAGTAAGCCGAAGCTGCGGAGGTGAGCATGGAGGGATGCAGCAGCGGAGGTATGCTTTGTTACAGCGGGCGGGGGTTGCCCTCCCTTCGCGCCTCCGGATTTTTATAAACACTCTAGGGGTAGGAGCCAAAAGACTACGTGGAGTCGGGGTGCCCCGATTCGGTTTTGGAACAATGTCGACCTATTTTAACCATGAAGTGGAGGTACACTAACTTCTCACAACTCTGGGAGAAACGGAATGGCACGTAAACAAATGACACTGACACATGACGCAAATAGCGTTTTTTACGTTCCGTTTCAACGCTTTTGCACGACATTTTACACCACAGACAATACACTAGTACAGATTTGGTTGTCAATCGCCGATTTTAACGTTTCGTTACGATGTAATCTAATTTGAGGTTAGAAACATTTATTATTAATTTCTCGAAAAATACGCATTACCTTGTAATAAGAGTGGTAGCGTTATAATCAGGGAACCCACCCCTACCATCTTCAACCCTTTTTACCCCAAAACTCCTGCCAAACGATACTAGACCCAAGCCAGAACCAGGCCCATTGCAACGTGTGGGTCGAAGGAGAAGCGGGTAGAGGATCTCAGGAAGCGGGCTCCTGCCTAATTAAGCATAAAGGGAGACTTGCCGACGACGCGCAGACTGTGAAGTGTGAGTTATACTTTGGAATGACTCTTGCGGCGCACACAGACGAAATATCGCTAAAAGTTGGCAATAATTAAAATTTACAACCTACCGTAAAACCTGGCAACTTTGCCACTTAATGCTGGCAAAAAAAGTTTAAAAAAGATGTTTCTTAAAAAAAATCTATGAGGTTAAACAAGGAAATCAATCAGCTAAATAGTAATTATAAGCATCATTGAAATTAAATCTAATATGTATTGTTTTCTCACTAATTAAAAATATTTTAGACCAAAAACTTTTATGGCAAAGTCAACCATCACACATAATATGGTAAGATTGCCATACCAAAATGTTGGATAAAATTAATCGAATTATCATTAAAAAAACATAGTGATCATTGCCACATGCCTGGTCACAGTTAAAATATACTAAAGTTATGTAGTAATTTGCACTGACAATGGAAAATTTTTCACAATGTGGCAAATTCACCCGCCTTGTTTGGATTTTTTCGAATTAAACAGACTAACAGCTTTCAGGGTTGTCGAAAAATGAAAAAGTTAAAAGTTTTTTTTTTCTAAAATATTTATTACAAATTAAAACATCAAAACAAACATAATAAAGATAAGTTACATCATAATACCTGTGGTAATCAATATCACTAATCAATATAACAAGTTTAAAAACATGTTTAGGAACTTAAAATCTTTGCACATAGCTGCAAAACTAAAAAAAAAATGTGAGATTGAAGTAATTTATAAGTAAGCATTTATTATTTGTGATATCAACTTCATAATAATTTAAAATGCACTTTGTTGACCCCGGATTATCTGAGAGATTTGTCTCGTCATAATTTAAAATACGTTTAGGCGGAATATTAGGAAGAGAACTTCTTAAATTTTCGATATAATATTCAAAGTCACCAGCATTAGTAGCAGCGCGAACCCTTTTGATGTTTTGCACGGCTCTAACCGTTAGCATTTCTTTATGGCGCGTCAAAAACTTTTTGATCCACCACTTTCCTGGAAGTTTTCTGTCAAACAAATGCTCCTTATTATTATTTTTCAAATAATTGTAAACGACGAAGCTTAGTTCGAATCTTGATAAAGGTGACCTAAAATCCGCTGCAGCGATGAGGACTTTTACTATTTCACGCTCTTCGGTAACGGTCAGCCGTTGCTGAGCTCCTGGTTTTTAGTATGTTTGCTTTTTACTTTATTATCTATTGTCCTTCGTGGGATATGAAATTGTTTTGATGCCTCTAACGATGAAATAATTTTGCTGCTTACCAGATCTACTGCTGTATTTAGCATTTCTGGTGAATAATTTTTGTAGACTCTGCTCCCCAACTAACGCCTCGATGGATCTCCCATTTTCTAAAAAATAAACATTTTAATGAAAATTTTGTAAAGGTTATTTTTAGGTTACAAATATGAAATGAAAATCTTACACATCCAAATTTAATAAAATATTGCAAACAAAACAGAATATTTCTGTGACAGCCCTAGCCTCTAAGAAAACATGGCAAAGTCAACATCGCTAAAACTTTGCATGGGATGGTAAAGGACAATGCCAGAAACTCTATAGAACTTTGTCCCACTCAAATCAAAAAATCATTTACAAGCCTGCAATATGCAGCATCTTAAAGCTTATTTACTACTGTTAACTAAACATTTGTCCTAATGCCTGTAAAATGCGGTTTCTGTTAAAATCTTAAAACAATATTGACATAGGTTAGGTGCAGTTTATAAATGTTCAAAAGCGATTTAAACAAGATATACGTTACGCAGTATCATATTTATTTATTTATTTATTAGGGACAAAAAACAGTTACATGCTACAAAATACAGAGAACTACTTAAACTAAGTTTTAACAAACACGTAACCCACACCATTGTCCACGATTTAGCAAAAGGTTAAAAAAGGTGCTGAAGACAAGTGATAAAAAATAAAATAAAAATAAAACAAGAATACAGTAGTCGCTGTCATAATATTGCTGAGTTAAATTAAACTACTCGCTAGACAAAATATCCAAAGCCGTTTTCCTAAATAATTGTTTAGATAGTCAATAATTCTATAAAATGTGTGTTGTAAGAATCAACAAGGCGACGAAGCGGCGCACGTTCCCCAGCGTTAGTCCTGCATATTCCTGTATGGAACAGTTGAGGCACGCGCACCCCCCTTCGGATAACACTTCTGGGTACCTTGTAACACAATTTGTTTGTAAGGTCTATACAATCGAATTGGTTTTCGCTTATGCCGTGCAGTGTCATGACATCAAGTAACAGCCGCCTAGATCCCAAATCCAGAACGCCAAACCGTTTCAATAGCTGCACGTAAGGAACCTTTGATCGGAAACACTTATAGTTCATAGACCGTAAGAACTTCTTCTGTACCCTTTCAATTCTAGTGCCGTATTTGTCGTAGAAAGGGTTCCAGATAGGGATGGCGTATTCTAACTGGGATCGTACCAAATTCTTATAAAGCAGCAAGAACGTAGAGGGCGCACAAAGTCACGTGACGATCTTTTGACAAAACCATACATCTGATACGCCTTGTTTACTATAATGTCAACTTGTTAGTCGAAGTGCAAACTGGCATCCAGTGTGACACCTAAGTCACGAACAAAACTAACTTCATTTAAGAGTTCGTTATTAATTGAATAATTAAAATTTATTTTATTTCTCTTTTTGGTAAATGAGATGGCATGACATTTGGGAAGACTGAGAAAAAGTTTACTATTGTTACAGTACGTATATAATCTTTCTAGGTTCATTTTAAACATGAGCTCTGCTTACCGCAATGCAGGCTCGAATTGTACATAAGGAACTCGTACATAAATGCTGTAAGGGTATATAAAAGGTTACCTGACGCCTTTAAAGATTTACCTTTGACCATGTTTAAAAAAATGATAACGCAATGGTTAAAAGAAAAATGCTTTTACGATCTTAATGAATACATGTCAGATAGCGTAGAAGGAAACTGAAATATTGGTTTAAACATAATAATTGATTAGTTTTAAAATGTTACTATCTCGACACTTTGACATTATAAAGTTTTGACATCATTCATTATAATTTACAATTATTAATTAAATTCTCAATCTGAAATGAATAAACCTAATGCATGAGCACGTATTAGTTGTTGCTGCCATTTTGTTTTGTTTTGTTTAATTTATAGAATAAAACATTTGCACACCGTATGTTATGGTAGAATGTAAAGGGACCATCATAGTTTTAAGATCATACATATCCATGTAAACCTACATTCTGGCAAATAAATGAATTTGAATTTGTATATTCTTGCAAGATTTGTAAATTTTTATATCATCCGCATACATAAAAAACTTAGAATTAATAAAACATTGTATAATATAATTAATAAATATAATGAAGAGAAGAGGGCCTAAAATGGATCCTTGCGGTACGCCAGATGTAACAACTAGGGTCTGACTAGTAACCATTAACAACAATTTTTTGGGTCCTGTTATGAATATATGAAACAAACCATCTAAGCAAATTGCCACGTATTCCGTTGAAAGCAATTTTTTTCTAAAAGCAACGTATGATCCACCTTATCGAAAGCCTTTTGAAAGTCCGTGTACACAGATTCCACTTGAACATTTTGATCCAATTGCTCAAACAAGTAGTTTGTAAATACTAACAGATTAGTTGCGGTTGAACGACGTTTGACGAAACCGTGTTGCTCAGGTAAAATAAGCTGATGAATGTGAGGATACACGGCACCATGCATAAGACTCTCAAAAACCTTAGACAAAGTAGAGAGGATAGAGATGGGGCGATAATTCTCTACATTGTTCTTATCACCAGTCTTATAAGCAAGGGTTATAAACGCACGTTTCCAAATCGCAGGAAAAACACCTGCACACAAACATTTATTAAAAATAATATGTAATGCAGTACACAAGCTATCACATGTTCTTATGAAAAAACTGGGTGGTGAGCCGTAAGGTCCGGCCCCTAACAACAACCACAACAACCTCCGTGGATAGACAGATTTCGGCTATGCAAGACGAGCTATTTGCATAGCGACCAGATGGTTGCCATTTGACAGGGTCCAAAGTAGAGGGTTCGTAGACAGAAGAAAAGAAAGATGAAAATAGATTGCAGATGTCTGTGGGGTCATCTGATGAAACATTCCTGAAATGCATACTAGCCGGATAGTTAGCTTTTCTTTTTCTAGATGAGATGTAGGACCAGAAATGCTTTATATTCTTAGGAATGCTGTCTTCGACCGAATCAATGTACTTCCGATAACATTTAAATAACTCTCCTTGGAAAAGCTTACGATAGTTAGAAAATTTAAAGTAATCAGATTGATTATTGTACTTCTTCCATCTTATCCAAGCCCGTTCTTTTGTTCTAAATATTTTATGAGAGAGGGTGTAAACCAGACAAAAAAACTTGAGTTTCTTATCGTAGTCAGCGGAACATACGACTTGATAATACCGTATAATGTCTCATAGAAGACGTTAACAGCTTGGTAACAGTCAAGGTGTGATAGTACCAAGTTCCAGTTAATTTTCCTTAATTTTAAGTCAAAAATTATTTTATCGTAATTTGCTCTAAGAAAGTTATGTCTACGGACCGAACGGTATTTTAGCGGAGTGTAATGCGTATTCAGACAAGTCGATATAGAAAAAACTGGATGATGACTATCAGGGTCGAGCAGAGCATTGCATGATACGGACTGGCAGTCGACATTTGAGATAAACAAGTCTAGTGTTCGACCCAAATTGTTTTTGGTAATATTGAATTGTGAGCCACCAATTAAATTAATAAAATTCAACAATATTCGTCCGATTGTGTTCGAAACTTGTGCGAAATCACCGACAATAAAGTAAGAGTCGGTAGTAGGATCGTTAGCCAAGTCTTGTAGAATGTCAAAGTAATGTGTATATACTACTTCATGCGTTCGCGGTGGCATGTACGCAGCACTGATGATATGGCGTTTATTGTGCTGGGAAGCAGGAAGTTTATCCAACTTCATGACTTGTTCAACTTCTGCCCGGACGAACTGTATCGGTAACTTAGAAGGACGCAGTTCACGGAGAACAGCTATTAGAACTCCTCCCCCGTCTCCTTTGTTCGTCACTGAACGATCACGATCGCATCTGAAGTCTGAATAAATTCATTATCCTGGATGCCGGGAATCAGCCAGGTTTCCGTCAGTATAATGACGTCATAGGAACACGCTACGATAATCATATACAATGTGTGTAACTTCGTGCGGACCCCTCTACAGTTCTGATAATAAATCACAATGTTATTAGTAACCATTGATAATTAGAATTTTACAACAACAATTATAATTAACATACTTTTTTACGTTACATAATACTGAAAAAGTAATTCTAGATCTGAGGTCCGGTACATCACTACGAAAAACTTTATGCAGGCACCTAGGCATTAAAATAAAAAAATTTACCAACACATAATTAAGAAAATTGAGGAAATATAACAGTGGAACTGTTGTTAACTGCACATAGCATGAAAAAATGCAAATATGACAAGTTGAAAAAGGACAGCAGTACATACATAGCTCTGAGGAAGCGTAGATTAGAGCACATACCATACATAAAAGCAACAAGCAAAAGGCAAACAATAGTCTAAAAAATAATAAAACAGTATCGCACATCGAGTCATTAAATTGAGTTCTCGGTACCGTTCTTCTCGCCAGCAGTGATCTTTTTGAGATCTTCAACGGATCGAATCGCGAATGATTTGTCTCCATCCCGCTCACGTACAAGTACCGTCGAGCTCCTGATCCAAACATATTTAAATTCATGTTTCTTGGCGAGTACTTTGGCCTCACGAAATAAAGCCTTATTTTTCAATGTTAGATGCTCGTTCAAGTAGATAGAAACCGTAGTAGAGCCTGGAATTCCTATCTGATCAGACTTGAGACTCTTCGCATTACGGTAGGCGCTGAGTATATTGTCACGAACGATCCGTGATCTGAGCTTTACAATTAAGTTCTTAGGTTTGCTATCCTGCTGCTGTGCATGTGGGACTCGATGTATTGACACGATTTCATTTTGCGGCACCGGCGAATGAATGGCTTTATCTATAGACTCCATAATGGTTACGAGGTTTTCATTCCGTTTTTAGGGCACATTGCAAATCTCAATGTTGCACTGGCGTGCCTGCTGTTCCATGGCTTCAATTTTTGCTTCAAGTATGGCTACCTTATGTTCGCAATTATTGCTGGCTAACCCATGGAAGCGCTTCACATATTCTCTGTGCTCCGCCTCTACGGAATCTAAGCGAGTCTTCATATCCTCGTATTCTACATTAAAGAATTTAATTGATTTCTAAATCTCTTCAAAGGATTTTTGAATAGAGAGATTCTGCTGCCTTAGTTCTGAGACATCTGTCACTAATTTGTTTAGTATTTTATCCTGGTCGGCCTTCCAAGACTGCAGCATGCTCTTTAATTCTTCGAGACCTTCCGGCTCCGCGTAGCTATCATCGCCACGAAAACGTTTATTGCTCGGCCTTGTAGTAACATTTACCGAGTCATAGGTGCTTCTTTCCGGGGCCAACACAGCAGGAGACAAGTCGTGTTCCGATTGCGTCTCTATTAGAACACGGGCATTAGGGGAACCCTGTGGGGGCGAGCGAATCATGCGAGGCATGGCTGGCCTGTCGGTTCAAAATCCGTAGAAACTCAAAAGTAACCGCAAAAGTCAGACGACAGGACAGTTGATAGTTGATAGAGCTCAGCTAATTTGCATTCACAGCTACACGACGAGTTGGTTCGGAGCGCACAAGCACCGACTCGAGAGAAGGTGCGGGTTCGCACCCAGGCGAACGAAAACATTTTGTAAGTTTTTCAATGAAGATTTTAAACTTGTCACTCAAAGTATGACCTCACCGAAATCTTCTATCTCACTTCAGCTCCTCCCACTAGGCGTAGACCGCACGTAACAGCACCTCAAGAGCGACAAGGAATCGCAAATAAGAGCGACAGCCAATCGGAGCGCAAAGAGTCACACACAAATTAAAAATCACAGCGCAGCGCGCACACACGTCTGCTCGCTTCTGAGTAGCGGTGGGTAACTCCGGAGGTACTGATCCAAAGGAGCCGGTACCGAACGCGGATACGTAAACCTTATTTATTCCTCACAATCCTTACCGGCACCGCGGTACCAAATGATTCCGGAGCGCGCTTTCACTATTCACTCTCGTTCACTCGCTCAAGTCACTCGGAAGTACTCGGAACACGTCGTATCGCTCTAACTAACCAACTGTTCAATTCAAAATGTGCCAAATGATCCAGTGAACCAAATGAATAAAATGTTCTGCAAAACCGGGGAACCAAAATGAGCGAGTGAGTGCCGGTGCCAAAGGAATAAATAAGGTGAACCGGTACCGGACCCGGAGTCGGAATAAGTGAATCTATTCACTTGCCGGAATAAAGATTACCCACCGCTACTTCTGAGTACGAAAGATAACTGATTGAATAACTGACTGAATTATTATAATCGTCACATGAGTTTTTTTTACAGTTATTTAAAACATTTTTGTTGTTGTGTATAATGCGCAATAAGTAACACAATAGGAAATTCAGGGGTTGAATTCCTTTTATCATTGTTTTGTAATCGGCAAGTTGTACTGAAAAACAAAGTATTATGAAAAGGCCCTTTAATCATTCCAATTATTTTCATTTGCCAACAGTGATTACTAAGGTTAAATTGCTTAAAGAAACATAAATGAACATGATTTTAACTAAATAATACTGTAAAGAATGTGGTATTAAAATTTGACTCACCTTCACAAAGTGTATCCCATTTAATTTTATGAAAGTTTCGGAGCACGTAGTCACCCACAGTTTGCACAGGAAAAAAAAAATAACCGCCAAAAGTGACAGTTCTTCGAGAGCTGGGTTGTCATATAAAATAGAATGTTGCAAATAAAATATTCAAATTTAATTTTAAGTTGCTACACCCTTTAAAAAAAATACGGTTTCGTTGTAACAAATTATTTTGCCTTGTGAGTCGGTATATGGCAAATTTAACAACCAGTGACAAAGTTGCCAGGTTTGACGGTACCTTATAACTAGTTTCTATTGTTTAGGCGGTATTCTCAGTCAAATGTGTTAGCTACCTGCGTAAGCGCCCCGTCCCGCCAATAAGATGGGGGATCTTACGTAGTATCTCACATCCGCCCCGACAAGACCATCGCCTTCGGGGATCTTACGTAGTATCTCACATCCGCCCCGACAAGACCATCGCCTTCGATGATGTCGACAAGGCTGAGCTTCTAGCCGACAGTCTAGAAGCCCAATGCTCGCCTAGCTCTCAACCAGTAGATCAACTTCACCTCTCTGAGGTCGACGCCGAAATCGAACATAGAGCCTCCCTCCCTCCCGTCGAAGACCCAGAATATCCACTGCCCCCTGTCACGCCAGACGAAGTGCACGACCTCATCAAAGGTCTTAAGGCTCGTAAAGCCCCAGGCTCAGATGGAATCAGCAATAGGGTATTCCAACTTTTCCCTGCCCACCTGATAATGTTACTGACCACCATCTTCAATGGTGCTCTGAGCAATAACATCTTCCCACAGGCATTCAAAGAAGCCACCGTCATCGGTATCCCGAAGCTCGGCAAGCCAAAGTCGGAGCCTACTAGTTACCGCCCCATCAGTCTGCTCAATGTCCTCGGCAAAATCTATGAGAGGCTTATTTATAAGCGTCTCAGAGACTACGCCGAGACAAAGGGCCTCATCCCCAACGAACAGTTTGGTTTTAGAACCCAACACTCGTGTGTGCAACAGATCCGCCGTATAGTCGAACATATCAACTTCGGTTTCCAACGAGGTTTGATGACCGGTTCTGTCTTCTTCGACATAGCGAAAGCGTTCGACAAAGTCTGGCACAACGGCTTATTATATAAGCTGTACCAACTCGGTGTGCCAGATCGTCTCGTGCTCATCTAACGGGACTTTTTGTCGAACCGCACCTTCCGTTATCGCATCAAAGGAGCGCTATCCTCCCCCCACCCTATTCGCGCAGGAGTCCCTCAGGGCTCTGTGATCTCTCCTCTAGCATTCACGCTATTCACCAGCGATATGCCCAAGCCAAGTGCAGTAAGGCGCAGTTGGCCCTGTTCGCAGACGACACGGCCATCTACTACACCGGCCGTGATGAAAATTCGATAGCTCGCATTCTCCAAACCCAATTGAACAAGCTTGGCGCTTGGCTTAGAAAATGGCGAATCGAAGTCAATCCCGACAAAAGTCAAGCGGTTCTTTTCTCAAAGCCGCGTCGCAATCCCTGCCCCCCTCGACCGATCACCATGTTCGGCAAGCCGATCCCTTGGGAGAAGCGAGCCAAATATCTGGGTGTAGTGCTCGATGAACACCTCTCTTTTTCAGAGCACATTAAGGCTGCTCGTTCGTGCGCCTCCTTCGCTCTAGGTAGACTTCACTTTGTCCTAAATGCACGTAGCAAATTGTCACTAAAGTGCAAAATGCCCGATCATGACATATGCCAGTCAGTCTTTGCACACGCCAAGCCCCATCGCTTCAATAGAATGCAGACCCTCCAGAACAAGTTCCTCCGTAGGATTACAGGCTCCCCCTGGTACGTTCGCAACGAGATCCTTCACGTTGACCTCAAGATTCCCACTATCCGCCAGTTCATGAAACGCATTTCAAAGCGTTTCTTCGAGACCGCCGCGAATCACCGCAACCCTCTGGTTGTCAAGGCCGCTAGCTATATTCCCTCCTCCATTAGTCATGTCCGCCGTCCCAAGCATGTCCTCACCGATCCCGATGACCACATAACTCTCATTCAGGAGAGCAGTAGGGCCACCAGTACAGTGCACAAACACAAACCGACATTCCGACCTCGCCGCCGAGGTTCCTCGCGAAGATCCCGACGTAACTGTCCCCCCCGACCCTTGCTCGACGATGTGCCAGCCCGCGCCGTATTTTTTTTAAAGGGTGTAGCACCTTAAAATTTAATTTGAATATTTTATTTGCAACATTCTATTTCATATGACAACCCAGCTCTCGAAGAACTGTCACTTTTGGCGGTTATTTTTTTTTTCCTGCGCAAACTGTGGGTGACTACGTGCTCCGAAACTTTAATAAAATTAAATGGGATACACTTTGTGTAGGTGAGTCAAATTTTAATACCACATTCTTTACAGTATTATTTAGTTAAAATCATGTTCATTTATGTTTCTTTAAGCAATTTAACCTTAGTAATCACTGTTGGCAAATGAAAATAATTGGAATGATTAAAGGACCTTTTCATAATACTTTGTTTTTCAGTACAACTTGCCGATTACAAAACAATGATAAAAGGAATTCAACCCCTGAATTTCCTATTGTGTTACTTATTGCGCATTATACACAACAACAAAAATGTTTTAAATAACTGTAAAAAAAACTCATGTGACGATTATAATAATTCAGTCAGTTATTCAATCAGTTATCTTTCGTACTCAGAAGCGAGCAGACGTGTGTGCGCGCTGCGCTGTGATTTTTAATTTGTGTGTGACTCTTTGAGCTCCGATTGGCTGTCGCTCTTATTTGCGATTCCTTGTCGCTCTTGAGGTGCTGTTACGTGCGGTCTACGCCTAGTGGGAGGAGCTGAAGTGAGATAGAAGATTTCGGTGAGGTCATACTTTGAGTGACAAGTTTAAAATCTTCATTGAAAAACTTACAAAATGTTTTCGTTCGCCTGGGTGCGAACCCGCACCTTCTCTCGAGTCGGTGCTTGTGCGCTCCGAACCAACTCGTCGTGTAGCTGTGAATGCAAATTAGCTGAGCTCTATCAACTATCAACTGTCCTGTCGTCTGACTTTTGCGGTTACTTTTGAGTTTCTACGGATTTTGAACCGACAGGCCAGCCATGCCTCGCATGATTCGCTCGCCCCCACAGGGTTCCCCTAATGCCCGTGTTCTAATAGAGACGCAATCGGAACACGACTTGTCTCCTGCTGTGTTGGCCCCGGAAAGAAGCACCTATGACTCGGTAAATGTTACTACAAGGCCGAGCAATAAACGTTTTCGTGGCGATGATAGCTACGCGGAGCCGGAAGGTCTCGAAGAATTAAAGAGCATGCTGCAGTCTTGGAAGGCCGACCAGGATAACATACTAAACAAATTAGTGACAGATGTCTCAGAACTAAGGCAGCAGAATCTCTCTATTCAAAAATCCTTTGAAGAGATTTAGAAATCAATTAAATTCTTTAATGTAGAATACGAGGATATGAAGACTCGCTTAGATTCCGTAGAGGCGGAGCACAGAGAATATGTGAAGCGCTTCCATGGATTACCCAGCAATAATTGCGAACATAAGGTGGACATACTTAAAGCAAAAATTGACTCCATGGAACAGCAGGCACGCCAGTGCAACATTGAGATTTGCAATGTGCCCTAAAAACGGAATGAAAACCTCATAACCATTATGGAGTCTATAGGTAAAGCCATTCATTCGCCGGTGCCGCAAAATGAAATCGTGTCAATACATCGAGTCCCACATGCACAGCAGCAGGATAGCAAACCTAAGAACTTAATTGTAAAGCTCAGATCACGGATCGTTCGTGACAATATACTCAGCGCCTACCGTAATGCGAAGAGTCTCAAGTCTGATCAGATAGGAATTCCAGGCTCTACTACGGTTTCTATCTACTTGAACGAGCATCTAACCTTGAATAATAAGGCTTTATTTCGTGAGGCCAAAGTACTCGCCAAGAAACATGGATTTAAATATGTTTGGATCAGGAGCTCGACGGTACTTGTACGTGAGCGGGATGGAGACAAATCATTCGCGATTCGATCCGCTGAAGATCTCAAAAAGATCACTGCTGGCGAGAAGAACGGTACCGAGAACTCAATTTAATGACTCGATGTGCGATACTGTTTTATTATTTTTTAGATTATTGTTTGCTTGTTGCTTTTATGTATGGTATGTGCTCTAATCTACGCTTCCTCAGAGCTATGTATGTACTGCTGTCCTTTTTCAACTTGTCATATTTGCATTTTTTCATGCTATGTGCAGTTAACAACAGTTCCACTGTTATATTTCCTCAATTTTCTTAAATATGTGTTGGTACATTTTTTTATTTTAATGCCTAGGTGCCTGCATAAAGTTTTTCGTAGTGATGTACCGGACCTCAGATCTAGAATTACTTTTTCAGTATTATGTAACGTAAAACAAACAAACTTTCCTCAAAAGACCATTTCAGACATCAATCCACATGGTCTTAACATGATCTGACAAAGATTATGTCTGGACTTTAAAAGAGACTGTGACCTCTGAATTTGTTTCGGCCTTTCTTCTCAGAGTAGTCAGATAGGAAATGCCGGCCTTAACTAATAAAAATAAAAAAATTGACGTGTAAAAGTGTTTGTACAAACCCACTTACAGAAATAAAAATCATTTATCATTTAACATGTTTCGCAGCCGGATTTTGTACTCTGACTCTCTGACTGAAGACGTTCGTGACATCGTCTAGGTATCCTTCTTCAGTCTTGCACACGGTCGAGTTAAAAGAGTATTTGGACACAGTTATGCAAACTAGAACCAACCCACAAAAAGATACTTTAGAGATAGTTAGATTTTTGTTTCTAAAGTGTGCAGGAATAAATAGGTAAGTTATTTGAGATCAACAACTTTACAATGATAAGGTTAGTAATGATGAGGACAATAAATTATTTGGATTGTAGATAAATTTTTATTTGCATGAACATACTAGCCCGTTTCAGCTTCGTAAGTAGCCCCTCTTCAAAAAGTAAGATGGCAACACTGGCAGCCATGTGTGGTTTTCTCGCAGGGTGATGCCATCATTGGTTGTCGTTTGACCGCCTCTTCCTTTATGCGTATGCGCTTGACCCTAGAGTCTTTGCTAAGGGTTATATATAGAGCCTGAAGGCGCACGATGAGGTGTAGCGGTGGCAGCCCAAGCATTGCCTGTAGGGCAGCAGTAGGTGTGGTTCTCATGCAGCTAGTGATTGCTACACATGCAAACCGCTGCATTTTTTCGAGATCACTTTGGGCTGTGCTCAGGTCTGTCCTAGGCCACCAGACTAGCGAGCCGTACGTAATTATTGGTCGTATATCAGTAGTGTATAGCCAGTAGGTGACCTTGGAGCTAATAATACCGTGGATGTACGCATACATTCGCGTTGGGGCGATCCAGCTCGCCCGAGTTGTTTGGAGTGTAGGGTGATCGTGTATTAAAGCTTTCAGCATCAAAGTCTGCTTTATATTTCGGATTTGACCGCCGCCCAGTGGCGAAATATCGCAAAAAGCTGGCAAAAACCTATATTATTACGGTATTATGAACGGGGCTTACAATAATCATTAGTGAATGTTATTAAAACTATAAAAAACCTTTCTATCATAGTGATAGATAAGCACAGGATTTGAAATAAAACACAACTGATAAAAAAACTTCAAACAATATTCTTAATTTTCATGGCCTAGAGAAATTTCCAGGGGGCTTCAAATTATATGTTTTTTCGGCAATCATTTCCTTATATGTACCAGTAATATAAGGGTCTGAGGACACCATGAACCTTTGGAAAGTATCTTCCATGGCCGTTTTTCTTGAAAATTTCCTTGAATAATTTTCTCTATATTTTCGGACATCTTTATTTCTACTTATTTGAGCATCTTCACTTAAAAGACATATGGCAATACCAATGTTCTCCACGATGAGAGGCCCATGGACTAAAATGTTATGAACCGCAGTTGGCATATTGAACCATGGGTGATTAAAAACACAAACTGATGAAGTCCGTAGGCAAAAAATGTTGAATCTTTCAAAATTTATTTTGTAATCACTTATTATGATTTTCAAAATGGTGTGGAATCTATTTAGAAGAGATAAATTCACTCCAGCAGGCTTAGCACGAGCGCCCTAGAGAAGCGTATTGTCGACGGAAGAGTAGACAAAAATGGCGTTTCTGTGTAGACAGTAGAAAGTTTTCTACTGTCTACACAGAAACGAAACGCAATTGTACGGTAAAAATTGTGTATAACTACACATCACTAGCAACTAACCCGTTGCTATGGAAAATCACTGTCTATAAAGCAACCTGAGTCTAAGTGTGTCCTCGTGCTCGCGAAAAAGAGATTTCGAGGAGCGTAGAAAGCGATTTCTATTCTACAGTAGAGTAGAAACAGAAAACGCCATGCTAAGCCTGCTGGTATTTCTGCAGTCTCTTCCGCATGCTGGAAAAGTATTCTAGCCGTATGTCTCTCCTCCTTAGCGCGGCGAAATATTAGTAATTTTTAAAGCATTTTCCACATTTTTATAAACATAGGTACTGTTTTTTTTCCGAATCCTTTCTTGAAGTAGACTCTTTATAATACTCAATAAGAGTTCTTCTGCTTATATTTATATCTTCAGAGTTTGATCCTGGTAAAATAGAAAAATAAATGAATCATTTATGAAACTAAAATTCATCAACTTTGTTCAAGGTGCGCAAAATCGCGCATCTAATTCAAAGTGCTTATAAAAGGGGATTGTATAATCATCATTTTATGGCATATTTCAGGACTGGACTCCATTGGATTTAGTACTTTTACTCTACAAGTTTGATCAGCCATATAATTGCGACCACCTTCACAAAAAATACGAAAAAAAACTAGAAATATAATGACTAAATAACTTTTTTATACATACTCGTATAATATTAGTTCTTTACCTCCAGAAGTAGAATCCATCACTAAATTTTGTAAATCCACCAAACAAAGTAACAAAATAATTATCTGAATTTGAAGTTTTAATGAAACAAAATACATCCGCTGCTTAACAAGTCATATTTTGGACTGAGATCCTATTTTTTTTTGTGTATCTCGTATTTGACCTTGAGATGTCGTGACTACTTAACCGGACTATCCTGTGGCTGCCTTAAGCGGACTCAAAGCCTCCAGCCAGGGGCGTAAAACTACTTACATTACTAAGCGAACGCTCGCTAAGGGCACCCCCTGTGGGGTACGGACTTCGGCTTAGGGTGTCGCTGACGGGAGGACAGCAAGATGGGACAGGCTGGATCAGATTTGGTTGATTATTATTATCATGGCAATTTAAAGCTACCCGACCCGTACGCAGCGTCGTCAGCGTACAGCGCGAATGTCGTGTGTGGCGTGGTGGAGATTTCGTCCGTGTACCGCGAGTAAAACGCCGGCGAGACGCAGCTACCCTGCGGCACACCTGCAAGCACTGGGCGGGCGCTAGACAGCGCTCCGTCGACCACCACCCTGATAGTGCTGTTGGAGAGAAAGTCAAAGACCACCTTTACAACGCGACGGGGCGCGTCTGATGTGGCCAGCTTGTATCTATGGCCGTCGTGCCATACACCGTCGAAGGCCTTTTCCATGTCGAGGAATACTGCCACCGAGTATTCCTTCTTGTTTATCGCGGCTTCGAGGTGGTGCAGCACCTTCGACAGCTGGAGCGTCGTGCTATGTTCCGCCCGAAACCCAAACTGTTCCGGTCGGGGCGATGATATGAGGTTGGAGATTTCGCAGCGCAGCAGGAGTGCTTCGAACACCTTGGAGACTGTCGGCAGCAGAGTGATCGGCCGATAGCTCTCCGGCTTCTGTATGGTTTTCCCCGCCTTGGGCAGCATAATGACGCGCCCTTCCTTCCACGAAGCGGGAAAGGTCCCGGTGCGCAGTATGAACAGCGCTTTATTAGTGATACTGATGATATGATGATACTGATATTGCGGAGGCGCCTCTTCGCGGCGATCATCGCATTTATGCGAGCCGGCAGGGGCGGCAATAGCCCTTTCCTCTGCGGCTGTGTGCTTATCGACGATTTTTAGGCGTTTTGTATGCAAGCAGTGACATCGTCCGCCGTCTGGTCCACGACCGCGGAGGTAACGATAGACCAAGTCGGCGTGGTGGTCTCTACTTTCTCTACAAAGGTTGTCCAGTCCGTTTTGCGACGTGGCGCTAGTTGCTTCAGTCGGGTCGGCATACCCGATAGGATCCTATGTCCTATCCGGCACCCGACTCGTCGCGACGAGTACAGGTTGATGGTCCGACTGTAACTCGTCGCCTATGACTTGCTGTGTGGTCTGGCATTGTAGCCCTCGGTGGACTACGATGTCCAGTACGTCCGGCATGTGCTGTGCGGCATCTGGATAGTGGGTCGGCGTTTCTGGGCCGGACACCGTATAGAAGAAGGCTTCCGCGTCCGCGAAGAGCCGCCTCCCCTCGGTATTCGTTGTTTACGAATTCCACGGTGTTTGCTATTAAAATCACCGGCGAGGATGGTAGCGTGCATTGATTTGTTTAAAAGTGCCCGCAGCTCTATAACGTCGAGTTGGGCCTCGGGCAGCTTATAACAGCTATAGATGTTTATGTCTCACCGGCTACAGCTGGCTACGGCTGTAGCTGTACACCCAACGCATGAAACGTGTTAAGTGTCGTCGAGGGGATTTCCTGATGGACGACTCTTCGTCTCACTAATACTGCCAGACCACGGTATTTCCTGTGAGCCGACCTTTCATCCTTCCTGTAAATGAGGTATCCCGGGAACCTTACCCTATCTTCGTGTCCCAGGTGCGTCTCGCTTATGAGCGCCACGTCGATGTCCTGTTCCTGAAGGAGGTGGCGGAGAGGTGCGACCTTATCATGTAGGCCGCGGGCGTTCCAATGAATCACCCTGAGTGGCCTAGCCATGATACAAAGTCAGTTATGTGGCCAGGCGACGGACCCCGCGGCGCACTTTCGCGCGGTGGCTGCGGCGGGTCGGGGCGGTGTCGTTTGCTCTCTTCCATCTCTCCTGAGCTCCTTCTCCGTTGCTTTCGCTGGGCTTTGGGCTCGAGGTCAAACTCAGACCCGAAACCCAGCGATTGCGTCGTTGTTGACGACAGCATTTGGGCGTCAGCCCCTCCATCGGTGGGCCGTAGACCGGATCGTGAGGTCGAGTCCCTGGACACATCTCCGAGACCGGCCACGGCCGAGCACGCGGATACTATCGACATGTTCGATCCTACGCTAGACGAACATATTGACACCGCCGCGGGCGAGTCGAAGGCTGAGACTCAGGGGGCGCCGGTGAGTCGGGCGCCTGTTGCACCGTGGCTTGTGTCGGCCGTGTGTACTTGCTGGCCGCTCTTGCACAGCCGACGCCGGTCGCGCCAGCGAGAGGCGGAGGTCGGGCGTGGCGGTGCGCGGAGCTGGCACAGCTTTGCGGTTTTTCGCGGCGACTAGGACACTGCCGCGGCGGGCGCGGGCGGAAACGCGAAGCGCGACGACGCTGCGGAGCGCGCGGTTGGGGCGCGGGGACGTGCAGATGGAGCTGGGGTATGCGCGGGGAGCGCGGGGTGCAGTTGGCTATGCGGTGCGGTGGCTCGCGGCCCGGGCGCCGACACACGCGCGTGCGGTGCAGCGGGGCGCGCGGCTTGTTTTCGCCGGGGGCCCCGGGGCCTGTATGGGCACCGGGCGGAACGACGCGGGGCGAATGGGTGTCGTGCGCGGCCGATTCGTCGACGTCGATGGTTCAACACGCGGCGATGGAGCCGGTGGGAGGAAGCTACGGCGGCACTCCTCCTCTTCTCTCCTCTTCAGCTCGGGTCACCGGACGACGCATCGCCGATGTTCGGCAGCGACGTCGTCCTGTCCATCGCCGGGTGGGGCTCCTGTGACCCGGCATCCCGGTGAGTGTGGCCTCCGCGATCTCTACGGTGGTTGATAGCCACCGAGAAGCGCGACTACCCCACTCTGGGCTTGGCTAGATGACGTGGCAGAGTTGGATTGGCAGGCAACTATGGCGCGTGGACTAGTGCCGTGGCTATTGGCTGGCGTGTAGGCTCTTCGGGGCATCCCGGCTGGTGATGGCAGTGTTACACTGGCGTGAAGGTTCTTCGGGGCATCCCCGGCTAGTGATGGCAGTGTTACAATTTTGATTTCACCAATCGACTTCGAAGTCTTAGTATTATGTGGTTATTCGAACACATAACATCACGCCTGTAATTCCAGAAGGGTTCGGCAGAGGTGTACCTACAGTACACCCACATTTCGCCAGTTATGCTTAAGTCCCATGGAATAGGGTGCGACCGTATTGCCATCAGCCGGGCATAAATCCAGACTCCGGGCTGCTACTGAGAAATTCCAGATAGAAAAACCCAATAACACTTGCCCAACCTGGGAATCGAACCCAGGATCTCACGTTCAGCAGTAGCTCTTGCGACCACTAGACCAACGAGGCTGTCAGTATTCGAATTTGGATAACCGATTACCTAGCCGCCGTTGTTTTGGTTTAGGTTTTTAAAATTCACAGGATTTTATCTTCAATAAATACACTAACTTCATGTTTATAGCCATGCATTGTGGGATGAATTAGTTTTATTGCATTTAGAGCTAATAGTTACTTAGGACGTCATAACTTGGATAAAATTGGTCCGAGCTTCAAATGGTATAATTACAAATCGCGTGCATGTACATTCTCAGTTTCTTTTTTTGAAGATGTCAAGAATAGCAAGGAGAACCGAAAACCGTTTTCAGTGAGTTTATACGCTAGCTAAACTAAGAGCTAGGAATGTACTCATATTCCTTTTTCTACGGTTGCACATCGAATAGTTTCCGAGCAACAAGATTCTGCAAAACCTTACCCCAGCTGCAATTGATACATCTCTAAAACCTTATGACGCACAAATTTCATGTTTTGCGCATATTTATGCACAAACTTAAGCTATCTGACCATATACTTTGTTTCTCTCTACGGTCATTTATTTAGAATTATCCTGCTAGAACAACGTTACGCCAGCAGGAAGCGTTTTCCCCGTTTTATTCCAAAACGTTAAGGCGCACTAACCCTTTATTTGACACACACAAAGAGTTGGTGCTTCATCTCCTAGCAAGCAGATGAAGCACCAACTCTTTGTCTAACTAAACTAATTTTAGGAGATACTTTTCTGCTGGCGTAACGTACACATCGCTCTTAAATTCTCTTATACCTTAAAATTTTCAGCATAATGAGTCGACCACGAATCCCCTATTTCAGTATGAATGGTCTATAGCAGCTGTGATTAAGACAGTGATGCACAATCAGAGGTATAACGCGCTATGATCTTTTGGCACATAGTCAAAATCGGAAGTTCGGAACTAACGTGTAGTATATGGACCATTTCCCTGTCATGCAGGTTTGCAACCGCGTGCGCCCGCAAACTCCTCGTGTCCCCCGTGCGCGTGGCATGCATGGCACCACTGACGGTTATAGGGCCCGGCCCCCTCAAATCTTGAGAAGTGATAAATATAACTACATCTATACTAATAATAAAGCTAGAGTTTGTTTGAACGCGCTTCTGGAATTACCAGTTGGATTAGAAAAATTCTAATTGGCTTCTGGGCGATCAAATGATAGTCCAATTTTTGAGGAACATCACGCTACAACCGTTAGCAACAGAGCAAAATTAAAAATTCTGAATGAAGGCTAAGCTAAAACGAACTAATAGCGCGGCAAGACGATGCGATGCGTCGCAGTGGGGCGGTGGGTGGGGCAACTAGAAATTTCACGCGGACGAACTCGCGGTCAGAAGCAAGTCTATATTATCTATACTGATATAATAACGCAGCAGGTTGTTTTTTCATACGGGTCGGTTTTTTTTTGCATTTGATAACGCAATTCTTGTGGAAGATTATAGGCTATTTAATATTACGCTAGGGGATTTAAAAAAAATCCCAAAACAGGTCAGAATATGATCAATAAGAAGCAGTTGGAAGCCCCTTATTTAATTAAATAAAATACATATTTACGGTGCTAAAACGTCCGAGTACTTTACGCTCGCTCTTGACACAAGCCGTTGTGCGATCTCGCTCTTGCTTCCTACATTCTCTTCATTCCCAAGTTTCTGATTATGTTTACAAAATAACTCCTATTTGATGACAGTTTATGTCACTAATTAAAATGGGTTTTGGTAGTCTCAATAAAACACTTCTTATACACTTACAAAAATCACAACTTTTAATAACTGCGATTACAGTATTTTACACAATTTCAAATACATTAAAGCTATAGCGCATGAACGTGCAAGTGAGGCCTTCATTTACTTTTAAATTCGGTGGGTTAAACAAAAAAAAACACACAAATGCCAGGATACATAAACCCAGTGTTACTTTTTAGTTGCACAACGCGTAAGAAGAACTATTTATTAAACACAACAAAAATCCAAAAACTTTTTTAGGCTCACTGGCACGTTGCATGTGGTTTTTTTTTCTTAAATTTTGTTTTCTGTGAAAACAAAATTTGACATTGGAAAAGGTACGATAATATCACAAAAATCTTACAATGTTTACCGAGCTGCATGTCCACATGGTAGGCACCGAGCGTACGGAGCATTTCCTCGTGCGAAATACTGACGGGCGACGTCCAGCGAATTTAATCCCTTTCAGTGGGACGTAACGTTAACGACTGTCTATACAAACCAAGCAAATCCGTATGCTCCGCACTTAAGATCCGATGCCGAACATGTGGATGTGAAGCATAAATATTAATCTTAATTAATTTTACAATAATCATAACCAATAAGCATAATATGGCATTTAATTTGCATTTTTTTTTACACAAATCTCATGGAGCACCACATTAGGAAACTAGGATCCCATGCAACCATAAGAACTTATTATGTGAATAGTGCACAACACACAATAAGTTCTTATAATGTGATTAGTGTACTATTCATAATTATTAGATGCTTGTACTGCCATAGCATAATTATTAAAATTATAACACCAACTACATACATTTTAGACACTTAGATCGGTGGGTAAAATTATTATGCGTAAAATAAGAAATCAACTACATCCAAGCAATAATATGTACAGCAACTAGAATCAATTCTAATTTATTGTGAAGTTCAACGTTCAATTGCCTTATATATGTAATCATCGTACTTATAAAAAACTAAAATTAGTGCTCTATCTCCCTACGAGTTTGAATTAATTAAATGTCCGCAATGGCTGCAAATTCAAAGTACAGTTCAGCAGAAGTACCTACTGCTGAACATAACTTATAAGGTAAAGTTTAAATTAGTTCCGGGAGTTTTAGCGTTACTGCTTGAGTAGTGCACTTAAATGTTGAACCTCGTGAGACTAGATCAAGACATTATTAATTTCAGTACATTCGGTGCGCTCAGGGGTTAGTGATAAATCGATATTCAAAAGGAAAGATTGAAAGTCTATAAGAATTTTTATCAACAATGCGATGTTGGGCATGTTTAGGGTGTGTACGGGAAAGTTGTTTTGCGATTCATAACATTTTTAGTACCTACCGGTTGCTCCGATAGTTTTTTGATCCGAGAGAAACAGGATCGATTGGCGATTGGAAGTTTTCTTGCAGCTACCAACCCTGTTTTTCTTTTTTTAAACTAAGTACATAAGTCCGTATACATTTGTCATTGTCGCTAATCATATTTTGATCAAAACATTCGATTAAATGTACAAAATAAAAAAGGAATAAATTACGTTATATATAAAACGAACCAATTTTTTTTTATCGTCATTTGATCACCAAAATTACGATTTCAGTCACATTTTTTCTACTTTTAACCTTGGGTGATTTTGAGCTAGGTAAGAGCTGACAAATACAAAAGGCTCAAGTTTAGTACACACCTGGCTACGCTTGGATAAATCAGATACCGCTAGCTGACATGGAACCTACAGAAGAAATCCTTTTGAAGTTAAGGGGGGACCTGCACTTATTCTGAGCGACTTCTACACCTAATTACCTTGACTATGCCCCTCTAGAGGTGTGGGCAAACCCGCGATAAATGAGACGTCGACCAGACCACTCAGAAAGTATTGAGAAAAAAAGTTTTACATAAGTATGAGAGACTGGCCATTTATATTACAATTTCAAAGTTTCCCTCCACATTGTTTGCAAGCTAATTTAAATTATAGTGTCTCATTAGAAAATGGATCTGCGCCGGGAACATTTTCGCGCTACGCCTGAAACCGGACGAATCATACGATAAACTTCAAATGTAATTTATGGATGGAGGCCCTTCTAAGGCAATCCGTGCCGTGTATTTCATGCGCTGTCGACTAACTTTGGGGGAGGAGGAAAGAAATTGTCGCCCTTTGAAAGCTGTTACGGAAGAAAACGTGCAAGCAGTGAAAAATTTAATCCAAAACAATAGGCGAGTTACGTATCATGAGATTCAGCACAGACTGCAGGTTGGATCGGGAAGCATTCACGAAATTCTACACGTGCTTCTTCGCGTGAGGCCCGGGTGGAATGGTTCCGTGATATGATAAACAAATTTAAAGCAGGTTCGTCTCGGCGTGTTTACGACATCATTACAGGTGATGAGTCTTGGATTTATCAATATACGATCTAGAAACGAAGCGCCACGGTACGGTTTGGGTGCTTCAAAACGAATCAACGCCTGCCAAAGTGAAGCGATCTAGAAGCGGGGCAAAAAAAATTTGATCGCTAGCTTTTTCATATTGACTGGCTACTTGGTGTCAATTCCTTTATGGAACCAAAGAAGCATCAACGCTGAATGGCATACTACCAAATGCTTGACAGAAGTTTTCTCTGTTGTGAGCAACAAGCGACCAAACACAGGACTCCGCGGGCTACTGCTCCACCACGACAACGCGCCTTCGCACACCGCGCTCAAGGGCTAGGGCGGACTAGAAAAAGTGTGTTTTAAACTGGTTCAGATGCATGAAACTTTGTATATGTAGAGGCTAGTGGAGAGTACTTTGAAAATATGTAATAAAAAAATATTTACCTATAGAACACAACACACATTTTCGCAAAACTTTCCGAGTGTCCCACGTATGAGGCAGCTAACATAACCTATATATTTAAAGCTATATAACCTACCGATATGAGAAGGATTTCTTAAAGTTAACCTAACTCTTCAAATAACCGAGGCGGACAACCAACCAACGTACAGAGGATTGAATGGCTCGCCAAGAGCGAAGCTATAAATATATACTAAATAATATACTGAATTAGAGATTGGTAGACAATAACAACAACGATTTAATTCCGGAACGGCACCCGTCTGAAGGTCGAAATTGCACTATTTTCCGTTTGTTTTATAGAAGATTAATTTTTTTTACAACAAAGGAAAAACATTGTAGTAATTATAAATATTTCCACGGGCGAAATCAAACAGTGATAGCTTTCGCGTTACATCACTAGAGGACTAGGTATATAAAGTCCTCGGCGTTCTGGGAACATCGAGTTTTTGTTGAAGCCTATTTAGAAAAATAAGGGCTTCTCTTGTGTGGATAGTAAAAAAACAGGGTGTTAGTCAGTGTTATATTAAATAATAAGAAACAGGAAACAAAGACTTGAAAAAATATTATACAGCATGTAACAAAAACCCTCTCCGATCCTGAAGGGTATTATTTGGTATCGTAGTGCGTACACAAATACGTAATCATTTAATGGATACGAGATAATGATTTTTCCCCAATGAAAACAATTAATTAAAAAAAATTAAAATTATCATACCAAAGGCAACACTGATCGCTCAACAGGGTTCACCAGAGTTCACCTACAGTTTCGTGTCAAAGAAGCCGCCTGAGCGCGGCGGTCCTTTGTCGCATGCCGCCAAAGAAACGTAGGACTAAAGAAATCTACGTTTTGCCTACGCGTAGGTATCAGCTGATATTTTATTGTAGGCATAGACGCATAGTGACCCCGATTTCTGACCTTCTGTTTATCAAGAAACAATTATTATTGAGTTAATGTCATGTGCTTTTGGCAATCTACCCACTGTAGGTATCAGTTTATTAAAACATTTACTTGTTACATACCTCTATATATCTAGAACATAGTACACATTCGACACCTTTTTTATTAAATTTGCACGTACTCTTCGCAGCGCACATGTGTACGATTTGAGTGACTCGAAAGCTTCCACAATCCGAGCTGTTACTTCGATTTCCGAATCATACATTCACTCACAAATAAAAATTAACATATTCAAATATTCCTGATTGGTATACGACATTGTTCGCGATACGATAGCGGCACGTGATACGTACGGACATCCGATCGCAAGCTATCTCCACGTGAGACTGGCGAAGTGTCCAAACAAGTAGCGACCAGTCGGCTACATCAAAGGATCGAGGACTCGTTATGAGTACCTACAGCGCGGCTAGTGCAGGGCGGTGTCCTTTGAAATAAAATAGGCAAAAAATAAAAGATTTCGCCGGCCGGTGGAGTGTTGTCAACTTATGAAAATTTACCATATTTAGTGTTACATTTCGCATGGTAACTAAAATATAAAAATCAGCTTTTGGTTTTTATGAGTGAGATTTTTTTTACTATTTTTTCTAGTACGTATGTTAAACCAGGAACACGCCTTTTTTGGATCGGACAGGGTTTTTGTTACATATTGTATATTTATTTTTATTTAAGATAGTAAAAACGAAGAGCTTCTAATGAAGTCGTGGCCCTCGAGCACGTAATCCTGTAACTTATATACATGTACGTGGCGTTAAAAATGTAATGAGACGTGATGCAAAAAAAAAAACGAATGTAGTAATAATTTAAATTAGGATCACACACTATACCTTGGTTTCTATATGCACAAACTGCTGACATTGAACCGTATTTCTAGATCCATACTGTTTAACCTAACCTAAAAACTTGGAGGCTTTCGTTATCTCAGACAAGTGTGTACATAAGCTAATTAACATTACATAACATCACGCCGTTAATCCCAGAAGGGTTAGGCAGAGGTGTGCCTGTAGTACACCCGCTTTTTGCCAGTTATGCGTAAGTCCCATGTAATTGGGGGCGAGACTATTGCCATCAACCGGACACAAATCCTGTCTCCGGGCTGTCTGGCAAAGTGTTATACTTTGCCCGACCTGAGAATCGAACCCACGACCTCATGTTCAGCTCAGCTCAGTAAATTAACTACATATATTTATTCAGTGTTAAGCCGCGTCTCCGTCTACGATGACACGAATTAACGGTTAAAATCAAAACAGGCCAAAAATTAACTAAACCTTACTCATAGATCAGAATAATTTCTACCTACAATCTTAAACGATCCCTTTCTGTCGCTGACCCTTAATCTCGAAATGAAATAATCCTATAAACTTTATGTCTGTGCCCGATATGAAATCCGACCATGAATTAACGAACTAACGGAATTTTACCTTCTCTTTTACACTACACTAGCTGAGCCGGACTGAACTGCCTCGTTGGTCTAGTGGTCGCAAGAGCTACTGCTGAACATGAGTGCTTGGGATCGATTCCCAGGTCGGGCAAAGTGTTATTGGGTTTTTCTATCTAGAATTTCTCAGTAGCAGCCCGGAGTCTGGATTTGTGCCCGGTTGATGGCAATAGGCTCGCCCCCAATTACATGGGACTTAAGCATAACTGGCGAAATGTGGGTGAACTATAGGTGCACCTCTGCCGAACCCTTCGGGGATAACAGGCGTGATGTTATGTTATGTTTATGTTAGCTGAGCCGGCGAACTTCGCACCGCCTCAGAATCAATAAATGTTTTCCGTTAAGTAATATACAAAATGTATAAGATAATTCTCTTCATTTTTTTTTTCTTGATTTTTTCCCATGTTTTAATAGTTATTCTCCTATTCGGGGCGGATACAAATCCAACAAAAACGGTCCAGCCGTCCTTGAGTTACAAATGGTGTAGCTAACCTGACTCGTTTTATTTAGATAAATATAGATCAAATTCACAAAAGACGTAATCGTTTGTATGAAACTGGCGCTTGTCAAGAACACATTCTCTCGACGGCCGGACTGTAGGTAGTTAATTGCAAATGTTACTGGGTATGTTTGTTGTAATTAGTTGGTGCGGTTGTTGCCTGCAGGAATGGAGCTGCAGACTCCTCGTCTTTATTATATTTGTATGAAGCATGTATGTTTGTTGCGGAAATATAAAGAATTGTTCAAAATAGCAGAGGAAATAAGTTCTCGAAGTCTGCGTGACCAGTACTAGATAGCTCATTAGATACTAGATGAGCTCCCTAGATTAAATACAGCAAAAGCTGTCTGGCTATGTGTGTGCTTGTTTAATAAATTACCTAATTTATTAAAAATATTAAACTGCAGGTTATCCAAATTAAATTATATAAATTGCTGAATAAAATAATTTCTATAATATTTAGGATTTTTTTTAACATAAATTATAATGTTTTTAAATTCCAAATTGTTTATTCGACCAAGTTTGCATGTTCTAATTTTTAAGCAAAACATGTATGATCTCATTTTCTATATTATATATAGCACTTCGGCCGCGGCTTCGTTCGCGTAGATTTAGAAAAAAAAAATTGCCTATGTTCTTCAGACATAATTTCGGTTTCTAATGGTACAACATTTTTTCAAATCGGTCCAGGTAGTTTCGGAGCCTATTCAATACAAGCAAATAATCAAATCTTACCTCTTTATAATATTAGTATAGATAACACATAAGCATACCATGTTATAAGCAAATAAATTATCTTATCTCGCGCTATTGCGCTTTCTGGACGTTTCTGTCTCTTACGTCCTTCGGAGCTATCGTTTTAATTTATATATTATTCGTTTTTTTAATAGCGTAATTTACGCTTAATTTGATTTGTCTAAATGTAAATAATCAAATTAAATTGCGTCAAAAATCGCAACGCACGGAACTACGATTGTTTGGCCTTACCCTGTGTATAAAATATATTTTGGTGACAATAAATATTTTTGTTCACTTAATTAATTTTTTATAATATACATATGAATACTTGGGAGTAAATCCGTACAGACAAGCAACACTCGCACACCAGCGGTTTTGAGTCGTGTGTTGTGCTACTTTAGGCAAGTTGCTATTAATTAGCAAGACGTACTGACGGTGGCAAGACACTTTGTGTCTAAGGACATCAATAAAAATTAAAGCTTTCATCCTACGGCTAAGAGATTTTAGAAATCTAACTAATTCATTATTAGTCTTTTAAAAGATTTACATAAATATAAGAAATGTTAGGAAAAACCTATTTGTTAAAAAAAATCAGTCTTGTTATAATTTACAGGATAAGACTTGTTCAAGTTTGGTCGCATCCGCCCTAAGACGGAAATCGTAGGAAGGAGAACATTCACCGTCCATACATTTTTTGGCTCAATGAGAAAGTGCCGGCCGAACAAACAAAAAGCTATATTCCAAAAAAATACGTTATTTTCGTGAGTGAGCTCGTTGCCTCTGCTCCTGGGGCTTTAGACGACCGGGATGCCGAGGCGACGCTTCATGTCGTCGTGCACGGTATTTAGTTCTTTCACACTCACGTGCACCAGAACTTGTAGTTGATCTACGTTTGTGTCCTTGTGTTTTTCTGTGTCAAGTAATTTGAGTGCGTGTTCTAGGCATAAAACTGTATTTCTCCCGGTGAGCCCCTTTACCTGTCGACAAAAATAATTAATTCTGTAACATTAAGAATAAAATAACTCAGCCCCCTTTACACTAGCACTTCAGAGCGTGGCTTGCACGCGGGAAAGACCTGCAAGGGCCTGCACGCAATCGCACGCGATTCGCATAATTTCGCTTTAATAGATTTTGAAATGATTTCGGAAGTGCAAAACGAACGAAGATTTAAATTTACCTGGTATCATAGAAACAGAGAAATTAATTGTTTATCTATTCAACTACCAACTTAAATTGCCCATCATAGGGATGATAAGTGTGATGACTTTTATTAAAAACTGTTCGTTAAAATAATGTAATTTCAAAGAAGCCATAGTAAAAAATTGATAAACTAAAAAATCTTTTAAATCGATGTAAATATCTTGAAGATACACGCTTTAAAAGTATTTGGGGGGGATTATTCCCGTCCTTGTCGCGCGGTACGGACAAGGTATGGCGCTAGTATGAAGTTACATAGTCGTGACGTCACGTCTACGATAGTGATGTCCTTGTCTAACACATATTTTAAAATGTTTATAACTTGGGAATTTTTCAAGCTTTTACACTTCTTATAATATTGCTTGCATTATTTGGAATCAAACATTCAAAACACAACTGTCATTCTTTGACAGTTGTACGACAACACGGAAACTGTATCCTAAGTGAGGTGTGTGGAGTTACCTTCGACAGATACAACGTGGCCCTGCAGTATTCGCACTCATCTTGGTCTCGCGGGTTGGACGGGTTCGCTGTGTTCTTCTTACGTGATGCGTTGGCGCTCAGCAGCTATGATAACAAACCGAATTAACAACGTTAAGGCGAATTTTCACCGTCACCGGTTGGTTAAGGTGGTGGGATGGAATATTGAAAAAGGAAAACAATTTGTTCCAATCGCATTTTGTTTTCTTGGCTGGAAATCGAAAACGGTCATATCGTTGCAGCTCGTGGTAGTAAAAGGCAAAGAATACATGCTAAACCATGGTACAGTATATTTAAAATTTGGCGCTCCTACAGAACCTATACATTATGAAGTAGGGAAGACATTTCATACGTCTTGAAAAAATGGCAGTCCCCGCTCTTGCAGCATCTGCCTGTTGGTGACCTCATCGCGCAACATCTTGTCAAATAATGGCTGGGCGATCTTCAGTATGGTGGGATCAGCTTTCGGGTCTTTGCCTATATTGTAGAGCAGGTGTTCCATTGCGAACATTGTCGGTTCGCAACTTTCTCGGGCCTCCTGTTAACAATAAAAAATGTTTATGGAGAATTTAAAAAATTACGACAGCAAATTGGCTTAAGAAGACAAAAAATCACCTTGAAGACTGTCAACAGATTCTCAAGCCAGGATGGCGGTGCGAAGTATACACTCTCCGACTCAGTGTAGCCGGTACTGATGCAGCAGGTGTAGGCGTTCGGGAAGGCCAGGATGTACTCGCCGTCCCTCTGCGTGACGCGCGACAGCGTCACGTTGTGCTCGCGTAACAAGTTTGGCGGAATCATCGTGATGTCCGACGGCAGCCAGTGGAATTTGTTTTGGCAAGATGTGGGGCAAAGAGTTTCTACAGCTTTTCTGAATTTATCCGCCTGATGTGCTGGGATGCCATACCTTAACATATTGAGATGGAAATAAAAAAAATGTTATTAATACAGGACACATTCTTTAGGGAGGTTCTCTGAAGGGGATAGATTAAAAAAAATTGAGGAGAAGAAGTAGTTAAGTTTATTTGATGTAATATGTATTATACCAGATCCTTTCGGGTCCTAAGAGCTGCAACTCAAGCCAGGGCACTAAGTGTGGATCCTTGTGCCAGCAGGAGGTCGAGAATAGCATTCCTAGAAGTAGAGTGGGCACCGTTACGCCCAACACCGGACCCAAATACTGAAGCACGTTGCGAGGATTCTGGCTAACAATCTGGAATGAATTTGAGGGTTTATACGCTTAACTAAAGCTACAATTGTTTGGCATAGTATGTCAGCCTCGGAATTGCCATACCACCTTATGGTTGAACCACGGTTGAACGAAACTTATAGCGTCAAGGTCTATTTTTTGCTTTATTTTATTTATTTACTCAGAGACAACAAAAATCTGTGTATTAATAAGTAAATATAGGTAAGTTAATAGAAGTAACAAATGCAGTACTCACAACGTTATCCACAGATTACTAAACAAATCTACTAGTTGTTAGTAAGAACAATATAAAAATAAACAGAATAAAAGTAAACACTAAATTATTAGGGTTCTGATCACTTAAAATAGTAACAATTTCTTTTCTGAATATAGCCTTGCTGAGAAACATAATATCAGATGAGCCGGACTGCCCATTGTAGGTGTCAACTAATCGATGCAGCGGTGAGCTGCTAAACGCTAAACGTTGTTCAGTTAGTTTGTTTTACATAACGGATCTGTTTTGTAAGACAGCTAGCGGTTATGTAAAACAGCGGATTCGACTGTTCGTCTGCGACAAATACATATTACAGTCGGAGAAGAGTAGAGTAAAAGTACCTTCGGATTCCAAGGGTGGCGTCCATAGGAGTCAGACTTATTTTTGGTAAAGCCGTACCCTTCTTTGCCGGTGTCAATGGCCGCGGTGTGCACGCACACGTGCTCGGTGCCCAGCGTTACGAGGCGCCAGTAATACTCCTCGATTTTGGCCAAATCGGGAGGGTCGGAGGCCTCCGAACCTTGTCCGAATGTGTTTTCGTACGTCATGGTGGCAATCTGTGGGCCAGGAGGGCTTTTTAATAACATACCACAATTTTACACCAATCTACTTAAAGCTTAAATGCACTAACAGCCGACGCACAGCCTAATCCTCTGGATCTAAAGCATAAAATTTTGCACAGAGTTTCCTTTTAAGTCGAAGTCCAAGGAACGGTTTTTGTAAATGTATCCCAAAGGTAAGTTTGTATGGAAGTTCTTGATTTTTGCCGATTGGAAATCCGATCAGGCACACGGCTATATCAATAGTAGTTCATGATAAAACGTCTCCGAAAAATTAAATAACGTTATGGCCCTACATTATTGGTCCAAACTTATAAATGCAACAGTTTATGAATCAAACCAAATCCAAGCTTTTTATTTGGTTTGATTTAAGAAAAAATGGGACCAACTTAACGCAGACCGACAGAGTGGTGTCTACTAATTCTATTACCGAAAGTCGGATTATTAATTACTACTCGCCGACCCGGCAGAAGTTGTCTTGTAAAAAAATAATACAAAAACCCCGTAGAAAAAAACACTTTCAGTTTTATCCAAATTATATTACTATTATAGTTTGTCGGACCCTAAATACCTTATTCAGACAGATGAACATTTTACAACAAACATTTACGAAATCAGTCCAACCGTTCTCAAGTGACGCGCTTCCCACCATTTTTACGATATAGCCAGGGGGGGGGGGGGCAGTCCCATATATTTGGCTTGGCTATAAAGAAGTACCGCAACCCAAAAGATGTCACTGAACAAAAAAAAACTAAGTACCATAACAATACATATTAACATTTCAATAATTTAATTGAGCTTTTTTCAAAAAAAATTACAAATTGATATATTTAAGACATTTTTTATGTAAGATAAATTAAAAGAGTATTTCTTTATTTTAAAAGTTAGTGTATTACTACATTATACATGATTTAAACAAAAATATGCTCAACGTAGTGGGGTTCAGAATCATGTAATGAGTCCATGGTAACCGGTTTTGCGTATATGTCCCTTCCACCCAGTATAAAAATGTATATTAACTGCTCCCAAATTGCGAAGTTCTTTTTTTAACATGCTTCTTTGACATAATCTGCTCTATATTTTAAAAATCAAATTACAACTCTTTGTAAAAGCCACTTTTGCTGGCTTTTGTAGACAGGATATTAATTCGGATTTGTTACATTGATTGTAATGTCAATCATGTCATTTGGTTTAAATAGGTTTTTAATGTTAATATTTAACTTATGTTTTTTTAAGTACCTGGTTCTTGTTGACACTTGACAGGCCTACACTGTCCTCCCATACCTAATAGCACTGTAATTTTAAAACATTGGTTTAAATAGGTTTTTAATGTTATTATTTTACTTTTATTTTTTTAAGTATCTGGTACCTGGTTGTTGTGCCTACACTGCCAACCCTACCAAGTCCAAGTCCTCCCATACCTAATAACACTGTAATTTTAAAACTGAACGTGAAAATCGATTACTTCAACATTAAAATTACAATTTCGAGATAGCATTGGCACAGCCTGTTTCTTGGGCACCATTACTAAAACATTTTATTTAACTTAAAGTTGAAATTGGCGATAATTAAACTTCTTCTTCTCATTGTAAAAGCCAATTATTTTTTAAAGAGTAGCCGTGGAGTATCTTGTCTATAGGAAACGACGAATTGGAATATTGAACCTAGCTTCTGAAGTTGTTTCATAAGTGTCCATGTGGGTTTACGTTAAATAAAATATTTTGATTTTGTACTGAATCCATATAAATGAGAAAGTACCTTTTCACTCCTAAAAGACTGAATGGATTTAGATAGGCACATAGAGCACCGTGAGTACGTCCCCGAGAAATAATTTTCGACCACCACGAGGGCGGAGACGCGGCAAAAGCAAGTATTAAATAGCCATCATGGACATGCGGTTGAGAGTAAGTGACGTGGGTACCTTTCTGAATTTAGCTCGGTTCATGACCGCGCCCTTGATGATACAATCTTCCGCCTCATTGACAGCGGCCACCGTGTCTTCGTCTTCTGTCTCATCGTCAGAAGAGTCCATTAAGCCAAGCAATCGCTTCTGGCGGTTTAGCGGGTTCAAGGCGCGGTCCAAAAGCTTTTGATTCTTTCTGTTCCATGCGATCTCTACTTTCCGCATAATATCCTGGCGCTCATCTTTAGACCAAGGAAACGAACAACTCTTAGATAGTAATATAAGTTAAAACTAGAAAGAACTTCTGACTTTAAACAAAAATACTCACGATGAGAAAGCGTGTCGTATGGAAGCAGATACTTTACGTAAATTAGGTCGAGTTTCCTCTCAGTATTAGGCCCTTTATTAAATTTCATTTCTTCTGCGACCTTGCCCCATCGCTTCTTGTTATACACTGTTTCTAAACCGCCGTGCCGTTGCACGAGGTGGTATAACTTCGGTAAGTTTACTTCGACACCGTCCAGCTGCAAAACGTGGTATAATTATTCCCGATAGTTATGTTCGTAGAAAATGTCTCAATACTCTCAATACATTTCGCTACAGGCGCGGTATTGATCACACTAGCTTTATGTTACTAATTAATAAACTAAATCAATTGACATGTCTTATTACGTAGAGTAGTGGTCGTTCGCTGTTACACCTTCAAGCCATCATTCAGTTCACATACTGGTCTTGTGCGCACGAGTTTCTCTTGTGATGCAAAACTAGCAACGAGAAGTTTGAAAAAAAAAAAACAGAAAATGCTGCACGAAAGTATCAATATTTACCAACGGTGGTCGTGTAAAGTTAACTTTTTGTTGTGCCAGAGACAACTTGATTGCGCAAAGTTCTCTTGCGGCCGGTCCCCAGCGGTTGAACAGTCGCGAAATGTATTGGTTCGTAACAACGAATCTCATTTCGTCATGCACTCGAAAGGGTGGCTTCCAACCAGGAGGGGGCACCATCTTGCAGATGCCAAATCTAACTGCTACTGGCCAGATCTTCTCATAAAAGCGAAGTGGATCCTGGAAATTGCTTATTAAATTGCATGATAATGACACAAGTTTTGCCACAAAATTGCAATCGTTATTTAAGCCAAAGTCAAATCATTTATGAATATGCACTTATAAGCCACTTTCGAACGTCAACATTTTCAATAAAATAGAATTGATTCTATTCGCCCCATCCAAAAGGTTCGTATGGAGAAGAATGGGCATGAAACTCCACCATTACTCTTTTAAAATGTTTTATAATATTTTGGCTATGCACGTTCAAAAGTAAACAATACAGATACAAAAGCTAGATGAGGTAATACTTACACGGAAATCTTCTTCGCTAGGGTGGTATACAGGAGCGTCTACTAGCAACCCGCCATCCGCTGGCAGCGTGGAGCTGCTGGTGCCAGGCGCATCTTGATCTGAAAGTTCTTCCGGATCCATTTTCTTGGCATCCTTTTCTTTGTCAAGATTCGCCGCCATGCCGTCGACTTCAGTGCACATACGGCGAGTAGCCTCTATTTTAGATATAACTTCTGCTCTGATCTTAAGCTTATAGCGAGCAAACTCTCTTTGTTTCTCCTTCTCCATCTGGCTAAGCCGCTCGTGGTAGCGGGATATCTGCGCGACAGCACTATTCTTCTCCGCCGTAATCCGTGATATTTCCTGTCTCTTCTCTTCCTCGACACGGGCAATCTCTCTTTCCTTTTCCTCTCTCATGCGCTCGTGCATCGCAGCTAACTTCTTTTTAACAGCTCTTGGGTCCAATAATTTCTTCTCAGCTGTTGGCGTCTCCTGATCATCAGTCGTAGCATCGCTCAACTCAGCAGTGCTGTCGGATGATACACCTATCCTTAGAATTTCCGTAATGTCGTTTTGCCCCTCTGTATTGTTGTTTTGACCGTCTGTGTTAATAAGAACATAATTAAGAAGTTTGTACCTTAAAAAATAAACTAGATCTATATACGAGGGCGGGTCAATAAGTCCGTGACTTTTGGAATAAAACTCAGATTTTTGATAAATAAATGTTTTATTTTTCAACGTAGTCTCCCTTGAGCTCTATACACTTTGTCCAACGCTTCTCCAATTTTTTTATCCCTTCCAAAAAATATTATTTGTCGAGGTCCTCAAAATAGGCCTTTGTTTGCGAGATGACTTCATCATTGGAGTCAAATCTTTTTTCACATTTTTTCAGGTTTGGGAACAAGAAGTAGTCACTCGGAGCCAAATCTGGAGAATAGGGCAGATGAGGGAGCAATTCATAGCCCAATTCATGGATTTTTGCCATGGCAACTGCACATGTGTGCACCCTTGCATTGTCTTGGTGGAAAAGAACTTTTTTCTTGGCCAAATGAGGTCGGTTTTTTTTCAAATCGTCATTGAATCGGTCCAAGAAGTTGGCATAATATTCCCCATTGATTGTTCTTCCCTTTTGAAGGTAGTCAATGTGGATTAGCCCGCGTGCATCCCAAAAAACAGTCGCCATAACTTTATTGGCTGACCAACCCACCTTGGCCTTCTTTGGCGCCGATTCACCCTTAGAAACCCACTGTTTTGACTGTTGTTTGGTCTCTGGTGTGTTGTGATGGATCCATGTTTCGTCCACGGTTACAAAACGGCGCAAAAACTCCTCCATATTGCGATTAAACAACGCCAAACCTTCCTGTGAAGTTGTTACACGATTGCGTTTGTGGTCGACTGTGAGCAAACGCGGCTCCCATCTTGCGGAAAGCTTTCTCATGCCCAAGTGATCATTCAAAATTGAAACCACTGAGCCATGCGAGATCCCTACGGCTTCCACAATCTCTTGCACTTTCAATCTTCGGTCGGCCCACACCATATCGTGAATTTTTTCGATTGTTTCGGGTGAAGAGACTTCAACTGGGCGTCCAGGGACGTTCGGCATCTTCAGTGCTTGTACGGCCAGAACGAAATTCAGTAAACCACTTTTTTACCATTGAAATCGATGGTGCAGAGTCCCCATAGTATTTATCAAGCTTAGCCTTGGTCTCGGTAATGGTTTTTTTCGCAAAAAATTATGCTTAATAAGCACACGAAATTCACTTATTTCCATTTTTTCCTCAAATTACTGGGTAGTCTGATAAAGATAGCTGTCAAACACAAACTAACTGACGCAGCACGTTCAAATTTTGACAGGAGTCAACTGACAGATGCCTGTTGACAGGAGTAGTGTTGCTTTTTCAGTAAAGAGGTCAGAAATTCAAAAAGTCACGGACTTATTGACCCGCCCTCGTATATAAAAATCAATGCCACTTTTCGTTGTAATTTTATAACTCAAGAACGGGCTCACCTATCCAAACCAAATGTTTAGGCTTTGTTCGGACGATTTAGTAGATGGTTTATGTGAAGTTTGCACAAAATCGGTCCAGCGTCCAAATGAATTCAATAAATGGCGGATAATTTTGTTAATGTGGATTTTGCTGTCAAAATGTTTTTTTTTAATGGGGATTGTGCTGTCAAATAGATGTTTTATTTTATTTTTGACATTAAAAAATGTTGTTATGTCAATAATGCAGTCATTTCATTTTGGACGTGCATAAATTAAAGCAAATTGTCAGAGATAATTATTGCTTTGTGTTTATATTTTTTTTAATATTGTTGAGTGAATGCATATAAAAGGTGTGTCTTGAATTGTTTAAATGTACTCTGTATATGTGTGCGTGTACTTTTCTCAGTTTTTTAGCAAGCCGTCGGTGTTTCATATCGTTTACAGGCTTTATTTGAATTAAATTGTCAAACGCATTTACACAAAAGGTAAGTTTTGAACTGTTGAAGTGGATTAAATGTAAATATGTGTGTTTATTTATTTGAAAAAACATATTGTTTGCATACGGGTGTTTTATTCTTTTGTAACAGATTGAAGCACGTCGATTTAAAAATGAATTATTTAATGACATTTTTATATACATTGACGTATGCAGTCATATATATTTCCATACACACATATACGACACGAATACTGATACACCACTATTAATGTAGCAATTTGTTTTTAATTTGATTTATTCTTTTTTATATGAGGGAAAAGTGCCACGAGCCAGACGAGGGAGGATGTGGCATTACTAAGACGATCACAGACTGCAGATGAGCGCACAAGCTAATGCATCGCAGCGTGAACGTAATGCACGAAATAGATCTGTTGACTCTGTACCTGTACTGAATCTTGCACGGCGATCAAGAATACGTCGTGCTGTTTTGGCTGAAATGATGCGTGCTTCTTTTAATTACAACAGTCAGATTGATTTTGGTATGTAAGGATACATTGGAGTGATGGACGCAATATGAAACGCCTGGCATGTGTTGTGCTAATGGCAAAGTGAGATTGCCAGCATTAGAAACTCCACCCGAACTATTGTATTCATTTATTTTTGGGACATCTCAAACGTCGAAGCACTTTTTGAGCCATATTCAACAATACAATTCGTCATTTCAAATGACTTCTTTTGGTGCTACTAAAATTATTAGAGATAATTTTATGCCGACGTTAGTGTAAATACTTCAACAGGATTGTCCCATGTTTATATCAATCTGATTCATAAAGTATTCGATATCGACTATCTAAAATTGCGTACATGTTACAGATTCAGGGCCAGATTTCAAAGCCAGACATCAAGCTGGTTCGTTATTGCCATACACCGACGCTGATCATCAATTTTTGCAAATTTGTTTTTATTGGTGATGAAAATCGTGAATTGGATCATCGTTGTGCAATTGTTTCGAATACAAGACTAGAAATTATTCGTGAGCTAAAAAAGTTTTTCCATCAGCATAACGCATTCGTTCAATTGTTCATAATTGCTCTAGACGGTATGCCATCTGATAATCACAAAATCGTAATAAGGGCTGATAGAACACCTTTTGGAGAGCATGCAAGGCGATTCAATGCACCGACAATTGATGAGGTTGCAATTGTAATTCTTGGTGATCAGTTTCAATCCCGTGATATTGTACTTCATCGCAGAAATGAGCAATTGCAACGTGTTTCGGAACTTCATCGTAGTTACGATGCATTACAATACCCAATATTGCATTGGAAAGATGACAATGGCTACCATATAATAAACCAATGATTGATCCACGACCAGGTAAATAATTGACCTATTTTCAGTGTGTTGACATTTCATTTGTATAATTTTCTAAAGTCACATTTTTCACTTATTTTCAGGTCTACATGTACAGAAAAATAGCTAGCAATTAATAAATTTTTTGTTTGAATAGATGAATTTGATGTTACAATTAAATATTTTTATTATTTCACTTTATACGTAGCGAAGCACGTACCGGGCCGCTAGTATTTAATAATAATATAGCCTGCTACAGAAATAAACTTGTTATTAGGAAAATTGCTTTGTATGTTTCTTAATATAATTATTCATCAAAATCCAATGGGGATTGTAGAAAAACAACGCGATCACACAGAAAGGCACGAAAAGAAAAAATAATGCTGAAGATACTACTAACCTGGAGAAGCTATTCGTAGATTCGTAATCGGTGGATCCATCACGTCTTCCTGGGCCATTACATCATCCTCTATCGTCATGACACTCTTGATCAATGGGACACCTGGGACGTCCGTGTTCTCCGGAACATCATCGTTGACCATCGGCACGTCATTAAAAACCACCGGTAGATCATCCGTGTCTTCTGGAACCTCATTGTTGACCATCGGTGCATCACGCAAAATAACCGGTACATCAAGCGAGACCTCCGGAACATCATCGTTGACCAACGGTAAATCGTGCAGAATCACCGGTACATCATCCGGGCCTTCCGGAACATTATCGTTGACCAACGGTACATCATGCAAAACCAGCGGTTTGTCATTCGGGCCCTTGGAAACAGGGTTTTTGGGTATCGGTACAATGTGCAAAAACACCGTTACTTTATTCGAGATCTCGGGAACTTCATCATTGACCAGCGATTCATCACCATCCTTCGAGTATCCAACACCAACACGCTCCTCCCTGAATACCTCATCCAAACCCGACAGTGTTTCGATATACTTCTCAGAAACCCCGTAAACTTTCGCCCTTTTCATGTCATAACCCAGCACCATCGGAACATTCGAGACATCCTGCATAACCGGGATGGTCGGGATAAATGGATTATCCGTGGCGTCTGGGACAAGCGGGGCAACGACATCATCCTGCATAACCGTGCCGGGCGGGATAACTGGGTCCTCCGTGGCGACTGGGACAAGCGGGGCATCGAGAACATCCTGCATAACAGGGCAGGCCAGGATAATTGGGTCATCCGTGGCGACTGGGACAACCGGGGAAACGTGATCATCCTGCATTACCGGGGCGACTGGGACAAGCTGGGCAACAAGATTATCCTGCATAACCGGGCCGGGCGGGATAACTGAGTCCTCCGTGGCGACTGGGACAAGCGGGGCATCGAGATCATCCTGCATAACCGGGCAGGGCGGGATAACTGGGTCATCCGTGGCGACTGGGACAACCGGGGAAACGTGATCATCCTGCATTACCAGGGCGACTGGGACAAGCGGGGCAACAAGATCATCCAGCATAACCGGGCCGGGCGGGATAACTGGGTCCTCCGTGGCGACTGGGACAAGCGGGGCAACGAGATCATCCTGCATAACCGGGCCGGGCGGGATAACTGGGTCCTTCGTGGCGACTGGGACAAGCGGGGCATCGAGATCATCCTGCATATCCGGGCCAGGCGGGATATCTGGGTCATCCGTGACGACTGGGACAACCGAGGAAACGTGATCATCCTGCATAACCGGGACGGGCGGTATAACCGAGTCATCCGAGGCGACTGGGACAACCGGGACGGACAGGATAACTGGGTCATCCATGGCGACTGGGACAACCGGGCCAACGAGATCTTCTATGACATCTGGGGATAGCGGGTCATTCGGGACGACTATGATAACCGAGTCATCTGGGGTGACCTGGTCTTCCTTATTTTCCGTTTCATCTGTGAGGTCTTCCTTGATGACGGTGATTAGAAAATCCGGAATGGGGCACTCTGGTAAGGGGAACTCTGGTGCGACATGCGCAGGCTGCTTTGGAGAGCATTTCTGAAGAAACCTTTTCTGAGTGTTCTCCATAGGAGCACTATCCCTAACAGCGGTCTGTTTTGTAGTGCTCTGTTGTTTTGCTTCCTGCTTGAGGCGAGTTTTCTGGAATATGAGGGGTTCATCCTCATCAGAAGAGTTCTTCTTGCGCTTCAAGGTAACTTTTCTGAGAGGAGTACAGCTTTTAGCTATTATCTTGTTCAATTCAACCTTGCTCGCGCGCCTTGATCTTAGTGCCATAGGATGTTCATTTTTATGTTCAGTTTTCTTTTTTCGAGTTCGGAACTTTGGTGGCTCAGCAGGCTTCTTAGTTATGGCCACATTGTTGTTCACACGTTCATGAGGGCATCCCTGTTACAAATAATTATGATAATAATCTTGGAATTGGTATACAAATGGATAGTATGTATGGATATTCTTACTATACAGTGTTTTGTTTTTTCTGGGACAGTATGGTGAAATCTGAATCCATAGGGGGTATGAGGAAACTGTATAATAGTCAGGGAGGTACTGCTCGATTTATGCGACCGACTTAATATATATCCTTATATTTTAAACTCAATTGCTGTTTGTTAGTCTCGCTTAAACTTAAAAACGGGTCTGATTTGAATATTTTTTGTTTTGTTCGCCCTAATAAACGGGTCGTTTGAAAATAATAAAGAAAACGGCATTGCAACGCATTAGCTAGAATGTGCTAAATTGGCTAAGAGGTTCGAATGCCGTGCATTAGTCACGCAAAAAATCGACCACTCGTCAATTACTCGACCGATTGTGATGAAACTTTGCTAAGTTGTGTGCGCGACGGAAGATCCTAACAAAAAAAAAGGCATTGCCACTCATGAGTGTTGTATTCGTATTGGTGTGTATAAATAAAGCAGAGAAATAATCTATATACAGTTCTTGATATTTTATTAAAAGTACCTAAAATGATCCACTTTTGATGGTTTTGATAAACTTACTTGTACGTGGGACGGGACACTCAGAAAGTTTAGCTAAAACTAAATAAATGTTCCATAAGTAATTTTTTTTTTTCAATGTACTCCTCTAGCCTCTTTACAAAGTTTCATCCGTCTGAACCAGTTTTCAAACATCTTTTTCCAGTCCGCCATAGACACCTGGTTAACAGCCAGCTCGAACGCTGACAGCGCATCTTCCGGCGACGAAAATTGTATCCCTTTGAGCAGAGATTTTATTTTCGGGAATAAAAAGAAGTCAAACGTTGCTAGGTCAGGGCTGTAAGGAGGGTGACCCAGGAGTTTGACCGGCGCGCTGTCCAGGAAGTACCTCGTTTTGAGCGCGGTGTGCGAAGGCGCGATGTCGTGGTGGAGCATTAGCCCGTCGAGCTCTGTGTTTGGTCGCTTGTTGCTCACAACAGAGAAAACTTCCATTCAGCGTTGATGCTTCTTTGGTTCTGTTAAAGAATTGACACCAAGTAGCCAGTCAAATTGAAAAAGCTCGCACAAAAATCTTCCCCCCGCTTCTAGATCGCTTCACTTAGTTAGGTAGGCTTTGATTCGTTTTGAAACATCCAAACCGTCGACTGGCGCTTCGTTTCTGGATCGTATTGATACATTCAAGACTCATCACCTGTAATGATGTCGTAAGCACGCAGCGAGGAGCCTGCTTCAAATTTGTTTATCATATCACGGCATCATCCACCCGGACCTGCTTCTGAGCATCGGTGAGGTTGTGCGGCACCCAGTGTGAAACTAACGTCCTCACGCGAAGATGCACGTGTAGAATTTTGTGAAGGCTTCCCGATCCAACCTGCAGTATGCGCTGAATATCTTGATACCTAACTCGCCTATTCTTCCGTAACAGCCGTCAATGGATGACCACTTTTCTCTTCATCCCCCAAAGTTAGTCGACCGACACACGTCACCGTTGCCTTAGAAAGACCTTCATGCATGAATGCCCTTTGAAGTCTATCGTACGATTCGTCCGGTTTCAGGCGACACTTGAATCGTAATCGTAAAAAATCATAGAGCGAAGATGTTCCCGGCGCAGGTCTATATTTATACGAGACACGATAATTTAAATTAGCTCGCAAACAATGTGGAGGGAAGTTTTGAAATTGGGACGTACAAATAATCATATTTTCAAAATAGGCTATAACTGGCCAGTCTCTCAAACATGAAAACTTTTTTCGCAAAAGGTACTTTCTGAGTGGCCTGGTACACCACTCAAAACACTAGTTAAAGCCTGCAAAGACAGCACCAACAATAGAGGGGATCTGGCGATAATGGTCACTGTTCTAACCTAATCTAACCCAAATGATTCACCAACTATAAAGGGGATCTGGCTTCTACCCTAACCTATCCCATTCGTATTGCTCTGAATCGGGGTGTACCATTATGTTGGTATCAATATATATTTTATACGATAGACCTTATGATTTTCGATTCAATAAACGTTATATCCAATAAAGTTATACGAAAGATGGTTTAGAGTATTTAAATGTAAAGAAATTATATCAACAGTTGGCATATCTCACGTTTATCACATCTTGTGAACGATAGTGAAATGAAAACATACCAAATAACTTTTTGATATAAGGCGCACTCGCCATACAGAATTGGCAAAGTGACTGGTGCTCCCCTCCGCCAGTTACTCTCGCGGTCGCCGAAAGAAACTTAGTTCCAGTATAAATAATAGTTTCAAACTTAAAATAGTACTAACTTTCAATAGTATTATATTGTTACATAAACACACACATACACATAAACTCACTCTTCCCATGGGGGTAGGCAGAAACCACAGAACGCCACCTGCTACGATCCTTACATACTCCTTTTTGCCTCGTTTACGTTCATACATCTGGTCATTAACGAGCGCCGGTTGCGAGTACTACGCACCTGACCTTTCTGAAGAACATCACCAATAAGGTCACCATATGTCTTCCTAGGGCGTCCCCTCCCGGCGTTTCCACTAACATCTGCCTTGTAAATACCTTTTGTTAGTCTCCTTTCATTCATCCGCTCAACATGACCAAACCATCTAAGCATACTCTTTTCAATTTTTGTCACTACATCTTCTTTTAAACCACACCGTTGCCTTATCACATAATTCCTCAGCCTATCATTCAAAGTAACACCACACATGCTCCGCAAGGAACGCATTTCCACAGCATTTATTCTGCTTTCACGCTTCTTTTGCCACACCCAACATTCACTTCCATACATAAGCGTAGGCACCAGCACACTATTGTGAACCAGTCGTGCCTTCATGGACATCAACTGGTTGGTCACAATTGCATGTGTAGCACCATTCACTTTATTTCCAGCATTCACTCTCCTTTCCACATCTCCATCAACCTCCCATCCCTTGTAAACAGACTCCCCAAATATACGAACTCACTAACTTGCTCCATACTCTTATCATTTATTTTCACATCACACACCAATACATCCTCTTCTCTTTCAAACACCATGACTTTCGTCTTATTTACATTTATATTCATTCCTTTCATCTTATATGCTTCATCCATCACAGTCACCATGTCTTGCAACTGTTCTGTTGACGATGCAAGTAGCACTTGATCAACTGCATAGAGAAGGCATTTGGCAGGAAACTCCTCTTTCAAATCGTTCAGACAATTATCCATGTACAGGTTGAACAGCCATGGTGACGATACACAAGCCTGTTTAAAACCTCTCGAGATGGAGAACCAGTTCGTGTATGCCACATTTATCCTAACACAAGAACTGGAATCCTTGTATAAGGGTTGCCACCACCCCCTCACCGCTCTTAAGCATTCAGCAGACACTCTGTCGTACCCTGCAGCTTTCCCGACTTTCATCCCTTTCAGCGCTCTTACAATCTCATCTATTTCTATATCATTCTCTTCATCTACTTCTGAGATTGGGTCTTCAAAACTGGCGTCTGCCCAGTTACCCACTCCTTGCACACTATCCTGACAACTAAACAAACTTTCAAAGTCCAGCGTTCCAAGACCTTACTTTCTTCGCTCAGTATACTCGTACATCCATCTTCTGCTCTTATAACATTCATACTCGATGTTCCTCACTCCGCGAGCCAATCTTACCTGTTTCCAGAACAGCTTAACATTGGCTCTGAAGTTATCAGAGAACTTTTTCATTTTTACCATCTCTTTCACTTTCGTTTTCATTTCGGAGTATTTCTTCTTCACTCTTTCCAAATCATCGGTTACATTTGTTCCCTGATTCATCCTATTTTGGGCCTTACAAGCTAACTCATTAAGCCAGGCCTCTTTCTTCTTCCCCACAACCTCTTTTACATCACCATCTACCCAAGAATCATTCGTTCTACTACCACACTTCCCCTTCGGATTTTTTTACTGTAAACTGCTTATAATCATCAAACCCAATGAGGTTTTTATTTAAAAAACCAAAATTTCTCTTATTACACAAAAAACAGCAATTTAATTAAAAATTGAAACGGCTACTTATCAGCTGATTTGCTATAGTTCACTTGCGAGGTCAACACCGGCCTAGTACCTACGGACTTCCGATGCCTATTAGCTATCAAACGCGCCGACAAAAGAGTGCGGCGACTAGCAAGCTACGCCTACAGATACCAACGAATTTAACAGACGCGTCACAAGAGGCATTTTAGGGTTGATTTCACCAATGAAACTGAGGCCCTAGTGTGAGTTTCTTTTAACCATTTCGACTTGACGCATCGACCGCATTCGGCACTCCGATTGGCCCTTCACCATTCGATCGTTGTTTCGCCGAACGCGGTCGATGCGTAAAGTCGAGACGGTTAAAATAAACTCACAATAGGCCCACTGAACGCGATCAGCACATAAACTAGGTTTTAAGACTGTCAGTGTCATTATTTTATATGGAATTTTGACACTGACAGTGCTGAACGCGTTTAGTAACAGCACTAATAAGTGCCGATTTCACCAATGAAACTGAACGCGATCATCACTTTTAAACCTAGTACAAGAGCTGTCATTGTCAATATTCCATAACAATTTTGACACTGACAGCTCTTGAACGCGTTTTAGTTGTGCTGAACGCGTTCAGTTTCATTGGTGAAATCGGCACTAAGTAAATAAACTTCTACAATTGACACTAACAGCTCTTGAACTGGGTTTGAATGTGCTGATGTAATTTTTCGATATTTTTTTAATTACAACATTACCTTTAATTATTTTGTGAGTAAGTACAACTAAGTATGAATGGACAGTCTATCATTTTGTTGATCTGCAGGCTTAATCTCGACACTCGATCTCAATTTGAAATCGAAATTGGGATCGAGATCTTGTCATTTGGCACTCTTGAATGTTACACTAGCGTACGATTGAAATCGTATTAGGTGGATTTTTTCGGAACTAAATGAAATCGACTCGACTTGGGCCGCATTCCGAGTTAGACCATAATCGCTGACAGCGCTCACATCGATAATTTGCGTTCCGATTTAGATATCACGATTATGACAACTGACAATTCGCTCACAGTGATATTTCTTTAAGGCATGGTCGGCGTTATCGCAAGATGGCGCATCTCATGACGTCACCTAAGACGATTCATGGGACATCGTTATCGCGCTCACGCCAACTTGGAACGGGTGTAAGCGCGCTCAAATCGATTACATCCCAATTCGGAAAGCAGCCTTAGATACCACGATTATGACAGCTGAGAGCTATATTGCTGTTGACTATAGCTGGCTATAATCAACAGCAGATCCGACGGGAGTTTACGCTGGTCGCCTACTTGGTGAGGGTGTTTCGTGGAGTGAAGAGTAACCCGGGAGCATTGCAGCGCTTGAACCTGTGTGTACCGGACCGCTACGTGTGGAGGCGGCGTAGCCCGTAGGCGTAGCACTGCTATCGGTGCCTACAGCCAGAACTAACCTGCTTGCCAAGGCACCCCTTACCAGAGCTATCCGTACCATTAATTACCTTCAAACCCAGATTGATGTGTTTACGTGTTGTTTGAGTGCTACAAGCGAAATAATTAGGCTAGTATATTATGCTGTTTTGTGTTTTTTTTATTTGTGTCATAATTTATATTGGTATTAGTTTTAATATTTATAATTTTCATGTTTTAAGTATATAGTTTAGGTTATTAGTTTAAGTTCTTAACTGTCGCATTAGGGTAACCCTGTAAGGATAGTTTAAGTTGTTATATATAAAAAAAAAAACTGCCTTCTCGTTAATGCTGATTTATTTATGTACACTCATAATGCACGTATTTTCAACAAAAAACATAAATTTAGCCTTTAACTTCAATTCGAACCCATTTAATGACTAAAGTAGCCATCATTTAATTTAGAGCTCTTTGCAATCAAATCACAGTAACCCTTATAGTTGCTAATTTAAATCAAATTACTTTTTTTATATATTTCTTTACATAAAAATATAAAAGAAATCTATAATTTAAAGGTTTAGGTAGTTAAATAAAGGTAAACAATCTTGATGTGACTTTTACACAAACTCATATGAAACATATAAACTACTGCTTAAACTAATCATACAATTGATTTAGTAATAATTACATTTGTGTTTTTAATAGCATTTTATTTTTAAACTGAGTGAATGATTAAAAATACACATCAAGATTGTTTACATTTATTTTGTTTTCGCTTCGACCAATTGACAAAAAATCTGGTATGATACGATATTTACTTATGTTCTTACGGATACGAAAAACGGTACATGTACTATTTTCGGATCTATACCTTCATTTTCTACATAATACTCGTATGTAATTTTATTTACATTTTTAATGACTTGAGGCGTGTTACACTCGTTTTCGGGTCGGCATGATTCGGCACAGCCGGGCGGCAACCCGGCAAAATCAAATATATACTTGACTGACTTGACCATGACTAATTAATATTGACCTTCAAATGGGGATTCTGCATTTTGTTAGTCAGGATCCATTATTTTACAAATAATAATCTGCTTTGTCCTTAAGTTTTGTAATCGAGTTATTTTGCACGTTTTTCTGTGAAAACTAAATCTATTTTTCATTAGTTTTTTCTAAATATTACCAAAGTGTATAAGTTACGAAATAAATAGCTTTTCACTTACCCGGGATCGTGTTTCAGTCTTGCTCTGCGAAGGGGGCGGATGCACGTAGTGGGCCAGGTTCGTGTCGCGCAGCCTTTCAAGGATCACTACAGGAACTGAAGTCAAACGAGAATTCGAAATGTGTTTAAGTAACTAATAAAGTATTACATTGAAATTGCTAACTAAAGGCCTTTCTACACGCTCAACTAAAAATATTTACTGGTTTATGTCATCTCACTACTTTCCGAACTCCCAGCAAACCAGGGTCACCAGTCGCAAAGCGGCTTTTTAGTTTTTAACATGATTCACGGTCTTCTCGCTTTTAAATTTGGGGTCATTTGAAAAGCCTTGTATACTAGACACCGGTGTCTTCAGTAGAAGTACTAAGGCAAATGATAATACCTGCGGCCGAACACCATATAACCACAATAGTTTCACTTCAAAAAGTTACCAAAACGGAAGTTAGAAGAGTAAGGGCACAGAAGTGCCCATTTTGAACGACACCTTTTAGTGACCAACAGCAAACAGCAGCCTAGTTGCGTAACACATTTTCAGCAAATGATCGAGAGTAATTGTCTTCGTTTAGACCGCACTCTGCTTGATTTTACGACTTTCGTATTGCGTTACTCCACTAACGTATGAAACCAATTCTAGTCTGTTTGAGACGACATAGAGTGAATGATATGCCAGGAAAAAATTGGGCAAAGGCCTTTTTTTCGAATTGTGTAATATGACAAGTGACAATTGGTTTGGATCACTGACATGAAACCAACTAGTAGTCGCATTGAAAGAGAAGGCAGGCTTCTGGCCGCTTTCGTTTTCCGATCCCCATATTTTAGGATTTAAAAGTATAATCTCCATAAATAATTCGAAAAAATATAATTGTTAGTCTTCCTGATAAATTGTGAATGTGATTATGTGTAAAACCTCAATGATAAATCAATAATAGTGGTGTTTTAGTTATCGAGTAGGCGAAGTGGATTTCTTGAAATAATTGTTAAAATTTTCGTCTGATACAAATGCTAAAATAATACACTAAAGATACATAATTATATCAAGGAAACGAGGTATTTAGGTGTAAATTTAACGAAAGACAAATTCGTACTTAACTCGTACCGTAACAAACTTATCGAGCAACAGGCTTAGTTTTCAACCCAGTCGAGCTTTTACTTAATTGGAAAAGCACTAAGAAACTAGACACCATACCTATTCCACGCCATCGAAGGTTCAAGGTAATAGCAATATTGTTTTCGTTGTAAGTGTTAAACCTTGAATGTCCCTTGAACCTTTGACGTTTGTGTTTGTGACCTTGTTAGCTACACACATTGTTTGTTGAGTGGGTACTGGATAATACAAAATATAGCTGAGGCACCACCCAACCCAAACCTTTTTGTATAAATCTAAGCAATTTAAAAAATCTGTATTAATGCCTACCCATGTAACAAATATGTATTCTGTCCTAGCCCTATAGGGTGTGTGTAGTGTAAATCCTCAAAATCAGTCTTCTAGCACCGCTATGGTAGTCATGAAGTTTTCTAAATACTGAACTGTAATATTTTGGAACTCCCTTTAGATTTATTTCTAATGTTTGTTGTTACTTTATTTTGTGGAGCCCCTTCAAAATACTCTTTTGCATTATATTGGTTTTGCTTGATACCACATTCAGCAATGTATCTGTATTTATACTTAGATATATTATTATAACCTAGGCCATCCACCTTTTTATTTAATAACTGAGGTTAGACAATAAATAATAGAATTGTAGGCACCTTATTGTTGTTTATAGCAGAATATTGCTAGTCTGTTTAGTACATAGATTGTGCATTGAAGTGTTTAAGGGAGAGGCCTATTAACTTGTGGATGTACGATGGGAATTATGAGGTTTTACTAATTACTTTTAATCTTTCAGGTGTCAGGCTCAAACAGGTACCTACATTATTCAGGAAAATAACTTTCTCTAATGCGCTCACAGCAAGCATTGGCTAGCAGTTGACTTCCACGGGAAGACATTAGCTGCCAAATTCCAACAATCCACGCAATATTTTTGTTCCGTTTTCTTTTTGCCTCATGTCCCAATATTTCATGTTAAATGTGAATAAATGCTATTTTCATTATGGTTGCAATAATATAAATAAAACAGTTTTTTCTTGTTTACCTTAATTTATTTATTTCTATTTACCTAATGATTGACACTTAATTAAGCTAAATACCACAATTTTTATAATTAGTATCACAATAAATACACACCTTTATAAAATAAAAGTACATGTATTCTTAAATATTTCTTTCAAAGTTATTTTTTATTGTACCTTTAATAATAGTTCATAATCAAATATTATGTTCAGTTTACACTGTTATCAATTAACACAATAGGTGCATATGTTTACATTGCTGTCCTGCAGAATATAATCAAGTTTTCTAAAATAATATGAATAGCTTTTATGAACAATTGTCAGTTTCTGTTTGTAATTGAGAAGCTTGAGAATTGAAGTAGTTGAGTACTAGTAGCATTGATGTCAGAAGTAAACAGCAGCAGTAGCCGAAGCGACGGCGTTGGGGCACCATCATTCATGCTGCCTTGTCTTTGTAGGTGAAACGCCCCGGGAAAATTTCCTACAGTTTAAAAACTAAATCAAATTATTTTCTGCTCAAATAAAGTAAATGCCTAGTGTGCTAATAACGCTTTTGTTCCATGACATGGCTGAACAAAAGCCATCAGCCTAGTCCTTGCTGTGGGTTGTATTATGTCATCTTCATTTAGTGCCACTTTTCAGTCTCCAGAATTTTTATTAAACACAAAACTAAGTTAGAATAGTAAACATTCATTAGTTAGCTAAGTATACATACAATATGTGATGTGGCTATGTAGGTAGATAGTTCGCCCAAGGAAAACTATTCATAATTATGAGAGTTGCCACTTGATTTATAACTGTGTCATAAAGCTTACCTTCAATTATTAATATAGAAAACTCCATCAAAAACGTCTTTGTAAGGAGTTCCACCTAGAGTCAACTAGATTATTGTTGGTATTTGTGTTCCGTTCTTGTATTTACAGCTTTAACACCGTCTGCAAAAATATTTTGATTAATTTTTGTACTTAGTTGTTATTATAATTTGTTTCAGTACTTCTGTACGAACAAAAATATCAATTTATAATTTCAGTTGTTAGGTGAGGTTGAAGGTGACATACTAATTTAAGTACAATCATTATTTTAACTGCAATAAATAGCTAACCTCACATAGGCTACTAATTTGTGTCTACACAACAAATTAATGATTGTCCATATGTAGACAGATCAATAAAGTACCTATAGCTACAATCACAGAGTACTTTTATATATGCAACAATAAGATATGAAGATAAACTCCTACACACGTTATTCCTTTAAATATTGGCATAGGTACTCACTTGTAGTGATGATATTGACATAAGTACTGTTCGCTGTGGAGTGTGTGTGCAGCCAGTACAAAACGAAGACAAAACTCGTATCAGCCCTAGTTCTTGCCAAACGTTTTCAGCCATAAACACACAAAACAAGTTTTTTTTTACGAAATAGCAAACATAGCCCAACATGTTTATGTACAGGAATAGGATCTAGGAGTCTATGTGTTGAACAATATAAAACAAGTTAATGAAACTTAATTGATAATTCAAAGCAAAACAATGCAAATCGTAAATAGATAAAATAACTTTTATCAGTGTTGCCAACTTTTTTTCCTGCGTCCACTTGGGCCGCAGGAATAAACTTGATTTGAGAAGTACCTATTAAAGATAATATCACAAATAATTACTTGAAAAAGTTAGTGAAGATGTTTGGATGTTTGTTAGATGCACATTAATGTCTTAACGGTATTTTTTTTAACCTGAAAGTACACTTGGGAGCAAATAAATCGAGCCACTACCTTTTTTCACGTAAAATGGTAAATATTTTTGGGAATATGGAACGTATCAATTCGAACTATATATCGCCTAAAAGTTAAGTTAATAACCTTAACAATGAGGGTAAATTATTGAATAATAACCTTATTGAATGATAAATTATTGGCTCTGCAAGAAAAATGGTAATTTTGATAGAAAATTTTGTAGGGCTAAAACAGTCCATAAAAACAATAAAAAACAAAATTATTGCAAAAAAAATTTTCTTAATAACTGGTATTACCCCCCCGTGCCCTGATGCATTCTTGTAGCCTATTAGTCATCGATGTGATCAGAGTTACGATGACATATTGTGGTATGTTCTCCCACTCTTCAAGCACAGCGACTTTAAGCTCGGGAATGGATGAAACAGCGGGAACCCTGGCTCGGACTCTCCGTTTTAGCTCGTCCCATAGGTGTTCGATCGGGTTCAAATCGGGACTTCGTGCTGGCCATACCATTTGTTGAATCCCGATCGCAGACAAGTATTCCGTAACGATCTGCGCGGTATGAGGTCTCGCATTGTCATGCATAAACAAGAAATTTTCTCCGACAAAACCAGCATACGGCATTACGTGGTCTTCAAGAATGTCAGTTATGTATCGGTCAGCTGTTAATCCACGTCTACCACTGCCATCGTTGGCGGGGTCGACGAAGACAAGTTCCGTTTTTCCGTCTAGAGAAATTCCTCCCCACACCATACAAGAACCACCACCAAAACTCACAGTTTCTCGAATGCAACATTGGGCAAATCTTTCACCAGGACGTCTATACACTCGGTTTCTCCCGTGATTGCTAAAAAGACAGATTCTTGACTCGTCAGAAAACAAAACTGACCTCCAGTCTTCTAACGTCCAATTAATGTGTTCTCGAGCAAACTCCAAACGAGATCGGCGATGAGCTACAGTCAATTTTGGGCCAGTTGCTGGTTTGTGTGATGTTAAATTTCGTTCCTTTAGTCTTCGTCTCACTGTCCACCTACTGATTGCGACACCTCGAACGTCACGTAACGCTTGCTGTAGCTGAACAGCATTAAGTCCACGGTCGCGCAACGAATTGGTTGCAATAAAGCGGTCGTCACGTTCTGTTGTTGCCCGTGGTCGGCCAGTTCCAGGTCGCCGAACAAAAGCACCAGTCTCCAGATACCTGCGGTATACCCGCTGTACCTTTGAACGACTCAAATGAAGTCTGCGTCCCACTTCACGTTGTCCGTGTCCAACCTCAAGTAAAGCTACAACTTGGGCAGCTTCCGTCGGTGTAGTATCCATTTTATCAGGTTATTTTGATTAGACAGACACAGATAAAGACAACAATAACAAGTAATATGGGTATGATTAACAAAAACCTCAAATTTAATCTTTTCTTAACAGAGTACAATAAAAATGTCATAAGCAAATTAAATGCGATATTTTTATTCTACCCTTTAAACTTTAATTAAAATGAAATTTTGACAACTAACTACCCTCATTGTAAAGGTTATTAAATACCCTTTTAGGCGATATATGTTTCGAATCGATGCGTTCCATAATACCAAAAATAATAACCATAATGCGTGAAAAAGGAAGTGGCTCGATTTATTTGCTCCCAAGTGTATATTCCGTGGTTTTTTTTTCTCCGAAATGACGTTGTTTTTCGATCTTTACACGGGCGCAGCCTGCAGCCTAATTGCGTAACACATTTTCATTAAATGATCGAGAGTAATTGTCTTCGTTTAGACCGCACTCTGCTTGATTTTACGACTTTCGTATTGCGTAACTCCACTGACATATGAAACCAATTCTAGTCTGTTTGAGACGACTAGAGTGGAATAGAGTGAACGATATACCAGAAAAATTGGGCAACTGCCTTTTTTTCGAATTGTGTAACCATTATGACAAGTGACAATTGGTTTGGATCACTGACACGAAACCAACTAGTAGTCGCATTGAAAAAGAAGTCAAGCTTCTAGCCGCTTTCGTTTTCCGATCCACATATTTTTGGATTTAAACGTATTATCTCCATACATAATTCGAAAATATGTAAGTGGTAGTCTTCCTGATAAATTGTCAATGTGATTTACTGTAAAACCTAAACGATACATCAATATTAGTGGTGTTTTGGTTATCGAGTCGGCGAGGTAGATTTCTTGGAATAATTTTACTAAAAATCTTCTGATAAAAGTGCTTACAACGTATACTAAAGATACATATCAATATATTTCAAAAACGAAGTATTTTGGTGACATTTTAACGAAAGACAAATACGTACATATACGAAATATACCGTAACAAACTTATCATAGGCGACAAGCTTAGTTAGCAACCCACTCGAACACCTTCATTGGAAAAGCCAGAAGCACTGAGAAAATAGACACCATACCTATTCCACACAATTGAATGTTCAAGGTAACAGCAATATTATTTTCTTTATATGTGTTGAACAGTGAATGTGCCCAATATTGGAATGTAATTAATCTCACTTCAAAGAAGCAACAATGTTGTTGTTGTTACACACATTGTTTGATAAGTAGGTAGGTACTGGATAATACAAAAATAGGTAGGGCACCACCAAACCCAACCCTGTTTGTATAAACCTAACCAATTTACACTTTATCTGTAAAAAATGCCTACCCATTTATTAAATATGTATTTTTGTCATAACCATATAGGATGTACCTAGTGTAAATCCTCAAAATCTATTTTGAGGATTTAAACATTTAATTCTAGCACCGCTATGATAGTCATGAAGTTCTCCAAATATGGAACTATTTTTGGAATTTATTTTATGGAGCCCCTTCAAAATACTCTTTTGCGTTGAATTGGTTTTGCTTGATACTGCATTGAGCAATGTAAATGTATGTATTTATACTTGGATATATTATAATATCCTAGGCCTTTTCAACTAATAACAGAGGCTAGACAATTGTAGTCTAGCCTACAATTGTATTCTAAATAAATAATACAATTGTAGGCACCGAATTATTGTACATAGCAGAATATTACTGTTCTGTAGATAGATTGTGAATTGAGTGTCTAAGAGAGAGGCCTATTAAACTTGTGGATGGATGATGGAAATTAATTAGGATTTACTAATTATTTTTAGTGTTCTTTCAGGTGTCAGTCTCAAAGAGGTACCTACATTATTCGGGAAAATAATCCGAAGAGCAGGGGTGGCCCAGTGGTAACGGCCGCGACTTACGAGTTGTAGGTCGTAGGTCCGAACCCAGACAGGCGCTTTACTTTGTGTAAAATTATTTCACCACCACTGCTCTTAAAACGGTAAAGGAAAACATCGTGAGGAAACCGGCATGTCCTAGAACCAAAAATTCAAAGACATGTGACATCTACCGACCCGCACTGGGCCCGCGTGGTGGATTACGGCCCACTCCCTCTCACAGAGAGGAGGCCTGTGTCCCAGCAGTGGGAACATATTAGGCTGATTATGCTTATGCTTATGCTACCCGTCCGAACTCTTTCATACTCATGAAACCCTGGTAGCCCTTTGTAATCGATCGTGACAAAAATGATGTATCGGAGAAATTATGTAGTTAACTCGATATTGAATTTGAAGAAATGGTAATTATCATGAAAATTAAAAACCGGTCAAGTGCGAGTCGGAATTTTAAAACTACAAATAAAAAAAAACGATTTATTTAGTTCACTATTTTTTTATGTTTCTACTGTTCCTTCCCTAATTAAACTGTGAAGTTTAATTAATAAATTATGATCATCGCGCGTTTTTTTTTCAAGGTTTCTTTTTTATACTCCTGTATTGTGATCGATTTTGTAAATGTGAGAACGTCGTAGGCCTTGTGGATTGTAAATTTATAGACCATTGTCTATTTGTTTAACATATGGTACTTGTTGACAGGCCTACACTGTCCTCCCATACCTATTAACACTGTAATTAAAAAACATTGTAAAAGACAAATATTTTTAAAAGAGTAACCATGGAATTTCTTGCCGGCTCTTCTCCATAGGAAACGACCAATTGGAACCGTGCACCTAGAATCTGACGTTTCATAACTGCCCATGTAGGTTTATGTGAAATAAAATATTTTGATTTTGATTTACTTTGTGGTTTAGACAGTAAAAAAGATCACAGTAAGTCCGCTTAAGCAGACGACAACCTCATAGGTTAACCTGCGAGATGCCAAACAAACAAACAAACCTAAGACCACAACGTAAATCAATAACTACTGAGAACTACGTCTTAACGTGCCCACCGAAAAACTACGCATAACTTGCAAAGTGATACGAACTAGGAATCAAACCTGAGACTTTCGCCAACCCAAAAATATACTTTTTTTTTTTTAAGTTATGGAGATCCCATTGTGACTATTATTACACGCACAGGACATGCATACACGCACACTTAGAGCTTGATTACAAGAATAGAAATGCACGGTTAGAGTGGACAGGCCACGCCCCTTTCAGGGGTCTGCAAATTATTTTTGAAAGCCATAAATGATAAAAACTCTTTCATACTCATGAAATCCTAGTAGGCGTAATCGATTTTTTTAAGCTCTTGTAATGTTATTGTTCATTTCTTTGTGGTAAATTACTTTAATTAATGGAACCCTTAGTGCACGATTTCAAATTATTTTGTGAAGTTTTTTGGTTTATTCATTAATTATTTTCAAATTTTTTGTGAGAGACAGTGTTTTTTTTTGTGATTTCTGTGATTTAGTTAATAAGTTAAAAGTTCAAATTATGTGTTTCTAATTTAAATCATTTTATCAAAACTGTGACAACCTCGATTTTATTCAAACCTGACGCGACTTTTCAATCACTAAAAATAAATACGGAACCCATTTTTCATATTTTACTTGGAGTACCATAAAAGCTAGGCAGGAGTAAAAACGGTAAACTATTTCGATAGATAGGGAGATCAAAGGTTATGGACCCTAAACAGCTGATACTTCGCTAGTGTTGTGCAAAATTTAAATTTATTAAATGCAGACCTGGATTTTAATTAATTGTTTTTAAATATAACTTAAACTTAGAAGGTTAAAAATGGTACCATGTCGTCTGTTACCATTGTCAGAGTTGGTGCATTTCGGGTTGATACCCCCTTTCCGTTACACATTGTATAAATTATCCATGATGACTTCTATGAGAATACATTAGCTGCCAAATTCCACCAATATTTGTTCCAATTTCATTTTGCCTCATGTCCAAATATTTCATGTTAAATGTGAATAATTGCTATTTTCATGAAGGTTGTAATAATATTATAAAACAGTAACCTTAATTTATTTGTTTCTATTTACCTATAGCTATTGAATAATAGTTCATTTAGCTAACTAAAGCTAAAAAACACATTTTTTATAACAATGAAGACTTTCCTTTAATTAAAACAAAATTGTAAGTACTTAGTGTATTCTTAAATAGTTCATCCAGTTATTTTTAAAAGTTAACACTGTTTTCAATTAACACAATAGGTACATATGTTTACATAGCTGTCGTGCAGACCACAATCAATAGTGTTCTAATAAAAAATATGAATAGCTTTTATGAACAATTGTCAGTTTCTACATTAAGCAGTAGAAGTGTGTACAAAGTAGTAGCAGTGATGTCAGAAGTAAACAGCAGCAGTAGCCGAAGAACAGCAATGGGGCACCATCATTCATGATGCCTTCTTGTCTTTGTAGGTGAAACGCCCCGGGAACTTTCCTACAGTTTGAAATCAAAATCAAATTATTTTCTGTTCAAATAAAGTAGATGCCTAGTTTGCCAATGCCTATGGCTGAACAAAAGCCATCGGCCTAGTCCTTGCTGTGGGTTGTATTATATCTTCGTTATTTAGAGCCAATTATTCAGTCTCCAGATGTTTTTATTTAAATTAACACTAAATTAGAATAGCAAACATTAGTTAGGTAAACATAAAATATGTGATGTGACTACATAAGTAGACAGTTCGCCCAAAGAAATATATGTACAATTATGAGTTGCCGCTTGATTCATAACTGTGTCAAAAAGCTTCCTTTCAATTATTGGTACGGAAGATTGGTTTTCCATGTCCTGCGACAAAACGTCTTTGTAATGAGTTCCCCCGAATGTCAACTATATTATTGTTGGTATTTGTATTCCATTCTTGTAAGCTTTAGCGCCGTCTGCGAAAATATTTTGATTTATTTTTATAGTTGTTATTATAGTTTGTTTCAATACATGTACAAACAAAAACATCAATTTACAATTTCAGTTGTTATGCGAGGTTGAAGGTGATATACTAATTTACAATCATTATTTAATCTGCAACAAACAGCTCACCCCACAGGTTACTAACTTGTGTCTACACAACAAATGAATGATTGTCCTTAGGTAGACTGACCAATAAAGAACCTCTATCTACATAAATCAATAAGTTATGAAGGTACACTCCTACACACGTTATTCTATTATATATTGGCATAGGTACTTACTTGTCGTGATGATATTGACATAAGTACTTTTCGCAGTGGAGTGTGTGTGCAGCCAGTACAAAACGAAGACAGAGCCATATCAGCCCTAGCCCCTAGTCCTTGCCAAACGTTTTCAGGGATACACACACAAAACAAGAATACGAAACTGTAACATAGGCCAACATGTATATGTACCTATAGGAATAGTAAGTAAATATGATTATGTGTCTCATTTTATTATTCTTTGTGTTGAACAATAAAAAACAACTTTCGTATTTCAAAGCAAAACAATGCGAATCGTAAATATTAAAATAACTTTTGTCAGTGTTGCCAACTTTTTTTCCCGAGTCCACTTGGGCCGTAGGAATAAACTTGGAGAACTACTTACTTTATATAATATCACAAATAAAATTACATGAAAAAGTTAGTGAAGATGTTTGGATGTTTGTTAGATACACATTAATGGCTTAACGGTTCAATTTTTACACTGGAAGTATGTTCCGTGTTTTTTTCGAAATGACGTTGTTTTCGATCTTTACACGGGCGCAGCTTCATAGAAATTTCTTCAATATATTCGTCATGCTAAACAGTCTTTACAAATCAGCGTTCAAATCCGAAGTAGTTTCGGCATTTGAAATAAATATGTAAATGGTAAAATTACCGACACTGGTTTGAAACAAATCAATATGTTATCACGAGGCACAGTTTTAGTAGTTGATTGTAGTATTTTCTACAAATTAAATACCGATTATCCACTAGATCAATTTTTTCCGGCAACCGCCCCAGTAGGGGTGCCCAAAACCCCCCATGTTTAGTGGAACTCCCACTAAGTTGACAACATTGCTTTTCTACGATTTTGTCATTGGCTACAGATAACTAAAACGGAAAAAGAACAACGTTTCGTTGCGTATTTCAATTTTGGCAGTTTATGGTAGAAATTGCTTTATAAATTGGTTTTTTAATTTTTCAGTCGTCATTGTACATTTTCATTTATAAGCATTATTAGACGATCAGTTGCTACTTAAAAACAAAATTAAATTATAGCAAAATTATTCGGAAGCGAAAAATTCCTTTTTGATGAAACAAAACGCGAGATGGGACTAGATACTGTAGACATCCCTATAAAATTTGGCAGACTTGGAATCATTTTTATTACGCAATTCCAATTATAGTAAACGATTAAGATCGCAATTTGTTTCATTTCAGAATCGCATTCAAAAACAAAACGTGTTACGCAATTAGGGTGTAGGTTCATATTTAAAATTATTTCAATCCTTGCCAATTTTTTTTCATGCCATTTGAAACCGTAATGAATAAGAAACGTCCGAAAATATTTGAACCTCAATCAGGTTCAGATTTAAAAAAATTGTACAGCAAGAAAATGGAAGTTAGAAGAAGAGCAAGGGCACTAAGGTGACCATTTTGATCGAAACCTTTTAGTAACCAACAGCAATCACGTTCAGATTCGTGTCTAAGGATTGGCAATATGCTTTGAAAAGCGCTAACTAGATTTCAGCTGAGCAACGAGCAAACCTGCGAGCTAACACATTGCCCCGGACCGCCAGCGCTCCGCGTTCACGTAAATGTCCTCGTTGTCCTTTAGACCATCGGTGACAATGTGTCCTAGATATTTACAACTTTTCACTCTAGTTAGAGGAGAACCGTTCAGAAAAATAGATGGGGGCTCATAAGGAGCTTTATCACCAAGACCAAAAACATACACTCGCTCTTGGCAGCATTATTCTTGAGACCATGGCTCTCGGCATACCGCTCACAAACACATAGTAAATGACGAAGGGCCCTAATCGGCATAACTTATATTACTGACAGCGACTCCATCAATATGACAACCTACATGCATGCTACTCAGCTAGCCAATCAGGCTATCCATATATGTATACATTACAAACAGTGGGTGAGGAATTCCCCCTTGCCTCACACCAAACACTAGCTTTTACTCCTCAGATAAGCAATCCGCCCAATTAACGACATTTAATACAAGTCTTTTACAGTTCAAGCAGTACGGTTATGGAATGCCTTGCCTATGTCGATAAGGTGTGCTCAATCACTGTCCACTTTTAAATTTCTAGTAAAAAAAAACTTCCTTACTCCTTAATCATTATTACATATAGTTTCCTGAGTCTTATTTCGTGTTTATTATTGTATATATATGTGTAGATAAATGTTGTATGTATTTAATGAATATGTATATGGTACACCACTGACTACCTGCAGTATTGTCTCTCCTTCTCCCTTTAATCCATCCAAAGGTTGTCTGTAAAAGATCGCTTTTAACGATAAGACCGCCCATTGTGTCACCCAATGTAAAATTTCTACATAAATGTGTGTAATTTTAAGGTGTACATAATAAAGAGTATTCCAATATATTCTATTTAAATGATTGTCATACCAAAATTTCAGAAATTCCACTATACACATTTTGTTTCCGCAGTTTATTCCAAAGGACCTCATAACAAACTAGATCAAAAGCTTTGTATAAATCTAAATAACAAACATAAACAGGTGTTCTACGGTCCAAATATTACCTAACCGACCGCGTGGGTATCGCACATTTGTATGAAACAGCCGTTTTTTTTTGATAACCGACGAAATCTTTTTACGCTAGGGGGTCTAGAACCATGTGTTGACCTCATGGGTTCAGTTTGCGCGTCGATGTCCCTGCCACCCTGTATACTGAAGACACAAATGGACTTACTATGGAAAGTCAAGTTACATTTAAATATATTACCAATGTTACGCAAATCACTCTCAGAGTTAATGCATTCAGCCCGATTCTGCCTTATATTTAGTTTATTAGTACATTGCCAGAATTTTTAAAGTCATTTTTAGAACAATGAGATGCTAAAATTTCCATTTTAATTTGTTCCGTCTTGACATCCCTTAAGTCGTGACTTTTATTTTCCTACTTTTACACATAGTGTCATAAATGGATCCAGATGGGGGTTTCCCATGACCCAAATGTTGAAGTTATTTGTGGCCTCCTAAAGTGCCTTCTTTACGTGCTTCTTCCAGCCACGTACCGATTTTCTATTTTGATAAGAACGATGACTATACATAATGAATCATGCATGATCAGTGTCATGAGGGTTTGTTCAGACACTCAGGGTTAACTGAATATTATGGTTAGTGGTACCCTTAAAAGAAAAGCCAATCCAGTGATCGGAGTTTTGTTTTTTTTTGCAGGTTTCAATTGTCGTTAAAGTCCGCCGAAAACTAGTACTAGTAGATTTGGTCTTTCGATTTTCGGAGAAACACGGTATTGACCTGAACGGCCAATCTACTTGAATTTAATCAATTTCTATCCGGCGAACTGGCAACACCTACGAGTGCCATACAGAAAATAAATTAGAATATTTTTGTGGGAAATATTTTATTACCTAAGAACTGTATTGATACGAGTATTCAAATGTCAATCTAGCCTTTTTTTATAAATTGGCGTCTTTTTAATTTTCTGTTTTTTTTGTAAGTTTTTTGTAGTAACCAAGATCCCCAACCAAGGCATCCTGCCCTAATGGGTTAGGTTAGGCTTCACTGTCCTACTGCTGGGCGAAGGTTTCCAGCAATAAATCCAAAAAAAAGCAACGCAATGAATATCCTTGTTAATTATGTAATACCTAGTAAGAAATAAAGTGAACTTACCCTGTAGAGACACGGCATCCAACAAGCTAGTAGCCGTCATGTTGTTTAAAGCAATAACATTTCTTAATTCTTGAGCGGCGTCCCGCCGGTTGTCGGCAGCAGCGACGGCGACCACATTTGGCGGCACGTAAGCGCCCTGCGCGAACTTGCGCTGCGCTTGAACGCGGCGACAACGTGCCCTGAAACCTCTTGCATTTTACTTACATGCCCACACCAACAACTAATATTCCTTTTGCGCGTTCTACACATGATAACTAACAATCAGTCAACGCGAGCGTATTCGCAGAACAAGCAAACGTGCGTAGGCACCGAAGCATCTGTCTGCATTACTGCAGTTTGGGCCATAACTGCGCGATCATTCTTGAATTAGGAAATCTATTCGATGGGACTAGACGGGACCTTCTTATAGAAAGAAAGAAAGAAAAAGCATTTATTGGGACTCGCACAGTACATAGTTAAAACTTAATTATAGACACTCTTTTAAAATTAATTTAAACTAATAATAACAAACAAATAAAAATAAACAAAGTCCTGTCCGAGGCCAAAAGGCCCTCATCTCAGCATAATGCTGCAACACTTAAAAATAAGTATCACAGCGCTGGGCTGCTGGCAAATTTAATTCATTGGGCATATAGGTTATGCGATACTTGAGTAATTTGAACATGACTAAGATTCAGCACAGCCGACAAAACAACATTCCGAAAATAATATTAGGTCATTACATTACATATTGAAATTGGCATATTATCGAACTTTTGCATTTCGATAAAACGCCAATTTCATAGGTTTAAACTTCAGAATAACAAAAACCCTAAAACCAGCCTGCCTTTATGCAGGCTGGTTTTTTTAAATCATTGTCATACAATACTTAATGGCTCATGTATCGCATGCAAATCATCAAAGGGAGGGCGGGAATTTAAGAGGTTTGATTAATCCAGTGTTCATTTAATTAAGACTTGATCAAAGGATCCCTTAGACTCGCAGCTCTCCTAGCCTGGCCTTGAAAACTTATTTCAAATTTCTGACTGCCCCTCAACGTGGACGACGATGATTTAATTGCTCGCTGTAGAAAGTAAGATTTGCAAATGGGTTGAGCGTTCTAATTCTAGGTATTACATAACAATAAAGTAGGTAGGTAGGCAGGATGATTCGCTATTAAAAAATAATAAAACATTCGCTACACTAGATAGAACAGGACGCTAGCAGTGTTATCGTTTCTTCATTTTTTTTTACTTTGGTCTCAAAGTCCGTTGTGTTTGTATTACATTAAGGGCGTATCCAGTGCAGAACATTAACAACATTATTTTTGAAGATTTATAATGTTTAACAAGATTTACTATGTAGGTATAGGTACCATGTTTGTTATACACCGTTAGCCTGGTCCCCGCACCTTCATCCATGAAAATGTCCTAGAATAAGAGAAGAATATATACATATTTAATATAATCATTGTAAATTCCTTTAAATTTAATTCATTGGGTTTAGAATCGATAGCCTCATTTAATTTAGCTACAACGCCCTCCACTGCTTCAAGCGTTCCCAATTAAATAATTAGAATAGAAAATTTTGTGAATGGGCGCGTTTTTTTTTTTTTAAACCATTCGAACTATCAACCTGTGAAGTTATGAAATACTTTATTATCACACCCCACGAAGCCCAATCTAAATTTATGTAAGTATAGAGGAATCGTTGCGTCCCCGAAAATCAATATGGCTAGACGGGAGGCATATAACTTAATTGCTGTGTACGGATACGAGGCAGCCCGAAGCGCATATTCTTATAGCTATCTAGACAGCTATGGTGGCAGGGGTAGGGACAGACTCAAACACAGTTCAAAATGATCTCAAACAACCACGCAAATGAAGATGTTATCATACAATAATATTAAAAAAGACCCTGAAACAAAAACTTACATTCATTTATTTTCCTATCCCGAGCTCGAATAAACCTTATTTTTTCTGCTTAGTTTTTAAGTAAAATAAGTTATAAAAACCGAAAAAGGGCGATTAGCGTCACTGAAAGGGTTTATAAAGATATCATAATTACATGACCGTATAATAATCGATTCTATTTCCATTTTGCCAATGTCTAAGTGAATTGGAAAAGCAAGTGTGTATTGTAATAAAAATAGAATAAAATAATAAGTTGAACGACAAATAATTTCGACCATACCCCCTTTATACAGGGTGTCCCGTAAGTCAACGTCAAGCCGGAATCGGGTGATAGTCCAAATCATAATAGTTACTAGCAAAATAAAAAAATCTAAGTCTTGAATTTTTTAAATTATAGGCATTTCTTTTTATTTCGAGAAAATGTACACCCTGTGATGGTTTTTTAGCTCCTGTTGTTACAAATCTTAACTTTTTTCAATTTTATTATTCTTATGTAATCCCGAATAGTGCTAATCTAACCTATTACTTAGAATTCTAAGTCAACTGCTCCAGCTTGGAAGAAAGTGTCACATTACGCCGTACAATGAATAGACAATTAATATTTCGTCCAACTTTAACGGACCGTACTGAAAAAAAAGTACAACGCCAGGTTGGCAAGTAGCACGAAAAGTTGACGCATTTAATAAGGATTCTAAAATGGTATAATACTTGCTACATTATTTCTAAGATTACGGGGAAAAAAAAATCCTTCAAGAAACCCGGTTTCGAAAAAAAAATCTTTACCTACTAAAAATTATTCTAGTGCGTTCAAAGCTTGCCTAAGACCGAGTGAGACGGAGAGTCATTCATGAAGTGTGAGTGAGACAGGTAGTGACGCTTTCAAGTCAGAGATGCTAGCTTTTTGTTAAATTTAGGACAAATTTTCCTTAAGTTTAAAATTAAACACCAATTAGATGCAAATATTTATTATTTACAAAAGATGTTCAAACTGCCTTCCTTCAACTGCAATACAAGCTCGACATCTTCTTAAAAAAGATCGGATTATCAGACGGGCAAATCGTCCGTTGTTGACAAATTCAGCTGCTTCCGTAATTCTTTGCAGAAGCTCAGCTACATTTTCGATTGGCTTAAAATAAACTTTCTCTTATCTCTCTTATCATACAATAATATTAAAAAAGACCCTGAAACAAAAATTTGATTTGATTTTGACCAAAGATAATGATTTTATCGTCATCGCCGTCGTTAAATAAAAATAAATCTTTAACTTGTGCTCCGGTAACTTTACATCCCTAACATTAGTTATCAAACCACGACCTACTTTTATGTGCCCTATACATAAAGTATAAAGTATCCTTAGAAAAAAACGGAGGTATCTCATTCACAGCTATTTCATTATTGGTAACATTGTTATAAAAATATTCCTCGAATAGCTTTGCCACAGTATTTCAATTGACACATTCTTCCTTCTTGAATATTCAACACAAATTGCGGATCTGGGCTGCAGTCCATAAATGTCTTCCTTCTTTTACAATGATCTTGTTAGCGTTCAAGCATAGCATAGCATAATCAGCCTATAACGTTCCCACTGCTGGGACACAGGCCTCTTCTCTATGAGAGGTAGCGGGCTCAGTGCGGGTTGGTAGATGTCACATGTCTTCGAATTTTTTGGTTCTAGGGCATGCCGGTTTCCTCACGATGTTTTCCTTCACCGTTTTGAGAGCAGTGGTGATTAAATTATTTACACAAAGTAAAGCGCCTGCTTGGGTTCGAACTCACGACCTACAACTCGTAAGTCGGGACCGTTACCACTGGGCCACCACTGCTCAGCGTTCAAGGTAATTCAGGTATTACACTATTTTTATTGGAACATCTCCAATTACGTAGTGGTTCCCGATTTAATTTTCACATTCAAATTATACATAGCCCGCATACAATAAAACCATGTTACCACTTTGACTCTTAATACATTTTACACAGCTCTCATTCATGTTAATTCTACGATTTACACTAATATGTACGGGGACACACAGAAAGCTTTGCGAAAATAAAAATAAATGTTCTATAGGTAAATATTTATTTAATAAATATTTTCAAAATAAAAATAAATGTTCTATAGGTCAATATTTATTAAATAAATATTTTAAAATAAAAATAAATGTTCTATAGGTCAATATTTATTTATTAAATATTTTCAAAGTACTTTCCACTCTCTTCTATAAGAAGTTTCATGCGTCTGAACCAGATTTCGAAACACTTTGTCAGTCCGCCGTAGACACCTCGTTTACAGCCTGCTCGAACGCTGACAGCTCATCTACAGGCGACGAAAATTACATCCGGTTGAGCTGATTTTTAATTTTCGGGAATAAATAGAAGTCACACTGTGCTAAGTCAGGGCTGTATGGATGGCTATGTGCTGAATCTCTTGATAAGTACGCAACTCGCCTATTGTCTTGGATTCAAATTTTCACTGCTAGCACGTTTTCTTTCGTAACAGCCGTCAAAGGGCGACCTCTTCTTTCTTCATCCCCCAAAGTTAGTCGACCGTGCTTCGAATTCGTTATACCAACGATACACGGTTGCCTTAGAAGGGGCTTCATCCAGCCATTTGAAGTCTATCGTACGATTCGTCCGGTTTCAGGCGACACTTGAATCGTAATCGTAAAAAATCATAGCGCTAAAATGTTCCAGGCGCAGTTCCATATTATATGAGACACGATAATTTAAATTAGCTCGCAAAAAATGTCGAGGGAATTTTTTTATTGGAACGTACCTATTTTTACTTACAAAAAATCGTATTTTCAAAATAGACTATATCTGGCCAGTCCCTCAAACATAAAACCTTTTTTTCGCAATAGGTACTTTCTGAGTGTCCTGGTAGATACAAGTTGATTTCACAGTTAAAAGTAAATTAAATAAATTTATCGTAACCATCGACATACACAAGGTGTCTTTTTATAAACCATAAACTCTAGGGTGAACCATAAACTCTAGAATGAGACCACATCAAAGAATCAACTGGCATATTAATTGTTTTTCATAATATAGTCACGATTTTTCTTCGCTTTAGATATGAATGATTGATTACACACATAATATGATAAATGTAAGAGAGAGATATCTTCGAAATTATGTATTTCTGGACCACATATTCTAGGACTTGTTGTATAATCCTAGAATTAAGGGGAAATAAAAAGCATGGTGTTTAAGTATTCAATGACCGCAAACTAGAAAGTGCAATAAGTCAGTGTCACATCGCAAAACTACTTAATAATGTACATAAGAAATAAAATAAACAAGTTTGAAATCAGCAATTTAATCCGACCTTGCAATTGAATCAATTTTTCTAAGTTTATGTAATGAGGTTTTCTATCAGTAAAATAGCCCGAATAAATTATTTGAAAGTTATTTAATTTCTTTGTTCGATAGTGCATTATCTGATGAGTTGCGAATCGGGTGAATTGCGAATTGGTTGAGAATCTGGTGAGCTAATGAGCGCTTCTGAGTGCTAGAGAATGCAATGTAAGATAATTATTTATTAGTTTAAATCATAACAACTTTTTTTTTATCAAATTGGGTTCAGTTTGATTTAAAAAGTTAAGCTTCTGCAGAGCGAGTCTGACAGTTGTGTAAGTAAACGATAGATGGCGTTGAGCAAATGTCATTTTCAGAATAGCGGTGTTAAGATTTTCCTCAGAAGAGTCGCACCCATTCGTTTATTAATGTTCAGTTTTAACTAAATTGAAATTTTTGTACTAACATTTTGTGAAATAAAGTAGTTTCGTAGGTAGATGCTGTTCTGGAGTTCAGCAGTCTAGACTTGGGCCTAGGAATATTTGGTTATGGATTTCTGTCTAGAGGTCTCATCTCATTAAACTTCTCACGCAGTTCTCTCCCGAATCTTTAGAAGAAAAACTGAAGATTCTTTGAGGCATCTTTATAACCGACTTTAAAAAGGAAGAAGTTCTCAATTCGTCTGGTTTAATAGTTCCGTAACCAAATGTCACATAGAAACGGAATTCTTTTCATTTCGTCCTGTCCGTCTGTCCGTCCATATGTCACATAGCCAATTTACTCGGAGAGTTATTGTTTTGTGATAAACTAAAATGTGGAAGAAAAACACAATAGCTGTTAAGTACCTAACAGTGGTCAACTAATCATGGACTGCGAAGAAACCCTACTGTCACGGAACTCCTCAATGACGAACAGTATACCTACCTATTCTGACGGAAGTAAAAAGCGGCAACATTTTCGTTATGGATGTCATCTTAATCATTTTTGAGGGCGCCGGTGCCGAAAATCAGAAATCAAAATAAAAAAATGGCAGCCATAACCAGAGGTGGATCTCAGTAAATGGGTAGCTTTCCACACGGGCAACTGTATCTAGGAAGTCTTTCGAGGGGCAAGCTGATGTTAGAGAGGTTCTAACATCGTTTACAGAGAAGCATTTTTTAGTAAAACAAGTAGGTATTTAAGATATTTATTTATTTTGGATCTTAAAGGGTACACTGATAGGTACAACAGAAATCTCAATAATGTTGATAATGTCTTATGTCGTTTTTTTTTGCTCGTTTTTTGGTTAACAATTTTCAACAATGCTCTTAAAGCGTGATCCCACATCACCATGAAACCGCTTCAGCACACTCAAAAATCTAAGTGACAAGGCGCATCGACATTATAAACCCTGAAGACGCAGTGACTGCAATAGAAAGGACTGTGAGAGAGAACCCCAAGTAGCGCTTCCCATTTTCAACTAAGGAGTGGTACATACACCTTCTCTAAGCGACACATTTTTGTTTTCCGACATGCACGCGAACGAAGTCGCGGGCACAACTAGTTTTAAAATAAATATATAAAATTCCAACTTCATACACGTTGCACCTATTGTCACACAACTTGTAGGACCGCAGAACTTGTTGGGCAGCAAAACACAAACGACTTTAAAAATTATTGAAAAGTCTGGCGATTGAAAGGGAGTACCCACCATATCATCTTTCACACAGTCCATTCAAATTTTCTTTGGCCTTCCCCTACTATTATAGCCATCTACATTCATTCTCAAAACTTTCAAAACCTGCCTTAATACATAAAGAAAAAAACAAGGGCTAACCTAGCCATCTTCGGTTTAGGTTCAGCACATCAGGATCAGCACTATCGATTAGATGGCGCGCGATAACCGAAACTAAGTACGTGTCTGTACGAACGAAGAATAGCCACGAACTGGCGCTGCGAGCCGGAGCGAAGTCGCATTAAGGGCTATGCTGCGCGCGCACCTCCTGTGGGAAACTGGGGGAGGCATTTGCGACACAGCCTCCCCCCTGCTTGAATGTCCTAGACTTACTAAATATAGCACTACACCGAGACCTAGCTGCTACGGGGCGCCGTTGCTAGGCTACCGGATCATTATACAACCCCCTATAATCGTGAAAACCGCGCCCGCAGAGGTACCTTCGCTATATTGACAAGGTTCACCAACGTGTAACATTATATTATTATTTGTAATTAACGACGACGACGAAATGTTGGTGTTCTTGTTCAGTAATGCTTATAGGTACAATCAGCGACAAGAACATGACTATTGCAGATAAAAAAGAGCTCTATAAATAAAGTACACGTTCAAAAACATTTTGATAAATATAAAAAAAAATATTATACTATGTACAAAAAAAAAAGATTTTTACTTACTTAAGTTAAAACGTTAGGTAATATTTTAAAAAGAAAAGTAGATGATTAACAAATATACATAAATGTATCAAACAACATTATCATTCTCTGCCCTTATCCTAATTTATAAATGTTATATAAATCAACATTATACACTAGCGATGAGCGATGGCAAGAGGTTTTATTCGATTTATTCGATTGTTCGAACATCTGGATGGTTCTTGATTGTTTCGACTTTGATTCGAGTCTGACTCGGTCTGTTATTGCGACTGGCGCATTGCGCGTTCATTCGCGAGTTCTTGACTTGCTTTGTGATTGCCTAATTCTTCGAATAATCGAAAACTACCGGGGGATTCCATTGAGTCGAAGCAATCGAAAAACATCTCGATTGTTTTGTAGAACGGCGAGTCGATGGTTGTCTCGATGGTTTATTTTAAAGACTCCTATTCTTTCGATTGTTAACACATCTCGGAATCGCCCATTGTTATTATACACAAGCCTAGTATCAATTGAACTTTTATGGAATTACCAGCATAACTACTAATAGATAGTTAAATACTTATTTAACTTTACCTACTCGTACCGACTAAAACTGTTTAAATTTTAAAATAAAATTCACAGAATGCATACAATTTCAGTTCCGCCGTGCACATCCTGGCTGCAGTGTCTGATTATCTAGTGATAACCAGATGCTGCATGGTAGACCATATAAATGCAACTACACCAAAACATGTACCTAGTATACCAAATTATTAAGAACCAAATTTTTTACGGTAACTGGGTACCTTCAGTTACCGTTAAAGATGTCCTTCATATGGAGGTACAGCATCAGGTATTTTTTCCAAACAAATGACGAGTGTAGGTACGCGTCTTAGAACATCTAACCTATGGAGATGGCATAGCTGATCGAACCCCTCTGCAAAATCAATTGGCCATAAGACCATGCACGTTATATAAAACTAGTTCATTCGCCGACCGCCGTCGTAAGCGCCGGTTAATACGGGGGCGCTTACGCGCTAAGTCACAACGCACAGATATTAAAATAACTGACGGTAGGCCGGATTGTTTTCAAAGGTAATATGGACTATATTTCTAAAACTATGCACTAAAACACTAGATTATTGTCACAAGTTTATGTCAGTTATCGCCTTTTAATAGATTTCCACTTGGAATAGCACTTTTGATAAGTTTATGCACTGATTTTTTTTATAATTTAGAGGAGCAACAACAAGAAGCAGTTACACGCACAACGACGGTTGAAACCCTGTTTTAGTTCCATAATATTTTAATGTACACATAGGTACGGTCGGTACAGAGTAAGTATGTAGAAAAATAAACGGTTTGCAAAAAACATGACAATTAAATTACAGCCTACTATCATCCTATTTTATTCTATTTTTATATTACCTATTTAAATAGTATATGATTGGACAATAATTAACATAATTAATTCAGGCAATTACGTTTATAATTTATTTAATTATGAAACTTACAGCTGACCAAGTTTCCCAATCCTTGTTAACACCTCCAACAACCGAAATAAGATTTTCAGCCACCTCAGTTCACATTCTTCGGGACATTTCTTAAGCTTGAGCACTTTTATTCTACCCCATAGCAATATTACTGTGAGTATTCTAAAAAGTCCACAAACTTACTAATGGTTCGTACGAAACACATAGTTACGTAAGTCACTCTTTCTAAATTACGCTTGCCTACCTACCACTCACAGACTCGGCCACAAAATAAATGATACTCTAAGGCTATATATCTTTAAACTTTACAAAAACTATCCACTTGAATTTCAAAATCACCTCGTAAATTCATGTATCTAATACGTTCGAAAGTAAATTTGAAGTGTCAAATTGGTTAACCTTTTTGTTTGAATTTTTAAGTAGATTGAAGGGCGTTCGCTCTCCTAAATAATGTTGAATTCCTTTTGTGCCACGGAACAACGTTTCATTCATCACTCCTTTTTATTTTAAACTGTTATCATTTAAACATATTTAATTTCTATAAAAACCGTAAAACCGCTGATGTATTTTAGAACGTCTGTTCTTAATAATCTTATTTAATCTGTGCTGCCAGCTTACTGACCAGAGACAATGTAGCAGGTCAGTGGGAAATGCTCATGGTACAAATACAAAACCTGGCAGGTTAACATGCTGAGTTGAACTGCCCTGTACTTGGCAAGTATTTAAAAAGTTTATGGTAGGCGCCCTCTGTTCACTTGTTTACCATCTCGTAAATCAACTACTTATCGAGTTCAATTAAATGAACCCAAACATGAAATGTCTGCTTTAAGTTGTTGAGGAGTTTGTTATTCTGCAGACTTTCCTGGCTTCAGCATAAAGTCAAGGTTAACACTGAATTGCAGTGTTAACAAAATATTACAGTATAGGTACTAACCACATTTTAAAGTCGATCGGACAACTGAATTTGATTTAAATTGTGATTGTATGGCAAAGATCCGTACACCAATCAGAAATGAGCTGAATATCTTCTAAATGGCTGAACAGACTTTCACTGAACAAAGCTACCAACCACCCTGATTAAATCAGCCTTCTCATAAATAAAAGGCAGACCGTCACCAACATACATATTATGTTGGGGCTTAAAAATTCATTACATTACTTTCTTGATGTAAAAAAACTATTGGTGACTCGATAATTAGTTCAAGCCACACTTTAAAGTATGTGTATTTTTATTGTCTTACATATCCCTTACAAAAAAAATCTCTAACATTGGAAACAAAATAAAAGCAGGTTAGTAACCAGCATATTTAGCTATTAAGAACCATACGTTAGGCCTTCAAATAAAAAATGGCACGTTTTCAATAACTAATTTGCTTTACCCCCGACAGCAAACAGCTTTGGGAAGAATGGGAGGTCTTCTATTTGAACGAAACTGACAAAATTTTCGGGTTTTTGATTCTTCGTCTTATGATAACATGGATTGTTGTACGATTCGACAGGGATTCGTAACGAACCGTTGTGAATAGCTATGTAGATGAGAATTTATTATTTCTGACCCTTCGTTCTGTTCAAGCAGTTCTCATCTTTCATGTAAAATGATTAAAAAAGGGGAGCAAAACAACGTTTGTCATTATAAAAGATCACCTTGATATGCAAGATCTGAATAGCTATGTCTAGCTAGGGAAAATGAATACAAAAGAATCATTTTACAAAAAAAATACCATTACTTATTTAGGTTACCTGAAATTAGGAGCAATTGAATGAATGAATGAATGAATGAAATGCACCGACCCCAGCGTGGTTTGACCAGACTCGATTAATCGAATGAACCCCAAGATTTGCACTAGCCCTTGAAGCCTCATGCTTCATGGTGCTACAAAGACCATTGCATATCAAGGAATAGACCGGGGGGCGCTTTAATGGTAGGGTGGTGGACGTGCCCTTAGGATAGGAAGGAGAGTGAGAGCCAATCGAGTAGTGCACCCTAAAATTAGCATTGGAATAGTGGAGAGGCGGGCGATATTTGTCTGTGGGAGGGCATCTTTTAACGACGTCGCAGCCGGGTTGATTCAGGTCGAGCTTCATCGGTGAATCTTCTAGCGGAGTTCAACTGGTTTCTCGGTTGTTTACTATGTCACTGCTCTTCTGTGCTAAATGTTGCTGTTTTCAAACTTTTCAATGTCTTCGTCTGTGGTCTCGCTAGTAACTGTTTCCGGTTTTTGTATATCTCGTTCTTGATCTTCCACCGTGTCCATCCAATAATTGAAGCGCTCTTGTCGAAATTTTGTATGTGTAATTTTGTATGAGCTCTCGTTCAAGTCTTGATCAGCTGTTATTCGAAGTATCCAAAAGTAGAATGGGCACTGTTGGGAATCGAACCCAACTCAACACATTGCGCATGGTCTGCAGAGTGTTTAGTACGTCATCGGCAGGCTGAGGCGCAGCGCGGTAACGACACTTACTTCCTCTGTCTTCATCGCGGCGGACGATACTCCTCTTACTTTAGTTTCATTATTAGCTGTTTGTCAGGAACGGTTTTATTATTGTTATAAGCACGGCATTAAACCCTTCCCTTTAATACAGGAGTCCACTCTTTAGATGCTCCCCGCGCTAACATTGGTCCTTCAAGGATCTCGTCGTGTTAATTTCAAACGAAACGGTCTCAAAAAAGCAAAAAAAAAGAAAAATGAACTCGAGGCTCTTCAGTTGCGGTCAGCGAGGACAGTTCCAGCAGGAATCATCAATACCTTGTTGAAGAAACTTCGCGTAGCACTGCACACGCCCAGAGGACGAAGTCATCCAGACGTCGACCGGCGTCGGGCTTCGGACCCGTCGAATGTTCGACTCGTCTTCGCGGGCAAAGAAGGACGAAAACTGCAGACCATCGTTTATCCAGTGGATGGTTTAGACATTTATTCGTTATTCCTTATATATATAAGTTATTCCTTATTTATTCGTTTACTTAGTCTTATTTCATATGTTTAATTAACAATATTCATGTAAGTGTTTTCGTTTGTCTTCAAGTCTTTTAGTGGCAATCATTCTTATTAATTGCCTTATATTTTTTCGAAAATCACTGATATTCTTATAACGCTAGAATATAACGGTTAGATAATCCACCTGTTTACGCAGTTCCTTCACATCACTATAACAGCTGATAACTCGGCGACGTGCTTCCCTGCTGTCTTCGCATCAGCTGTTGCTTAATTCGCGCCTAGTCATTAATTATCATAACACATCATCGCTATGGCTAACGAAACTGTTGAAAAAATTGTTAAAAAAACGCACATGTAACGCACCGTTTTTAGTAACTTACTAATATGCGTAAGATTTCATAGTTTAAAAAAATTATACCTTACCAGCTGCTCTCCGCGGTTTCACCCGCACAAATCCCGATCCCGTCGGAGCATCGGGACAAAAAGTACTCTATGTGTTAATCCAGTTCATAAACCATCCGTGTGCCAAACTTCATCCAAATCCGCTCAGCAGCTCTTGCGTGAAAGAGTAACAAACATCCATACTCCAATATCTTAGGTGTTGGTGGTAAATAACATATTATTACTTGTGTTACAAGGTATTCATTTTTGTATTGTGGCATTGTTTACGCTGAGCCAGTGATGGTAGCAGACAGTAGAAAAAGAGATTGCAGTTTTATTAAATCATTTTGGCAATTTTGTCTGCAATTCAACGCAGGCCTGTCATATGTCAACTAATTGCTGTGCTACCTATTAAAGATTACTTATCCGCTCTTCGATAATTTCGCTTGCAAGTTATGATTTCCATATATTATGGCTACCTGCCTCACTCAAATAAAAGCTGAAGAACTCTACGCTTCAATCCGGACAGCATGTTGGGAATCGAACCCAACACAACACATTGCGAGCGGTCTTTACGCGCAGGCTGAGTGTACAGCGCGGCTTCGTCGCGGCGCGACATTCACTTTCTACCAAGACGGAACAAAAAAAACTCATTCGATCACTAAATGTTTTTGCAGCACTTAACACTTAGCACTGGGACCGACAATTTGTGACAAACCTTTTTTTTTTTTTGGTGCCACCCTCGGGTAACTCTACCTGAAGCAAATTTTTGTAAGCGTTTTGCTACAAAATACTTTTTAAAACATTTTAAAACAATGCTTCAATTTTAATTTCCGATTCATTGACATATGGTTAGAGCTATAATACATAATTTCTAAAATAACAAGAGTTATGGTGAAGGCATAGAAGTAGCGCGATTTCAGTTAGAGAACTGTTCAGGGGCAGCGCGTACCTAAGTTACCGAGTTTACATATACAGCTTCGAAGGCAAATGCCTCAAATATAAGGAACGATCTCACCAGGTTAGCTAGCTCGAGGTAGTCTCCTCAACCGCAGGCTGGGAATCAGGAACGCAGGAACGTATACCACTTTTGCACGGTTTTAAATTATTTTAATTTCGACACAGATGCACAGGCAAACAAATCGCGCCATATGTTGAAAACACGTCCGCCTCGGGCAAGGGTCCCGGGCCTCAAAATAATCATTTTACAAAAAAAAATACCATTACTTATTTAGGTTACCTGAAATTAGGAGCAATTAAATAAATATTTCTTTTCCTTTGTTGTTATAATGCTTTCAAGTTATGTCAGTGAAATGAAATTGTTTATTCTGTAAATAGGTTATCGGACTCACTTTTACACATAATATTTAAAATATGCAAATAATGACAAAACAACTTAACAACAAGGAGTTAACATTGCCTATCTGACTTCCTTTGAGAAGAAATGGCGAAACAAAATCATAAAAACAGAGAAAGCAAAAAGGAAAATAACCCACACAGTTCTTGGTGATGCGTTTATGTAGAAAATTTAGAAATAGAAAAGATGCGGGTGAGAATTTGGACAAACGCGTCCAGATATTTTTGATAAGAGAGAGCCTTAAGAGTTAAGTCATGTCGGTATCAATGGCCACGTTTTTTGATCCTTGAGCCAAGATTTCACGCAAAACAGCGGCCAGCGAGAGAAGCACGTTCACCGCGAAATATTCAGCGGAGTCGATTTGTTATGTTGCGGTTTACATATGTTGTATTTAGCGGATTTCTAACACACGGGCCTCATGTGATCAAAATGGATTCATTGTAGAATGTTCTACATTCTACAATAATATTTGCAGGTTCGACTGACGTATGTTATGAGTGAATCCAAAAATGGTAAGTCGCGTGGACCATTATAGGGCAAGTGACAACACTCCAGATTCACTCTCAGACCGAATGATATCGGCGCGAACATCCTCCCCCCCTTGGAAATCCGTAGGATTTTCGAAAGACAAAAAAAAGGATAAGGGAAGGATATCAAGGTAAAGCGGAGCGACGTCAAATATTTTGAAGTAAAGAAAGGAAAAAATGCGGATAGAATTTTAAAACATAATAAATATTTATATTATAATTAAGATAAAAGTGTTAACAACTGTGCTAATTGACAAGTTAAATTTAAACTATTGCGATGGAAGCGGACACAACTTAACAACGGGATGCTTAAAGTTCCGGTTGTCGTGCGTACCAATGCGACTTGCACGACTCCGTCCCTTCCAAGGTATAGGTACCTGCTCAATAACGCCTGTAGGCTAGCGAAGCGGTGGCGAGTCATCCTGATGACCTACCAATATATTACGTAGAACGAATTACCTCGCTTAAGAAATTATTATGAACGATTGTTAACGCATGCCAGGCAATAAAGCATAAAATGTTATTTGATATAATACACATCATCATATAATTACGTACGTATACTTTCTTAGATATTTTACAGTAACATTATAATACTTGATGAAGGTTCACAGATGCGTGAACCTCATAGGCAGTCAACGATTGCAGAAAAGTGTTGTGTTAAGAAGAAAGGTTTTTTAATTGAAACTCGCGAAGAATCTCGAGCTCTGCGGTTGCAAGGTCAGAGACTTGAATTAACGGAGCGTAAGGTAACTTACGTAGAATTCGCAAGACATACTTTTTTCCAAAATTGACTGAATTTTAGTCACGCTGTTTGCAACGAATATATGCCAACGGTGTGGAGACGAATGAATCCATGAAAGAACTATCGTGGAATCACAGAAAGCGAATATCTCTTTTATAGGAGGGAGATTAAGAAAAACCATATGCTCTTGTTTGCCAAGTTTAGCGAGAAGCAGCGAGGCACATAATTCGAACCTTGCCAGCGAAACAGTCTTTAGTGGAGCCACTTTTGACTTAGCGCATACTAAATGAGTGTAGATAATATTACCGTTAGGGTTTGTCACATGCAGATAAAGGACGCAGCCGTAAGCCTACATACTAGCGTTATCAAATCGAGTAAATTGACGACACAACCGGCCGCGACACCCTAGTGGCGAGGTATTTGTAAATTATACAATAACGGTAAATCGGTTTTGAATTTAACAAAACATTCAATAATACTTCCCGGAGGTTCTACATCCCACCCTACTTTAGCGAGCCAACGAACTTGAATTAGCAGCAAGTCTAGCAAGTCAAATCAGCGAACAGGAGTCCCAGAGGATGCGACGTGCAAGATACTAATACGCTCGTTATCATTGAAGCGGTATAATATTTTTTTGATATCTACTATCATTGTCTGACAGTAAAATCCAAAGATACACTTGACGTATATCAGCGATTCTTGCAACATTAAAATACCTAAAGTTAAGCAAAAGCGAAAATTAATCTGCCTGCAAATTAGGCCCTGCATGCAGCAAGTCGTTGAGTGACGTACTGCTGATAGTTTTAACGTTTGCGTCTAAAACCTTTAATAGGTGCGGAAATCGAATCTACTGATTTTAAAGTTGAATCAACTAGCGGCTAAATGTTCAGTTTTCATTTTAAACAACAAGCGAGAGTAATAACCTTTTTGTGTAGTGAATCTCGGTTTCGAATGCATCTCAGCAAACCTGGGGTAATCCAAGGCTTCAATATTCTTTTACTCGCAGGTATTTTGAAAGTTGTTGTGCATTCTGATATAGCACCTTTTGTCACGGCAATAAGTTGGTCCATAGCATTATCTGGGTCGGATATATGGTATAGGGGTGTAAAGTCCAGGTTATTCATGGCAGTATCAAGAGCGTCATAATTTACCTTACAAACAGTTTTTTGAGGAGTTAATTTAGGTTTTTTATTGTGCAGACATAGTAAAGACGAGCAATGATCTGTCACCGTTGTATCGTAAACTAAAGTTAATACTTTGGTGTTGGTCCGAATCATGATGTGGTCCAAACAATTATTACCTCTAGTAGGTTCGGTATGAGCTGGTAAGAATCCATGATACGCCAGGGTGCTAAGATATTCATGAGATCGTGAGTCTTGGGAAGTGGGTTTAATATCCAAGTTTATGTCTCCAGTTATAATAACTGATTTAAATGACATAAGGGGTGGAAGAATGTTATTGAGTGCCGTGAGGAAGGTGTGAGTGTTGTCATTTGAGGGTGAGCGGTAGACACAAAGTATGGCAACCTCAGAATCCATCTTAACAAGCAGGCCCGAAGCTGATCCGAAAAAGTTCGGTTCTTCACATGTAGTTGTTAGAGTCGACTTAGCATAAACGACCACACCATCGCTCTGATTAAGGTGTTTTGTAGTTTTGAATGTGAGATAGTTTTGTAGGGTGGGAATACAAGAGTTACTTGAACACGGTAGCCAGCATTCAGTAAGAACCAGAAAGTCAGAGTCCATGTTAATGCGGTGAATAAGTGTTTGAAGGTTTTGGTAGTTACAATTAATTGATCGAATATTTTGGGTGAGTATTGAAGTCCAGGTACTTAAGTTTCTAATATATGACTTGGTTTCCTCTGGGGTGCATGTATGAGTTTCTGATACAGAAAATTCGTCGACATTTGAGATTACATCATGAATTATATTAGTCATTTTTATGAAGCGTAAAAGGTAAACTGGTGGTCATAAGGCTAAAAGAAAGAAGGGTGAAGATAGTGGGGACATATTGCAAGGTGATAAATGATTTACATGGTGTAGTGGTGTGTTTGAACATTGTATTTGTAATAGGATTATGGTAGTGAAGTATGTATGAAATATGTTTGTTTGAAATGAAAATTGTGTGTTTGGTTCCATGGATTAACATGATAATATAAACAAAGTAAGTAATATTAATAAAGAAAACAGTTGAGACACTAGACAAAAACAGAACATGTGAGCTTCCCAAGCACAGAACCAGTACGAGTCATATAACGTTTGGTGCAGACATCTTGTAAAGTTGCACTTCATTCTTTATAACAATGGAGGGGCTGTCCGGGGATTTCTTCAACAGAATGCGGCCTTCTGCGGTCCAGCAAAACAAGTATTGGTTTGCTTTAGCAAAACTACGCGCCAGGTAGAATAGTCGTTTTGAATGGGTAGTTAACTGTTCTGCAATGTATATTGGCGTTTTTTGAGCATCAATACCCAGGTCAGTTGAGTTTATCTTGTTGCTAGGGTTTCGCTTGTTGTGGTCTTTAACAGCTGACAAGAAATTAGTTTTAGTTAGCGTATTTATAAATTCTACTGTTAGGCTTGAGTTAGAACTTTCCTTCTTGGATATCTGCCGCGATACATCGCGGATATCTGCCGCTTGCAATTTAAACTCGAGTTGCTTTGATAGTTCCAGCAAAGCATCATAAAGAGCCCTTTTGTTTTCATTGACTCTTTTTGGGACGTTTCGAATCTCGACACACGTTCTAACTAACTTTTCTTCAAGCGCAGTTAATTTATTCATCATGGTAATGCGTTCTTTTTCTAGGCCAATAATTTTTGACTCAAGTGAGGTCAACTGATCGGATACAGATGACATAGACTTTTCTAACTCGGTAAATGTCTCCTCTATCTTCGAATTTGAGGTTTTTATTTCGACAATATAGTTCTCAAGTTTGTCCATTCGGAAATTCTGTAAATTGGCCATGTTTTGGATCATTTCTCTAATTTCATTTTTGAATTCGGCCATAGATACGTCCTCACCTGGCGGACCTCGACGCTTTGGTCTTTGTGTGACATTAGTTGTACAATCGTCGATCGACAACTCATCTCTTTCGCATGATTTCGTAGAGTCGGACTCGGAACGTGATGGAGTATGTTGATTTGGAGGCGTTCTCGGTGTAGACATACTTTACACTTAATTTGTTTGGTTGAGAAACAAAGTTAACAATTTTTCAAATTCACAAAAAGTGCTGGTATGTACCGGATTTGAACCACCGACCCACGGCGCTTTGAACCTACTGGCCGGAGCTTATATCCACCACGCTAAAGTAACATTTGTTTTACCGAGCAAAATAGCTAATCCGTCATTACTCGTGCAAAAAGCAAGTGACAGACAAGGTGACGACAGTCAAGGTCAAATAAGTAAATCACTGCACGATGACACGTTCACTTTTGAGATAATAACAATGTTTGCTTCAGACTAAAATGGCGAAATAGCGAGATTCACACACACTTGATACTTTGGTTAGTAGATATTATTGTTTGTGATGGTATTGTTCACTCATTTAACCGAAAACTTTGCGCAAAAAACCGTTAATTACTTATAAAATAATTTAAAATCTCGGAGAGAAACACGGGACACGTTCCGTCACTCGCGCGTCGATGGGAAGGATCAAATCAAGTATCCATTTCAAAAGTAGCATAACTTGCTAAAGAGCAGATGTGTTTTCAAATAATGAGATCTAAACTGGTCTCGAAGTATAGTGTGGGCTGACATGCAGGGAGCTCAAAGTTAAAGCCAATAAAGCATAATACGATGCTGTAAGGGGTCACCAGTACATGAGAATGCAGAATGTAACAAAGAGCAACATTGGGCATGCCACAGGCTAAAGTTGGAACCACTTGGGGGAGACTTGTTTACATCTATACAAATGTATATTCACTTTAAAATCAACAGACAGGACAGGGGTGATTTTGTATTCAATAAGTATTGTTAAATACACTATGATTCCCCAAATATCTATCGATTCAATTCTGTGTTTAGCCAGCATTTAATGAACACCCAATTTTGTAGTTTTATTGATTTGAAAGAACTTTGCAATATCAAGCCCTCCTTTTGAACTTTGCCACAGTCGGCTAAAAAAATCATGAAAAATAAACAGTATATTTGAAAGTAAGATTATCTATTAGTTTGCATGTTAGCTTAGCTGAAAGCACTTTGGTAAGATGATGTTTTCCCCTGCCATTCTCTATGTTTTGGGTGTTCTGCAATATATCTAAGCTTAGGAAGCATTAAGCTGAATTGACGCAGCATAAGGTGACACTCAACTGCAAAGTAGTTTGAAAATGTTAAGTTTTCTCTTCATCAGATTGAGACAAGAACTTGAAAGACTATTTCTTGTAGCCTAGACAAGTGGAAGCAGATTATATTCATAAATTACCATGGCATTTAGCACCCAAATCTCCAAACACTAACTAGGAAGCAAAGATTTGATTCATAGTTTTTAAATTTTGTATTCATAAACTACCTATTGCAAAATTACGAATGCAATTTTTTTCTCAACTGAAATAAGTTGGCACTGGCATACTCAACATAATGTAGCTAGTAGCTCGCAATCCAAACTATACATAAACCAATATACACCCTTATAGACAGGAGGGCAGTGCATCCCCCCAGCCTGAAATACTGCATGTTGATAAAGGACTACGCTATCTGGCTGTGTGAGTGAAAGAACGATAGGTACCCTATATAGGCTACATTATTGATTTTAAGGACCCATGATATAACAGCCATGTTGCTTGGAATAAAAGTAGGGGGAAGGAAGGTAGAATTTGTTCCACCCCTTGAAAAATGTTAAAAATTAATCATAGCGAGTTGGATATAGATCAACTTTTAAGCGGGTACTCAAGTTATAAATTAGCATTGCGCAAATCAAGATAACGCAAAACACTACAGAAATACTAATAAATGTCGGTAGTCGGTAATGTTTTACGAACTTTGTTATGATTCGGCTAACAACAACGAATGTTGAAAGCCAACTTAATATTGCTATTGCCACTGAAGTTAGTAAATACAATTGTGTTTATTTTAGTATAATAAAAAAGTTACCGAAAATACAGAAAATATGAAAATGGCAGGAGCGAGCGTGCACGAAAGACGCGGTTCAATTATATGTACGTTATTAACACAAAATCTGTCAACGTCGCAGTAATAGTTGCTTTTTAGGTTAACGAGCTTATTATGAACTAAAATATTAATACTTACGGCCGCATCTCGTTGAATATTTCGTCGACAGCAAGATCGGCGCGGCGTCGACTGGTCTGGTCTGCCCTTCGTCCGTTGACAAAGAAATCAATGAATAGTATTCCTCGCCATAAGTGAGTATAAAATGTTCGTTTCCTTGAGCTATTCTGTATCTGGTTCATATAATATGTAAGTATATGTTCCTTGTTAAATACGTCTAAACCTTCGTCGCTCGTTCGACAAGCGCGTGTTTGTTTATTCGCGTCACAGACAGTGAGACAGTTATCACCACAGACTACTTATAGATCCTAGTGATGGGTAGCTAATCTAATAACTAGCCAAATAGCGGCTATTCCAAAAATAGCCACGGCTACGGTATCCGTCAACACGATAACCAGCTATTGGCTACTAGCTAGTTAGAATATCTGACAATAATATGGCATAGCGGTTAGCCTCCGCAGAGTATAATATCAATAAGGTGTAATAGTAATAGTAATAAGGTGTAATAGTAATAAAGGTGTAATAGTAATAAAGGTGTAATAGTAATAAGGTGTAATAGTAATATAACACCGGAAAGGCTGTGTGATAGGGAGCTAAGGGACGGCGCTCTGAAAACCATACCGCTTCACAGTAACCAACATACATACTCGAAGGAGCTTTCGATAAAACTAACTTCTCCAGCATCAGCAGCGCCCTCTCTAGACATGGAGTAGAACAGGTACTAACAGACTGGATTACAAACATGCTAAGCAAACGAGTGGTTAACCTTGAGGATGAGCAGCAACTGCCATGATAGCCAGAGGGTGCTCCCAGGGAGGGGTGCTGCCCCCCTTCTATGGAATCTGGTGATTAATGACCTTGACCTCACCAGTGAATAGATATGAGGAACAGGGTGTAAAGTTCAAGTGCCCACCAGATACGACATCCATCTGGTCGGAGGATCCTCCCTTTTCTAAGGTGTATGAGTGAACTTTACACCCTGTTCCTCATATCTCTTCACTGGTGACCGCGACGTGATTTACACGTGTCGAGGGATATGGAGTGGTCATTACCGTTACTAAGTGCAACTTTGGGGAACCGCAGGTAACTTTTGTAGGTTATTCGGTTACAGAAAGAGGGGTGCGCCCGTTAGAGGAAAAGGTGCAGGCTATTCAGAATTACCCACCGCCTCAGACCATTAAATGCCTAAGACTGTGGGTAATTCTGAATAGACTCCCATTTGAACTACCTTCTGTGCGTACGAGATGCCGCCACAACCTCATCACCAAACTCAATGCCAGCCGCTATTACACAATAGGGTATGCTGACGACCTCGCAATCCTTGTTTCAGGGAAGGTGATGGGTACGAACTGCAACCTCACTCAGCAAGCGATTCGTGTCGTAGAAAATTGGTGCAACGAACATGATCTATCAGTGAGCCCCACTAAAACTGAACTATTCATGTTTACCCAAAAACAAGCATTAGGCCCTTTTCGCCTACAAAACTGTTTAATACAGAACTTCAGTTGGCCAACGAGGTCAAGTACCTGGGGGTCATTCTAGACAGTAAGTTAAACTGGAGTAGTCATTTGGACAACAAACTAAACAGGGCCTGCATAACCTTACCAAAAATACAAGATCCAGCTTCACAAGGATCGTAGGTGCGAGGGTTTGTGCCCCGCAGAGCTGCGTATCTTCACAGACGGATCCAAAACAGGTAATGGCACAGGTGCTGGAGTCTTCTCGGAGAACCTAAACATGCGGTATTTCTCTGGCTGCATCGGCCATCATGGCCAGGGAAGTTAGGGACCAGTCGATCAGGATACTCTCAGACAGCAGGGCTGTTTTGCAAGCGCTGAACAGCCACACAGTTGAATCTCGGCTAATATACGAGCCGTCACCAGCGCCTTAATCAGGTGGGTAGCCTCAATAACATAACCATTCAATGGATCAAAGGACACAGCGGTTCACTGGGCAACGATGCAGCCGACGAACTTGCCAGAAGGGGGTCGAGTGAGGCACCAGTGGGACCTGCTGTGCTATTCTGCAACCATCTCAACGTGAAAACTTAGGTGAAGTGAGCTTGGAGTGAGCTGGGAAGCACTCCCTTCGATTGACGGCTGCCTCACGAAACAGGTTCTCCGACTAACCAAACAACAGCTGCGTATAGTTACGGCAGCTTTAACTGGCCACTGGTCTATTAAAAACACCTCTTTCTCATAGGGGTCACAGACAGTCCGCTGTGCAGGGCCTGCATGGAGGTGGACGAGACAGCAGCTCATTTGTTTCTACATTGCCCGGTGGTCGCCACATACAGGTCAAAGTAAACGGTAACCCAGGTACCCTACGAGAGGCTGTCAGTAACACCAAGGCGTTGCTGGCCTTCCTCGAGGAGCTGGGGTGGATCGAATGATCGATTTTCCCACCGTACGCAAAATACGCGCATTGTCGTGGAGTTATATTCTTTGGCCCGTATTATCTATTACCTATGACAGATGAGAGCTGTCAACAACTCAGAAAGCAGCCACAGTGTACACTCATCTCGGACTCATATGCCATAGATAATACACTATATAATATAAGACTCATATGCCGCATTCCGAGTAAGACAATAATCGCTGACAGCGCTCACATCGGCTGCTTTCCGAATCGGGATGTAAACGATTTGAGCGCGCTTACACCCGATCCGAGTTAGCGTGAGCGCGATAACGATGTCCCGTGAATCGTCATTGATGACGTCATGACATGCGCCATCTTGCGATAACGCCGACCATGACCCTTAAAAGTATCACTGAGCGAGTCGTCGACAGCTATCAGCTGTCATAATCATGTTAGATAAATCGGAACGCAAATTTTCGATGGCCTCCGAGTTGCAACATAATCGCATACAGCGCTCACATCGAACACGCGGTGTAAACGCGCTCAAATCGATTACATCCCAATTCGGAAAGCAGCCCCAATTGGGATGTAATCGATTTCAGCGCGTTTACACCCGTTCCGAGTTGGCGTCAGCGCGATAATGATGTCCCGTGAATAGTCATAGGTGACGTCATGACATGCGCCATCTTGCGATAACGCCGACCATGCCATAGAGAAATATCACTGTGAGCGAATTGTCAGCTGTCATAATCGTGATATCTAACTAAATCGGAACGCTAATTATCGATGTGAGCGCTGTCAGCGATTATAGTCTAACTCGGAATGCGGCCTGTACTGTTACGATCGAAGACACTGACAACAAAGTAAACACAAAGAAATAAATAATCAATACGAAATGCATAATGTAGCGGTGGGTAATCTTTATTCCGGCAAGTGAATTGATTCACTTATTCCGACTCCGGGTCCGGTACCGGTTCACCTTATTTATTCCTTTGGCACCGGCACTCACTCGCTCATTTCGGTTCCCCGGTTTCGCAGAACATTTTATTCATTTAGTTCACTGGATCATTTGGCACATTTTGAATTGAACAGTTGGTTAGTTAGAGCGATACGAAGTGTTCCGAGTACTTCCGAGTGACTTGAGCGAGTGAACGAGAGTGAATAGTGAACGCGCGCTCCGGAATCATTTGGTACCGCGGTGCCGGTAAGGATTGTGAGGAATAAATAAGGTTTACGTATCCGCGTTCGGTACCGGCTCCTTTGATTCAGTACCTCCGGAGTTACCCACCGCTAGCATAATGCAGAGTGAAAGAATTGCTACTTTTGTTGGCAAGAACAAGAAAAATTAGGCCCTGCGTCGCCCTCAGGAAAATGCTGTGTCTCCGGACGAGCCTATCGTCAACGGCTCTGGATTGTCAGCAACTACTTCTCATAAATGATGTAATTATGTCCCCCTGTGTGATATAATAAATCGGGTAAGTCTTGTGAATTAAGTGCGATTCTAGCTGAACATTTTCCAAATAATAAAAATTCATATGTATCTGTATTTTTATGTGTAATACGTAACGAATTATATACTTATACTAAGAACATACAATTAAAATAAAGAAATACGTAATTCCTTTAAATGTTGTGAAGTGTGTACAGTTTGGTGTGTTTTCCTATTTATGCTATTTATTTATTTTAGCCATTATAATTTCGATACAATAGACACAACAAAGGCTCCCTAAGGAAGTTATAAATTCCATAGTGATACACCTTAATTACTTAAATGCACCATGGGAAAACCTAGCCCATGCTTTTTCAGTCAATGCGGTAATTATCTAAATTGGTACAGTTTGATAGTGATCATATGGATTCATTACTATTATTTTCATAGATCATGGATCTTTTGGTGTACGAGAGAGCAGGGATCCACCAACATAATATGTACCTAAATGAGGAATGCCAAATCAAACCGCCTTCCAAGCCTCCTGACCTTTATGGTAAGTATTAGGTATTATAGCTATATTGATAAGGTGTTTGGTGTTAACAAAAGAAAGGGTCTGGTGGGATCTGTTATCAAGTTGAATGGATGGAGAAAATTGTGGTCCCTATACTTTGAAGCAGTATAATATAGTATATCAGAGTAGGTTGATTTGAAACTATACTCATCACCACCATCTTCAATCAACACATGCTTCACTCTACATTGCTGTGTTGATGCAACACATGCATCAACACTACCATGGCATTATGTTTCTTTGTTAGCATGCCAGTCACCCCTGTATATTAATCTTAGTGAAATGTTAGGTGAATATCGCTTGGATACCATGGTATGTGTGCCCAACTTCAAAGCGTAAGAGAGTGTGAAGAACAGATGCGTTTGATAACACAGACATTGTCTAATGCTTATCTTGAAAAAGTGAGGAAGTTAGTCATGCCTTGGCAGTTTCAGCTAAAACAATCTAACTTTGTAAAATAGGACTTTTGAGAGTCCCATTTGAGGATGACTTTGGTTTTCTATACAAAGACAAGGTTTCCAATGGCCTATTGCCTGTACAATCTGGTACTCTTGCCTGAAGTATGATGTATTAAAGTTTTACACACAGGCCACCTCCAGTATTGTCTCTCCTTCTTTCTCCCGTTCCATCCAAGGAGTCTTTAAAAGATTGCTTTTATCAATAAGACCGCTCATTATGTCACCCCTTCCTAAATTTCTACATTTATATCTGTAATTTAATTATGTATTCTGTTCTATTTAATTATCTGTAATATAATAAATTTTAATAGTGTGCTTAATAATTAATAAAGAGTATTATATTTATCTATCTGAAAATGTGAAGACCTTATGCAGTTTAAAATCCCAATAACTTTGTCCTTCTATTTATTTTTTGTAGAACATATATTTGTGTAGCATGTCTGTATACCCAAAAAGTAATACCGCATTCTCCATTCGTTTCGATTTAAATGTAAACTACGAAAATACTTCAGAATCGATTTTATTTTCGATATGGTTGCTCTGCTGAATCTATTTTATTGAAATCTAGAAATAAGTGTTGCGTGAGCATGGAGTTAGTTCATTAAGAAATATGCCTAATCTCTTCTCAGGCGGATTCCGTACTAAAGCCAGCTCATGGGCCCCTGAATTATTTTAGCAGCCAAATAGACAGCATAATTCAGAATATTGGTTTTGTCGTCTAACATAGAAAATTGCTATACAATCACGTAAAAAAGTGCAATTTTTAAAACAACTCCAATCTAGAGTCTGTCTATTTTAGCACGCGACTGATTTCGTTGAAACTAGGTGCTAAAACACAGACAGTTGACTGACCAGTGTCTGCACCTAGACCAGTCGAGTGATTTGTAGTCGGGTGTGGTGTTGTGTAAGTACGTACATGAAATACATATGTCTTCGCACATGATACATGGCTGTCGCAAAGGGTTGGATATGCTCGAATGATTGATAGTGCACCAATATATCGCTCATCCATAGTCCACGGGTGACAGTTGTTGCAAATGCTAAAAGAGTATTAACGCCATCTATGTCTTAGTCTTAGGTCCCTGGACTCAGCTTATGAAAAGGACCTTCTCATTTTAGCAATCGTCATATTTTTAAACTCGATTTTTAATGAATTGACGACAGAATTTTCTCTATCAACTGTCCCCAATGCAACCTTAAATGAATGTGTTTCAACTTCCCCATAATTTAGATAACAATTATTTATTTTAATATTTATGACTGGCTTATCAGTGCAACCATTTTGCTTGAAATCAGTCTATTACAAAAACTTAAGGTTTATGCCTTGGCGTCTTGAAGATAGCGGATTGCAGCCCATATGCGCCCATGCAATGCCATGCAATGCCTGGCGTTACAAATAATTCTGAAGCCTAACCGCGTATAAGTTTGTATTTTTATGCTAATCAATTGCTTCGCGAATGTCTTTTAGTTTCATAAGCACTTGCCTTGCAATGCTTAGTGTTTATGTATAGCAAGGAGCTCTGCGTTGGCTAGATATTATAATCTATAGACCGATCCTAATGAAGTTGGTGAAACGCCTACCGAAATTGAAAAATGTTAAACACGAAGCAATAATTATATTAAATTGCGATACAAAGCCAAATACTTATTAGGGCTTGAAACCAGCTTGGTTAACGACCTGGTTGGCCGCAACCGCAAGTTCAGTTGCTGAGCGTAGATTCGATTCCCAGATCCGGCAAAGTGTTAGTAATAGCTTTTAGATTTGTGTCCGGTTGTTGTTGTAGCCTCGTCACCCATTACAAGAACATCAACAAAATTGGCGAATTGTGGGTGTACCATATACTTCAGTACAACTTCGGGGAGTATAGATGTATTGTTATAGTATGTAGTAAATGTTAAATTCAGCTTGCGCGTGCCGACAATCTGCCATAAGGCATAATAAGCCTCCCGGAATAGTCCAACACATTTTTAAATCGCCAGAGAAACATCCAATCAAAACTATGCAATTGTTATTTTCTTTGTACCTGTGCGTTTGTCTTTGTTTATTTTTAAGCATAATCACGTTGCGAATTTCTTGAGAACTGTCTATGGACTAATTCTATTGTAATGCTATCGCTAATTACTGGCTTATCTCCAAGATGGGAGGCTGATACGCGTTCGTTGATTGGGCTTGCAAATAAGTACGGAAATGTTGACGTAGGCGCTGGCGTGGTCACGTCACTGTCAAGAGTAGTGACGCTTCGAAAGTCATTATTCTAAAATAATTTTGAAAGTGTGTTTCTTCAAGAGAGAAAAGCTTAGTCTATCACAGTCTAGGTTGGATGACCGCATGAATGCCCTTTTTAGTGTTATTTGTTTTAGAACAAAACGTTTTTGTGATATTCGGATTGTCTAATATATTTTTTTAATGTATTTTCATCTTTGTTCAGTTTCGCCTAAGCACCCGCGAAAGATCTTCATAGCCCGACGCATTTTGTAGATTTTTTCTTCATAATTCTGAAGCTGTGCCAGCTGCGCGTAACACAACGTCCCTATTTAAAATAGTCATATATGATAATATTCCGGTTGCATCACAGTATGTAAAAGATCCTGTTTTATTTATTTATTAATACATGAATACTTCTGGTGTCTGTCTACTAGTGAATGACAGCTGGTTCAGATTTCGATCTCCCGGCGCGATAAACATGTATGGGGAATAAAAAAATCGCCAAAAAAATTATCGGCTGGGACGTGTACCTATTGGCATAAGAAAATTTATACAAATGGCTGGTTTCCTATTATAGTGGAGTTACAAATACTCTCAGGGTATTGTGCTAGCATTTCACATCTGCACAGCACAACTCCTGTCTGCGTCGCGATAATCATTGTGATGCAAATCAGGGTGTTACGGAAATATAGTCCCTTGAGTGTCTGGCAAACTGCACGACTTGTGAAGTTGTGAATCAACTATCACTGAATGGACCGCTGCCGCTGTCGAGGCAGGCGGTGCGGTGTAGGCGGTGTAGGCGACTGTCGTAAACTTGCAAAACTGCACATACGTCCTTATGTAATTACTTTATATAGTTCCACAACATATACTCCTTTATCGTACTGTTTGTCAACAAGATGTTTATGATATCACAATGTTGATATGAATTTAGTTTTCGAACAATAATTTCGTTTCATTTGCATTCTTCTCACCTAGGGTTGCCATCTCAAAAATTTGGCAACCAGAACAAGATGAGTTAAAACCTCGGATTTTAGAGCCCAGAACCTGAACATGTCAACAGGTTGTTTAAAAAAAAAGTAAATAGAGTTAAAAAAAATGAAAATATCCTTTTTATTGAAATTGAATTCAGTGATTTATTATCATCATTTCAAATGTACGTAGCAAAACATAATCATATTACAGTTTGTTAAAAATTGTTTTAATAATCAGTTAGAACCCGGACTACAAATGAAGTCCCGCCCGCGCCCGGACGCTCCCTGGACGCCCTCTAAACTAGGACAAATCCGGGGAAACCCGGGCGGTTGGCAACCCTATTCTCACTAAAGGCCACTGACTAACAATTGAACAATAGTTGGTATATTTCGGTCATCAAGTGACTTTGGCTACCCTTCGCTGTTTTAGGTTGATTTAAATTAAATTTGTGAATGTATGAACTAGTCGTGTGCCCTTCAGGGAGGAAAGGCGTGTCGGCAATTACTTTAATTTAATTAAAATTATTTTGACTTGCGAAATAATTCTCCTACCTCTATATAATCTATACGAATATTATAAAGAGGAAAGATTTGATTGTTTGTTTGTATTGAAAAGGCTCCGAAACTACTGGACCGATTTGAAAATTTGTTTTACTATTAGAAGCCGAAGTTATGTCTGATGAACAAAGGCTACTTTATTTTTTCGAAATCCACGCGGTGAAGTCGCGGGCGAAGTCCTAGTTACATAGAACGCAACTTTATCTTCGTCATCAGGTGTTCGAAAGACTTTGTTTATATTTGGACAGGAGCGGAAGAAAACCGGTCCATCCAAATAAGATCAGCACAATTTGAATTGTTTCAAAGGCTTCCGGCCATCCGGTCTTGCACAATAAGTAGGAATGTAGGAAGTTATGTTTTATGTGTTGTCTCCTGCTACCAGCTAAGTTATACTATAAATCGTCGTTTCCTATTAATACTAGACAATCAATACTCATCATAATTAGCAATAACTATAGAAACTTAAAAACATTTGGTTGCTGATACCAAGCATATTCACCGTTCCAGGAAACAGGAAACCGGTGCAAGAAAGTACAACATTACAAATTATTTATAACCCCTTCGTTCATTTGTTGTGCATGACATGACGCATGTGCCAAAGGGAAGTGTGACGGAGGTGTGATGATTGAGCCAATCGTCATCAAGTATGCATTGGAAAACGTCGCCGGCTCGACTAATTTTGTATGCACATCGATTGGGAAATGGTCGGTCTATTCTAGGAAAAAATCGATGAATGCTGTGTGCTAGCGCACTTGCCTCCGTAACCCGCCCCGCCCCCCGTCTAATCGTCTAGTACCCGGTGGCAAAACGCCGTATTGCATTTATGAGCGGTTATTTATATCTAAGACTAGATATTTAAGTTTATTTAAACATATATGCCATGTAATTGTTATCAGTAAAATTGCACTCGTATCACTGTCCTGGGTGCCATGAAGGGATTCATTTGCTTGCATCTGGGCATAGATAGGTGCGTAATGTAAATATACCGTTCGCCTTTATGTTTTCAATGCGGTTCAGGAACTCATGAGGTCCGGCCGGATCGTATTAGTTTTATTATCAAAATCAAAAGTAATTTATTAAAATTAGGCGGATAATCAGCATTTTTGGAACGTCAAAATCACATAAGGACAGTACCTCAAAACGCCCGCCCTTCATCACAAACTAAAAAAAATACTTTTCTTACTTGCCAATTAACGTTAACCAGGAAGCAACTAATTAACGCTTTACTTGGAGATGGTGGACGAGGCCCATCACAGACGAGTTGTCGCCAACTCTACACAAGTAATGTCATGTACTTGTTCCTATTTGTAATGTGACATGAGATATGCCGCCGGACGTTCATTAAGGATTCACACTTCACTGACTATCTGAACTGCTTTTCCCGAAAGTTGCGCAATGATACGATGTTGTAAACATTATGTATCTACTGCTAAATTTGTTGTATTGAAAGCTGTGGTTACCTGCTGTAATTGAGTGTGCATGAATATGTGATATAAAATGTATCTAGTACAATTTGTAGTTGGGATAAAATATATTTGAAATTGTGATAATTTTCTCCTACACAAATCACGAGTTTATCATTGTAGTTTAGCTTGGCATGACGGCAACTCATTATTACGAGGGCGGGTCAATAAGTCCGTGACTTTTGGAATAAAACACAGATATTTTGATAAATAAATGTTTTATTTTTCAACGTAGTCTCCTTGAGCTCTATACACTTTGTCCAACGCTTCTCCAATTTTTTTTATCCCTTCCAAAAAATATGATTTGTCGAGGTCCTCAAAATAGGCCTTTTTTTGCGAGATGACTTCATCATTGGAGTCAAATCTTTTTCCACCAAGCCATTTCTTCAGGTTTGGGAACAAGAAGTAGTCACTCGGAGCCAAATCTGGAGAATAGGGCGTATGAGGGAGCAATTCATAGCCCAATTCATGGATTTTTGCCATGGCAACTGCACATGTGTGCACCCTTGCATTGTCTTGGTGGAAAAGAACTTTTTTCTTGGCCAAATGAGGTCGGTTTTTTTTCAAATCGTCATTGAATCGGTCCAATAAGTTGGCATAATATTCCCCATTGATTGTTCTTCCCTTTTGAAGGTAGTCAATGTGGATTATCCCGCGTGCATCCCAAAAAAGAGTCGCCATAACTTTATTGGCTGACAAACCCACCTTGGCCTTCTTTGGCGCCGATTCACCCTTAGAAACCCACTGTTTTGACTGTTGTTTGGTCTCTGGTGTGTTGTGATGAATCCATGTTTCGTCCACGGTTACAAAACGGCGCCAAAACTCCTCCATATTGCGATTAAACAACGCCAAACCTTCCTGTGAAGTTGTTACACGATTGCGTTTGTGGTCGACTGTGAGCAAACGCGGCACCCATTTTGCGGAAAGCTTTCTCATGCCCAAGTGATCATTCAATATTGAAACCACTGAGCCATGAGAGATCCCTACGGCTTCCACAATCTCTTGCACTTTCAATCTTCGGTCGGCCAACACCATATCGTGAATTTTTTCGATTGTTTCGGGTGAAGAGACCTCAACTGGGCGTCCAGGACGTTCGGCATCTTCAGTGCTTGTACGGCCACAACGAAATTCAGTAAACCACTTTTTTACCATTGAAATCGATGGTGCAGAGCCCCCATAGTATTTATCAAGCTTAGCCTTGGTCTCGGTAATGGTTTTTTTTCGCAAAAAATAATGCTTAATAATTCACTTTTTTCCATTTTTTCCTCAAATTACTGGGTAGTCTGATATAGATAGCTGTCAAACACAAACTAACTGACGCAGCAAGTTCAAATTTTGACAGGAGTCAACTGACAGATGCCTGTTGACAGGAGTGTGTTGCTTTTCAGTAAAGAGGTCAGAAATTCAAAACGTCACGTCACGGACTATTTTTTTTGTTTTTTTTGTTTTTGGTTGTGGCAAGCGGCCTTAGCCATTGTTGCCAGTGTCGAGTGTTGCGGAAATTAAACGTGGGAAGAGGGAGGTTGGCATAATGTGACGGGATATTTTTTTAGGATGGGCAATAAATAATTATATGTAATAAAATTATAACAAATTGTACTATAAGGAAATGTTGTGAAAAGAAATAAATTTACTAAGAGATGCTACGTATGACCTATTAGACAAAGAAAGGATGGAAGACAGATTACAAGGAAGGGGAGCTTTATACATAATAAGGAAGTCATATAATGGAAAGGAATTATATTTCGAGCAATTAAAAAGAATATGGACTAAATCACCAATTTCTCCGACACCACAGTCACAGAGGGGGGAATCAAAAACCCCTATTCTGTTAAGATGCACAGCTGAAGAGCAATGGCCAAATCTTAGTCGAGCAAGAATGGAAGTTATTTTCTTATTAAGTTTTAACTTGCTGAACCACGGTTTTAAATTAATGATGGGTTGAAGTAATTTATAGAATTGACCTTTGTTTTCTCACAATCCCAAACCTGAGACCAACTATTAACCATAGCCGTTACTGGAATTGATTGCAACAAATCCCCACAGTATACATCCGGGATCCATAGACCCTGCTTCGCAGCCAATTTTGCCAGCTGATCCACTGTCATATTGCCTTCTATTCCAGAATGGCCTGGAATCCAAGCCAATGCGACAGATAAGCCTAATTCGTAGCAGTTCTTTAGTAAGGATTTGATCAAAATGATAATAGGGGACAAGTTGCCCCTGTCAAATGGATTAGAGAGAAGACATTGAAGACTACTCAGACAGTCACTAAAAATAATTGAATTTTGAATTTTTTCATTAATTATGTATTCAATACAATGTTTTATGGCTAAACACTCGCCGGAAAAAGTGGAGAGAAATGAAGAATATTTAAACAATTTAAAGTGTCCTGTGTGATGTCGAATAAATGCAGCCCCTATAGTTGACGCTGACTCATTTGCCTCATATTTCGAAGCATCAGTATAAAAGACCTCAGCCCCTTGTGCATTCTTTAACAGAAATGAGGCAAGTTTACCATTAGGATCTGAACTGTTTTTCCCTATACCGGTGGTCAGAAATATTTTAGGTTTAAATATAAGGTCATCATACTGAACCGAATAAATCGGATGTACAGGATATGTTTTAATATTGCGTTCGACATGTTTAATCTTTTTATAGCCTTCTATGATGTTCGGTATGGGACGCGACACCCAAAAGTGATTCCCATCTGATATTAGTTTGTAAAGATCTTTAATTTTAGGAATTAGAGGATGAGTACTAGATTGAAACACCTTAATTAAGTAACGGTCACACAGATATTGACGTCTAAGATGTAGGGGTGGGTCAGCACATTCAACCTGTAATGCCATAACTGGAGTGCTCTTCATTGCACCTATAATAATGCGGAGACATTTAGATTGTAATCGGTCTAATTTAAGCATCTCCGTTTTACTGACTAAAGGTAGCGAACACGTTCCAAAATCTAAAGTACTTTTAACCAAAGCATTATATACTAGTCGTAACGTAGAAGGATGAGCCCCCCACCAAACACATGCAAGAGCCCTGATCAAGTTTATACTTTTTTCACATTTACTAATAATATGTTTAATGTGCGAGGCACCATTAAATTTAGAATTGAGTTTACACACGAGAAATGTTACTTCGTTAGAATTTGGAAGAGTAAAACCATTGACTTTTATAAAAACCGAAGGAATATTGCGAATGCAAGTAAAAGGGACAACGACACTTTTCTTCACCGACAGTTGTAGGCGATGATCATCGAGCCACTCTACCAGACTAGTCAAAGATTTTTCGACATTATTAGCCGCTGTTTCAATTGATGAATGAGAGGAGTAGACTACAATATCATCAGCGTATTGTAGGATTAAGCATGGATATATAACTGCTTCTAAATCTTTTGTATAAATATCATACAATAATGGGCTTAAAACTGAGCCCTGGGGAACACCGTTCCACAAAACTCTCGAAGGACACGGACAACCAGCAACTCGAACTGTTACAGTCCGATCCGAATATAGATTAAAAATAAAGTTGGAAAACTTTGAAGGAACTTGTAATGCTTCCAGTTTTAATTTTAAAATGCCCAAATCCACGTTATCATAAGCCGCCGCTATATCCAAAAAAGCCGCTACCATTGATTTATTCTGACTAAAGGATAACAAAACATCTGTAGTGAAAATATTTAAATTGTCTGCTACTCCCTTTCCTCTTCTAAAACCAAACTGAGACTGGGGTAAAATATTATTGTGTTCAAAGTACCATTCAAGCCTCATTTTAACTAGGTGTTCCGCAAGTTTTGCAAACACGCTAGATAAAGATACCGGTCTGTATGATGAAGGATCTGAAGGATCCTTATTAGGCTTTAAAATTGGGATAAGAATATGCTTTTTCCAAGAACTGGGAATAATCCCGGAGTCTATAATAGTGTTAATAATATCTAAGATAAATGCTAAAGTATCATCTTTACAATTACTAATAAAGGAATATGGAATGCCATCCTCTCCAGGAGCAGAATCCGACACGCGTTTTAAAACTAGCTTAAATTCATTTATTGAAAAGGGACTATTCCCAGAAACGGAAGATTGACTGTATATGAAGGGGATTTGATTTAAATTAGGAACAGAAGTAGGGGCAATTTTAGAAATAAATGGCGTAACCCAGTCGAGGGAGAAGGAAGATTGTGAACTGATCGCTTTGGAACATTTGAAACGTTTTACATTTTTCCAAATTAATGAAAGCGGGGTGTCAGGAGAAAGAGAAGAACAGAAACTATGCCATCCCTCTACTTTCTTTTTCCGCAAAAGCCTTTTGGTCGCAGCTGTTGTATTTTTAAACTGCAAAAAAGAATGCATGTCAAGTTTATCTTTACATAAATTCTTTGCCTCTTTCCACTTTTTTACAGCTTCAGTACAATCCTTATCCCACCAAGGCGGCGAAGGGATTTTACCATTGGAAAGACATTTAATGGGAAAAAAATCATCTGCTAGTGTCAACATTGTTGATGTCAACAAATGATAACATTGTTCAACATTTTCTCGAGAAACCTGCGGAAACTCCATAACGCTTTCATCTAACCCGGAACTATACGATTCCCAGTCACAATTATTAAGTTTGTATTTTAATAAGGGAGGCAGTGGTGGAATTCGGCAATTCGACGTGGCTTTTGAGAGGAGAATTGGATAGTGGTCGCTGCCATGTGAAGTATTCAAACGTTTCCACGTAAAACTGGGGAACAAAGATGAAGAACATAATGAAATATCGACATAACTCGGAGACTGAACCGGAACAAAAGATCGTGTAGGAGACCCATCATTAAGCACACATAAGGCCAAATCATCAATAAGTTCTGCTATGCAAACTCCAACACCATCGTCATTAGGAGCACCCCAAAGACTATGATGAGCATTGAAATCTCCTAATACTATAACCGGAGACGGAACTAATTGAATAATGCGCTTCAAAACCGATATAACAGATGGATCCTTACGAGCTATATATATAGACACAAAAGTTATGCCACCCATACGAATGGCAACTGCATTCAATATATCATTGGAAAATGATGGCAGTTGGATGGATGAGAAAATACAATTTTTCCTAACTAGAAAAGCAGAGCCACCCCAACCATCAGCTCTGTCATCTCTAATTATGTTAAAACCTGAAATATGAAACCTAGAACTTGGTTTCAACCAGGTTTCGGATATAGCTAACAGAGAAATGTTAAATTTGTTTGTTAGATAAATAATTTCAGATGATTTGGAAGGCAAACTTCTACAGTTCCACTGAAGAACTTGTTCCATGTTTTAAATGATTGTAAATAGAAAGAGTAATATCGTTAATTAATTTTACTGCAACGTGGTCCGGTAAACAAGAATTTGAAATAATACTCATTAATGTGGCTAATAAATTATTGATGTCTTCATTATCTGTATTTTTAACATACTCAGCACTATTTAGAAGAGCACCACCATTAATTGAAGATGGAACATTGTATTCCTTAATTTAATTATTGTGAGCAACTTTATCATAACCTTTTTGTAAAGGTTTGTTTGGTTTTATTTTTCTTGTTATTGTTTTTGTATATGAAAAAGACTTTAAAGGACTAACACCAGGAGGTTTAGTTTCTGAAATGGCTTCAGTGGAAACCACCTCTGAGAATAATCTTTTGCTTGGTTGAAATAATTTTGATGCCTCTATGTATGAAACATTGTTAAGTGACATGTGTCTCTTAATCTTTGTTTGTCTCTCATATTCTGGACAGATTTTATTTGTGAACATATGAGCACCTGAGCAATTTAAACAATTAAAGTCCTCAATAGTGCAGTTAACGCCATCATGGTTATCACCACATTTGAAACAACGTGGTTGGCTGCGACACTTAACACGAGTATGTCCAAATCTACAACAATGAAAACATTGAATAGTAGGAAAGAAATATTGTTCTACTGGTATAGAGGTAAAAAAAGAATAAACATGTGATGGAAGTTTCTGACCGTCAAATGTAAGAATAACCGTCTGAGTTGGTACCCAAACAGAACCTTCAGAAGATGCAACTTTACGACTCATTCTTCTTGATTTAAGAATAGCTCCAAAATCTGAGGGAACTTGAATATTTTCCACAATTTCTTCATGACTCCACTCTACTGGAATACCCCTAACAATACCCAGTTTGTTGATATTAAAGGTAGGGATGTAAGCTCTGTAATCATTTTGTGTTAGGAGCTCATTTGACAAGAACAAATTTGCCGCCTCTGCTACTTGAAAATAAATGGCTAATCTATTGCGACCCACCCGTTTAATACCGGTATTCAAAATATTTCTTAAATTATTCCTAAACAAAAAATGGCCGAACTTAATAGGGTGTAGATTAGTTCCACTGCGGGGATCTGCCGCAACAGACTCCACATGGACTAAATAAGGACCAGTGTCCTTTTCAGTATAAAAATTACGGCTATGGATAGGGTCTGACATTTGCTGCTCTGAATCTAAATGGGTATTTTTATTATTGGAAACAATGGGTTGATCTGAATGAACAGGATTCTGCATGAGGATCGACTTTTGTTTTGAAATATTTGGTAGATGTTTGGAAGTGTGCTTGAAAATTGGTGTACCTAGAATTTTTTTCGGTTTTGGTCCTTTACTACTAATCGTAGATGAAGGAGAATTGAATTTCTTCAAGTACTCTTGAGAAACCGAGGCATTAATAAATTTATCCGCTTCTATCAATGATATTAAGGGATTTTTGTCGGGAGGTTCCGGCTCAACATCCATATTTACTACATACAGTTAAAAATTAAAGAAAAAAAACTTACCGCTATATACACCTACTATACAATTAAACACTAATCTAAGGTATATAACAAATTACTACACTAAATAACAAAAAACATAAATTAAAATATTTTAAACAAATTATTTTAGACCGCCCTTTTCAAAAGCCCGCCAAAAAGTCCTCACGGACTATTGGCCCGCCCTCGTATTTGGCTACTTAGTGCATTTGGTTTTGTATCCGCGATAATCCTATACTTTTCATATTTAGTATTTCGTCTTGAGTGCATCATGGCCGCTGCTAGACCGACACACAGTTGAGAGCCGAATATAAGTACTCTATTTGTCGATTCATGTTTTTGCTCTTCGGTTTGGGTAGGCGTAGGTATGACGATTTTTGAAACCGAGGATTGTTTAGAATTTTTTTTGTGTTGATCCACTGTGTGTATTATTTCCGTGAGAGCTATAATTTGCTGTTGTGCTTCGATTAACTCTTGTTGTAGGTTCGCGATAGAAGGTGCGGAAAAATATCGACATTTTAAAAAGAAACCTTCATACTTTTGAATTTGAGTCCCTTTTACTGAACTATAATTTTAAATTAGCTGTGAATAAACCTACACGTCTAAAAAGTAAAACTTGCATTGATAATATTGCTCATAACTTTCGCAAAGTATGTAAGGTCGAAATCTTAGAACTTGCTCTGTCGGACCACACAGCACAGTTTATGATATTCCCAGTACTTGTACTTGAACAAGTGTAACATTAAATACTGGCAGGTAAAAAGACGTGACTACTGCAATGAAAATATTACAAAATTTTAAAATTGCTTAAAACATTTATCATTTTCTGACATGTATAATATTAACAATCCAAATGCAGCGTACAAATCTTTTCGTGACATATTTTCATTATTTTATAAATTATGCTTTCCCGAAAAGAATGTTAGAATACTATGAGAAAACTGAAATGGGTGTCACGTGGTATTAAACTATGTAGTAAAAAGAAAAGATAACTTTTATGGCAATACAGACTTAAACCAAACCAGAACAATAAAATAAAACTTACTAATTACTCTAAACGATTTAAAATAATTGTAAAACTCACTCAAAGAGCACATAACAACTACACAATAAATACTTCCGATAGTAAATCCAAAGCTACGTGGAAAATAATAAATAACTCTAAATTTAACATTCCGAAAAACTGTATTGACCAAATTCGTGTGACGCCTATTCCCCATAATGTCAGATAAAGTAATTCGAAATAGACGCGACAATAGCAAACTTTGCATTCCTAGATCTAGGCCAGCTCTAATGCGTAAATATTCTGTATGGCGCCAATTCTTTATACATAATACGTTGCCAAAATATTGGACGGAATATACCAAAGAAAAATTAAGAAGTAGGTTAAAAAGCCTTCTGTTGGAGAAGGCCTATTACAGCACTGACGAATTTCTGACTGATTAACTATTATAGCTTGTGTGAAATATCTTAATTTTTGTTGCTATTTACTTTAACATTTAATTGGCTATTTTATTATACATTTATTGATCTTAATGTTAAATAAAAACTATTTAAATATACTTTTACATGTTTGAAATGTGGCTGCCATAAGTCGATGATATTCGTTGTTGACATTTATTATTGACGAAATTGTGATTTAAGATTACCCAGTTATTTATGTGCCGTCCTTATTTATTGACATATTATTAAGTATTAGTGTTAGGCATGAAATTGTGACATCTATTTACTACTTTTTTTGTGTATTTTGATAACTGACATTCGATTACCTATGCCTACCTATATTGTATGCCCTTTGGCGGAACATAGTAAGGACCCATATTTTCTTATAAAAAATCTGTATAATATTACCCTATGTTCACAAAATTAATAAATTTGAATTTGAACGTTTTTCATCTCACAAGTACCTACATAACCTTATATTTGACAAATTCTCTATAAAAAAAATATTTAAAATATTTGAAATTCAACTTGTATGCTCACATAAATCGCTCGACCTTAATGTACGAGGGCGGCACTGAAAATTTCGGGAATCAAGGAAGTGACACAACATTACTATTTAAAAATGTATTTATTGCTTTTCGAAGTATTCTCCGCAAAATTTGACACATTTTTCCATACGATGGAACCAATCATTGAAGCAACCATTCCATTCGGAAGTTGGGGTCTCCAAAATGACCGTTTTGTAGGCGTCCACAGCTTCTTCAGGTGATGAAAATATCTGTCCACGCAATTTATTCTTTATTTTAGGGAAAGTATAGAAATCATTAGGGCTTAGGCCGGGGCTGTTCGGCGGATGATCTAATAATTCTGTTTTCTTGCTCTAAAAACTCTTTTGTTCTGTGTGCGGTGTGAGAACTCGCATTGTCGTGATGGAGGATGATGCGGCGGTTGCAGTTGAAGCGACCTGTGGCAATAAAATGCTAGCAACCCATTCTGAATTAACCGTTCTTTGTCCCTCAAGAGGAATAGTCGTAACATGGCCGGTTTTGGAGACAAACGTGGCCACCATTTTTTTTTGCAACACCTCGTGAACGAACAATTTTTGTTGGCTTTAACTCATTTTCAAACACCCAAACTCGTGACTGGTTTTTTGTTTCGGGTTCGTACGCATATATCCAGGATTCGTCACCTGATACGATGTTGTGTACAGCATTTGAGGATCCTGCGTGGAATCTTTCGAGAGTTCTGATCCACCAAGTAACGCGAGCCGCTTTTTGCTCTTCACAGAGCGAATGCGGTATCCATCGGGAAAACAACTTTTTTACACCTAATTGTTCATGCAAGATTATTTATATTTGACTCATGCCAATGTCTAAAGTTGCCTGAATTTCGCGGTATGTCACATGTCGATCTTCCTTAATCAGCTTACGCACAGCATCAACGTTTTCTTGGGTGACTGCAGTTTTTGGACGACCTTGACGGGGATCATCACTGAGCTTGACACGTCCACGTTGAAATTCAGCAAACCAGCGATAAATTGTGGTTTTAGATGGGGCTTCATCACCAAATGCAGAAATCATCCGGTCAACACACTGCTTTTGTGTTAAACCACTTCGAAATTCATAATAAATCATCGCTCTTGAATTTTATTCGAGTCAATTCCATTTTCTCAACGACTAAACAAGTTTGACAAAACCTTGTGACAAGACCGAGAATCTTTTAAAAAATAAATAAATGATATTCGATTTTTAAAACCAAGGAGTTTTCAATTAAAAAGATTTTAATATGACAGGAACAGTGGAAATATTCCATTCCCGATACTTTTAGTGCAGCCCTCGTAATGCGAAGACACTGCCGCCCAAGATACAAGATTTTCCTAGTTTGCAGGGCAGGGTACCTATTTTTATTGGACTTTTGACCTCACTATTAATTCTGTATTGTATTGTCATTTTTTTTTACTATTGAAAATGTTGTATCTCAAATAAACACCTAAATTAATTAATTAGTATTTATTTAATACAGAGTAACACATGACATGTTAGATAACTAAATTAATAAATCAACGTAACAAGTATCTACAGACTCTGAACAAGTAACTATCTGGTTAACATGACGTTTCCATCTTTGACCTTCCACATCAACTATATAAGTAACCACTCGTATGTACTCTTCTAGAATTATTCCTAAAACCCATGGCGTTCTGCCTTTCCGGTAGTCTCTGACCATAACCTTTTGACCTATTTCCCATTTAATTTCCCTATTTCCTTGATCTTTTTTCTCTACTACTTCCTGAAGAGTGTCGGACAATGGAGGTGGACGTAATAAACTGAACCTGTTTCTGATTTCTCTCCCTAGCATAAGCCGTGCTGGAGACACCCCCGTAGTACGCTGTGGTGTACTTCTATAATCAAACAGAAACAAGTTGATGGCAGAAATCAGGCTACCGCCACTTTCTTTTATTTTAGTTACAGCTGACTTAAAAGTTTCCACGAACCTCTCTGCCGCACCATTAGTTGCAGGGTGGTAAGGTGGAGTGAATGTATGTTTTATTTGAAATGTCTTACAAAATTCCTCAAATTCGGAACTTATAAATGTTCGACCGTTATCAGTCACTAAATGCGCTGGGTAACCAAATCGTGTAAATATACTTTTAAAAACTTCAATAGTACGAGTACTGGTAATGTTTGACATTTCAAAAGCTTCAGGCCATTTTGAATAACTATCAACAACTACTAGATACATTTTACTGTAAAATGGTCCAAGAAAATCTGCATGAATTCTATTCCATGTAGAGGGAGGTATGGGCCATGGTTTCCAAATTTTAGCAGGAGTTTTACTATTTTGTAAACACACTAAACACCTTTTTGCAACATTATCAATGTCCGAGTCTAGATTAGGCCACCAGATATATGAACGAGCTATTTCTTTCATACGTACTATTCCAAAATGACTTTTGTGCAGTTCAGATAAGACAGCTTCTCTAATTACTAGTGGAATGACTATGCGATATCCCCAAAATATGCAACCTCTGTCTACTGTTATTTCATCTTTACGGTTATAGTATGGCAATATTTCTATTGATAACTTATTTTTTTTAGGCCAACCATCTATTATGTACCTTATGACTTTTGATAATATTAAGTCTGTTGTCGATTCCTTTTTTATAACTCTCCAATTTATTGTTTCTAATTCAGAATCATTAATATAACAATCAAAGCTTAAATCTTTGTCAGTACTGAGTGGCTCATGTGTAATTTCCTTACAATTTTCTTTACTATCTTCCACAGTTCTGGACAAAAAATCTGCTGGATTTGAATTAGTTTTAATGTGCCTTACTTTATAATTAAAGGCTGACAAAAATATAGCATAATGTTGTAATCTCTTAGCAGCCATTTTTGGAATACTTTTATTAGGGCCGAAAATTCGTACCAAAGCTGCATTATCAGTCTCTAATTCAAAAAATCGCCCATAGATATTATTATAAAATTTCGTTATCCCAAAAATGATTGCCATTGCCTCTTTATCAATGGTGGAATATTTCTGTTCCACTTCACTCAGTTTTTTGCTAGCATGACAGATTGGTTTTACAACACCGTTTTGATCTCTATTAGACAAAACTGCTCCCAGACCAGTTTCAGATGCATCACATGTCAAAATTAGTGGAAGCAGTGGGTCATAGTGCCTTAAATTTTTAGCAGATGCCAAGTTCTTTTTTATCATTTGAAAAGCCTTTTCGCATTCTGGTGACCAGTTAAATCTATCTTTCTTTGTACAATCATATAATGGTGCTAAAACTGTTGCCATATTTTGTAAAAAACGTGAATAATAATTGATTTTACCCAAAAATGATTTCAGTAATGTCAAATTTGTTGGTGCTTTAGCTTTTAATAAGGGATCAATATTTGACTGTATAACACTGATACCATTTTTGTTTACACGAAAACCAAATACATCGATACTAGTAGTAAATAACTTGCATTTCTCCAACTTTAACTTAAATTCACTTTCTTGGAGTCTACATAAAACCTTAATTAATATATCAAGAATTTCTTTCAAGCTATTTCCTTTAATATAGATATTATCTATGAATACAATAGTGTTTGGAATCTTATCCAACTTTTTACTCATCAATCGCTGAAATGAACCAGGTCCTGTACTAACTCCAAAGGGAAGATAATTATACCTAAAAGTGCCAACTTCTGTCACTATTGTTGTGCAATCTTTACTTTCAGCACTAATAGCAGCCTGTAAATATGCTTCCTTTAAGTCCAGTTCACAGTAATATTCGCCATGTTTGAGTTTGTTCAAGATGTCATCAACATGTGGAAGTGGAAAATGATCGGGCTCCAAACATGGATTAACTGTTAGTTTATAATCACCGCACAGACGAACTGAGCCATCTGGTTTTAAAATTGGAACTATTGGTGTGCCCCATTCACTTTGTTTTACAGTACTAATTCGATCATTTTTAAGCAATCGTTGCACTTCATTATTCACTTTTTCACGTAACGAGAATGGTACACGGCGAACAGGTAAGCGTTTCGGAATCGTGTTTGGTTTTAATTTCAATATTATTTCCTCACCTTTGAAGTTTCCCCAACCCGGGCTAAATATTTCTGCGAACTGATTCTTTACCAGCTGTTGTGCATCTGTAATATTTTGAACCATATTAGTTCCAGTGTTTAAATTATACTGCATTTTAGGCGGCCATAATCTTAATTCATTCAGCCAATCTCTTCCAATTATCCTTGGAACTTGAGTTTGCACAACATAAATATTTAACCTTTTATATAATCCACTATATTGTACGGTTACATTTTGTATAATACCTAAAGGCTGTGTAATAGTCTGATCAAAAATTTAAATAATGTATTACATTTAACTAAAGAAAGTGAATTAAAATATTTAACTTTATCTGTCATTGAAATAACTGTAACATCTGAACCAGTGTCCAGTAGGAAAGATATATCTTGTCCATTAACATTAACTGTTAAATAGTGAGGAGGTACCCTACTTACACTATTAACGGTAAAGGTATCTTGTTCACTATACAAATTCTTAATGGCCTCTTCTACATCACCATTATTATCTTTTTCTGATGAATTAACTTCCAATACATTTGTTTGTCGAAGCCGTTGTTTCATTGAACACATTTTAAAAATATGCCCTTGTTGTCCACATTCAGAGCAGTATTTCTTATTCAAACTGCATTCTGATTTTTTGTGATTGTTTTTTCCACAACAATAACATACCACAGAATTTTGTTCTCTATTCATTTTATTTTGTTTGTATACAGGTTTTGTCTTTTTCTGATTATAATAAGTTTCCGTCTCTACACTTGACTTTCTAATTTGCATTGTTTCACTTGTATTGTTAGTGTGCATCAGAGCAGCTTCCACTGTGCGAGCTACCTCCACACATCTTTCAAGTGATATGTCTGCTTCACTTTTCAGCAATTCAAACTTAATTGTTTTAGAACTTACTCCTTCAATAAATTTTTCTTTTAATTGATCCTCCACATCCTTAAAATTACATTTTCCTGCTAATTTCCTTAATTCCAGCATATAATCTTCTACCTTCTCTTCTGGCAGTTGGTTTCTTTTTCTAAATTCTACTCTTTCTAAGAGAGTTGATAATGGTTTAGCATACTTATCCTTTAATTTATTGCACAGCTCAACAAAAGATATATTCATGGGTTTTACTGGCGAACATAAGTATGTTAATGTTTCAAACACCTTTGTGGTCAATTTTGTAATTAGCAGTGGAACTTTTTTATCTTCATCAATTTCATTGACAATCATGTAGCACTCCAGCTGTTGTTCAAATACTTCCCATTTTTCACCATCGAAAGCTTTTATTTCGCCGCAAACCGACATTTTTGATTCTATTGGTTTCAATATTTTTTTTGTCTTGTAATAATGTACTCAATAATTTACGTAATTCGTCGATATTTCCCTGTTTACGATATTTCAACCCCTCTGTCTGAATTATTAGCTGTAGTTCTTCTTTATTGCATTGGTAAATATAGCTTCTTTTTCCATACTTTATTAGGGTAATATTTTGTTCGAAACTAATATTTTCTTTTTCTGACATAAATGTAAACAACTGTGAAGTTGGATCTTTTCTTTTTCCGTGTAGTTGGTACCTAGCGCTTTCAAAACGAACAATGGCGTCTTTTTCGATGCAAACCGGCGTCCTGTAGCCAACTTCGCACCCGGTATTTTATTTTTTCGTTAAATTTTGTCTTTCAATCAATAATTTTGCTCTCATATTATTGAAATCACTGCACTGTGAGTTCTTCTATCGTCGCCAATTTGTTGTATCTCAAATAAACACCTAAATTAATTAATTAGTATTTATTTAATACAGAGTAACACATGACATGTTAGATACGTCTATTGAAAGAGAGAGATATATATGTGCGAGAGAGTAAAGTAATCTTATGAGTGCGTTCCAGATCTCACAGAAAAAAATCACGTTTTAATTTTGATGTTAGGATTTTGATGATAGTTTCAAAATACTCCTATGCATTAGTGTTGCCAGTGTTTTCATTTATTGTCGGCTCCACATTGTAGATAGCAAGGGTAGTTAGCATTTGAAAGTATAATAAAAAGTTGACCTAGCAATTGTTTTACCACTTTTGCCAAGAAAAGCCAGTAAATTGGAACTTCATTCCGGTTGAAATGATCTAAATGTCACATGAACAAATGGACCTCGTCGTTTTACAACGTGCAGGTGACATTCTACCTTTGGGTGATAGGGACGAGATCGACTATTATAAATTAGACCATGCAGGCTTTGGCTAGATGGTTCCGAAATAACTTGAAATTAAATAAACTGTTTATGAAATCTTTTCAGATGAAACTGTCAAGCTCGTGGAAAGCGCAAGCCCTGTTAAAGAAGTGCGACGCCGAGCCAACCGCAAAGTATGCCAAGGGAAGGGCGTGTGCGGGGAAAGTACTGATCATCGGTGCAGGCCCCTGCGGCCTCCGAGCAGCTATAGAATGCCAACCACTGGGGCCCAAAGTCGTAAGTGCATTTCTTATCTTTCTCCCACCTCTCCAATTGCATGTTACTGAGATTGAAATGGACCATAATGGGCTTCTAGTTTTTCACTGCTGTGGAACGCACCTCCACTTTGTGAGGGATATTATCCACCACCAAGCCACGTTATGGTAGCCCCTTCTCAAACACTCATTCTGTACATTTCATCATAGTTGAGATGAGACTTGAGTGTTTAACAATATACTGATGCAATTATTAAAAACAAATGTAGATTACATAAATAAATGCATAATTGTTTTGAGTATGGGATGGGATCCATTCGGTCACCTTACCATTCGCAGTTGAGTTTCTGCAAGAGAACTGATCAAACAAACTATTAAGTGCTTACTGTCGTTAATAGGCAACGGGAAGATAATTGCCAATTCCTTAAAAGAAGCATTAATTTAAATCATTAATTAATGTATGTTTTATAATCATTAATTTGGTTTTAAATACGACGACACGTAAAAATATTGTGGTAGTTAATACATCATGTCTGTGAGTAAGCGGGTGAGTTTATTATATAATATTTATAAAATAAAATTATATGAGACTTATGAAATGTAGTAAGTAACAAAAAATAAACTGATAAAAACTGCTTTTAGTAAAAATAAAATAATCCCTATACAATTGTTTGTTTTGTGATTTTTTTGCAATTATTAACCCACCCCTTCCCTCGTCAGCAAAAGTAAGCAAATCTCTTACTCCCCCCCATGCTTACGTAAACATTGGTACAATTGATTGGTAACACAAACATTAACTTGCTTTGCTTACAACACGTCAAATCGTCAATCGTATCGAAACAAAACAATAAATTGACAGGAAAAATTTTGACAAGCGAATAGCACGCGGTAATTCCCCTACTCATTTATATGTGAGTACCTAAAAGTATTCATTATTTGTAGGAATCCCTGAAAATGCTTTTCGTTTTCAGCATAGACCGTGTGTGGATTCCCATATGTGTAAAAAAGTAAATACATAATTACTGCTGACGTAATTACCATCTAGATCCCCCCACCCCCCATATCATCACAAATAAGCAAAGCAAATACCCCACCGGCCTCCTATAGTGCTTACGTTATATTTGAACAGACCCATACCTACGCGGTCTAAATGTATGGAAGAGGATTTTAAAACAAAAATAAATAACGAAAAAATTAAACGTGTCAGATTTTTCAACTGAATCTATGGTTGCGCGTCGATGTCCCTGCCACCTTGTATAAGATAGACTTCAAAGTCGCAGATATCCGTGGTGTTTTAAGTGTCTATTTATAGGAGTCGTACTTACAATACAACCGACAGACTTATAATATAGATGGCGCTTAAGACAATTACGTACTGATGCTTGAAAGTAGCTTCGAATTTATAGGTTTTCTAACCAAAATTATAATAATGTGTTAGTACTACTAACAACCATAAACAACATTATTTAAAATAATCAGCCAATCCCACAGTTGGCTGCCTTTTATAGCAAAAATCTGTCGGCTTGCCCTAATTTTTACTCCTAGGCACGCCACTGGAAATAATGACATTGATAATGTACCTTAAATGTACAGTAAGCGTTCAAAAGTGCTTAGGCACGCTAAGAGTCGTATTGCTGTGAACTCGCGGTACGACTGTTTGTGTTTAAGCGACACTCACCACAAACATCGCAGTGTTGCACGGCACACACTGACGTAAAGTCGCGTACTCGCATCGCACTGCACAAAAAATAAAATATATTTCTGTCGCTTTTGTTAGACACGCTCGTGACCTCGAATTTTAGCAATGCAATATCCGGGATATTGCATTGCTAAAATTCGAGTTAATCTTGTATGAGCTGGTAGCAGTAGGCGCCAAGCGTTGGACTGAGAAGCAGCCGGGTTAGGTTCTGATCTCATAAGATGCAGATCAGTTTTATTGACAATTATTTATTTTGGTTTGCAATAATAACAATATTCAAAAAAATCCTGCTTTTTTATTTTTGTTATTACAATAAAGGGTTTTGAAGAAAAAAAGCGTGATAACAAAAATGAAAACATATTTATTAGTAATAATATTTTACATCATTAGGGATAACAAAACGATACGATCCTTAATAATAACATCTTTTGCCAAATAGACAATAGCAATTTGTTTTATTTTGACATGTGAAATGTTTAAAAAAAAAAATATAAGTAGATTTATTTCACCATAAACATTAAGCTTCTATCATTAATTCCCAAAAAAAGTGATTTTAACAAGTGGTAATGTAGGGCAGTTTCATAACATTAAGTATTTCACTTAATATTTGGCTTTAGTGAATATAGATTACATATTGAGGATAGCTTAAGTAGGTATTCTTTAAGAAAAGATTATTACCCTACCCAAGCACGGTAACGACTAAGCTATCATGCCATATGTTGGGTTATTTGAAATTATGAACTAATATCAATTACAGATAAAGTGAGTGTGTGTGCGAGTTTATAGTATAGAAACAACTCATAGAAGAAGGTCGTAAGTTAAACCCAAGCGTCAATCTATTGCTTTGTAGATTACTTATGGACTTTTGAGCGCTATTGTGCATGAGGTGATGGGTTGTGTGGAACGCGCATGTTAAAACGCGGTCTGTGTGATACTGCACTGGAACTGGCCTTGTATGCGACATATAGTGCGACATTGCCTACCGCATACGCAGCGGGGCGATTCTGTTCTTTGAAAGGTGTTTATTCAGTGCAACCCATGACCTATTATTTATCGTGCGCTTCAGTCACTGCCGATAGATTTTCACATTCCATTGACATTCCTAATAAAAGAGATAAGCTTAATTATTTTATATTATTCACTGTATGAATGTATAATATTAATAATTTGCTGTCTCTGTTATGGTGTAGTTGCATACACTTTAATATCAAATTGTTGTTCTTCAGGTGCTCGAACGTGGCATTAATATAGCGGCCAGTGTGTGACACATGGATTGAGACAATAGAAGGGCTTGAATTGGACAACTCAAAACTACAGTTCATTTTTAGGGACACAGATGAAATATTAAATTCTTGTGTAATAATACGATAGAGCATTTTAAGTAAGTTGCGAAAGGCGTGTTTTGTGACTTACATTGTTCAACATAGTTTTCTTCTTTAAAGCAGTGTCTATATAGTTTTCTTCTTTAAATAGTGCCAATTGTTGAAACCCAAAGTGTTTTAAAAAAAAGTTTTCACACTCTAGTCTTCACACTAAAAACAGTAAAACAGAAAGTATCATAATCACGCTCTACTGTAATGTTTCCGTCCGGAATAACTTTAACGTATCGATGTTTTGGGACGACTATTTCGACATTGTTTGCGATAAACAACCATTGCTTTTAAATTTCGCTTTAATCCTAAAATTCTTTTGAAATTTGTTGTTATTGCTCCTCAGTGATTTTATCCACATTTAAATGTATAATTTTCTGTAATAATTTTATTACTTGTTGTTGATATATATGATTTTCCGCAGTTTCTTATTCGCTTTGCAGCATTTTTTTTCTTTCTATTTTATTCTTGGTCCATTTTTATTCCTTTTTTAGTTGGACTACAATCTGGTTGATTTAACTCCATTTGCGTAATGCTAACATTTTCAACTGCAGGTGGTTTATTTTCTGTTAGAAGCAGGTCTTATTCATGTGTGGTATTCAATTAAATTTCTTGGTCATCTGTTAGGATCACATTTAGGTTTATGACAACTGTTTACAATTACCTTGGCTGACCCTTTACGTATTTTAATGTATGTTGTTGCTTGATGGGTATAAATGCGGCTGCCTCCATTTTAATTGTTCTTAAGTATGCAATACCTATTGTGTAATTTATAATAAAGTACGTCTGACATAAAAGGCAATCTACTGTTTTTATAATACTATTTTTTAAATACTATTGCTTGCGAAGCTTTAACTTTTACAACAAAAAAAAAACACATACTTGTGAGTTTTGCCGAAATTCAAACCTTTTAAGTTAATTTAAACAATAAGGCTGCTTGACCACCAAAGCGGAGCTGGGAAATTGAAACCAGTGAAATTGCACAATAATTTAACATCGGTAACAGTTTCCCAGTTCTGGAGTTTCCCAGTTCTGGTTTGATGGACAGACCTTTAAATAAATATCTCAAAGAAATCCGGTTTTGAATATCCCGCATTCGCGAGTTTTCGGGGGCGTCCACCAGAGGATGTCAAAACCGTATCATAAACAGCCTTTTTTTTCCTTTTGGCATCGCACGGTTTGTGCATTCAGCCAACACAAAATAAAGAAAGTATTGAGGTACGGAAAGGAGTACGAAGTCAGGAGCTGCCACTCGCCGTTCAGATCCCAATCAGAACCAAAGCGCAATCGACCTTTCTATCTGTTCTCCAAACTTAGCCTCTTAGTTAAATTGGCGTTCTCGAACCTCTACTTTTATGGTAGTGACCATTTTCCTATAGTTATTTTTTTATCCTCTTTCCAAACCAAATGCACCATTAAGGCAACCAAACTTAAAACATAAACTTCCTAATAGAAATACTAATTGACTGGGACACATTTTGAAATATTGTTGACAGAAAGTTATGCTTCTTGCCTGTTATTACTGATGGCAATGAAAATAGTTGTGCTGAAGGTTTAGCACTCATATTAATTACAGCAGTAGACGAAGTTTTCCCTGTAAAAAATAGCAATATTAGTACAATTTCCTCGCCTCCGTAGTGGTGGGACTCTGAGTGCACAGAATCGATAAAAAAACGTAAAGAGGCTGAATACAACTATAACGTCTGATATTAATTTTGAAATCGTTACTAATTCAATAAATGAAACCAATGAACTTTTTAAGAAGAAAAAATTGATTCTTGTCGTAGTTTTTGCTCATCAATTTCACCGAATACTCACCCTACGATTGTCTGGCGCAATATTCGCAGATTTAGGACCATTTATAACAACACTTCTCCTATTCCTGTTTCTTTAGCTAGTGAATTTTTAGATAAATTAGCTCCTTCTTTTGTACCTGAGAGTATTAACCTTAATCTGTTTGTCGTATCCATTAACCAAGACACGACACTAGATCTTCCATTCACTCTCATTGAATTAAAGGGTGTTAGTCATAAAACCAAGGATTCTGCACCAGGTATCGATGGCATTCCGTATTCCTTTTTTGCTCACTTAAATGTGGACGTCCTCAGTTATTATTAAGAGCTTATTATTTCTATAATGAAAACAGGGAACATCCCTGTTCAATGGAAACGTCAAATGGTAATGCCATTCCTTAAACCAAATAAAATTCCATCTGACGCTTCTTCATATCGTCCCATAGTTTTGTCTTCTATTCTGATGAAATTAGCGGAACACTTAACTAAAAATCGGCTTGAATGGTACGTTGAAAGTAAGGGGTATTTTGGCAGAATCACAATATGGCTTTAGAAGAAAGAGGTGAAAGTACAACTGCCCGTTTAAGTATTTTCACATCTGATATTCGGTTATCCTTCTCTAATAACCAATCTACTGTTGCAGTTTTTGAAAATGTTTTTTATCAGTTTAAAAAAATAAACTGCAAGCGTTAAAAGACCCATTGAATTTGTCAAATTTCATTATTAATATCCTGACTGAAACGCTCTGTTAACATGTTAATAGGAGATCAAGAAGTATCTCGTCTTGTATGGAGAGGTCTCTCACAGGGTTCTGTGCTTAGTCCCACATTTTTTACAATATTTACACATTTCATTTAGACACGTCTTAAACTAATTATGTTAATGTTAATAATTTGTTATTATATTCTTCAAGGAAATCTGTTGAACAGACAAGCTGTGCTATCAATTCTGCTTTATCTACTTTGGAGTCATGAATACATCTTAACGGTTTGGATTTATCCATGTCTAAAAGCGCAGCTGTTTTATTCACCCGGAAGAGAAATATTCTCTTTTATAAGATCCTCTATTCCAGTTAAAGACAAATTCAGATATCGAGGTATAATTATTATTATTATAGCCTTTTATTTCCTTAATATAATTAATTACATTCCATTCGTTACATTGCATTAATAATTCGTATTTCATAATAGATCTTTAAAACAGTAACAGTAATAATAGCATGCATTAAATTGTTATAATAATTACACATTTACTAATATTTGTTGCTTACATTTTACATCTCACATTTAAAATAAGTTCATAGCCTATTAATTTACTTTAATTAAGTATTTGTTTGTTTATTATTCTTATTTATATTATTATCATGCATTTTTTTATAGATTAAGGACCTCTCAACGAGTAAAGGCCTCCTCCATTTAACTCCAATTTTCTCTATTCTATGCCTTAGTTAGTGATATTTTAGTTTCCATCTTTCTTTTGGTCTTCTCCTTTTCCGTTCGGTAATTAGTGAGTGTGGTGCGTGTTGTTCTCTCTATTTGCTGGATGTCAGTTTTTGATCAATTAATAACTCCAAACGAGTATGTTAATATTGGAGTCGCATAGGTGTTCAATGCCTTTATTAAATGTTTTCTGGAGAGCTGAGTTTTACATACTGCGATCACCCTTCTTTTGTATTCAGTGATTAAGGTGTGTTTTATTGCTGTGTGATCTATTCCTTTGAGTTTTTTTGTATCCTAAATATTTATATAAATCGGCTGGTTCCATAGCTGTGATTGTGTCTGTATTATTGACAAGATAGTCACCCGGTTTTATTTTGCCTCTTACTATATTTGGTTTTGTTTTGCATTTATCTAATCCGAAGTGCATGTTTATGTCTTTACTGAATTATCTCTTTTTCAGACTTTGCGCCTGTCAACCATGTAGATAAGATGTGAGATGACCACTTCCTGGGCTCCTAGGTTACAGTTATGGCATCTCAAGGCCAAAAACTATTATGGATCCAACAGGATGTAAATTAACAAATTAGAAGCCATTTCTTCCACCAAATATTGGTCGCAAAGTCACACATCAAAAATTTAACTTTTTTTTTTAATGTTTATGGCATGGCTACGAGGCCTATATGCCAAATCTTTATATTATATCTTGTTCATATTTTATTAAATGTTGTTATATCTTCTTTTGGCGTATCTTCATCATTTTTTTTTCCCAAGAGGTTTTTGATATATTTATATAGCGGCATATAGCAATCTTTTTTTTGTAGCAACACGTCTAGGCGGCGGGATTCGACATTTGTTGACGTTTCTTCTGATAGTTCAAAAAGCTTGCTTGCAAGAATTAATCGTTGGAAGTTGTATTCTTCACAGCTAAAAATAATGTGTTCTAGGGTTCCTGGAAACTTGTGGCAAGCAGTGCATGTCTGATCGTCTATTATTTTGAATCTACTCAAATGTGCGGGTGTAGTGTTAAACCCAAACCGGAGTCTATTGATTGTTGTAATGAAATCTCGGCTTGCTGTCTTCAATTGGTGAGCTACCAGGGTGTACTGGGTAGGTCTGTTTGGATACTTCCATAGCACTTTCCTTTGTGTACTTGATCTTTTTTCCAAAAACTTCTCCATATTTCATTTATATCTTCATTAACTTCAGGATAACAATCAGTGAAAGGGATTTTAACGACAGTACTTACATCTAAAGAGTTTATATCCTTATATGCAGCTTTATCAGCAATTTCATTTCCACTTATGCCTTTATGTGAAAGTATCCACATAAAAATACATCTTTTCCTCTACACTTAATACTATTTAATAAAATCTTAATTTTAAATTTTAGTTTAGTTAATTTATTAATAGTTTAAGTTAAACTATTAATTAAACTAAGAGAATCTGTAAGGATTAAAAAATACGTACATTTGTCTATAGTATCAATGTACCTAAGGGCTTCTAAAACTGCATATGCCTCTGCAGTAAATATACTACAACTAGTGTCTAAAACAAAACTTTGTACAAATTTAATTTGAGAATCATAATGTCACAACGCACATGAGAGTCTCCTTTACTACCATCAGTATATATTTTATAATATTCCCTATTGTGATCTAAAAACTGTAGAAGATCTTGATTGTTGCAAACACAGGAATTAATCGATTTTGGTATGTATATTAAATAAAATATGAAACTGTGTTGAATAATATGGCCATATAGAATCAGATAATATTTTATTTACTTTTTATTTGTAGGAGTATTTGGGACAGTTCTGGATATTGGTGGTAAAGGAGATTCTCACCAGTTATCACAGGAGCACTATATTGAAAATGGTAAGGCGAAATTTTATTCATTACTGTTTGATTTTTACAGCATATTAATTTTAAACAAAAGCGTTGGGCTAAAAGCAATCTGCGAAGTGATAATGGCATTATTTTTGTTTCTATTTCCATGGCTCTAATGGGTGTAGAACACATATCTCCTGATATTATCCTAAGACCCTTATTTTGTATTATATCTATTGTACAAACTTACTGTTGATACTAATATATGCAAGGCAACTGTAATCAAAGTGACTACATACAATTTATTTATACAAAATTGTAAGAGTCTTAGGGTCTGCACCCCAAGAAACTCTAGCTAAGCAACAAAGAATATTAAGGTTTTTTAATGAATTTTCAGAAATGAGCTTTAAATGAACAAAACAGAGTTTCTTATCTAAAGTTATGCCTAAAAATTTATGTCTGTCTGTTTGTGGAATACTAGTATTGATTTTGAGGTCCAATGTATTATAATACATTTGTAATTCCTTTATAGAATCATTCAAAGTACATGCAGCTTGGTCAATATTTCTATTTGTACAATATAAAACAAGATCATCAGCAAATTGAAGAATATTTACATTTGGATTATTTACATATTTACAAATTTTACTACAGTAAAGATTATACAATAGACGGAGAGAGAATACTGCGCCCTGCATTGTGCCTTTTGATACAGATCTAGGTCCATAAATAATATTATTATGTATAACATATAAAGTTCTGTTATTTAAAAAGTTACATATCCATTTACATAAGAGTCCCGGAATGCCAAGTTGTGATAGAATTTTAACTAAAATACCTGGTTGTACGCTATCAAATGCCCCTTGTACATCTAAAAAAGTACATATCACACAATTTTTTTTTATTTTTTGCATATTTCAGATCGGAGACAAGTGATACAAAGCTGTCTGCACATCTTCGCCCTCGTCTGAAGCCATATTGTACATTTGGTATTATGCCATTGTGCTCAACAAACCAATCAAGTCGAGTTTTTATCATGTTTTCTAGTAATTTACCTAGACAGGATGACAGTGAAATAGGTCGGTAGGAGTTTGCGTTATCTGGAGGCTTATCTGCCTTTAAAACTGGTATCACACATTGTGTTTTCCATGACTCTGGAATAATCTGATTAATCCATAGATTGTTAAGAATGTCTAAAAAAAGTTTTTGAATTGAGAGATGAAGCTTTTTATTAAAATGTAAGGAAATCCATCTAGACCAGGTGTTGTATTTTTTCGTGAATTCAAAGAAGCAGAAAATTCCTGGAATGAAAACTTTGCTAAGAGAAATTTCGTATTTTCATTATCATTATTAATATTAAAATAAGTTTCTAAGTTGGGGACTTCTAAGCCCTTATCTGATAATTTATCTAAAAAGGAATCAATGAATGTATCTGAATAAGACCTATTATTAACCTTTCTACTATGTTTAAACTTTTTAATTTGTTTCCAAATTTTGCTAATGGGAGTTGTCCTATTGAAACTATTACATAAACTATTCCATCCATTTTTCTTTTCCTCAGCAATTGTCCTTTTCTTAATAGCATCTAACCTCTTGTAATTAATAAAATTTTAAATACTGGGATTTTTCCTATAGTATTTTAGTGCTTCATAAGAATTAATAACACTCTGTTTGCATTTATCGTTCCACCATGGTACTGGAAGTTTACTTTTGTAATTAGATGTTCGAACAAACTTAGGAATGCATGCATCTTTTAAAGAGTTAAGTGGCCGTTCAAATATGACGTAAGCAGATTTATTACAATCATTTACCCCCCCATCCCCCTTGTCAGCAAAAGTAAGCAAAGCTCTTACCCCCTCCTCCCATGCTTACGTAAACATTTTTCAATTATAAATGTATTTTTTTTATATTGTAATTATAATGTTATAATTATAATTTAAAAAATAAGAAAATAGATTTAGGATAAAGATTAGATTTTACTGATACAGTATTCAACATAGAGTAAGGGACAAAAAAACATAACAAACTTATTTTAAATTTTTGGTACACATATTAAATTCAAATTAACAGTCTTCAGTCCATGAAACCCGAATCCATGATTCTAAGTTTTCGATGACATTGGATTGCTGCTCAGTGTTGTGAGTCTGCTCACTTTCATCCGATTTTGATATGTCTACGTCGTTATCATCGAGCCATTCAACATCATGGTGCTCTAAATTTTGAATAATGCACATCAGTTCATTAGCACGACGAGCAGCGACTCTTACAGGTCTAACTTTCTTATCAGTGTGCGTGTTTACTTTTTTGTGGATCTCCTCGGTGTGACGATTTAGTGACTTGACGGAAGCATGATAAAGACCACAAGTTTTGCATGTTCGACTTGATAGCCTTAATTTTGCCGTCGGACAAAAATAATCGTAGGGCATTTGCAGGAAATCTTTGAGTGAAGCACTTAAGCGTAGAGCTAAATTGACTGGAAGATCAAGAAATTGCCCTCCTTCATCTAAAGCCAAGTCATCAACTGTTTGTTTGTCTTTTACAGGTGGTGGAAGAAATCTGTTGTCTAGTAATCTGAATAGGCCACTTCTTGTACGACAGCATTCTGTATTTCTGCATTTTACAATTTGAAGCAAGTATTGGCTTTCGCGCACATGTTCTGAATACCATTTAATGTCTGGAAAATCAGGAACATCTTGTTCACCAGCCCCAACATATTTTGCAGTAACATTATAGCCATCAATTTCCATTGAACTCCATACTTCAGCTAATGTATTTCCTGCAAATTCGAAATTAGATCTTTCTAAATGTTCATCAATTGTAACGCCACGTTCATCCAAATGAGACCCGAAATGGTCATGAGGCAATATTAAACCAGCCAGTTCCCGACTAAGAGAAGCCATTCTGCGCTCTACTCTGTTATACGCACTTCTTCCAGGAACATTGGTAGCTAAAAACAATGCATCGAGATCATGTCGCTTAAAGTGTTGTATAGCAAACCCTATGACTTTTTGATAACGCGGATTTTCATCTGGCCCTCCATCAACCGTCATGATTACCACTGGTTTTACTAGTCCATGGTCAGTTTTAGCTAATGGTCGAAACTCTTCAAGTTCGAGAAGCGTCTCGAAATCCTGAGCATGAGTATTAGCAGTAGATGAACTATGCTTTCCACTTCGAATAGCGATGTATGTTGGTCCAGAATATCCAACGGCTTGCGGTTGTCCTACCATACTGGAAGTGATTTTGATACCAGCATAAACAGATGGTATTAATTTATGACGCTCAGCGATTACCCAATCGTGGTCAGGCAATTTGATTCTATATTCCATGTGCATTAGAAGAGGTGATTGCTTATTTGCCGCAGTTACGCCAATAGGGACTCGAGCTTTATCATCTTGAGATATGAAAAATACTTGATCTGGTCCAAGTATGGATGCTATGTTCTCTAAATAATGGATTGATGTTTGAGCGAACTTGCTATCTAAGTGGCTCTTGTGGTAATCAGTTTGAGCCCGAATGAGCTTAACAGGGACTGTCGATACATGTCTTCGTCCCTCTGCTGAATTAGATTTTCTGGGAATCAAACGAAGATATGTCCCACTGCGACTAATGTCAAATCCTATTTTACGTAATTCTTGTGTGAGTTCATCAAGAGTTTTTACGCTGCGAATAGATTCCGTTCGTCTTCTGTCATCTGTTGCACTCCCAAATAAAGCTATATCCGCAATTGTTTTCAATAGTGATGGTTGATTGCTTTCAAGATTAGGACGTCCCACTGAATCCCTCAGAGATAGTCTTTTTTTTATTTCTGGATTTTCATGACAAATATCTTCTAACTTTCTTTTCATACTATCCCTGTGTTTCTTCTGGGCAACTGCGTTTTGAATCTTCCTGTTTAAAGACTGTTTTGCTGTTTTTATTTCCTCGCGTAACTTAATGATCTGTTTATCAACTTCAGCGCGGCTTGGCATAGTATCTCTGGCAGAATACAAATCATTCAGATTTTTTTCGAGTAGAGCAATCTTATTTTTCATAGCTTCCTGAGAAGGTTTTGCTCTCTGTTTATCTGCATTATCATTATTTTCGTATTGCTGTTGTGATTCATTACCGGGTTTTATTTTATCTTCTTCCTGTTTTTTAATATTTGAAGCTGGCTGTATAATTTGTGTTTTTTCTGCAGGTTTACAGGTAGTCGTTGCCTAAAAATAAAAACTTTCTATAGGTTCTGTTGAAGATTCTCTTATTAAGCTACATAAATACAAAGTATGCAATAAATAAACTACATTTAAAGATTATTTAAAGCCATAGGGCTTTAAATAATCTTTAAAGCCAGGAATCGAACCCATCACATAAATAAAACTAACACACTGGATTTTGTGGCCAATTGACGGAGTCAATCTTAAGAAATAAATCTATCTAATGAATATTACCTCTATACTTTGCGATAGGCCATAATATTTTCTAATCATAAAACGTCTAAATTATTGTTATAAAATGTAAAGAGAAACTATTTGGCGATTTCTAATATTTCTAGTACTTATAGGTACCTAAAATGATTTCGTAACTCACCTTGGAAAAAAAATGTAGTAGATTGGATTTATTCTTAGTCGCCGCTTGCAATTCTTCTTCAATTCTCTTAGATACAATAATATCTAGTTCCTTGTCGGACTTTGCTTGTAATTTATAATTTCGCCACACTTCGTTAACTAACTTTTGTACATTTTGTACTTTCGTACTTGCATGAGATTTTTTAAACCTTAGAAACAATTTTTGTTATAACATGGATTTGTCTATATGAAACGACATCTTATTTAAACGTTAAACTTTGGCTAATGGAATCAACGGTAACACAAATGTTAACTTGCTTTGCTATGCTTACAATACGTCTACTCGGATACTATAATCCAAACAAAACAATACACTAACGGAGAAAATTTAGACAAGTGAATAGCGCGCGGTAATTCCCCTAATCGGTTCTAAAGCGAGTGCCTAAACGTATGCATTATTTGCGGGAATTTTCGAAAATGCGTTTCGTTTTCAAGCAGTCTATGCTGGAAAACGAAACGCATTTTCGAAAATTTTCGAAATGTGAGGGTTGCCATTTGTGTAAAAAAGTAAATAACTACCGATGACGTAATCATCATCTAGACTCCCCTACCCCCCATGTCATCCAAAATAAGCAAAACAAAGACCCCGCCACCCCCCCATAGTGCTAACGTAATACTTGAACGGCCCCTAGTTGATCACAGAAAATGTTATATGTTTGTAAAGGGTCTTCATGATCCACGTTTACATTACTAAAATAGTCTTTGGAAAGCTCACTATACTGTTCCCAGTTAGTTTTATTATACAGATACTTTTCTGTAGGAGGGTTTATTTTGTATTTATCCACACATAATGATATAGAAGTAATTGTTGGAAAATGATAACTACACATGTTATCGTCATAAACTAACCAATCGCAAAGTAGTGCAATACAGGGACTGACAAAAGTAACATCTATAGCAGATGGATTACGGTTTGGGTATTGAATAGTTGTATAGCTACCATAATTAAGTATGCATAAATTAGAGTCATCAATTATGTCATAAAGTTGCTGTCCACGTCCTTTTGTGGCTACGCAACCAAAGGCTATATGATGTGCATTAAAATCACCACTGATGAAAACAGGAGGAGGCAATGCATTGATTAAGTTTCGTAATCTATTCATTCTAATATGTCCACTTGTAGGTGGGGAATAAAATAGAAAGAAGACCATGTCTTGTAGTTAATTAACAATATAGCTATACTTTGTGAATCTTCATAAAACTGAATATCCACCTGTTTATTTTAAAAAAAGGGCGGACTAATATTGCTACGCCTCCATGGTTATTGCTTGCATTACGAAAATGTAAAATGTATCTAGGAATATTATATTATCTTTAAACCATGCAGGGCTAACATGACAAGCGCGAGAACGCTTTAAGAGACAAATGTCGTTATTTTCATGTTTAAAAATGTTTATTAGTAAGGGTTTTTTATTATGTGCACTTTGTATATTAAACTGTGTTATGCGTAATTATGACTGTGATGAGGTGTAATTTATATCCATAAGTTTAAGTAAGGTTTTTAAGTAGCATGTCGCTAACTGTTTTGCTATTAATTGGAGTCTCATCACCCTTATTACTAATTTCAAGAATAGTACGAATAATTGCTGAGTTTAGATCTGAATTATTTAATAATTAGTCTCTTAAATTAACTTGAGGAGCCTGTGCAATAGAAAACTAAAGGAACCTTATTATTTTTAGGAGTAATTTTATCATTTAGGTTTTGTATAGTTATATTTACATTTCGTAAATTTTTATTAACAAATGTAGTTTTAATTGAATTGTTATTTACAACACGTTTATTATTTACATTTTCGGATATTGTTGGAAAACTTTGTTCAAATTTTTTGGTATCAACGACACTAGAATAGGTAATTTTATTTCGTTTTTCTAACATTTTTTGAATATTGATAGGACAAGATCTTGAAACGGCCAAATGTGGTCCCCTGCAGTTGGCGAAGTGGTCTTCGGCGCAGCAACTACAACGTTGCTTACCGTTTAATACTTGTGCTGAATGATTAAACTTAAAACACCGGTAGCATTGCTGCAGAGGCGGAATATAATCAAAAACCCTATATGAGTAAAGATCATATTGTACATTTTCCGGTAGATTATTGGAGAGATAAGTCAAGCTAAGTCTGTAGAGGAACTCGTTGTGTCCCCACTTTCTTCGAGAATCGACGAACAGCGATGATTTCGGAGTGAGATGAAAGTTTTGAGTACAGTTCCTTTGTTGAGATGTTAGTGGGAACAATCCTATCACTCCTGTTTTTTCGATTTGAGCCGCTGGTATAAATGCCTTTAAATTATATTTGGCCAAAAACGCAGAGTTCGCCATGAAGTTGTTGGCAGTATTGGCCAATGTAAATACTACAAAAATCTTGGTTGCATTGACTGTTTGTAGGGTCACCACACCCTTTATTTCTGTTGTAAATATATGATTGAGATAGATCGGACTTTTGTTTCCAAATCGTTCATTTTTGTCCAGGGATTCTACATATACTTTAAATTCTGTATTTACTGCATGCTCAGGGTATTGCCTTATATAATTTGGTTTGAAAAAAGGAGCAAAATTACTTTCCTGTTGCTGCCGCTGTAGCTGCTCAGGATCCAAATGCCGCTTAGCCGCTCTTTTTTAATTGGGTCCACCTGGACCCTCATCTTCATCACCATCCATCCAAATGGTGTCTTTCAATTAACTTTGCGCAAAAAGTATCAATAAATTCTATTTTATTTTAATTAAAATTTCGGAGGGTTTTTTAAACGAACCGCCTTTTTTGAGCTTCCCGCCCAAAACAGCTTACATTTCAAAAGCAGAATCTACCATAGATTAAAAATGACAGCTAGAAATCGTTCAGAATATCTACTAATTTGTCCAATGACATGTAACGGTATAAAAACTCGTTACAAAAGGAGGCCTGTGTCCCAGCAATGGCTGATTATGCGTATGCAAGTTAAAATAAATATATTTATTGTATACATTTCTAGTTATACTGCAAGTTCAAGATATACTATTAGATGTTAGGGTGGGACTGCTAGCAATAGCATTATTGCAAACTTTTAGTCTTTCAATTAAATAACCAAAACTAATTAGTAACTGGCCTGGCACATCAAGGGTTGGAACAGCATTAGCACTAAGTCGCTTATTCTAAGTTCGATATATTTCTTCTAAGTGGCGGTCACACACTTTACGATATTTCATTATTTTATGGTTGTTAATTTGATATGTCCTCAATGGTATACAACCAACTTCTGAATCGATCTGCAGCATTATAAGGGTCAGGGAACATATGAATGGCCAACATTATCAGAACCTAAAAAGAAGATCAGGAACCACTGTACCGTGCGTCAATCGCTTTTTTATACTAGGTTTTTTTTTGGGTACAATATACCCTTTTTAGTATAAAGGACGTGTTTTTTTTTCGGCCTAAAATTGTACCGAAGTACAAATTACTAGTGAAATTCCTTCAAATAAAATGTGTTATTACCAGTATTTAAAATCCTCCACTATTCGATAGATTAGGAAATAAAATAATAAAAAAAATCACTACCTCACATCGTAACTGCGTTTAACGAAACGTTCATATCAGCAGTGACAGCTGTCAAAACGAAACGGAGTGACACTTAAAGTAGTTTTTTTTTGTCGTATTTTTAATTAGATGAAGTCAACTGACAGTAGCTAATGTCACTTTGTAAAATAATGTTGCCATATTTAAAGTAATAGTGATGCGTTCAGGTCTCGTTCAATCAGATGAATGAACAATGAGTGTGAATAGTTAATCATTTCAAACTATAAAAGAATATTATTTCTATTTTGCAATAAAATTGTATAAAAGTGCTCTAATATAAGTTACTAGTAGTACTTAAGTAGTAACTACAGTCAGGTTTTTGACGGCTTATTACAATGCGCGGCGCAGCGACTGGTGCCATTTTGTTTGTATTTCGGCTTCTAACCTCTGGTCTGATAGCACGAATGTTTTTTTCTGTTCTCACGCTGATAAGTTAAGTTATTGTTTTTGTAAAGTTTTTCGTTACGTTGTGTTTGTGGTAATTGTTGAGTTTATTTATTGCTATATTGTTTCGTACAAACGATATGGATCCTCAACCAAGCACGTCAAGCCAAAGCTTGTATCCAAGAAAGAAGATACCACGGATTACTTTAAGCGTTACAAACAGGTATTTGAGGAGAAAGCTGTTTCACTATTACCTATTGAGGCTCTCGAAAAAAAAGAATGTGTTTCGAAAACAGCTGACATTTTGGGAATTGGTGTGACCTTAGTTTGCAGTGTATTAACAGAATACAAAGAAAATGAACAATTTAAGTCTCCCGAGAAACATGGACCGAAACACAGTTTCAAAGATAAATTAGACGATTTTACTTTTGCCGCTATAAGGCGTTAAGTACATCATTTTGTTATGCAAATGAGCCACCCACCATTATAAAGGCCCCCATACCACTGTGAGCTCAATCCCATTGAGTTGGTATAGGCGCAGGCTAAAGGATATGTTGGAAGAAATAACAAAACCTTCAAAATTACAGAAGTAAAAAAAACTTTTGAAGAAGGACTTCAACATATCACACCTGAAAAATAGAGTAGCTGCGTGTCTCATATAATTAAAGAAGAAGACAAAATGTATGGTCTCGACCACATGATCGACAATGTTTCAGACAGATTTATTATTAATGTTACCGAAAGCGATACTGATGATTTTTTATCTGATGATAAATAAAAACAAATTATGTAATAAGCGATGTTTTTTATTTTGATTACCTACCTATAATTGTTATATATCTATAGTTTCAACTATATGATGTATTGAAAAAAGGACAGTCTTACAAGTTTCCTCGCAATGTTTAAAACACTCGGTATTCAGTATAGGTAGATACTATAGGAACATAGTCGTCGAAAACTCGTTGGCATGTACAAAGCAAGACTAAAATTCGAACCCCGTACCCGATATCAGCAGTTCGGCACACTAACTATTCACTAGACAATCGAGGCAATTTCATTTATTCAGGAGTTTTTTCAATCATTCACTTTGTCACAACACTATTTTTATTTCATCAAAAACTGACAACACAGTAAACGTCAGTTGACTTCGTCTAATTAAAAATACGACTCTATGGTGAACAAAACATAAAACAAGGTAATTATCAGCCTTGGAGCACAGTCTTTTGGTAAGGTACCCAAACGCATAAATATATCTGAAATGTGAATCAAAAGTATAATTGCTAAAGATTTCATAAAATGTTCTAGGCAAAAAATTACTGTTTTTAATGCAAAAATAATGCAAAAAGTAATCAGTAAATTTTTAGGTTAATATCATTTTGAAACATTTATAAAATATTTTACGAAAGTGTTTTACTTAGAAATTGCGAAACTTCGCACGTTTGTACATTTCTCTAAGTTAGATGATATAAGTATAAAAACAAGAATAATAATTTGAAAGTTACCGTGACTTTTAAAAGCCCGGAACACAACAGATTTTGTGAGCCATCTTCTAATAATTCCGTATCGCAATGGTAAATCAGGAGTCCAGTAAACAATGCCACAATGGTACAAAAAATAAATTGAATCGTCGTAGTCCAATAAACAATGCAACAATCTTACAGAAATACTTGAGTCGGAGTCAAAAACAAAAGCGAAAACGTTAAGATCTAATAAAATGCAGCTGAAAACACAAGAGCACTGTCAGTATTTATCACAGAACATTAATACTTTTTTTTTGTGTATGCCATCTTGTAGTTGACCTTGAGAGCTCGTGATTACTTAACCGGACTATCCTGTGGCTGCCTTAAGCGAACTCAAAGCCTCCAGCCAGGGGCGAAAAACATGCATTACTAAGCGACCGCTCGCTAAGGGCACCCCCTATGGGGTACGGACCTCGGCTTAGGGCGTCGCTGGAGGGAGGACAGCTAGATGGGACAGGCTGGATCTGATTTGTATGATTATTATTATCTGGGGAATTAAAAGCTACAGGCTCAGCTACGGCGCGGGCTGGCACTTCGTCGAGCAAGGGTCGGGGGGGACAGTCACGTCGGGGTCTTCGCGAGGGACCTCGGCGGCGAGGTCGGTTTGTGAACACTAATACTCCTAACGGAGGTATTTAAATATGGCCGGCCGGCGAACGTAGGCGCCAAAACATGTTCTGATACGTTTCGTTCCATTACTAGTCATCATCAGATTACTTTTTACTTTAGTTTACTCAAAAAAAAAAACTAAAAATAACATAAACAACATAAAACAGTTTTAATAATTTTTCTAGTAAAGGATTAATTTAAACAAAAGTAGTCAGTGTACTAAATCAGACATTGTTCAGGGAAAGACGCTTGTCATGATCCTTTAAATGGAACGCATTAAAAATTTACTAAATAAATGGTGATACCATGTTTTGGAAATTAACTTAGAACAACGCCATCTATTGTTAATTTATTGAGTAATGCCAGTTTGTGGTCACGTGTATATTTTCTTCCGACTGTGACAGAGATCCTATAATACGTTTCAGACGACCCTCCCCTATCTATAGAGAAAATGGCTAGTAGAGAATGTCAAAAGTTGGAAGTTTAGAACAGGACAGTTTTTTTGTTTTGTGTGTATTGTTTAGGTAAAGGCTCACACAGGACCTCAATTACTCCGGTTGTACTGTATTCAGTTTTTTTTTTTGGTGTTAGCAGCAGAATCCAATGAGCTCATCGGTAACTAATAATTACAGGGAATTACTGAGAAATATGTAAATGAAACACAAGAAATACTTATTCAAGTATTTTTTTTTAATTTGGTTTTAAATTTATTATACATTTGCAACATTTCGGGCCGCTTTACAATTGAGAGACCAATTAACTTTTCTTCGTCGGTAAATCGACGACCATTAAGCCCTTGGTGCACTGCTTCAATTGCATCCACATTATCTGTTTCGACAAGGGATTCATATTTTGAGCCAGCTTTTCAACAGATTTCTCTTTTGAAATTTTTTTGAAAATTGTAGAGCCCTCATGGCCCTCTGACAAAAATTAAGTTGCCTTTTTGACCGTACTACCGTATAATCCTTGTAGAGTTTCTTACATTTAGGAGTAATATTTTTTGCTGTTCTCAGAAGCCTTCCTTTCCTCAACTTTTTGGGCGTCATTAGTCTTGGCTTAGAGAACCTGTGTAATAAAACATAATTTTAATTATTTAGATATTATAACATAGCAAGTTTTCACTTTTTTATTGACATACCATTTTCCAACATGAGTAAAATAATGCTGTAATTTGTACTGTGTAGCAGTGTTCAAGTCAGGACGCATGAAAGGAATATAAATAGTTGAATTTGATACATACCAATATTACCCAATTTATTTTCTTAATTTGCTGTACCAGAAACACAAGATATATCATCATCGTTATTCCTTGACATCTTCGATGTTGAAGGCATACTGAAAACAACAACACAAAACAACAGAAAAAGAGATACAACTGAAAAAGGAAATGTTTAAGTACATTAGTATTCTTTATACTATGAGGAAAGGCTCATTAAGCAGATGTGTGCTTTTGTAATTTCTTTTGTGGCAATATTATGGTGTACATCCACATCACGGCATCACAATAATACAGGGAAGTATAATGTAAGAAAATACCTGAATACACTGTTTTATTTCCATCCACGATAATGTTGTAACTTGCACAAAATTATATAAAAAAATATTTTATGGACATGGAAGTGGATGCCCACAATATTATTGTCACATTAGAAATTTTAAAAGGGCACATTAGTTTTCTAGGTTACAGTCAGCTTAATTAATTTTGTAAATAGTACCTCCCATCTCGAAAAATGGGACAGCCTGTTAGAAGCTCGTATAAAAAGCAATGCTGGCTACGAAAACTGGAGTGCTACGAAATATACTCATTGTAAGTGATTAGAAGATATTTGTTTATTAATTGTAGGAACCTTCGTCAACTTATGTGGGTATTCCAGAGGTCATGAACCAAATTTGAGCCGATACTTCTCACTGATGATCATTTTTCAAAGTGTTTCTGGCACACACACTTTTTAAGTTAAAAATCACTGTTAATGCTCAAAAGGCACTTTTTTAGTCCTATCTCACGAACATGAAACGGATGCATTTTAATGTCCTATCGTTTAGTACCACAATGTTCGATATAACACTTGTTGTACATCTTGTACTACCAATGCAAAATATTACAGTTTAATCACTGAAAGGATAAGGCAGTACGGAAATTTTTCAACGCAGACTTCACTCGATCAACATCAACAACAAATTGGCGGTATGGTGGGTGAAACCTAAGTCAAAAACCGCCTAAATTTGACAGCGACATTTGTAAATTGGCTATGGTTTTGGCACCTGGCGTAAGAGGGGTGAAGAATGCTATACGGGGGCGAGGACACCTGTCATGTTCGTTTCTTCCAACCATAGAGTATACGGCTGACATTTTTTGTTCCAAGTTTGCCTGCCGTGCTTGGTAGAAATAATAATCTGTGCCACAGAGTACTTTCAGTGTTGCCACCTTGGTGATTTTGTCACTGGATCTGGTGATTTTTCAGAGCTCTTAGCGACATTTTTTCATCGTTTAGCGACTAATTATTTTTTAGCGATTTTTGAAGATTTTTCAATATGGAATTTGGGAACACCTAATTGAGACGGAAATATGTATCTTTCTGGACTACTAGTCTATGGTCGAGGAGTCCCAAACACTGAGTTCACAGAGCATCTTTTAAAACTGGTATTATTGACTTTATTGTTTTTGTTTTATCATTCTTTAACTGAATTCGATTTAAAGTTGGTAGGAAATGGCACGTTCTCAGTGAAAGAACAGTAAAGAAGTTAGTTGAAGAATGTGTCCATCGTATCGTTTCATCGTCGGAGTGAGAATAGTGAAGTTCAGAATATTACATTTGATAAAGAAAGGAACTGCCGATGCCGTCCAAGAAAAATAAAATACGCAAAAGTATAGAAAAGAGTGGGAGGAGCATGATGAACTCAAAAGCTCGCTTAAACCTCTAACTGGTGACGAACTGAAAGGGTTTTGCTCACTTTGCCTAGCGATGTCATTGAGGCTGTCGGCAAAAACACAAAGTACTCATTAGAGATCTATCACAACCAACTACGTCTTCAGCACAAACGGGCGTCTGTGGATGATGATAATGTAATGGAAGATATAATGTTTCAAAATCTTGAATTTTAATCAAGTCTGTTCTATTGACTGTTACTTTAATTTTAATTTTAAAAAAATAGCGAGAACTTGTGGTTTTTTTTCAATCCAAATTTCCAAAATATGGCGACATTTTACACTTGATCTAGTGACAAGATAATTTTTGAGGTGGCAACACTGAGTACTTTTATTTTCAGTATACTATAGTGTACTCTGTGACTTTTATATATCTGTGACTGTGCATTCTCCCGGGCTTTAGCGGAAGCGGCTAGAGTAATTTATTGAGATATGTATGTTCTTGGTATATTCCTGAAATGCTAGCGTCTATGGCTCTTGAAAACATTGCGTGAAACCGGTTAGAAAGAAATTGCACCAAAAACAGGTAAAGTAAATTATCCTTCTATTCATGTACTTATTAGTTTAGGCGGCTGATACATTTACGTATAAGTTTTACGGAAATAATTAGGATGGTGGTATTAGGATGGATGGATGGAGGAAATCTTTGCCATGGCTTTTCGTGTACCTACATATTTGGAAGTAAATGACTGAAATATCGTTGATTGACATTCGTGATACTATGTTGTGTAAGAAAATTTAACTACAATTGCCGCAGCTATACTTTCTAATTTGCTGTCTGTTATGATATTTAAAATAATTTGTTTCGTTATGTAGTAGAAACACTGTTTTGTGTAGGAGGTATTTGAAAGATTCTGGAATCATTTTCTCATTTACAATCGATTGGGTGATGGTGCACTGTTTATTTTCGTTCACTGTGGTGCACTGTATTTTTGTTGTTAGCAGTAGTTTTATGGCGCTTAACATTGTGAACATTTGTGTTTTTGGTAAGCTACCCCTCTTGAACTGATAAAATCATAGACTTATAAAAAAATGGACTGGTAATAACTACAAAAAAAAGATGTTTATTTACAACTCATATCTCATTAAATGGCAGCCATTATTGCTATGAACATGAAATCTAAACCGTTTATCCAGGAAGGTCTTATTTATGGATTTAATGAGGAGTAACTTGTGGTTACTGTTATGCTTGGATCAGTCTGCAGAAAATGACAGTCTATAAACTATACAATTTACGGTTAGCTCATTTAAAGATAAAATAGGCTTTTTACCGGAGCAAGTCAATGTATATTGACTTGTTCCAGTGTAGTGCAATTCCCAATGCCATCATCCCTAATTACGCTCTCGCAAGCAATATATGGTAAGACAAATCAAACATATGGTATTGTTTAGCAGATTTTCTACAGAAAATATGTCAAACAATAACTTAAGGGACAATGAAATTATAATGAGACTAGAAACAAGTTTTCTTTTGTCTTGTTGCATCAGTTATGCCACATGTAGTTTTTAAAAGGAGAAGTTTCGCCCATAAACTGAATGGTAATAAAAAAAGAGGAAAAACTACTGATATTCCCTTAATTACTTCGGCACATAAAATTATTGTTTGTCTGAGATGTTATGCATATAAAAATGATAAACATGTATTTCTGTGCTATTGATAGGATACAATATTAAGGTCTGTATTACAGAAGGAAACTCAAGCATTGATCTCTGTTTAAAACTAGTTTTAAGTCTTGTTTGAATTTTAGAACGTTCCTCAAGCATAGATGCATCGATCATAGTTCAGCTGAGTTATGCTTTATTCTAGATCATCGCTCAGTTTGTAAATCGAACCCAAGCAGTGATTTGATCTGTAATCACCCAAGTGTGGTCGCGACTGCGCTTGAGCATCATTTTGTCGTGTCAATGTCAATTTTTGTTCTGTTCAAGTGTACGAGTATGCGTTGTCGAGTTTTAAATATTATTGTTTTTCTTTATTACTATCTTAATGGATATATTTGTAGAAGTAGATAATTACAATAATGTATTCAACGACGATACAAATAGAAGGTTGAATTTTAGCGTTCCTCTCAGATATTTAAGGGATACACAGGACCCTTAAAATTGTGAATATGTCAAAAAGAGACACAGGTTTTCACAGGATGTGGTGAAAAATGTAATTCTACTGATGATATACGACGATTTAAGAAAACCACACAAATATGGGCATAGCCCCAGAATTGCAAATTCTTGTGTGTTTACATTTTTATGCGACGTCTTCATTTCATATTGAGTGTTTTATTTTCACATTTAAATGCTATTCAATGGTTTGTAAAAACAACATGAATCAATAATATAACTTTTTTGTGCGGTGATCTTTTAAACGTTTCCCAACCAGCTGCTTCAAACATAGTGGCGAATGTCTCTCGCCTAATGGCTCTTCAACATGGACCAAAATATTAAGTATCCACAAGATGTAGTCTCGAGCGCAGTTTCAGCAGCTGGGCCAGTATGAAGGATATCCTGGCTTCAGAAACGTAGATGGTGCAATTGACTGCACATAAAAATTGTTAAAACGGCAGGTGTGGAACAAAATGAAGAAACAGAAAATCTTATTTTTCTATAAATGGTTGGGTTCAGATTAGATAAATATTGATTATGTACATAACTATCAATATTTTTGTTGATAGTTATGTACTTGTTGTTCAGTTGTTGGTCCATTTGGCCACTTTATTGTGGCACGATGGGCAGCACACATGATAGCAATTTTTTTCAAATGTGCTCCTTACGAAATCAGTATATTCAGCAACAACACAATGGTTACCTTGTTAGTGACAGTGGCTACCCATGCCTTAGGTTTCTTTTAACCCCAATAAGTACACCAACAAGGAATGCCGAAGTAATCTTCAATAGAGTTCATATCAAAACACGAAATGTGGTTGAAAGAACATTTGGTAGATGGAAACGGAGATTTCATGCCTAAGTCGAGGGCTGGGCAATAAACTGGTTTCAGTTTGTAACGTAATCGTTTCTTGCACTGTACTTTTAATATATCATTATCATGCAACGATTCAATGCCAATAAACGAACAGAGTGATAGCAATGTAAATGAAATAGACCTGGATCATCCCGAAATTCAAGGGACTCTTGATGGGTTTGCGTTTAGAACTACCATAATAAATAATTATATTTAACAAGCTGTTCGTGCCCGGCGTCGCCTGGGGTGAATTTCACAAAAAAATTGTATCATATTCCTGACCTTCCCGGTGGATTTTCCAATAGTTTTTTTTTCATACAAACCTTATCCTGACAAATACACACATAACAAAAAAAGAATTAGCCAAATAGGTGCAGCCGCTTTGAAGTGATGCGCGGACAAACATTTTTGGCGTTTGACTTTTATGTATAGAGATTTACAGCTACTATACCCTAGTTTAATTATATTTTTATAAATAAAACAATATGTAAAATGATCAACTTTTTTATTAAAGGCCACCTACAGTATATTTTACTGTTTCTAATCCAGAGAAGATCAGAACAAAGTTGGAAAATAAAATGAATCGTAAACGAAAACAAGCTGATCCATAGACAACACGCATCTCTGCTTGAGGCTCGATTTGAGCCTCGATTCAGCTGAGTATAGATTGATTACCGTTCTGGAATAAGAACGATGCTCAAGTATTGATTCTATACTTAAACGGTGATCGACTGATTGACGAACAAACTGGACTTGAGGAACGTTCTGTATTATGGACCTGAGATAGCTATCACATACAACTTTTTTGAAAATTTCGTTGTTTTGACAATTCAAAATGACATCAGTCAGCACAGATTTACTTTCTTAGACTTTCTAAAGTGTTCGTGTTATGGCTGGAGTGTTAAATGTAAAAAATAAAATGAAAGATTTTTGAGGAAGGCACCTAAAGAGTGGGGTGGGGGGTGGGTGTAGGGGGACTGAAAGGTCCCCCTTACTTTTCTCTTTCTCCTCTGCTAGAGATGCATAGTTTAAAAAATAATAATTTAGAAGAGGTTCTACTCATTCAGCTATTCACCTTAATGTTTGAAGTTAGAAATTAACATTCCTAACAGGTTAATTATTTAAAATACAACTATATTTTATTTGTCATATTCTAAATCAGAATCGAAGAAAACAATTTCTAATGAGGCATCTGAATCACTGCTATTGTCACATACATTTATGATGAACCAATCAATAACTTCAATGGTAATTTTGTCCCGGTTGTTGTAAGAATTTTCTTTATAGAAAACATGATCAGTATTTTTTCCAATCTTCGGGGGTAACACACTTATAGCATTTCCTTATTTCCACTTGAACTGATGGCAATTTTATATTTCTACTTGCAATTTTAGATTTCACAAGACTCCAAATGAGCTTTATAGCATTTTGGTCAGTGGTATGGAGGCAAACGGAGTAGTGTTCAAGAAGCTTATCAGCTTCACTAATTTGTTCTGGTTTGTTTTTTTGTACTAGGCAAAGTAACTCAGCCTTTGTACAATGGCTTTCTTACTTAATATTATTTTCTGTAAGCCACTGCTGTATTTAGCTTTGACATTTTGTGTTGTAGGTGGCTTATTTATTTTAACCATGTGAAAATTTGCATTATTCATAACAGTCACACTTAGCTCATTTAAATTGGTTAAAAGTTTTTCCCCAAACCACATGTAAAAAAATTAAGAATTAATTTCATGATAAATGATAAATGATTTTATTTCTGTAAATAGGTTTGTACAAACACTTTTACACGTCAATCATATTTTAAAAACTAGGTGAGATCGGCATTTCCTATCTGACAACTCTGAGAAGAAACGCCGAAACAAACTCAGAGGTCACAGTCTCTTTTAAAGTCCAGACATAATCTTGGTCAGGTCACGTGAAGACCATGTGGATTGATATCTGAAATGGTCTTTCGAGGAAAGAACCACACAGAATGAGTGGACCTGTCCAGTCAGTGCACGCATTTGTCAGTTGTCATGCAGCTCAACACAGAACTAAAGGAGCTTAACGATTCGACGAACATTACCAAAGAAAGGACATTTGGGTAGGCCGCATAAATTACTCAAACTGCCAGACCATGGTTAAAACTAATAATTTAAAAAAAATGCATTAAAAAAAACAACAAATCCACAATGTCTTCACATTCACAATAATTAAAATAGTATAATCCTTTACAAAGTAAATGTCATTGCATATATAAAGTGCATCAATGTCAAAGTGTAAATAAAATATGAAAATAATCTTGGTCGTATCATATGAGGACTATGTAGACTGGTGTCTGAAATGGTCTTTTGAGGAAAGAACCACACGGATTTGAGTGGACCTGTCCAGTCAGTGCACGCATTTGTCAATCATCGTGCAGCTCAACTCAGAACTAAGGAGCTCAACGATCCGACGAACAATACAAAAGAAAGGACATTTGGGGAGGCCGCGTAAAGTACTCAAACAGCCAGACCATCATCATTAAAAGAAGAAAAAAAAAATGCAATAACCTACATAGTCCTCACATTCACAAAAATTAAAACAATATTATACTTTATACAGTAAATATATACATGTCATTGTTTAGATAATAAGGTACGTATATAGAAAAAAAAAAGATTAAAAGAAAAAAAAAGTAAAAATAGCAAATTACACATCAATTATGTCTGTGTAAACTTATTGGAGCAGCTCAATCCCAAGCCTTCTTGTCCTCAATATAGTCTTTGACAGTATAATAGGCTTTCTGGCATAATTTCCGCTTTATAAAAGTTTTAAATTTATTAAGGCTTAGTTCTTGAATGTGGCTAGGAAGTTTATTATAAAAACGTATACATTGACATTTAAACGAGCCACCTATTTTCTTGAGCCTGGTAGTGGGAACAACAAATTTGTGTTTATTCCTAGTATTTTTGTTATGGATATCACTGTATTTTTTAAACAGATTAATATTTTTATGTGCATATAAAAGATTTTCATAAATGTACTGAGAAGGCACAGTCATTATATTAATCTCTTTAAATTTGTCTCTGAGGGAGTGTCATGGTGGTAGTGTGTGTAAGGTGGCTTGTGTCCCAGCAGTGGGAATATTATAGGTTGATTATGATGAGGTCACGGTGGTAGTCCGCCATTTTTATTTAAGTTTTAAACAATTTCGCCTTGTGTCGCACATGTCCACTTGCATTCCTAGTTATCTTATGTTTGACTTTTCAGACTTTAATTTGAATTTCGCGGGCTACTCTGGCGCTTCCCCCTTTTGTTCTATCCACACAGTAGGTACTGGGACAGGATCTTCAGGGCCTTCAGGTCATTCAAGCTCGAAACACTTGGCACAAGGCTTGAACGGCCCGAGGTCCGAAAGCCCCTGGGTCCGACAGTCCCAAACCCTAACATTTATGTGCGTCTGACACTAAACCTCTTTCTGGCCCAGCATGAACAATGGTGTATCTTTTTCCATCAGATATGGAAACTATGACGCCAGTTGTTGATGAAACCTGCCGCCATGACTTCTTGGGTTTATAATTTTGGTGAACATAATGTGGCTTATAGATAAATTATTAGTTCCCTTTCTGCACGTTTGGAAGAAATAGTTCGTAAAAATCATTCAATAAGCAGGGACCGTTCATTTTTGTCCATCCTTCATTTTATAGCCGTTATTATGTTATAAGCGACGCAAAGTTTTACGGGAGACAGTAAACTCAAGCTTCGCAAAGTAGGAGCTTGTTTTCTTACCAAGTATAATTCATTAATGTATTTCTTAATTGGACCCAGTTAAGCAGATTAGATCCAACAACGTTTTGTTGCTTTTGAGTAAATGCGATTTGAAGTTTAGAAGTGAAAACAAAAAAATCAGGTCAAGTTATCTTAATCTGGCATGTGATTAGTTTAGTAACATAAAATTCTCAATATTTTAAAAGTGGTTTTACCTAATTTCAGTACATAGTTTTTCTGTTATTCATGAAAAACTACCTGTGGATCTTTTATGCAAAATCCTTAGCTAACTAAGTTATTTTAGGTATGTTTGTTGTAGCGTGAGTTAAGTGAAAATATGAAGTAGTTTAAAAGCATTTATGACAAAATGTAAAAAGACGTAGTAATAATACCTATTATTATTTTATTCACTAACGTTAACCATACTGTCATCTTCGTTTTCAATGTTGTCACTAGTGAGATTGTTATAAAACGTTTGGGCATCTCGTGGGATTAGGTGCACGAGATGAGGCTTTTGATATCGTTGAGCTTAGCTGCTGGAATCGGTTTCCCATTTGGCCACAGTATTTCCATCATGTCTTGCGTTATGTAGCGTGGCCTACCACGTATTTTACACGTATTTTTCTTTAGGTCTATTTCGATGTAGTTATCTTCAAAACTGCTCCTCATAAATAAAGAAAACATCGGTTCTTTTTTCAGTAAGATTTCTTTCGTTTTGAGCCAGGAAACATTTTCCCCAGTAGTAGATTTTTTTCTGTTTGTTATCATTTTCTCTAGATGGCCTGATCCGAGGAAATCATAGCCTTGCATTCTGTGAACTTGTAGTGGTTTGTTCTTTTTGCAGGAGCTCATTATTGCCATGTAGTCTTCAGGCAGATACAGTCTCTGTTGGAATTTTAGGGCACATTCCACTTTTCCAAAATCTGTGTCGTTTGTTAAAAAACTATGTCCAGACTCCAAAAATCTTATGTTTATTTGCTGCAACGATGGGTGGTCTTTTAACAACGCTTTAAGCATCATGGTTAGCTTAATATTTCGATTCTGGCCACCACAGGAATCACTCCACAGAATAAGCTGAAGTTTCTGTGACAAGTGTTTAATCAGGCAAGAACCCACTTCTTGGAAGCCTCTCCCCGCTTCGCCTTCCACCCAGACGTTGCAATGGCCTTGGTCATCTGAGCCCGTATGTATGCCTAAATTATACACCCACAACTGCTTCTTGTAAAATACGATGTTCGTGGGGACGCGTGGCAGCGGCAATGTTTTTTCTAAGTCATATGTTATTGTTTCTGCGTATGGGTCATCCTTTGCAAGGGCCATATCACTTTTCAAACGTTTTGGAAGGTCTTCTGCAGTTTTGAGATGGGCTTTGTGTTCCTCTATAAGTCTATTCTTTTCTTCTTCATCTGTGGTTAAATCCTTTTTATGTTTGAAGTAGTCGCATTTGTTGCAGGTATCTTTATTCAACGGTTTGGTGCGGAGATAAAATTTGGTCAAGAAAACTTGTTTGGCTATTGCATAAGACACGGTGTTTACTCCTGCGGAATTAGCTTCTTCAGTAAATAGTTGATAAATTTTGGAAAAAGTCAAATCGGATCAAAAAAATTTGGCTTCTCCTACTTTCTCTCCACAATAATGAGAAACCTGTAGGAAGCTTCTTAATCAATGTAATTAGAAAACCCTCACATTCAGCACTAACTTTATTGTTACCCCCATTTACACCACGTTTGTCTGTGATGGAATGAGAACTCATCTTTTTTAGGGATGTGTCACTCCTTTTTCGAGTTGTTTGTATGGTTTTCACAAACATTTCCCTACATACTGTATTACCTATAAGGAAATACTGACGTGCATATGTTCTTTTCTTGGACACAGTCGAGCTGTTTTGAGACACGTATGGACGTTTGACCAGTTGTTCTATAACGCAAGCCACAATGTACATATTTTGTGCATGATATGATCCCAAATCATAAAATTTATTAAATTCGGCTTCTCGGTCCTCTTCAGCAGGGCTAACATGCCAGACGCGACAATTACTTACTCTCGTATTTTCTCGTCGCGTCTATACCGTCACTTTACTCGTTTTCTGACAGCACTGCCATACAAAATACTTCACTTGTTCTGTCAAACTTGATGTTTTCTCGTTAAACCCTAACATGACCACCTAATTTATCTCGCATTTTGACAATTCAACATGAGAAAATCGTGATTTTCTCTAATTTAGTCGTCATCGATTGTGACGACGAGAAGAGTAGACAAAATTATGATACAAAAAAAAATTGAATATCCAAAATAACATGGCAAATTCATAATTATACTTATTTTCGTTCTAGTTCTATTAGACAACATGAAAAACCTTAATTGAAATACTGAATTGACTTATTTGATTTGATTGAATTGAATGAAAATACTTAGTTTTAAACAGCCTACTATACACATTGGAATGAAGTTCCTTTCGGCGGCCGCGAGAGAAAGTTTGGCGCAGGGAAGCACTATTACGTAGATGAGCATCAAGTGCAGCAATAATCAGTCTTAGTTTGTCAATTATGGTGATTATCGAAATCTAGGGAGTTATGGCTGTACCTGCCAGTTAAGTCCGCAAAGTTGGTGAGTAAAAGCAATATCATGTGTTTTATGGTGATTGTTACAATATCAACCTTAGCTTAGTCAAATAGTGACCTTCGGCTGATTTATCAATTGTGGTGGATTATCTAGTGAGTATAATAAGTGCCACTAATTGTATATTTTAATTTTAGCATGCCAAAGAAAAACAGTAAAAAAGGCGGTTTTATATGGAACTAAACAAAAATTAAAAGAGGTGGACGTTAAATCAATACAGAACATACTTATTCCATGCGTAAAATCGACCGATGTTGCAGTGATAAAAATGATTTGTTTTTAATAACTTGCTACATCGGTTTCTCGTCGCGAGATACAGAAGTGTTAAAGTGCCTTTTTCAAGTTTACTCGAGCTTGGCGGTCATGTTAGGTGTAAGGATGACGTCAAAATCGTAGACAAATTTCGAGAAATCGAGATATCGAGCGTTCTCGCGCTTATCATGTTAGCCCTGCAGAAATCTTTTCGTGACATTTTTTTGCACATTCCCAGTTAAAATCTATAAAAAGCATAAGGTCCACTTGCTTGTTGCTGGAGTTAACAAAAGACAGGTTTTTGTACTTTCTTTGTTTTCTCTCTTCCCTAGTTTGACCATATTTTCTTTTTCTTCCTTTTCGAGGCCTTCCGCTTGTGTCCTCACCTGTAGGAAGGTTTTTCTCATTCGTTGTTATACTTGATATTTCTTCTACAATCACCTGGTGTCCAGGATTATGGACACTAGTGTCAGATTCTTTATTAGCACCAGAACTCCTCTCCTCCTGTATGTTGTCAACAGGATTGGCTTGTCTTACAAGATCCGTTTCAACAGAATTGTTGGGATCTCTATGGGCATTCCCTGAATTGCAGGTACTTATGTCATCCCTTCTTAGACTTTTACCATTTTTAGTATGATGGATATTCACTTGTGTTAAAATAATGGAGATTGAACTTTCTGACATGTTATCACTGAAGCCACCATCATCAACTTCGTCAATTTGATAGTAAGGATCCCGTACAGAGTCATCACTATCAAAGTCTTCACAACCTCTCAGTCTTCTAACAGTTCTTTATTTTGCGGAGACATCTGCGGCATTGGCGACGGAAGTAAACGCACTGGTTCACCATAGTGCTATTAAAATTACAAATTGGTTTAGGAGCTGGAGCTTCAATGCTCGAATTAAATGCCATAAGCGGCGTGGATAGCATCAAAGGAGAGCCCGAAAGTTCAACACTCCCTTCACCGTATTTAATGCCAAAAAAGTAAAAGGTATTTAATTTATTTCCAAGGTTTGTGTGGCAAATAAGAATTATTATAATCATAAAGTAATCAACAAAAATAAAAATAAAATGACAAATCTATTCAAAAATATTACGTATAGAAACATAAAAAAAACTAAAAATATCCGAAGCATGATTGACACATAAAGCAAAATTACAGCATATTCTTCATAATATGCAATAGTATTTCAAAGTGCATGGTTCCTAAAAGATTGGAAGGATTGGGAAAAACTATTTTGCAATAAGGATCTATTCTGCTTGGTTTGACGACTATGGCGAAATACGATTTTTCTACATGGAACCACGCAACTTGGATCTTCAAAAAGAAAAAAACTTTATCGTTACTTTTTTGCAAAAAGGATCCAATCTGCTTGGTTTGACGACCATGGCGAAAAATTATTTTTCTACATAGAACCACGCAACTTGGTTCTTTTAAAAAAGATAATCATTTACGGGCCTTTGGCCTCATGGTACCTTTTTGCAATTCTCAGTAATGGTAACCTACGTGTTGGTATATTGGCACAGCAAAAGTTTTGTAAGGGCATTGTCATCAGACCGCTAGGATCTATTGTGAAAATATAAAACTCGATGTGCAGGTTCTCGTTATGTACTTAAGTCAATTTCATAAAAAATGTTGGTTGGATCTATTCTGCTTAACAGGGTCCAATTCATTTATTCAAATAGAAGCTATCCAAATTTGTTACTGTAGGCTTATGGGGCCGCTTTTACCTAGGTGTACTAAAAATGCCATCATTTACTCGTACTTCCTTTATAGTTATTTTTTGTTGCAACGATAACTCCTGAGAAAGAAAACAAAACATAAACTAGGAACTAGACAGTAGCGCTCATAAGTCCTTACGCAATCTCACAAAGCAATAGATTGAAGCTTCGGTTTCCCTTACGACCTTCTTCTGTAGGTTGTTTCTATACTATAAACATGCACACGCACTCACTTAGTTTGTAATTGATAGTAGTTCATAATTTCAACTAACTTAACTTATGGTATGCTAGCTTAGTCGTTACCGTAGTATAGTGCTTGGGTAGGAGCGATTATGGCAAGCGCTGAGTTCGAATCTCACCTGCGCCTGCGGAATAAGCTTGATGTTATTTTCAAATAATATCTATTTATAGTTTTTGATATGTTATGAATAATACTTAAAATGAACAATTTTTGTTTGTTTTAATAAAATTACTTGAAGTGGTTCGATAATCATTCGATACTTGTCTCCCAGTATTTTATTGATGCTCTGTGCTTGTCTCGTTCATCTTGTTTACTTAGATAATAAAAGTTTGTAGGTAGACCACAGAAAACTGAGTAAATTATTTCGATTTCTGTGAGGTAGATGCAGTTCGTTACGACTATTCATCTAATTGAACGTTGTTGGTTAGTGACCAGCAGTACCAGCTCTTATTAGAATTACTCGAATTTTAGCAATGCCATAAACCGGCCAGGTCAGGAGCATGATGCGTGTCTAACAAAAGCGACGGAAATTTATTTTTGTTTCGTGCAGTGCGATGCGAGTACGCGACTTTACGTCAGTGCAAAACGGCGGTCTTTGTGGTGTGTGTCGTTTAAACACATACAGCCGTACCGCGAGTTCACAGCAATATGACTCTTAACGTGCCTATGCACTTTTGAATGCTTACTGTACATTTAAGAATGCGTTCCAGGAATGATTATTTGTTTAACCATATATGTTTATTTATTTAGTTGCTCTCAATCACATCACACATTTAACACATAATATTACCGTCGGTTTTTGTACATGAACCCTGTCAGGGCACTGCAAACATAGATGTCACATACACAATAAGTTATCATAATGGAGTCTTTCACTTATCAAAACATAATACGATACATTTTAGAGAAATTAAATGTCTAGAATATGATGTCCAATAATTAAGTCTTATACAATATAAACACGCATTATCGCAGATATAGTCATAATTAGTCAGATAATATTAGACGGTAGGCAGTCAAAATAATAATAATACGAGATAGTTATTCAACACAATACAATGTTGTCATGTCCAGTTATTGCTAATACTTATTCATGGCACGTACATATAAACAGACAAGAAGAAAGGAATAGAAAAATAAAGAAAAAAAAACATAAAAAAAAACATAACATCACGCCTTGTTTCCCCGAAGGGTTGGGCAGAGGTGTACCTATAGTACACCCACATTTCGCCAGTTATGTTTAAGTCCCATGTAATAGGGGGCGAGCCTATTGCCATCTACCGGGCACAAATCCAAAAATAAAGAAATAAAATAATTATTATTTCTTATTTCTAAATAAATCTCTTTCAGTATACCTGCGATGGGAGAGTATATAATAGATGTGGACAACGTGTGTACGAGTGGAAGAGAAAACAAAATTCTGAAAACGAAAACAATTCTCCAATTTAAGTATAAACATATAGAAAATGTGCCTACTTTCATACATACATACTTATAAACATCACTATTATATTAGGTATACCAAACTAGGTATTACGAGGGCTGCACTAAAAGTATCAGGAATGGAATATTTCCACTGTTCCTGTCATATTAAAATCTTTTTAATTGAAAACTCCTTGGTTTAAAAAATCTAATATCATTTATTTAACTTCTGAACTCCGTAAAGAGAACTGCAACCGCCGCATCATCCTCCATCACGACAATGCGAGTTCTCACACCGCACACAGAACAAAAGAGTTTTTAGAGCAAGAACACATAGAATTATTAGACCATCCGCCGTACAGCCCCGACCTAAGCTAATGATTTCTATACTTTCCCTAAAATAAAGAATAAATTGCGTGGACAGAGATTTTCATCACCTGAAGAAGCTGTGGACGCCTACAAAACGGCCATTTTGGAGACCCCAACTTCCGAATGGAATGGTTGCTTCAATGATTGGTTCCATCGTATGGAAAAATGTGTCAAATTTCGCGGAGAATACTTCGAAAAGCAATAAAAACATTTTTAAATAGTAATGTTGTGTCACTTCCTTGATTCCCGAAATTTTCAGTGCCGCCCTCGTATATAGGCTATTGGGTAGGTTCGATGAAAGAACAACACTAAAAAATTAATAGACACTGTCCCCACCCTTGTAACACTTGTTAATCGAAAGATCATAGCCATCTTATCATATTATTGTATGACGGCGAAACTAAAATGTCCATCTCAAAAAAGTTATATCTACGAGAAGTAACCGGAATCAGTCACAATAATTGTTCCGCCTGGTAAGACAGTGCAGAGCCTGCGGAAAAAAAATACGATCGTTCCGCAGGGTACTTACACAGTTAAAGCCCAGGGACTTAAGTCATCGAGCGAGACATGGCGAATTGGTTCCCGTTTAACAACTGTTCGACTCAAGTCCAGTCGCGGAGCAGGAAGAATTTCGTACAATGACCTCTTTACCTACTGACTGTAGTCGCAAATGTAGATGATGCGGCGGTTGCAGTTCTCTTTACGGAGTTCAGAAGCGACCTGTGGCAAACAAATGCTAGCATACCATTCTGCATTAACCGTTCTTTGTCCCTCAAGAGGAATAGTCGTAACATGGCCGGTTTTGGAGAAAAACGTGGCCACCATTTTTTTTGCAACACTCCGTGAACGAACAATTTTTGTTGGCTTTAACTCATTTTCGAACACCCAAACTCGTGACTGGTTTTTTGTTTCGGGTTCGTACGCGTATATCCAGGGTTCGTCACCTGATACGATGTTGTATACAGCATTTGAGGATCCTGCATGGAATCTTTCGAGAGTTCAAATGCACCAAGTAACGCGAGCCGCTTTTTGCTCTTCACAGAGCGAATGCGGTATCCATCGTGAAAACAACTTTTTTGCACCTAATTGTTCATGCAAGATTATTTGTATTTGACTCATGCCAATGTCTAAAGTTGCCTGAATTTCGCGGTATGTCACATGTCGATCTTCCTCAATCAGCTTACGCACAGCATCAAAGTTATCTTGGGTGACTGCAGTTTTTGGACGACCTTGACGGGGATCATCACTGAGCTTGACACGTCCACGTTGAAGTTCAGCAAACCAGCGATAAATTGTGGTTTTGGATGGGGCTTCATCACCAAATGCAGAAATCATCTGGTCAATACACTGCATTTGTGTTAAACCACTTCGAAAGTCATAATAAATCATCGCTCTTGAATTTTCTCGAGTCAATTCCATTTTCTCAACGACTAAACAAGTTTGACAAAACCTTGTGAGACCGAGAATCTTTTTTTTAAATACATAAATGATATTCGATTTTTAAAACCAAGGAGTTTTCAATTTAAAAGATTTTAATATGACAGGAACAGTGGAAATATTCCATTCCCGATACTTTTTGTGCAGCCCTCGTTAGTCTATTACACCTATCCAAAACTAGGCAACTTAAGTTTGATGAAAATATGTACTTAAACCGCCTACTCTCTTGCTGAAAATATGCAAAAGGGAAAACTAAATATATTATCATTCTTTCTACATTCTTACTTTTACCATTTTTCATACATAAACTACATTAACACACGATCAAATCTTGACAAAAATTACAATAAATTGTGTTGCCACGTGACACTTGCTGAAAATGCTAAACGTCCACCGAATTTTCTTATTTCGATTCAAAAGTAGCATTTAGCCTAATCGATTCTCACAATAAAATCGAGCTGTTTTTTTTTGTAGAACTTGAATAAATATTTTTCATGAATTATTTTATTATTGAATATGATTTATGTGTAGAGTGTGAATAGGGATGTAATGTTTCAGGGTTCCGTAAGTCCGAATAAAAAACGGACCCTTATAGGATCAGTCGTGTGAGTGTCGGTCGGTCTGTCACCACCAATTTCCTTCGAATCTGCTGGACCGATTAAGTTAAAATTTGGTATAAATATGAATTTCGTGACCCAAACACGGACGTGTAACGTAAATAAATTAATGTTGAATGGGTCACTTATTTTTGTTTTGAAAACTGTACCGTGGGACATATCAAATGAAAGGGCTTGCTGTTAGGGTCTTGTTTTATTTATAGTATAAAAAAAATGAATACCAAGTTACTTAAGAAATTAGACACTTATCTCCGAAACCAGGTCCTAAATTAAAAAAAAAAGCTACATAAAATAGTTCATGAATATAAATTCCAGATAAAGTGTGTTGGCAAAAGGCTCGCCCCCTATTACATGGGTCTTAAACATAACTGGCAAAATGTGGGTGTACTATAGATACACCTCTGCACTAACCCTTCGGGGAAACAAGGCGTGATGTTATGTTATATAAGAAGTTGGAATATACAAGAAGTGGTCTATAAATTTACATGGTAAATCTCTCAATGTAGTGTGTACTAAGTTACATAATATGCAATGAACGGGAGAACAATTTTGTTCAACAAAAATGTTAGTTTTGTTCTTGGGATAAATTATTAGTACAAAATATGGTATTTAACATATTCATCATACGGAACCCTCTCCACGCGAGTTCAACTCGCACTTGTGCGGTTTTTAATTAGTTTAAAGTGCAGTTATTTACATATTTAGAACCGACTTTAAAAAGGAGGGGTTCATGATAATCATCTAATACATGATTATAATAATAATCTTCGCTGCCAAATATGAACCGAATTGATGTTTCTAGGGATGTCTCTGTCTGTCTGTCAGAACCTCGTAAAATCTAAATTTTAATCAATTTGGACAGTACAGCGTTCCCTCTCAGAGGGTCAGGGTATTCGTGTAAGGGTTGCGGGACGAAGTATGCACTGCTTATGCCCCAACACGGCAAGCTGCCGTTTTGCAGCTTGGGATATAATTTTAAGAGCTGTCATTTTCTAATTTTGTATACAGCGTGTAACAAAAACCCTGTTCAATCCTGAAGGTGTTATTTGGTATCGTACTGCGTAAATACGTAACCATTTAATGGATGCGAGATTATTACTTTTCCCCATTGTAATGAAAATAATGAATGTAAATAATTAAAAATAATCATAACAAAGGCAACACTGATCGCTCGACAAAGTTGACCTACAGTTTCGCGTCAGAGAAGCCGCCTGAGCTAGGCGGAGCCAAGTTGCGTGCCGGCAAACAAACTTATGACTAAAGAGAAAGCTACGCTATGCCTACGCGTAGGTATCAGCTGATATTGTATTGTAGGCATAGACGCTTAATGACCCAGATTTCTGACCTGATTCTGTTTATCTAGAAACAATTATTATTGAGTTAATACTCGTATTATGTGCTTTTGGCAACATAGGTACCGACTGTAGGTAAACTTGTTGCATGTTGTTGATGAAGCCCCATCTCGTGCCACTGTTTACAACTGGTTTAATGAGTTTAAACGTGGTCGCACTTATCTCACCGATGATCTGCGTGAGGGACCGCCTTCTTCTGTGACGACTAAAGATAACATCTGTGTTGTGTGGGGTTTGATAGAGACTACAAAAGAGTGACTTATCAGCAGATTCGGACAAGCTTATTCAACGGTATGAGTTTTGTGCTCGGTGGATACCTCATAATTTGACAGAGGCCCAAAAACTCCGTCGTGTTGTTTGGTGTCGTGAAATGGTCAAAAGTCAATCTTATGGGTGACGAGAGCTGGATTTATTGTTATGATACTTTTGAAATCAGCTGTTGGTTGCCAACAGGGTGATCCTCTTGAGCCAGTCACTTTTAGTTTGGCAATAAATCCAATTATTCGACCGCTAAATTAAAAATACAACGTATGGTATTTGGATGACGGAACCCTAGGAGGTGATGTAGACACAGTCTTAAAAGATTTAACTTTTTTAGAGAAAAACTCGGTTCTATTGGCTTAAAACTTAACCTTTCAAAATGTGAAATTTATCTTCCCGAAATCACTGACAGACTACCATAGCAAAGTTTTGTTCCATAGCACCAAATATCAAAATTACTGAAAGAAACTCTCTTCACCTCCTAGGGGGGACCCTAGGAGGTGAAGAGTTTCTTTTTTTGACGCATCCTTTTAAAAATTCATTGACGAAAAATACAAAATTTTAATGATGGCTTGGAAAGTCTTTTCAAAATTAACATTCGTTCGGCCTTCACACTCATTCCATACAGTTGCTTTGGACCAAAATTTATATATAGCCTTCGCTCCTCCCATCTATTAGAAAAAGTAGACCAAATTACATGTAAGAAACACACTTACTTCGGTCCTAAATGTGGCCCTGGGCGACCGAGCGTGGCAGCAAGCCACACTTCCCATTCGCCTGGGTGTTCTCGGCGTCAGCAAAATTTCAAGTATAAGTTTACCGGCCTTCCTCTCCTCTGTCCACAGTACATTAACCAGGAATATTTTATGTTCCTCACTGGTCTATTTTGAAGTACCGTGTTTGACAACGCATCAGGTTGAACGCTTGGAAAATGGCTTGTCCCAATACGGTTTTCCCAGAGACGGTAGGACGTGCCGCTCTGCAGTATTATACGGATTACCCTGGCAAATTTTATGATATTACTAAGGGCATACTGTTAGAGAAAGATAATTTAAAAGTTTAAGATATTTATTACACATGAGCCATCTTACGCTGAACCCTCTTGACACAATTTATCTACAACATTCTTTCTTTTCACCACAGACAAATACACATAGGTTGGATATAAATACCTACCTAACACCCCACCTCGATTTATAGTGTCTTATTGGAAATCAAACACTCTTAATCGCTTCTAAAAAAAAAATCTAATCAAACATTCTACAGTTTCAATAACATAAAATTAAAACAATGGTGACTTATTATCCAAAAAAAAGTATCATGGTCACCCTACTACATAAGATTACAAGATGGTATATTTCTAACATATGTATCTACTTTCATTATATTATACCTAACACCCTCATACATGGTACTTGCCTACCCATGTAAAATAACAAAAGTTGTCTATTAACGCTGTTGTAACCTATTCTTTTGTATAAATATTTAACCACTCACACATTTGTCTGAATCTATCAACTGATAAAGTCTTTGTAAAAATATCAGCTAAATTTTCAACAGTATTTACGTAGTCAATTACTAGCTCCTTTTTAAATATTAAATCTTTTATATGATGATATTTTATATCAATATGTTTCGTTCTCTTACTGTTTTCAAAAGTTTTCGTCATATCAATAGCACCTTTATTGTCTACGTAGAGAACACAATGAACATCTTTGTTTTTGTTGAAATTCTTGCATAGTCCCTTTATATTTATCAAATCGCACGCACTAGTGGCTCCAGCGACATACTCAGCCTCTGCTGTCGACAAAGCTACACAGTTCTGCTTCCTCGAGAACCATGCTACCACATGACCATTTAACAAAGTAACAGATCCACTGATACTCTTTCTGTCAATGTGATTTCCTCCCCAATCTGCATCAGAGTAGGTTTCAATCATATTATTCTTGTTATTTTTGACATAGGTTAATCCCCTTAGCTTTGTTTCTTTCAAATAACGTAGAACTCGTTTTGCTTGTGTCCACAGATTTAAAGTAGGTTTATCTAAGAATTGACTCAGAAATGTTGTACTAAAGGCAATATCAGGTCTTGATACCGTCGCTAAATACATTAAACCTCCAATAAACTGTCTGTAAGGTACATCAACACACTTACTTTCAGAATCTGCTGGAAAACCTTTCGTCATTGGACTCTTCGTTCCATTTGCTTCAGTCATATTACATTTTTCCAACATTTTATCTATTTGTTTTTCCTGGGTTATCTTTAGAATATCTCCATTTCTCTGTATTTCCATTCCTAGAAACTTATTAACTTCACCAAAATCTTTTGCTTGAAACTCTTCCTAACTTTTACTCTTCCTTTACGTAAGTTATCTCTTTTTTACATCCTGTTACCAAAATATCGTCTACGAATACAATAATCCAACATTTATCATTAAAATACATGCAAAAATCATAATTTGATCTTGTTAATCCTATTTTTAAAATAAATTCATTTAATCTATCATTCCAACATTTAGGACTCTCTTTCAATCCGTATAAGCTTCTATTCAGTTTTAGAACTTTATCCTTTTGCTCACATTTTACTCCTTTTGGTATCTTTATGTATACATCTGATTCTAGGATTCCATTTAGGAATGCTGTTGGGATGTCCATTTGATGGATTTCAAAATCATTTTGCACTGCATGTGATAAGAAAGTGCGGACAGTGCTCATTCTTGCGACAGGGGAATAATTAACTGTAAAACCATCATTTCTTTGTAGAAAGCCCCTTGCAACCAGTCTCGCCTTCTTTAGGTTATTATCTTTCTTGACAAAAATCCATTTAGTGTCAATTGCTTCTTTTCCATTTGGTAAATCAGTGATCGTCCATGTTTTCATATTTTCTAAAGCGCACAATTCTTTAACAATTGCTTCATTCCAGCCCATTTTGATAGCTTCATTGTAGCTTTTAGGAACATCTTCCATATTTGTACTATATGCGTAATGTGTCTCATATTCTTGTAGTTCTTTTGGTTTAACAATTCGTCTTCCACTTCTTGTATATTTTTCCTGTGGTAACTTTTCTTGTATTACCTCTTTCACTTGTTCAGTTGCATCATCAAATTCATCATCATCATCACTGTCCTGATAATTTTTAGTCTCAGTAGTATAACGTTAATCTCACCTTTACCTTTTCCTTCTTTTAGTCCTGATGTACTTGGTTTGCTTTCTTTTTCATCTAATTCTCTGTATATTACCGACCTTTTATAGTCTCTTTCTACTTCTCTTATTCCATCATATCTCACATTCGTTTCATCAAAATGTACATCTCTCGAGATTTTAATTTCATTACTTTCTGGATCCCACAATCTATATCCATTTGTACTATATCCAATAAATCTCATTGCTTTTGCTCTTTCTTCAAATTTTGACTTTCTTGGTAATACAATCATCCATGCTTTCGATCCAAATACTTTCATATTATTTATATAATTTTTACCATAATACAATTCTGCCGGTGTTTTAAATTGTATAGCTGCTGATGGACATCTATTTATTTGAAACATGGCACACTTAACTGCCTCTCCCCATAATTCTTTCGGAAGGTTGGATTCCAACATTAATGCTCTGGCCTTATTATATACAGTCCTGTTCATTCTTTCAGATACTCCATTCATTTGTGGACTGTATGGGTTTGTGTACTCCATTTTTATCCCATTATTTATCGCAAATTCATGTATTATTCTATTCTTAAATTCGCCACCATTATCGCATCTTATCCTTTTTACTTTATTTTCGTTCTGTCTTTCTATATATCTCACATAATCAATTAAGTTTTGTGTTGCTTCATGTTTATACTTCAACAGATATATAACTCCAAAATGTGTATAATCATCCACAATTACCTGGTAATATCTTTCTTCATTTATGCTGGGTATATTTACTGGACCTGCTATATCAGTGTGTAAAAGTTCACATACTATTTCTGATCTTGACATTACTACTGGATAGAATGGTAATCTCGTTGACTTCGCTCTCATGCACACATCACATCTTTTCTCATTATTTGGTAAATTTAAAGTGCTTAACCCATTTCTATTCAAATGTCCCAGTCTTTGATGCCATAGATTTGTGTCATTTGTAGTTGTATAACATTCGTTCTCTGTTTTTATTTTCAATTGCAGTTTATACAGTTTTCCATATTTTGCTCCATACACACTTGTGTTATTTTGTATAATTTTTACTACATTTCCTCGAAATATGACACTACTATTCTTCTCAACTAGTTTACTTACTGACATTAAGTTTTGCGTTAGATTAGGCACAATTAAGGCTTCAATATTTATGCATCTTCCTTTTTCTTCTGTTTTTAACATTCCTCTCTCATTTGCTTCTAAATGCTCGCCATTAGCAACTTTAATTTTTACTGACTGTGTCAATGTTTTAATTTCTGTCATATATTCTTTGTATTTATCTTGTATCATGTTTTCCGAAGCTCCTGAATCTATTATAAACTCTATTACGTTTGACTCTATGTACTCATTTGTTATGTTTATTGTTTCATCATATGCCGTAAACATAAGTTGTGTAAATATTTGCTTGTCCACCTCTACCTCTATCATCTCTTCTGCCTCTTCCAAAAACATTTCCTCTCAAGTATCTACCTCTTTGGTCTCTCCTGCATTTATATGCTTTGTGCCCTTTTTGCTTACATTTATAGCATACTATATTTTCCGTAGAAAAACTTTTCCCGGTACTTGTATCGTGATTTCTATTTTCAGTATCACTTTTCATTTTCAGCTCAGCGTCTAACAATCTTGCTTTCACAAAATCAATTGTTATTTCCTTTTCTGTTGACATCGTTTCTAGTGATGTTATAACATTTTCATAATTTTCTGGCAGTGTTAATAATAAGTGACACACTTTATCAGACTCAGACATGCGTTCTCCAATTTCTATTTCAGTTATAATATTATCAAACCTTAGATAGTGGTCCTGAAGCTTTGTATCTTTTTGACATTTCAAATTTAGCAATCTACTCTTTAGTTGCAATTTAATGAAAACAGATTTTCTTTCAAAAATAGCTTCTAAACATTTCATCATGTCTAATGACTTTGTACACTTTTTTATATATGATATGTACTTATCTGATACACATTGTACGATTATTGACCTTGCTTTAATATCCATTTCCTTAGTTGGTTTCTCAATTTTTATCGCTTCTACGACTCCTTTTTCCTTCAACAGTAAATTTATTCGAAATTTCCATGTTTGAAAATTTACTCCCTCTTTCAAAAATGGCATTGCTTCATATTTTCTCGCATCCATTTTTATTTTTTTACTCTGACAGTTCAAAATTTTCTTCTTATTTTAATATTTTATTATTTTCCATTTTTCTTCTGTAAATCATCACAAAAATGCGGCCCATAACCTTTTATGATATTACTAAGGGCATACTGTTAGAGAAAGATAATTTAAAAGTTTAAGATATTTATTACACATGAGCCATCTTACGCTGAACCCTCTTGACACAATTTATCTACAACATTCTTTCTTTTCACCACAGACAAATACAAATAGGTTGGATATAAATACCTACCTAACAGCAAACACGTCACCTAATACTGTTGACCATGCCCATTTGCAGGCTGTGGGAGAATGGGAGTCAGCCTTGTGGCTTCAGGCGTTCTCGTCATCCACCATAGGCACAATGATGGATGACTTATTCACTTTCGGCTCGCTACGTGTCTCCGCTTGGGCGCACCTTGTGTTGTTCCGCATCGGTATCACTGCGGTGAAGCTGTCGACAGTCTTGGGCACCATGGCCTGTCAAGCTACAGGAGCGCAGGTCGCAGCGGCACGCCAGCATCAACTATATTATTCGTCGAGCTCTTGTCACCGCCGGCGTACCTGCGGTTTTAGAACCAAACGGCTTGGTACGTGACGATGGGAAGAGACCAGACGGTAAGACGTTGTTGCCTTGGAATGTGGGTAGGCGTCTGGCGTGGAACGCAACCTGTGTCGGTACCCTTGCGCCATCTCATGTTCCTAGCACGTCGGGCTGTGCTTGGTCTGCTGCTGCGGCTGCTGAGACACTCAAGCGGCTCAAATAGGTAACTACAGTTTGGAGCCGTTTGCGGTCGAAACGCTTGCATGGGGCCCGAGTGCGCGTCTCCTTTTCAAACAAATTTCTCACCGACTAGTCGACACTTCACGTGACCAGTCGGCTGGATTGTTCTTTGGCCAATGAATTAGCATTACCATTCAGCGTGGAAATGCTGCCAGTCTTCTGGGCACGTTTCCGAATAACAGCGATGCGGACGAGTACTTCGACGCTTAAGTGTTCCTTTTGTTTTTATATTCATTTGTATAGATCGATAGTTATTTAGTAATTCAATAGTTCAATTACAATGTAAATTAAAGTTATTAATTGCTTTACTCAGTGGTCTCGACAAAATATGCATAAAGAAAGAATAAGCATTTATTGGGACTCGCACAGTACATAGTTAAAACTTAATTATAGTGACTCTTATAAAATTAAATTAAACTAATAATTACAAAAAAATAAAAATAAGCAAAGTCCTGTACGAGGCCAAAATACCCTCATCTCAGCATAATGCTGCAACACTTAAAAATAAGTGTCACAGCGCTGGTATTCTGATAGGGCCCGCTGTGAAGTCACGGACAGTTACAGAAAAAGATTAAAATAAAATGTAAAATAAAATAATAGAAAATTGTAAGCTCCAACGCAAACCGCGTGCAGCACCCGACGTACTCGTAACATTCTTGTCTATGCTTTTAGTGTCTGTGGTACTCTTATGTTAGTCAGTGTTCTGACTGTTCTGTAAACTATGGCACCGCTGTGACACTGACAAGCAAGTAGAAAGTGGACGCAAACGCAAATTAAAACAATACGGCTGCCCAATGCTACATATTACAGCGATACTATAAAAATGCTCTATGGTAGCCATTTAATTGTATCTGGAGAAATAAATAACAAAAACAAAAAAAGTTATGAGTGGTAGGTATAGGAATTATAATTCATATCTACATTTACGTCTTTTGATAATAATTATTATAAGAGTAAGTGAATAGGTACATGTCTATAAAGGAATAGCTCATTAATATTTCAAGATCGGACACCTACACCGTAATCATCTGCAGCGATGCGAATTATACTTTTGTAGAAAATTTATCTACAGCACAATGTTGAACGGTACCTACAAAATAATGTTTTACTTTACAAGTGTAAACACATGTAAAAAAAATTGCGCGTGTCGTTTAAGCCTTTTTTATACATGATTGAGATACAGCTTGTTTTATTGTGTTTTTGCATCATTTAAATAATAAAAACATTAAAAATACTCACAAGTAATTGTTTTACAGCCACCAAAATGGATTCAGAATACGACCTAAAGTTGGAGGAGATGAAGAAGTATATACCTTTCCTGGACGGCTTGATCAAGAGACTGGATAGTGAGACTGACAGCAACAAGACTGGTAATTCTCAGCAGGCACAGCTCGATAAGCTTCGAACTCTAAGAGAGTTACTATCAATCAAGAAAAAAAGGTTATTATTGTATTTTTAACATGATATACGGACATAAACGACGCATGCTAGCAACGCCGGTTTCGAGTGTAAGTCATTATTAGGGTTCCGTACCTAAAGGATGCTAACGGAACCCTATAATTAAGCCTCCGCTTTCCGTCCCTCTGTCTGCCAGCGGGCTGTATCTCATGAACCGCAACAGGTGGACGGTTGAAATTTTCAGAGTGTATTTCCATTGCCGCTATAACAACTAATAAATAATAAAATAAAGTTAAGTTGCAAAGTGGATAAGAAACGTGTTTAAGAAATATTTATTATGTAGTGAGAAATATTGCACGGTGGAATGGAACCCTTCGAGTGTGAGTCCGACTCGCACTTGGCCGGTTTTGAGGTATACTTAAATTTAGTTAAATTTAATTGAACAGTGTTGTTCACCTTTAAATAGGAATGTTGTGCAAATACATCACTTATAGGCATAAGTGATGTATTTACACAGTACTGAAAACTCGTGACTACTCATTGTTCTACTCTTGTAAATATGTCATTGGTGTGCCTTGCTTTAATAAATAAATAAATAATACTTATAGCTACCTACCCATAATAGTTACAAATAGTTTTATTTTTATTAAGTTGCGCACTGAATTGATCTCAAGTAATTTTTTAATAGTTTCGTTTTTCGCAGTTCGTATTCGAGCAATGAAAAATATATATTTACAGGAGGTAGATAAAGCTCCCATATAAGTTTGGCTCAGCACGGACATAAATATAACAATATATGATATGAAGGCATATTTGTATTTAATAGTTAATATTTTATAAAGTCTCCAGAACTCGGTGGTAACGAGATTTAAGACATGTTAAGCATAAATACTTTGATATTACATTTTGACGTTTAAAACAGTAAGCTTGTATATTGTCGTGATAGTCTAGAGGTTGCCTAACTTTTCATGCACGAGGTTGTCGGTTCAATTGTAAGCAAGTACCAGTGTGACTTTTTCCAATTCATATGTACCTAAGTTTACTGACATCGGTGAATTAAACACATTGCGAGGAAACCTGGACTTGTAGTTAATATAAGTCTGAAATAAATCGCCAACCTGTCTCGAGCAAGCGTGCAATACTCGTGCTTTCTCGGTACGAGGAGCCCCGCAGTGGGTGGGACAGTAATAGACTGGTAATATTTTTAACTACGTGTGTACAATAATCTATAGGTATCACATAGACCGACCCAGTGCATCTCGCAAACAACGAATTCCCGCGAGGGGCTTACCTATGTCTAGCAGTGGACTTCTTTGGGTGAATGATGATGATGACTATTATTTAAATTACTTTGTTAGAACTTAATGTATGAATAAGGGTGGTGATCAATGCTCGTGCCTTGTCTGCATGAGAAGACGCATTTGTGTTGCAGTGAGACAAGCATAGGCTGATATTAGTATTTAATTAAACATTATCTTTGAACAGTGATATTTTCTAATTGTTATTGACTGTCGTCGTTGACGTTGTTTGGCCGCCTAGGCACTGGAGATTGTACATAATAAAACCAAACATATTTCATAATAACTTGTTCAGGAAAAATCCATTCATATATTACATCATGAATGTGCTATTGCTTTCAGGGTTACGTGTCATTTTTATGAAAACGAACACACATCAGATCTCTCACAGTTTACACACACATAACGTTATCCAACACTAGGGTTTGGTGTTTCACTTGTACCCGATTTTTGTCTGCCTAGCCATTAACCAGCAAGAATGGTACGCAGTGAACTAAAATAAAAATAAACCTCCATAAGTATAAACAAATACACCCTACACCCTGATGACATACTGAAAATGTTAAAAGTCTCCAATCGCGGAGTCATCCACTGTATTGACAACAGATTGAATTTCATGCGAATCCAACAAATGGTTCCATAGGCAAAGCGTTGCTATACCACAGTAAGTGCAGCGTAAGTTCTCCATTAGAAATAGGGTAAAATTTTGTTGTTCATATCGAGTAGCCAAGGTTAATCAAAATAAGATGCAAAGTCCGTGAGCGCTGGGGTTGGTTTGGTCGGGAGAGCTGTAACAACATATATCCAAAAACAAACAAGCAAGAAAACATTCAAGATGTGAGCCACAAAAACATAGACACCAATAAATTGTCTACACCCGAATGACATAAACTGTCATGTCATTACGAGGGTGACACTGAACGTTCTTAGAAAATCAAAAACTGAACAAACAGGCTCAGAACATTTTATTATATCTTTTCAAAATAGTGTCCACTGCTTTTCCTTGAAGTTTTTCTTTTATTTACGGAAACAAACACAAATCTTATGGTGCGAGGTCGGGGCTCTATGGCGGGTGACCCAGTAATTCCACGTCTGACGTCGCCAAGTAGTCGTTTGTTTGCTTGGCGATGTGCGACGAAGCGATGTCGTGGTGAAGGAGGATCCTACTGCGAAGAACGAAGCCACCATCTTTTTTCCCACGTTTCGACCTCTCTTCACTTTAGTGGGCAACTCCTCGGAAGGAAACATCCTGACAGCAGGCTGCCTCTTATAAGATGATAACAATAAATCCAGCTTTCGCCACCCGAAAGTATGTCGAACACAGCATTTGAGTCACCTCCGTTAAATCTTTGGACCATTACACGACGCCAATCAACACGACGGAGTTTTTAGGCCTCTGTCAAATTATGAGGTATCCACCGAATACAAACCTTCCCGACCGCTAAATGTTCATGGAGGATTTTGTGCACTGACTCATAGCGATGCCTAAGCTTGTCCGAATCTGCTGATAAGTCACTGTTTTGTCAGTCTCTATCATACGCCGCACAACACTGATGTTATCTTTAGTCGTCGCTGTAGAAGGCCGTCCCTCACGCAGATCTTCGGTGAGATTAGTGCGACCACGTTTAAACTCATTAAACCAGTTGTAAACAGTGGCACGAGATGGGGCTTCATCGTGAAAGGCCAATCGAAGTCTATCATAACTTTCTTGTTGACTTAAATGACGTCGAAAGTCATAAAAAATCATCACCGAACTTATTTTTTATTCTATCGTTTACAAGTGGCCACTTCTAAAAACTTTCAGTGTCGCCCTCGTACATGTCTTGACTTTTTATTACAATCGGCATAAAACCCGTAACACACCCATCTAGCTCTAATATGTAAACAAACATACATAAATATGTGAAGGCGCAGGAGGGCCATCATCAGAACTCATCTCGTAGGTCTACAACCTACGAGATGAGTAAACGATAAGTAAAAGATGAGGCGGTGAATAAAACCAAAACCTTCACACGAACATCAATTAGAAAGAATACCACCCAATTATGAATACCTTCTCTAACATCATATGTGCCAGCTATCGAGTCGGGAAAGCCATTATCATTATGTTTCGTGATAAGATCTTGTATCTCGCTATCGCGCTTTTGTTCGACGGAAAGCCAATCTTGATGAAGCTCGATATACTGAACCTGCTTTGACTGTGAACTCTCGGAAGATGTGCTGGCAGCATCGAAATTGGGTTTCGCGAGAAGTAGTCCGCGTGTTCCATTCCTCGTCCTTCACGATAAACAATGTCTAAATCGTAGGCTTGTAAGAAAGCCCACCACCGATGCACGCGAGGAGTGAGGTCTTTCTTTGATTTTGAGGCCTTAAGGGAATTGCAATCCGTAAAAACTACAAAACGTCGACCGTAAAGCTAGTATTCTACCGCTCGTACAACTAACATTTCTAATTCGCACGAGTGGTAGCGTGATTCTACTTCCGACGTGCGTTGGCTAGAATACTCCACGACATGCTGTAGATTATTCTTTTTCTGTATGAGAATCGCACCATACCCTCCTGAGCTTGCATCGGCATGCAACTCCACTGGTAGTTCTGGGTCAAAGATAGTTAGTACCGGTTCAGATATTAGTATACGTATAATAGCGTTACGTATTTCCTCGTGCCTCTGAGTCCATTTAATGGGACCTTTTAATTTCGTAAGAGGATACAACGGCCCCACGATACGTGTAAAATCTGGAATGAATTTACGAAAGTAGGAGGCAAGTCGAAGAAATTACCGGACCTGAGTGGCTGTTTTCGGTTGAGGAGTATCTACCAACACTTGTATTTTCCGAAAGTTGGGCCTTATTTCACCAGATTGAAGCAAATATCCCAGATAAGCAAATATTTTACGCTTCATAAACTTTATTTTTGGAAATTAAATGTAAACCCAGCTTCTGCTAAAGCACCCACAACCTTGTCTAAGCGCTGCAGACCTTCAGTTACGTCAACAGTGTAGCACAAAACGTCATCTGAATAGATCAGTGGCTTATCGTCTAGATGATTCAGAGCCTTAGCGATGCACCTCTGATATACTGATGGAGCATTTCGCAGCCCAAAGGGCATAGCAACGTACTCATATTGCCCCTCGGGTGTGACGAATGCTGTTTTCTCTACAGAATCAAGGTGCACCATTATTTGATGGAACCCTGATGCCATATCTAACGATGAGAAATGATTAGCCCCAGCAAGATGACCTATTGGCTCTTCAATACGTGGCAGGGGATAGTGCTCAGGCTTCGTATTAGAATTTAATTTCCGGTAGTCCACGCACATTCTGTACGAGTTATCCTTTTTATCGACTAATAGTATTGGGCTGGCAAACGGGGAAGAGCTTTCCTCAATCACCCCCGCATCTAGCAATTGTTGAACCTGTTCTCTGACTATCTCTTTTTCTACTGGCGCTAACTCATATGGGCACCGTTGCACCGTTTTATGTGGATTTACTAAATTAATTACACATTCTCCTGTTTTAACTCTGCGGGGAGGAATGCCTTCGATGAAGCTGTCGGAATATTTGTAAAGTCAAGTCTGTTTGAGTCACAAAAATGAGTTTCTTCCTTGGAATAAAATATAGAATATAGACAGCTCACTCCACTGAAGGCGAAAAATCAAATTATCAGATTAACTTTGAATTTACCTTTATTGCCGATTAATTACATAGAAGCTGGTTGGAAATCCACAGTACAACAAATTCCAAAAATTGTGCAAGTAAAAATATATTAAATTATTTTGAACGACAATGGGCGAAGTCTATCTCACTTAGTTGTGCGTCAGAAAGGGACAGAACTGTCGAATTCCTCTTAAAGCTACATTGATATTGCCATTAAAAATTATTATTCAACCGGTCACGTAGATTGCGACGTCATATACAGTTCGACAAAATGTATAACAATAAAGTCACTTCCCTCAACAGAATATTACAGTTTTACAGTTTTTAAAGAATGTCATAACTCATAAGAGTACGAAAGCAAATTAATCACCAATCGTGAATTTTCATTAACATAGTGTTTTTGCATGGTGACATGTTAAGAAGATTTTATTTATGATAATAAATTTTAACTGTCCAATTGGTTTTCTCGACTGTAACTTTGTAAAAGTAGTAATTTTGCTACCATGTCATTAAGCGATTCGATTTCGTCATAGTGCGAAGTAGAGAATATGTGATGTGGATTATTTACTACATATGTTTTTTGCAGTGTAGGGATTGACAACCGGACCCAAAAAAGCGTTTAATCGCGTTGATAACGACGTATTGCTTGCTAAACTTGAAAACATAGGATTTACCCCCAAATTACTAGAATTTTTTGCAAGTTACTTATGGGATCATCAGTAATATGTTCGACATGCTTGTTTTGTGTCTACGCCTTACCAAACTTGATCTGGAGTAAGCCAGGACTCTATTTTGAGACCTTTACTATTTGGGATCATGGTTAATGACCTCGAAAAGTTACTGAAACATGCTAGGTATTCTCATTTGGCAGATGACAACATAAACAAATGCAGTGTTATGTCTGAAGAGATATGAGGAACAGGGTGTAAAGTTCACTCAGACTCCTTAGAAAAGGGAGGATTCTCCGACCAGATGGATGTCGTATCTGGTTGGCAACAGCCCGACGATTGATGTCGGGAATTTGTACATATGTTAGCTGCGCGGTAAACTCTGATTGCGCGATGCAGGATTTGTGTGACGTCAGTGTGATGGGTTGTTCGCATGTGGCGGTGTAGATGCCGCCACATGTCTTTTATTCGTGCACATAATCCTAGGCATGCAGAATACGTCCTGGGCGAGGAACCGATAGCTCGTGTTCTTTCTGTGAAAGATCTCGTGTTCTTTCTGATTTTAATCTACTTGCTAGTAAACTAGTTTACCTGGCCTTAGTCAGGAGTAAGCTGGAATCAGCTGCAGTGATTTGAAACCCCTATGAATGCACTTACGCGTTACTTCTTGAAAAAATTCAGAAAGCCTTTCTTAGATTTCTATATTAAAAACTTCGGAAACTACCCCTTCCTTTATCTGTTGTATTGAGAATCTGGTATTCTGAGATCGAGCCACCTTTTTGCCGGGAGATGGAAAGATTTATGTCGTGAATGTTTAAGATTTTGTGAGAAGATGGATGAAAGTTATAGTGTTATTATAGAGTAGTTATTAGTGTAAGTGGTTTTTATTTTTATTTCACTTGGTTGCATTCTGTTTTGTTAATAATTTTGTTATTTTCACGTGTTTACATTTTTTTTTCTTTTTAATTGTTTTTTTCCTAACCTACGTAAGGTATGTGTGTCACATTTAAGTTTGTTTTGCTCTGTATAACGCTTTGGGATGTTATTCTGTAATGTAGTGCATGTATACTTAAATAAATAAAAATGCTTTTTCCACGGGGGAGGCAGAAACTACAAAACGCCCCCTACTACGAAGGGTAGTTACGTACTCCTTTTGCTTTGTCCGCTGTCATACATCTAGTTGCACAAGCGCGTCGTATTAATAGAACTGATATATTTATTTAAAAATTATATATTTTACACAAAAGGTGTCAAATATATAGTTATTAGGTATAGCTGTGCGTGTGTTTCTTTTATCAGAAGTTATATCGTAAATGTCACAAAATATATTTTAATTTACCTTACTATAATAATACTGTTCAGCCATCTATCGGCCAACACAATAACAAAACAATGTCTGTTGGGTAAATTTAGTTATCATCGAGACCATTAGATGGCACATTTTATTTGACTTTAAAAGTTAGATCGCGGTTGTAAGATTCTCCGCCGATTACATATAATATCTAGGTCGGTTTATATTTGTACAGCCGTGATGCAAGCGACGCTTTAAAAAGCGTCGCGGCGTGCCTATAGAAACACACAGCAACCACTCACATGGGCGTGCGTAGCTCGCGTGCGCCCAATTTTATTTTTATTTATTTATTAATATAAGGTAAGTTCACAGCTGCCAGTAAACATAACATAATATTATTTTAAACATTACGCCAATTACAAAGTACACAGATAAATAAGAAATATAGAGAGTGACTATTTATAATATGTGAGTGCGTGTATCTGGCGGTGTAGTTGCTGTAAATGTGTGTGGTGATATGTGTGTCTATGGAAGTAAGACTAAACTGGCACTACTTGGTAAGCTGAATTATCCGGCGTTCGATGGAGGACATGGATAATCTCCTTTTTAAGTCTGATAAGTGTGGTAGAAAAGGGGTCCAAAGGTGAGAATTTATCATTATATAATGCAGGTAGACGCAAAAATAGTGACATCTTTAGATAATTAGTAAAGCCGATGGTACAGATAGCGAAGAGGTATGTCTGATACGTCCGAGTGGAACGTTAAACTGTATTCTGCTGAGCAGTTGTGGACAGTCAAATTGATTGTAAGTATGTCGTACAATAACATCATATCATTCAACTGTCGTCGATCTTCCAGAGTATTAAATTCGTGGTGTCGACAGGAGTCTGGGTAATTTGCGTTCCTGCTTCAAGGTCTCAACAATTACCAATTTTGTTTCAATTTGCTCAAATATTGTATTTAACTCGTCAATGATTTGTGTTTTAAGGCCAGATGTCAGGTTGAGCGCAACTGCTCAATCTGTTCGGGTAACTTGATTAGAGTCTGCAATATTGACTCGATCTTCTGAAGAGATGAAATTTTGATAGATGAGTCATCTTCTTAGGTACTCGGTTTCACCGGTATTTGGGTTCTCGGGGAGTTGAGTTGTGGAGTTGTTGGCGGCAAAGTGTTCCACAGCGCGGTGAGTCGAAATCAGAACCCGTCGGTAAAAAAACGCTTCTCGGTACTTTTAGGGTAGTAGGAAATTAGCCAGTCAACACGTCTACTCTCTGCTGTGGTGCTATCTCTAATGACCAAATTAAGAAATACCATTGCCATGAAGCAGCCTTAATGAGAGGCCCGTATTTACGGGTCGCCGTATGGCATCCGCGGTCGGGGGGCATAGCCCTGGCACCGCGCGCAACGCCCCATTACGGGGGCGCCGTGATAAAGATACGAGGTTTTATTTGTACATTTTGTTATTAAATGTTACCAACAAAGGTGGAATTGAAGGATTGTGACCCTCACGAAGCCCGAGGGTTTGCATAACCTATCAATCTTCAGCGAATACCAGCCCGCAAGGTGAGCGAGCACCCCCGAGACCCACACAAGCCCGAGGCTTTAACATGGTCCTTCGAGCCGGATGGTGATAAACAGCTCATCAAGCAACAGATGCTAAGCCAACTGTGATTGAGGATAGCATCAGCCCGAATGTGCACAATTCAAGTGGAGTTGTTCCGGTGACCCGGAGTCAGCAGTAACGGGAAGCGCAGGAGGAGAAGCAGTACATACAACGCAACAGCAGCAGGGAGGCGCTGCAGACGACTGTAGTCGTAAGAAGAATTGTTACAAGTGAAAATCGTGAGTACTTTTCAAATTCCTTCCTGCCAAGCAAAAGTGATCTTAATTTCTAGGTGTAAATTAACTTGTGTTAGTGCAACGCGATCTTAGACTTAGACTTAAGGCAAATTGTGTTCAGACGGGGAACCTATGCCCGATTTTATTTAAATTGTAAAGTCCAAACACTTAGAAAAAAAACATTTTTTGTTTACATAGACTTATAAAAATTTCCTTCAGAAATATTTACAACTTGTTATAAAACTAATTTGTTATAATGTCTCAATTACAAACGTTTGCTAAGGTACAGGGTATTCTGTATGCTCGAATGTCGAGAGCTAAAAGTAACTTTAAGAAGTCACCTAAGGATAGGATTACTAAATAATATTTAGAAACCATGTTAGAAAATATTGAAGAGCTATGGGCTGAATTTAGCTTAACACATATGCAGATGGTTAAAGATTGTGAATCTATTGAGGTAACAAAGTCGCCTTATACTCGTACTATAACGAAGTTTACTTCAACACTGTGGAATTATATTTAGATTTTAAATGCGAACTAAAATCTGTTTTAAATAAATTCAAGATTAGTAGCGATGTTTCTCCACTTGCGGGGTCGTCATGAAATTCAGAAAGTCGAAACATGGCCGTCAAATTGCCTAAAATATCGATCCCAACGTTTTCTTGGAAAAATGTTGAATGGATCACATTCAGAGATTTATTTGTTTCTTTAATTCACAAAAACGACAAGATAGATTAAGTGCAGAAACTTCATCATTTAAAAGGCTACCTTATAGGTGAGGCCGAGCAGCTTTTGCGACAGATACCAATATCCTTATCAAATTATGATAAGTGCTGGGCTCAATTAGAATCGCGTTACAACAATAAAAAAATATCTTTCACATATTATTTTAAAATGTTTATTCAGTCAAAGAAACATAATTAATGAATCAGCTAGTGGTTTATAGGAACTTATGGATACCACATGTGATTGCTTAAATGCACTAATTTAGAGTTAAATGACACAGCAATTAGATACGTATTAATAATTCATATCCTCACATTAAAGTTAGATTCAGACAGTCGCAAAAAATGGGAGTAAAAAGTGACCTCAAACATCGATTCCGTGAAGCTACCAACATTTGAGCAATTTATAGAATTTTTAACCAGTAGATACAGAGCATTTTAATTCTTAGAACCTAAGTCTACTAAAAATGTTAATACAACTAAAGCATAGGTATTTCACACAGTATCTTCGAGTTGTCCTGTGTGCGATGATGATCACAAGATTGGTATTTGCAAACAGTTCATGAGTAAAGATGTGGACGCTCGGCGTATGTTCGTACAGGAAAATCATTTATGTTTTAATTGTCGAGGGGGCAACCACTCTGCCAGGTTTTGCAAGTGTAGAGTCACTTGTCGAATCTATCAACGTAAACACCACACTTTATTGCATTCTAAAATTGATCAGGAATCTTACTCTACACTCATACGGTTGAAGTAGAAAATCAAGAGTTGGTTGCTTGTTTTTCAAAGGGTACAGCTAATAACCAAGTCTTATTAGCCACAGCTTAAGTGAAGTGGCTGTATCGAAAAACGGGTCGATGTTCACGGTTAGGGCATTGTTAGATCAAGGCTCTCAAGACTCGTTTGTGACGGAAAACATTGTACAAAGCTTAGGATTAAAGAAAACACCAGCTAAGGGTTCAATAGTGGGTATAGACGTAGACCACAAGTAATAGTGGAATTCGGATGTTGAGGTCAAAATACAGTCTCGGGGAAGATCCATCTGTGGAATTCGTAGTAAACGCATACGTTCTTAAATCACTTACATCTTTATTGCCTAGTAGGGAAACAGCACATTTAGATTGGATACAATTCAAAGACATACAGTTGGCGGATCCGAAATATTACAAACCGTATAAAGTTTAGATTAAGATTTTAAGATTTATTGGTGGGGGGCAGAAATTTACAGCAGGGTTCTACAAAACCGGTTGAAGAAAGCTTCGGGTTGCAGCACAGTGGCGCAATGTACTTCTCTAGGTTGGATTCTGTCAGGAACAATAGCTTCTGCTGGCCGTAAGTCTTCTGATTAAACTGTGATGCTAGCCCACGTAGGTGATGATGAAATCCTGAAAAGATTCTGGGAATTAGAAAAAGAACCAGATGAAAAGAAGAAACATATACTCACGGAAGAAGAGATCAAATGTGAAGAAATATTCACTGCCACAACTACAAGAGATGACGGCGTACGATATGTTGTGAACCTGCCATTCCGAACTGAAGATCCAGGCTGTAAATATGGGAAATCAAGAGACATAGTAATCAGGTTAAATATAAGATTTCATGCTTTACAATCTAAATCACGCCGGAATGAAGAACTGGGGGTTAAATATGCAGAGGTAATCAACGGGTGTCTCGAACTGGGGTATATGAGGCCGGTAAGCAAAACAGACAAATATGCATACGAAGCTGTAAATTTACCTCACCACGCAGTAGTTAGAAATGACAAAGATACAACCAAGCCTTGTGTAGTGTTCGACGCATCTTGCAAGGGAAAAACCGGCATTTCGCTCAATGATGACCTGATGGTCGGGCCAAGTCTGCATCTTGACTTGGGGCATCTATTGATGCGTTGGAGAAGACATACTATTTGTATGGTATTAGATGTGGTCAAGATGTATCGACAAGTACGCATAACAGATAAACATCAGGATTTTCAACGTATCTTATGGAGACACAGGGGATTCGAAAATAAAGGATTACCAACTTCAGACAGTCACCTTTGGCACTGCGGCTGCACCATTCTTGGTTGTTCCAGCTATGGAAAAGGTAGCATACGATGAAGGAAAGGATTATCCTCTTGCAGCTGAGAAGGTACTTAAAGATTTTTACGTCGATGATCTCATGACAGGTTGTGAAACAGTAGAAGAAGGAATAGAAATTTTTACACAAATAGAGGAGATGCTCGCCAAAGCAGGGTTTGAGTTACAAAAATGGTCGAGTATCAGCAATGAGCTTCTGTAGAAAAACAAGGACTTGGTTCGTGCGGAGCAGGGAAATTGGATCAAGCAAGTTGAAATAATATAAACACTAGGACTCATCTGGAATCGAAGCTCCGACACCTTCCAGTATTCAGTTCAGCTGCATCCTGTAGAACAACCTGTAACAGTAAGAAAAAGATTATCTGACATTGCAATATTATTCGACCCCACCCTAAGGGGTCATTGTAAAAGCAAAAATGCATGCATTGTGGACTTCGGGAATTGGATGGGATGAAGAAATTCAGGATAGAGAAATAAAGGATGAATGGATAACTTACCGACAGCAGTTACAAAGTTTAGCAGAGTTTTCAATACCTCGATGGTTGAATATAACGGTTTTTGTGATGCGTCCAAATCAGCATACGCCGCGGTTGTGTATGCTCAGGTAGTCCATGCTATAATGGTGGAGTATCAGTCTCTCTTTTCACTGCTAAAACTATAGTAGCACCTATAAAAACTCAATTCCTCGGTTAGAGCTGTGAGGGGCAGTACTGTTGGCAAAACTCGTATCCGAAATATCATCAGCATGGGAATAAATAAATCTAACTTGTACTTTTGGACAGATTGAATTGAAATCGTATTAGCTTGGTTGAACAGTCATCCCAACAAATGGAAAACCTTTGTCGCTAATCGCGTATAAGAAATATTACGCATAAGTGAACCACACCAATGGAACCATGTCACGTCAAAAAACAATTCTGCTGACTCCGCATTACGGGGTGTACATATCCCGTAATTAACATAGCCTCAGAGTTTGTACATTTCAAAATGTGGTTAGAAGGTCCCGAGTTTCTCGAAGACACGGTAATTGCAACGAGTAAACGCAAATCAGTTTCAACTGAGGAGCAGAAGAGGGTTCACGTATCAGTGAATACCGACAATTATTTCTGGGATAAAGATTCATCTCTTGACAAGCTATTGCGAATAGTACCTTATGTGAGGCGGTTTTTAGAACTGAGGAAACCAAAGACAACAAGGAAAACCTTCAGTTAGTTAGTAAGTAAGTTAGTTGTGTCTATTTTACTTTTAGTTCCGTTATCACTAAACACGCATAAAAATATTTGTTTTTGTTACTCTTGTTATCTACATTAAATACATGACGTTTCGAACAAAAAATACGTACTTATAACCATTTCATTTCAAAGAATTGCAACGACTTCCATCCGCGAGTAACTATCGCGGATGGAAGCCATAGTAAAACAAACAAAATAAAACTCTTTAAAATTGATATTTTCCCACCGAGTTATGCGGAGAAATGAAAGCCATGATGGAAATTCAAATATGATAGTCTTTGTCCGTGCTGGGCCAAAGAAAATCCATGTCCTTTCATACTTGTGATCTTTTTTATTTTGTTAGTTCTAGTAGTATCTGGTTTACTATTGACGAAAGATCAAGTGTTTGCCTTATCGATATAATTTTGTGAGTACATTATGTTGTTTTTTATTTTTAGAATGAAAATGGCAAACTTACTTAAGTGTGAACAAGTTTTAGTTGATTTGTACACGCAAACGGAGTCGCAGGTATGTTTTTTTTTGTTATTTATAATTGAAGCGTCTGGTAGGAAAAAAACGTTATATCTTATTTTTTCCATTGCAGAACATAGGACCAGATCCAGAATTTTCCATAGATCCTCCCACGCCACAAGAAAAGCCAGATTTAAGGGCTGTTAGAAATAAGATAAAAGCCATGGCCAAACGACAGGAGGATGAGCCAGGACTTTTTCAGGGAAAGCCAAATAAATCTTCAGTATCGCCCACATTCCGTTCTCCAACAAAAATAATAGAAGATAAAGTGTCAACTCAATCTTCAGCTCCTAAGCTAGATTACACCCGAGTTTTAGTGTCACCCGATTACCCTTCTTCCTATCATAAGAAAGAAAGAAAAAAATATTTTAAAGAATCAACACGTAAGTCTGAAGATGTACATATTACTTTGAATGTGCCTGAAGATAGTTTAAGCTGTTTGAATACGAGGAATATATTCACCAGAATCATTAACTGCAAAGATGGTGACGTAGAAATCGATACATTACGAGAGTTGCGAAAACAGATACTTAGTGAACTAAATAAGACAAGATCTAGAGATGACACATCTGACTTAATATTGAAATCTTATAACAAAACCAAGGGAATATTTCGAATAAAGAAAGAAGTAGAAGAGGAAGAACTATCCGACAGTGAGACTGAAGTAATTGAAAATGTTTATGGCAGTTTGAGCGATAACTTGGTACTTAAAGATCAAAGCGAGGCCAAAACTTTTACCGACAAAGACAAACATCGTAAAATTCAAATTTTTCTTTTGATAAATCCTGATGATAGTAACCCTGATCCCAACAATTGTGCAGAATTAATTAATGAATTCGATGTTTCGGAGCTAGAAATATACGATCAAAAGAGCGAAGCGCTAAATGAAACTGGTACTAATGAGAAGAAAAATGAACAAGATGTCACAGAAATTTCAAATGATGAGTTGATAACGACAGTAACCGATATTGAAAAGAATATTAATGATACGAGTGAGACTGATGATCAAATTGGAAGGAGGTCATCAAGAATGAGTAGAAAACTGGAAAATACAAACATTGTAAAAAATGCAAAAACGAGCACACCTGAAAAGTCAATAATAAGTGTCTGTGATTCCGAAACGGATAATAGTATCACAGAAAAACTTCCTGACGTTGTTGAAACTGAATTCAGTGCTACGACACCCGCATCACCGTCACAGGTAACTAGTTCTGTCAAGGAGAAAGTTGTATCCAAACAACCGACGGCTATCAATATTCACACTAACTTTGGGTTGGAAACAAAAACGTTTACCGATAGTGTTGTGTCGGACTCCGCACTCGGTAATAGCAATGCGCTGATTGCAGACAACCTTGATGCTTCTAAAAACGAATCGAGTAAAAATTTCACGAAGGATATTGCACTTAAGAATATGATGCAGAATATCACTTCTCCACAGGACAATTCAAATGAAAGCAGAGATGACTTTACCAAAGTACTCAAAGCTGTTGATGAGTTATCTAAAACAACAGATAACAAAATGCACGAACATTCTTTATTAGATCTAAATGAGGTTACTAGTTATATTACTCTTGTTAATACAGTAATTTTACAAGAACTTCAAATAACGGAGGATTCCAGCGCATACATGAGTACTGCTACACAAAGTTTCGACAACCTGCTTGCCACAGTAAAATGTTCTGAAGGTGTATCTATACAAAAAGAAGTGAAAAATAAAATTAAAAAAGCTTTAAATTCAAACCTACACTTAAGCAAACCTGATAACGAGGATATTGATTCCACTACCGAAATAAATGAAAATAAATCTAAAATAGATGAACGAAGTATGAATGGCTATACTCGGGACAGTATCACCAATGCTGATGTCCTACACAAAAATAAAAACGATGGCTCTATTGCTGATAGCACACATAAAGAAGTGCGCAGCGAAACGAATGTAACTTCTCCAGTTTCTATCAAACCTAAACCTGAAACAGAATCTGATTTAGAATTAGGTCATTTGCTAGCAATGTTACAAGACAAATCTAAAATTAAAAAAATGCTTAGTATTTTAGGTGATCGATCTGGAAATAACGATAAAATTAAGAATAAGCTTGAGAAATTAAGCGAATTAATTTTCAATGATGAAATAGAAGAAACAACGGAACAACCAGAGAAAAGTAAAACTAAATTTCCCGTTTTCACTGATAATAAAGAACCCAATGCGAATCCGACAGTCGATGAACAGGCAACAATAGAACCGAAGTCACAATTACATGGCAACGAGAAAACCAAAATGAATGCAAACGATGAGGAGTCGGAATTGAATATAAACGATGAGGGGACGCTATTTAATAAAAACGATGAAGAGACGCAATTGAATAAAAACAACAAGGAGACGCAATTGAATATAAACAACAAGGAGACGCAATTGAAAAGTCGTCATTTTTCTGGTGAAGACAAGAACAAATATGGAAGCTTTGAAAATTTAAGAGGCGCTGCCGAAGCAGAAAAGACAGAGTTTCAGGTAACAAGAACTAATTACAAAAGGAAAATGATTGGCAACAAAAACAAAATTTCTAGGAAAGGATTGCCTATAATAGTTACGTCAGTTGCAGAGAAAGGCGTCACACGAGCAACAGCTGCGGCCGAGGTAAAAAAAACTAATAAACCATCATGCGAGTTAAAAGAACTCCATGAATGTGCTACTGGCATAAGAACGTGTCGTTCAGCAAAAATGGATGAAAAAACCATAACGAAGGATGACGTAGTGTTACCAGAACCAGAACCCGTAGATGATTTGGCCAAGTTTCAGAGCTCAGTTGACAAAAGCCGTGACAATCCCATTCTTGAAAAAGTCGGAAAAAAGCCTGGACCTAAACCGAAAATGACCACTGATAGTCTTACTGAAATAGTAAAGCCAAAATACAAACCTGAACCTAAGTCAAAGACTAAAAATGAAAATGAATTATTCCCGGATGCATTTGACACAGAATCAGTAGAAAACAACGATTCCAAAGTTTGTTCACTGGCATCTTCGAAAAGCTATGGTAGCACCGAACTTGTATCTGAAATAAAGAAAAAGAAACGTAAAGGAGGCAGCTGGCAAGGTCGGGTGATAAAGCCTAAAAATAAAAAGCTTGAAATTGTAGTAGAATCTATTCTAAATCTAAAACCTCTGGATTGTAACATACCTACAAAAAAATCAATTGTCGTTCAAGATTCGAATGCTTATTTGACTGATAAAAACTACTGTTTCCGTAAAAATGAGTTCCATTATTCGTGTCGTTTATGTGATTTCGCTGGTTCAGACATCGTACATCATTATGTAACTGAGCATCCGCACGATGAAATTCCGTTGTCACGAGTGGCTCCGGCGCTAGCTCAAGAAGCCATTGATCAGTGTAAGGAGATTAATTTTAACGACTTTAGCAAGATCTCTTCCGATGAATACGTTTGCATTTTCTGTTATAAAAAATTTGCTTATAACTCCTCGGTTTTGGAAACTTTCTTTTGGCATATAGTTAGCATGCATACTGGTGAATACAAGCACACTTGCTGTGATGGATCAAATGAGAATCGATGCCCGTTCAGTTTGGATATTCCGCCACCTCCAAAAGAAACCGACCGTCAACTCATTGGCTACATCTGCAAGAAATGCAATTTCACTCAATTATCTCTTGAAAATCTTAAAAATCACGTCACCCGTCGCCATAATGATGATCAAACTGCTGTTTATAGCATTAATTTATCAGCCACGTCTAAAAAGACATTGAAAGACTTTTTACGTAAACAGTTCATTCCTCGAGTGATTATAGCAAGGCTAAGTGAAAAACGAAGCAATGTTGCAAAAAGTAGTGAACGGCGACCCTCGATGAAGGATCTGCTACCAAGTATTAAGTCTAACATTACATTCGAAGCGGATGATAATGTAGGTAATATATTACATTTTACACAATCGGAGAACACGGATGAATTTTTGCGAGCCGAACTGCAGTCTATGGATACATATGAAATAAGCCAACCTGCCCGGCCTGCGCATCAAAAATACAAACAATCTAACCTAGACTTGGAATTAGAAGATCTAGCCAGTCAGCCTTCTAGTGACCTTTTTGACTATCCAAATTTCAAAATGAACATAACCGAATCAGGCGCTAAAGAATACATTTGTTGTATCAATGGGAAACACAATCACTTTAAGACGACTCATTTTATTTCAATGATGAATCATGTGCAACTGAAGCACTCTGAGAATTGGGACGGATATTGTTTCATTTGCAAAGTGATTGTTACTCCACTAGGAGAACATACATTCAAAGACTGTTTCCATCATTATCTTGATAAACACATGGATAACTTTCCTATTTACCAAAAGGAAGTATTGCCTGAATCTGTAACTGAAGAAATATCAGATAAACAAGTTAAGCAAACTGAAAACCCTGCTTCTTCTGAGCCGTATGCCAATGTTAAACTTATTAATGAATGTATATCTACATCGGCCGATGATACGCCTAAGGAAACTTCATGGTACCCGATAATCCAAAGTGTAGTGAGCCTATCAGCGGAGTCTCCGCAGTTGTCCTACCCGACAGAGAAACAAGAGATAAAGCAAACTGAAGTTAGCTTTAAATATGAGGAAGTGCAGGCCAAAGTGATGTTGAATAAACACCGAGATGCTCTAGAAATTATGATGGCTCGAGACAAACTGATGAAGTTGTTTAAATGTGCGGGAAGATTCTGTTCATTTACATCTGACTCTGCTGAGGATGCGCTACTACACGCCTTCACACACCAGCGCATCGGTGGTGCTGACGCCTTGAATTGTTCCTATTGTGATTTCGATGCTCAGGGGAACGCCATTGACCTAGTGACGCACTTGTTCAAAGCGCACGGAAACTGCCAGTATTCGTGTGGGCAGTGTTTTTACCGAGCTGTAGCGAGCCAGTCGGTGAGAGCCCACGCGACCAGGGTGCATGGGGTGGCACCATCAGGGGCCAACGTGCTGCGAACGACTTTCGCAACTAACGCTAGTAATGGGGGCTGCATGCCGACTCGAGAAGCGGCGGTGCCGAATAATTTTTGTCACCACGGTTAGTTGTATTAAAATATATTTTTAAATTTTGTAAAGTAATAGTGCAGACAATGGCAGTGCACCGTTACTCGAACATACATACTTCTATTGTCTTGGCACATTAGCATTCTTTAAAGGACGCAATACGCTAAATGCCGCATCGGCATTGCTTTAACGACACAGCATCACCCCATCTCCGCAATACCTTAATTTTCTCGAGCGCCTGCTCACACGTGTCATGCCACGGATGTTTATCACTTCAAAAAACCGTAGTTTCTTCCTATTTCAAGATTAGTTCATCTTTTTGTTTTCAGCGGGAAGCAGGTGCAATTGTAAGTTCCGTACTTACACTCAGGAAAAGTTGTGCGAGCAATTACAACAGAAGCATGTTGGTGCCACCACGCATCCTCGTAATGTAAGTATTTAAAAGTATAAACACGATGAAGTTTGAAATGGATAAGGTAAGCCATGGATAAACAATATGTATAAGAAAGTCATGAATGGCCTAGATCGCAGATAATATTATACTACGTAATGCAGATACCCAATCCCATGCCAAGAAATGACACCTCCACACCTCCCCAAGTCTGGCCATTGAGCTGCCAAATTTTTTTCATTCAATTTTTTAACAGCATCAGCGACTTACTTATTGCCAGAGACTCTAGTTTTACAACGCCATCTAGGAGTCTACCTACTTTTAAAACCTTTTTTGTGCAATCCTTTTCATATAAAGTTTTAAATTTCCGGTTTCAGAAAAATAGTTTATTAGATTTCTTTTATATTTCTAGGTACAGTAATAGATAAAAATGAAGTTGTTTGATTTAAGTTAGTAACGAAAGTAGTTACTGTGATGACATGACAAATAGAGTAAAACGCCATCTATTACAAAGAGCTCTAAACAAAATGATAAACAGATGACAACTTTCATCATTATAAGGGTTCGAATTGAAGTTAAAAGCTTCATTTATGTTTTTATTGAAAATACGTGCATTATGAGTGTAAAAAATAAGCACCGAATCTTACTTTAGGCAAAATTCTGCCGTTTATTGATTGCTAATAATTGTTAATTTCAAAATGGTTACCCATGCTCCCATCTATATATTTTTTTAAGACTAATTATAATTTGTTCTTGTTGAGACCATGGGGCCTCAACTCAACAACATTCCTCAAAAATATTCCTCCTATAACAACATTCCTATACCTTCCGAAGCGTTTCTGAATATTGTCTTACAATAGATGGCGTAATTTTTTTGCGTCGAGTTTCATCAAGCAAGCAAGCGACAAGCGAATTTTTTAATACTTACTAGATGACCCCGCAAACGTTGCTTTGCTTATGTTTTTTTTTTAAATAGATGTTGGCCGATTCTCAGACCTATCCGATATGCACACAAAATTTTATACAAATCGGTCCAGCCGATTCGGTGGAGTTTGGTTACAAACATTGCTATACGAGAATCTAATCTAATATATAAAATTCTCGTGTCACAGTTTTCGTTGCCATACTCCTCCGAAACGGTTTGACGGATTTTGATGAAATTTTGTGTGCATATCGGGTAAGTCTGAGAAACGGCCAACATCTATTTTTCAAAAAAAAAAAAAAAGAAGCAAAACAACGTTTGCGGGTTCAGCTAGTAATATATAAAATTCTCGTGTCACAGTTTTCGTTGCCATACTCCTCCGAAACGGCTTGACCGATTTTGATGAAATTTTGTGTGCATATCGGGTAGGTCTGAGAATCGGCGGGGTCAGCTAGTTTTATATACTACTAGCTGACCCCGCAAACGTTGTTATGCTTATTTTTTTTTTTTATAGTTGTGTGCCGATTATCAGACCTACCCGATATGCACACAAAATTTCATACAAATTTTATATATTAGATTAGATTTTTATAGCGTAGCACGAAATAATTACGACATCTTCATGATTTAAGTCTGTGTATTCTGAAAGTAGGCAACATCGAGAAAAGCTGTCAGATACTTACCTGTTTTGATTAATTTGTCTATTGCTGTGTGGAAATACGAAGTATCGCTCTGTATTGCACTTAATAATAAACACACAAGCAATAAATAATATCAAATAATAAATTTAGTTTGAGGCACGAGCTGGAGAGGTTCCGTAAGAACTGGAAAGAGGACGCGCGGGCGGGTCCGTGAAAGATGGAAGGAGTGGAGGGAGGCCTTTTCCCAGGAGTGGGACAGTGTAGGCTAGTGAAAAAAAAAGTTTACGACGTATAATAAGCGTTTGGAAACTTTAAAAATGCCCTTTTTACCCCTCAAACTGAAACAGTTTGTTTGATTCAGTAGTTAGTTTTAGTGCACTAAAGAGCCATATTTCACGTTTCCATATATAAATATTAACAAATTAATAAAACAAGAATGAAATGCGATAGAAAACGGTCGACATAATGCAAAGATGAATAGGATGAATATCATCATGCTGTCATGCGCTCGCCTCGGGTCCTTTAGTTATCTATCGTGGATTTCGAGGGTGCTAATGCCGATAGTGAGGTCATAATTGAAAACCAAGATGGCGGCTAAGGAATTTAAAAAAATCCATCATGGGTGTCATTTTCATGGTTTTAAAGGGTGCTTAAGCCGAAAGATGGAAGGAGTGGAGGGAGGCCTTTTCCCAGGAGTGGGACAGTGTAGGCTAGTGAAAAAAAAAGTTTACGACGTATAATAAGCGTTTGGAAACTTTAAAAATGCCCTTTTTACCCCTCAAACTGAAACAGTTTGTTTGATTCAGTAGTTAGTTTTAGTGCACTAAAGAGCCATATTTCACGTTTCCATATATAAATATTAACAAATTAATAAAACAAGAATGAAATGCGATAGAAAACGGTCGACATAATGCAAAGATGAATAGGATGAATATCATCATGCTGTCATGCGCTCGCCTCGGGTCCTTTAGTTATCTATCGTGGATTTCGAGGGTGCTAATGCCGATAGTGAGGTCATAATTGAAAACCAAGATGGCGGCTAAGGAATTTAAAAAAATCCATCATGGGTGTCATTTTCATGGTTTTAAAGGGTGCTTAAGCCGATAGTGAGGTCACAATATAAATTCCAGAAAGGCAGTTGTGTAATTTTTAACTTTCCATAATGGGTGTCGGTATAATGGTTTTCAAGGGTGCTTAAGCCGATAGTGAGATGGAGTTGGCGGCTTTGAAAGTTTTTAAACTTTTCATCATGGATGTACTTTCGTAGTTTTTGAGGTCGCTGAAATTGGTGTCAAATGAAAATCCAAGACAATCCGAAAATTTTCTAACCCCAATTCGCCCCTCGAAAACCATGAAGCCGACACCCATGACGAAAGTTTGAATTTATTCCCTACCGCCATCTGGGAACAATGACAAAGACACCCAAATCGAAAAAGAAAAGAATAGATAAATCATAAAATATCTAAGATAAAAGTAATGAGAAAAAAGGAAATAAGCAGATCCTACTCAAATATGAAATCATGTCGTAATTTTCCATAATTTGTGTCGTTTTCTTGGTTTCTGCGCGCGCTACGGCACATACAGAATAATAAAACTGCCGCCATTGTGGATTTTAATTTAACCTCACCTTTAGCACCTTCGAAAATCATGAAACCGACACATATGGAGTTTTTTTAAATGTTCTCAGCCGCCATCTTAGATCTTAATTTTAACACAAATTTTGTTTTTAGCGACCTCGGTAAAACCACGAAAATCACACCAATTTCGAAAAAAAAAAACAATTTAAACCAAAAAGAAATAAGCATGTCCTACTCAAATATGACATAATTTCGTATCTTTATGTCGATAAATGTGTACATATATAAGGTATATCTATTCATATACGAAATATTTGAAGAGGGACATCTAAAGGTCGAACAGAAGCTATAGCAACGAATTTTTTTTTTATCTATGCATGTAATAAAAATAAAAAAATAAATATTTTCTAACATCCATTACGCTAGTTTCTACGTAAAAACTACTTTCTTTGAAGCGGGCGATGTAATGGCGGCGCGCTTGATGTCGCGCAGTTTTTATGAATGATCAAAAAAGTACCTGAACCCCAGCCGCGCCCGCGCCGCGCACGTGTCTAGCTTCAGTTGCCTCGCCCCCCACCAGCGGCCCCGCGATTTTTAGTCCCGCGCGAACCGCCTGTTGCACTGCACGTGGCTTAACTAACGCGGTACACATCGGGCTTCGCGTAAAAAACACAACTATGCTGAACTATAGGTATTCCAACCAGGAGTACCACAATATGGTGGACTGCTACAATGAGGGTGGACGTATTTTGCAAACAACACAAGCCCTCTTCTTGGAGCGATTTGGGAGAAGACCATCACTGCAGACCATCCTAGGAGCTGTACAGTGGCAACGGGACTACGGGGTCTACATGCCCCCAGCTGCACACGGAGGCCGGCCTGATCTTACGCCGTTGGACTTCCATGTGTGGGGTAGGGCTAAAGACCTGGTTTATGGTAATGACGGCCATACCATTTCTAGTGCGGAACAATTAAAAATGCGAATTGCGAACGCTTTTGCAGTGATGGTTAGTGATAGAGACACATTATTAAAAGTTCAAGGACACATTATAAAACGTCTATAATGTGCCGTCAGCCGTCTGGGTCCTACAGCAGGGCGAATATGTACAATCATTGGTGTACATAGTGTAAATAAAAACGACTATACTACTAACCAATGAGTACAGGTATGTACATTTTAAATTATTGTATATAAGTTGATTCTAAATTTTAAACACGGCCTATGTAATTATTGGCACTTGCAAACTTTGCACTTTCTGAGATATAATAGATTTTCGTTTTATTTAAAAAAATACAATGGCATTACAAAATTACAATTTTATTGGTAATACGAGTAGTAACAATTAAACATTGATAATTAAGGGTAATTAGGTTACTATTCCCAATAAAAAGGTGGTTTTAATAACATTAATAAAAATGTATTGCTACAAAGATACGAGAAACGATCATAACTTAAAATAAAAATGTCCAACTTACACTTATTTGAATAAACAATATAAAAAATAACTTTTCAACAAAACTAGTAATAAGTACTAAAATAAACACGGACATACTAAGCTTTAATTTTTTTTTTTAATTGCGTTATCATAATCCTACAATTTACTGTAATGATACTTTTTCTGATTGAACTCAATTTCAGGAGAAAATCGATAAAAAGTGATTTCTTAGTATGAAAATGGACACTTATACTCCTCCACCGCCTGAGTTTCGCCTTGTTTCTATATATTTTTTAAATAAAACGAACATCTATTATATCTCAAAAAGTGCACCGTTGGGGCACCAAGCGCCTTTTGGCAAAATGTGGCACTTTGTACATGATACCAATTATAGAAATTACTACCCAAAACAAGACGAAACTCAGGCGGTTTAAAAACATGGCGACGCATGAATTGTCCATACAAACGTAATACCTAAACCATTTGCCATTAAGCATATTATGCTTATATTCAGATTTAGACAGTGTTTATCTAGGTTCCTATACCATTTTTTCTCCTAAATACTTACCTAAAATTAAGTTTAAGCTATTTCGCACATTTTTACAGTGTAGCGCCGGGTTCCGTGTTTGTTGCGTGTTTGTTGTCAGTGTTCAAATTCAAATTCAAATTAACTTATTTCGTGAACACAGGGTACATACAGAAGGTGTTGTAATACATTAGATCCGAGCTGTGTCCCGCCAAAAGGCATACAAAATATCAAAGATTCTCTACAATATTCAAAATTACAAAATTAAATAGTATGTCACATCATTAACAGATTGGATTTAGCCTAACATGTCTTATAATTAAAAATTGTCATTTAAATATTCGTCAACAGAATAATACACCTTGTTATTTAACAATGCGAATAGATTTCTTTTTAATTCGTTTATGTTACTACTTGAGATAACTTGTCCTGGTAATTTATTATATAGTTTTTGAGACATTGCATAAAAGCTGTTGCTATGAAATTTTGTTTTTGTTGCTAACACCTACAACTTTTTCGAGCGCCGTTTACTTTCTTCAAATCTATACAAATTCATATTGTGTTTTATAAAAATACAGGCTTCATAAATATAGAGTGACGGTAAAGTTAATTTTTTAAGCTTATGAAAATGTGGCTTGCATGATTCCCGTTTTATTCTACAAATCGCTCGGATACATTTTTTCTGTGCTATAAGTACTTCTTGTATCTTAGGGGCATTTCCCCAGAATATGAGGCCATACCGCTGAGCCGAGGCGACATAACCATGATAAGCTGCGAGTAAGGCGGTCTTATTAGCAATTTTACCCAGCATGTAAAGAGCATTTGAAAATTTACTTAGTTTTCCACAAACACTTTCAATTTGAGTCCTCCATGTCATGTCATTATCAATATATAGTCCAAGAAATTTTGTAACACTAGCTTCAAGTATTTTATTCCCTCTGTAGTTTATTTGGAACTGTGATTGCTCCTTGTGTCTAATTTTAAAATTCATAACTTTAGTTTTGAATAAATTTATTGTAAGGTTATCAATATTTAACCAGTCGATAATAGGAATTAGACTTTTGTTTACATGTTCTTCTATTTCTGTTAAGGTGCCAGTATCATAAATAATAGTGCTGTCGTCGGCAAATAGTGACATTTAATGTTCGACTAAATGACTTTCCGTCATTAATATAGCAAATAAAAAGTAAGGGCCCTAACACAGAACCCTGCGGCACACCACATGACAGTATTCTAGAGCTAGAGGTGAAAACTACCTCAGTTTTGGTCCTTATATTTACTCTATTAATTTGTGTAATTTGACTTCTATTCTCTAAATAAGATTTTATCAAATTAAGCACGTTACCCCGGACACCATATCTTTCGAGCTTAGTTACGAGGGCGGCATTGAAAATTTCGGGAATCAAGGAAGTGACACAACATTACTATTTAAAAATGTATTTATTGCTTTTCGAAGTATTCTCCGCGAAATTTGACACATTTTTCCATACGATGGAACCAATCATTGAAGCAAACATTCCATTCGGAAGTTTGGGTCTCCAAAATGGCCGTTTTGTAGGCGTCCACAGCTTCTTCAGGTGATGAAAATCTCTGTCCACGCAATTTATTCTTTATTTTAGGGAAAGTATAGAAATCATTAGGGCTTAGGTCGGGGCTGTACGGCGGATGGTCTAATAATTCTATGTTTTCTTGCTCTAAAAACTCTTTTGTTCTGTGTGCGGTGTGAGAACTCGCATTGTCGTGATGGAGGATGATGCGGCGGTTGCAGTTCTCTTTACGGAGTTCAGAAGCGACCTGTAGCAAACACACCATTCTGCATAAACTAATGCTAGCATACCATTCTGCATTAACCGTTCTTTGTCCCTCAAGAGGAATAGTCGTAACATGGCCGGTTTTGGAGACGAACGTGGCCACCATTTTTTTTTGCAACACTCCGTGAACGAACAATTTTTGTTGGCTTTAACTCATTTTCGAACACCCAAACTCGTGACTGGTTTTTTGTTTCGGGTTCGTACGCGTATATCCAGGATTCGTCACCTGATACGATGTTGTATACAGCATTTGAGGATCCTGCGTGGAATCTTTCGAGAGTTCTGATGCACCAAGTAACGCGAGCCGCTTTTTGCTCTTCACAGAGCGAATGCGGTATCCATCGGGAAAGTAAAGTTGCCTGAATTTCGCGGTATGTCACATGTCAATCTTCCTCAATCTGCTTACGCACAGCATCAACGTTTTCTTGGGTGACTGCAGTTTTTGGACGACTTTGACGGGGATCATCACTGAGCTTGACACGTCCACGTTGAAATTCAGCAAACCAGCGATAAATTGTGGTTTTGGATGGGGCTTCATCACCAAATACAGAAATCATCCGGTCAACACACTGCTTTTGTGTTAAACCACTTCGAAAGTCATAATAAATTATCGCTCTTGAATTTTCTCGAGTCAATTCCATTTTCTCAACGACTAAACAAGTTTGACAAAACCTTGTGACCAGACCGAGAATCTTTTTTAAAATAAATAAATGATATTCGATTTTTAAAACCAAGGAGTTTTCAATTAAAAAGATTTTAATATGACAGGAACAGTGGAAATATTACTTTCCCGATACTTTTAGTGCAGCCCTCGTAATAGCATGTTATGGTCCACAAAGTCAAACGCCCTAGTCATTTCCATAAACATCGCCATCACTGGTTTTTTGTTATCCATGTTATGATGTATTTTTTCTAAAAAGTTATAAATAGCCATATTAATGGTTCTATTTTTCCTAAAGCCCATTTGTTCCTTGCAAAATAAATGAGTTTTTTCTAAATAGCTGTTCATGCTGTTATATAAAACTTTCTCAATTTTTTTTGCAAAAATTGGTATCAGTGCAACTGGCCTGTAATTGGTAACTTTTGTTTTGTCATCCTTTTTGTGTAATGGCTTTATTATTGAAATCTTTAGCTTATCGGGAAAAATGCCTTTCTGAATACTTTTATTTATTATGTCACTTAATATGGGTGCTATAATAAGAGCAACTGATTTGACTACTGCGGTGTTAATATCATCATAGCCTGTACTGCTAGTGTTTTTGAGAGAATTTATTATTGTAATTATGTCTTTTGGTATGGTTGGTGACAAAAATATGGATTTGTATGATCCTGGCGTTTTAAAATCATTTGACTTTGAATAGTCAGCATTCGGTTGCACTGAGGATACGAAATTGTCATTAAATTGTTGTGCTATCTCTTTCGGTTCTGTTATGTATTTGCCATTTACATTAATCGCATTTATATTACTTTTAGGAATGTTAGGCTTTATGGATTTGAAAACTTTCCAAGTTGCCTTCGACTTGTTAGTGCTTGTTCCAATAAAATAAGAATTCTGTGCTTTCTGTGTTAGTTTGATGACGCTTTGATATCTTTTCGAAAAGGTCTTGAATGCCATTTTTTTTTGTCACTGTCTCGATTCAATCTATATTTCCACTATAAAGATCGTCTAGTTCTACTACAACGCTTTACTCCACGTGTAATCCACTTTGGTTTAGTAACTGTAGATATTCTGTGTCTAACAACCGGGAAACAGATCGTATATTAATTTAAATAGTTCAAAAAAAGAATCAAAGCATTTGTTTACGTCATCAGATTCATAAACTTCGGAGAAACTGAGACTGGCGATGTTTCCTAAAAAGGTTAATATTTTCCTATAATCCCGTTTATATATATAATAATATGGTAAAATACACTTTTGTTGTACCGGGAACTTCATAAGTTGGGCAGAGTGGTCCGACACACCTAGCTCCACAATCTCACTTTTGCAGCCTCTTATGGTGTGGAGAAAATTATCTAGACATGTACCACTACTAGGACGCGTCGGTTCATTTATTTCTAGTTTCAGATTAAATTCCTTCCAAAGTTGCTTAAACAGTGTAGAGTTTTTGGTTTTCTGAAGAACATCAATATTGAAATCGCCGCAGATTATTATTTTTTGGTTATTTTATAGCAAAACTGTTGCAATACGTTCGTTAAATTATCAAAGAAAATATGTATCTTAGTTGGATTGGGGACTCGGTAAATACATAAAATTATAACGTTATCGTCAGTTAATTCCACTGCACAGCATTCAAACACATTGGGAATGTTTAGCTTTTTTGCGAAATCTATTTCTTTGTTATTTATGTGATTATTAATTAAAATGCAAGAGCCACCATTTCGCTTTAGTCTAGTGAAGCTTGCAGCTAAGACAAAATTTGGTATATTCAGAAGATCAAGGTCACCTTGCTTCATATTGTGTTCCGTAAAGCATAAAATATTAACATATACCCCATTCCTTGCGAGCGTATCTAAATGTTCTGTCATTACATCAGCCTTGGGTAACAGTCCATTAATGTTTTGATGCAATACACACAATTCATTATACACGAAAAAAGTTTTTGTTGAATACGTTAGAAGTACATGAGGTAAAAGAAAGAGGTGAGTCGCAATACAAAAGATCTTTTTCCGACGCCGGCTCATTCGCAGGTTTCTGAGTATTTAAATTGCAATTCGGTGAAATATAATATAAAAGAATACAAAAAATATTAGAAACGGCATAATTGTTAATACGACCACTCCTTCTTTGAAACATCGAATAATCACATAATAAGTCTAAATTAGAGTCAAATAATGTAGCATAATTGTCAATTTGTATGTCCTGATATAATAGATTATTAAACACTTCATTCTAAAATTATACAATCCGTAATAATAACCATATTTATAAGTAGGTAAACATAATATTACGTTTGTATGCTTTATGATTGATAAACTTTTACGTATGATCGCTATTAATTCGAAGTAATTATTAGTTTTTTGGTCATCTTCACCAATAAATACTATGCAATTGTCTTTCATTGTATAGCCCGACAGTTTAGCGCTAATGTTACTTAGTAGGTTTTTGATGCCACAATTTGGTAAAAGAAAATGACATGTTTGGTGGCATGGAAAAGTATTTTCCGCAAAAGGTAGTATTTTATTCGATCGGTTGCTGCTTATAATACAGAGCTTGCTCTTTTCTTCGATGGTAGACCTTGTTTTATTTTGTATCACTGATCGCCCCCGGTTTATTCCGAGGAGTGGAGATGAATAGCTCTGGAGTTCCGGATCTTGAGTTGTCTGATTTTAGTGAATTTTGGATCGTCTGTCTGAGAGGAGTGTGTAATAGTAGATTATGCACCGAGGGGCTAAAGTTGTGTCTTATGTCACGGGCGTCATATTGAATCTCGAGCGCAATGAAGGATTCGGGATTTAACTCACGAGCGAAGCGAGGGAATCAAGCTAGCCCAAGGCAAATACACCTTTAGCCCAGAGGAGGATACTCTACTTTTTACACCTACTGTGAGAAAATAATAGCCATAGTACGAAAAACAAAGTATTTATTAAATAAACAAACAGTAAGAATAACATATTTGGAACTAGTTAGTAATATGCACTTACATATTAATTGAAGTTAATGGTAACATTTGAGACTTTAGTCCAGTTGTGCAAAGATAAAGTTAAGTTTTTATTTGGTACGTTTATAGATGTTGATGTGGAATTTATTTGAGTATTGCTCGTCAATGCTTCAGAATCTTGTATTTGCAGAGGAGCATTTTGGGTGGTGAAAGTTGGTGAAGGTGGTGCATGAGGCTCAGGGAAAGATGGAATGTGATGGTGTTATGTTGAAGGTTGTGGTGAAAAAGAATCAGATGACGTTTTTAATGTGATGCTGTTACCAATTTGACAGCTTATTTTACTTTTGTTTTGTACAGAATTTTCAATGTAGCCCTCCGCTACTGTATCCGATTTTCAGCCACCATGGCGTTTTATTTGGGTTATATCTGCTCCCGCATCCGCCAACAGTGTAGCCGACGTTCGACGAAAACAATGACCTGTATAGAGCTCGATATTTGGTAATCCTAAGTATTTGGCAATTTCCTTTGGCATGGCACTTATTTTGTTCTTCCCAATCACTTGACGGGTGCATTTTCCACTACTGAACGCTACAAAAAATCGGTTAGTGTTTATGTTAGGAGGCCGCAGAGCTTGATACTTTTCCACAACCTTTACATATGCTCCGCGGATGACAAATGACCTTTCCCTTTTGGTTTTAGTGTCTGGCAACTTAATCAATAACAACTCTTCTGAGTGTTTTTCTATATCTTGGACCTTCATGTTTACCATTTCTTGACAACGACAAGCCCCATTCACTCCGATAATTAAAGCCACCTGTAACAAAAATAAAAATAAAATTTACTAACACAATTTAACAACATACGTAAATTCAGTAAGTATACTTAAGCGTTCTTGTTGCTATTTGCTACCATGATGTATTTTATTTAGTTATACATAAAATGATGTACTTACTTTTACGGCAAGATAACTATGATCAGGAGCTTCATTTAAAAAAGTTTCAACATTCATAGGTGTGAAAACTTTCGATTTCTTTGATTGGTGACCTTCCGATTTCCTCTTTAGAAATGCTAATAGCTTAGCGTATGTCTTGATATCTATATTGTGTTTCATGCTTATTGTTGACCTAAGCATTGAATAAGTACACCATAGGCTACTTGACTTCTGAGTACAAGATAAATGCTGAAAATACACTAATAGAACAGGTTCCGAAATGGACTTGACGCCTTTCGTACTTTTCCATTTTTGGAAATTGTCGTAGGCTTTTATATAAGTTTCCTTTGACTTTTCCGGCAGTAAATCATGGGAAATATTATTAGCTTCGGTTGTAATGAATTCAGGAGTACAATCACTTTCATCACTCGACAGTTTATAATACTTTGTTGATAAACTTAAACTTAAATGCCAAAAGTTCGCGCATTTATTGAGCCTACCAATAAGTAGCCAAGACACGATCAATTCGATTTTCAAACAAAAAAAGTCTCTTCTACGGTTTTGTCGTGTGCGTCTATGGATATCACTCTCATGGAAGTGGCGTTTGTGTAAACTAAGCTTTATACAGGGCTGGTAAAATGGTTTTGGATGATTGGCTGTATGCATTTTGAATTTAGAACGTCATTGGAGACGCTCGTGAAAATAGAGTATTTTTTATAAAATGTGATAAATCGAATGTAGTCTAGATAGGTTTTATTATTTATTTATTTATTCACAAAATCCACAGCAATCTTAGCGCAGTTTACTTTTAAAAAATTAACTAATATTACAGCCAATTATGTAAGTAATGCAAGTTTTAATGTTATTCCATTCCTTTTAAAAAATGGTTCGTAGTTATCTAGTTATTCTTACAATATTATGTCTTCCGAAAACATGGCAACGATGTGAAGAAGCAGTCGTTATGATTTTGTAGGAAATCGAGAATAGCTTTCCTCTTTCTGGCACTAAAGAGTGTTTGTTAGTACTATACTGCCAATTTAGCTGAGCATGTGAGATTCCAAATTCAAATCACATTATTGACCAGCGGGTCATAATGAAATCTAGTACAACATTATTGACCGGCTGTGCCTCTGGCCACTAATGACTCACTTTAGGTTAAGGTTGCTTGACATATAATTTGACATTTTCGAGCAGGTGGTGTGAAAATTCATTTTTTTACTTGGTGTTACCGTCTCGCTAGCTAACTTCTTGGTCGCTTTTTCCACAATTTTATATTTATTGTTCATTTATTTCCATCGTCTTCCTTAGGTCTGTGTTTTCAATCGAAAGATTATTATTTATCTCCTCATGGGCCGCCTGCAACTGGGTATTAAGTTCGCCGATTTGCCGTTTAAGTTCTTCCATTTCTTCATCCATAATAATATTAGGTTTGCTATTATTTGTGCCGCCCTCTATTGTCGAAACCATAGTGATTACTACTACTACATTCCTCGAATGTTTCTATTGAGGGTTCGGTATTTCGTGGAGTACGCAGAGTAACGTTCTCAAAGTGGCTCATTTTGTTAAGTTGTTAGTAGAAAACTTACAAAAAGACAAGGTGTAAAAGGCTGCGCTAAGAAGCGTACTCGATAACCACTGCGCCAAGCGGGCTTTAATCTACTTAGTTGAAAATGGTGTATCGTTACTTCTTCATATATTAATTAGATTTTATTAGCTAATAAGTGTCGGGGAAGTCCAAAGTCCAGTTCTTTGTTTACGGAGCGTCGGAACTGGAGCGGGTGTGATGTGAACTTTTGGGTTTTTTCCGTCGTTTTCTTTTTATCACTGTTTTTACCTGAATTTGGTCAGACGGCCATGCAGTTTATCACAGCACTGTCACAATATGCACCTTTCAACCGTTTATGGGATAAGGAGAGTATTATTTATCACAAGTTTACACCGTACTAGTATTGTAAAAAAGAAAAAGAAAAAACTTCACTTGTCGTTAATATTTTTCTGAAATAACATTGTCACATAATTATTGGTGTGTCCTGTCACTAATACACTTATTTTCTTCACTTAATACTTATTATTTCCGTACGAACAACATTTAAAATTACGGAGCTGACTTTGACATGTCGCCAGCGCGTGTGTGTTGGATGATTACTTTATTGGGCTGTGCGTGCGTATATATTTGCTTTCTAGATTGTATTGTAATATTTCTGAAACGATTGGCCTATGCTGTCAATTTGGATTAAGATTTGCCTTGTGATTTGGTATCGATTAACCTCCTAACCATTCTTACGAACTTTGCTTTGCTTACGGACTTGGATTTATTATTTACGATTTAGTTTGGTTGCCGACATGGACTCCGAACATAGGGATGTATCTCACAGTAAGTATGACCCAATGATATATTATAAGTTACCTACCTACTACCTTCTTAGTTACTAAGTGTTTTGCATAGACAAGCCCAAGCAATAAGTCGGTAATCGTAAAAACCTACATTTTACAGCAAAAATGTTTTTTTTTTTTTTATGTGTTTGTGAGTCAAAAAACGTACTCCGTTGTAGATTGATGGTTTTAACAATTTTATGAAGAGAATTTATGCGAATGGCGTCCGTTACAGTGTCAACACTGTAACGGACGCCATTCAGTCGAAGTGAAAAAACGCAGGCCGGCGCACGCGGTTCGTTTTGACATCTGGATGACACTTGTCGTCGATGACATTGACAGCGTCACATTGGCGAGCCGCAGCGCCGACATAATGAATAGGCTTAGATAAATGATAGGTCTCGCGGCGCTAGACTAGATACCGCCGGCGTACTTGTCAAATGCGGCAAAAAATACCACGCCCAAGTAGGCGTACCCGAGCCAGTCATACTGCAAGCTGTCTGTCACGAGCTCATGCCGAATGTTTTATTAAATTTTGGGCATAATCCGAAGTAGAATGCCTGTTTGCGTAGTAAAACTCTGTAAAAATAATACTACAAGGAATACGAAGGACACTGGGATCACATGCAATCAGTAAGTATCGCATAATTTCGAAATTTCAACACAAAATAACATGAACCCTAAACGCCATTAAGTGTTGCCGCGTATGTATAAGAGTCAAGTTCCCCGTGATTGAGGTTTTTACAAAATGTGAAATTTGTTATTTTTGTATTTTATTAAATATCTTATTTCATTTGTCTAACCAATTCTATAAATTATTTAATGTTTATCTTTGTAATCTACACATACGGTGTAAAATGTTAGCTGACACTATTTCAAAGGGTGATTCTACCCATGAAACTGAACAACTTTCCCCAAGGAACCTGATCGAAAAATGACAAAAAATAAATCGTCAAATGTAAATAATAATAAAAAAATATCTAGTCTAGCGCAGCGAGACCAATCATTTACGAGGGCGGGTCAATAAGTCCGTGACTTTTGGAATAAAACACAGATTTTTGGATAAATAAATGTTTTATTTTTCAACGTAGTCTCCCTTGAGCTCTATACACTTTGTCCAACGCTTCTCCAATTTTTTTATCCCTTCCAAAAAATATGATTTGTCGAGGTCCTCAAAATACGCCTTTGTTTGCGAGATGACTTTATTATTGGAGTCAAATCTTTTTCCACCAAGCCATTTCTTCAGGTTTGGGAACAAGAAGTAGTCACTCGGAGCCAAATCTGGAGAATAGGGCGGATGAGGGAGCAATTCATAGCCCCATTCATGGATTTTTGCCATGGCAACAGCACATGTGTGCACCCTTGCATTGTCTTGGTGGAAAAGATTTTTTTTCTTGGCCAAATGAGGTCGGTTTTTTTTCAAAGTGTCATTGAATCGGTCCAATAAGTTGGCATAATATTCCCCATTGATTGTTCTTCCCTTTTGAAGGTAGTCAATGTGGATTATCCCGCGTGCATCCCAAAAAACAGTCGCCATAACTTTATTGGCTGACAAACCCACCTTGGCCTTCTTTGGCGCCGATTCACCCTTAGAAACCCACTGTTTTGACTGTTGTTTGGTCTCTGGTGTGTTGTGATGGATCCATGTTTCGTCCACGGTTACAAAACGGCGCAAAAACTCTTCCATATTGCGATTAAACAACGCCAAACCTTCCTGTGAAGTTGTTACACGATTGCGTTTGTGGTCGACTGTGAGCAAACGCGGCACCCATCTTGCGGAAAGCTTTCTCATGCCCAAGTGATCATTCAAACTTGAAACGACTGAGCCATGCGAGATCCCTACGGCTTCCATAATGTATTGCACTTTCAATCTTCGGTCGGCCAACACCATATCGTGAATTTTTTCGATTGTTTCGGGTGAAGAGACCTCAACTGGGCGTCCAGGACGTTCGGCATCTTCAGTGCTTGTACGGCCACAACGAAATTCAGTAAACCACTTTTTTACCATTGAAATCGATGGTGCAGAGACCCCATAGTATTTATCAAGCTTAGCCTTGGTCTCGGTAATGTTTTTTTACGCAAAAAATAATGCTTAATAAGCACACGAAATTCACTTTTTCAATTTTTTCCTCAAATTACTGGGTAGTCTGATAAAGATAGCTGTCAAACACAAACTAACTCAACTGACAGATGCCTGTTGACACGAGTAGTGTTGCTTTTTCAGTAAAGAGGTCAGAAATTCAAAAAGTCACGGACTTATTGACCCGCCCTCGTAATAATAATAGGTATATTTCCAACGAGTCGAAGTATTAAGTTCATTGATACATTAAATGAAAGCATTTTCTTTGTGTAATGCAATTACGATGTCAACATTAATGTATGTTTGGGAACAATCTTGCAATTTTAGAAAAGTACGATAAGTAAATTGTTTCAGTAGTAATAGACAATGTTGATAAGTCGCGCACTACATTTTCAACTCTCGGTGTTGGACTGTGCATTGAGACCAACAGAGGGCTACCCAGCGCGCCGACTAAACACACTCTTGAATTTTCAACTCTCGGTGCTAATCAGGGCGTTGAAGATCCAGTAAAAAATCCCGCCGCGATATTTTTACCAAGGTGCGAACGTGGACTCACTCACGTGACCGAGAGGGCGTAGGTAATTATCTCAAGGACACTGAGGGCCTGGTCAAAGTAACATTCGATTAGCGATGACGCTAGTAGAAAAGCCAAAAAATGTATGGCGTTGACGTAAGCTACCGAAATGTCACGTGGTCATAGGTCATAGCGTAGTATCTTATTGAAGCGATAGCGTTTGTCTAGGCCCTCTGCATGTCAGTTCTGTAAAAATCTCACCGTGAAGACTTGCGTGGAGTGAGCTGTCAGTGTCATCCAGTCTTGGTCAATCCCTAGCATCAGTGACACTGACAGCTCACTCCACGCTCACTTCACTTATGTTTTCACGGTAAGATGTTTACAGAATAGCACTACTGCTCTTCTTTACTAGTACTGTGACGTTTGTCCGGTTCACGCTGGCTAGGGTGACCATACGACCGAATTTGTCTGGACAAGATAGGATTTATGGCCTCGGTCCGGTTTTTGGTCAGACTTTTTCCTATTACACAAAACTAGTTAAATAAATAATTCTGGGATTTTTATCTGGACTTTGCTGACACCAGGGCGGCAGCTCCAATGATAACTTGTAACTTTTTAAGACGACTGGAGCTATTCAGATACAGCTCATGTCGACAAGAAGAAGAAATGGTAAATCGACTTCATTACTCGTATAAACTGCATAAATATTTACAGAGCCAGTTCCCAGTTCCCAGACGGAAATATGGAAACAAAAAAAAGGAAATAAGCGTCCTTGAGGTAAGTAATCGAACATATGTATATTTATAGCACAGGATACTAGATTTTAAGGGTATACTTATAGATAGAATCAAAACTGGTTGTGTCATTGGAAAATAATTTTACAACATGTAAGCAAAGCATATCACATTATTATTCACACTATTACCACGTCGGTTGTCCTAAATTCACAATCGTTTTGTGATTACAACAGTATCACAATAATTATGCTTGCTTGCTTTAAAATAATTCAAAATAATAAATACCTGTTGGACTTTTTTTGCAAGTTTGTTTATGCAAAACATGACATTGAGAGTGAGGGCCTGTCTGCGCACCTACTTGTGCGCTCTAATATATTGTGACCGAAATCGCGAAGGATCAGGAAAACATTATTATTATTATTACATTTTTGCTGGACGTATCCTGTACCCTAATGGCTTAATACACAATCAATCGGAATCTGAATCGTTTTGAAACTGATTGCTAATACATTGCTTCATATGGTCCGACAGTGCCTTCAACATGAACGGACGTGTCAGCGCAAACGTATTGTTAACCTAGATTGTGTAATTAATAACGTACATCAGAACGTTCGGCCAATCGAGTTAGGGAGCTGGCTGCTACTCCAGTTTTTGTGACGATTTGGTGACTCACAAAGATGCCAGCCAAATAATTTGTGACAGTACAGTTCGAAAGTTAGAAGCATTTATGTATGGCCGAACGTCCTGATATCAGAACGTTCGGCCAACCTGAATCTCCATTAACTGAGGACCTTAGAGAAACTGTTACTGACTAAGGATTTAGTGACGATTTGGTGACAAACAACCACTACTTTACTTTTACTCGTAATGTCACCGGTTAAAATGCTTGGCTAATCGCTGGTCCTGCTCCTCAAGGACGCATCAACTAATTGATTAGCATTTAAAAATACTGTTGGAGCTGCTGAAGATTAAAAACAAGAATCTTTGCATTGTATAAACTCAATTTTTTTAGTACTGTATAATTGCTATATGCCATGCGAGTACTATGTACATGCTTTAAAGTTACCATTTACAGGGTACGTCTTTCATTGACTTGAATGTGTCCTGGCGGCTGAGAGTATGTCATGCTCAATTTAATGTTTCGCTGATGGTGGCGCGTGTGTTGGATCATTTAGCTCCCTTCAAAATGGTTGAGTTGAATGGTGCTAATCCATGCGTCATGTTCGTGAACGGGCGCCGTCAGTTGAGACTGGTCATCTCTTAGCTGCCACGGCGTATTTTAATTAAATTTTATTTTCGAATTGTTTTCATATTTAAATAACGGGCGCTTTTAACGTTCTGCATCGTTCTCACATGCATAATTTCAACATGATGTAACCAATCTATTGTAAACATAATTTGATTTAAAAGAGTGTCCGTGGAGTTTCTTGCCCGTTCTTCTCCATAGGTACCTACTACGCTTTGGAATGGGCAACTAGCTTCATTTTTCTGACCGACCGACCTTGACAATTCAAAAGTGCCTGTAATTGGTTTATTTGAAATAAATGCTTTGAGTTTGAGTTTGAAAAGTAAAATGACCTTTAGCTCCCGGAATATCAGGACGTTCGGCCAACCTGATCTCCATAACTGAGGACCTGAGGAAAACCATTAATTAATAAAGATTTAGTGACGGCACTGAAACGAATTTATATTGCTTTAGTTTTTTTGTGACGACCCTATTCAATTGTAAATTGAAAATTAAACATTTAACCTCAAAACAATGGGATTATCGATCCCTTCACAATGAAGAACCGTTGATGAATAAAGATTTAGTGACTGCCCTGAAACCAATTTGTAATGCTTCAGGTTTTTTTTTGTGACGACTCCATTTAATAGTAAATTAAAAATTAAACATTTAACCTCAAAACATTATGTTTATCGACTCCTTCACAACGAAGAAGCTTAGAGGAACCGTTAATAAATAAAGTTTTAGTGACTGAACTGAAACCAATTTGTATTGCTTTAGGTTTTTTGTGAGAACCCCATTCAATAGTAAATTAAAATTAAGCAATTAACCTCAAAACATTGGGATTAAAATAAGGTGACCATGTATTTTAACGTACCTACTCAATACGTCGAAATAGATGATATAAGGTGACCATGTAGATATTCCAACAAATCAGTGTCCACTTGCGTAGTTTTTGTTTTATCTTGGCCGAGTCTAATAGACTCGGCCAAGATAAAACAAAAACGTGGCCTAACAAAAGGATTCTTGTTAGATCTTCTCTCGTGGTGACCCAATTTAACGATGATTCTAAAAAGTACAAATAAGGATGTACCTGCCTACCTAACTTGGTACCGCTTTTGTGGATGATTGTTTTTTTTAGACTGTAATAGACTCGACAAAATATAACAAAAACTACGCAAGAGGACACTGATATGCAGGCATCAGCTCAACGCTGCTTTTGCTTATGCACAAATTGTTTGACGTGTTTTGTTTTATTGAGACCCACTCGATAAATATTTATTTCGTTGGAATATCTACATGATCACCTTATTTCAACAATTTCGACGTATGATAGATAGAAACTAGTATTTATCGTGTTTCTAGGTACTCAACCTAGAAACACGATAAATACTAGTTTCTTTAAAATACATGTTCACCCTATTTCATTGTGCCATTTTATAGATTCATTTTAAATCAGTAAAAATACTTACACCATTGCACTGTAAACCTGCAGAGCAGTTACTTATTCTCGACGACTGCAACACATCAGGGGTTTTTACGAGTTTTCTAGGCTTTTTAGTTGTGGAGGAATCGATAATCCCAAGCTTTTGAGGTTAAATGTTAAATTTTCAATTTACTATTCAATGGAGTCGTCACAATAAAACCTGAAGCATTACAAATTGGTTTCAGGGCAGTCACTAAATCTTTATTCATTAACGGTTCTTCTAGGCTTCTTCATTGTGAAGGAATCGATAATCCCAAAGTTTTGAGGTTAAATGTTTAATTTTCAATTTACAATTGAATGGGGTTGTCACAAAAAAAACAAAAGCAATATAAATTCGTTTAAGTGCCGTCACTAAATCTATATTCATAAACGGTTTCTCTCAGGTCTTCAGCTATGGAGATCAGGTTGTCCGCTCATTTTACTTTTAACCGGTGGCATTACGAGTAAAACGGTCATGAAACATGGACAACATTCATCGGGACAGGGTGATGAAATATGCAACATGTTCAGTGAAGTTTTTAAGTTAAATTTTCTCGAGGATACTGTCCCCGGTGTAACGCAGTTGGATAGCAACATGCATCTTCTTTACTAGACGTCTACCTCTGATGTATGCTCTATTGAAGTCTGCGAAATCGCGGTACTGAAACTGCTAAAGGCTATTGACATGAACAAGTCAGCAGGTCCTGATGGTATTCCTGCTATACTTATAATTCGGTGTGCACAAAGCTTGACTTTACCACTTACCCTAATATTTCGGCGTTCTCTTAGTGAGGGAGTGGTGCCACATTTTTTGAAGATAGCTTTTATTACCCCCGTGCATAAGAAAGGCCCTAAAGACAATGTAGAAAACTATAGGCCAATTTCTAATCTGTGCTTGTTTGCAAAGGTTTTGGAAAAAATTGTGTACTCTTCAGTGTATAGTGCTATTAAACCCTCGGGAATACCCCAAGGATCCCTTTTGGGTCCCTTACTTTTTAATATTTTTATAAATGATATTAGTTCGTGCTTTACCCATTCCAAAATAATTCTTTACGCCGACGATATGAAAATTTTATGCCCTATATCTGAACTCTCCGACTGTATTGGTTTACAGCAGGATTTAGATGGACATCAAAATTATTGTCTTCTTAATAAACTTGAACTGAATGTTTCCAAATGTTTTGTTAGTACCTATACACGCAAACCACATGCGATCACCTTTCATTATAAGTTACATAATACCATTATAAACAGGGTTAGCGTTATAAGGGACCTAGGTGTAACGTTTGACTCAAAGTTGCTTTTTGATGCGCACATCGAAAACATCGTTAGTAAAGCTTCCAAAGCACTTGGATTTATCCTTAGATTATCAGCTGATTTTAAAAACGTTAAAACCTTTAAAATTCTTTATTGTGCTTTTGTCCGCAGCCATTTGGAATACGCCTCACAAGTGTGGAACCCTAATTATAATATTTACATAGACCGAATTGAGGGAATTCAAAGGCGGTTCCTACGTTTCTTGCAGTACAAAACTAGGAAATATACTCCCAATTATATAGCGCGATGTAAGCGGTTTCACATCCTACCACTGCAAGAGCGCAGACGCATTGCAGATATGACGTACTTATTTAAAATTGCGAATGGTACTATAGATTGCCCTGAGCTGTTAGGCAGTATAGGATTAGTTACACACTGCAAAATGTTTCGTAAACCTAGCTTGTTACATGTTCCTCATTCCAAATCCGCGTACAGGCAGAATTCGTTTCTTAGCCGGGCGAGCGGAATTTTTAATAAACTGTCCGGTGAACATGATTTGGATATATTCAATACCAGTGTATCTCGGCTTAAGCATTTCTTAGTGGAAAACTTTTTTACGAAGAAGTAAATGTTTGCGTCTTAATCTGATGATGTCTACATCTGATTCTTGGTTTGTATTTGTTGATCGTGTACTATTTTTAGTTTGTATTTCCTGATTTATGTTATAAGTATTTTGTACCTATTTCTACTTCTCATATATGTATCCTAGTATTTACCAGTGGAAACTTGTAAATGGCCTTCAATTTTGTATCGTTTAAGGACACTGTTTATGTTAGCTGTAAGTTTCCCGAATAAAATAAAATAAAATAAAAAAATAAAAATAAAGTAGTGGTTGTTTGTCACCAAATCGTCACTAAATCCTTATTCAGTAACAGTTTCTCTAAGGTCCTCAGTTAATGGAGATTCAGGTTGTATTGTACTGTCACAAATTATTTGGCTGGCATCTTTGTGAGTCACCATATCGTCACAAAAAACTGGAGTAGCAGCCAGCTCCCTACCTCGATTGGCCGAACGTTCTGATGTACATAATTAATAACACGCAAATTATTGCAATGGCGCAGGCTAAAATCTGTGAAATCATAGTGGTTCACGAACTGCTCGCCTTTCTGCAGAATAAGTTGGATGTGACGGATGAGCTCTCACTGGAGCAAATCTGCATGACCAGCTAAAAGGAGGGTGAGATCCTGGAGGCTAAGAAGGTGCTTAGCGAGACCGCCAAGACCAACATCAGGCTTAGCACGAGAATACGAGACGGACGTGGCAAGCGGGACTTGCAGGACATCTTCCGAGTGTTCAAAGAAACTGATCCGGATGATGTTTCAACATACGTAGCGAGGGACTTTTGTAAGCTGCCGCCAGTGACGTTTGACCATGTAGACGTCACAAGACTTCTAAAGGATATAACGTCACTCAAGGCTGAAGTCGGACTCATCAACAAGAAGCTCGAGTCTTCAAAACGAACCGTTGCCGAGCTAAGGCAAGAAGTATCGGTGCTACGCAGTACTAACGCTGCGTCAGCAACACCGGCACCTTCGCGAAAACTGAATGTGCGTCGAGGCTTTTCGGCTCACTTTTCGCCTGTCAGCGAAACTGGAGCTGCGGAGGACGATGCAACGTAAACGCGAATCCTTGACCGCGATGAGCAAGCTGTTTGTGACACAATTACGTCACAGGCTATTAATACAACGCCAAAGACACTGCCGCGTAAGGAAACCTACGCGAAGAAGGCTTCACGCCTATGCCAAAGTTCGCAGCTGTCCTCTGCTGGTGCGGCATCGGTTGCTGAGACACAGAAACGGAAGGCGACGGCTGCTAAAACCAGTAAAGTGGATAAAGACTGCTTTACTCTGGTTGGGAGCAAAAGGGGTCGTTTGCGACGCAGCCGCAATAAACGCGGTACCGCTCCTGCAAGTGAGGATGTCCGCGCTGCAGTGCCCACCATGCTCCTGTACATTTCCCGGTTGGACTCACAGACGTCGGGAGATAAGCTCCTCCAGTACATCACTAGGAGGAGCCAAGATCATATCGGTGCCGAGGAACGGAAGTTGCTGAAGCTGACGCGGTTGGAGTCAACCAGGACTATAAACTTTAAGTCCTACGTCCTCCAGGTTCCAGCGATGCAGAAGGCTGTCTTTTTTTTTTAAACTTATACTTACCTCTAAAGAATATGATAATAGCCAACTCTAATCTTCATTTCAAAACACTTAAGAAGAACCTTTTCGATACGAACATTATTGTTTTGTTATGAGATGAGATACCGTTAATGAGATGTTATTTTTTCTGAGTTTTACCATAACTACAAATGTAAACAACTGTTCCAAATTTTGTCTTCTAAATTGCACAAGCTACTTAAGAGGGCTATCACAATATTTCTCGTATTTGAGCGTTTTGCTCGAGTTTTGATGTGTGATTACGGTATAATATACCTACAAAATTAATAAATAAAAAAGTGCCAATGAAAGGTTTATTAGTTATCTTGGGAGTGTTTTAAATAAATATTTCAATTTATTTCCACAAATCAGCAAAAACCTTGTCTCTGCTAAGGATGTTTCATAAAATTTTACTTTTGTGTATCTTTTGATGCTTTGTTACATCGAATATATAAGAATTCAGTCATTTACAAAAATGTCCATGGTACAACGGTATCTTGTACTTTGGAATGCTTAACTCAATTTATTATGTTTTATACAGTAATACACCAAAAATAATACCGTAAAACAGAGAGAAAACTGATAATTTTTCGTCAGAAAAGAAATTTTTATCGATGAATATATGACCCAAATGCAACCAAAAAATATTTTATAACCACGGTTATTATCTTACCTTGGTTAAAATAAAACTTGGTCAATTTAAAAGTTAAATTAGTTAGTATATAAGTTTAAGTCCTGGCTGGAGGCCTTAATTTATTAGGGAATCCACAGGCAAGTCCGCTTAAGCAGACGACAACCTCATAGGTTGACATGCGAGATGCCAAACAAACAAACAAAGGTCTCTATCTTTAGTCTGCGCCAAGCGCTCAATGAGGGTGGCCGTGTCGCTGTAGCCAAATTGTGCGCCACGTAATCTCGTCAATTTACGAAGAATATAGCGCAACCAACACTGCTTGATACAAATGAGTTTTAATTTTTTTATAATCTGATTGTAGTGTTTTAATAAGTATTTTTCTATGACATTGTAATGCGAATATACTATAGAAAATATGTTTATTAATATAATCTCCAACTTATATTCAATAGGTTTTTTTCAGACAGCATAATAATGAGCAAACGAGAAAAAAATAAAACTTTTGGTGCTATCAAAATAAAAAAAGGTTTTGGCCGATAGTTTGAATTTTTTACAATTTCGTTGTAATATTTCAGTTATCAAATTTTTACGTAACAACAGACACCAGTGCACTCTTCACTATTTCACGGTAGAAATTTCTCGATGTGTACAGTCCGCGAGGCCTGAGCTGAGCTTTGAATTTTTGTGAGTGAGTAGCAATCGCACGAATGTGATCGTGCGAGGGACGCACAGCGCCTCAGGCCGATTGTATAAACCGGTTTAAATCAAGCAAAAGACTCGTCGCAATGTATACTCACACAAATGCAAAGCTCAGCTTAGGCCTCGTTGACTGTACCTTATTTATTAATTTTTTACACGACTGCTCAATATACATAACTGGCGAAATGTGGGTGTACTATAGGTACACCTCTGCCCAACCCGTCGGGGAAACAAGGCGTGATGTTATGTTATGTTCTTGCGTTTTTGTATGCATTTAGAATATTTGTACGTCCTATTTTTTTATTCCATTTAATCCAAAAAACATGTTTCCATGGCAATTAAATGCTGAACAGCAGCAGGGGCAAGTAATTTCGCCGTATAAAAAGTATTGATCCCGATTTAACGAAGGTAAATTTTGCCTAACTTTAAAACATTTCTTTATAAGAGCTACATCTGATGGAGTGTCTGAAGACGGTCGAGGTTAAGTGCCCATATCTGCTTTTGAGATGGATCCTGAAACGGTTATTCTAGAAAATAACATTATTCAAACTGTATAATAAATACTAAAATGTCTACCTATCTGCGGAATAAATTAAAAGTTCGTTTAAAAAGTAGATACTTATTTACAAAAAGTATTTTATACGTAGCAATGCGATTCCTTTCTTAGAAGCTGGCAACGCGCAAGTGATGATTCTGACATTGAAAGCGTCTATAGGCTCGGAAACTGCTTACCATCAGGCGGCTGCATGCGAGTTTGAACTCTTTCAATGGTATAAAATATATTTAAAAAATCAAGACTTTTTTATGACACTATTGTAACTAAATAGGAAAAGATCGTTATATATATTTCGAGATGATAACATTCATCGGTACAAATTATATTTCACGAACCATAATAACAGTAATTCAATTTATTTCGACAAGAAAGTGGCAAAGGCTCATGTTGGTTTGATCCTGGCGTCCGACGCATAGCGGTTTGAAAGTGTGCATAGCGTACTTCACCAGACGCACACGTGCGCATCCGCTGCAGCACGCCGTCAAATTTACCTAAAACTAAGCACTGCGATTTTGTAATAGCGCCCTTAAGTTTGTCATTCTAATGACTACTTAAAAATCGAATGAGTAGGTAGGTACCTATTTTAAGCCCTTCTTCGACCGATGAAAAAATACTTGTTATTATTTCCGAGAAATACTTGCAATAATTATAGAATGGTTGCAGTGAAGTAAAGTCAATATCAGGAAACTCAATGTACATTTCCGTCGACGACAGTTTCCGAATTAACATTTTGTTATAAAGAGAACAATATATTCACTTACAAAATCATAGGGAATGACGTCGCCGCAATAACTATCACATCGTTTTAAATAATAAAATTAATTCTTAAACATAACACCTAGAAAATACTCTTTCAAAATAATAACAAATTTAGTCGTGACGCGTCATTGCGTACGTTCGCGTTCCTAAGCTCGCAACTTACTTCATGCGGTCAACGCGGCTAGTGCACTTGCGCGAACGTAATGCCGTAAAGGCTTCTAATTTCATAGAAATCTGCTCCTATGTACTTACCAATACATCAACAAATGTAAACGTTTCCATAGCAATTTTCAGGCGAAAACTGGGAGACAAAGATAGGTGAGGCAAGCCTGATTTGAAGCCGACTAGTGTGAGCGAGACGGAGCATTTGAACGCATTGAGGAGCGCCTGAAAGAGATAGCGCTTAATTTAAATGTCATTCATAATATTTTTGATTACTGAACGATTGGGGTATAACGGGAGCGTAAATTTGGCAACCTAGTTCGCGCGGCAGAATAAGCGGGAATTTAGATATTTTATTATTCCTATGACATGAAAGTTTGAATTCGAGTTCAACTGGTGTAGTTTTTGTTTTGATAGGCTTACGTCGTTATTTAAATCAGGAAGTATTTATACGAGTCTAAAATTTTATTGCTGTTAATTAATTAAAGTTTAGTCATTTTTTTTTTTTTTTCATCAGATTGATATTAACCGCTAACATCAGAAGTGGGATAGGCTCCATTGCCTATCTTATTTTTTGCGTCACGCGAAAAGTTTTTGAATCATGTCTGAAAGAGCTACCACTCGTAGTAGGGGTAGAAATAGGCGTGATCAGAATAGTGATGCAACCGAACTCCAAGACACCCTTGGAGTTATTCTGGCGCGCCTGACCGCGCTAGAAAACACCAGCCTACCCGCAACTAGAACCGTGGCGGCGACAATGACTCCAGAAGCACGTGCTATTGTGGTGCCTGGGCAGATCATCGTGTCTTCGCCGCAGGAGCCACAACCAGCAGTGCCTAAGTCGAACACCAGCATCGTTGGAGAATCGCTTGCAAGTACTTCGACGTCACTGGATGCTACAGATCGCCTCATTGGAGCGTTGAGTGCGTTAACCAAGGTCAGATCCAACCATTATTATATTTCAAACTTCGATCCCAGCATAAATGATATCGATTCTTGGTGCGAAGAAGTTGAAAGGTTGTTTGACTCCCCCCGCAACGTCTAAGAGGGGCGGGCGTGGAACACTACTCGGGGACTCGGGGACGGCGGACGTCCCCGAGTCCGCCGTCCCTGGGCCCATTTAGGGGGGCTGGAAGAGGGCGTTGTCCGCCCTCCGCCTGCGCCCGGTGCGCCTGCTGATCGGGAGAGTGGACGAGTGTCTCTCTGCCTTTCCGCAGCCTCCTTCTGCGAGATCACTGTTTGGCAGAAAGAAACCACCGCGTCCCAGGACTCGACGCTGCCGACCATCGCACTCACTACGGCCGGCAGCGACAGGTCACTGCCTACTTCAGCGATGAGGGCACGGCGCGACGTCCGCGTAACACGTCAGGTCCGCGCCCGGCGGGAGCTCGCCCCTCAGCACCCAGTCGAACCCGATGTTCCACAGGAGCGGTCCATGTGGAACACCGCACGGCACCTGGCGCTGGTTTCAGCCATCACGTCCCATGTAGGTGACACACTTCCCCGACAGATAAACCCCAACGATGCGGTGGAGGTAGAGAAGCACCCGATGATAACGCAGTGCCTCTCGAATACAACTCCAGGGCAGGGTGTTGAAGGGGTTGGAGATGTCCAAGGACACCGCCACCACCACCCCGCCCCGGGAAACTGTTTCCTCCGCCAGGACTCTCACCCTAAACACAGCGTGGATGGTAGAGCGCCCATGCCGAAAGCCGAACTGGTTCTCGTCCAGGTCCGGCCCCTGTCTACACAAGTGGCCGACGAGGCGGGCTGCGAGTATGCGCTCGAAAAGCTTGCCCACCTCGTCGAGCAGCACTATGGGCAGGTAAGCAGACGGCGAGTCGGCAGGGCGCCCCGCCTTCCTGAGCAGGACCAAACGACCTGTTTTCCACAAAGTGGGAAACTGTCCCCGCTCAAAACGATCGTACCTGGTCTAACTTCAAGATCGAATTTAAGCCGCTTTGCTCATGAAGAATTGATGTTGCAAATATCTTGTTTGACGTCATGAGTACTAATTCCGACAAGTATTCCGCGTACGCAGAATATGCTAGGCGTTCCATCTTGATACTTAATATTGTTAGAGGGTTAAGCTATGATTTAACGGTAGCGATTGTCATACGTGGTGTAACTGATGCGCAAATTTGTGCCGCTGCGACTAACGGTCATTTAACGACCAAAGATCTTGTTGAATTCTTCTCTATTTATACCAAAACGAAGCCTAATCCATCTGTTACCTCTATGAAATCATCCCAAAGTAAACAGTTTGACCGAAACTTCCGAAAACGTCCACACAATAATATTAATCGCGAATTAACATGTTATTCTTGCGGTAGTGTGGGTCACTTGCAGCGCGCGTGCCCTAAACAATAAAAAACGGTTCAGTCCGATGAATCGACAGGAATAGATATTAATAAGAAACCTAATGGGCCGTGTTCATTCTGTAAAAAAGCCAGGCCATGACGTCTCTGTCTGTTTTGCTAAAAAAAGATCAGAAACGCTCAAAACGATCGTACCTGGTCTAACTTCAAGATCGAATTTAAGCCGCTTTGCTCATGAAGAATTGATGTTGCAAATATCTTGTTTGACGTCATGAGTACTAATTCCGACAAGTATTCCGCGTACGCAGAATATGCTAGGCGTTCCATCTTGATACTTAATATTGTTAGAGGGTTAAGCGATGATTTAACGGTATCGATTGTCATACGTGGTGTAACTGATGCGCAAATTTGTGCCGCTGCGACTAACGGTCATTTAACGACCAAAGATCTTGTTGAATTCTTCTCTATTTATACCAAAACGAAGCCTAATCCATCTGTTACCTCTATGAAATCATCCCAAAGTAAACAGTTTGACCGAAACTTCCGAAAACGTCCACACAATAATATTAATCGCGAATTAACATGTTATTCTTGCGGTAGTGTGGGTCACTTGCAGCGCGCGTGCCCTAAACAATAAAAAACGGTTCATTCCGATGAATCGACAGGAATAGATATTAATAAGAAACCTAATGGGCCGTGTTCATTCTGTAAAAAAGGCAGGCCATGACGCCTCTGTCTGTTTTGCTAAAAAAAGATCAGAAACGCTCAAAACGATCGTACCTGGTCTAACTTCAAGATCGAATTTAAGCCGCTTTGCTCATGAAGAATTGATGTTGCAAATATCTTCTTTGACGTCATGAGTACTAATTCCGACAAGTATTCCGCGTACGCAGAATATGCTAGGCGTTCCATCTTGATACTTAATATTGTTAGAGGGTTAAGCGATGATTTAACGGTATCGATTGTCATACGTGGTGTAACTGATGCGCAAATTTGTGCCGCTGCGACTAACGGTCATTTAACGACCAAAGATCTTGTTGAATTCTTCTCTATTTATACCAAAACGAAGCCTAATCCATCTGTTACCTCTATGAAATCATCCCAAAGTAAACAGTTTGACCGAAACTTCCGAAAACGTCCACACAATAATATTAATCGCGAATTAACATGTTATTCTTGCGGTAGTGTGGGTCACTTGCAGCGCGCGTGCCCTAAACAATAAAAAACGGTTCAGTCCGATGAATCAACAGGAATAGATATTAATAAGAAACCTAATGGGCCGTGTTCATTCTGTAAAAAAGCCAGGCCATGACGCCTCTGTCTGTTTTGCTAAAAAAAGATCAGAAACGCTCAAAACGATCGTACCTGGTCTAACTTCAAGATCGAATTTAAGCCGCTTTGCTCATGAAGAATTGATGTTGCAAATATCTTCTTTGACGTCATGAGTACTAATTCCGACAAGTATTCCGCGTACGCAGAATATGCTAGGCGTTCCATCTTGATACTTAATATTGTTAGAGGGTTAAGCGATGATTTAACGGTAGCGATTGTCATACGTGGTGTAACTGATGCGCAAATTTGTGCCGCTGCGACTAACGGTCATTTAACGACCAAAGATCTTGTTGAATTCTTCTCTATTTATACCAAAACGAAGCCTAATCCATCTGTTACCTCTATGAAATCATCCCAAAGTAAACAGTTTGACCGAAACTTCCGAAAACGTCCACACAATAATATTAATTGCGAAATAACATGTTATTCTTGCGGTAGTGTGGGTCACTTGCAGCGCGCGTGCCCTAAACAATAAAAAACGGTTCAGTCCGATGAATCGACAGGAATAGATATTAATAAGAAACCTAATGGGCCGTGTTCATTCTGTAAAAAAGCCAGGCCATGACGCCTCTGTCTGTTTTGCTAAACAAAGATCAGAAACGCGCAATAAAAACAATGTTAACTTTTGTTTCGAGTTGAAAGGTGCGTCAACGGACAGTGACGTCACAACGGCCGTTATACAGGGGATACCTACAGACGTGCTGATAGACAGCGGAGTCGGGCTTAGTTTTTCATAAAACTATCGCGAAAACACTTGTTTAAAAAAAAGTACCTATTCGCTTTTAACTTTTCTCTGAAATAACAACAGCTAGTCAAATCACTCGACATGAGTTTATAGTCTTTTGGCAATTGCTAGTGTTATTAAGCAGAAGATAGTTTCAGAAACCGCAAAGTCTCTAATGCCTTACAAATGATGGCCAGTATTCTCACGTACCATTTCTATTGCAGGAGGGTGCTAACGAGCTGAGGGTTCATTCACTACCATTTCTGAACAAAATGGAAGTGCCAACCGAAGATGTGACAACCAAGGAGAACTCAGTGCGTGAAGCAGAACGGTCCATAGACCTGGAGAAATTTATCGGTCTCTCTTTGATGATGGAACCAAAGCTTGAACTGAGAGAACCCACTCTGGAAGAACATCCTCAAGATATGATTAATAAAGCTGTTGAACAATCAGTTGCACCTATTGCGTCTGTTGCACCCACTGTCTGTGTCGCTCTAGCTTCAATCACCGGTCCTAGGCTGACAGGTGTAACAAACCAGCCTTCCGTACATACGCCAATCGCTTCTGTTAAAGCTGAACCGCCGCTAACAATCCGAGTACCTGTTAAAACTGAGATCGAAACACCTAAGAGACTGCCCCGCAAGGTAGTGCTGGACAGCGCCGTCGAGGACGCGGCACGGCAGCCCGTTATCGACCTCTCGGATGAAGGCAACTCTGCCAGCAACAAACAAGCGCCGACGCAGGCCGTCACCCAGAAGGTGCCGCTCGAATTCCTTAACACGTGCCCCAAATGTCAGCAAATATGCAAAACCACATATAGCTTGAAAAAACATTTCTTCTACTGCTATCCCGACAAAGGACAGGGTTGCAAATGTGCGCACTGCCCGTACATGTCCAGCAACAGAGATAACATTTTATTCCACTACAACTACGACCATTGTGGCCGAAATATATACCAGTGCGGTATCTGTCGCAGCAGTCTAGTGGACCTGGCCACGGTCAAACGACATCTCAAAATTTATCATAGAAAGAAAGACTATGTAACCTCGACCACCAAAAAGTACGGTCTCTCTTTTTACGTTCTTAATGTAGCAAAAAAGAAGAGGGCAACTCCAAATAAGAAATTGAGTGCCAGTGCGGCCAAAACCTTGAAAACGCGGCGATTCTGGCCTAGGACGAAAGAGCGGTTGAATTTTGTGCGTCACCTGAGGCTGCACGCGGAGCAGCAGACGGCGAACGTGAACCCCGTGCCGCACCTCGAGCCCAACGAGGAGCACTTCGAAGGGATGGTGAACTTGGCGTCCAAGTCGCTGGTGCCGTGCGACCGGCTTTTTTCACCCGCGCTAGTGCCGGCGCAGCGCGCGCCGCGCGAGCTTGTCGCTCGCTACCCGCAGCAGATATCGGCGCGCATGCGCAACACGTGCTGCGCCGTGGGTTGCATGTACACGTCGGTGGACGAACCCATGCTCAAGCGCCACTGGGAAGTTCTGCACTCCGGCCCCGCTAAGGTCAAAATCCGCTGCGTGCACTGCCCCAACAACCAAACCACTGACACGTTGAAGCCGATTACCGTCAACCGAGTGGTACGTCATCTGAGGATGCACGACGACACGCTGTACGCTTGCTCTAAGTGTCACACCTATCACTACAATCGTGGTTACATAGAGAAGCATATGATGGAGTTTCATCAGAACGCTCCGCTATATATTGTGCGTGAAAGCGCGAGTGCGGCGGCGGCGGCTAAGACTGCTTTAGTTGCGGCTCCACCCAGCGCCCCGCCTACGATGGACTTGAAGCCGTGGCAGTGCGGCTTCTGTAAATTCAAAAGCATGCTGCGTCCCGAAGTGGCGGAGCATTGCTTCAAGTTGCACCAGTCGGAAATGCAGTTCAGATGTGGCTACTGTCCGTACTTGGCGTCCGCGTTGGATAGTGTGAACAACCACCTGGCGCATTCACACGCTAACGATCCTGAAAATGTGATCTATTACTACTATAGAGAAGGCTCACTACCGGATGAGGCGGACGGGACACCGCGGTGGATCAATCAGCGGCAGAAAGTGGGGTCAAACTTACCTGGGATAATGACTGAGGAGCAGGAAACCGGAGACCAGACACGATCAGTCCAGTCCCCTCCTGTCAATATGGACCTGAATTTAGTCAAGAAGGAAGTTGACGAGGCTGATCCAGATTCTGCGGAGTCTATGGTGGATTTGTGCAAGAGATTTGGACAGTTATGTGAGCCGAATGGAATCAAGTTCAAATGCCCACTATGCAATGTGATATCGGAAGACACCAGGGAAGCTATGCAGTCTCATTTATATGAAGAACTGCAGTACATGAAGTAAGTAAAGTGATTTTAATTAATAAATTGATAATTTCTCTCATTTATGTCAAAACAGTTGTGGCATACAGCCTCATTTGCTATGCTGGGTTGGTGAGCAATAAAACCACTGGTTGCTTCTTTCTTCTATATTCGGAGTGTTTTCTTCAGAAGAGCTTAAACTCGTAGGTCAACCTATGAGGTTGTCGTAAGCTTAAGCAGACTTGCTTGTGGTTGCCCTAATAATCTAAGGCCTCCAGCCAAGACTTAAACTTAAATACTAACTAAAAACTAAGCGACTACACGCTAAGGGCACCCCCTGTGGGGTACGAACCTCGGCTTAGGGCGTCGCTGGAAGAGGGCAGCAAGGGACTAGCTGGATCAGGATTTGAGTGATTTTGGGACGAATTTAAAGCTACTGGCTCAGCGGCGCGGGCTGGTTCGAGCAATGGTCGGGAGGGGCGTGGATTTGCGCGTCGCGGCGGGCCTCAGCGGCGAGGACGGTAGGTCGGCGATCGGGTTTTGCGCTTGTGTAAATTTTGCTGGTTGCCTTACTGCTCACCTGGAGGAAGGTAGTCGGCGAATACTGCTTACGCGGGAGGGAGTATAGCGGGCGGCCGCTGAAATCAGGGGATTTGGGTGTTTTATGCCACAGTCGAAGAAACGCTTAGATAAGCGTTTCATAAACTGGTTTATGGTTGGCATTTTAAGGTCCAAGTGGAGATCTATATTGCGAACATAGTAGGGGGCACCCGTGACCTTTCTGAGGAAACGGTTCAGGAGGGTCTGCATCTTATGGAGATGACTAGGGTGAGCGTGCGCAAATACAACGCAAGCATAGGTCATGATGGGACGGATGACTGCGTTATATAAACTCAATTTCCTTTTTATAATATAGATGCATTGCACAGATGTGAGTACTTTGTACTATAGAGCTACCATTTACCGGGTAATGTCATAGATTGACTTGAATGTGCCATGGCGGCTGATAGGATCTCACTCAACTCGCTGACGGTGGCGCGTGAGTCGGATTATTTAGCTCCCTTCAAAATGGTTGAGCTGAATGGTGCTGATCCATGCGTCATGTTCGTGAACGCGCCGTCAGTTGGAACTTAGCTTAGCCACGGCTTATTTTAATAATTCAATTTTTGGATTGTTTTTAATTAGGTTTTGCTGCACTCTGGACGCTTTTAACATGTACGTTTTTTGTACATCGTTCTCACTTATAGTGTCAACATTAATCGATGTAACTAATATATTTGTAACAACAATTTTATTTAAAAGAGTTTCCATGGAGTTTGTTGCCCTTCTTCTCCATAGATACCTACTGCGCATTGAAATGGGCAACTAGCTTCATATTTCTGACTGACCGACTCCTTGAGAATTCAAAAGTGACTGTAAATGGTTTAATTTAAATAAATGGTTTGAGTTTGAGTTTGCGGTATAGATGCGCAGCTTGCATTTGAGTGACAGTTTACTACGGGCTGTCAGTATGAAATGGAGTCTACCAAGAGCGAACCGGCGCGCACGCGAACCGCCTTAATGTGCTGCTTAAAGGTGAGGTTTTGGTCTAGGATCACACCTAGGTACTTAGCTTGATTCTTCCAAGGGATCGGCTTGCCATACATATTGATCGGGCTGGGAAGGGGGAGGGGGAATCGACGACGTCTCGAGAAGATAACCGCCTGACTCTTATCGGGGTTGACCTCGATTCTCCATTTCCGGAACCAAGCGCCTAAGACGTTTGCGGAGGTTTGGAGAGTACGAGCTTGGGACAGTGACCGGTATAGTAAACGGCAGTGTCGTCGGCGAAGAGTGCCAACTGTAAAGCCTTTTTACTCTTTGGGATATAGCTGGTGAACAGCGTGAAGACTAGAGGAGATGTAACGGAACCCTGAGGGACATTGGCGCGAATAGGGTGAGGGGATGAGAGTGCACCCTCGATGCGATAGCGGAAGATGCGATTCGACAAAAAGTCTCGTAAGATGAGCATGAGACGATCTGGCACTCCTAGTTGGTAAAGCTTGTATAACAAGCCGTTGTGCCAGACTTTGTCAGGCTTTCGCCATGTCGAAGAATATTCGTCTTTCCACCCGTCGTCGCGTTACGCTTCAGACCAGCGCACAAGTGCTCTACGATACGGTGGACCTGCTGGATACTCGAGTGTTGGGGTCGGAAACCAAACTGCTCGTTGGGAATGAGGCTTTTTGCTTCGGCATAGTGTTTGAGACCCTTATAAATAAGCCTCTCGTAGATTTTGCCGAGAACATTGAGTAAGCTTATAGGGCGGTCGCTAGAGGGCTCAGACTTTGGCCTGCCTGGCTTTGGGATATCGATGACGGTTGTTTCTTTCCACGCTTGTGGGAAAATGTTTTTGCGCGATGAATCGTGGAGCCCTTTAATGATGTCGCGCACTTCGTCTGGAGTGACGGGAGGCAGAGGATCATCAGGGTCTTCGACGGGTGGGAGGGAGTCTCTCCGTTCGACTTCAGCGTCGACCTTGTTCAGGTGAGCTTGGTTTACTGGTTGAGAGCTGGGAGAACATTGGGACTCTAGGCTGTCGGCAAGACATTCGGCCTTGTCGGTCCTGTCAAAAGCGACGCTCTTGGCGGGGCGGATGAGAGGAGGCATAGAGACCTCTTCAGAGGAACGCAATTTCCTCTGCAAGTGCCAGAAGGCTTGATGGGTGGGCTCGAGTTCACATAGCATCTTGTTCCAGCCCTCATAGCGAACCTACCCTTTGCGTTTCTTTACACCATGCTGTAAATGGCGCATGTGGGCTTTGCTCGCGTCACAAGGGAAGGAGTCGTGGGCATGTATGCCGCGTTTTTCTCGGTTTTCAAGTCGTACGTCGTTATCAAGTCGTACGTACGTTAGTAGATAATTTCCCGCGATGGTCTTCCATCACCGGAACTTCCCGTGAACAATCCGTCAATACGGAGTGAACGTGCTCTGTAAACGAATCGATTGCGGCCGTCGTGTCGGTTACTGACACTATGTGATCGGGGATGGTGTTCAAGTGAGGCGACGTGCTGGATTTGAGTCTTTCGCTTACTTTCCTCCAGTCGGTTATCATCTTAGTCTGAGGGGGGCGGTTGGGATCGATCGGGCCCGACTAAGGGGCAAGATGCATGACTACTGGGTGATGTTCATAGTTAAGCTCGTGGAAAGTCTCTGTTGATTGCAAACGGAGGTTTACATTCTTGAGCAGCGCTACATCGAGTACATCGGGAAGCTGGTTGGCATTTCCGGGGAAATGAGTCGGGCTCATTGGAGCGAAGAGGCCAGTGAAGTCCTTTTGGGGCGAGATGGGATCATGCCGGTCCTGCCGGCCATGCCGAGTCATGCTGAGCCGACAGATAGAGCTCTCCAGATGAGAGAAGAGAGGAGGTGGGTATATAGGGATGCAGTACAAGGATTTTCTATAGTAGATTAGGGTGCCACCCTTGTGGCATCGAGACCTGTCGTTGCGAACTAGTTTATAGTTGTCAATGTTCGGGTTTCACTGATGTGGCTTTAAAAAGGTTTTCTGTATGAGGAGGATGTCTAGCTGATGGTCGCAGAGGAAAGCGGCGATCTCATCGCGTTGACCTGAATCGCCATTTGCGTTGGAAAAGCCTAATTTAAGGGACCGGGGTTTAGTGCAGTTTATTCTCGTATTATCCATTGAGATAAGTATTTGAATGATCTCAGGATAGCGCGATTTCGGGATATGCGTTGAGATTTCCATAAGGCGATGAGCGTTGCCATTTGCAGCAACGATTTCATCAGCCATTTTATCCGCGGCAGTGGTATAGAGGGCCGCGTATGTGCTAATAATGATTTGGGTGCTGTCTCGGCCCGGGGCTCTTTGCGGTGCAACCGAAGAGGCCGTAGGGACCGCGGGGTCTACCGATGGCGGCAGCCATCAGCGCTGGAAGTTGAGCGGGTTGAGAGGGCACCGAAGCTGCTGGAGCTTTCAGGTGATTTAAGTTTGGCCAGGGAGAGGGCGTCTGTGGACTAAGCCGTCCCGGCACTTTCGCGAATGGAAGCTTTCGTCAGGGGCTTTCCCTGTGCTGGCAGTCGCTCGCACGTTTCGCGAGTTTGGGAGAGGAGGACTTCGGGACAGCCTCGGTAATTTGCCGGGTGTCCCAATTGGCCGCAGAGTACGCAGCTCGGAGGCTCTACACATAGTTCCCTATATTTAGGACGAGAGCAGTCGGCGGTGCCATGCCCGCCTAGACACTTGACGCATCTAGGGGTCGCATAGCAGTTGGACTGCGAATGACCATATAATTAGCAGCGATGACACTGACCAATCAAGTGAGCTCTGTAAGGCTTTTCGATAGAAATGCCCGAGAGCGAGCAAACCGACTTCACCTTGAAGACCGGACCTTCAGTGAGGTCACAGATGACCAGGACCATGTCGTAGACAAGGGCCTGTCTCGCTTTATGCAAGCGATGGACGGCGGAGACCGGAATGCCTTGTGCAATAAGGTCTTTTTTTATTTCTTCCGTTTCGATTTCCCGTGGTACGCGCCTAATGACGACGTGAGTGTGGGTTTCCTCCGGAAGGGAGTACGTGTGAAACGAGTAGTTCCTATCACGCAGGGCGCGGGAGAGATCCCTGGAATCCGAAGACGAGGGGACCGTGACTTTAATGCCCTGGAGGGTGGACCGGGCATTTGTGTATTTGATCTTGCGATCAACTCACATTTTCGATATCTCTGTCCATTTGGACTTATCCTGGACGTAAATAGGGGGAGGGGGCTTTTGCTTCCTCGCGGTAGGAGCGGGAGGACAATTCATGGGGCTGGCGGTGCGACTGGCCCGCGGATGCGGGGTGGGAGGAGAGCTGGACGAGAGGGTAACCGTGTCCTGTTTCTGAGCCTTGGCTGGGCCAGCGGAGGCGGAAGATTTAACCTTCCTCTTCTTGCCTCCCTTTCCGACGACTCGTCGTGAAGTCGTCTTCGTTGGAGGTGGAGGAGAGGGCTTCGTTCTGGGAGAGCGGGAGTGACGTGTCCATGCTCTCCGGCTCTCCGGCGAGTCGAGTTTGTTGCTGCGGTGCGCAGCTGCGTCCGGTTTATTGTCTCCGAGACAATGGCGACCGGGACAATGGCGGGCGCGACCAAAAGGAGCCGAAATAGCGGCCGAAACATTGTCTGCCGGAACAAAGGGTGGAATGCCTTGTTTGGCAACAGGTGGTAAAAGCGGACTTTCCAGTGCGTCACTAAATTCCACGAGTGCGCTCTGGGACGGAGTGGGGGTGGAGTGTTGACGTAGGCCTACAATTTCCTTGCCATATTTGGCGAGGATGTCGGGGTCCTTTAGGAAGACATTCCTGACGAATGCTAGCAGGATGCTAGCGTCTAATTGACTCATTTGTGCCTATTCCTACACTTAACAACCTATCTCCCCGGGTGGATGGGCTCGGGGATGTTTGACCCTCTCTGTCGGGTGTAGACAGAGAGGTGAGTACCTATTGGTGAGCCCTAACCTTGTCCTTGTCTAAGCGTCGCCAGTCTTATTGTACGACCGGGGCCCTGAACAGTCTAGCGCGAAGGGTGTAGACACACCCTAAAGACACTGGGTGAGTAGCTGTAAAGGAAAACTGTCACCAGAGCCGTCTAGGAGACGCCCCCCAAGGCCGTCTAGGAGACGCCCCCCAAGGCCGGTTATCTGGGACCCGTCCAATTAACTGCCTTGCCCTGAAGGGGTTCGGCTTCGTTGGCACCGTAAGGTTTCAACCGAGGACCACGAAACTGTGGTTTGTACCCAGAAGGGGCCTAGTGAAGCTACTCACAAAACGCGGTTTAATGAAATAGTATTTGCCTTGAATCAATTTCTTGATCTGAAATCGGTGTAGTCAGGATGACTACGAGAACGTTACGTAATCGCAACAAAAATAATCACGAATCACAACACTGAGTCGGGAGCGGTAGAGCGCACGCCTACAACCGTCCGCCGCGAGTGTCGAGCGTCGATCGGTTAGTGTCGAACGCTCTCGTTGGAAGTCGCGACGCCCCCGCAAGACGGCGTGGCGAGCGGTCCCAGGGCCTCGGCTCCGACCGCGGATGCAAATTTTGGGGTTGTAAATACAACCCCCACATTTTGTTTGCAACAATGGCTTGAAGAGCCTGTTAGAACGCAAGTAATATTACTTGCGACCCTGTGTGTGATTGCTATGAACTTTTCTGTATGAGCGCCGCGACGCTTATCGTGAAGCGTCGCTTTCTTCGCGACATCTCGGCCGTCTGTCACCGCCAGGTGAGACCCCTAGTTACCTAGGGGAGGCCCGGCGACGACGACCGGCGACGGAGATGCCGACTCGACGCGCCCACTGATTTGGTGATTGGTCCCCGCCCGTCCAGATCACAGAGCTAGCCGTTCACTGTCCGGGCTAAGGGGCCATCATGTGTGTATAAGCGGTATTGTACTGTGTAACACCGCTCAGTGTCTACATGAATCGCAGCCCGCGCCGCGAATTCATGTGTGAATTTGGATGCCTGCTTAGTGGCGGATGTCTGTGTTTGTTTACGTAACGTGCCTATATTAACCTAGAACACGTTACGCAACGGATGTATATTATGTGTGTGGAGTCTTATTGTCACAGATAAGCTGTGTGTAACCTGAATTACAGCTTATCTGGGCGGCAGTACGGTGCGATGGAGTCGTGGTTCGCTAACAGGTCGCGGGGGAGGGGTCTTGCGTCAGTGGGGCGCGCATGCCACGGCGCTATCTGTTTGACATGAGGCCAAGCAGATGCGTCGGCACGCGCGAACATTCCTTTCGCGGGGCGCCCCACAAACTCATCCAGGCTCTCAATCCCGAGGTCGACGATGTCATTCAGAGGGCTGAATGACATCGTTCCTCACGGAGCGAGGGGCGTCAACTATGGTCCGCAACACTAGACTGTGTTGCGCTCGGAGCAGCTTGCGGTTGTTCTAGGTCGTGAGTGCGAGCCACTCAGGGGCGGCGTACGTCAAGATTGGGCGCACGTACTGTTTGTACACGCCCAAATTGACGCGCAACGGGATGCGGGATGAGAGCACTGGTTTGAGGAGGTTGCGGGCGACCCTCCCCTGTGGGGCTACCTTGCGGAAATGTGGCCCCATCGTGAGCCGCCGATCGATGGTGACACCCAAGTACTTGACTCGGGGCGACCAGTCGATCTCGGCTCCTTGTAGCTGCAACGGTGGTGGGAGGCGCGCGAAACCGGTGACCATGGCCTGCGTTTTACCCACGTTCACGGACAGCCACCACTTGGATAACCATTCCGGGAGGAGCTCAAGGGCGCGCTGAATTTTGACCGCCGCGTACTTCGCATTGAGCGTTGTGGTAATGTACGCGGCGTCGTCTGCATACAGCGCGAGTGTCGTGTCTGGAGTCGTGGGGATGTCGTCCGTGTAACGTGAGGAACACGCCGGCGATACGCAGCTGCCCTGCGGGACACACGCACGCACCGGGCGGGCGCTAGATAGCGCACCGTCGACCACCACCCTAAATGTCCTGTTGGAGAGAAAATCAGAGACCACCTTTACAACGCGACGGGGCGCGTCTGACGTGGCCAGCTTTTATATCAGGCCGTCGTGCCACATACGGTCGAAGGCCTTCTCGATGTCGAGGAATACTGCCACCGAGTATTCCTTCTTATTGATACCAGCTGCGAGGTGGTGCAGTACCCTCGACAGCTGAAGCGTCGTGCTATGCTCCGCCCGAAACCCAAACTGTTCCGGTCGCGGCTGTTTGTGGGGCTGGAGATATCGCAGCAGCAGTGCTTCGAACACCTTGGAGACTGTCGGCAGTAGCGTGATTGGCCGATAGCTCTCTGGCTTCAGGGTGTTTTTCCCCGCCTTGGGCAGCATGATGACGCGCCCCTCCTTCCACGCGGCGGGAAAGGTCCCGGTGCGCAGTATCGCAGTGAACAGGCGCGCCAGAGAAGCTACCATACGGTACGGCAGGTGGCGCAGCCCTGTTTTGATGATACCGTCTGCACCGGGGGCCTTTTTGGGCTTTGTCTATAGGATGGCGCGTCTAATTGCGACAGGCGAGAAAAAGATGGGTTCTTCGGTGACAGCTATCGGCGGAGCGAAGTAGTCTCCCAGGAGTTTGTCTACTTCTGTGACATGGTCGGTGTCGCAGTTCAGGTTCGGGCTGAACTGACGCTCCTGGTGCTCGGCGAAGACCTTCGACCGGTCCCCCGCTACATATTTAAGCGCCCGTCGCTGTTGAGCAGCGGTCGCACGGGGGCTGAGGTATTCGAGATTTGACGGCAGTTTGTGCACAGACGGCTAGCTGTCATTTGTGGCGTCTATACGTTCCTCCCAGTCCGCGGCGATGTGCGCCTGTAACTCGGCCTTTACCCTTTCCGCGAGACGGTTTAGCTGGGTATTCATGGTGGGGCATCTTGTTTGCTGCCACTGCTTGCGGAGGCGCCTCTTGTCGGCTATCATCGCATTTATATAAGCCGGCAGGGGCGGCAACAGCACTCCCCTGCGGCTACGTTGTTGTCGCCGTTTCCAAGGCGCTTTGGATACAAGCAGTGACGTCATTCGCTACTATGTCCACTTCCGCGGTGGTGTCTATTATTTATACACTAAACTAATTCTATTATTTATACACTTAAGCACTGTTCACTAAAACTGTTAATTGAGATGTACTATCACTGTCCCGCACATCACTCCCGCCGTGCGACCGTTCGCAGGCACGGGCTTCACTAACTTCCTCACTGGCCGGCGCAGAATGCCTCCCTTGGTCAGTACGTCCACCGTCTGTACGATGTTGTCGGGTCCTGGATACGTAGCGACGATTCTTCCTCGTATCCACACGTTTCAGGGTAGGTTCGGGTCGACAATCTTCAGTGAAGGTGCCTGGCTGCGGTACGCGCCCCGGTCCTCCCAATAGGAAGTGGTTGGGAGTGAGGGCTTCTGGATCCTCTGGTCTGACTGAGACGTGAGACAGCGGGCGACTGTTGACGGTGTACTCTACTTCTGCCAGTAGAGTCGTGAGGACCTCCTCTGTCGGATGACGTTCGTTTAACGTCGCGGTAAGAGTCGTTTTGACGGAGCGAACCATTCGCTCCCAAGCTCCGCCCATAAATGGAGCTCCAGACGGTATGTACCGCCAGGAGATGGTCCTCTTTGCTGCTTCCTCTGCCGTGTACATTGCTGTCGAAGGTGAGCTCCGACGATTAATGACTTCATTCTGTACTCTTCTGGCGGTTGGTCGTCTCGTCGATCCCCGCGCCACAGGTACCGCAGTGCATCTCTGTCTTCTGTTCGCAGCTTAACTTGCATGAACATCTCCTTGATGTCCGCCGTGACTGCGACCATGTGTTGTTAAGTCTATTATCGTTCGTAGTCGCCGAAGTATTTTGCTAATATCAATAAATCCTAACATCGACATTAAAAACATGTTTTTTTCAAACAAATTAAATAGTTGTAGTGAAATTATTTGAACATACTCGTATTTGGTCTTTGGGATCGTTATTTGGTTGTGGTTGTAAATTAGTTATACACGTATGCACTTGTTCACTAAAACTGTAAATTGAGAGTTCTCATAATTACTTAATTACTGTTTTTATGTACTATCACTGTCCCGCAAAACAGTGATAGTTTTGGGTCACATAACATTACAATAAAACACTAGGATTGTTGCCCTTGGTATACAACCTGTTTTTTTTTCATATTTCATAACTATAGGGTATGATTGAGACCATATCAAATAATCAAATGGCACATGAATTATGTTTCAATAATCCTTTTTTTTTCATTGGTCATACTAAATAATTCGAAAAAGTCACGATTATTAATGTAAAACACCCTTACGTGAAATATGGCAACGTCGCGTTTTTTTGCTTTAAATATGAATATTCATTCTTATACGATCAAACAATCGGTTTGAGTCCCTTACGTGAAATATGACAACGTCGCATTTTCTTAGCTTTAAATATGAATAATCATTAATATACGATCAAACAATCGTATTTATCAATGAAACTTAGATACCTAGACACATCGAGGGTCTATTTTGTACGGTAAGCAAATAAAATTGGCAACCTCGCAAAAGTAAAGATTACTGGTATATACTGGTGACAATTTTTCACCTATTTTAATTATGGTTGATGATATCTCCGAAACTACGCATTTTTGGACTATTTTTATATGTTTTTGTATTATTTTTACCTAAAGAATATAACCCTAGAGTTATGGGATATAAAAAAAACAGGTTGTATAATATTGATTTTTGCAATAAACAGATTTTTTTAACTTTATAGATTTTCATAAATTTTTAAAAGATTTGATAGATCATTAATTTAATAGCAAATGTTGAATATATAAACGTTGTGCTTTTAACGTATTTTGGTCGAAAACACTCGCAAACAAAAGCAGCATGTACACTTGTTCATTCTCAACGTTAAATCTTTCAGGTGGGAATGCGGCCTCTGTCCCTACAAGGCTTCCCACAAAACCGGCGTCACGGAACACATGATCGTCAGGCACTTCGGGCAGTACGGCCACATCGAGCTGCACAAAGACGTCAACAAAGAGAAATGGGTCGCGGGACAGTTGGACCATCAAGCGTCTATAATCGATAAGCTTAAGGCCAACTTGGCTAAACAGCTTACTATCAAAGAAATAACCAAGCCTGTAGCAGTCGCCGCCCCTCCTACCGTTGAAGTGGTTGAAAAGTTTTCGTTGGTACAGTTGGAAAAAGCTTTCGGCGAGTTCGGAGCGCCTTATAACAGCATGTACTGCTGTCCTAAGTGTGACTTGTTTTATGGAGACGAGGCGGTCATGCGAGACCATTTGACGATGGAGCTTAATAAGATCAGGTAAGCTGGTCCTCTTTTATAAAATAATTTGTTATGTTCTTTTCTTTTGTGGTAGACTACTTTCGAATTGCTTTAAATTTTTAATAACTTCAAATAACAAACTTGTGTTAGTGCATCCATTTCTCATCTACAATAATTCTTTCAAAAATTTCAGATGGGGTTGCACTAACTGTACAATCAAATATCAGACGTATCAGGAAGCGCAGTTTCATTGCAAGGGTCACGAATGCCCGTCCAGCCCCATAAACGTGACACGAAGCACGTCGATGCGCGCTGCGTGGGTCACCAACATCATACAGATGCAGAAGGAGAAGATCCTGCAGTGTGTCCCCACTCGTGATGAGAGTTTTACCGAAACCGATAATAATTCTCTTCCTGTTGTCCGATACGCAGAGAACGTGATTACACCCGATCAAGTGGTTGCCAACCGGAAGAGACCTGCGCGGGATGATTACGAACAATTCAACATCGACGAGGCCGGCCCCAAGAAGAAGATTCTAAGAACATGTCCACACTGCCCATACGAATCAAAATTGTACAACTCTTGGAAAAAACACGTACTTAAACATTATAATCAGAAGCGCTACTCGTGCTACTATTGCGACTACAGCTGTTCAAACCGGCATAGCATTATAAGACACAAAGTAAAAGCTCACCCTGGTTAAACCCCGGAAATTAAACGACAGGCGGACCCCGCAGAGTCATACATTCACCGAGGAAGCGACTACTATATATAATACTAGCACTTCGCCCGTGACTCCGGCCGCATGAATTTCGAAAAAAAAAGTAGCCTATGTTCATAAGACGTAAAGTCGCCAAGAAGTCCACCGCCGAACTATCTTTCAAATGGCGGGTATTCTTATTATAAGGCTAAGCCTGAAACCCTAGTATACAATGCTAACGTCACTACTCTGATGTTGTTCTGCATTAGGATGATGCCGTTCACTTTGAAGAGAACGAATGAAATTATCAACATTGAGCCTAAAGCTATTGTGAATGACATTCGAGCTGGGACCTCCAGTGATATGACACTCCAAAAGTGAAAAATAAGTGTATAGTGAGTTGAATAGCTGCAGTGACCTTGTTGATGTGCACTCTGACTAACTTGTTAGGTTCCGAAGTATTATTTAGGTATGTACAAAAATTTGTAAAATCATTGTAGTGTAAATTTTAATTTTAATTTCGGGGTTGTTTTTTTCAAAGTCAAGGTCAAAGCATTTATTTGGCCCATAAAAAGGCACTTTTGAACGTCAAAATTAAAAATAGAACTGATTCTAGCCCCACTTCCAAAAAGTAGTTTCGTATGGAGAAGAAGTGGCAAGAAACTCCACCGTTACTCTTTTAAAATGTTTTACAATATTTTGTATACATTAATTATATTTCTAAATGTGAAGACGATGCACCACGAATAAAAATACTATACCACAATTGGTACAAAAAAATTAAAAATAAAGCAAAGGCAGATAAATTAATCACGTGATAGGTACATTGTGCTCACATATTTACAAACATTGCAAAAATACATGATTTTCCTAAAATATTAACTAAGAATAAGTCAGTGTGTGAGTAAAGTAAAAATAACAAATTATACAATTTTGTCTAGCCTCTGGATTGTCCTATGGAGCAGGACCAGCATGTTTCCAAGCATTCTTATCTAGGATATAATCCTCTAATTTGTAATATGCTTGTTTACAAAGTGTTTTTGTAACATGAGTTTTAAACTTTCTTTCATTTAATTGCAATATTTCACAAGGTATTTTGTTGTAACATTGAACACAGTACCCCATAAAAGATGTATTGTACTGTAGATAGTCTGGAAAATGGTTGATCTATTTTATTTTTATTTCTAGTGTTCATATTATGTCTATCACTTATTTTATTAAATAGATGCAGATTTTTTCTAACACACATAATATTTTCATAAATGAACTGGCAAGGTACAGTCATTATATTAATCTTCTAAAATAGTTCCCTAAGAGATTCGCGGCGACGTAGATTGTAAATGGCTCTGACAGCTCTCTTTTGCAAAATAAATTTCAGCAGCCGGACTCCACAGTAAAATGCCGTATGACATAATGCTGTGGAAGTAGCTAAAATAAACCAAACGCGCGGTTTCTACGTCTGTTAACTGTCTTATCTTTCTAACAGTATACGCGGCCGAGCTTAGTCGCCCCGCGAGAGATGTTAAATGGGTTCCCCATTGTAACTTCTCGTCTAGCGTGATTCCTAGAAAAACCGTCTGATTACTAAATTCCAGTTTTTCTCCGTTCAATATGATGTCACATTCTTTTATTTTAATGCTGTGTTGATTTTGATGTTAATATTAATAATGATTTCAATTATTGTGATTTTACCTTTGATTTTAATTGTATTTCATTTTGATTTTAATATTGGCTGCATTTTGAATATTGCCTCGTTGGTCTAGTGGTCGCAATCGCTACTGCTGAGGTCCTGGGTTCGATTCCTAGGTCGGGCAACGTGTTATTGGGTTTTTCTATCTGGAATTTCTCAGTAGCAGCCCGAAGTCTGGATTTGTGCCCGGTAGATGGCAATAGGCTCGCCCCCTATTACATGGGACTTAATACATAACCGGCGAAATGTGGGTGTACTACAGGTACACCTCTGTCCAACCCTTCGGGGAACAAGGCGTGACGTTATGTTGTTATGTTGTTGATTTTGATTTAATCTTAATTTTTATTAGATTTTAAGGGATTTTAATTAGGATTTATATTTATATTTTGGTTTTAAAATTGTTTGAAAACATAATTATGGTCGGTCAGTATAAGAACTCATCTAATTTTAAGTAGGTACCTAGGCGCGTGTAAGAAATTGGTACAGTCTATTCGATGTATCTCATTGAGATATTTGTATCGGTGTGTTGAATTGTTGGTGAGCCAAATAAATAAAATAAAAGTGCTGGCAAAGTATTGAATATCGTTTAGTGGCTAGATTTGTGTTACTTGTATCGTTGCTTAGCAAGTAAAAGTCGCTCGATCTACTTGACATACATTATACTGATGTAGATTTTAACTAGCTCGATATGATTAGATTGCTTTCTTAAGGGTGAAATTGCCAAATTAGAATTCCCGATTATTTTTAGCATACTAAAATATATAAATATGTATGCACGCTTTCTCTATTAGTGGTTTATATAGTAATTAATGCAAATATATGGTATGTAAGCGCAACTATTTATACTTGTTGCTCCAACTAGCTACAACCTACTGCAATTTATTAATCACACATTTCCACTTTAAGTAAAACATGGAAAATTAACGGTATTAGAACATTTATTTGGTATGGTAATCTGATTTACTACACGTGCTTGTAAGTAGGTAACATGTACACTTAAAATTTTTGAGCATTGTTCTTTTTTTGTTTATTAACGTAAAGCCGCGGATTTCCTTCTGTGACAAAGGTATGTAAGCAAGCTTCGATATTTATATAATACAAGGTGGGCCAAAAGAAGTCATCCGATGTTGTTTGGCTCTCTTTTTTTTCCGAATGAAAAACTTCGATTCTGTTTTTTGATTATGTTTATTTGAACCTTTAGAATTTTATTGGTCAAGTCGAGAAGATTATATCGGTGAAATGGGCGCCGTCACAATTGTTTGCCATACGGGCTCGTTTTATGGCATTGGTATACTGGCATGGCTAGCTGACATATGGCAAATAATTCAATTTGATTTTCTGTGTCTCGTAATGTTTTATTACTTTGCATAAGACAGCTTTGCTCCTGGGGAGTTTGTTGCGCCACTTCCTCTTCATAGCTACAGCTCTAGGAAGTTGTGAAGAGCTGGCGTTTTTGGGAATTGTCTTTACATAAGACAGCTCCCTAAAACGCCAGCTCTTTTTGTCGTTCGTAAAGTGCTGATGCTCATCCTAATTTGAATGATGGACTTTTGATTTTGATTTATGAGATCTACTTACTAAGTTAATACGTGAAGAAACTGGATGGTAAACATTAATTTGAAATCGTCAATCTGAATTGAGCACGCGTGTGGTTATCATTGCTCATCTTTCTTGTGTATGAGAAAAGACTTTAGGTCTGTTATTGCTAAAATTTACATTACCGTAAAAACTGAAGTACGTCATGCTTGAACTTAGCAGACACATGGTACATAGAAACACAGCAGTCATGAACTGAACAGATTATGTTCATCTTTTCGTCCCTCACCAATACCCGAAAAGGTTAATAAGTAGCAAGATCTCGGCATAGAAATTAAAACCCAATGGAAAGCACAAACCTTTCATATTGTCCCCATTGTTCTTTCATCTAGTGGTATCGTACCAAAATCTCTCACACAAAGCCTTAACATCCTATAGATGCCTACTCACACACTACGTGCTACAAAAATACACCATCCTTAAAATCCATCGCATCACGCGGAAGTTCCTGACTTCTTCAACACTGTCATCCACGTTTTCTATCTAAATTTCGCTTTACATACTCATGGTCCCGACCCGTGTGTAAGGTATCTTAATCTCTCTTGAATAAGAAGAAACAAAGAACCGATAATAACAATAATAATAATCATATTTCAGGGCGATAGTTTGAGCCCGCTTTGGTTCTGCTTAGCCTTGAATCCTCTAAGCACACTGCTGGAGGATTCAGGTCTAGGCTATCGGCTGAGGAGAGGTGGTCAGGTTATATCTCACCTTCTGTACATGGATGATCTAAAAATCTTTGCCTCCAACAATTTGCAACTAATGGAGCTACTGAAAGTAACTGAAACTTTCAGTAGCGCCATCAGGATGGAATTTGGTATGGACAAATGTGTGGTCATACATGTAAAGCGAGGGGAGATTGTGGAATCCGTGGGAACCCAACTCTCGGATTCCATAAACGTCAGAGCCCTCTCCGCATCCGAAACCTATAAGTATTTGGGTATGTCGGAAGCGTTGGGCATCAATGGTACTGACATGAAGCAATCGTTGAAGGAGCGCTTCTTTGGCCGCCTGAAGAAAGTGTTAAATAGTCTTCTGTCAGGCGGAAACAAGGTGCGCGCCGTTAACGGTTGGGTCATGCCAGTTTTGATGTACTCTTTCGGCATACTCAAATGGACTCAAACCGAACTCGACGCCCTGGATAGGAGGGTCCGTACACTGCTGACTGCAAACCGAATGCATCACCCACGGTCATCGGTAATGAGACTGTATATCCCGCGAAAGTGTGGTGGTCGAGGCTTTTTAAACGCTAAGACCCTACACAATCGCGAGATATGCAGTCTCAGGGAATATTTCCTAGAAGCCGACGTGGGGATGCATCGTGATGTGGTCGCGGTGGACAAGGGCCTCACCCCGCTCTCCTTGGCTAAAGAGAACTGGCGCAAACCTGTAGTGCTTGACACTAATGATCGCATGGAAGTATGGCAGAGTAAGGAGCTTCACGGACGCTTTTTCCGGGCCCTACATGGACCCGATGTCGATCTTTTAGCGTCCGTAGCCTGGCTGCGTTTCGGTGACCTCTTTGGAGAAACCGAAGGTTTTGTCTGTGCAATTATGGACGAAGTTATGATGACGAACAATTACCGGAGATTTATTGTGAAAGACGGCACGGTTGACATCTGTCGGGCATGTCACCGTCCGGGGGAATCAATAAGACACATTATCTCCGGGTGTTCTCGTCTGGCTAACGAAGAGTACTTGCATAGACACAACCTTGTAGCCAGGATTATCCATCAGCAACTTGCTCTGAAATACAGCCTTGTGGAATCGGAAGTGCCGTACTACAGGTACGTGCCCGACCCAGTTCTCGAAAATGGAAATATCACATTGTACTGGGATCGATCCATCATCACTGACAGGACTATTATTGCCAATAAGCCTGATATAGTGGTGGTGGATCGAGTACAGCGGCGCACAATGATTGTTGACATAACGGTCCCGCATGACTGTAACCTCGTGAAAGCCGAGAAAGATAAAGAAATCAAGTATCTTGATTTGGCTCGCGAGGTTGTCGACATGTGGGATGTGGACTCAGCAATCATTGTGCCGATAGTCGTGACAGCCAATGGCTTAATAGCCAAGAGCCTCGACAAACACCTGAGGAGGCTCTCGTTGGGCAGCTGGATCAAGGGCGTGATTCAGAAAGCGGTACTTCTGGACACGGCTCGCATTGTCAGGAGGTTCCTCTCTCTGGAGCCCTGACCGCCGGTAGCTTGGACCCTGTTCCCGATACCGGTGGGATACTATTTTTTATATTTTTAAATGTTTTTTTTTTTTTTTTTTTTTTTTTTTTTTCAGATTTTTTAAAAAATATTTAAAAATGTAATTTATAAGTTTGTAAAATATAATAAAGGAGATAATAATAAACTTAAGTACCCAGTGCAATGAGGAATTGAGGAGTGATTTGTTAATAAAGTAGTATAATAATAATAACTATCGGTTGAAGAGAGGTGGTGAGGTCATATCTCACCTTCTGTTCATGGATGACTTGAAAATCTTTGCCCCCAACAAATTGCAACTGATGGAGCTACTGAAGGTAACTGAAACATTCAGTAGCGCCATCAGGATGGAATTTGGTGTGGACAAATGTGAAATCATGCATGTTAAGCGAGGTGAGATTATGGAATCCGAAGGCATTCAACTTTCGGATTCCATACACCTTAGATCCCTCTGTTCATCCGAAAGCTATAAGTATTTGGGTATGTCGGAAGCGTTAGGCATCAACGTTATTAACATGAAGCAATCGTTGAAGGAGCGCTTCTTTGGCCGCCTGAAGAAGGTATTAATTAGTCTTCTTTCGGGCGGAAACAAGGTGCGCGTCTTCAACGGTTGGGTCATGCCGATTTTGATGTACTCTTTCGGCATACTCAAATGGACCCAAACCGAACTTGGGGCCCTGGATAGGCGGGTCCGTACACTTCTGACCAAAAATCGGACGAAACACCCACGATCATCGGTGATGAGACTTTACATCCCGCGAAAGTGCGGGGGTCGAGGCTTTTTAAATGCGCAGACCCTCCACAACCGCGAGGTGTGCAGTCTCAGGGAATATTTTTTAAAAGCCGAATTGGGTATGCACCGTGATGTGGTCGCAGTGGACAAGGTGCTTACCCCGCTCTCCATAGCTAAAGAGAACTGGCACAAACCTGTAGTACTTACTACCGATGACCGCAAGGCGGTATGGCAAAGCAAGGAGCTTCACGGGCGCTTCTATCGGGCTCTTTATGAGCCTGGTGTAGATTTCCTAGCGTCCGTATCCTGGCTACGTTTTGGTGACTTTTTCGGGGAAACTGAAGGTTTCGTCTGTGCAATTATGGACGAAGTTATCTTGACGAATAACTACCGGAGACATATTATGAAAGACGGGACGGTTGACGTGTGTCGGGCATGCCACCGTCCAGGTGAGTCCATCAGACATATTATCTCTGGTTGTTCTCGTCTGGCTAACGGCGAGTACTTGCACAGGCATAACCAAGTAGCCAGGATTGTTCACCAGCAACTTGCTTTGAAATATAAACTTGTGGATTCTGAGGTACCGTATACTTGTAATGTGCCCGACCCAGTTCTCGAAAATGACCTTGTCACGTTGTACTGGGATCGGTCTATCATTACTGACAGGACTATTATCGCTAATAAGCCTGACATAGTAGTGATGGATCGATTAGCGCGCCGCACAATGATTATCGATGTTACCATTCCACATGACGAGAACCTCGTGAAAGCTGAGAAAGAGAAACAAATTAAATATCTCGACTTAGCACACGAGGTTGTTGACATGTGGAATGTGAGCTCGGCGGTCATTGTGCTGATTGTCGTATCGGCCAATGGCCTGATGGCAAAAAGTCTCGACCAACATCTCTCGAGGTTTTGGTTAGGCGGTTGGATCAAGGGCCTGATTCAGAAGGCAGTACTCCTCGATACGGCTCGCATTGTGAGGAGGTTCCTGTCTCTGGAGCCCTGACCACCGATAGCTTGGAACCTGCTCCCGCTACTTGCGGACCACTATTTTTTTATATTTTTTAAAGTTTTTTTTAAAGTTGATTTATTAAAATATTTAAAAATGTAGCAAAATAAGCATAAAAATAAATAAACGACATAATAATAATACCTAACACACGGATCGCGACCATGAGTAAGTAAAGCAAAATTTAGATAGAAAACGTGGAAGACAGTGTTGAAGCAGTCAGGAACTTCCGCGTGATGCGATGGATTTTAGTTATCAAACTATTTTGATGACTGCGAAGACCTCACCGATACTCATTCGATTCTGTACTGCGCGGCTGTAGCGGCATGTCGTGTAGCTCACGTCAAATTTCCCAATGACTCTAGAGCTACGCGAACGAAACCAACCGTACCAGCCTGGCAGTGCAGAATTGAACACCGTATTGGTGGGGCCAGAGCGCTCATCGGCAAACTAATCTGCTTCAGAGACGGCAATACTCGTCCAAGAGTGATGCGCTTTGTGAGGTGGGCGTTCTCAGGGACTGATATAAGCTCTCAGAACTATCTGTCCTGCGTCACAGAGCGCATCGACTTCCTGAAGCAGAAAGTGTATGCATGGGCTAACCGTATTCGTAGGTATAAGCGGCGAGTAGAGCGATACACTCAGAATCGCACCTTCCAGAGCGATGAAAGGTGGGTTTATAGGGGTTGGGAGCGACCGAACTAAGGTGTGGCTGACATGTGCCTGCCAGATGATGATGCCATGTGTTCTTTCTGGCGCAGTATCTGGTCGGTGCCTGTCAGTCACACCGAAGGTGACTGGACTCGGGAAGTCGAGCGAGCCTGCAATCCAATACCAGAAATGGGGGCTATTACCATCTGCCCCCAAGATGTAGCTCGTGCAGTCCGTCCGTTGCCTAACTGGAAGTCTCCAGGGCCGGACGGACTGCAGAACTTTTGGATCAAATGGATCACAAGATCGCACGCTCGCTTGGCGGCTCAGTACCAGACGGCTTTGGAGTTTGGTTCGCTACCCCAGTTCCTAACAACAGGAGTTACCCACCTGCTCCATAAATCAGGTAGCACCGCGGAACCCAAAAATTATAGGCCGATCACGTGTTTACCGACGGTCTATAAATTGCTTACATCCATTTTGAGACCTAAAATTAGCAAACATATAGACACCAACTCCATCATGTCTGCCTCTCAAAATGGATGTAGGAACGGGTCCCGCATACTAAGGAGCTACTCCTCATTGATATGGCCATTAGCCAACAGGTTCGTCGTTCCCGAAAGGATCTGTCGACATGTTGGATAGATTACAAGAAGGCCTATGACTCGGTGCCACATACGTTGCTCATGAGGGTGCTGGAATTGAATAAAGTAGATGCAACTCTGCGCACCTTCTTGATGGCATGTATGGGGCGATGGAGGACGGTCCTTCGCTATCCAGGATGTCGGAATATCCTGAGGAATAGCGAGCCGATAAGGATCGAGCGAGGCATATTTCAGGGCGATAGTTTGAGCCCGCTTTGGTTCTGCTTAGCCTTGAATCCTCTAAGCACACTGATGGAGGATTCAGGTCTAGACTATCGGCTGAGGAGGTCAGGTTATATCTCACCTTCTGTACATGGATGATCTAAAACTCTTTGCCCCCAACAATTTGCAACTAATGGTGCTACTGAAAGTAACTGAAACTTTCAGTAGCGCCATCAGGATGGAATTTGGTGTGGACAAATGTGCGGTCATGCATGTAAATCGAGGGGAGATTGTGGAATCTGTGGGAACCCAACTCTCGGATTCCATAAACGTCAGAGCCCTCTCCGCATCCGAAACCTATAAGTATTTGGGTATGTCGGAAGCGTTGGGCATCAATGATACTGACATGAAGCAATCGTTGAAGGAGCGCTTCTTTGGCCGCCTGAAGAAAGTGTTAAATAGTCTTCTGTCAGGCGGAAACAAGGTGCGCGCCTTTAACGGTTGGGTCATGCCAGTTTTGATGTACTCTTTCGGCATACTCAAATGGACTCAGACCGAACTAGACGCCCTGAATAGGAGGGTCCGTACACTGCTGACTGCAAACCGAATGCATCACCCATGGTCATCGGTAATGAGACTGTATATATCCCGCGAAAGTGTGGTGGTCGAGGCTTTTTAAACGCTAAGACCCTACACAATCGCGAGATATGCAGTCTCAGGGAATATTTCCTAGAAGCCGACGTGGGGATGCATCGTGATGTGGTCGCGGTGGACAAGGGCCTCACCCCGCTCTCCTTGGCTAAAGAAAACTGGCGCAAACCTGTAGTGCTTGACACTAATGATCGCATGGAAGTATGGCAGAGTAAGGAGCTTCACGGACGCCTTTCCGGGCCCTACATGGACCCGATGTAGATCTTCTAGCGTCCGTAGCCTGGCTGCGTTTCGGTGACCTCTTTGGAGAAACCGAAAGTTTTGTCTGTGCAATTATGGACGAAGGTATGATGACGAACAATTACCGGAGATTTATTGTGAAAGACGGCACGGTTGACATCTGTCGGGCATGTCACCGTCCGGGGGAATCAATAAGACACATTATCTCCGGTTGTTCTCGTCTAGCTAACGAAGAGTACTTGCATAGACACAACCTTGTAGCCAAGATTATCCATCAGAAACTTGCTCTGAAATACAGCCTTGTGGAATCGGAAGTGCCGTACTACAGATACGTGCCCGACCCAGTTCTCGAAAATGGAAATATCACATTGTACTGGGATCGATCCATCATCACTGACAGGACTATTATTGCCAATAAGCCTGATATAGTGGTGGTGGATCGAATAGAGCGGCGCACAATGATTGTTGACATAACGGTCCCGCATGACGGTAACCTCGTGAAAGCCGAGAAAGATAAAGAAATCAAGTATCTTGATTTGGCTCGCGAGGTTGTCGACATGTGGGATGTGGACTCAGCAATCATTGTGCCGATAGTCGTAACAGCCAAGAGCCTCGACAAACACCTGAGGAGGCTCTCGTTGGGCAGCTGGATCATGGGCTTGATTCAGAGTGCGGTACTTCTGGACACGGCTCGCATTGTCAGGAGGTTCTTCTCTCTGGAGCCCTGACCGCCGGTAGCTTGGACCCTGTTCCCGATACCGGTGGGATACTATTTTTATATATTTTTTTTTTTTTCAGATTTTTAAAAAAATATTTAAAAATGTAATTTATAAGTTTGTAAAATATAATAAAGGAGATAATAATAATAATGGTTTATTGTCATAAAGAAACATACATTAGTATACACTAATTAACAAGACGCTAGCCCTGCCTCTTAAGCTAGGGTAACCTCTATCTTTAAAGACGGTGTTTAGCTTAGAGGTTACTTTAATTCATTAAATGGTTTATTAATCAATCAAACAAGTTAACATTATAACAACTTGTGATTGGAGCTTCCTTTTAAGCAGACAAGCCTGTGTTAGGAGACTCCGCTCTTCCATAACTTAGACAAAGAGGAATGCCCATTTTTAACCTGACTATGTATAGAAATGAAATAAATCTTAAAAAACAGCTAATTAAATTTTATATTAATTACGCTTATCACAATCTTAAAAGAAACGCAGGATTTTTTTTTAATTTTGTTTTTTGTTATGCTTATTCTACTTCAAGGGTAAACATATTAGCATGTTTAGAACGCATCTCAACCACCATTTTTACAACGTTCCATTTTACACACTGCTACTTGACTTTATTCAACTCTGTTTCTCAGTTTCATACATTATTTTACGTTTTATTTACTCAGTAAGTATTTCTTTTTTAGTCAATGTATAATACAGATTATTTAAAAATAAATGAATAACTAAATTAATGAATCATGCAATATGTAATTGAGTTAGGACGATTGAAACGTATTTTTTGACGTTTGACATTTAATGCTCGACACTCAATATATATTGACAATCATCGAGAGTCTAAGCAGTGACATAAGGGCAGCTGGTTTTAAGGAATTCACAAAGTAAAAAAGACGTTTTAGAACATAGATATGTATTATTAAGTAAGTATTACTACTTTAGACTAAACTTCGAGTGTTAAATAATTCGTTCTAACACATTTATTTCTTTATAACGGCAAATCCTAACCTAAAAAGTAACATTAATATTTTTGGACTTCGTAGCGTTTCAATTGTGAAAATGACCATATGACATTATTTTCTAATCTTACAGGTAGTGTTTCTACTATACCTTTTAACTATACATAAACTTTTATTATCAGGTTTTGAAATGTATGGGAAGTGGGCATTGTTCTTTTTTCTACTTGTTTAAATAAAAAAAAGAATAAAGAATTAAAAATAAACATGTAGCGCGCACGCAGGCATGCGAGTGTGTGAGTGAGAGAGTGTACTTTAAAATAGGGATTATACAACTACGGACTGTGCCAACTTACTGTTCGTGTTAACAGTCAGATTTACTTTTAAACATATTGTATATTTTTTTTAAACAAAGGATGAGGAAAAATAGTTTAAAATGACAATTTAATACCTATATAATATGAGTGGGTGAATGTGTGTGGGGATGAGTTAATTATGTATGTATGTGTGGTGGATTTTTGTATGAGAGAAGTGAGTGTGGGGTGTTATATGAGAAGCAATAAAAGCAAAATAAAGCAATATTAGGCAATACATTTAAGTAGTGATTCAGTTTGTGTATAGTCCTGTTGAAATAGCTATATGAAAATTCCAGTGAAAACTGAAGAGTTTTCACTGGAATTATGTTAAATACTAACCTAGGAGAATCTGCAAGAACATCCTAGTGAAGACTAGAATGTTCTTGCTGATACTCCATTAATTTCTCTTATTTTTCTGGACTAGTATTGATGACACAAATTATCAATTTACTATTAATTAAGTTTGCTAAACCTTTTTATTCTGACGTGACAGTTTTTTGAACCGTTGATCTTGCTACGACTATGCTTCAGATAGCCTTGATTTTCGCTACAGCGTAGTCACAGCTACGCCGTAGCACACATCACTACGAAGTCGAGTTTTAGAGGTTAACATAAGTATGTGAAGACAATTTGAGGGAGACATATTTTTTCCCTGCATTAGGTCAATATAATACAAATAACTAAGGGAAGAAGACATGGCTCATTCTTTTCTTATCAACGTTTTCTTAGACTTGACAACAAAACTGGGTCTAAGCACATTTACCTGTTGGTTCTTACTTTTTATAAAATACAAGATAACGATTATAAAAAAAAATTGGCAATGAAATCATTAATAAATGAAACCGGCGTTGCTAAAATTCGAGTTAATCTAATATGAGCTGGTAGCAGTAGGCGCCAAGCGGTGGACTGAGAAGTCGCCGGCTTAGGTTCTGATCTCAAAGAGGCAGCGCAGTTTGATTGCCATTTTTTTATTTTGGTTTGAAATATTATATTTAAAAAAAATGCAGTTTTTTATTTTTGTTGTTATTGCAATAAAGGGTTAAAAAATGCGTTAGAAGTGATAACAAAAATTAAAACATTTTGATTTGTTATAATATTTTACATAAAGATAACCGCTACGATTATTTATAATAACTTCCTCAGCCAAATAGGATGTGCAATACTATGTCAAGGAACTTAGAAGCAAATTTGTTTTATTTAAACATGTGAGATGTTCAAAAAAATTGATAAGTAGATTTATTTCACCATAAACAATTAAGCTTCGATCATGAATTTTTAAAATAAGTGATTTTATTAAGTAGTTTTGTATGGCAGTTTGTTTACATTAAGTATTTCACATTTTATTTGGCTTTAGTGAATATAGGTAACTTAATGAGGATAGCTTAAGTTTTCATTTTCATTTTCGTTTTGTGAAAAGATGATTGAAAATAAACCTCAATTTTTATAATTAAGTATACAGGATAAACTATTCCGGAACTTAAACGTTCTTGTTTGCAGGGCTTCCGTGATGCAACCTTTGTAGCGCGGAGTACACGATGAACAATTTTTAATGATGCTTTTAATAAATTCAGCAAAATGTTCGGTTGGTATGAAACCATTTGTTGCATATTCATTCAGCTTGTGTGGGCTTATTTAAATAAGCATCCACTTCATAAATAAGCGCTCCAACTATCTAGAATTCCTTCTTCCTCACATCTCTTAACCCACAGATTCACAGTATTTGTCTAGAACAAAGAATGTGATACTATTAGACATCTATAAGCAACATTTATATTTATAACATTTTACTCGTCATTCACAAATTTAAACAAATAACAATTTAAATTTAGTAAAATACGAAATATTTAAATGATATCACTCACACTTAGTCCGGTATCAATATATATTTGTGTTATCACATCATTTACATCCTCTTTTACGCAGCGCAACAATATTTGCCAATGCTTTAATATTTGCACAACACCGCTAATTAACAGATTTAAACATTCGTCACTAACCAACAACGTTCAATTAGGTGAATAGTCGTAACGAATTGCATCTACCTCACGGTAATCGAAATAATTTACTCAGTTTTCTGTGGCCTACCTAATTTTTTTATTATTTATGGAAACAAGATGAACGAGACAAGTATCGAATGATTATCGAACCACTTCAAGTAATTTCATTAAAACAAACACAAATTGATCATTTTAGGTATTATTAATAACATCAAAAACTTGAAATAGATATTATTTGAAAATAACATCACGCAGGAGCAGATGAGATTCGAACTCAGGGCTCGCCACAATCGCTGCGCTGCTACCCAAGCACGGTAACGACTAAGCTAGCATGCCTAAAGTTAAGTTAGTTGAAATTATGAACTACGAGTACTATCAATTACAGACCAAGTGAGTGTGTGTGCGTGTCTATAGAATAGAAACAACTTATAGAAGACGGTCGTAAGTGAAACCGAAGCGTCAATCAATTGCTTTGTGAGATTGCTTATGGACTTTTGAACGCTACTGTACATTGAAACACACGAAGAGCCTTTCAATAAGATAGATACTGAACTGCGCTCTAAATAACAACAATTAAAGAAGAACACGTCAATTAAGAAAATAAATACAGTACATTTAAAACGTTTCGTGCCATCCTTTTAAAATAATGTTTTATACTTCGGAAGTAAGTCACTTGGTCTGTAATTGGTTTCAGAAAAACATGTTAATATTATAAATTTATGTTTTATGTAAAGTGCGGCACCCAACGTGAAACTTTCCTCCTCACACGAAGATGTACGTGTAGAATTTCGTGAAAGCTTCCCGATCCAACCTGCAGTATGTGCTGAATCTCTTGATACGTAACTCTATATTGTCTAGGATTAAATTTTTCACTGCTAGCACGTTTTCTGAAAATCGTATCGCTTAAATGTTCCCGGAGCAGATTCATGTTTTATTGAGACACGATAATTTAAATTACCTCGCAAACAGTGCGGAGGGATATTTTGAAATTGGAACGTACATATTTTTACTTACAAATAATCATATTTTCAAAAGAGACTTTAACTGGCCAGTCTCTCATACATAAAAAACTTTTTCGCAATACTTTCTGAGTGTCCTGGTAGGTCAGACGTAAGCTGTTATTTTATAGGCAGGATAAGCATGATGGTGATATTTCAACTTATCAAATTAAACATTTGTTGACACCTTTTGCCTTTTCATTCTTTTAAATGTTTTATTTTTTAATTTAGTGCATTTACAATTCCTTGCATAACTAATATGTTTTTTATTTGTTGATTTTTAAGACATTTACTGTTTTGCGGACCTAACCACTTTATTGTTTACATGTTCATTCAAATGCGTTCCGTTCGATATCGAATCCCCTGAAATACTAATGGAAGCTGGACGCAAGGTATTTGGTTTCATGGTTTGACGTCTATAAAAGTCCTTATTACAAAGCTTGAGGGATCAAAACTGTAATTAATACAACATGCAAACTGCAACAGAACTCAGTTAGTGGTTGCTAAAGCAGACCAGCTTTAGCATTTTATACAAAATTGAATGATAAGGATAAACTTATATTATTACGACGTGACTGACGTCATTGCTAAAGCTACGCGGTAGTAGCACTCGTAGATGAGTAGATACTCGTAGCTATAAAAACGTTATCGTTGTTTTTCCACCCGTGTTTTATAAGAAACTATCAAACATCTACTATCATTATCTACAGCCTGCCAGCCAGCCCAACATGGACCTCTCCAATAATTATAACGCCATTCAACTTTATCTCGTCTACGCTTATCCAGCTCTTATCTTGCCAACTCGCGATAATCGTCACTTTATCTAATGCTAAAGGCACGACGGTTATAAAATATTCAGCACTCTAATAATACGAATCATACGCAGTAACCGTTAGTGAGTCTTCGGTTACTAATAAATTGGAGCCTCGCAATAATATAATTTCTCTTCGCCTTTGTTACGTCCGGTATAATTGTAGATAATTATTTTATTTATATAGCTTAAGTAGGAAATCTATAATAGGTACATAGTATTATTACTGTATTAGTCCAAATGTACATTGGTATTAATATACATCGACCAATTTGTCCGTGACGGGTCATGGCGCTGCGTCTTTCCATTCTGTACAAGGCCAGAACGTTAGGGACTGAAACTAATCGCGTATTGATTGGGAATAACTTTTTAACTAAGGTGTTCCAATCTATACAAGAGTTTTACGCAAATACTCGCATATACATCGTAGTGACCTATTTGACAAACTTTTTTCATAACTTGCATAGTCATTACGCATAACCGGCGAAATGCGGGAGTACTATTAGTACACCTCTGCCTAACCCTTTTGGGATTACAGCCGGATTGATGTTATGTTATGTTATTAAGCATTCGTACTTGCTTAATAACATAACATAAATTAGACTTAGTAAAAAAGCAATAACAACTTGGGATGCACGTGCGAGCGGAGCGAATCGAGCTCGGGGCTTGGGGCACCTCGACTCAACAGGTTAGGTTCGAACACTCCTCGTAGTTATATTTCCACCATTCTGAAGAAGGCGCCCCGGTCGACTACTTAGTACTACTACATACTAATCCACACACCATGTCTGTCTATGTCTTACAGCATAATATGTACTAGTCTGCACTATCAAATATATTATATTGATCATTCTAGTTTAAAATCCATTGTTGTTTATTTAATCCTATACTAACAAAGTTTAAATATCATTCCATATATTAATCAATGATTTTATTAAACATATTTTTAAAAAGTATTATACTATCTTTAGAAATATAAAAATATCATAAACTTATTAACAGGCGTAAGTGATGATACAACCTTTAAACCAGCAGTACGCAAATTCCGTGTATTTTGTGTGATTCACGAAAAATGTTCTATCAAACGAATCTTGTCCTAACAATTATAAACACAACATACAAAAATAATTCAATTTTGGCCATAAATTTCGTTTTTACAGATACATGTACGTGTTAGAGGGTGCATGTCGATGTGTATTCATATCGGTAGGTAAGCCTTGCATGTGTGCAGTTACACTCATACCAGTAACTGATTGGGTTCAATCGATCTGTGACGTCAAAATGCGTCATGCCCTAGGGGCCTAGATAGTCAAACCATCGCTTCCGTGCTTATGGAATCCTAGTAGCACCGGAAGCAAAACATTTTTTTTTTATGTTGACAGGCCCCCTAGTTTTCACTGACAAACATGGCCTGTAATTTAGGTGAGTGTGTAGGTGCACGATATCTAGGGACATTTTCATTAATACTACTTATAAAATCAAAATGTATTATAAAAACTAGTAACCAGCCCCTGCTTCGCGTGGTTTTTACGACTTGACAAAACATGGAGATGTCTTAATAATACGATTTTTTTATAACACCGAATCCAGCAGTTTTTTTACAGTACAGCGCCTTAAAGTTTTTATTTTACAACCTGGCACGCGCAGCCAAAGCGTGTGAAAGGGGGCTGTTTCTCAATTTACCTCTTACCATTATTTTGTGTACAGAAAAATGCGAATGGGTCGCTGGTTTAAATCCGGCTCGAAGGACCATCTGTAATGGTCCTAAAGGGCACGAGAGGCAAGAAAATTGCGGATTTACAACGTGAAAGAATAAATGACTTTAATTTAGCAAAATAGCAGAGAAAATAGAACAATAGCTTTTTAGTATTCAGAAGTCAGTGGCTGAGCAGCTTTTTGGATGATGATTGGACGTAGCCATCATTAGGACCTATACCTTTCTTCAAACGATGATGGCGTTCTTAAGGATTTTCTCAGGTTAAGAACGACCGCAGGTAACTAATTACTTTTCATGTTATTTCTGCATGTCCATACTTTCCCCGGTTTGCTTTTATCCTTCGAGTTTTTTTTTACCTTTTTTGACCATACACTTACAAATCTCTTCGTGAACACTGTTCTAGTGTTCTGAAGGATTCAGCCTATTTTATCCAGTTATTAGTAAAAAGTTACAATTTTTCAAGTAAACACGGGTTGCACACTACAGCGAAAGGCAGTTATAATGTACGAACGTCCATGTTGAGTGATCTTTTAGTGGCACACTCTATAAATTGCGATCGGGATCACTCCAGATGCATACCTTCATGTAATGTCAAATACGTCACATTGAATGTATCTTCGCATCTTTCTGATATCCTGGCGTTTCATGGCAACGGCATCGATTTGGATTCCATTCATCGCAGTGACGCTATAACAAGGACGATGCAAAGCATTCTCAACTTTAATTTTCCACATGCAAAACGGGGAAGGTATTAGGTTTATGTTTGCAGAAACTTTAGGCTAAAGATCCTCATTACGTACTTTATTGTTCTTACCGAAATATTGTGTTGACACACTCCCCAATATGCACACTACATCGAAAGGCAGTTGTAATGTACGAACGTTCATGTTGAGTGATCTTTTAGTAGCACACTCTATAAATTGCAATCGTGATCACTCCAGATGCATACCTTCATGTAATGTCTTATACGTCACATTGAATGTATCTTCGCATCTTTCTGATATCCTGGCGTTTCGTGACAATGGCATCGATTTGTATTCCATTCATAGCAGCGACGCTATAACAAGGACGACGCAAAGCTTTTTCAACTTTAATTTTCCATGTGCAAAACGTGGAAGGTATTAGGTTTATTTTTATTATGTTTGCAGAAACTTTAGGCTAAAGATACACATTACGTACTTAATTGTTCTTACCGAAATAATGTGTTGACACACTTCCCAATATGTACAAACCAGAGGGGCAATTATCATATTTTAAAAAGAGTTTCGCATTAATATCTCAGTCTCTGAATCTGTCAAAAATACAATAAAATTTCATACGTTTTTGACATTTGATTGTCACCTAGGTGTGAGACTATGACTAGATTTTTTACTTTTTAAATTACGGGAATTGGGCTTCTGGTGTTAAAACTACACTCGGCGGCAGAATATGTGACCCAAGCCTCTAAACGTGAAAATAGTATGAAAGTAGGAATAGTCCCTATACAAAGTCTAACAGAAAATATGTTCAAGAAACGCAATTTGAAAAAAGAATTTCTTTTACAGATGTTATACTAGATTATTCACTAAGGAGATAGAGCAGTGTCTTTATGTCACGGGCGCTATTCTGAATCCCGCAACGAAGTATTCTTCAAGCTGTGAGTTGCTGATCGGTTGCTGTGGCGCGTACCCCTGGCACAGTACAGTATACGTTTTAAAGTACTGTTCTGTGCCACAGCGTTAGAATATCGGATTTTGGCGACATACATTTACGATACTATTTATTGTGTGTTCGATGAAATTGTAAAAATTAAGATAAAAAATAATAGTGTATGAAACTGCTCTTAACTAGGTATTCCCCGGTTATTTAACAGTTTCATAAACTACTAACTATCGAATTGGTTTTCATTACCTCGCAGTAGGTACAAAAAGTTAAGTGTTCTCGTCGGGGATAAAGGTGTCTTCGTCTTCGGTGAGCTTGAAGCTGTCGCTGCTCCCAGAATTCTAGTCGTAACTCCCGCGCCCAGGAGTAAACTCAGTTCTCCCACGCTGCACTCGGGAGCCCCAGAATCCTCCTTACGTTTTAGGTTCAAAATAGCGTCCGCTACGTTAAGACACTGCTTAATCGCCTTAGTGAATAATACATTATTATCAATGTTAATTAACTTCAATAATATCTGATTTCTCTTACACGGTCTTGTAAAATACAAATCGTGTAAATTTTTCTTTTGACGTGCTGAAATATTTCCAAAACAATTAATAGTTCTTGTAGCATAAGTATTGATTGGCTAGCCATGTCAACTATCTTGCTTTTTTTTCAATACAAGTATACGGTTTTTACCTCAGAAGAATAATCTTTCCGGTTTAATGAAAACGGAAAGAAAAATATTCCGCACTTATGCTAAGAGATCATTATATTAGAGAAGGTGGCAAGGGTGGCGCCAAAACTTGCGACAGTGCAAGGTACACAGTACGTACATCATGTGTCTGATATTGTGATAAAAATACGTGTTTGAGTGAACGTGTTTAGCAATGATATAATAACATGAATGTGAAGATGATTGGATGATTGATTTGTATACCTCATAATTTTTTTAATATCCTTTATTAAATTTTAATTACAAGCTTTAATTAGATTGCTGCAGGGCGACATCGTTGTGATCATGAGTTGATATACTTTATTCTCAACTTGTAACTCAAGAGGAATAATTTTCGCAATAAAAAAGTATCAGCAATCTTAAATTTGATATTTACATTCTGAAGCAATGCAAATAAAGTATTTATTTGTGTGCATACACAGTAGCGGCTAGCAAATAACCTTGGTGATGTCTCGTATTGAGGATAACTCTCTTGATATTTTCAGCTCGCATCCTCGTATTGCAATTCGTTTCGTGCGCACAGCAAAATTTCGACTAGAAATATTTATGCCCGTTTTCACTAGCTCATTTGAGAACTTACTCTAAGAAGCTGACAAACTCATTATTATTTCTACAGTGAGTAAAACATAAGATGATTGCAATTAGTTTTCTGAAGGATATTTGCCTCATACAAGCCAATCTATAAAATAGATTTCAGTGAACCAGGATCTGATGAATACTAGGATGTAGTCCTCTGTCCCCTCTGGGCATGTAGTATTCACACATTTAAACGCGGGATATTCACCTGTATGCACTCGTGCGACAGCGATATGCAAAATTTACGAGAGAGTCTGCGATAGCAGTATGAAGGGGCCAATGCAACACTGTGAGTGTAACATGTACCTATATTGTATGCAGTATAAGATTGCTAGGGATGCCGCGGACAGAAGCAATAGATAAATAATAGAACTGAGATAATATTGTTTTCACATCATTACCGTTATATTAAACTACCAGGATAGCATAGCTGAACAGGAGTGGCTTTGTACTGTAGGCGAAGTTTCATTAATTCTTTGAGTATATAATGTTAATTAATTTTAGTGTTGTTCACAAACACTACAACACATTTTCAGCCATATAAATAACTTCGTCCAACCTACAAAAGTCCATCGGCTATTCCTAAAAATACAATTAGTTTGCAAAGCTTCCAATTTTTTTTTCATATAACTTTTATTTGCTGCATACTAACAAAAGAGACACTTCTACAGCGTTTGTGTGAAACAATTATGAACACGTTGCATGGAGACGCACGATGAATCTGTTGCCGCGGAAACGGTGCGCCTGCCAGGAGTACTAGCACAACATGAATCAGGATGAGTTACTAGCTAGTAAATAACCAACCTGTTACCTTGTGTCCTGCCAGGTGGAGGTGGTGACCTTCACAAGGTGGCTGGCCTCTAGTTCAATTTCAAGTCATTAAAACTACAAGTACTAAAGACGAAGAAACTAACACTTACCTATAAAATATATGAAAGAAACTAATCGCGTACTCAAAACTATGAAACATCTTACCTACACTCACCTCAACTAAATGACTCAAGTAAGTGCCTCTCTTGGAAAGTATTGAACTGCGGACTTTGAGCAATTAAATTATAACATCTCTTGTACTTTAACTAAGTACAAGAGATGTTATAATTTTAGGCACAATCAAATTTCTTTTCCGAGTTCAAAGTGAGCAAACTAGCAAAGGCTACGCTTCGTAGCAACTGCTACGAAGACTCTGACATCATGCCTACGATAGCTACGTCGCGTCATTTTGTATTTAACGCCGCGCTTTGGTTATTACCCCTCTGTCTACGCGAGCGACAAATAGCAATAATAATGAAAGCATTTAATTTAACGTCTCTTTATTATAGTGTACAATGTATGTTCGAATTACTTATGGGTAAATTTGTAACCTTTCATGATTCCAGTAAAGAAAAACGGCTGTAGAACAATTTCAGAGGAAAGCCTAAAAATAGAATACCTTTTAATAAATAGGAATAGGTATTATTCGAATCTCGAATAAATGTTCAAGAAGTAGGGACTTCCTTTTGTAATGAAGACTTTGGTATCCAACCTGAATGCATTATTCAGTCTATGAAAAACAGTTTTAACTAAAAGTACCAGCGACTTGACACAAAAGTGGGAACATTCATCAACACCAACTCTCCAATAACTCATGGAACGTCAGAGTGGAAAGTGAAAGTCTCCTAGGCACTCATGTTCGTGTTATCCTAGTCCCTACCTCTATAAATAGATTTTGAGCTCAAACTAAATGATAGTTGAGACCTATACCTAAATAGCTACAGTGATCTACCACTCAAATGCAACAATCTCCTCATCTCTGCCACGCTGGTGTTTGGAACCAACGAATATCGGCTTTGACTGATTGAGGCGCGCTTATCATAAATACGAGTATCATTTCGTCAAAAGAGTGAGAAAACTAAGATGTGTAACAACGTAGTTTCCAATGCAGTACGTCCTTCCGTCATCTCAGAATGCACTTCCTTCAATCACCTCATACATATCATCTTTCACTCAACACATCCCTACCTATTGGCCTTCCTCTTCACTTAAAGCCGACGATAATACTCAACACATTTCTATTCAAATGTTCCTCATTTCTCTGCATTATGTTTCAGTATTCTAAATGTGTGAAATTAAGTTTACAGAAAAAAGACCAGGCTAAACTAACATTCATGTGTCAGCGGCGTCTTTTGATTGTGTGTTTTTTTTTTTACTTCTAACCACGACGTACCTGCATAGTTCCTTGTATTTTTAACAGTACTTTGGTATTTGTATTCCGTTAAAAAAAAACGTTTTGTGATAATAACAGTGCTTATTTATGTTGGATGTTGATTAAAAAACGCTATTATTACTAAAAATATTTTTTTTAATACAAAAGCTTGTGCAATTGTGTCAACCTAACAAGATGCATGTAAATCCAAGAAAATGTTACCACTATGTTAAATACACGCGAAAGCATTATCTATTAAACCAAGCCAGCCAACCTACTATATCGATGGAGTAATAATTGCGTCGCTGGACGGAGAGACCTTGTGTAACGTTTGATCGGAAGCTCACGTTTATTCGCCACATGTACAATATAATAAAAAAGTCCTCTAAAATGCTAGGATTTGCTATCAGGAATTCCAAACAGTTTAGGGGTTGTGAGAGTTAGTGCCAATTTCACCAATGTTCAGACCCGATCAATTATAAATCATAATAAACGTAACTTATGCTTTATAATTGCTTAATTCAAAGCATATTGGAACGTTGTAGCGTGATCTGGAGTTCACAGTCGTTGCGTCTAGAACGCTATTTAAAGGATTTTTCCATGGCAACTGGCGTTTTCTAGCAGATTAACTAATAAAGTACCGTTCGCACAGTAACAGACTAAGAGTGGATTTCACCAATGAAACTGAACGCGATCAGCACATAAACCACGTTTAAGAGCTGTTAGTGTCATTATTTTCTATGGAATTTTGACACTGAACGTGTTTTAGATGCGCTGAACGCGTCTTGTAACATTGGTGAAATTGGCACTAAAACACTTTAAAATGGTTTAGCTAGAAAGTCGCTGACTCATTAATCACGCAAAATTTGTTTTCAAATTAATGAATCATAAGATGTACATCTTCTTTGTGCATGCAGAGTTTGCCGGTAAGTGATTATTGAACTGTTGCAAACAGACTTTCGCATGCAACCTTTAGCATTACGATATACTTTCCTATTTCTTTTCAAGAACTAAATATGATTAAACTCCGATTTCTAATTGGTCGAAAATAAGACTATTTCATGAAAACATGTAACAATTAAATTATAACTAAGACGAGTTTGTATTTGGCGGGAAATTTGGATTTCACGCTATAATAGCGCCTTACCGCTGCAGCGCTAGCGGAACGTGTCCCATTGGAATTTAAAAAGTTTTCCTATCCTTCTGATCTCCATGCCCTCCTAGTACTTGGCTACGTATTCGCCGTTTTATGGGCAAATATAAGGTAAAAAAAACCATCACATGACGACGACGTATTCTGTTAATACGTCATAAATCGAAATGAACGTGGCGTATTATAGAACTAACATACCATTATCGTAACATAATGGAATTTATTTATTTATTCTAATAGCTTTATTAATTTAAATAAACAATGAGGCCACTCGCCAAGTATTGCGATTTTTTTATGTATGAGAGAATGGCCAGATATAGTATATTTTGAAAATGTGAATATTTGTAAAAAAAAAATTGGTACGCTTCAATTTCAAACTTTGCCTCCACATTGTTTGCCAGCTAATTTAAATTATCGAGTCTCATTAAAAACGGATTTGCGCCTGGAACATTTTCGTGCTATGGTTTTTTAAGATTTCCAGTGTCGCCTGAAACCGGACGAATCGCACCATAGACTTAAACTGGCATTCATGTATGAAGGCAATAGTTGGTATAACGAACTCAAGCGCGGTCGACTAACTTTGGGTGATGAAGAAAGAAGTGGTCACCCTTTGTCGTCTGTTACGGAAGAAAGCGTGCTAGCAGTGAAAATTTTAATCCATGACAATAGGCGAGTTACGTATCAAGAGATTCAGCACATACTGCGGTTTGGATCGGGACCACGTAGCGCTCATACGTCCATAAGCAATCTCACAAAGCAATTGGTTGACGCTTCGGTTTCACTTACGACCTTCTTCTTTATGTTGTCTCTATTCTATAGACACGCACACACACTCACTTTGCCAGTAATTGACAGTAGTTCATAATTCCAATTAACTTAACTTAAGGCATGCTAGCTTAGTCGTTACAGTGCATGCCCTTCTCTTTTTTTGGTCTTTGCATCTTGTTTACATATATAATAAAATTTTGTAGGTAGACCTCAGAAAACTGAGTAAATTATTTCGTTAAATCAAAGTATTGAAGCGTTGGCAAATCTAAGTGGATGTAAATGATGTGATAACACAAATATCGAATGAAAAAGGATTTAGTGTGAGTGTTGTCATTTAAAAACTATTATTTGTTTAAATCAGTGAATGATGAGTTGTGTTATAAATAGAATGTTACTTTAAATATATTTTTTCATAATTATTATAGTATATAATACTTTGCTAAGAGGTGTCGAATAGTAGTACATTCTTTGTTATAGAGAAATACTGTGAGTCTGTGGGTTAAAAGCTGTGAGGAAGAAGAGCCTTGCTAGTCAGAGGGCAGACATGAGAAAAGTCTTTGAACGAAGAATATTAGAAATTTGATTTCTAATATTCTTCATTCAAAGAATAATGCATAACATGTTTAATCAGCCTATTATGTTACTACTGCTGGGACACAGGCCTCATTTCTGTGAGAGGGAGAAGGCCGTTATCCACCACGATGGCCCAGTGCGGGTTGGTAGATGTCACACGTCCTCGAATTTTTGGTTTTAAGCCGGTTTCCTCAAGATGTTTCCTTCACCGTTTTGAGAGCAGTGGTGATGAAATTAATTATGCAAAATTAAGCGCCTGTCTGGGTTCGAACCTACGACCATCACTGCTCTGCAAAAATAATGAATTCATGACAAAAAAGTAGCTTTACTAAATGACAAAATAAATTGTTTCTACAAAATGTCTCTTGTTATTTGTGTGGAGGTAGTCCTTAAGATTGGCGTCAGTGATGTGATTGACTCATGGGATGACTTACTGAGCCTCCTCTTGATTAAGCTTTCGCTATAAATCCTTTCATCCTTTTCCTGTTTAACCCAAATATTGGAGCAATAAATTATACCTTTATTCAAATTCGTTTTTTTTATTCAAATTCGTTCCGATGAATTGTTTGGCTTGTCTGTCTAATTCATGACAAATACAAAAATCGTGTTTTGAAAAACTTTATTCTTCAAATTCTGTTTTGAAGTTGACTCTTTTGATTAAAATCTGTGCCTAACGCATAATTTCACCTCTATTTCGTTTCGTCACTAATCACCCGCTAACTTGCGTTTCTAAATAAAGAAAAGTCAATCATTGGGTAAGTGCTAACTAATAGGTAAGCTAAACAGTGGTTAATCCGTGATTAGCGAGATTTTTATAAATAAAGCTGTTCGTTAACATTCTGATTTATATAAATCTCTATTTGGCCAAGTTCATTCCGGTCAAAGAGGTCACGAAGATCACAAGATAGATTCGAAAAACTTTCAACAACAATGCAATTGTGCAAGTACCGCTGTAGTGTTAACTCAGATTTTAATATATTACACTTCCACTCACTTTCAATACATTTTATAAACTCCTTCGTATTAGCCGTATTGGCTGATAACGATGACTTACATTTAGCAATTAGGAGCTTGAAAAATAAATGTGAGCTAAACTACTTGTATTTATTTCATTTTTTAATTACTATTTCAAAATTATTTTATTGATGACCAAATTGACTGAATATCAGAAAATTCTTTATTTTTAGCGCTTCTAATTTAAACTGTTTACAAAATCTGAAATTTCAACCCCATCCAAGTAAACCTTGTTTGTTGCCTAAGAGATTACAAAACACGGGTAGAACTAGCCTTTAGAAAGATGCTGTTAGAAATGAGTACCGTACAGCGGCGCAGAAGTACTTTCGAGGCGTTGGCAGTCTCAGCCTTACCTAGTTGAGCTACTCATGTTTATTGGCTCCTTTTTAAACTTTACGCTTTAAAATTGGCTTCTAGCTTGATAATTCAAATGTGCCAGTAATTGGTTTATTTGAAATGCTTTGAGTTTGAGATTGATGACGTGTCTCATTTTCGCGTTTTTTTACGTTTCTCGATTTATTATATAAGATGATGTACCTACATCATAATTAAGCACTTTTAAAGTGCACTTTACGAAATTGACTTGAATGACAATCATCTCGTTGGTAGAGTCAGAAAAAGTCTTGATTCAAAAATCTAAAACAAACACGAGACGAGGGAGAACGTCCGTAACCACGGTAACAGATCGCGTGCAAATCACCAGCCTAACAGAAGTAACAGGAGCTAACGTTTACTGAATATGAATAAATTGTGGAATTCACCAACATAACATAAATAATGAGATGGTCTATGGAATATTATAATATTATTTGATGCTTTTGTGTTACATTCATAATACTTTTTCTAACTTTTAAAATTTTACGCGTTCTACGTGGTGTGGTATCAATGTTAAATATCGAAGAGGGTCATGAGCAGTGAGGGACCGGAGAGGCAATTCTTGAATTTAACTGAATGATTTTTGACAAGTTTATGAAATTGATTGTGGCTGAAATGATATAAAGACTTGAATTTGAACGTTTTTAACTACGAGAATTGGCCTTCAGTTTCTAAAATCAAATGAACTGGAAAAGGCACAACAACGTTTCATATGGAGCAACAGAAAACACAGCAGTTCAGTTGCGTCGTCAGTCGTGAGCCCTAAGAAGTGTGGACGTTTTTAAAATAAATGGTTTGTCCTCTAACAAAATCGTCACACGTAATACTGACCGTTAAATAAGAAATTGAAGTATTTTTAGGAAACCCTAGACTTTTCAAGCCCGATATAGACCATGCCACATTGTGCTTATTATTCAGTGTGGCAGGTACATTAACTAACTGACCGACTGTAAAAAATGCATTTAAATGATTACTTATTCATATTCTCTGATGTTTGTGCCTACGCTCGTGACAATGCCGGAAACAGGTCTGATTCATTCGAAAACCACTCCAAGATCTGTTGACATTACGATAAAAAAGTCTTACCAAAACGCTCACTCCCCAGAACAATGATATCTGCGACATTCTTCAACAAAATTGTAACTACGTAATGAATAGAGGGTCTGTATTTAAAATTACTCAGAAAATTACTACAAGTTGCCCAGCACTTTATTGTGCTTAGTATTTCTGTAATCATGAATGAGATATCATCAAATTTAGAGCTAAACTAAATTTGTACTAAAAATTGTTGCATCAAGAACGCAAAAATGTAACGAAAGCAAAATTATGCTGAAAGGTGTGTGAGTAGAGGAGATTGTAGGGAGCAGAATAGTGCAAAACTGAAAAGGCACTTTGATACTTTTCGACTATTGAAAATGAAAGGTTCGTACTATTGAATGCCTCATGGGCTCCTAGTACTCAGCATCGTACTAGCGCTGACTTTGCGTTGCGGAGCAGTCCTCGTGGGAACTTCAGTTCACAGATATTTATCACCTGATTTTGCATAACGGTGATGTTTATATTTCATTGTTGTAACACGTGAAATATCTGTGAAAGGACTTTATTATTCTAACCTGTCAACGATAACGGGCAAATAGTAGGTATTATGTCATTGGTTCTTTGTTATAGGTAAAGTTTCGACTAATGAATTACACATACATAAACTCACTGTGAGTTTCTTCCCATGTAGGCAGAAACTACAGAACGCCACTTGTTACGGTTCTTATGTACTCGGGGTTAATTATTTTTAGAATAACGAACGGACTATATCAAATAAATACAAGAAATTTAGTTTCTTGTCTGTGCCTAGATATATGTGTGTGCGACTCATTGAGACCACAGTCAAATATTATGGCCAAATTCAAAATACATCGCATAGATCTCGAGTAAAACCTCTTCGCCAGACGGACAAAAAAGCGATCCTATAATATAAAGGTTCAGTTCTTGTTCCGTTTTCCTTTTTAGGTCGAAAAATGAACCAAAGCATAAATTACTATTGACTAGCTGCATTATAATAAATATCAATATCTGTGACGATTAATAACGAGGTTAGTTATTCATAAATATCTACCCTTATTTAAAAAAAAAATATGTGCAGCCGGTTTAAATTGAAGTTAAAAACTTGAATTTAAACATCGGCTGCACACATTTTTACTACAATAGTCACATATCATTGCTACTTATACGATGCATACGATGATTCGTTCATAATTCTAGTATCTTGATTATGATGTTCTTCCAGATTCTCCTTTAGTTGCTCTTATTTTTCTGGACTATTATTGATGACACAAATTATCAATTTACTATCAAAAATGACTATAAATAACACAATGACCTCAGTTATAATATTATTTTTGCTCAATATTAAAAAAAAAAACAACACGTCGAGGTAAATATAACATACCACTTCGTGGCACCCGTTTTCATTCGGTAGAAGACAAAGGCGAATTCGCGGCGAGAACTGAACTCAATTCCGGAAAAGCGTTTAAAATGTTTTGATTTTTGGATTATTCGTTGGCGTGTTTCGTTTGCACTGCGTGAGCTACTTTGCAGGCGATAAAATAAATTTGGATGATTAGCTAACATTTTGTATATTTTCTCGGTATGTACTTTCTTGACAGAGTAGTTCAACAAAACAATTTTTTTTTTTTTTTAAATTGCCTTTTTCGTTTCGGAGCGAATAGTAAATTTTCGTCATTTTTATCAAAAAACTTTAAAACAGTTCATTCTAATTTTTTTATGAGTCCGTCTCAATAAGCCCTTTCATTTAACACACGGCCATACGGTACAATTGGCAATTTTTTAACTTTAAAAATGCTTTCCAAGGGCATATATTCAAGATTCGTTTATTTACTTTACACGTCCGTGTTTGGGTCACAGAAGTTCATATATATACCATACCATACAACTTAATCAGAGCAATGTTGTGACGGACAGACAGACCGACACACGAGTGATCATTATAGGATTGCGTAAGGTTGCGTTTTTTCATTCGGACGTACGGAACCCTAAAAGTGAGGTCTTAACTTGTAGCTATATCACTAATAACTATGGGGCTTACTTATAAATTTCTTATCCTTTTGGAAAATGACTACGTAATCTACGTTTTGCATCGTTCAATATTCCGTCTTCGAAAGGACTAGGCAAACAGAAATAACTGGGATACCCCCTTGAAACAGAGTATGTTTGGAAGAAAATTAGAGTCAAGGTTTTCCTTTTTAAGAAGGAGTCGCTTTCGCTATAAATAAATAAACACTGCTATTACATGTCGTAAAGTTTTAATTGCTGTTCGGGTATAATTTCAAATATGGATAATGAATGTTTGCGGTGTTTTTATTTCTTTTTAACTATCGTTTTTTGTGTTATATAAAGCCAAAGTGTGGCCCCAGCATCCATTGGTACTGATCGTGCTTGCGTGTATAACCAGATGTATGACATGAACGTAACAGACCCCCACGGAATTTAATGTATGTGTGTAAGTGGTATTTAGTTTTTTTAATTTAACTGATTAACCTAAAAGTATTCGTAGAACATTATTTACCTAGCTTCTTCAACTGTGACTCCTCTCGTCTACCCCACAGGAACCAAGAAATTTTCAGAGATAAAAAGTTGCGTATGTCATTTCAAATGTAAATCAAATCATTGTATAAGCAAAAAAAAAACAATGATCATATCATTGTTTATCGTACCGGCGCCTTACCACCTATGTATGCTGCAATGTACTTTTGGCGGGAGCGAACTCCTGAACATGTTGCCGTTGCAACTTTCTCTTATACCATGACATCCTAGTATAGGTGCGGAAAATTGCGTTCCATTCCCATGGAACCGGAACTGATATCTAGATAACAAGTATTTCGCGGTTCTCTTTAATTTTAAAAGCTGCAGGTGAATAGATTTCCCAAGAATAAAAGACACGTTAAAGGTAAATCTCCAATTTTCTTGGCGGCTATTTTAGAAACTTATTCGTTACAAAATAAACCGATTTTCGATACCAATTTACTTACCTGTGATAAAATACAAGTAAATACAATATAACACAATATGCTTAAACAATACCGTATAAGCCCAAAAACGTTAATTAGTGTTAGTAGATTTTTGAAACAGTAGCTCTTGGTGTACCTTTATAAATAAATACAAAAATCAGCCCGAAACTCAAAACCATATAAGTAAATTACAGTTTATACATGAAAAGCGTGTTCCGTTGTGAGCACGGTTAAGTTAAGGCTTGTTTGACCACTTGTTCCATCAAACCAGTACTAACATATTTAGTTATTTATTTAAGAAGCTCCTTGTTCACATGCCAATTTTCAAATTATCATTAATATGCACAAAATGATCTTCCACAAAATTCGCGTGTACAAAACAAAAATAACATAATTACATAGAAAATAATGTTATTTTTGTTTTGTACACGCGAATTTTGTGGAAGACCATATTGTGCAGAATTACGTGAGTGATAAACTTTTAGTATCTACATATTTGTACCCGTGAAACCTTTATATACTTTACATTTAAAAACCGGGACCTGCAGCTTTTTTACGAACTACTTGTGTTTGCCTTTCTAGATATCACATTAAAAAGCAAAATAAATGTTTATTAATTTTTATGTGGATTGCTTGGTAGCTGCATAACAGCAGCCAGCTTGTAGGTGGAACTTCAGTCGCAACAGCCAATAGCTGGAGCAACGAAGCAGACTACGTACTAGGCAAAATCAAAATCAAATCAAAATCAAAATAAACATCTCTCTTTTCACAACTGATAAACCTAGATTTGTGGTAGGTTAATTAATAATGTCTTTTTTCTTTATCGCCGTTACTGCTTCTACATTACAACTGGTCCTTTGCTTTAAGTTAACATACAGCGCCATCTGGTAGTCCGGTTCAGTGAAAGTCTATCTATACACTCTTACCTACCTACTACAATTTCAAGCGCTGTGCCATTCAAGCAGAATATACATCTCCTGTGATTGATGTGCTCCCAGTAACGTGAGAAAGTTAAAAGGCGTTCAGTTTCCTACTAAAGATGACCTAGGACTACAAAATCCTCCTACGATTTTCACGATAAGTCCATAGAATATATTGTGAATGAAAAGAAGCATGGCGAGGTTGGACCCGCGTTATAAAAAAAACTTAGCAACGTTCACGGACAAGTTTATAATAATTATAATTACAGTTAATAGGAGTTCTATTTAAAAAAATTGAGTTACTAGGGAATGTGAATTAAAGGTTATTAATGATTTTAATTAATTTATTTATAAGTTATCTTGCAGTTTTCGAATGGAACGTTTTTCGTGAATACATTGATACATTCCAAACTACACCAGATTTAGTACGTTTTTGCTTGGCGGTTTTCCTTCTTTTATAATTATTTCTTTATAAATAAACTAAAAATGTATAAAACGAAACATGAAAAGTACCTATAATGTAAATATCCCGTACGCAAAATATATACATTATGTAATAACGGTATTGTAACGGAAAATGGAACGTCAGTGACAAATTATCATGTCAAATATCATATTTGTCATTCTATTGTTTGCGTTCAACGGCTAACTTGGGATTTATAAGCTATTTTTGCGATTTTGTGGATTATTGACGATATGGCTGTACCTTTGTACTGACTATTGTGCACACCAACCTAGACTACGGCTTTTACGTAGTCTCGTATACTCTTTTCATAAATATGCTCCTCTTACTAGGTTTTAAGTGGGTCAACACTTAAAACCACTTCAATCTCAATCAACACTTAAAATCACTTTAATCTTCTGAATAGGTAGGTATTACAACAGTCATAAGGGGCCGACGAACAACGCACGTAATAGGAATTCGAGCCCAGTACAAAATTCGTTCGGAATATAGCTATCTCTGTTTGATAAAAGAATGGAGCGCGGGACGCAGTGCGCAGCCGTGTATGTGTGTCTGTGTGAGTAGATAGATAGCTATTATTAGCTGTACTGTACTTACTGTACCTACCATTCATTCATAACGACTCGGAAGATATTTATATCTATTAGTAATTTGGTATGTTCATGATTTGCTTTGTTTTTGTTGACGACTTTGGGGAATCATTTGTAAATCCACAGACTAGTAATGCGTTTTTTGGAAATTTCTTAACAATGCCGGTATCTCAACATATAAGAATATTTCGACATCTAGGCCTTGTAGAGAAAATCAAGAAAAGTACCTACACACATCAACAAAATCTAGGGATAATTTTTATTTAATCAAATATCTATAAATCTAATTATAAATATATATTTTTTAAATCGCCGTAGAAAATTAGTATGATAAAAAACTTATTTTCTTCTAATAAAGCTATTAATTTTAATTAAAATTGAAAAACTCTTATAAAATCTAATTATTAATAATCAGTGTTGCCACCTCTACCATTAATTACACATCGACATCGATTGTTCATACTTAAAATTTAATTGTCAATGTCTTGCTGCGTTATGAGGTCCCATGTTCTTTGCAAGTGTTCGCAAAGTTGTTGTTCCTTCGTCAAATTTGGCGGGAAATCTCTCAAAGCTTTTCGTTGTAACATGTCCCAGGCATCCTCGATAGGATTTAAGTCGGGCGACTGTGCAGGCCAATCCAAAACTTGAATATTGTGGTCTCGGAGAGCGGCCGACACGAGACGCGCCGTATGGGAAGGAGCATTATCGTGCATGAGTAGAAATTCCTGGCCCATTTGGATTCTGTGTGGGACAATAACAGGCTCTACTACCTCCTCGTGGTATTTTTGTGCAGTCATTTTGCCTTGGATCCAAACGAGCTGGGTTCGTCCGCCAAAACGAATTCCTGCCCACACCATGATTGCCTTGGTATGAGTGGACCTCCTGTGGGTGCCGTAGACGGCTAACTCTCCCTGGAGATTTCCAAACGTGTGTTCTTCGTGAATCCGGATGAAACCCAAACCGGGAGTCATCGGTGAACAGCACCGAAGACCAAGTTCGTCACTCCATGGTAAATGCACCCGAGCCCACGAAAGCCACCGACCGCGATTGCCACGTCGCAATGCTGGAACACGAATCGGTCTTCGAGCATGAAGACCAACTTCATGCAACCTCCTTCGCACGGTTTGGTCGCTAACCAGCAGCTGATGGTCCTCCTGGAGCCTTTGTACTAGTTGCATCGCTGTGATATTGGGTTGTCTTCTGGCGGTCATTTGGAGATATCGATCCTGTCTCTGCGTAGTAACACGATATCTACCAGTGTGCCGTTTAGTCACATCCCCAGAACTGCCATAACGTGACCACAACCTTAATACACGTTTTGGCTGGTGTATAGGGCCTCAGCAACGATGCGTTGAATAGCACTATTTTCTAACATGCCCACGGCTCGTAAAATTTCATCTCGACTCAAATGACGACGTGACATGACTCTTAAAGCTCACACTACACGTAAAATTAAAAAAGGAAATTAATCTAATGCCTTTTCATAAATTAATATTAATAAAACAGTTTTAACTTTTCTTAGCGTAACGAATTACTAACAATTTTGCCGCCGTAATTTGTTGTTTCTTTCGTTTTTTTATTTCCATTTTTAAATTTAGAGAATGAGGTTTCAATCTGTATATAAACTTTTATAGACACTAAATAGATTTTAAACTATAGATTCGTAAATAATTTAGGATTAAGGTATCCCTAGATTCTGTTGATGTGTGTATATGCTGTTGGTGTTCTTGAATAAATTATATAAGGTACTACTTATGGTACTTATACATCGTCATCGCGCGTGGACTTAGGGGGAACCGGCCGACGTTGTACGTCGAGTGAATATAAATTATAGGGATATTGTCTTTGTTAATATTTAGCCTATATATGCTAATTTATTAACTAAATAATTAACTTAAAATTGTTACAAAATGTATAAATAATGAATAAAAGTCAAATATTAAAAGTGTCAAATAAAAATATATCAATAATTTATACCTATTTACGCGATATGAACAATAAAAATAAAGGATTTTGAATAAATATTTATCTTGTTATGTTCTTCATAAGCATTGCTATTACCATTGTTATTATTGATTCATCTGTATAAAAAAAACGAAACGTAATAAAGTCGGACAAACGTTACAGTACCAATAAAGAGGAGCAGTGTCCTTGAGATATTTTTTTCGCGCACTGGATCTTCAACGCACTGCTTATAGGTAGGTATATATGTAGGTAAATACTAATTTATACAAAATATACTTAGGTACCTAGTAGTGTGAAACTCAAACCAAGAAACTTTACAGTAATATACGTATACATCAGAATAACACATAGACTATAATTTATAAAGATTGTGTGATTTGTCTACACTAAAGAGGAAATATTTGATTGTTTGTTTGTATTGAATAGGCTCCGAAACCACGGGACCGATTTGAAAAATTGTTTTACCATTAGAAGCCGAAATTATGTCTGATGAACATAGGCAACTTATTTTTTTTTTCGAAATCCAGGCGGACGAAAGCGCGGGCGAAGTGCTAGTACATAATATAATATACGGAAAAAATCCAGCCCTCTGAGAGCTATCTGGTCGTGCACTGCAGTACATGATGATAATGTATCGTAGGATTTTTTGTCATAAACAATTCTAAATAAAAGTCCGCAACAGTTTACATCTACATTTTATGTGGAAGCTATTATAACGAAAATAGTGTGCCAGAATATAATTGTTTTTTTATTTTTACAATACACATTTAAGAGTATTTAGTTAATTCTCATCAAAATTAATACCTTTATCGCTTTTGGTGTTGGATGTGGATAAACTTTGTCTTTGACACTTATTAATTTGGACGGATTGTTCAGAAGTTACCACTATCCGAACGGCGGACACCGCGAGCAGAGCGGGGCTGTGATGTTTCACGGCTAATCCGCTGAACTGTGTTTGAAGCCTGGGGAAGTACATAGGCTACTTTTCATCAACACTCCACATGGACGAAGCCGCGGGCGGAAGCTAGTAAGAAATAACGTCAGAAAAGTCCGTATTGTAATGTTACGTATCAACATTTTTATCAAATTTACTGCAAAATGTGTATATTACTAGAACAATTTACTTGTTTTATTTTTGTAATATTTATTTTCATCAATTGCAAAGTATTTCTCACACATAAATTAATGTTGACATCGTAATTGAATTACACAAAGACAATGCTTTCAGTTGATGTATCAATGAACGCAATACTTCGCATACGCATATTTAAAAAAACAACAAAAAACAGATTACCGACTTATTGCTTGGATGTGACAAAACACTTAGTAACTAGTAAGGTAGAAGATAGGTAACTTATAATATGTCATTGGGTAATACTAACTGTTAAAAACATCCCACCGTTCGGAGTCCATATCGGCAACCAAACCAAATCGATAAAAATGTCGTAAATAATAAGTCTTAAGGACTTGTAATATGTCCGCAAGCAAAGCTAAAGTTCGTAAGAATGGTTAGGTTACTCGATACCAAATAAAAGGCAAATCTAAATCCAAGTTCACAGCATTTATAAGTACATAGTGTCAAAAATATTACAATACAATTTATAAAGCAAATAAATACGCACGCCCAGGACAATAAAGTAATCGTCTAACACTGACAACAAACACGGAACACCCCGGCGGGCAAAACGTTGCGGTAATGTGTGTGCTTGTCCGAGCGATACACACCTACTACCCTGAGCAGTAGGACCACGCACTCATTGATATTTGCATGACGCGATAGCATTACTAGCTATTGAATTTTTTTTCGCTTGATTGCAACTAGATAGTATAAGCTATGTTTCTAATACAACAAAATTACAGATATTGTTGTTTATAGAACTGAAAAAACGATAACAAAACATGTCATTTACGCTGTAAAAAAGTGCGAAATGAAATTAGCTTAAACTTCATTTCAGGTAAGTATTTTGGAGAAAAAAATGATGTAGAAACCTTGATAAACACTGTCTTAATCCGAATATCATAATAAGTAATGTCGGCAATCCAAAAAGTTTCACAATAAAGGAATGTAGGAGACATTATTTAACCACTATGCAAATGTCAACCATTTTCGAGTTATTTGTCATTTTGTGTTTTTAAAAATTTCTATGATAAACAACTTTGAAAACAATTATCTTCAAGCCTTATGCTTACTCCAAATCATTAGACTGGCAGTAGTCACACCAAAAGCTATCTGCAGTACTTATTATAAAATACTTTTAAGAGCAGGGCAACGTCTGAATTGTCCATACAAACGTAATACCTAAACCATTTGTAATTTAAGTATATTTCCACCATAATATGCTTATATGAGATCTCAATATGTTATAATTTTTGTGATTGTAAATTGACAACTTTTTACTGGTATTGTTTCAGTTAACGTGAAACAATGAGATATGTGTACCATGCTATTTACGGGCACAGAGAGTGGTGGACAGTTCTCACTGCTGTTCAGCTGTTGTAGCACCTTCCATAATCAGTCAGCCTAAATCTTCCAAACAGATAGAGCAAGTGTTAGAGGTTGAAGAGGTTGGTACGTCAACATCTGGAAATCCATTAGAGGAAACATCTGCTGAACGAATATTGCCCACAGGAAGAGCAGCTGACACAGTAGATGTAAAGGAGACTCCAATGCGTTCTCAATACTTAAATCAATTCGACATAAAATGCAGAACCTCTTTCATGAAAAAGAGTTTTTCTGGAATGTTTTCGAAAATTTATAATAAAATACCCGATAATATTAAAAAATATGCCACTATCAAAGTTTAAGAAAGCTCTAACCTCGATATGTTACTATACTGTTCCAGATTTGATAAATGATATTTTTTTTAAATTTATTTTGTCTTGTTTGTTTTATTTACTTTTAAATATTTTACTTTTTAATTACATTGTACTTAATATTTGTACGCCTTCAACGCAAAACATAGCGCCCAAAATATGTTAACCTAACACCTTCATGTAAATACCTATGTTTTAGAAATAAATATTCTGATTCTGATTCTAAAGACATCATCAGCTTTATATGATTTAATCAATCAGTTTGCCGAAAAAAAAGGCAAGGAGAGGGTCCGAAGACTGTTGACTGCAAACCGAATGCATCACCCACGGTCATGGGTAATGAGGCTGTATATCCCGCGAAAGTGAGGAGTCTCAGGGAATATTTCCTAGAAGCCTACGTGGGGATGCATCGAGAAGTGGTCGCAGTGGACAAGGGCCTCACCCCGCTCTCCTTGGCTAAAGCGAACCGGCGCAAACCTGTAGTGCTTGACACTAATGATCGCATGGAGGTATGGCAGAGTAAGGAGCTTCACAGACGTTTTTTCCGGCCCCTACATGGACCGGATGTAGATCTTCTAGCGTCCGTAGCATGGCTGCATTTCGGTGACCTCTTTGGAGAAACCGAAGGTTTTGTTGTGCAATTATGGACGACGATATGATGACGAACAGTTACCGGAGATTTATTATGAAAGACGTTAGCTTTACACCTTCATCTCTCGGAGGTTTGGGGTACGACTTTTGTTTGAAATTCAAGATCGTAAAGAAAACGCTCGCTTAATACTCAAACTCAAACTCAAACTCAAACTCAAATCATTTATTTCAATTAAACCATTTACAGGCACTTTTGAATTGTCAAGGAGTCGGTCAGTCAGAAATATGAAGCTAGTTGCCCATTCCAAAGCGTAGTAGGTACCTATGGAGAAGAACGGGCAAGAAACTCCATGGACACTCTTTTAAATAATAATGTTTTTACATATATCTTAGTTACATCGATTAATGTTGTTCACTATAAGTGAGAACGATGTACAAAAAACCGTACACGTTAAAAGCGTCCAGAGTGCATCAAAACATAATTAAAAACAATCCAGCTAATTAATTATTAAAATAAGCCCTGGCAGCTAAGAGATGACCAGTCCCAACTGACGGCGCCCGTTCACGAACATGACGCATGGATCAGCACCATTCAGCTCAACCATTTTGAAGGGAGCTAAATGATCCGACACACGCGCCACCGTCAGCGAGACATTTGAGTGAGCATGACATACTATCAGCCGCCAAGGCACATTCAAGTCAATCTATGACATTACCCGGTAAATGGTAGCTCTATAGTACAAAGTACTCACATCTGTGCAATGCATCTATATAATAAAAAGGAGATTGAGTTTATATAATGCAAATAAATTCTTACTATCTTCAGCAGCTTCAACAGTGATTCGAATGTCAATTAATTAGTTGTGGTGTGGAGCAGGACCGGCATTAAGCCAGGCATTTTTATCAGTTATGTAGTCCTCCAACCTATAATATGCCTGCCTGAATAGTGTGCGTTTGACAAAGGATTTGAATTTTGTCTCATTCAGTTGAAGTATGTGGGGAGGTATTTTATTATAACATTTTAGACAGTACCCCATGAAAGATGAGTCTACTTTAGCCAGTCTGAAACCTGGTTGAACTAATAGGTCCCGATTTCTAGTACTATAATTATGTCTTTCACCTCTTTTACTGTAAAGATGTAAATTTTTTCTTACGTACATGATGTTTTCATAGATGTATTGACAAGGTACAGTCATGATGTTAATATCCTTAAACAATTCCCTTAGAGAATCGCGCCTGCGGAGATTATATATGGCTCTGATGGCTCTTTTCTGCAGAATAAAAATAGACTCGATGTCTGCAGCCCGTCCCCAAAGCAAAATACCGTAAGACATGATACTATGAAAGTAACTAAAATAGACCAGCCTCGCGGTATCTACATCAGTAAATTGACGGATTTTTCTGACAGCGTAAGCTGCTGAACTTAGCCGTCCTGCTAGAGATGTTAAATGAGGACCCCATTGTAGCCTTGAGTCGAGCGTGATCCCCAAGAAAACCGTTTTATCGACGAACTAACCGCCAAACGGGCCGTTCTTGGTCGGCCTGTAGATTGGTGACCATCCATTACATATCAAGTTATTACGTATCTCCGTGACACGGCAAGCACTTTAAGCATTGGGTTCCGGCTGTCATTCGTTGATCTTTGGCAGTTGTTACGGGTGGTCAGAAGCTTGTCAACCAGTTACTGGGTTTGGTAGGGCAGATAGGCAGTCGCTCTATGTAAAATACTGGCATTCAGCAGCATCCGGTCAGACTGGAAGCCTACCCCAACATAAGTAGTTGACAAAAGGCTAACATGATGATGAATCGCAAAGAAACCGAAATGGAAACACATAATACAGTTCTTTTGCATGTGAGTTTACTGTTCACATTAGGTTAATAAGGGCAGATTTTACCAAGGCCGGGCTTTTGTTCCGTGGAATAAAATTGATTGTTTTAAAAAATTTGATGAAATGAAAATTATTCTTTAGATAAAGATAATATAAATGGCGTTGGGTAAAATCAGCATCAAATTCAGCCTATAATGTTCTCACTGCTGAAACACAGGCCTCCTCTCGGTGAGAGGCGGGAGTGCCTCTCTCCGAGCTGGAATCCACCACGGAGGCCGAGTGCGAATTGGTTGAAAATCAGCCTTAAGAGAGCTAAATAAGAAGTTTACTCAAGTTGGTAAACATAGCTTGATATTATCGAATATTGTCATCAAATAACTTCGTACCCAACCGTTAAAATGGATCTTTCGTAGACTTTTATAAAGTTGAGCTTTATATGGCGTCAACACATTTAGGAGGCTTCGGCAGGTAACATTGATTAATTTGACCTCTTGTGCCTTTCGAAGATATTGATTGTATTCCCATGATTATGGTATCTACATCACGCACGTATCTATACCAACAAACAACTTATGAAATAGTAGGTATATAATGTCTGTATGTCTGTAAGGACTGTCAAACCTATACCAAGTCGCTTGAGTGTTGCCAGGAGGTCTCTAGCTTTAGCTTATCAGTATCACTGAGCCATGAGTTTCTCACAGAACCAGTCAGGTTAACATAAGGTTAGCATGTGGTGTGAGAGGGATTTATGAAAGTGTTTTTTTATATTTTTTCCTGAACTTGACGTTTTTATATTTTCTCTTTATGTGCATGTGTATATACTGAGTCTTTTTTTTATAGTTTTTGAAACGTTTTAATTTAAGAAATAAATAAAAGTGACATCGGACGATCGTTTTAATTATTGACTTTTATCATTTAAATGTTTTTGAAAACCTTGGAGGTTGAAATATATATAAACTCTATCTTGGTCCATTGCGGGACAGAGCTCAGATACTCAAAATAAATAAATTCATATCTCGACCATGCGAACTCCTTCTCGTTTATGTTATCCTTGTACTTATTTTGCACGCGTTGCGTTCCACCCATGCCGGCCGCCACCGAGGTTACGTTCCAGAGAACAAACCGATACACATAGTTGCTGATACAATATAAAATTTACAACACTAGTCTAGACAAGGATAGCGAGAATGAAACAACCACCTTTCCAAATTGGGGTGGCCAATCACCCAACCCAAACAACCACCTCATTCCACTCTTGAATGAAATAACCGAGTACTACAGCTGAGGCGGAATTACTACTCTGCGTTTATTCGCTCCTGGTACAAGTGAGATATTTGGCAGAAACCCCAACCTAACAACGCCAGAATATTGAATTATAATTTGTGGCAAACCTTTTTTTTTAAATGTTGCATTTTATAATTGTCTGAATTAAAGCATTTACGATGATCATCTAAATTCTTAGCAACAGTTTCCGTTAGGTCGGCAATTACATCTTCCGTAGATAAACCTTTTATAAAACCATATTGGTTCCGCGCTATGACTTGATGTTTGTATAAAAAGTTAAGTAGACGACCATTTATCAATCTCTCCATAACTTTAGATATTGCCGAAAGAACCGAGATCGGTCTGTAATTATTCACACAGTCCCTGCTCCCACCACCCTTATGCACTGGATGGACCAAGGCTCTCTTAAAGAGTTCCGGAAAAATTCCTGACGCTATTGATTTGTTTATTATATGTGTTATAACGGGAACAAGAGGTTTACAACTTATTTTGAGGAGGAAAGAAGATAGTCCGTCCCACCCAGTGGCACTATCATGTCTTAAATGCATGATGGTTGACTCAACCTCAGAATAGTCAACGTCAAGAATGACAAAAGAACCAGTAGAGGAAGTCTTTGGTGGAGAGAAAGGCTGACAGGGGGCCACAATTTTAGAGGCTAGGTCTGTGCCAATGTTTGCAAAGAACTTGTATACTTGATTGACTGCAGTATACGGTTCCGTACTTATTTTTTAAAGTTCTAGAGGAGGAGCAGATATTTTTTTTGTATGTGTAATCTCTTTTATTTTGTTCAGATTGTTTAAGGGTTACATTTAGCTTTTTCCAATTCAGACTTTTCATATGCTGATTTAAGCTTCTTAAGAAGATTATTGCAAAAAATACGGTAGCGTTTGTATGAGATTTGGACGATATCATTATTAGGAGAGTTACGGGCTTTTTTATGGAGTTTATCACGATTTCGAATGCAACTTAATTAACCTGGTGTAATCGAACGCTTTAGGTTTCTTTCTTTTTTAGGAACATTGATTATACGTGTGTGTTTTTCCAGAATAGATTGAACTATGTTTGTCGGCCAAGTGGCAGCCATATTAGGGTCTTCAGTGCTAGTGACGTGAGAGAAATCCTGTCTTTCCATATCTTCAACAACATTAGGATAATCAATTTTTGGAGTCTTATATGCAGGAACCGTCTGTTTCACCTATACATATTAGTAGTGAAAGGTGATCCGTGATGTAGGATTCCAAGACAAGTATGGATGTAGATTTGTTGGATTTTAGGAGAACTTGATCAATACAATTATTAATTCTGGTGGGAAGGTAATGTCCAAGGAAAAGCCCATGGGTGGCGTTGAGGGTTAGGTAATTAGCACATCGTTCATCTGAATGAGGCGGTTTAATATCTATGTTGGTATCTCCGATGAGGAATATACTATTACACTTATTAAATGTTGTAAGCACACAATCCAGACGGTCTAGGAAATTATCAAAATCTACTTTTGAATTAAAAGAGGGCGAACGATATACGGCAATTATTGCTAGCTCGTTATTGATTTGACAAGAAAGACAATTACCACCAGTGAAAACAGGCTCCTGAATGGTACACTGAATATAGTTTTTTATGTACATTACTACTTCTTCATTCTGGTTTTTATTATTGCATGTTAAGTGGGAGTTGTAGCCATCTAACACAGGAAGGTTTGTGATTTTGCTTAACCAACACTCAGTCAATATCAGAATATCACAATCAACTTTAATTATGGATAGTAAAGCTAAGAGCTGGTCAAAGTTCTTTTTTATACTGCGCACGTTAATATGGAAAATTGTAGTGAAGTTATTTGATAATTTAAAGTATTTTGTACACTCTTCCGGTAAACAGCAATGAGCATTTGCAACCGAAATATCGTCCAGATCCGATGCTACAAAATCTACTAAATTAGCCATTTGAGTGATGAATACCAGAGATCGCAAACACAATGGATCCGTAAAAAAAGACAAAAATAAGATTTACTACAGACGGGATTGTATATAAATAAGGCACTGTATAATTGGTAAGGGTACTAACTGTAAATGTATGTTTTTGTGTGTGGGTAAGAATGTAATATTTAAGTGTGGATATTTGTGTTATTAGATGATGAATTTGAAAGTGTTAAATGATGTGTTTATAAGGTAAATTAAGTGAAAATAAGAACATAATACTAATGAGGTTAAAAAAGAACAGTTTAGCGCTCAAAGCCATAAGTTGAAGTACATTACATGATATCCAGCTGGAACGACAATTATGTAATGCCGCTGCATTAGTATATCTCGAGTAGTCATTTCTTCTCTTGTAGCTCGATAAGGGTAGCCTCAGTTTTAATGAGTATTTGTTCGAGTCCAGGTTGCTTTCGTAAGAAAATATTACTGTTTGCGGACCAGCAGAATTTAAAGTTGTGTTTTTTTGCATATTCTCTGGCTAAATAAAATAGTCTCTTCGTGGTATTAGACAAGTGTTCGTCGACATACATGGCATGTTTTTGACCAGTTATTCCCAACAGCTCTGTATTAAGTTTATTGTCCTAATTTGGTTGCTTGTTGTTGAAGCTTCGAACACGAGAAATGAGTTCAGACTTAGTATGGACATTTGTAAACTCTGCGACAGTCGGTTTATTGTTGCCTGAGGTTCCTGGAATGCGATATATGTCACGGATGTTGGTTGGAGAAACCGGCAGTTCCATTGTATTTCCGAAAGCCGTCATAATCTTTATGAGGTCGGCACTTGACTCTTTATCTTGACTGGGGACATTACGGATCTCAATACTTGATGACCGAGACTTATATTGTAGATCTCTTACCGTTTTTTCCAGTGACTCAGTTAGTTTCCTATAACCGCTTCAATCATCTTGGAGCCGCTTTACTTGACATTTTATATCATCATAAAGATCACTAATTGAAGAAATTGATTTTTCAATCTCAATATTTGTTTTTTGGATCTCCAGAGTTTGAAATTTCATATCGGACATATCGGAAACTAATTTTGTCACCAACGCTTTCTGTTCCACCATACATTTTTAAATAGTTTGCTATGCTCACATTTCCACGATGACAGCATGTCTTTAATTTCCTGCTTGAAATCCTATATCTGATCATTCGTAGAATCAACCTTTTTTTTTTTTTTTGGGTGGGAAATCATCAAATGACTTCTCCCGCTCTGGGTGGAGCGGGAGGGCGTGTCAGAACTTTTACTGACTAAAACCCACCCGTGTTCCTTCAGTTGCCTGTGCCAGGGCCACGGTTTTCTCTGTGGAATAACCCGCGACCCTGAGGCGTCGGCCCTATCGGACCCCGTCATTTTGTGCTGACATCTCTTTGAGGCGCGCGTGGAACACAACGCGCCGTCGACCCGGGCCTGGTCCTTACCGGACGGCGAGCTACCCATGGCTCGCCGTCCGCAAGCCCGCGCCTACGGTGGCCGGGAATCTGCTTGCGATTCCCGACGCCCAGGGCGTCTCCTGCGGCGACTAGGGGCGTGAGGGCGCAAGGCTCTCTCCCTCACGCGCTCCGCCTCCTCCTTTGCGAGCATTACTGCTTCGCAGAAGGAGGTGACGGCTTTCCATTCCCTCTCGCTCCGTACCATAGCCTGGACCAGGGCCGGACGCGAGAGATCGCCGCCGCCAATCGCCTCCGCGAGGACACTGCGGTGCTCCGCCCAAGCTGGGCATACCTCTACCGTATGCTCCACCGTGTCCTCCGGGCGATCCACACAATGGTGACACCCGGGCGTTTCCTCCCGCCTTAGAATCAACCCTTGGCAGTCTAGGACGTACGTTTACGTTGGTAAATTATGGGTCATCAACAGCCTGCATTATTCTCGGGACTGACTGCGTCTGATCTATCGAAATATTCCGTTTTTTTTTTTGTGATTTATTCGGCGGAGAACGCTGCATGACTGACAAGTAATTAATCAAAAAAGAATACCACTTGTACTACTAAGTAGTTGTAGTTGCGTAGCGCGTAGCCGATGTTCGAGCTCGTAGCAGAGGACGTCACCAGTCAGCGGCGTAGCGCGCGGCATCCCGCGACCGTGCGTTAGTGTTCACCAGTTCGATCTCTGCCAAATGCTTGCAAATACACCAGTCGGAGTGATTAAAACTTATTATTTCAATTATTATTTATTAAAATTTAGTTATAACGATTATGACAGATGAGAGCTGTCAGCTGTAAATTTATATGCGCGTGCTAGTTAAGTTCCTCCTCAATAATCACTCCCAGGCACTTAATATTGGGGACTGTACTAAAAGTGTAAGACAGTAACACCCCACTGACTGATTCGCTATATCGTGATTATTTATTTATAAAAATTTGAGGTTTGGTTTCAATTTTCTTTTCTGAAATAAAATGAATACCTAAGCTATAACCTCAACATGTTACCATTCATTATAGCCAAATAAAATGTGAAGTACTTAATGTAAACAAACTGCCCATACATAACCAAAAATTTTTTTTTTTGGATATTTTTGTTTAAGGTGAAATAAATCTACTTCAATTTTTTTTACATCTCAAGGATCAAATAAAACAAATTACATAAGCAATTTGTTTAAGTTTCTTCACACAGTATTGCACATCTTATTCGGCTGAAGTAGTAATTATTAATCATCGTATATTATAACGAATACATATGTTTTTATTTTTGTTATCACTTGTAACACAACTTTTTATTGTGAACCATATGCAATAACAACAAAATAAAAAAGCAGTTTTTAAAAAAAAATATAATTATTGCAAACCAAAATAAAAAATTGACAAGAAACTGCGCTGCATCTAAGAGATCGGAATCATAAGCCGGCTGCGTCTCAGTCCGACGCTTGGCGCCTAGTGCTACCAGCTCTTATTAGATTAGCTCGAATTTTAGCAATGCCATAAACTGGCCAGGCCACGCGTGTGGAGCGTGTGACCGTGTCTAACAAAAGCGACGATACGTCAGTGTGACTGCGATCTCTGTGGTGTGTGTCGTTTATTCACATACAGTCGTACCGTGAGTTCACATCAAAACGAAAAACGACTCTTAACGTGCCTCTCCACCTTTAAACGCTTACTACACCTATGAAGAAAAACGGGCAAGAAACTCCACGGACACTCTTTTAAATCAAATTATGGTTACATCATTCATGTTGAAATTGTTATGCATGTGAGAACGATGCAGAACGTTTAAAGCGTCCGTAATATTAAGATAAAAACTGTTCATAAATAAAATTTAATTAAAATACGCCGAGGCAGCTAAAAGATGACCAGTCCCTAATGACGGCGCGCGTTTACGAACATGACATCATCCATGCGGGATTAGCACCATTCAACTCAACCATTTTGTTTTATATACAATAACCGTTGTGTCTTTATAATCGGTGATCGCACACAATCGATGTCTATACAGTTCGGGGTTGATATAGAAACGATTAAATCATCCACTTGCATAGGCTCGGCCGCCCTAGCCTAGCAGATGAAAAGGCACCTTCATTCATGCACCGCTTCACTCAGTCAGTCATGTATGGTGTTTTAAGGGTATCACTGGTTTGCTCTTGAGAAGATCTTTTACTATTTGAAGAGTATATGCTGACAATATATTATTTACTTCTTTTTCTTATACTTATATGACATATGTATTTAGACAAACTATTTCACTCTGCTGTTTTAAATACTCAATCGATAGCTCTTGACGAGAGATGACGATTGAATTTGAACGAGCGTAGTAGCTGTACCGCGTCAAAATTTATATATTAAACGCAAATAATGTTACATATGTGACAACGCTCACATTCGTCCCCCTCATCAGTCAGAGGGTTGTTACTGTCTTACTCTTTTAGTACAGTCCCCAATATTAAGTACCTGGGAGTGATTATTGAGGAAGAACTTAACTAGCACGCGCATATGGAGGCTCTCTGCACTAGGGTCAGAATGCTTATATATATTTTTAAAGAACTCATGCATTCCGCCAATTCTGAAACTCTGACTCTTGTGTACCTCAGCCTTTGTCAGTCTATCATTATATACTGCATCCCAGTGTGGGGCGGGACTTACAAAACCGAGCGGTTCTTAAAGTAATGCTTTTCAAACCTAGATACTACCGCACTGATCAGTTATATTCTGAGGCCGAAGTTCTCACAGTAAGGCAACTATATGAACTTCGTTCAGTCCTGCGGAGGCACGCCAGCCTTCCGTTAGATAAAAAGCTGCTTCTAAGGCGCCACGCGGTTTCCCTAAATTTATGTAACACAAACCCCGTTTTGCATTTACACACTACCAACTATAAATAGTTATATTTTGGGTGTAGATGATAGGTATGAAGCAAACACACGAAACTGTAACGCCAATTATGTTATTACCAATTTTTTTTTATATTCTCCCATTAAGACAGCAAATTTAAAGACGTATAAATTCACGTCAACAACATCATAGTAAAGTTCCAGCGTGAACTGTTCACACCAGCGGCGCATACCGAAGTTAGTGCAACTACGTTGCTGAATACTAGGAGCCCATGAGGTATTCAGTAGTTCGAAACGTTTAATTTCCAATAGTCAAAATGTAGCCAGTATCGTTGAAGTATTGAACCATTTTGCTCCCGATACTGTTTTCTGCATAAACAGCTTACGGTATATTATTCCATCCGAAACGTTTGCAGTTAATGCAATAACTCTAAGTCTGAATTTAATTTTCCTTCAACGAAATGATGTCTTGGTTGTTTTTCTGCTGATTTCTTATCAATAATGACAGAAATGTGTAAAGAATCTATTTCAAAATAAAGCACAAGGGAACACTGATTAACGAGATGTATTTTTATGTCGACCACTCTATTCAATCCATTGTTGTTTACAATTTTAGTAAAGAGAGTCGAAGCAAACATTGTTATTGGACTTGTGCGTTGTGGTATTACATTTAGCGAACTCTATTTAGAGAAAAAGTTAAATAAAACGTAATTTATACACCATTCCGAATACTAAACATAAATAATTACACAAAAAAATAGTATAATAAAGAAAACTCAATTAAAAGAAAACGTAAAATTTATTCTGAACGTGCAATTTTTGGTGTCATCACTCTAACCTGATATCGTGTTGAGTAAAGAGAGAGTAAGACTCAGTGGTTTCTTTTCAATTCAGGTTCCAGCCTGCACGAATGCTAACACTAATAGTCTAGAGTCTAGACTATTAGTGTTAGCATTCGTGCAGGCTGGAACCTGAATTCACTCATGCTATCTTTGTCTAGACTGTATACAAAGATAGCATGAGTGAAACGACCGTGTGGCTGCCACCGCTTGCCACCTCATTTATACAAACCGTGTTGACGTAAACATTGCGTAAACAGCATCGTTCTTGACCTATCACTGTTCAGTCGCAAAACTACTAGGGAAGTATAAATCACAAAGATAAAGCGTTTAATAAAAGCTCGTTTTATTTTCAGAATCATATTTCTACAAGAGTTCAAGTTTCTATTCCAAACTTGAACTCGAAAGCATTTACATCTTGTTTTTTACGACGTGATAAAATTTAATGAGATGTTTACTCTCAATTATGTATTATCAAAACCACCAAATCTATGGAGATTTTGTGGTTAGAAAATACATACTAAAGTCAGACTTTCCAGTACATTAACTAGTTAAAATAAGTTTATTACTTAAGTAATGTAATAAAGTAAGTAGTGATTATGTACCTACATTGTCTCAAATTACTATTCGTGCGGCGTAATCGAATTTTAATAAAATAGTTTGCACTTATTAATATTTCTGATACTTTTAATAGGGAGTGTTACATCCTACCTCTGTTGATGACTGGTAAACCAAAAACTTCGCACTTACCTAATAATATATAAATATAGAAATAGGAACAATTCACCTTATACAATCTTAAAAGGTTATGAGATGAGACACATGAATAACGTGTGTCACAACCTTTTAAGATTATTTAAGTTGAATTGTGCCTATTTTGAACGAGATTCAATGGCTAACAACAGCTGTTTCGGATGGTGTTAGCTAAAATACCATGATATCCCTACATTTATGCTTCGCTAGTACATTCCGGTGCGGAAAAAAACTGCTGCCCTTGTCTTCCTGAGTTCCTTTCCTTTACCATAATGAGTAGAGAAGACTGGTGGTTTGCTGCCGCCGAATTCCGGCTGTAGGAAATTGACATAAAATAAATCATGCAATGTATGGTATTGCAATATTATTTATTACTGTTGTAACAGGAATCAATAATTTTAGAGTATTAGCTGTCTGAGGTGCAATTGCTGTTATTTTTAAGAACATTCGCATTCTAATTTAAATTACCATCCGTATTTTTAAAGTGATACTACTTTTTACAACTTTAAATTAAACATTAGGGAAGTTTCCCTACAGTTTAATTAAAAGTTGAAAAAATATTACCCTAAGAGCTTGTATTATATTTGTATCCGTAGGATAAAATTGACGTCTGACAGTTCTAGTAAGGAAAAACTTAAAAAAATTCAAAATTTATTTTCAGGATAAGACTTATTTTCGCTAATAATGTTTGGTGAAATTCGCCCTTAGGAATATAATTATTCACTTCCTTCTGCGAAGTAGTAATGCTCGCGAAGGAGGAGGCGGAGCGCGTGAGGGTGAGAGCCTTGCGCCCTCACGCCCCTAGTCGCCGCAGGAGACGCCCTGGGCGTCGGAAGTCGCCTGCGGATTCCCGGTCACCGTAGGCGCGGGCTTTCGGACTGCGAGTTATGGGTAGCTCGCCGTCCGGTAAGGACCAAGCCCGGGTCAACGGCGCGTCGTGTTCCACGCGCGCCTCAAAGAGTTGTCAGCAAATAATGACGGGGTTCGATAGGGCCGATGCCTCAGGGTCGCGGGAAATTCGAAAGAGATACCGTGGCCCTGGCACAGGCAACTGAAGGAACACGAGTGGGTTTTAGTCAGTCAATGTCTGACACGCCCTCCCGCTCCACCCAGAGCGGGAGAAGTCATATGATGATTTCCCATACAAAAAGAATAGGGTTGTAATTGTATTTATTTGGTGTTTCCCTACAGGACGTCTTTTGACACCGTTAAGTCAAACACCTAGTAAGTGATATCGACAAGAACCTAGTAGATTTAATTGGAAGTTACTGGTAAACGCGTATCAGGTCAATACCATCAGAGTGAAAAAACTTATAGCATGTCAATGTTATACAGAAAGTGCAGTATCTTGCAATTTTGTACCATGTGCTACCACTGTAAACTCCATCACCTGCTCTGAAAAATAAGGTTAAAAATCTTGAAATAATCTGCATTCACGATAATAGTCTCGTTTAAACAAGTAGGTATTCGTTCTCCATTTTCCATTTTCTTTGCATCACCAAGGATTTCCCAATCAACAGGACTTAGCCATATCGCTAAAAACACCCTCTTAAAATCAAATAACAGTTAAAACTGCAAAAGGGTGGCGGCACATGTGGGACTTGAACCCACGACCTTCGCGTTTCAACCCCGTACGCGAATGCTCTATTCTATCCAGCTGAGCTAATGTGCCAGGTACAAACTGCATCCAAATTCGCAACCTCTGACGTCCTGCAGTGCATAGAGCGACAACAGCGCCCTACCACCTTGAAATTATCAGCTGCGGCCAGACACGGAACTACCGCACTCATAATAAAGCCCTTTGAAGCTTGGGGAAACAAGTCATACGGCCTAGACAGATGGCATTTATTGCAATCAAACTGAAGCAACAACCTTAGAAGTATTCTTTTCTAAAGTAAGTAAAGATTTATTTTTCAAGTAATCTAGTCCGATTACATAGCAAGAAAGTATAATATAAAGCACAAGCATAAACTTACTAATCTAGTTAGTGGGTGCCGTACTGTTCTCCTAAATAGGTTACAAAATAACCTGTGTTTGGGAGAAACAGTTCCGAAACCCGTCATAAAAGGTTGACTTATAGCACGTGTTAGATATGTACATAACAATCACTACCAAAATTAGAAATTTGAATACAAAATATGCGACAAATGTAAATAAAAACAATAAAAAATATGTTCAGTATGTTGGTGTGGCGAGTATATTGTTAGTGTGGTAAGGATTTCGCTGATTTATGTGGTGTGTGATGCATGTGTGTTTGAGTGATCACTTCTTTAGAAATTCTTTGGTATCGAACATAATGGAAAAGAAGAAGTATAACAGAAGAAAAATAAAAAAAACGAAGAAACGACTTCAATTAATCATTCAGCAATCATGTTACTTGCGACATGCTTTGGCCAGACAGTATTTTTTTTTATTATCTGCTTTCTTTTTATTTACCAAAAAGAAATGTACTGACGATGCTAGAAACGTGTATTACGTCTGAAAGTAAGCAAATCAACACAATTATTATTGTATTTACAAAACTAGTCTTTTAAATTTGAATTAGCGTACTGATAAGAAATACGGCCAAGTCTCTTCCTATTATTTATAGCGTTAGGAAAATTATTAAGCGTGCTACTCGGTGCTACGTGATGCTACTACGTCTTAGCAAACATGACAGCTACGAGAGCTACGCGGTTTTAACAATGCGGAACGTCTGAATAAAGCGTTAAAGTAATTGTTGCCTCACGTTTCCATTGATGAACAATGCCAAAATAATATTATGCAGTCACCTGAGCTAAGTTAGTCCATTACTAAAACCCTTGCCAAAAATTTTGTGGTCACAAAAGTAAGGTCAACCGCACGTCAATATAAATGAACTCACGTAGTAAATTGAACTACAAAAACCGTCCTTGTTACCGAATAAGTTAAACTTTTGCGTGCGGGTTGTGAATGTTTTTCCCGCAACGAAGAAACCTGCAAATCGCTCTAAAGTTACTAAGAACGCATAAGCAGTTAGGAGTTATACTCATTCGAAAATTTGCATACTAGCCTCGCTACCGGATAGATGGCGGTAAAAGTAATATGATGTAAGTAATGATGGCGCGTAAAGAAGTGCATCGGTTAACCCCAATTTTCTTATTATTTTATCTAAATAGCCATTATTTATCGAACGCGAATGATATTTAGGCGTTGTTGTGTAAAATTATGTGAAAAATCAACTTGTTGCAGAACAAATGACGTAAACATTAGAATTTCCGAAATATGTGTGTGTAATATGGATGTTTATTAAAAACACAGATTTTCTTGAACTTTATCAGTTACTTAATACGTTTCCACAACTAGCTGACCCGACAGACGTTGTCCTGTCCAAAGTTCAACAATTCATACAAAATTCCCATTGCCAATTTGCCGCGCTAATTAGAAGAGTTAAACAACAAGACTTGGGCTATTTGTCATAGATTGGAAAACCTCAAGTGGCAAATGATTTACAACACCATCGAGTTTTACGGGATAAAAGTGAAGCAACAAAATTTAATGGTTGGGCCTACGATTCAGGAAGACATCTTTTCAATTCTAGTTCGCTTTCGTCAGCATAGGTTTGTATTTGTGTAAGAGATGTTGAAAACATTTATCGCTAAATACTTCAAGAAGAAAAGCATAGACATTGACAGATGATCCTTTGGAGAAATAACGAAAATGAAGCGTTGCAATCATCATCAGCTACAGCAGTCCACTGCTGGACATAGGCATCTCCAATTGCACGCCATTTAGCTCGACTCTCGGCAACTCTCACCCAGCTGCTGCCAGCCACCTTGCGAAGCATTGCAATACTTACAGTTACATGCAGTCACATACGGAACTTCTTAGGCATCATTTTTAAGCGTCAGATGTTTATTCGAATGGGCTGATTCTTGTGATGATGAATTAAACACGATTTTTACGTCGACGATTTGTGTTGAATCCTGAAAAATTAAGTTATAAATTCGAATCAACCAAGAACACATTGAATACAGCTCAAATTAATTTACCTAATATTTAGTCTAATTGTACTTACCTCATTAATGATGATGTCTTGTTTCCCGAACAAAGCATTTATTGAACATTGCTTCGTTCGTGAAACATTAATAAAGAATGTAGCACTCTAGGAATAAAGTAGAACCCGTCCATGTATAAATTAATGACAAATTAACCTGGTTCTAAACAACAGACTAATGAAAGTAACAAGAGCACGACCATTATATTAAATCAAATATTCTAAGTTTAAATCCATATCTTGATGCATATTGTGTTGTGCGCGTGGGATGCAGGTTAGCTCTCTACATATCCTTACAATAAAAAACATCCCGTGATTGTTGATTCAAAACACTACTTAACAAAGCGTATATTTGAACATTTTCTTTTATTTTGAACTGGTCCTTAGATAACATTAATTTACACAAAAGGTTTTTAAATTTGATACATTTTTATTTTCCACAGATTGGTCTCTTGGACATACAAATAGGTAACATGGACGAGTGATGCTGAATTAGCTCCGGTTAGCTCGCCATCACAAATAGTCAACAATAAATTCTTGGAGTTACTGAACGCGCCGATCGACCAGACTAAAAGAAACCTACTAAAGAAAATTTGAAACTCTTGTTACTTTGCTTGTACATCAAAGAGAATTTTTCTATATGCTGGTAGACTGACTTCATCTAAAACAGTGGAATAAACGAACCGATCTATATCGAGACGTCCATTCATGAGCACGGGTTCATAGAAAGTGAAACTACTGGTTACACTATGGTCAGACCTTCGTGTTCATGTTGTCCTGGTCACCGTCTCTATAGATAACTATTGGGAGCTTGAACAACTAACCTCTCTTCTCTATACCTAAGTTCGTTTAGTATACGTTATCGCGAATGCACAATTGCGTCCACCGTTCTGGTGTTAAAAGCCGCCGATATTGATCTGGTTTCAGAACTTTGACAATAGTTTAATACACTAGGTGTACCTCATCCCCATTGCAGAGATTAAATAAAAAGAACCGCACAAGTGTCATTTGAACTCGAATACTATTCAGTAAAAAAATATGTAGCAGGAACAGTTAAAGAAAAATGCATTTGTAAGGTTGTTAGGTTTCTTGTAAGTAGGAACCTTGACTTTTTTTTCGTTTAAGAGGGCACTGTAAAGCATCGCGGCCCTGGCACAGGCAACTGAAGGAACACGGGTGGGTTTTAGTCAGTAAAAGTCTGACACTCCTTCCTGCTCCACCCCTAGCGGGAGTCATTCAAGAAAAAAAAGAAGGCCTGTAATTACATCCAAGTTTATTTGTTAGTTTTGTAAGACCAAGTTAAAATATAGAACTTGGAAAGCGAAGTCTAAATACTTTAATATGCATGAATACTTTACGCACGATTTTCATTGGTGTATTCAACTAATAATCATTCATGTACCTATCCAACTGATTAGTTATTGGATTTCTGTTAAGTCTTTGCAATAGTTTGCATGACAGCGAAGCCTTTCGTGCGAAATGTGTCACTAAAACCAATAAAAAAAATACTGTGGAATAAGACGAGTTCATTATGTATTGCCACGTATCACCATACGACCTATTACAGAGCTGCAATTTGCAATAAGCGTTTTTTACTGGCTACCTTTGTTAGGTTCCGCTATCGCAAAATCTCGTTACTGTATTACTCACCTAGCAGAAGAAAAAAAAATTGCTTTAGTTATCTATACGTTTTAAAATATTGTGTATTGTTCTATTATTTAAAAGTAATAAATTGTCGTAAATAAATAGATAGTACGAAATCCACTACTAATTCGATTAATCATAAATTGTACTTCCGCGCGCGTCGTCTACGAGTATGCCCCTCGACATTTATGACGTGCTAGTACTGCGGAACGACTACTTTCAGTTCACCCGAGAATTTCGACTGACAAAAATTTTGTACGTTTAATGGTGGTGCGCTGTTTTAAGGAATGATGGCAAATCCAGTGCGTTTCATGTTAGTTCTCCATTTCTCTACATGTATTAACTTTGCCAACGTTCACGTGCGCCTGAACATTTATGACAAGCTAGTACTTCGGTACAGCAAATGTCTGTTCGTTGCGCCCCTAAAACAATTCAAAAGTACAGGTCCGCCCCATTTTTTTGTTACCACCCAAAATATAATATCTTACTAAGTAGAAAAAAGGGGCGCGGCTATGTTATGGACACGGTCGTGTTTTTTACGTTATTATGTGAACGTAACGAGTAACATTTTCTGAGGTGGGTAGAGGTCGTTCTACTACCACTAGTTTGAAGTGTTTATCCTTTGGTGGCTTTAACGAGCGCAGAATCCATAGACGGTCATACACAACGCACTTATGTCCGCACAGATTGTTGACAAACGTAATATTGAAACGTGCACTAGCCGCTGCCCAATTTGTCTTCATGATCGAAGATCGCACGCAATCGGTGTGTCGCAGATGAATGGTCGAGTCCGCTGTTTTACAACACCGCTAGTTGTCTTACATAACAGCTCCTTTATGTGAAACAACTGAACAACGTTCAGCTGGAATGCCATTGCGTTATATTTAACTTAACTGCTACCAAGTTTAGACGTAATGCAGAATGCCTGCAGTCACAAAATGCGTTTGATGGGGCTTCTAATGCCGAATGGGATAGGGTTTAGGATAGGTTTGGTTGGTCCGAGCACCGCCTGTAGAAACTTGTATCTGGGTTCTTGCGATCCATGGCCCTGTACATCGGTGTAGTGTGGCTTCGGTGTGGGCCTCTGACCTGACGGCCGCGGCCGGCAGCATCGCGATACTTCGAAAACCGCAAAGGGCGTTGGCCGTCAAGGCTAACAGGGGGTATCGCACGATCTCCTAAGAGGCGGCTTTTACACTGGCCGGATCTCCACCATGGGCCCTAAAGGCGAGGGACAAGCTTCTGCGCCCTTCCACTGGCCTCTCTACCCTCGGGGTAATCCAACCATACCTCGACGAATGCCTCGGGAGGCGGCACGGCTTCCTGTCATTTCGGGCGACGCCAGTGCTCTTGGCCCATGGTTGCTTCGGAAAGTACCAGTGTCGCATAAACAGGGAGCCGGACGCCCGGCACCAATGCGTCGACTGCCGGGAGAACACGGCGTGGCATACGCTGGTAGAGTGTGCCGCTTGGGAGGAGCCGCGCCGTGCCCTCATCTCAGAAGTTGCCAATGAACTGTCGCTGCCGGCCTGGTACTGAATTCGACGGTCGGCGAGGAGTCCTGGGACGCGGTGGTTTCCTTCTACTAAACAGTAATCTCGCAGAAGGAATCTACGGAAAGGGAGTGACAGGTCTCGTCCACTCTCCCGATCCGCTGCAGGCGCACCGGGCGTAGAACTCGGGGACGTCCGCCGCCTCCCATACATCAGGGGGTCGACTCACCAAGCACGAAGTCCGTAGTTTCGGCCTTCGTTATGGACATTTCCTACTCCGTATCACCTACGGACTTACGATTAGTCCCGAACTCGAACAAAGAATGAATGACAACACGATTTGACAGTTGTCCCTACTCCCGATGCGTTTTTGCCCGTCCGAAAATTTGGTATTGACACTTGTTTTGACGGAACGTTATGTCATTTGATACGACATCAAAATAGTTATCGTGCTGCTGCCAAAAGTTGATAAATTGAAAATATGGCTGCTTTTTTAATGCTCGAAGAAGCTTTACAGGTAGAACGATGGCGTCGCCGATTGCCTCTTGTTAAAACATGTCAGTAAATAGGTATTTGTATTTATATTTTTTACAGGACATGTAATGAATGGGTGTTAGGACAGGCGGAAGATACTGTTAAAAAACAAATTTTACACAATAAAAGTATTGTTTTTGGTAACAAATTTTTATTTAGCATCAATCAACACAACTCGGCTCCTTGCTGAATCGGCAGGTAGGTGTCGCCGAACTCGTGGTCGTGCACGACGAGAATGTATAATACTGTAAACAAATGAAAAAAAATATTACTCAGTATTAAAATTACTCAGCTTAGTATTTTATAACCATGACTAATGTGATCTATTTACTAGTGATCAATAATACTTACTTCGCTGATTATGAATTGGCAGTTCCTTTTACCAGTGCCTCAGTGATCACTGCGGGTTGCTCCTGGGAAAGTGGGTTGGCAGGTGTAGCAGCAGAGATTTGTGTGGGTGTGATGACTGCTAGATCTTGCTGTACAACAAAAACTGAATATCATTGACGGATACAAGAAATGTATTAATTTAAAAGTCACGGCAAAGACTCCATGCAAAATAATTATAAATACATGAATGCTGTTGTTTCTGGGTTTTTTTTACCATCAGAACAAATTTACTACCTCTGTTCAATTATAAATTTAATTATTACCGATGGAAAAGCTGGCACTCTTGCCTCAGTTTGCGGCTAAAACCCTCTCCCATAATTGACAGTATTCTCAATTCAACTTGCGAGAGGGTTGGTGCTACCGATGGGCCTCATATGGTAGCATATGTTGAACGTCTGGCAGATCCAGCAGCTTTTTCGGCCATATGTTTTTATCATTGTATGCACTTTAATAATGATCTTAAAATCATATCAATACGAGTAATGTATTATTACACTTACCCTTTGCCACTGCTCCACGGACTTTGTGCAACTCCCCATTGTATTAAGGGAGTTGCACAGGCTTTCCCACAGCCGTTTTGATCTGATTCTCCTGTCGGCACCCCTCAATAGTCCGCGAGCCAACTCATTATGCTCACACATAAAGTCGAGGAGGGCCTCAATTTGTGCATGAATTGCTGCTGGAGCGGTTGGGGCCATTTTACTAAACTAGCGAAAACTTCCCGCGTCGTATAAATAATATTATGAAAGTACAAATAATGTAAATAAATATTTTGAAAAAAAAACTGACATTTCATTTGAAAGTTGCCGTCAGAAAGAAAAAGGGCAAAGGTATTAACAGGATAAGGCCTCGAAACGGATAAAATGGCAAAAATAGTTCAATTCTTTAACTAAAGACATAATAAAAACGATGTTGTTAGAAATGTGATCTTTTTCTAAGAATACCAAAATTATTTTTTGTTTAATAAGCTAGAAAACTGCAAAGTAAGTAAACCGGTAATCGACCGGTGAAATAGCGCAGCTCTATCGTCATGCGTCATTCGTTCACAAGTATTGTCTATGATTCCGTTAGAAACTAATGAATCCGAAATGAATAGGGAGAAGGGTTTACTGCTTAGTTTCGAACTACCTTCGGATGGACCCGTATCGTCGTTGACGGAGTAAGAGAGTAGACCCCCTGGACCCAAGGTGGCAGCGCGTAGTGTTCCACGCGCGCTCCTCTTCGACAGTAGTACTGTAGAAAAACGGTAGAAAAACGGCATAATTTATTTGGTGTATTTATTATTCCATTAAACTCAATAATTACAAAAACACGTCCACGATTAGTCTCAATCCTCGTAAAGCATTAAGTAAAAGTAGTTGCATCAAGTTAATTTGTGGAATATTATTGGACAGTAGAATATTCTTTTCTGGCAGAAAACATGAGAAAATGAAGGCAAAATAAAAAGTTCATGTGTTTGGAATATTTGTAAATATTACACTTCTCGTAATTTTCTGTAATTATTAATATACTTATAAATGAAACATTCAAAACTTTAAAATAAATAGCAAACTGCAAAATTACATGAGAATTTTAAAATAGTAAGAAATTAATCACGAAATGGGATGAGGAACAATGTTGATGGGTCGACGATCACCGACAAAATGGACGAATCCATTTTTTTTTGTTTTTTTTTTGTGATTGGTTTCTCGCAGGCTAACCTTGGAGGTTGTCGTCTGCTTAACCGGACTAGCCTGTGGTTGGCCTAATACATTAAGGCCTCCAGCCAGGGCTTAAAAACTTAAAAACTAAGCGACTACACGCTAAGGGCACCCCCCTGTGGGGTACGGACCTCGGCTTATGGCGCCGCTGGAAGAGGGCAGCAAGCGACAAGCTGGATCAGACTTCATGTTATTTTGGGATGAATTTCTGTGTCGTGGGCTGGCTCGAGCCCGACTCGGCCGGGCGTGAATTGGGGCGTCGTGGCGGACCTCGGTGGCGAGGACGGTAGGACGGCGATCGGTTTTTGAGATTGTGTATTGTCCTGGTGGCCTTACTACTCTCCTGGAGGAGGGTAATGGCGTCATCGGGGGTAATTAAGGTATTCCTTGGTCAGCGGATACTGCTAATTCCGGAGGGAGTATAGCGGGCGCCCGCTGCAATCTGGGGATTGGGGTATTTTATGCCACAGTCGAAGAAACGTTATGATAATCGTTTCAAGAACTGGTTTTTGGTAGGCGTTTTAAGGTCAACGTGAAGATCTATGTTACGGACATAGTAGTGGGCTCCCGTGAGATTTCTGAGGGAACAATTCTGAACGGTCTGCATCTTAGTGAGAAGACGAGGGTTAGCGTGCGCAAATACAACGCAGGCATAGGTCATGATGTGACGGATGACTGCGGTATAGATGCTACTGATACTGCCAACCGCCTTTATGTGCTCCTTGATGGTGAGAAATTGCTCTAAGATCACGTTTAGGTTTTAGCTTGCTTCTCCCAAGGGATCGGCTTGCCATACATAGTGATCGGGCTGGGTGGACGAGTCCACGCAGGCTTCGTCTTTTATATGCGTGGCTGCACAGAAGGGGATTGTCCGGTATTGTTAATCTAACACGGCCTCTCCTGACATGGCAGCGTCCTCGCAGCCTGCGTCAGTTCTTGATGATGGACCAGCACCATTGTCCTCGTGGTTAAATGCTTGATCTTCATCGCAACCTGAAAGCATAGTGCACATATGTTAAAATCACACTCTCAAAGTTATTACACAGGTTAGCAAAACAGTTGTGATTCAAATGCCAGTGACTTTATGTACCGAAAAACACAAACACTTAGCACAAAAATTTAACTTTCGTAAGCAACGACTTTTCATATCACAAGTAGAATTTACTCAGGTCATATTCCCACACCAAACATTATGCGCGCATCAGGATTTACATCAGTTACATCGGGTCAACTTTAAGACCTACTTCAGGATTTACACTCAGTCTATAGACAGCATGGGCCCTACTGACATCAACCTCGATACCTTCACCATGAGCTGCACTCTCAGTACAGTCCACAGTCTGTGCCATTAAAAAACATGTACTAGGTAGTGAAATTCGGCACCCAACACAAAACAAACGCTCGGAGACACTCGGCACCCAACACAAAACAAACGCAACCAGTTATTGTATGGTACACATAGTCTACAAAGTGTAAGCAAAAGCTGGGTGCATACAACAAAAATAAAATCAATGAAAGTTCTCAACTAACTTTCAAAGAAACCAGCGCATGTGTAAGGAGTCCACTCACCACACCACAACACCATGAACCCAGCAGCTGCTTGACTGGTCTTACAATACGAACCAGCTAGCAATTTTAGTCCATACCTATCGTTAGGTAGAACACTCCAAACCCTAGGACCTTGTATGCCCCAGTCTAACTTGCCAGTACCCAATTAAGAGGTTTCTGAAAGGCATTTACGCCTGACTCTAACAATCTACATGAGACTTAAAACAACCCTTGCGGTATTCTAAAGTAAAGTCCTGCATATAGATCTACCAACGTGCTACTCTCGGCTAAAGATCTTTCTTGCGTTGTTTCATTTTTAACGCGTTACGGTCGGTGATTATCGTAAAATGTTTACCAACAAGGTATTGACGGAAATACTGTATGATTTTACAGCTAGGGTTTCGAACATTTCGATTACGCACCTACCGTTATACTGCTTTATAAAATACGCGACGAAGCGCTTGCGACCGTCTTTGTGTATTTGCAATTTGCACAATACCGCCGTAACCTTTCGCACTCGCGTCAGTATGTAACTGCATAGGTAGGTCAGGATCGAATATCTCTAGTTAAATACGAATTAATTTCATGTCTAGCTTTTTCTTGTCCATGGCTCCAATCAAAAACAACACCCTTTCGTGTTAAAGCGGCCATGCAGCTAGTCTTAATTGCGTAACTAGGAATAACACATAACATACCATCACGTTTTGTTTCCCCGAAGGGTTAGGCAGAGGTGTACCTATAGTACACCCACATTTACCGGGCACAAATACAGGAATTGGGGAACTTGCTAAATGTTACTTGGTCTTGGCGACCTAATCATGGCTTAGGCTTTGTGTTTGCTAGGTCTAACCAGGGGGTCTACTCTCTTAGCACGAAGTCCGTAGTTTCGGCCTTCGTTACGGACTTTTCATACTCCGTATCACCTACGGACTTACGATTAGTCCCGAACTCGAACAAAGAATGAACGACAACACGATTGTCCCTACTCCCGATGTGTTTTAGCCCGTCCGAAAAGTTGGATTTGAAACTTGTTTTGACGGAATGTTATGTCATTTCATACGATATCAAAATAGTTGTCGTGCTGCTGACGAAAGTTAGGCCGCATTCCGAATTGAGCTGTAATCGGTTTGAGCGCGTTCCGACTTAGCGTGAGCTCGATAACGATCTCCCGTGAATGGGGATGATGACAATTTTTTAATTTTTATCTCCAAAATATGTTCATTTCCAAATAGTGCAAATAGTATTACAAAAAGTGTAAAAACTTAAAAAATTGCCAAGTTATAAACATTTTAAAGTGTTAGACTAGGACAGCACTATCGTAGAAGTGACGTCACGACTACGTAACTTCATACTTTTCAGTATACTATAGTGTACTCTGTGTTCATACTAGCGCCGTACATTGTCCGTACCGCTAGACAAGGACAGGAATAATCCCCTCCAAAAACTTTTAAAGCGTGTATCTTCTTAATTTTTACATCGATTTAATAGATTTTTTCGATTATCTCATTTTTACTATGCCTTCTTTGAAATTACATTATTTCTAAGAACATTAAGTGGCATCTTGCGATAACTCCGACCATGCCCTATCACTGTGAGCGGCTCTCATCTGTCATAACCGTGATAACTAAATCGGAACGCAAATTATCGATGAGAGCGCTGTCAGCGATTATGGTCTAACTCGGAATGCGGCCTTAATAAATTGAAAATATGGCTGCTTTTTTATGCTCGAAGAAGCTTTACAGGTAGAACGGAGGCGTCGCCGATTGCCTCTTATTTAAAACATGTCAACAAATAGGGTATTTGTATTTATATTATTGATTAGGTTATATAATTTTCAAACTTGATATTTACCTCAATTACCTCCTTATTTATTTGGACATAATGGGACAGGCGGAAGATACTGTTAAAAAACAAATTTTACAAAATAAAAGGATTTTTTTTGGTAACAAATTTTAATTTAGCATCAATCAACACAACTCGGCTTCTTGCTGAATCGGCAGGTAAGTGTCGCCGAACTCGTGGACGTGCACGACGAGAATGTAATGCTGTGAACAAATGAAAAAAAAAAAACAGTATTAGCTTAGTATTTCATAAACATGATTTATGTCATCTATTTACTAGTGATCAATTATACTTACTTCGCTGATTATGAATTAGCAGTTCCTTTTACCAGTGCCTCAGTGATCACTGCGGGTTGCTCCTGGGAAAGTGGATTGGCAGGTGTGGCAGTTGATATTTGTGTAGGTGTGATGAACTGATGACTGCTTATTCTTGTCTTACAGGTGGACCCTGTACAACAAAAACTGAATATCATTGACGGATACAAGAAATGTATAGTTATGTATCTGTTAAGTATAATTATTTAATTTAAAAGTCACGGGTAAGACTCCATGCAAAATAATTATATTTTTAATTTATTAAGTACATTAATGCTGTTGTTTCTTGTTTTTTTACCATCAGAACAAATTTACTACCTATGTTCAATCATAAATTTAATTATTACCCATGGAAAAGCTGGCAGTCTTGCCTCAGTTTGCGGCTCTCTAAAACCCTCTCATCATAATTGACAGTATCCTCAATTCGTATCGATGGGCTTCCACCTGTAGCACATTCTGAACGTCTGGCAGATCCAGCAGGTTTTTCGGCCCAAATGTTTTTTTTAAATCATTGAATGCACTTTAATAATAGCAAGACCTTAAAATCATACTAATACGAGTAATGTATTAAACTTACCCTTTGCCACTGCTCCACGGACTTTGTACAACTCCTCATTGAATTAAGGGAGTTGCACAGGCTTTCCCACAGCCGTTTTGATCGGATTCTCCCGTCGGCACCCCTCAATAGTCCGCAAGCCAACTCATTAAGCTCACTCATAAAATCGAGGAAGGGCACAATTTTTGCATGAATTGCTGCTGGGGCAGTTGGGGTCAGTTTACTAAACTAGCGAAAACATCCCGCGTCGTATAAATAATATTATGAAAGTACACCTAATTAAAGTTAATAAATATTTTGAAAAAAACTGACATTTCATTTGAAAGTTGCCGTCAGAAAGAAAAAGGGCAAAGGTATTAATAGGATAAGGCCACGATACGGATTAAAATGGCAAAAATAGTACAATTCTTTAACTAAAGACATAATAAAAACTATATTGTTAGAAATGTGGTATTTTTCTAAGAATATCAATATCATTTTTTGTTTAATAAGCTAGACAACTTCAAAGTAAGTAAACCGGTAATCGACCGGTGAAATAGCGCAGCTCTATCGTCATGCGTCATTCGTTCACAAATATACTCTATGATTCCGTTAGAAACTCATGAATCCGAAATCAATCGGGAGTAGGGTTTAGTGCTTCGTTTCGAACTACCTTCGGACCGACCCGTATTGTCGTTGACGGAGTAAGAGAGTAGACCCCCAGACCCTGACCCTGAGTGTTTATTCTACCTAAGTACTCTATTTCGCTAGTTAGGAAACTACACTTTATTAAGTTTGTAGAAAAACTGGCTTCTGTTAAAGTTTTTAGGACTGAGTATAGTAAAATAAGATCTCGCTAATTGCATCAGATAGTAACAAGACATCGTCGACATAAACAACTTTACCCCATTAAATAAAATTTTCAAGATGTTACTGATGGTTTTCTGGTAAATAACAGGAGCATTGGCAAGACCAAAGGCATTTTACAGTTTTCGTAATGTTCTTCAGAGGTGATAAAGGCAGTCTTGTGAACGGAATAATCACTAACCCTCAACTGATGAAAGCCTGAGACCATAATTATATGTGCACTGGACTAATTAGCTTTACCAAGCTCGTATAAATGGTGATTAATAAACGGAAGCGGGTGTCTAATTTTAACTGTAATTTGATTTAGGGCTCGATAATCGACTACCATCCTTTTTGAACCGTCGTTATTTTTCACGAGCAAATCGGGCTAGCATATTCCGACCCTGATTCACGGATTATGCCTATCTATACATATAATAAATATTTTCTAATAAATATTTAACTATAACACGAACGCGTATTTTCTAATCATAAGACAATTTGTATGGTCGTTAATAAATCGGAATATCACTAATCAACTTAATCTGCATTTCGCTATCCTTAACTGTAGTAGTAGTTGTACCAGTTAAAACGTAACCAGAGAATTTGTTCAACTCGTTTAACAACTGTTCCCTATCTAGCCCGGTAGCGTGCGTCGACATACACTTGGGAGCAAATAAATCGAGCCACTTCCTTTTTCACGCATTATGGTTATTATTTTTGGTATTATGGAACGCATCGATTCGAAACATATATCGCCTAAAAGGGTATTTAATAACCTTTACAATGAGGGTAGTTAGTTGTCAAAATTTCATTTTAATTAAAGTTTAAAGGGTAGAATAAAATTATCGCATTTAATTTGCTTATGACATTTTTATTGTACTCTGTTAAGAAAAGATTAAAAGACAATGCCAGAAACTCTATAGAACTTTGCCCCACTCAAATCAAAAGTCATTTACAAGCCTGCAATATGCAGCATCTTAAAGCTTATTTAATACGGTTAACCAAACATTTGTCCTAATGCCTGTAGAACTTGCGGTTTCTGTTAAAATCTTAAAACAATATTGACGTTGATTATAGGTAAGGTGCAGTTTATAAATGTTAAAAAGCGATTTAAACAACGTATACGCAACGCGTTATCATAATTATTATAATCGTAATATGAGTTTTTGTTTTACAGGTGTTTAATACTTATTTTGTTGTGTATCATCATGCGGAATAAGTAACGCAATAGGAAATTCAGGGGTTGAATTCCTTTTATCATTGATTTTTAATCGGCAAGTTCTACTGAAAAACAATGTATTATGAAATAATCCTTAAATCATTACAATTATTTTCATTATTCGACATTTCCTGTAAATAGCTGGGGCAGAATCTGGCATTGTCATTTGAGGTTTTTGTTAATCATACCCATATTACTTGTTATTGTTGTCTTTATCTGTGTCTGTGTAATCAAAATAACCTGATAAAATGGATACTACACCGACGGAAGCTGCCCAAGTTGTAGCTTTACTTGAGGTTGGACACGGACAACGTGAAGTGGCACGCAGACTTCATTTGAGTCGTTCAAAGGTACAGCGGGTATACCGCAGGTATCTGGAGACTGGTGCTTTTGTTCGGCGACCTGGAACTGGCCGACCACGGGCAACAACAGAACGTGACGACCGCTTTATTGCAACCAATTCGTTGCGCGACCGTGGACTTAATGCTGTTCAGCTACAGCAAGCGTTACGTGACGTTCGAGGTGTCGCAATCAGTAGGTGGACAGTGAGACGAAGACTAAAGGAACGAAATTTAACATCACACAAACCAGCAACTGGCCCAAAATTGACTGTAGCTCATCGCCGATCTCGCTTGGAGTTTGCTCGAGAACACATTAATTGGACGTTAGAAGACTGGAGGTCAGTTTTGTTTCCTGACGAGTCAAGAATCTGTCTTTTTAGCAATGACGGGAGAAACCGAGTGTATAGACGTCCTGGTGAAAGATTTGCCCAATGTTGCATTCGAGAAACTGTGAGTTTTGGTGGTGGTTCTTGTATGGTGTGGGGAGGAATTTCTCTAGACGGATAAACGGAACTTGTCTTCGTCGACCCCGCCAACGATGGCAGTGGTAGACGTGGATTAACAGCTGACCGATACATAACTGACATTCTTGAAGACCACGTAATGCCGTATGCTGGTTTTGTCGGAGAAAATTTCTTGTTTATGCATGACAATGCGAGACCTCATACCGCGCAGATCGTTACGGAATACTTGTCTGCGATCGGGATTCAACAAATGGTATGGCCAGCACGAAGTCCCGATTTGAACCCGATCGAACACCTATGGGACGAGCTAAAACGGAGAGTCCGAGCCAGGGTTCCCGCTGTTTCATCCATTCCCGAGCTTAAAGTCGCTGTGCTTGAAGAGTGGGAGAACATACCACAATATGTCATCGTAACTCTGATCAGATCGATGACTAATAGGCTACAAGAATGCATCAGGGCACGGGGGGGTAATACCAGTTAGTAAGAATATTTTTTTTGCAATAATTTTGTTTTTTATTGTTTTTATGGACTGTTTTAGCCCTACTAAATTTTCTATCAAAATTACCATTTTTCTTGCAGAGCCAATAATTTATCATTCAATAAGGTTATTATTCAATAATTTACCCTCATTGTTAAGTTTATTAACTTAACTTTTAGGCGATATATAGTTCGAATCAATTCGAACTATATATCGCCTAAAAGTTAAGTTCCATATTCGTACGTTCCATATTCCCAAAAATATTTACCATTTTACGTGAAAAAAGGTAGTGGCTCGATTTATTTGCTCCCAAGTGTATTTTCAAAGACCAATGATGGATCTATCTGCGAACTATTATTCACGAACACACAATTAAGAACGATACGTTGAGAATCACCGGTACGAATGTACGCAACATCTTTCCTATTTATGACGTCGGTACCAATAATTACGGGCACGTTTAAATGAATTTTATTTATTTATTTCAGGACAGAAAATTTAAAAAATAAAAAATTGTATATGAGACTGAAAGCCAGTTAAAAGTCATCACTTCTTAAAACAGAATGGAAAGAAAGAAAGAGTGTGAAGAACACAACACAGCTACCAAAAAATAGAAGAAAAAAAAACAGTAGGACATTCAAGCATATCTAAACTAAATTCATTTCATATTATACAAGAATAAATACCTAAACATCATCATCATCAGCCTATGTTAGTCCACTGCTGGACATAGGCCTCCCCGAATGAGCGCCATAGCGCCCTGTCTTCAGCTTGACGCATCCAGCATCTGCCTGCATACCCAAACATACAAAATCTTATTTAAAAAGCCAAGGCTCAGGCACTTTCTGGCCGAGGACACACCCGTTATGAATGGATCCAAATCATGCTGTTTCCACGTGTTATTAACTTGCACGCACTATAAATGAATTTTGCCTGTAATTTGTTGAGGTAAATGGAACCCGCAACGGTGCGTTCCATCGTTTCGACCTTCCCGGAATGTTAAAATAAAATTTAGATAGAATATCAGAGTTATTAATATAATTATTGTAAATCTATATTTAACCCCTGGTTTTAGGTTTCAAGTAAAACATGGGGGAGTCACCTGTGTTGGTAGTTTTAAAGCTACTGTTTGCAAATGTGTGTACATAGGCCTGCATGCACCACAGATTACTCATTGTGTTTAGCGCTAAACATATTATTTATTCACATACATATATAAAAGGAAGTCGTGTTAGTTACACTATTTATAACTCAAGAACGCTGAACCGATTTGGCTGAAAATGGGGGAGGTAGCTTAGAACCAGGAGACGGACATAGGATATTTTTATGTAATACATTTTTTTTCAAACATAAAAGTCTGAAGACATTTTACATCAAGTTCGTGTCAGTTCAAGAAATCCCGATATTGAGATGAATGAGTAAACACATAATCGGGCTTTGCTTTTGATCGAAGAAATGTGTTACCTCATGTGCGGTAGTTCATAAGTCAGGTTAGGAATGCCAGCGCCTAATTGTGAAATGAATGACGCATTCAATCGAGAAGTTCAAACGAATGTACCCCTTTTGAATCCCCAACAAAAGGAAGTGTATGATGCATCAATAAAGGCAATTGATGATGGAAATGGTGGTTTATATTTCCTGGATGCCCCTGGTGGAACTGGTAAGACATTCCTCATGTCAGTAGTTTTAGCCACTGTTCGTGCGAGATCCAACATTGCGGTGGCAGTTGCTTCTTCTGGATTAGCAGACACATTGTTAGAAGGATATCGTACGGCTCATTCAGCATTAAAATTAGCGGTTAATCTTCAAACTATTGAAGAACCAACATTTTATATTGCAAAACACTTGGCAATGGCCTAAGTTTTATCATCATCGAAAATCATCATCTGGGACGAATGCACAATGAGTGTGAAATGAATGAATGAAAAATAAACGTGCATTGGAAGCACTTAACCGAACATTGAAAGGCTCGAGATGTTTTGGAGGCTCAATGATTTTACTGCTGCCGATGAAATAAACGCTTGCCTCAAATCATCGAATCTATGGCGCTATGTGAAGAAACATCAGCTGACAACAAATATGAGAGTTGCATTGCTGAACGATACATATTCTGAAGATTTCTCTGAGCAATTGCTGACTATCGGTAATGGTCGAGTACCTGGCGACGAATCGAGCGGATTCATTTCTTTTCCTCCGAATATCTGTAACTTTGTCTCATCGAAAGACGAACTCATCAACAAAGCATTCACAAACATCATTACTGTGCCAGGGGGTCTACTCTCTTAGCACGTAGTCCGTAGTTTCGGCCTTCGTTACGGACTTTTCCTACTCCGTATCACCTACGGACTTACGATTAGTCCCGAACTCAAACTAAGAATGAACGACAACACGATTTGACAGTTGTCCCTACTCCCGATGTGTTTTAGCCCGTCCGAAAAGTTGGATTTGACACTTGTTTTGACGGAAAGTTATGTCATTTCATACGACATCAAAATAGTTGTCGTGCTGCTGACGAAAGTTAGGCCGCATTCCGAATTGAGCTGTAATCGGTTTGAGCGCGTTCCGACTTAGCGTGAGCGCGATAACGATCTCCCGTGAATGGGGATGATGACAATTTTTATCTCAAAAATATGTTCATTTCCAAATAGTGCAAATAGTATTACAAAAAGTGTAAAAGCTTAAAAAATTGCCAAGTTATACACGTTTTAAAGTGTTAGACTAGGACAGCACTATCGTAGAAGTGACGTCACGACTACGTAACTTCATACTAGCGCCGTACATTGTCCGTACCGCTAGACAAGGACAGGAATAATCCCCTCCAAAAACTTTTAAAGCGTGTATCTTCTTAATTTTTACATCGATTAAACAGTTTTTTTCGATTATCTCATTTTTACTATGCCTTCTTTGAAATTACATTATTTATAAGAACATTTTAATAGTAGTCATCATCCCAATTGTCATAGATGACGTCATGATAAGCGGCATATTGCGATAACTCCGACCATGCCCTATAATATTATCACTGTGAGCGGCTCTCATCTGTCATAATCGTGATAACTAAATCGGAACGCAAATTATCGATGTGAGCGCTGTCAGCGATTATGGTCTAACTCGGAATGCGGCCTTAATAAATTGAAAATATGGCTGCTGAAGCTTTACAGGTAGAACGGAGGCGTCGCCGATTGCCTCTTATTTAAAACATGTCAATAAATAGGGTATTTGTATTTATATTATTGATTAGGTTATATAATTTTCAAACTTGATATTTACCTCAATTACCTCCTTATTTATTTGGACATAATGGGTGTTAGGACAGGCGGAAGATACTGTTAAAAACAAATTTTACACAATAAAAGGTTTGTTTTTGGTAACAAATTTTTATTTAGCATCAATCAATACAACTCGGCTTCTTGCTGAATCGGCAGGTAGGTGTCGGCGAACTCGTGGACGTGCACGACGAGAATGTAATGCTGTGAACAAATGAAAAAAAAAACTCAGTATTAGCTTAGTATTTCATAAACATGATTTATGTCATCTATTTACTAATGATCAATTATACTTACTTCGCTGATTATGAATTAGCAGTTCCTTTTACCAGTGCCTCAGTGATCACTGCGGGTTGCCCCTGGGAAAGTGGGTTGGCAGGTGTAGCAGTAGATATTTGTGTAGGTGTGATGAACTGATGACTGCTTATTCTTGTCTTACAGGTGGACCCTGTACAACAAAAACTGAATATCATTGACGGATACAAGAAATGTATAGTTAAGTATCTGTTAAGTATAATTATTTAATTTAAAAGTCACGGGTAAGACTCCATGCAAAATAATTATAAATACATTAATGCTGTTGTTTCTTGTTTTTTTTTTACCATCAGAACAAAATTACTACCTATGTTCAATCATAAATTTAATTATTACCGATGTAAAGGCAGGCAGTCTTGCCTCAGTTTGCGGCTCTCTAAAACCCTCTCCCATAATTGACAGTATCCTCAATTCGTATCGATGGGCCTCCACCTGTAGCACATGCTGAACGTCTGGCAGATCCAGCAGGTTTTTCGGCCCAAATGTTTTTTTAAAATCATTGTATGCACTTTAATAATGGGAAAACCTTAAAATCATATTAATACGAGTAATATATTAAACTTACCCTTTGCCACTGCTTCACGGACTTTGCGCAACTCCCCATTGAATTAAGGCAGTTGCACAGGTTTTCCCACAGCCGTTTTGATCGGATTCTCCCGTCGGCACCCCTCAATAGTTTGCGAGCCAACTCATTAAGTTCACTCATAAAATCGAGGAAGGCCACAATTTTTGCATGAATTGCTGCTGGAGCAGTTGGCGCCATTTTACTAAACTAGCGAAAACTTCCCGCGTCGTATAAATAATATTATGAAAGGACACCTAATTAATGAAAATAAATATTTTGAAAAAAACTGACATTTCATTTGAACGTTGCCGTCAGAAAGAAAAAAGGGCAAAGGTATTAATAGGATAAGGCCACGATACGGATTAAAATGGCAAAAATAGTACAATTATTTAACTAAAGACATAATAAAAACTATATTGTTAGAAATGTGGTATTTTTCTAAGAATACCAATATTATTTTTTGTTTAATAAGCTAGACAACTTCAAAGTAAGTAAACCGGTAATCGACCGATGAAATAGCGCAGCTCTATCGTCATGCGTCATTCGTTCACAAATATAATCTATGATTCCGTTAGAAACTCATGAATCCGAAATCAATCGGGAGTAGGGTTTAGTGCTTCGTTTCGAACTACCTTCGGACCGACCCGTATTGTCGTTGACGGAGTAAGAGAGAAGACCCCCTGGTTTACCACCGCACAATTTACGACTTAAGGTTGGCTCCGTAGTAATCATGCTTCGAAACATAAACCAACAAAAACTGTGCAACGGAACGCGTTTGGTGTTAAGTAATTTGATGTGATTTACGCCACGAAACTGAAAGGAAAATTCCAAGTTGAGGAAATTCTCATTCCGAGGATCCCGATGATCCCAACCGATATGCCGTTTAAGATTAAACGTATTTAATTTCCGATCCGTCTTGCATTCGTCATGACCATTAATAAATCCTTGCCAATCCTTCATAATTTTTGTTATGAATCTAGAAACTCCATGTTATTCCTATGGTCAATTATATTTGGCATGCTCACGGCTTGGAAGACCAGACCATCTGTGCTATTTGTTCTTGCGCCTGATAATAAAACGAAAAATGTCGTCTATCACAAGGTGCTTCACTGAAGAGTGCAACCCATGCACCAAAATACATAATAATATTATAAAGAAGAAAGATTTGATTGTTTGTTTGTATTGAAAAGGTTCCGAAAGTACTGGACCGATTTGAAAATTTGTTTTACCATTAGAAGCCGTAAAGTCACTGTTCTAACCTAACCTAACCTTTTTTTTTTTTTTTGTTCCCGGGGTGGAAAATCCTCATGGATGTCCTCCGCCCTGGGGCGGGTGGAGGGGTCTGTCAGACTCTTACTGACTAAAAACCACCCCGGTGTTCCATCTCACACCTACGCCGGGGTCGTGGGAACACATAATTCTTCCGCAACCCCGGCTAGTGCCGGCCCGCTTGCGCGGGCCCCGTCTCGGGCGGGGGGAGTGAGGTACTCCCCCCGCAACGTCTGTGAGCGGCGCACGCGGAACACTACGCGCGCCGCCTTCTCGGGTCCTGATGTTGGGGGGCGACGGATGTCCCCGAATCCGTCGCCCCTGGACCCATTTAGGGGGGCCGGAAGAGGGCGTTGTCCGCCCTCCTCCGACGCCCGGTGCGTCTGCTGCGGGCCGGGTCTAGAGTCGAAATCTCTCTCTCCCTTTCCGCAGACACCGGGCGTCCGGCTCCCTGTTTATGCGACACAGGTACTTCCCGAAGCAACCATGCCCCGAGAGCACCTGCGTCGCCCGAAATGTCAGGGAGCCGTGCCTTCTCCCGAGCCAGCGGTCGAGCACTGGCCGGATCGCCTCGATGGTGCTGAGGCCGGCGGTAAGGCGTGACAGCCGCACCCGCCATTCCGCCACCAGGACCTCGCGGAGCTGGAACCGACGCTGCTCAATATGTTGCTGCATCGGTCGCTCGCCCCGCTCCCGCGCTGCCTCGCGCCACCGGTACAGTGAGGCGAGCACCTTCGCCTCCAGGTCCCAGGGCGGTGATCCGGCCAGTGCACAACCTGCCTCGAAGGAGATCGTGCGATACCCCCGAATGACTCTGACGGCCATCTCCCGCTGCGGCTGGCGCAGGACAGCTATGCTGCCGGTCGTCAGGTCAGACGCCCAGATCGGCGCTCCGTAGAGCGCCATGGAAAGCACGATCCCCATATAGAGCCGCCTACAGGCGGCGCTCGGGCCCCCCAGATTGGGAAGCAGCGTTGCCAGCGCCCCGGCCGCGCCCAACAACTTGCGCGCCAGCCGCCGGAAGTGGGGTCCGAAGTCCCACCGGCTGTCGAGCACCAATCCCAGATATTTCATGGTGGGCTCGACAGCGATATGCTAACCTTATTTTTTTTTTTTTTGTTCCCGGGGTGGAAAATCCTCATGGATGTCCTCTGCCCTGGGGCGGGCGGAGGGGTCTGTCAGACTCTTACTGACTAAAAACCACCCCGGTGTTCCATCTCACACCTATGCCGGGGTCGCGGGAACACATTATTCTTCCACAACCCCGGCTGGTGCCGGCCCGCTTGCGCGGGCCCCGTCTCGGGCGGGGGGAGTGAGGTGTACTCCCCCCGCAACGTCTGTGAGCGGCGCACGCGGAACACTACGCGCGCCGCCTTCTTGGGTCCTGATGTTGGGGGGCGACGGATGTCCCCGAATCCGTCGCCCCTGGACCCATTTAGGGGGGCCGGAAGAGGGCGTTGTCCGCCCTCCTCCGACGCCCGGTGCGTCTGCTGCGGGCCGGGTCGAGAGTCGAGATCTCTCTCTCCCTTTCCGCAGCCTCCTTCTGCGAGATGACCGTTTCGCAAAAGGAGACCACTGCGTCCCAGGACTCTGCGCCGCCGACCATCGCGTTCACGACGGCCGGCAGCAACAGGTCACTGCCTACTTCAGTTATGAGGGCACGGCGCGGCTCCTCCCAAGCGGCACACTCTGCCAGCGTGTGCCACGCCGTGTCCTCCCGGCAGTCGACGCAGTGGTGACACCGGGCGTCCGGCTCCCTGTTTATGCGACACAGGTACTTCCCGAAGCAACCATGCCCCGAGAGCACCTGCGTCGCCCGAAACGACAGGGAGCCGTGCCTTCTCCCGAGCCAGCGGTCGAGCACTGGCCGGATCGCCTCGATGGTGCTGAGGCCGGCGGCTCACCCGCCATTCCGCCACCAGGACCTCGCGGAGCTGCAACCGATGCTGCTCGATATGTTGCTGCATCGGTCGCTCGCCCCGCTCCCGCGTTGCCTCGCGCCACCGGTACAGTGACGCGAGCACCTTCGCCTCCAGGTCCCAGGGCGGTGATCCGGCCAGTGCACAACCCGCCTCGAAGGAGATCGTGCGATACCCCCGAATGACTCTGACGGCCATCGCCCGCTGCGGCTTGCGCAGGACAGCTATGCTGCCGGCCGTCAGGTCAGACGCCCAGATCGGCGCTCCGTAGAGCGCCATGGATCGCACGATCCCCATATAGAGCCGCCTACAGGCGGCGCTCGGGCGCGATGTGCTAACCTAACCTAACCCAAATGGTTCACTATCAGAAGAGGGGATCTAGCTTCTAACCTAACCTATCCGAGTCGGATTGCTCTGAATCAGGGTGTTAACCATAATGATGGTATCAATATTTCTTATTAACGATATACCTAATGATCTCGATTAAATAAACGTAATATTGAATAACGTTATACGAAATAAGTCCTAGAGTTTTTAAATGTGGTATGTAAAGAAATTATATCAACAGCTGCATCAGCATCTCACGTTTTTTACATCTTGTGAACGTTATTGCAACGAAAGTATACCAAATAACTTTATATGATATTATAGACGCTCCCGACGATTACCGTTACAATTAGGAGCGCTATGGGCACTGGGTTTCTTGTGAGAATTAGCCACACTACGTGTTATAAAGCTCGACAAATAATCCACTATGCTTTCGGGAGTTAATTTACCTTGCGGACGCACGAACCTGTGAATCGGTAACACTGAGTATAATAATTGCCGTTAATAAATCACTGCTCAATCCTTTAACGATACGTAAATTCAATAAAGATTTACGCTCATATTCAGCATAGTAAGAATGCTTGTCCGATTCATTACACATAACACACCCACAATGTTCGCAATATCGACAGACAACACGTAAGTACAAGTACAAGAAGAGTTTCGGGGAAATTACGTCCCTTTGTCTCACCCCTCAACGCAGGAGGATATGTTCAGTTCTCTGGTCCTGAGTTTTGACGACCATAGTCGCGTTTTCATACAGACATTCAGCACTTGGATGTATCGCCAGTCAACGGGTGTACTATGCCAAATCGAATGACAAAAAATCGAATATCAATTGATCGACCACTATAAATCGAATGTCTAAATACTCGAACGTTCATAATATCGAATAGTAAAAAAATCGAACATTCAATATATCGTACACTCAATACATCGAATGTTCAAAATATCGAATGTTTGTTTGAACAAACGTTCAACGCGTCGCATATTCATTCGAACGAAATATCAATATACTGAATTATTTTTTAAAGAATACAAGAATCACATTTTAATCTTTAATTACTATCTTTTATAGGTACATTTTAAAATTTTGTGTGAATTGCAACTGTACGGAAAAACTAATACATGCATGTTGTTTGTATTACTTAATATTTTTTCAAGGGCATTATCGTCCCTTTTGCCTCTTTTTTGTGGAGTAGGTCTTCCCAATCTTCCAAATGCTTGATAAGCACAAAAGGGGTCTCCTTTGTGCTTATCAAGCAACGTGTTCCATCTTCTGTGCCATCCTTCAATGTTGTTATGCTACCATAGAATTTTTAATTAAGGAGTAAGCTATTGGGCCAATTAGAAAAGGCACACGTGGGATTGAGAAGACCTACTCCACAAAAAAAAAATGCGATTGAAAAATATAAGTAATAAAAACAGCATGAATGTATTAGAGTTTTTCCTTACAGTTGCAATTCACACAAAATTTTAAAATGTACCTATAAAAGATAGTAATTAAATATTAAAATGTGATTCTTGTATTCTTTAAAAAATAATTCAGTATATTGATATTTCGTTCGAATGAATATGCGACGCGTTGAACGTTCGATCAAACAAACATTCGATATTTTGACCACTAGATGTATTGAGTGTACGATATATTGAATGTTCGATTTTTTAACTATTTGATATTATGAACGTTCGAGTATTTAGACATTCGATTTATAGTGGTCGATCAATTGATATTCGATTTTTTGTCATTCGATTTGGCATAGTACACCCCCAGTCAACTTGGCATCGCTGCAGAAATTCCAAAACAGACCAGGTCTCGATAGAGTCAAACGCCTTCTCATAGTCGACAAACGCAAAACACAGCGGCCGATTATGCTCTTCGGACTTCTATATAATCTGCCGCACCGTTTGGAGGTGGTCTATGGTGGCTGAAAATCGAGTCTTCGCGCTAGACGATTCGTGACGACTCTTGAAAACAACTTATATACGTCGCTTAGGAGCGAAATGGGTCTGTAATTCTTTAAAAGGGTCTTACCACAATGGCGGGTTAAGGTGGCTCTGGAATCCTCCTTTTCAGGATTAGGTCGAGATGCATGCGATGAGTACAATTGGCCGTAGAAGTTTTCGACTTCTGAAAGGATCTCCGACTTCAAAACGACGATATCCTCACTTGATTAGGTCAACTTCGTCAGGTGGCTCCTACCAAGTGATTGGACGAACACTTTCGACCCCCGATTTTGCTCCATCGTTCCTCTATAAAGCGTGTATTGGAGCATCGGAGGTCGCGTCGTACCAATATCCTAATATTCTTGTTGAGTACCCGTTGTTCTGTCGAAATGGTATGTGGATTCACACGTCGTTCCGACATAAGCTCGAGAGTCTCTACCGAAAGTTTGGACTTGTTACCCGTACGCCGCATTTTGCAAAATCGCGTGTCTTCCTGCCTGAGGATTTCCACCATTTGCATTTGTTCGAAAGCCTGGTCGACGTCATTTGTGGTTATCACGGAAGCGTTATAACAACGGTTTAAATAACAAAGCAAAATACCGAAACGAACGGCATTGGGCTCTTACCAAGCGGCCTTCTTTAACAATACCACGACCACATAATAGCAATTATTCACAATCCTCTTATGCTGGTCTATATCGGCAAGACCCAAAAACTTGCAAATCTTTATTTTTTGTCAAAAGTTTTAGTACCGAGGTAACCGAACAGCCGTATAAATTAGCACCCCTCTTAAATCCCTTTGAGCGCTAGTTTTGATCACCTAATAATGAAAAACTTTATTATTAATTTAAGAATATAAAATGTGGCTAGGTGCAGGGAACCTGACCTATCAGTGAATCCCACTAAAACTGAACTAGTCATGTTTACGCCACTCACCTTCGGGTACTTACGTACTCTGGTAAGCAAATGCACCAGAGACAACCTCACAAACAATAGGAGGACCATGGTGACAGCAGGCAGGCTAGGGAAGCACTCTACAATTGATGACTGCCTCACAAAACAGGATCTCTGATAAACTAAACAATAGCTGCGTACAGTTACAGCAGCATTAACTGGCCACGGGAATTTATTAAACCCGTCTTTTTCATTGGAGTCACAGGCACTTTGCTGTCCACGGCCTGTATGGAGAATAGCATCCGCTATAAAGATCTGGAGATTTTCTTTTTTGGATCGATGATATTCTGTCATTGAGCTATGAAGCCCATATGCCACCTTCAAATTATCAAACCGCTACCTAGTTACCAACCGAGCAAGCCAATGAGGCTGCTGAGTGGAAATGGTCGACGAAAAATTAAAAAAAAAAAACCTTTAAGGCAAACACTATTTTGTTTACAGATTATCGTAATGAATCAAACAAACAAAACAAATCATATTGTAGAATGACATTTACACCCTTTTTGCTCGCCCAAAGAGTATAATAATAATATGGGAACTCGCCACTCGTGCCACATCCGTATCTAACTTTCAATATGAACAGCTCAGATCAATATGTCAGCCCTCCACGCTACGATAAATATCGAACTCCTGATCTGCCATGACCTCCTGGTACCAAAACATAGTATGCGGGGCTCGAACATTTTTTGTACTTTTACCGTTTAACGAGAACCGAATATGTAAAAAAAATTGAAAAAAACTACATCCGTGTTCGAATATGAATAGTACCTACGCGCAAGCATTGATGGTGATAAATCAAGAACTAGTAGCGACTTCTATGCCTACGGTGGCGGTGCAGCAGTCAGCACGCTAACTACTAAGTTCTTACTGCTGAAAAATGAGGATGTAGCATTTGCAAGTAAAATGGCGAAAGAGTAGTTTAATTTGCAGGAAAAGTAATTCTTCGAAAAAAATACCTAGACAAGTTATAATGCGTTGTAGTCAGTAATAGTAGATTATTGCAGCGAGCACAAAGTAATTTATAATTGCACCGAGTGCCTGATTTAGAGCCCGAGCGTTAGCGAGGGCTCTAATCTAACAGGCACGAGGGCGAGGTGCATAATCTGCTTTTCTTTCAACTTTACCTATAGGAATAGTAGATAAAAGAAACTCATATCAAACAGTTAAAATAGAAGTTTAATTATTGAAATTAAAAGTTATACGAGTACTTGAGCAATTATTAAACGTAAGGTTAAGAGTTTTGTTGGGCAAATTTATATTTAAATTTGGAACAAGAAGGATAAAAACGGATAATACGTACGTAAATAAAAAAAGTATTAGTATCGGCTGGCTGAATAGAGCTAATCCATTGAGATTGGCACCTTTTGGTGCGATATAAAAAAAACTGTGCAATAATGAAATTTCATACATTTTTATTGCTCTAGAGCATTAAAGACTCGCTTTGTACTGCGTTTTTAGTGTGACTGTGATGAAATTAAAGCATAGTTGGAAGAAAAAACAATAGTGTTGAGAAAGGCACAAACTTATTAGATACATAAGGTAAGAGTTAACGAGACAGAAATATATTAACTACGTAACTCTTTCGCGAATGCAAACCTTAGCAAATGAACCTTATTTATTGTGTCACTGTTGACAATATATGCACTCTGAAATCCTCTATAAATGCAATTATTTATACTCATAGTATTCACAAATTGTAGATTTACCCGTTATCAGCTGATGATGTATTTATTTATATTTGTGTGAGGCAATCACATTGTGCTAACAGTTTAGCACTGTTTTTATTTAATAGAATTATTCGCGAAATTGCATATTCAAAACTATGTTTCGTTAATTAGAAGCCGTGTTATGTAAGATATTGCATTTATAGGAGTACCTATTTTAATAGTCCGTAACGATTAACAGCCGTCAACTTAGATTAATTCATTTTGATTTCAGCACCCACGAAAACAATAAAAGCTATCTCTTTCTTTATATATAATATATCGTATAGCGCGTTTTCGTTGCGAGATGAACTCCTGCCGCAAGCTGCGTTAAGAACTTTGGTCATTATTGTAATTAAAGACACTGAAACCCTGTTGCAAAAGCAATAGAAAGTATTAGAAAGTAGTCACAAGTACACCTGCTAACTAACGTTTATAAATAAGTTAATAATTGATTATGAGCTAATTAATTGGTTAGCAAAACAGTGGTAAACGAGATTTTTTTAAATAAGGCTGCTAATCTACAAGTTTTCTTACTCCCGATCCTTGGTCTTTCTTAGGTATTTTAGTAGATAGTCGCTCTTCCTGATTTATGTTGTGCTAGTACTCCTGGCAGGCGTACCGTTTCCGCGGCACATGGCAACAGATGTGCCGCGCGTCTCCAAATCATGCGCTTTCATTTGTTTCACACAAACGTTATTGACGAGTATCTTTTAACAAAATATATGTGTATGCTTTGTATGTATTATATATTTTTGGTGCATTTTAATCTAATTGTAGTTCTAGGAAAAGCAGATGGAATTTATAAAATTTGTAAACTTCGCCTGTAGTACAAAACCACAACTTTTCAGTTATGCTGTCCTGATGAATAAAGGTAATAAATGTGGTAGCCATAATGAGCAATATTATTTATGTTCTATTAATTTAAATAGCTTCGGCCCGCGGTATCTCTTGTGTGAATTTTTATTTTTTTTCATATAGCTGACCCGGCAAAATTCGTAGGGTCCGTGGCTTAGGCCCCCAGTTAAGAAAAAAAAACATAGCAATCGTATTCCCCTTAATACTGCTGTCGCATACCCTTTCGCAAGTTTTGCAAATCGCTGTCGCACGAGTGCAACAGTAAAGTGGCGGTGTGTGAATACTACACGTGGTAAACTAAATCTATTAATAAATTTGACTTGCATGTGGCAGGAACCCCCAGAAAATTTACTGCAATAAAGGCAAAGGTCACTGTAGAAAAAAATAAGCTTCTAAGAGTGAGATCTCAACTGTGTTAGTGACAATCTTGAATTTACGAAACCCAGACTTCAATAAGAACTTTTCAGCCAAAATAATGTAATAGGGATATCTCCAATCCTAAAATTAGTGCAGAAGTGAAGTTAGTACGTTGCATCGGAAAACCGTGTGTAGCGAAATGAAATCATAAGTTGGTTGAAAGCAATCAGTCGGAGCTGACTGCTTTACAAATCAAGTAAAGGTTCCACGAAACGATCAATTGCAATCGTAATTTTTTACGTAAATGAATGTCGGTTTTGAGGGCCATGTCGTAGTAATTTTGTCCATCGCTTCAATTGCATTTTGTAGACTATAATGTTGCGCATCAATGTGTTTCAATCACGTAAACATTGACAGTTGCAATTGAGAGTTTCGGGGACTCTTTAGAAAATCAAATAACCAATTTACAAAGCACACAAACATAAAAAGAACAATTTGCTTTTTGTGTTTGTTTGCTTTGTGAATTAGTTTTTGTATGGAAATTAATGTTCTAAATGTAAATATTTTCTAATAAATATTTACATTTAGAGTACGTACAAAGTACTCTCCACTAGCCTCTATACTAAGTGCGTCAGATCCAGTTTGCGAAACACTTTTTCCAGTCCGCCGTAGACACCTCAATCACAACCTGCTCGAACGCTGACAGCGCATCTTCCGGGGACTAAAATTGTATCCCATAGAGCTATTTTTTTTACTACTCTGACAACCCGAGCAGTAGCCCGCGTAGCCCTTTTTTTTGTTGTTTTTGTATTATAATTTTTTAGTATGGGAAATCATTAATGACTTGGGACACGGGTGGAACGGGAGGGCGTGTCAGAATTTTACTGACTAAAACCCACCCGTGTTCCCTCAATTGCCTTTTTTTTTTTGTTCCCGGGGTGGAAAATCCTCATGGATGTCCTCCGCCCTGGGGCGGGTGGAGGGGTCTGTCAGACTCTTACTACAAACCACCCCGGTGTTCCATATCACACCTACGCTGGGGTCGCGGGAACATGATTCTTCCGCAGCTCCTAGATTGGGCTGGAGCCGCTTCAAGGCAGCCCCAGCACACTCCAGCCCGCGGAGCCGTGTGTTTAGTCGCATGTTGCTCACAACAGAAAAAACTTCTGACAAGCATTTGGTAGTTTACCATTCAGCGTTGTTGCTTCTTTGGTTCCGTAAAGGAATTGACACCAAGTGGCCAGTCAATTTGAAGAAGCTCGCGATCAAAATATTCCCCCTGCTTTTAGATAGGCGTTGTCTCGTTTTGAAACACCCAAACCGTCGATTGGCGCTTTGTTTCTGGATTGTATACACAATCATATCACAGCACCATTCCACCCGGGCCTGCTTCGAAGCATCGGTAAGGTTGTTCGGCACCCAGGCGTCCCGTTACAGACGACACTTAAAATTACAGTATTTACTAAATAGACTACATAAAAGCATTTTTCCCAATACTTTCTGAGTGGCCTGGTATTTTCTTTCTTCTCTTAGTTTATCAAATTAGATTATGTTTATTGTTCTTATTTGGTGTTAACCCTTTGGTTTTATTAGCTTACACAACGACTTGCTTAAGCGACTCAGAGCAGAATAAGATGCGCAGTAAACAACACCCTTAACCATCGGTTGACAGAATTTTGCTATGCGCAGTTTACAAAATTCTAGGATGTGCCGTTGAACAAAATGTACAAGGATTCCATACAAGCTACAGAGATACTCCAAATATCAAGGACGCTATCCTGAATTCGTGACTGGATTCACGAATTCAGGATAGCGTCCTTGGTAGTATGCTACCCTTCATTGTGTGCAAATGTGCACTCATACAAAGACTTAATTTGCATTGCTCAGACAAATTGAGAATAAAATGTAATAACTCGTGATCACTGCGATGTCGTCCTGCAGCAATTAAATAAAAGCTTGTAATTATAAAATAACAAAGAAAGTTAAAACAATTATGAGATATAGGCAGCTGCACATTGATGTTAAATTACATTTCATTACATTGTCAAACGCTACGCTCAAACACATATTTTTATCACAGTATCAGTTCCGGCTCCAAACATAGGATGTAGTTGTACCTTGCAATCCATGTAGCAACTTTTAGCACGAGATTGTTCTGACCCCTTGCCATATTCCCTATTGTCATGAACTCCTAGTATGGGTGCGAAATGTTTCGTTCCGTTTCCAAGGAACTGAACCAAACCGAACTGAGCCAAACTGGGTCCCAATTCTCTTATGGTAATTATAATTCCCCGCGATAATGACGCATGTGCAAACCACGTCATTATCGTGTCTTGTAGAAACCTATGTAATGGCAAGGAATCGAAATGTCGTATTCTGTATGCTCAAAGCCAAATATCTTTGGTACATTATGTACCACGCGTGCGTTTTGAAGTTATGTTCGACAGTACTTGATCCTAAAACTAGTAATTGCAAATACTCTATTTTCAACATCAAAATTGCCTAAAGTATCGTCTTTGTTTAATTTGATATTTTACATTCAAAACCTTAAGGCTAAATTTACTTTAAAAAAAAACGATGAAAATATTTTGAGAGCAGTTAAAATTTATTGAGTTATTTTTTTTTTAACGTACGTCTGTTACGTCTGTTTTCAAAAGCTGTCCGAGTGTGTTTACGTGTACATAATTATTTTATTTATTTGAGGGTTCTTTTACATTTTGAAATAACAAATTACCACCATTAACTAATTAGACCATTTCGTGATTGAAGGGTATTATCATTTTCGACAATCGTTTATATGGACACAAAGCTACAATGTCACTTATATATGTATATAATGAAAAACATTTGTTTCTAACCTTCTTTATCAGTTAATTTTAGTTTGCTGAATTCTACTGGAACATAATTTACTCGAAATTACAACGATTCCGTACGGTTCTCAAGCGTGGTGTCTTGACAGTTCAAACCACGCCAATTTGACGCAAATTACGCGCGGTTTCGTTCATTGGGTCATAGAGAATACGTTATTAGCAGATTTCGTGTCTATCTATGGAATTGACGTGGTTTCAAAGCAAGGAATCCTTATGTGGTCATAGTAAATTAGGGCCCTGTACGTGTTTTAGATTGTTCTTCTTAGGATGGTCGTTAGAAGGGGCTGAATGTTTGTTTTGAAATCCGTCATCAGTTTCAAAGTAAAAAAAACATGATAGTTGGCATGACATGGTAAGCCATTAGCCAATCAATACATAAGAAGCTAAAAGAACAATAAATGGCTTTGGGAGTCAACGTTGATATATTATTTATCTGTAATTTGAATTATTGGTGCTATTTTTTTCAACCTCTTTAATTTATTCGAAAATTTGTGAAAATAAGTATCTGTATACTTATACGAAATATATGTACAGTAAGTGTTCAAAAGTGAAGTGGCACGTTAAGAGTCGTGTTGCTGTAAACTCGCGGTACGACTGTTATGTGTTTAACGACACACACCACAAAGATCACGTATCGTCGCGTACTCGCATCGCACTACATTAAACAAAAATATGTTTCCGTCGCTTTTGTTAGACACGGTATCATGCATGATCACGCATCATGCGCGTGACCTGGCCATTTTATGGCATTGCTAAAATTCGAGCTAATCTAACATGAGCTGGTAGCAGTAGGCGCTAAGCGTTGTACTGAGAAGAAGCAATAATAATAATGTTCAAAAAACTTGCTGCTTTTTTATTTGTTGTTATTTTAAAAAAAAGTTAATTAAAAAAAATGCGTTACAAGTTATAGGTAAAAAAAACAAACATATTAATTCGTTATAATGTTTTACATAAAGATAACTTTAGCCGAATAAGATGTGAAATACTATGTCAAGAATCTTATAAGCAATTTGTATTACTTGTGACACATGAACGTGACATGTGAAATGTTCAAAAATGTTAGTAAGTGGATTTATTTCACCTTAAACATTGTTTCGACTATGAATTTCCAAAGTGATTTTAAGATAACATTAAAATCACTACGTAAGGGCAGTTTGTTCGCATTAAGTCTTTCACATTATAATTGGCTTTATTGAATAAAGTGAGAAAAAGATAATGATTACAGAATCTATAACCTCAATATGTAAATATTGAGGTTTTAGCTTAAGGGTCCGACGTGCAAAGCATGTAAAAGCAATTCGAGGCCAGTACAAAATTCTTTCGGAATATTGCAAAATTCGTTCGGAAGGCTTGCGAGGGACGCGGTGCGCAGCCGTGTGTCTGTGTGAGTAGATAGATAGGTATGATTAGCTGTATTGTACTTACTGTACCTACCATTCATTCATAACGACTCGGAAGATATTTCTATCTATTATTAATGAGGTATGCTCATGTTTTGCTTTATTTTTGTTGACTACTTTTGGGAATCGTTAGTTTTGCTACATACTAGTAATGCGTTTTTTTGGAAATTTCTTTACATGTAAGAATTTTTAGAGATCTAGGCATTGTAGAGAAAATCTAGCAGAAAAGTAGTACATTCCTTTCCTAAATACTTTTGTAAACCAACGTTGAATGTAGACATGCTGTTGGTGTTCTTGAATAAATAATTGTTGGTACTACTTATGGTACCTATACATCGTCATCGCGCAGGGTTAACCGGCCGACGTCGTACGTCGAGTAAACACAAATTATAGTAGAGTAGGGATATTGTCTTTTTATAATTTTAAGCCTGTATAAGTTTATTTACTCCCTTGTTTATTCCCGTTTCCTCTTTAGAAAAACCAAGGCTTTTCGTTCTATAAGAATGGCGGACACCGCGAGTAGTGCGCAGAGCAGGGCTGTGATGTATCACGGCTAATCCGCTGAACTTTTTAAATTGCAAAGTTATTTCCTTAGATTGCAAAGTTTCCCAGTAGTTGAAATATAGGGTATTCAGATCAGTAATCAGATCTGAATACCCTATATTTCATTGTTGAACCATTCAAATATCCCTATGACTATTCAACATTCAGAATTTCTATTCATGACAAATGTTAATTGTATTCAATTGCATCTATTCGAAGTGACTGTTGCATTCAGACTGAAATGAGACATCTATTCAAGATCGTCACCTACATCATTATTTCAGTTTATGACTTGTAACCACTATTTCTTCATCAAGATATAAAATGGTCTACTAACAATATTCTAGAGCTGTATATACAGTAATTTTTGTTTTTCAGTAAAATCCTGTATAGTAGTAGTGTAGCATACTCCACAGTATCGTTCATGTGTGTAAATAAACCGAGCAGTTCAATATGAACTGCTCATTATAACAAACTGTTCAGTATGAACTTTCGATGGTGGTTAGCAGTTATATTAATATTGCTAGTGTTTAAGAAATAAAACAGATAAGTAGGATAAATTGAAATATTTATTTCTACATAATAATAAAAATATTATGTTGGACACATCTTTAAGTAATGATACATTTCTTACATTACTATTATCTACATTTTACTAGAATAGAAAACAGGTTATTTAATAGATTAGACATTCACCTTTCGATTTATAAGTAGTATTAATATTATATAATCATGAATCGTTCTTATCTTATCTTACTTACAGAACACTTTATTTTCTTCACACCATTTATTCAGACAAAACACATTTTTTAAGGCACATATGTTGGTATGATGAATACAACTTACAATGTCAGATGAATCTGAATAATTGTTATATAAAGTTACCAAACTTGGACAGTTTTTACTTTCTAAATTGTATACATTACTAATTCGGAATATATCTTTTAACCATAACACTTTTTCGTTTCCTTTAGTAAACAAAGATTTATTTTTAAAAAAATTGGCAAAATATGCTTTATAATTAAAATAAGGTACAAAGCCTTCGCTCCAGTTTATTCCTCTGTTTTTTTCAATCCATGCCACTTGTAACCGTTCTTTCTTCGTCAAGTCATAAAATGATCGTGGCGGTTTTATCAACAGCACTTGTATCTGTCCTTTGTACATTAATGCTATTTCTTTTGGAATAAACTCGTTTCCTTCACTCTTAAACCCTTGAACATCTACAATGACATTCATGATAGTTTTCTCACAATATTACTCAACGGTTTGTATTCAAACAGTCGATCGTTTATTATTAAACAATAGGCAGATGTATTATCTTGAATATCTTCAGAGCATTCAAGTTCTAATCGCACATCAACTGGTCCAATTTTAAGTGAATCGTTTTGTCTTGAACAGTCAATCACAAAAAGCGGAGCAATTTCTTTAAACTGGTTTAAGCTAAGCAATGGATCAATGCCTAAGTTGTAATACGACTGACGAAAATTAGCGTACATTTCATATAATATACTGTATTTACCTTCATCAAATTTCAGATTAAGTGAGTCATACGGATAGTATTGAGCATTCAAATACAATTTAATATTGCTAACATTGCAGTGATCAAATATCGAAGAACTTCTAGTTTTACTATTTTTCCGAGCTGTTTGCAAACCAAATATAACAAACCTCGGTTTTTCTAGCTGGGAAGTTGTCTTTACTGACCAGGAATGTTTCGTTGTTCTTGGTAGTAATGGATATTCATACAAATCCCAATTTCTAAATGCTATCTGTATAGAACGATCTCTCTCCAGGCTTTTAAGCAATAACAATTTATTACGATCAGAAACTTTAATATGCGGGACACGCCATTGTAATTTTTGTATATCTATTTCTACGTTATCATTTTTGTCTATAAGCACACAGTTCAATGCCGAGCTGCTTCGTTGTAATATAAGTTCATGTTTACAATTGATTATTATTTTGTTATAATCCTCTGCAAATCCTAGTATTCGGTTCAATGGCACGATAACACTAAAATATCCGTTTCTTATTTTCATACCACCTAAGTTCCATCCCCAGACTGCTGCAGCTTTACTTTAACCTTCATTCATAGAGACAAACGATTTTAAGGTTGTTGTAATACCAACATTTTTAATGCGATCAATTTCAACACCATTTATTTCATACCTAATATCTTGAAACAAATATGAAATTGGATTATTTATAAAATCAACATCTTTTTTTATTGTTTTCCCTGCTGGATCTTTAGTAGATACACTTGCGTACCCTTCTATAAAAATGGAACTGTTGCAGGGTAATACATACAAATCTTGATGATGAATGGGTATTCTGATTTCATCATTTTCTTTGAAACTGGTACTATACGGATTGTAGCTATGGATCTCATAACTTTCAATAGAGTTATCATGTTGCACTAAATCTGTTATTTGAAGCATGTTGTTATAATTTTAATTTTAATCCAATGTGTCTGAGAAATCTTTTATTTTCTTTAGTAATTGTAATTCGTCTTTTAATTTTTATCGCGTTGACACGTCTGGCTTCTTTGGAAAAAGGAAGTGAAATATTACATGCGTTCCTCACGATAAACGTTTTATTAAAAATTAACATGTTGTTTTATTCAAAATTAACAAAATAGGTAGTATTACTATTATTAAATTTAGCTAAATTATTCTTTTAAATGTGAGTAGTGATTATCATCACAGGCAATCTAAGAATGTGTGTACAGTACCAAAATATAACCTTTTATAACTCGTTCTTATTACGTTACAAAGACATTCATTGGCATTAATAAAAATAATAACAACTCTCTGCTATGTTAGTTTACTGTCTTTCCAAAATGACTTAAGAAATTTTAAACACAAGTGTCCACAATTATACAAATGATCACGTTGAACGTTTTCATAATTATACTGAATATTATTTCCGACATACTACATAAATTCTTTTGGAGGTTTTAAGTTACCATAACTGTCAAAATATTCTACATATTCATTTATCTTGCCATAGGCTACCCAATGAGTACCAGAGTTTTCAGAAGAGTCAAGATTGATCACTCCACATTCTATCGGTAATACTTCATCTGGTAATTTATCTCTCATAAACACACCTCGAAAGAATGGAATATTATTCGAGTGTTTCATTATATCAATATTGGTTAAAGCTCTTTTAGGTAGTCGAGATTTCAGTTTTTTTTCTCTGTTATATAAATTCCTAAACCATCTTTGTAATGGTTGAGATGTAATCCTTGAGTTGCTTCTTAGCTGTTTTATATGCGTTTATTGCTTTTGCAATACCAGCAGCACCTCCTGCTAAACTGCCAGCAGCAGATAATCCAGCAAATATTGGTACTAAAGGAAGAAATCCTCCAGTTTTTGGTACTGGTATAATCCTGGGTAATTTTATTGGTGAATCTGATATAAATTCTTTAGCTGCTGCGTATGCTAATTCCATCAATGTTTTCTTACATGAGGGTTTTAATTTCGTAATGTGCTTTTTAGTATGGGTAACAATTTTTTTAAGAGTTTTATTAAAACCAGCTCCTGTTTTTACTTTATTGATGTTTTTTTTCAATGCTGATGAAACTGTTTTTTTATTATCTGTAATAACTTGTGTGGTCTTCATTGCTATTTTTTTCCCACAAAGTAATAGAAACGTATTTAATAAGTAAAAAAATAAGTCTTTTTTGTTTCAAGAACAAATACGTAATGAATAGAAAAATATGTGTATTTGCTTAAATACATATTATTTTTATTTTTATTTATTGTCGCCCTTAAAATACATTTGTTTTATCTATCCAGCTGTTCTCGCTAGTAGGAAGTCCGAGCCACTTCACATAAACTTGATTCCCTTTTCTTTTCAATACGTTTTCAACTAAGTACAAATCAGGATGTCTGGTATTTTGAAGTTCTTGAGCATAAAACGCTCCTAGTATCGGTCGACATCTTGCATCTTCTATCAAGTAAGTTAACGGATTAGTTTCTTGTACTGTTTTTATCTTAAATATTTCTGTTGACCAATTAGGATAATAGCCTTTATCAAAACATCCTTTGTATTTACTTATTCTTACAAAATCACCAACACTTAACTTTCTACACTTAGTGTTTTTCTTACATACGGCCATACGAATATATCTTTGTAGTATGTCTGCTTTATTGTCATGATTTATAGAAGCTGGAGGTTGTCCCACAGTTCTATGAGTAGTATTATTGTATTCATGTACAATTTTGTTGAGCGTTCCATTAATCCACTTATAATTACCATTAAGACTAAATTCTCTGTATAATTTATTTTTTAATGTCCTTATTAATCTTTCAACAATTGAGGCTTTTTTAGTAGAATACGTTGAATAGTGATTGATATTGTACTTCGTAACAATATTTTTGAGTTTATTATTATAAAACTCTTTTCCTAGATCTGTTTGCAAATTTCTTGGAACACGTCCTTTAAGCAATAGACTTTCAAATGCTTTTGACACCTCTTCCTTATTTTTTTGTTTCAAAGGAACTGTCCAAGCATATTTAGAAAAAGTGTCTATGATTGCTAGTATATATTTGGCTCCACCGTTCACTTTTGAAATTGCTTGCATATCCATCAAATCTGCTTGCCAGAGATCATCGATATCTTTAAGTATGACCTGTCTTCTTGGAAAGTTGACTCTAGCACATTTATGAATTTCATTTATGACATCTACTTTGCTCATAATGCTTATTTAATTTTCCAGAAATTTCTTTCAACACAATATTTTTTTCAAGTTTTCTTACTTTATCGTTTAAAATTGAAATCAGTTTATTCAGTTGATCTATTTGCACACAAGTATTAACTTTCAGTTTTTCGATTTGCTCTTCAGTAGTATTTTTAATCTCAACAAGTTCCACACTTACGTTACTTTCAGTTATATTCGTACGAACAGAATTATTATTTTTAGGTTCATTCATGTTGCATACAACTTTGATAACTGAGAACATCCCAAAGCTTTCTAGTCTTTTATAATATCAGCTTCTTTTAACTCTTCTATAATTGATATAATTTCATTGTCATGATTAGTATTACCAGCACTTTTTGGAGCAATTAGAAGTTTCAACCTTTCAATCAGTTCATTCGGGTCATCCCAGTAAACGTAATCGGTATTACTTTTATATTTTTTTAATTTAGGTAAAAAGCCACCGCTTTTTGTCTTCATTATCTCTCCTTCATCTTGAACATAACTATTTTGCGAAAATAAAGGTTTAATAATTTCACGATATTTTAAACTTTTATCACCTTTTATTTGACCATTAGGATGAAAGTCTCGTTTATGCGCGTGTGTATTATGAAGCATATCTTTATAGACCATTTTATCTTGTTCAGTGACCAAATTAAGTTTAGGTTTACTGCGTACCAAAAGTTCCTTTAGACCTGGTGTTAATTCATAGGGCCTTTTATCAATAGTGACTATATTTGTTTTGGGTGAATTACAGGTCTTATTTGTAAGAGAAAACGTAACCTTGCTATTCCCCATCATTAGTTTTTTATTTTCACTTCGTATCCCAAATGGGACATTCATATTATCATAGATTTCCATCATATCTTCCTTATTCAGTGAAATCAGTGTATCATTAGAATCTTTAAAAGGATTTCTTGAAAGAACGTCTTTATAACACTCAGAATCCTCATTTGAATCTACTTTTAAACATTCTTTAAAACTTTCATACTCTGGAACATAATCTGCTGATGAGCTATATCTTTCAAGCGAGTTACTGTCATCTCTTGAAATGTCAAATATTGGTTTAATTACATCATTCGCTTTAATTAATGTTTCTAGTGGATCTGTTATTGGTTTGAAGACCTTCTTAAATTTTAAATGAGCTGTATCTTCTTCATTCTGAATTGTTTTAATTTTATTTTTTATATTATCGACTGACTTTATCAATTGTTCTTTAATATTAATCTGCATCATGTTTTCTTTATTTTATTTTAATAATAGCCCATCTGCTATTTACAGATATCAGATTGCGATTGATATATTATCTGCAATTAGTTGGTATTTATATTCACTTTCTAAAAGTATATAAATATATCAAACCCTTGTCGGTATCTACCTTCATTTAGAGGACAATCTTTATTAATTAACAAAAAGTCAAATCTATCTTTCCAAATAGCAGCACAAAGTTTTTCAAATTGAAACCATTCGATATCCGTATTTACGTGCTCATTGTATATATGTTTTAAGTTTATCCTGTCTTGTTTGAAGATTATTAAAAGGTTTACATTATCTCGTATAAGTTGTTTAGGTATTTTGGAATAGGTTTGTGATAAGTAAAAACAATCTATCTGTTTATGTCTCCCCATTGCAAAGTAATTACGAATATTGATTTGATTTTCGCATGCTACATCATCGAAAATCATGACTGCATTAGTTAAAGCATCATTTGGGTGTATGACTTCTTTATTATCATAGAAGACAAAGAAGTTAGCTCCCGGTATGCAGCTCATAACTTGTTTTAAAAAACAATATTTTGGCTGGAAAGCTGTCTTCGAGTATAAGTAAATATGCTTAAACTTGAGACCATTTTCATGTAATATTAAATTAAGCATTAAGTTAGTTTTCCCACAGTTAGATGGACCGCATATTACACATCTAATATTATCTGGTAAGAGTCCACTATGTTTCACTTTACATGATTGATTTTCTATTTTTATATTATTAACTTCTAAAGTCTGTGCTTGCTTGATGAACTTCATTTTGAAAATGTAGGGTAAATGTAAATGACATGCGTATATAAGATGTGAGGTAATAAGAAATTACCTGAGTATGTATACTATTTTACTAAAAGGTGGTATGTTTTTATGAAATTGAATGAAAATGAAATTAAAATATAATGCTCATAGTTATTAAACATTTATTAAACAGTAATTTTATATTAATAGGTATTTACAACAAAGTAACAATTTCAATCTAATTTGTGTACAAACAGCGTGAAATGGTTTACTATTAGTAATAAAAATTATACACAATTACAGATTACACATCACTGGAATAATCTACAAACATAGAATCACAATGCCCCCAGGGTAATGTATGAATTTGATCCTGTAATACTTGAACTTTGTCATCGTTTCTTTCTAAAACTCGTTTATCTACTTGCTGAGTGTATAAAACATGTTTAATTGATTTTATCATATTCATTTTACACCTATGCACTTTATTTGTCAGCAGTACATTGTTGTAATCATTCAATTTTAAGTTACAAGTTACATACTTAGAAACACCTTTGGCTTTTTTAATTTCAGTCTTTACACTGTTTATAAAATATAATTTAGCTCTTAAACCGGTAAACTCTGTAATTAAATCGTCACCAACCTCATGTTTCCATAATCCAGGAATTTTAGCATTAAGTTGCGGTATAAGATATGGATTATTCATTCCAAAATTACTGGTATCAAACTTGGTAAGATCATCAGACATATCATGATAAAAATCATCTGTATAAATTAAATATAATAGACTATCAGTATCCGTATAGCATAACTCAGCATTGTTTTCATATTTATTTTTAATAAAATCATAATGAAATTGGTATAAATGTTGCTTTGAATATTCCAAAACAGTAAATCCAATATAAATAGGTCTATCTAAAACTACCTTTTCACGGTATAATTCTACAGCTACGAAATTTTCAGAAAAAATTGATATACTTTTTAAATTTGGTCTACATATCAATTTTTCAGCACCAAGATACTTATTTGTTTTATTTCTAGTATCTATCCATTTTGTTACTAATTTTACATCGGCCTGCTTACGTTTATTTTCGATAGTTTTTCCGAATATGGCATTATTCAACAATTTAAAAAAGTCCTTCTCGAAAGCAGTTTTGGAACTTTGACGAAGACTAGTATTCAGATCGATGTATTTTTTGAGAAAGCATTCTTGTCTGAAGCTAAGTATACGATGAATCTTTTTTAAAATCAGACCTTTGTTCAAACATTCTTTCAAGTGAACATAATGAAGTATGTAATTTTGCTTATCATAGAGATTTGCAACCAATTTCACTGATTTCCCATAAGGAGGTACAATTTTTTCAACCGCAAAAGGTAAATCTTTATGTTTGTAATGTAAATAATTTGGATAATTTAAGTCTACTTCCAGAATATAACCGTAATCATTATCATCTGATACATCATTTACATCAAACTTCCTAATTTCTTTCAGACTCAAAAACTTAAATTCTTTGATAGGAAGTTTCTTCATCATAGCATAGCCATATAGATTATTACAATCAAGGTAAATTAAATAACTACTTGGTTCGAGCTCATTAAAATGTGGTAAATATTTATTGTTTGCTACGGCATGACGTAGAGAACACTGTGCTAGCCCACCACGAATTCCTTTTTCTAATAACTCGTACATTTCTAAATCACTTATCAACTCAAGTTCGATGCCGGTATATAGAAGCATTGCATCCCAACTTAAGCTCGGTGACGTTACATAATGAGCGGGATCCAACTTATAGTAATGTAAGCTTGTTTTTCTAAAATTTTCAAATATATCGCATAGTAAAAGCACATCACATTTTATGTATAAATCTGTATATTCACCAAGAGATTTTATTTCGAAAATATTCCAAACTGTTTGAGCGTGTAAATATTCTTCATTAGTTATATGTTTGTCACACAGACTGTTATAAAAATAACACATTATAGGAAGTTTCGTCTCATCAAATTTAGACCAAGAATTAATATAGTCATATGGATAAACACCTTTTTTTCGCATTAAATCAAATTGTCTTTTATCAGTAAACTCTTTTGATAAGTTTAAAAAATCGTTTTCTGACAAACTTTTACTTAATGCATCTAGACTAGAACTAAGAAACTGATAGGAATCAATAAATTTTATTTGTATAGGATGATTGTTTTTTTCCGTATTTATTACTTTTATTATTGAAAGGTATTTTTCTTTAGTTTTCGGTATTATATTAATAGAACCTTCATACTTTACTAACTCTTCAATAAATAAATGTGAGTCATATCCAGACAAATTATGAAAGACAACAGGAATGAATGAACAAACTCTATACATTAAATTACAATGGGGGTGCGCTGCCCCACGATACTCAGATGTAATATGATCATGATCTCGGACTTTATCATTCAATAATAATTGTTTGCATATGTAACATGTAGTCGAATTTCGATAATCTATCTCTTGTTCTACTGATAATGGAGTCATTGGCATTTTAATACTTAATATATTATGTATATATTTAACGTCTTTTATTAAATATTTAACAAATATTTCCACGCAATCTGTACCTCGATATGTGACAAACTTGTTTAATTTATCATCGTGTGTGCAACAAATATAATAAGCGAAACATGCAGGTTGATGTGTTTTTAGTTTCTGAGTATTAAAAGAGTTACTTTCATTACAATCTATTAGCATACATTCAAAATCAGCATAAATTATGAAATTAATTTTTTGCTGCCTCTCGTAATGTTTGAACTTTAGTACAGAATTATTTTCAGGTAACATAGTCAAAATCTTGGAGCAGTTATGAGTCTTGTGCCTATTTTCATTACTAAATAGTTGTAGACATGCATCACATAAATAAAGTTTTCCTTTAGAACGAGTCACTTGACGACGCACTAGACGTATTAAATCTTTAATTAGACAGTAGTGTCCGATAGAATTTTTTTCGATGTAAAGTAAATTCAGATGATTTTTTCTTCGATTTTGTGTTATATAAAGAGGTCCAGTCACAATATTATTTTGCATACCATATATATTTAAACTGATGTTGCTATTATTTTTTTCTAACGTTTTAATATCATTTATGGTAGGAGGAAATGACATTCCCTCAATATTTAAAACAGAGGTATAATGAGGGTATGAACTTGTTCTGCATACATTATTTTTAGCTGGGTATAATCCAGCAACTATACTCCATAGTAAACAACAATTATCTTTATTTTTAATATTTATACAACTTTTCGAGTGACTAACAGCTAACGGCAGTTCTATATAAGACCCTCCTCTCATAGGGGAATACTTGTTTATATTAATTTCGAGATGACTCATAGAAACAAATGTCCAACCAGATTGACAGTGCTGGAACTCGGTTAATTTATTATTTAGTTTATATACTACTTTGGTTAATAATTCATTCAAATTAGTGTTCTTATATATAATTTCATATTTAGTATTAAACGACTTTAATTGTTGTTCGTCTGATTTTGATAACATAAAATAGGCGAACAATTCAAAACTCAATTTTATGCAATTGTGTTCATTAAGTGACATATTTATTAATTCTGTTATATTTATTAGATGATCAGCCAGGAACACCTCTAAACCGAGGTACTCGTCTTCCTGAGTGACATTCAATCTGTAGGTCATAATTCTGTTTTTGAATGCTGTTGCAATAATATGAATATCTGTGAACTTAGTATTCAATAAACAATTTGCTTTATGTATATTCGTTCTTTTATGATAGGAATACTGATTTTCTGGTATTTCAATTTTACATTTATGACAGGCTATTGACTTTCTAGATCTCGATTTGCTGTTGAGGTGTGTAACTGTGAAAAGAAAACCAATGACGAGATTACTTACTTATATAATATTGATTAATATTACAGTATAATACTTATCAAATATACTTAGTACAATTATTAATAAAACATATTATGTAAATATGAATAAAAGAAATACAATCTGTAGTAAGTACCTAAGCTAATATTGACTGACAGCTAGTTAATCAAATAAAGACGTTAAGTATCATAGGCACCCATGTGGGTGATAGCACAGTTTTTAAAGTCCTTTTGAGTTGCTTTAACAAACTCCGTTATGTGGGCCCAAGATTCTTTATTTTCATCTAATTTCATCTTAATGGTAGTTATGGCCGAGCGCCATCTATTTATAGGCATAATTTTTTTTATTTCCTCCGTATTGTAAATTTTCACTTCTACATAAAATTTTCCTTCTTTAGTCTCGCTTATCTGTCGAGAGTATCCCTTAGCCATCCTTCTAGTGAAATAAGAGTATAGTGGTGGTATATTACCAGTCTTGTGGAATCTCTGTGTTGGGGTGACGCTTTGTTCATTATCACTGTCGTCACCGAATAATTCACCAGCTGTAACTCGAGCTGGCGGTGTTACTGGCGAAATGATCGGCTTAGAATTTTTTGCGCTTGTTGACTCTTCACTCAACTTGCTGGACCTTTCCCGTTTCGTTTTTCTTTCCTCTGTCTTTCTCTTCGGCCTTGCCTCTTGTTCAGAGTCATCGCTGGAGAGGAAAAGGTCGTTGCTGAGTAGTTTCGACCTGTGAACAAAAAAAAAAAAAAATTTGTTTATTGCAGTCAATCCATTAACTTCATAATTCATACATTTGAAAAGGAACTGATCCTACGATCAGTTAAATAATTTTCAGATAAAAATATCATTTGATTGGTGTAGGAATGGAATCCAGGACACAAAGCCAGCAACTACGCTGACCGTGTTGAAAAAATCTATTTTAATAGATGAATAATATACATAGCATTTCATCTATGCAGGAATCGAACTTGAAGCATAGAAAACCATCACTCAGTCTCTGAGCTAAGCGTGCTAACTATTAACTATAAAAGTACTGAGGGTCAACATTTTAATACTCGATTATATAAATTAATACATTACTCTGATCATTCAATAGTTAGATATGTATATGTATTTGTACTTACATTCTTGATTGTTGCTTAGTCAGGTTGCTTGATTAGGAGCTCGGAGCGTTGATTCCTTGTAGAGAGGATTCGTTCCAGAGAGAAATTGTGTCGGAGACTAATTTGCGAAGTGTTTTTATAGGCCTAAAATCACGTCATTCAATCCAAATTTGTAAAACTGCATACTCGGCAAAAAATATCAATTGTGTACACGAGCATACTCATATAAATCGTAGCGGTTAAGGTTTTAAATTTACAGCGTTTTATAAAAGACGAATGATAAGTGATTTTTAATCTTATGTACATACTTACTTAAATCAATAATAGGGAATTTTATACTTAATTAGAAAAACATGTTTGAAGGTTGTTGTTTTTCGCTGAATGTTTTTTTTTTGATGACGACGGTATAAACGCTGCGGTTTGCACGCTCGCATTAACTCCTAGACATGTGGCGGAGTGGAGATATGACAAGTAGGAATCTCATATTTCGGTATATAAGAATAAGCTTGTTTTTTTTTTTTATCTTTAAGTTTTGAACCTTATTAAAAATATAATAAATTTTAACCCATGTTAACGCTCAATGAATTAAGCGTATAAAACGCAGCGGTTATAACGCTCGTCTGTTGTAGATTGAAATGTATCTTTGTGCACGTGTCCAAATTCCTAGCCATATGGAGACAAGAGGAGCCGTCAGTTTCGGATTACTTTACATATATAAAAACAAGATTAAATTGAATCATATAGTGAGACATTTTATTATTATTTTTTAAATCCGTACTTGTATATAAACCAATCCAAGATACCAAAAATCACATTCAAATCGTCTTATCTGCTCTACGATGTCGGTAAGTAAAATATTAGAAAATATTTTAAATTATTAATAAAAACTTAAAATGTGTAATGTAAATAAATTTTAAATATTTTCACAGGGATCTATATTCTAGGATAGTTCATTTGTCTTCGTATTCTTGTATTAAGTATTATTTAATTAATATCTATTTCTTTGTTTCAGATGTCCAGCGATATTTTCCCGACTAATTCTTCATACTCACCAATTCCTGCTGAACAAACCCTACGTCAGAAAGTGGTCAACTATTTGGAGAGAGAAAAACCATTTCAATTTGATGAAACATCGCCTTCCACCAATAGTAACAACACTAATAGTAATAATAAAAGACGAAGAAGTGATGCTGTGTACTCGTTTATACAGAAACCGTCAACGGGTCATCGTAGTAAAATAATACGAATACAAGTTTTTGACGCTGAAGAGTTCACAAATTTACCATGTGATTGTAGTGCCAATATATGTGCCCAACATGTTGTGGGGAATGTATTTAATGATGATATTTATAGATGTGTTAAGGATATTTTCAGCAAATTGCATAAAAAAAAATGAATAAACTATCAATTATATTTCAGTTGCTTTATTTCTATCACTCCTGTTAATAAAATGTACGTACGAGTCACGAGCCTGTTCACGCACTAGAAAAATAAGACAATTAGCAAATAAAATAAAATAAACTTATAAGTAATTTTTCATAATACTATATGCTCTTTTCTGATGTAAATTAATAACTATAACTTTTTGGCATGATGAGGCACATGATGGGTAGAAAAGAATATGATCTACTTCCTTCACGGGAATGACTATGTGTTTGTTATGTAAACAATCAGTCGTTAGTAACTGATTATGTATGCGTTTTTTTTTTTTTAACCATGTAGGTGACGATCTTGAATAGATGTCTCATTTCAATCTGAATGCAACAGTCACTTCGAATAGATGATTCTGAATAAATTAACATTCGTCATGAATAGAAATTCTGAATGTTGAATAGTCATAGGGATACTTGAATGGTTCAACAGTGAAATATAGGGTATTCAGATCTGATTACTGATCTGAATACCCTATATTTCAACTACTTTTCCCACATATAAATTAATGTTGACATCGTAATTGAATTACACAAAGAAAATCGTACAGTTGATGTTTCAATGAACGCAATACTTCATCTCCTTGAAAAGATAAATGATCAATAAAACTATTATTTTTTTCAAAATTTGAGTTTTACGCAAAACACTAAGAAACTAAGAAGGTAGTAGGTAAAACTTATAATATATCATTAGGTAATACAAACTGTTAAATACATCCCAATGTTCGGAGCCCATGTCGGCAACCAAACCAAATCGTAAATAATATATCGTAAATAATAAGTCTGTAAGCAAAGCTAAAGTTCTTAAAATAGGTTAGGTTACTCAATACCAAATAACAAGGCAAATCTAAATTCAAGTTCACAGCATAAGTCAATAGTGTCAGAAATATTACAATACAATTTCGAAAGCAAATAAATACGCACGCACGTCCGAATATTAGCATAATATGATGAAAATATGCTTCAATTGCAAATGGTTCAGGTATTACGTTTCTGCGGACAATTCTGACGTCTGAAATGAGGAGCCACCTTAGAACTCGAAAACTAGCCGACCGATTTTCTTGAAAATTTGATGGGATTTAGTAGTACTTATGCTTAATCCGTACCAAAAGACAGGGTTCTGTACGGTTGAATTTGAGATAGCTACAATGCTTAGATTTTTATAAAATCCACAAACACGTCGCTGTATCTCAGAAAGTTATTAGTCGATTGAAACAATTTTTGGTATCATTTAGTAGTAAATGTGGTCTAATGTGTATAATAAAAATGAAATGGAAAAGCTATGTCATTTCGGTAATACAATATATTTTTTTATGCTCCTCAATCCTGACGGTCTATAATAAATACATGTTCGTAGCTACTAAAGCAGTTGATCAAATCGGAAAACAATAGCGCAGATATTTATTAGAAATTTCTACTGAATATTGTTTTATCCAATACCTCAAACATTCAGTATTTCATATGATATCACTAATAACATCCCTCAACAATTTAGTGTATAGGGTGCGCATAAATAAATCAAACAATGATCATAAACAGAGTTTTATTTACACATGAATTCACCAAATAATGAACACAATACTTATAATAAACACAAATAAAAAAGAGAAATAAACTAAAATAGAAATTTGCCAATCTAAAAAAAATCTCTAATCTCTCTTCTCTAATTTCTAAATATATAATTAACATTATTATTATGTTAACTGCAACTTAGTTCAAGTTGCATTTTATAAAGTAAGATATTGGTACAGAGTACTGCTTAATATAGTTAATATTAAGCAGTACTCTGTACCAATATCTTACTTTATAAAATGCAACTTGGCAAACATGATTTAAACCGTATACCGTTTTTTCAATCTGAAAGGTTGAAAAAACGGTATACAATGCATAATGATATTTTTAAAGTTGTGAGGTAAACACAGTTTCGTTATTGTATTAATATAAATCTTATCTGATTGTTTTACTCCCCTTCTAAAAACACTAGCTCCCCGTGAAATTTAAATTTTGCCATAAGTAATTAAAGTACACGAAAATTGTTTTAGTCGTTTTGTACTATTGCTAATCGTCGTAGTCGCAGTCCATAAATAATTTAAATGACTTGTTCAAAAATTAATGTAACATTGCAAGCACATGCATAGGTTACCGTTTTGTACGAGTTTAATTTTTAGTTTAGGTTTAAAGAATCTTTATTTCTCATGAGAACATCATACATTTCACTTAAATGAGATTTAACATTTAACATATATATAATCGTCGTCTAATGACAAAGCATGCAAATGTAAGATAAGTAAAACTATAACAACAACATACGAGAACAATAGTTAACAAAGCAAAAGTGTAGGTAGTTACATATAAAAGAGTTAAAACAGCTGGCCAATTTGACACCAAGGTACCCTCTGGTACCCTCATAAGTACTAATTTTTCACTTTGTAGGGAACACAAATAAAGATTATTAGGATACATATCCCTCTCCTGACCTGCTTGTGGCGCTGATGATTTTCATCCGCCACAATAATATAAAGTTATGATTTATTTCCCTAATTATTTTGTGTGTAGATGTATTTATGTATAAATAAATGTTCTAACAGTTATAATTATTTATGTAATTTTTATCTTTTTTGTTTGTTTCAGTCCAGTTCTAACCCCACAAGGTCTACATTAGTACAACTGTATCACCGAACATTTTAATCGTTCTCTTTAAAATAGTTTTTTTTTTTTTACAATACACACTTGTTTTCCAGTTCACTTTATCAGTTCATATCATAAAAATAGAATAGATTATTAGGATGGTAACTACTGTGTGAACGTGTTGGTGTGTGCTAGTATAGTGCGTGCACATATTTGATTGCTTGTGTGCGACAAGTATAGTCTCGAATACCGCTGATTATTTGTAATTGTGAGATCGTAATTTTGATTATCACGTACGTATTGTGGCAATGTGTTTTTTATTTTGTGTTATTTAAGTGTAGTTTTTATGTAAGTATTTTGTATTGTGTTTTTAGGGTATTTATGTAGAAATTGGTTTTTGCATAATATAATCCTTTAGTTTTCCTTTATAAAGGTTAATACTTTTGCACTCTTTGATTTCAATTGGCAATTTATTATATAATTGAACCCCTTCATATAAAAAGTTCTTTTTTCCATATTTAACTGTCCTAGGAAATCGCAGAACTACGAGTACTTCGTTTCTATTTCTTAGGTTATGTGTGTATGTCTTTCCTGTTAGTTTAATGTTGGTTTGTGTAGCGTTTTCTAAAAACTTCTTTACCAATATGCAAGTATTGTAGTTGTACAGTTGACGGAGATTGAAAAGTTTAGTTTTTTCATATAGTTGTTTAGTAGGTGTTAGGAAGTCGTAACAATATAATCGTTTTATAATTTTGTTTTGGTTCCTCTGTATGTAATTGAGGCTAGTCTTGGATGCTGATCCCCAAATCTCAATCAGGTATTCTAGATTAGGTTTTACTAATGAGTTGTAGATAGTGCGTTTTATCTTAGGTGGTACACAGTTTCCCATTCTGCGAAGCGCTCCAGAAAGTGACACAAGTTTGCATCTAACGTGCTCAATATGGGGTTTCCATGACAGCTTGTCACCTAATAGCAGACCAAGATACTTTTCTGTGCTGGACTGCTTGATAGTTAGGTTGTTAATAATCAAAGGGGAGTGGGGTGGAACCTTTTTGTTTTTAGCTGCAAATATCATGTAAGATGTTTTCGAAGTATTAAATGCAGAAACCACTCACTTATTATATTTAAGTCGTTTTGCGCCTCAGTAATGATATCGTGTATGGATTGACCGAAGTAGAATAAACTAGTATCATCTGCGTAAAGTGTTAGATATCCTGTTAGCCCTATCTGATTTATGTTGTTTACATAAATTAGGTATAGTGGTGGTCCCAGAATAGATCCTTGTGGGACTCCACATGTCATTTCTTGGGGTATACTCTTATAGTTATCAATTTTAAAAATTTTACATCTGTTTGATAAATTGGATTCGAATAAGTTGTAAGCTGTTCCAGTGATACCTAAATTAATTAGTTTTTGTAATAGTTTTGCATGTGAAACAGTATCAAACGCCTTTTTCAAATCAATGAAAATGCCTAAGCCTATATTTGTTTTATCTAGATTTGTTTTTATATTCGTTACTAGGTCAATGGTTGCTGACAAGGTGTTTGATTTTGATCTGAAACCATATTGTTGGTCTATAAGGATGCTTTTCTCATTTAAGTATCCTATTAAGCGGTTGTATATAACTTTCTCAAAAATTTTAGATATCACTGGAAGCACAGAAATAGTCCTATAATTGCCCGGATCCGTTTTCGTACCCGACTTGAAGATAGGAGAAACTTTGGCCACCTTCAGGCTATCAGGGAACGTACCCTGGTCAAGACATTTATTAACGCAACTAACTAAGGGTGGAATTATAATATTCTTAATACATTTTAATGCTTTTGTGCTAATTCCGTCCACACCTGTGCTAGTATCAGCATCCAAATTATCGATAAGTTTAGTAACTTCCTCGATTGTACAAGGTCTAAATTGAGTTAGCGTTTGTGTGTGTTTATGTCCGTCTTTGTACATAAGTGTGTTACCTGAATTTATATGATATTCCGATGGTATCCCATTAGCCAGCTCTGTACCAATAGTGGCGAAATAAACATTCAGCATTTCGCAGATTTTTTCGCTCTCTGTTACACTTTGTGAATTTACTATTAGCTTTGGAGGCAAAATATTTGCTTTAGTCTTATTCATAGCTAAAGAATTTATAGTTTTCCACAGCTTCTTCGGATTATTGTTACATCTTTGAAACTTGTTGTAGTAGTATTTGTTTTTATCATTGTTTATCTTCTTAATTACTTTATTTCGTTCCGATAAAACTTTCTTTTCAAGATAATATTTGCTTCTTCATTTTTTTACAGTTGCCAAAGGCTATTTCTGATATCGATCATCTTAATAACTTCTTTGTTAATCCAGTCGTTCTTTGGTAAATTCATTATTTTTGGTTTTAGCTTCTTGTTTTGCAGTATGTGTGACGTTACAAAGGCTTCGTATAGTTTTGCATAAGTTTTCATAGTCTATTGCCCAATATTGTATCTTTTGTTTAATTTTTGGCTTGTATTTAAACATTTCCACATAAATCTGTTTATGGTCAGACATAGCAGATTCCAGAATAACAAAATGGAAGGACTGTTTTTGTAGGTCTGTTGCAACATGATCTAAGATGGTATTTGTTGTTTCTGTTTGTCTGGTGGAGTATTTCCTATCTACTTTATTTAAAATATCGTAGCCACTTTCTTGGAGTTCTGATAGATATTGAGTTACACATGTGTTGGGATTCAGTAGGTCTAAGTTAAAATCACCAAACACGATCGAACTCTTTCTAGCTTCGAGTTGCAAGGTATATCTTTCGAGAAACTCTTTAATATTCGAATGGCCTGGTTTGTAGATACCTCCAATATGCAGCGCATATTTGGGAAGATAAATCCATAAGTAGTGGTTGCCATCCTTGTAGGTGTCCTCTGTTACCTCAAAGGGAATGCCTTCGTGAATGTAGATAGATACTCTCCCTCCCTTACTGTCATGTCTATAATTGTAAATATGTTTGTAGTTAGGTAGATCGTATAATTTTGCATCCTGTTCTGATGTTATCCAGGTCTCAGTTAGAATTACGCCAAGTATTGTAGAAGGAATTGCTTTAAGGATGCACTGTAGTTCTTCAAGTTTTCCTGGAATGCGGATACTTCTTACATTAGCATAGAAGGTTTTGAGGAATGATGACTTTGAGGGCAAATCTTTATACTTGTGGATTCTTTGGTATGTAATACTTCCTGGGCTAACATTATAGGAACAACTGGTGTTAGCCTTGGTTAGTTTTTTGAGTTGTAGTTGTTTTTGGTTATAGTAAGTATTCCTTTGATATATTTAATTATTAGATTTGTTTCCCCTTTTTGCTCGCGCTCTTTGAACTCAGTTTGTAGATTTTGTAGATAAGTTATTTGAGCTGGTGTTTGGTCCGAATATATTTTTATAGTCTTAGGCAGTTTCGAGCGATTCTTCAGTAAATATTTTGGTGTGTCAGGAGTATCAAATACAATTTTTACAGGGCGGGGTTTATTTGCATTATATTTGCCCAATCTTGTAGACATTAAGGGCTTAGGACAATCTTGATAGGCTTGTGTTAGGATCTTGTGAACTTCTTCAGTGTCGCAATTGTTACCTGTGGAGAGATCGTGGACATCTTGCTCATTCAGACCCACCAATATTATGTTCTTGTCTCTTTTAAGTCTACCTTGCATTTCAACAAAAAACTGATGCTGTGCTCCAAAATTTAATTCGGGTTTTCGGTTTTCATTTTTAAGTTGGTGTAGCTCATCCTCAATGTCTATAATTTTACTTTGAGTAATTTTATGTTCGCCTGTAATGCTTTCCACGGATTTATGCAGTTTCTTATATTCTTCTGTTAGGGTATCAGTTGTTAATTTCAGATCTTGAATATCTTTCCTAATTTCGTTCCGCATTTGTGTAATATTATCAATTTGTTCGTTCATCGCTTCCTTTATACAGCCCATTATTTCGCTACGAAATTGGGCTAAATCTCTTTTGAAATCGTATCCCAGAGTGTGTGGTCTTCTCTTTCTTGAGTCTTTGTTAACTCGACCTTCATCATCCTTAAAATTCGCCAAATTAGACGGTCTTGGTGCATGAATTTTTTTTTCAGCCTTTCTTCCTCCAATTTTAGAAGAACGATTGATTGTCATAAAAAATAGATCCTGTGCTAAACGTGGATTTCATAATTTTGTATTTGGAATGCGACGTCATTGCTTTTAATTTTTTCACGTGGTGTAGGGTTTTATTTGAAGACAAAATCTTTTTTAATTTACGTTTTACTTTATCTGTATTATGTGTATCAACGTACGTGTTGAGGTCACTTCTAGAAAAGTTAACCTCTGCAAAACAAGAAATCAGCTTACAGTTTTCAGAACACATCAATAAAATTCGAAAACTAAGTATACATAGTAATGTATACTTAGTTTTAAAAAGCAGATGTTTCAGAGTTTTAAAAACGGTTTCAATTCCAGATGAAGACGGAGCGGTATTAAAAGATTGAAAAAATCGTCGTAGTAAATTAGACCAAGTTTTGCAAGAATTCTTCTCAGTGAGGATAAAGAAATATATGTTTTTGTTAACATTTCCGAATTTTTCCTTATACTGCTTTTGTGTTTCGACAAATTTATCAAAACAATTCATAAAGTCTGTATTAGGGGTGTATGGTTGATCCAAATTGTCGACTACGTCGTTTACTGATGATGATGGTGTACTGCCTGTCGATTCTGTAAAAATCTCACCGTGAAGACTGGCGTGGAGTGAGCTGTCAGTGTCATCCCGTCTTGGTCAATCCCTACCATCAGTTGCACTGACAGCTCAGTTCACGCTCACTTCACTTCAGTGTTCACGGTGAGATGGTTACAGAATCGACAGGCTGTTTTCGATGTGTTTTAGGCGGTTGTTAAATCAGTTTTGGGCTGTTTGACAAAAATTATTAACTTTATTAGTATCGTCGTCAGAGTTACCAAGACAAACTGTAACCTACATCTGAGAAAACTTCATTTGTGGTTTCAAAATCATTGCACGTATGTGGTATTATATCGAGGTATATACGAATTTCTCTCGATGCGCAAAATTCGTATACATCTCGATTTATAGATTCACAAGGAAATCACGCAAAACGGAGGTTCGTCCACTACCACTACCCTTCTCTACAGTGCATGTGTGAGAAGTAGTACTAGTTAGTTGTAATGGGACGGAGTTTCACTTTTTTGAATCACACGTTAGAAAGAGACAAAATATCCTAAGCATTAGTGATGGCTGTCGATTTCTAAAATATGTATTTCTGAACTATAGCTTTTATATTAACTTTACCTATCACAACGGGTTACTATGTACACGAGAGCTACCAACTACATTGGCATCTCTATAACTCGAATGTCAAGGGAAATGCAAAAAAAATCGAGTTTTCGACTTAACAAGATCTTCGAGCTGCATCTGCTGAAATTTCGACTTACAGAGGCGCGATTTCTAAGTGTACTTTTCGATCTGTAGAGTCGAATAATAATTCAACTTACGTTTTTAATATTAAAACAAATTACATATTCTTCTGCCTTTTCGCGTAAGATAGGCCCAGATACGCTTATGTTTTTGTCCCGACACTGTTTGAACCAGGTGAGTAAGCATTCTTCTAAATCAGGAAACTCAGCTAGACGCCGTCTTTTGCTAGATAAATTGCTACTTGATACATATCTTCGCAATATTTCGGCTTCATTCTTAATTATTGTAGACAAAGTGCTTGCTGGTTGGTAATCCGTATTGAGCTGCGACGTCTTTTTTTTTCATGCCACGTTTTACCGCATTGATAACATCACTTTTTTCACGTAGAGTCAAAGTCTTTAGTTTCCGCTTTGTTAACAGCCAAAATAATACTGACGTGTGACGTGTCGTGTCCTGTGTCGACAAGGAACAAACATCACGTTCACAGCTGTGTTACTTAGAAAGTTTCATGAATGTATTCATTAATTGCACGTGTACAAGACAAAAACAATAGATTAGAAGCCCCGAACCCGAACATTCATTTGTATTTTATTGCTATTATTTCGGGGAATTCCAAGTAAGACGTCATTATATTTTACAAACTACGACTTACGGAGTCTCCTTTTTGAAATTCGAGTTATAGAGTATAATAATATAATATATAATCAATACTTCGTAGGGAAATAACATTTTGTTCGAGTTACAAAGTCTAAATAATACCGCGTATTTAGGTATTTAGGTGTTCAGCGGAAGGGAATGGCAATTTTTTCCGACTTACTGAGGATTTCGACTTAACGAGGTTCGAGTTATAGAGATTCGTATATTTAAAACTCTGTATTTTTTTCGGGACAGCAAGTTAAGTGAACTATGAAAGAAAATGAAAAATGTGGTAACCTTCACCTTGAGTAAATTGCGAAGACCTCGTGCCTAGTGGTGTACTACTGCTAGGTACGTGTTCTTCATCGTTTCTATATACGTTTTCTGGTGACGTTCAATCATCGGAACAGCCGCTCAACTGTCTTGACTTCTGGATTTATGTGCAGGTCCCTGAAAGTTTATTATAGGTGTTGTCAGTTGATAAATTAAGAATGGAGACAGCATGAAAAATATGAAGGGTTAAAAAAATCTCACCCGCGAGTCCCTACGATACGTATTATATGTCGACGGCTCTTTTTTTACTTTACCCTTTCAAACTCTGCGCACAATGTCAACAAAATATAGAAACATAGTATACTCGAAGGCATTCACAGATTTAACAAATTGATAACTTTGTTCGGCGGTTGTAGCGGTTGACTATTGTATTTCCCTACTTTTTTATCCAAAGTGCCATATTTTTAGGTCCTAATCATCATTTGTTCGAATGATAACTTGCCCGTATATTTAATGTCACACAATATCACATGCCACAAACATTACCATCAATAATAGGCAAAAGATTTTAAAACCGTTTTTTAACAAAAAGTTTTAAGCCCTAAAGTATATAATGATAACCATTACATAGTTTGAATTAAGGACTTACAACCATCTGCTTATAACCTAAGAATATTTTTAAACAAATTTGTACTACAAAGCTTTTGTAAGCAAGGATGCATCATGCAAGCGAGCATGTAACATGCAGCAGGCATGGCTTCTGTCGCACATGGTTTCTGTTCTGTTACAACCACCTGCTCCTCAACTCACGATTCTAAAATACACTCTAGGGGTAGGGCAGACAAGACAGCGTAAAGTCGGATTTACAGCGATTCGTTTCTGTCACTAAAACCTAATTTTTTTGCAAATCTTTTAGTGAACAAAAACAACAATGTTGGATTTCGGCACCTTCGTTTATTTTCATGCAACTGGTCGAGAATACATTATCTCCTCACCTCATTCCATGAAATATCATGCAACAAAAACCACCCCCTCCCACAATGCACTGAAAATTCCTACCACCAACTCTTTTTACGAATGTGTGCATCGTGTAAGTATGTTGGAAGTTTACTTGTGGTTATTGGTAACTATCTAAAGCTTATTTTTTCCTAGTACATCTTATGCGTTCAGTGCATTTCAGCCACAATGCAATTTCAAGTCGTTGTTGGCTGCAGACGTCGACATGGAGATTGTAAACTACTTGTCACAGGAAGTATCCCTTTATTTATAAACATTCCTAATATTAAATAAATAATTACAATTAAAGTTGCTTTTCGTGCCCGTCTGTGTGACCGCTTTGTTCCGTGTACACACACGGATAATATAATACATTAATATTAAACCTACTTAGAGTAAAGAAATCTTGATGCTTTGTAAAGTCGTGAATCCCGGACAGTGGCGGACGCTAGTTATTAATTACTGCATTAAAATATTTTTATTAAGTTGGTTCGTTTAATTTGTTATTCTTTGCAGTAGGATTCTGGAATACTTTAACTAATAACGTTAGCATGAATGTAGTAATGTTTCTACTTCTTCTCGTAACAGAATGTGTTAAATCCGATGAAATATTTTTGTTCCTTGAAAAAGTTTCATTATTATTCCTATATGCTTTTAAGCAAAGTTTCTCTTCAAGCCTTGGGGTGTCTGCCACAGAATACATTTTAGTAATTTTCAGTTACTGTTGAACGGTTTCGTTGCTGCTTATTTTAGTAGATATTATTCGTAACACGTCAGTGTTTACCAATTACTTTAGTATTACTCGTACATTTCTTTTATAGATGGTCATTGAAAATTTAACATATTCATACAAAACAGGCTGTTGATGATTCTCTTTAAAAATGTGCAATTTGTTTGTCTAAACTCATTGTACGAAGGCGAGCGTAACATCTGTTGCAATCTCAATCTGTAGTTTAATTGCAATATTGATCTTACGAGCCATGTAGGGACACAGGACTCGAATCAAAAATAAGTATCCAGCTTCCGTACGTCCTGTGTCCCTATTACCAACGAGGATGCATTGTACGCAACGTGGTACGTAAAATCAGCACGCAATGGATATTAAACAAAATGATAGATAATTTTGTATGGTAGAAAAGTAATTATGACGTCTTGTAAAACGTCTGTAGTAGCTTAGTTTATGGTTCCAAACTTCCAACGTGAAGCGAAGATTATATAAATGTTTTTGGTCGGCCTTATTAAATTACAGACCAATCTAATCTGTTGAGAACTTTTGAGCAGAATTTCAACATTAGTTCTTAGGTGCACAGCTCATGTTTATAGGCGGGAATGCCAATATCAGGCTGCATTTCCCAGGGTTTCCCGCCAAATCACGACTGCATTAGTAGTAATTATCGACATTCTACTGGCTTATAAACTCCTAGTAAGTTCCCTACGATCAGTGACTACAATTTTGACTACTACCTGACTACTTCCTCGTTAGTTCGCGTTGCCAACTGCACATTATTAGCTTACTAGGTACAGTAGCGCTCATAAGTCCATAAGCAATCTCGTAAAGCAATAGATTGACGCTTCTGTTTTTTCTGTTTCTGTTTTTTCTTCTGTTCTTCTATAAGTTTTTACTATGCTATAGACACGCACACACGCTCAATTTGTCTGTAATTGATAGTATTTCATAATTTCAACAAACTTAACTTATGGCAAGCTAGCTTAGTCGTGCTACCCAAGGAGCGATTATGGCAAGCCCTGAGATCGAATCTCACCTGCGCCTGCGGTTTACTTGATGTTATTTTCAAATAATACCTATCTATTTATAGTTTTTGATATGTTTTTATTATCACCTAAAATTAAAAAAAATTGTTTGTTTTAATAAATTTACTTGAAGTGGTTCGATAATCATTCGATACTTGTTTCGTTCATCTTGTTTGGCATATGGCACCGCAGTAGGCGGAGTCATAGGCGGGGGAGTGTGCTCCACTGGCGAACAAAGCGCTCACCACGTCCTCCACGAGCTGGGCCCGGAGACTCTGCGTCAGGGGGGGAGCCCATGGGCGGAGTTTATCCCGCACCATTTTGTAGGGGCGCCCCCATGGGTCCCTATTCAGAGTCTCCAGCGACTCCTCGCGGGCCAGTGTCCGGAGGGCGGATACGTAGCCTGCGGTGCCTGGTGTACAAGCGTCGCCCAGCCACGCACGCCTCGCGCAAAGCCGTAGCTCCGGCGACCACCAGCACACCTGGCGCCAAGCACGTCCAGGCTGGACCCGGGGTATTGCCACGTAACATATTTTGGACATGACTTCCCGGAACAACTCCGCCTCGTCGTTGGTGTCAGCAGGCCTGTCCGGTGGTGACACCCAGGCCCGCACGATCGAGGCTTCCAGGTGAAGCTCCCGGTCCAGCAGCTTCAGCGCCCACCGCGGACCACTTGGGGCCTGTCGGAACGGCTTGCTCGAGGTCTGGGCGGAGACGGCGAACCGGATTTATCGGTGGTCGGAATAGATCTCCACCCCCTCCATGACATGCCAGTCAATGACGTGCGGCGACAGAGCGGGGCTGGCGAACGAGATGTCCACCACTGATTCACCCCGCGTCCGCACACACGTTGGGGCAGAACCCCGGTTAGGACGACCAGGCCTGTTTCCAAAGCCCAGACCTCCACCATCCTGCCCCGCGTGTCCGTGTACCGGGGATCCCAAGCCACGTTCTCGGCATTGAAGTCCCCGAGGACGAGCACGGGGAGGAAACGGAACCCGACGACGACGACTGTCAACTCAGCCAGGGAGTTGTGGAACTCGGCGAGAGTTCGGTTCGGGGAGAAATATACACCCACCACGCCTATATCCCCGAACCGTGCTGCCACACAACCCCGTCCCCTCTTGACGGCCTCGAGGGACAGGGTACCGGCGGCGGCCGATGAAATTAGGGCTACTGAGCCGCTCCGGTCCTCCACCCAGTCATCCCTGTGCGGGACAAAGTACGGCTCAGCGACCACGGCGATGTTAATAGACCACTGCGCCATGCTTTGGCGCAACAGATCCTGAGCAGAGGCGCAGTGGTTGATATTCGCCTGGAGGAGGCGTAATGGGGTCATTACTGACATTCCATTTCAGCCCCCTCCCGAGCCCCTAGTGAATGCCCTGCCACGACAGTTGCGGCGGCGACGACGGTGGTGGAGGCGGCAGCGGCGGTGGCAGTGGCAGTGGATGCGGCCTTGACGGCGGTGGGCTTGCCCCCTTTGGCTAGTGGAGCGCAGGCCTTGCTCCTAACCCGGTGATTGGCCGGCTTGCCAGCTGCCGCACATATGAAGCAGTGCGGCGCGGCATTGCACGAGCCGGCCTTGTGACCGGGCTGACCACAACGGAAGCAGTGACCGCTGCGGTCCACCTCCGAGGTGCATTGCACCCCCACGTGGTTGCCCACCTGGCAGCGGAAACACCTCAGAGGTCTGGGCTCCAGCAGCTTCACCTGCGCCGAAACCCAGCCCACCAGAAGCGTTCGGCCCTCCCCGGCAATTTTTTGGGCCGCCTTCACGGGGCAGTCAACCGTAATGGATTGCATCCCCGTGAAGTCAGGACCAATGGTGCCTGCCCTTACCTGCTGGGCAGAGCACCCCCCAGTCCTAACAACGGCAGCCACGACCTCTTCCTCCGTCACGGAGTCGTCCAGGCACAGTAAACGCATGTCAGCGCACTTGGTGGGCATGGATACTCGGACCTCGTCCGCATTCAGGAACGCCCTAAGCTTTACTCGCCCTAAGTCGCACTCGGGACCTCCAGCATCCGGGCCCCAGTCGCAGTGACCCTTAACCGGAGGCCATTGGTGACGCCGATCTCCTGGAGGTTCACCGCCGTCCCCGCCTTGCCGAGCACCTCGCGGTAGGTCATGCCCTTCTTTTCCGCTTCCGGCTCTAGTGTGAAAACTACAGCTGCGAACTTCGGGGCACGGAGCCTAGCCGCGACTTTTCGCTCCTTGCGCCGCTGCCGCCTCTGCCTTCTTCTGGCCGCCCTTGCTGCTTTACCCACCTTCCCCTTCTCCCCGACAATTTGCCATTCGGCGTCGGTCGGAGGAGATTTAGAAGGCGGGGGTGGCCGTCTCTTCGTCATGGCTGGGGCCCTCGCCGTCTGGGCAGGCACCCCACTCTTCCTGGTCTGGGGCGACGCAGGTTTCGCCAGGGTCGGACCCGCCACGGCCCTACTTTGGGTCTGCCCCGAGGACCCTGGTTTGGCCGCGGTGGCGGCATAAGACGCCGCCTTTCGCTGGCCCGAGGCCGAATAGCTCGCCGCCAGCGGAGGGCGCAGGGCAATGGCCTCCAGAGCGGATAACCGACTCTGAAAGGCAGCCAGCTCATGTCGCACCAGTGTCAAAACCCGGTCCTCGGCAGACACGGGCTGGCCTTGCCCATGATGCGCCCTTCCTGTTTGCGCCTCCCGGTGGCCGGCTCCTTGGACCTTTGCTAGGTCTGCTCGGAGCTCCACATTCTCTTTTCGGAGACGCTCCATGGCGGCTGTCAAGCCGGCGACCTCCGCCCGCATCTCGTACATGCCGTCAGGCGGAGGCCCGAAATGAATGGCTTCCGCTGACTCTATAATGGAGGCCGTGGCTGCAGATATGGCCTTGTCTTTAGATTACTGAGTCCTCTTCAATTCCACACCCCCTTTATCGCGGCAACCACGACCTCCGCAAACCTGGCCGCTTGCTCAGGCTTTGAGCCGCCAGCAGCATCCGGTCCACCACCTAACGAATCCGACAGGGCCATCCTACGGCCGTCCACTTCAGTGTGGCGCCCCTCCGTGGCGAGCCTCACGGTTTGCTGGGCTGGCTCGGCCGGACTGGCCTCCCTGTCCTCCTGATCCTCGTTCCTCGGATCCCACAACGTCGACCGATTTTTCGGGCCGAGGCCATTCCGCCACCCGAGTGGCCCTGGCCATGCCTCGGTTTGGGCCGCTTCAGGAAGAACCGCTTGTTCTTCCCAGAAGCGCCCACCACTACGCGCTCCCGCGCTTAAATGAGCCCTCCGCGCCAGATGCAGCGTCAGACTCTGACCGCGCATCACTCGACGAGCCTCCTCGGCTCGGAAGACATATGTTGCCCCCCCCCAGAATACGAATGGGGGCTTGACGGTCCCGAAGGGAACGTGGCGGATTCAGTCGTCAGGAAATGTCAATTTATGCAGAAGTTCCAGCCAACCTCGTGGTAGCAAGATAAACTCATTTTGAAAAAAATGGGGTTAATAAAGTGTTAGTGGTAAGTGTTAGTCAGCCTATTAGAAACTGTGTGTAACCTATTCAGGTAAAATGCTATGGCAGTTTTCATATATAAATTGATAAATAGCAATGTATTCTGCCTGCCTGAGCAATTTGCTGCTCAGTGGGTCCTGGCCTTAGCACGGTCACCTACTAGTTAAAAGTAGACATGCGCAAAACAGTGCGTTTTAAAGTGATGTCATATGACATTACATTTCGTACCGAGGAATATTGCATTACACCATGACTCCAAACATGACGCGAAATGACGCGCCACACGCGATGGCTATTGTAATGAAATGCTCGCGTTGTAGAAGATATACATCATTTCATGAGATACCGCATTAAATTATGATGTAATGTGACAACCGTCAAGCGCAATGCACCCTCGCGTCGCCGAATTGCACACTTGCTTTTGTTATCATATTCATAAAGTCGATTTTCCTTCATACTTAACCCCTTCTACGGAATAATTAAATCAAAAGGGCATTCCAGGCTGACTGGCAATAAACATGGATTGCGATATTGATTATTGACCATGGCTATGAATATTGGGTAACGTAAATCTATTTCTTTAAATATCGTTTAACACCTTATTAATTAATAATCACACAATCATATCAGTGTCCTACAGTAGTACAGTGCGAGTCATGTCATGATTTAAAACATCACGTAGGCCTAGGCAGTCCGCGGTGTCAATTAAACGTAAACCTTAATGCATCAATAATACGGTTCTATATAATAGTTCACTTATTTCGCAGCCAACCGACCGGCGCATGCTCCTTCTCACTTGCTCACACAGCGAAAATTACCGAGATAATACGAAGTTTACGAACACCGAACAGCGCGCCGCAGCCCGCGCGTCGTGCGTCATGTTTGAATGTCATGTGCCATGCTTAATTTGGTCGAGTCATGTGTAATGCTACATTACGCGGTCGGGATATATTACGCGCAATGCAACAATCGCATTACTTACACAAGTCTAGTTAAAAGGTACTCGTGCGTAAAATGTGTGTCAAACCCAATTCGTTTATAACGACATTTCGAAACAGGTTGTGTTATTAGCTACGGACAGGAGATCGTACGAACAATGTGTCAAGTCATAGATCGGAACCGGCATTGGATCGCGGAGACTTTATTAATTTGAGTGTAAGTCTGAGTCTAAACGAGCTTCATGACGTACCTTTGATTCTTCTTTCTTGTGTATGGTTACGGAGTTATATTTGCTCGTAACTGGCGCTTCATGGAGAGTAATTTTGGATCTGGATCTGAAAAACCAGGTAAATGTGTATTCGGCCAATTAATACGCAAGCGCTTCATGACAAAATTATAGCTGTACTTTTAAAGTCAAAGTGAAATCATTTATTTCAAATAGGCAAATACGAGGCACTTTTGAACATGAACATTTAACAAAAAAAAAGTTTCCCCTTCCAAAAGGTATTTTTGTATGGAGAAGAATGGATAAGAAACTCCAGCGTTGTTACTTTTTTAAAATGTTTTACAGTATTTTGTACAGTAAGCGTTCAAAAGTGCATAGGCACGATAAGAGTCGTATTGCTGTGAACTCGCGGTATGTATGTGTTTAAACGACACACACCACTAAGATCGCAGTTTTGCACGGCACACACTAACGTAAAGTCGCGCAATCGCATCGTACTACACTAAACAAAAATATATTTACGTCGCTTTCATTAGACACGCATCATGCTCGTGACCTGGCCGGTTTATGGCATTGCTAAAATTCGAGTTAATCTAATATGAGCTGAGCTGGTAGCAGTAGGCGCCAAGGGTTGGACTGAGAAGCAGTCGGCTTAGGTTCTGATCTCATAAGATGCAGCGCAGTTTTATTGCTATTTTTTATTTTTGTTTGCAATAATAACAATATTCTAAAAAAACTGCATTTTTATTATTTTTGTTATTCCAATAAAGGGTTTAGAATAAAAAAGCGTTACTAGTGATAACAAAAAAAAACATATTCATTTGTTATCATGTTTTACAAAGGTATGGATAACAAACCGATACGATTATTTATAATAAATTCTTCAGCCAAATAGGATGTGCAATATACAAATATAAGTACAAGGAACTTAGAAGCAATTTGATTTATTTTGACATAGTTTTATGAAATTTTCAAAAAGTTTGATAATATTTGTGTTATCACATAATTTACGTCCACTTTTACGCAGCGCAATATTATTGCCAACGCTTCAATGTTTATATTTAATTGCATTTTGAAAATTATAAACACATTACTGCTAATTAACAGATTTAAATATTCGTCTCGCCAGACAGTTAAAACCATAGCGCCTCCTAAACATCTCGAATCATTGCTAAGATCTTTCAATATTCGGTTAAGTGCTTCCAATGCAAATTTATGCGCCATTGTGTGCCCAGATGATGAATTTCGATGCTGATAAAACTTTGGCCATTGCGGAGTGTTTTGTAATATTACATTTTTTTTCTACAATTGTTCTTTTGAGTATTTAACTGTAATTTTAATGCGCAAAGCATAAAGCAAGTATGAGCAAAAAGTAAAAACTTTCTTTAATATCTATGGATATGTGTAGACGATACACCTAGAATAAAATTACTATACCAGATTGGGTAAAACGAGTTAAATAGAAAGCAATGGCTGGTAAATTGATTATGTGATAGATACATGGTGCTCACTTTATATGCCTACAGGAAATTCCTTAACAATCTGTTATAGAGCAAGAGCCCAGACGTTACCTATTATTCGAGTAACAAAATGTGTGGGATAGGATAGTGTAAGTATGTACTTTGCATGTACGCATACCTACTACCTTGGGGCGAGCGGCGACGGCCAACAGTTTTCAGGTATCATAAAACATTACTTCATAAAGCTTGATTTTTTATTTTTATGTATGTTTTATATCCTACTATATAATGTTATAAACTCGAAAGTTTGTGAGTATGGATGGATGATTGTTACTCTTTCACGCAAAAACGACTGAACGGATTTGGATGAAATTTGGCACACAGATAGTTATAACCTGGATTAACACATAGAGTACTTTTTATCCCGATACTCCCACGGGATCAAGATTAATGCAGGTGAAACCGTGGGGAGCAGCTAGTTGTTAATAATTTATAAATAATCAATACTGCCAGACACTACTACTACTAAGCTCGCAAACAAAAAAAGGCTTTTTACAAAGTTCTGAATCTTAATTTGTAAATACAGAGTGACTTATAATTTGAGTTGTTCATTTTTTAACATTTGTACCTCGTGAGATAGTTGATTACATAAAAATGTCTTCCCCGTAAGTTGTACGCTTAATGCAATCGTATTTTTTTAAGATAACTGGTTTCAAAGTTCATGTACGTAGATATGATTTGAAAATGTTTAATAAACGTCTTCCTTTACCAAATATTTGGTTACATCAAAAGGTTTGTTAAATTATGAGGTAGTCATTGGAAAAGCAATGAAGGCAATTTAAGAGGTCAGAGAAAAGTATTATTTAGTGACGAATTGTGGGAAAATTTCAAAAAAAACATGAACGTGTTTTTTCTCGAATCCCATGAAATTTTGCCTCGAGTTGTTCATTCAAGAACATCACGTTCTTGAATGAACAACTCGAGGCAAAATTTCAATTTCGATGCTTGCAATTTCATTGCTTTTCCAATGACTACCTCATAATTTAACAAACCTTTTGATGTAACCAAATATTTGTTAAAGGAAGACGTTTATTAAACATTTTCAAATCATATCTACGTACATGAACTTTGAAACCAGTTATCTTAAAAAAATACGATTGCATTAAGCGTACAACTTACGGGGAAGACATTTTTATGTAATCAACTATCTCACGAGGTACAAATGTTAAAAAATATTTAGAGGTGCCGATAAAACATTCGAATAATGCTGGCAAAGGTCGAATTTACAAACGTTTAAAATAAATTTAGAAATTGTGTGAAAGTGTGAAATATAAAAAATGCGAGCATAATAATTAGATGGCTTTGTAACACAGCTTCATAAACTTTAGCTTTTAATGGTCTAACGGAAATCTTCATAATGATTCAATAATATTTAACGCCTAGTTAGTGAGAGAAAGCGGATTGTGTTCAACGTCTTTTTACAAAGTTTCATTACACATTGTGTTTGGTGTCACATTAGTTCAAAATAGTAATGGATGGTGGTGTTACATAGCGTTCAGCAAAAGGCAATACTATATATAAAGACTTTCAGATAGTATTGGAGTGTTACCTACGCATAAATAAAAGGATCCGATAAATGTAATTTATGTCAGTTGCAGAGCAACTTGGATCAGCTTGGAAACAGCAAAACCTTAAAATTTCTCACGCGGGCCTAGTGCGGGTTGGTGGATGTCACATGTCTTTGAAGTTTTGGTTCTTCGACATGCCGGTTTCCTTACGATGTTTTCCTTCACCTTTTTGCGAGCAGAGTGGTGATGAAATAAATTACTCAAAGTTAAGCGCCTGTCTGGGTTCGGACCTACGACCTGCAACTCGCAAGTCGCGGCCTTTACCACTGGGCCACCACCACTGCTCTCTGTTGAGTCATCATGGACTAATCCAAAATGCGCTTGCGCGGAAATTAACATTGTGAAGACAGCTGCAGTACGACTCGCAATACCAGGAGCCCATAGATCATAACCATACATCGAGCAATACTTATCAAGCGCTACACGCCCCTGTCGGAAAATATCCTAAACTAATGGCATTTGGAAGTGTTTCACGTTGTATCTCGCCCACTTTGGAATATTCCGAAATGCGTTTGCGTGAAAAGTAAGAAAGTGTAGGGATCGCATTACCAGGAGTCCACACTACGTACTACAGCATATTATTACTTTCATTAGTCAAAATTCTTTACAGCGATAGCTAGGGTTCATATTTCACGCAAATATTCGAAGTGTCATATTGCTTTGTATGATAATTTTCAAACACGTCTTTTTGAACTGTATTTTTCATTGTAAATGGCAATATCTTAATTGGAAGATAACAATAACATTTCTTGACAATAGGTTCAAATGTGTACAAAGTATTTTATAGAAGACATCGTTTTAATTTAGGTATCAGCTTAAAATCCTATTGTGAAAACGATGACGAAGCTTACTTCATTAGTTTTTGTTTCAGTAATGATGGATTGTATCAATAAAAACTTTCTAATATTATTATACCACTTTGTCAACCTACTTAGATTGCAATAACGTAATAATGAAAAATACATATTATAGTCTACGAGTGAAAGTGATAAATTAAACTATGAATAAAAATTATTTTTTCCCATTTTTTTTTCTTCGATTTATTTAATTCATTAATTGAAATTGACAAATGTTGAGACACCACATTCACAATATTTTTTTTACGGATTCACGTTTTTTAAATTAAATAATGTTTAAAAATATTACTACGTGTTTTCACAACGATTAGAATAAAAATTAAATATGAATGGTTTTTAACTTTTTTCTATACTTTGCTGCTTGATCACGCTATATTTTAGGACCTTTTGGATGCGAGCCCAAGATCACTGCCAGTGGCGCGCCACGTTCGCGGCACTCAAAGTAGTGCTTTTCTGAAAACCAACAGTATGAACGGACTCTGTCATGTTTTATTCTGGGCGAATTATTTAATTTTATTATAATCATGCCGGTGACGCTCTTGTCGTATACACTGTAAGTTTAAACTGGCCACCACAGCTCAGTCCTCACAATACCATAGTCAATCATTACTATGGTACTATCAACTTTACAGTCAGCAATAAAGATTAGTCAAAAAACAGCACAGTTTTGTTGCAGCCTTGTCAAGTCATCTGTCCGGATAGGTATTTGTTCATCAAGTGTCGGATACAGCTATAATCTGATCGCAATGTGACGTCGTAGTTGAAGGTTGGAGTCCTATTTTATTTAGCTAAATTTGAACAAAGGCACTACTTTACTGTGTATCTACACTGGTGTTAAATATGACAGCTAAATAGGGCGCAATGGTTTCGATGTTAGATCTACAGACTTTTGCAGACATTCCCCAGAGATCTTCTGTTGATTTAATTTTAAGATCTTTAAAAGCTTTTATAACAGCCTGGGGGTTTGTATGCTGAAACCTAATCTCCAAAGGGCATGCCTTTACATTATTTCTAAGTAAGGCAGCAGAGAACTCGGATGAGGAAGTTAAAGCTTCAGTAGTTTTTAGGGGAATATTGGCAATAAAGTTTTCAATCTCCTGAGCTATTTCTTTATACATCTGAGTTGATAGGGCCATGTGCAGTTTCTAAATTAAATTCAGTATTACGCTGTGTTTTCCTACATGTTTCATTATGTATTACTTGCCAGGTCGTTTTATTTGAATGTATTGCTAATATTAGGAGCTTTATCAATTTTGCAGACATTTTAAAAGTTTTAGAATATTTTGCAACATACTGATGAAAGCTTGTATTATTCTTAAGTCGCTAAAAAGTTTTTCCTGCTTTTACTAATACCTTTAGTCGCCCAATCACTAAATATGAACTTTGTGTAAATACTTATGAAAATAAATGGAAAATGTTATTAAGTTGTGTGTTTAATAGAATTTATAAGAACGTTCGCATTTTAATCGCATACTCAATTTGTCAAAAATACACACAACAAGTTTTTGACGTTAATTATCGATGAGATAAGATTGCGACTTGAATTTAATGTTTATAATTACGAATAATATTCTTCTGGGCCCTAATTCAATATGACCAATTAGTGATTCCTTACACGACTAGACACGAAATCTGCTAATATCCAGTCTATGTCACAATGAACGAAAACGCGCGATATGAAGAAATTGGCGTGTTTTAAACTGTCAAAATACCACGCTTGACAACCGTACGGAATCGTTGGGGTTTCAAGTACAGTAAGATTGTGTTGGAGTAAAATTCAGCAAAACTTATGTTGAAGAAGGTTAGAAATAATTGTTTTTCGTACATATATAAATATACTCAAGTGACACTATAACTTTACGTCCCTTTATACTATTGTCGAAAATGAAAATACTACATGGATGACCTAAAACTCTTTGCCCCCAACAATTTGCAACTGATGGAGCTACTGAAAGTAACTGAAGCTTTCAGTAGCGCCATCAGGATGGAATTTGGTGTGGACAAATGTGCGGTTATGCATGTAAAGCTAGGGGGATTGTGGAATCCGTGGGAACCCAACTCTCGGGTTCCAAAAACCAAAGAATCCTCTCCGCATCCGATACCTATAAGGATTTGGGTATGTCGGAAGCTTTGGGCATCAATGGTACTGACATGAAGCAATCGTTGAAGGAACGCTTCTTTGGCCGCCTGAAGAAAGTATTAAATAGTCTTCTGTCAGGCAGAAATAAGGTCGCAGACCGAACTCGATGCCCTGCATAGGAGGGTCCGTACACTGCTGACCGCAAACCGAGTGCATCACCCACGATCGTCTGTGATGAGACTGTATATCCCGCGGAAGTACGGCGGTCGAGGCTTAATAAATGGAAAGACGCTCCACAACCGCGAGGTGTTTAGTCTCAGGGAGTATTTTCTAAAAGCCGAAGTGGATATGCACCGTGTTGTCGTCGCAGTGCATTTTTTCAATTTAATCAGCAGCCTAATTGCGTAATACATTTTCGTAAACGATTACGACCAATCGGTTTGATTTTGACAGTTCAACAACATTCATTGCGTTATTTACATTGTTGAGCATTATTGTTTATCGAACGTATGAAGAAATGGATTAGCAATCTGTTTCAAAACGATTCAGATTCGGATTGATTGTGCATTACGCAATAAGGGTACTGGTTGCTAAATGATCCAACACACGCGCCACCGTCAGAGAGACATTTGGCATGAGTGAGGAGTGAGCTTTACATACTATCAGGCGCCAGGTCGTATTCAAGTCAATTTATGACATTACCCGGTAAATGGTAGCTCCATAGTACAAAGTACTCACACCTGCGCTATGCATTTCTAAAATACTAAAGAGATTGGATAAATATATTTACATTATAATGATGTGTTTATACAATGCAATAATAAATTTTTCTTGCAAAACTTTTTTCATTAAGGCCAAGCAAGGCGCTTTAGTCTCAGTTATGGAGGTGCAGACTTTTATAGACATTCCCAAAAAATCTTCGGTCAATTTACAATTGTTTTAGCTCTTGACACTAGCGTCGAACACTACGATACTACTCGTAATTTTGTAGTCGTTCTACTTTCTCTAATAACTCCGTGGTGTGGAAGATAATGGTTAAGTTGACTACAAGAGGTAACTACGAAATGTGACCGTTTCTTCTCTAACGTATAAGAATCACCCAGCGTGTCTGGTGCCTCACACATACGTTCATCATCTGTAAGAAGTACACATGGCGATGAAGGAATACTCTTAATTTCCCAGAAATACTGAGCTGCTTATCAATGTCCTGACTGAAGTGACAATGAACGTGAGTAGGTTTCGAGTTCTTATCAAACACAGAACCGAAAAACAACCATCATAATTTCGAATTTTGTAAGGACGGTCCACTAGGTAAACGAACGTTATCGGTTTTTAAAAGATCCCAAAATCTATCAGCAAATCAGCATCTGAACTGACGTTAAACGTAGGATCTGCTAATTCTATTAAATCAGGAATACGAACATGATCAACCTCTATGTTTATCGTAGGCAAACTGGAGGTTATGCAGGGCAAGACAAAACGAAGCTTGGTATAATAATCGTTTACTTTTTATCTAATTGTTATATCTCATGGGCACGACTGTGCGACAGATTGTCCCACACCCGAGATTCAAACTGTGGACTGTATGTAAGACGCATTTATTCGTGTAGACAATTTCTCCATAACAAAGCAGTTCTAACGAGTATTAGTATCGGCTACTTCTACTAACGCGGTAGAAAGTAAAACCGTATTTTTCAATTTGAAATCACTTGTTGTTTTATGGCATACAAAAGTGTTTTTCGAATTATTGTTAGGTAAAGAATGCAACGCGGTCGTCGTAGTTTGTGTAACGTTCGCCTCTCCGACACACTATTTCACTACCCATAAAAGCACTTACGCTTTTATTATTATAATTTTCTAGATGTAACAAACTGTTATGTTTGCGTGACTAGCTCGCAGCCAATTCCCACAAAACTTCTTATCAGTATCTAACAATTTTCATTCTATCCATAGTACAACGCATGACCCTTGATTGCACAAAAAACAATTAGGTCAATCCTTTTTTAAATTATTATTACTATAGTTGTTACGAGTAGTTTTGATAGATGAATAACTATGCACGCGGTTTGAACTTCGAATGTCATTTGCATGTTGATGCTTATCACCTTCATACAATCCTTTTGACTTTACATGATTTGCACTAATAATTTCTAATGTATCGGCACGGTTACTGAGGAATGAAATTAAGTCGTTTAATTTGACCTTATCGCGTGACCCTAAAGACATGGCACCTCCGCCATCCAACTCCCGTTTGGTCCCGATTGGTTCTCCAACTCCCGTTCCGTGGAAAAATCAAGCTTATTTACGACTAAGTAAAAAACTAAGGTGTCCTACTTGACTGTGGGTAGACCGAGTGACGTCAGAGCGCATAAATTACGTAGAACGGTATCAGTTAACTTCCGTATTTATGACGATGATACCTGTTTTAACGACGGAATACTGTATGACGCTATGACGTGATTATTAACTTACAACCTATCTTTATGATAGCGGTGTTTCAATAGCTCCCAGGCTTGAATGTTATTGGCAGGACTGAACTCTAAGACACTTATGACCTGTAACGTACTGCCACTCAGAACCTTTTCATCTAAATCGGAACGGTTAATGATCATAGTGTTGTAAGAATGTTTGAACTCCAGCCAGTGATCATACTCATACGAACCTCCAAAGGCAGGGAGTGTTGCAGGTTATTTAATATTAACAGGTTGTTGGAAACCATCCCGAGCTGATGCAACAGGGAACCTGTTGTAATTGCATTTCAAAGGCACCCTTTTTTTTTCATTGTTTGGGAAATCATCAATTGAATGGAGGGCGTGTTAGACTTTTACTGACTAAAACCCACCCGTGTTCCTTCAATTGCCTGTTCCAGGGCCACGGTTACTCTTTCGAATTACCCGCGACCCTGAGGCGTCAGCCCTATCGGACCCAGTCATTTTGTGCTGACATCTCTTTGAGGCGCGAATGGAACACGACGCGCCGTCGACGCGGGCCTGGTCCCTACCGGATGGCGAGCTACCCATTGCTCGCCGTCCGCAAGCCCGCGACTACGGTGGCCGGGAATCTGCTTGCGATTCCCGACGCCCAGGGTGTCTCCTGGGGCGTGAGGGCGCAAGGCTCTCACGCGCTCCGTCTCCTCCTTCGCAAGCATTACAGCTTCGCAGAAGGAGGTGACGGTTCAATATCGCCTGAGCTCGCATCTTTAGTTCGGCTACTTATAAGGCAGTTAAGTTGGCTGCCACAATAATGTATTTTTTTTCATTGGGATAACCGGCTTGAAAAAATCAGAAAAAAATTCCCCCTATAAAATTTCCTCTATAGACTTAGGAGATATTTTGGCGGGCTACGAATTAGTGTTAGGTATGTAGGTACTCACGTGCAAGCAACAACGCAGCCGCGTGGCTGCACCCATTGCTGTGACCCATAACTTTTTTTTTTGCAATGTTTGTACACATTTATGTAAAATATATGAGCTGAGATCCGTAACATCTAGTTTACAACATGAACCACTCGTTTACTTGTAATAACGTAATTGGCATCACTTCATGATACATGTGGGAAGAAGTAATTATTGCATTTTATTTTTATTTCAATTGTAAACCAATTGACTACTCATTGGCTCATAGGCGAAGAATTTTCAAAAATCCTTCCTTAACTCTCTTGAAAATTTAATTTAATTGACCCAGTGGTTTAGGCTGTGCGTTGTGTGTCAGTGAATCTTAGACTTTTCTTCAATAGATTCAGTAGTATTCAATACAATTTACGAAGTTAGTTTATTGACAAGCAGTATTCCTCTGTTCCACTTGCAACACCCAGCGTATCACGTCATTTGGTCGAATTAAAGGTAACAGTAAATAGCTCCACTACAAGATAGGGTTAAATAAAGTTATTCAGCCTGGAAATATCCAGCCCCGTCGATGCCGCCATTTCGATATCTTTTGTGTAATTTAATTTATGCTATTTAATTTTAATTGAATTATAAAAACATAGTGTCAACATTGTTCTCTTGGAAAAAAAGCTTGTCTATACAGTAAAACTATGTTTTCTTGACTTTAAGCGATCTAGCTCCTGTGAGTGATATAACCCTGGTAGCCGAGCGACTTATACCGTAACGTGGTACCAGTCGAGATTCAAATACCTGAATCTGGGTACGGGGTGAGCCGTGAATGCGGCGGGATGTACTAGAATAGTAACCGTCAATATTCTATCTGTTGCAGTCATTCTATCCTTGTCTTACTAATGCCGTAAGCGTATGCGAGAAAGAGAACTTATTAGAAAAGAGATTAAACAGAAATCAATCTATTTTAGTTCACTCTCTATTGATGATTAATGTTCGTTGCCATGGTAACGCTATTGTCGTTAATTTTATTAGGTCGACACGCGGACCAATTATCCTGCCTATTGGTCCGAGGGTCGACATCACTGAAGAGTTTCCTCAATTATACCAATCAAAACAGAAAAAAATATTAAATTGTATGGTGTTTTTTTCCAAATACTTTTACAAGCATTTCGTTATTTTTTTATTATTTGTCTTTGATAAGATAGATTTTTACAAGAAAAAGGACAACTACGGCTAATGACAATTTAAAACAATGTATACTCGTTCCTTGCCGATGACAATTTACAGAGTATACATGATCTTAGGCTGCTACCATGATTGACACCGCACGATTATTTTTATGACTTGAAGCAGTTTGACTAATGCTTGTTTTAAAACTCATACGAATTTAAGGATTTAATGACCCAATAAATTATTGTGGAACACAACCTCAACAACCCCTTGTTTTTTGCAGGTAAAATAAGTCTACAATGAAACGACGCCAAATATTTGGCAGAGCTACCGCTTTGCAACCAGATAACAATTTACTAGGCAGCAACATTAAAATTCCTGTACTGCCACCATCATTTCACGAGGATGTCGTACGCTGCCGCCCACCGCTCGTGCGTCATACGCGATACGGCGCGGCGGGGATGACGCGTCGCGCCCGTCATGCGTCAGAGTAGGTTTATCACTAGCCCCGAGTGGCTGGCTGGAGATAAATCTGCTCACTTAAAAACACTCTTAGGGCCGATTTTTCAATCCTCAGATAAACAACCAGATAGACTTTATTCCATAGATAGCAAGATTCTCAGTTTTTCAATGGTCAGATAGTAGTTAACGGTCGAATAAATTCTCTAACGGAGGAATAAAGTTATCTGCTTCTTTGAGAGCCAGTTAGGGTTTTATTCCTCCGTTACGTATGACGTTTTAGGTTATATTTGAAAGTTTCATTCGTTTTGTGTTTATGGTGAAGTGACAAAAGTCCAGTAATTTTTTAAGATGGATGTGATTGAAACAATTGACGATTTTGCAATCGAAGAAGAACATGAAATCCTTAATTAATTAATCCTGAGAGAGAAAAAAACGTGTTTTACGAGAATAATGATAATTTCAATACATGGGCCGACAATGAATTTTGGAGAAAATTTGAAAAAGATACCATAGCCTATTTACTTTTATTGATTGAGGAAAAACCAAAACAGGAAACAGAAAGGTAAGTTATCTTTGTTAAAAAATATTTCAAGGGGTGGGGACTCCATCTTTACCTTTCTTTAATTATAAGATAAAAACATGAATTAAATATTCCGATATAATGGTCAAGTAATCTACATTTCAATTATTTAAAATAAGTTAGTGTTACTAAGGGCCGATTTTTCAATCCTCAGTTAAGTCGTCGAATAGCTATCTAGAGTATAAGATTATCTGGCTGTTTATCAAGCGAATAAATATTTTCGATTTTTCAATCGTATGTTAACTAGTGAATAGCTATCTGTGCTCTATGCTAGCGAACTTCACACTGTGTTAGATGAGAATAGCAACAAAACGTGTAAATCTCCAATAGTTGCATAAAAAATTCCGCCAGATGAATAGAATCGCCGGGTGAGTAGTATTTTTTTTACATTGGTGGCGCACCCAGCTGTTCCTGGAACAATAAAAATAATGAAGATGTAGGTTATGATCTAATTTCATTATTGTAGGTAAAGATGTGGTGCCTAGTTTTTTTTTTAACAATGACTTTTTCCTGTTTAGTTTTATCCTCAATCAATGAAAGTAAGTCGGCTATGGTATCTTTTTTCAAGTAAAATCTTCTCCAAAATTCATTGTCGTCCCATGTATTAAAATTATCAGGCCTCTCTCGTAAAACTCGGTTTTATCTGTCTTAGGTGGGTTTAAAATTAAAATAATTAACATAAACATTTTCTTTTTCGATTGCTAAGAAGCAATCGACTAACAATTGTCTTCAATTGTTTCAAACACATCCATCTTAACAAATAACCATACCATGTCGCTTTACCAAAACACAAAACGAATGAAACAGTCAAACATAATCTAAAACGGCATACATAACGGAGAGATAAATCCCTAACTGGCTCATAAAGAAATAGATAACTTTATTCCTCCGATAAAGGCTTTATTCGATAGTTAACTCCTATCTGACCATTCAAAACTGAGAATATTGCTATCTATGGAATAAAGGCTATCTGGTTGTTTATCTGAGGATTGGCAAATCGGCCCTAAGTAGGTTTGTACAAACACTTCTTCGTCAATCGTATTTAAAAAACTAGACGAGGTCGGCGGCGTTTTCTATCTGACTACTCTGATAAAACAGGTCGACACAAACTCAGAGGTCAGTCTATTTTAAAGTCCAGACATAATCTTTTGAGAAAAGAACCACACAGATTGAATGAACCTGTCCAGTCAGTGCACGCATTTGTCAGTTATCGTGCAGCTCAACTCAAAACTTAAGGAGCTCAACGATTCGACGAACAATACCAAAGAAAGGACATTTGGGTAGGCCAGGACGTATTAAGTACTCAAAAAAGAGAAAATGTATAAAGTATGTCCCACATAGACCCCATTTTTAAAGAGTTATTATTTTTAAAAATTAAGTGTAATTGATGATTATTTGTAATTTTAGTTTGACTTTGCCAATTTAATTTGTAAGTAATATTGAATTTTGTGTGTTGTGTTTTGTCTTATTGATTTTTTTATTTTTTTCTAACATTTTATTTTAATAATACTATTAATTATGACCCAATTATTGGTTGAAATAAACGAATTGAATTGAATTGAATAGTGCTCACACAATAAATAAAATAGTAATAATATTATTCTTCACAAAGTAATTATTCATGTCATTGTGTATATATTATAATCACCAAATTTCAAAGTGTATATAAAAACACCCCGCTGCAGAAGGATAGGTTTCGAGGTCTGGTCCTGGAGTCGAACTGACAAAATGGCGTTTTCGTACCGACACTTCAGCACGTCGATGTAACGATAGTAGATCTGGCACCTTTGAAGTAACTGCAGTACAGCCCATTTACAGGGTTTTTATTTAATATTTAAATCCGTCGTATCTAGGAATAAGAAATAATACAAAACGAAGTTTATCCGTGTACCTTACTTTATTGTAGGTAGTTTAGTTATAAGGTAGTTATGTAGTAGTCATTGTATTATTTTGTTTTTCCTGCCTTGGCTGGTTCGAAGAGTAATAATAATAATTAGATAAATAAAAACTAAATAAAAGATTTACATAGATCAATCAAAATAATGAGCAGAATGATATTTTATTATAGTCCCTAATTCCTCAAACAGTAATGTGACTATAAGGTTTAAACAGTTCTGTTTAAAAGAAGATGTCGTCGTGACAAAAATTGAAAAGAGTATGCTCAGATGGTTTGGTCATGTTGAGAGGATGAGTGAAAGACGACTAACAAGGCAGATGTGACTGGAAACGCCGGGAGGGGGCGCCCTAAAGGACATAATATTTAGTGATCTTGCTGATGTTCTACAGAAAGGTCCGGTGCGTAATGCTCTCAACCGGTGTGCGTATAATTACCATACGTATGATCGTAAACGAATCAAAAGGATTATGTAGGAAAGAAAGCGTAATTTATGTCAGTGTATTGTTCTTAATTATATAATTAACTGACTTTTATTTTTTTTATTGACTTCAATTTGTAAGTATGTAATAAAAAAAATTGTAATACTTTTTAAAGACAGTTGTCTTTTTTGGAAAATATAGTTTTATAATTATTATTTTAACCCCACGGTTAATTAAAGATTGTGTTACAATGTACGTATTTGTTTGTTTACTAGTTCCTACTCCTACCGTTATTCATTAGTAATTCACGCACTTAGTTTTAACGCTAACTTGTGTTTCTTATACTAAATTAATTATACATATTGATTTAAAGAATATATGAGTTGAATATATGAGTTAAATCAAAAAGAGCTTGTTATATAGCGAAGGCTTGTCCTAGATTCTTTTGCTTACAGCATACCTGCTTATCATAATTAGTTTCTTTAGCTCAGAACAGTGTTCAGACTTCCTGTTCTTATTGTGCCATAATTTACTGGCGCCATCTTTTTGATACTTTCAGCAACATGTGGAGTGTATGGGGTGGAAGAGTGAAGCTAACTACCCTTTATCCATCTAGATGGAACGTTTCCACTATTATTCGAAACATAATTTAATCTCCTATAATGTTCTGTTATTCTAGTATCTTAGTGCTAGTGTTTTGCCTTTTGGGGCACTTGCGGAGACTATTCAAAGAACCATAAAGACTACCACTAACCTCTAAAAAATGTCATTGTAGTAACCAGGATAATTAAACTAAATGTGTATGTGTCTCAAGATTATCATGATGCACTAAACGCACGTAGTTTGCGTGTGTTAGAAAGAAAGCTACATTTATAGGTATTGTTATTCACCAGTGTCAGAATGGTTAGGTACTATTTATTTTATATTTATGAAAGTCCCTATGAATTTGTTGTGCAGCTAAAGGATTTTATGAAGAAAAGCTCAGAAAGGCAATAGGAATTTATTACAACAAGGCATGTCAGTAAATAGGTAAAGTTAATGAGAAAGCTAAACAGCCTTTCCAAAACTAGGTCTTCATGGAGGAGAAGGATCATTTCTCAAAGTTTGCTACTTTATAAATGAATAGAAACAGAACATGCATACTTCATTATACTCGTATGTAACATGAGCGCTATTTTAACACAACGTAGTTATCAGCAATAATCAAGATATAAAATCAATTAACTTACAAGAACATTGTAGTCAGTCGATGTTTCACAAGAAGCGATCTGATGATCATATTTCAATCCATTGACAATATAGGCGAGCTTCCGCTATGATATGCAGCATGATTTTCTTACATTGGCTTTTAGCAACTTAATAATAAGGGCATGGGACACCACTGAGGTTCTGTTCTGTAACGCCAAACTGATGTAACCAAAGTCTTCTTAAAATTTGGCGGTAACCTCGTCTTATCGTCTACCAATATTACCAGTACCGGAAACATCGCCGCCCATTCTGCGCCTTTTTGGACTCACCAGACATGGTCAAACATAATTGATAAATAACTTCTAACATTTAACTTATGCAGTGGAACATCAAATATAGGGTACGGGTCCCGTTGACCTAGAATCATGGAATTTGGCAAGAAACAAGGTCTCCAAAAGTCCAAAAATCGATAATTAGTAACACACAGGCTATTTATATCCTGTCCCGCAATTGGCACACACAATCGCCTATCTTTTGAATGCTAAACCATTACTATAACTTTAAGCCTCGTTGTAATTAGCGGTTGAAATCTTAAATGTTTTCGTCGTTCTGAAATATTCAACTTACCACCAGTACACAGAGCGTAAAGTCATCACGTCGAACCAAAAAACACACCGAATGCATTAACCCCCTCCTTTTTTAAGTAGGATAAAAATACTGCTGAATTTGACTATTCTATTCTATTTTTATTATGACAAGCAAAGCCGATGTCGACTATTCTATTTACCATGCGTATTATTCAATAAAAGCGTCACATTTTTGTATCCAACTGTGGGGCTGTACTAAGCCGACCAACATCCAAAACATTCCAGAATAAGGTAAGTTCTCAGGAGTATTGTAAATGCGCCCTGGTATATAAGAAATGACGACCTCCATCGTGACCTATAAATGGAACCCGTCACCAACATAATCCAAATATTTGCTGAGGCCCATGAACACCGACTCCACCGACATGTGAACATCGAGGCGATTCAGCTGTGAGACCGAACAAATATAGTGCGAAGACGCAAACGAACAAAACCTTTTGAGTTAGTGTAATGACACACATAATAACACATGAACCAAGTGTTAATATAATTAATTATCAGACTCTAAGAAAGTGGAACGGACTTGTGTAAAGTACAATCAACACTATTCTACACAAAACACATAACATCACGCCTTGTTCCCCCGAACACTATTCTAAGTTTTAAAATAATTGTCATGTAACAAATTAAGTTAGATTAAAATTGCTTATTAGTCGTTTAAGCTAGATTGTAATAAATTATTAAGAACCTGGTTCTTTTTAACAAACGATAAAAAAAGATTTTTGCAAAGTATGTTCACTATGTCTAATAATTGTTATTTCTTCCGCATTCGTTTGTGAGCACGTGGGACTCAGCTCGATTGCAAACGCTTGAAGTTGGCTCAAATACGTGGGTACAAGACTAAGAGCACATGAAAATCCGAGGGTGATTCGGGAATTTTCCGATCGTAAGAGCGTAACAAGTAGTGCCATAGTGCTGTAGTACATTCATTTCTAACGGCATCGAGCTAAAGATTTTCTTTGCTTGCATTCTGTAGTCACTTTGACACGTGTCTCATTAGTACCAATCACGGTATGCTTGGAAGACGTTAGTTTTACGACATTGTTAGTTGTCAACAGGACAGCAATAAAAAAATATGAGAGCTGAATTAAAGAGGGAAAAAATGGAATAGTTTTAAATATTTGATGGTGTAGTCATACTTTTCTCAGGGAGTGGGAGCAAACTGTTATTGTGTTCAACGTTCTTCACATACATAGTTGCATAGTTGTCATAGAAACCACATTGAAGTGCCATTTGCTCATGTGCTCGAGAGACAGACAGTATGGATCATTCAGACCGTACAATATTTGAAGCACTAGGCGTTCATGAAATACTAAGAGTCTTTCAGGAATGTCAGCTAAAAGATCGTAGAGTTCGCGCCTTAAATACAGGGTATGATGGTATTCAAGAGTCATACATAAACTATAATAACACAGTTTTATCGGTTTTTGTTAGAACCACAATTAAGTCTTTGCAACTTATAGCGCATTTTGGAATAAAAACTACCATTGTGACTTATACAGATCTATGTTCTAAGTTCATTCGTGAAGAAAGTGGACGGTAAATTTTAAAATCGTCAAACCTTATTCAGCAAGCGTGTGATCATTGTCCATGCCTTCTCTGTATGAGAAACGGCATTTGATCCGTAGTGAGACAATACTAGGCTACTATAACAAAAATGTATACTTTGTTTATTTGTGAACCTAAACTGAAGAACCATATGCTTGAACCTAGCCGGCTAACTTTGTTTATTGCTTTTAGAAGCGCTTGGTATACAAACACAGCAGTCATACAATTAAAAGATCATCTTTTCGTCCTTCAGTGCAGACAAACCTTTCTTAATTCTAAAAGAATGGTAAAAAAGTAATGGTACTGTGGCGGCATCTACACCGCCACATGCGTACAACGCATCACACTAATCCTGCATCGCGCAATCATAGTTTACCGCGCAGCTAGCATATATACAACTTCCCGACACGATCATCGGGCAGTTGCCCACCAGATACGACATCCATCTGGTCGGAGGATCCTCCCTTTTCTGAGAGTATGAATGAACTTTACACCCTATTCCTCATATCCCTAAAGTACAATAATAGGTATATATATTTCATTTCAATTTTTTCATAAATCTGCTTGGCTCGTCTATAAACAAAGACCTCGTGGGTTAAGTTACCCTAGTGTGCAAATTTAGATGAAGTCTATTGCCCAGTACTTTAAAGCCGTAAGTTGCCGTTAAGCCTTGTTAGTATTTAAAATAGTTTCTCTCTATGAAGAAACATGTGCACAGCCTACAACAAATTAAATTTAAATTCAAAAACAATTATTTTAAACGTAAGTATCATAACATAGCGCTTGTATTTCCCCCGAAGGGGCGAGCATCCAATGTTTGTCTGTACGATTCGCATGCAGCGCACTCTCTCATTTTATTGATAGATATTTTAATTTTGATGACATGGATTTGGCCAAGATATTCTGGTCTATTAAAATTAAAGATGCTATGGTGTTATAAGTTGATTGTTTTTATTTATTTCCAATGCTGTCATTCGTAGGTTTTTGAGTGTAGTGTAGTGGCTAGTTAGAATCCCAAAGTCTCTATTGCCAGCTACCGGGCACAAATCCTGACTCCGGGCTGCTACTGAGAAATTCTAGATAAAAAAAAACAATAACATTTTGCCCAACCTGGGAATCGAACCCAGGACCTCATGCTCAGCAGTAGCTCTTGCGATTAGACCAACGAGGCAGTCGATGATTTAAATGATTACACATAACATAACATCACGCCTTGTTTCCCCGAAGGGTTGGGCAGAGGTGTACCTATAGTACACCCACATTTCGCCAGTTATGTTTAAGTCCCATGTAATAGGGGGCGAGCCTTTTGCCGTCTACCGGGCACTGCTACTGAGAAATTTCAGATAGAAAAACCCAATAACACGTTGCCCGACCTGGGAATCGAACCCAGCGGGCCTATTACGAACTTTTAAAAAACCAGGCAAGTTCCAGGCAATTCATTTCACGGGCTGGTTAAATTTCGTATTATGACATTCCTAGTTCTGAGCGACTTCACGCTGGGTAGTTTGTCTATGGCTGGCTTTTAATTCTCTGAGGTAACGTTCAGTAACCAATTATATATTAAAGGGAAGTTACGGTTTTGTTTAAATCACGTATTTCAGGATAAAAATAATAAATACCATATATTAAACTAGTTATTCTAGTATAGTAGGTGAAAATAAGAACGCAATTTATATTGTGCTATTCTAGATTATAATAATTTATATAATATTTCATGTTTGCAAATTGTAACGCGAGGTTTCCGAATGTATTCCACTTGAAGGTCAGCGGGGAATTCGACAACTTCAATGAAAGTATTGTTTGTCAAACATTAGTTAATAACAATAACATTATGAAAGAACACTATCGTATTGTTTGTTTAATGGAAGGATCCATTCTAAGATTTACGGAGTATGAGAATAAACAAAAAGATGGCGAAAGTGTTATTGAGTATTTCAATTAATATTCATGTTTTTAACATGATATAATATTAATACAATGTAAGTTTTATTTTAATAGTGGATGAGCGTTCTCGCCCTCGCCTTATCGGCGCGTTACCTAACTTATGTTCAGCTGGAAAGATTGTTGGAGTTTTTATACTAGTTCCAAGTAGTCTGAAGAAATCTCAGTGATTTGCATCTACTATAGAAAATGTTGGCAGGGACATTGAACGAGAGCCTATATCACCAGTGGGGAGTTGGTAGGAGCCAGTAGCATACTATGATAATGCAACCAAAACCTAAAATGAGAATAATGTTTAGTTAAAACTTTACGTAAAGTTCATACTTAATAAAAACAACTACCTCAGTCTTCACGGATAAATCCGTGGATTTTGTAAGCCCGTTATTGGTTAAAGGTGAACACCAAAAGGAAAGGCCGTTGTTAGGATTTCAATAATAAGTTTATTATCCTTTTATTTAGGTATTTAGTGGAAAGTGTATTTTACTATTCTTAGCCTTGCGTGCGATCACACGTCTCATGACATGTGAGGCCTCAGCTGCTCACAAAGATTCAGTCCCAAGTCGTGAACTGCACATCATCCATGTCGAACGCATTAGATTGGTCACGAAGTCGTCTCCTTTTATTACTTGATTCACAAGTTTGCCGAGAAGAATCACTTTCAAGGAACTCAAACAGTTCATTTTCGTCACACATGATTATTTTTTCTTATTTTTTATAGAAAACACTCCAATAATTTCCAAATAAACCCTAAACAATTCAATAAAAGCTCCTCTGAAGCAGCGTAAACTGAATGGATTGTGAGGTTACTTTTTGACAGTTCTAATACGGAACGAAATGTCAAACGAACGTTCGTTATACGGTAATGCCAGGCAATATTCGGCCAGTAGTCGGCCAGGGTGTCACGTGACCGCTGAATGGCTTGTTTGACGAGTTCATAATACGAAATTGTAAGGCAGTTCTGTTTACGCCGTAAACTGCCTGGAAATAAGAGTTCATAATAGGGCCCCAGGACCTCATGCTCAGCAGTAGCGATTGCGACCACTAGACCAACGAGGCAAATGATTATAATTCTGTAAATACATACTTGTTACGTTTGACAATTTTATTGGTCATTATATTGGAATCGTTACAGGCTTATATTATCTAGACAAAAAAGAAATAAGTTACGGACGATAAATTTTAATAACCAAAGATTGTAAATATCATCGCTGATGTCAACTACAGCAACAGACTTATTTTTTATTACTTCTGATTTTGCATCACATTGATCTTTATGATTGTTGTTATAAGGTTACTTTCAGAGGTAATATTAAATTTAATGCGATTTTAGCTTTTAAATTCAGATTATTAATTTCGGATATGAAATCGGGGGGTCAGTCTATAATTATTGTTATCGTTCAATAAGCCCAGAGCTACCTAAGAATATAAGAAGGTATACATGAACCTATATATGTATACATGAGACAACTGCTATTTTAGTCTTCTGTTATCCTAGTGCGCCAACATCCAAAAAGCCTATAGGTAGATTTCCAGCAGTATATTGAGCACGTGGCGATTGCGACGTTGCCGTTCAGCAGCTTGTTGATTTCTAAAGCAACAAACGTAAAGCAACAAGCGCCCCCCTATCCCCTATCCCCACTTACAAATAAATGAGGAGTAAAGTTGCAACCTTTATGAACTCCAGAATAGATCGTTAACCATTTTTTTTAAATGAATGTTTACATAAACTTAAAACTCAACAGTAGGTAATTATGCGAAAGATATCCTCTAACTTCCGTCAGAAAATATCTAAAAGTTCGTCCAACAGGGCTAACATGACAAGCCGACAAGCGCGAGAACGCTCGACATCTCGATTTCTCGAAATTTGTCTACGATTTTGACGTCATCCTTACACCTAACATGACCGCCAAGCTAGAGTAAACTCGAAAAAGGCACTTTGACACTTCTGTATCTCGCGACGAGAAACCGATGTAGCAAGTTATTAAAAACAAATCATTTTTATCACTGCAACATCGGTCTATTTTACGCATGGAATAAGTATGTCTGAATTGATTTAACGTCCACCTCTTTTAATTTTTTTTTAGTTCCATATAAAACCGACTTTTTTACTGTTTTTCTTTGGCATGCTAAAATTAAAATATACAATTAGTGGCACTTATTATCCTCAGTAGATAATCCACCACAATTGATAAATCGGCCGAAGGTCACTATTCGACAAAGCGAAGGTTGATATTGTAACAATCACCATAAAATACATGATATTGCTTTTACTCACCAACTTTGCTTTACAGCCATAACTCCCTAGATTTCGATAATCACCATAATTGAGAAACTAAGACTGATTATTACTGCACTTGATGCTCATCTACGTAATAGTGCTTCCCTGCGCCAAACTTTCTCTCGCGGCCACCGAAAGAATCTTCATTCCAAAGTGTATAGTAGGCTGTTTAAAACTAAGTATTTTCATTCAATTCAATCAAATCAATTATGTCAATTCAGTATTTCAATTAAGTTTTTTCATGTTGTCCTAATAGAACTAGAACGAAAATAATTATAATTATGAATTTGCCATGTTATTTTGGATATTCTATTTTTTTTTTTTGTTTCATAATTTTGTCTACTCTTCTCGTCGTCAAAATCGAGGACGACTAAATTAGAGAAAATCACGATTTTCTCATGTTGAATTGTCAAAATGCGAGATAAATTAGGTGGTCATGTTAGGTTAGATTAGGTTAGTCAAGTATTTTGTATGGCAGTGCTGTCAGAAAACGAGTAAAGTGACGGTATAGACGCGACGAGAAAATACGAGAGTGAGTAATTGTCGCGTCTGGCATGTTAGCCCTGCAGGTCGCTGTCAACAGGAGAAGTGCCCAAAAGATTGGCAGCATTGTCACGATGTATGTAAATGTTGATTCTCTGAAAACCGCCGGAAACCTACATTAAGTAAAAAACCCAATGAAAACTATGAAATGGGTATTATGGGTGAAACCGTTTGGGAAGTGGGAGGTATAACTTTAATTTTTATAATTTAGGAAAAAAATGGCATCGACCGAAATGACAACCTTACGGTTCTAGCCAGTTAGGCCTTTAAAACCCCGAAATTGGTGATTTTCTGAGTTCAAGAGGAAGTTTAAATCGTGAGCAATCATAATATAGAAAAACAAAAGCTTTGAAAGGAACCTGTCTTACATTCCTTAATCCAGGCGCCATGAACATTACCAGTTTCATTTCAAAAACTGTAAAATATCGACCACGTCTCCACAACATCAAAGTGAATGCGGGTCAGTGTGTCAGTTAAATAGACTTCCTCCACGGTCATGTCATCCTGGCAGATATCTGTCTGTTACTCTGTAGGGGGATTCCTACTATCGCACATGCGCAGTTACCACTACTTGGATCAGGTTATTGGCTGACAATGGCCTTGACCTAAATACAGACCAGCAGCCGCCACTAGTCATGAAGATTAAAGATGGAAAATAAATACAAAGACGTCCACGTCTTGACTTTCTCTGCCAGTTTGGCGCCTTAATGTCGAGCCAGTGCTAGTTTCTGTGAAGAGGGATAATGCTCTGAGGCCGAGGTCCGAGGTCAACTGATAAAAGGCTGAGCTTCGTCGGGGATATGCCTGTGACATGTGATTACTCGGTAGTAGCTCTTTGATATTCATGGTTTCCTAGTGATTTCGGTCAGAAACAGGCTGATCGGGGCAATTAAGGTCACGCCCCCCTAGCCACGCCCAAATATATAAAGAAAGGATGGACTGCTGTGAAAGAGTGATAACGCAGCAATAATGTATTTCGCGCAAAACGGTCAGCTTCCAGTGGTACATTTCACCTTACAAGATCCATGCGAGTCTACATTCCTAGTGATTGGAAGTGTAACTTACCTGTTCATGGCATGACAAGTTTGCACTCTTCAACAAGAACGCCTCCTTCACCTTCATGTGGCTCTAGTACTTCGTTTAGTTATTCGTCTGTTTGAGGCAAAAATGCGAACATGGGAACATCACACACTCGTTAAGGCGAAAGCACCACGTTGGTCCGCGAAATTCAAATTTTCAAACGTTTTGTGCAAATTTCAGATCGGTATCAGAATGGATAATATTGTAAATAGACCAAAAAATCGTATTCTGCTAATCTCGTTTAGTTTACGTTCCGGTCGCAATATTATCGATCATCGCATTCTAGCCTCATGGCGGTCAATTATGTTCTCGTTTACGAAAATAAACAGACTTTCATGTTGGTTCAATGTATGCAGACGATACTGTGTGATACTAAAGGCAGATTTTACCAAAGTCAGATTTATTTTATCTGTGGAATAAAATTGACGTCTGACGGTTCTTGCATGGAAACTAATATACTCCTGCATAAAACCACGGCCATTAAGTATTCTCACCATTTTTGTACCTTTGTCTTGATTTCTGATTTAAAATATCGTGATTTTTCGGTAGCCAGGTTTTAGCTTTTGAACTTAATTTTTATTTAAATGTTTTTTTTGGTATTATAACAATACATACATATATATAAATATATATATATATATTCTAAATGTGATAATTTAACAAAAAAAATTAAGACTATACGTCCTCTACAGGCCGCTATATTCAATTTAATGTAACGCCTATAACCACAGAACGGTCAAGACACCTACTTGTTCTGTATTCTAATCCTAAATTTCATATCTAAGATCATTGATTTGATATAAATCCTTTAATGATGTATGTGGGAATATATTCTGGTACTCAAAACCTGGAATAAATCTTGTAGGAATATATTTTATGCAACAGAGCCATCTCTAAAACTAGAAATACCTTAATAAATATTATTAATATATTTTTTTAAAGTCTGGTAGAGTTGTACTGTTATTTAGGGAGCAAAAAAAGTGATTACGGTAATTCCGTTGCGGACTACGTACGGTACCGGCCGTGACATCGTGCAACGAGTGAATACGCTACTAGGGTACAATACAATACGAGAGTTTTCCTTACTGGTAGCGTCTTTGCAGTAATACAACGTCCACTTTACTGAACCACCGTCTAGTTCTTTGCTATTCTGTACATACTATTAAAATTAAAAACCTTCAGAATATATTTCATCTCCTTTTTTATTATTTAAATTTCCTGTTTTCCAAATGAATTCAGCGAAACTAAGTGCCACTATAAATAAAAATCTGCACATTTAAATCGACGTAACTTAATTCTTACTTTACATCCTAGGTAAAAAAAATGAGGAGGATATTTTATTAACTTTTTTAACAAAATTTTGGAGTGCTACGTACGTACCCATAGTACGTAAGTACCCAAATGTAAGTAGTTTAAATTGGTATATTCCTTTTTTCAGCATGCATATTTTATCTGATAATAACGGGTTAGATAGACTTTTCAGTCTTAAACTAGAAAAAGAACTTACGTAGGTACCTACACAGTTATGAAATAAAAAAAAACTAGCTTTAAATAATACATAGTTGGGTAAAGTTTCAGTAAAATTCCGGTATTCGTATCATCGTTTAAACGCGTTGTGAAATACGCAACGAGTACTGACACTGTAACGTATTTATACCAGGAAACAATAAGTCGTCAGAGGTAAGCGTCGGAAAAGCGGCAGCAGGCCTGAGAGGGATGGAAAACACATGTCAGCGCTTTCCCGCCAGAAACACCCCATCCCCCAATGAACCTAACACCATCGTGCGGATAGATGAAGCTACATTGAGCAACAAAGATATACATATATTAGGTTATAATTATAATTAATTGTTTGTTCTTTGCCACGGGTTATTTTTATTTTTAAAATTTTGGTCTTTATTGAATAAAATCTAATCTGAATGTTATAATAATGACCATTACTTTTCACATTTAGGCGTTAAGCTTTTATGTGAAAAGTAATGGTTTTATCACTTTAAGTACCGTAAAACGGGGTGAATAGGGATTCAGGGGTTTAAAAGGGATTTTAACATTGAGATAATAATGTTTGTTGCCAAAAATGTCTCTTATGTATTGACTGTATTACAATTAACGATTAAGTGCACCTGTTGGCAACAAACTATATTATTTCAATGTTAAAATCCTTTTAAATTTTCGTTTCGATTGACCCCTGCATCCCTATTCACCCCGTTTTACCCGGTAGTGCCGTGCGGTACAGAATTTGACACAAATAGTGACTAACCATTTAGGCTGAATTTCACCAATGAAAGTGAACGCGATCAGCACACAAACTACGTTTAAGACCAGTCAGTGTTATTATTTTCTGTGGTTAATTGTCACTGACCGCTCTTGATCGCGGTTTAGATGTGCTAAACGCGTTCTGTTTCATTGGTGAAAATCGTACTTTATTAAGTGCGTTTTTTTTACTCTTACAATTTCATTTCAAAAATACTCAACTACTAACTAACCACACATATATACCCGTCGTTTGCTAACAACAAAACTAAACCGCATTTGTTGTACCAGGAAAGCAGATTTCACAACAGGGGTTATATTCTGTAAAAATATCACGGGGAAAATATAGATTCTGTGAGCTTGCTGTCCACCTGATGCTAAGGATTGAAACGGATTGACCTCAGCTCACTTCACTTTAGTTTTCACGGTGAGAACTTTACAGAATAAACCGGCTCGTGTATCGCAATCATACTGCCATATTAAATAAAGCGAGATTGAACGATTGCAGTAATATTTAGATAGACTAGCAGTTATCAATTTGCCTAGCCTTTTCCACACTATGCCGGGGTCAGCTTCGAGTCTAACCGAGTATTTCACATAGAGGGTCTGCCTACATGACCTGCACAAACCAAATTCTGGGTAACACTGGTTGTCAGACTATTTTGGTTTTCTACACGTTACAACTGGCATAGATCGAGATAGAATGACAGTCGAGACCAACGGCTTATCGTGCTTTCCTAGGCACGGAAGAAACTCAATATGTAATGGATGGTCCTATCCTACCCTTAACCTATCCAAGAACCAAACCTTGCGTGCGGCTTTTATTGTTTAGCCACGACCTCCTAGACTATTGTAAAGAATAGCAGTTATATTGATATTAATTAATGTTCTTTAGTAAGGGTTTTTTGACAAATTTTAATCCAATCAACTAAAACATTATAGAACAGACCCCGCAAACGTTGATTTGCTTCTTTTTTTTTAAACATGTGTTGACCGATTCTCAGACCTACCCGATTTGCACACAAAATTTCATACAAATCGGTCCAGCCGTTTCGGAGGAGTTTGGTAACAAACATTGCGACACGATAATTTTACATATTAGTAGATAAAATAAAACAATTATACATATTTGACGATTAGAGAAAGGGATGGCATGCTGCAAGCTATATCCTATTATTATGATATCGTTTCTGATAACGTTACTAGAGTTGAGTTTATCTTACGTTAAAATATTCTTAGTTTTACTAGGGCGGCAGATCGTAGGACTGTATGTCAATTGACCGAAAAATCAATGTTGAACAGGCTGTTAAACTTTTACCATTGAACTTGGACGTAGTTCGAAGACTATATTGGTATCGTCCGGGCATTTGAGCTCGTGTGGCCTCCGGGCACTCCAGCCCGGAGTCTGGATTCATGGGCTCGATTGATGCAGAAGGCCCTCCCCTGTTACATGACTTAAACACTAGCGTCATGTGAAAAACTAACTATAAAAACATAAAATGAATAAAAATTGCATGCATTATCGAAGTCCTCAACTGATTCTCACAGTGTTTATTTACTTTAAGTTTTTGTATTTCACACTCTTCAAATCCTGCGTTGAAAACCTGTATTGAGAAATTTCGGGCTCATGCTAGTAGAATCTATAAATAGATTTGTCGCACCAGGATACCATGACTACCAGGATGTGGGTACCCTTGCTTTCTCTGGACGTGTTCGTATGTACACCTGTATACTAAATTTGTATGCAATCAATCCAAAGTGGAAATGAATTAGCAATAGAAGGGGAACACTTGCATTCGTTAAATGGTGGGGTCAGTAGGTATGTATTTTACTAGACAAATTAATTTAGCAACTACGAGTCTTATCACAAGCCCAAAAGATTTTTATGAAATACTTTATTTCGTGCCCATTTAAAATACTGGTATTAAGCTGCATCCGTTTAGATTGCAAGCCGACCAATAAGGTAGGTAAAGGCTAAGTAGATGACTTTATTTCAGTCACATTAATGCACATAAATGTTTATAAGGTCGTTTTTACAATGATAAAGAAAATATAATTTTGATAATAAATTATCTTGCATAGCTCGCAGTTCAATACTGTGCTTAATATTAAACAAGTTTTATTAAACTCCTCTCAATTTAAGAATTGGGAAGCTGGCTAGTCAGTCAGGAACAATTCTTACTCTTCTTTTTCATAAGATTCCTGTGTTTAGATTAGAGAGAGGCTCGCTTAAAATACGCAAATAACCTTACACAATAAAGACGATTTTGTTGCCATGGATCAGGGTACGCGTGCCAAAAGTACCAGCACAACATGAGACGCAAGGTGTAGATCTAGGATATAATCATATAACCTAGCTACTTTACGGTAGTTGGGACGACAGTCCTCGGAAGGAAGTTCTTGGGTACACGTTATCGAGCTTAAGTAAGTAACTTTGATGGACATAATATAATATAACCAAAAAGCGTGTAATGCAACCTAATATTATATTATTGTGTGTAGGTATATGATTATGAGATATTGTCGATGATGCGGTGGATATTGAGTGAGAATCCTCATCACTGTGTCTAACATACTTTCCGATGTTTCAGCTCTGCTGATGCGTTTACAAACTCATGGTTCTAGTTACTAAAGGCTTTTACTTTGAAACATAACCTGTAATCCAGTCCATAGCTTAAATATTAGAAAATACTCCATAATAAAAAATGCATTGTTATTACAGTAGTCGATCATACATATAACAGAATTGAGCTCATTGTGTACGCGGCCATGCACACAAGAGGCGGTCAAACTCCACAGTACGAGTATAATAGAAAAACCAAAATCAACTAAAGTTGTTCATCGGGATACGTTAAACCTAGACTGGTATTCTCAGAAGAAACAGAACATAAATTAGCTTCTTATCTACTCAATAGTTCAGAAATATATTTTGGTTTACTACACAACAGAAGTACGCAAACTAGCTTATCAATGTGCTCTAAAACTCGACTTAAAAATATTCCCCCCAGCTGGCATAAAAATAATATGGCTGGCCCGGACTGGTTTAAAAGTTTTATGGATAATAATCCTCAACTATATCTACGAACACCAGAAGCTACATCTTTGAGTAGAGCAACATCGTTCAACAAAACCAACGTTAAAGATTTTTTTTTTTAACTGCAAGGCTTGTTGCAAAAATATGAATTCACTGCTTCAAGAATATGGAACGTTGACGAAACAGGTGTCACGACGGTACAGAAGCCTAAAAATTTTTTTTGCTGTCCGGGGTCAAAAACAGGTCGGTGCGATCACATCTGCCGAAAGAGGGACACTTATTGCTCTTGCATGTGCCATAAATGTTACATGGTAACAACTTACCCCAAACAATTGTAACTACTTGCCTCATGGCACGTTTTTTAATATAAATTGAAGTCCTTATTAATGGATATCGATAGTAGAATAAAACAATATTGTAAATTAAATGAACGTTCATGGTTAAAAATTTTGACAAAATAAAAATATAGTCATTAGGAATCAAAAATTTCGTAAAGGATTTTTTTACTTACTTGGTTGAAATCGGACCACACGCACACAACCTAGCAACTCAGCGCTTGGCGGGTCACTGATTGTTTTTATCTAATGCACGATGTTATAAGAAAACAAATGAGTCCAATTATGTCCATCAAAGCGTTTAAAATCCCGGTAAAAACGCTTGTAACTTCTTACCCCTGTAACAACGTGCCCCCCGCTCCCCTACTATAGGTACACCTCTGCCCAACCCTTCAGGGAAACAAGGCGTGATGTTATATTATCATTATTTCTTTTTAGCCTATGTTGTTCCATTGCAGGGCAAAGGCCTTCCTTTCTCTTTTCGATGTTATGTTATGTAATTTGCGGATCAGTCAGGTCAAAATTATTATTATTCGCATCAGTAACCAATATGTATTTACAGAAAAAATAAAATATCCTTAAAGGACTTCAGACACAGGGCCAGTTCACGTTCAGTTAGTATTGTTTGCAAAAGCGAACAGCATTTGATCAATCCTGGTATGGCTGAGAAAGAATTTCACATTAATTACTTTTTTTTTCATTATTTCCAGCAGGATTCTGAAATATTGTACCATAGGGTAGGACATGACGTGTGAGCTAAGTTATGAGTTTCTAGGTAAGTTGTCTAACTAACACATTCCAGTTAAAAAGTTTAGTGATTCTTGTCGTAACCCCTTAGAATATTTTAAATTCTTTGTGGTCTTTTTCTTCCTTAAATAAGTGAAATTTTATTCCTAAAAGCTTTTAAATAATAGTAAAGTTTTTCTTGATTCCTTCTGTTAATGTCTTCTATCACTGAAATACATAAATGTAAGTGACAGTGTATCTATTTATTAGCAATCACGATAGCATGAAAGAAGAAAAAGAAGAGAAAACGTTTATTTTCGGTAAGCATGCCGCAGTGATCGAACACAAACACCAAAAAGAACAAGTTGTGGGAAAAAAATGCGTCACATCCACGCAAAACGGCCATCGCTCAGCTTAATGCTGCGACCCTACGCGAGACAGAGTCCCAGCGCTGGTTTTCAGCGGCAGCTATAATATAGCTACCGTAGCAGTGACGACATGGCCCCTGTAGCAGTGACGACATGGCTGGAGGCTTTGAGCCCGCTTAAGGCAGCCACAGGATAGTCCGGTTAAGTAGTGACGACAGACATGTCAAAGTGTAGTAGCGGCTTCGCTGTTTTCTAATTTGGTGTTATTTGTAACCCTAGTGTTTACCAATAACTTTGCTATTACTTATTTTATAGCTAGTCATTCAAACATCTGCTATCTATAAAACGTTTTTTTACATAATTCAAAACTCTGACTTTTATAGTTTAGGAAAATTTGCAATTATAAAATTCTAGTACTAAGTTTTGAAGACCAGTATATTTTATATGCTTCGGGCTGTCTAACCATTTATAACAGTTCTTTGGCTTATCCTAGGTCTGGAATTTGGTCTAGGGATTTGGGATTGACGGGTTATATGAATAAGGAAGGATGGCTTGGTTAAGCGAACAGGTACAAAGGAAGAGGTGCATAGGTAACCCTAAGCCTATGATTTCGCCTTTGGGAACTTCTCTTGTCCGGGATCTCTAACAAGATGCTCCGGATACAGTTGATACCGCAGCCGGTGCTGGCCAACCTGCCCACCTGCTCGGTTGCAAGAAAAGAAGTGCCTGGCAGTCTGAGTCGCCACACCACGGATGTACGTAAACATTCGCGTTGGAGTGATCTAGCCGGCACCGAGAGCTTACTACCGTTTAAAATAATTAATTTGTTTCATTTCCATGCGTGCTGATTTTATCGGGTACCACCACGTACCACGAGCCGAAAATATCGCACGATATTGCATCCTTGTCAATACTAGGGACACAGGACGTACGGAGGCTAGATCCCATTTTTGATTCCTGTTTATATTAATGACTTGCCTTACCTCATAAAGGATAATCATGATATAGTGTTGTTTGCAGACGACACTTCACTTTTATTTAAACTCAAAAGTCAGCAGCTGGTTACTGACAATGTAAATAGCGCCCTTGCTAAAGTAGTTAACTGGTTTAATGTTAATAACTTACTTCTAAACGAGAGAAAAACTAAATGTATTAAGTTTACGATACCTCATGTTAGACAAGTAGAAACTAGTGTTCTTATTAAGGGTGAAGAGTTGAAACCCGAAAACACCACAGTATTCTTAGGCATAACTTTGGATGCCAAGCTTCAATGGGGCCCCCATATAGGTAAATTGTCAAAAAAACTAAGCTCTGCAGCATACGCCGTTAGAAAAATTCGTAATTTAACTGATTTAGAGACAGCCCGTTTAGTATACTTTAGTTATTTTCATAGTGTGATGTCGTACGGTATTCTTTTGTGGGGAAATGCCGCCGATATTCAAACAATTTTTGTTTTACAAAAAAGGGCAATTCGTTCAATTTATAAACTAAGTCCCAGACACTCCCTCAGAGACAAATTTAAAGAGATTAATATAATGACTGTGCCTTCTCAGTATATTTATGAAAATCTTTTGTATGCACATAAACATATTAATCTGTTTAAAAAATACAGTGATATCCATAACATAAATACTAGGAACAAACACAAATTTGTTGTTCCCACTACCAGGCTCAAGAAAATAGGATATCGTTTAAATGTCAAAGTATTCGTTTTTATAATAAACTTCCTAGCCACATTCAAGAACTAAGCCTTAATAAATTCAAATCTTTTATAAAGCGGAAATTATACTGTCAAAGGCTATATTGAGGACAAGAAGGCTTGGGATTGAGCTGCTCCAATAAGTTTACACAGATATTGTCGATGTTTAATTTGCTGTTAAACTTTTATTTTTGATTTTTTTAGATAAACAATGACATCTTTATATTTACTGTTTAAAGTATAAAATTGTTTTAATTTTTGAGAATGTGAGGACTGTCAGTCACTGTCACTGACAGTCATTGTTTTTTTGTTCTTTCAGTTGTTTTAATCACGGTCTGGCTGTTTGAGTACTTAACGCGGCCTACCCAAATGTCCTTTCTTTTGTATTGTTCGTGGAATCGTTGAGCTCCTTAGTTCTGAGTTGAGCTGCACCATGATTGACAAATGCATGCACTGATTGGACAGGTCCACTCAAATCAGTGTGGTTCTTTCCTCAAAAGACCATTTCAGACACCAGTCTACAGAGTCCTCATATGATCTGACCATGTTTATTCTCGGATTTTTACACTTTGACATGCACGTCATGTCAAATTTACTTTGTAAAGTATTATAATATTTAATTATTGTGAATGTGAAGGCAGTGTGGATTTGTTGTTTTTTTTTATCTCAATCTATTTTTAATTTTTAAAATTAGTTTTAATCATGGTCTGGCAGTTTGAGCAATTTATGCGGCCTAACCAAATGTCCTTTCTTTGGTAATGTTCGTCGAATCGTTGAGCTCCATATGTGTTGTGTTGAGCTGCATGATTACTGACAAATGCGTGCACTGACTGGACAGGTCCACTCATTCTGTGTGGTTCTTTCCTCAAAAGACCTCAAACTCAAACTCAAAACTCAAAACTCAAATCATTTATTTCAATTAAACCATTTACAGGCACTTTTGAATTGTCAAGGAGTCGGTCAGTCAGAAATATGAAGCTAGTTGCCCATTCCAAAGCGTAGTAGGTACCTATGGAGAAGAACGGGCAAGAAACTCCATGGACACTCTTTTAAATAATAATGTTTTTACATATATCTTAGTTACATCGATTAATGTTGTTCACTATAAGTGAGAACGATGTACAAAAAACCGTACACGTTAAAAGCGTCCAGAGTGCATCAAAACATAATTAAAAACAATCCAGCTAATAATTTATTAAAATAAGCCCTGGCAGCTAAGAGATGACCAGTCCCAACTGACGGCGCCCGTTCACGAACATGACGCATGGATCAGCACCATTCAGCTCAACCATTTTGAAGGGAGCTAAATGATCCGACACACGCGCCACCGTCAGCGAGACATTTGAGTGAGCATGACATACTATCAGCCGCCAAGGCACATTCAAGTCAATCTATGACATTACCCGGTAAATGGTAGCTCTATAGTACAAAGTACTCACATCTGTGCAATGCATCTATATAATAAAAAGGAGATTGAGTTTATATAATGCAAATAAATTCTTACTATCTTCAGCAGCTTCAACAGTGATTCGAATGTCAATTAATTAGTTGTGGTGTGGAGCAGGACCGGCATTAAGCCAGGCATTTTTATCAGTTATGTAGTCCTCCAACCTATAATATGCCTGCCTGAATAGTGTGCGTTTAACAAAGGATTTGAATTTTGTCTCATTCAGTTGAAGTATGTGGGGAGGTATTTTATTATAACATTTTAGACAGTACCCCATGAAAGATGAGTCTACTTTAGCCAGTCTGAAACCTGGTTGAACTAATAGGTCCCGATTTCTAGTACTATAATTATGTCTTTCACCTCTTTTACTGTAAAGATGTAAATTTTTTCTTACGTACATGATGTTTTCATAGATGTATTGACAAGGTACAGTCATGATGTTAATATCCTTAAACAATTCCCTTAGAGAATCGCGCCTGCGGAGATTATATATGGCTCTGATGGCTCTTTTCTGCAGAATAAAAATAGACTCGATGTCTGCAGCCCGTCCCCAAAGCAAAATACCGTAAGACATGATACTATGAAAGTAACTAAAATAGACCAGCCTCGCGGTATCTACATCAGTAAATTGACGGATTTTTCTGACAGCGTAAGCTGCTGAACTTAGCCGTCCTGCTAGAGATGTTAAATGAGGACCCCATTGTAGCCTTGAGTCGAGCGTGATCCCCAAGAAAACCGTTTTATCGACGAATTCTAGCTTCTCTTGATTCAATACTATCTCACAATCACTACTCTTGACGTTTGGTAAAGAAAATCTTATACACTTAGTTTTATTTCCATTTAGTACTAAATTATTAGCCGTGAACCAATTTTGGACCAGCAGTAGGGCGTTATTTACGTCGTCAAAATTTGAAGCACGTCTATCTACCTTAAAAATTAAGGAAGTATCGTCAGCAAATAACACCATTTGTGGTTGATTTATTAATAAATGGAGTAGGTCATTAATATATACTAAAAAGAGGAAAGGACCCAATATCGAGCCTTGTGGAACCATTTCAGACATCAATGCACATGGTCTTCACATGACCTGACCAAGATTATGTCTGGACTTTAAAAGAGACTGTGACCTCTGAGTTTGTTTTGGCGTTTCTTCTCAGAGTAGTCAGATAGGAAACGCCGATCTCATCTACTTTTAAAATAGTATTAACGTGTAAAAGTGTTTGTAAAAACCTACTTACAGAAATAAAATCATTTATCATTTAGATACATATTTTAGGTTCAAGTTATGGCGTTCATTGATATCCTTATTACATAGCTCGTGTGAAAAAAATTGAAATTAAAATATGGATTCAAATAGTATCATGTGTGTTATACGTGGGACACTCAGAAGATTTTGCAAAAATAAAAATTAATGTTAGCGTAAATATTTTTTTTTCGCTTTTCAAAGTAGTCTCCACTAGCCTCTATACACATTTTCATGCGTATGAACCAGTTAACGAAACACTTTTTTCTGTCCCCCGTAGACACCTCGCTTACAGCCCGCTCGAACGCTAACAGTGCATCTTCCGGCGAAGAATATTGTATCCCATTGTGCAGTTTTTTTTTTCGGGAAAATAAATAAGTGTGACACGGTGCTAGGTCAGGGCTGTAAAGAGGGTGACCCAGGAGTTTGACCGGCGAGCTGTCCAGGACGTCCCTCGTTTAGGGTGTGGTGTGCGAAAGCGCGTTGTCGTGGTGGAGCAGTAGTTTTATGTTTGTGTATGTTTGGTCGCTTGTTGCTCATAGCACAGAAATCATCTGCCAAAAATTTAATAGTATACCATGCAGCGTTGATGCTTCTTTGGTTCCGTAAAGGAATTGAGACCAAGTAGCCAGTCAAATTGAAAATGATCGCGATCAAAATCTTTCCCCCACTCACTTCACTTTGGTAGGCGTTGATTTAATTTGAACCACCCAAACCGTCGACTGGCGCTTCGTTTCTGGGTCGTATTGATAAATCCGCCGATACGAGCCTCCTTCAAATTTGTTTATCATACGGCACCATTCCACCCGGTCCTGCTTCTGAGCATCGGCACCCAGCGTGAAAGTATCCTCCCCACGTGAGTATGCACCTGTAGAATTTCGTAAAGGCTTCCCCATCCAACCTGCAGTATGTGCTGAATCTCTTGATACGTAACCCGCCTATTGTCTTGGCACGTCTCCTTCCGTAAAAGCCGTCAAAGGGCGACCACTTCTTTCTTCATCCCCCAAAGTTAGTTGACCGCGCATGAATTCGTTATACTAACCAAACACGGTTGCCTTAGAAGGACCTTCATCCATGAATGCCCTTTGAAGTTTATCGTACGTTTCGTCCTGTTTCAGGCGACTCTTGTAATCGTAAAAACCATAGCGCTAAAAATGTTCCCGGCTCAGATCCATTTTGTAATGAGACATGACAATTTAAATTAGCTCGCAAACAATGTGGACGGAAATTATGAAATTGGAAAGTACCTATTCTTACTTACAAATAATAATATTCAAAACAGACTATAACATGACATTCTCTCATACATAAAAACTTTTTATCACAATTTTTTCTAAGTGGTCTGGTACCGCTCATCCTCGTACAATCGTAGTTTGCACAAACGACACAAACTACGATTTTGCTCAATTTTGAAACTTTATTTTAAGAAACATTTTTTTTTGTACTTTATTTAAAAGAACCAGGTTCTTAATAATTGATTATATTCTAGCCTATACGACTAATGAACAATTTTAATCTAACTTAATTTGTTACGTGATAATTATTTTAAAACTTAGAAAAGTACTGATTGTACTTTACACAAGTCCATTCCACTTTCTTAGAGTCTGACAATTAATTATATAAACACTTTGTTCATGTGTTATTATGTGTGTCATTGTCCCTACTACTACACACACACACACACACAAACACACGCACACACTACACAACACTAACTCAAAAGGTTTTGTTCGTTTTAGTCTTCGCACTATATTTGTTTGGTCTAACAGCAGAATTGCCTCGATGTTCACATGTCGGTGGAGTCGGTGTTCATGGGCCTCAGCAAATTTTTGCTTTATCTTGGTGACTGGTTCCATTTTGAGGTCACGATGGAGGTCGTCATTTTTTTTAAAAACAATAACATTCACAGCCACTTATTAACTGTTTAAATTTACTTTGTGAAGTATGAATGAATGAATGAATGAAATGCACTGACCCCAGCGTGGTTTGACCAGACTCGATTAATCGAATGAACCCCAAGATTTGCACTAGCCCTTGAAGCCTCATGCTTCATGGTGCTACAAAGACCATTGCATATCAAGGAATAGACCGGGGGGCGCTTTAATGGTAGGGTGGTGGACGTGCCCTTAGGATAGGAAGGAGAGTGAGAGCCAATCGAGTAGTGCACCCTAAAATTAGCATTGGAATAGTGGAGAGGCGGGTGATATTTGTCTGTGGGAGGGCATCTTTTAACGACGTCGCAGCCGGGTTGATTCAGGTCGAGCTTCATCGGTGAATCTTCTAGCGGAGTTCAACTGGTTTCTCGGCTGTTTACTATGTCACTGCTCTTCTGTGCTAAATGTTGCTGTTTTCAAACTTTTCAATGTCTTCGTCTGTGGTCTCGCTAGTAACCATTTCCGGTTTTTGTATATCTCATTCTTGATCTTCCACCGTGTCCATCCAATAATTGAAGCGCTCTTGTCGAAATTTTGTATGTCTTGAGCTCTCGTTCAAGTCTTGTTCAGCTGTTATTCGAAGTATCCAAAAGTAGAATGGGCACTGTTGGGAATCGAACCCAACTCAACACATTGCGCATGGTCTGCACGCGCAGGCAGAGTGTTTAGCACGTCTTCGGCAGGCTGAGGCGCGGCGCGGTAACGACACTTACTTCCTCTGTCTTCATCGCGGCGGACGATACTCCTCTTACTTTAGTTTCATTATTAGCTGTTTGTCAGGAACGGTTTTATTATTGTTATAAGCACGGCATTAAACCCTTGCCTAAAATACAGGAGTCCACTCTTTAGATGCTCCCCGCGCTAACATTGGTCCTTCAAGGATCTCGTCGTGTTAATTTCAAACGAAACGGTCTCAAAAAAGCAAAAAAAAAAAAATTAACTCGTGGCTCTTCAGTTGCAGTCTTCAGCGAGGATAGTTCCAGCAGGAATCATCAATACCTTGATGAAGAAACTTCGCGTAGCACTGCACACGCCCAGAGGACGAAGTCATCCAGACGTCGACCGGCGTCGGGTTTCGGACCCGTCGAATGTTCGACTCGTCTTCGCGGGCAAAGAGGGACGAAAACTGCAGACCATCGTTTATCCAGTGGATGGTTTAGACATTTATTCGTTATTCCTTATATATATAAGTTATTCCTTATTTATTCGTTTACTTATTCTTATTTCATATGTTTAATTAACAATATTCAAGTAAGTGTTTTCGTTTGTCTTCAAGTCTTTTAGTGGCAATCATTCTTATTAGTTGCCTTATATTTTTTCTAAAATCACTTCTATTCTTATAACGGTAGAATATAACGGTTAGATAATCCACCTGTTTACGCAGTTCCTTAACATTACTATAACAGCTGATAACTCGGCGACGTGCTTCCCTGTTGTCTTCGCATCAGCTGTTCCGTAATTCGCGCCTAGTCATTCATTATCATAACACATCATCGCTATGGCTAACGAAACTGTTGAAAAAATAGTTAAAAAAACGCACATGTAACGCACCGTTTTTAGTAACTTACTAATATGCGTAAGATTTCATAGTTTTAAAAAGTGATACCTTACCAGCTGCTCCCCGCGGCCTCACCCGCACAAATCCCGATCCCGTCGGAGCATCGGGACAAAAAGCACTCCATGTGCCAATCCAGTTCACAAACCATCCGTGTGCCAAATTTCATCCAAATCCGCTCAGCAGCTCTTGCGTGAAAGAGTAACAAACATCCATACTCCAATCTTAGGTGTTGGTGGTAAATAACATATTATTACTTGTGTTACAAGGTATTCATCCCTGTATTGTGGCACTGTTTACGCTGAGCCAGTGATGGTAGCAGACAGTAGAAAAAGAGATTGCAGTTTTATTAAATCATTTTGGCAATTTTGTCTGCAATTCAACGCAGGCCTGTCATATGTCAACTAATTGCTGTGCTACCTATTAAAGATTACTTATCCGCTCTTCGATGATTTCCGGAATTCATTATACTCTTTTTATCTTCTTATCATTATTCTCCTATTACTTTATCATTGCTTGCAAGTTATGATTTCCATATATTATGGCTACCTGCCTCACTCAAATAAAGGCTGAAGAAGTCTACGCTTCAATCCGGACAGCATGTTGGGAGTCGAACCCAACACACCACATTGCGAGCGGTCTGCAGGCGCAGGCTGAGTGTACAGCGCGGCTTCGTCGCGGCGCGACATTCACTTTCTACCAAGACGGAACAAAAAAATCTCATTCGATCACTAAATGTTTTTGCAGCACTTAACACTTAGCACTGGGACCGACCATTTGTGACAAACCTTTTTTTTTTTTGTCGGGTGACACCAAAAAAACACTACCTGAAGCAAATTTTTGTAAGCGTTTTGCTACAAAATACTTTTTAAAACATTTTAAAACAATGCTTTAATTCTAATTTCCGATTCATTGACATAGGGTTTGTAGAGCTATAATACATAATTTCTAAAATAACAAGAGTTATGGTGAAGGCATAGAAGCAGCGCGACTTCAGTTAGAGAACTGTTCAGGGGCAGCGCGTACCTAAGAGTTTACATATACAGCTTCGAAGGCAAATGCCCCAAATATAAGGAACGATCTCACCAGGTTAGCTAGCTCGACGTAGTCTCCTCAACCGCAGGCTGGGAATCAGGAACGCACGTATACCACTTTTGCACGGTTTTAAATTATTTTAATTTCGACTCAGATGCACAGGCAAACAAATCGCGCCATATGTTGAAAACACGTCCGCCTCGGGCAAGGGTCCCGGGCCAACCCCGTTTAAATTTACTTTGTGAAGTAGAATAAATATTATTATTATAATTAATGGCCCAGTGGGTTATGTCTTGCATAATTATTTAGGAAAACTCAGCTTTTAATGATAATCTGGCAGTTTATGTACAAGTAATGCGTCTTACCCAAATGCCCTTTCTTTGGTATTGTTCGTCGAGTCATTGAGCTACAGCTCAGAACTTAAGGAGCGCGTTTGTTATTAATCGTGTACGATTAATAACAAACGCGTGCACTGACTGGACAGGTCCACTCAAATCTGTGTGGTTCTTTCCTCAGACCGTTTCAGACACCTATCTACATGGTCCTCAAATGATCTGATTAATATTATTTTAGTTTGTTTTTTTCAAAACGCTCTTATTAAAAACAATGACATGAATATTTACTTACCAAACCATGATTGTATTATTATTACTTACTCTGAATGTTAAGACTAAGTGGGTCATTGTTTTTTTATTATTATTTTATTTAGTTGGTTAGTTTGAATCTTAATCTTGGCATGGCGTGATGGCGGTTTGAGTAATTATGCGGCCTACCCGATGTCCTTTCTTTGGCATTGTTCGTCGAATCTCTGAGCTCCTTAAGTTTTGAATTGAGCTGCACTATTACTGAGAAATGCGTGCACTGACAAAAAAATAGTTTCGTGTAAAAAATTTTGAATGTGTTTTTTTTTTTTTTTTTTAAATAGTCGTGTAAAAATGTTTGTACAGACATCAATAAAATCATTTAACATTTAGCCGATCGTTTGGCCGCATTCAAAATGTTTGTTCGAAGAACGACTCTACAGTCGTTAAGGTGGTCGAAATGTACGGAGAATGATATTATGCAGTCTATAATTAGTAAAACAAGTGAAAGTGTTGAGTCGTAAAATATTTTCATGAAATACGATAGATATTTTAATACTTGCAAAGTGTTCGTTTCTAAAACGAATCATTCATTGGATGTATTTAGATGAAAACCTTTGGCCTTATTTACAAAACAAAACGACTGAAGATTTAGCCGTTATCAGCCGTTTTGTGAATAATCTTCTTCTTAGCGTGTCGATCTTCGATGTAAATCGAGACTACGCACAAAGCCGGTTTTGTAAGTGGACTTTGGATTGCCATTGTGCATCGTGGTGAAAGGATTAGCCAATCAGCGTGGAAACTGGCTGATTGCCCAGGGTGCGCCGGACGTACAGTGGCTCAGTAAATACGTCGGTCGGGGAGGCTCCTTACATGCACCCCCATTTCCATTAAACTTAAAGGATGATAGTTCATCTGTGAAAATAACTAAGATTATTTCATACAACTGTAAGTTTTCTAAGAGATCCATTAAAAATGTAAAGTCACTCTCAATATGACCCTTACAATCAGTGTTAATAATGAAGTAGAGCCAAGGTCAATTGCTTATTCATTCATGTATAATTTTAAGGTGCAGCCACCACTTTCGGGTAATCTCGGGATGTTTGATATTGGGAGCCACATTGTGAAATACTGATCAAATAGTTATTGCAGAGAAGGACATTCATGAAGTGATCAAGGTCATGACAAGAAGAAAATTACCAAGACTTGATGGCAGTCTTGAACATCTCAGGTTTGCTGGACCGCATCTACCTATACCATTCTTACTACCAATAAACCTAACGAAAACTATAGTTGTACCGATTGTTAAATATCGAACTGGTGATAATTCTGAAAGAAACAACTACAGACCCAGCTTAAGTTTTTGATAGTCTGCTTAAGCGACAGTTAAAAAACATTTAAAATGCTGGGCTGTCCATTGAGAGTGCAATCCTGTCGCTCAAGCATACTGTCTAGGTACTATACCGACAGAGATATGCCTGTGTATGCTGCCTTCCTTGATAACTTCGTCCATAACTGCTGTGTTATTTTGTTACAACAAAATCACATCTTATAATCTATTTAACTATTTAACACCTGAGGAGCTGTTGTGCACAGCAATTCTTTCTATGATTCAATAAGTACTAGTATTTATGAAAATTGTATGACACTCATTTTACTTACATTTGTTTATCTGATAATTGTTGTACTGCTGAAAAGCAAACCTTTAGATACCTCTGTCTATTTTTCACATCCTTTTATATCTTTTCATGTGATCTCTTATTATTTTCCTTTTATTAAATGTTGTGACATTTTGTATGTAACATTGTCATCTGTCAGTTTTTCTTTTTCTATGGTATAGAGCTAAGAGGTCGTCTATTTTATTGTAAAGGTATCGTAAAACTAGTGTTAAGCCAGGTTCTCACTGTAAGCCATCTTTATTGTTCCTGGCCAATAACCAATTAAGAAGTATTTGACTTAAAACTAAAAAGTCACTTCTAGAACGCTCGGCCAGGGACTATAAAAGGCAACCGTTAGTTTTAACCCGGTTCCTTCTTTATCCTCCTATCGTTTTACTCTGACCATTCTTTGTTGCTTAAATATAAATAATTTTATCTCTGAGTTCTGATTTATTTATAGTTTCGGTGAATTAAAAGAAATATTAGCTAAACTTAGTGAATTTAATTTTATCTTGTGTGCGTGAAGGTGTTCGAGCTCTCCCGATCACCTGAGTCTGCCAGTTCGAGACGTCTTTGAGAAATACAAGGTCCTCACGTCAAATAACGTGGCATGTGACGCCGCCGCCAATACACTGGGACCAGAAATCCTGACGTCAAATAACGTGGCGTGTGACGCCGCCGCTAATACACAGGAACGAGAGGTCCTGACGTACTCACTTATACTTTCATTTTATTTCTAAGATCGAGCCTCTCGCGGGTTCCTCCTCGACGAACCAGAACCGACGCAAACTCCCTTACTACGGACTGCGGGACGGCGGAGCGGCCGACGCGAGCTGATTCAACCGTGAGCTGCTTCGCGACTGTGAGCACGAAGAGACTGCTGCGAGCTTCAACTCGACAGACTACGGGCCGGAGGAGCGGCCGACGCGACGCCTCGAGCTGCTGCACGACCGTGAGCTCCCTCGTGTTAGACTGCGGGCCAGAGGATCGTACTACGCGAGCTTCGACTAACTTTTAATTTAAAATCTTTTCTACGTAATTTTCTATTTCATATTTTAAAAACTATAATAACTTGTAACCACGTATAGCCAGTCGGCTAAACGTTTCGTTACACTGCACAGACAAAACCTCTAGTTTCCCCGTAAAGGTCACTTAAACGTAACTAGGCTACGGATGCTAAGAAATCTACACTAGGCTCATGAAGAGCCCGATAGAAGCGCCCGTGAAGCTCCTTGCTTTGCCATACCGCCTTGCGGTCATTGGTAGTAAGAACTACAGGTTTGTGCCAGTTCTCTTTAATTTACGCCAAATATAGTAATGAGAAGATTACAGGATTATATGATGCCAACTGGGCCAGGGACGTGAGCGATTGTAAGTCGTGCACGGGTTATGTTTTTCTGTCTCTTCGTCCCTGCCGGCGGGTCATCTCTTGGCGGTCTCACAAGCAACAGACTTTCACACTATCAACCGCCGAATATGGCGAATGAGGCGCAAGAGGCGTTGCATCTGCAAAAGCTGCATGGCGAGCTTGGTCAACAGCAGAACAACCCTGAAGACGATGAGTCTTCAGGGACAACCAGAGAGTCATAAAACTATCCATTAATTATAATTATTTAACTAGGTCTAAACATATAGCCAAAATCCACGCGCTTCTGACGGAATCTCGCTCGGCCAATGAGAGCGAGTCGAAGCTTCTGAAACATTCTAAAAGCTTCTGCTGCACACCGAAAAAGGGATAATCTGTTACCAACTGGTTTGTTGTACGAGTATTGATGTTGACATAACATACTCGTACGAGTAATACACAAAACGATAGAATGGTATTTTTGTATGCTAACTTTAAAAAAAAAAACGATGGGTTGCACTCCGGGAGTGCCGGCAGAAGTGAACACTTGAATATTAACGTTGTGCATTTTTGAGATTTTGGAATGGTTAGGGAATAATTTTGCACGAATTGCTTTATCACTATAAAAGTACTATCATTTATGTGGTAGAATACAATATTTATTTATTGCGCTATCGTACACAAACATGACAATTTATATAACATTAAAAGTTTATCTCTCAGAAAAAAAAAAAAAAGTCCTGGCTGGAGGCCTTAATTTATTAGGGCAACCACAGGCAAGTCCGTCTAAGCAGACGACAACCTCATAGGTTGACCTGCGAGATGCCATTAAAAAAAAAAAAAGAAAACTCAGAAAAATCAACAATCATCCGTCTTACGAATTTTCGATCAGGTCACGTGTCCTGACGAGAGTTTAACATTTTTTACCGATTACAAAAAAAATTACAAAGCCGCTAAAGAAGTTTTCGTCTTACGAATTTTCGATCAGGTCACGTGTCCTGACGCGAGTTTAATTTTTTTTACCCATTACAAAAAAAGTGTACAACGCCGCTAAAGAAGTTTTCAATTCAAAAAAACTGTGATATGGACATGAAAATAACCCGGACGACGCCAGGAACAAACAGCTAGAAAGATATAAGTCATTTAAGTTAATTTGATTTCGTATTTTCACGCATGCGTATCGTTAGGCAGTCCACGTGTATTAGTTTGTCAATCATATTGCTTCATGAGCTCCTGGTAGTACTTAGAAGTTGTGCGCTGACTTCTCTCAAAACGAAGTTAACTCAGCAACAGGTCTTTCAGTCTTTATTTATATACCTTTAGAGAGATCCGTCATGAAAAGCCGAGATTTTTATTTTGTAGTAAGATATTTGTTCGATGGGGAATATGATTATTATAGGAGGGAAAAAAACATGCTCGATGGACAACAACGAAAAATGGATAGTGGTTTGACTATGACCATAATGTGGTAAAAAAGTCATTAAAAGCTTTTAATAAGACGGAAGACCAAAATTCAAACAGAATCTTTACACCAATTCCCAAAAGAAGCTAGAGAGTTGGTACTTATGTTATTAATCTTACTTCCATTTAATAATATGTAAAACCATTTATATTAAAGTGCGACACGGATAATATACTCGTGATCAATAAATACGAGTCAGTTCGAAAAATCAAAATTACTCATAAATAATAGAACTAGTGGCAAGAACCTAATGTTGGAAACATTATTAGTTTAACTGTCAAAATTACATTTAATAGTTATTTGTTATATAAGAGTGCAAAGTTGTTTTTTAACCGCGTGCTCAATTTTGCAAGTGCAACGAGTGCAACGAGTGATTCAAAAATTAGGATCCTGAGCGTTAGCGACGGAATCAAAAGACCACAAGGTGTAAAATCTTTGCACTCGAGTGCAACACGTAACTAAATGCAAAAAAAACACATTTACGAGTACATAAGTTTAGTGTAATATTTTTGTTAGGTACTGTAATGTTGGTGTTAGTGACTTTTGTACAATTTTTATGTAAACTATTCGTAACGGATCATTTTTGATGTAGAAGGGCCAGTTCAAGGATCTGACTGAGGCTCTTTCAGTGTAATGGCTCCTACGATGCCTTCACATATTTTAGACTTATTTTGGATGGAACTCTCTATGTATCCCTCTACAACCGCATTGGACTTCCAGCCTCCATGGCGCTTAAGGGACAGGAGATCAGCTCCTGAATCGGCCAAAAGTGTGGCTGAAGTTCGTCGGAAACAAGGACCCGTGTAAAACATGGGTTCTGGAATTTCAAGAAATGTTGCTATGTCTCGTGGGATACTGCCAATTTTATTGGCACCCATAGGCTGTCTTATACACTTTCCGTTGCGGTATTGTAGAAAAAATCGATTGATTGGAGTGTTAGGCGGGCGTAAGGCTTAATATTTCTCAACAGTTGTTACATATTCCTTGCGAATGACGAAGTTGCGGTCTCTTTTTGTATTTGTGTTAGGTAAATTAATTAATAGTAAGTTATCTGAATGTTTCTCAATATTGTTGATAATAAGTTGTGTTAATTTATTAGTTCGACATGCTCCGTTTATACCAATAATAAGAACAACCTGTAACGTAAAAAGTATTGTATTAGATAAATAAATAAAATTGATATGCGTATACGTATTAGATTATGTTACTTACTTTTGCCGCCAAATATACGGAATCAGGTGCTTCGTTTAGAAACTTTTCAATTTCAGATGCAGTGAAAACCTTCGATTTTTTAGATTGATGACCAGATGACGCTCTTTTCAAATATGCCACTAATTTATGATAGGTGTTGATATGTATGTCTTTTTTCATTTTTATTGTTGCTTTTAGCAACAATAAAAATAATCTGAGTAGATGCAGCCCCTATCTTTTTGACCACCTTTTGTGTGACACATGCAAGGGTTCGGATGCATAAAAAAAAACACTAAAAACTTTCTACGCTGAATTGTAAAGCTCCACAAAAAGATACACTTCCTCAGAATCCAAAAGGGACGGCACATTAATCTTACCCCTGTCTTAGTAAAATTTCAGTGTCTTTAAAGTTTAAACAAAGCAAAAATTCCACAATGGCTATTGTAAAAGTACCTATGAAAAGGGACGGGAATTGTTTATTTAGAGCCTTAGCTCACCAAATGAACAATGTCTTGGGTCTGACTTTCGATCACTTATCGGTACGCCGCGATCTGGCAAAATTTGTGTCAGTGAATCGAGACGATGAAAGAATAAGCGTAGCACTTTTAAATAATATTCAGGACTTTCTTCCTAACAATAATCTATCTCAGGAAAAAATGATATCAGAATACGTAACCGCGCAGTTCACTGATTCATTCTGGGGAGGTGAAGACATCCTAATTGCCGCGACAGAATACTACCTTGTAAACGTGTTTGTTCACACGAATAGCGGGAACACACTGGTATATTCACCCACCGGCGAGGCAGTACCAGGTAACTTACATATTTTCTACAATGAACAGCACTATGACAGCTGGTTGATAATTGACGACGACCGGTATAACAGTAACCAGCAAACTCTAACGCAGGAATCAACAAACGCCAGAGCATTACAAAATATCGAAAATTCAAGTAACCAGTACAACATAAGAGCAGATCAAAAACAGCCCACAACACCTCGGTTCCAAAAGAATAACCCCCAATTACTTAATGCATTAAGAACGAGTAAACAATTAGCCTCCTCGTTAGGTACACCGATGTCAAACGAAGTAGCGGATGCCACTGGATACACAATCCTCAGAAGCCCGCCCTCTGTCACAACGAAGTACACCTGCCCTGACTTGTGTATTGCAACTTGGAATGTCGGTGGCGCCTCGAAACCGAGCAAAAAATTTAAAATAGACGCTGAACTTTCACATAGGGGCATACACGTAGCCTGCCTACAAGAAACAGGGATGAATTCAGGAAGGTACAACTCCGCGCACTACGAATGGCACCTATCTGGAATCACAGGCAAAGCACACCGAGGACTTGCGATTCTAATCAGAAAAGATGCCCGAATTGAAATAAATAACATGAAAAAGGACACCGACGCAATGGCAATCACCCTGAGAATTGGTACGGTAAGTGACAAGCATGCTCCCCTTTATATAATCAACTCACACATCAACAGTTGTACCCATAAAGCAACAAGATCTTTCATAGGGGTTTTAAACCTAATTAGACAAAAACCAAAGAAATGTACGCTAGTAATCCTAGGCGACTTTAACGCACACATTGGTCGAAAAGATACGCTAAGTTTCCAACGCAAAGGGCTGTTTCACCAAAACCTCTATCATGACTATTCCAACCACAACGGAGAAATGTTAATGGATATAGCCAACAGGGAAAAACTGCAAATAGAAACAACAAAAGCGAGACCATCTTGTAAGATAACATGGTCTAAATGCACCCAGAAATCCCAATTGGATCACATTATTACGCTACATACAGGAAAAAAACTCTTTCACTTCATTAAAGGTGAATGGGCTGCTAGGGGCATCTCCGACCATAAAATAATCTGGGGGCTGCTAAAAACAAGCCGCATTCTACACAATAACGAAAGCACCAAAAATAATACAAAAGGGCTAGCGCAAGGCGCGAAGGGAAAAGAACTGGAGGCCAAGGATTTTAAATATAAACAATGCCATTACGCCGCTCTCAATAGCAAATCCACCACAACAAAATACCAAGAATGCATAACCAAAAAACTAGGAAATATAGGAATAAATTCAACGGAAGCAAATATCGAAATACCTTGGAGTACCATAACGGGAGTACTAAAAGAAGCGGCCCAGGAAACCCTGATTTTTCAACCGACTCATTCCAGGGAGCATCGATTAGCTCTTGCCAACCTCCAAAAGGCTAAATTCTTAGAAAGAAGACAACCTGATAACCCAAATAGACATTATCGTGTAAAAGAATGTCAGGCAACGCTTCAAAAGATTAAATACAAAGAAGAACAAAACGCATGTAGGGACTTCTTTAATGGACTGGGAAAAAAACATCCTTCAAAACGCATGCAGGTACTGTACCTATTTTACAGGAGCAGCAAACAACACACCAAACGTCGTAAAAGAAACGCATATATACCAATGTCCAAATGGGAACAAATCCTAAAAAGCTCAGAGGGCCCACCTATACCAACGGTTAACGTAACGAAGCCGATAACTGACGCTCAAAATGTAGGACCCACTGTGGATGACGTAATGAAAATTATTAACAACATGAGAAACGGGACAGCTCCGGGAACAGACCAAGTGGTAATTGAGCTTTACAAAGCGATGCCCCTTATATTACAGAAAGCCGTCACCAATCATATGAACAAAGCATGGAATCAGAATGAAGTCCCCGACACGTGGTTAGAAACAGAGCAGGTACCAATTCCGAAAAATAATAACCCTAAAGATACAAGCGACTATCGACGCATATCAATTTGCAATACAGGCTACAGAATCTACGCCTCCTATCTGCTACACAAATTAGACGAAACGATAAAAGAATTGGGCAATTACCAAGCTGCCTTTCTAAACAATCGGTCAACAGATGATCACATCTTTACACTTAAGAGGGTACTGGACGAAGAATGGCGTGCCGGTAGAAGAATCTTTGTACTCGCCCTCGACATAGAAAAGGCATTTGATAACATTGACCTGAACGCACTGAGTGATATATTAGTACAACGGACTAACAAATCGTTAGCCAACAGGATAATCAAAGTTTGCATGAATGAACGAACATATATCAAATGGTGTGGCCAACAAAGCAACTGGATTATCAAGGGAAAGGGAGTCAAACAAGGTTGCCCTCTATCCCCTCGCCTGTTTACACTGGTTATGGATGATGTCCTTAGAACACTTGAGGATGAAACGCAATTAATTAAATTGGACCAAGATCAGGAAATCTGTCTCCCCCTGGTATTATCATTTGCGGACGATCTTATCTTCATTACAGAAGACCTAGAAAGGCTTGAAGGTATCATTTACCATATTAAACCCTTATTGTCTAGTGTCGGCCTCCAAATAAACGAAACAAAAACAAAAATACTAATAAGGGACCCCACAGATTCACAGAAAACGACCTACGTTACCATTAATGGAGTCAATTTACCTACAGTCGAAGAAATGAAATATCTAGGCACATACATAACATCTGCATTAAGCAGAAAGAGCACAATTAAAAAACGCTGCGAACAAGCCACCAGAAACGCGAAGTCACTAATACCATTTATAATAAACTCAAAGATGGACTGGAAGTTAGCTAGACTTATGTATCAAATGGTGATCGTACCTTGTATGATACACGGACTGAAAGTATCGGCACTCACCAAAGCCAACAGGTCAAGACTGAGAAAATACGAAAGAGTTATCATGAGAGACCTGATTAACCACGCTAAAAATAAACCAAGACAAAAGAAAATGCATGAAATTTTAAACGGAAAAACCGTAACCAAACGCATCAAGAATCATAGGATGTGTTATCTCGCACATGTACACAGACGACGAAAACCACACTTACTACATGCAGCAATGCAGTATAAGGCAAAATCCAAAAAAGTCGGCCGACCTATTTACACTTGGAATGACAACTTGAAACAAGACATGTCTTACTTCGACAAGGAAATCAACTTCTGGTTGGACACGGCTGAAGAACGAGATAAGGTCAAAAAGGCTGCTAGCGAGATATATAGGAAACCAGAAACGGATAGTAGCGAGACCTCAGCTGAAGATATTGGAACAACACAGCATAGCAGCGACCGGCTGAGACGTCGTTAAAAGATGCCCTCCCATAGACAAATATTACCCCCCCCTCCACTAGTCCAATGCTAATTTTAGGGTGCATTACTCGATTGGCTCTCATACTCCTAATCCTATCCTATGGGCACGTCTTCTTCCCTACCATTACAGTGCCCCCCGGTCTACTCCTTGATTTGCAATGGTCTATGTAGCACCATGAAACATGAGGCTTCAGGGGCTAGTGCAAATCTTGGGGTTCATTCGATTAATCGAGTCTGGTCAAACCACGCTGGGGTCGGTGCATTTCATTCATTCATTCATTCATTCATTTATTGTTGCTTTTAGCATTGAATATGTACTCCATAGAGTGCTTGACTTCTTGGTCTCGGATAATTCAATCCCAACAAAACGTTTTCCGAGAAAGATTTGGCTAGTCTAGAGAAAGGTTTGGCTTCCTTTAGCTAGTCGCCACGTGTTAAACACATCGTACTGTTTTAAATACTTCTCACGTGATTGTTGAGGGAGACAACTCGTTTGCGCATTGTTAACAGTTTCAATCAATTCTTTAGGCGTCAAATAAACTTCTCGTCGCTTGAATCACTAATTTTTGGTTTTACACTGGTTTTCAAGTTTATTTTTAACTTGGTTTGTTTTAACAATAAATATGATCAACTGTGAAAAGAAAAACGCGAGAAGCAATTTTTTTTTAAATTTTCGAACCAATTTGCGAACAATAGAGCACCGTAGAGGTAGAAGTAAAAAGGTTTAATAATGTTTCGAATTCACAAACTTCGTACACACGATGTTCTAAATTCAATTTACTTTATCCACTAGAGGATAAAAACGGCTTTACCGCTCAGATATCGAAGAGAAGAAAATAGTCTTTCCGAGATGGGGGGTTGAAATAGTTATTTGTTTTACATGTGGGTAAAAGTGTTTTTTGCCGTGAGTGCTTGGATTGAAACCTGAGCTAGCGAAGGTTTCAAATCACGAAACGCTGAAAACTTTTACCCATAAATGAAACACAACAATTTTCACCACACTACGAGGAACTTGCAAAAAATAAAGAAAACCAGTAAAAGAAAACCGTCTTTTCAACTAATTCTGTCGGGGTCAAATTTTCATCGCATTTTGAGAAATTTGTAAAAACTTGTCGTTGTAAAAGCTTTTGAATGTTAGCTGAGGTAGTCATGCCCTGGTGACTTGCCCCTAACCATACTTTTTATAACAGCAGCAACATCTTTTGCTGAGAATCTGACCTTTAAGTCCATCAGACAATCCTCAGCATCGACCACCTCCGATGCGGAGCCACAAACAAGTTTGCTATAGCCGTAGGCTCATGTTGCCCGGCCACGCTCACGGGGACGCCCGGCCTGGGATTCAACCTATTCGTATTTTTCCAAAACCTTGAAAAATCTTTAGCTTTATGATTGTCAGCTATGATGTCCATTTTAATTTTATGTATTTTATTTGAAGACCTTTCTCGTGTTGTTCATACACAGAACCAGAAGTTGGTTTACGAGACATACTCACGTAACGCATATGTTGTTTAAATCGCTTTATAACAATTATAAACTGCACCTAGCCTATTTTCACTGTCATTATTGTTTTACGTTTTTCACAGAAACCGCAAGTTCTACAGGCATTAGGACAAATGTTTAGTTAACAGTAATAAATTAGCTTTAAGATGCTGCCTATTGCAGGCTTGTAAATGACTTTTTGATTTGAGTGGGGCAAAGTTGTATAGAGTTTCTGGCATTGCATATATTTACACAACCCCTTTACCAAGTATATTGATGTCACTGTAATTTTTCTATGGAAATTTATTACACTACATATTAGAGTGTTCTATTATATCCTATGTCAAGAGTATGTCTAGCAATATTATAGTTCAAAAATCTTAGAAAGGATTGCGTTTGAAAATGATTATATGGTGATTTAGGATTCTTCTTGTATGTTTTTTTCCAATACCGTGTTTGGATTCCTATATTGTCTAAAATCGCCGGCAATCTTTGAGGCATTTCAAAAAAAAAAATTGGCGTTGCAGTTAACTACGTTGTGACTGTCTGTCACTTATTCATGTTTAATGGCAAAATATGATATTTGTTTTAAAATTGTAAAACAATATAGAACCTCTTAGAAACCCATTCCATTTATATTTTATGGGTCACAAACTGGCACTCGAGCAGTGCGGTGGCTAATTGGTATCGGCCCCGACTTAGAGTGGTAGTTTGAAACCAGGCAGGCACTTTATCTTGTGTTTATTCATTTCATCACCACTGCTCTTAAAACGGTGTAGGAGAATATCGTGACGAAACCAGCATGTCTTAGAACCAAAAATTCGAAGACGTTAACATCCACCAACCCGCAAGAGGGAGATGGCCTTAATTCACCACGTGGGCCCACACGTGGTGAATTAAGGCCATCTCCCTCTCACAGAGGCGGGACCTGTATCCCAGCAGTGAGACCAACTTTCTAAATGTGAAATAAACTTAGCGGAGCGGCTTAAGTATGGGACGCAACATGTGTAAATACGTTTGCGCCATCCCATCTTCCTGGCTCGGCGTGCTGCTCTGGCACTGCTGCTGTGGCTGCGCAAACTCTCATGCGGCAAAAGTTTATAAGCCTCGGTATTTATATTTTTGAGCCCCTTGGGGTTGAAACTCTTGGGCCTTGGGGTCCAACCAAATCTCTAAACGCCTGGGTGACACTTCCCGTGACCTAAGGACTTACTTTTATCTTGGCGACAATCTGTCGCCAGTCTTTTGGGTAGGTGACAGAGATGTGGAGATTTTTCGACGTCATATTTAGTTTGTTAATAGTTTTTTTAATAATACATTACAATAGTTTGTTAGTTAATTAATTTAGTTTATTTTTATGTTAAGTTTGAACTATTTTATTACCCCAACCCCTAGTAAAATTTATGAAAAATCGGAATAATAAGATTTTTGATTATCGCCTCGGCGGGATTCCTCGGGTTGTGAAGGAGTGAGGTGTTTGACTCCCCCGCAACGTCTAATAGGGGCGCGCGTGGAACACTACGCGCCGCCACCTTGGGTCCTGATGAATGGTGAGCGGCGAACGTGTCCGAGTTCGTCGCCCCTGGACCCGCCCGGTGCTTCGCGCTTTGCTCAGCCTCTTCTGCGAGATTACTGTTTCGCATAAGGAAACCACCGCGCGACTCCTCGCTGCCGACCATCGAATTCACTACGGCCAGGAGTGACACAATTTTTTTATCTACGGTGCTTAAGGAGCACTTTTAACGTCAATAATAAATATGTAACGTTTAAGTTCGGAAGTGGTGTGTATATTTTTACACACATGTACCATTAACGAGTATTCTTCATCAATGTATGCTTCACCTGTAATCAAGGCAACTGTCAGTGTCAGTCGAAGAACCTTTATGATTTCTAGGCCATGATTTTTGAAGTGTTTTTTAATGTGTCTCGGTAACGAAAGGTACAGGTACAGATTCAGGCATGATTTTCGAGATGGTTCAATAGGTAAAACGGTCTTAGTAGACTGTGCTTAACTTTCTTAGTAATAAAATTTTAACTACATTTACAGATGTTTTTTAAATTGTACAGTCAGCAAGAAAATAGTTATTTTTACAAGTTTTTTTATTCTTATTAACTTCATATCATATTATAGTGTACATATCACAGACTATAAATTTCAAATAAAAGAGTGTTACATTTCAACAGCAATAGAAAACATGAGGAAAGGGGTAGTAAGTTTAAAAGTATTAAAATTATATGATGTAACAAAAATATTACGGTTTTCAGAATTTTTCCTTTATCTGTGCTATAAGACGTTGCTTCGTACCAAATTTCAAGATACCGAGTGTCGAAAACTTGCGGAAATTTGCGGCATAAACGGCTGTATCTTTTGATTGCGTTGGCTTAGAAGTTTGATTTTTCACAGCTCCAAGGGACAGCAGACCTGAGTATTTAATATAAATTCCAGCTTGATACCTCCACGTGTTCCTGAGAAAAAGGGTCTTGACAGACAGATGGAAGGACGGACAACAAAGTTATCCAATAAGGGTTCCGTTTTTTTCCTTTCGAGGTACGGAACCCTAAAAAGAGGTTATAACTCACTCAATCCCGCGGCCACTTTTATGAAGAACACAGATATAACTATAAACTAGTCAGAGATGAAGAACGTTCACGACCTATACATTCTGTCAAAAAAGTATAGGGTATTCCCTATACTTTTTTGACAGAATGTATAGATGACGATTTGTGTATGATTCCAACTTTTTTTTTTGTTAGTTTGGCAAATCTGTTTTCATTTTGGTGCGGAGTTTGATTTGCATCTGTTATAAATTAAATACAGTGCCGTTTTTATTTAGATCATAGGTATCTAGTGTGTATTGCGAATTTCTAATGGACAAAAAAATCGCACAAAAAAAACTTTTTGTGCGATTTTTTTTTTTTTTTTGGACTCCGAAGTGGCGATGCAATATTTAATACAAACGTATTAATTATTGCATCGCCACTTCGGAGTCACTGAAAATGTTACAGAACGCTTACGGTGAATCAACTTTATCAATAACACGTACTTAGATTTCGGGGCGAATTTAAAGCTCAGCGGCGCGGGATGGCTCGAGCAAGGGTCTGGGTGCCCGACAATGGATGTTGGGATGTTTAATATATTCTAGTTGCGCGGTAAACTTAGCTTGCGCGGTAAACTTAGCTTGCGCGGTAAACATAGCTTGCGCGGTAAACTTAGCTTGCGCGGTAAACTTAGCTTGCGTGGTAAACTTAGCTTGCGCGGTAAACTTAGCTTGCGCGGTAAACTTAGCTTGCGCGGTAAACTTAGCTTGCGCGGTAAACTTAGCATGCGCGGTAAACTTAGCATGCGCGGTAAACTTAGCTTGCGCGGTAAACTTAGCTTGCGCGGTAAACTTAGCTTGCGCGGTAAACTTAGCATGCGCGGTAAACTTAGCTTGCGCGGTAAACTTAGCATGCGCGGTAAACTGAGCATGCGCGGTAAACTGAGCATGCGCGGTAAACTTAGCTTGCGCGGTAAACTTAGCTTGCGCGGTAAACTTAGCTTGCGCGGTGCATGATTTTCAGCACAATGCAATAGGGATGATGACTATTATTAAAAGTGTTCGTAAAATAATGTAATTTCAACGAAATCATAGTCAAAATGAGATTAATCGAAATAATATGTTAAATCAATGTATATATGAAGAAGCTACACGCATTTAAAGTTTCAGGAGGGGATTATTCCTGTCCTTGTCGCGCGGCACGGACAAGGTATGGCGCTACTATGAAGTTACATAGTCACTTCTGCGATAGTGCTGTCCGTGTCTAAAACTTATTTTAAAAACGTTTTTAGCTTGGCAACATTTTGGGCTTTTACACTTTTTTTTTATTATTGTTTGCACTATTCAGAAACAAACATTTATTTGAGCTAAAATATAAAATTTGTCATCAGCTTTAGGATACAGACTATACATAAAAAGAAAACCATGGCAATGCATTTTAGAAGCGTTTATTTTTATTTATTACATTGGTTAGCAAATAGGCACAGTCATTATTTTTGTTAAAAATAACAAAAAGGTGGCGCTAGCACTTTTTTTCGTTTTTACAGTCGATCGCACGTCAGTGGTAACATTTTGACCTCGAGCTGGCCTAGCGTATTACGGAGCTTATATAGTAGGTATGCAAGCACAGCTTATACTGATTTTGTCACGACTGATGTTCGGTTGACTGTAAAAACGACAACTGTGAATAATTAAAGGTCTTTTGCAAAAAAATCTTTTCTGCTATAGAGTATAACGTTTAAATTTCATTGATTGCTGCACGCTCTTGAAATGTTACAACGTGTAAATTTTTACCATGCGTTGTTAGGCATAATTAAGAAAAATACCCACCTAATCTTGACTTACAAAGCCATGCCGCTACATTAATGTTGCAATGACATAACTTCTAGATGACCATTGTATTAACAATGACGACGTCTGTCATTTTTGCATCGAGCCCTACTTTGTCTCCGCAATATTTGGACGTTTAAGTGAGTGTAAATGAGCGCAGTTTCAGTCACGTGCAATGAGTCGCATAATTTACGTTATAAAACAGCAGTCCCAAACATTTCGTGTCCATGTAAATAGACAAAATGTGGGACAACAATTTATTTCGTGATTTCAAGGTTTATCCAAAATTAAAAGTTATTCATAAAGATAGGTAAAATTACCACTTCAGAGGAGGTTGTATAATCAATCAAATGCAGTGTGAATTACGTGACTGAAAAAAAAACAACTCACAAAATAACAACCACTAGGCCTCACCCGTGGTGACACCGCTTTCTTGCTCTAAAGCTTTACAATTAATTAATTGGTTACATTCGCTTAAAGCTGAAAATAATAATTTACTAGCGAATGTCCAGCATGCGTTTGTACGCCTTATTTTTTGTAAGAAACCTCCGGCGCGCACACTAAAACTTGTCAAAGTTTAATCATAATAGGTCGAGCCATTATTGAGTTTTTGCTTATCTAACGAACGGCAATTGATTTACATGTATAAAAATGAAGCTGAAGATTAAAGATTAGCAATATACCCTTTCCATTTTCAAACGTTCAGGCAGCCTGTCAACAATAGAATGGCACACCGGGTGAGATCTGCCGGTTTTATGTCAAAGATATCATACTCTAATGCCTAAACTACATTCAACCAATCAAATGCCTTTTCGGAATTAAATCACTAAATGATGGTGAGAACCTTTACAATAAGTATAGAAAATGAATGGGCCCGCAATATATCTACAACAGTTTGGATGGAATGATTTTCGTTGCCAGTACACTAATGCCAGTGCAATAATGTCTGACGAAATAGTTCAAAAAGTTTTAGTGCAGCACTTGCCGAAAGTTAGGGTTAAGCTGAAAATATTGCTGGACCAAACTTATAACTTTGCCAGTAATGTGTTGCAGTTACTCAGTGCCAGGCAAGTATTGCTCGTTGAGTGGCGCATGGAACACACTACTAGATCACTACTGTACTACCTACAGGTACCACCACCATACTACCCTGCGCCGGTTTCCCGGCAGTCTGAACGAGGGCCTAAAGCTTAGACAATGATTAAATATGACTTAAAATATTTACATATATCAATCGTGAGGAATTTGACACCCTACATCAGTTTGTTTTGTTAAAGCCATTTCATAAAACTGTCAATGAATGACAGTTGAGATTTGAATATACGGAAAATTTAATTCCGCATTTTTTTCACAATTAATTTCGCTGATTTTACTAAAATAATGTGTAAGGTTCACGTTACAGCTGTACTAATAAGTTTATTATGTACAAAATTCGCATACTATGCAGTTTACCTTATCGTCAAGTTTGAAGAATGAACAAACATCAAACACGTAATTTTTTTTTCTGACAATGACTATGCACGACACGAACATTTTGTCACAAACATGTATGTCTCATCGATCGATTTCACAAAATACGTCACTTTTGTATGTTCTACAAGCGAATGCCTGTTATCTCCCACTTTCGTAGACCGTAGTCACAAAGTAATCAAATTATTTATTTCCATGTTTCAAAACAATTTTATGAACTTATTTCAACCTCAAAATACGTGACTTGCGATTACTACTACGACTTTGATCATACTGAATGCTGCTTCGAAACGATTTGGGATGACTCATGTATTTTCTTTCCCGCTCTCGCACTAGTTAGCCAGATATTTCTTATTCAGTCTTGCGTACAAGAGGAGTCACCATAGCCAGCTTGACTCATGGCTACTTTGCTCTAGTTTATTATGCGGTGTTAGTTCTCAAAGACAACTAAGTCGTTATTATAAAACTAAGACAATAATGATCCATTTATACAGCATCAGAAAGAATAGCAGCGGCAGCTATGTGGAGCATACTGAGTCATGTTCACGCGGACCACCCCTGACTGGCTCTTAAGTAACATAAAATAAGGGTCAGGTCGTTGCCGCCGTAGTGATATTGAAGGAAGTTTGTGTAGTGCTTTATGGAAACTGCGTACCTTTGTGTTACTCATTATCTGGGAATGAGCTAAGAGCGAAATATTTAAGCATTGTAGTGTTTACATAGAATCCGCGATACTGACGAAAAGGAAACTGAAATTGTTTGCCGCAGTGTTTGTGAAGGTCTTGTTTACACTTAGTCTATGAAGTGTTCTTTGTAGTTATGTTTCCTTGTTAGGTACCTATGTGGCTGTTCTTCAAAGTTTCGCAAGACAAAGGGGAATCGTACCACTAGAGGAAATTATTCCAGTCACCAGCTCTGGATGTCGTTGTGTTGGTAAACTATGAATATTGTACTAATAGCCGGTTGCCAACCCTTTATGGTTCATGGTTACATGAAAATACAGTATAGACAAATTCAATTTTAAACTACAAACTCGGCGGCACGGGCTTGCAAGCAGAATACCGGCCACCGTAGGCGCGGGCTTGAGCTACCCATTGCTCGCCGTCCGGTAGGGACCAGGCCCGGGTCGACGACGTGTTCCACGCGCGCCTCAAAGAAAAGTCAGCACAAAATGACGGGGTCCGATAGGGCCGACGCCTTAGGGTCGCGGATAATTCGAAAGAGTATCCGTGACGCTGGCAAAGGCAATTGAAGGAACACGGGTGGGTTTTAGTCTGTAAAATTCTTACACGCCCTTCCGCTCCACCCAGAGTGGGAGAAGTCATTTGATGATTACACACAATAATAAAAAAACAAATGCGGCACGGGCTGGCTTGAGCAAGGATCGGGGCGTATTAAATTCAGTACACTTTATCTAATATACTGAAAACAAGGTTCAGATTATTCCAGTTGCACTGGATTGGACCACTGCCACTGCGCTGAATTGTTACTGAAAAATGTAAAACGGACATAAATAAAACTACTTTCTCATAATGTATTATGGTACTCCGTCATCAAGCACCAACACCTAAATCCTTACTTAATAATTCCCATACCTACGGAAGTTAGATTCATTAGGACACTTTTACATGATGATCCACACTTACGTTTTGCTGTTAACATGGTTGTAGCCGTATTTAATAAGATTTTTCTTACATCACGTGCTCAAAAATGTCAAATTATAGGTCAAGCAAACCTGACATATAGCAAGTCATAAATAGCAAAGAATATAACTTCTCTCTCATAGCAAAGAGAGAGTAGTTATATTTGTCTTTTTTTGACTTTGGCCTTATGCCAAAGAGTATGGTAGTAATCCATGCTCAAGCCGGGCAATAAAATGGAGAAGGTCAGGCAAAGCTAATTGTAGATGGCTTGACCATAGCTAGGTCCCTACGGCCTACAATAAATTTGACATTTCGTTCATTAATTCCATTTTGTGTTCATTCATGAGTTGGATTTTATTTCACTAGTTCGTTATTTTCTATGATTTCAGTATTTTAAATCAAGTACTTGACATTGAAAGTGTCTTAATTTTAAACCTTGCATATTTATTCGTAATCACTTTCTTCAAAATGTTTCCGAAATATAATTCTTAACTCAAAAAAATCTCTACGAAAAGTTTTAAACCACAATCTTCTAAGTTTAGGGGCTTTCGGGAAATTGTAGACTCCCAATTTCGGAGTGTCTAGGAACACAACGCTTCAATTTTCGCTAAAATAAAACAAAATCAGATCACGCCTTGTATTTTTGGCTTGTGTTGGGAACTAGCTACGACAGCGCCATTTTGACAGTTGCCTTCCCCATTGTACTGAATTTCATCATGACTCGTTGCATAACGTAGTTTGAATTTGGAATCTCCACCAAAGAGTTTTCACTTCATAGGTTTTAGTTGCAATCTAAAATTTAAAAAAAAAACATTAATATACGCAACCTAGTAGAGACAATAATTGTTAAGGAATATTATGTAACAAATAATGTCTATTAATTAAATAGCATAAACAAAAACTTTTTTGTGTAAGGTAATTCCAAAATTATTGAATAATGTTTGTAATCGCTGTTTCGACATTTTCTGCGGCGTTAATAGTAGCATGTCATCTCAACAGCAGAATTTCGGGTTTGGGCCTCATATTAACGATATTATTATTTTATTGTGTTTTTGATTAAGTGCATAAATTGATATAAAATTGTGAATGAATCTACATGTTACAACAAGGTACTCCCCGGTTATTAAACAGTTTCATAAATTACTAATTCGAAAATTAAATTGGTAACTGTTTGTATTTCCTCGCAGTAGATGCGAAAAGTAGAGTATTTTCCCCGGGGTTAAAGGTGTCATCATCTTGGTCGAACTTGCATCTCTCTCTGCAGTCAAGCTTCGCTCAGGCGTTAACACAGAGCACTCTCGCTCCGCTTGGGAGCCCTAGAATCCGTTACTTTCGGGTTTCAATTTAGCGCCCGTGACTTCAAAACTGCTTTATCCCACAGTGATTAATCTACTATTAATAGGAATATAAAAATATATAATTATACACACTCTAGCACACTGCTGGAGGATCCTCACACATGGATGACTTGAAACTCTTTGCCCCCAACTACTTGCGACGTGGGTATGTCGGAAGCGTTAGGCATCAACGTCATTGACAAGAAACAATCGTTGAACGAGCGCTTCTTTGGCTGCCTGAAGAAGGTATTAATTAGTCTTTCAAGTTACGCGCCTTCAACGGTTGGGTTACTCAGACCGAACTCGAAGCCCTGGATAGGAGAGGAGGATGGTCATCAGTGTACGGAACACAACTGACCATCGGTGATGAGACTTTTTAAATTTGAAGACCCACCACAACCGCGAGGTGTGCAGTCTCAGGGAATATTATTAAAGTGAGTATACACCGTGATGTGGTCGCAGTGGACAAGGGACTCACCCCGCTCTCCATGGCTATGAGGACCACAAGGCGGTATGGCAAAGCAAGGAGCTTCACGAGCTCTTCTGAACCTGGTGTAGATTTCCTAGCGTTCGTATCCTAGCTACGTTTTGATCACCTTTTCGGGGAACCTAAAGGCTTACTCTATGCAATTATGGATGAGATTATCTTGAAGAATCACTACGGGAGACATATTATGAAGGACGGGACGGTTGACGTATGTTGGGCATGCTGCCGTCCTGGTTAGTCAATTAGACATATTATCTCTGCTTGTTCTCGTCTGGCTAACGGCGAGTACTTGCACAGGCATAACCAAGTAGCCAGGATTATTCACCAGCAACTTGCTTTGAAATATAAACTTGTGGATTCTTAGGTACCGTATTACAAGTATGTGCCCGGCCCAGTTCTCGAAAATGACCTTGTCACGTTGTACTGGGATCGGTCTATCATTACTGACAGGACTATTATCGCTAATAAGCCTGATATGATGGTGATAGATGATGAATAGCGCGCCGTACAATGATTTCCGTTGTTACCATTCCACATGACGGGAACCTCGTGAAAGCTGCGAAAGAGAAACAGATTAAATATCTTGACTTAGCACACGAGGTTGTTAACATGTGGAATTTGTCGTGTGTCATTGTGCCGATTGTCGTATCGGCCAATGGCCTGATGGCCGAAAGCCATTTTTCTTTCATTAGGCGGTTGGCGGGTGCCTGATTCAGAAGGCGGTACGCCTCGATACGGCTCGCATAGCGGTTCCTGTCTCTGGAGCCCTAACCTAACCTAACCTAACCACCGGTCGCTTGGACTTGCTTGCGGCCCGATACCGGCTGATCAAATTACTATACAAACAAGTTTGCCGCGCCGCGTCGCTAATTCTACATAGCCATTCATATTAACTTATTCGAGGGTAGTTCTCACGTATGTCTGAAATACGTGTAGGTTGAATGTGGTAAGAGGTTTTGGGCAGGGTGGTGCTGAAGATTGTATTAATGAAATTGATTGAACTTTATACAACTTGCAACTGGTTTAGAAACCTCTCAGACTTTATACAGAGCATTAGCACCCAAATAACGCAATAGTTATGTTACACAGCAAATTAATAAAAGTAAAAATTATTTAAAAAAATTAAAAATTAAAACATTTAAAAATTAAAAATGTATTAAAATAAGGACAAAAATGAATAAACGAAAACAATAATAATCATATAAACCTATTATTATCCCACAGACTGTAGGGCAAAGGCCTCTTCTCGTACATACTATTATTAATATAATTTGTGTATTAAACACTACACTAAGAATCACATAGTGTTGATGCTTTTACTAATAAACTTTAAGAAATGGCATCATCAAAGCTAGCTCGGAACCTGAGGGGCAATTCTCATGAACGTTCACATTCTAATGTCAGTCTCAATCTTTCAAAAACACCTCAATTTTTCATAAATTTTTCACATGTATTAGACATTTGACTGTCGCCGAAGTGAGACTGCGACTAGATTTTGAACGCTTTTAATTGCGGGTATCTGCTTTCTGAGCATATTTACTGTGCGTCAGAACGTTGATTTTACTGTGTGATGTTTGTTTCCGTCCAAGGGCGAATTTTACCAATGAAAGTGAACCTGATCAGCACAAGGTCTAAGTAATGACACTGATTGGTAGCTCTTGAACGCTTTTTATGTGTGATGATCGTGTTCAGGTATTGGATTTTTGAAATTCGTCTTTAAATTATTACTAACCCTCGTAATGTGTGCGTAGAGACCATACACAATATTTATGACAATGAATTCAACCATTTAACAAACCAAGGCTCAATAAAATACTTAAGTAAATAAATAAACAATAAAAAAATAATTATAGGTACTTAAGAAGAAAATAGCGCGCAAAAATGTCGTGCTTGCTGTTTGGAACTTATTCATGCCTCTTGGTGTCCTGGTATTCAGTATCGTATTTACGCTGACTTCACACTTTCACGCAAGCGCTTTGCGGAGTAGTCTACGTGGAAAGGTTTTCCACGATACTTATTTTCCACTAAGCGGCTAGACGCGGGTGGGTGACTGGTGCCTACCGCCGCTTGCGGTTATTTTCGTACCGAGCAGCGGACGCTTATTTAATGGAATGGATATATGACACGTTTTATCATAATTAGACATATTTTATTTTAATTCAAAGATGGATATATATATATATATATTTATTTATTTTAGGCTTTTCAACAATGAGTACACTATTACATACAATTTGTACATTTCAAACTTAAGTCTAAGAGCCTCATTACTTATAGAAAAGCATATAATATTGAAATATAATCTTCTAATTTGTAATATGCTTGATAACAAAGTGTTTTTTTAACACGAGTTTTAAACTTTCTTTCATTTAATTGCAATATTTCACCAGGTATTTTGTTGTAACATTTAACACAGTACCCCATAAAAGATCTATGTACTTTAGATAGTCTGAAAAATGGTTGATCTATTTTATTTTTATTTCTAGTGTTAATATTATGTCTATCACTTATTTTATTAAATAGATGCAATTTTTTTCTAACATACATAATATTTTCATAAATGAACTGGCAAGGTACAGTCATTATATTAATCTTCTTAAATAGTTCCTTATGAGATTCGCGGCGACGTAGATTGTAAATGGCTCTGACAGCTCTCTTTTGCAAAAAAAAAAAATGGATTCAATGTCAGCAGCCCGACCCCACAGTAAAATGCCTTATGACATAATGCTGTGGAAGTAGCTAAAATAAACCAAACGCGCGGTTTCAACGTCTGTTAACTGTCTTATCTTTTTAACAGCATACGCTGCCGAGCTTAGTCGCCCCGCGAGAGATGTTATATGGGGTCCCCATTGTAACTTCTCGTCTAGCGTGATTCCTAGGAAAACCGTCTGATTACTAAATTCCAGTTTTTCTCCGTTCAATCTGATGTCACTTTCGCTACTTCTAACATTAGGTAATTTAAATCGAATGCACTTGGTTTTTTTCTCATTTAGTACCAAATTATTTACCGTAAACCAATCTTGGACCTGAACAATAGAGTTGTTCACGTCGTCAAGATTTTGTGACCTTCGGTCTATTTTAAAGATCAATGAATCTTCGGTTGATTTTGAAGTAACTGGGGTAAATCATAAATGTAGACTAAAAAGAGGAATGGACCCAATCCTTGGGAACATTGAGGAACGCCCATTGACATTTCAGACCCTAATGAGTTTGTGCCGTTTATTTGTACTTTAAACTTTCTGTCTTTCAAGTATGATCTTAGCAAATCAAGAGCTTCATTCCTAATCCCATAGTGCTCCAGTTTCAGCAGAAGTGTCTCATGGTTTACGCAATCGAACGCCTTAGAGAGATCGCAAAAGATTCCAATGGCATCTTGTGATTCCTCCCAGGCGCTAAAAATGTTCTTTATTAGGGTGACACCGGCGTCAGTGGTACAACGTCCTTTAGTGAAACCGTACTGATGTTCATGCAAGATGGAGTTTTTATTAAAGTGACGTAACATTTGATTGAGCATCAACTTTTCAAACACCTTACTGAGAACTGGCAGAATTGACACGGGCCTACTATCAACGGATTTGAACAATGGGATCACTTTACTATGTTTCATAAGATCCGGAAAGACTCCTTGGTCTACACTGGTGTTAAATATGAAAGCTAAATAGGGCGCAAGGGTTTCGATGAGAGATCTACAGACTTTTACAGACATTCCCCAGAGATCTTCTGTTGATTTAATTTTAAAATCTTTAAAAGCTTTTATAACAGCTTGGGGGTTTGTATGCTGAAACCTAAACGCCAAAGGGCATGGTTTTACATTATTTTAAGTAAGGCAGCAGAAAGCGCGGGTGAGGAATTTAAATCTTCAGTAGTTTTAAGTGGAACATTAACAAAAATGTTTTCAAATTCCTGAGCTATAATCTACATTTGAGTTGATGGGGCCACGTGCAGTCTCTAAATTAAATTCAATATTACGCTGTTTTTTCCTACCTGTTTCATTATTTGTTATTTGCCAGGTAGTTTTTATTTTATCTTCAGCTGATTTTATTTTATTACTAATATATAGAGCTTTAGCTATTTTGCACACATTTTTAAATAATTTTGAATATCTTGCAACATACTGATTAAAGCTTGTATGAGTCACATGTTGCTTTAGGCCATAAAGTTCAAATAGATTTTCTCTACTTTTACGAATGCCAGGAGTGGCCCAATCACTAAATAAAAACTTTGTATTAATACTTTTAGTCTTTAGTGGAAAACTTTGATTAAATTGCGTGTTTAATAGTGAAAAGAACTCGGCGTAGAACTCATTTGGGTCACCATATTAAAACTTTGTTTACATAATTGACTGGCCAAAGAATCATTTAATTTCTCTAAATCTTTACAAGTTATTTGCCTGAACATTATTTGAGTTTTTTGTAATGGCGTATATTAGCAAAACATTATTGTTTGTCCACTGTGATCAGATGGCAACTTATTTACTATTTGTTTGTGTAAGTAATCACAATTGCAAAAAACATTATCTATACAAGTAGCAGAAGAAGCTGTCACTCGGGTAGGTTCAATAAAAACATTTGACAGATCAAATGACATAAAAAGACTTAATAATCTGACTGTACTAGAGTTATTTTCTAATAAATTAATATTAAAGTCCCCGCAGATTATTATTGACTTACTACTAGCACTAAGTTTCTTTAACACATCTTCCATTACAGAATCAAACACAGGTAGATTCTGGTAACTTGGAGGTCTGTATACGCATACTATGACATGCTGATCAAGCTCAACACAGGAAAATTCAATGGCGTGCTCAACAGACAGTCCGATGATGTCTTTTCGTTCTTTCGATTTAATTGAATTTTTAACTAATATTAATGACCCGCCATGTATCATACGTTTTCGGCTAAAATGGCTAACAACACAATAATTTGCATAATTAATTGACATTACTTGATGATCTTTTAACCAATGTTCTGTTAAACAAATGACGTCAAGCTTAGTACTTTCTAGAAACAATTCTATTTCCATTAATTTAAAGTTATTGCATTAGAAATAAAGACTTGTAGAAGCAGGAGTGCCAAACATTTTGTTTCAAAGTTAAGTTAAAAAAACAGTTTTTATTAAACATTATTTTGATAATTTAAGACAGTAAAGTAAAGTAAGTACGCTTAGCTAAACGAAATAATAGCGATTTTTTACTATATTATATTTAACACATCGTTCAACAAGTCCCAAGAGTAACTACCGGCATATAATAAAACCTCTTTAGATTTTTAGAAAGTACTGACCAACAAAGGATGTGTATTTTTTTTTTTAATCAAGCAAAATAATATTGAGTTACAGACATTGTGACGCTACTATAATTATTCCGTAACGATGAAAAAAAATAGCTCTGTGTGTTTATATAACTTTGTTTGTTAATTGAAATAACGTTTTAAGTACAGTAGTGGCATTTAAGAATTGTAGGAATCTAATGTCAAATAATGAGAATATTATGTCAAAGAGGCGAATTTGAGAGAAAACTAATTTGAGAGCAGTTATTAGAAATTTACATAGTGATGCCGTTTATGAGGTACCAGGGAAGCCAGCCACATATGCAGAACGAATTATTGTCAAACTTCCTTGTCTTCGACGTAGTCTTATATCTTACAATATGCTTTTTTGAAAAGGACATGTTTGATGTGGGTTTTGAACTTCCCATCACTAAGTTCTGTAACCGAGTTTGGCAAAATGTTATAAAAGCGGATACTGTTTATCAGAAATGACTTGCTTGTTTTAGTTAATCTAAATTTGGGGGATAACAATTTCATTTTTACTACTTACGTGTATTTATATTATAGAAATCGCTTCTTATTTAAAAAAAATACTAAATACATTCTCAGTTAAAAAGAGAAGGCAGAGTTAGTATATTAATGTTATGTTAATGTTAATATAAAAGAAAACAAGACAATATTTTTTGGTGACGAATTAGGTTCTGGCTTCGGAAAAATTTTACTCAATTACCTTAGCCATAGTTTTACTAACCATAGTTATCATAACATAAGATTTAAACAAATGATTAAAAGAATTGCAAATACAAACCTAGAAAATTATTCTACTATGGTTTTACTATTAGGAAATAGTACTGGTATTACCAGAAAGGACATAGTGGATGGTGTGAACACCTTAATTAAGTTAAACATAGGAAAGCTGATGTTGTGTGCTTTTCCTTATTCTGATTCTTTATCAGGTGACGAGAATAATTATATTTATAAGTTGAATAGTACTATTCACAAGCTGACATGTTGTCATAGTGACAAATTATTGTATTTTGACACTAACAAGTTTGTTAGTGGCTTTAAGTTAACTCAGAGAACCTTATCTCTGTCTTGGTATAATAGACATCGGATAGCTATGTTGATAGCTTATAATATTAATGAGGTTATAGATAATATAACAAATTGTAGTATTCGTGACGAGTCTGTGTTGCCTAGTTATACAAGCAACATAGAGATTAATTATGATTCATCATGTTGTACGAAGGAGGATCCAACCATAATACAAACATCCTTGGAGGGCACTACCAGTCAGATAGGTTATACTTTTCCTGCTGGAACCCATACCGCCATTGTAGACTCGTCAGTTGTAGTTGTGGAGGTCACTGCGGATAATAATTTAAACTAGTTAGTAAGACAACAGAAGTTACCCCTTTAAATAACCAATTATTATTAGAGAATAATAATAAAGTATCTTCTGGCAAAATAACTCATGGTAATAAAAAACCAAAGGAAGTGCAACACACTTTAAAGTTATTGAATCAGAATATCCAAGGTTGCTCTTCCAAATTATTGGAAATAGAATTGTTTCTAGAAAGTACTAAGCTTGACGTCATTTGTTTAACAGAACATTGGTTAAAAGATCATCAAGTAATGTCAATTAATTATGCAAATTATTGTGTTGTTAGCCATTTTAGCCGAAAACGTATGATACATGGCGGGTCATTAATATTAGTTAAAAATTCAATTAAATCGAAAGAACGAAAAGACATCATCGGACTGTCTGTTGAGCACGCCATTGAATTTTCCTGTGTTGAGCTTGATCAGCATGTCATAGTATGCGTATACAGACCTCCAAGTTACCAGAATCTACCTGTGTTTGATTCTGTAATGGAAGATGTGTTAAAGAAACTTAGTGCTAGTAGTAAGTCAATAATAATCTGCGGGGACTTTAATATTAATTTATTAGAAAATAACTCTAGTACAGTCAGATTATTAAGTCTTTTTATGTCATTTGATCTGTCAAATGTTTTTATTGAACCTACCCGAGTGACAGCTTCTTCTGCTACTTGTATAGATAATGTTTTTTGCAATTGTGATTACTTACACAAACAAATAGTAAATAAGTTGCCATCTGATCACAGTGGACAAACAATAATGTTTTGCTAATATACGCCATTACAAAAAACTCAAATAATGTTCAGGCAAATAACTTGTAAAGATTTAGAGAAATTAAATGATTCTTTGGCCAGTCAATTATGTAAACAAAGTTTTAATATGGTGACCCAAATGAGTTCTACGCCGAGTTCTTTTCACTATTAAACACGCAATTTAATCAAAGTTTTCCACTAAAGACTAAAAGTATTAATACAAAGTTTTTATTTAGTGATTGGGCCACTCCTGGCATTCGTAAAAGTAGAGAAAATCTATTTGAACTTTATGGCCTAAAGCAACATGTGACTCATACAAGCTTTAATCAGTATGTTGCAAGATATTCAAAATTATTTAAAAATGTGTGCAAAATAGCTAAAGCTCTATATATTAGTAATAAAATAAAATCAGCTGAAGATAAAATAAAAACTACCTGGCAAATAACAAATAATGAAACAGGTAGGAAAAAACAGCGTAATATTGAATTTAATTTAGAGACTGCACGTGGCCCCATCAACTCAAATGTAGATTATAGCTCAGGAATTTGAAAACATTTTTGTTAATGTTCCACTTAAAACTACTGAAGATTTAAATTCCTCACCCGCGCTTTCTGCTGCCTTACTTAAAATAATGTAAAACCATGCCCTTTGGCGTTTAGGTTTCAGCATACAAACCCCCAAGCTGTTATAAAAGCTTTTAAAGATTTTAAAATTAAATCAACAGAAGATCTCTGGGGAATGTCTGTAAAAGTCTGTAGATCTCTCATCGAAACCCTTGCGCCCTATTTAGCTTTCATATTTAACACCAGTGTAGACCAAGGAGTCTTTCCGGATCTTATGAAACATAGTAAAGTGATCCCATTGTTCAAATCCGTTGATAGTAGGCCCGTGTCAATTCTGCCAGTTCTCAGTAAGGTGTTTGAAAAGTTGATGCTCAATCAAATGTTACGTCACTTTAATAAAAACTCCATCTTGCATGAACATCAGTACGGTTTCACTAAAGGACGTTGTACCACTGACGCCGGTGTCACCCTAATAAAGAACATTTTTAGCGCCTGGGAGGAATCACAAGATGCCATTGGAATCTTTTGCGATCTCTCTAAGGCGTTCGATTGCGTAAACCATGAGACACTTCTGCTGAAACTGGAGCACTATGGGATTAGGAATGAAGCTCTTGATTTGCTAAGATCATACTTGAAAGACAGAAAGTTTAAAGTACAAATAAACGGCACAAACTCATTAGGGTCTGAAATGTCAATGGGCGTTCCTCAAGGTTCCCAAGGATTGGGTCCATTCCTCTTTTTAGTCTACATTTATGATTTACCCCAGTTACTTCAAAATCAACCGAAGATTCATTGATCTTTAAAATAGACCGAAGGTCACAAAATCTTGACGACGTGAACAACTCTATTGTTCAGGTCCAAGATTGGTTTACGGTAAATAATTTGGTACTAAATGAGAAAAAAACCAAGTGCATTCGATTTAAATTACCTAATGTTAGAAGTAGCGAAAGTGACATCAGATTGAACGGAGAAAAACTGGAATTTAGTAATCAGACGGTTTTCCTAGGAATCACGCTAGACGAGAAGTTACAATGGGGACCCCATATAACATCTTTCGCGGGGCGACTAAGCTCGGCAGCGTATGCTGTTAAAAAGATAAGACAGTTAACAGACGTTGAAACCGCGCGTTTGGTTTATTTTAGCTACTTCCACAGCATTATGTCATAAGGCATTTTACTGTGGGGTCGGGCTGCTGACATTGAATCCATTTTTTTTTTTTGCAAAAGAGAGCTGTCAGAGCCATTTACAATCTACGTCGCCGCGAATCTCATAAGGAACTATTAAAGAAATAGTATGAGCTTTCAATTTTAAAAATAAATTATTTAAATTAGTAGAATATCATAATCTGTCATCAATGTATTTCGTATGGTGTTATTAGGGAAAGTTTTATTTAATGTAATATCTCAACCAATTTAAGAAGATTAATATAATGACTGTACCTTGCCAGTTCATTTATGAAAATATTATGTATGTTAGAAAAAAATTGCATCTATTTAATAAAATAAGTGATAGACATAATATTAACACTAGAAATAAAAATAAAATAGATCAACCATTTTTCAGACTATCTAAAGTACATAGATCTTTTATGGGGTACTGTGTTAAATGTTACAACAAAATACCTGGTGAAATATTGCAATTAAATGAAAGAAAGTTTAAAACTCGTGTTAAAAAAACACTTTGTTATCAAGCATATTACAAATTAGAAGATTATATCCTAGATAAGAATGCTTGGAAACACGCTGGTCCTGCTCCATAGGACAATCTAGAGGCTAGACACAATCATACTATTTGCATATTGTATTGTATATTTGGTTATTTTTACTTTACTCACACACTGACGTATTCCTAGTTAATATTTTAGGAAAATCATATATTTTTACAATTGTTTGTAAATATGTGAGCACAATGTACCTAACCTTAATTTATATGCCTTTGCTTTATTTTTAATTTTTTTGTACCAATTGTGGTATAGTATTTTTATTCTTGGTGCATCGTCTTCACATTTAGAAATATAATTAATGTATACAAATATTGTAAAACATTTTAAAAGAGTAACGGTGGAGTTTCTTGCCACTTCTTCTCCATACGAAACTACTTTTTGGAAGTGGCGCCTAGAATCAGTTTTATTTTTAATGTAAATTTTGACGTTCAAAAGTGCCTTTTTATGGGCCTATTTGAAATAAATGCTTTGACTTTGACTTTGAATGTTTTTGAATTTGTGTCTATGAGACTCGCGAGGACAAATTTCATAAATCGCGCAGATTGCCCTCTTTTGTAAAATCTAAATTGAAACTACATCAGCTGCTGATCCCCACAACAGAACGCCATAAGACATAATACTGTAGAAATAAGCAAAGTATCTAACCTATCTGTGGCAATATCGGTCAACTGCCTTATTTTTCTTACTGCATATGCAGCTGAACTTAATTTACCTGAAACAGCTTTAATGTGAGTTTTGGTTTTTAATCTCTAATTTCGCTTTCTTTTAAATGTTCGGAGGTGTTAAACACTTTTAATTGGAGAGTTCGTCGCTTGAACAGTTCATTTTTACAATCTTTAATTTAAATACGTATAACGAATTTTGATGGAAATCAAATATGGAGAATTGTTTCTTCCCCGCGTTTTTTTTTTCAATTAGTTAATGATGATAATGATGACTGCACTGCCTGTACATATACAATCAAATTCTGATGAAATCTTTTTGCAACTTATTTTGTTTTAAAATCTAAATTACAATATACAAGCTAACACTAAAATAAATATGTAATGTACAAATGTATACAAAAAAAAGAGGCATAGAGCTCATAGGGCATCAAAAAATACGTCCGCATCGCTGTCAACGGGACAAAAGGCTGGCAGCATTGCCACGTTGGATGGCAATGCTTATCCTTTGGGCAAAAAATTGGCCAGCCCTCTGGTCACGAGAAGTGTCGACCAAGCGTTTGGCGATGTCCCGAAATAACTGATGAGCACTCTGACCCCAAGGACCTAGTGTTTCAACCCCAAACGGTTCAAACATATAGCTCCCCATAAGGTTGTTATATTTGCGCCGTTTGAGGTTTTCTGCTCCTGCAGCAGCCGCCCCGGCACAGCCCGCCGTGCTAGGAAGATGGGATGGCGCGAGGGTGTCGACACAGGTTGCATCCCACACCAAAGGCCTACCCAACTTCCAAGGCATTATGGTCATTCCATCTGGCCTCTTCCCATCGTCACGTGCCAAGCCATTGGGTTCTAAAACAGCTGGCACCCCGGCGGTGACAAGAGCCCGACGGATGATGTCATTAATGCTGGCGTGTCGTGCCATACGACCAGCGCTCTTGCTGCAGGAAAGGCCATGGTGTCCGAGGCAGTTGACTGCTTCACCGCATTGACAGCGATGCGGAGCCCCGCAAGGAGCGCCCAGACGCAAACAAGTAGCGAGCCGGAATGTGGAGTCACAGAGCAAAGTGCCTATGTTGGATGACGGTAGCGCCTGAAGCCAGAGGCCCGACTCCCATTCACCCACAGCCAGCAGGCGGGCACGCTCGGCAGTATTGGTGGACGTATTAATAAGATTATTCCGTACCAACCTGCAGAGCGGCTCATCCCACTGTCTCTGGGAAGACGGGTTCTCGGGCAGAACCGTGTCCGGGCAAGCCACTTTCCAGGCGTACACCGCATCGGTCAAACACGGCACTTCAGAGTCAACCTGAGAACGGGCTAAGATTCTTGTGGTTAACTTTTCGGTGCTATGGACCGAGGACAGGAACACCGGTAGGCTTACACTGGAAATTTTGCGGACGCCGACCCCACCAAAACGAATGGGTAGTGTGGCTTGCAGCCACGCACGGTCGTCCAATGCCACATTTAAAATGGATGTTAGAGTATTTCGAATAATATGATCGATTTTTTCTAAAAGGTGTGACTGCTTCCATAAAGAGGAAGAGCGGAGAAAATACATAAAATTTGGACCGAAACAGCAATATCTGATAAGGGTGAATGCCGAATGTAAATTAATTTTAGAAAGTCTCTCCGAAATATCGTTAAAATGTTTAATTTTTTCGTCGACGAATTGTGAAAAGCTGTCTTCTAAAATTGGGGAACCTAAAGAGATTATTTTTTTTAATTTTTCGTCATTTTCTTTTCCGGTTCTATAGACAATATCATATTTGTAACAAGATAATTCTAATCGCCATCTCTCTATCTTCTCGTTTTTTATCTTGCTTGTATGTGTGCTATTGAACATAAAAGAAACTGATCGTTGGTCTGTGATTAGTCGAAAAGATCTTCCAATCAAGTAGTGTCGCCACTTACGAAGGGCTTCGACAATGGCATACGCTTCCTTTTCTATGTTTGGTAAAGGGTAAGCATCCAAGTCGGTATATTTGTTAATGGTCTGAGAATAGTCTATAACCAATCGTTTGCGGTGATTTTCATTTTTGGTGATTAGAACTTGCGCTCGCCAAGGTGATCTGCTCTCTTCGATAACTCCGTCTGCTAAGAGCTGACTTATTTCATTTTTTATGAATTTCAGATCATCGTTACTGTATTTTCTTGACTTTACAGCAATTGGTAAGCAGTTAGGATGTAAATTCGAGAATAAGAGAATCGGTGGAACAGATGAAGCCAGCACACTACATATTTGTAATGGTTTTCTAGATCCACCAAAAGTAATTTCAAGTTTCGAATGTTCATTCAGAATATTATGTCCTATGATTACATCAGCGCAAAGATATTTAACGATAAGAAGCGAAACTTTTTCGTAAACATTGCCATTTAGAACAATCTTTGCTTGAAGTAGCCCTTCGCAATTGATTGTGTGAGTTGTTTGGGCCATTGTAATAGATTCATTACATTCTGCTTTCTTAAAAGAAGCATTTAAAAAAAAATGTAATTGATAAAGCTCTTAGAGCTTCCAGAGGCATTTGCGTTTTTGCCGTTTACTTCAATGGTTACGACTGATTTCTTTAAACTGGCCGGAGCAACAACAGCCGCAACTTCGTTGAATATATTTTCAGGAGATCCATCAGTAGCAGTTGCAGCATTAAGATTTGTCTTAGGGCTCCTACAAACATTTGCGAAATGTCCCTTTTTGGTGATTGATTTGAAATTCTTCCTCTAGAAATAGTCAGTTTCTTTTGCAACTGACTATTTTTCAACCCAAACTCGACAATAAAAGATTTTTTTAAAGGAAATTGCTGGTGGCATAACCAGCAATGTTATTTCATACAACTTTACTGGCGCCTATTGAAGTAGCTCGTAAAAGTCAACTTTGTTTAAAGAAGGTTGTCATAATAATGACCATATTACAAACATTTTTGAGAATAGTTAATAAAAAATGATGTAACCAGCCGCGATCTTTCTTTGCTTAATGAAAAATAAAACGGCGAAGTTATAAGCGCTTTGCTAAATTGAGTCAATAACCAAGCGTATACGAAATCAATTAAAGCTTCAGATGTAAGGAAGTTAGATTAATTTTTCTGTCTGTATAATTTTCGTTTTTTCTGATACAATCTACCCACGTGCTTTCCAAAACACGTGGTATCAGTTCGCTTACAAACGCTTGAAGTCAGCTCAAATACGTGTTACAATACTAGGAACACATGAACATCACAAGGGTGATTCTGAAATTTAGAGATCGTAATAACGTAACAAGTATTGCCATAGTGCTGTAAGAAAATCATTTCTAACGACATCGTGATAAGGATCTATCTTTTCTTGCATTCTGTAGTCACTTTAATACGTGAGTCTTTTGTTCTATTCCACGGTGCGCTTGGAAATGGTAGGTATTTGTTTTTTTATTTTTTATTCTTGAGAATTCTGACAGAAAAGTTAAACAAAAAAAAATTAAGCTTTATAAAATATTGAACAGGTATCAGTAAATTCTGTCTTTGTAAACTGTGTCGTTGAGTCCATAATTGTTTTATTAATCGAGAGCAGCACCTAAGAATAGGGCAGCAGGGGAGGGTTGACATTTTATTCGCAAATATCTTACGACAAAATAACAGGATTACAATGAGAAATTACTTTAAATTAGAGCAGAATTAAAGACTCAAGAAAATGGAATAGTTTTGTTGTAATTTAAATTTATCTCAGGGAGTGGAAACAACCTGCATGTGTACAGCTTACTTCACTCTAGTTGCATCGTTGTCGTGGTAACCGCTAAGGCGAGCTATGTGCTCGGAAGACAGTATTGATCCATCCAGGCTGTACAATATTCGAAGCACTAGGCTTTCATGTAACACTAAGAGGCTTTCAGGAATGTGATTTTAAAGATCATTGTGTAAGCGCCATAATTCTGGGTATGATGGCATTCGAAAATCATAATTTAATATAATTATGTAGGTAGCGTGATGGCCCAGAGGTCATTGCGCCATCTTTTCAAGCAAGAGGATTGTACTTTCGAAGTTCATGCGTGAAGAAGTTCGACGGCAAACATTAATCTGAAACCGTCAATCTATATTGCGTTCGCTTGTGGTGATCATTGTTCATGCCTTCAGTGTATGAGAAATGGCCTCGGTCTACAGTGGGAGAATACTAGATAGACAACCATCATTTCCATTTTTTTATTTATTATGTATATATTTGTCACCACAAAAACTAAACTACGTTATGCCTGAATTTAGCAGGCTAACTGTCTCCATTGCTTCTAAATACACTTGGCACTTGGAAACAACAGTCATAAACTCAACAGATTATGTTAATCTTTTGTCCCTCACTGCACATGAACCGTATGAGAACTCATATAGGGCAGACAAAAGCGTCGTCATTAATGAAAATCAAGAATTCGAAAGTTAAACTAAAGTCAATGCCATCTGTCTCGTACGGATTGTCCTGACCTTCAGAAGGGTTTATGCGTGTGTTAGTAGTTCCGCGTCTCTCCGCAGCTGCAAATGGTTATTTTTAAGGGCGTCTGGCGCTGTTGTCGCGGAATGCATTCAGAGGGACGATAGAGGACGCAAATTTGGAAGCCATTTGCAGTGGCACATTAGCTCAGCTGGATGGTATAGAGCATCGCGTTTTCTTAAACGTGAAGGTCGTGGGTTCGAGTCCCACATGTGCCCTTTTGAACTCCAATCATTTTTAAATATTTTTACTAGTTTTGCGTTATAAATGCTTGATAGAACAAATCATAAAGTTTGAGGAAACCGAAGCCGAAGCGAGCTAAGAAACCGGTTCCTGTTAAGTGTTAACTTTTTGCATTTTTTACTACAATTTTGTTGCTTTAAATTTAATGGCATAATGTTGTATTACGGAAGTATTAAGTTACTTATATCCTATTTATCCCTCATTAATTATACTTTTAACAGAAAATGTCTTTAAACACAGATCACTTTTTTATAGTAGGTACCGTTCGTATTATGTATCATCATTCGTATTCATACACTTAGGCGATTGGAATAGGGGATGGAAGTCCCGTCATGTAAGAAGTAAGCAGCAAGGAATTTTAAAAAAATTGTACGTTTTGGCAATTCTACCCTTAGAGGATGAAATAGGGGTTGGAAGTTTGTTTGGGAGATTCTCATACAATTCTGAGAGGCACGCAAAAGTAGAAATTGTTTTATTTAGCACAAATTATAGGATTTGTGCCTTGTAAGTTCTTTTTCAGTCACTTTACTTCACTACACAGCTATGTAATAACTTTGTAATCTCTTGAAATAAATGAGTACTTATATGAGTTATTATCGTTCAAGCTCCATCGAATTTCAAAACGCAAATGAACTTTCAACCTAAGTGCAAACTCGATAAATAGTAAAATATCAGAAACATTTTTGGACTTGCAACTTGATCATGAATTCGTTCGTGTTAAATCGCGTAAGCGTCAAATAGAGAGCAAGTCAAAACGCGCCTGAAAGACGTACGCTCGAACTCATTATCTTGCACAAACTTGTCCACACTGACTTGCCTAGTTTTTCATCTTGTACGAACTTGAGGCTTTACATTACTACAACAATGCTATTTTCTACAAAATATTAATTATTCTTAGTACACGTAACACAACATAAACAATACAGCACCTACCTACGTATCTTGAAAGTTTTAAATAATAACTTGTGTTAATTTAATAGGGGTCGATTTTTAGACCTCGTCGACCCCCAAAATCAGTTTTCGTTTATGCCGACCCCTAGGGGTCAATATCGGTTTCCCACCACTTTGGGAATCCCTGCTCTAGATCGTACGTGACTGTTGTGTTGGGTAATTGATGGTGCTTGTTGTGTGTCGTTGTGCCCGCGCTGACAAGTAAATTTATATCAGATAAATGACTCCTGCATATACTTCGTTGAGTAGTGTAATATATATATTCATCATAAATTGGTTAAATGTCAACAATCTTAAAGTTAATTTAGAAAAAACATGCTATATCTCCTTTGCTAATATAAATAAAAAACAAAATAGCTTAAATATAAGATACAAAGGTGAAACTGTAAAGGAAGTTAAGACCACGAAATTTCTTGGCATACATATTGACTCTGCACTAAACTGGAAAATACACGTTGACCACGTTTGCAAAAAACTAAACCAGTTTTCATATGCCCTCTATATGTTAAGAAAAGTTACAAATGAGAGTACCTTACTAACTGTTTACCATGCTTATGTAGGCTCCATACTAAAATATGGTATTCTATTTTGGGGTAATTCAACCAACAGAGAGTGGGCTCTAAAAGCACAAAAAAAGTGTATTAGAAGCATATGCGGACTAAAACAGACTGATTCATGTAGACCAGTTTTCAAAAGGTTGAATATCTTAACCCTACCTTCACTATACATATTTGAAGCGGCAATGATGATAAAACGCGATATAGATGAGTATGAAACGTTGAGAAGTGCGAGACATAAAACTGAACTTAAAGGCATCAGATGTAGAACAGTAAAATTTAAATCGAGTGTATTTGGCGTTGGAGTTAAAATCTATAATAAACTCCCAAACTGTATTAAGAATATCTCATCACTAAGTGTTTTTAAATCAAAGTTAAAAGAATTTCTCGTATGTAAAACCTATTATTCAGTTAACGAATTTCTTAATGACCAATTTGTTGACTAAAATGGTTTCTGACTTATTTAATATAAATTGCATGACTGTAATAACTATTTATTTATACGAATGTAAGATGTGGTTGACTAAAATTGACATGTTAAACTTATACTATTTTTTTTGACTTATTAAACGTAAATTGTATGCTCTTAATAATTGTGTATAACAATGAATGTAAATTGAGGTTAACTAAAATAACCAATGCATTGGATTTTAACTAACAAGAGTTTAATTGTATTCAAAATAATTAATAATTTTTAACTTAAGATTGACATAAAATAAATATTGTACACCCCATGGGTATGTTATAGCGATACAAAAATTATAATTGTAAGAACTGTCTTTTCACCTGTGACAAACAATAAATAAATGAATATGAATATGAATATGAATATGAATAGTTTTATTCTATAATTACAGTTGTACGTCCAGTTAACGTTTTTAACGTAGAATATAAGACAATAATATCAAAATCAACGTTTACTCTTCTACTTTTCAAGGCATCAGGAACTATCGCATGACATTGAACCACACAACATGTACCTGTATCTACTTGAGTCTCCCCTTCTTTTAGATATGTACAGAGAGCATACATTTGCATCATCTGCATTAGTAGTAGTAGCTGACACGGGGTAGGTTCAGTGACGTCATGAGCACAGCGATGATTGTTTCTGTTCAATGTTTATGATTCCCTGGTACATTGAATGTCCCTAGTTTTTTTTTTTTGGAAGTGAACTGTAAATTCTCGTTTTGCTAAAGAACATTATTGTAATGTTACGAACGGAATGTTTATCTTCAAATAATAGTAATTACGACCATTGATTAAGTACGTTTTTAAAATTAGAGGGACCTTATAAAAATGTCGTTTTCATGATGATTATATGCATTAACCAGTTTGAAAAAAGTATCTTTAAATACAGGTGTTCCGTCAGTCGACGTCAAATCGGGTGATTGGTTGCGACATAATAGTTAACAGAAAAATATTAAAAAAAATAAGGAAAAATTTGTAGCAACAGGAGTTAAAAGACCGTCGCAGGATTTCATAAATGGCCGTATTTTTTTTAAATACAAGGCAAAGTTGTTTTTTTTATTTTTTTGTTACCTATTTTCACTCGATTTCGGCTTGACATCGAGTTACGGGACATCCTGTATATAATAGCTTCTGCTCGCGACTTCGTTCGCGTGAAATGTCTCATTCCCCTGCCCCACCCCGTCGCATCACCTGGCCGCGCTATCACTTCGTTTTAGCTTAACGTTTTCTCTTCCCTTTTTCGCTTTGCCCGACTCCTAAGGGTCGTAGCGTGTAGTTGAATAGTCTATAACATAACTCAAGAATTGGGCTATCAAACCCAAAAGTAATTTGTCGTATCCGACTAGTAGTTCTAGAGATTAGCGTCAGATTCGACAGCGCCTTTACTTACTAAATTTGACACCCTCTAAATGCTCTGCGAGGAACTTAAAAGAGCCAATCTTTATTATTTACCGAGGAAAGTATTGCCAAGTTTTAAGTTTGTTAACTAAAGGAATAAGATTTTTCATGTAAACTGTATACCCTATTTTCCCTCCCACAGGGTTGGAATTAAAAAAAAAAATCGTTTGGAATGTTTCCATAACTTAAACGAAGAATATTAATACCACGTAATTGTACACGTAATTATTTATTTTTGGTCTTAAGTGTACGTAATGAGTTTCGAGTCAGACCGCGTGCTAAAGTTCTTCTTTGGGAGGCAGTTCTGAAAAAAAAAGAAAATCCAATCTTTATAATTTACTTAAATACTCGTATGTATTCGTGTCAGGTTTCAAGTTTATTAACTCAAGGAATAAGATTTTTAATATACAAACAAAATCCCGCCATTTCACCCACTTTAAGGTCGAATTTCCAACCGACGCTTACCTACGTCATATTAACTATCTGTGTGCCAAATTTCGGCCAAATCCGTTGAGTGGTTTAAGCTAAGGGTTCATAGATCAGTCAGCTTTTTTAAAATATGTTTAATGGCATCTCCCTGATCAACCGAGGAGGTTTTCGGCTACTTAACAGTGCTAGCCTGTGGCTGCCCTAATAAATTAAGGCCTCCAGCCTGGTCTCAAAAACTTATAAATTAGGCGTCTATACGCTAAGGGCATCCCCTATGGACCTCGGCTTAGGGCGTCGCTAGGAGAGGGCAGCACGGGACTACATAACTAGCCTATAATGTTCAAACTGCTGGGGCACAGGCCTCCTTTCGGTGAGAGGGAGTGGGATGTAATCCGCCTCGAGGGTTCAGTGATGGTTGGTAGATGTCACATGTCTTCGATTTTTTGAGTTCTAAATCCTCACGATGTTTTCCTTCACTTATTGAGAGCAGTGGTGATGAAATAATTTGCACAAAGTAAAGCGCCTGTCTGAGTTCGAACCGAAATTAACCGAACGACCTGCAATTCGTCGCGGCCGTTATCACTTGGCCACCACTGCTCTTAGGGGCAAGGGATAGGCTGGATCGGAATTATTATTTAGGGACGAAATCCGTCCCTAAACCCGACACTAAACTAAACACAAAATATTATCGCGGTATCACTTATCTTCATATTGCAGAAATTATCGCTTTTGATTGATGTAACTCGAAACTAATCTCATTCAATGTGTAGGTAATCTTATTTTGTTGTATGTCGTACGGTACGTTTCGGTTTTAGTTGATACGATTTTTTCATACGATCTTATAGGCATACGATTCGGTCTGAGCGAAGACCGCATCCTGTTGAATTTCGCGCCCTCGGTAGGTATATCTGACACTATGTCTAATCACGATCCTATGTAGAGGATCCGACACCTATAATTATTTTATTAGTGTGTATTTCACTGAACTCATCCTAAACTCAATGTTTTTTTTTGTGTTTTTGAGTGAGTTCCTGGATGGTTTAGATTCTCACTTGGACCCGGTAGGTGGCGCTGCGATAGTGGAGCTGCGCTGTTCTAGGACATTTAAAAAAAACTGTCTTATATTTCCGATTTTAAACGACCAACTCAACTTAGCAGTTGAGAAAATGTTCTCTCACACACCATTATACGATTCAGTTAATTTGTCCAACTGCAACTGAATGGTTCATGTATGTCACACAAAACGTTTTTATTTAATAATTATTTGAAGCTATGGTAAAATCAGTATTCTAATAAATACGCACTTCTTAAAATATTCGGTCCTAAACTCCCAGCAGTACCTACTTATGCTTTGAAGAACTCATTCGATGACGATGCAATATGTGATGAATTGTGATATATTTATGTGGATGAGTTAATTATCTTGGGGGTTCGGTGCAAATGAACTCCTGGTGCAGCTAAGTAAGGCGCGCATCCTCGTTTATTAATCTCTGCGAACAACGATCTGACACACAATAACATAATCACAAGAACAATATTATTCTCTGTTACCTTATATTCCCTATGCCTGATGTATTTTATCAAAGTCGTTTAGTTTTCTGCAGTCAAAATATAAAACATACCGCTGAAGGTTAAAACAGCACAAGTTAGTGGTAATGCAAAGCATGTGTCAGACAAAAAGAAAGAAATATTTTTTTAACCTTGAGGGTAAAACAATCGAATATTATATGTACGAAGATTTAATTTTCTTTCTAAGGGCAAATTCGACCTTCGCTTTCCGCGTGGTATCTAACGCACGTGGGCTGTTCCGTAATGCGCCTGCGTGAAATTGCGGAGGCGAGGCGCCACGAATACGATTCTTGATACTAGGAGTCCATGAAGCATCATAGGCTTGATGCTCGGCCGCAGTGACTCAACCACCTCTTGATCGTTATACCACACTGTACACTCTATCGTTGGCAGTAGAGACTATTATTGTGTGCGTTTTATTAGGCCTTTGAATAAAGTATATAAGTATCAAACAGGGATTGCTTTATTTAACTAAGGTTTTAAAACATCTTTGTCAGATTTTCAATGTATGATGACATAAAACTCATTAAAATATTAAGGGAAACAGTTGGTTGTGAAATCATTAATACATAACAACAAAAATTATTTGAGAAATCTCCATGAATGTGTCAGTATTTTGAATTAAATCAGGCAGTTATAAAATAATACTATGCTTTTTACACGGTCGTCGGAAGTATTTTAGCGAATATCTTTAAAATATCACATAAATACGGTGTGTGAGTTTATAAAAACCGAGCGTTATGTAATACTGAACAATTATCAACAACTTCTTAACAAGACAGTTTTGTTTTCATAGGCAAAATAAATCATCAATCGGAACAATCTGTTCTCACGTGCGCCATGTGTGCTGCCTAGTTTAGTCGCTACACGTCATTGAACTAGTTGCCAAACTAGTTTTCATATCATAGACGTTGGTACTTCCACCACACTAGCATTGTGTTGGGTTCTTTTATGTTTTTTAAAGGAAAAAATACATTGAATAAACACACATAGGTAAGTATATAATTATCTCAATCTGATTAATAAGTCACGAAAGAAATTGCAAAGAGTTTGCATTGTCACACATAAGCAAGCGTAATTTACTCTGTGCGATAGACAAAGACACCGCATCGCAGTTGTATGTTGCAGGGCCTGAACTGACCAGAATAATAAGAAACGATAGAAAAAAAGTACTATACCCATCCAATAATGGGGCATCGGCAAATGGTATAATCTAGTTTAATAATTATGCAATCAACATAAAAACTAATAAAACTGATCTGAGGCGAAATCCACGTAGAACTGGTGAAGCTTACTTTATTGTAGCATAAAACCACTGCAAGTTTATCCAAACAAAAAACTTTCGAAGGCGTTTTTATTTCTCGCAAACAAAAAAATTACAACACAACACACATTGCCTATTCAAAGTAAGATAGTAGGTACGAAGTTGCTACGACGAAAGTTGCGTCACGGCTACAACGGCTACGCGGTCGTAGCAGATTTTATTACGCTGCGATCGTGAAAATGAACGCAGTGCGCAGTATAGTAATAATAGTTCTGTAATCAACATCAAACCTAGTAAAACTGATCTGCAAATTGCAAAATTAACTGGAAGAAAATTTTGATTTCGTGAGTTACCCTTGCGCCTTAGCCTTCAGAACAGATATAAAACACAGATTTTTATTTAACAATCATTTCAGTGCTGCACTAACAACATCTAGTCAATCATTTAGCAGTCACTATACAGCCTTTTTTTTTTAATTATGTAAATACCAAATAAATACTAATGTACTCGTAAAACGAAATCGTACAATTTTCACGGTCAGCCGGTGTACCTACTGAGAACAACTTCATGGTTGTTATAAACTCTTTACAAGTCCTGTCCTCCTGGTGAAACGAACGCCTAGCGTTACCATAGTTACCGATTCTCAGGCTCAAGAACGAGCGCGGCAGTAATATAATTATTGTCATTAATTACTGTGTTAACAATAGTTCTTGATTAGTGCGTGTTTTGTTCCTGCGTATATCCTACGTAAAGAAAATATTAAAGACTCGCAATCATTTTGTAAAAAACATTATATCGAAAACCAATGCGGAAGTCGTATCGTGGTTTCAGCCACTCGGTACTAGGTTAACATAAATGTCAAGGAGATGCGATAAGTAAAAAACGTAAAGAAGTTTCCTTACGTTTTTTTGCAATTTGCAGGTTGTACTAAGCTATACTGATCAAAATATGATTTACGATGGTAACAAACTTAACATGTATTTACAGAATAAAATATTGGACTGTATTTTTTTATTTGTTATTTCGACACCTGGAAAAAATAGAGATACAGTAAAAAAAAAAGTAAAACTATCTAAAAATATGTTTTTTTTTGCGTTTTTAAAGTCGATGCTAGACAGAGACAGCATAACTAACATCTGACGTCACAATAATCGTTTTGCGTGACAATATTAGAAGAATAATTTCGAAAGTGGGTAGTTTCTCCATTTTTCCACCGATGTTTTTTTTTGCAAATGTCTTTTTTGGAAATATTTTATATTACCTACTTGTTTCGGTCGCAAGTCATATTTTGTTCAACATACAACCTGATACATAGCATAGCATAATCAGCCTATAACGTTCGCACTGCTGAGACACAGGCCTATTCTCTATGAGAGGGAGTGGGCCGGAATCCACCACGCGGACTCAGTGCGGATTAGTACATGTCACATGTCTTCGAATTTTTGGTTCTAAGACATGCCGGTTTCCTCACGATGTTTTCCTTCACCGAGGTCAGTGGTGATGAAATTATTTACACAAAGTAAAGTGCCTGCCTGGGTTCGAACTCACGACCTACAACTCGTAAGTCGGGGCCGTTACCACTAGGCCACCACTGCTGCACTGCTCTCACTGGGCCATCACTGCACTACCTGATACTGACCTGCAAATTGCAAAAAAACTTAAGACAATTCGAATTTGGCGGGCGACCTGACGCTTCCCCCTTAAGTCAGAAAACCACTTTTATAAGATGTTTTTTCAAACATCTAGCAATCACCAGTGATTTGGAGTGAATCTGTAAATTACTATACATTTGTGTAGTAGTCAAAAAATATGTCTAAATTCGATTTATCCATAATAAAGTAGTAAGTAGATTAAAAAACATAAGTGGTTTTGAAATCAAAATTATCTTAAGTAGTTAAGTAACGGTAAACAGCTACTCGACGACTTCGAGAACGTTAAGTAGATGCTGCTCAACTTCCAGCAGATTTGATGCAACATGAGCAAGCTGCCCTTCATGCACAAGCACTTCGCCACTTTTCTGTAAATATTGTTCACTTTAAGATGTATAAAATAGCCGTGCTTGAAATAGCCAATGTATTGATAAACCAAGAAATAAAGAAGATTGAAAAGATTTGAAGTGAACTCAGTAGCGCCGGTGTGGGCTGTTCGATTGATGGTGTTCTTGTCAACAACATCAGTTACGCGGACGACATGGTGCGGCTGAGTCCATCGATCAGTGCCCTTCGAAAACTGATTTCGATCTGCGAGCGATGGATCGTTAAATTTTCCTAATTGTAATCTTTTAATTAATTCTTAATGTATGTATTTAATATTTTTAATTTACATATGTATGCTTATGGACTGGTTCTGAAATAAATGAATTTAATGAAATAATTAATTATCATTATGATATTACGAACATGTTTGACTTTTATTTTGGCTCAAGCACGCTCAGTTTTATTATCGTCATTTGTTTTTATAAGAAAAATAAAGAAGCCTTTGACAGCTTTTGGTTTGGATAAACTTGCACTTGGTTTTAAGCTTTGCTGAAGTTGAAGCGAATCACGCGTGGTTTGCGCGATGAAATTCTTTCGCACCGCTCGTTTTTGTCAACTTACTTGTATGAAGGTGTTCAAACTGGCACGAATAGTCGCGTGACTTATTGGTCATCAAAACAATCGACTTAACCAGTCGCGTCTCGCGTCCAGCGCGGGTTCGCCTCAGTGTGGCCAGAGCTTTAAAATTTAAAGTGCTCTTTCATTTCATGCTACCCGAATAGATAAGTGACCCGCCTACCATGGACCGTGATCGGTGAGATTTCGCAATACAGGCCGTTAGATTATCATATTTATGAATATTGTATGATCTGCTGTTACGAGGTGCTCTGGGCGGGATTCGATACTAGCAATTGCTGAAAATACGGCTGTTGCACTACCTGCCAAGGCTTGCACTACACTAACTATATATTTGTAGGTTAGCTCCTTTTCCGGGAAGCATCCAACCATTGATTCGCTCTGACTATGCCTAAAAAGACCAAACAAACGAACCAAGCCGTTAATTTTTAAATCTATTTCTTATTTTCTGTCCTTTTTGCTACCATAACCCAATTTCAATTGCAACCAGCATGAAAATTACCTACTGCAACCAAAAAAGACAAAAAAATCTTTATTTAAAAAACTCTGTTTTAGTTTTTAGTGAAGATACATTGTGTATTCAGAATGCTGGGCAACAAAAATTACAAACAAAATCATGCATGTAGCTGAGATTAGAACGCTAAAAGGGATGTGTAATGTTACGCGAATGGATAGCACAATAAATTAATATGTATAAGACAAAGTCTGAAAGGGGAGACTGCAAAGTTATGTGGAAATCGGTAGTCATGTGATGCGGCAGAAGGAGGAAACGTCGTGAGGAAAGTTTTAAGTACGAATGTAGATATGGAATTCGGGTATAAGAGTAGAAGAAGACCAAACAAATGATGTATGGTCTATGTGAAAAATGACATAGCTAGAAAAAGCGTGAGTGACTACAACTATGATGACGAATAATAATAAAGAAGAGAAGATATAATAGAGAAGTATGGACGAAGAAATAGTGTGCCGACCTTAAATCAACTGTGTTTAGGGTACGATGACAGTGATGACTTTGTTTATTCATAAGTATATAACCGCACTTTTCTCATGTGCCGACAAAAACTTAAGTTTTTCAAGACATATTTTCTCGTCTAGTAGCGCAGTACACAGAAGAATTGGCAAAGCGCTGCTATTTACCATTTCTAGATTCAGTCTGTACCAGCAGGACAGCATGAACGCTAGGAAGTGTAACACAAACAACAACTACATAGATCCGCTAGGGGCGTGACTTCATGCATGAACTGCACTAGTAATATGGAAGGGGCGGACTGGCTGCATAGTCGGGGAGTACCAGTTGTAGTTACCGATAAAGGGAATTACTAGGTCAACAGGAAGAGCATTCTTTAGTCTGGAAGCGTCCGGTTTCTGGCGGGAGAACTTCGGAACAACTAGTTAAGACCGGCTTCTGAAGTATTTGAATGCATTTCTTAAGTGCAACTAATTTTTTTTTAACAAATACCGTACTTACAGAATTGAGTATGTGTTTAACAACAGCCTACTTCACCAGCCAAACATAATTGCCATATTTTTAAAACTTGCCTCTCCATTGAATAGAGGAATCTTAATTTAGATTATATGAGAAAAAAAAAGAGTGTGATAAGCTGTGGAAGAGTAAAATGGTTCCTGACTGAAGCCAGCTTACCAATTCTTTAATTGAGAGTTTATTATAACTTGTATAGTTTTACACACAGTATTGGAGCGTGAGCGGTCCAAGACAATTATTGAAATAGTTTTTTTTACACTGTTTATAAAACCACCTATTGAAATTAGTGCAAAAAAAAGGATTTCTTAAAAATTATTTTAGGTTGATAATTATTAGACTTGTAGTATAAAAATGGAATCGTGTATGTAGTAACATACATACGGACCCACCAAAGAATGAATGTAGTTGTTGCTCTTCTGTTGCTTTTGCATTTCCTCTTTGTATTTTCGCATTTGTCTGTCGCACAAGTGCATACAGAAGAACTTTTATGTGTGTGTTTAAAATCACGTCTACATCTAGCAAGTTCGGACCCGCATCCTGTTAGTCATGGTATCCTGGTACGATAAACGTACGAATAAATTCACAAATTACTTTCAAAAGTCTAAACTTTTTTCAAAACAAGCTTCTCAATAAATAAACACACAACGCAGAATTTGAAGAGTATGAAATACCGTGATACTAAAGAAAATTTACAAGGCCACACATATTGTGTGAAACAGTTCCGGAATTATGATAATGCATTACATTTTTTATTCATTTCGAAAAAAAAATAAGAAATTAATTTATTAAATTTCACCAGTTATTATTAAGTACCATGTAATAGGGGGAGCCTATTGCCGTCAACCAAGCCCACAAACTAAACTCCGAGGTGCTACTGAAAAAATCATGTAATAGTACTGGGAATCAAACCCTGATGCATTTTAAGCATCTTATTATTTTTTACAGATTTTAGCTCTCACTTTGTAATAAATAACAGTTGATAGAAACACCTGCGTAAATAACATTTTTATTTATTTATCTATAAAACATAATTTATAAGGTTTTTGTAATATAACCTTCTAGTTAATATTTAGTAAAATATAATTTAACGCAGAGTAAAGTTAGGGCAAACGTAAACCTCAAAAAAATATGTTAAGTGTAGTTATAACTGTATTATCCCGCGTTTATTATAAAACTCGTGAATTTGATCTCGTATCCCACAAAATCCCAAGTATAGTAAGTATAGTCTTCAAACTGCGTTCTAAGGTAAATTTCGTTCGATTGCCGTGCCTACGATAGCCAACGAATATAGTGAGACGTTATATAATCTCAACCCCTAGTATTCGGATGACGTCATCAGCAACGATATCAGACAAGTAAAGGATGAAGTTTACAGCATCATGCCATCTCTTTCTATGCTCGTCGAAATATAATTAATTAAAATTATTGCTTTACAATGTTTTAGTTGAATGGATTAAAACCCGCAACATGCTGGCTAAAATAATATTAATATGAATTACTTTTTTTTTCTGCTAGTGCAAATGTCTTTTAAACCATAAATAATACTCTTTTCTGAATACTATCAAAATGTTACTAAAGTGTTTACCTCGTTTTATTTACATTGCGATACACCTGTTGTGAAATCTGCTACTCTGGTACATCAAATGGGATCTAGTTAAAAAACATTGTAATAACTTAGTTTAGTCTTCTATAATATTCCTTTATTTGATTTAAAAACTTACCATGTACATTTTTAAATATTTTGAGTTAAAAAAATTAAATTAAAAAAAAACATAGCCCACTGGTATCGGGAACAGGGTCCAAGCTACCGGTGGTTAGGCCTTCAGAGAGAGGAACCTCCGAACAATGCGAGCCGTGTCCAGAAGTACCGGTTTCTGAATCAAGCCCTTGATCCAGCTGCCCAACGAGAGCCTCCTCAGGTGTTGGTCGAGGCTCTTGGCTATTAAGCAATTGGCTGTTAAGACTATCGGCACAATGATCGCTGAGTTTATTTCTCACATATGGACCTCGAACACGTTGCTGATAGAATACGAAAATTTCTCACATTCACTCCAACTGCAACTGTAAGTTTGTACGCATAAAGTATTGAAAGAACGTGACGAACTATGTTCAACCTCGCGAGCCAAGTCAAGATACTTGATTTGTTTATCTTTCTCGGCTTTCACGAGGTTCCCGTCATGCGGGACCGTTATGTCAAAAATCATTGCGCGCCGCTCTAACCGATCCACCACCACTTTAACAGGATTATTGGCAACAAAAGTCCTGTCAGTGATAGTGGATGGATCCCAGTACAATCCGATATTTCTATTTTCGAGAACTAACAGCTAACGTAGATTAAATTTTCATTTTACAAAAGAGGGCCATCCGTGCGATCATAGATTTGGGTCCTCGCGAGTCTCTTAGAAACAAATAAAAAAAATGATATGGATGAGTCTTTGAAAGTATATTGTATATTGGCAAAAACTTAGGACTTTTTAAATAAGAAGCGATTTCCATAATATATATACTCGTAGTAAAAATGAGCTACCGTCTTTTGTAGTAGTTTTTTTAGTAAGTTTTTAGTTTCGTATTTTAGTTGTAGTATAAAAGTTCTTCGCACCACTGGAATTTCCTTATGCTTCTATGCTGCCACATTCGCGTGACCAGTGTAGCACCGATCCACTCACTCAAAGCCATTTGACATTATTTGACTAAAAAAACGGTCTTTAAGTTAATTAACTCAGTAAAATATTAAAAGTGTTATAATTCTGTTAAATTAGTGTAATATAGTGGAACCTAGGTATTAAGTTTCACATACAGTGATTATACAGTGTTTTTGTCGCGAAAACTTCGTACAAATAGGATTTGAAACCGGCTGTCAACTCAACGCCTCAAGGGTGACGGATTTAAAAAGAGTATTTTGCTTTAACTATGTTATTGTAGTTAATAGTTACAGAGCACATAACACCACAAAATACTGCTCAGGTCTTTGAGATACGTCATTCACACACTTGGCACGGTTGATGTGTCCTTTTGCTTGACAACTAATGGAAGCAATATCGATGACGAAAACATTCGCCCAGACAATAAACACTACACGTACAAAATAAGCTCAATAATATTACGAGCTGTAACTATATTTTTTGCCTGTTATGTGTCACCTGTCTTTACATAAAATCAAATTTAATTGTAGGTACCTCCTGATCTAGTTTTAAAATACCTAGTCGTGATTTCAACCAACATATAAAAAAACCGGATAGACTATTTTTGAAGTTGGTTGAAATCACGAAGTTTTAAGCGTCTGTATGTAATTATGCTAAATTGCATTGCTGAATATTGTGTTTTTTACTTTTTTTTGTTAACGTAAGGTTCAAAATATTTTTTGTTTTTTCTGATTAATTATCCCTCGTCTTGTTTAAAGCACGTGGCCTCAGTTTGTTTCCAAACGCTTGAAGTTAGCTCAAAGACGTGATACAATACTAGGAGAGTAGGAGCACATGAACATCTCATGGCTGATTCGGGAATTCGATGATTATAATAACGAAATTTTAAGCGTTTTTAAGTATTTATGCTAAATTGCAATGCTGAATTGAGTTTTTTTGCGTTTTTTTTTGTTAACGTCAGATTTAAGATACTTTTTGTTTTTTTCTCATTAACAAGCCCACGTGGTGTTCAAAGCACGTTGCCTAAAGTTTGTTTCCAAACGCTTCAAGTCAGATCAAATATGTGAAACAATATTAGGAGCACATGAACAACTCATGTCTAATTTGGGAATTACTTGGTTAAAATCACGATTTTTTAAGCTTTTTTATGTATTTATGCTAAATTGCATTGCTGAATTGTGTTGTTTACCAACGTCAGGTTTAAAAAATATATTTCTTCTTTCTGACTAACTAACCCACGTGGTATTCAAAGTACGTGGCCTCATTTCGTTTCCAAACGCTAGAAGTCACCTCAAACACGTGATACAATACTAGGAGCACATGAACATCTCATGACTAATTCGGGAACTTTGAGATCGTAATAAGTGTTGCCACAGTGCTGAAGTAAATTCATTTCTAATGACTTGAATTGAGCTACTTTTTCTTGCATTCTGTAGTCATGATTGATACGAGTGTCTTTAGTATTAGTCACTGTGAGCTTGGACAAGCTAGGTTTTGCGACTTAGCAGTTTTCTTGAGAATTATGACAGGAAAGTTACGTTTATATTATGCAAATGAAGCGTCATAGAATAATGAACAAGTGTCAGTAAATCTTGTGTCATTAAACCTTGTCGTTCTGTCTTTAGTATTATATTGAATTATTATTGAGGGCAGTACCTCGGAAAAGGTCATCTTACTGAAAAATAACAAAATAGCTCCGAGAAATTACGAAAAGCAGAAAATTACAATAATTTTTTGAGTTTATTGAGTATTATTCCAATTACCTAATACTACTAACAAAATGATAACGGTATGCGACGATAGCCGGAGACCGTATGGCATGTTTTTATTTCCTTGGAATGTGGTTAGGCCTTTAGTGTATGACGCAACGTGTGTCGATACCCTAGCGCCGTCCCATTTTCCTGGCTCGGCGTGCTTGCTGGCGCTGCTGCTGTGACTGCGGAAAACCTCAAGCTGCGTTAGTATAATAACCTTATTGGTAATTATATCTTCGAGCCGTTTGGGCTTGTAACCCCTGGGTCGTGGGGTCAAGTGCTCATGGTCCCTTTACGGAAATCTGCAAACGGCTGGTTGTCACTTCCCGCGTCCCAAGGGCCGGTATTTTTCTTAGCCAGTGGTTAAAAGTTCGTTTTTATGCAACTTATGGCGCGTTTTTTGTAACTGTAAATCTTCACAAGTATATGTATACACATGAAAGTGAATTACGCACTGACGTTTTATTAAAAACTCAAATTGACAATAGGGTGGGGCTTTCTGTCATCCTGACATTTCAACAATTCTCCCCGTTTAGTATGACACACAATTAAAAAAGAATGGCAGGACTCCATGTAATGTGTGTGTCTCATTTTGACGACAATTTTCATGCTATGAGAAATATTCAAAATCTGTAGGTTGCGCGGGCTAACAGCATCCTTATTATTAACAGCCCCTTTATAGACACCGGGTGTGAAGGCACGTGCCAACATGTGTTGAGTCACGTAATTATAAGTTGCTGGAATTTTCGTATGTAAGTTTGACTTAAATAGTTTTAAGTCGTTATTATTAATACTATATGGATTGTGTGTACTTCTATCTTTGATACACACCACACGCCACATGACTGACTGGCAAAATGTGGGTGTACAGGGATTACAGGGGGGATGTTATGTTAAGTTGTGTAGTAGGCAATAAACGAAATATAGGTACCTATATATACATATTTTGGCCTACGCAAATATGAACTCATTTCTGATTTTCTTACAAAGCTCAAGTGGCTTCCCAAACGTCTTTGCCGGAGTGAGAAGACTGTTTTAACTTTGCATAATCCTCATATTGATAAGAACGTTTCAAGTTCCTTCATGACACACATAATAGATGTCTGAGGTCATTGGAATATTTGAGACTAGTGATGCCGATGTATTCCACCAGCTTCAATGACAAATCTATTACAGTTCAAGCAAAACAGTTAACTTGCCCGTATCGGTGAGGCGTGCTCGATCTTTGTCTACCCAAATACACTTCTGGTCTCCTTTAAAATCATAATTACATTTTCTTTGCTCTTCAAGTTTCAAGGATACAAAACTGGAGGCCAAGGATTTTAAACATAAACCATGCTATTACGTCGATCTAATTAGCAAATCCATCAAAACAAAATACCAAAAATGCATAACCAAGAAACTAGAAAATATAAGAATCAATTTGATATTTAACGATTTTTCAGCCGATTCACTCCAGGGATCATCAATTAGCTAAATTCTTAAAAAGAAGCGACCAGATAACCCAAATTGACATAATCGTGTAAAAGAATTTCTGGCAACACTTCAAAATGTTGCAAGTAAATGTAACGTTTAAAAAGGGGTAAGTACTAACATTAAATATTGAATCTAATAATTAACAAATTTTTGAAGCCCAACTAGTGATTATCTGATCACCTATAATAATATTTTAAGCAAATAAAAGATTTCCTTCTTTTATTCAGATAGTTGATGTTGTATCAGATTCAACAGAAACTGTCGCTTTCTATGCGGATGCTTGGTACAGGCTGTTGCCAAAATTCTAGGGCAATCGTACTACAGTACTGTTTGGCCTCTGATCCTTAGAGCTTATGTAATAAGGACTGTGTATGGGTGAACTGCATGCAAAATGAAACAGATGTATGAATTTCCTGTTCATTCTGGGTCCCTAGTATTTTCAGTCGTCAGGAATCAATTGCCAATTTATGCAGAAGAGCCAGCCATGTCGTGGTACGAGGTGTAGTAAATAAAACGCATTTTGAAAAAAATGGGTTTAATTGTGTATTAGTGGTAAGTGTTAGTCAGCCTATTAGAAACCGTTTGTAAACGATTCAGAAAATGCTTTGGCAGTTTTCCTATATAAATTGATAAATAGCAATGTATCCCGCCTGCTCGAGTAATGTGCTGCTAGTGGGTGCAGACCTTAGCACGGTCACCTACTAGTTAAAAGGTACTCGTGCGTAAAATATGTGTCAAACCCTATTCGTCTATAACGACATTTCGAAACAGTTGTGTTATTAGTAAACTGACAGGGGATCGTACGAACAATGTGTCAAGTCATAGATCGGAACCGACATTGGATCGCAGAGACTTTATTAATTTGAGTGTAAGTCTGAGTCTAAACGAGCTTCTTGACGTACCTTTAACGCTCCTTTCTTGTGTGTGGTTGCGAAGTTATGTTTCTCATAACTGGCGCCTCATGGCGAGTAATTTTGGATCTGGAACTGAAAAACCAAATAAATGTGTGTTCGGCAACTTTACACGCAAGCACTTTATGACAAAATAATTGCTGTACTTTTAAAGTAAAGGTTTAATCATTTATTTCAAATAGGCATATAGATGGCACTTTAGAACATGGACATTGAGAAAAAAAAAATGTTGCCCCTTCCTAAAATTAGTTTTATGGAGAAGAATGGGCAAGAAACACCACCGTTACTCTTTTATAATGTTTTACCATATGTTGTACTTTTACATTAATTATTTAATAATATACATATTATAAAATTACTTTACCAAAATAGTTTAAAGAATTAAATATAAATCAATGGCTGGTAAATTGATTATTTGATAGACACATGGTGCTCACTTTATATGCCTACAGGAAATTCCTTAACAATCTGTTATAGAGCAAGAACCAAGACGTTACCTACTTTCCGAGTAACAAAATGTGGATTATAACAGTTTGCAGGTATCACGTACGTAAAAACATTACAAACTTTTCGTAAATCTTGATTTTTTTATGAATGTGTAACAGAATATTGTTAATAATTTATAAACAATCAATACTGCACACTTCACATTGGCGGTTATTTCGGCTAGACTCTTGAAAGCTCGCAAACAAAAACAGGCTTTTTACCAAGTTCTGAGTCTTAATTTGTAAATACAGAGTGCCTTATAATTTGATTTGTTCATTCAAGGACGTGATAGTGTGAAATCCGAGGAAAAAAATCATGGGATTCAAGAGAAATCAGTTTTACGTACTTTTGAAATTTTCCTACAATTCGTCACGGAATATTAATTTTCTCTGACCATTGCAATCAAATTCACTTCCACATAATTGCCTTCATTGCTATTCCATTGCCTACCTCATATTTTAACAAACGTTTCGATGTTTAACCAAATATTTTGTAAAGGAAGAAGTTATTTGTTATATTAACCATTTTCAAATCAAATCTACGTACATGAACTTTGACACCAGTTATCTTTAAAAAATATCCATTGCATTAAGCGTAGAAATTACGGGGAAGAAATTTTTATTTAATCAACTATCTCAAGAGGTACAAATGTTAAAAATATTCAAAGGTGCCGATAAAACAGTCGATATGCTGGCTAAGTTCAAATTTACAAATGTTTAAAATTTAAATTGATATATTTAAACATTGTGTGATAGTGTGAAATAATAAAAAAATGCGAGCTTGATAATTAGATGGCTTTGTAACACAGCTTCATAAACTTTAGCTGTTGATGGTCTAGTGGAAGTCTTCATATTGATTAAATAATATTTAACACCTAATTAGTAAGAGAAAGCGGATTGTGTTCAACGTCTTTTTACAAAGTTTCATCATACATTGTGTTTGGTGTAACATTAGATCAAAATAGTAATGGATGGTGTTACATAGCGGTCAGCAAAAGGCAATACGAATTAAGGTAATTTATTTAATTGCGCCAATTGTTTATACTGCTAACTACCCTGAAGCAATATTCGAGACTGAACTTTGATAAAGTAATGATTCCATCTAAGCGAAGAAAACCTGTAGCCCTCCCCGCCAGATCCATGTTTAAACATCCGTTCGTAAAGTTCATGGTATTAAGTATCGTGTTGTGATCTCACAGGATAACTGAGTCATGTTAGTGAAGTTTATTTAAAGATATGGTTAGATATGAATGCTGCGCGTAGCACTTTGCTACACTTCGTAGCAAAGTGCTACGCGCGTAGCGTGCAGATATCAACTAAATTGGTTCCACAGGACAACTTAATACAGCAAACCTACATACATAATCAGAAAAAATTTACGCCCAAAATTCAACGAATGTATTATTAAGCCCGTCTATTTGCTGAAGATAATATATATACATACTATTTGACCCCCTAAGAGAAAGATCTACTGCGAAGAGCGGATGGCTAGCAACACGTCGATATAAAAACGAAGCAAGTCTCGACAAAGTCCAGCTAAGAAAATGACGAATGACTGGGATTGGTTGCATAGGTACCTAAAATACAATTATGTCTGGCTTGTTGTTAACATATTTATCTTTTTATATTACTTTGTTATTTTGCCTGTATTAAGGCTAAAGCACACACAAATTTAATCACACGTGACTTATCAGAAATTTATCTTAATACAGGAAAACTTAATTTTACACTTAAAAACATACCTCTTAGTCACATAATATCTAATATATTTCGCGTTGTAAGTGCCGTCTTAAACCTAGATAATAAACATCTCAGTCAAATTACTGTGACAAAAATATTGATTATTCCTAAAAATTATGAATAATGATCAAATATCTCAGGAAATAGATAACGTTTCTATTGCTGAGTCTTATACATGTACTCCAGTTCAGTGCTAAAATATTGCCGGACAGTGTGATCGTAGCTTTCGTATTGTACGTATTAACATCAGGAGCGAGGAGGGATTCGGATATTCTTTGTGTTGATCGCAGTAAAACAGCCCTCATACGTAAAAGTATTAGTAACACATTTGCTCGTAAAGGGTGTCTTATTTCACCAATTTCAATATCGTAATATATCTCATTACGTACTAGTGCGTTATTGTAATGTAAAACGCAAAGTTAATCAAGATGTTCCATCTAAAACGAACGGTACTTTATTAAATCTTATTAAAGAGTTTTTATGTCAGAAAAGTGATAATCATTTAATGAATAAAATTAATTTTGGGAGATAAATTGAATTTAATTAATTTTGACAATATATTACAACGATTTATCTGTAACAAAAACACAAAAATGATAAATGGTGCATGTAGACGTCAAGAGTTGGCAAACATCACAACTAATGATGTCGACAACCATGCGCGGATTCTTCTTGTCCAGGTCAAAAACACATAAAATAAAATTTCAAGATCGTTCAGAATACAGGGGCCATTTCGCGACATAGTGAAGAAATACGAAGCGCTTTGTTAAAAAAAAGCGATGTATAACAGATTTAAAAAAAAATACCATAATGGAAAATGCACTAGCCAACCTATTGGCATAAATAAAATTGGAGCAATGCCAACACAAATTGCCACTTTCTTAAATTTGGATGATCAACATGAATACACAGGGCACAGTTTCAGAAGGTCCTCGGCTACATTGCTCGCCGATTCAGGTGCGAACTTATTGACACTAAAACGCCACGGAGGGTGGCGGTCGAAGAATAAATAAGAAATTTGCTCCCGCATTACAAGGAATATAAATTTAGAGCCAAGTGTTGACTCTCGACCATCTACGAGCACAGACGCGTACATTCAACCATCGTCGCCGCCGCCGCAGCCGCCTCCGTCGCCGCCACCGACTGCAGAACGCTGTGGTTTCGTTTCTCCTACTTTCACTCAAGAGAGTGAGAGAGAGACTGGTAAAATTGTAACTAATAATAATAACTTGACAACATTAAAAATGCCAACTGGCAACGTAATATTCAATTTTACAAATTGTTCAAAATTTTCTAACTGCTTTATTTAACAAGTGATTAAAGATTTAGTAGTTTAAGAAAGTCCGATTTTTATTTATTTCCTCGCAAATATGTTATAAATCGTCGTATGACATACGAGCGCTTTGATAATTACAGCCTCTGCTTTCTTGTAGCAATATAGCCTCGGCTGTTATTATCAACTTACCGCACTTATATCATAATGTACTATTATCGAATGGCTCCTGTTATTTTCAATAAATTTGAACAGATAAACAATCTTATAAATAACATGTTTAAAAAGAAACTGAAACAATTTTCATTTCATAAATGTTATTATGCCACGGCTGAGTTTATGGAGGAAACTACTGATATTTAGATAATTATTATATTACATTTAAGTTAATTTTATTCTCCTCATTGGTTTAGATGTTGTTAAAAGGGCTCTTTTGTTTTCAAGACGATTTAAGAGTCTATATTTTAAGTTACTCTGTCTTATGTACTTGTTCTTACATCTGGATTATTATTATGTTGACATTAGTATGTATGTAATTGAACAATTTTTTACATGTGCGTGTGCGGTTTCGAAACAACTGTTACTATTATTATTTGTATATTCTCGAGTAAGATGTAGCGAACTAACCTGCTTATTATATCACCTTATTGTAATCAATCCTACATTTACGAATAATTTTGGTTTGATTTGATTTGAGCCTAACAAGAATCTAGACCAGTTTGTCACCATGTTAACATGAACAAAAGTTGAATTTGATTTTATTTATATTACAGCATGTTGATTGCAGGTTTCAAGTTAACATCCCTGTCTTAGAGGGCTACGCTTTACACTCCACAAAAAAACAACCCAATAAAAAATGACGGCGTTGTCATTTATGTCAAAAATACAATTAATTGTACTACGCATGAAGCTTTGATCTTGGATGCCAATTGCCTGGTAACTTGTTTTATTAACACCGCTATAATCGCAGTATTCGTTTCCCATTCTATTTAAACCCTACTAACTTCTTCTCTAATTTGAGTGAAATATTGCATAATCATGCATAATCAGCCTATAACGTTCCCACTGCTGGGACACAGGCCTCCTCTCTATGAGAGGTAGTGAGCCGTAATCCACCACGCGGGCTCAGTGCGGGTTGGTAGATGTCACATGTCTTCGAATTTTTGGTTCTAGGACATGCCGGTTTCCTCACGATGTTTTCCTTCACCGTTTTGAGAGCAGTGATGATTAAATTATTTACACAAAGTAAAGCGCCTGCTTGGGTTCGAACTCACGACCTACAACTCGTAAGTCGGGACCGTTACCACTGGGCCACCACTGCTCTCAGTGAAATATTAACATTGGTTAAATCCTAAAATAACATCATGCTTGTAAGTGATATTAATATCAAGATTGGCAATAATGATGTTATCGTGCTGGACACCCACATTACTGATCATCTTGCTGTTGTTATATTTCGGGGTGAAAATAAATCTCTAAATCTCGATAAAAAAAAACAAAGAGGTGTTTATGAAATGACCCGTGGACAGTTAAAGCTGCCGTAACTGTACGCAGCTGTTGTTTGGTTAGTCGGAGAACCTGTCTCGTGATGCGGCCGTCTATAGCAGGGAGTGCTTCCCTAGCCTGCCTGCACTCACCTTGTTCCGACCAAAGTTTGTGATGTTGTTCCCTGGTGGGTTTCCTTACCAGAGTGCGTAAGTACCCGAAGGGGAGTGGCAAGATGGGTTCAGGTCCCACTGGTGCCTCACTCGACCCCCTTCTGGCAAGTTCTAGTGAGATTAGATTAGATTTAGCGAGCAGAGTTCAATTAGATATTCAAAGTTTGATTTTACTCGAGAGTTATATAATTATAGACGTATTTTTTTTGGGATACAGATTTTAACTTTTCGTAACGCTCCTAAAAGTGACATTAAGTGCCGATTTCACCAATGTTATTAAACGCGTTCAGCCCATTTAAAACGCGTTCAATAGCTAATGACATTGACAGCTCTTATACGTAGTTTATATATTGATCGCGTTCAATTTCAGAGTATCAAGTGCCGATTTCACCAATGTTACTAAACGCGATTAAAATGCGCCATTTATTACACATTATTCCAAAAGTACATTCAACATACCGTGCTAAAGTCAATCGGTTTCCCCCATGTGGCCGCATTAAATTCTCCATCATGCCAAAAGCTTCATCAGCCAGTATCACATATGGCAACACGGTCGGTCTATTTGATATTAACAATGCCTTGGGCTCAGGTAGGACCTTTCTGTCAACTTTTTGTACAATTAAGAATTCTTTAATATACCTGAGTCACTGTTTTTACCGTAGGCACCTATGTCAAATTACACAAAACAATAGTTTGCATCCGTTAGCGCCATTTAAAATTGCGAATTTTGTTTTGTAGTTATAACCCACCAAAACATTTTGTAAAAAAATTTAGCCAAGTCTCGATGGAGCTGCTTGTTTATCTCTAAAAAGTAATGAAATCAAGACAAAGTCGTGCCAAGTCTAAGGTTCCTTACTGCGATTTCTTTATTATTATAGTTAATGTTGTGTGATTAGAACTCCGTCTGTTCTGGAAATAATTTTTTATACTGTTTGTTTCAGGCTCGCCTATACATAAGTATTATTGAAATATACAGCATTTTCCAACCTACAATTAACTGGTTATTGAATCAACGTTTTCCAAGTGGCAATTTTACATCGTCAAGTGGTAGCGGTTCTGGCGACAGATTGGTGCAATGGTGTCATGGAGCACCTGGTTTTGTACCCTTGTGTACCCTTCAACGGCCAAGTCACACAACATTAACTATAATAATAAAGAAATCGTTGATGATCATGAGTGAGTGAGTGAGTGTCATAAATGCAAAACTTCGCTTTCGCTTAACTTCGGACTTAAATGACCTACAGACTTGAAATTTTGGATTTTAAGTATGTGATTATGGCTTACTGGAAAATTTCTGCGTTCTGGTCTTATATAGAGGTTCTCAAATAGGGGCCTGAAAATGCGGCGAAATGGTTCTAGTAAAGGATGGTACGGCAGTGTTTGCTTCGCGCTCGACTTGTGGGGGGGCACTGCCGTTCCTCCCGATACATGGAACCCGTGTGTTCAGGCTGGATTAACCGTTTATATTTCCCGTCCAAGGCTCCCAAACAATGGGGAAACTTTGAGTTGTTTTCAAATATCGTGCATATTGCATACCACTTTTCTTCACTCATAACAATGGGTCTTAATTTTCTCCAAATAGTTTCACATTTATGAACTATTATAGTAGCCACAGTAGATTTGCCAATTCTATAATCGTAGCTAATGTCCCAAGTGAACATCCTGTGGCCAAATTTCTGAAAAAAAAACTATTTTATTTTCAGCGTCATCCCTGCAAAAGAAACGGAAGAGGTTACGAAATAAATATATGAGAGACGTGAAAGAAAATGAAGTCTTAAATCTGGATCCGGAGATTTCAAAAACTTCGTCGAATATTAATTATAACGATTTCTACAGTCATGTATTGCCAACAACGATAGGTACAGAAAGTTGTTAGCAGATAATGCATCATCATCGTCTGAAGTTGCTGAAGTAGAAGTAAGTTCTGCTTTAAAGAGTCCTAAATCTACTCCAAGAAAAAAACAAAAAATAAGCTCTGCTGACGAAAGATTTGCAAATATATTAGAGGAGAGTTTAGCACAGAAAAATTTTTCGCACCCAAATAAGACGACGATAAAGACAGGCTGTTTGTGTGTCACTAGTCTAAGAGATTTAAAAATATCCGGAATATAGACGACTTCGTACTAAAATTACCATTTATAATTTTATCTTGCAAAACTAAAATGTCCTTCAAGAACCGCAACATCCGACATTTGAAAATCATATTTTTCGTAGCACGGTACACGTATACAACGAAGAAATTATTTGTCACAAGAGCAGCGTAGTCAAGCTTCTGTTGAAGGCTTTCAACATTATCAATCACAGCAATTTTGTGTGCCAAATAATTTAGCACATTATGGTTATACTACAGGAATGGGATCGCCAGTAACACATCCTCCATTGCCAGCACCAACTAATGCCTGCAGTGAATCGGAGTTAGAGTTATTCTGCGAGTAACAAAATGTCTTTCTTAAACAAAGTGGTTTGATTGATTTATAGATATGTTTATTAATAAAAACTTACCTGAATGTAATAATGAGTTTTTCTTCTGGTGAAATGCTATATCGCACAGGAGTTCATTGTTTATAAGAGCCAGTAAGTCATCAAATGACTTGATGGACATTCTGAAGAAGTTAATTTTGTGTTCCTCTGATCCGTCACAACTTTTAAACTTGACGAATAAGGTATTGTTGAAAGCGTCTTGATAGTCCGCTGGTTATAGGCTATATGGAGTCACATTTAATATTGTACCTATGGGTTTGGTAAAATTTAAGACCCAGGTACAAAAATGGTCAGGGTATGTTTGCATGCTATAATTTTGTAGCTGTTTCTGGTATACAATCATGCAACCACGGCTTTATCCTGACCATTTTTGCACCCAGGAAGGCAATTCATGCGCATCTCGCATTCGTTATTGTCGTTCGACTCGTACTTTTCCCTCGTAAATATTGAGTCGAGCTATTCTCTCCATGTTGATTCGAATGCCACGTGACATGCCTTAGTTTACATGCAACATGCAAAGAGACAAAATGTGTAGGAGAGCTGAGTATGTTCTCGCGGTTAAGTTATTTTCAATTATAACACCACTTGTAACTGTCCCGCAGCAGGGCAGAAGCTTCTCATACCGAGAAGCCATGAGTATTGATAACCACGCTCGCTCAAGATGGTTTGGTTTTCCTCAAAATGATTTCCTTCACCAATGTCAGTGATGTCCAAGAAAAGACATATGAATTAGAAAGTACATATGAATTGAAACAGTCACATAGTAACTTGCCCGAATTTGAATAACACCTTGCATAAAATTCATTTGCTGTTTCTTTAAAAGTACTAATCCCCAAATGTTCTAAAGGATTTTATTAAAAATGTTATCATAATAGGTAAATGTTATCATAATAGGTGGGAAAATCGATCATTCGATCCACCCCAGCTCCTCGAGGAAGGCTAGCAACGCCTTGGTGTTACTGACAGCCTCGTGTAGGATACCTGGGTTACCGAAGTACTTTGCTCTGTATGTGGCTCAAGAGCTGCTGTCTCGTCCAACTCCATGCAGGCCCTGCGCAGTTCGCTGTCTGTGACTCCTATGACAAAGAGGTGTTTATGAACTAGTAAGTTTGGCGAGTAAAATTATTATAACAAAAAAAATTGGGCATATATTTGTAAACAATAAAATAAAATAAAAACCCGTGGCCAGCTAAAGCTGCCGTAACTATACGCAGCTGTTGTTTGGTTAGTCGGAAAACCTGTTTCCGTCAATAGCAGGGAGTGCTTCCCTACGCTGCCTACACTCACCTTGTTCCAACCATAGTTTGTGATGTTGTTCCCTGGTGCGGTTCCTTACCAGAGTGCGTAAGTACCCGAAGGGGAGTGGCAAGATGGGTTCAGGTCCCACTGGTGCCTCACTCGACCCCCTTCTGGCAAGTTCGTCGGCTGCATCGTTGCCCAGCGAACCGCTGTGTCCTTTAAAGAAAGAAAGAAAGAAACCCTAACTTGGTCCCTAACTTCCCTGGCCATGATGGCCGAAGCAGTCAGAGAAATACCCATGCATTCGGCCTGGAACACTGTGTTATGGGCCCCTAATGGTGTGGCTATGCGTATGTTGAGGTCCTCCGAGAAGACTCCAGCACCTGTGCCATTACCTGTTTTGAATCCGTCTGTGAAGAAACGCAGCTCTGCAGGGCACAAACCCTCGCACCTACGATCCTCGTGAAGCTGGATCTTGTATTTTTTATCGAAGATAAATTGTTTGGGTATCCCATCATTAATAGCTTTCGTAATGGGGAACTCCTTGTTGAGTCCCTCAAGTAGCGCCATGTGTGGTTGTAACGCAACGTTTAGCCGACTGGCCAAACGTCACAAGTTAAAATGAAATAATTTTTAAATATAAAATACAAAAGTATGTAAAAAAAGATATTAATAATTAGTAGAAGCTCGGGTACGCCGCTCCTCTGGCCCGCAGTCTGACACGAGGGAGCTCACGGTAGCGAAGCAGCTCGAGGTTGAAGCAGCACGCGTCTGTCGCTCCTCCGGCCCGCAGTCTATCGAGTGGAAGCTCGCAGCAGCCGCTCCACCAGCGCGCAGCCCGTTGTGAGGGAGCCCACGTCGGTTGTTGTTAGACAGTGAGGCAAACCGTGTGGTGTTCAATTTTCATGCGGCGGCGTCTTATACCACGTTTTCAGATTTCTCCAATACGTGTCGAACTCCTCTCCTCTCAAAGACGCAACTGGGAGGATCGGAGGTGATTGAATGAGGCAAACAATTTCACGCACACAAGATGTTAATATTAAAAAAAATCACTGAGTTTTAAAACGTTAATATTAAGGAGCTTTAGATATACATTGACTGGTGAGTATCAAGCAAAGGAACAGAAAATAAAGAACCAGGTGTCATAAGATGGAGTCAAAAGACGGAATCAAAAGAACCTGGTGGAAAGTAACGGTTGCCTTTTATAGGCCCTGGCAGATCTTCTAGATGACTTTTTTTTGTTTAAAATCCAAATACTTCTTTATTGGTTATCGGCCAGAAACAATAAAAATGGCTTACAGTGAGAACCTGGCTTAACACTTGTTTTACGATACCTTTACAATAAAATAGACGACCTCTTAGCTCTATATACCATAGAAAAAGAAAAACTGTCAGATGACAATGTTAGATACAAAATGTCACAACATTCAATTAAAGCAAAATAATAAGAGGTCACATGAAATGAGATAAATGGATGTAGAAAATAGACAGAGGTATCTAAAGGTTTGCTTTTCAGCAGTACAACAATTATCAGATAAACAAATGTAAGTAAAATGAGTGTCATACAATTTTCATAAAGACTTTAGTACTTATTGAATCATAGAAAAAATTTCTGTGCACAACAGCTCCTCAGGTGTTAAATAGATAATAAGATTTGATTTTGGTGTAACAAAATACCACATGGTGTGGCTAATTTTTTACCCCAGAGATCTAGTGCCTTAAGACGTACCGCCGCCAGTGTCGCTTCCTGCTGTATGAACAGTCGGAGCGGTGGCAGTTCCAGCATGGCTTCAACTGCTGCAGTCGGAGTAGTCCTCATGCAGCCAGTAGCCGCCATGCAGGCTATTCGTCGCATGCTGTCATTAGATAACGTTATTTTCGAGGAAAGCTTATATGTATGTTATACATACGAGCGTTTCTGCTAGTCTAATATGATTCGATACTCCTATGTTCTATGAAAAGCGGAGGTTGGATGTTAGAGGGCCCACATATATCAAGCCTAGCGGGGGGACTCAGTTCAGCCGCCTACGCCGTCAGGAAAGTAAGACAATACACTGACGTTGATTCAGCTCGGTTAGTCTATTTTAGTTATTTCCACAGCGTTTTATGTCCTACGGTATTCTGCTGTGGGGAAAAGCCGCTGGTATTCAAAATATATTCGTCCTTCAAAAACGAGCTGTCCGAGCAATTTGTCAGCTAGGAGCCAGAGTTTCTCTTGGAGATTTTTTTAAAGATATTGGACGTGGTCCCTTTCACCGGCTTCATGAGGTTCATAATTCATTTGTTGGGCTTGGTATAACCTTCAACAAGTTGCCCTCTTCTTTACTAGATTTACCTTTTAAGGCGTTTAAGGCTCAAGTAAAATCCAACCTTTGTTCAAAGGCATATTATTCCATTAACGACTACTTAAACGATAAGAACAGTTGGTCGCTGTGATTAACTCAAGACAATGTTCATGTTCTTTCTCCAGAATCAGCTTACCTACTGACACGGTATATGAATTCATATATTATTATTTTTATTTGACTGTATAAGTCAATTATTTTGTTATCTTCATCTATTATTGACATGATCTACTCACTACAATGTTTTTTAATGAGCTGTATTGCAATATGTGGTTAGCTAGCAACCTCGACAATTGATAATATTATTCTTGTCTGAGCAACCGGCAGCAAGTTCGTCATGCTCCCTAAGATGTCACTGCTTGCGGTAGCGTCGGGGGTCAGGTTTCCTCCTTCCCTCAAATATGGCGAGGGGGGTAATGGCTGATTTTTGCGTTTTGCTCGTGAACGGGTGCTGCTTGTGGTGACTGGTCGTCTTGCTGTCTATGGTTTTATTATTGTTAAAGTAATTGTTCTGTTAATTTATTTTTCTTTGATGGTTCTAGTTTATCATTTATTTATTTTATTTGTTTGTATATTATCCAGTATTGCAGATATAAGCTGCCATGCCCTTTAGGCCTGGAGGCTTTTATTTATGTGTCGCATCAGGGGTGGCCGAGATGCGAAACATCGGGTCTTCTTCACGATCCGACACATTTTAGTGTGGCCGCTGTAGAGGGTACTCGAACGAAAAGATAATTAGAATTAAAATAACTTTAATACACTGGCTAACGAAATAAACACGTGCAACGGAAACAGACACGTGCGTTGGTACCGAGCGTTTTCCAAGACTGTCCAACCAAACTCAACCGTATTCTGTTGACCGTTGCAACACTCGGTCTCTCCGCCAGTCCTCACTGCATCCCCTCCACCGACGATCGTGTCCAAGCGGTGGCGGGCCGGCACCAGTCGGGGTTGCGGAAGAATCATATACTGTGAGATGGAACACCGGGGTGGATTTTAGTCAGTAAGAGTCTGACAGACCCCTCCGCCGGCCCCAGGCTCGCTTGCGTTTCCGATCACATGATCATTCGTTTATGAATAAAATTGTTAGATGGCGCTGTCCGCTGTACTGTGGCGCCATCCATCCACGACGCATTTACATTTTTTTTTCTTGTCGTTACAATTAAATTAATTGCCATACGTCAGCTATGGCAATTAATTTAATTTAATGTTTTGGTAATTATTTACAATTGTATAAAATCCAGTTCTTCTAACCGAACAGACAGCTGTGCTGCTGGGAGTTTGTTACGCCACTTCTTCTTCCCAGCTAAAGCACTAGGAAGTGGTGAAGGGCGGGCGTTTTGGGGGACTGTCTTATGTAATTTTGACGTTCGAAAAGTGCTGATTCTCTGCCTAATTTGAATAAATGACTTTTGTTTTTGATTTTTAGTATTCATGATATCCTTAAGGGATACTTGCCCCTTGGTCTCCAAATCGATTTCTATATTTCCCAACGAATCCAAAAAAAGTGAATCGTCAACTGCTTATTTATTCGTAGGCATTTTTGTTGAACATTAAAGACGATTCTTGATAAATTACGATCTGAAACAAAAATACAATTTTGTCCAGCTGGCGGCCCTGAGTGGACGCCGCCAGGTGTTGGCAATTGTCTAAAAGCAATATTGAAAATGTTCTTCTATTTTAATGGAAGAGTCTTATTTTTAACATATCATTTATTTCGCCGACATTATGAGAGAGGTGTTTCAAATATTTTATCAGCTGGGCTGGGCTGAGACGCGCCGCTGCGAAGTGCGCCAGAGAAAATCCCTAAACCTAAAACCTTCCAGAAATGGGGTGCTTCAAAAATCTTGGGTCTGGGTTTAAGTTGGAGAAATGTGTGACCAAAGATAGAAATGAACATAATAAGTTACAAGCACAAACATTCTGTCAAAAAAGTGTCGGGAATGGATCTGTTTATGGTTCCATTTTTTTTTGGTTCGACTGGTACAACTGTTTTCCATTTTGAGCGAGTTTTCGAGTTGCAACTGTTGTTACGGTTAAATACAGCTATGTTTTTAGATAAATCATATCTAGTGTGTATTGCGAATTTCATAATGGACAAAACATCGAACAAAGAGTTTAAATTTTCATCGTCACTGGAATTTATTGTTTGGAGTCACTGAAAATGTTACAGAAGACTTTGCCTCGCTCTGGTAGGTTATCAACGTCTTCAACTGAAAAAAACACGCCAAAGTCGATCAAAAGTCAAAGTCAGGTATACTGACTGACTATCGCGGTGTTGTGCACTCGGAATTCTTGCCGAAAAGTCAAACGGTAAATATATTATTTGAGCGTTATGCGGCTTTTAAGAGAGCAAATTCGACGAAAAAGGACAGATTTGTGGAAAGAAAATTCTTGGATTTTGCATCACGATAATGCACCTTCGCACAAGGCCATAATTGTGTACGAAATTTTGTCAAAAACTCAACAAATACCATCGAGCAAGCACCTTATTTACCAGATATGTCTCCAGCCGACTTCTTTCTTTTTGTTACACTCAAATTACTATTTCGTTTTCATTCAGTAGACGAAATTAAGGATAATTCGCGCCGAGAACTGAACTCAATTCCGGAAATAGCGTTTTTGAATGTTTTTTTGATTGGATTATTCGTTGGCGTAAGTGTAGTGAAGAGTTTTACTGGAATTGTGAATGAACCATCGTATGCATCGTATAGGTAGCAATTCTTTATTTGTTCTAACTTTTTAGAAAATACGGTATAAAGAAAAAGTTTTAATAAAAAAAGGCTAAGTGCATGTCGGTCAATGCACAATGAAGGGTTTCGTAGTTGGGATGAATTTATCCCAAGAGCAAACTTAACATTGTGGTTGAAAATCGTGTTCCCCCAAACATTCCAACTAAAAATGTTAGTTAGTACGCACAATATTTAAAGATTTACCACGTTATTTTAAGACTTTAATCTGTGTTGAAGTCTAGAAATTTCCTGTTATCTTTTTAAATACTTGAAACTATTTATTGTAGTATGAGTCACACAGTACAGTTGTTTTTATTTTTTTTAATTAGCCGTCCAATGGCGTTTCTTTTATTTACGGTACACTCGTTTGGGTCACAGAAGTTCATAAATGTTCATAATACAACTTAATCGGAGCAATATTGGCTGTGACGGACACACGAGTGATCCTATAAGGGTGTTTGTGTTTTTCATTCGGACGTACGGAACCCTAAGAAGCGAGGTCTTAATACAATTTATAACTATATCACTAATAACTTTGGGGCCTTATCCTTTTAGCAAATGACTACCTAATCCACTTTTGCACCGTTCAATATTCCGTCTACGAATGCAACAGGCAAAAAGAAATAACTGGGATAATCCCTTGAATCTGAGTATGTTTGGAAGAAAATGAACGTCAAGGTTTTCCTTTTTAAGCAGAGTCGCTTTCGCAATTAATAAATAAACACTGGTGGTAAATGTCGTAATGTTATAATTGTTGTTCGGATATAATTTCAAATATGGATAATGAATGTTTGCGGTGTTTATACCACCAGAACTATCGTTTTTTGTGTAATGTAACGCCAAAGTGAGGCTTCAGCATCCATTGGTATTTATCGTGCGTGCGTGTATAACGTGATGTATGACATGAACGTAACGAGGCGAAAAGAGTGTGCAAGGATCGTTGCAGTAGGTGTTCTGTAATTTCTGCCCACCCCCACGGGGAGAAGGCGTGATTTAATGTATGTGTGTAATTGGTATTTACTTTTTCAATTTAACTGATAAGTAGTCGTAAAAACATAAGTACCTAGCTTCTTTAACTGAGACTAGGCTCCCATCGTCTACCCCATAACTATTCAATGGATCAAGGGACACAGCGGTTCGCTGGGCAACGATACAGCCGACGAACTTGCCAGAAGGGGGTCGAGTGAGGCACCAGTGGGACCTGAACCCATCTTGCCACTCCCCTTCGGGTACTTACGCACTCTGGTAAGGAAACGCACCAGGGAACCACATCACAAACTATGGTTGGAACAAGGTGAGTGCAGGCAGGCGAGGGAAGCACTCCCTACTATTGATGGCCGCCTTACGAAACAGGTTCTCCGATTAACCAAACAACAGCTGCGTACAGTTACGGCAGCTTTAACTGGCCACGGGTCATTTAATAAACACCTCTTTGTCATAGGAGTCACAGAGAGTTGCTGTGCAGGGCCTGCATGGTGGAGGACGAGACAGCAGCTCATGTGCTTCTAAACTGCCCGGTGGTCGCCACATATAGGGCAAAGTACTTCGGTAACCTAGGTGCCCTACGCGAGGCTGTCTGTAACACAAAGGCGTTGCTGGCCTTCCTCGAGGAGCTGGGGGATCGGATGGTCGATTTTCCCACCGTACTGAGTACTATTCTGAAATAAAAAGTAGCGTATGTCATTTCAAATTTAAATCAACACATGATCAGCCTAATACATTATCATTTCATTTTTTATCGCACCTGTGCTTTACAACCTACGTATGCTGATATGTACTTTTGGCGGGAACGAATTCCTGAACATATTGCCGTTTCAACTTTCTCCTATACCATGATATCTTAGAATATGTGCGAAACATTGCGTTCCGTTTCCATGGAACCGGAACTGATATTTAAATAACAAGTATTTCTAAGGTAAAACATATTTATTTAAAAAGCTTCTTGTTCACATGCAAATTTTGAAATTATCATTATACTGATATTTCTATGTAACTATGTTATTTTTGTTTTGTACACGCGAATTTTGTGAAAGACAATTTTGTGCAGAATTAGGGGAGAAATAAACTTTTAATATCTATTGATATATTTGTACCCGTGAAACCTAAATATACTTTACATTTAAAAACCGGGACCGGGACGTTTAGCTTTTTTGCGAACAAATACTTATGTTTGACTTTCTACATATCACTTAAAAAAAGCAAAACAAATTATTATTATTTTTATATGGGTTGCTTGGTTTCGTCATAACAGCAGCCAGCTTGTATGAGGAACTTCGGTCGCAACAGCCAATAGCTGAAGAAACGAAGCAGTACTAAGCAAACATAAACGTAACTTTTGTTTCACCTAAAAAACTGATAAACATTGATTTGTGGTAGATTTTGGTTCTTTATCGCCGTTACAGCTTCTATATTCCAACTGGTCCTTTTTTTTACCTACAGCACCATCTGTTAGTCGGGTTCAGTGAAAGTCTATCCATACACACTTACCTATCTACTACAATTTCAAGCGCTGTGCTATTCAACCAGAATATACATCTCCTGTGATCGATGTGCTCCCAGTAACGTGAGAAAGTCAAAAGGCGTTTAGTTTTCTACTAAAGATGAGCTCCTGGACTACAAAATCCACCTACGATTTTCACAGTAAGTCATGGAATAATATGTAAATGAAAATTTGTTATGAAAACATTTTTACTTTTTTATTATTCTCAAACTTTGTAATGCTTAATTGAGTCACAATAAATAATAAATAATATTCTATTTTTTTTTTGTTTGGGAAAAACATACAATTGTACAATTTGTCAAATATTATAATATGTTTTGGAATATGGGTAAATGTACAATCCACAACGTTTACACAGATTACTTGTGTACATAATTAACACTATATATGTAAGTACAATTACACTGGAATACTAAGTATCTTGTAAGCTGCTGCTAAGCCTGTGTAAAAAAAACACTTGTTTTTAATCGTCGCACATAACGAAATTTTTTTTTAATTGCTTTGAGTCAGAAGGAAGATATCCAGATGACAAAAGTGGTGTTTATAAATTTTTACTAGTCGACGGAGTGGAGCTTGCTCACCAGCATTTGTTTGGCTAGCGGTTGTTTCAAAAAGTGAGTAAGCACGCACCTCCCGTCTTATTACAGTGTGTGGTATTTTGTTACACCAAAATCACATCTTATTATCTATTTATCTATTTAACACCTGAGGAGCTGTTGTGCACAGCAATTCTTTCTATGATTCAGTAGGTACCTACTAGTCTTTATGAAAATTGTATGACACTCATTTAACTTACATTTGTTTATCTGATAATTGTTGTACCTACTGCTGAAAAGCAAACCTTTAGCTACCTTTGTCTATTTTCCACATTCATTTATCTCATTTCATGTGATCGCTTATTATTTTCCTTGTATTGAATGTTGTGACATTTTGTATCTAACATTGTCATCTGTCAGTTTTTATTTTTTATTTTTCTATCGTATAGAGCTAAGAGGTCGTCTATTTTATTGTAAAGGTATCGTAAAACTAATGTTAAGCCAGGTTCTTACTGTAAGCCACCTTTATTGTTCCTGGCCGATAACCAATTATGAAGTATTTGGATTTAAAACTAAAAAGTCACTTCTAGAAAGTCTGCCAGGGCCTATAAAAAGCAACCGGTACTTTTCACCAGGTTCTTTTGATTCCGTCTTTTGACTCGTTCTTTTTGACTCCGTCTTTTGACACCGGTTCTTTCTTTTCTGTTCCTTTGCTTGATAGTCGCCAGTCAATGTATTTCTAAAGCTCCTTAATATAAACGTTTTGAAAGTCAGTGAATTTATTTTATATTAACATCTTGTGTGCGTGAAATTGTTTGACTCATTCCATCACCTCCGTCCGACCCTCCCACTTGCGTCTTCGAGAGGAGAGGAGTTCGACACGTATCGGAGAAATCTGAATACGTGGCATAAGACGCCGCCGCCTGAAGGTGTTCGACTCACTCGGTCACCTCCGACCCTCCGACTTGCGTCTACGAGAGGAGTTCGAAACGTCTTGACGAGAATAAATTACTTGGCGTGAGACGCCGCCTCCAATACAGAGAGACGAGAGGTCCTAACGTCTCCATTATTAACATTTATCTTATTTATTTCTAAGATTGAACACCACACGGTTTGCCTCACTGTCTAACAACAACCGACGTGGGCTCCCTCACAACGGGCTGCGGGCTGGTGGAGCGGCTGCTGTGAGCTTCCACTCGACAGACTGCGGACCGGAGGAGCGACCGACGCGTGCTGCTTCAACCTCGAGCTGCTTCGCGACCGTGAGCTCCCTCGTGTCAGACTGCGGGCCAGAGGAGCGGCCTACCCGAGCTTCAACTAATTATTAATATCTTTTTCAACACCCGTCTCGGAAAGACTATTATTTCTCTTCGATATCTGAGCGTAAAAGCCGTTTTTATCCTTTAGTGGATAAAGTAAATTGAATTTAGAACATCGTGTGCACGAAGTTTGTGAATTCGAAACATTATTAAACCTTTTTACTTCTACCTCTATGGTGCTCTATTGTTCGGAATTTGATTCGGAAATTTAAAAAAAAATTGCTTCTCGCGTTTTTCTTTTCACGTTGATCATATTTATTGTTAAAACAAACCAAGTTAAAAATAAACTTGAAAACCAGTGTAAAACCAAAAATGAGTGATTCAAGCGACGCGGAAGTTTATTTGATGCCTACAGAATTGATTGAAACTGTTAACAATGCGCAAACGAGTTTTCTCCCTCAACAATCACGTGAGAAGTATTTTAAACAGTACGATATGTTTAACACGTGGCGACTAGCTAAAGGAGCCAAATATTTCTCGGAAAACGTTTTGTTGGCATACTTTATTGAATTATCCGAGACCAAGAAGTCAAGCACTCTATGTACTCCATAGAGTGCTTGACTTCTTGGTCTCGGATAATTATATGCTTAAGAATATATTAACAGCCTTATTCATAAAAATCTCGCTAACCATTAGTTAGCCACTGCTTAGCTAACCAATTGGTTAGCTCTAAATCAATGCTTATCTTTTCTTTATTTATAAACGCTTGTTAGCGGGTGATTAGTAGAGAAACGGAATAGGGGTGAAATTATGTATTCAGCACAGATTATAATCAAAATAGTCGACTACAAAACAGAATTTCAAGAATAAAGTTGTCAAACCCACGATTTTTGCATCTGCCGTGACTTTAACAGACGTATGTCAAAAATTACATCGGACAATTTTAATTTTATTATAATTAGGTATTTATTACGTTATTTCATTGTATTTGATATGGTAGCAATGAAAATAATTAGCTCCAATAATTGGAGTTAACTGGAAAAGGTATTTATCCCTGAATTTATATACACTTACTATTATAAACTGACCAAATGATTGTAAAACTGATGTAACATCAGTAGCCGATTATAGCTATGTTTTTTTCATGCCCTGGCTTGAATATACTCTTTTGGAAAATGTATGTAGGTACTTGTGTCTGTTATATATTACTTCCTAATTCCTATCGCTGATGCAACAGGGTTTCAGTGTCTTTTAATAACAATTATTATACTTGTTTACAGGTACAAGTTTGACTGCTGCTATGAAAGCCACTATTAGCACCTAGCACCAATACTACCTATTCAACCGCAAAGACGGGGAGGGAGGAGACCATTAGGGCTTAGGCAACGTGGAATTGATGAGAAATGAGAGTGGCATGAGAAAATAATGGCACAGTCCATGTCTTTGTAAGAAGAATATTGGAAATAAAAAATAGGGAATTTATAACAAAAATGTTACTTTATTAAATATCAAAATAAATTGTTTTTACAAAATGTCTGTTTTAATTTTTGTGCCGCGTGGCTATTCTTATAGTTTATGGCCTTAGAACTGGCGTCATAAGATTAAGGGCACATGGGATAACACATTGCATAATAACTATCTCCTATGATCTTCCTCACAAACTCATACTCTTCAACCCTCATGAGTAGGTACCTACTGAGCCTACTCCTGTTTGAGTTTTCCCTATAAATCCTTTCATCATGTGTACTTCGAATGAAGAAAATGTAATGTAGATAATCATTCTCGTAACGGATGTTAACGAGCTTTGTAGGTCTTCCTTGGTCTACTTCCCGATGGCGTTTAAAATGATTAAAATTTTTTCTGCGTCGTTCTGAAAGGTCGTAAAAGATTGTCGAATTCCATATTTACTAAGGCACAGCTCGATATTAGGAACAAAATAACCTCGAGGCAAACAATAATCCTAATGAATCGATCAGCTGACTCAAATAAAAACTGCCATATTGCCTCTTAGCATCCTCTTAACAAGCTACCGATGGTGTTTAAATTTGACAGCTACTAATCAATTGGTTAGCGAACTCTTAGCGCTAAACAACGTTTATGAATAAGAATTTGGCTAAACATTTGCTTAGCAATTGATTAAAATTTAAGACACGTTTATGAATAAGACTGTAAATGCTTAAGTTACGATTTTACCAGCCTAAGCTCGCGCTGGGGCGCGTCGTAGCGGAAGCGCGTGCACCCGCGGCTTACAAAAATATTGGGCTTGTCTTTGATCACACATTTCTCCTACCTACTTAAAGTAGGAGAAATATGTGATCAAAGATAGACATTAACTAAAAAAAAAACTAACTGTGATTCAAGATATACATAATTAAGAAAATTAGGTAACTACTGCCGACTAATATGAGGTACACACTTTACCCGTTAACTTTAAACGTTAACTTCAGATAACTTTTACATAAAGATTAAAACGTTTCATAAGTGCCCATGTAGGTTGATGTGAAATAAAATATTTTGATTTTGATTTTACGGTTTTCTGTTAAGAGTTTGAGAGACAACCTAACGCATGCACACGTCGGAAAAGCTCGGGGATGAGGTATACAATATTTTAGTTCGGATGTTTTTACATTACACACTCTCGGTACATGAAATTATCACATTAAGTCAACTACTATATTACTATATGAAGGCTGATTTTATGTTAACTTTGATCTCAATACATGATTATTTACATTGAATAAATGGCATTTTCTTTGACTGTACGGAGGTTCCCCACTATGTACGAATGTGCCCCACACGTTGTACGAAGCTACGCCATGTGTGGGGTAGTTTTAATTTAGTTTTTATTTCATACTCACTGTTAATTTATTATATTAAGTACTTAATTTCGTCCAATTCGTCTTTTCGTCTTTCTACCAAGTCTGTGTGCGTTCGAGCTATCGCTGACAATCATAGTGTGCGTTGAAGCGGGAACAAATAATCTTGGTCCGTAACTACTTACTTGGTTCCGTAATACTGGATGGATGTTATAGTGTTATAACGTATTATGTTTAGGTACCTTAAAAAAATATCGTTACCTAGTACGGCATTCACTATAGGAAAAGCAAACTATAAAGTGTTACTAGCGCTTAAAAGGTACTGGTAGGTCTGAAACTGGCCACACGTGTTGTATTGTACTACTCTATTATTTAACTACCACAGAACGCCGCCGTGTAGGTCTGTAGATAACGGAGCGCTTCGAGCCTCCTGTGTGCCTTGATTTCCCTCGCTGTAAGACCGCAGATGAGAGTATAGTATAGCGAGGCCAACTTGTCATATTATATAGAGCTAATAAATTTATCTGAATACATGGTGGAAAAAACGAGCGGGACATGCAGGAATAGTACTTAAGTATATTGAATTTATAGCAACCTAGCTTCTGCCCGCGATTTTGCCCGCGTGTATGTCGGAAATTATTCAACCGGAACGTGCTAACGGAATAAATAGCCAATTTCCTAGCCAAATATTGAAATCTGTTCAGTGGTTAAGCCGTGAAAAGGTCACATACAGACAGAGTTCCTTTCTAATTTATAATTAGTATGGATTTCATTCAAAAGAAACAATCTTATTGAAATCAAAAAATCCTATAATAATTATGTTTTTTTATGTCAGGTGCAACAGCGTGAAAATAAATACAAGTCACGTTTCAGTAAATTTATTATAGCAGATATCTGAGTTAAGTACGGGTCGACTTTATTTCGATTATAATATAGTCAAGTAAGGCCTGTTCCTGATCTCCCTGGTGACTTGTTCTCCTTTTCCTACCTGTACAATATAAAAATACTATTAATTTATTACAAATATACAGATTCTCCCTTTTCACCTACTGATAACGAGCCTGGTGAATCCTGTTTGTTAGCGTAACTAAAAATAATCAATAAAACATTTATTATAAAATTTGTAGGTACCTACCAAAAAGTCTATTCAATTTCTTCTTCTTACAGTCAGTTGTTGATGATGATGAAAATTTCGTTATGTAAGTTTAATTATTATGTACTAGGTAAAAATAAATACCTTGTGTCCCCATCCTTTCAGCTCATCGATGATGTTCCAGGTAATATTGATAGATTTCGGCCTATATTTATAATTATCGCAATTTTAGATTATAGAAATAATAGTTAATTACAACCATTTTCTTAATTAATATGATGGCAACAATTATTATTTATCTAGGAACTGCACATGCTTTTCAAGTTTTTTCAAGTGTTTTCTTTTTACCCTTGATTTTTCCATGATAGCAAAGTTCACTATTTCGACCCATTTTCCAAAAAATTAAACACTGTTTCACTAATACAAAACATTAATATGTCATGATTATCATACAAATCACAATTTGCATATTTAGAAAAATATACTCACAAGTCTTAAAACTCGTTAGGCCTAGTACAAAATCACTTGCGATTGGCGATTTCGTCGGGAGCCGGGAACGTCACGGGCGACATAGGTCCACCCGCAGTCTGAAAGCCCTTGGGCGCGACACTGAATGCCTCATATTTTTTTTTTTTGTTTTTGGCATCTCGTAGTTGTCAGTAGTTGACCTTGAGAGGTCGTGACTACTTAACCGGAATATGCCTCAAGCGAGCGCACCGGTATATATGGCATTATTTAGATATTTTATTACAATTTAATAAGTAGTCAAAAATAAAATATAAAAATTGGTTTTGTTAAGTAAATACAGTATTTAATATATATTAACTGTAGTTTTAAAATATTTAATATTTTTTGTTATTTTCAATCAATTCTTACGCGTACACGGCGGTTTAGCACGTGATTTTATTGGGTTTTTTCAGCGTCTAAAACTTTTTTTTAAAGTACTTATAAAAAATATTTATATAACTTTGGAAAAATAAATCGTGGATCAACTAATATACTGTATGCCCAGTATTTAGGATTTTTCTCAGATTGAAATTTGCTATCAGTAAGCTAAAAAGCAATTGAAAAACCTGGTGTTTAGTGTTTACGTAAAAACATGTGTTAGATTTTTATTTTTCGTAATTTCTATTGAATAGTTATCAAATTTTGAATTCATAGAAATACTAGATAAGTAGGTGATGAATAAATGTGCATTAAAAAACAAAATAGATATGTTAAGGTTATTGAGAAATTTGCGCTGAAAAAGGTAGAATTTTCTGTTTTTAGACCACGAAATTGGTCCCGTGACCCTTAGGGTATTTATTATAAATGTGTCCCTTTTTACACAAATAAACGATTTTATTATTTTATTTCCTTTATTACATTTTACAAACTTATAAATTACATTTTTAAATATTTTTTAAACAATCTGAAAAAATAAAAATAAAAAACATTTAAAAATATAAATATAAAAGAGTATCCCACCGTTATCGGGAACAGGGTACAAGCTACCGGCGGTCACGGCTCCAGAGAGAGGAAGCTCCTGACAATGCGAGCCGTGTTCAGAAGTACCGCTTTCTGAATCAAGCCCTTGATCCAGCTGCCCAACGGGAGCCTCCTCAGGTGTTTGTCGATGCTCTTGGCTATTAAGCCATTGGCTGTCACGACTATCGGCACAATGATTGCTGAGTCCACATCCCACATGACGACAACCTCGCGAGCCAAATCAAGATTGGTCCTTGATTTCTTTATCTTTCTCGGCTTTCACGAGGTTACCGTCATGCGGGACCGTTATGTCAACAATCATTGTGCGCCGCTCTACTCGATCCACCACCACTGTATGATGATGGATCGATCCCAGTACAATGTCATATTTCCATTTACGAGAACTGGGTCGGGCACGTACTTGTAGTACGGCACTTCCGATTCCACAAGGCTGTATTTCAGAGCAAGTTGCTGATGGATAATCCTGGCTACAAGGTTGTGTCTATGCAAGTACTCTTCGTTAGCTAGACGAGAACAACCGGAGATAATGTGTCTTATTGATTCCCCCGGACGGTTCCATGCCCGACAGATGTCAACCGTGCCGTCTTTCACAATAAATCTCCGGTAATTGTTCGTCATCATAACTTCGTCCATAATTGCACAGACAAAACCTTCGGTTTCTCCAAAGAGGTCACAGAAACGCAGCCAGGCTACGGACGCTAGAAGATCTACATCGGGTCCATGTAGGGCCCGGAAAAAGCGTCCGTGAAGCAGTTCTCTTTAGCCAAGGAGAGCGGGGTGAGGCCCTTGTCCACCGCGACCACATTACGATGCATCCCCACGTCGGCTTCTAGGAAATATTATCTGAGACTGCATATCTCGCAAGTGTGTAGGGTCTTAGCGTTTAAAAAGCCTCGACCACCAGACTTTCGCGGGATATCGTCTCATTACCGATGACCGTGGGTGATGCATGTGGTTTGCAGTCAGCAGTGTACGGACCCTCCTATCCAGGGCGTCGAGTTCGGTCTGAGTCCATTTGAATATGCCGAAAGAGTACATTAAAACTGGCATGACCCAACCGTTAAAGGCGCGCACCTTGTTTCCGCCCGACAGAAGACTATTTAACACTTTCTTCAGGCGGCCAAAGAAGCGCTCCTTCAACGATTGCTTCATGTCAGTACCATTGATGCCCAGCCCAACGCTTCCGACATACCCAAATACTTATAGGTTTCGGATGCGGAGAGGGCTCTGACGTTTATGGAATCCGAGAGTTGGGTTCCCACGGATTCCACAATCTCCCCTCGCTTTACATGCATGACCGCACATTTGTCCACACCCAAATTCCATCCTCATGGCGCTACTGAAAGTTTCAGTTACTTTCAGTAGTTCCATTAGTTGCAAATTGTTGGGGGCAAAGAGATTTAGATCATCCATGTACAGAAGGTGAGATATAACCTGACCACCTCTCCTCAGCCGATAGCCTAGACCTGAATCCTCCAGCAGTGTGCTTAGAGGATTCAAGGCTAAGCAGAACCAAAGCGGGCTCAAACTATCTGCCCTGAAATATGCCTCGCTCTATCCTTATCGGCTCGCTATTCCTCAGGATATTCCGACATTCTGGATGAAATCAAGAAGGTGCGCAGAGTTGCATCTCATCCATGTACAGAAGGTGAGATATAACCTGACCACCTCTCCTCAGCCGATAGCCTAGACCTGAATCCTCCAGCAGTGTGCTTAGAGGATTCAAGGCTAAGCAGAACCAAAGCGGGCTCAAACTATCTGCCCTGAAATATGCCTCGCTCTATCCTTATCGGCTCGCTATTCCTCAGGATATTCCGACATTCTGGATGAAATCAAGAAGGTGCGCAGAGTTGCATCTACTTTTTACAACTCCAGCACCCTCATGAGCCACGTATGTGGCACCGAGTCATAGGCCTTCTTGTAATCTATCCAACATGTCGACAGATCTTTTTGGACCGACGAACCTGTTGGCTAATGGCCATATCAATGAGGAGTAGCTCCTTAGTACCGCGAGACCCGTTCCTACATCCATTTTGAGATGCAGACATGATGGAGTTGATGTCTATATGTTTGTTAATTTTAGCTCTCAAAATGGATGTAAGTACTGTATAGACCGCCGGTAAACACGTGATCGGCCTATAATTTTTGGTTTCCGCGGTTCTACCTGATTTATGGAGCAGGTGGGTAACTCTTGTTGTAAGGAACTGGAGTAGCGAACCAAACTCCAAAGCCGTCTGGTCCTGGGCCGCCAAGCGAGCGTGCGATCTTGTGAACCATTTAATCCAAAAGTTCTGCAGCCCGTCCGGCCCTGGGGACTTCCAGTTAGGCAACGGACTGACTGCACGAGCTACATCTTGGGGGCAGATAGTAATAGCCCCCATTTCTGGTATTGGATTGCAGGCCTGCTCGACTTCCCGAGCCCAATCACCTTAGGTGTGACTGACAGCCACCGACCAGATACTGCGCCAGAAAGAACACATGGCATCATCATCTGGCAGGCACGTGTCAGCCACACCTTGGTTCGGTCGCTCCCAAACCCTATAAACAATAGTTCTGAGAGCTAATATCAGTCCCTGAGAACGCCCGCCTCACAAAGCGCATCACTCTTGGACGAGTATTGCCGTCCCTGAAGCAGATTAGTTTGCCGATGAGCGCTCTGGCCCCACCAATACGGTGCTCAATTCTGCACTGCCAAGCTGGTACGGTTGGTTTCGGTCGCGTAGCTCTAGAGGCATAGGCAAATTTGACGTGAGCTACACGACATGCCGCTACAGCCGCGCAGTACAGAATCGAATGAGTATCGGTGAGGTCTTCGCAGTCATCAAAATAGTTTTGATAACTGCGAATCCAGGACCGCCACCAGCGCCCTATTTTTAGGTAAGCGTGGTCTAAGTTCGGGCGACATGAACCGATATTCCCGAATCGCACACTCCAAAGCACTCCTCAATTCCTCATTGCACTGGGTACTTACGTTTGTAGGCCTATCATCACTTCCCTCGTCAGCTTGATGCGCTGAGCGTCTAATTATAGTACTCTTTGCGCTGAGCTATAAGTTCGGAGGTGGTGGGCGTGCTTGCGGCTGATCTCGTCAACATAGGTCAGTTCTTGTTCATGTTATTTTATCGGAGGTGACATCTGTCATGTCACCTCCGATTCTGTCGTTTTAAATAAAATTTGTTACATTTTGTTATTTCGTGTTATGGTCACTTTTTTTGGTTTTAAAGTTTGTTTCAAGTTTCCGGTTTGGTTTCTATTGAAAAACAATTGTAGGATTTGGTCAAAATTAGTTTCACTGATAATATTTAGCAAAATTGGAAATTCAGACGTTTTGTTAACTCGGTGTTGCCATATTTTATTTATTAATACGATACCTCTTGGTAAGACCGGTGGTCAGACTTCCAGGCTTCTGACAACCAGTAACGACGGACAAAGATTCACGAATGACAGTCGGGACCAACGGAATAACGTGCTTGTCGTGGCACGGGGTCCTTGTATGTAAAGATAGTCACCCATCTACTGACCAACCGCGCCTGATCGATCGACTCGTGCGATCTTCAAGTAAGTATTTTTAAAATTAAAAATGATATATTCGATACTCGTTCGTGCCGAATCGAACATCAATCCGTATTATCGAACGAGTTTTCTAAACGCTGTTCACAAAACAGAAACCCGAATCTTGACAGTTTAAACTAAATAAACAACCGCAATTCTCTAGTCAAATCAGGATACCGAAAATGTAAAATTTTCGATTCAAAAGCCCGTCGAATGGCTGTGAATAGCTATGCAGGTCCGGTCGCCTTCTTGGGATAATAACAAGCAATAAAGGAAACCAACATCCATGTGTTTAATTTTATTGATTTATATAAATTTGCCTCAGATCAAGCAGTTTACAAAACGGAAACTTTACAATTATAACCCCATTGAATACAAGTTAATACTATTACGCGAGTTAGTTACGAACTGAAGGCACTGTTGTAAAAATAAGTTCAGTTCTGACGACAGACAGCAATTATATGTATTAAATACACAAATATCCATACCAGCTCAATGTCGAGCCATTTTGCTAATTAAACATACACGCGGAAAATTTTCATCTTAAAAGATTAAACTATTTGTCACAGCTGATTAGCCTATGGCTAAAACAATCTCTATAAACGAAATCACACAGATACTTTCGACATAACTAATGAACATTTTGATTATCACTGCAGCTGCTTCATGAATACATTTCTGAAAGGGCAAGAGATGTCGCAAGTCGATCATCACAACCCTGGTATCACTGTTAAAGCCTTTATATTTGTCTGACGACTGAGAGCCAAATAGACGAGGCATTTGATTAATATAAGAAGAATATAAATTATGTGGTCAAAAACGTTTGGGTAGGCATCCGTGTTGCTACCTATGTAAGCCGAAACATTCACTATTACATCTAGTCACCACCGCGGCACACTGATCGGGGCCACGTACATTTGATCGATCACCACACAACGCTTGTGACGGTGTCTCACACATACCTAGTAACATTCAAAAATCTAAAAAAACATTTGAAAAACCGACAACAGTTTATTTTTTCGCTTAGGATTAGGTACTTGGAATATTATGCACGAACAATGACTACCCATTACCCTGAATTTAACGTAAGAACAAATTTTTAGACACGAGCCACACTTCAACATTGTAAATGGTGTAATTTGAATTCAATTTCCGTATGTTGGTTATAGCTGGGCCTTGGAAATTATTGTAACAGCAGAGACAGTTGAGCCTCCAGGTCCAGGCCATAGGACCAGCTTCTTGTATCAAATTTATAAGCTTTAATTTAACTTGTAATCCGTCCTGGTTTTTTGATCCCATGTTCTTTAAATAAAAGATATGATAATCATTAAACTAATATTGATAAATATTGCTTTAGTTTGTATTATTTATCTCTGTAGTAATAAATACTTATATTTTTGTAATCACAAGTATTGTAAAATAAACTTAAATCCTACATGGTTTTGTGATTAACATAAATCCAAACTGTGACTTACTTTATAGTAGAAATTAATTGAATTACAAGCGAATTCGGATAGCCCCATAACAATAGCTATGATTTACAGACTGAATAGAGGAACTGTAATCATAACAATGCCCCTTCTTTTCCATACGAAACTACCTACACTAAAATAGATTTGATAGAATCAAATCTATTTTAATGTAATTGTTGACGTTCGAAAGTGCCTTTTATGTGCCTATTTGAAATAAATGTTTTGACTTTGACTTTGGATGTGTGTTACAGTGAAAATTTTTTTTTTTTTGTCCTGACATCATTCTGCTCGGTCGTCTTCATGTGCAGCTGTGGCACAAGCTATGTCCCACCTCCTATTCTGCTGTCTGTGCGCTGCCACCAGCGACGTCGTGGAAGTGCAAGTTTTGGGGCAACAAAACTTAATTAAATTTTTTGTAACAGCCCACAAACATGTGTTATGCAAGTAAATGAATTTAAATTTGATCTCGATTTTTGATTTCGAATTTTAAGGCAAAAATAAATAAATTGTGAACAACCAAATGTAAGTGTCCTGACACTGCGAACATTTACCGGGCGTCGGTTCTGCTGTTAAATATAATCCATATTAAGCTACGAAAGTGTTTACAAGATACTTTGCCCCATAACTGGGCTGCGATCACCCGGGAAATATCACAAAATTATTTATAATAACCTCTTTTACTACGCTTCAATAGGCAGCTTAAGGAATCACAATACTATAATAACTGTCGGTCACAAACCAGTCTGAGCGACCACTCTACTACACCTGTGACTACGTACACTCCGCAGTGTACAGGGTGTTCGTTTGATTTAGAGCACTAAGGACAGCTACATTAACCATTGCAGCTATTACCACCCTGTATAAAGACGCAGCTGCGACTATGCCATTCAGTGTTTAACAAACATTACAGATACATTTATTCACAACAATATAGTACTATGCATTACTATTTCATTTAAATATCGATGAGTTATTGTTATGTATCGTTAAATATTCAATATTGGAACAAACACGTCTTATGACTATTGACGTAACCGGGAATTTAGACTACGGCTAGACGAACTAGTATCGAAGTAATTTTAACAACAACTTCTTAATTATCGCACAATTATTTGACTTGCGAACTGTTCTATTAAGTAAACTCGATTAAGTAAATATGTTAAGTGTTTTGGAACACAGCTTAGTTTCAGAAATTATTGTTTCAGGATCAGAAATTATTGTTTCAGGATCAGACATTATTGTTTCAGGATCAAACAAGTATACAAACAGCTTTGAAAGTGTTAACACTCACGCGATGTTATATCTGAGAGCCGAGCATTCACGATGCCAACAACGGGCGGACTGTGGCGGTTTCGTGCACGATTTAACAATGTGATACGTCATAGTGTCCTTTTCACTGGTGTTGAAGTGATTGTAACAGCCAGTCTGTCAGTCGCAGGTGGAGCGGGAGCCTCGCGCGACGGACGAACATAAACTAAGGGTAATAGCTAGGCATTGGACTATTTGCGGACATTGGTAGCGCTCTCGGCGTTTTCCTTCATGATCTTGGACTTGAGGTGGCTCTTGTACATCTTAATGCCGCCCTGCCACTTCGTGACTGTACCATTCTCGCAAATCCAGATTTCCTCCGCGACCTGTGAGGACAAGTTGTTTGGGTGAGTAAATATAAAGGTGCAACTGCAGGTGCAGGTGGTCGATCAGCGTCGAGCAGTAACGTATTCATTGCCTCAAACATAACTAAAAGCAAATTCCCGTAATTAACCTCTGCCTCGCCCCAACCGGCAGACAGTTCGAACGACCGAACTGTAATCCGACATCCCCACACTGGATCGATCTGAATGGTCGATGTCATCAGTTATAATGCGCTGACCACAAACAAATTGGGTAAAGGGGTGCACAGTATGTACATCATTAAATTAGAAAATAGTATTTGTACAAAATATTTCCCCTTTGATGTGAGTGATACCGCAACCTAGCTAGTCTGGGTTGAATAAACTTCTTTTGTATCACATAACGCGTTTTCCCCAAAGGGTTAGCAGCCAGGGCTCTGCAGGTGTATGTGCTGTAATACGCCTACATTTCGCCAGTCCCATGTAGTAGGGGCGAGTCTATTGCCATCAACCGGGCACAACTCCAGAATCCTGACAGCTACTGAAAAAATCCAGATGGAAAAAACAACACTTTGCTCGACCCGGGAATTGAAATAAGGACATCATGCTCAGCCGCCCGATTACGACTACTAGGCCAAACAGACAGTCAACTCATTAAGGTTAATAACACACCTGGCTGATGAGCCTGAAGTCGTGGCTGACCAGCACCATGCCGCCGTCGTACTCGTTGATGGCATCGCCGAGCGCGTCGATGGTCTCCATATCCAGATGGTTGGTGGGCTCGTCCAGTAGGAGAAGATGCGGTGTCTGCCACGCGAGCCACGCGAACACCACGCGGCAACGCTGCCCGTCAGACAGCTGGCGCATCGGACACACCTGAGGAAAGAGTATTTAAAAGGATAGTTTATTTGCTAAAAGCCGTATACCCGATGAGTTTTCCCAAGTCATCCCCTAAGGCTCCTCAAGAACTAAACTTGTTGTTCTTTAGGAGCCTTAGGGGATGACTTGCAAAAAATCAATAATACAACTAAGAGTAAGAACCAATTTACCATGTTCCTAACTAAAAAAGATCCCAACATCCATAAAAACTTTCATCCCCTATTAACAGCATTAAGGAACGAATTTCCAAAAATTATGACAAACTAACTAGTACTGAGGTTGGTTTAAACTTCCGACGTTTCTAACTTCAAAAATTACGAACTTCCTAAGAAACTTTCATCCATTTACAAAAATCCTTCCATAATTTTCCACTTTCGTTATTTAAGGTACTCATAAGCAAAATATCTCTTCTAGACTCAGAAACTGGTTTTAAGAAGTTTCTGTGGTTGGCAGCTCTGTCTAGCCCTACGGGGGACAGACGCAATGTAAAATTATGCTTAGCAATAAGACCGCCCATTGTGACAACATATGTTACTTTCAACATTACTATTTATAATTGACATGGTATACAAACAATAATGTACGATTCACACTGTCCGGCTCGCGACAGTCCGCATCTTAAACTAAACTTAAACTCCAACTCAAAGCATTTATTTCAAATAAACCAATTACAGGCACATTTAATTCGTCAGGGGGTCAGTCAGAAAGATGAAACTAGTTGCCCATTCCAAAGCGTAGTACGTACCTATGAAGAAGAACGGGAAAGAAACTCCATGGACACTTTTAAATAAATACATAAATGTTACAAAAAATTTGTACTTGCAATGTGTTAAAGGAAATTGAAACTTTTATGAAGTAATTCAATGTCATATTTGCATGGAATTTACACAGATGTATAAAATGACTGTCGTCTGTGAATAAGCTGTGTGAAATCCATGCAAATATCGCATATAACATACGAATTCTATTCTAGTCTGTACTGACCTGCTGGCGGCCGGTGAGTCCGTATCGTCCGATGATCTTGCGCATCTCCTCTCGCTCTCGCACGTCTGGGAACTCCTTCATCATGTAGTCGAGCGGGGACAGGTCCAGGTCCAGGAGCTCGTGAAGGTGCTGGTGGTAGCGCCCGATGCGCAGATGAGAGTTCTTGCGGATCATGCCAGTTGATGGGACGAGCTGCGAAGGAAAACAAAATAATAATATATTTAGATAACAAAATAATATTGTATTTTTATTGACACAAAAAGCATTACATTAGAACAACCATGTTGTGTGCAACATTTTGAGGCTATACTGAAAATAATACAACATGGCAGCATCTCCATCTAAACTGAAAAAAAAACCTGTATTTCAGCATACCTTTGATTGTTTTCTCTAATCTCATGGCTAGGCAATAACAGCCGCACTGGCCAATCGAATTTTTAATTTCACAGTTTTTATTAAATACATATTTTTTGTCGCTGTGCAATTGGTAACATCTTTTAAATACACTAAGAAACATAATAAATTAATATGAATGTGAATAAATAATATGTTTAGCGCTAAACACAATGAGTAATCTGTGGTGCATGCAGGCCTATGTACACACATTTGCAAACAGTAGCTTTAAAACTACCAACACAGGTGACTCCCCTATGTTTAACTTCAAACCTAAAACCAGCTGATCAATTCTGTAAAACCCGCAAGAAAACTTAGGTGAAATGTCACCTTAGATTTCACAGTGAGATTTTTACCAGAAGACCGGCTGATGCTCACGGCCTGTATACTCACATCTCCGTACAGTAGCTTGAGGAGTGTAGACTTGCCGGCTCCGTTAGGCCCCACCAGCGCAAGCCGGGTGTCAAGGTCGATACCAAACTCCAAGTTCTTGTAAATCCACGGGCTCGTGTCCGTATATCTGAATGACACGTTCTGGAAATAACAGAGATATTAATCAATAAAATGTTTAATTTTAGATTAATAATTATATTCACATAATATACAAGCTAATAGCCTTAACATAACAAATAATTGAACATAAATATTTAAAAAAAGAAGGAAAAGAATCATATGGCATCAAAGAATTCGTCCGCATAGCTGTCAACAGGAAAAATGCTCAAAAGGCTGGCAGCATTGCCACGTTGTATGGCGATGTTAATTATATAAAAATAGGCCAGCCTTCTGGTGACGTGAAGAGTCGACCAACCCCGCTTAGCAATGTCTCGAAATACCTTGTACGACGAAAAGTCTGCTACCCCGAGAATACCCAGAGAGAGTGCAATTTTGTCGAATGATGTTGAAGAGGCACCGAGAGGATCCGCGATTCTTTGGAAATCTTTGATCAGATGAATCAACATTTAAAAAGAGCGGTTACATGAACCTCCACAATTTGCACGAATGGCACGTGGTAAATACAAATTTGATACGGGAAGACAATCGCAGTACCAGTTTAAAGTAAACATGTGTACGGGAATTGTGAATGGTAAAGTTATTTGTCCATTCGAGCTGCCGAAGAACTTCAATGCCTATTTGCAATTTTTACAGAACCAATTACCAGAATTATTGGAAGAACTGCCACTGAACATTTATGGCAGCATGTGGTATCAACAAAATGGCTGCCCTCGCAGTAAGAGTTTTTCAATCGAGAATACCGATATAGGTGGATGGTACTATTTCGTGGCCTGCCCGTTCACCCGATTTAAATCCCACAGGTTCCTTTAACGATAAAGGATAACGTGTACTCTAAACCAATTCAAGATTTAGACGAGCTGCACTAAAGAATTGCAGAAGCCGCTGAATACATCAACTCGAGAAAATACGTCCATCTTATTACACGATCATTTTTAAAGAGATGTAGAGATTGCATTGCAGCAACAGTGGCAAACAGTTCGAACATTTGTTTTAAAACTTGGTTAATTTGATTGAATAAAAATCATAAGTAAAGAAATCCAACAACAATATTTTATTTCAAACGCACCTAAAACTAACAAATAACTTTTTTCCTCTTTTTTAAGTAGCACTTAGTAAGAGACATACCATTTTGAAACCCAGACTAAACATTATTTGTCAAAACACACTGTTTTACAGTACAGTTGTTTAAAGTTGGGTGATATAATAATTTTGAGTTAAACATTGGAAAAAAATCTATGTTTTTTTTTTTGCCGAGGCAGTTGTTTTAACTTTTAACTGTAATTTTCAGAAGAGTTATTCATGGTTACATCACAGAAAAAAAACTGACGAAAAGTTCATGATCTTTCAAGTGACTACAATTCACTTGAAAGATCATCACAGGGTGTCACTTTTTGAGATTTATTATCGAACCCATAAAATTTGAAAGTACATGACCGAGTTTTTATTTTAATTTTTTCTAAAACTGTCTCGACTTGTCCTATTGCCCGTTTTCGGCTTGACGTGGATTTCTGGGACATGTTGTATATAATTAATAAATTTAAGTATATAATTATAATGCATTGTATGCAAATTAATTAACATTACAGAATAAATAACATTCCAGTGCCCATATACGAATTAATACAAATAAATGCTTTCAGCTGATCTTCACATATTAATATCAGGTTTATTTTTGTCTAACAGCAGTGAAAAGGGCTCTCTTCTTATTAAGGACTCTGTGCCCGCGACTTCGATCGTGGGGAAGTCGGGTGTGTCGCTTGGAGAAAATGTAGCACTGTGCCATTGAAAAGGAAGACACAATACTTTTTCTAAAATAAAAGTTAGTTGCTTCTTATAACATCAGCTATCTGTCAGTGAAAGTCCCATCGAAATCTGGCCAGCTGTTTCGAAGGTTAGCCAAAACAAACAAGCAGACAAACATTTTCAAAAAGTTTTGGTGTTCTGAGTACATACTTTCATCTGTATATAATTACAAGCTGTTATTTTGACATCACAACCAGACATTTCCTTTTTTTTGTTGTTGAATGTATAGATCATTGTTCATATTACGTTGGTAATAGTTACGTCAATAATGTATTCTACTCAGGGTGGGCAACATCCTCAACTTGGTTGGATCACTAAGAGCCGGCTCCTTTCACGCCTTATCATACGGCTGCCATACGATACTGATTTGTTCGAGACAAAGCAAAACATGACCAAAAAATATTCAGACTAAAGCGTATCAGAGATGTATGCACATAACAGAAGTGACGGTTTTCATGCAGTCATTCGCAACAACACAAACAGTTGCGAAGTGTTACTCTATTTTGAGGCATTATGTGGAGAATGATCAATTATGCTTCTTTGTATAAGTTATAAGGTAATTTTACTTACACAATGGATACCTTTGGTGTTCAATAAAATATATTTACTTACGTACATTGCTGAAGAGAAAATTAATATGCTTGTACTTATTATTAAAGATAGAATGCTCTATTCACATGAAGATAACTAACCTGCACCATGATAACAGGTGGCGGCACTTTGCCGCACGATGGGAAGTAGAAGTTAAGGATCTTGTCATCTGTGACCTTCTCGGTCAGTCCTTGGGCCACCATCTTAGCTAGCGTCTTCTCCTTAGACTGAGCTTGTCGGGCCAACTTGGCGGAACCGTGACCAAACCGCGCTATGTAGTTCTGGAAACATTTAGAACATTATTTAGATTGAAACCTCAGATGACCAAGTCATAACTCTGTATGTAGTATTATTATTGAGTTGACGTGGCATATTTAACATCTCTCTATATGTTAGTGCCCCTGTTAGTTTAGACCTATTTTTATTAATATTGTTTCACAGATCTGTACTTTGTCCCTGGGGCAATGATAATATAGTACAGATAACCAATCCTATACAACGAAATGACACCTCCTTAAGTCTGGCTATGTTAATCCATCCAAATTTTCAATAGATGGCAGCATCAGCGACTGCAAATGCCAGAGACTGCAGTTTTACAACATCTAGGAGTCGACCAACTTATAAAACGTTTCGTGCAATCCTTTTTATACAAAGTTGTATAGTTCCGGGTTCAGAAAAACATGTTTTTAGATTTCTATTATATTTCTATGTAAAGTACTAGATAAAAAAGTTGAATGATTGAAATTACTAGCAATAAAGTGGTTACTCAATTAATCCTTAATTGAGTAAAACGCCATCTATTGCAAAGAACACTAAACAAAATGATTATTTACTTTTATCAGATTATTGAAAACAGACAACTACTTTTATCATTATTAGGGTTCGAAATTAAGTTAAGGCTACATTCGTTAACGTTTTCTGTTGACAATACGTGCAATATGAGTGTAAATTAATAAATGAACATTAAACAATTAGTTTTTGATATTTTTACTAATCTGACTTCAGACAAACTTCAGCCTTCTGCCGTTTATCGCTTTCTAATGCTTGTTAATTTCATAATGTTTTCTGCTGCCATCCATAATTTCTTTTCATGACTAATTATAATTTGTTCGAGTCCCGCCCGACCGGTTAGACTGGAAGTTGACCCAAACGTCGTTGGAAGAGGTTAACCAGGTAATGATGACGACAGCTGTTTTTGATTACATTACATTATAGTTTTATTACATTAGATTACATTATAGATACGTTCCCATCTGCTAGTTATAAATACGATTCAAACCACGCTCAGCATATCATAAGCTGTACCCTAATTGCGTAATACACAATCAATCGGAATCTGAAACGTTTTGAAACAACTTGCTGATTCATTGAAAGTAGAAAGAAAGAAAAATCATTTATTGGGACTCGCACAGTACATAGTTAAAACTTAATTATAGACACTCTTAAAAATAATTAAAACTAATAATAATAATAAAAAAAACCGACAGAAACGCTCCGAATTACGCCATCAGACGTTGCCAGAGCAGTCCGTCCGTTACCGAATTGGAAATCGCCAGGACCGGATGGAATGCACAACTTTTGGTTGAAATGGCTAATTAGTTCGCATACTAGCCTGGCATCTCAGTTCCAGTCAGCCTTAGAGTCTGAGTCGCTACCGCAGTTTCTATCAACATGCGTTACCCACCTGCTCCATAAGTCAGGTAGTCCCACGGAACCCAAGAATTATAGACCGATCACGTGTTTGTCGACGGTCTATAAACTTCTTACATCCATTTTGAGAGTGAAAATTAATACACACACTGACAGTAACTCGATTATGTCTGCCTCTCAAAATGGATGTAGGAACGGGTCCCGAGGTACTAAGGAGCTACTCCTCATCGACATGGCCATTAGCCAACAGGTTCGCCGCTCCCGCAAGGATCTGTCGACATGCTGGATAGATTATAAGAAGGCCTACGACTCGGTGCCACATACATGGCTTGTGAGGGTGCTGGAGTTGTACAAGATAGATGCAACTCTACGCACCTTCCTTATGTCCTGTATGGGGCAATGGGGGACGACCCTTCGCTATCCGGGGTGTCAACGGATCCAGGGGAATGACGAGCCAGTCTGAATTAAACGGGGAATATCTCAGGGCGACAGTTTGAGTCAACTTTGGTTCTGCTTAGCTCTGAATCCTCTAAGCACACTGCTGCAGGATTCAGGTCTAGGCTATCGGTTGAAGAGAGGTGGTCAGGTCATATCTCACCTTCTGTTCATGGATGACTTGAAAATCCTTGCCCCCAAAAAATTGCAACTGATGGAGCTACTGAAGGTAACTGAAATATTCAGTAGCGCCATCAGGATGGAATTTGGTGTGGACAAATGTGCAATCATGCATGTTAAGCGAGGTGAGATTATGGAATCCGAAGGTATTCAACTTTCGGATTCCATACACCTTAGATCCGTCTGTTCATCCGAAAGCTACAAGTATTTGGGTATGTCGGAAGCGTTATGCATCAACGTTATTAACATGAAGCAATCGTTGAAGGAGCGCTTCTTTGGCCGCCTGAAGAAGGTATTAATTAGTCTTCTTTCGGGCGGAAACAAGGTGCGCGCCTTCAACGGTTGGGTCATGCCGATTTTGATGTACTCTTTCGGCATACTCAAATGGACCCAAACCGAACTCGACGCCCTGGATAGGCGGGTCCGTACACTTCTGACCGCAAATTTCGTCCGATTCTGTTTCCAACTGATCAACTATACAATGACTGCAAGCTGTTAAATGTTCGGCAACACTTCATTCTACAGACTGTCATTCTGCAACACCGCTGCACCCCCCTATACCGAATAATAGAAAATAAAAAACGTAGTAAACGTCGAAAAGATGGGATATGCACCCTTCCGCGCGTATGCTCAACTTTTGTCAAGAGATTTTTTTTTCTTGGTCCGTTTCTATACAACAAAATAAACGAAGAGTGTCAAATCTACGGTCTATCTTATTACAAATGCAAGAAGATTGTACAAACGTACCTCCAAAGCAAGTCATATGATGAAACTGAAAATATCTTAACATGGACAAGCAGGTGATGAACATGGGACAAGCACTCACACACACACACCCAATCACATACATACGCACACACACACTCTCACGCACACACACACACACACATTTAACTTAAATTATATTATTTTATTTTATTGAAATCAAAACAGTCTTAAACATAATTTTCTAACTCAATTCTTCGAAATTGTATTGATAAAATCAGAAGCACTATGTAACTTTTACGTCATTGTACCTTAGGGGACCGGACTGCTTCTCCTTAACACAGGTTACCATAGCTAGGGCTAGGAGAGCAGTGCTCACCCACACGTTTGTAGAAATAGTACTTATTTTGTAAAACGGTATTTTAAACGTGTACTAAAGTCCTTTGTTTTGTTTAAATAAAATGATCGATTGAAAAAAATAAAATCGGATGCATCACCCACGATCATCGGTGATCAGACTGTACATCCCGCGAAAGTGCGGGGGTCGAGGCTTTTTAAATGCGAAAACTCTCCACAACCGCGAGGTGTGCAGTCTCAGGGAATATTTTTTAAAAGCCGAAGTGGGTATGCACCGTGATGTGGTCGCAGTGGACAAGGGGCTTACCCCGCTTTCCATGGCTAAAGAGAACTGGCACAAACCTGTAGTACTTACTACCGATGACCGCAAGGCGGTATGGCAAAGCAAGGAGCTTCACGGGCGCTTCTATCGGGCTCTTCATGAGCCTGGTGTAGATTTCCTAGCGTCCGTATCCTGGCTACGTTTTCGTGACCTTTTCGGGGAAACTGAAGGTTTCGTCTGTGCAATTATGAACGAAGTTATCTTGACGAATAACTACCGGAGACATATTATGAAGGACGGGACGGTTGACGTGTGTCGGGCATGCCACCGTCCAGGTGAGTCCATCAGACATATTATCTCTGGTTGCTCTCGTCTGGCTAACGGCGAGTACTTGCACAGGCATAACCAAGTAGCCAGGATTATTCACCAGCAACTTGCTTTGCAATACAAACTTGTGGATTCTGAGGTACCGTATTACAAGTATATGCCCGACCCAGTTCTCGAAAATGACCTTGTCACGTTGTACTGGGATCGGTCTATCATTACTGACAGGACTATTATCGCTAATAAGCCTGACATAGTAGTGATAGATCGATTAGCGCGCCGCACAATGATTATCGATGTTACCATTCCACATGATGAGAACCTCGTGAAAGCTGAGAAAGAGAAACAAATTAAATATCTCGACTTAGCACACGAGGTTGTTGACATGTGGATTTTTATTTAAATATTTAAAATGGGAAATAAGGATAAGAATAAATAAACGACATAATAAAACAAACAAACAAAAAAAAAAATGCTTCGTACGTTCGACAAAAAATCTGCTCAACAAAGTAAATAACGCAATAAATATTGTTGAACTGTCAAAATACAACAGATTAGTCGTAATCGTTTACGAAAATGTGTTACGCAATTAGGGTGCTGGTCGATATAGGACAGTGATGTATGTGGTCAAAATCGTTTTGTAAAGTACGGAAGAAAGGGCACGAAGAAAGGGCACAAATAAGAGCGCAGATTTCAAAGTGAGAAGTACTGTGCTACTGTCTACTTAAGGCGAAAGCGATAGGGTAGCCTGCGAAATTTTAATTTTATTACGTTATATGAAATTAGCATATCTGGTTGAACTGCAACAAAAATGTTTGACTACCCCCGTTGTAATTACCAAGACATAATCATTAAAATCATCAAATACAATCTAAGTTAGAATCGGCCGTAATCGTCATGTTTTCTTGAGATATTAGTAAATTAGGCCAATGTGCAAAAAAAAATGTAAGAACATTATTTATTTATTTAATACTTAGGCACAAGGATGTACAGAGGCGGACTTAACATTAAGTTTTTGCGCGCTACCCTGGCGCATCTCTTTTAAACAGAACTGTAAATTTTGATGATTAAAGCATACCTTGCGCTTTCCTTTACAAAAGTCGCCACTAATATACACAAAGGGGTCGACAGTTTTGTGTTATGTACATGAACATTGTGTCATTCCAATGAATTTAAATTAAATCTTTCTTTGCAGAGTTGAAACGATTTCAGTTTGCCTGCTTTTTTAAGTAAAATTGAAGAGTTAATGAATCTCAGCAATTTCACAGAAAACTTGGTTGGATGCAACAAGATGAATAGCAGCATCCTCATTTGTTTAAATAAAACACTGCGATAACCTGAGAGAAAAACTGGCAAATAAACCTGATGTCGAAAGAAAATAAAAAGGACAACATTCAAATTCAACAAACGTATAGACTCACTTGCGTAGATCCTGAACCCAAACACTGAAGCCCCGGCGCTTCGATCATGCGACGAACATGACGTAGGCAGCATTACTGACTGGTGGCAGGCGGTAACATCAACACTGCCGCTTTAATCTTGCTCAGCATTATGTTCGTCATTAAACAGGAAATATACGACCACTGCTAAACATAAGCTTCTTCCTAACGCGCCGTCAAAGGAGAAATTTTATTTGACAGAACATCAAGTCTTCACAAGTTTCAATCTTCGTATCCGTGTGAAAGATCGGCTATATTCTTTCAACAGAGAATATGTCATGTTACAATAGAAAAACATGAGGCTTTTTACATGCCCTTAAAATATGTGGTGACAAACCTTCATGTGAGCGATCTGGTCTTGTTCCCAGTTGTACTGCTTCATCTGGTTTTCAAGCAGTTCCATGCGTGTCCTGACGAAGGCCTCGTAGTTGCCAGTGTAGTACTTGAGCCGGCGCTTGCTCATGTGGATAATGTTGGTACACACGCCGTTCAAGAAGTCCTGCGAGTGAGATATCAGGACGAGGATGCGTTTGTAGCTGTAAAATAATTAAGGCTGTGTCAGGATTGTTTGCATAAATCTGTATCATGTATTTGTGTATATCTTTGGCTGAAGATCTTATATAAATTTAAAAAAAAAAAAAATTCTATTTTGTATATTGGCACCTTGTAGCTACCATTATCAGTCTAGAACGTTCCCACTGCTGGGACACAGACCTCCTTTCTGTGAGAGGGAGTGGGCTATAATCAACCACGCGGGCCCAGTGCTGGTTGGTGGATGTCACGTCACATGTCTTCAAAATGTTGGTTCAAGGATATGCCGGTTTCGTCAAGCTATTTTCTTTCATCGACTTGAGAGCCGTTGTGGTGATATAAATTACACAAACTAAAGTGCTTGTCTGGGTTCGAACCCACGACTTACATCTCGACGTACAGCAAGTCGGAGCCGTTACCATTATGGCACCTTGTGTTTTCGTCACATTCATTTGATTTCTTATCATTTAATTGTGCAATTAATGGTTTATCTATGCATATATCAACACAATAAAATAATAAGTACATACTCTTTAAGTTCTTCCTCTAGCCACACGCAGGCGTCCAGATCCAGATGGTTGGTCGGCTCGTCCAGGAGCAGCAGATGAGGCTTCACGTACAGCGCGCGGGCCAACGCGATACGCATGCGCCAACCTGCGGGAACAATGCTAGTGTGAAGAGTTGTCTATTGCCATTTGCAGGCTTAATTTAGTAGGATGACGGGATTTTTTGATAGATCGTTTTGGGCATGAATAGGGCTTTCAATATTGGCATCAGCTGCATCCAGATACGCTGGGAGCCGAAGCAGACCCGAACATAGTAGGGAAAGTGATAGGCAGATTGATTCAGGGCTTTCAGGTCCACACAAAGGGTAATTGAGGCGCGAATTTATGCCTACTAGCTGCTGCCCGCCTTCGTCTGCGATCTAGGATGGAAATGTTTGCGTATGTCCTTACTCAGGTCGTAGTGGCTATCTGTGCGGCAAATTCATCCAGTTTTTTAATACAAGCCGGGAACGTCAGAAGAAATACGATGTTTAATTTAGTGTTGTATTGTTGTCTCCACATTGTATGTAACATTAAGCTGCTGACCTCCAGAGAAGTCCTTGGTGGCCTTCTGCTGCATCTCGCGGTCGAAGCCCAGACCGTGCAGAATGTTGGCGGCGCGCGCCTCCGCCGTGTCGGCGCTCAGGTCTTCGAGACGGTCATACACGTCCATTAACTGTTCCTGCGCGTCTGTGGAGAGGTATAAATTAACATGTTAGTAACAACCAAGTCCACTAGTTTACAATCGTTTCAATGGTCTCTCCATTGTGAACTTTTGACAGATACAAGTTACAATGGCTTAGGCTCCTGCTCATGTGCGGAATTTGGACAAGTCCAAATGCAATGCAAATATAGTACTGATCGGCAAAGGATGGGAAATTTAACATCACGTGTGATACCTGCACGTTAAAGGAACTTACGAAGGCTACCGATATCGATATACTCGTAGCTAAGTTCTGCTAATCTGTTATCTTAAATTCAACATCCAACAACACATTGAAACGGAACAGTTATTCGCGGAAACGCTTGTCCGAGAATTCACTCTTAGGTATTTTGTACACGGCACGGTTTCTTTGCGGTACAGTGCAGCACCGTAGAAAAAGTGTGTGTGTGAGCTTGTCTATGACTCGGTTCAGTTCTATTTTTTTCTGTGTTCAGCTGCAGACGTGCGTCATGAATTCTTATAAGAAAAAGATTATCATCGGTAGATAAACGAAATAACCCAAGCGGATGATGAGAAAAGAACAGAAAATCTGTTGTTTGTCACGCCTGTAATCTCCGTGGGAACCAGAAATATATAGTTCACCCACAACAAGCTGTCAGTGAGAATTCCCTAACGGAAAACCGCAATAACCCAGCCGCACTACATCCCAGGGAGCAAACCCAAGGCGATTTCACTTAGCAGTTACGCGTTAGTCTACTCCAGACCGTATTTCGGCCATGGCGGCCAATCACAAAGGAGACTAGTCGGCGCGGGGGATAATATAGTGCACGAGTGTGTGCGCAGACACAGGTGCCCGCGCTCTTTCCTCACTATCATAGTCTGACGGGTCGGCAATCCGACACGACCGGATCAACGGCATAACGAGCACACCGAGGCACTGGGTTATCACACCGCCAACTACCAAACTCCGGGCTGTTATTATGAAACTCTTAATGGAAAAACCCAATAACACTTTGCCCGACCTGGGAACCCAGGACGATATGGCCGAGCGTGGGGCTCGGCCACTAGGCCAATATGGCAGTTACGCTTTATACGAGTAGACCGACGATGCAGTCAACTATATTCATACTGTGTAAAGTTGATCCAGAAGTGGAGGGATAATGTCGTTAATATAGTAATACAAAACTAAGCAGAAGCTCATGAATACAGACTTGCCAGCACTGAAACAATGCGAAGACTAAGGGTTGACCCACATCTGTCAGCACGTAATCGTCATTTTTTATTCGGTATCGCGCAGGATCTTGGAATTGCATAGAGATGTTAATTAATCTAATAACTTGTAACCAAAATCGGCTAGTACTGCCATGGTTGTAACAGCTCTATATTATATCACATCATCGCGAATTCGTATTTCCGAAAATCAACTATGGTTGCGGAAGTGCATACTTTTTCTAGAAAATCTGTATAGTCTTACCATCATCTTCGCACTGAGCCAGTTCCTCAGCGAGCTTCTCCAGTTGGATCCTCTCCTCGTCGACCTCCATGACGCACTCGAGTGCAGTCTTATCGGAGGCTGGCATCTCTCGCGTAAGATGGAAGATGTCAATGTGCGCGGGGATGGTCACCTCGCGCCGACCTAGCACCGCCAGCAGTGACGACTTGCCTGCAAACATTGACATCGAAGCTTTTATAAAAATATTGACAACGAAGCTCTTATAAAAACTGTGTTAGGGAACATAACATAATCCTCATCATCAGCCTTGCCTTTTCCCAAATAATTTGGGGTGGGCTTCCAGTATAGCCGGATGAATGGATAGCAGTATTAGTATCAGTACAAAGTGTAATCTTATTCGCAAAAACACTGTTCGCACATTTCTTCAAAACCTAAACTACTATTATACTGAAAAATTCCTAAAGAAGTGATTAAAACGGACATACATACATCTGATACATCATACACTACACATAATTACAGACACACACCACACTACATACTAACACCAACACACACTACACTGACTTATTCGTACACGCATAGATCTTTGTCTTAATTTTTTACTTATTTATTTATCTGTTTACATTAAGCCTTAAAATATTTACACGTGCAATTTTTATTTCTCCCACTACGACGGGATCGGAACTGTTTCTTCAAAACACAGCCTGTGTTTAGAAGAAACAGTTCCGATCCCGTCGCCTATCTGGGAGAGCAATAATCCTCCCACTAACTAGATGTAAGCCAATCGCTGTTCTATTTTTATTTACTTCACCATGTATCTAGTCTTAGTTAAACAATAAACTTTTGTTATTTTATTTATTATAATTATTTATTTGTGTCTTTAACAATCTCGGAAGCCTAGGTTCTAGCGGTGGGTAACTCCGGAGGTACTGAACCAAAGGAGCCGGTACCGAACGCGGATACGTAAACCTTATTTATTCCTCACAATCCTTACCGGCACCGCGGTACCAAATGATTCCGGAGCGCGCGTTCACTGTTCACTCTCGTTCACTCGCTCAAGTCACTCGGAAGTACTCGGAACACGTCGTATCGCTCTAACTAACCAACTGTTCAATTCAAAATGTGCCAAATGATCCAGTGAACCAAATGAATAAAATGTTCTGCGAAACCGGGGAAACAAAATTAGCGAGTGAGTGCCGGTGCCAAACGGTGCCAAAGGAATAAATAAGGTGAACCGGTACCGGACCCGGAGTCGGATTAAGTGAATCAATTCACTTGCCGGAATAAAGATTACCCACCGCTACTAGGTTCCCTGTCCTTTATTTATTATTATTACTTATTTTCCTGAAAACGTAGGAGTACAGTTTGCCAGCTATGCTTAAAATTTATGAAATGAAAGGAGGCAAGCGTATCTCCATTAATTAACCCGGGCACAAATCCAGACACAAATCAGAATTAAATTTCCTAAATTAAAACTTTTCTTGACCCGCACCTTAATTGCGTAACACATTTTCGTAAACGAATACGATTAATCTGTTTGATTTTGACGGTTCAAGAACATTCATTGCGTTCTATATTTTGTTGAGCAGAATTTTTATCGAACTCAAGAAGCAATGGATTAGCAATCTGTTTCAAAACGATTCAGATTCCGATTGATTGTGTATTACGCAATTAGGGTGCTGGTGATCAAAGACAACGCGCAGCATACCAGCAGCGCTTATATGCGCCGCGAACGTAACAAATTCATAAGTCATACTTCAATGAGTTCTGAGGCCCTAGAGTGAGTTTCTTTTAGCCATTTCGACTTTACGCATCGACCGCGTTCGGCGCTCCGATTGCCAAGGGCCAATCGGAGCGCCGAACGCGGTCGATGCTTAAAATCGAGACGGTTAAAATAAACTCACTCTAGGCCCACTGACTTCAAATACACTATATTGCCAGGCATTTAAGGACCCCCCCCCCCCTCGCGTCGTACAGACATACAAGAAAAGCAATGCAGTTTTAATATTTACTCGCAATGAAAATCAACGGCAAGAAATTGCAAGGTATCGTTCGCGAAAGCTATTTATTTTATATAAATAATACTTACGCTGTTTAATTTTATGTGCTTTCCAGTTCTTTGGAAATTAAATATATGGATAATGGGGTCATGCTGTGATCCAAACCTTAGACAGACACGACCAAGATATGAGATCTGATGCCCATTACCTAGACTGAGACTCGATGGAATTTTCGCAAAAGCAATACAATAGAGTTAATTTAATGTATCGGTAGATACATATTCGTTTAGCATTGCAATACACAAGCATGAAGAGAATTTCTAAGCTTTGGCATCTCTTAAAGCATAATATAGGCGCTTATAGGCAAAGCTAGTATTTCATCTTAGTTGGCTCTTAAGTCCGTAAGTCGTATAGGTGAAGGGCACTAGTGAGCGTCCAACCGGGCATTCTGGAGCCCCCTCCAAATGGCTGAGAGCGAGTACTTCGTGGTTTATGTCGGTAGAAGCGGAACATAAGCTCTCCGTGTCAATGGTGAATATCTATGATCATTTCTCTGAAGGAAATGGTTCTACATTAGTTAACAATCACATTATGAGCTTGTGAAATTAACTCATTTCGTAGGATATCAACCTCGATATCATGACAATATTCTTAAAACAATCGTTTTTAGAACCCAAACGATACACGATTTTTTGCACGAAACGGTGTAATTCAACCGTTGTTAACGAGGGGTTATCCGAATTTGCCTGTTTTAGAATCAACTTTAAATTGTCTAATTAGTGTAATTGTACTTAGAAGGGAATTTAACGACTGCAATTTTGAGTTTCGTAGTTTTTCGCTCTCCCTGCCGTTGTTAAAAAAAATCTAATTAAAAGACAACCCATTAGATATGAAATTGTGAGCCCTGAGAAAAAATATCTCGTAATTATATTAAAGTTTTAATTCATAAAATTGTTTTCGAAAATATGATTGTTTGTATGCGGTATGATGACACAAATACAGTACATCACAAATTATTGTCGATAAAATTATAGTCAAGTACGAGTCGACTTTTTTTGTCGTTGTTTATGTAGAAGTTAACACATTTTTCAAAGATGTTTTAAACAGATTCATCTATATTACTTTATTCACTCTCCATTGAATAATATAAAACCTGTCCGGTTGTCGGTTGCATACTAGAATAATACAACTTACACTGACAACAACAATAAAATTAAGAAAAAAATTGCTGTTCCAAACAAAAGTGCTGTAAGTAACACAACTAAATGTATAGAAAACGATAAAAGTCGTAATGATGTTTCTCAAGTTGCTCCCAACGCAAGATTTTTTCTCTAATCCGTGATTTTATCATATTGGGTCTGTGTGAACAACTTTCAGTTTTGAATACAAAAAGTCATTGTCACTACTGTGTGCGATAAAATTGCATATCGTCTAAATATACTTAAAAATAGCACCGTTGTGAACGTAGCCTGTATAGGAGGTAAACGTATAACTCGGTGCCAATATTCGGAAGCAAGTTCGTCGATGACGTATCGCATCATTGATGGTTTGGTACTTTTAACATCTATGACGCTTTTATTTTGATAACTAGTCCGATGGGACGGCAATTTGACATGAACGGGGCTGGTTAAAAATATCCTTAATTAATTTTGATGTCCTAAAATAATAAATTCGATAAATTATAGCTGTAGCAGTAGGTACATCACTTGCCAATAAAGTATAGCAATTTTTCCTTCTTATGTATCTGACAATATTTACGGATCTTCATGAGCGGTAGCAAACATGAAAAACAAAACAATATGGTTACAGTATAAGCGAAACAGTAAGACCATTTTAGCCCATTCTTATTTCTCTCTTTTCATAAAATTCTTTAATTTAGGTTTTGTTTTCATTAGATGGGAAATACCACCAGACATACGGATTTCTCCTACTAAACCGGTTTAGAAGAAAATAAATTAACATTGACAATAGATAGCCATAGAAAATGTATTTTAATGAAAATGAATCATCACATTCATCACACCCAAGAAGAAAGCCAAACTAGTAAAACATCGCTTATGAAATAACAGTAGGTTCAAATTGGGAGAATGATTTTATTTGGCTGTGTTTTGCGGAGTCGAATGAGTATAAAGCTTATTGTACCTAGACTGTGCAAAATAAAGTTTTGTACTTCTCATGATGGACTAATTAATAATGTAGTGAAGTAATCTATATATATAATGATAGTAATGCACTTAAACACAAGTACTCCCTCGAAGATTGCGAGCTCTCGCGCTGCAAGAAATATAACCAGCTTATTCCTGGCACCAGGGATTTCTTCTCCTGATCTTGATATAGGCGATATTATTTATAAAACGCCAGACGCAGAAGTTTTATGATTAGTTGGATATATCATCATCGGCTGTTATTCGTTCGTTAAGCTACAATAGTATGAATTGTTTTCAAAAGTTGTTGCCCCTCATCTACACAGATTCCAAGATCTTCGCTCCACCTCGCCCGCATCGTCGAGTAATTGTCGAAAAGCGGTATAGAGAGCCTTCATTTAATTTTGAGCTAAAAATCGGGACGTCTGGCAACGTGGTCGTTTATAGCGTCGCAATTGTCATCGATTTTCGCCAATATCATCGGGCCGATAATAATTAAATCGGTATCGAATTGGTGTGGAGGGTATTGCTGCCGACATATAGGTATCGGGTTGGTGTCGTTATCTGACAATGTGAATACGCCCATTAGGTACATTGGACATTTCAAGTAATAATTTTTACAACACAGTTGCTCATAAAGTGGCTCTTATTGCACCGCTTTTAGGTTCATAATGCAGTGTATTAAACACGCGAGCTTTTTACTTTACATTACTGCACTGTTTTATATTTAACTTTTTTTTTTCTTTCATTTCGGCATAGAGTTTTTATGTCTAAAAACAATGAATATTTTTATCATCTCCGACATATATTCAAGAAAATGAAAACAACGATTTTATTAATAATACCAATACCATAACACAAACTGTAAAAATGCCAACAAAAACTGTTTTTGAGATTGAGAATTTTGAGAATTGTACCTACTTTCACTAATTGTTTTAATAATTAAAGATAATAAACAATACGAGTCTGTTTTTGTCCTCGCAAGTGTGTTGAAAAACGTCGTGTGACACGCGTGTGCATTGATCATTCCAAAATATAAAACTATGGAAAATATCGAACCTCAATTCGGTTGATCAACTGCGAATATTTTATACTGTGGCATGGATTTTCCGCGAAATGTACGGCGCGTCGCGTTGCATTTGGGGGATGAGTAACGTTTCAATGGCCTACAGGCCTTTTTTTTTTTTTTTTTTTTTTTTTTGGGTGGGAAATCATCAAATGACTTCTCCCGCTCTGGGTGGAGCGGGAGGGCGTGTCAGACTTTTACTGACTAAAACCCACCCGTGTTCCTTCAGTTGCCTGTGCCAGGGCCACGGTTTTCTCTGTGGAATAACCCGCGGCCCTGAGGCGTCGGCCCTATCGGACCCCGTCACTTTGTGCTGACATCTCTTTGAGGCGCGCGTGGAACACAACGCGCCGTCGACCCGGGCCTGGTCCTTACCGGACGGCAAGCTACCCATTGCTCGCCGTCCGCAAGCCCGCGCCTACGGTGGCCGGGAATCTGCAGGCGACTCCCGACGCCCAGGGCGTCTCCTGCGGCGGCTAGTGGGGGCGTGAGGGCGCAAGGCTCTCTCCCTCACCCGCTCCGCCTCCTCCTTCGCGAGCATTACTGCTTCGCAGAAGGAGGTGACGGCTTGCCATTCCCTCTCGCTCCGTACCATGGCCTGGACCAGAGCCGGACGCGAGAGATCGCCGCCGCCAATCGCCTCCGCGAGGACACTGCGGTGCTCCGCCCAAGCTGGGCATACCTCCACCGTATGCTCCACCGTGTCCTCCGGGCGATCCACACAATGGTGACACCTGGGCGTTTCCTCCCGCCTTATGCGAAACAGGAACCTCCCGAAACAACCGTGTCCGGTGAGGACCTGTGTCAGGCGGAAGGTGAGGACGCCGTGGCGCCTCTCCAACCACTCCTCAAAGAGGGGACTTACCGCCGCTATTGTGGCGTGCCCAGCACTGGGTTGCGACAATCGCACCCTCCATGTCGCCATGAGATCCCGCCGGAGCTCTGTCCGCTGTACCGTGATTTGTCGCGGCAGCGGAGTTACACCCCGGCGTTTTGCCTCCTCGCGCCACTCCCATACGTGCGCGAGGGCTTTTGCCTCCAGATCCCATGGCGGCAATCCGGCAAGGAGGCTCGCCGCCTCGCATGAGACCGTGCGGTATCCCCGGACCAGCCGGATGGCCATGACCCTTTGGGACGCGTTCAACCTGCGGGCCGGTCGGCGCCTTAAAGAACGCGCCCACACCGGTGCCCCGTAAAGGGCCATGGACCGCACGACTCCCGCGTAGAGCCTCCGGCAGGAGACGTTTGGACCCCCTAGATTGGGCAGGAGCCGCCTCAAGGCAGCCCCAGCCCGCTCCAGTCTGGGAGCCAAACGTCGGAAGTGCTCCACGAAGTTCCACCGGCTGTCGAAGACGAGTCCCAGGTACTTCATCGTCGACTCGACACCGATGTGAACCCCTCCCGCCGTTATCTGGGAACCCGACAGTGGCGCGTTCCGAGGACCATGAAAACACATGGCCTCGGACTTGTGCAGGGCCACTTCGAGTCCCAACTGCCGGATCCTCTCGACGATTGTCGCAACCCCGAGTGTCGCTTGTTCGGCCGCCTCCTGGTGCGACCTCCCCTGTGCCAGGACCAGCGTGTCGTCAGCGTAGCACACCACGCTGACGCCATTCGGGAGGTCGGCGCGCAGCACCCAGTCGTAACCGATATCCCACAGAAGCGGCCCCAGGACCGATCCCTGTGGGACACCGCACGACATCTCTCGCCGGTTCCACTCTCCCCGGTGACCGAGGTAGATGACGGCCCTGTCCTTCAAATAGGCCTCGACCACGCGACAGAGGTAGGTCGGCATCCGGTGATACCGCAATGCCTCCCTGATGCAACTCCAGGGCAGGGTGTTGAAGGCATTGGCGATGTCTAGAGACACCGCCAAGACGACCCCACCCCGGGCAACAGCATCCCCCGTCGTGAGGGCTCGCACGCGCATGATGGCGTCCACCGTAGAGCGCCCCCTGCGGAAACCAAACTGGCTCTCCGCCAAATCCGGCCCCACCCGCACCAGCCGCCCGACAAGGCGGTTTGCAATAACTCTTTCAAAGAGCTTGCCCACCTCGTCGAGCAGAACGATGGGCCGGTAAGCGGACGGAGAGTCCACAGGGCGCCCCGGCTTCTTAATGAGGACCAGTTTCCCCGTCTTCCAGCGAAGTGGGAACTGGCCCTCCTCCATGCATGCGCTTAGGAGCCCCATAAGTCGAGGCCCGAGAGCCTCCATGGCCAGAACCCAGGCTCTTTCAGGTAAGCCGTCGGGTCCTGGGGCGGTATTTTTGGCACTAAGCCTATTTACCGCCACACTCAGCTCTACCCCGGTCACCTCCGAAACATCGTCGTCGTCGTCGGCAGTGTGGTCCACATCCGGCACCGCAGTAGGCGGACTCATGGGCGGGGGAGTATGCTCCCCCCGCGAAGGGAACAAAGAGCTCACCACCTCCTCCATGAGCTGGGGCCGGAGACTCTGCGTCAGTGTGGGAGCCCATGGGCGGAGTTTATCCCGCACCATTTTGTAGGGGCGTCCCCACGGGTCCCTGTTCAGAGTCTCCAGCGACTCCTCGCGGGCCAGGGCCCTGGCACGCAGGATCTCCGCTTGGAGGGCGGTCTTCGCCGCTCTGTACCCCTCGTACAGCTCCGCCTGAATGGCTTCCGTATTCGGAGGGCGAATACGTAGCCTGCGGTGCCTGGTGTACAGGTGTCGCGCAGCCACGCACGCCTTGCGCAAAGCCGTCAGCTCCGGCGACCACCAGCACACCTGGCGCCAAGCACGTCCGGGCTGGACCCGGGGCATTGCCACGTCACATATTTCGGACATGGCCTCCCAGAACCACTCCGCCTCGTCGTTGATGTCAGCAGGCCTGTCCGGTGGTGACACCCAGGCCTGCACGATCGAGGCTTCCAGGAGGAGCTCCCGGTCCAGCTGCTTCAGCGCCCACCGCGGACCACTCGGGGCCTGTCGGACCGGCGCGCTCGAGGTCTGGGCGGAGACATCGAACCGGATGTACCGGTGGTCGGAATAGGTCTCCACCCCCTCCATGACGCGCCAGTCAATGACGTGCGGCGACAGAGCGGGGCTGGCGAACGAAATGTCCACCACTGATTCACCCCGCATACGCACACACGTTGGGACAGAACCCCGGTTTAGGACGACCAGGCCTGTCTCCAGAGCCCAGTCCTCCACCATCCTGCCCCGCGTGTCCGTGAGCCGGGAACCCCAAGCCAAGTTCTTGGCATTGAAGTACCCGAGGACGAGCACGGGGAGGGAACGAAACCCGACGACGACGACTCTCAACTCCGCTAGGGAGTTGTGAAACTCGGCGAGAGTTCGGTTCGGAGAGAAGTACACCCCTACCACGACTATCTCCCCGAACCGTGCTGCCACGCAACCCCGTCCCCTCTTGACGGCCTCGAGGGACAGCGGCCGACGAAATTAGGGCCACTGAGCCGCTCAGGTCCTCCACCCAGTCATCCCTGGGCGGGACAAAGTACGGCTCAGCGACCACGGCGATGTTAATCGACCACTGCGCCATGCTCTGGAGCAACAGATCCTGAGCAGAGGCGCAGTGGTTGATGTTCGCCTGGAGGAGGCGTAATGGGGCCATTACTGACACTCCATATCAGCCCCCTCCCGAGCCCGCTGTGAAGGCCCTGCCGCTATGGTTGCGGCGGCGACGACGGTGGAGGCAGCAGCGGCGGCGGCAGTGTCGGCGGACGCGGCATTGACGGCGGTGGCAGTGGGCTTGCCCCTGCCCCTGGCTTTGGCGGGTGGTACGCAGGCCTTACTCCCCACCCGGTGATCGGCCGGCTTGCCAGCTGCCGCACATATAAAGCAGTGCGGCGCGGCACTGCACGAGCCGGCCTTGTGACCGGGCTGACCACAGCGGAAGCAGTGGCTGCGCGGAGACCCAGCCCACCAGGAGCCTTCGGCCCTCCCCGGCAATATTTTGGGCCGCCGTTACGGGGCAGCTCACCGTAATGGATTGCATCCCCGTGAAGTCAGGACGAATGGTGCCTTTTTTTTTTTTTTTTGTTCCCGGGGTGGAAAATCCTCATGGATGTCCTCCGCCCTGGGGCGGGCGGAGGGGTCTGTCAGACTCTTACTGACTAAAAACCACCCCGGTGTTCCTTCTCACACCTACGCCGGGGTCGCGGGAACACATTATTCTTCCACAACCCCGGCTGGTGCCGGCCCGCTTGCGCGGGCCCCGTCTCGGGCGGGGGGAGTGAGGTGTTCTCCCCCCGCAACGTCTGTGGTCGGCGCGCGAGGAACACTACGCGCGCCGCCTTCTCGGGTCCTGATGTTGGGGGGCGACGGATGTCCCCGAATCCGTCGCCCCTGGACCCATTTAGGGGGGCTGGAAGAGGGCGTTGTCCGCCCTCCGCCTGCGCCCGGTGCGCCTGCTGCGGATCGGGAGAGTGGACGAGATCTCTCTCTCCCTTTCCGCAGCCTCCTTCTGCGAGATCACTGTTTCGCAGAAGGAAACCACCGCGTCCCAGGACTCGGCGCTGCCGACCATCGAACTCACTACGGTCGGCAGCGACAAGTCCCTGCCTACTTCTGAGATGAGGGCACGGCGCGGCTCCTCCCAAGCGGCACACTCTGCCAGCGTATGCCACGCCGTGTCCTCCCGGCAGTCGACGCAGTGGTGACACCGAGCGTCCGGCTCCCTGTTTATGCGACACAGGTACTTCCCGAAGCAGCCATGCCCCGAGAGCACCTGCGTCGCCCGAAACGACAGGGAGCCGTGCCTCCTCCCGAGCCAGAGGTCGAGCACTGGCCGGACCGCCTCGATGGTGACGAGGCCGGCGGTAGGGCGTGAAAGCCTGTCCCGCCATTCCGCCACCAGGACCTCGCGAAGCTGCGACCGACGCTGCTCCATATGGCGCTGCATCGGCCGCTCGCCCCGCGCCCTCGCTTCCTCGCGCCACCGATAAAGTGACGCGAGCACCTTCGCGTCTAGGTCCCATGGCGGGGATCCGGCCAGTGCACAAGCCGCCTCGTAGGAGATCGTGCGATACCCCCTTATGACTCTGACGGCCATTGCTCTCTGCGGCTTTCGCAGCACAGAGATGCTGGCGGCCGTCAGGTCCGCCGCCCAGAGGACGAATGGTGCCTGCCCTTACCTGCTGGGCAGAGCACCCCCCCGTCCTAACAACGACAGCCACGACCTCTTCCTCCGTCACGGAGTCGTCCAGGCCCAGTATACGCATGTCAGCGCACTTGGTGGGCCTGGATACTCGGACCTCGTCGGCATTCAGGGACGCCCTAAGCTTTTCAGCTAGAGCGTCTGCGGTCGGACCGCTGGCCGCACCGGGGACCTCCAGCATCCGGGCCCCAGTCGCAGTGACCCTTAACCGAAGGCCATTGGTGACGCCGATCTCCTGGAGGTTCACCGCCGTCCTCGCCTTGCCGAGCACCTCGCGGTAGGTCATGCCCTTCTTTTCCGCTTCCGGCTGTAGTGTGATAACTACAGCTGCAGACTTCGGGGCACGGAGCCTAGCCGCGACGTTTCGCTCCTTGCGCCGCTGCCGCCTCTGCCTTCTTCTGGCCGCCCTTGCTGCCTGACCCACCTTCCCCTTCTCCCCGACAATTTGCCATTCGGCGTCGGCCGGAGGAGATTTAGAAGGCGGGGGTGGCCGTCTCTCCGTCACGGCTGCGGCCTTCGCCGTCTGTGCAGTCACTCCACCTTTCCTGGTCTGGGGCGACGCAGGTTTCGCCAGGGGCGGGCCCGCCACGGCCCCACTATGGGTCCGCCCCGAGGATCCTGGTTTGGCCGCGGTGGCGGCATTAAAATGAAATAGTTTCGAACATTTCTTAGCAAAATTATGGCAGGAATGAATCGGTTATTGATTATTATCGCATTATTCATTCGAGAATACCTAGTCCATTAATAATTCGAACGATGACTCACGTAAAAGTTGCCAACTCATCATAAATGCAAAAATGCATGTTTGATTAAATATAATTTGTGCCAAGGAGTCGCAAGCGAATAGATTGCCCTTGTACGGATATGAAGCGATACACAGTTTGTCCACCCGCCACAGAAACGAGATGTTGATGATGATTCGAAACGAGCGTGACGCGACGTCCCGGTGTCGGCTTGCGGTGGACACGCCGCCATAGTAAATGTATGTATCGCTACTTCGGCGCGCCGCCGTCCGTTACGTTGACGTGGCGGTGGACAAACGGCATAAAGCTCTATTTAAAACAAGTTCGTGTCAGGGCCTTTCGGACTGTGTCCGTGTACAACAATACATGTAGAACACTGAATGACCCAGACACGTGTGAACACAATTTCATACAAAATGTATCTGATGCCAACCCTGACGTGACACTGTACATCACGAGTGCAATGGACTCTAATTCATGAACACAAACACTGTCTATACAGATATGACACTTGAGCAAGACATTTGCAGCAATGCCACAAACCTTTTCATTCCCCAACTTTCTTAACTCCATGGTCACAAGGCCGTTGTGAACTAAATGGCGTCCCAAACACAGGGCTGGCGTGCGATCGAACACTCTGTTTATGTGTTTCATAATTTATTCAGCAACAAGAACAAGTAACGTGCAGTACAACCCTAACAAATTATTTCATATAGATTTTATAAGGGCTCCGTACACACGGCTACATATCAAGCTGTACATTTCCAGTATAAGCTGATCGGGCATTGATTTCCGTACAATGAGAGGTAGATAAAAATAAGCATTATGAGGTGACCCGACAGGGAGCTGAACAAACATACATAAACTCACGCCTTCTTCTCATGGAGGTAGGCAGAAACTACAGAGCGCCACCTGCTACGATACTTATTTGATATCGAGCCTTACATTATATTTTTGCTTTGTTCGCGTTGTTCTCGCAACCGTGGTGGGTGCGTGGTAATACATGCACGCCGGTTTCGAGTACCACGCACCTGACCTTTCTGAAGAACATCACCACAGCGAGCTAAACTGAATACCTAATCTATGTCGGGCCACCGTATATTTCCCATGTTATCCACTTCAGCATGCTAAGTCAAATGACTTAGCCCACAGGTGGCAATGGGCCGGCTATATTAGCCATAGAACGAATGACGACCGATGACGTGTTCCTGGGGACTCGGGCTTGGTGGAGTGACGATTTTAGCAGCGTAGCACCTGGATAACACTAACCCAGGACCGAATTAAAGGTTATGCGACCATTAAGACCTCAGTCCAGCATTGCGCTTAGGCTAGCCCTTTATGTGTTTCATAAATGGGGATTTAACAACATGGAATGGACGACGCCGATGGAAGGTTTAATTGTGAAAACTTACGAGTAGGTTTTCACAATTTAAACCTTCCATCAGCTTGATGTACTATATCAATAGCATCGTACCGAAAACGCGAAAATATGTATGTACTGTACAACCTTCAATTTTTTGTACATGATTAGATGGCCAATTTTATTCCCGTAATTTCAAACGTTCAAAATCTAGTCGCAGTCTCATCTTAGCAACAAACAAGTGTCAAAAATTTCACATTTTTGACATATGAAATTAGAGGTATTTTTGACAGATTGAGACTGAGATTAGAATTCAAACGTTCTTACAAATACAAGAATTGCCTCTGTGGAGTTTTGAGTGTTCTAGGTTTTTAAAGTTTGAAGCTAGTATGTAAGCTGTTTAATTTCCAGTGTTTGAAGCCTGTATACATTTCCTTAGGTTTTTTTATGAGTGAAGGGAACCCTGTTAGTTACACCTTCTTTCTCAAAGGGTAGGTTCACAAGTACAGGTAGTAACTGATATTCACATTTTTCGCCACATGAAATAGAAATTCATACAGCATGACTTTGAAAACAATGGACAAAATTGAAAGGGGTGAACACCCATCAATATCAACATAAAAACTGAGCTTATAGAAAAATTGTTTTTTTTCGAATTTGGAATTGGTTAAATAGTTGAAAGTTGTTGATGACTATTAAATAGTATTACCTAATTTGGTCGATTGTTTTCAAAGTCATATTATATTATTTATCGTTTAGATTAAGATCAACGATTTCTTAGGCAGGTCATGGTTAAGAAAAACAGATATAATGCACTACATATCTTTATGCTTTTCATCTATAATGTTACTACATACTTTCTCACTTCCTCGATGCTCTTATTCTAGCGCGTCTACAGGGTTATTATTTGTACTTACACTTCATTATACAATTTGCAAGGTAAATTTTAACAATGTAAGGACTCATATTTATAAACTTTACTACGATTTGGAACGTCACTTTGGTACCTGGCAAATGGATAGTATCCGTACAGTTCGCTTGATGAACGAAACTCTTTCTAGGAACTATTGTCCTTTAATTGTTTTCTCTTTTGGTGACAAAAAGGCAATCCAGGCACAGGTGTTCCAAATAACACAAGAATTTGTCCGATCGACAAATCGGAATTGCCTTTTCTAGGCATATTTGAAACGATCTTCAATTTTTTATCAGCCCTTGTAGTTCTCAAATTAAGAGCTCTTTTCATTCACGCCGGATTTAACGATAAGCATTTTCTAATTTCTAGGGAGCGTGAGAATGAACTCAAATATGCACTGGCATTCGCATTCGGGTACGCATTCACAAACATTCAAGTGCATGTGAAGATTTTTCCAGACGCGAACATCAAACTTCGAGTGGATACGCTTCCCTTTCTGTTGACATTCACATACTAGAAATCTTACATCCACTGGATGCTTCACTGGATTCGTCAGATCTGACACAAGTACATAGACGCGGGCGCGTACGTGAATCATGATGATTAAGAAAATGTACGCGAAGAGAGCTTTATCCAACACAACCGCGAATAGCGAATGATTAGATTCACGTGAATTATTAAATTATCAGTAATTTAATAATTGTCTTTCATTACAAAATTAGTAGCACTACGTCCGGTCCGTCCGCCAGCGTCGACGGTTACTTTCTTTGTAGTATATATCGATCGAAGCTATATGTTTTTAGATAAATGCACCATTATTTTCATTGCCATAAGAACGTGTTTGCATCATAAGTAATTCATACAAATTGTTGGTTTTGTAAAGTGGTTCCCTAAGGCCTGAAAGCACAGTGCACACTTTCCATTATTATTTTCTGTAAAAAAAAAGCCATGGGCCATTTTGGAATAATTTTGGTTGGTATCTATCTCAGATTATATTTTGTTTGTATTTGAGCAACGGTATGATGGTTTTATGGGAAAATGATGCAAATTTTCGATGAACGATTCGTTGGGTTTTAAAAACACCCATTCAAACAAAACGTTTATTTAGTTTGTTGTCTATCTTGACGGAGTCCCATGATCTTTCAAATGTCGTGATAAGAAATTTAAACTACTCTTCGACACTCCCGAAGGTAGAAAAAGATTAATAGCAACCAGTAAAACCTAGTTGCTAAATGACCCACAAATAATATCCATGACCTAGTCCTTAAGTACAGCAAACCTGGCACTACTCCAGGAAAGAGATGAATAGAAAGAATTTATACGCATTTCAATTTTAGTTGTGATAATAGTATGCAAGATGTCCAGTGCATACAAATGGTGTAACAGTTACGGCATTTAGCAAAGACATTGGTGATCAAAGTACCTACGTTGAACGATTTGCGCATTATCTTCATGCCATTTCCCAATTTGATTTGTAGTCGGCAGCATTTCATTAAGACCTTGTTGAAATCGGCAGAATTGGTTCGAAATTATTGCAGGATTTTATAGATTATTTTTTAATTAAGTGCTAGATGATATTCGATTTATATTAGATTGAATTTATCTTTGTAATATTTAGAAATAATATTATAATTCTGCAGCAGGCTGAGCATCGCCAGTTTCAGCGCCACTTACGGACGGTGTTAGACCAGCATAATGTAGTGACCGGCCATGAGGAAGTCCAATTAGCAGAAATCGAACAATATTCTATTTCTAGAAACAAAAGCCTCGAAGGTGTCTGACTATTTCCATTTCTATTGAGGTTTCAACTGTCGGTTAGTTCTAATTGTAGGTACAAGAACATGAGAGTTATTTCTACTTTTATAAGCTGGATTCAGCAGATAGTTCTTTGAACTTTGATCTGCTAGACCGCTAGGCACCTACACCAATAATACAATAAAAATAAACTTAAAATAGTATATAAAAAGATAATTGTAATGAACAGTGCCGGGGCATGAAGTCTTTTTCTTTCGCTAAGAAAACAGAGGTATCTGGGAGGAAAATGGAGTAATATCGGCTATTCTCCTCGAAATTAAAACCTCTCCCAAGGCTCCCCTTTTCGAAGTCTGTAAAAAGCTACGTTTTAAATATTCAAAAACTTGTTAACATGGTAAACTTTATGTGTACGTAGTCAACTATTAATTTTTCTATTTGGATAATAAAGTGCAGTCGTGATTTGTAAGCCTTTCAGTGCATGGGTTATCATGGGATAACCTGCTCCTCTCTCATTAATTTAAATCATCGGTGTCAAAATACCCACTGGCTGTCAAAATAACATCGTATGCATAACAGCCTAGGTATCTCACATTCGCATTCTTCCGTCGCATGAGTTTCATCTGCTGTTCGTTAAATCAAATCCAGATTTATAACTTGGAACAAATTTGACTTGCTGAGCGCTGATAAGATGGTTTATTCTACAAACGACTGAATCGCGCGCCGGATTACCGGTGACCTGAATATCACGACAGCGCCTCCTCATCGGAGAAAAGCAATGTTTGTACTGCGATTAACGGCACATAAAACGATTATATTATAACAAAATAATGATAGCTCTTACTAACTTGTGTTCTGAACATATCACACTTAGATGTTTGTAGCAAATACGGAAGTACCAAGGTCGTTAGGTAGCGTTGTGTAAAATTTTCCATTCATAATATTGCAAAGTAAAGCAAGTTTGTTACCATCGTATATTTTTTCCTACACGAGGTTTGCCAGAACTTTTCTAATTAATCTTATACAGCAGCTGCCTGGGCGTTATTTCTTTCGAAATATTACAAAGGCCACTGACGATGTGCATTCATACGCCCGTTTTATGAGCTTCCAGAAAACGCAAGTCATTCAAAAAAGATAGGTCGATATATTAATTTTGCAGGCATACGCAGTGTACTTAATAAGCTGCCGTTTCTTTTTTGCCATGGTCTTTCCTGTACTTCGATTACGTCATCAACATAAAGGCCTCGTTAAGTTTTTACATTTAGTTTCAAAATGCATCACTGGCTACAAACAAGCTCGTATTTGGTTTCCATAGCTTTAATTAAAGTCCGCAAAACACCAAACCCTTAAAAAGTTTAGGGCTGATTTTACCAAAGTCAGATACTTTGGTAAAATCAGCCCTAAACTAATTATTATTATTATAGCAAAATAAAGGCTCGCCCAAAATGGCGCGACGCGACATCGCTACACAAACGCACCGCTTGTAGCGGGATGAGCGGTGCCTTTGTGTCGCAAAGTCGCTTCGCTCCTGTTTTTGGGAGCCTTTATGTTGCTATAATAATAATAATTAGTTTAGGGCTGATTTTACCAAAGTATCTGACTTTGGTAAAATCAGCCCTAAACATATTATTATAAACTATCTTTTATTCGTGGAATAAACTTGACGTCTGACAGTTCTAGTATGTAACTGTCAAAACATCAAAATTTATTCTAGGGATAAGAGACCTATTCTAGGTATAAAAGTTTGGTGAAATTCGCCTTTAGTAAAAAAAATACCTGGAACTCTGCTAACAATTCTGAAATAGCGCTCCGCTATACTGACATGCCACAAAAATGGGTCAGTGACGTTGGTGAGTTAGTGCTTATCAATAATTGCAACCAAGCATAACATTGGTACAAATGCCTCTAAACTAGACTAAAAATCACTAAAATTTGGTTAAATCCTGTCGAATGTCGATTTTCCATTCTGAAATTAACTAACTATATTTTAGTTTGACAGCACTAAGATGGCACTGAGTTAATAGTTTAGTGATAACGGTAATTTTGCTATTCTGAATTTGACGTTTTTAACCTAAAAATTTGATTGTCTGTAAATCTGAGCATGTATCTGACTATTTTTAAACGCGATTACGGTAATAAGGTGTGGAATAAAATTAGTTGGCGTGAACTAAAATTCACACGAACACCTCGACTTCAGACTTGCAAAACGGTACTTTATCTTTTTTTTTCTTTTTTTGCTTATGTCTCGAAAACGGTGTGTCCAAGCAAAAAAAGAATGAAAATACTTAAATAATGCTATCGCTAAATTTATGAAAATTTCGACCCCCTTTGAAACTCTGAAAACCTCGAAACTCTACATGTAGATATTTTTACGTTATATTTTCTATACAAAAAGTAAAAACTTCCTAAAATATGTCGAGGCTGCCCCAGGCTACCTCCGGCTCTAACACAAATTCACGGGCTAGGGCGAAACGTTGCGAAACCAAAACAAAAAAAAAAACACGTGTCCTCGCGATTGTCAAATTCAATTTTATTTGTGGCACAATTATTTTTTAAATTCAGAGATATTTTTTTGCGGAATGCTTCTAGATTCTCATAGTAAAAAGTAAGGTATTTTAGTGATAGTTTAGTTAGTTTAGTTCGGTGTACAAGAGAATGGGCACCATTATATTCCCTGCTTTAATATTCGTTGCAGTTAGAACTAAGAAGGATTCTTGGTTAACTTCTTCATGTTATGTTTTATCAATACGTAGGTACAGAACCAGCCAATAATATTGTCCCACTGCCGAACAAAGGCCTATTCTCAAACGGAGAAGGTACAAGCATCACCAAGCTTGCTCATTGGTGGTTACGGTTTTCAAAAAAAAACATCATTATTAAGTTCAAGTTCCTGCACGTTGTCAGGTATGCTCACTTTGTTCTGATGTTTTCCTTCTACGATACGGTGGGTTAAGTTTATCGGAGAATCCAACCGATAAGCAATGCAAGCTGAGTGAAACAACTAGCCGTTTCGCGTTTCGTGACAAAATTGTTACAAAACAAATTCGTTTGAGAAAATTGATGAAACATTTCAACTAAGATGAAGCGAAGCAACATTGATTTCGTTGATCGTAAATTCAGTCTTATCGCCGAGTTATTCCAGAGATGTAACTTTTAGGCGTACCTTATTGAATGAACGAGTGCACAAAGTGCAGGATTCAATGTTACAGAATTGTCAAGGGACTCAACGAGCACTTAGCCTATAAATTAAACTTGCCCGCTGGACGTAATAAAACAATCTATCCGGCGCTTGTCCTTATTCGGTTTGAAGGAAAAACTGATAATACTGTACAAGAGAAACGCGATCATAACTCCGTGTCGGAAATGTTTAATAGCGAATAATACCTACAATGACGAATTAATTACGTAATAATGCTAGAAAGACGTCATTTTATACGACAGTGGAGCACAGAAAATTGGTTTAGGTAACTGTGATTATGAAACTTTTGTTTTATAGTTGATACCTTTTATCAAGCTCACATTCATGTGAATAGTTTCACATTTTCACACCACTTCTGGGACTATACAACCTAAATGCAAAATGCCTTAAAGTATATGATCCACTGCAGTAAACAAAATCAGAAAAATATATGATATTCTTCAGGATATATGCTAGTAAGATAGTGTGTTGAAAGCTAGAATTAATTTGTTACGATTGCAAAAATCCCGTAGATACCTCTAAACATTTATTTTAACTATTAAAAACCATATCAATATACATGCAATCATTCCGTTTTTTTTTGTCAATTATTCTTCAAGCAACATATTAACTTAATAGTGTTTTATTTTTTTAATCCGAACAAAAGATTTATTTTAAATTGATAATTGTTTTATTTTTCATAGTGACCGCGCTTTAGCTGTTATCAGCCTCTCAAGCATATGCCTGAATAGTCAAGATTGCTATCGGAAATAGTTACCTAACATCTTTTAGCAGGGATATGAGTTTACATTCCGTTTTGCAGAATTTAATCAAACAAGTAAAATTATACATCGTCAAGATTAAAGGTACTTTCGCATGGCTGCAACGCTTCATAAAATATTTTGATCAAGTTCATAGAAGTACCTCAACCAAAATTCCGCCATCATTATATTTTTTGTGTTAAAGAAACAACATTATTTGGCATCATAACATCACGCCTTGTTTCCCCGAAGGGTTGGGCAGAGGTGTACCTATAGTACATCCACATTTCGCCAGTTATGTTTTTAAGTCTCATGTAATAGGGGGCGAGCCTATTGCCATCAACCGGGCACAAATCCAGATTCCGGGCTGCTACTGACCAACGAGGCATATCAGTCCATAATTGCCCACTGCTGAACATGGTATTTTTTTCTTACTTCATCATAGTATATAGTGCACAGGTATTTTAGATTACACCAGATAAATTCCAAAATAGGACAGCGTTTGACTAAAATTACAAAAGTCCATAACGGCGTAACACAGTTTTAAATCACAATCCGAAAGATTTAGAAGGAAGTGCTAATCCATTACGTCATAAGTTTGAGAAATTCGTCTGCACTACATACAACGCAATGTTGTGGAACTGTCAAATTTCTATTGTAGTAATATTGTCAAGCGATTTAAATGCATTTGGTAGACGATCAATTTGCGCATCAATGTGTATTAATTCCGTGAAGATTGACAATTGGGATGATGACATTTTTTATTTTATTTCAAAAATCTTTTGTTTCCAAATAGTGCAAACAATATCACAAAAAGTGTAAAAAGCTTAAACATTTGCCAAGTTATAAACGATTTAAAGTAAGTGTTAGACAAGGACAGCACTATCGTAGAAGTGACGTCACAACTATGTAACTTCATATTAGCGCCGTACATTGTCCGTACCGCGCAAGGACGGCAATAATCCTCTCCAAAAACTTTCAAAGCGTGTATCTTCTTCATATTTACATCGATTTAACAGATTTTTTCGATTATCTCATTTTTACTATGCCTTCTTTAAAATGACATTATTTTTATGAACATTTTTAGTATTAGTCATCATCCCTATTGCAATTGATCGCTTCAGGGACCCTTTACTCAATTACCTCGCAGAACCGGTGAAAAAAATCTACAGAGTATAATAGTACATACCACATCCGTTTAATCCCACGAGGCCGTATCGTCGGCCGCAATTCAACTCGAGGAGTGTATCCTGGAGTAGTTCACTTCCGTAGAATGTGATAGAGAAGTTTGCGATCTTGATGTCCCTGGACCTCGGGTGGACGGCAAGGGAGCCGGTACACGACCGGGCCTCCGAATTCATCTTGGCTTCCTCTTCCAGCTTGAGGCAAAGTGCCTCTGTAACAAAGGATTTAGCATAGTATTTTCTTTTGTTTAAAATATTTTCTACAACAGAGAAAATTCGACCACATTTTTAAACGAAATCGGGAGTGTTCCATATTCAAATCCTTGTTTTCTTTAATTGATTTTATTTCCCCTTAACAAAATATCAACTTTAAAACCAAGTTGATTTAAGAATTGAATTGACTGGTACTACTGAAACTCATAAGAAAATGTAGAAGTCGTGGCAAACTGAATGTATAAGGAGTAAAGTTATTTGTGTTCATGTATGTCATCGTATACGGAAACATTACGAACGCAGGGTAGGGCCATATTTATAAACAGGAGCGCGTGCTTGGATGGTAACATTCAGATGATTAACGGTTTGATTGCTTCTAAATAGTGAGTTCTCAAGTTAGAGCCTCAAACCAGGCCTCCATGAAGGAGTCAATTGTTGATCTGCATAGCACTTAGGATTTGAAGTCATACCGAAACAAAACGTGATTCAAAATACAAGCTCAAAGACAGAATTTTGTTTGTTTGTATAATTTAGGTATGTACAGTACATAATAAAGTGAATGCCACGCAAACCTGCCCAACAGAAACGCAACAGCTGTATAATGAACAAAGATTGCATGGAATGGGGATGGCAAGTTAAAGCTAATCTCAGATGGCGCTGCGTACAGTTGTTCCCAACGGCGTCAGTATGACATTTCTTGAATCGTGTAAACAAACGAAATAAACCAACATTGTGGGCGGTTAGTGTAGTTTATTTGATAACATGGACGCGAAAATGTATTCTACTTGGAGCTTGCTTGAACTTAAAGCCGAGTTAAAGAGAAGAGGGGCGTCTGTTAAACGTAGAAAAGCTGATTTAGAGGAAAAGTAGGACTTTTGAAAAAATACTTTTTAGGAGCTGTTTGCCTAGACCTAGTTCAACGTAGACCTTTGAAATCAATACGCTTACAATGTTTGAATGAATAATTTTATAATTAAATAACTTGTTAGTCGTTAGTATGTATATTTATTATATATTTTTAAATTTTATATTGTTGGTGAATACTGTCATGTATTGTATGTATATAAGTTAAAATTATTGAATCAAAATTCAGGATTATATTTACAACAGCTTAACTAATGCATAACTTTACTTAAGTAATAGTTCTTTTTACTTTTGGAGTTAAAGAGCGATGAATAATTGGTTATATGTATTTTTCCAGGTAAGAGCTGTATGACAAAAACTTTAACTTTAGTACACCACAACTCTCTCCAAATCCAACAGAACCCTCTATCATACTTCTACCATTGGAGATGTACCATGACATAAATATTAACTCTATTTCTAACTATCGTTTATAACACCCACCTGTACTCACACTTAATGTTTGTTAATAATTTTCATGAAAATGATCTCGACATAACCTCGAAGTCCAAGCAGGCTCAGTTTTTAATCCTTACGGCAGCTATCCACTTTCTTTTTTTAATACGATTTATTGGAAATTTGTGTTGGCCTACGTTTTAACACCCAATTACACAACACTTTGTAATTTCTATGTTATTTGTGAACATATTTTATAAGATGCTATACAATTTGACAGATAATTTGGAACAATCGTATACAGCGCCACTTTGACAGTTGCCTTCCCCATTAAATTGTCGGCGTTCCTGCAGCTGCTAACTATCAACACTCAATACTCAATCATTTATTTGCATTCCACATGTTTACTTAGATGGTAACTTAAAATTATATCGATCATTGTGGACCCTGTCGGGCACAGCACAAATAGTAGGAGAGAGGAAACTTTGTAGAATTTACCTAATCTCTCTAACAAAGATCATTATGTCTCTTTTTTCTAATTAACTGGTATTACTTAAAATAAAAAAGAGAACAAATTAAATCAAACAAATAAAATTATGTCAAAAATCGATAAAACAAAATAAAATCAAGGTAAATACAATAAAAATCAAATCAAGTCAAATGAATAACAAACAAAATTAATAAAAACAAATGAAATCAAAAATAAATAATAAAACAAAATTAAATCAACACCCATTAAACACCCCATTTGCACTTATATGTTGTCGTTTAAATATTCGTTAATACTATTGTAGCATTTTCTTAGTAATAATTTTTTAATAAATGTATTAATACTGTCTTCTTTTTTAATTAATTGAGGCAGTTTGTTGTATATTTTAATGGACATTACATAGGGACCCGTAGAATGTATTTTTAGCCTTGAAGTAGGTATGTTTAACCTTGACTTATGTCGGAGTGTGTAACGTGACTGTATGTCTTCGCGTTTTGTGTAGAATTCTATCCTGTGGCTGCGTTAAGCGAACTCAAAGCCTCCAGCCAGGGGCGAAAAACTTACATTACTAAAAGACTGCTCGCTAAGGGCACCCCTGTGGGGTACGGACCTCAGCTTAAGGCGTCGCTGGAGGGAGGACAGCAAGATGGGACAGGCTGATTAAATTTTTGAAGATTTTTATTATCATGGGAATTTAAGCTACAGGCTCAGTTATGGCGCGGGCTGGCACTTCGTCGAGCAAGGGTCGGGGGACAGTTACGCCGGGGTTTTCGCGAGGGACCTCGGGCGGCGGCGAGGTCGGAATATCGGTTTTTGTTATTTTGTGCAATGTACTGGTGGCCCTACTGCTCTCCTGGACGAGAGTTATGTGGTCATCGGGGTCGGTGAGGACATGCCTTGGACGGCGGACTTGGCTAATTGTGGAGGGGGTTTAGCAGGCGGCCATATCCAATTAACATAAAACATATTATACATGCATCGAAATAATCAGTCTACTGTCTGGAATATGTTGTATATGAGTTTCATAACAGCTTTTTAGTGAATTTATTTATTCTAGAAATAGGATATTGGAACCACTATATACATCATACCAAATAAAATAAAAATAAGCTAGTTGGTTGGTTGATTGCCTTTCTACTCCTGAGAAGAAATGGCGAAACAAACTCAGGGGTCTCAGTCTATTTTAAAGTCCAAACACAATCTTGATTAGAATGTAGGAACCATGTGCCCACCCTTGAAGGATGCAGTTGACTAAATCGCCACCCTTTAAAGTATGTATTGTGAAAGTAAAACCTATTCATGAGCCTAGGATCCTTCTCCTCAATTTCCTGCTCATCTTTCTAGCAAGAACGTTTGGATATGTATAGTTACACTATCACCAACATAAATAAGCATTAAACATACTTATTCATTGCTTTGCAAAAGTTAGTGAAAGCAGGATTTATTGTATTAACCTATTAGAGCCTATATGAAGTTACTTGACAATGAGTTATGAACATTGTGACAGTGAAGGTTTTTAAAATGACTGAGGGTGGATTTTACCAATGAAACTGTATGCAATCAGCACATAAACTAGGGGCTGTCAGTGTCAATATTTTCTATGGAATTTTGACACTGACAGATCTTGAACTTATTTTTGGGCTGAATGCGTTCAATTTCATTGGTGAAAACGGCAATTAGATGCTATGCATGACTAGGCTCTGAAAGTTAACTAAATATGTAGTGCCAGTTACGAGACTACACATAACATAAAGCCTGTTAGCCTCGAAGGATTTAGCAGCAGTGTACTTATAATACACCCACATTTTGCCAGTTATGTTTAAGACCCACTTAATGGGGATGAGCAAATAGCCAAAATCAACACTCAAAATCCAGACTCCCAGACTGTTACTGGAAATTACTGATGGGAAAAACCCAGCAACACTTTGCCCAACAGGGCAATTAAACTCTGGACCTCTGGAAAAATCTGTGCATGTGTTGTGTTAGCAAGGTCAGGAGATACATTCTAATATTTATTATCTGTAATAAACAATTTTCTGTTTATTAAGATACATTTTGTACACAGTCTTGTTGATTTATGTTTTTCTTTTGCACCGTCTGTGCACATCCGCAGTTGTAGTACAATAGCTCAATAACTGCCGTCCGTGTGTGATTTGAAATAAATGTGTATTATTTCCAGTAAATTCAGAAACAAGGGGTAATACATAGAATCCAAGTATAACTGAAAAGGAATTTGGAAAAGAATTTAATAACTTTTAACCTAGCTATTTTCAGGATCATTGGATCTTTACACTCATAGGCCATAACCAAAAAGGTTTCAAGTCACAAATACTTTGTGCTAGCACAAACCTTGACTATTCTGCACTGATCTATTACACTTTTGTTGTTGCTGAACAATATCTAAGTGACTACCTTAATCAATCATGAACCACCCACCAGTAGTGCTATTCTGTAACCTTAAATCTTAGGTGAAGTGAGCATCGAGTGAGCTGTCAATGCCACCAATGCTAGGGATTGACAAAGACGGGATGACACTGACATCTCACTCCACGCTAGTCTTCACGGTGGGATTTTTACAGAATCGATATGCTGTTCATAAAAGTGATGTGAATGACTGTAACAGAAGTTTTAATCAACACCTCATAGACTGCATCCTAACATAGTTAGTTTTGTGCAATAATTGAGGCATGATTTTTTACTGGAAATCCCAAACAGTTCATAAACTATTTATAAGCAGTTTTCATACCATTTGGAATATAGAATGTTGTTGTCTGTCAGTTTAAAAACCAATGATGGATTATCATACAATAAGTACCATGTTGCTCAAGTAACAAAAATTGCATTGAATTTAACAATACTTGCTGTTAGAAAGAGGCAGAATTCACAACATTTTGGTGAAAGCATGACTAATGTAGTGTGACTTTTTGTTTATTTTTTCTCAAGTCTACAGTAGAAAACTGTTAGCCAGTGGCCCATGACTTGGTTGCACCAAATAACTAAAGCTGTGGCCACCAAATAGATTTGTTTGTCAGTTCAAGCTTCACTTTCTGAAGTAATAATCAGATTTTATGCAAGGTTTAGGTTGACTGGCTTTTACAACACTTTGGGAAAATAATTAAAATGCTCTCCAAAAATAGTTTTGACAACATATTTTTCACTTACACTACACATACCTATTTCATGCACACCAGGACTCAAAACTATTCCCTACAGGCATTAGATCAATCAAGGTGGCTTTATTGTGCAAGCCAGCTGATTTACTCAAAAAGGCAGATGGCATGTATACTGTGGCCCAGGTTGGTGTTTCAATTGGATTTTAACCTGTTTTTGGTCTATCTATGGGATGGGCAAAAATGACTAAATTTTTATTATTCAGCACTGCATATTTCAGCAATCTGGCCTACTTATCATAAAAACTCAATGGTTGTTTTACGAAATTTTAAGTGCTATATTGCTGTCAAAGTAAATCATCACCATCATGATCATCTGTCTAGTCTTTTCCCAACAAAACAAGATTTAAAAGAAAATATTATTAGCATATCATGCAAAATGTGCCAGGTGGCAAATTAAGGAACTAATATTTATTGTATAGAATTTGACATATTTTTGACATTTGCCTCAGCAAGCAGCGCCCCCCTAAACTGGCAATTTATACTGGGCGCCCTATACCAACACATTCATCAACAGTCCTTTCTCACATTTCTTTTTATCTTTCCTACATTAAAACCAAAGGAACACCGCAAACAGTACACTTAGAAGTATAATTTCAATCTTTCCCCAATCAGTTGTCATTTCAATAGCCTAGACACGAAAAACTTTCCAGCAACATTAAATAAATAAAAACAGTGCCTACACAACATTTTTGAAGATAATAACCAATCAAAAGCAACCATGTACATGCAAATATGTGTGCCATGTGCTTCATTACCTTATAATTTCATCAGGACTTTAGTCAAGCAGCCCCCAACAACAAAGCTTTGTGACACATACTTTAAAAGTTCAAGTAATCTGTCCCAATCAAGTAAGTATTTATAATAAAAGTGCGAGCCCGAAAAGATTGGAATATCAAATTTCACGGTGGTATTTACCTTCTGCGGTAAGCTCACGTTCCTCCTCCTTGCCGTTGGTAGCAGATCCATCCTGATTAGTCACTCTCGCCACAGGTTTCTTGTTCCTGCTGCCCGCCTGTTCTTTCTTCTTTTGTTGGGCCCTTTTCTTTGAATCAGACGGCATTCTGGCTACCTAGTCAATGCCAATTTTTTATTACAGGAACACAAAAAATGTAACAGTACTTGAGATTTACGAAATCAACTTTTGATTTTGTATATCTTATAAAGTAGGGCGCCGCTAGAAATCCTACGACACTGAAGAAATAACCTTTGAATCAACCACTTTACTTTATTCACGTGTTTAGGGTGGAATAATTAAGATTACCTATATTACTTTTACGGGATGATAAGCAAGTCGTCAGCGTCTACACGTGCTGAATTAAAAAGAAAGACATTTTTAAAATCACAGATGAACAAATGTCAGTCAGAGACAAGATTGTTTTTTTGAAATGGTATTACAATATTAAAAAATACATTGAAGGGTAATTTGGCTAAAGAAAATCTTCCGTTTCGTGTGAAAATCAATGGATAGTATCAAGCTGCTGTCGGAAAACATGGGAAAATTATGTCGTTGGGAAACACAACATTGGTGACTTGGAAATTTTAAACTAAATCTTTCGTGTAATTTAGTATTGTAGGGTGCAGTTTAGTTTACTCACCAATCTAATTATTCACTAACTGGTTTTTTCTGGCGGTGAGAAGAACACTGTTTATTTGAAATGAGTTATTCGGTAAAAAACGAATGTACTAAACCTCGTTAAACTGTAAAAAAATTATCGGACTGCGAACTGTCAGAGCAGGTGCTACTGGAACTTGTAGCGACACCTATGCGTACACATAAGTACCACTGTACCACAAAGCTACAGGTTTACAATAACATATTATAGAAGACGCCACCGAGCACCTTAACTCAGGCGTCACAAAATTATCGTGATCGCGCAATTTGTAAAATAAAATAGTCCGGCCGTAAGAGAATGCATTCTTGACAGCCAGTTTAGTTTCAATCAAACGAATACGTGTAATTGTCGCACTGACAGCTGTCTGGAACGCGCATTCTCCACAGAGTACTTTTTTATAAAGGCATTCTCTCGACGACAGCCGGAGTATACAGTCCGTACACAGTTATTTTAACTCTGATCTTGCAGCACTGTACAAATCACAGTAATCTTTATTCTCTTATCAAAAAGGTTGTTGCTGTCAGAAAAAAATTTGCTGTGAATGGATAGTAATATTGGAGCACAAGCACATAAATGTCAACAGCTGTTATAAAAGGCCTAGGTTAGGCGATCCACTTCCCTCCCGACCCTTGCTCGACGAAGTGCCAGCCCGCGCCGTAGCTGAGCCTGTAGCTTTAAATTCCCCAGATAATAATAATATAATCCAGATCCAGCCTGTCCCATCTTGCTGTCCTCCCGTCAGCGACGCCCTAAGCCGAGGTCCGTACCCCACAGGGGGTGCCCTTAGCGAGCGTTCGCTTAGTAATGTAAGTAGTTTTACGCCCCTGGCTGGAGGCTTTGAGTCCGCTTAAGGCAGCCACAGGATAGTCCGGTTAAGTAGTCACGACCTCTCAAGGTCAACTACGAGATGGAATACACAAAAAAAAAGATCCACTTCTTGAGCACAAGGTTCCAGGTTCCATTTTGGCCACCATATGATTCATGATTTTTCAATTTCTGCATTTTTCAATCAAACTTTTGATAATATTGACAGTCTGTTGAACAGCACCCTAATTGCGTAACACATTTTCGTAAACGATTACGACTAATCTGTTTGATTTTGACGGTTCAAGAAAATTCATTGCGTTCTATATATTGTTGAGCAGAATTTTTATCGAACTCAAGAAGCAATGGATTAGCAATCTGTTTCAAAACGATTCAGATTCCGATTGATTGTGTATTACGCAATTAGGGTGCAGGTTTTTAAAATTTACTCTTATTTTGATGTACGAGACATTCAAGATATTGTTTGTTTATACATGGATTCATCAAGATTTTGAATAGCCTTGCTATTTGCAAAAACTCTTTAGAAAATTTGAATTTCGTGGGCAATTCTGGCGCTTCCTTCAAACCTAAAATCGACGATTTTATAACAATTTCAGATTTGCTCATACTGACACATCTGATTGGATCACCCGGTTTACACATCTCGCTACCTCTTCGGGAAATAGGGGAAGGGGGGGCATGATGGGGTATCTAAGGAAAATACCAAAAATACAGTATAATCAATACGTTTATTATGCTTATTTATTTATGGCACAATGTCTTATTAATCTAACTACAATTTGGCATAGTCTTTGGGAGATGAACTTATACCATTTTTTTAAAATAAATGATTTAATAGGAACTTTCGAAAAACCATCTTACCCCTTACCATGGGGTATGATGGGGTAATGAAAATGGGGCAAAATGGGGTAAGCTAATTACTATTATTATTGAGCCAATCAACCCCTGCCATCTGCTTGTCAGTATTAAAATTGTGCGCCTTACCATTTCTCACAGCCAGTTGATATGCTAGACGTCTCAGATCGAGAGTTTTTTTTTTTTTTTTTTTTTTTTTAATCTTATTTATTTAAGGGATTTTTGTACACATTTGCGACGATGTCAATCCCATCGTGCTTTTTACAAGTAACAAGTTACTTCTAAACTTAAAAAACGAATCTTGGTCACACAAAACTTAACTTAACTAATCTAATTTACTATCTATTAAAAAAGTATATAATACTTTTGCTGATTCAGACGTAGGCTTCGACAAAATACCATGAAATATTCCAACATCCATTACCGACAATTTCAACGAGTTTAGTAGTGCGTTTCTTTTGTTACTATATCGGACACATTCCACCAACACATGCTGTACATCCTCTATTTTTCCACACGCCTCACAGTTGGGAGAGTCCGATTTTCGCATAAGAAAAGCAAAGTTGTTAAGTGGAATATGTCCAGACCTCAAGCGATGCGCAGCAACAATTTGACAGCGACTTAGTTTTGATTCGGAGAACCAAGGTATATGAGGTGGCTCACTCTGTATACTTTTATACCAGATTCCTTTCTCTTTAGATCTCTCGTTAAAAAATTCCTTCCAATATAAATTGTTAATTTTTCTAAATTTACTTAATATTTCCGAATAACTTGGTAATACACCCCGAATTTGTATGCCTGAATGAACTGCTTCTTTAGCTAATCTGTCAGCCTCCTCATTACCCGAAAGTCCAACATGGGACGGCACCCACTGGATTACAATTTTTTTTTCTGTTTGTTTAAAAAACTGAATTTGTTTCAAAATTGTGTATGCTATAACTAAACCCTTTGAACCGTTATGAACACATCTAGAGATATGCTGTAAAGCGCTCTTACTGTCGGTACATATTACCACTTTATTCGAATTTAGTTCCAACGCATACTTCAAGGCCTCAGAAATTGCAAAAAGTTCAGCCGTCATAATGGAAATGTGATTATTCATTTTAAAAGTTTTGTGACATTTATTTGCTAAATCACAATATGCTACGCCCACTCCATCTGATGTTTTGGACCCATCCGTGTAGATGAAATGCCATCCAGTGTATCTTTCCCGTAGTTCTTTTAGGGTATTATACTTGAGAGAAAAAATGGCATAATGTGATTTTGGAGCAGTGATGCTAACTAAATTACATCTAATAATATCTCCAATATCTATTTTAGAAATCCATGTCTCCAAAGTAAACATTAAAACTGGATACGAAGACGAAATCTCTTCAGGACCCACCTTGCTGTGTGAAGTAACTAGCAGAGGTTTTCTCTTCCCATTCCAGTACCTATTCTCAATCATACTACTCAGGTCTGAAACCAAACTTGTAGAAACATCATTAGTCCTGGATTTTAGCTTTAAAAGAAATTTAAAAGACAGAAATTGTCTTCTTATTTGCAGTGGAGGTATACTCAACTCACTTTCCATGACGTGTATCGGAGTCGTTTTAATAAAACCGCCAATTATTCTCAAAGCTAGATTTTGTAACTTATCCAATTTGTAAGTGTGACTAATTGCAGAGTTATCGTACAAAAAACATCCGTAATCTATTCTACTCCTAATAACTGCCATATAAAGTCTACGCATATATGTAGGATGAATACCCCATGACGACCCTACCAGAACCTTGAGCAACTGAATTTTTCTTTGTGAACTCTCATACACTTCGTTAATATGCCTCCCCCATCTTAAGCATTTATCCAGCCACATTCCTAAATATTTAATGTAGTCCACAGCTTCTAAAGCATTATTGTTAACTTTAATATTAACTGAAAGTCTTCTACGACCTCTGGTAAATATACATAATTTTGATTTATTACTCGACAACTGTAATCCCATTTTGCCTATAGCGGAGACAAAAAAATCTAAAGCTCGCTGCATATTATCAATACTATCTTGCAATTTATAATAATTACAATATAGAACGAAATCGTCAGCATATTGGCTGATACAAACGGTATTGATATTTTGACAAATGTTGGCCGTAATTATATTAAAGAGTAGGGGGGATAAAGGATCCCCCTGTGCAATTCCCTTACCAGTCCATCTTAAAAACTGTCTGTTGCTTTCGTCAGCTTTTATAGTGAGATGTCTTTCCTTTAAAAATTCCCAAATATAAGAACAAATATATTTCCCAACCTTAAGATCATTTAGAATACATATAACCCGGTCAATTAGAACGTTATTATATGCTCCTTCTATATCCAAAAAAACACCCAAAGTTGGAGTATTTTTGGTAAAACCTATTTGTATTGTGGTAACTAGACGTGCCAGACTATCATGACATGAGTGATCTCTTCTAAAACCGGTTGTACTAGGAGATAGTATCTTATTATACTCTATAAACCATTCCAATCGCTTCAGGATCATGGAGTGAAATATTTTACACAGACAAGATATCAATGCAATTGGACGAAGCTTGGTATCGGAACAGCTGCTAGTTTTAGGAATCGGTACTATGTAAATATCTCGCCATTGAAAGGGGACAGTTGATGTTTTAAAAATTAAGTTATATGTTTCAAGTAAATATTTTTTTGCAACAATAGGCAAATTTAAGATCATTGAATATGTAATATTGTCGATACCGGGAGATGTATCCTTCGCTTTAAAGCAAGACTCCAATTCCTGTTTCGAAAACTCACAATTTAAAGGCGATTCATTGTTATCAAAAACAGGAGTTGGAGTCATCACAAAATCTGGAGCCAATGAACTCAGTAGTTCTTCTTTTTTTGAGTCCGATGAATAAGTTCTCGTCTGCCTAAAACCTTTCATCCAACGCATTTTCCTCCACATGGTTGATGAAGTTGTAGTCTCATCAATACTGTCACAGAAACTATACCATGACTTAGACTTAGCTCGCCTCGTGATCCTTTGACTTTCATAAATTTTAACATAAAGTAAATCTAGATTCTGAGGGGTAGGGTTTTTTCTAAAATTCGTTAAAGCTAAGCGTCGCTCGGCTACCACTTTAGAAAGTTGTTGGTTCCAATATATTTTTGGTATAAAAATGCCCATTGGATTATTACACAGTTTTATGAATGGTATTGTTATGTCTGCAGCTTTATTAATTTGCGTAGTAAGAAAGTCATACATACCTTGAGCATCTTGTGATGGCGGCAGACTTTCAAAAAAATACCGGGTAATAATTTGACGATAGCTCGCCCAATCAGCTTTTTTTAAATTTCGCTTTAAGGTAATATTTACTGATTCCGGATATTTAAAACAGATTTTTATAATTAGATGGTCACTACCCAGGCTTTCACTACTAACACTCCAACATCCATTAATAGCTATGTCTGTGGTACAAAACGAAACGTCAGGAGAGGTTTTTTGTAAAAAACCATTCACGAGCTTCATTCTCGTGGGATCACCGTTATTTAATGAGATATAATTGTTATCAATGGCAGCATCAAACAATTGTTTACCCCTAGAATCATTTTTATTGGACCAACAGGCGTGATGTCCATTAAAATCACCCGCAATAACAGTATTTTTCGGAAACTTTGAAAAAATATGGTCCCAATCTAATTGAGAGGTTCTTACAGAGGACGGACAGTAGACCGAAATGATATTACATATTAATGCACAATTGAGAATTTTAATATGTATTATTTCTATACCTGAATTAGTCACACTTATAGGAGCAATAAAGGTTTTTAGAGATTTGTGTGACACAATCGCTACTCCTCCGTACGAGTCATATCTGTCCTTTCTATAAACGTTATACCCACTTATATTTATGTAGCTATCTACATCCAACCACGTTTCGCTTAGAATAGCTATATGAATATTTTCCCTATTCAGTAATAGTTCTAAATCCACACATTTTGGCTTCAGACTCTGAGCGTTCCACTGGTATATGTTGATATTAGTAGTAGTAATATGAACACTATCCATTAATAAATGACCTGCACAATAAACTAACAACATCCCAATCCTTAAAATATGAAGTAACATACATTATAATTTCTTCTATTACTAACTTTATACACTTCTTCACCTTTTGTTGTGATGAATAATCTGCCAACCATATTTCTTGAACCTTTTTGTAAAACTTTCTCAATTTAGATAAGAAATCGGTTTTATTGTGATTTTCTTCTACTATCTCTTTATGATTTTTCTCTTTTTGACCTTCCTGTCCTTTTTTTTTTAAATAGCGCTTTGTTTGTTCTTTTCCTTTTTTCTTCATAATTCGTTTTTCCTTTATTTTTTCATTTTGTTTGGTGGTTGTGCTATTTTCGTTAACTTCCTCTTCGCTTGCGCTGAGTTCTTCGAGCGAAGCACTTGAATCCATGTAGGTATTTATTGGATTAATTAATGGTTCTAGGGGTGTGAGCGAATCCTTGTAACTTCTATTATATGAAGAAAAGGTAGGCGGAGGGTGTGTTTCGCTAACTTGAATATTGACAGGAACACCTACATTACTTTTTTTAAATTGTTTTAAATATAAGTCCAGCGCTATCTTATAGGAACAGCTGTTTTTACTCATTATGTCCCTAATCATTCTTTCTTTGAGATACACTGGACAACTTTTATGCAATGCCATGTGTGGGCCATTGCAGTTAATACACGAGAACTCTTTTGTTTCGCAATTATCATGTTCTTTTCCACACTTAGGGCATTTAATTTTTTGGGTAGGACAAAAACGTTTCATGTGGCCATATTTCCAACATCCTGAACATTGAGTAACAGGGAACAGATATGATTCAACCTTAAAACGACACCCATATCCAAATATATGTGAAGGTAGTGTTGGTCCCTTAAAGGCGATGCGAATAGCTTCACTATCAATCCACTGCCCATCGTCAGTTGATCTTTTAAGTCTTTTTACCGCACAAATATCTGCTTCACTTTTAAATAATTCCGCGAGTTCATTTTCCGCTATCTCAAGGTCAATATTTCTGACGATTCCATAGATAATACTTAATTGGTCTGTTCTTTGACATCTAAATTCTAATTCTTTAAACTTTTGGCAAGTAAGTATTTTATCTGTATCTTCAATATTTTTTAGTGTAATTAATATTTTATACGGACTTTTATATTTGATTTTAAGGATATCATTTATATTTTGAGATTTTAATAATTTAGCCATACCAATCATTTTTGGAAGTACTGTCTTAGATGTAAGACATACCTCAAAATATTCTGCTTGTTGTGTATTACTTTCACAACTACCCACATTATCCTTACGATTGTTATTGAGTGAATCACTGCGTAATATTCTTTTCGGCTTTCTCATCACGGTGGTAAACCCATCATCCTCTTCGATAATTTCTTCGCTATCTTCTCGCTCCCGTTTCTCCACATTTTTCTGTCTTTCAATGTCCACATTCATCGTACTCCCTTCGATAGTTGGTTCTTCATTGATATTCTCCATCATCTCTTCATTGATAACACCTTCATCTGATATACTAGACGTCGCACTCAAAGATCTTCCAAACCTATCCATTATCTAGATTTTTATGTAACATGAGGGTGATTGTAGAATTATATGACGCGAAAAAATAAGTAAGACGTCCGCACGTCTCAGTCGTCAACGCGGCACTGAGATCGAGAGTTGTCAGTCCAAAAAGACGTTCTTCCATATGTTTTAGATATGCCACCATCTCGTCTTCTTCTTTTGTTGTAAATATAGGTTTTTTAGGGCCCAAAGGTACACCAATTGTAACTTCACCATCTTCTTTCATTTTCTTAACATATCGCTCCAAAGTAGTCTGAGGCACTCCGTATTCAGAAGCGGCTTTTCTGTAGCCCATTTCTTTACTTAATACTTTATCTATAGCTGTTTTCATAGAAATTGTTGACCACTCTCCTCTTTTAGTTTTTTTCTTGTATGTTCGTACCATTGTTTTACCTGAAAAGTAAAATCGTATTAGGCACGTACCTATTTATAAACATAGACACCTAAACGAAGACCCACTTCCCCATGTTGCCCCTATACCCCATGTTACCCCATACCCAATACCCCGTCTTACCCCAAAGGCTGATTTAGGAAAAAATAATTAATAAAAAAAAAATATATTAACTGAACTTTTGTCCAACTATACCACAACAAAGTAAACAACACTAACAACCATATACGAGGAAAGACATAAATTGGGTAGTTATAATTTTATAAATTAAAGTTATAAATTACCTTACAGTAAAGACGTTTTTAACTAAGCAAAATTATATCGACGAGACACTCAACGTGATTTTCGTTTGTAAACAAAAAACGCGTGCACTCCCACTCACTGTTTCTGTCGCACTGACGGTTGATCGAGTATGGCTTCCTATTGGCTTATTGCTTTCTGTTCGCAAGAGTCTAGTTTCTTGTATGTGTGCGTGACCCCGTGTTACCTCGCGTCCCCGTCATGCCCCCCCTTCCCCTACAGGCGTAACGGAATGTATTAAAACTGAAAATTTACTGAACACATATGAAGATTTTCCAGGATTTCAAATAAATAGGTGGATGCTTATATTTTACTACTCGGTATGTGTTCCTATTATCCTTTTTCACTAGAATCCGTATGTGTATACTTCTAATGCTTTATAACCATAACTATATTCATAGAACAAATTGTCCAAGTGTCGGGTAAGTGCCAGTGGGTATCGGACATACATAGACATACAGTATTTACAAGTTTCAGAAGAATGAGATACACTACAAGTAACAAGCTTGGCTAAATCTCATTTAAAGGATTTCGTTTACTTAAATAAACAAAATGGTTAAGTACGTAAATACTGTTTGGTCCTAGAATTCGAATACATTTATTCTAAATATTCGTAATTTCGAGTTTCTAAAAGTAAACAGATCTATTTATATTGCACAGGTTAAGGGACACCAAGAAATATTTATTTACTTATGTATACTTATTTGTTTATGTGCTTTGTCAGGCATTTATTGATCGAAGATAGGACTGAATCAATAGTTAAATAAAATTTCTGAAAAGTTAATGTGTCATTTATCTGAGTTTAGAAAAATCTTCCCAACATTTAGCTTGAAAGGACTTAGGCATTTGCCCAGTAGTTGGACAGTAGGATAAAGTCTATGGTTAAGTTTTGATTAACATTGTTAGCGCCGGCGCAAAGGACTAATCATGCGCGCAATTTTAAACGGGTATTTAAAAATTAAATCAATCCGTAGTTTTATTTCTTTATTCATTTAAATATCCATCAACAGCCAGTAATAATTTATTGAAATATTTCAACAAAATAATTATACACTCACAGTAATAGAGAATGAAAAAAGTATTTGAGAATAAGGCGTACTGCGGATATAACATTAAATCCGTACTACGTAATAACAATATGTATTAGTAAGAACACTGGTTAAATTACACATTGCCTAACTCACTTTGACGATAGTGTATTTATTATTTTCATTCGCATTTTGTTGGTAGGAAGTGTCTACGAAATTATCCCTTTTAAAGTTTCGTTTCGATTCACTCCTGCATCCCTATTCACCCCGTTTTACGGTACCTACCTCATGTTCCCGCCAATTCTTTTAAGCTATACTATTTGATTTTTTATGATTTATGTTGCTGATACACATGGCATATAATATTAATGCGTTTAATGCTAAATGCGATGTCAACTATTGATTAAAGTTTATTACATTCTTTTTTAATAATTAAAATGGACTTGATTCTCTATAAATGAGGTCGAAAGATTAACGGTATTATAAGCCCCCTCTACATGTCACCTCACTCTGGCTTACGCACACATTACCTAATATGAAATAGTAGTATTGCTTGGCATTAACAAGGCAACGCATAGACAGGGTTACAAATACGACACAATGTGTACATGATCAACAACTATAATGTTTAATATTATTTATTTAGGGGAAAAAGGTAAACTAGCAAAACTACTTAATAAGCACAATACGAAATTTGTTTCTACCTATCCTAACTATTGCCTAGACCTAAATTACACCAAAACATGCATTAATAAGATTCAACACACACTTCAAGTATGTTATTGCACTCTTAACAAATTAAAACGAATAACAGTGGTGTGTGGACATAGTTGTAAATATAATTCTGATTACTTTTCATTGCAGAACATATAACATATTAAGGCATTCATATATTTCTCTATATTTTCATATTGTAGATGGGAAAAGTAGGTCTGCCTCATGCAATCTCCTGTAACAGGTCATGCTTTCTTTCGAATCTTGAAAGATCAATCCAATTTCTTATTAGATAAGGAGATTCAAGTCAAGGAATGAGTGTTCCTTAACACAAAAACTTTAAGTACTTCCCGTTTTTCCTTATCGTTCTAGCTTGTTAAGCATGGTGAATTCCAAACAAAGAACTAGACACAAGTAGACGATCAAACACTTAGGATTAAATTGTACATACCATTAAACATCATGACGCCTCGGCGTGGTAACTGCACGGTTTAGCTATTATCATGTGTAAGTAGATATTTACCCTTCAATCAATCCACCAGCTGGATATATAGGAAGATATCTTTCCTTTCCTAATATTTTACCGTAATTTAGAGAAGAAACATAGATTATTTCACACAATTCTTGTTAACAAACAAACATGCATGTAGGGCATGCATCAGGGCAACTTAGGTGATTTGATTTCTTTAGAAGCACAGTACCTTAATGTTACATAAAATTTATGATAAACAGTACATGCTAGTTAGCAAAATGTTAATATAGAAGTTATATGTTTCAAATACGGCCCACGATGGCATATCTCAACGCTCTTTTGTCGTTTACCCGACGTACACAACTTAGGGTGTCAGGAAAACCGAAGCTAAGAAAAGCCCTCATGATCTATTCATGAACCTTTACGCCGATTTGTTTTTTTTCCAAAATATGAAAGTGAGAAAAATTTGCCATATTTTATCACTGGAAGTAATGTGACGTTGTTAGATATTCGTCAGCGAGCGTTGAGAGAAGCCATAAATTATGAGGAGGTTAACATCAAACACGACAGTACCTATACCTACAAAATATCCTGTAGTGATACATTTTCAAACTACTGGATGATTTAATATGGAGCATCCAATGATCGTTGACAAAGCTGAAATGTATATTTCACGGACATTCTGCACGTAGTCCTTATCATATAACACGGACTACTTATTAACACAGTGTACACATAGGCAGATGGTGGCGATATTAATCCTATAGTATTCGGCTAATTTGTAATAATTTGAAAAGTCGTAACACTCAATATTAAGACAGGAAAAATGTACTAGTTTTTATTCTAATATCTAGGGGATAAACATTAAGAAAGGCAATAGACAAATTTTAAAGGCCTACCTACATAAATATTTTTTTAATTTATTAAGTTTTAACTATAAACAAAAAGATGGGTAGTTTTAAAATGTCATTTTTATTTTTTGAGTAAAATTTGGATTAGAATTAAACTGGTAATATTCTGGAAGCGGATGTTTTTGAAGCGAATATTTCCTAACTTGCTATACATTTATAATATTCAGATTAACCTAGTGTTCAGACATATTTAAGAAGCAATACCACAACAATACATTACTTACAGTTAAATTTCCAAAACAAACGCACAACACAATCTCAAACGGAAACGGAATAATTTATTCGTAAATATAGGTATAACATGAACCAATATTTGAGTTCGTTAGTAAAATGATTGAAGTTACTTCATTTTTAAATAAATTAGAGAGCTTTCGTGAAAGTAGTAAGAAGTAAAAATGAAATATGTAATGGGACTGGAGCATGAGGCCATTGAGTCACATAAAGTAACAGGTCAGTAGCTGTATATGTACTCTGGTGTTACTATTGTTATTTATCTTTTCTCTGATATTCTGTCCATATTAAGCTCTCGTCAAACTGAGGCGAATCCGGCGCGGCATGCGAGACAAATTCACTCGCGCGGATTGTGTCAACTAACTTGTATGTAGGTGTTCAAACTAGCACAATTGAACTGGTTCAATACTCAGTTTTAACAGTCCTTTATACGTCGGCGTAAAACCTTATTTAGAAACATCCGTAAGGTTATACCTTATATAATTTATTCCAAACATGTTTGCTTATACTAATCACAGCTCGTTCCTTACCTCGTGTATAGTATAGCTGCTCGCTAAATATACTTCAATACTCATATGAATTCAAAATAAAAACCTTCTATATATTCTAAATTTCATATAGAAAAATAGAAAGTTTTCTTTTGGATCAACTGCACTCTTTCAAATTAGATTGGTTATGTTAGGATACAGTCAGAAACTTAAAATATTGTAACCAACATGGACGGTCTAATAAGAGAGAATGCTCAAGGTAAATAAATAGAAAAACTAAAAAAAATGATAATTTATTGTAATCACAGTTATGAGACCGACGTTCAATCGGTGTATCATTTTACTCTATCCACCTCAATTTACCATCAAATGCAACCAATGGTTCGCTACACAAGTACAAGCTTACAAGATTACAATATCCGTTCAAAACAATTAAAATAATTGGAATATGTCACGTATGTAGAATAAATAAGACTTTACATGCACAAGAGCTATGTACAACGAAATGCAATTTGCTAATAAGCTTAAATTAGAATGTGATGCGAGTTTGAGCTCGAGCGTTGGGGCGGTTCAGTGGCGACCGTCCGCGTGACGTCACAGGCCGGGGGGGCGCGGCGCGATCACGTCATGTTGACGCCGAGCGACCGGCTGGCGTACTCGTACACCACGTACGAGATGGACACGGCCGGGATCACCTTGATGAAGTTGGGTGTGATGCCCCGGTACAGGCCCCGCACGCCCTCGCGTTGAACGATCTCGCGGAACGCACCGCGCATTGTGCCCTCCGCGCCATGTGCTGCTTTCTCTGAAAAAAAAAAACAAGTTCTGTTAAAGATAGTTCAGAACACACATACCTGAAAGTGACAACTGGTAATCGAGAAACCCTTTGCACTGGTTAAATGCCAAGAGAAACATAGAAATCTGATGATGTGAGGTTCAGCAGAAAAACGACAGAGGTTAGCTTTACATTTACTGTTACTGCACATTGTGTTGCAATTGCATTTGCCCGCGGTTTCGCCTCTGTGAATGTCGTGGAAAATGTCCTACGGGAAAGTCCTACCGTCCGACTTCCAAAAAAACCCCTACGTTGTAGGGGTTTTTTTGGAAGTCTGTTGTTTTGTTTTTGTTGTATTAAAGTTTTTATTTTTCACTTTTTAGTTTTGGTACCTACTCAACACAAATTCGTATACTTTCACTTGTTAAGTAAACAACAGTTCTAGAAGCTAGTTCAGTAGTCCAGGAAGCTATTCTAACATCATCAACATACAGTAGAAAAATACGTATTATTGAACCTAACTCATACAACCACTCATCAGAGCTTGACCAAATTTTTATGGGAAACGGGCCACCCTTACAAACAAAATAAGACACAAACAAATTGGTTTATAAATGACGGAGTTATGAGGTAACAAACAAAAAATATATACCGAATTGAGAACCTCTTCCTTTTTTTGAAGTCGGCTAAAACATTAATGCATTATCTAAACCTTCCTCATGAATCACTGTTAATTGGTGAAAACCGTATGAAAATACGTAACGGTAGTTTGTAAGTTTTCGCGTTCAGACAGGCAGACAGACGCGGCGGGGGGACTTGGTTTTATAATATTTAGTGATTTACACTAGTATTTTCCATCACATTTTATTTATATATTTCAGTTTGACGCTGATGATAGCTGCATAAGTCCACTTTTTATAGCTGACACTTATCGGCTAATAAAATAAGTTCCCAATTCCAGAATTGACGTCCCTAACTTTCCATATATTTATAGAAATATTCTAATCATGTAATAAGTAAAGCGTAGTTACCGTTATCATACATTGATATAACACAGGGAACTGTTTTAATATAGGTATAATCTGCGGACAAGGAAGTGCCAACTATAACGGTGTTATCAAAGCGAAGGCAGACAGACATGTGATAACGTTATCAGGTAGGGCGCTGTAAGTGATTTTTGGACCATTTATCTACCTATGTTTTTGATATTCAAAATGGCGTATTGGTAATGGTATGCTGGTATACTTAAAAAGTTTTGAAAGCATACATTATAATTTGTTTACTTTTGAAATACAAGGTAGTCAAAAGTAAATGTCATTCTATGAATTGGCTGACATATGGTTGAAAATAAAAATATTGGGCTCTGTTTAAATATAATTTAAAGGTGTACAATATGACATTAAGTCGAAAAAATTATATCGGTGAAACCTGCCGAGTTGATGCTCGTTTTACGGCATTTTGGCAGAATGGTGATTTTTTCTTTAATGTTGGTTTTCAAGACTTGCAAGGTTCGTGGTTTGTTGTGGTAGACGCGAGATTTCAAAAATCTCCAAAGAATGAAATCGGTCGGTGGTCAGATGGCCGTCAGATCTGACAATCTGGACGACCAGTTCAAATCGCCTAAACGGGAAATGACATGGCCCCAAAATTGGTGTTTTAAAATCTCCACCGTTGCATGAGCTTTGTGACAGTGTGTTTCGCCCCATTGCATTGTCAACTAATTCTCTATACAACATAATATATGTACTAGATCACAATGACATTATGTTGCCATTAGCAAAAATTAAGGCACATTCACATTATTACTTTTGCGCCACCTCGTATAGGCTATCTGTATTCCCCTACAAAATGTAACAGGTGGAGGGAGGGGCCACCTCTTTTAAAAGGTATTATTCGAATTCAAGTTGATTGAACAATGTCTTATTTTTATAAACTGTTTTCGTCCTTTGCACCCCGAAAGTGGTTGTTTAGTAAAATATATTCTATCATTTGACAGGGCATTTGTACCATTTTTTGAGTTAATCAAGCCACGCAATAAAATCTCTAACTTTTACTACCCCATTTCACTCTGTCAGGGGTAGATTTATGAAATACACTGATGACTATTAACAACCAACGTTACTCTATTCAAGCTAAGCATTTGCTGAATTAACTTTTATGGCTAGTTAGTTCCAGTAATAAGAACATGGTAACATAAATAGGCACAAACTTTTACATCTGTTTACATTCTGTTTATTATCAACCACTGTGTAAAATAAAGCCATTCCTCTTCGCAGTCGACAAAGAAACCGATCACTTACTTTAAAGTGTTCTTAACATTACAAATCGAATCAGTACTTGAACGTTGATTGGCTGTAATTCGATCCAATGTGTCCGAGTCAAATATTGATTGAGTGCTACTTGATCCTTTGCGTGTGGCCTCCGCTGCGTAAAGGATAATTTGATTGTTCTGTATTAACAATTCAGGACTTTTAACAATTTAGTTTTGAATTGTTGGGTTTGAGCGACATTTTGCAGTCTTTACCAAACTTTTTCTAGAGTTTTTTTAAATATAACATTAAAATTAAAACCAACCAGAAAATCGGTTTGTTCAGATTAGACTTGGTACGACTTTCGGCCTTTGAATTTAAGATGTAGATAAAAGTATAGAACAAGAGACATCGTAGAGTAATCTAGCAAAAATAACTCTGGATACGTGCGTTACCCTAACTAATGATCTCTTGAAGTTAGCCTCATGCGCGAGGAGCTAGATTGTTATGGGCGGCTTTCTGCCTAATCGATCATGATACTGCTAACAAAATTAAAACATTAATTACCTTGAGCTTGCAACCGCGTCCGCACTAGCGCGAGAGGGTACGAGCAGACCTGCCCCAGCGTGCACGAGGTACTGCCACACGCCAGCAGAAGCAACATGCCCGGCTGTCCGTTGTGAGCCTGATACTTGGATATGTACTTCTTCTTCAGCGTCTCGTACACCGCGAGGTCTATCCCAGCATACGGCACTATCCCCAAAATATTTGGAATGTATCCTTTATAGAAACACTTTAGCCCCTCCCTTAAATATATCTTTTTTGCAGCATCCAGTATCCCACTGTACTGGCCAGTCTTTCTTAAAGCTAATCTTGTTTTCAACACCTCCAATGGATAGATTACAGTCTGGGCCATCGCGCCGGCCGTGGCGCCGGCCACGAAACGTTCGTGAATTTCTAATGGGTGATTGGCTCTCATATCGCCTTTTATAAGTCTTTTTACTTGTTCATATGCGGCGAATTTAAGTGCCGATTCTGGTGCTATTTTAATTACATTTATGCCATTTCCCCGCCACAAGCCACGTATACCTCCTTCACTAATCATTTTTGCTAAACATCCTCTCATATTTTCTCTAACAGGGTCTACCTGAAAAAATATCACATCTGATATTAGTTTATTATTATTTGATAAGTTATAAATACATGACATACTAAATCAGGACGAAGGACTGAACAGATTTTACGATTTGTTAAAATCTTATGTTAGAAACTGGAGTCACTAAGTTGTTTATAGTGCGATGTCACTAGCAACATTATCATCATATCCACCGAACGACGCCCACGGCTGGCGATAGGACTAACTCAAGCATGGCCGCAAGGATCGGTAGGTACTGCGCTGCCTGAATTGTTGCATTCATACTTGAAAAACAGTGGCCTTTGATGCTCAAGAACACGCTGATTACACCCAACCATTTAGTCTGCGTGGAAGAAGAGTAAATTAGAGAATGGCTAGAAATAGCAATACATCGACCTGCATTCCACTCATCCAATGCTAATTCTTTAAGCTGCGTAATAGCTCAACCTTTGAATTTACCTTTTCAAGAGATAGTTTGCAGAGAGAATAGACACATACCTGCAGAAATACTTTAAGTCTATCTAAAGGGGCTGTACAGGTCCGGCTGACTGCGCCTGCAATGCCCCCGGCTAGTAGATGGCGCCACCATTTGCCCGTTTTTAACTCGCTTGGCGTGAAGTCATCGGGCACATTCATGTCCTCGCCAATATCCAGATACTGGAAACAAAAATAAGCAAGTCAGTATTTTCAGAAAAAAATATATATTTAGTAACAAATCCTGGGAAATTTTCAAAAAACATGTAGGGTTTTTAGCCGAAACATTATGGAGTGCCAAATTGTTGCAAATGGGTCAAACTAGTATACTAGTCCTGGAAGGAATATGTCAAATTACAAGTCAACCTGTATATCCAACATACATACACACACACATACACACGAGACACACTGTTCACGATGTATGCATATTCACGATGTAATGATAGATAGATGCATCGACACTTTTTTACTCCTAAAGGACACAACTTAATTTATGCATCCTTCTGGACGAACACTGTCTTTGTATCATAAAATGGGACGTACATTGGTCGAGACGTAACAACTGTGTGGCACGATTTAGATTTCTAGACAAGTGAAAACTTAAATAAAGATTTTTTCAAAAAAAATGCATTCAGCTTGCATATACATATATCGACTAAGGTGAAGGAGCTAATATTGTGATTATGACAAATTCATAATCCATTCCAAATGGTCGCTATGCACCTACGGAACAAGCTATGACGCCTACACACTAAACATTATGAATCATCATGTCTATGATGTCATAGTTTTTGGCCGGTATTACAGAACCTATCTCAAGACTCAAGCATTACTTACAACAACCAACCAAATGGCTTTAACTAGTTTTGAGTATTGTGTAAGTAGGTAATACCGGCCTTTTTTCCTTTTTTTCTTGGCTCCGGCTGTTTGTCTTCCGGTTCCATAAAGTTCCATAACTTGGTCTCACATTTAAGTTGTTGCGCCTGCCGTAATAATTATCATTAATTTATTTGTTTATATAATAAGTAACTGATATGTTATTGCTACATATGATGAAAAAAGAATATATAAATTCCAGCTCGATCCTTTCAGGTATTACTTCGTTTACAACAGATACCTATTGCTCGGTTCAAGTTACAACATTGCGTTTAAAAATAGGGGAAATGCTAACAAAGGATCATCTAACCAGTTTGCAACATCTTTCCCTTACTCGACTCTTCTAACTTTCTTATAACCACAAGCCTCCCCAAATTACTTCTACTTCTTCATTATGTGTTGCGCCACAGATCGACATCCCTTGTTTTCAGAGTAAAAAAAACAAAAAGTCAATCGCACGAAAACACAGCAACAAACAGAGCAATGTGCATCATGTTCTTGGTGGCCGGTTGTGTAGGGCAAAGTTTTTAATGAATAGCAGTTACCGCCGCATCTTTGTAGAGTCGCAGCTTCTTTAAATCCAAATCCAACGCGAGGGATAAAAGGGCAACGTATAGTTTCCAAGTGCAACGCATCTTTGATTTCTTGAGTAAGCCTGTATGAACGAAAAATTTCAGCATATACTGGGTCGTCCTGCACATTGTCGAGATAATTTAGACAACCAGAGTCAGAAAACAATCATTTTATTTATTTTGGCTTGTTCCAAGGTCGAGGATGTGTTTTTGACAGATAAACTACTTGAAAGACATCAAAATAATGTACTGTGACGTTTATTTTTTAATAAATTTTATTAGGTTTCTGTTAATTATAATGACAGATTGAAGGAGGTAAAATGTAATACAAAAAATATGTTAATTGTCCGCGAATTAAACCCTGTGTTAGTTATGACATATATCAACCAAAATAGAAGAAAAAAATACATCGCTAGCACATTAATTAGTGAAATTATAAATCTAATCACTATGCAATGGATCTCTTTTAGTTTTCTTATGAAAAGCACTTTAACTTTTAGGTGCTTGATTATTTTGGCAACGTAAGTTGCTAAAATAATTGGTGTCTTTCATAAGAAGACCTTTCAGTTTATCTCCATACAATTTTAGCACAGCACAGCTTAAACTGTGCATATATCCGGATTCTTAGATACGTGTAGACTAGAAGCGAATAGATCTTTTTTCGATTACGTATCGTCTGAGAGCTAATTAGAAAGTTCAAATACGCATTCATCCCACGTTACTCGATTCTTTTAGTAGATTCATTAACGGAAATTGTTAAGAACAAGTTCTAAACTTTTAAAATTGTATAAATTCTATTACTGCCCTCAATAAACCTCAAAGTGCTTAATCGCATTAAATAGTTAAATAAGACTTTCACTCGTATACAAACCTGAACAGTAAAGCTAACAAGGATAACAAAATCGTCTACTATTTTACCAATACCACATTATCCACCAGGTAACATAACTAGACCTTTATATAATAATTTAAACCTTCGGTCCTTTTCGACAAAAATTCAAGAGTAAATGGCGCAGATGTGTCGTCATCGTGCTAACACACCCACTGACCTACAACATAATCGGCTGACAGTCTCGTGCTTTATAACAACCATTAACTTATAAGACATAGTAAAAGTAGTTCACGGAAATGTATTAGTACAACACGGGATTGTAGTATGGGCAGACTGTCAGGGTGGTCACCCATTCGAGTAGCTGTAGTGCATCGTGAATTTCATATCCCAAGCGTAGCATTTATGGTACCTAATTTTGTAGTTAAGATCCAGTCCATTAGCAAATTTGTGAACTGATTGTTCGCGAAAAGGAACACTTTGTTATTAAATAGTATCATGACTTTACGTTCCCGTCTTTTTAAGGAAAATAACAAATAATTTTCAGTACCTACGTTTGGGATTTACTTACAAACAGTTTTGGATTTTCAGTAAAACTCCGTCAAAAGCAAAAGCTGGGTAACATTTGCTGATTGAACATTCTTTCTACTAGTTGAAACTGTGGGTTCGGTAGATAAATGGTGTCAAGGGTGGCCGTCAGTGGGTTCGCATTGCCTAACGCGTAAGTCACAAGGTTAAAGATAAAATACCTTTTAAACTTTGCATTGAATAATTCGTTACAATAGTGATGGTCAATGAAAAACTGAGCAGCATTGATCGAACGTCGATGCAATCTTGAAAAGTATTTTTTCACACGCAATTACTGAGACTAGTCCAAATATTTTTCTTTGTAAAATAACTTTAATTAGTTAATAAATAACCTTTACGATACATGAAAAAAATAATGTATCTTAAGACGTATTGCTGCCCATATCCATAATATCTAATATCATGTTATAAATAATGTGAAAGTGAGTTTTTTTGTTTGTTTGTTACGTCAAGGCTACTGAACCGATTTTGATGGAATCTGGTACAGACTTAGCCTGAAGTTCAACCCCGCCAATGCCACTACTTTGTCTGCATCCGCGATAATCGACATTCACGCGGAGGAAGCCGCAGGCAAAACCTCGCATTTGTGTAATTTTAACGAGATCAAACAATAGAATATGCAACTTTTTCTCATAACCTTGTGATACTAGTTTTTAGGTAATGCGGTCAAAGTCAAGCGATTGGTCAATCTATACCATTTGTGGGACCGGCTGGCATAGAAAAGCAGTTACACGTGTCTACCCAAGTAACACCGAAGCGCTGTATATAAGCTGAATAACTGTCTACCATAGAATCTTAAGGTGTACAAGCCTGCTGAACAAGAGCGTTAGCTGCGCTGTTTCAGCTGATGTAACTCTGATTTGGGCACAAATTAAACAGCTATTAGCTGAATAACTATAACTTATTTCATTATATTAGCGTTCATAAGGGTAACAGTCACCCCAAGAGCTGACTGAACATTGGCTGATTGTTAGATGTGGTGTTCCATATTTTTCAGCAAAGACTACAGGCGGGGATCTTTTTAAAGCCTTCGCTGTAAAAAATTGACAAGTAGCAAAATAGTAAATAATTTTTATTTATTATTTTGGTGTTGTTTGTGCGGGAACTATTTTGTGACAGGTGTTTTTGGTAAAATATTAGTTTTCGGTAAGTAAAATCTTGATTATGTATTTTCTTACACATGCGTAAATGTTGATTGGGATAGCAAGTTTATTGTCAATTACCGTGTGAATAAAAGTGATAATTTTCACGCGCTTTATATGACTGTTTATTTGAAATTTATAGAGAAAAAAAATTGGTTGATGATATAATAAAAAACTAGAAATCTCTTTTTGTGACTTGTAATTTGATACTAAGCTGTTTACGCATAAATAATTGGTATCCTTTCAAATCTAGTTCATATTTTTATTGACTAAACAAAAATAAATTGTTAATAATTTACTAAAAAAGGTTTTAGTTCCAATATAATGTGGTAAACGAGAAATTTACACATATTATTCGTTTCACACACACACACATAACATCACGCCTATAATCCCAGAAGGGTTAGGCGAAGTGTACTTATGGTACACCCACATTCCCTCTATTCTAGAATATAGCTACTTTTAGGTCCACAATAACTGGCTAATTGCTAAATGCTGATTAACACTGACCTGTATACCTATATGATCGCTCGCAACATTACATTGATATTTCAGTCTTTTGTTTAGTCAATAACCAGGCAAAAGCGTAATATTCAGCTTTTGCAGTTCGGGTGAACTCATATATGTATTATCAACTCATTAAAAAGCAAACGTTACTAATAATGCAGTTTGGTGCTACTAGGGTAGAGGTAGAAATTTGTACATCTGGCTCGTGTTTGAAACTCCTATTTTTGAAGCCCTGAAGTCAGTCATTTTTTGTCAATGATTTTTGAGTACAGGCATTGTATCCTGCCTAGGCAAGGAGTGTATGTTAGTCGTTCAAGGGTACAACGGTTGCCCGTTACGCTTGTATCATCAATCGTAAGGTGAGAGAATGTCTTATTACTTAACAGTGATTTTGGCCTCCTAAAGAAGGATATAGCACAAGGTAATGATTAAAAAAATACTGTGTCGTTTTCTAAAAGTGACTGCGGGAATTTAAAACTTCTAACGTAATACTGATTAAGTATTACCTTATGCTATATCCATCTTTTATTTCTATATCTACAAGTTTTACTAAGATACCTGATAGAATCAAACCGCACTGGTCGAACAATGTTAATTAAAACTGGTGATGCAAACCTGTTCTATTGACCTTTGAAGGTTCCTGTTCAATACTGACACAGGTGACCAAACACTCTTGGCAGAAACATCTCTAGAAATACCATTAATGTAACCGGTTTCCTGACTTCCCAGGAACTGCTATTCTGTACTTACTAAAAAGATCTGAATTATTTCGAACAGGTAATAAAATTAAGGTGTGTGTGTAGCTGTTGCCATTTTGAATATAACTACTACTAAGCAAATAAGTGGCAATTTGAAATAAAAATAAAACATTTTTATCATCATGATGACTAACATGACATTTAGATAAAGTCATTAAAAACATTGAAAGTTCGTAGAAAATCTAAAAACCCGAAGCCGGTGTTTGTTTTATCTTTCCGGAAAACTCCAAAGATGCAAATCTCGCGAAAATACTAGAATCAACGTGAATTGATAAACGATACTGTTCTGTTCTAAAGCAAATCTCTTATACTCTACGTAAGTAGAAATGATCGTTTTGTTACGTAACAGCCAACTGTAACGTTAAAATGTTAATTTATAGCGTGTCACGAGTCACGACGTGGTTCAGTGTCACGGCATTCACTCATGATCTAAATTTTCAGTTTCCTGTAAGGTCAATAACATGGGTTTAACCGTGTATAACGCCAGCGTCAGCGTTTAGCAACAGGGCATAGCGAACTGTTACTGCACCACGTGCAGTTTGTATATATGAATAATATTCTATACCTGCTGTAAATGAAATCTTAAAAATATTCGTATAACGTTTGTGCTAATACTTTTTGAATTTTATCATAACTCTCATTTTTTTTTAAAACGTAACATATTTCTTTAAAGTTTTCATAGTATTCATCTTAATTTTTATAAATAAAAAGTCAGTAAAACCTAGTCACATTTTTTCCGATTATTGAAAACTGATGATTATTGGAATTCGTAATTAATATTGATTACTCACTAACTTACCAGTCACCACGTTGAGCATAACAGTGTTGTGGGCATTAAATTACTTTGCTATCAAGCATATGTTTACAAGTTGATCATTCTTTGCGCACATGATTTTTAACAGACTGTAAATTCTGAGTTGTTTGTCTGTCTGCGACTACCTTACGTCAGATTGTAAATATTCGAGATTGGACGAGAGATGTGACCCAATTTCAGGCAAAATGTTCTAAAATAGCCATCCGTTTAGACCTTGCTTTTAAATTTAGATCTAGAACTTGTCTCGAGCACAGACACATTAAAAAGCTGTCCTACGTAAGCATTGGCTGCACGAATAAATTGATAAGTGCAAAAAGTCATACAGGAAAGTGTGTATCAATGCGATAAGGATGTGTGTCCTACAATGTATTATTAGGATTTCCCCGCAGTGTTCATTGAATGTCGTTTGACGCCTTACTCAGGCGCGTGACGCAATATGCGCGGATGACGCGTCATCGTCGCGAAGCATGCGCTTGCGTCGAATACGTGTAGGTTCGCCATACACTTTCCGATCTTCATAGCTATTCACAACCATACGATAGGTTGTCTAATCGAAAATGGCACGTTTTCAATTACAAATTTTCATGGACGGTCTGCAGTTATAACTATCTTCGACCCCACACCATATTTCACCAATGAATGAAGGCGATCAGCACTTTTAAACCCAGATCAAGAGCTGTCTGTGTCAATATTTCATTACATATTTGACAATGACAGCTCTGTTGATTAGTGAAATTCGCCCTTAGTTTCACTCATTGCTTTACTTTGCACGATTCACAAATTGCTAACTTCGCACGATAAACCTCTTAGAGATTAGAGCAACCATTCTGTTTGGAGAATCCTAACAACTGTAGAAATTCTAAAAAATGTAGTTGCACCGATAAGTAGCAATTACGAAAACCTAGGCGGACGTGTGGATTCGAAGTTCGTATGCACATGTACTTATTTTAGCGTACTATCCACATCCGAGGATAGTACGCTAAAATACTATCATTTAAAGTTTGCTCCCGATTGCGTAGTTTAATCAGTCACTGATTTAGCAAACATGGATAACATACTCGTACAACAGCAACCAGTGGCGTGCATTAGCTTCAGCAATACTACCGAAACAAATCACTTCTGAAAAAAAGTCGATGTACTTTGGAGTAAACTATACCAATGGCATGTTTTGACAAATGATAGACCGTATAAAGAATTTTAAAAATTTGCTCTAGATTGCTTAGTACTTCCACATGCAAATGCCGATTGCGAACGAATATTTAGTAAAGTGAACCTAAGCAACACAATCCAAAGACGCCGTTTTGTTGTCAATTTTATGTTGATAAGATTAAATGCCAAGGATTTAGAGAACTAATAGTGATATTCAAGAACTGATGAACATAGAAGAGGAGTAAATCTTGCCTAAACTGGTGTTGATTTTAATGACTATTATGTTTAATTAATAAAAGTATTAAAACCGTACTATTTTTTTTTTCAAAATTCTACCTTTTTTATTTTTAGTGCTATCATTTTCAACATAACTAAATCCAACCATCACCATACTTGGGTACCAGACTTGGGTAAGAAGAGTCGTAAGTTAGTGATTTTTTTCTTCAATATTAATACCTTTATAAAAATAAACATAGAAAAAAATCAGTGTCCATGAAAAATATATATTTCGCATCAAACAAATAAAACCATCAATAATAATAGGACTGAATGTTTTGCAATCTGAATGATGTAATTAAAAAAAACGAATAATAAACGTACAAAGTCAGTGATAGGAGTTAATGATAACAAATAGGTATTCAGAGCTATATTTTATTAATTTTTATGTTCTGTTTATTGGACTTTCCAGACAGCAAGTTTATTTGCTTTTGTTCACATAAACTAGTATAATAAACCAAATAATAAAATGATTACAAATTGTTATAGCACTACTATTTGCTTGTTCTATTCCATTTAATATAACATTAACCCAATTGAGAGAAATGAATCGGTGGCGAGCACAAATAATTGTAAATCATATGAATCACCATTTGATTTACAATTTATTTGTGCTCGCCCCCGACTCATTTGATATTAGCTACCGGCTTTACATCCTGGTGCTGTTACACCGATAAGAGTAAGATTTCTATTCGCGTGTCTTGAATAAATAAATCTATACATGGGGTAACTGTAGTAGGATTGCCCGATCTGAATCGATTTTCCAGAAGATCTATTCATGTCCATACGATCAACCGATTTTTTAAATCTTTTCAACAAGATGCGATCTTCGCTCAGATCGAATCGTATGCCTAAATAATAATAAGATCGTTTGAAAAAATCCAATCAACTAAAACCTAAACGTCAACCGAAACGTACCGTACGAACAACAAAGTAAAGATTACCTGCACATTTAATGAGATTAGTTTCGAGTTACATCAATCGAAAGCGTTAATTTATGAAATATGAAGATAAGTGATACCGCGATAATATTTTGTGTTTTTTTAGTGTCGGGTCTGTTAAAGGTCTCCGATTTGTTTTCGTTCATTCTTTTTATACCTACTGTAATATGAGGATTTCAGCGATATAAGACCCCCCGATTCAAAAATAAATATATGTTTTACTGATGCTCAATCAAGTGCAAAATAATTAAATTACATCTTAACTTAAATAATTGGAACGCCTAAAGATTTATTAACGAATGCGCAAGATTTTATGGTTTTGGCCGACGATCCTAACTCACTTTGAAATAGATATACATATTATGCATATTATGTTAAAATAAATAATTTTGCATGCACACTGTGCTTTTCATTCTTTTTTTTTAAATTACGATCTTTCGAAATCGAGTCAGATCGATTTAATGCAATACGATTAAGATAGTGAATCGATTCTGTATGTAGTAAAAGAGTATTGACCTGTCGCGTGCACCGATTCAATCGTCAACGATTTGAATTTTAAGGTGGTCTACATGGTTTAAATAAATACATATACCACACACACATATATATATATATATATATATATGTATATGTGTGTGGTTGGTTAGTGCAGACTTTATTTATTTAACAAACAAATATCTACCCACATAGTTATTATCACTACGGTACCTGTTGCGTTATGTAGGGCATGCGTTTTGGCGCTGATATAGGGAACTTGAAAGTTGACGGTCTATATAATTCGCTATAGCAGATTAAATTATGACCTGCAATAATTTTCATTCATTACCGGGTCAGCCATTATTCTCACTCTTTAAAGCTAACTTTTTATCAATGAATGACCATTATGGTCGATCATCCTCTAGAAAAGACAGAAACCAAGAAATGTGCCATTTCTTGGTTCTAGAACCTTCTAAGGCAGGCGATCAGATTGGTAATCGAGGCATGGAATTATGAATCATCATCATGATCACACATAAATCAACTTAAAGCCAGCAAGTATTTACATTTAGAAATTGATCAAGGAAAAGATAATGCGCAGATTATGGAAAATACATTGAAAATATTTTACCTGCACAACTGGTTTCTACATTTTGTAGTACCAAGTTCAGGAAATTCGCACAGCATGTTTAAGCAGAGCTAATGAATAGTGTGGGTGTGTCAATCGTGTACCGAGGAGTAACTTTTTTTTTAGGATAGTGATATGCTTTCGGAAATCGCAATATCATCCTGACACGTGCAAATAATCAATAAACATGATAACAAACTGACTCTGACGATGAGCAAGTTTTTCATAATATGTAGTAATGATCTGCACGTTTTTCATGACACCTCTTAGAAATAGGACACCCCAAAATATAAGAAATATGAGTTAATATGTAATTGTAATGATGACGAGGAACTAAAAGCAAAGAAAAATGACTCAACACAGAAAATTATGGCACATAAAAAAGTGAAAGTAGAATAGTCGTCAAAGAAAGTTCATCAAAATTCGCGAATTCGCGGCGCCCACGCCCAGCATGGAATGTAGGATATAGTAGATGTAAAAGAAATCATTCATCACTATAACATTATCAACATTCGTGCATTTACAACATTGAGAAAACTTATAAGTAATCATGGTGACATTGTTAAGATAATTCTATAATGAAAATTATACATCAATGCCCCCCACGCATGCTCGTTGTTGCCTAGGCAACGCAAATGCCACGCTACCAAGGTTAATGTTGAAATTAACATTCTGAGAGGTAATAGAATAAATTATAGTTTGTTACTAAGTACAGGTACCGCATGCCTCATATGTTATCAATCGACTAGAAGCTAAAAACCCATTTTGCAACTACTTAAAACCACACTCTACGTTATGACACGTGTTTCCCGCTTTATGCCGTGATTGGATATTCCCGAATGCGAACGTCGGGTGTGAAAGAGACAACATACTTTTCAAATAGCGGGACATATTAAAATTTCTTACACTTAATATTAAATTTAAACCTGAACTTTTGAAAACGTTCCAAATTGCAAGCACTTATGTAAAATGTAAAGAACGGGCAAGCTAGGTCATACCTTCAAAAACCATTCCCAAGCGTCGCCGTAAGACTCTATATCCATCTGTGCGAAAGTCAAAGTGGAAACTATGGACCCGTTCCCAACGCTACGTATTTAGTAACTGGCATCGTCTCGACCAGCTGTCCTAGCTAACACAAATTTAGAATGCATTTACCTTTGCCAAACAGCGACGAAAGACGATCAGGAAATCCTCGAAGACATCGCCGGTGGTTACAGTTAACTCCTCCATCTCCAGAGAATTTTATCGAGTTTACAGTTTTATAAATAAGACAAATATATTAAAACTATTTAAAACTAAGATCACAGACGATTTTTTTCTTTGGAACAATATCAGATCGTATATTTAAAATTCGAGTGTGCGTACGGCTGCGGCAACAACGACCACGCGTCACACTCGGCCAACGGACAGCCTCACACTGAGCGAGCACTCGGCATGAACTGCACGACGAACGATACCGCGATACGGTTTCGTCATTGTGATCGTGGTCGGGCCGAGAACCGCGTGTCACCGGTTTAGTGTGGCCGATGATTACCGTGCCCCGATACCAAGGTTTGTTTCGCACGCTTTCCAAGTCGCTGGTGGACCGATCGTGCAGTGAAATCGGCGAGAATTCAGATACAGTGGTACGGGCAGAAAAACAGCTGATAATGAGGGCGCGTTCAGGTCGATATACAAGTTCACTGGGGGCTCGCCCCATACGTATTGTGATTTGCGATAGGACAGGGTTTTGCAGAGCTGGTTATCAACCGTGCTCTGCGTTGCTATTCAAGCAATGTGAACGGAGGTGAAAGTAGTCGCGCTACAAGAATTTATTAAGAAATTAGACCAGAAGAATGCTGATTTGCCGTTTAATTTGCTTCGAACAAGGCAAACCTATACATTATTATTGAAACGTACTTACTCTTAACCACGTCAGATAGAGATCAATCAGGCTAAACTCTTCAATAGCATAATCAAGTATTTTATTTATGTCCTTTTTTTGTCTTGAATGATATTGCACAATGTGTGCCTTCCATTTATGCATTGCCAAGTAATTGTTCACTTTTTAAATTGTTCCTACTACATATTGAATTTGAAGAGTGGTGATCTATCAGTCGTGTGACCACACGACTGATAGATCACCACTCTTCAAATTACGTCTCCACCATTTACACTATGTTAGTTTTTGTTGCCAAAGAGAAGGCTATGTGCACAGCAGTTGGCGAAGAGGAACTTGTTGGTAACGATGAGATGGTCCATTTGATTAAAGTAGTGTTTTTTATAAATATCGTGGTACTGCTAACAGGCTCTAAGTCATGGAGTAGTTTTGTACCTAAATATAGTGAAATATATTATATTATTTGTGGAAACGAAGCCCGTTCCAAGGAAATTAAACACACATGTTTAACGTCATACCTGTAACGTTATCAAATCTTTGGCACGTGTTGATAATAAAATGACGGAGTGCGGTGCTGCTGACGTCAAATCATCTGGTTCATAATATTAATTTGCAGGCCATTTAGGATAGATAAGGGGTCTCAACTCGATTAAAGTATAATTAGTCTTGAAAGATATCATAGATGGCAGCATTGGTAACCATTATGAAATTAACAATTATTAAAAAGCGATAAACGCCAGAATTTCGGCTGAAGTTAGATTCGTGAAAATCAAAACTTCCTTGTTTGTGTTTATTTATTTATTTACACTCATAATGCACGTATTTTCAACATAAAACATAAATTAATATTTTATCTTCAATTCGAACCCCTATATTGATAAAAGTAACTATTTTGTAAAGCTCTTTGAAATAGATGGCGTTTTCTTCTTCATCACAGTAACTACTTTATCGTTACTAATATAAATCAGACAACTATTTTTTATCTATAACTTAACATAGAAATATAAAAGAAATCTATTAACATGTTTTTCTGAACCCGGGTTTTCTGAAACTATAAAAGTATTACACGAAACCTTTTAAAAGTAGGTCGACACCTAGATGGCGTTCTAAAACTACAGCCTCGGGCTATAAGTCAGCCGCTGATGCTGCCATCTGTTGAAAATTTGCACGAATTATAATAGCCAGCTCAATAGCCAGACTTAGGGAGGTGCCATTTCGTTGGATGGGATTGGGTATCTGTACGTAGTATTATGTTATCTGTGGTTTAGAGTAATTAAATACAACCTCTTCATATTCTTTTGTTATTTTGATGAATTTGCTTCGCTGTGGAATTAAAGGGGAGAAAATGTTTAAGCTATTATTATTTCAGGAAAGAACAATGCCCACGTCCCATACATTTCAAAACCTGATAATGAAAGTTTATTTATAGTTATAAGGTATATTAGAAACACTACCTGTAAGTTTAGAAACTAATGTCATATGGTAATTTTCACAATTGAAACGCTACGAAGTCCAAAAAATATTAATGTTACTTTTTAGGTTAGGATTTGCCGTTATAAAGAAATAAATGTGCCAGAACGAATTATTTAACACTCGAAGTTTAGTCTAAAATAGTAATACTTACTTAATAATACATATATATGTTCTAAAACATCTTTTTTACTTTGTGAATTCCGTATAACTAGCCTTTATTTCACTGATTAGACTCTCGATGATTGTCACTATAAATTGAGTGTCGAGCATTAAATGTCAAACGTCAAAAAATACGTTTCAATCGTCCTAACATATTGCATGATTAATTAATTTAATTATTCATTTTATTTATTAATTAATCTGTATTATACATTGACTAAAAAAGGTATACTTACTGAGTAAATAAAACGTAAAATAATGTATGAAACTCAGAAACAGAGTTGAATTAAGTCAAGTAACAGTGTGTAAAATGGAACGTTGTAAAAAAGGTTAGTTGAGATGCGTTCAAAACATGCTAATATGTTTACCCTTGAAGTAGAATAAGCATAAACAAATATTTAAATTTAAAAATATCCTGCGTTTCTTTTAACATTGTGATAAGCGTAATTAATACACAATTTAATAAGCTGTATTTTAAGATTTATTTCGTTTCTATACATAGTCAGGTGAAAAATGTGCATTCTTCTTTCAATAAAGCCGTTGTGCTTGTGCGTCAAAGGAAATTCATTTTTATGTCCGGCTTCACCAATTTTCGCCAATGTTAGCTTGTTTCAGAAGATTCTGACAAGTTGCTTTATACCAGACATTCTGTTTAATCTTGAAAAATATTATTACACGGCATAGGTTTTAGATTCACTTTGAGATTGTTGATAAACATAAATCATTAGATTCAATCCTGACGCATTCCGGCAGATATTGCTTGTATGCTCGGTCTCGGATCTTAAGCTGTAAACACGGCGGCTGATGCTGCTCGTAGCTTCGTAAAATATTACAAGAATGTTTCGTTGTTATTCGATAAATCAATGACGTTTTTCAAGAGACTTATTTTATTACAATATTAAATGCTATACTTATAATGTGGATCCTTCGTGGTTATTAAAATAGACATTGATATAAATGGCACTAGATAACATTATCTTGCATTATGTTTGCGTTGGTAGAAATTCGTCAGTGGGCCAAAAAAGTTCTTAGAGGTACACCTTCATTCCGATTTAGAAAAACTACGAAGGATGGTTTTTGCATAAGGTACATAACATCTAATTGTATACTCAAGGTTTGTCCTAATTGTGTGATAAGCACGAATTTATAGACAGATGGCAACATTGGTAAATGTATATAATATCTAATAAATAGAGACAAAGTGAAGCTATTCTTCGACATAGCGAAAGCCTTCGACAAAGTCTGGCACAACGGCTTGATATACAAGCTCTACCAACTAGGAGTGCCAGATCGTCTCGTGCTCATCTTACGAGACTTTTTGTCGAACCGGACCTTTCGCTATCGCGTCGAGGGAGCACTCTCGTCCCCTTATCCTATTCGCGCCGGTGTCCCTCAGGGTTCCGTACTATCTCCTCTCGCCTTCACGCTGTTCACTAGCGATATCCCAAAAAGTAAAAAGGCTCAGTTGGCTCTCTTCGCCGACGACACTGCCGTTTACTATACCGGTCACTGTCCCAACGCTATAGCTCGTACTCTCCAAACCTCCGCAAACGTCTTAGGCGCTTGGTTCCGGAAATGGAGAATCGAGGTCAACCCCGATAAGAGTCAGGCGGTTCTCTTCTCGAGACGTCGTCGACTCCCTCCCCCACTTCCCAGCCCGATCACTATGTACGGCAAGCCAATCCCTTGGGAGAAGCAAGCCAAATACCTAGGCGTGATCCTTGATGAGAACCTTACCTTTAAGGCTCATATTAAGGCGGTTCGCGCGCGCGCCTCCTTCGCTCTTAGCAGGCTGCAATTCGTACTGACAGCCCGTAGTAAACTGTCCCTTAAATGCAAGCTCCGCATCTATACCGCAGTCATCCGTCCCATCATGACCTATGCCTGCGTTGTATTTGCGCACGCTCACCCACGTCATCTCCATAAGATGCAGACCCTCCAAAACCGTTTCCTCAGAAGGGTCACGGGTGCCCCCTTCTATGTCCGTAATATCGATCTTCACGTCGACCTCAAAATGCCAACCATAAAACAGTTCATGAAACGCTTATCAAAGCGTTTCTTCGACTGCGGCATCAAACATTCTAACCCCCTGATTACAGCGGCCGCCCGCTACACTCCCTCTCGCATTAGCAGTATTCGCCGACCAAGGCATACCTTAATCGACCCCGACGACGCCACTACCCTCCTCCAGGAGAGTAGTAAGGCCACTAGCACGCTACAAAAGCCCAAAACCCGATCGCCGTCCTACCGCCCTCGCCGCCGAGGCCCGCCGCGACGCCCAAATCGACGCCCCTCCCGACCCTTGCTCGAGCCAGCCCGCGCCGCTGAGCCTGTAGCTTTAAATTCGTCCCTAATTAATACCAATCCTGATCCAGCTAGTCATTTGCTGCCCTCTTCCAGCGACGCCCTAAGCCGAGGTTTGTACCCCACAGGGGGTGCCCTTAGCGTTGTCGCTTCGTGTTAGTTAGTATGTAAGTTTAAGTCCTGGCTGGAGGCCTTAATTTATTAGGGAATCCACAGGCAAGTCCGCTTAAGCAGACGACAACCGCATAGGTTGACCTGCGAGATGCCAAACAAACAAACAAAAAAGACAAAGTGAAGCTAGCTTTTAACGAGCATCTGTCAATATTGCTCATATAGTATAGCCACCGTCCGTTCCTTATAATATAGTTATCGTGTCTCACTAAAAAATGGATCTGCTCCAGAAACATTTTCGAGCTATGTTTTTACGATTTCAAGTGTCGCCTGAAATCGGACGAATCGATAGACTTCAAATGCCATTCATGGATGAAGGCCCTTCTAAGGCAACCGTGTCGTTGATATAACGAATTCAAGCTTTGGAGGATGAAGAAAGAAGTTGTTGCCCTTTGGCGGCTGTTACGGAAGAATACGTGCTAGCAGTGAAAAATGTAATCAATCCAACACAATAGGCGAGTTACGTATCAAGAGATTCAGCACATACTGCAGGTTGGATCGGGAAGCCTTTAAGAAATTATACACGTGCATCTTTGCGTGAGGATAGTTTCACGCTGGGTGCCGCACAACCTCACCGATGCTCAGAAGCAGGCCCGGGTGGAATGGTGCTGTGATATGATAAACTAATTTGAAGCAGGCTCGGCTCGGCGTGTTCACGACATCATTACATGTGATGAATCTTGGATTTATCAATACGATCTAGAAACGAAGCACCAGTCGACGGTTTGGGTGTTTCAAAACGAATCACCGCCTATCAAAGTGAAGCGATCTAGAAGCAGGGGGAAGATTTTGATCGCGAGCTTTTTCAATTTGGCTGGTGTCAATTCCTTTAAGGAAACAACGAAGCATCAATGGTGAATGGACTGCTACTAACAAATGCTTGGCAGAATATTTCTCTGTTGTGAGCAACAAGCCACCAAACACATGTCTCCGCAGCCTATTGCTCCACCAAGACAACGGGGCGTCGCACACCCCGAGCTCAAATGAGAGACTTCCTGGACAGCACGCCGGTCGAACTCCTGGGTCACCCTCCTTACAGCCCTGACCTAGCACCGTGTGACTTCTTTTTATTCCCGAAAATAAAAAATCTGCTCAAAGAGATACAATTTTCGTAGCCGGAAGATGCACTGTCAGCGTTCGAGCAGGCTGTCTACGGCGGACTGGAAAAAGTGTTTCGAAAACTGTTTCAGTCGCATGAAACTATGTATAGAGGCTAGTGGAGAGTACTTTGAAAATATTTAATCAATAAAAAAAGCTATTGAACATTTATTTTTGTTTTCGAAAAAATTTCGAGTGTCTCACGTACCGAAATGGCAAAGACCGGGTAAAGAAATGGACATTTCTATTTCTCAGTGGATACAGTATGACATACAAAGACGATTCTTATATTTTTACGAACAGAAGACAAGTCAAGCTTTGACGTTGCCATGGGTTGGCCATACAATACCAAGAAATAACGCTCATTACCACTTCGGCAAACAAGAATCGTTACTCAGGGTTTTAAATAAGTAAAGAGTTGCCATGCGGAATGCCCAAAAGACGCTGGCAAGACATCGTTATTACCGAAATAAGAGTCGAACGAGCTAATTGCTAAAAATGTTAAGGCACAGTAGCCTGGAGCGCTGGTCTGGGAACGAACCCTGGCAATAAACCAATTATGTCATGAATGAACATGAATAGAATAACTTTTTGATTATCATTATTATCGTAATATACGAGATAGTAATGACCAGTGACTAAGATTACTTATACCCCAAAAACAGGAAAATAATGTTTGGCAGAATTACAACTTGTCACCAACAAGGTTGACTCGCTGTGTTTTCTTTTGACGTAATAATTGTTTTAACTATATCGAATGTGAGGAACTTGGAATATGTGGGTAAAGTTTACATAAATCCTTGTCGGAACCGGAACCGAACATGGTTTTATTTATACGCTTTATCAGTTTTCATACAAAGTAATAATGCATGGGCACAACGAGATACTGCCATGACCACCGCACTCTAGTATGTTATATAATAAGATCATATGTGACCTCAATTGGTAACGGAGATTGTCATTAATATACGTTGACTTATTTGCCAACAAATTAATGTGTCACATAGGAGTATATGAAGTCATTATATGCCATGTTATAGTAGGATGATTTTGGAAGTGCTCCGAAATTTCCATTCTATATCCGAATGAGATCTGCAGCTGGAGAGGTATGTGGGTACATTATTCCTTATCCTTATGACAGAAAACAAAACTTAACAGAGAAAGGTTACATCTACTGAGACAATTAGATATGAATGCATTTAACTTAGAAAAACGTACTAGGAAATATCAAATTGACACAGCAGACTTGCAGTATGAACTTGAACAACTTCAGGAGAAACTTACTTCTATGACTATTAAATATACAGCCTCTGAAACCAAATGAGGGAATATGTATTGGCAATGAATGAGCTGGTGAGATCACCAACAAACAAATGTGTCAACCACCATCTATTGAACCCACACCATTCATTGATAATATGTGATACCAATATACCACAGTCTTGAGCCAGTTTGCCATTGTCAATTACAAACTGTTTCCCTAAGCATAGTGTAAATAAAGAAATAGTATTATTTTAAATTTCCGGGACACTCAATAATGAACTACTATACTATGCCTGGTTGTTAGTTCAGGACACTTTATTATTAATATTTGTTGGTAATAGGGGTAATGTTAAGAAAGGAGAATTACTCCAATATTATAGATCTTTGGGCACCCTTGTTTTAAAAAATATAATGTTGCAAAAAAGTTTGCCACAGGAACGAAAAAATGCTGTCATATTCATTTTAGATCTCTAGTGATCTAAAATGATCACCTGTGGGGAGTATCCTAACCTTATATAAAATAGTAAAATAATACCATTGTTTAAATCAGGTAGTACACAGACCCCACGAGTTATAGACCTATTTCAGTACTACCTACATTTAGTAAAATTTTTGAGAAATTTATTTTAGTCTCACTGCAAAGATTGTTTAACAGACATAAATTATTACATAGTGTAGTTCATATTACAAACAGTTCGGTTTAACAAGGGGTCGTTTAACTACTGATGCCGAAGTTCAAACTTCTAGGACATATTTATAATGCTTGGGAACATAAACGCGATGCCTTGGGCGGGCATTTTTTTTTTATTTGTCCACGGCATTCGATTGCGTTTTTCATGAAACGTTAATCAGGAAACTCCGCCACTACGGGATCCGAAACACCGCTCTGGATCTTCTTACTTCATACTTAAGTAATAGGATTCAGATGACGTTAATGGAGAAAGATCTCCCGGATCTATCTTAACAATGGGAGTTCCACAAGGTTCAATTCTTGGTCCTTTCTTGTTTCTTATTTATATTAATGACTTGCCTTACCTCATAAAGGATAATCATGATGTAGTGTTGTTTAAGGAAGATACTTTGCTTTTGTTTAAACTTCAATGTCAGCAGCTGGTTACTGACGATGTAAATAACGCGATCTCTAAAACAGTTCATTGGTTCAATTTAATAATTTACTTCTTAATGAAAAGAAGACCAAATGCATTAAGTTTACGCTACCTCACGTTAGGCAGGTGAAAACGATTGTGTTGATACAGGGCGAAGAATTGAAACCTGAAGACAGCACAGTATTCTTGGGCTTAACTTTGGATGCTAAGCATCAGTGGGGCCCACATATTGATAAATTGTCAAAAAAGCTAAGCTCCGCAGCATAGGCTGTTAGAAAAATTGGTAAGTTAACTGACATAGACACAGCCCACTTAGTGTACTTTGGCTATTTTCATAGTGTAAAGTCGTACGGTATTCTGTTGTAAGGAAATGCCGCCGACATTCAGACTATCTTTGTTTTACAGAAAAGAGCTGTTAGATCTTTTTATAAATGAAGTCCGAGACACTCTCTCAGAGATGAATTTAAGGAAATTAATGTAATGGCTGTGCCTTCTCAGTATATTTTTGAAAATCTTTTTTATGCCCACAAAAGCTTAAAATTGTTTAAAAATACAGAGATATCCATTATATAAATACTAGGAAAAAACTCGAATTTGTTGTACCTACTACAACTAGGCTCAAGAAAATAGGTGTCTCGTTCAGATGTCAATGTATACGCTTTTATAATAAACTTCCAATCCACGTTTAAGATCTAAGACTTAATAAGTTCAAATAATTTATTGAACGTAAGTTGTGCCAGAAAGCTTTTATACTGTTTAAGATTATATTGAGGACAAAAAGGCTTGGGACTGACCTGCTTCAATTTTTGAATACTGAATGTGGTTTTTTGCTTGCTAACTTTTGTTTTATATACACTTAAACATTTCATGATTATTATATACACAATGACATGTTTTACTTTGTGAATAGGGATGATGCCAATTTTTTTTAATTTTTAACTCAATAAATTGTTTGTGTCCAAATAGTGCAAACAAAATTACAAAAAGTGAAACAGCTTAAAAAATTGCCAAGTTATAAACGTTTTAAGGTAAGTGTTAGACAAGGACAACACTATCGTAGAAGTGACGTCACGACTATGTAACTTCATACTAGCGTCGTACATTGTCCGTACGGTGCGACAAGGACGGGAATAATCCCCTCCAAAAACTTTAAAAGCGTGTATTTTCTTCTTAATTACACCGATATAACAGATTGTATCGATTATCTCATTTTTACTATGCTTACTTTGAAATTACATTATTTTGATGAACATTTCTAATATCAGTCATCATCCCTATTATATTTGTATTATTATTTGAATTATTGTGTGAGGACTTAGTGGGTTATATGTATCTTTATATATTTTGTCTATCTTAGTTTATTTTTTATGTGGCACTTTGAGTACGTAATGCGGCCGACCCAAATGTCCTTTCTTTGGTATTGTTCGTCGTATCGTTGGTCTCCATAAGTTCTGAGCTACACGATTAATGACAAATGCTTTCACTGACTGGACAGGTCCACTCAATCTGTGTGGTTCTTTCCTCAAAAGACCATATCAGACATCAATCCACATGTTCTTCACATGATCTGACCGTTATGTCTGAACTTTAAAAGAGACTGTGACCTCTGAGTTTTTTCAGCCTTTCTTCTCAGAGTAGTCAGATAGTTTCCTATCTGACTACTCTGAGAAGAAATACATCTAGTTTAAAAAACACGTTTGATGTGTTAAAGTGTTTGTACAACCTTACAAAAATAAAATCATTATTTTATAAAAAGTCTAACAAACGCATTATCTTTTACAATTGTGAACTTAACCATCATAGCAGAACTAAAGCAACTTTAGTACTGAGATTTCAAAACATGGCACATCAAATCGTTTTGTAGAAAAGGTACGTAGGTGTTGATATTTCCTTACTCGGAACGGGGCCGGGGCGAGCATTGTTTTCTAATGGTAGGCTTAATCTCTTCCGCTAATATGAGTTTAGCATTGAGTTCGTTCATGACCATGCATGATAATGGAGTAAGCACCCAGTAAACAATCGGTATTTCTTGATGTGTTACATACTATTAAACAAATGAACAAACAGAGATGTGGCTTTGGGACTTAAATCGCTGACCGCAGAGATCATCTGATCTTCTATCGTAGTACATAGTAGATAATATGTATTAGGCAGCTACTGAACACAGGCTATTTCCAAAATGACGGCAAATTGTTTTTGCGGCTTCTGATAGAGTTCGTTTTATGGTTGTTGTTACGCGGTGTCGCTTACAAGGCGTGCAGCACCCTAATTGCGAAACACACAATTAATCACAATCTGAATTATTTTAAAGGATATTGCTAAACCATTGCCGAAAAAATTATGTGCTCAACAACACAATTCATAAATAACGCAATGAATGTTGTTGAACTGTCAAAATGAAAGCCATTACGACTTAAAGTGTCTTATAATACCCCGCAGATAAAGGTCAATTGAAGAGTTAATTTTTTTGCAACACTACGTCAGTGTAAATTGGCTGAAATATGAAGGTGATTGTTGAAGATGTCGGAAATAACCATGCCTATTGTCAGCTTTACTAGCGTGCGCCGCGTTAACCAATACAGTTTTAAGAAAAAAATGTATTACCTACGGAATTCATACATTGTTTACCTGGATTCATAGGGTACTTTTAATCCTGGAAGTAGGTATGTTCACGTATATACTCGACATCGACACGGGCGAAACCGCGGACAAATGCTAGTTGTAAATAAAATCCAATAAATCAATAGATGTCAGCACATGAAGTGTGATGGATGAGTTTCCGTAAATTCTAGAGTAGAATATGCAAATCGGATTACTTCCAAACATTCGTACTTCAATAGTAATGTGCATAGCATAGCATAATCAGCCTATTATGTTCCCACTGCTGGGACACAGGCCTCCTCTCTGTAAGAGGGAGTGGGCCGTAATCCACCACGCGGGCCCAGTGCGGGTTGGTAGATGTCACATGTCTTCGAATTTTTGGTTCTAAGACATGCCGGTTTCCTAACGATGTTTTCATTCACCGTTTCCGAGAGCAGTGGTGATGAAATAATTAACACAAAGTAAAGCGCCTGTCTGGGTACGAACATACGACCTACAACTCGTAAGTCGCGGCTGTTACCACTGGGTCACCACTGCTCTAATATAAGTAAGTAGTAGTAATGTGCAGACGGAATTAAATGGACTATCGTATACGAATGACTTTCGTGACCCAGTTTGTGCATTCAAGTTCCTACAAGAGTAGGAACTTGAATGCCTAAGAGCATGGGCTTTAACTAGACTGAAAACGCATTCTCAACAAGATTGTCGGGGGTTTTTAGTTCTATAGAAGCCTCCTTTGCAGCATTCAAACAATACCCTTTGTACTTATTCAGATGAACCATATTTCGGGGTAATTTATATTCAATTACCTTTAGCATAATCGTGATGATTTATCTTTCAACAAGGGTTTATAGTGTATGTTTAGTAGTGCTATTCTGTAACCAACTCACCGTTAAAACTTATGTGAAGTGAGCGTGGAAACAGCTGTCCGTGCCAATGATGCTAGGGATTGACAAAAATCACCGTGAACTCGGTGAGATTTTTACAGAATCGCTGTGCTTGTCACGTCAATATTAATATGATTTCTAGTGAACTGTGGTAGTAATAAGCCCAAAATAGTAACTGTTAGAATTTTCTAACTTCTGAATTATTTAAGCAATAGCCTTAGAATATATGTGGGCTGGAGTGATAGACCATGCACGATGATGATACATGTATTGAAACATTTTTATATCCAGTAATTACACAAGTTAATTAAACAAGTGCTGTCAGCACTCGAGATAAGACAAGACATAAACCCAGTCAAACGCGAACGCTATCGCCTCAGTATACTTGGAACAACGTGATAACTGTAACTGCTATTATTTACTCAGGTTCATTTAATCATAGTGAAAATATATCGAAATCAATGAAAAATATATCGAAATAAAATTCTTTTAATCATTTCTTTCTAGTTTGTCGACAGCAGTTTTTATTTTACACAACATCCAATATTCATTCATTTATTACATAAAATTAACGGCTTTTGGAAAACAGTTTCAAGTCTCGGCAATCGAACCTCTAATAATTCTCGCATTTTGCACTCCTTAAAATTATTGAACACTCTAATAAAATTATTACGCCTCTTTTGTGAACCTTCAATAATTGCTATTTTGGGGTCCTAAAAATACTAAATAGCCAAGACTAACTTTGACGTAGCGCTCGGCGTCTGCCGCGGTACCACTCGCTTCGCTCGCTCGGCTCGCGCGTGGTTGTTCACAGTTCTAACCTAGCCTAACCCGTTTGGTCGAGGTACACCTAGCTTAGTTAAAAAAAAGGCTCAACATTAAAAAAGTGTGCATCATAGAAACGCATTTTTTTTTAAGAGTTTCAATAATTTAAAAAAAATCCATAATTAGAAGGTCAATAAGTTTTTCGAGGGTCAATTAAATAGATGCTTCCCAATTTATCGACAATTTTTGACTGGCCGAGTTTCGACTTGACCAAACACTTGATAACGGCACTAAATGCTAAAGACCCATACCATCCAATATACGTCCATACCAATGTGTTGTTCAAGTATTTCACTTGATGAAAAGGAGATATATTCACCGAGGAATAGGGATGATAACTAATATTAAAACAAATAGAAAAAAATAATGTAATTTCGAAGAAGGTAGGTATGGTTAAAATGAGATAATCGAAATAATCTGTTAAATCGACGTAAATATAAAGAAACTACACACACGCTTTAAAAGTTTCCGGAGGGGATTATTCCCGTCCTTGTCGCGCCGTATGGACTTTGTACGGCGCTAGTATGAAGTTACATATTCGTGACGTCACTTTTACGATAGCGCTGTCCTTCTCTAATGCTTATTTTAAAACGTTTATAACTTGGCATTTTTTATTTATTTAAGCTTTTACGCTTTTTTTCTATTATTGTTTGCACTATTTGGAAACAAACATTTCTTTGTAGATATAATAAAAATAAAACAGTCGTTATCCCAATTTATATGCTAATTTACGTAAGTCCTCGTAACATGTTGCATTCACATGCCTGTAAATACCAAATAGGTAAATATAAAAGTATTAATATCGCCCTGTAAAGATTTGTGGTATATTAAGGCTGATCAGGCTAAACAGAGCTCAATTGATTGGCAAGAGTTACAAATGCAATGAACAAAAAGTCCTACACAAAAGACTACTAGACGTGACTCGCTAGAGCCGAATAACTGCTGATGTAATCCGGTTTACACTTTACCAGAATACATAATAGGCCAGGGATGGCGAACCGATGGCACGCGTGCCATTAGTGGCACGTTTCGAAATAATTTGGGCACGGTACCTAAGTCACTTCATTTAAATAAATATAAAACTTTTAATTTAAATATTAAGGCTCCCAAAAATGGCGCGCCAGTGTGCACGACACTTACTTTTACTAAAAAATAATAAAGGTATAATTGTGGAAGTACCTTTATAGATTTAAATTAAGACCATTCTTGTGAAAGTAGGTATATGCACCTATACCTTTAGTTTTTTTCCAATAGTCACTAAGTCAAAAAAAATTGACGGCACTTCGTGGCTACATTCAACATTTATTTGAAAAAATGGCACGTAGATGTATAGAGGTTCGCCATCCCTGTAATAGCCTCTGTATGCATCTATGATTAAATATTAAAGGTACTACGTTTATGTTCTGTTACATCGTTGGACGATTTAGGATGAAAAGACCAATCCATGGCGATGTAGGTAGTAGGTAGGCATGTTGTATGGAACTAACCCATCAATAGCTTATTTCCAAATGTGAGTGTAGTCTTACCAAGGGGTACCGTGTTACCCAGTAAGTGTGTGGGTTGTGAAGGTCAGATAGACAGTCGCTCCATGTAAAATACAAGTATTCACATAACATAACATCACGCCTTGTTTCCCCGAAGGGTTGGGCAGAGGTGTACCTATAGTATATAGGGTGACTGGTAATTAGTGATCGATACTTCAACACATAATTGTATTCATCATAACAAACAACTTTTCCAAAGAAAAGAATCTATTTTTTTTTAATTACGTTTTTTAATTAATACAACTGGTTAATAACGTAACAAGAAAAATACACCATCAGCTGTGATTTAATGTCGTGAATAATCCCTATTTACAAAAAAAAAAACAATCCATTTTTACCATGCATTTTACTCTTTTCGCGCGCGCGCAATCAGCTGTGATACGCTTGACCCCGCACAGCTGATTGCGCACGCGCTTTCCGTGCGATTGATAAATTGCATGGTCTGATGATGGATTGCGACCAACGAGGCTCTAGCACGAGAGGAGGCGAGGGAATACTAGTATTTATTAAGCTGATTGATTGATTCCCAAATGTGAGAGAACCACATTTCTGGAGTTGGAACTAAACTAATCACTTCATTCAATATATTTAATTAAATGAAGCGGCTGACATTTGATCTCTTAAATACTTCACTCATAATTCTCGCTGCGGTTAGAACATAAAACATCATTTGTCGGGATTTGGCAGCGGCTGTTTGCTAAGTTGCCAAGATTGTGTCACACTTGTAAGGCAGCTATTCATCTTGACGATCTTAACGAGCGTGTAATTGATAACTTTATTAATCTACTCGACTAAACATCTTTCTCTATTGCTTAATGCACTCTGCATTTCGATAGGTATGCTATAGATGCGCAAATTTTCCAGTTGATTTTAAAAACCTTATCATCAAATCTCTGGACTACAAAAACGTATAACGTATTACAAAAAGTTTTTCGAAGTAATTTTAGTTGCTTATAATTATCGACAAATTTTCCACAAATTCATACGTTTTTTTCATATTGCTCGGATTTCTTAAAGGTCTTTCAGAAATCCGAGCAATATGAGAAAACGCATGAATTTGTAGAAAAATTATCTTAGAAATGGCAATCACGACACTCGGAGACCTATTTTGTCTGCATTTAAACTGAGTTTCGATCTTATAATGGAAATAGAAATGCCTGAAAATACTTTTGATCTAGGAACTCCTTAAGGGTAACTATGTAAGTCCTATGTACAGAAGATATAGACTGAATTAAAAGTTTTATTCAAAAGTAAGACTAGAAAATCATAGTTCTATTATGGTTTAGAAAATTGCAGGCTTTATTTAATTTCACTGCCCGTACCAAACTCGACTTACGTTACGAAACAATTAAGTTTGTATGTTGGTCAAGTCAAGTCGAGTTTCGAGCTCAGTTTACATTATCCTAGCAGTATTATATTATCTGTGTTCTAGCTTACAGGAGTCGTTGTGATAAGATTTCAGACCTGAGCCCCTTAAGGTTCTCGGAACTCTAGAACCATAATCTATTCGTTCTATAGTTGTTTACGTTCTCCTCTTCACCAGAAGTCAGAAGGGCCTCAGCTCAGCATAATGTCAGATGACAACACGAGGGAAGTACACACGGCTACACATCAAGCTATATATATTTCGCTTTTACGCTGACCTCGCATTGTATGGGCTTTTCGTACAATGTGAAGTCAGCTTATACTGGAAATGTTTAGCTTGATATGTAGCCGTGCGTGCCCCTGACGCTATGTTTTAAGCCCGTTTAGTATACATTAGTTATTTTCATAGTGTGATGTCGTACAGTATTCTAATGTGGAGAAATGCCGCTGATATTCAGACCATTTTGTCTTACAAAGAAGGGCAATTCGTTCAATTTATAAATTAGGTCCCCGACACTTCCTCAAAGACAAATTTAAAGAGATGAGATAAGATAATGATTTATTTCTCACCACAATATATAAGTACATTTACAAATGATCAAAGACAATACATAATAGTTTTAATTATACTGTGGGAGACTGGTGCCTAAGCTAGGCGTAATGCCTGTATTTCAGGACACCAGGACGATGATAAAGACTGCGCCTTCTCTGTATATTTATGAAAATCTTTAATAAGCATACACAAATATGACTGTGTTTAAAAAATACAGAAATATCCATAATATAAATACTAGGAATAAACACAAATTCGTTGTTCCTGCTATTAGGCTCCCGAAAATAGGTGGCTCGTTTAAATGCCAATGCATACGTCTACTAATATATCAAATTCTCGTGTCGCAATGTTTGTTACCAAACTCCTCCGAAACGGCTGGACTGATTTGTATGAAATTTTGTGTGCATTTCGGGTAGGTCTGAGAATGAAGACAATGTAATTTTTTTTGTTAATGTTTTTTAAACCTAGTTTTAATTACGGTCTGGCCGACTGGCAGTTTGAGTAATTTATGCGGCCTACCCGAATGTCTTTTCTTTGGTAATGTTCGTCGAATCGTTGAGCTCCTTAAGTTGTGTGTTAATGCGTGCACTGACTGGTCAGGTCCACTCAATCTGTGTGGCTTTTTCCTCAAAAGTCCATATTAGATACCAATCTACATGGTCTTCACATGATCTGACCAAGATTACGTCTGAACTTTAAAAGAGACTGTGACCTCTAAGTTTGTTTCGGCCTTTCTTCTCAGTGTAGTCAGATAAAAAACGCCGATCTCATCTAGTTTTTAAAATTTGATTGACGTGTAAAAGTGTTTGTACATAATTACATAAATAAAATTATTTATCTTTATCAATCAAGTAATAAACTAACCAAGATTTTAATTGGTCTGGCTGGTTGGCTTATGGTTGGGTCTTCATACCTGGATGAATTTGCGGCTAATTCATAATAGAACTATATAATCGGGGACTTTTGAAGACCATGTGTGCGTCTCGTCTGGTTCGACTGTAAAATATTACATTCTTTACGCGATAAGATTGTATTGTTACAAATCATTATTTAATGCAGTAGGTGCGCACATGTTTTCTCAATGAAGTATTATCGATGGAATCTGTAAGTCTTGGTTTTACTGCTATTTTCTTGCACTCTACTTATGTTAGTTTAACATGTGTTAACGGGAGATTGGCCGGAAGGCAACACACACAAGGAGCAGTGGAAAATTGTGGGGAAGACCCAGCAGTGGGACAATACAGGTTGACAAAAAAATAGAACCCAAAAGTAGAACTTACTTGAAAATAAATTCTATTCAATTTTTATCTGTTTACACTGTATAATACCTGCTACGTACAAATTATCTGTCAAGATTGTATTATCTAAGATATAAAGTAATCAACTGTTCTTCAATACACATACATATATATCGAACTAATGAACCTTCATTGGAAACAAAACGTAATTCGGGCTTCCTCGCCTGCAGAAACTGCCAATTGAAAGCAGTAACGTCACGTCTTTTTTTTCTAATTAAGAAATTCTTATGAGTACTTAAATGGTAATAATTATTGTTTAATGAAAATAAAAAAATGTAAAAGAATAGTTTTAAAATGAAATAAAAGAGAATAATTAAAAAAAAAGTGTCTTCAGTGATAATTTTTGATGAAGAAAAAATTACTTCAAGTTTTAATTAAATGAATACTTATCAGTTTAGTGGGATTACAAATATCTAGGGTTAAAGAACTAAACAGTTACAAAGATTCACAAATAGGTATGGTGAGTATTGGTGAGTGTTTGGGATAATTATTTACAGTGATTGGCGCCTCTTGACGGATCATTGTCTTTGTATACAGCTCTCTCTTGCCACATGCTAAACATAATGTTAAAAGTGACGACACTCGGCAACTTGCCAGCTTACCAGTAACAACCGGATCAGTGAAGTAGACTTCGCAGATTAATTATCCAATAGTTTTTGAAAAATGTCATACTTCTATTTATACTTTTGTATACATTATAATGACACAGTTTACTTACTCCCACTAATAGTGGGTACAGAAATTCTTTTATGAATAACACTGAGTTTTTATGTGCTATACGACATCAGGGAATAGATGCGTATGGCACGAGAGATAGCCGACAGGCTGACAGCTGTCATATTGATCCTAACAAAAGGAACGAACAAATCTTTGTTAAATGCCATCTGCCGATCTGTTCTCATTAAGTTAACCTTTATACTATGCGATTTCGAAGGTAGGTGAAGTCTTCTTGAAATATTGATGGTACGACCTACCTACCATGCGAAATTAATATTATGAATGGCATTCAAATTCAAATACTTTAGTTTTCGAGTTAAGGCTCCCACAAATAGGCGCGACGCCACAGCGCGACACAAAGGCACCGCTCGTCGCTCGACACGAGACTTTAAGGCAGTTGCTAGAAACCTTTTCAAACTTAAAAAAAAACGACTACTACTAAGTTTTGTGTCAAATTTTTATAGGGTGACATTGCTGTTCGGTACCTTTCCACATTTCCGCAATGGGCCATGGCCCACTTCTTCCAAGAGAGGAGGCCTGTTTCCCAACAATGTTAACGTTATAGGCTGATTATACTAGCACCAAGAGATTTAGAAAAAAAAACTCCAAAAGACAAAAGAACATAACAAAACTAATTAAATAATCAAATTAATTTTTATTAACACTTCGACCTTACCGATAAAAATGTTATTGCTAGACGAACAAACGGTAATATCTAGAAAATTCTCCACCTTTCGATTTACCCGCGTTACCTTCTTGACTACTGAATACGTCATCTCTTTACACAAGGATCGATTAAAGAAGGTCATGTAGGAAATTTGTTTGAGCTTTAACGTCAGAAAAAGCCGGTTTCAGTGCCACCTTTGAACTTGAGAAATAATTACAAGAACTGTTCTCTAGAGTGTAGTTGATAAGTCAAGGTCCGACAAATATTTCTTTTATTAGCTTCTGCCCGCGTGGATGTTGGATATTATCCCACGGGAACTTGCTACCAGGACAAAAATTGGCATATGTTCTTCCCCACTATGCCATCTATCTCTTTACCAAACTTTATCGAAATCCGTTCAGTGGTTTAGGCGTGAAAGGTAACATACAGACAGAGTTACTTTACTTTCGTATTTATAATATGTTACTTAAGTATATTTATGTATGGTTAATGTAGAGGGCGCATATCGTGGAGCGGAACTTAGAGTACCTACCTACCTATATTGTTTAGTTGCGGGGAAGTCTGTTGAGTGCCACCTCTTCGTCCCAGCTGCTGCCAGCAGGTTATAAAACACTAGGTAGTGGTGTATTTTGCTATGAAAAATACGCTAACTACCTTGAACTTGCGGGTCAAGGCGTTCATAAAGCTCTAAGAGAAGATCACGCAACATGCATACTCTTCAGTCATAAGTCAGGAAAACGTTCCAACAGCACCATTCACCAAAGAGACTCTTGGACCACCAACGCGGTTGACGACAGAACCTTTGCAAAGTAAAAGTATAATCCTTGAGTTAGCAACTAGTCATGTGGTATGTAATAAACAGCTGTTAAAGCTGCTGTATAAATGTCACGTGACGTATGTGTGACGAGTGTTATCCATCACACTGCGGCCATTTTAGAATGACCTCCCCCTCGTCCTTTTCCCACTAATGTCAGAAGTTTTGCATGAAGTTTGCGGCATACGTTAGAGGTCTCAACAAAATGGTTCTTTTAGTTTCTACACGTGCCCAGTATTTAAATCCATTTACTACAATTAATAGACTTTATGGGGGGGATTCCTTTTAGGGAATTCTATGATTCATTGACTATTATTAGTATTGATCATATTTATACCTACCTACCCACTTACTGAATGACGTAAATGGAAATAATGTACCTACGATAATTTTATAGCCACATAGTTCCCTTGAATAGTTTTTATTTTACAATTTTTGTAATGAGACTACTAGGTAAAACCGCCGTCTATTTCCGCGTTATTAAATCCTTTAAATGTGAAGTGAGATTTATTTATTTATCATCCTGATGTACAAATGAGATTTTCGTCTTTTGGATTAAAAGTTGTCAAAATCCGTCAAGTCATCAAATATTGGTTCTTAAGTTTGATGTAGACCTGCAAGACGCAACTAGAGCACGATACTATTAACGTAATTTCAAATAAACATTATAAACAGTGCATACGTGGGGTACGTATGCACTCTTTCCCTCAATACATTCGGGAAATTGGCGCCTGCATAGCTACACTGGATCAATTAACACAATGGCTTCAATACGCGACACTAGCAATTAGTAGCGCGATATGGTTCAGTTGTGTTCGAAGCGTTTCGATGTGACTGTATCAAAATAAACCCGCTATGGCCTCGCTCGTCTGCGTGGTTAGAAGCGGTATAAAATAGCTGATCTTGTGCGTTCCGACTTTCAATAAAACGCGACTGCCGTGTCTACAACAGGTAAGTAGGAAGGTATCGTGTGACCTTTATACGTGTATCGTATTAAAAAGTGATCACGTTTCGGGCAAAGTCCACAGACAGTGTCGGCTTGACATAAAAACACTATGAGAATTTGCATTCATATGTCGATGACATCGCACATCGCAAAGGCATGATTGACTTTGGCTTGATTGCACCTATTGAGTTTTTCTAGCGCTCTGCTGGATTGTTCGCCTTTGGTTATTTTTTAACTTCCCCACTATTATGCCTATTGTTGTAACCACTGTGGTATTTTGTTACAACAAAATCACATCTTATAATCTATTTATCTATTTAACACCTGAGGAGCTGTTGTGCACAGTAATTCTTTCTATGATTCAATAAGTACCAAAGTTTTTATGAAAATTGTATGAAACTCATTTTACTTACATTTCTTTATCTGATAATTATTGTACTGCTGAAAAGCAAACCTTTAGATACATCTGTCTATTTTTCCACATCCTTTTATATCATTTCATGTGATCTCTTACTATTTTCCTTTTATTAAATGTTGTGACATTTTGTATGTAACATTGTCATCTGTCAGTTTTTCTTTTTCTATGGTATAGAGCTAAGAGGTCGTCTATTTTATTATAAAGGTATCGTAAACTAGTGTTAAGCCAGGTTCTCACTGTAAGTCATCTTTATAGTTCCTGGCCGATAATTAATTAAGAAGTATTTGATTTAAAAAGTCACTTCTAGAACGATCGGCCAGAGTCTATAAAAGGCAACCGTTAGTTTTTACCAGGTTCTTTCTTTTCTTTTCTTTTGCTCGAGACTCACTAGTCAAATGTATTTCTAAAGCTTCTGAAATATAAACAGTTTGAAACTAAGTGAATTTATTTTTTATAAACATCTTGTGTGCGTGAAAGTATTTGACTCACTTAATCACCTCCGACCCTCCCACTTTCGTCTTCGAGAGGAGTTGGAGACGTATTGGAGAGAATTGAAAACGTGGTGTAAGACGCCGCCAACTGAAGGTGTTCGAATTAGTCGATCAACTCCGACCCTCTGACTTGCATCTACTACAGGAAATCAACGAATTCGAGAGAATAACTTGGCGTGAGACGCCACTTAAGGTCCTCACGTCTACACTATTAAAATTTATATTTTATTAATTTCTAAGATCGACCACCACGCGGTTTTTCTTCCGACGCGAGCTCCCTCACAACGGACTGCGGGCTGGTGGAGAGGCTGCTGCGAGCTCCCACTCGACGGACTGCGGGACGGAGGAGCGGCTGACGCGAGCTTATTTTATTCGTGAGCTGCTTCGCGACTGTGAGCACGGAGAGGCTGCTGCGAGCTTCAACCACAGACTGCGGGCCAGAGGAGCGGCCGACGCCTCGAGCTACTACCGACTAATCATTTCTAATCCTTAATATCTTTTTACTTACTTTTGTATTTTATAATCTAAAAATCATTTTAACTTGTAACCACGTTTAGCCAGTCGGCTAAACGTTACGTTACACCACGCTGAATAAACAGTGTTTTGTTTGAATGCAGAGTTAGCACTGGGTGACGCTCGCTGGCAGTTTATCTTTGGCTTCTGGCTGGACAGATCGGTAGACGTCACAATTTGTAGAGCCTGATTAGTAAGCGGAAAGATGCTTTGCCAGTTGAAGATCTCAAACATCCCTCAAAAGCTGAACCTGCCTTATGAGGTCACTGCTAATGCTATCCAATGTGGATGAGTTCTGATGGAATCTAACTTGTTTGTACAATATTTTGTTTTGGAATCATTGGCACGACGTAGATGATGCAGCATGTTAGGTACTGAGAGTAGTGAAATCGGTTTTGAAAATATAAATTCCACAAGCGTGGAATCCCTGTGGACAGTAGAAAGATCCTAAGGACCGGTGTTCAGCCCGCGGTCTTTAGGTCCTGACATAGTTACGAGTAGCCTTGGTTACATAGTTTATTATAATTGTCAAAGAACTTATTTTTGGTTTTTTACTAAATATTCAAGGTTTTTATTATAAGGTTTTCCCACAGGGGTTTCCGTATGTGTTGCGAAAATGGACCTTCGTTATCTTTTTAAATATGTAAGTTCTTATTAAGACCTACCTACTTTTAGATAATTTTGGAATAGTATACATAAAACTTCAATTGTCAACTCGACCGTAATTTTGACGAAGTTGTTTCCCTTCCCGTCTTTTGTTTATGTAAATCAACAGTAATTATCAAACAAATCACTAGGGGACCAAACACAGTGACAAAAAATGTTTCTTCGAAACTTGAATAAAAATGCAAGTTTTTAAATCTGTTTTAAAATGCTTACCTGAAGATCTAAGCTAGAATTTTAAAACTTATTGTTCAAACCACGGAGGTTCAAACTGGCAGCAGTCTGATCAGTCAGCTATGTTAGAAGCGAATGACTTCAACTTGAGGATCGGGAAAACCTAAAACTTTATAAAAAGATCTAGACTGCAAAAACGTTGCTCTGGAATTGGTTATGTTTTTTATTTTACTGAATCATCATAATCATCATAATCATAAACAATGTACCGTCCTTTGGATTACTTAGTACGCTCTGTATTAGCTGACCCCTCTTACAAAAAAGAAGATAGGAAGAGTGTTCGGGTTATGCATCATCCTAATTGCGTAACATATTAAACTGTTGTATTTTGAAAGTTCAACAACATTCATTGCGTTATTTACATTGTTGAGCAGATTTTTTATTGAACTTATGAAGCAATGTATCAATCTGTTTAAAAACAATTCAGATTCCGATTGATTGTGAGTTACGCAATTAGGGTACAGGTCACTGACTGAACTTAGAAGATATGGGGCTTCCTTTGCCGGATAATATACATATAAGATCGTACTTATCGCAAAGTGTTTAAGATACCATACACTTCGGTATCGGTTAAAAGAGATCACATCTGACATGAGTCTCGGAATCTACGTTAGGAAGATAATGGAGCCGATCTACGCGCTTGCTAACGAGCTCGGGACCTCACATCCTTCTTTGACTCTTCGCCTTCAATTATCTGTTATTGGTGTCACAATCAGCTGTTACATTTCAGTCAACTTATCTGTGCTACGGCCATTTTTCGAACTAACATTTTCAATGGGACATATGATCGATTTTTGTTTAAGTTTTTGATTTTCGTTCACAACCAGCGCCACCAACAATTGCACGGATAAGTCGGTCGTACTATAAATTCGATACGAACTTTTAATCTAAATAATTAAAGATCACAAAAGTGATTATTAGTTTTTTATAGAGCAGTGGCGACCCAGTGGTAGCGGTAATTATTTTATAACCACTGCTCTCAAAACGTTGAAGGAAAACATCGTGAGGTAACCGGAATGTTTTAGAACCAAAAATTCGAAGACATGGCGGCCGTTCAAGTATTATGTAAGCACTATAGGGGGCGGGGGGGTCTTTGCTTTGCTTATTTTTGATGACATAAGGACTGGGGGATCAATAATATTGAAACTATAATAAAATCGCTACTCGAACCAATAGCATCGACATCTTCTCTAATCCATTCCATCAATTCCGTACGAGACTTTTAACCAGCTCGTATTCTCAAGACGTCTGTGCATCGTGAGCCGCACATTATTATACTATATATCTTTATTAATTGTATCAACTTCCATTTCCTTGTTTGTTATTTTTTGCTAAATTTATCTGTAGTTCCCATCGTAAGTATTTGTGAACATAACTCATTTTACAACCTGTAACCATTACAACTAACAAGTCTTTGCTAGTGCTGTGCACTTCTGTAAGTGACGTATTCACTATACCTAAAACTGTATGTGATTTTTGTTTGTGTATGTTTTAGTGAGTAGGTCGTTGAAGTGCCTTAACAATAAATAAATAAATAAATTACGTCAGCAGTAATTATTTACACTTAAGGCAATGGCAAACCACACATAGCCTATGCTGAAAACGAAATGCATTTTCAGGGATACCTAGAAATAATGAATAGGTACGTTGAGGTACTTGCTTAGAACTGATTAGGGGTAGTTACCTCGCTCTATTCAGTTGTTTGTATTTTTTCCGTCAATCAGTGTTCAGTGTTTTGTTTCGATACGATTAAAGGCGCAACGCCACAGCGCGACACAAAGGCACCGCTCGGCGCGCGACACGCGGTGCCTTTGTGTCACGCTGCGGCGTCGCGCCAGTGTGAACGAGCCTTGACGATTTGACGTGTGTTACCGTTGATCCACTTTCGCCAAAGTTAAATTGTTCAAGATGACGTTTCAAATAGACAAATCCAAGTTATACCAAAAATTGTTCGAAAGTTTAAAAAAATCTCATACAAAATACAAGAAGAAGAAATGAATTGAAGAAGAATTGCAAGCAGCGGCTAAGAATAAATCCAATCTACTAAGTTTTTTTTCTAGGTGAGTGATGAAACCAGTTTAGTTATGAGTACCTAATATAAATATTACACTACAAAAAAAATTATCAATCAATTGTAGCAATGTTTACGTAAGCTTGGGGGGAGGGGAAAATCTTTGCTTTCTTTTGCTAACGAGGGAGAGTGGTGGGTTAATAACTCCAAAAAAACTGCTTAAATACGTAATACTTGAATGAATTATGGCCCACTCCATCTCATAGAGGAGGCCTGTATCCCAGCAGTGGCAACATTATAGCCTGATTATGCTATAATTATATAATTGACAGGGCGCTATGGCGCTCATTAGGGGAGGCCTATGTCCAGCAGTGGACTAAAATAGGCTGATGATGATGATGATATAATTGTTATAGATCAGCCCTGTAAGATACACCAGATCAAGTATGAGTGCAGTTGATTAGAGCCACAGATAAACTGAGCAATCCCTGGTCTTATAATAAGAACGGTAAGGCAGAAGAATATTTCTGAAGGAGGAGGCGCCTCGGGAAGGGACTGTCTCGATGGTCTAGTGGTCGCACTAGCTATTCCTGAGCGTGAGGTCCTGGGTTCGATTCCCGGTCGGGAAAACGATATTTGGTTTTTCCATCGTGAATTTCCCAGTAGCAGCCCGGAGTCTGGGTTTGTGCCCGTTTGATGGCAATAGACTCGACCACCATTTACATGGGGCTTAAACAAAACTGGCGAAATGTGGGTGTACTATTAGTAGGTACACCTCTACATATTCAGTTAGGGAGTAAAGGCGTGATGTTATTTTAATGTTAGTGCTTTAGAAAAGAGGTGCAAATGAGGGAAACTGTGGAAATACTCGTGTCTAGTTTACACAGAACAGAAATAAAATCATTCTCAATAAACAAAATTATGACTGTTCATTAAAGAAGAGCGTCTAGGAAAAAGAAAGGATGGAAAAATTTGTCTACAAATAAAATTGAACCCGTCTGCGAACAGAAATTTCCCCAACAAACTATAATTATTACTGCAATATAATTAAAGTACGTAGCACTACGTTATCTACTAGCCAGTGAATAGGAAACTATGTTTATCTATGTCTGTGCAAAGGTTAATCGGAATATCGATGATTAATCGAAACATTAATGATAATTTTGATGAGCCAAAGTTTCCTATTTTAGGAAATAAGGGGGCTCGTGGCTTAATAATTACAGTCGCACGTGTCGATCGAAGGTTACGGTACGCATGCGCGGTAGGTTACGGTACGCAGGCGCGGTAGGTTACGGTACGCAGGCGCGGTAGGTTACGGTACGCATGCGCGGTAGGTTACGGTGCGCAGGCGCGGTCGGTTCGTTGATGGGTGACCATCCCGTGCCTCGGAAAGCCCGTTAAGCTGTTTGTTCCTGCTGTCATTCGTAAATCTTCGGCAGTCGATACGGGTAGTCAGGGAGATACCCAAAAAGTCTGACCACCAGTCTTACCAAGGGGTGGCGTGTTACCCAGAAACTGGGTTGTCGAGGTTAGATTAGCACACCGCAACTTAACGTTGTTTGGAAAAGACTAGGTAGATTTTTGTTGAGCCCATTTCGTTTTGCGTTTTCAGCTAAGTCGCAACAAAAATCTGCAATGATAGAAAACGTGAAGAGAATATAATAATGAAAAAGGAATACCATTTATGAACTCCTGATTGTAAGTGCTGTGCTGAATCCTGCCGTCAATAGATAGGTAAAATAATAATTTTATAGACTATTTCAGATAGAGACCTGAATAAGCAAAGTTATTGAGGTATGAGGAACAGGGTGTAAAGTTCAACTATCCTCTATAGAAAAGGGATGATGATCCTCCGACCAGACGGGTAATGTGTCTGGTGGGCAACTGCCCAACGATTGATGTCACGACATTGTTTAAGTATATGCTAGTTGCGCGGTAAACTCTGAATGCGCGATGCAGGAATTTGAGTGAAGGCTCCCGCATTATACAATAGGACAATCTAGAGGCTAGTCAAAATCATACGTTGCTTTTTGGATTGTATAATTTGTTATTTTTCCTTAACTCACACACTGACTTATTCCTAGTTAATATTTTAGGAAAATCATATACTTTTGCAATGTTTGTAAATATGTGAGCACCATTGATGTACGTATCAACCTATCATTATCATTTTCCTAATTGATTTATCTGTCTTTGCTTTATTTTAAATTATTTTATACGTATTGTGGTATAGTATTTTTTTTCTTGGTGCAGCGTCTTCACATATGTATAAAAATATTATTAATTTATACAAAACATTGTTAAACATTTTAAAAGAGTAACGGTGGAGTTTCTTGCACCTTCTTATCCATACGAAACTACCTTTTGGAAGGAGAGCGTAGAATCAATTCTATTTAAATGTAAATGTTGACGTTCAAAAGTGCCTTTTAGTGCGTATTTTAAATAAATGCTTTGATTTTACAAACAGACGCGACGCCACAGCGCGACACAAACACACCGTACGTCGCGCTACACGTGGTGGTTTTGTGTCGCGCTGAGGCGTCGCGCCAGTGTATACGAGACTTTACGTCAATGTGATGCGAAGTTCGCATGTGGCGGTATAGATGCCGTCACAAAATTAAAGCTGCAATCAATATCTTATGCGCCTGTAACTTCTCCATTCATTTGTCATTTCGGTACACAGCAACTTGGGTTGCATTTTTACGCGACATTCAAGCCGTCTGGACTTCGGACATGTGACGCGCTTCAATACTTAATTAATTAATCACTGTTACCAGCAATTCTAAGAAGCAGCCGCGAGGAGCTGCTATGTACTTATACCTACTGGGGATAACGATAACGAAGCAGAATTAATTGCATGAGTACTTAGGAGATAATAAAATCAACATACAGTTCGATGAACACTGGATGCCAATACTTGCCCAGTCGCTACAATTTTCATGGTATTTACAAGATAGTAGGTAGCCACTTAGTTGTTGACTAAGCAACCATAGTGCTCTATATTATGTCGGTTGGAGAGGGAATGTTATAGTACTGAGATAAAAACTATTTAATAATAATAATACCCGCCTATTATATTCCCACTGCAGGGCAAAGACCTCTTCTCACACAGAGAAGGCACGAGCATTGATCACCACGCTTGCTCAAGGCGGGTTGGCGATTTCAGACTTAAAATATACTACATTCCGCCCGCGGCTTCGCATGCGTGGTGTTTGATGAAAAGTAGACTATGTCCTTCCCCATGCTTCAGACACATTTCAGCTCATAAGCCGTGAAACACTCAGCCCCGCTTTGCGCGCCACCCGCGCTGCCGTTCTTACTGTGATAACTTTTGAACCATCCGTCCAAAATACTTAGTGTAAAAGACAAAGTTTATCTACATTCAATACCTAAAGCGTTAAAGGGTAATTTTGATAAGAATTAACTAAATATTCTAAAATGTGAGTTGAAAAAAAGTTTCCAATTTAAATGTATTTATGGCTCACTAGGTTAGATATATGCTGTCGCGGACGTTTATTTAGAACTGTTGAAAACAAATAATCCCACGATACATTATCTTCGTGTAAGTCGGCTTAGGCAGCGCACGCCTGCTCTCAGAAGGCAGGAATTTTTCCGACTTACTTGATACTTATCGTTATATTATGGCCAAATGACACAACATCTTTATAAATTGTAGCCTTTGTGTTAGTCAATGTATAAGCTATATTACTGTACAGTTTCATCAAAATCCGTTCAGGACTTTTTTTGTAGGAAGTAGGCGTAGTAGGATAGGATTAACTGTATGTTCAGGTTTCCGAACGATGTTGTCTTTCAAAGATGTTAATAAAAAAAAAACTTGAGTTTACTTCGAGACGTGCACCACACCACACGGTACGTTTCTTTAAAACTTTAGTGCCGTTTTCATAGTTACATCAAATGTGTTTAAAAACAACCCACATTGTAATTAAACCATGTGTTACACATGCAACTATGAACTAAATTTGATTGGGATAAGTTATGTACCTAATACTCAATCATAGCAACATGTACGTTCACATATTATATGCTCGGTAACGCACTTAACACTTGCATCGTTAATTTGTGATTTTATGACGTTTCCTATATAAATAAACTGTACATGTTTATTTTTGGCATCACTATGTAAATAAAGAAAATGTGCTAATTTAATCAGTTAGTTGGAACGAGTAGACACGTCAATTTTGTGACGTACTTACGTAATATGTATCCGATGAAAGAATTCATTTGGGAATTCTTTCATCTGATAATAATTTATTAGTATGGTGGTTAATGAGAAACTGTCAGTTTCCTTTTGCCAAGGAATAGGAGCGGCAATAAAATGTATGGACATGTCACTTACGGACCACTTGTGCGTTCTAAAGCTTATGCCAATATACAAGTGGCGATTGAAGATTGTCGTCAAGCGAATTTTTTTGTTGAATGTGACACTTGACGGCAATCTTAAATCGCCAAGGAATTTGGAGGACAGAGGTACTATTTCTGTCGTTAAGTCCCGGCTATTGCTTCATTTACCTGTGATAGGGTATGTGACAGGTTTTTATATAAACCTACTTCAGGCACCGGTTTCTCACAAAATTTGCTCCTTGTTCGTGCACTGATGTCAAATCATAAATTGTGTAGAAGATTTAAACGTTGTCTATTATATTAAGTACATTGCACTAGCTTCTGCCCCCGAAATTTTGGTCCCCGTCCCGTTTTCAAAGTCGAAAGTCAAAACATTTTGTTTCAAATTGGCACTTAAATAAAAGGCACTTTTGACCGTCAAAATTTACAATAAAAAGAATTGATTGTAGTTGCCCCTTCCAAAGGGAAGTTTCGTGTGGAGAAGAATGGGCAAGAAAATACATCGTTACTCTTTTAAAATGTTTTACAATATTTTGTAAGGAAAACGATGCACCTTGAACAAAATTACTATACCACAATAGGTAAAAAGAATTGAAAATGAGCAAAGACAGATAAATTAATTATGTAAAATTAAACGATTGCTTTTAAAATGGTTACCCATACGTCAGCGTAGAGAGTAGAGGGCTCTATCTATGTTATATTCTATACTCGACAAACCTACTTCTCCTTCTTATCTGACCCCTCACATGTTCAATACTTATGCTCTGCTCATAGTAAAAATCTTCGTTCCACCAACAATCGTCTTCTACGATGTCCTTCTCACAGCTCTGGTTTTATTCACTCTTCTTTCTTTGTCCAGGCAGTCTTTCTTTTGTCCAGGTAGTCTCTGAACATCAGGATGGCAACCAGTCGGTTATCTTTCAAAGTGAAGGCTCGTGAACATATTCGTGAGAAGTTTGTTAAATCATCTCAACGCTGATTTGCTGGATTCGTTTTCTCATCTAACTATCGTTATTTCTCCTGACAAAGTTTAATCTGTCTATATGTATGTATTTAAGTATTTATGTTTTAGTAGTGTATTATTTTTCGAGTTATCTATCCCCTTTTTTGCACCTGCCATGTTTTGTCTCTGCATCACCCTAAGGTTGACTGGTAGAAAATGCCTCAGGCATTAAGTCCGCCTTTGTACAGTATTTTTTTTCTTTGTGCATAAAGTTTTAATAAATAAATAAATAAATCCTAGCACATGTTATAACTGCGAAAGTAACTTTGTTTGTTTGTTTGTTACGCTTTCACGCTGAAACGGCCGAACGGATTTGTATGAAACTTGGCACATAAATAGACCATGACCTGGGTAAGACATGGGTAACTTTTTATCCTGGATCGAAGACGAAGTCGCGTGCAACAGGTAGCTTCCAATGAAAGTCTCAGTAAGACGAAGTCGCAGGCAACAGGTAGCTTCCAATGAAAGTCTCAGTAAGACGAAGTCGCGGGCAACAGATAGCTTCCAATGAAAGTCTCAGTAAGACGAAGTCGCGGGCAACAGGTAGCTTCCAATGAAAGTCTCAGTAAGACGAAGTCGCGGGCAACAGGTAGCCTCCAATGAAAGTCTCAGTAAGAAGAAGTCGCGGGCAACAGGTAGCTTCCAATGAAAGTCTCAGTAAGTTGCAGCCCGGAGCTTGAATTTTACCTGGCTGGATAAAATATGGGACTTACAACATATTTTATCTGGCCGAATGTGGTCGTGTCAGCTCTCCTTTCCCCTGCCCTTCGGAGAAAACAATCATTATGTTGTTTACTGTCAATCCTATCATAATGTCGGATTCATTTCACTCTAATCATCTTGTTTACAACAGTCTATCTTAAGTACCTATAGTCGTTGTAGTACCGCTACGCATCTAAAGGTGATCCCTCACCGGGAGCATTCTCCTGTAATGTCAGATTCGAGCATCAATGAGTGATACAATTTACAAGATACAATTTGTAACAACTTGGTATGACCTGGGGTCACGGGGCGCCAGTGTCTCAGGACGAGGCAAACAAATGAGTGGCTACTACAGTATTTCTTTTTTTTTGTATTAAGACGGTGTACGGTCATTCGAGCATTTTTTTTTTAATTTCAGCTAAGGTGAAGTTCGAAATTGTAAGGTTGTTAAATAGATAGAAAATCCCTATGGCATCAAGTCCGCCTCTGTTTCTAAAGTATTAAATAAATACAAAAACTAACTCGAAGGTTTAAGCTCAGCCTAAAGTTAGATCTCGTTTTGTAATAAGACGGAAAGGGTCTTTAAAAACAGCTGAAGGCTTCCAAGTTCAGTGCAATAATGACTAGAGTTGTCAAGAAAAATCGCGACCTTCATAGTGTAACTATAATTATTTGCAAATCGATGCTTTATTTGTTTGTCTTGAATCTAGGCTGTACTTTGGACCCAGTAGTACTCAACAGCACGTCATGCGCGTGTAACCTATCTACAAACCGTGACTGATTCGCCAGCGCGTGCCTTCGGCGAAGGTACATTACAAGTAGCGTGTAATGTATGAATAGCTGGGAGAAATTGCCATGTGATCGGCAAGCAGTCAAGCGTCCTTTATAGTCTTCATTCTTTTACTTGTACTAGCTTCCCGCGGATTCACCAGCGTGGATGTCGGAAATCGAGCGTGGATTCACGTGCAGGCGGTCTGTCCGTCTGTACTTATAACGGATATCCCGGTACGTAATAAAGAAAATAAGTAAAATCGAAAACATACGGTTCCACTTGTTTTCATTCTTTGATCATAGCCAAAATATGATGTTGACTTAAGCAATTGAAACAGATTTGTGCTGATTAGTATTTATTCTAATCGAACGGAACATTTATTATTGTGACTAATTGCGAGATTCCTGATGGAGGCTGAACCCCTTTCGCGTGACCTCACAATGTATAATTCATTCGTTACGAGATAACACCAAACAGTCTACATAACGCTCATTGTATTCTTGATTATAAACATATAATTGTTTATACATGCATAATCAGCCTATAATGTTCCCACTGCTGGGACACAGGCCTCCTCTCTGTGAGAGGGAGTAGGCCGTAATCCACTACGCGGGCCCAGTGCGGGTTGGTAGATGTCACATGTCTTCGAATTTTTGGTTCTAAGACATGCCGGTTTCCTCACGATGTTTTCCTTCACCGTTTTGAGAGCAGTGGTGATGAAATAATTTACACAAAGTAAAGCGCTTGTCTGGGTACGAACCTACGACCTACAACTCGTAAGTCACGGCTGTTACCACTGGGCCACCACTGCTCTTATAATTGTTTGCATTTGCCGAACTACCTGTACACGCAACAAGCAGCGAAATGTCACATACTGGACAAACAAAACAACACGGATTATTTAGAGTGAATGTGGTATGTTAAATTTTCCGGGTAACTGACCGACACGTTGTCAATTCATCAGCAATTCAAACTCAAACTCAAACTCAAATCATTTATTTCAATTAAACCATTTACAGGCACTTTTGAATTGTCAAGGAGTCGGTCAGTCAGAAATATGAAGCTAGTTGCCCATTCCAAAGCGTAGTAGGTACCTATGGAGAAGAACGGGCAAGAAACTCCATGGACACTCTTTTAATGATGATCAATTTCAATGATGTTTTAATTGTAATAAATTTTTCTCTTTGACTTTTTGCCCCACAAACAATATTTTGATGATAGGATAACGAGGTCAGAAGGCTTTAACTCCGCTAGGTAAGTAGTAAGTAAGTAATACTCAGGCGATGGCTAAAAACATGAAGACTATGTTGAATCAAGAACGACAATATTAGATAACTAGTTAATGCAGATGGTGATGGTGGTCGCAAAAATATATTATTTCTTTGATGTTTATTAGTTTAGAATCATGCTGAAGTCATGCTAAAGTTTGGACCGCCGCAGGAAACGCTAAGATTAAAATCTACATTAAAATAAGTTCTAAAAATGTTAGTCGCGGGCATAATATCCCAGTCCTTATTCATTGCATGGGTCGTGTCAAAGATGGTGAAGGGATTTAGCTCATGTAGGATGTACACTAGACAGTGCATTCTCTTGTTGGCTTAACTTTTATCCTTTTTTTAAATAAGTCTGGAAAGGCTTTACTGACACAAACATGTCCAACAAAGGACGATAAATATACATTCAATTCATCCGTCGTGTTTATCAGACGGAGCTGAAGTACTAACTATACTAGGTAATTTTTCCTATCACATTTGGTTTGTGTAATAAAAGAAACAAACAATTGAGCGTGATAACAGACGGATACACGAATCTTATCAAATGACAACTATTGCTCACTATGGCTTTTTAACAACATTCTGGACTAGCAGTGACAATAATAATAACAATAACAAACAAATGGGACGGTCAAGGAATGTTAGTTTCAAGATTAATGTTCAGAGCATCAACCAGTGTGTCACTCTAAAGGCTACAAGCGGAACAGCGCGTGAGGCAATTTTTAAAGATAAACAATATGGGACAACGCATCAATGTAAGGAGGCATGTTATACATATACCTTGTACTCTACCAAAATCTCTTAACGTGGAATGGAACCGCTTTTACGAAACAAATTTTGCCCTAGTCTACCGTTGACCGAGAGAGTAAAGTGCTTTAGGTCGTGAAATAGAAACTATCTAAACGTAAAACATAACGAGAAAGGTTCCGCAGTGGATTCTTGAAGAAGACATGCTGGTTATATCTTAATACCTAGAAGAACAGTTTTTTTTTTGTGATGATTGTTGGAGCAAAGTGGGTTCCGTACAGCGTAGTACCTTTTAGCAGAGGGAAGTCGGGAAAACTGTGGTAAGATGAAAAAGTGTGAAGAATACACTAGAATGTCACAATGCCCTAGAACGAGTTACGGTATCTAACCGCAACAAGGTGACACTTCAATGGATAAAAGGACACAGCGGATCACTAGGCAACGACGCAGCTGACGAATTAGCCAGGAGGGCATCCAGCACATCGGCTTGCGGGCCTGAACCCGTCATATGCGGCTGCGGGAATCCACCCACACACAAGCCGAGAGGTGGTGGACCTCGGCACCAGGCTGCAGGCAGTCCAAGGAAGCTTTGCCATCCTTAAATGGCAGGCTAACCAGACGGTTATTACGCCTGGACAGAAATGGCCTGCGCCTGATGAGGGGGACCATCACAGGACACTGCTCGCTAAACAAACACCTTCACACAATAGGCATTACGGATAGTCCACTGTGCCGAGCTTGCATGGAGTCGGACGAAACCATTGCGCATGTGCTCTTTGAGTGCACAGGCGTTACCCAGATAAGAACAGAAACCCTCGGGACACCCGGATCTTTCACAGATGTTCTCAACAGACCAGAAGCTCTGATCGGCTTCTGGAGGGAGGTGGGCTGGTTGGAATATTAACCACCGACGGCCGCCATGGCCCACGCACAATGGTCCACATGAAGGACTAAGTGCGGAAACCAAACCCTCTAACATAGAACATAGAAGTGTGAAGAATAAACTACTTCGTTCAAGGTGTGAGAAATTTAATAAGTCTACAAAAAAAATATGTAAATGAAAACGGAGAAATACAGAACCTGATGTTCAATACAGAAGTGCACAATAATCCTGCTGATAATTAAATGCAATGCAGCTGGACGAATATGCACTTTATGCCTTTAATCAACTAACTTCATTACGTCGGATCTTGAAACGCGAACATTTTAATTGAGCATTGTATATATAAGCTATTCACTGGAGTTTGGGTTATACTGAGATGGGAGCTGGATAGAGATAAATACAGCATCCGTGTCCGCGCTGAACTAATTGGGCAGCACGTATGCTATAAAGGTTGAAGTCCCATCTGCTGATTATATATTTATCTGATTGACCACGGAATCTATTGCTAATTTAACCCGCAGTTAAGTATATATGCCGTGTTTTTCGGGTAGCCATCTTAATCTGCTGTTATCCGGTGATAAGTTTGACATAGGACCGGTCAGGAAGAAAAATCAAGACGTGGAGAGAGACGGTTTCATTGACGAGAGTTCAAGCAACCCATATTAAACGAAGCTTACGTTTATTGGCATTGCGAAACGTCGCGTCAGGCTGGGTGGCTGGGTGTTGTATATTGTATATTACCTTTATTAAGAGCTAGAAATTTTGTAATTCTAAACAAACGTCAGCATAGTCTAGATATTAAAATAGCCCACATATGAGTAAGTCATACAGGGCAATACCCGCCACTTGACTAACTGGCTCTTTAGATAAATGATTATATTTTTGTTAGTAGGTTTGTATAAACACTTATAAGGGTCTCACAGACAGACGCGACGTGACATCGCGACGCGAGTCTTCTTGACGAATTTCCATGAAGTTTTCATAGAAAATTTTGTACTAGTGTCGGAGCCTTTACACGTAAATCATATTTTTAAAAAAAGATGAGGTCAGCGTTTCTTACTTTACTTTACTTTTAAAGTCCAGACATAATCTTGGTCAGATCATGTAAGGGGAATTTTGATTAGTGTCATAAATGGTCTTTAGAGGCATTCATATACAGGGATGGACGACCTCAATACTCATCGTTTAACCGTCACATAAAAATACTTTAAGAAAATGTTCCATCAAAATGTATAGTTTGTGCCGATACAAGAGAGGAACTTACTCTGGAGCAGTGGGAATATAAGTTAACGAGATAATATAGTAGCCAATAAACTTTGTGGTTTGCGTTCATCACTCTGTTGCAGACTTGCAGTCGTTTATCTTTAGAACGAGATGTTCTCGACATTGGGCTATAATAAGCATGAAGGTAGAGCAATCCGCGCGCTCTTGCGTTGCGTGCTCGCACACACTGGCGCGACGCCACAGCGTGACACAAGGCACCGCGTGTAGCGCGACGAGCGGTGTGTCGCACTGTCGCTTCGCGCCTGTTTGTGGGAGCCTTGAAGCTATAACATGATTTAGGCGACATTCGGAGACGCAAGCTAGTTAGGCCAGTTGGAAGTTTCGCCCAACTCACACCTCTCAAATCTGTTTATGTTTGTAATTACGAAAATAATAGATTTTCCTAGAAAAAAACGGAAAACTTATGACTGGTCTTATGTTTATATTTTATAGCAAAGCATTTTAATGATGCAGTAGGTATGGTAAGTATGGTAACTAATAATAAATAATTCTAAACTTCGTAAAAAAAAATACAACAAAAGAGCGGATGCAGAAAAGGCGCAGAAAAACACACAAACGAGTATCTTGTCTACACAAAATAAATTTTAAACTACAAAAGGAAAAAAAAACCAATAACAAAGTCTTTAATTAAAATTATCTTTAATTTTTAAATAAAGACCAACTCAGGTCACACTAAATAATAAGAAACTACACTGAAAAAAAATACTGGCAACATATCTAAAACACAGATTCGTCACGATCATTCTACATTTACCTCTTCTTTGTATATGATGTCCTCCATTTTCGTTAACACTGATAGCAGTATCATTTTGCCTCTCGTTGCTTTATTTTTCGCTTTCTTTTTCGATTATATCGTCCACCACTAATATCGTTCTTGTAAACGGAGCTTGATCCATTGTGTAACTTTTTAATGCTATAACATTAAAAAGTAACACAATGGATCAAAAACAAAACATAATCAAGGTATTAAGTACCTATATAATAAAAAAAAATAACACGGTGTTCGCTATGTCTATCAATGTCGTCATTAATATAATTTAACCACATTTTTGGATCTTCTAATAGCAGCTTTAATTGAATTTTGTCAACGTTTTATATTATTCACACATCTGCCACTAAAAGTTCAAAGCTTTGGCTAAAAATAAATGTTAATACTTTTAGAATCCAATAAAATAAAACGTAACTAATAAAAACAATGCATTTTTGTCAAAACAATATTGTATAAGGAACAAGTAGTTTAAAAACTTAGAGAGTCCGAAACCGGCGCCGCCGGTGCCGAAAGCCGTCCCTCTCGCTGCAGGTCGTCGCTGTAACTAGGACATTACCGGGTTGCATAGAGCCTGAAATGGCGGTGCATACCGCCTTCTGTCCGCTATCCCCTCAATTACTGCTTGGCTTGAGATTTAGTTTACGGCGATTCTTTATTATTTAAGAGTTATTTAGTTACATTTTTTTTGAGAAAAAAATATCGTTCATATTTTATAATCATTATATTTATCGCTTATAAGTATCGCTGAAAAACAAAATTTAATAAACCGAAACCGTTTTATGTATCTAATTGTGCCTGCACCTAAGTAGGTATAAACGCCCAATTAAACTTGTCAGTATAGTGGTTTATCAACGCAACTGCTGCCAAAAAAGTTTCTCAATACGATTTGAGCATACGTTCTAAATATCCATCTATCCTACAAATTCGATACGATTCCGATGAAATTTGCCGTAGAGACAGTTTATAACGTGGATTAACAAATAAGACACTTTCGGTCCCGGTAGTACGTTACTGTGATATAATTTCCAACATTCACGCGAGAAAAGCTAGTGTGAAATAAATGGATTCGTATTAAAGCAATGTGAAATAAATTTTAGTAAGCAGGCAGCGAGTTGGTGAATATTGAGTTTCGTAAACCATAATTAAATCGTTAATGACCAACAATGCGAGCCTTCCCGATTTTGCAAAGAGAGATAAATGATGACCTCTGGGGAGGTTATCGTTGTATTTAAGGCTCGTACACACTGGCGCGACACAAAGGCACCGCGTGTCACGCCTATTTGCGGGAGCCTTTAATGAGCAGTTTGGTGGTCAGTTCAATACATAGCTAGTAACTATATTTAGCATAACTATCGGTTATACTTTTGCAACTCTTAAACATATGAAGTACACAGTAATTGAATAAGAAACACGAATTTGATGCGACTTTCATACCAAATATCTATCTTCTATCTATATATAAAAATGAATTTCTGTGCGTTAGTCTCGCTAAAACTCAAAAACGGCTGGACCAAGTTTGGCTAATTTTGGTTTTAAATTATTCGTGGAAGTCCAGGGAAGTTTTAAAAGGTGTGTCAATATGAAAAGAATGCTTAAAGTTTAGTAAAAAACAACTATTTCGTTTTTTAATAGAAACTATTCCTACCTGTCAAATATTTGATGTTCGTTAAGTCGTTTAGAAATCAAATTAAATTTAAAAGAATACACATGATGTTTTCATTTTTCTTGGACATTTGACATAGATTACAACCAATAATTTTATGGACATTGGCGGGAATCTGGGCGTAAAGGATGAATTGTCTCTGTTGAATTTTATTTTTATGTGCATAATGCGGTATAATTTATGATGTGATGTGCATAAATTAGTTTTTTCGTGTGCAGCAATTGAAGAATTTATGCGGGAACACCACTGTCCTAAGTTCCGAATGCTACAAAATTGTTGTTAAGTTAGACAACTTTACTTTGTTGATCCTTTATGATTAAACGAGGAGAAAACGAGATGACAATGGTCGCCGAAGTCCGTTTTTTCCATTTGAGGTACGGAACCATAAAAATGTACCCACACCATTGCAGATCCAAGGACAAATATATCATTATAAATTATACCAATTCAAATTCAATATTCATAGTTAAGACAGGACAACGTATGTCGGGTCACTGACAATAAAAAGTTTTCGTAAAGTAGGGAAGGATATAATGAAGAAGTCAAAGTAAGAGTTGTATGTGGAAGGTGATATGGCGCAAAAAGGGGTGAATACAAACTCGATGGCTGATTGAGAGGCTATGGAAGAACGAAACATGCTGCTTAAAATTTGAGGCGGTAAAAGAAGACGTTCGATAGAACAATGATGGATGGACAGTGTGAAAGATGATATGGCTATAAAGGGGGTGACTGAGAAGTATGGAAGAAGCCACTCAGAGACTCAAAACGAGGGACTTCCAGGACAGCACGCTGGTCAAACTCCTGGGTCACCCTCCTTACAGCCCCGTCCTAGCACCGTGTGACTTCTTTTTACACCCGAAAATAAAAAATCTGCTCAAAGGGATACAATTTTCGTCGCCTGAAGATGCGCTGTCAGCGTTCGAGCAGGCTGTAAACGAGGCGTCTACGGCGGACTGGTAAAAGTGTTTCGAAAACTAGTTCAGACGCATGAAACTTTGTATAGAGGCTAGTGGAGAGTAGTTTGAAAATCCTACTTATATTATAAACGCGAAAGTTTGTGAGTATGGATGAATGTTTGTTACTCTTTCACGCAAAAACTACTGAACGGATTTGGATGAAATTTGTCACACAGATAGTTTATAACCTCGATTAACACATAGAGTACTTTTTAGCCCGATACTCCGACGGGTTCAAGATTTATGCGGTTGAATGCGCGGGCTAGTATTTAATAAAATAATATTTACTAATCAGCCTATAATGTTCCCACTGCTGGGACACAGGCCTTTTCTCGGTGAGAGCGAGTGGGCCGTAATCCACCACGCGGACAGACAACGTTCGCACGGACGTAAAAATATGCCTTCGCGATAGTTTTACGTCCGTGCGAACGTAAAGAATATTTATTTTTATTTTCGCAAAACTTTCTGAGTGTCCCACGTACATGTCCAAACAAATTAGGATAAGGGCAAGAGGACGATGGTTCAAACTACCTATGACAGGACTATATTAAAACCAAGATTTGCTTTCGAACCGTGAGTTTATTTGAATAATTTTACGAATTTACAACAAATCATCATTATTTAATTGCTCAAAGTGGAATGTAGCCTTTACTTAAGCGTCCCTTACAAATGGATACAAAAGGAAACCCTATTGAGATCACTGTTGTCTGTCTGTCCCTCTACGTCTCACTTTTTTTTTTTGCACAGTTGGTGAACTGGTGCGTATTGGGTGCTTTGATTAATTACACAAAAACAATGGAAAATGAAAATTGTGCAGAAAACCTAGCAGAACCCCTAGCTACACGTTGGTACTGTGTTCAACTTCAACGTTTGATTTAATGATAATGATATGATCAAAGTCCGTGTTAGACTTTAGTACAACAAAACAAAATAAAAATATATCTACATGTAGCTACTCTGTTCAACTTTGAACCTTGATTAAAAATATTTTCAATGGCCGCGTTATATAAGTGAATTTCTAGTTTCTACTATTGAATACTTCTGAAGAGGAACGGTATTTTAAATCATATTTCGCTTCTCTTTCCGGAGATAGAAAATGTCCGCTACGAACAGAATTTAGTTTACTACCATTACATTAAAACGTCACACCAGAAACATTTGATGTTGGCTAGGGCTGCCCAATTAACCTAACTAATTAACGTTTGAGTTTCATTTCCTCTTTACCCACTTCAGTAAGTAATATTATCAGTACGTTTTGTAATCTATGTACTTGTATATCACAACTCCGAGACTCAAACAAGTATATCTTTATACTTGTTTGAGTCTCGGCTTGTGCATCGTATTAAATCAAATACTCATCTTGTGCTGTTGTTAAGTTTAATTACGATATTATTACGATTACTGCCTCGTTGGTCTAGTGGTCGCAACAGCTACTGCTGATCATAAGGTCCTGGGGTCGGGCAAAATGTTATTGGTTTTTCTATCTAGAATTTCTCATTTGCAGCCCGGAGTCTGGATTTGGGCCCGGTTGATAGCAATAGGCTCGCCCCCTATTACATGGGACTTAATCATAACTAGCTAAACGTGGGTGTACCATAGGTACACCTCTGCCTAACCCTTCTGGGATTACAGGCGTGATGTTATGTTATTGCCAATACACGATACGACATGGTCGGACGATTTTGTAAACGTTTCGGGTCGAACCTGGATGAGGCTGACAGAGGAGCGTGGGGATGGGCACTTGCTCAGTCGTGGCTGAAGTCGGGTTGTGGATTATGATGAGAAAGACGACATTAATAATAAACGTGAACGGAAGAATACGCGATCACGCTTCCATTACTCGCGTGACAGTTATTTATTCATAGTAACGGCCAAACCCAATAACCTAAGACAGATAGCTACTGATGATAGACAGTACAATTCTGTCCCTGTCAACCAAATAGCTGTGAACACGTTATAAGGTACTTTGGTTTTATTTGGATGTTAAAACCAGAGATTGATAGGTTTTTATATCTCCAGTAAACGAAATTGGAGATAGATACGTTATTGGGTTCGGCCGTAAGAAGCCCACACGATAGATGCATTAATTTAAGACCAGCAGCCTATTGCGTAAACATTTTCGTAAACGATTACGACTAATCCGTTTGATTTTGACAGTTCAACAACATTCATTGCGTTATTTACATTGTTGAGCAGAATTTTTTATCGCACTTATGAATCAATGGATTAGCAATCTGTTTCAAAACGATTCAGATTCCGATTGATTTTGTATTACGTAATTAGGGTACAGGATTCAAGATTTTAAGCGAGCCAAAAGGAGTTTGTAAGTGTTAAGGTATCGTAAGTAGCAGGTTCGTTCCGTGGTTTCTGCCTACCCCCTTATGAAGAAGACGTGAGTTTATGTACCTATGTATGTGTGATTAAAAAATATAGGTCATTAATACAGGTTGTGGTTCTGATGTTTTTAAAAACAAAAACTTTGCTATCGCCATTCAATGCTTTCGCGAAGCGACAGTACTGTACTCTATGAGTGATAACCTGCATCACTTATCCTGGCTAGACCATTATTTGAAACAGATGTATCATTAATAACTCTTGTTGACAGTCCTTTTAGTGCATTCAGACTAAAACTCTCAGTGATAGACATGTATATAGGCTAGAGCTATAGGAACCTACATGAGAATATTAAACACAGTGTTTTTATGATACTGTTGGCACACAATGTTTTTAATAAATTATAATAAATTGTCACAGACTAATGTGTCTACAAACACCTAATACCAACTACGACTATTTGCTCAACAATCAGCAAATATGGTTTTAACGAATGTCAAGGGAAAAGGCGACGTGGAGAAAGGACAGCAATAAGAGACAGAAAATGCTGGTTCTTCATAAGCCCAGGAGGGCGGGGGCGATTTCTTTTTCACGCACTATTTATTAAACGCTTTGCTTAGCGCCGAAGGATGAAATTCTAAGTGTGGTTTTTTTACGCGACGAAATACGGTCCGTGCGATTCGAAAAAAAAAGCCCATGCGTTACTAACACTAGTAATGGCTTTAATTTTGACAGTTCAACAACATTCATCTCGTAATACTACGTTGTCGAGCAGACAAACTTTTCGAAGAGTAGCAATGAATTAGCAATATCCTTCAAAATGATTCAGATTGAGATTGATAATGTGTTAAGCACTAATTATAAAAGAGGATCATGACAAGTGGTGATCACTCTAAGAGCGTTTCGTATTCGTACAACGACATTTAAGTTTCAACAGGATTGAAATAGTTCCGGTAGTTCACGACAAACCTTGTCAGATTTTTCCATCATCGTTAACACTAATTGAATGACACTTTGTTCGGCCGTCTGTACCTTCTGTAGTTATAAATTCACTCCGAATAGTTGCGCAGGTCGCAATAATATTCCGACCACGCCTTCCATTTTTGATGGATGATTCAATTGCAGAATTATAGTTGTTATTTTATATCTAGGGCTGTCCCCAATAACGAGCATTTTTTTTGCAAGAGTAGTTTCTGCATTTTTTTTTTTTTTTTGAAAAATGGTTGCCATGAATGGTTTGCGATATTTAATAATTTACCAGTAGTGCTCGGTGTGTCAATATATTTTTCTGCTTCGATGCAGACTGTATTCCCATTTTTTTGTTTGGGAATTGAGAAACGGATCCTTTTTCACAAAATTATCATTCCAGTAGGCTTACTCTATAAGCATTATAACTTCTAAACACGAATCCGCGATTCCTGCATTTTAAGAGAAATTTGCAAACGGTTAGTATTTTTCTAATAAACCGGAGCTAAACCACTTTCAGCAAAAATAAGCGTTTACCCTAGATCAACACACTTGTTTTTTCTATGAAAATACCCTATAACTGTTCCACAGCAGCGCAAAGGACTCTATTCTCATACAGGGAAGGCACGAGCATTGCTCACCACGATTGCTCAAGACGGGTTGCCGATTTCAAACCTTCAACGACCTCTGTAATGTCCAAGATAAACCCGGAAATCAAATATGAATTGAATAGTCACACTTGTTAGGATTAATTATAAATAAAATGTTTAACAGGCTCTTGCCCGCGACATCGTTCGCGTGAAAGTCGTAAGACACCACAATATACTAATCTAACAGCCACATTTTTATCAAACTTCCCTGTATGCTATGTTTGTAGTTTTGTTCACATCAGAAAAAAGAGGTTTCAATGGTGAGATTTTTACAGACTCCGATGTAGGTACTCTGTAAAAATCTCACCATTAAAACCTCTTTTTTCTTCTGTCCGTGTGTGAAGTAGCTTGTCCTGAGGTCGACACCCGCAGCCTTCAGTAGCATTTTCCCTTTGCTTACGAAGTTTTTCGTTTTTAGTAAATTAATTAACGTTTCCGTTCCTGCATATGCATTCTGTCAAAAAAGTATCGGGAATGGATGATTTGTATATGGTTCCAAATTCATTTCTTGTTGTTAGATTGGCACAACTGTTATCCATTTTGTTTTTGAGATTGAGATGTATATGTTATTTAGATTAAATACAGTGCTGTTTTTAGTAAGATAATATCTAGTGTTGTTGCGAATTTCTTAATGGACAAAAACATCAAACAAAGAGTTTGTCTTAAATTTTGCATCGCCAATGGAAATTCGTGTTCGGAGTCACTGAAAATTTTACAGAAGGCTTACGGTGCATCAACTTTATCAATAACACGGAATGAGTGGTACATAGAGTTCAAAAGCGGTCGGGATGTGATGGAAGATTTGCCTCGCTCTGGCAGGCCATCAACATCTTCAACTGAAGGTAACATCGAAAAAGTGAAGGAAATAGTGACTGACAATCCTCATTCAAGTTTGAGAGAGATTGCCGCAAAACTTTTTGTGTCTCACGAGTCCATCCGTACCATTTATAATCATGGGTATGAAATATGTTGCCGCTCGGATGGTCCCAAAATACCTGTATTGTCTCCAAAAACTCAACCACATAAGAGACGCTGAGGACGAGTCAATTCCAACCCCACATTCATTAAACGCATTGTTGCTGGTGACGAGACGTGGGTTTATGAGTTTGACATGCAAACTAGTCAACAAGCTTCGAAACCGAAAAAAACACGCCAAAGTCGATCAAAAGTCGAAGTCATGTTGACTGTTTTCTTTGACTGTCGCGGTCTGGTGAATTCTTGCCGCGAGGTCAAACGGTAAATAAACAATAATTATTTTAGCGTTATGCGGCGTTTAAGAGAGCAAATTCGACGAAAAAAGACAGATTTGTGGAAAGAAAATTCTTGGATTTTGCATCACGATAATGCGCCTTCGCACAAGGCCATCATTACGAACAAACTTCGTTCGTCGCAAGCACCTAATTCACCAGATATGTCTCGAGCCGACTTCTTTCTTTTTCCTTGACTTAAATTACTTCTCTGTGTTGTGATATAAAGCAGAATTCGGGGCGAGAACTGAACACAATTCCGGAAAATTGGATTATTCGTTGGCGTAAATGTATCGTTTCTGAAGAAGCATACTTTGAAGGCGAAAAAAACCGGTTTAATAACTACCATTTTGTGTATTATTGATCTTTTCCCGGTACTTTCTTGACAGAGTAGTACTACTTAATGGCAGAACAATGATACACTGTTGCATTCTTACAAATTATCCCTGACGAACATTGAACACGAAGAAGGGTATTGTCGCCCTTCTTACAAAAAAGTATCACCACATCTCTGTTCCATGGCTGCGGCGTTTTGCCCTTGAGTATGACGGTACGAAACAGCTTCTGGAAGGCCTTAAGAACTGGAAACAGAAGAAAGACTTCTTGGGTTGTTTGCAAGATTCGTAACGGGACTGCTTGTTGACGTGTATCCAAGTAACCTCTCGATCTCTCTCAACAGCTCAGGTTTGGCGGATACGATAATGTTTTCATCGGTCTTCAGTTTCGTCAGCTTACGAAACTGAAGACCGATGAAAACATTATCTCTGCCCAAAAGACAGGTCTCTAGCAAAGACCTTGGAGCCTTTACTTCGCTCTATCGCGTACGGTCTACATTAAAGCAGCGAAGGTAGCTTTTCAAGGACTTAGAGAACCGTTTATTAAGCCGTCGGTACTTGAGAGCATCGTCTGAAGTAGATGGTAGGATCATCTCGCACCTCTCCTTCTTTGTTGAATAGAAATGTTGCTTTCAAGTAATCTTGCATGTATTTATCTCTAAATCAACGAACGGAGTAGCTTTGATTCCTATTTAAATTTGAAGCTGACCCCTTTTTGAAGATTTGTCTGCATTCAGAAGATTGAATATCAAACACCCATTAACAAAGTTGATTATTTAAAATTTTACTACGACACAAACCAATCATCTAGTTCTAGGGTATCAAACGAGCTATAAACATTCTAAAAATATACAGTCCTTCAATTGTTTGATAAAGCTGGCAAATATGGAAAGCCATACTTACTAAGATTAACAAAAACATTAAACTTATGACTTGTTTATATCGCCCCCTATTCTTAGTCATATATGTATAAAATATATTTTCATCATAAGAATCGTTCCCATGACCTCGTCGTAGACTGACTGACTTTTTTAAAAATAAAAATCAATGTACAGTTTTAACTTCGCTACGATTTTATTAAAATAACGAACATTCATTAACATGCCAACGGCAGTGAAGCATCATACATTTTCAATAAAACAATATTGACATTAAAGGCTGTATAGGCGAAACACATCGACACGTCGGTTTATAAAAGTTTAAATAGGCAACGGATTTCCGTTTAAAAAGGCTGTCACCAGCAACGTTGCAAAGCTTTGTTGCCTAGTTATGACGTAATATCCAGCCAGTCCTCAATCTAGTGAGTATTTAACACTGCGCTATTCAATCATTGTAATTTAAACCTTAGGGCAATATTTGTAAATAAAATTCACATGCTGGATGCTCATTATTTGCAACAACTGCACTTTCCTTTAGGTTGTCTGTCTTCTTTCTTCAGAGCCATCAGCCACACAGCGAATTTTTACATGTAGGTATTTGATCGTTATAACGTAAATTTGTTCTGAAACTGAAGTAGTGCCGTCTGGTGACAATAACGGGAAACACTCAATTACATACATATTGACGTATGTAAGTGAACTTTAATGCGATCGAATATGTCCTTGTCCTTGATTTCGATTTATAAATCGAAATATGAAACGTGTACGTCACGCGTAGGAAGTTTGGTTCTTCAATTGAATAAAGTATTTTAGTAAGACCAATCTCATTCACCCGATATTATTTTATCGTTGGTATTTAGTTGGTTTTCGAACTAGATCTAGTGATTGTCCTGTCATTAAGAAACTTTCACTGTGTCTGGCCGGCACAAGACTTACTAGAATCGCCACGGACCGTGATATGTAGGGCTCACTTACATTTGCATAATTGCTAACCTAAAGGAGTTAGCTGAGCTAAGTTAGGTGCTCATGTACGGGTCAATGGTTGTCGGCACAAATTAAGTTATAAGTTATGAATATTGAAATATAGGTAAAAGTTAACAAGTAGAAATAGTATTGATTCTTTCCTAATACTCGTAGACAGTAGTCGTGGTACTCGATTTATATGAATTATTTTATAAATTCAATTACAGTCAAGAATCGTGACGCCCGACATCCAAGTGGATTGCTGCGTGTGTAAAGTCTAAGTACGGTGTGTAACGGTTCCTCAACCGTAAACCGTACATACACTTTGCACACGGCTGAGACCGTACATGTTGGCAACCCCACGAACATGGGTTCACTGACGCAAGTTTATCAAAACTTGTCAAGAGAAGAATCCCGATCATAAAATAATAAATTTGTACGCGTTCAAAGTTGAACGCAATGTTGTATGCAGGCCGTGGACGTTTCCCCTCCCTCTAATCCTCTCACCATTTCAAGACACTAGGTACTTCTAGGATCCAAACCACAAGATTCCCACAAAACTCTTATCTCCTTACAATCCACCCTATCAGGACGATGATAAGTGCACCCAAAACAGTACAACAAATGCTTTACTGGTATATATGACCTTGAGTGGTCTTAGTCGATGGAAGTTGGTCTTTTGATCTTTAAATTGAATTCTTCAGGTTCTGGCGACACATCATGTGTAGTATTCACAATGTTATTTATCATTGTATTAAGCGACAGTAAGTTCAAGGAAAGATCCATTATCATAATGCTATTTTGGTAATGCGAGTGGATCGTTAACTCCTTGGAATGCAGTAAGCAACCCTATGCTAAGGCACGGCCAAGGTCAGTATCCCGGTAGTCAAGTCCGGTGAAGTGTTGCATGTGCACACAAGGTTCCGCAACAAATCGCCAGGTGTTAACACGATCCACTCTTGCTCACGTTGCTAGGTGAGGTCGGTCAATGACCTATTAGTTTGGCTTCACAGAGGGCGGTTTTAAGTCGGCCGATTTTTGTTGCATTTAAAGTTTAAGCATGCGGGCGGAAGCGTTGAACTGCCACTCTAATTTAATTTTTCCGATCTCTTTGAAGAACTCTCTTAGAACTGTTCAACACTTTGCGCAACATTTGCAAAACTGCAGTGGCGTTAGCGCAGTTAGTTAAATTGGTTGTCAGTTGACATCTGGTTAGTGCCATAACCAGATATATACTGACAACCAATTTAGAGAGGATCCAGCATGTCCACAAAGGGCATTTACACGTCCATTAACTTGTGGTCAAACTGCCGTGGACTTCGTCTTTGCCGGTACAAAACATCAGGGACGACATCAAATAACTCTACAAACCAATATATGACAGAGCACGAGTAACCTCTATTTCTTGTTCGAGATACACGTTGCACTGATGACCGCTGCCTATGAAAACAAGCACAGGAACTGTTATAAACCAACTTGCTTGCCAGTACATAGCAGTAAGCTTCCGGAAATGCATTTTTGTGACCGATCGTACCGACCATAGGACCTTTAATAGAGACTTAATCTTGCAGACATTTTCGCAGCTACAACAGCCAGAACATATCCTTGTAGATTTATTTACTATCTTTTATATTTATTTATGCAGGTTTTGTAAATAACAATGTTAGACATCGAAATAAAGACTGTTCATTCTTCCTTTCATATTCAGTCCATTCTTCTTTGGAATGCGCTTCCTCTTGATATCAGGACGGCCACCAGTCGGTATGCATTTAAGCGGAAATTGCAGAGTTATTTTCATAACAAATAGCGTAGAGTCGGCTCAACACCTTTCACCATTAAATTTATATATATATATATATGTATTGTAAGTATATTTTTTTTTAATATGTATGTATGTGTATTATAAGTTACACAATATCTATTTTACATGACACATTACAAGTTATATTATTTTTTTTAAAGTTATTTTTCTTCAATCATCGTTCCCTTCAATTAAAGCACCTGCCATCTAATCTCTTCACCACCCTTGGTTGACTGGTAGAGAATGCCTAAGGCATTAAGTCCGCCTTTGTACCTCTTTGGGTTCGAAAAGTTTAAATAAATAAATAAATGCTCTTAAACTTTGGAAAGAATTTAATTGTAAATAATCAAGTTCTTATAACTGAAAAGACAGCTGCGCTGCTGGGGAGTTTGTTGCGTCACTTCTTCTTCCCAGCTAAAGCACTAAGGAATTGTGGGCAGGCGTTTTTGAGGGACGTTATGTAATTTTGACGTTTGAAAAGTGCTGATTCTCAATCTCAGCCTAGTTGGAATAAATGGTTTTGTGATTTTGAAATAGGGATGATGATTTTTTTATTATTTTTACCTCAATAAATTGTTTGTTTCCAAATAGTGCAAACAAAATTACAAAAAGCTTAAAAAATTGCCAAGTTATAAACGTTTTAAGATAAGTGTTACATAAGGACGGCGCTATCGTAGATGTGAGTCACGTGACGTCACGTCTATGTAACTTCATACTAGCGCCGTACATTGTCTGTACCGTGCGACAAGGACGAGAATAATCCCCTCCAAAAACTTTAAAAGCGTGTATCTTCTTCATATTTACACTGATTTAACAGATTTTTTCGATTTTCTTATTTTTACTATGCCTACTTTGAAATTTTTATGTGTAAACATTATTTTTATGAACATTTCTAATGTCAGTCATCATCTTTTTGGTCACAAGGTGGGTGAAAATACGCTTCTGATGAATAACGACAACAGCAAGATTATGCAACGCACTGTAGTGAAACCGTAACAAGCATGTTGTGTCTGTGTAAAAACACACTACTTCTACTCTATTACTTCTTGGTTAAAAGTTGGGTTCAGCCATGCGGCCCACCTACCAATTGTAATATTTGTTTTGAATAAAGTGAATGTCTGGACAGCCCTAGAGAGTATTGAACAACGTCGTCATAAGACAATCGTCGCGTCGTAATACATACGCTACGCCACAGCTCACACCTCCGCACAGGGCTGCATTTTGACGAGCGTGTTTTCGGCCAAATCAGTTTTAAGAGTTGATGAAACGGTCGTGGCTTGTCAGGAATCATAATTTCTATTATTATTTGGCTCTAAACTGATCCATAAACAAAACCCGATTACTAACTCTACTCCCTGAAACTCAAAAAAAAAACAAATTCCAGAAAAAGGGAGGAGCGGTTACAAAAAAACAAAAACAATTTCAGTGTCGGATTTTTTTGTTTGTATTAGGCACTTTATTATTGTGAAAATATTGTCAACTCCAGCAGCTGCTCCAACCCGTCCCTGGGCGTTCAATATGAAAACTGTTGTACCCGTCACAAACAATCAGACCCACACCCCGCTTCCGTCGGACCACCGAGATCAAACGCTATGGCAGGAAATTGCATACATTGCTGTAAATGTTGCTTCAATCTGCAAATTACAACTTGTGCATGTCAAGGTAGGTCGGTAAAGACGTAGCTGCGGGCTGGTGAAGGGTGATTTAAGACGACTTTGCGCGTCTTTGAGAGCGAGCAAGCACTTTCAATAAAGATACAAGAATGGCGAAGAAAACACTTTTTTTTTATTGTTCGCATGCATCCCCATAAATTTTCAAAATACTCGTAGCTTGATTCTTTCGTTTGTTTTTCTCATCGAATAGAAATGGATGGAAAACTATTTGATTCTATAATGCTATACACACCACAACGTCGGTAGATAAAACCTATTAATAGTGCATTTATTTAGAGTATTAATTACAATGCTTACCTTAATATTCTAGCATAGAAAATATATTCTTGAATAGAGTTGAGACCAAGATCGTCTTTGTCTTTAAATAGAATTAGTTTTAAGACTTGCAGTAGAAGTTTTTAACTGGATTGAGGCCGTTTACTCTGAAGCACAAAAGGGCACTGCTCTAGCTCACGTTAAAGGTCTACTAGTCAGCAATACATTTTTGTACAAGAACCAACTTCAATTTCAGAGTGTCTTATTACGAATTTCTAAGTCTGTCTGATCTCTAAAACACCTAATCTTGGTCATCATTTCAGGCAAAAAAGACTTGGGTATCTCACAATCATTTCTCGGTGGTTTACCTGCGGCATCTTAAGGTCGTTGGTCCAAATTGTAGGGATCCTTCCCACCTACACGCAGCATCGTTGTAAACCGTGACCCTGTGTCCTAACCGAAAGCGTTTATATGAATATGTCGTGATCGCACGCACGATCAATCAAGTCGCGTTTGTACGTCAACTCCTAATTCACATAAACGATCGCGTAATCGAGCGACAGTCGCTTTTCTTTACGACGGTTTTTTTTTTGTCATACAAAATGGCGTAATGTATATTGTCAAAATAAAATAAAATGCGGATGATCGCGATAAGATAAGCCGATTATATCCTAACAAAAGACTACATTGGCAGATCCATTGCAGATTGCAGATTATAGTTATTTTTGTAAACAATTGTATTCTAGAGGCATTGTGAACTTTTTTATTTTGATGTTTAGTTCAAAGCCCAGTGAGCTTGATTTTCCCGTTCGTATAAATCTTGATGTCAAGCTCAGTATTTTTCCTGTTGTCTTGCATTAACAGACTAAAGCTTTAGAATATTCGTCGAGAGTTTATTGCCAATTAACAGCGTAAATAACGCAATGAATGTTGTTGATCTGTCAAAATGAAAGCCATTCCTACTGCTAGTGTGTTACGCAATTAGCCCGCAGGTTCCACATTGAAGGGGGGTACCTACCTACACGCCGCGTAATTCTAAACCCGCATACCATTACCACAGATAATATAATACTACGTTATTACCTTTTCTAAAATGACATTACTTAAAAGGTGAATTGTCAAAATTATGATCGCGATATGATAAGCCGGTTACTTCCTAACAAAAAACTACAATGACTTGACAGATCAATTGTACATTATATTTATTCTGGTACATAATTGTATAGAGTCATTATGATCGTTTGTCTTTTGACGTTCAGTTCAAAGGTCTTCTTATTGCGCTTGATTTTCGCATTCGCAGATAAGTTCAGTATTTTTCAGACATCATTGCATCAGATGCAAGAAAACAAAAACAAACAGAATCTGTCTACGACTTATGAACATCCTCCGTGGGTTAGTGACCCATTTATGTACTATTTCAAAACATGTAATTTCGCCACATATTTTCTGATATTTGCGCCATCATGGACCCAAAATCCGCAACGCTGTCATGTGCCATTATGCTGCCAACGATATCTCAATAAAAAATAAAAATAAATTGAATGTCCCCACGAAACAAAAAAATGTTTCAGATTGAAATCAAGATATAGGTACAAAAAATGGTCAGGGTAACCGTAGTCGCATACCCGTATACCATGTGGGTACCAGGATCACCTAGAAATTTTACAAAATTATAGTTCATGACTTTACGTCCTCTAGACTGACACCCGCCATGTTCAATTTAATGTGACTTTTAATCACACGCGCCGTTTTCGCGCGACACCACCCAGAAGTGGCGCGCGAATGCGCATTTTTGGCCAAAATGGCCGCATCGAACTAGAGAATATAGCCATAACCAGCGGACTATCAAGACGCTAAAAACAATACCTCATTTGTCAAATTATTATAAGAAGTTTAGAAGTTATGAGGGAACAGATGAATACATACCGGTCCACATAATAACCCTCCTTTTTGCTTCGCCGTAGTCGGGTAAAAACAAACTTAGTTCGGCGATAAACCTAAAATCGAACAGCGGAAAAGAAAATCCCCCACAAAAAACTGCAGAGCAGCCTTTGCAATTTTTTCATTACAAATTTTAGCGCCATGCATTATCCAGTCGCAGCAGTCTCTAATTTATTGTAATATGTTGATACTTTATCTTAGAACTTTGACCTACCACTTTTACCTACTGCGAAGCGTGAGGTCATACTTTCGTGCATAATCATAGCAATGATGTATTTATAGATGATTAATTATCATATATTTTTGTTGCTTTGTTATTGTTTTAAAGGCTCTGTAACTGATGTTAAAGTATTCTAAACAGAGGAGCAACTAGCGCCATCTATTGGTTTCTAGGTTAGGTGATTTAGTAATTCAATACAAAATTGTTTTTGAAATTAAGTTCCATAAACCCACGTTATACTACGCACACTTGGCGAAAAAGAGCTAGACCTAAATAAGTGTAACATTTTGTTGGTCACGACACTTTTGCTAGTATGTATGCGTGTTTATTGTACAGTCCGCGAGGACTAAGCTGAGGTTTGCATTTGTGTGAGTGCACATAGCAAAGCGTCCTTTGATTGGCAATCGGCCAGCGGCTCGCGGACTGTCTATTACTGTAATACAGACGTGCGGGAGTTTTTTTTTTTTCATTTAGTTTAACTCAATGTTTTTAATTTATTTAATTGTGCCTGTTAGTTATTTAATACTTAATTAACGCCATTTTTGTTCAATTCTGATTTCTGGTTCTTATTATAATGTCTTACACAAATCTTCAACACTGGTCGGACGATACAGTTAGTGGCAATTTCACCGATGAAACTCAACGCGACCTGCACGTAATAAAACGCGTTCAAGAGCTGTCAGTGTCAATATTCCATAGACAATTATGACACTGACAGCTCTTAAACGTAGTTTATGTGCTGACAGCGTTCAGTTTAATTGGAGAAAATCGCCTTTAGTGTTTCTGTTTAGTGAGCGACTTTACGAGCTGTTGTGAAGATTTGATTTTACATTTTGACTGCCGTACGACCAATAAATTTAAAACCACTGCTACTATCATCTTGTTTTCACGGGTACTATTTTACTCCGGCCATACTCATACCACGCGACCCTTAGATTGAGTATCGCTGAATCAAACATAAAAAGGCCATAAGGACTAATCGCACGCATCCATGCAGTGTCACTGGGCGTGGCAAGGCTTTAGACTTATTACGAAATTGTACTGAGGCCCTAGTGTGTTTCTTTTAACCATCTCGACTTTACGCATCCGTAAAGTCGAGATGGCGCCGTCGCGTCGAGCGCCGAACGCGGTCGATGCGTTAAAGTCGAGATGTTTAAAAGAAACTCACACTAGAGCTTCTGATACTCTGCCTGGTGGTACGAAAGAGTGCGGTTAGCCCTTTACTCTTAAAAGCTAGTACTCACAGTAGAGTGTCTCCAAAAATGTATGAGCGAGTGTATGTCTGTGTCCGGCGCCAGCAGCATGTAGTCCCGCCACTCGTCGTAGCTGATGGTGAGACTGCCATCCTGGTCCATCCTGGGGACAAACTGAATGGGTGAGGGAGATATACAGACATTGAAAGCTCCTCTTGCTTTATATATTGAATAAAGAGGTATTCTTATTTTAAATGCTTTTTATAATTATTATTTATTTTAACCATAACCAGCCAATTATGTTCCCACTGCTGGGACGCAAAAAAACACCACGCGGACCCAATGAGCGGTAGTGGATGATTTATTTTAAGGTACTTATGTAAAAAAATGGAAATGTGTGGTGAAAAGGCTATTAAATATGGATTCCACTTACGAAACATTTTTCTATTATAATATTATCTTTTAATGATTCGGATAGTTTTAAATCACCTGCAAGTTTTATTTAAAGAGTAAATAAGTCTTGCTACTTCGAATCAGAAACAATCAGTTATTACATGTCCCATAACTACATAATTAAACAATTTATTTTACACTAAACATGAAAAATGTTTCAAGTGCTTTGTGTTATTCGTGCAGTATTTCATACAAGTGCACATGCATAGTGCTATGTTGTTTTATAATCATTTAAAACATTTCGAAATTTCATGCACTTATTGCGGACTCGGAATCATCAGAATGTAACGTGAAGCTTCCATGTCTTAAGTTTTGCGATTAACTTATTCTTCATAATTGTTTGTTGTTTACTTTACATTTAAAGTTAACGTCACAAATATAAATTCGTTAGCATGTATATAAATGGAGCTACGCTGTCTGTCCGCTACTGAGCTGATAACTTGCGAAGACCTTATACTCCATGGTTAGGTGACTTCATCTTCATTGTTGACAGGCTTGTGCCACCCACGGCTGAGTATACATCTCCTTCCTTTTGTGCTATGTATCCCTGGTATGTGAGAGTCTCAACCAACAGCCTAATTGCGTAAAACATTTTCGTAAACGATTACGACTAATCTGTTGTATTTTGACAGTACTAAATAAATTGCCTTATTATTGGTGAGGAAGTGTATGCCGCCACAGCTTTCAGGATCGACTGCCAAAGATCTACGTTAACGTGCTTTCCGAGGCACGGGAGCTCTCGATATGTTGGTCTCCCATCCACGAACCGACGGCAGCCAGCGTAGCTTAGCTTGCGAGCGACCGTACTGTTATCATTTTTATCAATACTCAATTTCTTTATTGTTTGACCATAATGTGTACTTAGGTGGTAACTATATAATTTAGATCATTATGGACCTTGTATGGCACAGCAAAACTTTAGGAGAGAGGAAGCTCTGTTTCAGGAGACAATCAAGTAGTATTAATAAGAGCAAATTTTAATTTTAATATAAACAAAGTCAGGAGACCGCGAATAAGTTAATAACATTTCGCTTAACCATTATTTTGTACTTTATCTGCAAAATGTACTACAATATTTAAGATTATTTTTAGATACATGTACATGTATTATAATCCTGTTTATTCATTTATTTATACTGTTTTCTTTGAATAGTTGTTAATTGCAATTTTGTTTTTTGTTTTGTTTTTGTTATATTATTTAATTGTTATTATCATTTTGCAACAACTTCTTCAAAAGAGGAGTAATTTAACGTTTGAATAATTAATAAAGGAAAATCTTGATGACTTGCATTATGGTTATTTTTCCTGAACTTTCTCACCAACAACGTTTTAAAACGATCAAGATGTTTTTTTTATTTAAAAGACGATTAGGGTCGAGTTTGACCATTCGTGTTGCCGATACATTTACACTAGAACTAGAAATCGTGGATAATGATGCAATGCTATTCAATTTTATTTTGTCAAAAAGAAGCTTAGCTTTTACATTAATACAATGACAGTACTTACTTCTTTAAAAGTAAAGCGTAACGAATAAAATATAGTAAACTATGATACAATTGCATGTTTTTAACTACTTAAGCAGTAAATACATAATGTAGGTTGTTATTGTGAGTATTTAATTTTGAGAACTCAATAGCACGCTTTAATCTTTGCCTTAACTTTTCTAAATCTAATAATCCCGATGATGACACAAAAGACTACGTGTCTACTCTAGATACGATATAACCAGAAACTGGTGTCTCGTATCGTCGTGTGACGCTCCTTTGGAGTTCCATAGATGTTTTGATTGTTGAGCTGCTTGCTATCTCTCACAGAATATGAAGAGAATATTTTGAAAACTTTAAACAAAAGCGGCCGTTCAGTTGCACGGAAGCGGTACTCCCATGGAATTAGTATGTACACACGTGGTACGTAATAAACAGGGTGACTTGTAATTTGAAATATCCTTTTAGGACAGTGTGACCCATTTGCAACAAATAAGCACCCCATAAAGCTATGCTCACTATGAAGTGAAAATTCATAGGATTCATATAACCTATTTTTTTTTGTTGGAAATATAACGTGTGATAGATTACTGAGAAATTAATTCGATTATCTCACAATTCTATCATTTGCCTTTGCCAACATTATCAGCTGTTTCATCGGCACCTCAATTTTTTTTAACTTTTGGACTTCGTTAGATATCTTATTAAATAAAGATATGTTTTTTATACTGGTGTCAAAGTTTATAAAGGTAGATGATTTTTGAATATGGTTAATAAACTTCTTCCTCTAGATTTTAACAGTTTGACGTTTTAGAACATTTGGATACATCGAAACGTTTGTTACGCTATTGCGTAGCTAATAGAATAGCAAAGCTATTGAGAGCAAAGCTTTTGAGCAATTTGAGAGTTTAGAGAAAAGTAATATTTAGTGACGAATTCTGGGAAATTTCCGAAAATACTTGAATAATCAGTTATTCTCGAATTGTGTGTGCTTATTTTTTGCAAATGGGATGACCCACTTCCTAGGAACATAGGAACTCCTTATTCCCCAAAAATGTAGCAACTATGCAACTATTAATTTTATGAAATACACAGAGGTGAGAGGTACGTACCATTCACGACAGACGAGTTAAATTCAAAAATACCGAAATCGTCCTTTCTACCCAAATAGCACTCTAGCCTTCTTAATGCAGTTTCTTAATAGTTATGATATGGCGGTGGCGGCGGCGATGGTCATGGAAAATAATATCTGTGTTGCCATTGAGATGGTTATTAGATTAACTAAAATGAGCGAAACGAGGCTAGCTCTAATTTAAGGGTTAAGTAACGCATGAGCGACATTCTTCGAACGCAGTCGAACTGGTTCTACACTTTCGGCGACGAAGGTGTAGAACCAGTTCTCTTTTACATTATCGATACGAGATAGCGAACTCTATTTAGCGGATACATAAAGGACGAAAATAAATAAACCAACAAGTTCTTAAAAACACACGACACGACAAATAGAATAGAAATTGTGAAATAAGCCTACCTACATTCGCGTGTTTGATTACGCAGCATAATGGAGAGCAGTTGTGATTTATGTTGTTGCTTGTGATTTCTGAATGGTTTTATAGTACAAACTGCTTGGATTAAGAAAAAATTGATAATAAATTTGCATGGTCAAAAGCAACAACCCGCTACAAAGAATTAGTCCAAGCAACTTGTTTTCACATTTAGATAGATCTGACAAAATATGGCATTGGCTGAAAAAAGATGAAAAATTCGTCACATTCGAAATTCAAATGACATGTCAACGATTGTCATAAGTCTGTCGAACGCTTCGAGCTAAGGCCAGTAATTTACAAATCATAATTATATATTTAATGACGGTGTTTTGAAATTAGCGTAAATGTTTGGCAAGTCTAAGCCATTGACTACTTGTGGTTTTTCGACTTACCACCAGAATAATGGCCAAACAGCTTTTCTGAAACATTTATTGTTTACTGCTTTTTTACTTGGTTGGTTTCCTGGCCTTTGTGCAGTTAGTACTTTTGTGTATCGTTATAAAGGTAAGTAAAAAGATACATTTTCATAATGATTAGAACTTGGAATATTTCTAAAACAAAAGATATTCGACAATCGCTACGCAAACCAAAAAATCTAAAAAGAAATACTCAGTAATATAGTAATCGCGATGCTTTTAAATCGTGATAACATTTGGCCATCACATGCTTGTGAGCGTATTTTTACCTTTTCAGCAAATTAGTAGCTTCGCTTTTGCCAACCACAATCCCCATATCGGCAAACGCGCATATAAGTTCTTCCATGTCCACTTTTCCTGGAAAAAATGAGAAAAAAAATATTTTAGAACATTTAATCCAGAAGAAGGTTATATTTACGTAAGCCTTGTAAAGCCATAAAAATAAGGATACTTTTTTTTCCGGTAGTAGATAATTTCCAACATCCACGCGATCGAAGCCGCGGGCACAAGATAGTTGGGGATAAGTTAGGAAGAACTCTACTAGAGATTGCAAGGCAAAGTTAAAATTTTGATATTTATTCTCTAAGACCCCGATTGAAAGATAAACCTTTAATGAAAGATAAGCACCAGTTTTCATCCATCCATTGTAGTAGTCTAAAGCAACAACGACAACCATATGTTTAGACTACGCAATCATCGCAGCCCGACGGCGTAGACTAAGCCGTCAGTCTGTTAACACTGATGGCTGTACCCACATACACGTATGCAGACAACGCACAGTACCAAGTACCACGCGCTGCTTGCCAGCAGTCATAATTATTCATTCAAGACTCCACTGTACATAGACTTGGACACTTGATACACAGCGTTGTGTCATAAATAAAATATTATTTACTTAAATATTCTAGCCCATTCAAATGAGCCACGCGTGCATAATTAATTCTATGCATAATGCTCATTTTGAATGCAAAATAGTTATGCAACTTATTGTAATCCATTCCATTAACGGACGTACAAAATGTCACGCATCCATTTTGTCTGCGAAGTGTACAAAATTTAAAACAAAACGGCTGTGAAATCACTTCTGCCATGCCAGCCGGAATGGCAGACATTATTTGGGCACTCATCCAAATGAAAACGCGACTGCTAGCTCTCGATATCCATAAATTGCTGAAAGTTACAGAAACTATAGAGAAATGTCTGCGTACCAGCGTTAACAAACAAATATTATACAGTCGCCCAGAATTAGAAACATTAATTAATGAACAGCTAGCAGAAACAGTCGAACGCTCATTACGCGTTAATGCCCGTCATTTCGGACTGGGCTCCGAACAGAAATAGCTGCGACAGAATTGAAAAAATGCGACTTTCAGACGACTAATAAAACCAACTCGTGAAAGAAATTATCTCAGACAAAAGATCAATGTGATTATGAAACCATAAAGTCGTTGAGCGCCGAAGCCTTAGGGCGAGCTACGTCATTTATCTTTGACATAGAATTACCTAAAGGTTATCGTATGGACCTAACGATCGACGATCGTCTGTGCATAGTGTAAACTACTGACGTTGGCCGAGAAATGTCAATGATAACGAGCAGACATAACGACTCGATATTGTCGGCCTGAATCAACCTCCCTCCTTGTTAGCATGACAGCGTGTCCCGAAATAGTGATAGCTTTCTAATAGATTGCTACAACGTACAATCATGGCAAAAAGGCAGAATCGGCATTTATGGAATCGCTGAATGCGGCTTGGTTTAACTAAGGCACCGCTAAACATAACTGTGACTGTGTGATAATTACCATCTTGGTTCTTGTCAAGATGAGAGAATTGGAGCCTTAGGTTCTTTTCATGTTCGCGTACGTAGTGAATGAATTCTGATAGAGTGACGTCACCGCCATCTTTCCAGCCAGGTTTCGCCAGGAATTTCTGAAAAATAACGAAATCAACTTTAATGTGGGCGAAACGAAATTACGTAATCAGCAATAAAAAATATCCGTTTGAAGAAAAGGGACGTGAGTTGACGAGACTTACAGGGTATTATGCCTAGTCTGTTGTGGACTTCATTGCCAAGAACGGCTCTAAATTCGAATCTGCTATTCACCTGATATAGAAACACGAGTATTTTCCCATACTTAGTTGCCTATTACAGCATACGGGACGAAGCATAATCTCGTTTATTTCAAGCTAACCACAGGGTGACACGTCATCCATGAATAATTTTATAACACCAAGACTTAGGTGTTAACTAAGTTCTAACAAAAAACAATGTAGGTACTTAGATCATCAGGCCCATCAACACGGAATACCGTCTTTTATGCAAATACGACTGTAACAGTGAGCAAATAAGATAGTATATCGATCATTGAAGGTCAGACGGAAAACACCGCATAAAACAAATGCCAGTAGGTAGGTATCGGGAAAAAGCAGAAAAAACGGTGGTAAGATATGAAAATAATAGAAGTCGTGAACTGAGAATCAATGTTAATGACTTTAGCCATCCATTGCTTCGCTTGTTAGCAACATATTTGTCGCAGTGTATGGTATTCTTTCGATGCATGCCAAATATCTGCTAGTTATCTATCTGTCAAAGGTGAAAGGGAAAGATAGCCAGAATAGGTAGAAAGTTTCTCAGAATACTTGTTACTATGCTTGTTTTGTTCATGACAAGTAATAAAATATAAAGTCCAAACTCACAAGGGTTCTCATTATGCTTTATCTTAAGGTACAGAACCTTTAGTGTGCGAGTTTAATCCGCGGTTGGCTGGTTCTTTAATGCAACAGTGTAAGAGAACCATTGTTAAATTGTAGTAGTACGATGAGTATGATTACTACTACAATTTAACATCGATTCTTGGTTCATGATTAGAAAGTGCACGTTAATTACTGACCTAGATCATCGTACTCGTGATTTTCACATTAAGTAGTTGCCTATACAAAAGATGTTGTGTGCATTCCTAGTACACTAGTGTAAATGGATAGTTTTATAATGTTAACAGTTTGTGTGAAACTAATTACAAATTAATAACAATTTTATATATGTATCTGTTTTTACATTTTTCAAATGTCCTGGTGATTCTGTAAAAATCTGACTAGCGTGGAGTGAGCTGTCAGTGTCAACCCGTCGTGGTCAATCCCTGGCATCAGTGGCACTGACATCTCACTCCTCGCCTCCTCGCTCACTCCACCTACATATTCAGGGTGAGATGCTTACAGAATACCACTACTGTTGCCATTAACATTTTGTATTTAAAGTGAAAATAACTAGACCAAACTCATTGAAGCGGGAAGTTCAATTTAAGCATTAATTTATGTTTGCTTTTACAATAAAATTTGTCACAATACACATTATTTTGTCTAAAATAATAAATAACAATCACAGTTATGAGGGTGGAAATAAAATTTTAAGAAAAAATGATTACATTGATCTTTTGATTGTGTATGGCTACAGTGTTCAACTATAGTAAGTCTGACATTGATTCAGATCAATGATTTTAACAACGTAACTAAATGTTCATAATACTGGTATTCCCTTAATTTTGATTATTGTATCCACTTTGGTGTAAGGGATAAATTAATCAAAGTGATTGTTGAAAAGTAGGTCAGCAGCGGTTCATGGTGTGGTGTTTTTAACTAGGTTGGTTTCTGTACTTTTATTTTGATTCTGTGTCCCTTTTACTATGGTGTATTTCGATCTACTGGATCAATATAAGCATGCATAACCAATAGATGGTGAGAATGAGACATTAGACCTGCCTGAAAACATTGGTAAAAAAATATGTTGTACGAATAACTTTGGTTTATCAAAGGCCGTTTTGTTCTTCATTTTCAGTTTTGTTCAATAACTAATAGGAAAGCAACTATTCTCAAAGAAAATTGAAGGTTTGCAGATTTGGAGACAAGAATTGTGCCATGACAATGCGTTAACAAATTACTCAGTCTGTAAATAAAATCATTATGGAAACAAAATCTAACAAAAGGGATAGGTTGTATGGGTTATAGAAAAATCACTTCCTTAATAATCACGATTCTTTTCATTGTTATTATAATCAGATAAGTATGATGTCATTCATGAAATTCGTCTTTTAGAAATACTTTTAGAAAGCAGTGATGAGAAGAGATTATCTATTGTCATCAGACTCATAACAATAAATCTTGACACTAGATGTTTTATCAGTGATTTCTCGTTTTTTTACCATCACATTTTTTAAATTTAGAACATCTTTGCATACACTAGTAGAGATCATTATGAATAAATGCTTGAATATATAAAGCTATAACCAGAAATGAGGGTGTTGCCTTTTTAACTAAATTTCTTACAACTCTGACCTAATTTTTTGTACAATTTACTGTTAACTATCATGCAAAAGTTAAACAATAAGTAAAGCGAAAAAAACCATTCAAAACTAAAAGTTGTGAAACAAAAGTAGGTACTAGATCTTCACTTTGAGGTTTTATGTAATGAAAAAGAAAAAATACCTCGGGCTAAGAAAAATGTGCTCGGACGTGAAATAGCAGATTTATTTATTGCGGCTTACGTGTCGACAGTTACTCTAACACATCATCAGGTGAAACCGTTACAGCAAAAATTATAGGAAATGACTACAATCTAACCTCTGCGTAACTGCGGTTGATGTGCGGAGCCAGCTCCTTGAGGGCGGCGGACAGGTCGTGGATGTCGATCTTCCCATTTCCGTCAGTGTCTAATTTAGAAAACAATTTCTCTAGCCTTTCTTCGTCTTCTTTTGGTATTTCCTCTAGTTGCAACGGTGGATGACACTGAACCATGGTTCCTGGAGTCGGCGTAAGTACTGCTTGTTAAATAACAAGTTGATATAATTTCATACGGGTGTGTTGAAAACATAACTCTAGGCTAAACTATAAACGTGACGGAAATCATTTTTAATAGGTAAAAGCGAACTCGTTTTTCATCCAGTAGCTATTTGACAGCTACTTGCTGCCGCACTGCTGCTGCACACAGAAACACACCTACATGCACAAGAAAAGAACGAATACGAATACTCCCAAAGCTTGCTGTCTCCGTGTCCTACTTACTATTCGACAAAAGAACATTATATTTCACATGAGTAACGCAATATCAACCTTAACGCACAGAAAATAAAATATAACTAGAGTGCAGTTTCTGACTGCAATACTAAAGTCCTATGTGCCAAAAACTTGGAGTAACGCCATCTGTGAAGATGGCGTTACTCCAACTTTTTTTCATGATCAATCGTCATTTCGTTGTTTGTGAAAAACAACGAAATGACGATTGATCATGAAAAAACGTTTTGTTTTATTCAAAAGATATTGATATGATTGACGATTGATTTAAAATTGCTAATTTGATAAAAACTAACCTGTGATGTAACTTCACCAAATCCAAAGAAATTACTTTCTAATAAAAATATTTATGTCAACCGGTTTGGCGTGATTGTTATTGATTTTTTTTATTTTTAAATGACCTTTTTTGTGTGAAATGAACCCCTGTCATTGATATTTATTGGGAAATGTAGAATAGTTAAGAAATTTCTAATTTTTTATTTTTTAAACAATGATAATGCAAGAAAATGGTAACATTGGCTGTCTCCTAGAGCACAAGCTTTGCACAAGTTAGTAGGTTTTTACGATATAAAATAAAGCAGTTTTAACGTCTCTCCATACATTTTAGGTACCTACTTATTTTGAGAAGTTACAAAATAAATTTAAGACAAGGCAACAAAGGCAACTTGCAAGGACAATGAAATAGGTCGTAGTTTAATTCCAAATTAACAGATGTCACTAGCTCTAACCAGAAACGCTGGCAAAAAGATTCTACGTTATAGCTATAGATGGCGCAATTTCAGTTGTCGTTGATGATAAAATTTTCTGATCGATTCAGTAGTTCGTTTTGTATTTTTTTTTAAATTCTATATTCAAGTATTAATGTCATGAAGCTTTACAAGCCCTGGCTGATTCTTCATGTTTGTAAAAAAAAATGTTTGCTACACATCAGCTGAAGGTTGATCTTTGAATGATTGATCCGCGCAGCTGGATAGCTCCAGCTCCTCGTATCAGCCATCAGGGGCGGATTTAACACAAAAATACCGTCTGGGGGGGGGGGGGGCACGGGGGCACATGCCCCCCCCCCCAGACGGTATTTTTGTGTACTGTGGAGATCCATCAAGACGTGCGGCAAAAATGGGCGCACGTCTTGATGACGATTTTTCTATTGTTTTGACAATTTCATAAACCTTCATAAACATACTTGAACTTGTAGAAATAAACTTGAAGTATGATACTTCAAGTTCATTTCTAACAGTTATTATTAATTTTTTGCCCGTCCGCCCCTTGTGCCCCCCCCCCCCCCCCCCAGAAAAATATCCAGGATCCGCCCTTGTCAAACATAGTCATTATTGTACCTACTTCGGAACTTCAACTGGTCAAAGACTACAGTTGGTTTCAAATAAAACGTTGTGGATTATAGTACATTGGTCCATCATAATATATCAAACGGCAGCGTTTCAATTTTGTGACACTGGATTGATATTTGACCAACGCGAACACTTTTAGCTAGGGATGACCAAGACGGGATGACACTGACACCTAATCCACGAAAGTCTTCAGGGTGAAATTTTTACAGAATACACATGCTAGAGAACGTGATTCGCGACGCTGTCACTTACACCGAGCATTAATCCAGGTGAATCAAACATAGCTAATCATAATGTAATCTTAACAACATAAATAATAAAACCTCACGCCTGTAATCCCAGAAGGGTTAGGCAGAGGTGTACCTATAGTATTGTAATCTTAGTACCTACTTATAGGGAATATAGGTATGCCTCTCAACAACTCAATGCAGCCAGCCCAGTTATCAGCGATTAATAATAATAACAAAATTCGTTGATATCGATGATTTGAGACTGTATTGTAGTTGTTGTTCCTCGTTGGTCTAGTGTAGTCCCTACGCGAGCGCTGCAGGTTGAGCATGAAGTCCTGGGTCCCGGGTCAGCCAGAGCCAAGTTTTTTTTTTTTTTTTTTTTAACTGCCTTTCCCCAGCCATAGGCACGCCGGGACCTTATTACTCGAAATAACTCATTCATTCTAATTGAGCCAAGTTAGGCAAGTGTGAGAAATTTCACTGTAGCAGCCCGGACTGGTTGTGATGGCAAGGGACTTAAAAATAACTCGCGAAATGTGGGTGTACTTATTATTGGTAGGTACACCTCTGTCTAACCCTTTGGCAAATACAGGCGTGCTGTCATAAGGTTAAGAAGAGGTGTACTATTCCTTACAAAGAAAATGAAATTGGCGTAATGTCAAAATGGCCACTTTGATTTCAAATACCTATCTGGCGTTCGGTTAGAAATTACAAAAGTATTTATTTCAAACTAGCTGGTGCCCGCGACTTCGTCTGCGGTATAGGATGAAAAGTAATCTTCTCTCTCTCTCTCTCCTTGCCCCAGGTCATGGTCTATCTGTATGCCAAATTCCAAATTAATCAGCCATTTCAGCGTGAAATCGTGAGAAACATGTTTGTTAACTTTTGTTCGCATCTATAATTTTATTTAGGGTTAGGATTTAAGCAGGTGTAGGATTTGTGTTACAAAGGAAAATGCCAGACACTCTGTAGAACTTTGCCCCACTCAAAAAGTCATTCACAAGCCTGCAATATGCAGCATCTTTATTACTGTTATCTAAACATTTGTCCCAATGCATGTAGAACTTGCGGTTTCTGTTAAAATCTTAAAACAATAATGACATTGATTGTAAGGTTAGGTGCAGTTTATAATTGTTAAATAAGCGGTATAAACAACATTTGTATATTTGTTTTACAGGTATTTAAAACTTTTTTTTGTTGTGTATCAAAACTAAGTGATCGTGGAAGCGGATGCATCGCAAACCACGTCAGAATTAGCAGCAGGTTTCGGAGTGAGTGAAAAAGCTCCAAAAATGGGTTCCGCTGTTACGCATGAATTGAGTGAAGTACACCAATAAATATTGCCTGCCGGAGGCTCTACGCGGGGGTCATGCGGTCCTGAAAACGTTTACTCAACTAATATATTATGGCATTAGTCACGCGACTGAAGCGTCGTTAGATAAATGTCTAAATAACGTCTTAGTTAGCTAAATACCACTTTATAACCGTTTTATAACATGAAGTCTTATTAGACAGGAATTATACGATGTTTTTGTTAATTGGGGTGCGACATTATTAAACCGTCACAATAACGAGGGGATTTTGAATCGTATCGTAGCTTGTGGTGAAAAATATAACCGGAAACCCTTATTACAAAGGATGAACCCAGGATGACCAGCCAACTCTTACCCCAAGCAAAAGTTGTTGAGTCAGATAAAGATACTGGTAAGTGTCTGGTGGACCATTGTTGGTGTCATCCACTACAGTTTCCTAAGATCTGCCAGTCGATTACGGCAGATCTGTTGTGTCAATTATTGCAATCCATGATGGAAAAGCTAGTCATTAAACAACTGAGACTGGTCAATTGCACTAACCCACTGCTGCTTCAGGACAACGCTTGACAACACACTGTCGTTAAATGAGAGAAGCAGCGATTGGAATGCCTCCGACACCCACCACACTCCCCGGACCTTGCTCCAACAGATTTCCGGAATTTGGTTCTTATCTTGCATGAAAAAAACTATTCCTATGAGGCAGTCAAAACCACCTTCAAAGGTTTTTTTGATTCTCTCCCACAATTATTTCAGCAAAGGAATCAATGGATTAAGTGTATAATGGCGAAAGTGCTTATAAAACAAACGTACACATACATACTTTGATTGATTAAATAAACATATTTTTGTTTTGCTCTTTCCATGTAAAACGCCAATTTCTTGTTTAGAGACCGTAATGTAACATACATCTCATTGTCAGCTGTCACGTAGTAAACCGACGACTGTGACAGTTCTGATCTTAGACAAAGAAGATTGTAGACTGCAGGTAGCTCCATTTCTTTCCCACAACAAAGTGATATACTAGTAGTATTGACTATTGAGTTATTATACGTAACGGAAAAGGACAAAGCTATACTGTTTCCGTCTCTCAGTGCGTGTCAGTTTTTTCAATGTCAGCGACAAATGTAGCTCAACAAACTTAGATTGTTCTTAAATATTTTGATTATAGTAACTTAGAATACCAATATATTGTATGTTAACTGTTACTTTTTGTCAGAATAAAAGTGGTTACAATTTATAATTAGGTGAAATGTCACAAAGAGAATAAGGAAGTACCGACATTTACAAACTTAAAAAAAATCTGATAAGACCGATGGTAGATGAACTTCAAGGCCTCGTGAGAGCTGAAAACATATTACATCTTTTATGGAATAGCTTCTCCCTACACCTAAAGAATGCGACTTTCCTGCGGAGTGCAGTGAATATGTTGAGCGGCAGGTTGAATAATACGATGGCCTCGTGGGACAAGTGCCACTGCTAACCGAAGAGTCCTGAAAATTTATTATTTATTTGAATCACTAATAAAACACCATTGCAGACTTTTGATCCAAGGCGGTGTTATAAGTCACAATATCTACACAAATTTACAAAGTATAAATAATTTGGAAGCAAAATTACAAAGCACTTATACCTAAGTGGGACACTTAGAAAGTTTTACGAAAATAAAAAATAAATGTGCTATGGGTAAATTTTTTTTATTGAATCTTTTCAAAGGACTCTCCACTAGCATCTATCTATACAAAGTTTCATGCGTCTTAATTAGTTTTCGAAACACTTTTTCCAGTCCGTAGACAATTCGTTTACAGTCTGCTCCAACGCTGACAGCGCCTCTTCCGACGGCGAAAATTGTATCTCTTTGAGCAGATTATTTATTTTTTGGGAATATTAGAAGTCACACGGTGCTAGGTCAGGGCTGTAAGGAGGGTGACCCAGGAGTTTGACCAGCGTGCTGTCCAGGAAGTCCCTCGTTTTGAGCGCGGTGTGCGAAGGAGCGTTTATGTGGTGGAGCAGTAGCTCGCGGAGCCCTGTGTTTGGTCGCTTGTTGCTCACAGAGAAAATTTCTGCCAAGTATTTGGTAGTATACCATCCAGCGTTGATGCTTCTTTGGTCAAATTAAAAAGCTCGCGATTAAAATCTCCCCCCCGCTTCTAGATTGCTTCACTTTGGTATGTTGATTCGTTTAGAAACACCCAAACCGTTGACTGGCGCTACGTTTCTGGATCGTATTGATAAATCCAAGACTCATCACCTGTAATGATGTCGTAAACACGCCGAGACGAGCCTGCTTCAATTTTTTTTATCATATCATATTATTACTCCACCACATTCCAACTCCAACCGGGCCTGCTTCTGAGCATCGGTGAGGTTGTGATGATGATCAGATAGTTTCACGCTGGGTGCCCGCGTGAAACTATCTTCTTCACGCGAAGATGCACGTGTAGAATTTCGTGAAGACTTCCCGATCCAACCTGCAGTATGCTCTGTTTCTCTTGATACGTAACTCGCCTATTGTCTTGGATCGGGAAGAAAATTTTTTCACTGCTAGCACTTTTCTTCCGTAACAGCCGTCAAAGGGCGACCACTTCTTTCTTCATCCGCCAAAGTTAGTCGACCGCGCTTAAATTCGTTTTAACAACGATACACGGTAGCCTTACGGTACGATACACGGTACGTTTCGTCCAGTTTGAGGCGACACCTGAAATCTTAAAAAATCTAAACCCGAAAATGTTACCGGCGCAGATCCATTTTTTAATGAGACACGATAATTTTAATTAGCTCGCAAACATGAAGGATTTTTTTAAAATTGAATCGTAACTAATTTTACTTATAACTAATCATATTTTCAAAATAGACTTTATCTGGCCAGTCTCTCATACATAAAAACTTTATTTCGCAATACTTTCTAAGTGTCCTGCATAGCACAGGGTGACATGTAATTTGACGTGTTCCTTCTAGGGGGTGCAGTTTCGACATAGATAGCGATCGCTTTTTTTCCGAACTCCGATTGATACGTCTATATTTCTTTTCTTCGAAGGGTTACCTACTTCTTCGTCTGCAAACATTAACTAAATCTCCATTACCTAACTCTCCAAAGATGGCGTCATCAGAGGTATTGGATCATGTTACACGAAACGTACCTAGGTGAGTCTAGTTAGGTACACTTCTTGCGTTTTTGGAAATCATGCCAATATTATATAAGTAGTTGCGGTCTAGTGTGTTAATAAACTACTTATTATTAATTTAGTCTGTCATGGTCATGGGAACATCTGCCTGAATAACAACATTCGGAAGTTAAACGTTCCCAAAACGCTGATCAATAGAATGTTATATTTACATACGTAGGAAGGCCCAATCGTTTAATTCTGCATCAACAGTAACCCAAAGCATCAAAAAGGTGACTCATAAAATTGGTTACAAGATATTTGGGGCGCATTAACCGACGACAAAAAGTCACATTCAGAAATGTTGTCACGTTCCCTGACTGTGACGCAGACATAAAGGACTGTCACCCTATTATACTTCATTAAATTCACTCAATAACAGCCATATTTCCCTAAGTAGGTCTTTCATTTCGACATTATTCTGTCACCATCCCTCTCTCATACCGAAATGCCCCCTCGTGCGAAAGGGATGCAGAAACAAATTTGCCAAAAACCGTAGCAACTGTCATCGGGTTTCAACCAATAAATCCGTGAGGATGGGATAGCTATTATGTCTGATATGACAATACACAGATTGACGCGACCGAAATCTATAAACTTTAAAAGTTAATGCGCGCATGCAGCACAGACTTATCAATACAAATGTGGGCTTAAACTCTTGGTAGTGAAAGCTCAAAATTGCTGGTGTGCTGCTGAATTCGCATTTTATAGAAAACTAAACTCTAACTGTTGTGTACTAAAGTTGTAATTTGTAAAGACGGAGGGTTCTTTTGTTGATGAGATGAGCCCACAAAAAAATTCTCAATAGGGAGGGAACAAAAGCTCATAAAAGTTTGAGATTAATCGGGGATTTGGGCACAATAAACACATGCCGCTGACGTGAAGTTCGTCTGTTTGTCCGTCATATTGTCATGAGGGCACATCATTATTATTGATCTCAGTACTACCTACCAACGCAGTTCGGGCTAAGTTAGGCATTTCATTGGTTTATTTTTATAACCAACCTCGATAAAAGTGTAGGTACTGTTGTTTACAACTGTGAAAAATAACTTTTATAAAAACGAAAATACATAAACAAAGACACCGACTACTGAAATTAAAGTAATTTTTCACTTCTTAGTTTGGAAGTCAGTTGTTTTTTTATTAAACTGTTCCAGAGCCTTATCAAAAAGCAGTATTCAGACGACAGGGCAACAAATAAGTTCAGAATAAGTCATCTTACAGTTTTGTTAGACCTAGGGTCGCCAACTTTTTCTAATCAAATGTAATATTTTCGAAGCCATTGCCTGTAAGAATGTCTACTGTATTACTGTAAAACTGGCCAAGTGCGAGTCAGGCTCGCGCAACGAGGGTTCCGTACAAACCTGTAGGTATATAAGAAAAAGTTCACACGCGTTCATGAGGAAAGGGGTAGTAATTTTAAATATTATTATTATTATTTGCAGATGACACATCATTAATCTTTAAAACAGACCGACGGTCACAAAATCTGGACGACGTGAATAACTCGATTCTTCAAGTCCAAGATTGGTTTACGGTAAATAATTTGGTACTAAATGAAAAAAAAACCAAATGCATTAGATTTAAATTACCTAATGTTAGAAGTAGCGAATGTGACATCATATTGAATGGAGAAAAACTGGAATTTATTAATCAGACGGTTTTCCTAGGAATCACGCTGGACGAGAAATTACAATGGGGACCACATATAACATCTCTTGCGGGGCGACTAAGCTCTGCCGCTTATGCTGTTAGAAAGATAAGACAGTTAACAGATGTAGAAACCGCGCGTTTGGTCTATTTTAGCTACTTCCACAGCATTATGTCTTATGGCATTTTACTGTGGGGTCGGGCTGCTGACATTGAATCCATTTTTATTTTGCAAAAGAGAGATGTCAGAGCAATATACAATCTTCCTCGTCGCGAATCTCTCAGGGAACTATTTAAAGGGATTAATATTATGACAGTACCTTCCCAATTCATTTATGAAAATATTATGTATGTAAGAAAAAATCTACATCTTTTTAATAAAATAAGTGATACACATAATATTAACATTAGAAATAAAAATAAAATAGATCAACCATTTTTCAGATTAGCTAAAGTACATACATCATTTAAATGTTATAACAAAATACCTTGTGATATATTGCAATTAAATGAAAGAAAATTTAAAATTCGTATAAAAAGTACACTTTGCAGACAAGCTTATTACAAATTAGAGGACTATATACAAGATAAGAATGCTTGGAAACATGATGGTCCAGCTCCATAGGACAATCCCGTCTAGACAAAATCACACTGGTTGCTAATTGAATTATTATTTTTTTTTTTTTTTACTTACCACACTGACCTATTCCTAGTTAATATTTTAGGAAAGTCATATATTTTTACAGTGTTTGTAAATATGTGAGCACAATGTACCTATCGCGTCATTCATTTATCTGCCTTTGCTATATTTTTAGTTCTTCTTACCACTTGTGGTATAGTATTTTTATTCTTGGTGCATCGTCTTCACATATAAAAATATAATTAATGTATACAAATATTGTAAAATATTTTAAAAGAGTAACGGTGGAGTTTCTTGCCACTTCTTCTCCATACGAAACTACTTTTTGGAAGTGGCGCCTAGAATCAGTTATATTTTATTGTAATTTTTGACGTTCAAAAGTGCCATTTTATGGGCCTATTTGAAATAAATGTGTGGCGGCATCTACACCGCCACATGCGAACAACGCATCACATCAATCCTGCATCGCGCAAGCAGAGTTTACCGCGCAGATAGCATATATACAACTTCCCGACAACAATCATCGGGCAGTTGCCCACCAGATATGACATCCATCTGGTCGGAGGATCCTCCCTTTTCCAAGAGTATGAGTGAACTTTACACCCTGTTCCTCATATCTCTAAACTGGTGACCCCGACGTGATGAACGTCAGCGCAGCCTTCGTGCAACTACTTCAGCGTGACGTCATCATCATCACTCCCGCAAGTCACACAGCCAGCCAGCAACCACGGCTTGAACAGTTGTCCTGACCATCAGCATGCAGCGCAAGCGCATACCTGGTCATCACCTTCAGCCTCATCAGCAACCTTGGCACAGCACACTGCACATTCGGCCGGTCCACAAGCAGAGCGCTTAATCCCTCTCCTGGTCGACATCAGCAGTCAGCCACCCCGACTCACTGGGGCATCTTCGCAGACAGTTCCGACTCACCGCGAACTATGCGACACCCGGTTCCAACCCACTGGAACCCAACTGGCATTGGCAAGCATCGCAAGATACAAGACTTAGTCCACTATCGACCTCCGGTCTTCGGAGGGGAGTGATGTGGCGGCATCTACACCGCCACATGCGAACAACGCATCACATCAATCCTGCATCGCGCAAGCAGAGTTTACCGCGCAGATAGCATATATACAACTTCCCGACAACAATCATCGGGCAGTTGCCCACCAGATATGACATCCATCTGGTCGGAGGATCCTCCCTTTTCCAAGAGTATGAGTGAACTTTACACCCTGTTCCTCATATCTCTAAAAATGCTTTGACTTTGACTTTGACTTTAAAATTATTAAATATATTTTTATTATATGATGTAAATTTTCGCAATTTTTCCTTAATCATTGCTATAAGACGTCGTACCAAATTTCAAGATTCTGAGTTCACAGGAAGTACCCTGTAGGTTTTGATTCCCTTGAGAGTGTGGAAAATTTGCGGCATAAAGAGCTGTATCTTTTGTTTGCGTTGGCTTATAAGTTTGACTTTTTCACAGCTCCAAGGGACAGTAGACCTGAGTATTTGATATACATTACAGCTTGATACCTCCTTGGCAGACAGACAGACGGACGGGCAACAAAATGATCCTTAGGATAAGGATTCCGTTTTTTTCCTTTCGAGGTACGGAACCTTAAAAAACATGTATAAAACAAAAATAATTCTGTAGTATATATACGAGTATTATTAGGACTGTAACAACTGGTGACATTCAATTTGTAAAATGCGATGGTCCTCAAATTACGCAGTGCCTGTATCATGATGGGTACCTAAGTTGTGATTCGTAATTCTGTTATTACTGGTGTGATGAATAGCTACGTAATTAATAGCAAACAAAAAAAAATGAGATTGGAATTTAAAATGAGATCCAGAATAACGCTTGTAACTTAAGTTCATCATCATAACATCACGCCTTGTTTCCCCGAAGGGTTGGGCAGAGGTGTACCTATAGTACACCCACATTTCGCCAGTTATGTTTTAAGTCCCATGTAATAGGGGGCGAGCCTATTGCCATCAGCCGGGCACAAATCCAGACTTCGGGCTGCTACTGAGAAATTCCAGATAGAAAAACCCAATAACACGTTGCCCGACCTGGGAATCGAACCCAGGACCTCATGCTCAGCAGTAGCGATTGCGACAAAACAACTTAAATTGTTTTAAACAAAATACAAAACTTAAATCCAAGTACAGCATTTAAGTTTTCTTAAAGTGTTCTTAAAGTGGTCAACTTCCGTAGGGCAGCTTACTAGGCCCAACACTATTTATAATATAAATGAACGACATATTGAACCTTGCTCTCTCAAATGCGGAACTTTTTTCCTACGCAGACGGCATGGTCGCAGAAGAAGGTTTAGCAGCAAATGCTCAACTTCAACCTACTGACTCTCAATTTAAAGAAAACTAAACTTTTCACATTTTGCAAAACACACATGTCATCTAGCCCTCCTCGCAACTTAAAATTAAAATTTCACACATGTCAGAACCATCCGAAAACCTCACGTGACGACTGCTCATGCGTATTTATTAACCGGACATCTCCAATTCGTTATTTAGGCCTACTCATTGACGAAAACCTATCTTTTGCAAGAAGCGCATATTCAACTTCTTTCTGGCCGAGTATGAAATCTAATATAGGTACCTACATATGTCTACGGATGTTTATTTATTACGAAGGTTTATTTCGTAATATGCCAGTCCATCATACATTATGGCACATCAATTTTGGCGGAGCTGGAAAAACCATAATGATTGAGCTCGAAAGAGCCCAGAGAGCTTTTATAAAAGTAGGTACTTTAAAAAAACATTGTTTCTACTCCACTCGTATACCACTCATTAACTTCTAAACGGACGCGTTTAGAATTTAATGAGTGGTAGTCCGGTCAGTCCTCATTTCGCTACAAAGAACCACCTCTAGTCTCTCCTATTCAGACGTCCCACATAACTACACACTTTTGTATATAAAAGGTCAAAAATATTTTGCCTTGTGACTCAAAAGTCAAAAGATCTCTCCTTCTCTGAATGTATAAATGTGGTCAAAAATGGCTCTTAGGTCTTTCATACGACGAATCCGAAAGATTACTCATAACATAAATCACACTGTGGATATTACTAACTCGAAGATACACGCACATACCTACACAATAGCTTAAATAGAAATAATCTTATAGCACGTTTAAATTCATCGGGTATAGACACCGTACAGCTCCAAGAATATAGAGTTTTTTCTAGGATTATTTTTTAAGTACGAGTCGGTCTTCCACGGAAAGGTAGGTGATTGCCGCAATGTTTGTGATCCACCTAACGTTCATGAAGATCACTCGGGCAGCCGGTTCGCAGTTCAACGTGGGGATAAGGAGAATCGAGCTAGGAACAGGCCAGAGTGGCGGAAACTGAGATCGCACTGGAGGACCAAAGAGCATGGGGATAACTGTAAGGGAGGTTATACTTTGGCATAGGGTTGAGCTTCGGCAAAGTTAGTTTATTATTCCCAAGTCGGGGCGAGGAGTTAAGTCTTGCATTAACAACGACATTTGACGACTAATAGTTGAATATCGAGGCACTGTAAAGAAAATATATTTGTAAATAGTTCCAACGTTTACTTGCACCAAGTCTTGCAATTCTATCTAAGTAAATCTAAGTACTGCATTGTTTACTAAAACACTTACGATTTTAATAGGAATAAATGTCGCAATGTAGCAATTTAAATCTATCTTATTTGTTACAAGACTGTGAGGGGGGGGGGGGCATCCTTACCAACATACAGGTGACTTTCGATCTAAGTGCTCACCCACACGAGCAGCACGCGCATGCGGCAACGGCAAAGGCATTTCCAGCCGTCGTCGATGCGTCGACGTGTAGCGGCGAAGTGCACGAGCGGCGCGTGCCACGTAGTGCCTGCCGTATGTGCGATCACGGCAGACGATACACGGCACGTCGTATAGCATGGAATTATTTGATTAATAATAATTGAAATAAAATGTTTCGCCAGGAGATTTGGTCATAGAGCTAACTTACATCTATTTCGTTAGTTTTACAGTTCTATGAACCCTTTAAAATGTTTGCTTTGGCAAGAAATATTTAGTTTCTTCGACCTGCATAGTCCTATATAGTTTCTTAGTAAAAAAAAAATGATTTCCCTTCGCGATCGCAGACGTCTGCTAGATTTAAATGTTTCCTCCATAAACTAATTAATGGACAAATACAGTGCAGTTGCTTTTGCAAAGTGTTTCCTTAGCAGTTCCAAGAATTTACCCAAGTGCCAAAAAAATAAAAAAGGTATTTGGTACACCTTTTGTAAAAACCAATCTAGGTTTACAGTCTCCAATTATACGGATGAGCAACGAATACAATAATACTGTATTAAACACACCCGATTTAGATATGTTCAATGACAAACTACCAGAATTCAGAAAAAAAATCACGCTATCCTTGCCAAGTTGTTTTTAATTTCAATTTTTTTTTCTTTTTTTTTCTTTTAGGTACATATTTCACATTTTTTTTTGTTTGTTGTAGTCCTAACACATTAATCTGTTTAAGTTTATCTTAGTTTTAGTATATTAAATTTCAAGGCTGCAAGATATTGTATATCAATGCAATGTACGCCGTAATTGTCATTTACATTGGTCCTTTAGTTATTAAGATTATTTCTAGCATAAGTTAAATGTATGTGATGTGGCTGTGCTTTATTAAAATAAATAAATAAATACATGGATATAAATAATCAGTCTTAGCTGTCGCGCTTAGGGTTGCCAATCCTACTATAAAATATAGTATCCTACTATTCTATGGGATCAAATACTATATTTCTAAAAAAAAATATAGTAGGCGAAACTACTATGGTTTGCGTAACGCGGAACGCAGCCTTCAGACCTTAACTATATAAAGCCCGCTCTGGGGGTCTACCGCGAAATATTACGCACGCAATCGCGACAATAGCGGCTAAGCTAAAATTAATCTTATTCCAATGGCATACGATAGCTCCCGAGCTGTCATCGAACGTTACGTAACGTTTCGCGGTTTTTTGGGTATGAAACAAATAAAAGATTAAAATAATTAGAACAGGATTTCCCTGATAAATTTCTACTGACTAAGACGAATTTGTTACTATTTTTGACAAAAAGCCAGGATTATTTAAACAAGTGGTTTGATTATTCTGAAACTAATTGGCTGAATTTTTCAAAAGACTTTAGGCTTACAACAAAGTTTGAATTTTCCAAAGTTGAAAAGTTATTAGAAAAATTAGAGATAGATGAGAAACTCAAAATAATTTTAACAATTTGTACTCAGAAATCAATCAAATTAAAAAAAATTGGACACTGTACATAACATCACGCCTTGTATCCCCGAAGGGTTGGGCAGAGGTGTACATATAGTACACCCACATTTCGCCAGTTATGTTTTTAAGTCCCATGTAATAGGGGGCGAGCCTATTGCCATCAACCGGGCACAAATCCAGACTCCGGGCTGCTACTGAGAAATTCCATATAGAAAAACCCAATAACAAGTTGCCCGACCTGGGAATCGAACCCAGGACCTCATGCTCAGCAGTAGCGATTGCGACCACTGCTTCTTCTCTTAAATCATTCAGCGATGCCCAATATTTTAAACATACATCAGCGTTCACAGAACGCATATTTTCTGTTATGAAGACGACATGGAGAGACAAGCGCAAAAGGGCCACTTTAAATTTAATAAAATCAGAATGAATGGTGTTTTTAAACTTAAATTTGGATTACAATCAATTATATGAATGCTTTAAAAAAAAAGTATTTATTAAGGCGCAGAGTAGCAGAAAATATTCATTTAAAAAATAAAGTACATATTTTAACCACATACAATTTTTAGTTTGCCATCTACTGTATTTTTTAAGATAATAACTTCAAAAATACTATAACTGATAGAAAAAAGTTGGTAACCCTAGTCGCCCTGTATTGAATATTGATCCAAAAAAAAAGTAAACGTCTAAATGATGTATTCCAATAGTTAATCGTCAAGTCGTACCCATGTACAAGAAAAGGTGCCACCCACTAATAAATCAAATTTAAGTATCAGCACACATTACGAAGCCTACGATTGAGCTTTGATTGTACACCGACTCGGTCCGAGGTCCCGCCCCCTAGGGTGGCATAATTTAACGACACCCGGCCTTTTACTGTCGAGTGACAAATCGTCAATGTGTACCAAAACAATTGACATGTTTTCGCCCGCTTGCGCAAAGATTAAAAAAAAAAAAGTGTTTGTTTAAAAAAAAAAAATGACAAAGTTTTTGTTTGTCGTAGAGTCGAAATATTTCGTAGTGCAGTGCCTTTGCTGTGCCCATACGTCTGTAAATTATTTAACCTTTGAACAACGATCACTAGTTTTTTATTAGTGATCGATGCCTTTGAATTTCTCAGTCAGCAGCCCGGAGTCTGGATTTGTGGCCGGTGTATGGCAAAAGGCTCACCGCGTATTTTATGGAATTTAAACATAAAGTAACTTGCGAAATGCAGGTGTATTTACCATAGGTACAGCCCGCGAAGCGTAAGCTGAGCTTTGCATTTGTGTGAGTGATTACCAATCGCACCAATGTGATCGCGCGAGGGACGCACAGCGCTTCAGGCCGATTGTATAAACCGGTTTAAATCAATCGCGCTTTAAGCCGACGTCACACCTACACTATATGCACTCACACAAGTGCAAAGCTCAGCTTAGGCATCGCGGACTGTACTCTCTGCCCAACCTAATCCTTCGTGCACTAGGCGTGATATTTATATTATGCTTTTGTTATCATTGGAACAGTATTATAATATCTGTGATTGGAACGAAGGATTTTTCATTCGTAAGATTTATTATCTGTGGCTTTTGAGGCTACTGCATTCAATTTCAATATGTAGTAAGTATTTTACCTCTTTAATTCTCAATAGCCATTGATTGAAGAAGAAGAAATAACCTACCTAAGTAATTATTTCATATTTAAATGATACAATATAATGTATTTAGGTACATAAAGGTTTTGCAGTACATGAGGGCCTTACAAACTATGCATTATTATTTACATGGTGCAGTACATACAACGAATTGTTGGTGAATCGCTGCCGTCCAAGCTAGATCACTGAGTAATCTGTATTAAGACAGATAAATAATTAACAACACAGTAATTCATAATATACATTTATTTAAAGCTTGGGACATAAGAAGTAATATTTACTTACAATGGTTTTTTCATAGTAACACTTATAAATATATATACATATTATGTTATACAGAATATACTAAACATAATTATTTGATGTTAAAATTAACGCCTAAATTGTTTTCCTTTGCTCTCTCCGAATAATAATACTAACCAAGGCAAGTAATATCATAATTTTGGCCAAATTTTGCTACTAATACTTAAATAAAAATTAAAATGACAGAATACTTGTATTATAAATATCACAATAACTAATAATTTCAAACATTAAACTAAACGCAATGTTTTGAGGAATGTTTAATTCAAGAAAATTGTCAATTTTGACTAGACTTTTTTTACCTAATTGACTATTCCAAATTTATTTTCTCTAATTATTGTACATAAAATTATAGACGAACACACAAGACATATTGAAGATTCGATGTGACGGTGCATATTTTTATTTAGATGTAGTCACATAGGAATATTGACAACTACTCGTATTTAGGTAAGTACTTACATCGAGATTTGTCTTCAAAAGCAAAATAGTGTCTTTTATTGATCCCAGTTCATAACAGTATTTTTTAAAGTAAGTACAGTGTAATCCGTTTATTATGACTCCGCATTTAATAACCAACCGCTTATTATGACGTAATTACATAGCGAAGTTTGGTTTTCATCTAAAATTATTTATTACAAAGTCGGATATAATGACTTCGCATAGAGTGACATGTCGCTTATTGTGACCCATTTTTAATAAACTGTGTCCGGTTATAGTGACCAACATGATTCCTTATACCTTCGGCAGTGTTCGGAAGAGTCACGTGATACCCGACGACGTTCGGCGCGTGCATGTTTTTGTTTTTAGTCTCAGACTCTCAGTGGATAACTGATAGTTGAAGGTCACGCATTGATTGTTAGTGATTTATGAAATATAGCAATATTTAAAATGATAATTTGACGATGGCGATGTCTTCTTTACACAATAGTATTAGAGACTGTTATTACAATAAATGGAAAAAATGAAAGCAAACAAGCATACCTAACTGATTTCTTACGTAAAAATTGAAAAAATACATTTACATAATGTACTACGTGCAATTTTGATTTATCTCTATTTTGTTTCTCTCTATTAAAATAAATACATACTTACTAAGAAAAACAGGAGATTGTTTATTTTCTACAAAATGCTTTTTATGACGTCCGCTTAATATATGCCGTATTTGTTAATTCCCTTCGATGTCATTATAAACGGATTCCACTGTAGTTTCATATAGCCACATTCAAACAACATTTTATTTATAATCGTACTGGTTGGATATTGTGGACAAATAGCTACCTAAGAACCGACAAAAGAACTAACATTCAGATATTTATTTCGGACATACTAATGTGGAACACGAAAACGACATTCATAAAAAATACTACTGAGAATACTACAACATCCAACGTGATTTTAGAAAAACTCGTGAAGCTGCAATTGTCTAAATCCATACTAAAATTGTAATTCGAAAGTAAGTGTCTGTTTGTTACCTTTTCACGTCTAAACGTCTGAAATGATTTCAATAAAATTTGGCAAGGAGATGACATCCTCGGGCAGGTCCCGGTATGCGATAGCACGTTCCCGAGGCATAACCTCCGACATCCATGCGGGCAAAGCCACGAGCAGATCATATTTTGCTTATTCACATTATAAGTTAATTTATGAACAGTAGTACAGGGTTTTACAATAAGATGTGTCTTGATATTCAAACGGGGCCACGTGAAAGAGAAGGTCTACGCCAACAGCCCAGCGTTGATTCAAGACCTCAAAGATGGAATTCGCGAGGCTATCGAGGACATAGGGCAGTTTGCGATTTGGTTATGGAAAATTTCATGAAAAGGATATGGTCCTGTAAGCGTGGTCGTGGTGGTCATTTGCCTGATGTTATTTTCCACTATTAACGGCATACCTTCATCTCTATAATGAAATAAACTTCCGATCATTTATATTAAAAAAATTGCATTTTTCTTTGAATAACAAAATGACACCTCTTATTGGAAAACCCTTTACTTACAATACTGTTACCATGTCACCGTGAAAACTTAGGTGAAGTGAGCGTGGAGTGAGCTGTCAGTGCCACTGATGCTAGGGATTGACCAAGACGGGATGACACAGACAGCTCACTCCACGCAAGTCTACACGGTGAGATTTTTACCGAATCGACATGCGATTGAACACTACAAAAAAAAAACTACTACATCTTTCACTGTTTTTAGTAAATTTTCATATTTTATCATTTCAGTGGTAAACAGATTCTACATTGACAACCCTATCTAACATCGACAACAAAGTTGTTAAAATATAACATTAACGTTAGATTATGATAAATTTTCATAAATGTTCGAATATGTAGGTACTACATACCTACTTTGGTGTTATCAATCATCCTGGTAATATCCAAACTGTGTTCGCAAAGAAACAGATGAACGTTACTTAGAAAAATGTGAAGCACGAATATACATAGAACTGTATAAATAATATACACCAAATTTACAGATATAAACGCAGAAATTTTACATAGAGTGACATAGATAACTATGGTGCAGTATCAGTGACTGCTTGTCATTATTGACCTGCAAATTAAGAGTTTAAGGCAAGCCCCCAGAATACAAATTACCTATTCGAAGAGGTTTTCGCTATTATTCCTTGCCGTTTGTGTACATATCAGTAAGTATACGTTCTATGGGTGTATCTCCAACTGTGGCTTTAAAGAACAGCCCAACGATGCCAGAGCTGGGCACGCTTTGAATGATGGGCAGCAGATTCTGCAGTCTGCAGGCCCTGGTCAGCTGCAGCGGGTATGTGCGACGACAATACTGGAAAATAAAAACATTTGATAGTGCTTTAAGATGGGATTGATGAAAAGTAATGTTATTTCTGCTACAACGCTACATGCGAAGTTCGCATCACGCTGACGTCACGCAATATCCTGCATCGCGCAAGCAGAGTATATGTCCAACGTCCCGACATCATTCGTCGGGCAGACACGTGACCCGTCTGGTAAAAGGATCCTCCCTTTTCTATGGAGGATGAATGAACTTCACACCCGTTCCTTATACCTCTACAATTTTTTTGGAAGTTAAGGAACTTATAGTATAAACAATTTCCTTTACCTTATAGGCAAAGCTCATTCAAACGGTTCTTACCTCTGTCAACATGTACATCGACTGGTCGTGCAGAACAGCTACGGCGGCTGCATTCTGCAGTTTTCTACGGTCTTGGTCCATGTTGTTAGGGCTGCGCCCCCCATCCTTGTCCAAACATGTCTTGAACAGGAAGATCGCCCGGAGACACGCATATTCATTGGCATCCGGATTTACTTTACAAATCTCTATTAAAGCCGATTCAAACATTTCTACTTCTTTTTTATTACGTTCTACCATTGAAATATTCCGATCTATTAGCACGTTTAAATCCATCGGGTATAGAAATTGTGCAGCTCCAAGAATGAAGAGCTCTTTCCAGGATTCTTCTATAAGGACGAGTCGATCTTCCAGGGAAAGGTGGGCGAATGCTGGAATGTTTGTGGTCCACCTAACGTTCATAAAGAGCAGTTGGGCAGCCGCTTCGCAGATCGAGGCGGGAGTAAAGAGAACCGGGCTTAGAACAGGCGAGGGGGGCAAAGGCTGAGGTGGCACCGGAGGATCAAAGAGCATGGGATAACTATAAGGGTTATACATTGGAATTGGCGGGGGCATTAGGTTGTGCTTCGGCAAAGTTAGGTTTAATGGTGGTGGGACAGGTCCTCCCACGTCAGGACGAGGCGGAGAATCTTGCATAAACAACGCCATTTGACGACGAATAGTAGAATTTCGAGGACCCCTCTCGTGTTGGACAGCTGTAAAGAAAACTATACTTGTAAATAGTTCCAATGTTTACTTGCTTGCACCAGGCTTGCAATATTATCTATGTTAATCGAAGTAGGTACTTTACTGACTCGTTTTGGTAAAACACTTACAATTTCATCAGGAATAAATGATACATACCTATATGATAACAATTTAAATTCATCTCATTTGTTACAAGAATCTGAGCGGGGGGCTGACAAGCATATGTCATAGTATTACATATTTAATAAATGGATGAATAGATTCAAATGATTACGCGGTATATTATAAACAGCACACACTCGCAATCACATCTGAATCATTTTGAAAGATATTGCTACTCTTTGCATCATATGTTTGAAAACTTTGTCTTTTCTACAACGCAAATGACGCAGTTAATGTTGTTGAATTGTCAAAATAAAAGCCATTGCTACTGTAAGTGTTTTACGCAGGATGTTAGTGAAAAAGTCATAGAAACGCTTATGACATTATGTTTCCTCAATACGCTCTAAACTCACCGTCTTTATTCATTCCAGATTTTAAACACTTCTCGAGGCGACAGGCTCTGCACTGGTTCCGATGTGCCTTGTCCACGAGGCATCCCCCCGGGACGCGTGCCTTGCAGGTGTACCGCCGGTCGCGTCGCACGGAACGTTTGAAAAATCCTGCGCAGCCGTCACACGCGAAGACGCCATAGTGCTTGCCAGATGAGTGGTCACGGCAGACGGCGCACGGCACGTCGTAGAGGATGCGGCCTGGTGGAAGAAAATCTAGATTTATTATTGGAATTATTTGATTAATTGAAAAAAATGTTTCGCCCCGAGATTTTTCCATAAGCTATGTAGGTTATGAAACCTTTTAAATTTTTGCTTTGGCAGGTGTTATTTAGTTTTTTCGGCTTACAAATGAAACACCAAACATGGATTTACATAACTCAGTCCTTACCTGACGCGCAGTCGGCTAATAAATATGTACTTATTACATAGTGAAATAATGATCCCACAAACACTAAACGATTTATGTATTTCATTAGTTCCAAATGTATGAACCCTTATATCTGCCACCCACCAATAAATCAAATGTCATCACACAGTCCGAGGCTCGAGTCTCGGTCCGAGGTCCCGCCCCTTGGGGAGGCATTATTTATCGACACCCGGCCTTTTACTGTCGTGTGACGAATCGTCAGTGTGTCAATTTTTCAAGTTTTCGCCCGCTCGTGCGATGTTCACTTGTTTCAATTAATTTTTCGACAAAACGTTTGTTTTTCGTAGAGTCGAAAATATTCGTAGTGCAGTGCCTCTGCTGTGCCTATGCGTCTATTCATAATTTGCCTAACGTTTTAAACCTTTGAATGTCTCAGAATCTGCCCGGAGTTCGGGTTTGTGCACTGTAGCTGGCAAAAGGCTCACCCCGTATTACATGTGACTTAAAAGTAACTGGCGAAATGTGGGTGTAAGTACGTGAGGAGGTACCCTTCTGCCTAACCCTTCTCGGACGTGGCTTGTATGTACGTTTTTCTTATTAATTACTATATTGCTGTTGATTCACATATTCTCGGTTGATTGTTAAGTTATTGCATTCTATAAAATCTGGTATAACTACCTACCTACCTACAATCGGAATTGCCCTATAGCTTCTGGAATAAACTCTGTATTATTTGTAAATCGTATACACTTAGCACAATCCGAATCCGCTGGGTGGAAGAAGCAGAAAACCGGTCGAAATGGCTTTGCTAGGGGTATGCTTATGTCCAGCGGTGCACGTCTTACAACTAAAATGATGATACCTGGGCCTCAAACTGTAACCGTAAAGGTTCCCACAAACAGGCGCGACGCTACAGCGCGGCGTAAATGCACGCGGTGTCTTTGAGTCGCGCTGTAGCGTCGCGCCAGCCTTTATAAGTGTTTATAACACTGTTTTAAAAGAAACACATTAAAAAATGTTACAGATACATAATTTTACAGTATCAAAGTGTAACATTAATATGTTGTTGTGTTAATATGTGAAACAAAAACGAGCAGTTTTAAAATAGGTATAAATAATTGCTCGGTGCCGCAATAACGCGCGGCGGACAGACACACGCATGATGATAAATTAGCCTCAATTCAGTCGGGATCGTGGCTATTTTGGCAACGCCACGTTTACACTTATTAACACTGTTAACACATTTATATCGGTTACAGATTTAATACTGTCACACTTTTGTAAGTGTTTTTGAAAAACACTTTTTATGTGTCACCTATTTGATTCTGTTATCAATTGAAAAAAAATGTAACACTTAAAATACTGTAACATTTATGGAGGTGTTTTAAGTTCCTGAATGGTAAACTCTCTAGATGATGGTGCAAACAGCATTGAAACATGTTGCGCAGTTTAGAAGAACAACGCTGTTACACGGACGGTCACGAAAAGCGACTAAGTCTATGTATGTTTTAAAAGCATAAAATAAATAACATTACTCAATTTGTAAAAATGCAGTATTTTTCTTCTCCCTCTATTAAAACGATCAGCATCTGTTCAAAGGATAGAAATCGTCATGTCAAAATATTTGCTGAACCTCGTTATAAAGAACCGAAATTACCGGTGCCGTCTTTAATGCACTTTTGTTAAAAGTTTAAAAAAAAGTTTGCACGCCTACTTGTAATTTAGAATTATTTTGTACGTGGGTTCCGTCTATAATCGAAGAATTTTCGGTGTTAGGATTGGACAGAAAATGTGAATTCTATTAGTTTTGTATAGTTTAATGTGGTGCAATGTAATATCGGTTCCGTGCTTGTAACTATAATTTGTGTGCCGATTTCTGCAAAGTTACTGAACGCGTTCAGCACATCCAAAACGCGTTCAAGTGCTCTCAGTGTCAATATTCCATATAAAATAGTGACACGGGCAGCTCTAAACGTAGTTTATGTGCTTCTAGCGTTCAGTTTCATTGGTGCAATCCACCCTAAGACCCTAAGTATTGTAATTAGAGTTCTAAGTAATATGCAGGTGTTTCTTTGTCAGTTTTCTTTCTTTTAATGCAGTGTTGAAATATATGTTTTTCCATATTTTGAGCTCAGGACTGATAAAGTAATACCGAGATTTTAGAAAAACCGTAGACGTCTTGGGGTTTTTCGAAGAATTGGAGCTTATTATATGATTGGTTCTTATTTACCTAAATATCCCAGACGTCTCATAACCAAATAAAACTCTCTCGTTTTTTATACTTTATTGTAAGAACATGCTTGAATTTACTTTAGTACTTTGTTTCAAGTTAGTCAAACATTTTTACTCAATACTGTTTCAGTATCATTATTACCTACCTAAATTAAATAAAGGGCGAAATAAAACAGCACTTTTATTCCTTATTGAGAAATTTCGGACTGGACGACTAGACTAGAAGAAGTAATATTATTAATTCTAAATAAACGATTACTACGACAAGTTCCAGTACACATTCAAAACACCAATAATATTATTCCCTTCGCTACGGTACCCTTAACTCAACACAAAACACTGTCTGATCCCACGACCGCGAAGATAAGACGCCATTTCTGTTCGCCGCCCTAAAGCGACCAGTCGAAAAGGCATAAAGGCAAAACTGAATAAGACATTCCATTATTCAATACGTGAATACACTTGCGATACAGGAAACGCGGTGTCGAGTGATCGGTAAAAACGGGCTAAACAAAGCTCAACGAGATGGGGAACAAAACGGTCGAGATAGATAATTATAGGTTCTCACACAAAGACAACTTCATATTAAAAGCCGTGGATTGAGGTACTCGGCTTTGTATTTTTTTATCACATGTCGATTTATTTGTGTTTCTCAAGGACTTGATCGCTGTTGAAGAGGTTTGGAAATCGATTTTAAATAAACTACCAATATTTATTTCAACGCGAATCGATTTATTTTCAACCTGTAAACAACGAGGTAATATCAATTATTTATTTCTAAAATTAACAGGGTCAACGCATTACGGGTATTACATAACAAGTATTAGCTTACATCTCAGTATCGCACTGAAATCGTTGTCTGTTTCGCTGTGCGCAGAACAGTATTCTATGGTCTCCTACATGTTGGAATGGGATAGATATATTTCTGTTTTCGTATAATTTCTACTCCAAATCTCTGAAAAAAAAAACAATACGGGAAGCATTTAGGTTTTGAATGCACCACCAGGATTACAAAAGTTGATAGTGATACAGGAAGTATACCGGCCGTAACGCATATCAGGAAACTCTGGGATACCTGTAGGTACAGCAGCGGTCGTAAGTCGTAACAAGGACGAGCAAACTTTTTCAGCAGCTTGCCGCGTTAATGAACGTGTTAAAACTATGATTTGTGTTCGAACCATTTAAAAAGTTAGCACACTGCATGTATGTGTCCCTATAATTTTGTGTGTGTAATTTAATTTCTATAAGAATTTAACCAACCATACTTGTAAATAATCTATACCAATACTAGTAATACTATTATAAAAGCTGTAGAGTTTGTTGGTTTGAACACGCAAATCTCATGGAATAAGAAACCTTACGTCCTTACTTCAAGTGAATGTGGATCCTATTAACAAAAGAGTTCTAACCATAGCGGAATTCGCGCCAAATTCAATTAATTGTCATTTCAAACCGGTTTTTTTTACGGCAGTTATTATGACCAGACAAATTATTAGGCCTACCGCTTCCGAATCAGTCGTAACGATTGTTATCAATCGTGCGAACGCCCACCTGTGTCAAATGGACCGATCCCATGACATGGCGTGACGCTGATAGCTTAGGGTCAAAACAAACGGATGATTATTAATCAAGAATGCTATTTAAATTACAATTTATTTGAACCATCTAGCAATGGAGTTCCCACATCAATTTTGGTGTGACTTTTGAGAGTAATGCGAACCCCATTTGTGAATATGATATGTGATCATTATTTGAAACGGAAGCTTTATTATAATCATTGTATTATTTTATTATAAGGATGACTGTGGTAAAAGACGTTTACAGCCGTGTTCTATGAATTTAAGACCGTAAAATTATTTATATGGCGCTGCTGCAAAGTAGGACATCGTAAAACGCTCAGTTTTTCGTCGCACAAGGCGTATTGGTACAAATTACAAGCCAAATAACAAAATTGTGTATTACAAAAAAATAAAATAGCATCATGATAAAATAAACTTTTTGTCTCTTTTTCCCCAAAATTGTGGGCATGATAATTATATAAATTTATGATAATAAAGGGAATTCAATCTACGAAAGAAATACCTTAAACTGTTCCACTGAGCACGTGTTTGTTTTAAATTTAATTAAAATTGTAAAATGACTTTTGTTTTGGTGGCAAAGGCATTTCTGTTGTGAATCTAACTTGTTGCCGCTATGCGGTGTTATCAATTACCAATAAATTTCTTCTTACAGCGCGTTTTGGCTTTTTAGCGTTAACTCTATTCACATCTTAGATGTTTGTGTTAAATTAATAATTTAATTTAAAAAAAAAAAACCTGGAGTCAATAAACAATTCTTCTCAAAAAATTAGTCCAATTTCCAAATAAGCTAATGAACAATATCAGTAAGTACCGACTGGGTCAGTTCGCAGGGTGGGGGAGTGAAAGCGGCAGATGCGCACACGCACCTCGTGGGAATACGCGGATGGGACAAATTGGCCCGGACACGTCATCTCGTTTGCTGCTAATTAACGATGGATGGGCATGGAGGTTAAAAGTAATGTTAATAAATTGGTGTATTACTAATCTCAAGGCTGTTTGTTTAGTAGACTGGTCACACGGTGAAAAAGTGAACCTATTCCAGAGCGGTTTAAGTAGGTATAAATTTTACACCGAACGATTAACTTAAAAATATTAATTTTCGGTTGAACAATAAAAATAAAATTTTGCAGCCAATGTTGCTACGTATTAGGTAAGTACTACCCATGTAATGAATGAAAAGGGGCTATTTATAAAAAAATAAAAATAAAACAAATCAAATAACACTTACTTGACGAAGCCGTAACGGAGTGCATGATACTCTTGCTATTTCGGCATTATATCTGAAAAAAAATAAATAATTATAAAATTAATCACAGAGTCATCAGAAACATTTTCACACAGGAACCGTCGCGCGAAGTAATTCTCAAGTGCAAATCTTTCGCTCGCGGTTTTCAAGAGCACTACAAGCCCAATACGAAGAAAAGAATCAATCAAGAATAGCAACAAATGTAAGAAAATAAAGTCCATTGTATGTTGGCTTTGTTGCTGACATCTTTTGGCTACAAAGCTGAGAGCTACTTGTATTTTTGTTCATTATTCGCATTGTTTTTATGGCCACTTGTTATAAACGGCCATTGGTATTGAAAGCCATCAAGTACTGCAGTTTGATTTGGTACACTTACAATTATACCACAGAGTATGTTCGTGTGAACTGAAATTGTATTTGCATTTCGATTATTGTGTTTTAGAGTTTTGAGACAGAAGTTTGTTGGTTTCTTCATTGGGCTTGTGTACAATGGTTATATGTTGCAGTTGCTTAGTTTAGACTAAAGGTTATAAAATAACATTGCACATTTGCATAGAACCTTTGATATCTGATTGTTTTAAATTATATAAGTTACGTTAAGTACTAGGCAGATAAGAATAACAGGAAAGACCAAAAAAAAAATACAATCGTTTTGTTTAAAAGTGGTACAGATTAGCACAGAATAAAAAAACAGAAGTTACTCAAAGGAGACAAAACATTTTCTTCGAAATCAAACAATAAACATTGTGCTTGCGTCAAGCACAGAGCTTCTGGGTCCTGGATCCCGAGCCACAGTAGCAGAACTTCACACTGTTTGTCCGTGTCGGTCACTCAGAAGTTGGGATTGCATACTTTTTGCAAACGTAATTACGGACTCGCAAAACAGGTAATTACGTTCGCATAATCCCGGTAAGTGCCGGGACAAAGGCTCGGATGAGCCGGGACTATGGCCGGGCCCAAAAGGCCTGGTGTGCGCCGGAGGGTTAACAACAAAAGCGAAACCAATAATAACATCGGAAAGTCGGTAGCTTTTTGCTTTTAAAATTGAGATGGTGCAAAAAATCACTAATACGTTTTTTGAATGTTTGGGACTAAATAGCGCAGAGAATTTGCGGACCTTTTTTTTTTACTTTGACTTTATGCAGCTGTTGTAATAACAAACATGTACCGTATGGGTATATTAATCTGTAATATTAAGTATGTAATGTATTTTAATGCACTCGTGTAAGGAACCCGTATGAACTACATAACTTTATGATTTAATAGACACAGCTAAGAAACTCAAAGAAGTGTGTTAAAAGATGATGATCAACTAGGTATCTACAAAACCGAAGTAAAAGAGTCCCAAACATACACATTATTTTTAGGGTTCCGTACCTCAAAAACGATACCCTTATAGGATCCCTTCATTCTCCTGTCGGTCAGAATGTCAAGACCCTTCTTCTCAGTAAAGCGTCCTGTATCAAGTTGAAGTTAATAGCAAATACGTAGGTCAACGGTCCCTTGGAGCTCTATAACATCAAGCTTCTAAGTCAATGCAATGATAAATACGGTGATATAAATTTGACATATTTTGATACTCGCAAATATATAAATCAAAACTGTACTAACACGTTCTTCCCGTTAATTTAGAATCATCGAATTTAGCAAGAAGCATGGTCTCATAGCACAAGTCAATAACAAGTGAGAAAATGATTAATTTCTAGATAAATCACATTAAAAAAACTTGTTTTGCGATTACAAACTTACATTTGCAGTTGGAGAATTGACCGTTACGCATATCGATGTTAACATTGACGTATAACTATAATGTTAAGTTTCTTCTTTTTAAATATTGAAATGCCATTTAGATATTAAAAAAAAGGTACAAGCAGTACGTACCTAAACGAAAGTATAAGAGAAATACAATTTAAAAAACTCTGCATTATGAACTGATTATACAGAAATTAAGACAGAATCATTTTTTTTATGAACGTTAATTTCTATGTTCACTGCTTTATCTAAGTGAGTATTAGATGCAGAAGGCCTAATAAGATCCCAGCAAAACGTGAAAACTCCAGAAATTACTGAAGGAAAATCAAATATAAAGAAATCGTTTTACAAATTTGACTTACGCTGCTTTACAAGATCTCCCGTGTAATGCCACCAAAGAACCGATTACAAACGTGTTGACGTGTTAAAGCAATTAAAAATTAAGCCAATAAGCGTGAACGGAGCACATTAAAAGAAAACTTTAACAACTTGACAAATAAGCGAAAATTAATTTCAGTATTAACTGCTTGGTTATAATTTTCTATCGGAAAATTCATTTAACGCCAGCTCCTGTTAAAATTAAATTCTTTTTATAGAAGATTAGTGAGTTTAAGAGGTTTGATCACGTCTACAATTATTACACAACTGTTTAGATTAGGTACTAAATTAAATTATACATCCACCAACCCGCACTGGGCCTACGTGGTGAATTATGGCTCACTCTCTCTGATAGAGAGGAGGCCTGTGGCCCAGCAGTGGGAACGTAATAGGCTGATTATGCTTAATGCAAAACAACAGATTTCTTTTGTTCATATGTCTTTTTGTCAACAAAACTCGTTTCTACGGTGTTCATTGCGTTTCTACAGTTGTATTTTATAACTTAACGTTCTGAGTTGCATTGCGTTTATATACTATTTCTAAAAGCTTATGTTTCTTTTCTATCGTAACTCAATTCGTAATACTGACTGCGGAAATTAGAATAAGGATGCTTACTACTTTCTTATATTTTCAGAAAGATATTGGTATTGTATAAATATAGGTAGAGCTTCGGTCAAAAACCAAGGCCTATTTTTATTTTCTAGATTACTCAATTAGTGGCGTGGTGCAGCCCAAATAATGGCTATTACCGGTTGAGCACGCTTGCAGTTGCATCCGTTCAGTGAGACCCGTCAATTTCATGTCAGCAATACACACAATTAATATATATTTTTTTACACAAAACCATTTTTTCTGTTCCCGTTTTAATATTGTATTGTTATATAGCGTACTCGTATTATCATAACCACTCATATTTTTTCAGCGCAACAAACGGTGCCAGCGTGCTTGCTAGCTTGTCTAACTTTCTCATTGCAAGTATCATTATTGTATCATCCCCATAAAAGGGCTTCTTTGGGATGATGTAGTATTGCCAATGCAGCGCTGTACTAACACACACTAGACAATTGGGATGATGATTTTTTTTTATGTTTTTCTCAAAAACAAAAAAAATACTTAAAAACAGAAGTAATTATAAACGTTTTAAAATACAAAAATAATCATTACTACAAGTATAGCAAGACCAAGGGCACATAAGGTTTATAACTAGGTCACGATACCTAAATTTTATACTCTGACTCATAGACTAGGTTTATGTGCTATACATTGTCCGTACCGCGCGACAAGGACGGGAATAATCACCTCCAAAAACTTTTAAAGCGTGTAGCATCGATCTAACAGATTTTTTCGATGCCTTCTTTTAAATTACATTATTTTTTTGAACATTTAATATTAGTCATCATCCCTAATTAACGTTAAAATCGGTTGTCATGATATAGGCACGTAATGAGAAGGAAGGGGTGAGGGAAATATCGTGAGGAAAGTTTTGAGTTTGAATGTGGATGGACTGTGTGAAGGGTGACATGGCTAGGAATGGGGACAACCGAGATGGAGTTAAAGGCCTGTTGCACACACTATCTACGCTTAAAACGCTAGCGAATGTTGAACATTTAGCTATTTCAAAAACTTTCACAAAAACTGAGCAATGGCTAAGATAACATAACTTATAGATAAACTTATCTAAAACTAAAATAACTATGCCAATTCAGAACTTACCAAGGAGCCCCAATAAATCTAAATTTAAGTACTAACGCAAAAAATAAATAAGGAGAAATAAACGAATGTAAACTTTTTGGCCGGCCGTTAGACTAAAACCTAAATTGGAAGATATTTATGCTCTAAGCATAATGAAATGCAGCAAAAAAAGAAAAAACACTATGTATACTTACTTACTATAAATGAGTATTACATACACAACTATGGGCTGATTTTTCAATAGTCAGATAATTTTTAAACGAAGAATAAATCTGACAGTTTGACATAGTTTTCTACACAAAAGATGTCAAACCACAATTTACATTCCTCAGATAAAAGTTATTGAAAAATCAGCCCTAATATTGATAAAAATTAAAAGTACTTAATAAATTATTTATCAATGTTTAGTATAATGTAAAACATTGTAATAATATAAGGATCAATATTATGTTATGTAATTTATAAAATTTGCAGTGCCCTTACAGGATATATGTCTTAAAACTGTGTCTTGAAATTTTAATGCATGCCTACTAACCAGGGTTTTGCATGTTCGAATAAATAATTAAAGGAAATGTTGCCGTGATCGAAAATGGAAGTAAATAAACTAGAAGTAGGTAAATAAAGTACTTGTGCTCACACAAATATTTAGTTAGTTTAATCTAACCAGCGCCGGACAATTTTCTTAACCCGATTTTCTCAAGGATTATAACATGCAAGCAAGCAAGTCGAAAATATCAAGTTTCCTCTAAAGTAATACATCTTAACCCCTTTATGGTACCCGCATGTACTTGATAGCTTTAATTGACAGCAGAGGCACGACCTACCGCAACTTATAATAGGTGGTCTTAGTATCAACTAGAGATAAACATTTTAAAATAATTATGTAAGATAAATACCGTGAATTGAAAATATAATGACGTAGATAGAAAACCTACAGCAGCAAAATCTTTACATTATTAGGGTTCCGTGACTGAAAAAGAAAAAACGGAAGCTTTACAGGATTACTTAGTTGTCCGTCTGTCTGACTGTCAGTCTGCTATGACCCTTTCCTCAGGAACGCGTTGAGGTATAAATTAAAAATTATATCAAGTACGTAAGTCTACGGTCCCTTGGAGCTCTACACAAATCAAGCTTCTAAGTCAACGCAATAAAAAATACGACGATTTATGCGACATATTATATTGATACTCGCAAGTTAATCAAAACCTACAAGAAGTTAAATCGTAACTGTGACCCTCAATAAAGGTCAGCGGGGTTACCAGTAGGAATTACTTTAATTTTGACAGTTCAATCAACAACATTCATTGCGATATTTATGTTCTAACTTTTCGAACATAAGAAGCAATATTTTTCAAAATGATTTAAATTTTATTGTGAATGCGATAGTTTGTTACGCAATATGGGTGCTGGACCCTTCATATCATATCATATAGGTTACCTACTTTACGGAAACTGTTCGTGTCTTGGGTTACAAAATATTACAAAACAAAAATATTTATTTTAATTTATTTATTTACGATTTTTTTTATTAAAAAAATACAAGGGATGTAAGGATTGATTTAGATGTGGAAAGGAGAGTGAATGCGGGAAATAAAGTGAATGTTGATACGCATGCAGTTGATGTCCAACCAGTTGATGTCCAAAAAGGCAAGACTGGCTGTTCACAATGGTGTCCTGGTGCCTACGCTTATGAAGTGAATGTTGGGTGTGGCAAAAGAAGCATGAAAGGAGAATAAATGACTTTGAATGATAGGCTGAGGAGTGATGTGATAAGGCAGCGGTGAGATTTAAAAGAAGATGTAGTGACAAAAATTGAAAAGAGTACCTATGCTTAGATGGTTTGGTCATGTTGAGAGGATGAATGAAAGGAGACTAACAAAAGGTCACAAGGCAGAGGTGAGTGGAAACGCCGGGAGGGGACGCCCTAGGAGGATATATAGTGACCTTATTGATGTTGTTCTACAGAAAGTTCAGGTGCGTAGTACTCGCGACCGGCGCGCATGTATGTCCAGATGTATGAACTTAAACGAGGCAAAAGGAGTATGTAAGGATCGTAGCAGGTGGCGTTCTGTGGTTTCTGCCTACCCCCATGGGAAGAAGGCGTGAGTGTATATTTGTATGTAAAAATATTTATTTGAACCTCCTCACTATTTCAAGACAGTTCCAGTTTTCGCGTACCTAATTATACCTACAGAACCTATGCCATATTTGTTGTACTGTTAGGTAAGTATGTCGATTGACTGATTGAAGGGTATTCAAAACAAAATCAATGCCATTTATACAAATTAGGCTGAAAATCAGAAATGCATGAAAGTTCAGTCATTATATCCCCCCCTTCTGGCAATGACAAAAATGACATTTAAAAAAATGTTTTGATAATGGCAGTCACACAACCACAAATAGTTTTCCAAACAATAACTTTGGAACTTGAGAGTAGGTAATATGACTGATTGTTGTTGATTCGACAAATGTAAAATAAAATGGCTGAGCTAAATGTTTTGTAAATTGCTTGGCTTATGTTAAGTCTGTTGTTTTATGCATGAAAGAGTAAATTAAATATTGAATAAAATATTTACAAGAACGCAGGCCTGTATATTTTATTACACACACATTCACATGACTAGAACACGCTGATTAAGAAGTGGTTCTTTGATTACGCACAGCATTAGTTCTCATTATCAACTAATCAAGCTATTTTTGTTAACTGAAAACTTTATTTTTATTCGCACAGCTGCAAATTACAGCAGCACAGCAGTTGTAAATAACGCAGCAGCGTTGTTAAAGATTAAATGGTAATAAAACACTCACAATATCTCCAGCAAGAGCAGCTACAGCACTTTTATTAATCGATAGTTCTAATCACCTTCCTAGTTTTATTTTCAATGTGTTTTGAACAAAAGTTAACACTACTTTTTAAACGAACACCTACCAATACTTTCACAAATATTAGTTTCTTAAGTCACTATTCACTTCTAAAGTTGTCACTAAATAATTCACAAGTCACTATTATTAAAAACAATAAGGAAAAAATATTGATCTATTTGGCTACGTCAGTGTTTACGTCAGAGGGCTGGTTGGTGATTGAGTGACGCTTGCGCAGGCCGCCGGGGTTGGACGGGGCGGCAGAAGCGGCGGGGCGCGCGGCACGCCCCAAGGGTTGTCTATTTGAAGTCATTCATATTTACTTTTGGAACGATGAATGATTTATTGATGATCATCGTCACAAAGGTACCGTACAAAATTGAGTATTAACAACTTGATGTGTTCATTCTTAACTACTTTTTAACGTCAGTTATTCTTACCGTATTAAACTAAGTACCTAGTCGTATTTATATTACCTATACAAAAAACAAATAAGTAATTCATAATGTATTTGATCATTGTTTACATTGTTAACATACTCTAATCCAGTAAGAGGCCACTTTTTATAAAACATCATGCTCAAAGAAAAACAAATAATAAAATGGACCTACCAATTTTTTAAGAGAAAGGCAGAATCATAAATTACAACTAAACTAAACCAAAAAAAAACTGTTGTAAACGAAATTTTCAAAGTAGGTATATTTTTATAAATTATAATTAACGTTTCTTTTACTAGCTTTCGAAGATATTCTAATTACACGAGCATTGTTTAACGATGAAAGAGGATTTAAACAATATACCTACCTACTTAAACATTAAATTCTTTCACTTAACGCACTCACAATCACTGATATTAAATGCACTATGAAAGAAAACTTTCCGGAAAGTATACTTATAAGAAAAAAACAGTTAGATGAGTTAATTTTTCAACAAGATTTGCAATCCTATAAGCCAAAATATTTTTGGTGTAGGTGTTAAGTAATAGTATCAGATAAACTAAGCTACAACTAATTAAATTCAGCAATAAACATAATCAGCCTATCATGGCCTCACTGCGGGGACACAGGCCTCTTCTCTGTGAGAGGGAGTGGACCGTAATCCACCACGCACCAGTGCGGGTTGGTAGATGTCACATGTCTCGAATTTATAGTTCTAACACATACCGTTTTCCACACGATGTTTTCCTTCTTCACCGTTTTGAGAGCAGTGGTGATGAAATAATTTACACAAAGTAAAGCGCCTGTCTTGTTTCGAACCTACGTCCTACAACTCGTTAGTCGCGGCCGTTACTACTGCCACCACTGCTCTCAGCCATAATCTTTCGAAATATATATATAATGGCTTTGAAGAGTTCAATTATAACTATAATAGAAGCATTGATGAAATATTTTACAAACACTAAGTATTCTATTTCTACTTCACCTAGAACCTACTAGCTTCTGTGTGTTAGAAGAAGTCGCGTTCTTCCAATTTACCACCAATTCGCACTAAGCGCTTCCAAGCATCCTTCAATTATGCGCACGGCAAAAGAGTGGAACTCACTAGGTACCTGCGTCTGTGTTTCCAAATGCATTCAACCCGAATCTCTTCAAAGTTAGAGTGAACGGGCTTATTCTGGGTAAGCTCACTCCATCGTAGACTTTTCCTCTGTCACCTCTGACCTCCACTAGAGTCGAGAGTAAACCCATATCCAATAAAAACTAATATTAAAAAAAACCGCCACTTTATAAAAAAAAACTCCCGTTCTTCCATTTCGTTTATCGACCGACCTTTCAGGCTTTTTTATTATGATCGACTCGTAATGGTCGCAGCGTGATGTTAGCCTATAACCTTCCTCAAGAATTGGTCTATTATATTTAAAACGAATTTTTGAAATCGTTGATTAGTGAATGAAATATTAGATTAGTGATTCAATCAAAACAAGAACATATCGAAGTTGTAGCTGTTCACTGTTCAGAATCTTAATCTTAAAACAATAAAAACATTGATACAAAAAAAAAACAATACACACGGTCAAGAGCTTTCAACTTACCTACATGCTTGAATCAGTGTTGATATAATTACAATTCTAATCTCTTTTCTTTTCACTCAAATTTAAAGGATAAAAAAAACTAGGAGTTGTCACTATGGAAAGTAGATATCGTTTGGAACGGTGGACTGCTGTGAAACAAGGGCACGCCACTATGCAGGGTGTTGGAGGGTGGATGCAGACGGAAAATCAATTAATTTCCAACTTCTATATGTACAATATCGGCTCAACAAGTTGCTGTACCTAACCTAACAGAGCATTCAAATGAGCAAAAACAAAATCGAGAACAAAGGTGACATTATTCCTTTGGCAATGAAATAGAAAATACGAATACGCTTTACACAAATCTAATATATAAAATTCTCGTGTCACAGTTTTCGTTGCCATACTCCCCCGAAACGGCTTGACCGATTTTGATGAAATTTTGTGTGCATATCGGGTAGGTCTGAGAATCGGCCAACAACTATTTTTCAAAAAAAAAAAAAAACTAAAAAAAAAAAAATTTGCAAAACATCGTTTGCGGGGTCAGCTAGTTATATCTATAAATGTGTGAACCTTAATAAGGTACACAATTATAGCATTTTAGGTTTAAATGCCCTTTTATAAAACTCCGCTGTTCGTCGAAAAGTGAAATGACCGAGACGTCCAATTCGACACTCTCAACAAAATGTGCATTTTTTCTATGTTTGACCGAGAGGCACTGTATGTATTCATTTTCCTCACACCCTGTGAAACTGGTTTCATGTCTTAACACTAGTGACATTATTACGTTATAAGTTATTTATTTACTATTGATTACTGTTTTATTTGCACCAAGTGCCTTAGCCGGTCGATCAATTGAATTTAAAACAAACAAACACTGGCTGCAAATGAAGTTCTCGGCCACAACTGCCGCATACAACCTATTTATTATTTAAGATTATCGAATTGCCATTACGGTTATTTTTATTTGGAATTGTATGCCTACTGTTACCTACGTTACCAAACAACAAAAGTAACACGTTAGGTTTTTTCTAGGTATTGCACTTTGTGCGACTTTCCCGGCATGATCCTGTTGAGTTGTAGATTTGTTTTAAAACTTAAAAGGTTTTATATTTTAGAAATCTGTTTTAATAAAGTAAGGAGATGGCACCTTTATTATTTTCACAATACAGATATCTCTACGTCCCGCTTGGTTTTTTTTTTTGGAAACGTTTCCCAGTATAGGAAAAAAGTAAAGGATTAAGAAGATAATTTCCACACGCATGAAAATAAGCAACTAGCTTCAATTTGTCAAACTGACTCCATATCAGTTGATTGATTTTGACATCATTCTGTGACATTATTGGTGGGATAGTGGGAATAGTAGGTAAGGATGGGGAAGACGTTGCCGGGTCTAAAGGACAATGCTAGAAACTCTGTAGAACATTGCCCCACTCAAATCAAATAGTCATTTACAAGCCTGCAATATGCAGCATCTTAAAGTTTATTGATTACTGTTAACCAAACATTTGTCCTAATGCCTGTAGACATGGATTATAGGTTAGGTGCTAAATAAATGGTAAAAAGCGATTTAAACAACATATACGCTACGCGTTATCATAATTATTATAATCGTAATATGAGTTTTTGTTTTACAGGTATTTATACTTTTTTTTTTGTGTCGCAATAGGAAATTCAGGGGTTGAATTCCTTTTATCATTGATTTGTAATCGGCAAGTTCTACTGAAAAACAATGTATTATGAAAAGGTCCTTAAATCATTACAATACTTTTAATTAATCGACATTTCCCGTAAATAGCTGGGGCAGGATCTGGCATTGTCATTTGTTTCCAAGTAATAATATTATCGCTCAGCTGATGGAGCTCCGTTTCGCAGGGTCCTATTTCTATCTGTATGGTTTAAAGGAACCTAATACGACCTTATACCCTTCCTATTTCAACATTTACAGCATAAACCTGAGCATCTTTCTCACTGAACAGTTTTAGAGGACTATTACCTAACTTTTGAATATAGGAGATATTTTTTTTTAAACAAAACTTTCAGTTTTACCTTCTTAAGTTAATTTTACGAAGTTAGTGAAGCGCCAAAAAAATCGATGAAAGGAATCCTTAGTAATATATTAAAGCATTCGCATTATTTTAGAAAAACTACTATTTTGCTGATGCGTAATAGCCAGATAGTGCATGGGGGTTCGAGTGTCGATAATAATACCCCACAATAAAATACTGCAGACAATGCATGGCCAGCCGCATCCACAGACAATTGGAATAGGGTGCCATCTTTAAAATATGTCACTGCGCTGTCAAAAGCATCACGCAAAATCTAAGCAATGCTCTGATTGGTCGATTTTTGACGCACGATACTTGGGGAGCATTTTATTTTAATTTAGGGCCACTTTGCCGAGATTACCCTTTGTATGTGTGACTCCGGGGTTGCCTTTGTGACTGGCTAGTCATTTTTTAATCGCGGCTCATTATTACTTTGTTTGTCAATTCTGTGATGCTTTTAGGGGGAGTCATAGTCATAGCTTCATTGTGTTGTGCTTTCGTAAAATAAAGTTTAGAATTGAACAGTTTTTTGTGTTGGGTTTTGGTTATAAGATCATTAACAAACAATGATTCACATTTACAATCGTCATATTAGTGGGTGATTTTGCTGACCCAAAAATATTCGTGTATCTGTACAATGTTAGAAAAATAAACGTCATATTAATATTCAGACCTCCTTCCTGTCGACTCCGTCCCGTGGTCTGGTCGACCCGTCGCGTTGCCCCCTGACCCCATTGTTTCTGTCCATGTAAAGCAGAGCTTCATGACCATTCTGTAGGAATTATGCAGTTCGGTATACCTTGAGCAAATATCGTTTCTGTAGGTACCTACACCTAATATTGATCAAATGAAAACTGCTCCTACTTTGTAACAATCACGTAACAGTAAGTTGATCGCGCCGCGCCCTTATCTCGCAGCCGGCCAACTAATATCATGTGACTTAACAATGCACATTGAACCACCACGCACTGTACAGTACACATAGCAATTACCTATTTCCAATACCTAGTAATTTCTGTACCCTAATTGCGTAATACACAATCAATCGGAATCTGAATCGTTTTGAAACAGATTGCTAATCCATTGATTCATAAGTTCGATAACACATCTGCTCAACAATGTGAATAACGCAATGATTATTGTTGAACTGTCAAAATACAACAGATTAGTCATAATCGTATACGAAAATGTGTAGCGCAATTAGGCTGCTGGTATTGTATTCAGATTAATACCTTCTAAAGTTGGAGAGGTTGACTGTATGTTATAAACAAATGGTGACGGATTTGGATCAATCTGCACCGATCTCCGCGCAGGTGGGCGATGCGGACTACGCAAATCGCAACTGATTTAAGTACTCTATCGCGAAACGAGAGTCCTCAGAGCTTTTCATTATTTCTGCCTGCACAATAATGTTAAAAGTAGACCCGACTAGATAAGTCAGTGGCAGTGACAATGTTTCAAAATATTGTAAGCGTTAAAATTATCATAACGTTCTATACAAACTTAGACATTAATAAAATGTTATCATATAAACTGTTCGGAACATAAATATCCAAATACTCCTAATTTCAATATATTTAGTGCAAGTAAGGATTCGTAAATATCTATACAGCTTTGAATATTCAACTAAATGGTCTTCCCCATTAAATTTTATTTTTGTTTGCCAAGTGCCGTTTGAAATAGTACTGTACCCATCTGAAAACGTTCAAATTCAAATATTTTGTTTGTAGAACACAGGTAGGTAAACATAATTTCTAATAGAGAGATGTATTATTTGATTAATTAAGTTTTAGGAAATCTTAGGGTCAACGCACAGGGAAATCTTATGTCACCGAAGCGAGGCGCCGACCAGCCCGCCAGTTGAACGCGTCCCAATGGGTCATGGCAATTCGGCTGGTCCGGGGATACGCCAGGGTCTCCTGTGAGGAACCTCCTTGCCGGATTGTCGCCGTGGGATCTGGAGGCAAAAGCCCTCGCGCACGTGTGGGAGTGCCGCGAGAAATCGCGGCACAACGGACAGAGCTCCGGCAGGATCTCATAGCGACATGGAGGGTGCGATTTTCACAACTCACCTTCCGCCTGACACGATCCTTGAGGTTCCTGTTTCACAAAAGGCGGGTGGGTTTTAGTCAGTAAAAGTCTGACACGCCCTGCCGTTCCACGCAAAGATTCCCTGAAGACTATATCTACTTATTTGTTTAAAACTTCGAGACATTTCAATTTGTCAAGATATTTTTAATTGAAACGTTGCATAGATCTTTTCCGTCCGAACATTTCTCAAAAGCAGACGTGTTTTTAGTTCTCCTTGAATTTGTAAAGTTACTTTTTATTCTCAAAAATAATTTTATAATTTTATTTTAATTTTTATTTCCTAAAACGTCCTTTAATAAAAACACATTCAATTTAATAATATACAATTCAACAAGTGTTCCTGAGTATCAAGTCGGGAGATCTCTGGAAGAAAACACATTTACGTCTTCTACCAGGTTACCATAAGCTGAGACGATTATGAAAGACTGTGAGAACTGAGTACGAACGGGTGAGTGATAATAAAATATGATTGTCTCCAAATCAAAAGTACTAGGGTCGCATAGACGCAAAAGACCGTTAAGTTGTACTATCAGAAGAAGTTTTTTAACTGTGTCTCTAACCGTTCAAGTGGCCCATTACTATCCCCGAGTTCGCTTCTCACTCATAGGTATTCTTTTTGTGTTTAACATATTTGTACCTGATTACCCTCTTCCGCCACCTCCTCCTCGTCTTCCCTTCACGGAGCTGAAACCAATCTACGAAGATCCTTCTTCCTCCTCCTCCGGGCGAACTTTTCGGCTGTTCGTCTTTAAGCCTTCTATATAAACTTCAGTGTCGTGTGAACCGTGTTCAGTGTTTTTATAGTACTACCTGGGTTTTCTATCTCATTCATTAAACTATCTGTACCAAGTCTACTTTCATCCTTTTAAGTAGTTAGGATCCAGTAGTTACAATATACCAACGGAAAAGGAGGATCTAGACTCAAAAGTTACACAAAGTCCAAAGCACAAATTCGACCAGATGGATGATGAATGTTTTTATGTCCGAAATGAAGACACTCTTAACAAAATTTTAAAAACAGCAAAATGATAAATACAGTGCTCTGCAGTCATCTATGAATGATATAAGCGAGTTAAACTCATCAATAAAGGAATCATGTGACTTTGTAACAGGAAAATATTCAATAAACTAACGTCAGAGCGTAAAGAGAACCTAGAAAGGCTGCAAAAATCTTCTTGCCTTGAATTGAGGAACATACCCGCAAAATTGCGAGAAACGAAGGAGGAATCGACACGGGTAATGCCTTAAATATTTCCTGCACTTCCGACATTCGAGATGTTTACCGCCTAAATTCAAAGAATGAAACAAACAAACCGATCTTGTTCAATTTTACGACTATAATCTTGACGGAAAATATAGTTCACTCAATTAAATCTTACAATCGAGCCAACAAAGACAAAAAGCTGTCAACTGCTAAAATAAAAATAAATGGCCCTGATGTCCCTTTATACATACCGGAATATCTCACTTATAGGGCTAAACGTCTGTACTGCTTAGCTCGAGATTTTTCCAAAACAAATGGCTATTCTTTCTGCTGGACCGCGCATGGAAAGATCTTTGTGCGCAAGAAGGAAGGAGAATCCGCACACTGCATTAGTAATGAATCGGACTTGAAGAACCTAAATGTTGAAGATTGACTATTCCTCTGTAATAATCACTATCTTCAACTTATTTAAATTATAATCACAGTTTTACAATATGCATGCTTCTCTTTACTCTTCACTCTTGAAACTCTAACACACATACCTTACACGCGGCATACCCAACTTATACCGACTTACATTCCTGTCACTCACATTAGCTGTCAGAATAAACTTTTTTCTCAAACCATTGGTAAAACTCTATTTTATAATAACCACAACTGCTGTCAGAGTTCCGTCATTGTTCTTTTTATTAACACCTTAATCATCTTTAACCACACTTGTGAACAATTTAAATCAGTTTATGTATTATGTAGAATCCCTTAATGTATCTCGATCCTTCGAGTGCTCGCCAATGCTTACAGCACTTGCAATCCTCCAAACCAACGCTAAACACTTTGCATGTAAACATTCGAAGTTTGACCCGGAACTTTGATGGCCTAAATGTCCTCATACACTCCATGGATGTTAAGTGTGATGTAGTTGTTCTTTCTGTGTAGTGATGTAGTTGTGCTGGTTGAGTAAAGTTTCTGACATCCCTGTTTTTAGACGGCTTTGCCTCAGCAAAGTCTACATTTAGTAACCAAAACGACGGTGTTTTATTCTATATTCGTTCCGAGGATTACTGAACCGATATTTCGGGATGCTAACTGTCTTATTCTAAGGCTAGACCCAGATGTTGCGATGGTGGCAATATATCGATCACCTTCTGTCAGAAATATTGAACGTTTCGTTAGCTCCATAAATGACACACTGACTTCCCTTTCATCGGTGAGAACAGTAGCGGTGATTGGTAATTTAAACATTAATATTCGTCCAGGAAATTGTGATCCAAACTTAAATATAATGGCATTTCATGGGCTTCTGCCAGGCCACCCCTCCCGACACGTTTTGACAACTGTCTCGACCACGTCTTTCTTAAATCAGATAAGTGTTCGACAACGCTGGTTCTAAACTCATTCGTTACTGGCCATGCACCTGTTTTGTTTTGGCTTGAATCAATCTCTTTTGCTGAGGAACCTAAAAGCATGATCCGCCAGATTAATCTTCCTGGTGTCATTAGTCACTTAGAAAATTCGGATTTCTCTAGCATTCTGGATAGCACAGACCCGAATCAAAGTGCGGAGCTACTCATCTCCATTTTATCAGACTCAATAAGCAAACACAGCAAATTAAAGTCAGTACCGCATAGAAAGAGAATTATTAAGCCATTGATCACTCCTGGTTTTTTGAGATGCATACGTAATCGTGACAAACTACACTTGGAGTCAATGCATTTGACTCCAAGTGTAGTTTGTCACTCCATTCTGGATAGCACAGACCCGAATCAAAGTGCGGAGCTACTCATCTCCATTTTATCAGACTCAATAAGCAAACACAGCAAATTAAAGTCAGTACCGCATAGAAAGAGAATTATTAAGCCATTGATCACTCCTGGTTTTTTGAGATGCATACGTAATCGTGACAAACTACACTTTGAGTCAATGCAGGATCCTGAAAATCTCGTAGACAAACTAACCTATTCAAGATATATAAAATATTGCAATAACTTACTTAAGACGATTAGGTGCAAATATGAACAGAATGAGCTCCAAAAGGCCAGTAGAAGTCCCAAAGCAACTTGGGCTATCATAAAATCCATAACTAATAAAAATACCCCACCCACAAGTAAATCGGGGGATCTCCTTAATATAGACTGCAATGATCCTGTTGCCTTTGTCAATGCTACAAACAGTTACTTTGCTAATGTTGGAGGTAATCTTGCTCAGAAGATACAGTAGGCTAAACATATTCACCGGTCGCACTTACATTATAATTCTATAACTAACCCGCAATTAAACTCATTGGGTTTGCTTGAGACTGACTTTGCTGAGGTAGACGGTATTATTATGGAAATAAAACATAACTGTGCTGTCGGCTACGATGGCATACCTGCTTCGGTTATTAAATCTGCTAGGCATGTTCTCATCCCCTCAATCACTCATGAATGCAATCTTTGCTTGCCAAAGGGCATCTTCCCAAACGCCTTCAAACGCCTTAGTTTCACCTATTTTTAAGGGCGGGGATGGAGACCGTTTTGAAAACTATAGGCCAATATCGGTTCTCACGGCTTTGTCCAAAATCTTGGAAAAATCTTGAATGAAAGACTATTGAATTATTTAGAGCACAATAATGCAATTGCCTCAAACCAAACGGCTTCAGGAAAGGCAAATCAAAAGAGGATGCTGTGCTTGAGCTATCAAATCACATTACTAAGAATCTCGATACCAGGACTAAAACTATAGGTGTATTTTTGGATTTGGCCAAGGCTTTCGATACTGTCTCTACTCCCATCCTTTTACACTGGAGGCACTAGGTATAAGAGATGCCACCCTAAGCATCTTTTGCGACTACCTCACTGATCGACGACAGCGAGTTAAGGTAGAGAATTACATCAGCGACGATGAGCATTTATCTTTCAGAGTCCCGCAGGGCAGTGTGCTGGGTCCTACTCTTTCTTGTATACGTGAACAGGCTATGCCAACTCACTATACCGGAATGCAAGATCCTGTTCTACGCTGATGATACTGCACTTATTATAAGCGGAGATACGTTAGCTCACCGCTCGGCTGGGAATGCTCTTGGTATGTTGCTGGACTGGCTTTCGTGTAATTTGCTAACTTTGATGTCTCCAAAACCTTCTATGTTGCTTTCTCAGGGAACTCTTCTGCACAACCTAGCATACCGGATATAAAGGTTCATAATTTCTCCTATCCGGCGCTAAACACCTGTAATTGCCCTCCTATTCAAAGAACATCTTGCGTGAAGTACGTAAGTAAGTAGGAGTACATATTGATTGCACACTGAGTTGGAATAAACATGTAGACGTAACTGTATCTCGTGTATGAAAGCTTATGTTTCCAATGAGAAAGTTTAGAAACGCGGTTGCTTTCCCTCTGCTGAAAACTATTTATTTTGCTTTAGCTTAGTCACTTCTAACCTATTGCATCTCAGTTTAGGGTGGCACTTTTAAGACTCTTATGCTTTGCCTTGAGAGGGCCCAGAGGTTCGTCCTAAAGGTGATGCTTAACAAACCATATCGCTACTCCACCACCCAGTTATACAAGGACATGTCTGTACTCACTTGCAGGCAACTCTGTGCTCTCAACATAATCCTACGTAAGCATTCCTGCATTAATTATGACCCAAAACTGAATATAAATAAACGACATAAAAACCTGGTTTGTCCTTCTGTGAGAATCAAAACTGCCCTGGCAAGTCGAAACTATTTGAGTCTGAGTGGCGACTTTATAATGCAATAAACAAAACATGTAACATTAATACCCTTCCAAAATACAAGTGTAAGTCCGTACTAAAACAATACCTTCAGGGTCTTACTTACGACAACACTGAAAGACTGTTCGCCAGGATATCATAAATCATAGGCGCTTAACACACACTCGCACGCGCACACACTCCCACACACACACCTACACTCTTACATACCCACATATACTCGTACCCGTATATCCTTGCATGCCTTAAAATTTAAATTAAATAATAAAATAATTTTCAATCTTATTATATTGAATGAAATTCAATTTTTATTCTATAACTAAACATAAATTAGTGTAACTTAATTAGTACTAAAACTATTTGTATCGTTATACATATTTTTACCAAAGCAAATTATTGTGTCACGGTTTGGCTTGTTAGTTGTAGGAGGAAGGCGCCGTTGTCTATCACACAGGTAATACTAGCACAGACATCGTCGTTTACTCTATCTTTAAAATACTCTAAACTTTGTACATTGTGTCTTGTTTAGGATAGATGAGATATACCCACATTTGTATGTTAATAAAAATTATTGTTATTATTATTATAGTGTGTAATCCGCCTCATGTAGCACCAAATTGCCATTTGAATTGGTTGACGTAAGGATAATTAGTTCGTTAGATGTAAAGCAAATATAAATAAATACACGTTGTAACATGCTAATTTGTTAACCTAACTTTGTGCTATATAATATGAACAAGGGATTGCGCAGAATTTTTTGAGTCTTTGTCTCTAGCAATATTATTGGTATAGTGTAGTCACATATTTATGATGTCACAGATTGTTTACAATTTTTTGTAAGGCATAGCTGTTTAGAGTTTTATGAAACTTACCATTGGCTATATATTTTTGATTCATGAACATGCTCAGATATTAAAGAACTCGACTGTACCTACACATTAATCATAATCAAAAGAAGTTCAGCACCTCATTGCTATGAAGACTCTCCCCAAATAAATTCTGCAAACTAAGCAAAATTAAATAATAAGTAGTTTAAGAAAAACTCAAAAAAACACGCTTTTATCATAAACATGTACTAAAAATTATAAATAATTTAATTAATTTGTATTCGTTCTACTTTTATATTCAATAACTAATAAACGTGGAACGCTTTTTTTAATTTTAATTAAATTAGGTACACACAACAAAAAAGCGCTCCACGCCTTTTGATTTATTCATTGGTTATAATAGCAGAAGGAATACAAGTTAATTTAATTATTTTAAAAAAATGTGCGTGATGAAGCATGTTTTTTTTTAAATGCATGATTTATTTTGACTTTTTAGTCTAGTTTATTCTTCATGTAGGAAGTTATGACTTAAGCGGTTTACTAGGAGCCAGTGAAGAGTCTTACAATCATCTCATGGTTTCATCATCAGACCCTCATTACTAAGAGCATTCTATTGACCAAAAGTCGAAGTATTCGAATTGTACCCATTGAAGAGCTCAACATTCCACTTCCTGGCTCCATCATCTGATCCTCGTTGCCCGAGGCCATTCTATTGGACCAGTAGAAACGAATATCATGAACACACTCTATCTTCGGACCCGCGATACCAAGTGCAATAAATTGGAGTCATCAAAACAATCATGTGACTCCAAACTTCTGGAGTTTACTAGAAGCCATTGAAGAGTTCCGCTATGCACCCCCCGGCTCCATCATCATATCACCTCCAAAATACAAAATTATAGTTTTGTAATCATTTCGATACGACAAAGTAGGTTAAAAATGACTTTTAAGATTTTATTAAGTACGTACATTGTTTGTTACTTAGTGACAAGTGAAGTTAAAAAAGCGTGCTTAAATACTAGCCCATTCTGTTGCAAAAATAGTACAGGAAATGTTGAAACAACACTGGTTATGATGACTTGGAACAATGAATATAAAGACTCTGACCTGACACCGAATCAAAAGAAGCACAATGGATCAAACACACCACACACTCACATACACACCACATACACGCCACAAAAACACCACACACTCACATACACACCACATACAAGCCACAAAAACACCACACACAACCATACACCACACACATTACACATGATTATGTCATACCAAACCCGAAATCACCTTTTTAATCTCCAAGATACAGACTAAAACTGTCTAATTTGGGTCTCACTGGTCAATAATATATTTAACCTAGCTGTAGGAACCTGCTTACTGCATTACCTGGACAATAAAAATATTTCTATTCTACGTCTATTTTGTATTCATACTTTAATTTAATTTTTCCGTGGACATTATTTTATTGACCCACTCATACAACTGTGGATTTTATCTTTCTCAAAGGGAAGATAAGGTTGCCAGTTTGAGTAAAATAAAAAAAATACGTAAATTCTACAACAATCTTTATTGTTACAAATTGTCATTTTATTAAATAAACCATATTTTCGCAAAAAAATGTCACGGTATCTAAACATCACTCACTCGTGCATTACTTAACATACACTGTGTTGACAGTTCATATTACATATAGGAAATAAGTCAAGAGAAAAGAAGAACAAGAAGGTTCATTCGATGCTCCGGTTTACAAATCGGCGTGTACCAGCTGTAGCCCGCGACTCCGTCTGCGATGTAGGATAAAAAGTAGCCTATGTCCTTCCCCAGGTCATGGTGTACCTGTGTGCCAAATTTCATCCAAATCCGTTCAGCTGTTTAGGCGTGAAAGCGTAACAAACTAATTTACTTTGGCATTTATAATATTATAGTTTAGGATTGTATTCTTCACATTGTAGGTATCACCTGAAAATATGGAGAAGCCACAGCAGCGAGGTAATTGCGTAACACATTAACAGTGGGAATGACTTTAATTCTGACAGTTCAACAAAATTCATTGTTTTATTTACGTTGTTGAGCAGACAAATTATTCGAACATAAGAAGCAATGGACTAGCAATATCCGTCAAAATGATTCAGATTGTGTGTGTGTTGCGCAATTAGGTTGCAGGTCTCATTATAACGTTAACACAACACAAACTAAGTAAAAAACTAAATTCGCTTTTGTCTTTAGCAAATGAACAACCAAACATGAGATATTTTAATGAGTTTCTTTATTACTCAACTAATTCATAGGACAGTGTAATGTCATAACTTTAAATATGAAAACATATAATAAATATTATATTACATCCGCGAGCAGAAAAACTTTAAAATATTGCCAGAAAAATGTACCCTTTATGCTTCATATTCGCGCGATTACTTATCTACACATTGTATCGTATCCTTAACAAGTACCTAAGTACCTATAACACTGTCACAATTTTCGGCCAGATATAGAATATTTAAGTGCAGCATTCGATAAATATCTTCAAAATTATTTGACATCCTAATGGCTTTATTTTTCGCCAAACCTCTAACAGTTAAGTACTAACCTACACATTCCTAAGTCCTTTCTTCATATAACAGAGACACATTATTTTTATGCCAAATGACAATTCCATAACACTAAGAGCTATGTGAATCAATGATGCGTTACGCGCGCTCAATATTGGCAAGATAAAAGCTAGGTAATTGTAGGTAATTGTAGGTAATTACATGCAGCAGCTAGTGACACAATTAATTATGTATGCTCATCTCTTTCTAACCACAGCTATCGATATGGGTCTTTCCTTTACTTCGCGCTCTGAATGATTATGTGTACTACATTCATGGCTTACACTGTTTTTGAGTGCACTTATGTTCGTGCCTGACGCGTCTATTTATAATACGTCAATGAAGACAACACTATTGGTTGGTATGCATTTATTGTAGATCTAAATTCAATAAAGAGCTTTATATGACCTCGATCGGTTAGTAACTGAATTTTGAATTAGTCGTCCTCTCTACACTTAACCAAGCATTTGAGTCAATGTCTGATACTCGTTCTAAAGAGGGGATCACTTCACCCGTACAATAAAATAGGCTTGCCGTTTTTTTCTGCACATTAATTTGATTTTTTTATACAGGATCTTATTACGGGCGTTCAGACAGTAAGAAGCATGTGCTTTGATTGTCTGTGATGCGTGTCACAAAACGCATTTGATATATAAAAAATGCATTTGCGGCGCATGCCTCACACTGCCTGGACACATCTCAATTTATAAGAGAAATTACAGCCTCTCTACAGTCCTAGCTTATACGCAATTAAAAGTGGAATATAATTTTTAGGGTAGTCTCATACAAAAGAGGTACAAAAGAAGCCGCGGGCTTCAGTGTCCTTGTTCTGTTCAGTTCTTCGTGCATTGCATATTCCTTAAAATTGTATTTAGTCCCGGAGACAGTTAAATGCAGCTAGTCTTTTGGTAACGCGCTATCGCTCTTCCCGCGTGAGTAAACTCTGTACGCTGTTTTGGAGCCAAGCATTCTGTCTAGTAAACTGTGCTTAGCTCTCCGTCTATGTGTCAAGACTTCTCGGCAGAGCTCGTGGAAGACTTCGCCTACTTGGTTGACTTGCTCGGCGGCGGCGACTTCGGCGAAACTGCATTCGAAGTCCTTAGCGAGGATTTCACCTTCCTCTGGACTGACCTGTGATGAGACGATAATTATTATTAGAATGACTGACTCATATTTTTACCTGGTACCAGCCCAAGAGGCGTTTCTACAGTACCAAAGTAGCTTAGTTTGCTTAGCGGAGTACTTGCGGAATTTACGTTAGATAGAATTTACGATAGATTAGCAACTTCCTTAAAATGATTCAGATTGTGATTAAAAGTGTGTTACACAGTTAGGGTGCAGGTTTACTACTACGATTGCAAACAAACCATTTCAGATTATTAACTGAACAGCTGGGTACCAAATTGCGTAACATACTCACAATCCCAATGCTATTCATTATGACAGTTCAGCCCAATTCATTGCTGAATTTACGTTGTCGAGCAGACGAATTTTTTTAAAGCAAAAGAAACAATGGATTATGAATTTCTTTCGAAATCTTTCAGATTGTGATACCTGTTACGCAATTCGGGTGCCGTTCCGGTTCGTCAACAAACAGTTCCCATCTATGATAGATTGTTGCACTTACAAAAAACAATAAAACAAACAATAACCTGTCTCAAATGCACCATATCAGCCTTGTTCCCGACGAGAGCGAGCGGTATTTCAGGCTGTAAGCTCTGCTTCGCGCGCCGCACATAGTTGAAGGACTCCCGGTCGGTGATCGAGTACACCAAGAACAGGCCATCAGCCCACTGCGCTATCTCGTTACCCGGCAACTCTTCTATACTCTGAAACAAATTGGGCTTCGTCAACGTTTGAGGGTTGTTGAGACAGTGGCTACTTTGGTTGCCTGTTACGCTGTCGTTTGTTACGATTTGGACGTGGTTGTGGATATTTATTTGATTTGGTAGCCCATATTCGTTCATAATCATTATAAGTGATATTACCTACTTAACAGACGTAGAAGTAAATAGAGAAAGAGGGATGGGAGCCTTTTGCCTGCAGTGGGACATCAGCTTTAGGGGCAATGATAATGTAATGTTGTGACTTCACAACAGAATTCAAGAAACTAACGGTTTTATAAAAAAACAAGTTTTTGAGCCTGTTTTTGAAATGAGAACCTAACAGAAATCGAAATACAGTTCCTTTTACACAACTGACAACTTACATAAATGTTGTCAATTTTGTATTAAGAAGTTTAATGTCGTCGGCATAAAGTTCAAAATGGTTAAGGCTCAAGCAGGAATTAGATCGTGTTTTGTTATAAGACGGTGATGGTGATGGTTGGCCCAAGCCAAAACCATTGTTCGAATCATAACTACACCTAACCACGAAAATGTTTTATCAATATTCCTTAATATAACATTGCTTTGCGTAGACCAGTTACAATATTGATGTAAATCATGATATTATATGCATATTTCAGTCTATCTCTCTGTGGAATGCACTCCCTCAAGAAATCAGGATGGCAACCAACCCTAATATCACCTTTAAAGTTAAAGTTCGTGAGCACATTCCCAAGAAGCTGGCAAGTATCATCATAACGGTATAGTTTTCATATTGTTTGTCTTATTTGTTTTTAGTATATTTATATATTTATGTAAGTATATTTATTTGTGCTTATAGTTGTATATTATTAGGTATACATATGTATTATATTTACAGTTTAGGTATCTTTATATTTAAATATGTATTACGAAATGTTTTTTATTTACAAATTGCACCTACCACTGTTTGTCTCTGCATCACCCAAAGGTTGACTGGTACAAAATTCCTATGGCATTAAGTCCGCCTCTGTTCATCCTTGTGCGTAAAGTATTAAATATATAAATAAATAAATATGCTACGCATCCAAACTTTATAATAATATAAGTAAAGGCGAAAGTAAGTTTGTATGTTTGTTACGCTTGCACGCCAAAGCGGCTGAACGGATTTGAATACAATTTGACCATGACCTGGGTAAGGACATTAGCTACTTTTTATCCAGGATCGCAGAGGAAGTTGCGGGCAACAGTAAGTACTAGACTAAAGGGCCTGGCAACTATATCTAGTATGTTTTAAAAGTTAATTCGATAAAAGCAAACATATGTATTCAAAATGAAATCAAATTCAAGGTTGTTAGACAATAAAAAACACATTAGACATTGTTGAACAAGATTATTACAGTCACAAACTACCGGGTTGCCGTGCCAAGCGTGAACTACGAAGCGTGACTAAATGGAACGCGTGCTCAAGACGAGACATCAAGCTCATTTATGCTGATCTCTCGTAGTACGGAAAGTCTAGACAATATGAGGCCAGTATATACTGGAAATGTATACGTTAAGTGTCGCCGTGTGTACAACACGTCCCACTAATGGCCGATTCCTATAATTTACGGACCGTTATTGGTTAAAATTAACTCTTAATGTATCTTAACCCGCACTGGGCCCGCGTGGTGGATTACGGCCCACACCCTCTCACAGAGAGGAGGCCTTTTTCCCAGCAGTGGGAACATAATAGGCTGATTATGTATGTACGTATGTATCTTTACCCATAATGAAGCGAAGAACTCATAGTAGACCCTCCCATATGGAAGTAGCTATCACAGGGAAAGTAAGCTTAAGAATCTCTTTAAATGCTGATTTTGGCAAAAAAAAAATGCTACCATTGGTAAGCAAAACGATTCGTTTTTGTTTATTGGAACCGGGCATAAGTGAGACTATTAGAAATACGTTTTGGCAAAGAACGTATTTTGTAACGATAAATCATTTTTTTAATGACTTTCTGTTTAATGTGACGGATAGTAAGTCATTATATTGTAGATGTTAAATACTCTGCTTGTTTTTAAACGATTGAACATGGAAGCTTTTCTCTTGTTTTGGTAAAAAGAATCTGCAATCATTTTAACATTTGACACTTTTATTCATTGGGACACAAAAAAAAGGCCTCCTCTCTGTGGGAGAGAGTGGGCTATAATCCACCACGCGGTCCCAGTGCGGGTTGGCGGATTCCACATCTTCGAACTTTTTGGTTCTACGAGATGCTGGTTGTTTTCTCAAGATGTTTTTTATCACCGTTTTGAGAGCAGTGGTGATGAACTTAATTACACAGTGTCTGCCTGGGTTCAAACCTACGACACAAGTCGGGACCGTTATCAGTGGGCCTCCGCTGCTCGTATAAATAACAAGCTTCTTTCGGCGGCTTCGTAAGCGTAAAATTATCTGTTTCTCCGTCCCTCCGCGTCGTATCGCACCCCCGGTAGAGTATGTACACCTTACTTCAATTTACCGTGTTATAGCCATTTCACACAACTGTGAAAGAATTACGCTTGTGATTTGAATATACGGACAATTTAAGTTGGTAGGCAATTTGCCTGCAGTCTAACCGGATGGTATGACTGAAAGGCAGAACCAACATAGTTGCTCCCCAACTAGGCTAGGTGGATAAAGAGATTTTTTTTTTTTTAATAATGTATTAAAAATATTGTTACCCTCGGACAAGTATCCAGAATCTCGAAGAGTATCGGTTCGCCATCCAGCAGCGCTTCGTGTTTGTATTTGCTATCTGTAAACAGAATAATGATAACAAATTATTGTGAAAGCAAATTTTTGAACATATCGGGATAGGCCCTCATCAGCGATATTACACTTGCACTTTGTAAGTAGGCGTGGATTGTCGGGCGAAGAAAATAGAGAAACAAGTTACAGCACAATCACTTTATTTCACTCACAATGTCTAATAAAATAATCACCATGAAATAACCTGAAGGCAGAGGTCCGACATATTAAATGAAAGTATGAGATATAGCAGTAACCAACTCTTTTATTCCGACAGCTTGTTAATTAATTAAATAGATGGTGATAATAGCTCTAGGCGCTACGGCAGGCGCACCGGGCCGAGCCTGCCACAAGAATGATCCCCCTCTTCGCTGCGCACTAGCTTACATTAAGTTGCTTGAGAAGTGGGGAGAGTGGGGAGGTGAACGTCCCGCTTTGCACAGCGTTACTCGGCCCGCTGTACCTACCGCTAACGGTGACGCCGACACGGCCATACTGACGTGCGGACGTCCTCGTACGCGTAGACTCATCAAGCATTGTCTAAAAAGACATAACGTTATTATTAATGTTCGTTCATCCTGACTAGCAATCTCGATGAGTAAAAAAATCCAGTTTATCCCTACTGACTGTGCAACCAACTCCCGACCGCTCAATATTGAGCCTTCAGGACTTATACTAGTAATCTGGTCCGGTTCAGCCCTGCAGAGTTTACTACTAATTCGGGACCGCTCGTTATTGAGCCTTCAGAACTTTAGCAATCTGGTCCGGTTTACCCCTTCAGAGTTATAATCTTCTGGCCCGGTCCAGCGACCCTTCAGAATTATAACCGCCTGGTCCGGTCAAATGACCCTTCAGAATTATAACCTCCTGGTCCGGTCTTACGACCCTACAGAGTTATAATCTCCTGGTCCGGTTATAACAAACCCTTCAGGATTGTTACTGCTTGATCCGGTCATGAATGACCCTTCAAGATCATTCCAGTTTACACAGTTTTTTTTATCTCTTTTTTTTTTGCTCTTTTTGTCTCTCTTTTGTCTCTCTTTTGTCTCTCTTTTGTCTCCTTTTTAGTCTCTTTTTAGTCTTTTTTATTTTGTCTCTTTTTTTTGTCTCTTTTTAGTCTCTTTTTTAGTCCAGACTAAAATGGTCCCTGTAGATTATATAATCAAATGTATTAAAGTACTTGTCTCAACAATCCACACATGCTATGTTCATTGGTAGTTTCACTACCACCAAAGTCATTTACTTTAGAGCCTATAACAGAAACAAACTATTTTAATCTTAAGAATAGACTTGACTTAGACACTCCACCGAATGCGTAGCACGCCTGTGCGATGCCGACCGAGTCTCATGTCATACGGCCAGCAAAATGTCACTTCAAGGTGCATAAGCGTTCTGTGTTGTGTCAGAGTGTCATGTCATTGAATGTGTCGCAGCACACACATAATTCATGTTCACACACACATAACACTCTAAACTAACAAACGACATCTATGAAAACTAAATAACACTTATTTAAGTATTGAAGCGCCGTCACGGCCAGACTGAGATTCGCACGTCCTTGTGCGTCTCCATCCCCTTAAAGTCACTGCGGGCCCATTTTTCTGTAAAAAGAATAATACTGGTAGATACATTACTTTGTACGCTCGTCCATCAGTGACATACATTACAACGTTTTATAACCCACAAAATCGACCTTTAGGAGCTGAGCCGGACAACTTAAATAGGCCTCCCTTGAGCTAGTTATCTCTCCAGATAACATGGACCAGGCAGCCAATCAGCGTCTCTCCGATCACTCACTAGTACCACACATATCTCCATTGATCTCATAGCCTCTCAGACTAGACGATCGCTTTATAATATGACCCAGAACATCGGCCTGCATAAGCCAGTTCTTTAGACTACCCAATAACACACACCATAGGACGTCAACCCGCATGAGTCGGACCCTTACTTTATCTCACAGATTAGTACCAATTTTACGTTTAATTACGTTTCTTCACTCTCAGAGGCCGAGAGGTTTTCAGAGCTGGCGGATAACGTACGTGAACTACAAATAGACAAAGCATCACTAAAATCACCCGATGACGCCCACTCCATTCGTCAATCGCGGACTGCCGCCACCTCGGCCTCCTTCAAGCTACCCGTCAAAGTGGTAGCTAAATGCACCAAGCCCTCACTTCCCCCGGGCATTGCACGAAAATGCTTACGACCATATTTGCATTCTCTATTAGACACACAACAAAGGGAAGTCTGTACTCAATGTGAAGCCCAATCGAACCCAGAGGGGGGTCACATACAATGAAGTAGGAATCACCACTGTAGAACGGTCTCATTTTTCCTACTGTGACGCAGCAACTCTCCCAATATTCTCCGATGCTATCTTACGAATTTCACTCAAATCTAACCGAAACCCAGACTCAGAATATGAAGCCACACTTAAAAACCGCGCCCGAGTCCCAAACACAAGTTCTGTTTGTGTTACCCTAGACCTTGCACCATCCGTCGCTAGCTGCACTTCGAGAAGCTCGCCGCGCCAGGTCCCACCAGATTCACTTTCGATTATAACAAGTAAGCACCTCAATGTCCTCATGACTCTCTCTACCCGAACACATGCCCTGCCAGAACCGTTAGAAACAAGGTGCAACTCTACACCATGTTCACCATAAAATTGCTCTGTCTGCGCCAATACAATACCCACCCCGATCCGAAATGATCCGCGAAGTCGCACCGAAAAGACAGAGCCTATTTTAGTGCTTCATCTGCACCTGCTGCATCAAACTAAGAAGTGCACTCGAGAAGGACTCATTTAGTGAAAGAGTCAACAATGACAAGAATACTCCCTACCATCGATTTCTCCACACAACTTCTCCGCGATGTCTAAATGTACAGTATAACATTGTGCAGAAACCCTAAGCATAGGATGGAGTGAGCCCCGAGCAATCCCTTGAGGCCCAGCACACAAGTGTGAAGTTCAATCAGTGCGTTCCAGTCAAATCATTTTAGTCAGAACCCGTTCTGATGTTAGTATTTCGATCACTTTCTTGTAAATATCTTGTCTGTCCATTTGATAGGCCCTTTTAATTTGATTCAAGATTCTTAACGTAAAACACGTGAAATATGGGGCAAACCGCCAAAAACTAATCTAAAGGACCTACACATCGCTCAAAATAAAATTATTAAACAATAATTTCACTATGATTACCTTACACCTACAGTTAAAATTTACAGGGAAACGAAACTCATGAATATTAAACAACTTCCTGCATATTCCACCAGAATACTTAAAAATTCTAAGTAAGTTTATTCACACAAAAATACATCAGGTACACAATCGCAGCAATAGTAGGAAGGATCACATTTTACTACCGCGAGTGTGGACAGTAAATGGCGAGAGAACAATTATTTTTTTTGCGAGAGTGCAACAATGTAATAAGCTACCTGTAGAAGTAAAGAATGCAAACTAAACGTTTGGTTTTTTTTTTTTTTTAAATCAATTTCTAAGTGATCAAACACTACTCCACTACACAGACTTGCCCTACTACTGCATTGCTTTATTGTGGCACCGGGATCGCATTCCTTATCTACGGTAATTATTTCTTTTGCGGGTGGATCGAAAAGTTTTAAGTTTTGTGTTAGTTTGTTATTTGCGTACGAAAAGAAATGGTATTACAACTTAGATGATTTAATATAAATTCAAACAATAGCTGCTTAGTTTGTGTGTCCAAGTTATATTTTAAGTTTAAAAACGTTCTCAAGTAAGTGAAATCTTTGTAATTTCTTATCGAGAAATAAATTTCTTAAACCATAAACACCATACCACCAATAAAGAATCAATTATCCTTTCGCACTGAACTAATGCGAGTTTATCTTCACCATGTAGGTCAGTTTTGATGTTGTGGTATATGATAATGAAACTCTTTAGTAACGTTAACTTTCTTACCCCAAATAGAATGTAATTTTGCAATATCCGTACGTACATGGATCTACTATCTAATAGATCCCTACCTATAATAACTGGTTCTGTAATTGAGTTAACAGGCACAACATGAAACAAAAAGGACACTGACGTGTTGAATTTCACCACGGCTCAGTTATTCTGCGATTCATATTTAACGTTTTCTTTACACAGGTATACCTGTAAGGTAAACTAAATCACAGCGCATAGTACCCTGGATTTTTTGACAAAGCTAAAAGCTACAAACGAACTACCAGATTATCTATTAAAAAGAAAAGGAACGAGCTCACCGGATGATGTGGTTGTCCATACACGTAGCAGGTGAGACGGTTCGTATCACGACTCTTCGGTGCTGGTGCTCGATTCGAATTCTTCACTTCGGTCAAAAGTTTGTACTGCCGCTTGCTTCAATCACTTGATTTTTGGACTGTTGTGCTTTAACGATGGCATGTGCCAATGAAGCGATTGTCATTATCAGGATCAAACCGTATCAGTCGCGCAGTTGCGGTGAAATTTGTCGTTTGCGGTTAAGTGGTTGCCGGAAGTCGTGATAGCAAAAACTCCATATTTTGAATAGATTAGACGTTAGCCCACACTTCACTGTCGTCATTATTTTCTTCAGGTTTTTGCCCTTCGAATCCCAATTCTGATATCGGGATAGGCCCTCATCAGCGATATTACACTTGCACTTTGTAAGTAGGCGTGGATTGTCGGGCGAAGAAAATAGAGAAACTAGTTACAGCACAATCACTTTATTTCACTCACAATGTCTAATAAAATAATCACCATGAAATAACCTGAAGGCAGAGGTCCGACATATTAAATGAAAGTATGAGATATAGCAGTAACCAACTCTTTTATTCCGACAGCTTGTTAATTAATTAAATAGATGGCGATAATAGCTCTAGGCGCTACGGCAGGCGCACCGGGCCGAGCCTGCCACAAGAATGATCCCCCTCTTCGCTGCGCACTAGCTTACATTAAGTTGCTTGAGAAGTGGGGAGAGTGGGGAGGTGAACGTCCCGCTTTGCACAGCGTTACTCGGCCCGCTGTACCTACCGCTAACGGTGACGCCGACAAACATTAATTTTAAACGAAATTCGCTTTTGTTTTCACATTTAATAAAAGTATTAGCAAACAAAGGACCGATCACAAAATAGGTACTAAAATAACAGATAGATTGGGATTAAGCGTTTATGTCTTGAAATGTTTTTTTTTTAATTAACTTATTATAACATCTCATAATATAAACGCGAAAGTTTGTGAGTATGGATGGATGGACACTACTGAACGGATTTGAATGAAATTTAGCACACAGATAGTTTATAACCTGGATTAACACATATAGTACTTTTTATCCCGATATTCCCACGGGATCAAGATTTATGCGTGTGAAATCTATAATGCATACAAAATATCCAATTAAGCCGGTAAGTCAGTGATGGCACACACGAATCTATACTTAATATTACAAAGAGGTAAAAGTCTGTTTGTTTGTATGTAGGGGTAATCTCTGGAACCAGTGGTCGAATAAAAAAAAAAGGTTTTTTTTTAAGGTTAAAGGCGTGAACGTAAAGGATTTAAGTAGGGGAGAGGAAGTTCGACATTTTGTCGACGGGACACACCATCGGACCCCGCCTTGTAATTAGATAATTTAAAAAAAAGTTGCTATCATAGGGCTTCTAAAAGTGGTTGCTAAGGATTTTCATCAGCATAGTCCTTTTCATCATCAGCCAAGCAGTCCAGTGATGGACATCTCATCTCTTATAAAATTGCACGCTACCATTTTTAATCTACCAACGACCACGCGAAAATCGCCTCTATTTAACAAAATGGACCGCCCAAGAAAAAACGTGGTAACTACAGCTACAGCAATAGGTAGAAGAATTTTGCACCGACACTTCTTGTCCCAAATGAATAACAAAATATCAATTACCTTGTTGATGATCGTATTCTCCAATGTACCTCTTTGTCAAAAACCGGACTGTGAGAGCTGAAAAGGAGAAACACACTCGTTAATTACTCATTGTGAACCGCGATGTACCAGGAGAACAGACATTAGTAGGTGATTATATTGTATTTTGTGGAGATGCGACACACTGAAACCGACTAAAAAGGGACGCACAAGCGGCAGTTCCAGCCGGTCGCGGTAGTGCGCTGTCAATCGACTGTTGTAATAATTCGCCGGCAGCAAAGTACTTACAAAAAGCCAACTGCACTTTTTACCTGACTGCCCGACGCAAAGGAGGGTAATGTGTTTAACAGCCTATTTATATATGTATGTATGTTAGTTTGTTCCGTTGTAGCTCGCAAGCCGATTTTGGAGATTCTCACGTCAATCAAAATCAAAAGTTTATTCAAATTAGGCTGAGAATCAGTACTTTTCGAACGTCAAAATGACATAAGACAGTCCCCCGGCACGCCCGCCCTTCACCACTTCCTAGTGCTTTAGCTGGGAAGAAGAAGTGGCGCAGCAAACTCCCCAGCAGTCTGTTCAGTTAGAAAAAAACTTGAATCTATACAATAATAGTAATGCAAAGAAGTTAAAATTTCGAGACACAGAAAATCATAATATTAAATTATCGTATACAACATAACTTACTAAATAAATAAAAATCTCCAGGCAAAAAGTCTAGGGCGTGATAGCTTACATAATGAATATAAATTTTATTCAATGACACCAACACACCAATGATAAACTAGGACCGTCGAAGTAAAATAAATAATCAGAATAATGACTACAACAATACAAAACCATAGACAGCAAGACGACCAGCAGGCTTAGCACGAGCGCCCTAGAGAAGCGTATTGTCGACGGAAGAGTAGACAAAAATGGCGTTTCTGTGTAGACAGTAGAAAGTTTTCTACTGTCTACACAGAAACGAAACGCAATTGTACGGTAAAAATGGGTAGTTATACACATCACTAGCAACTAACCCGTTGCTATGGAAAACCACTGTCTATAAAGCAACCTGAGTCTAAGTGTGTCCTCGTGCTCGCGAAAAAGAGATTTCGAGGAGCGTAGAAAGCGATTTCTATTCTACAGTAGAGTAGAAACAGAAAACGCCATGCTAAGCCTGCAGCACGCGTAGCACGACCACCATGGAAACGGGTTTTGTCGACGTAAGAGTAGGCAAAAGGACAGATGAACAAAAGTAATCTGTCATTTTGTCTTTTTTATTTGTAATTCTGTCTATTCTTTCATCGACAAAACATTGGTCATGCTGCGCGTGCAGTCAACACAAGCAGCACCAACGCAAAGATCAGCCATTGCCCCCCTCGGCATATTTGAGGGAAGGAGGCAACCCGACCCCCGACGCTACCGCAAGCAGTGAATTAAATCAATTAAATCGCAAGATTAAATGCAAAATGCTTTATAGTTAACCGCTACGTAAGAGATGTATTAAAATAAACAAGAAGAAACATCCCAACACTTAAAATTGTTCGTAAAACACAAACATAATAATGACAGTTGTGATGTTACATCCGGATTCTATTTTTCCTCGACCCTGTGCTCGAGGTCATGGTCTGGCAAAAATACTACTCGTATTTCGAATTTACTTTTGTATTAACACTTCAAAGATTATTGTTGTCTTCCTTAATTTTGTGTTATATTCAGCTACCAAAACTCTACAGTAATGTCGCTTGCAACTGTGTTTGTGTGTGAAAACTGGCGAGCTCAATATGTATGCATGTTTATTTTCTCAACAATTCCTGATGAACTATTTTCACACATGATAATCGGAGTATTTTTTTAACGACATTTTAATCCATTTAAGTACAATATCCGCAACCACAACGCGTTTATTGTGTGCGCGTGTCATGTGACCTAGGAGACCCTAACCCCACGTTCGCAAGGACGTATAACTATCGCGGCGGCGTGTTATCGCACACTAGATTTTCAACCTGGACTTCATAAGTACTTATGGTCAGTTCCAAAACGTAAATAACGGCTAAGAAAAGGTACCTGTGGGTTCCAGTTTGTAGTGTCACTTATTTGTGCTTTGATATGACTTTATCCTGTATTCCCCTTGTCCCGTTGTTGAGGTGCGTGTGTTACAGGTGGCATAGGGTATTTTCGTGGGACCATTTATTATTATAGATAAGTCATCCTACTGTGAAGAAGCCTCTATCGTTGAGCGTTATTTAAGGCTGTCTACAAGTAGGGTCCATGGAAGTGGCGAGAGGACGCCCCCTTGAGGGCAGCACTTCGCCACAATGACCCATGTAGTGTCGTTCACTGTGACTTGTACGGCTCTCAGTTTGAGCATATTAGTGCTACACCCGCTCAGTGTCGAGTCTATGCCGTGTTGCTATATTTGAACAGAGTTTTCTCAAAGGCGCTCTCGAAGTCAATGAAGGCGGCCAGTGCTGAGCATTTGTGATCCATGGATACCACGCTGTGAAGCGCGGATTCTATTGATCTACCTGTGAAGTGCGCATGCGGTTGTTTGTGCAGTGGTTTTACCGGAAGAAGTCCGTCCCGGATTTGTCTATAACAGAGTCTATCGAGGTATTTCAGCAGAAAGGATGTAAGGCTTATAGGTCTTTAAGCCTTGGGTTGTGTATAGTCGGTTTTGCCAGGCTTGGGTATGAAAATGACTTTCACTTCGCGCTATATTAAGGTTATGTATATCAGTGCTATGCAGGCTCAATAGATCTCTAACAGGCATGATGTCAAAAGATCAACCCCCACTGAAGCAGGGCTGAAAAGATGCCATCCAGTCGTGCAGACTTGTAGGGCTGAAAGGTGTTAATAGCCCACTATATGTCTACTGTTACTATGCTGTGGACTAGTCCTGATCCGTTGGGGTCTATTCTGGAACAGCCTACGTACAGTTCTCCAGTTAAACTTGACGTTCTGGGAAGTGGGTCTCGTGAAGGACCTTACTGGTTTCGCGATCAGTTATTGTGTATGAGTTGTCGGGTATTTTCAGCGCGCCAAGGGTCCGGCCCTGATCAATTGATAGGATTTTCCTCCCAGTCATCCAGGAGTCTAGCGTTTTAGCTCCGTTGAATTGCTTCTGTAGTACGTTTCTGAGTTTACCGAGTTCAGCGTTCCACCAGGGGTTTCTCTCACTGTTGGTTATTGGCGCCCTTAGTTTTGTATGTAGTCTGATACGATGGTCACTTCGATTATGTAGTCTGATAGTTTTGTTACGGTGTTTTGATTAACGAGGACATCGTACGGGCATAAAGGAAAGTTATTTTTAATTATATTTTAATGAATTCCCTTTGACCCCTTGTAACATACTATTGGACCCAAGCTACACAAAAGGATGAAAGTAGACTTGGTACAGATAGGTTAAGGGATGAGATAGACAATACAGGTAGTACTATAAAACACTAAACACTGTTCACACGACACTGAAGTTTATATAGAAGGCTTGAAGATGAACAGCTGGAAAGTTCACCCGGAGGAGGAGGATGGAGGATCTTCGTAGATAGGCTTCGTGGTCGTAATCGGCTCCTTGAAGGGAAGAAGTGGAGGAGATGGAGAAAGAGGGTCTTCAGGTTTAGTATGGACACTTTAGAGTGCCAGTCTCCTTCGACAAAGCTCGACGCAAAATCTCCAGGCAGATGGTTACTCTGCAGAGTGCAGACATAGAATTCCCAGGAAGATGGTTTGTTAACGAAGCCCAGACGCCGAATCCCTTTCCGATGCTTCAGCCCTTTCTTATATATTCAAAATATTCCTCTTCCAGAATTTATTGTAGTTGATCATTGAAGTTTCGAAATTATGTTTTTTCCTTCATTCTGACATCTCATCTGCCAGTCATAAAACCAGCCTGTGTGTTCAGCCAGGATGTATTAAAACCTCCACGATCGAGTCTGAGCGTGTCCTTATTAATTATTTTAGATGTCGAAATTCAGTTAACAATCGTTAATTATATAGAAAATACAATATTTCAGCTAAACCTACTGATAAAAATAATTCAAGTTATAAATACCAAAAAACAAAATTCATAGACTAAAAGAGAAAACCATGACAGTTTGAAAATTTGACTTTTGGCATAAAGGCCTCGTAGCCATGCCATATACATTTAAAAAAAAAAAAAAATTGACTTAGGTGTCACAACAATGGAAAATGAAAGAAAAAATATGAATGTTTTAGTAAAGATATTATAAAAGAAATGGTTTAAGAACGATTCGTAATGTAATGCTAGCAAATAAAAGGATATTATACGGGACATGAATAGATGAATGATGATTAATGGTGTAAGTATAGCATATACTATACCTTTTAACGGGGACATGGCCTACCGGCCAACGGGAATACAGGGCTTACATGAATCCCGATTTTTTTTTAAATCAACTTTAGTATGTTTCTCATGTGACAATGGAGGTTAATTTTATAACCTCAAGTTTCGTTTCGTCAATGATTTTTCAATTAAAATTTAAGATCCAGTGCGCGAAAAAATCCCGTCGCGATATGTTTGCGTATGTGCGAACGTGCGACGGTCGTACGTAAATTTTGCATAGAATCTGTTCCAAAAATTTCAGATGAAAGTGTTAACAAATCCTGTTTAGGTTATTATTTTTATAAGGGAGTATGTAACACAGTATATGTATTTTTACGCGTCCGTGCGAACGTGCACCCCTTGGTCCTCGTTCGCACGGACGCGAACGTGGACCAAGGGGTGCTTTCAATTAGCCTGTTTCTATGGACTACCACCAGTCAGCCCCAGTTACCACCATGTTAGTCAACACGGTGGCAAATGGGGCTGACTGCTCCTGTCTGAACGCCTTAATACGCGAGGAGACAAAATAAATGACTGCTCACACTAACATTTATTTTAAATTAGGACCTACTCAAATCCGATACGTTTGAAAATAAAGTTATTCTCTTCTAAACACACAATATTACGACCAACATTTCTGTGCAATTATTGGTGGCGCTGATTTTAAACAAAACTCAAAAAGTATCACAAAAACCGATCTTAAGTCCTGTTCAAAATGTTAGTTCGAACGGCCGTTGCACTGTTGATCGGTGTCAGTACTTTAAAAAACAAAGTACCTAAGTAACACACTTAATGAGTGCCGAATAGGTTAACGCACTGGTTGTCTGACAGGTTTGGACATTAATTGAGTCAAAGAGATCGCCGATCACCTTGCCAAGTGCCGAGTGTGGTCACTGCGGCGTTACCCTTCAATGTCGTTCGTTGAACTAAAATAACAAACTCGTGTTTTGGTAACTGAAACATCTTTAATGACTAGCAACTTCAAATGCTCGTTCCTACGTTTAAATCACAACTTTAATTCTTTGACAGTTGTCTGAAATGGCTATATCACTAAAGGTAACTAGCCTTATAACGGCTGACGGGGTCAGTTATGGCAGAAAACAAAGAAAGATGTCCGCGTATATGAACACCTTAAAACAAAGAAAGATGTCCGCGTAGTATGACCACCTTAAAACAAAGAAATATGTCCGCGTAGTATGACCACCTTAAAACAAAGAAAGATGTTCGTGTAGTATGACCGCCTTAAAACAAAGAAAGATGTCCGCGTAGTATGACCACCTTAAAACAAAGAAAGATGTCCTCGTAGTATGACCACCTTAAAACAAAGAAAGATGTCCGCGTATATGAACACCTTAAACAAAGAAAGATGTCCGCGTAGTATGACCACCTTAAAACAAAGAAATATGTCCGCGTAGTATGACCACCTTAAAACAAAGAAAGATGTTCGTGTAGTATGACCGCCTTAAAACAAAGAAAGATGTCCGCGTAGTATGACCACCTTAAAACAAAGAAAGATGTCCGCGTATATGAACACCTTAAACAAAGAAAGATGTCCGCGTAGTATGACCACCTAAAAACAAAGAAAGATGTCCGCGTATATGACCACCTTAAAACAAAGAAAGATGTCCGCGTATATGAACACCTTAAAACAAAGAAAGATGTCCGCGTAGTATGACCACCTAAAAACAAAGAAAGATGTCCGCGTATATGACCACTTTAAAACAAAGAAAGATGTTCGTGTAGTATGACCGCCTTAAATCAAAGAAAGATGTCCGCGTAGTATGACCACCTTAAAACAAAGAAAGATGTCCGCGTAGTATGACCACCTTAAAACAAAGAAAGATGTCCGCGTATATGAACACCTTAAACAAAGAAAGATGTCCGCGTAGTATGACCACCTAAAAACAAAGAAAGATGTCCGCGTATATGACCACCTTAAAACAAAGAAAGATGTCCGCGTATATGAACACCTTAAAACAAAGAAAGATGTCCGCGTAGTATGACCACCTAAAAACAAAGAAAGATGTCCGCGTATATGACCACTTTAAAACAAAGAACGATGTTCGTGTAGTATGACCGCCTTAAAACAAAGAAAGATGTCCGCGTAGTATGAACACCTTAAAACAAAGAAAGATGTCCGCGAAGTATGACCACCTAAAAACAAAGAAAGATGTCCGCGTAGTATGACCACCTTAAAACAAAGAAAGATGTTCGTGTAGTATGACCGCCTTAAAACAAAGAAAGATGTCCGCGTAGTATGAACACCTAAAAACAAAGAAAGATGTCCGCGTAGTATGACCACCTTAAAACAAAGAAAGATGTTCGTGTAGTATGACCGCCTTAAAACAAAGAAAGATGTCCGCGTATATGAACACCTTAAAACAAAGAAAGATGTCCGCGTAGTATGACCACCTAAAAACAAATAAAGATGTCCGCGTATATGACCACCTTAAAACAAAGAAAGATGTCCGTGTAGTATGACCACCTAAAAACAAAGAAAGATGTCCACGTATATGACCACCTTAAAACAAAGAAAGATGTCCGCGTATATGACCACTTTAAAACAAAGAAAGATGTCCGTGTATACTACAAACGGTGAAACGAAAGGCAAAATGACAGATTGTAGAAAACAAATCAAGGCGCGAGTGAGCGTGAGTAGTTCCTTTACCAGCGTAGGCATTCAATAAGAAAGAATCAATGAGATTTGGTGCTTGGGCTTCCGGTACAAAATTGTGGAACGAGTGTTTAAAGATTTTTTTAAATATTACACCGAGTTCTAATTCAAGCGATCACCGTGATATAAGTTCAAATGCTTGCGTAGACTCGTTGAGTTAAAATGTAGGTACAATGCGTAGATTTTGTAAATGCAAGGTCTAATAGGATAAATTAGGGGATGACAAAATGAGAAAATTCGTCAAGAAAATCGGATAGAGTGACTCACACAGTTTCTAACTGTTGTGACCTCTGACTCCTCTGAGATTAACAATAATCTAAATAATAATGTTATAGTGTTAGTATTTGTAAATCTAAATAATAATGATAAAGTGTTAATAATAAATAATGAAACAGGTAGGAAAAAACAGCGTAATATTGAATTTAATTTAGAGACTGCACGTGGCCCCCTCAACTCAAGTGTAGATATAGCTCAGGAATATGAAAACTTTTTTGTTAATGTTCCACTTAAAACTACTGAAGCTTTAAATTCCTCACCGCGCTTTCTGCTGCCTTACTTAAAAATAATGTAAAACCATGCCCTTTGGAGTTTAGGTTTCAGCATAGAAACCAAGCTGTTATAAAAGCTTTTAAAGATCTTAAAATTAAATCAACAGAAGATCTCTGGGGAATGTCTGTAGGTCTTTCATCGAAACCCTTGCGCCCTATTTAGCTTTCATATTTAACACCAGTGTAGACCAAGGAATCTTTCCGGATCTTATGAAACATAGTAAAGTGATACCATTGTTCAAATCCGGTGATAGAAAAGAGCTAAATAATTATAGACCCGTGTCAATACTGCCCGTTCTCAGTAAGGTGTTTGAAAAGTTGATGCTCAATCAAATGTTACGTCACTTTAATAAAAACTCCATCTTGCATGAACATTAGTACGTCCTACCGTCCTCGCCGCCGAGGCCCGCCGCGACGCCCAAATCCTCGCCCCACCCGACCCTTGCTCGAGCTAGCCCGCGCCGCTGAGCCTGTAGCTTTAAATTCGTCCCTTAATCACTCAAATCCTGATCCAGCTAGTCCCTTGCTTGCTTGTCCGTACCCCACAGGGGGTGCCCTTAGCGTTGTCGCTTAGTTTTTAGTTAGTATTTAAGTTTAAGTCCTGGCTGGAGGCCTTAATTTATTAGGGCACCACAGGCAAGTCCGCTTAAGCAGACGACAACCTTATAGGTTGACCTGCGAGATGCCATACAAAAAAAAAATCAGTACGGTTTCACTAAAGGACGTTGTACCACTGACGCCGGTGTCACCCTAATAAAGAAAATTTTTAGCGCCTGGAAGGAATCACAAGATGCCATTGGAATCTTTTGCGATCTCTCTAAGGCGTTCGATTGCGTAAACCATGAGACACTTCTGCTGAAACTGGAGCACTTTGGGATAAGGGATGAAGCTCTTGATTTGCTAAGATCATACTTGAAAGACAGAAAGGTTAAAGTACAAATAAACGGCACAAACTCATTAGGGTCTGAAATATCAATGGGCGTTCCTCAAGGTTCGATATTGGGTCCATTCCTCTTTTTAGTTTACATTAATGATTTACCTCAGTTACTTCAAAATCAACCGAAGATGGTGTTATTTGCAGATGACTCTTCATTGATCTTTAAAATAGAGCAAAGGTCACAAAATCTTGACGACGTGAATAACTCTATTCTTCAGGTCCAGGATTGGTTGACGGTAAATAATTTGGTACTAAATGAGAAAAAAACCAAATGCATTCGATTTAAATTACATAATGTTAGAAGTAGCGAATGTGACATCATATTGAACGAAGAAAAACTGGAATTTAGTAATCAGACGGTTTTCCTAGGAATCACGCTAGACGAGAAGTTACAATGGGAACCCCATATAACATCTCTCGCGGGGCGACTAAGCTCGGCAGCGTATGCTGTTAGAAAGATAAGACAGTTAACAGGCGTAGAAACCGCGCGTTTGGTTTATTATAGCTACTTCCACAGCATTATGTCATACGGCATTTTACTGTGGGGTCGGGCTGCTGACATTGAATCCATTTTTATTTTGCAAAAGAGAGCTATCAGAGCCATTTACAATCTACGTCGCCGCGAATCTCTTAGGGAACTATTGAAGACGATAAATACAATGACTGTACCTTGCCATGTATGTTAGAAAAAAACTGCATCTATTTAATAAAATAAGTGATAGACATAATATTAACACTAGAAATAAAAATAAAATACATCAACCATTTTTCAGACTATCTAAAGTACATACATATTTTATGGGGTACTGTGTTAAATGTTACAACAAAATACCTTGTGAAATATTGCAATTAAATGAAAGAAAGTTTAAAACTCATGTTATAAAACACTTTGTAAACAAGCATATTACAAATTAGAAGATTATATCCTAGATAAGAATGCTTGGAAACATGCTGGTCCTGCTCCACAGGACAATCTATAGGCTATACAAAATCATACTACTTGCTTATTGTATTGTGTAATTTGTTATTTTTACTTTAATCACACACTAACTTATTCCTAGTTAATATTTTAGGAAAATCATATATTTTTACAATTGTTTGTAAATATGTGAGCACAATGTACCTATCACGTGATTATTTTATATGTCTGCTTTATTTTTAATTCTTTTTGCCAATTGTGGTATAGTATTTTTATTCTTGGTGCATCATCTTCACATATAGAAATATAATTAATGTATACAAAATACTGTAAAACATTTTAAAAGAGTAACGGTGGAGTTTCTTGCCACTTTTTCTCCATACGAAACTACTTTTTGGAAGTGGCGCCTAGAATCAGTTCTATTTTTAATGTAAATTTTGACGTTCAAAAGTGCCTTTTTATGGGCCTATTTGAAATAAATGCTTTGACTTTGACTTTGTATACATAGCCGGGTATATGTACCTATACATACGTAATTTGTCATTCACTACTGCTCGCGTATTTATTATTTCAACAGTTTCCTTCATCTGTATACGCTTTAAAGTAGCTTGTAGCTTTTCTAAGAAACATATTAAGCAACACTGTAATTTTGCAACACAGTTCCTTGTTTCCTAAACAATGTACCTAAGGAGGATTACATTTCATAGTGTTGCAGTAAATTTTAATAGGAAACATGTTTACATAATATGAGCTTGTTATGCCTGTTACATATTTGGAAGTTGTGAACCTATAATGATTTATTATTCCTCTGTTTGATTGATTTATTTGAAACTTTTGGCAGTGAGTTTTCATTCCTAAAACTCATTATTTAGCATTACAAAACACACCACCACAATATGAGATGCCTACATACCCTCTTAATCATTGCCAATGTTTTAAAGTGGTGTCTGGGAAAGTAGGTACTTCTACTACCACTTTCGTTGATATTGAATTCACAGCTGCACACCGCTGCAAACGGAGTCCAGCTACCCAAAAAGTACAATTAATTGTGTGACGTGACTGTCGTGAAATCCCAATTTTTTTTTTTTTTATGTATGGCCTCTCGCAGGTAAACCTATAAGGTTGTCGTCTGCTTAAGCGGACTTGCCTGTGGTGCCCTAATAAATTAAGGCCTCCAGCCAGGACTTAAACTTAAATACTAACAAAAACTAAGCGACAACGCTAAGGGCACCCCCTGTGGGGTACGGACCGCGGCTTAGGGTGAAATCCCAAAACACTACGACGAGTTATGTTCAACTTTGTGAACGAAACCATTGCGACTTCTAATTCGACGCCAACGCCATCTAGGCAGAAGTCCGTCACTTAAAACGCATCCTAACGTAGCCGAATACAACAAATACAGGACAAACAAATGAGTTTAAAAGTAATGGAATAATAATGTTCTGCTATCAAGAGTTTAAAATATTGTTGCATACCATACTTATGGTCCACAAATAACAGTGATCGTAGCAAGTAGTTGACCATCCTACTTTTTTGTTTTACTTTAAACGACTTTTCAAATTATCGACATTTCTTTATTACCTATTCGTAAGTTTAGTTTTAGACGTAGTATTATAATGGTGCCGATTCTCTTGTCACAAACGCGTCTAAACTAGACTAAAAATCACTAAAATTCGGTTTAATTCTGTCAAATGACGATTTTCCATTCTGAAATTGACTATACTGACACAACTTAACTATATTTTAGTTTGACAGCACTAAGATTGCACTGAGTTATTAGTTTAGTGAAAATGGCTATTTTGCTATTCTGAATTTTACGTTTTTCACCTAAAAATTTGAGTGACTAACTAAATATGAACATGAATCTGACTATTTTTAATCGCGATTAAAAAGGTGTGGAATAAAATTAGGTGGCGTGAACTAAAATTCACAGCAACACCTCGACTTCAGACGTGCAAAAACGGTACTTTAACTTTCTGTTTCTTTTTTTGCTCATATCTCGAAAACGGTGTGTCCTATCACAAAAATAATGAAAATTTCGACCCCCTGTGTAACCCTGAAACCACCAAATAACTACATGTAGATATTTTTATTTTATATTTTTCACACAAAAAGTCAAAACTTCCATAGAAAACACGTCGAGGCTGCACCAGGCTGCCTCCGGCTCTAACAAAGACGTTGCGAAATCAAAAGAAAAAAAAAAACACGTGGACTCGCGATTGTCAAATTCGATTATAGTTGTGTCAAAATTTTTTTTTTTTTTTTTTCGCAGAATAGCTTCAAGATTTTCATAGTAAAAAGTAAGGAATTTTAGTGATAGTTTAGTTAGTTTAGTTCGGTGTACAAGAGAATCGGCACCATTATCTGTGGTTTTAGTATTAAACGTACTTAAACTGTCTGGATATTAGCAAATACAAAAGCTAGGGTGACACCGGAAAACTTAAAAAAATCATCGACTATCAGCACGATCAATCGGCGGCGCCGTCACATCATGAAAGTGTAAACTTCTCACGGGCCCAGCGAATGACCCACGCTTGGGTGAGCGTGGGTCATTTCGTGCTGGCTGGTGGGTACCAGAGAAGCGAGTACCTCTATCTCGGTACCTACAGGATTTTGAAAGCTCATTGCATTCCATAGGAAGTGAGCATTCTTCATTTGCTTTTTTAATTTTTACTATATTCACGGCCGATATGAGACGACATCTATCATATCTAATATTATACGTAAGTCTGTTCGTTTTGGATACTTTTAATCCGGGATTGCAGACCAAGTCGCAGGCAATAGCTAGGTAGTAATCCATTTTTATTTATTTTACATGTTTTGTTATGCGTATTCCTTTTTTTATTATTTTAAATATCTTATGCGTTTTTAGCGATATTTTAGCAAATACATTTGTTGTTTCTTCTTAGCTTCTGTTTGTTAGTGTTTCATCAACTGTTGACCACGACATCAAAAGCACCGTTTTAGCTAAACTCTTTCTTTTTCTATGCGAAATGGAATTTCGACAGTGAAAAATAGAGGGTCGCGTGCGCTCGCGATGTGACGTTATGGGAAAATTATATCCGGCCCCAAAATTGGTACAAATATGACCTATCTTTTGAATTCTTTAACTTTTACTCCGTTTTAAGAGCAAATTATTGCAACATTGTCCTTCCTGGTTTTATTGGCAACACGTGTGTGTCAAAATACTCTCTCTGCTTTGCCGCGTTTTAACAAAGTTGTTAAATTTTTCACTCCGCTGTTTTCATCACAAGTAACCCACTATAAAGACTCGCGTTCCTGACACCTGTAGCTAATTAAGGCAAAAATACTGAAATTATCCTCTAAGGGGGTGAAGTAAGAGATAAAAGTATTTTTGTAATTTCGTCATTTTTACTGAGGGGAATTTCCATAGGCACCCTGGGCTTAATGATTGCTTACTTCTAAACCACGTCAATTTCTTAGCTAATGACGACATTCGTTAGTAGGTCTGTAACGTATTCTCTATGACACAATGAAGCGGAGGTGTCTGTCAGACTCTTACTGACTAAAAACCACCCCGGTAGGTCACTCATCTCACTTCTACGTCGGGGTCGCGGGAACATACGATTCTTCCGCAACCCCGACTGCCCTGACTGGCCTCGGCAGGCTTCCTCGAGTTTGCGGGGGAGGCAGTGAGGTGTTTGACTCCCCCCTCAAGAGGGCGTGGTCCGCCCTCCGCCTACGCCCGGTGCGCCTGCTGCGTATCGGGGGAGTGGAAGAGATGGCTTTCTCCCTTTCCGCAGCCTCCGTCTGCGAGATAACTGTTCCGCAGAAGGAAATCACCGCGTCCACCGGACTCCTCGCTGCCGACAATCGAATTCACTACGGTCGGCAGCGACAGGTCACTGCCTACTTCTGAGATAAGGGCACTCGTCGACCACTGGTCGGATCTGTTCCGCCACTCTGCCACAAGGACCTCGCGAAGCTGCGACCGTCGCAGCTCGATCTCTTGCTGCATCGGTCCACCGCCCCGCGCCTGCACCTCCTCGCGCCATCGGTACAGTGACGCGAGGGCTCTAGCCTCTAAAGGCGCGTAGGTCCCATCATTGTTCTAACCTAAGCTAACCCATTTGGTCGGGGTGCCCTAGGCTGGCTTAGTTACTGCTACCAATACGGCTCGCGCATGATTGGTCACAGCTTCAACGAAACCTATGCTGCTAAATGCCGAAGTATTTACCTTACTGCCCATTCCAAAAACTGTACTGTCCATTGATTTATCGAAGTCATAGTTAAAGTGAAACCATTTATTTCATAAAAGGCACACTTGAATGTCATCATTTACACTAAAATAAAATTGATACTGGACGCCGCTTCCAAAAGGTAGTTTCGAACGGAGAAGAATGGGCAAGAAACTCCACCGTTACGCACACACAACATTTTGTATACATTTATTATATTTTTATATGTGCCGACGACCCACCAAGAATAAAAACACTATGCCACAATAGGTAAAAAGAATTTAAAATGGAGCAAAGACAGATAAATCAATCACGATCTCTCTCTACTTGGCTATTTTTTGTACTTACTGTCGGATGAAATAACCAACCATTTTTCGTTCAATACTATTAATGTTTTTCGGTCAAATTACTTTACCAACCACCTAAAAATAAAATCACTGGCCGTTATTTTCAAGTGTCCATAGCAAATAACCTTCAGACATGACATTCACAATAAAACTGTAAAAAAATATTACCCTGTATTTAAAAGCGGGAGTCCGCCGAACGCTAGTTTTCATGGACACTTTTTTTTTTGGGTGGGAAATCATCAAATGACTTCTCCCGCTCTGGGTGGAGCGGTAGGGCTTGTCAGATTTTTACTGATTAAAACCACAAGTGTTCCTTCAGTTGCCTGTGCCAGGGCCTGTATCTGTTTCGAATTTCCCGCGACCCTGAGGCGTCGGCCCTATCGAACCCCGTCATTTTGTGCTGACATCTCTTAGAGTTGCGCGGTACCTACCGGACGGCGAGCTATCCGTTGCTTGCCGTCCGCAAGCCCGCGCCTACGGTGGCCGGGAATCTGCAGGCGACTCCCGACGCTCAGGGCGTCTCCTGTGGCGACTAGTGGGGGCTCGAGGGTGCAAGGCTCTCTCCCTCTCGCGCTCCGCCTCCTCCTTCGCAAGCATTACTGCTTCGCAAAAGGAGGTGACGGCTTTCTATTCGCTCTCGCTCCGTACCATGGCCGGACGCGATTGATCGCCTCCGCATGGACACTCCGGTGCTCCGCCCAAGCTGGGCAGACCTCCACCGTATGCTCCACCGTGTCCTCCGGGCGATCTACACATTGGTGACACCCGAGCGTTTCCTCCCGCCTAATGCGAAACAGGAACCTCCCGAAACAACCGTGTCCGGTGGCGCCTCTCCAACCACTCCTCAAAGATGAGACTTACGGCCGCTGTTGTGGCGTGCCCATTGCATGGACACTTGAGCATGCTTTGCGAGCCAGATAACCTCCAAAATGTTTTTGCCTAGTCCAGGGTTTTTTTAATGATCGTGTTTGAGATTCGTAATAATTATAAATATTTTTTATAGTAAATGTCTTTGAAATCACTTGTTTATTGCGGCACGCACTGCTTTCATCTTTGACACCAGTTTTTTTGTTTTGTTTAGCAGCGCTACAGGTGGTAGAAAATAGAACTAGTTGCATTAATTTGCCAAGGCATTATGTATACGGCGTACCGTAACATAAATTGCGTTTCAAGGACTTTTATATGAAGCCTAGGAGTTTTACATTTTACCTTATGCATTTTACATAACGCCAACTGTATACAAACGGACGGCGCCGCATGTATAATGACGAATTTTGCAATAAGCCTGCGACATATACATACCTACACAAAGGACATACCTACACAAAGGACATTGTAGGTTTATGTAGGTACTTATAACCAATGACGAAAATGATAATACTTACAATTATTCCCTTCAATCACGATATGGAGCAATCAGTTATTGTTAGTAATATTATTATTTCAAAATCTAAAGAACCCTCAAGCAAATGAAATATACATATACATGTAAACCCACTTGGACAGCATTTGAAAACAGTCGTAAATACGTTTCAATAAATTTTAACACAGCTGTCAAAATATTGTCATTGTATAATAAAATAAAAAATTGTTTAAATGTACTTAAATATTTGATAAATTAGCCTTAAGGTTTTTAATGTCATAGATAATGAAAAAATAAATTAAAAAACGATACTTTATGAATTATTGATGTTTAAAATGGAGTAGTAAGTACCTACTCTCTAATAAAACTTCAAAAATCTATATTTGCGAGAATTATGACATTATATGACATATAGATTCCTTGCCGTTTTCTACAAGATACGATAATGACGTGGTTTGCACGTGGCAAGATTAGGCGGGGAATAATAACTACCATACAAAATTGGGGCCCAGGATCCTATTGAATGTGACTGACACTGTACTATGTATTAGTAAACAAAACACATTTTCACGACAGAATAGCGGAAAACTATGAAACAAACCTACAACATGGTCAGGTTGTAGTACCTTATTGCCTGCCTTCTGTCGGTTTTATTATATACCTTTGCCCCAAAGCTTTAGGCACGTAGACCGCCATAACTAGACAGATTATCCGAGAAGTCGAGTCAAGAACACGCTCAATGGCGCGCTGCCCTTTACATGTCAACGTCACGTCACTTTGCACACCTGTGTGTCATCAGCTTTATTCAAAACTCGTCGGAGCAACACTATTGTAGTCTAGCTCGCACTTTCAACACTACAATGATGTGCTTCCAAGGCACTTCCTAAAATAAAACTAACACGAGAGTTACTTTTGCGTTAATGACGGAATATGTTCCTTTAAATGGTTTCCAGAGAGTTGCGCGTGCTGAGGTCAATCATCATAGCATTAAGGCTCGTACACACTGGTGCGAGGCTACAGCGCATTACAAAGGCACCACGTGTCGCGCGACGAGCGGTGCCTTTGTGTTGCGCCTATTTGCGGGAGCCTTTACGCGTGTTTTCCTCGAAAGATTACGCAAAAGTGGAGGTCCACTATAGGTAGTACTAGTAATAAATCCTCTGACTTTGAATTTGACAGTACCTACCTACTCGTAATACCTACTGAAATGTTCATACGACTTGCTGTTTCTTCTCAAAACAGCCGATTTGGCTCTAGCACTGACCGTGTCCAACGAAAATAGTTTTTATTTATAATTTTACAAACAGTTTCTGGATCAAATAAATAATACGACTCTGATATTTATTGCATGTTGTAACATTTATGTGAAGAAATTATAGATTTATAGATCTAAGAATAACTTCTGTGTTACGAATTCCTTAATCGCTGAGGAATGAGGATGGACACTAATAGACAGTCGTTAAGCGTTATTATATTAGTTATGTTTCGTGGTTTTGGGATCTTGTTGTGATTGCGAGGCTGAGTTTGTTTACGTGATCGTTTTGCGTGACAAGGATAGAAGATTAATTTCAAAAGTGGGTACAGTCCGCGAGGCCTAAGCTGAGCTTTGCATTTGTGTGAGTGATTACCAAATGCACCAATGGCAATGTGATCGCGTGAGGGACGCACAGCGCCTCAGGCCGATTGTGCGATTGGCCGATTGCCAAGCAAAGGACGCGTCGATATGTGCACTCACAAAATGCAAAGCTCAGCTTAGCCCTCGCAGACTGTAACTTTTTAACTGTTTTTCAAATCGTATTTTTTTTCTGTAACATCTTTAAAATAAGTATTAATGAATGTACATTTTTGATAATAGTCAAAAACTCTATTATGGAACGTCTGTAGGTACCCACGAAGAGAAACCCTGAAAGACCTTTCATTATATTAAACATGTTAATGAGCACAATATCTAGAGCAGTGGTACACTCGTAAGTCGGGTCCGATACTACTGCAGGTCGCAGTAGTATCGGACCCGACTAACGAGTGTAGGTAATGAGTTCGAACCCAGGCACTAATTATGAACCGACAGTGAATTTGAAATCAAATACACAAAGTTAGGTGTACTTTGTGTTTTTAATTTCATAATCACTACTCTCATAAAGGTGAAGGAAAACAACGTGATCAACCAACATGTGCTAGACAAAAAAATACGATGACGTGTCATCCACTAATCCACACTGGACAGCGAGGAAGACTGTGTCCCAGCAGTGGAAAGATTATAGGCTGATTATGCTTATGCACAATACCTACGTACAGTAAGCGTTCAAAAGTGGATAGAGTCGCATTGCTGTGAACATCGCTAGCGGTACGACTGTATGCATTTAAACGAGAACGACACACACCACAAAGTTCGCAGTTTTGCACGACACACACTGACGTATGGTCGCGTACTCGCGTCGCTCTGCACGAAAGAAAAATATATTTCCGTCGCTTTTGTTAGACACGCATCATGCGCGTGACCTGGCCGGTTTATGGCATTGCTAAAATTCGAGTTAATCTAAAATGAGCTGGTAGCAGTAGGCGCCAAGCGTTGGACTGAGAAGCCGCGCGCTTAGATTCTGATCTCATAAGATACAGCGCAGTTTTAATGTCAATTTTTTAATTTGAGTTCAAATAATAATATTTATTGTTTTTTATTTTGGTTGTTATTGCAATTTTGAATTCTAAACCCTTTGGTTTAGAATTCAAAATTGCGTTACAAGTGATAACAAAAATTAAAACATATTTATTTGTTATAATATTTTACATATAGATAACCGCTACGATTATTTATAATAACTTCTTCAGCCAAATCAGATGTGCAGTACTATATGTCAAGGAACTTAGAAGCAATTTGTTTTATTTTAACATGTGAGATGTTAAAAACAATGACAAATTGATTTATTTCACCATAAACGCTTAGATCATGAGTTTGTTTACATTAAGTATTTCACATTTTATTTGGTTTAGCGAATATAGCTTAAGTACTCAATTTCTTGAATAAAAGAAGATTGAAACTAAACCTCATTTTTTATAATTAAATAAATAGGATAAACTATTCCGGAATCTAAACGTTCTTGTTTATTACGTTATTGTTTGCGGGGCTTCGGTGATGCAACTTTTTTAGCGTGGAGTACACGGCAAACAGTTTTTAATGACGCTTTTAACTAATTTAGTAAAATGTCCGGTTGGTATGAAACCATTTGGTTCACATTCATTCACCATGTGAGGGTTTATTTAAATAAGCCTTCCACTTCATAAATAAGTGCTCCGACTAACAAGGATTATCTCATCCTCACATCTCATAACCCACAGACTCACAGTATTTCTCTAGAACAAAGAATGTAATACTATTAAACACTGGTTAAGGTAGTTAAGTTTTTTTTTTAAATAACATTAGCGTGCGTTACGTTGCGAATTACCGTTGTGATTTTTCACAACGGTAATTTAAATATTGTTCCCAGCAATTATTTTTGTGCAATGTTACTTAATTTGATGTGCAGAATGCGTAGTAGACGGTTACGTGATGACTTTCTTTACACCCTGTTTATAAATGTCCATAAAGAATAAGAAGATTTATAAACAAACCTGCCAACGACAGAGAAATGAGAAGCCATCATCCATACAATACTAAATATTATAAAACAAAGTTTCGATCGCTTTGTTTGTCTCGTTTTATAACTTTTCACCTCGTTTGACTTGTTCACTACAGACAACTCATTAATTATTTAAAACAAATTACAACTGAATTTATAAATGAGAAAATATGTCCAAACAAGTTACGTGGAAACAAAAACAAACTCCAGAATTATTTCTGGCCAATTTTTTTTCACGAAGTTTGTCGAGGGACACTAAGAAAATAGTTGTACTGTAGGTGCCCACCTTATTAATTAAATCAGAAATACGTTTTATGAATGAAGGTTTTCCGTAGACGGGTATGTTTCTTCACTCATTTGTTAAGCCTACCTGGCAATGACCGACTCTCAGTTCAGAACGACGCGAAGCAAATTCGGTCTTATGTACTTTATAAACATAAAACATACGAAATCGATATTCGTTTGAATAAATGTGGCAATCGGATTCATAAATACAACGTTAATGTAATCATACTGAAACTTTAATGGCAACATTGTCGATTACAAGTATAAACATATGCCGACTAGATCTTGTATTATTTACAGATTTTGTAATCGGGAATTTCGCAATGTAAAACCCGAATACACGATTGTATGTATGAATGTATCATTTATTGCGTTATTTTCGTTGTTGAGCAGGCAAATTTTTCGAACATATGAAGCAATGTATTAGTATTATCCTTCAAAATGATTCAGATTGTGATTAATTTTGTGTTACGGAATTAGGGTGCAGGTTAAAGGTCTATCCACACATATTACGGACGTGCCCGGGTCTTGGACGACTGTGGTCCGTCAGAGGCTTATTACCGGCCGTGTCCAGGCCGGTGACGGAAGGCCACCACGGACCTGACACGGCCTGGGTATGTGTGGTAGTACGTCTTTTCATTGCATACAACTTTTAATGAACCTTATTTTTTACCACATTAAATAAGGAGGGGGTTATGCATTCGGCGAGTTTTTTTTGTATTAAGTACACTAATTTGTCTGATATTACTGAGTTAGAGAGGTGGCTCGCGGGATGGTCACATATTAATTTTAGTTATTTTCAATAATAATTAAACCTTCACAGGGCTGATTTTTTAATAGTCGGATAACTTTTATGTAAGGAAAAGGTATTGTTTCTTCCATCCTTTCTTTGTCTAATAGGTCTTACGTAGTATCTCTTAGTAAATTTATTTCTTTTCACAACATTTCCTTATAGTACAATTTGTTATAATTTTATTACATATAATTATTTATTGCCCATCCTAAATAAATATCCCGTCACATTATGCCAACCTCCCTCTTCCCACGTTTAATTTCCGCAACACTCGACACTGGCAACAATGGCTAAGGCCGCTTGCCACAACCAAAAACAAAAAAAAAAAAGGTATTGTAGTTTGACAGCTTTTGTATATTGTTTTGATTATGTCAAACTGTCAGATAGATTCTCAAGATAAAAATTATGTGACTATTGAAAAATCAACCCTGTGTGTATGTTGATGAAGTTTTTATAGTTTCTGTGTCACTGTTGTTTACATAGAAAGTACTTAGTGGTAGGTCTGTGACACATAACATGAAAATTTACTTTGTAAAGAAACATAATATTTTAATTTTTGTGAATGTGAAGACAATCTGTATTTGTTGTTGTTTTTTAGTTAGTTTTAATCAGGGTTTGGCAGTTTGCGTAATTTATGCGGCCTACCCGAATGTGCTTTCCTTGGTAATGTTCGTCAAATCGTTGAGCTCTTTAAGTTCTTTGTTGAGCTGCATGATTACTGACAAATGCGTGCACTGACTGGACAGGTCCACTCATTATGTGTGGTTCTTTCCTCAAAAGACCATTTCAGTAACCAATCTACATGGTCTTTTACAGAAGATTATGTCTGGACTTTTAAATAGACTGTGACCTCTGAGTTTGTTTCGGCCTTTCTTCTCAGAGTAGTCAGATAGGAAACGTCGATCTCATCTAGTTTATAAAATATGATTGACGTGTAAAAGTGTTTGTACAAACCTACTTACAGAAATAAAATTATTAATCATTTATCATTTTGTGTGCGGTAGCTGTACCCACAAACCACAACAAAAAAGTGAAAAAAACCGACTTAAAAAAAAAACACAACAAAAAGAAAAAAACTTTAATTTTGGAGTTCGGTTGTTTATTTTTTGGGGTAATATGTTTATTTATCATTGTTTTTTGTTGTGGTGCCTACCCCACAGAAATTGTAATACTTACTATGTAAAATTGTAAATAACATTGACAGGAAGTTGATAACAACATTAACATACACTAAGTGGAATGTGCGTATTATTGAAGCTAACTGAAAAACTACCCAAGAACATAGGCAAAATGTGCCCCACGGAGTACAAACATACATTTATAGCAGATAATCATATAGAAAATATAAATAATATTGGATAACTTTTTGTCTCATAGCAGAAGCGGAGAAATAAGCATAATTAAACGTTTTTCTGTTTGATTTGCTTTAAAATGCCTTATTATGTTGCCGTATGATATAAACAAAGATCAGAGAAGGGAAAAGTAACTAAAGGCATTTATAATTATTATAAAACGTTTAGCGGGCCTAAAATATACTCGTAAATGATTCGTAACCTTAATGAAATAAAACATCATGTTTGCACAAATTACTAAGATGTATCCCAACCCGAATGATGAATTCGACATAACGATAAAAAGTCCAATTTTACTGACTTATTGCTTGAGGGCATCGACTTTTTTCTTGGTCTGAGTTTCACACTAGTAGGTACCTAAGTATATTTTGCATAAATTAGTATTCACCTACCTATCTACCTACCTATGAAGCGTCGTTATTTCCGTTTCTTTAGAACATGTGCGCACGGACGAAAATATCTCGCTCCGGGATTATATCGCGCACTGCGTTTTCAACTCTTTGTGTTGAACCGAGCATTGAGAATCTAACAGAGTGCTACCCAGCGCGTCGACTAAACACTGTTGGATTTTCAACTCTCGGTGCTAAGCAGTGCGTTGAAGATCCAGTGTGCGAAACAGCGGTTTTTAATTATCTCAAGGACACTGAGGACCTAGACAAAGTAAAGTATGGGGTTGACATAAGCTATCGAAACGTCACGTGATTTTAGGTCATATCATATTTCATTGATTATTTATGGTCATTATACTTAAAATCAAAGGTCATAGCGTAGTACCTTATTGAAGCGATAGCGGATAAAATAAATGGACAATCGTTTTGTGATTACAGCAGTTTAAAATAGTTATGCTGGTTGCTTGCTTTAAAATAAGTCAATGTAACTGCTGAACGTTTTTTTGTAAGTTTGTTTACGCATAAACTGACTTTGAGAGTGAGGGTATAGGCCCTATAGGGAGTGCACCTGTGTCTGCGCACACCTTTACTATATTGTGACTGAAATCGGTAAGGACCAGGAAGACATTATTATTATTATATTTTTGCTGGACGTAACCAGGTTTCATACAATACCCCTGATGTCTTATGCCTGATGCCTCAATTATCAGTTTGTCTAAATTGAGTAGATATTGGTGGCGATTCTCTTGTCACAAATGCCTCTAAACTAGACTAAAAATCACTAAAATTTGGTTTAATCCTGTCAAATGACGATTTACTATTCTGAAATTGACTAAAGTGACACAACTTAACTATATTTTAGTTTGACCGCACTAAGATTGCACTGAGTTATTAGTTAAGTGAAAATAGCAATTTTGCTATTTTGAATTTTACGTTTTTCACCTAAAAATTTGATTGTCTAACTAAATCTGAACATGAATCTGACTATTTTAAATCGCGATTAAAAAGGAGTGGAATAAAATTAGTTGGCGTGAACTTAAATTCACACCAGACTTCAGACGTGCAAAAACGGCACTTTAACTTTTTTTTTCATTTTTTGCTCATATCTCGAAAACGGTGTGTCCTATCAATAAAATTAATGAAAATTTCGTACCCCCTTTGAACCCCCGGAACAGACATTTTTATTTTATATTTTTCATACAAAAAGTAAAAACTTCCATATAAAACACGTCGAGGCTGCCTCCGGCTCTAACAAAAAACACGTGGACCCACGATTGTCAAATTCGATTATAGTTGCGTCAAAATTGTTTTTAAATTTAGAGATTTTTTTTCGCAGAATAGCTTCAAGATTCTCATAGTAAAAAGTAAGGAATTCTAGTGATAGTTTAGTTAATTTAGTTCGGTGTACAAGAGAATCGGCACCATTACCTATATAATAACGGCTGAATAGTATAAATGATATTCGTATTAATTAAATTGGCTGTAGCACATACATAACCATTCTGTATCGAGCTCAGTACTAAAACATTTCGTATTGTGTCGCATTTACTTTGCTTAAAAGGATTTTAATGTTATTTTAATTGTATAATAAAACTTCTTGCCGCTAGAATACGGTTGATTATCATACTATGCACGGTAAATGTCAGTGGATCTGTGACACTCCTACTACCATAATTGTATTATTCGTTTAGTCGATAATGATCACCTTTATCAAGTTTCGATTAATATTTTTCAAATAGATAAATCAATAATAACAATGATATTTATGAAGTAAGAACACATCAAAATAAATGTTTATACAAAATCCTTGTTATTTCTTTTTATTATTCCTAGCACAGAATGCTATTATTTATATGTACCTAGAATATTTGTCTTTTATTTTGCATAACACTTTATTATTTGACCTGTATTCATTATTGCTTAGAGAGCAGTGGTGGCCCAGTGGTAACGACCGCGACTTACGAGTTGTAGGTCGTAGGTTCGAACCCAGACAGGCGCTTTACTTTGTGTTATTTATTTCATCACCACTGCTCTCAAAACGGTAAAGAAAAACATCAGAGAGACATAAAAAGCCTTAGTTTTTTAAAGTGAAGACCAAGGGAATAAGTAATCTTATACCGGCTTAAAATGAATAAAGATAATAATAATAAATATCCTTATAATTTATATTTACACGTCGTCGGCCGGTTCCCCTCATAGACCGCGCGCGATGACGACGTATAGGTACCATAAGTAATTTATTCAAGAACACCGACAGCTTATATGTACATTTAGGAAAGGTATGTATGACATATCTGCTAGATTTTCTCTACAAGGCCTAGATCTCGAAATATTCTTATATGTTGAGATACGCATTACTAGTCTGTAGATTTAAAAACGCTTCCACAAAGTAGTCAACAAAAATAAATCAACTCATGAACATAACCAGTTACTAATAGATAGAAATATCTTCCGAGTCGTTATGAATGAATGGTAGGAACTAACTTTATAGTACAGTACAGCTAATAATAGCTATCTATCTAATCACACAAACACACACACACGGCTGCGCACGCGTCCCTCGTTCGCCTTCTTTTGTCAAACAGAGATAGTAATTTTCCGAATGAATTTTGTACTCGACTCGAAGTGTTATTACGCGCTTGTTACGTCGGCCCCTTAATTACGTTGTCTAGGCGACATTTTTTTCGTAATGAAGCAATGGATTAGTAATTGCCTTCAAAATTATTCAGATTGTAATTAATTGGGTGCTACGCAATAAGGGTGCTGACTTCCTCGGATCGTGTGTTTGTAAGCTTAAGACGAGGTTCTAGGACTTGATAACAACTAGCAAACACGTACTCCATCATGTGAGAGAATCGTCACAAAACTGAAGACGCGTGAAATTACCACTTACAACATTTTCAGGAATTAGAATGACACTTCGAATGAGACATAACCTTTATTCAAACATCTTTCACGGCCACATGTTATGTGCTATTTTGGCAACAAACAATATACTCCTCTGCAGTGCACTCAACTAGCTGGCAAGTCACAAGAGCATTACCATTGCCTGCACACAAAAAGTGAATGGATTGTAGAGTCTATTCCTATCGTGGCGCGACCACACGTGGTCTGACTTGATTTGATTACATGCAAATGTTTTGTTCGTCGACACCTCGTATAATATTTACACTATCTGTCTGATTCACCTATTATCGTGTCTGTAGAGTATGATAATAATGTCTTAAAATTCGACAGGTTTGCATATACAGACGTCGTCAATTTCCTTGCTTGTCAAAACTATGTTATTAAATAATTATGATGATGTACCTAATATTAATAATCAACATTTAACACATGAAAGCATCATCTGCCACGGCCAAGCCTTTTCCTTAACTCCACATTCCGGTAACTGGGTAATATGATACCCCTTCGTAAGACAGGTTGTCAGACTTTTGGGCTTCTGACGACCCGTAACGACAAATTCAAATTCAAATTCAAATTCTTTATTGCGAACTAAGTGTATTTTTTTTGAAGATGTTAACAATAGGTAGGTTCTTAGAACTTTAGTAGAGCATTGCAATTTATTGTAATTAAATGTTAAACTATAACTTAAATATACATATTCAAATTTACAGTTTTCATTATATTATATTAGTTATCGTTAATCATACAATTTATATTACATATATCATACAATTCTTATAATTTACATCGATTTATACTAAGTATCACAATCATCTATTTTATAATTATTTTTCTTCAAGGAATTCTTCCACAGAGTATATGCCTTTTTAATCAGAAAGATTTTAAGTTTTCTTTTAAAAAAATCAATTGAATTTGAAATTACAGTGTGGGATGTTTTATTGCGCAATGTACTTTTAAGTCTACTGCTTCTTAATGTCTCATAGCTACTGATGTTTGACTTAACTATTATTGAGATCAACGATCATCATGAGAGCCGAGACGGGTAAAAATAAATTACCTTATTAAGAGGAACTTTCTTAGTAATAACAGTTGGTTGGTTGAAAGAAGAATAGAATAATACCCTTCGCTTCGGACTGCATAGCCAGAAAGATTTAAATTTTACTGGGTCTCAAGTCATAATGGTAAAATAGAAATATAGAATTTGTTTCTTGACTACTGTAATGTTGCTAAACTCAGTTCGTAAAGGGGACGTAAGGAAAATTCCGACTGAAAATTAAAACCACGAGTAGTTAAGTGGTCAAAGGTCACCCATCCACTGGCCGACTTTGGCAAGCATAGCTGAAGGGGACAGCGCGAGGGTAGCCCGCGAACTTCAAATTTTCTTAAGTTTTATGCAAATTGCAGGTCAGTGTCAGGTTGACAGGACTATTGCAGGTCCCTTTTTCAGTGAAAGACTTCTAGATGGAAAATAAAATTATATATATGAAAGTCGTAAAGCTAGTAGGTACCTATAATATCTATGTAAAAAAAACATGACGGTTTTACTGGGCACACACCACTGACACGATGTTTTTTATGTCAATGCAGCAGTTGCATGCCAAAGAGGCTTTAACACTTTCCCTCAGATGCTAGTCGACCTTCTAATCCTTCAGACCTAAGTTCTGGCAAAGTTTCTGTAGGCTCGATCTGCCCAGACCGGGCAGGGCGGGTCAAACATCCAGCATGATCAGCATCACTGTTGGCTATCATTTGGTTAGGAGAATCAGCATCTTACACATACTTTATTCCTCTTGATAATGTTACTTATAATATCGCAATATGAGATTTACCATGCACCAATCACTTGAAGTCACCTTTTCTAAGCTACTCACAGCATAAGCCAAATCAGGTCGAGAGTCCACCATCAAGTAGGAGAGCAAAGTGCTTCTCTGTAAGGAAATGACTGTGACTCATTCTCAGCTTGCTTTTCCCTTTTTAAACAATTCCTTCTTTCTGTAAAGGAGTCGACACTGGATTGCAGTCTCTCACATTGAATCTCTCCGAGACCTTTCTTGCGTAAGCTTCTTGCTTTAATAAAATCGTAATTGGAAGATAGCCATCTTTATTTCTTAACTTTATTTCTAACCCGAGTTAATATGAATCTGTTTCAAGTCATTGATGAACTCATTTGCAAGATTTTTATCACTCGCTGCATGATTTTCTTATCACCTTTGGTCTTCAAATATAGGCATGGATCAGCTTCGCTGGTCTTAAAATCTAAAGATTTAAGAGTTTCTGAAAAACTATAATTTCAGCAACGCGGTGACTTCTTTAATCCTTAGCTCTTTTTTAGGTGACAAACTCTAGATGTCCCATCTTCGAAGCCTTCTGGCTGCATCACATAAATATCTTCATTCAAAACAACTTTGATAAAGGCTGTTGCAACATCGAAATGAATATACATATAAGATGCAGTTTCTCGCTTGCCGCAACACTGAACAAACTTTATAAATGCATTAGCATGGCAAGGCTTTTTGATCTCTAGGTAGATTTTGCAAGTCCCACACTTTAAACGTCAAGAATCGATTTCGTTTTTCATGGCTTCTAAACATCTACATTTATTTGTACTACTTGGCACTGCTTCTTCATTCGCCGAAGGGTCTCTTTCTATAACCGAATCGACCAAGAATAATTTATAGTCATCCAGCTTTGTGTAGGTCGTAGAGTACTTCTGTCTCAGAGAACGAAAAGTTTGTACGTATACAAACGTTCTCTGAATTCAACGGCATCTCAACATCATGGGGAATAAATAGCATATCCGAACCCTTCAGTTTCGCAATCTGAAAATGCGTTATCATTTTTTAAGATCTCATTTTCTTGTTCTCCCTCTAATTGGACTGACTGTCTCACAGGAGAAGCTACATGTTGCGGAAACCATCTTCTGGAAAGATCACTCTCTCTGTCTCCTGTCCTATCAAATATGAATCTGCTTCTATCTCACCGCTCACTGTTAAATTATAATCTTCCCAAGGCCGTCGTTAATCCACTGCTTGCAATTATTGCGGTTGCTTATTTTTGAGCAGTACCTGCATCGTAAGAGCTCATCTCTTAACTCCGATTTATGCTGTATTTTTAAAGTAGTAGAGGCGAGCGCTTCCCGAGTCTCCTCAATATGACCAACTAGCGCCATCTCGTTTAGTTGTCCTGTCAGTGATTCAATTGTCCTGTCTTGTTGTTTTAACAGCATCCAACTTTTGAAACTGATTTTTTTTTCATTGTTGGCTCTAAAATTTTACAGAGCAAGTTAATTTTAATCAACTTCATGTTCAAATTTCAGGATTCACAATGTTCCAAATTTTTTTAAGTTTCGACATCATGGTCCTCTTCATCGCGACATCCTTAGAGTTATACTTTAATCTAAAGAATTGTAAGCACAATGTGTATGCTCCTGCTGTTCCTGCCATACCCGGTTTGCTGTTTCAAATCGCATGACTTTCATTATATTCTCTTCGGTAATGTGCCTTCCTATACTTTAGCTCTTCTGCATTTTAGGCCATCAGCGCACCATCGTTTGTTTCTAAAATTGGCTTTGAAGGTTTTCCTTCTGCCGCCTCCATGGCACCTTCTGTGCCTCGCAGCATGATGAAATCCTATACTTCCACGTAGTCCAATTCTGGCTACCTATGAGCTGACCTGTCTTGGGCCCATAACCTAATGCAACCTTTTCAGTACAAAACTTTCAAATGGAAAATAATAATGTATAAAAGTCGTTTAACTTTTCTAATAACAAAATGTACCCACTTAACTTTTATTTTATGTACTACTTACCACTATTTTGAATGTTCTGACCAAAATATTGGAAAATTTATGGGATCACATCAGTCACAGTGCCTGTCCGTCCGGCCGGGCTCATTGCGGAATCTTGACTCGCATTTGCTCGGTTTTTTATTGTCAATAACCGATTAACAGCCATAAGAAAGTAGCTAAGAATCTTGAACTCTGTTCGGAAGCTTTCATTCTGCTCAGGTATTTATTCTTATGCTAGAGCGTCAACCATCACTAAACCATTTCGCAAATATAGGTGCAGACCTACATGTGTTGCTTTAAATAGAGTTACGCTTTCGCTTGACATACGCAACACGCTGCTAATAAAAAACACATAAATTAATCCTAAAGATATAATATTCGCAGCTTATAATAAATTCGCATTTTTTCATCTCAAGATTGTTACATTAAAACGCCGATAAGTTGTCGGCCGAAGCATAGAAAACAAGACTATTTTTTTTGATACTAAAACTGTGACGGACTACCATTATGGCGTGGGCTTGTACGTGGGCAACTTTAAACGGAGCAGATATAATGTGTAACATCACAGTCATTTGATCACCGTCATTCTTTGTATCTTTTTATGACGGAACAAAGTGCTTCGAAGTTTAAAATTAATTGCGGTCTCATTTATAGACATTTATTTCTGGAACATTGGGAACCTTTCTAAAATTAAATATGCCGTAAAAATAATGCAGTATTAAGATACGGAAAATGTCGCCCAACGTAACACGTTCATACGTAATAAATCCAGCTGTAATTTTAACCGAAACAATTGGTGGAACAATAAAGTATTTCGTTTTACACCGGCGCGGGCGCCGCGTAATTACTACTTCGTTTACTATCGTTGGCGTTTTGACATTTCTGACAAATAATTACTCAGGCATGGATTGTATACGAGTATTTATTTACACAGCAGAGTAAAGGCTCGCACACAGCTAATTATAAGTCGAGATTTAATGACCTTCCTAATATCTAATATTATATGCCGTAATTCTTAACTATAATGCAGAAATAACGAAGCTTTCACACGAGCACGCAATCTATAAATGTCTTTCTCAAGCATTCATCGGCGACGGAGGAGGTGGAGCGCGTGAGGGAGAGGCAAACCTTGCGTCCTAACGCCCCTAGACGCCACCGACGCGCCAGCAGGCGCGGGCTAGCCGTCCGGTCCGGTCAGCTAGTCCGGTTAGGACCAGGCCTGGATCGACGGCGCATAGTGTTCCACGCGCGCCTCAAAGAGATGTCAGCACTAAGTGACGGAGTCCAATAGGGCCGATACTTGCCAGGACCGCGAGTTTTTCATAAGAGATACCGTGACCCCTGGCACAGGCAACTGAAGGAGCACGGTTGGGTTTTAGTCAGTAAAAGTCTGAGACGCCCTTCCACTCCGGCCAGAGCGGGAGAAGTCAATTTATGTTATCCCACCCTAAAAAAAAGGCTTAGCACGCACTGCGATTAAACGACCGTACCGTATACGATACTCTCGAAAGTTGTTGTGCATTTTCCTTTCAAATCAAATGTCTTTGATCAGTTAGTGGATGTACCCAGTGCCTATGTACCAATGCGGTTTTTTTTTAAACCGAAGCCACAACACTTGCTGCCAGAAAATCATGGTAGTACTTCAAAATAAAATCGAACATGTGCCTGTTTGTCGCGTACAAACAGGCACTGCAGCTGGCGTTTTCAGCTATTTCAAAGTCGCCTACGTTTAATCGCGGTTGCGAGTTAAGCCTTAGTCTTGTGTAGGAGTGCAGTGTTACCAAACATAAAGTCACTCCTTAACACTACGTTATTTAAAATGATTTATCTTGCCACCTGCTTGGTAAGGTCAAATTATGTGTCATGCCAACCTAACCTAAAGCAAGTAATTAAACTGGGCTCAGGTCGGGCATTCATATTGTACTGAATTTAATTATAACCCGCTGGTCTATAATGTGCACCACAGCTATAAATGCGACTGTTGCAGTGCTGAAACACATATTTAATGCATGGGAGCAATGCTATTGGAGTTTTCTGTGTATGTAGCCTTGGGGGAAGGCTCAGTTCGGCTGCGAAGTATGACAATACACTGACGTTGATACGGCTCGGTTAGAGTCTATTTTAGTTCTTTTCATAGCGTTATGGTGTCCAACAGCAGTCTGCTGTGGAGCAAAGCAGCTGATATACAAAATATATTCGTCCTTCAAAAACGAACTGTTCGAGCAATTTACCAGCTGCGTGCTAGATTTTCTTTGAATCATTTTTTAAAGATTCTCACGGTGGCGTCACAATTAATTTTTGATAACATCCTATATATTAGGCACTTGTTCACTAAAAACAGTGATATTCATAGTATTTACACAAAAAAAGGCACAAACTTTATACTTTATAAATGGTTTGTTGGGCTTAGTATAACTTTTTATAACAAGCTTCCCTTGTCTTTGCTAGATTTGCCTTTTATTACGTTCAAAGCTAAAGTTAAATCCAACTTTTGTTCAAAGGCATACTATTCCATCTACAACAACTGTCGGTGTCATTATTTTATGTGGAATATTGACACTGACAGCTCTTGGACGAGTTTTATATGTGCTGATCGCGTTCAGTTTCATTGATGAAATCGGCACTTAAACGATAAGAATTTCGAAACGATAACGATAAGTTTCTCTATTTTATTTTATTTGGCTGTTTGTGTCAATTGACTTTTTATTTCATTCTCATTTATGATTGACATTTCAAATGTTGTTTTTAATAAGTTGTATTGCAATATGTGGTTAGCTAGCGACCTCGACAATTGATCATTTTATTCTTTCCCGAAAAACCGGCAGCAAGTTCGTCATGCTTAGATGACACTGATTGCGGTATCGTTGGAGGTCGATTTGCATCCTTCCCTCAAATATGGTGAGAGGGGTAATGGCTGATTTTTGCGTTATGCTCGTGAACGGGTGCTGCTTGTGGTGACAGGTCGTCTTGCTGACCATGTTTTTGTTATTGTTGTTAGTAATTTGAATTTACTTATTTTACTTCGAAGGTCGTAGTTTATCATTAGTAACGTAAGGTCACAAATGCAGCATTGCATATTTAAGCGAGCACGCCCTGGAGGCTTTTATTTAGGTATTAAGTTCTGTTCACGTTTTTATTATTTATTTTTGCTTGAGTAAAGTTTTCTATTTTTTTGTTGGTATATTGGGGTGTGCTTGCTGATAATTTTACAATGGCAAATTATTTAATTTAATGGTACGAGTTTCGTAATGTTAATTACATACTATTGTATACCTAGAACCAAGTTCTTATAACTGAACAGACAGCTTTGTTGCTGGGGAGTTTGTTGCGCCACTTCTTCTCCCCAGCTAAAGCACTAGGAAGTGGTGAAGGGCGGGCGTGCCTGGGGACTGTCTTGTGTAATTTTGATGTGCAAAAAGCTGATTCTCACCCTAGTTTGATTAAATGACTATTGATTTTGTGATTTGAATTTGGAACCACAACTTAACAAAAACTCGTAAGACGTAATACGTTCTGTATGTTACTCGTTAAATTCGAAAATCAAATAAATTTTAATTACGTCGCGTAGGTGCGAAATGTAGAGTAGGTATTGCCATTGGGGATTAAGGTGTCTTCGTCTTGGGCAATCTTGTTTTCCCTCACTGCTTAAGACGAGAATCTTTCGTCTCGTCTTAAATCCCTCGCTTCGCTCAGGCTAGAATCCTCCGTTGCGTTTGGGATTCAATATAGCGCCCCTGTCAAAAGACACTGTATTATACTTTTTGTGAATCATCTACTCAAATGTCCTAATCCAGTGCATGAGCTTTTCTATAACTTAATTTAAGCTTGTCCGTGAAAAAACAAATAAACTTATGATTTGGCTGACAACTATTCGGTCATGCGAAATACTTTTACAGTTCTTACTTGCCAAGGCATTGTGGCAAGACGGATATGGACTGTTCTCTGCGGAGACACGCCGCATACACACATCAATAATACAGAATACTCCTGTTAACCTCCAAACTAAGCCAGCACTAACATACCTACATGTAGTGTTTGGTTCAGTGGAAACGTTCAACTAGATAAGTATATAAAATAATCCACGACCTCCGGGTCTCGACTCAATATTCACTAGTCGGCTGCCAAGACCATTCACAATGCTTTTCAATATTCTGAATAAATCATGTGATTGCGCGTCAATACCATATGAACCTATATTGTACCAAGAAGTTGATTGAGAAGTTCCACTTTGAGTCCTGTTTAAAAAGAGACCAGACGAGAACAGGACAATTAACAGATAAGAATGAAAGAAAAAAATAACAAACTGCATCCAGATTGTGAATGTGGATGAGAAGAAAGGAAGATCAGATAATAACTTAAACTTTTTATGAATAAAGAAATACATAACTATTAAATAAAATAATTACTCAGCAGAAGAATGCATGCTACTATAATTATACAGCGAAGTTTTCGCGGATGACAGTTGAAAAGTGGGTGGCACTGAACACAGCCCTTATGGGCAATTCATAAATTACGTAGCAAATTACGGGGGAGGGAGGGGGTCAACGATGTGTGACGTGTCTTATGCTACAAGCTACGTGATGTCACATGTATAAATCTAAAGCATACAAACTTCAACTTTTAACGAAAAGCTTACAAAATTACCAACTCTGTCAGTATGGTTAAAACCATTTAATATGGTTTAATTTAAAAATTACAAAATAAGTGCCTTCATACGTCCCTGGCCGTGACGTCGCACCAGGGACTCCCTGGTGTGACATCTCATAATTTCGTCAAACAAAAATGACCACCTATGACAAGAACGGGGGACCCCAGAGATCATGAAATTCGTGTGACGTAATTGGCCTCTTATTGCAGATTGTGTGAAGTAGTTCTTCTGACCCTGTCTCCATTGTGGTGACGTTATCGCGGTACATAGCCATTGACCCACATGTGCGAACGCGCGGTAACAATGTTAACGCCTAAAATTAGTTCAGTTATGAAACGTTCTATTTTTAATGTCCACTTGAACTGTTACAAGCACTTGAAACGTTTAGGTGAACAGCATTATCTTTTGTTCGTTTTATTTAAATGTTAACTACGGGCTTTACTTTCGTACTAACTATTATAATCTTAACAAAATATCTTATAAGTACTTACTCCATTTATACTAACGTTAGAAAAATAACGTTAAATAAAATATAACCATTACGTTATTTCAATATAACCGTACAATAAATTCTGTTGTTTCACAATAAATACAAAGGAATGTAATATATGTATTTACCATTTACATTTCAAAATAAATCTAAAATGCAGGACATTTTATCAATATTAGGTACAGAAAAACCGTCGATATTTGGCCGTCACTTTGCTAATGTTATAATACTCGTAAATGGAGTAGTTAGAGTAATTTACAGAAAAGGACATTCTTTTGCGGTAGGTACGTACGTTTTCGTATACGGTTTTTACAAGTTAAGATTTAATATGGAACCTCATCCACTTTTCGACGTGTGAATCCACACAAAGCAAAATATCGCAGCACGTGGCATTGCTTCTAGTTCTTGCGTGACACGAATAAGAAAGAAGAGTGAGTTTCTCAGGGAGTGTCCTGTCTAGCGAGCGTCTCTGAGCTAGATCGCTCTTTGATACCTTTAGTCAAAGCGACAAACGAGAACTCGCCGGCGGCGGTGGCCGTGTAAACAGTCACCGATTAACTATTTAAATATGCAAATCTTTTACTTTTACGGGACCATCTTTTGTACGTTTCATATGTGAGACCATCGTTGATAGCTAGTTGTTTCCTCGTTGGCGGTGAAATACATCGGTACCAAAGAATCCTAAAGACAAGACGAGAACAAACAACAAACGCTGAAAGGCATGCACCGCACATAGTTTTCCACGTGCATGGCTGCATGCCTTAGAACGCAGTTGCGCTATGAATAGAGGGTGCTCACTGTGAGCTTTCCTCGATATAACCACAATAAGTTAAGTTGTGTAGAAAATTTTAGCACAGCGCTCTGTATAGGTAAGGTTTTATTTCGCACATTCTTACATAAATAGAAGTTACTTTATCAACACATCACCACTGCTCTAAAAACGGTGAAGGAAAACATTGTGAGGAAATCGGCATGTCCTAGAAACAAAAAAATCAAAGAAATGTGACATCCAGCAAACCGCACTTAACCCGCGTGGTGAATTACGAGTATGTCCGACTCCCTCTCACAGAGAGGAGGCCTGTGTCTCAGCAGTGGGAACATTATAGGCTGATTAGATTGCCGACACGTGCAGAAATGTTGTAAATCTAGAATGCAAGAGCGAGTGAAGCGAGCTCGAAAATTTTTGCACATCGCTTTTTGGATGTTAGGTTTTTTCTTGACTAATCATCCAGAAACTCATCTACGCATTTCACCCATAGATTGAACGTTATCATAATAAGTACGTCAGGGCCTCAATGAGCAAGCATTCGAAGCTAATTGATTATCGCTGGTCGCAAACTAAGCATAATACCTAATTAGAAGTAGTATCTATAGTGATAGAGAAGTCCAGATATCAGTCAATGCGGTTGTAGATAGTCGTTGAAGCGGTTATTATGATTGCAAACAAACATTTTGGGATAGGTAAGTTTGGTTGTTCGGTTTGTTTTGTTTTGGTTTGCTTGTTCGATGAACTATCAAGTTAAATGTGGTTAATGCAAAAAATACCCACGCGGTGTCGATAATCATCATCATAGCCGAATGTTCAAATCATTTGTCGTAGGCTCGCCGTGAATTACTTGTGAAATATTCGCAAGGACAATACTAAGGAAAACGTAGCTCTTTTTTAGAGCTCCAAAGGACCGTAGTAACCTACGTATTTGATGCCTCTACGCTTTTCTGAATAAAAGGGTCTCGACAAACAGAAGGACAGACGGACGGACCGACAACGAAGTGATCATACAAGCGTTCCGTTTTTTTCCATTTCAGGTACGGAACCCTATAAACACCTTGAAAACATTTTATTACGTCAGTATCGGATGCACCCATTCCGAATATTGAACATCTGAACACGCACATCCTCTAGCTCGTGTGTCCGATATCTAAATAAAACCAACCTTTACCTTAATTAATAATTTTGTTCCTCATCAACAATCACATTACTACAGGTAGCGAGAAACAGAAATTATAAGCCGAAAATAAGTCCGTCTCGACCGAAAATATAATCGAAATAAGCTGCAGATACAGACCAGACCTTAAATTGGTGCTAGTGGACGCAGACAGAGAGATATTTTAAAATGAACATAAAAATCTTCCTCATACAAACAGAATTTAACTTTGAAGGCAAACAGCCATGTTATGGATGCCCTTCACAATTACGTGGTCAAATGGCGATGGGCGATTCCGAGATGTTTTAACAATCGAAAGAGTCGTTAAATTAAACCATCACGCATCGAGTCAACCATCGACTCGCCGTTCTACAAAACAATCGAGATGTTTTTAGATTGTTTCAGTCAACGGAAACGACCGCTAATTATCGTATGTTCGAGAATTAGTTTGGATTCGCAATCACAACGCGAGTCAACAACTCGCGAAACTCTATACCATCGAGGAGCAACTCGCGAATTAACGCGCGATGCGCCAGTCGCAAATAACAGACCGAGTCAGACCCGAGTCCAAGTTGAAACAATCGAGAACCATCGAGATATTCAAACAATCGAAACAATCGAACAAAACCTCTGGCCATCGCGCCTCGCTATGGTCAAATAATAAGACTAAGTCAAAAAATAATGTGAGAAAATCAGCGAAAAATCATCGTCATTTCAGTTAAAAGACGTTAACTGCTGGATGTATGGCTTCTCTAGGCCCCGGGAATCCAAAAATGATGCGGGAAGAAACACATCGGGAAATACCAGAAGAGTTTTACCAAACCGAAAATGACGAAATCGACTTGTTTGTGTATTAATAAAATCCAAACGCAATGTGTGACTTAATAATAAAAGTTAGTCACACATTGCATTTATTACACATTGTATTTCGCTTATTTAGTAACTCATGTACAATAAAAATCTCTCTCTCACTCACACAACACTCTCACGCACACTCTTAACAATTGATCGTAGTCGTGTTTCTTTGTATACCTATTTGTACTCGTACGTTAATTATTGTAAAGGCAGAGCGGAGCCTTCAACTGCAGGCAGTTTCTATGCCTTAATGGAGACTCCTCGACATGGAATGTAATCCAAATAGGATATACCGATGAAATCAACTTTTTTTTTATGTGCTTTATGAGTTTGCTAACTACATCTTAATTTGAGAATTTGAGCTCTCTAGCGTTATCCAGGCCGAAGCTACGAGGGTTTGAAAATACGCCGAAACGCTTCGAGAAAAGAAAGGCAGTGCTTAGGGTAGCCAACCCTAATAATGCCTGCTATATAATATTGTATTCCACTATTAGATATCAGAGGAATAAATTTTATATTCAAAAAATATATTAAGTGAAACTACTACATTTTCGATGAAAGTTTAAATAACGTTATTTTACTAAAATAACTTGTGTAAAACGAAACGCAGCCGTATTCTGTTTTTGAAACTTGTATTGACATAAATCAGTTTCATATAATTCTGGCTATTGTTCTTTCTGAACGAGTATGTGTTGCTAAATATAACGTACTTACTGCTGCAAAATGGCAACAAGTGTTACTCAGTGAAACACACACATCCATAAATTATTATGAATGCGAAAGTATGTTTGTTTGTTTATTGGGTACGCTTCCACGCCGAAACGGCTGAACGGATTTGGATGAAATTTGGCACACAGGTAGTCCAGGACCTGAGTAAGGACGTATGATACTTTTACTCCTGGATCGCAGACGAAGTCGTGGGCAACAAGCCAAAAGCTAGTACCGCTTATGTATTGATATTAAATTAACAGCTTTATCAGTTACTACAGTTATTGAATGAAAATGCTTTTGCATCACTTTTGTCTGACTACAGATACGTCAGGATATCAAGGTTACTTAAATTATTATCCCTTTTTGCGTCCCAAAGCGGGAAGATTATTAATAGCTTTAGCAACACAAATAAACGCCTAGTGTACTAAATTAAGCAAATATTACACATGTCTGACGTTTGCAAGCTCATACATTTTCATTATTATCGTAGTTGGCATCATTATGTCTTAATAATGTACAAAATGAATGCAGTTAAGCTGCTTATAACGTTGTTTGTTTGCTATCAAAAGTTTTAGTACTACTGCTACTACCGCTACTGGTATGTTCGAAACATGACAAACGACTAAGGGTGAAATAAACCAATGAAACTGAAGGCGATCAGCACTTTAAAACTCAGTTCAAGAGTTGATGGCTCTTGAACTTGTTTTAGATGTGTATCGCGTTCATTTTTATTGGTGAAATCGGCACTAAGGGCTGATTTCACCAATGTTACTGAACGCGTTCTGCACATCTAAAACGAACCAATATTTAAACTTAGTTTATGTGCTGATCACGTTCAATTTAATGGTGAATCCACCCTTAGCGTTTGAAATCGACATAGTAATCCTTAGCTTGAGATTAGGCATAAACCCCTGCAAATGCACTGCCAATATTATATACCTAAGCGTGGTATCGTTTATCGCGATATCAGCTATCAAAATTCACCATTCGCTTCGCGCGAAATTCGGACTCCTACATAAATAACTAAAACCAATTGATTACTAGTTTTCATCTGCAATTTGAGTTACACTAGTTTAAAAATACTGCGGAATCAAACATCCAAACATCCGGTCGACTCCAAAACTTATCTTCTCGTTATATAAGTAATAATAGAATTCGATCGGGTAGTCTGGATTTGTGCCCGGTAGATGGCAATAGGCTCGCCCCCTATTACATGGGACTTAAACATAACTGACTGGCGAAATGTGGGTGTACTACAGGTACACCTTTGCCCAACCCTTCGGGGAAACAAGGCGTGATGTTATGTTATGTTAGAATTCGATCGAACTTGATCACGAGTTCTACAATTCACTTTGAAAACCAACCATCCTTGGATACAGTGACAAGAAGTTATTATTAACATCATCAACGAGCAAGTGGAAAAAGTACGTATTTTTTCCACTTCATGTAAAGTTTATAAAATTTATATGGGACCACATATCGACCTTTCTCTGCCAAATCAAAAAGAATTACGTAAATCGGCCTCCTGGGCCGATCACGAAGAAATCGGAATTCACACCATGAAAAGATTTATTTATTTAACTCGCCGAATGCATAACCTCCTCGATTTTTTTTAAGACGTTTAATAAAAGGGAAATATGTAAACAATCTGGGAGACAGCCAACTTTTGCATTGATTGCGAATCGTCAGTCGTCACAATCGTTGTCAACGCTCTTGTTATTTACACCGTGGCAAGCGGTCCTAATGGCGCGCGCGCAGACCGATCGATGTACGAGGTTAAGCTGCCAGTTAATGGTTATGTGAGCAATGTTTTCACGCTTGAGAGGACTACTTGTTTCAGTTTGAGATGTCTCTTGAACGCCAGAAAAACGAAGAAAATAATCAGAATCAGAATTTATTTATTTGTAAGAATTTAGTTGTGTGTTGTTTGTTTGTAAGTACCTGTAATATATGTGTAAAAGCTTCTATTATTTTATCATTTAAAACTAGGTAAAGTATCTAATAGATCCATCTTTTATAGAAATTGTAACTGCGAAAGGAACTCTTGTCTGTCTGTATGTTATTGTTTTAAGCCTACATTCCGAACCTCACGCGAGCCAACACCGCAGTGGGCCACCACTTAAAAACACCTTCGTCATAGTATTATATTATCTGTGCCTTCGTTTAAGTTACATTTTGAATTGCTAACAGAAGCTAATTGCTAATTTGCCTACAAAAGTGTAACAGTAATATATCTGTAACAGATATAAAAGTGCTAATGTGTAACAGGTAAACGCGGCGTTGCCAAATTTATAATGTATTTATGGTTAAAAAGCATTAGATAGCCGCAATCCAGTCGCCGACTATCTGTCCGCAGCGCGTTGTTGCGGTAGATACCTAAAATTGTTTGTTTCTGTTACACTTATTAACACATATACAATGTTACACTTTTATTCTGTAATTTTTGCATTACATTGTATCTGTTACAATTATAAATATGTTTATTTTAAAACAGTGTCAAAAACCCTTATGACGTTTACAGTTTGAGTCCCTGGGTTCCAGGTGGCATCGGCCCCGACTTACGAGTTGTAGGTCGTGATTTCGTTCGAATCCAGGCAGGCACATTACCTACTCTGTATATTTAATTTAATCACCACTGCTCAAAACGGTGAAGGAGAACATTATAAGGAAACCGGCATATCCTAGAACCAAAAATTCGAAGACATGTACCACCCACCGACCCTGGCCCGCGTGGTTTATTACGGCCCACTCCCTCTCACAGAGAAGCCTCTGTCCCAGCAGTGTGTTTATTTTACAGACCTTTCCCACTCGTTCTAATTGGGTTAAAAATACCGGTGCCGGATATTTTAAAATATTTTTACTGAACGCGAGCGCTGAAGTACTCTCCGCGTCGTAGAAAGGACGAACAGTCACAAAGAAAATGAGTTAGTACCCCGGTATCGGTATGGAGAGTCTGTAGTGCCTACCTGCCGAGTGCACTTGTGTTATATTTTAATTGGTCAGATAGGGTTGCATCGGCTTTGTATTATTCACTTGCAAAAGTTCAGGTATCCTACACTTAGAAAACCGTATGTGCTGTACCTCAAAAAAGTCTTGTGTTCATGGTACACAAAGTAAGCACTTTTTTCAGCAAAAACAATTTTTGCTGGAAAAAAAGTTTTCTGCTCTGCAATACACTACAGCTTGCACTTCTGCAAAGCTAAATTTCCGTTTTTCTGCTACTAGGTAAAAGCGTGCCGTTGCATTTCCAAATTTTAGTGCTGAACCAAGCGAAAAGACAACAGCGCACTTTTACTTAGGCATTCATTTAGGTCGTCATTCTTATTCCGTGTAGACAGTTTAGAAGTCTTGTGTGGTAAATAATAATTTAGACTAAAGGAACTGGATTTGACTGAAGAAGTGAAAGAAGAATTTCATTAATAATATTAGTATTAGATACCGAAGTTGTTGGTGATGTTTTCAGAATATTTAGGTGCGTAGTACTCGCAACCGGCGACCGTGTCTGACCAACGGGGTAGGGGGGTAGTTACGTAATACACTATTAACAGGAATTGCTTTCATTTTGACAGTTTAATAACATTAATTGAGTAATTAATGTTGTTGAGCAAACAATTTTTTTGAACATATGAAGCAATGGATTTGCAAATTCCTTCAAAAAATTCAGATTGTGTGTTTGTTACGTAATTAGGGTGCAGATAATGAACATGAACAAAGCAAAAGGTGAATGTAAGGATCGTAGCAGGTGGCGTTAAGTACTTTCTGCCTACCCCCATGGGAAGAAGGCCTGAGTTTATGTACTATAATGTTAGTTATATAATGTGTAAAAATTAATGTTATTTATCGCAAGCGGTTTCTTTAATGATATGTAGCTACACTTATCATCGATGTTACGAAAATGACAATAAACAAAGATGAAAAATACACATAAAAAGAAAACTGAACGTGTAGGTTCGATCAGCACCAAACACTTTTGTCCCTCATAGTTGCCATAAAAAGTTGCTGCAGTAAATGATTCAATAAACAGCTTTTAAACTTTTTACACTTTTCTTTAAATTTTGCTATTATTTTGATTTTAAACAAACATTGTGCCAATCAAATATGTAACACTTATAAATGTGTTTTCAATTTGTTAACCCAAAACCAGGGTTGGAAAAAATCATGATTTTTTGAAAAAATCGAATAAAGCAAGATTTTTTGAAAAGACCCTGAAAAGATCACGATTTTTTTGATTTTTTAAATTTATTATATAATTTAACTATATTTTTGCGCAATATGGAACGCGCCCTCAAGGGATTGCGCGGACACACCGCAGGGATTTCCCTATTTTCTGACAAGTGAATGCAAACAGAATTCACAGTGACAGATGAAGAAGAAGAAAGTGCGTTGGAGGAAGCGCGAAATAACTATGATGGTAAAGTTTTGCTACCATTGATACGAGTAGTAGAGCTTAAGTGAAAATCAAAACAATTCAAAAGTCTGATGTTCGCAGAAGAAATAGTTAAAAATGTGACACTACTAGAGGGATATTACAGAAAAATATGTTTTACGAAGAGGAACAGTTTTTTTTTCCAGTGTTGAAGCAAATGTGGGGTAATAGCTTCTTCAACTGCTGTGGAAAGAGTGTTTTCCAACTTTGGAATTGTTCAGAGCAAATTAAGAAACCGACTGGGCATTAAAAAGGCTGGAAAACTAGTGTTTTTAATTCAAATATTATAATAATGATATTGATTTCTCAGATTTAAACGACCCTAGTTTGTAACTTAATTATAACTTCTAAATCTGTTTTTATGTTGATTTCTTTGAAAGAAAGTCAAATTAATTTTTTTTTATTAAATCATTGATTTTTATTGAAAAAATCATTTGATTTAAATCAAAATGATTTATTCAAGCCAACCCTGCCCAAAACACTTACAAAAGTGTAACATTAATAAGTCTGTAACCGATATAAAAGTGCTAACAGTGTTAACAAGGGTAACAGGTAAACGCGGCGTTGCCAAAATAGCCGCAATCCCGCCTGGATTGAGGCTATTTTGGCAACGCCGCGTCTATCTGTCCGCCGAGCGTTGTTGCGGTACCGTGCGACTATACCTACCTAAAACTGCTTATTTCTGTTACACTTATTAACACTTATAAAAGGTTACACTTTGATACTGTAATATTATTATATTTGTCATGTTTATAAAGGGTTTCCTTTTAAAACAGTTACAGTTTGAGTCCATGTGCACAAGTGTGTTTGCAGACACAGGTGCACTCTTCCTTCGCTCTCATAGTCCGATAGGCAGGCAACTCGACACGACCGGAGAGAGATCCGGCAGATGAGATGGTTTAAACAACATGTACCTACTAAATTTTGCAATGCGGTGTAGCCCGTCCAATAGTGCTATAGGTACTGTAACCATCTCACCGTAATAACTTAGGTGAAGTGAGCGTGGAGTGAACTGTCAGTGCCACTGATGCTAGGGATTGACCACGACGGAATGACACTGACAGCTCACTACACGGAAGTACGTCGACACGGTTTTCAAAATCGACATGCATAATTATCTGCGTCAGCCTCTTTATGTCAGTTTTATTGTTGACTGCACCTAGTTGTCTACCTGTATAAAGGGCATTTCCAAACATTCGCTGTGCACAACTCTCGCTGAGCATCGCATAGATACTTAGTAATAAGTGATTATTTTAGAGCATGCCAACGCATAAATAACAGTATGCTGCACCCCAATAGCGAAAAGCGTCAAAAACCCAAAATATTTTGGAGAAAACTCCGAATGCTTCATATTCGTTTGAAAAATTCGTAGTTCGTAAATAACGCAATGAAAAGCAATGCAATTGTTAGTTTGTTACGTAATTAAGTACCTTGCAGGTTTTCAAAAAGGTGCAAAAGTCGATTTTCGCTTATTGTTAGACTAAAAGAACCTATAATTAACGCGTTTCTTAGGTATTCGATAACAAGCTATTTAAAAAAAAGAAGGTTCTTTCTGATGTGCTTTGTATCATATCATCGAGACAAATTTTGTGTAAGTACATAGATACACTACTGCTATTCTGTAGCCTTTTCACCGTAAAACTTAGGTGAAGTGAGCTGTCAGTGCCACTGACCCTAGGGATTGACCAAGGCGGGATGACACTGACAGCTCACTCCACGCAAGGGTTCGCGGTGAGATTTTTACAGAATCGACATGCTGGTGCCAGTTCACTTTAAACTTACTTCACGAAAATGTTTACGAAATATACAAAAATCAATAGTTAGGTACTTACATACCCACCTACTTTGTTGACAAGTTCAGGCTGTAAATAGGTATGACTTATTACTTCAAGCTGTTGGATTATGAACTTTGGCGCTAGCCGAGCGTTGAAAACTCAAATGCGGGATGTTTATATGCATTAAGGTCTCGCCTAGAATTAGTTAAAACTACTACTGTTATCGGGACAAAAGCAGCCTATGTTCAAATTTCGTAGAAGTCCGTTCAGTGGTATAGGCGTGAAAAAAAAGAGTTTCATTGAAAAATATTACGTAATAACGTAAGTAGCTACCATGTAAGTTTATATGGAGCTACCTAATGGAGTAAGAGGAGTTAAAATTAGTACCGAGCACTACTTGAATTCGCATTTGGCTCAGATGTGGAGGGTTAAAAGTTAATAAAGTTTAATTTACGTACAGTGCGAGTAATTTAAGGTAATAATAAATCATTTGACGACCTTTTGGCTCAGCGGAGTAATTGCGTAACACACTAACTTATTCAAATCGTTCAGCAGACAAATTGTTCAAACATATGAAGCAATGGATTAGCAATATCCTTCAAAATGTTTCAGGTTGTGATTGACAGTGTGTTACGCAAATTGTTTACAGGTTCATGGTTGGTAATGTTGTCATTATCGTAGCTCGGATGATGTCAATGGAATGTAAATGTTACCACAAAACATACATTTTGCATTCCGTGCAGTTTGAAAGATTAACGAGTAAAGTCACCAGGCAGGATGAGCTTGGCGATTATTTATTTATACATATAATATAATAAAGCTGATGAATTTGTTAGTTTGAACGCGCTAATCTCTGGGACTGCCAGTCGAATTTGAAAACATCTATTTGCATTTGATAGCTTAATTCTTGAGGAAAGCAATAGGCTATATAACATCATGCTACGACCCTAAGGAGCCGAGCAGAAAGAAAAAACGCCAAGTGAAAACGAAGTAATGGCGCGGGCGGGCGACGACATGCGACGCGGTGAAATGCGGTGGAGGAACAGAAGCAACGTAATATAATACTAACTGAAGTCGTATTAAGAAAATTCGAATTTAAACAACACGGTAGGACCCTTTGAAGCCTAGATAACGAGGCAATAGCAGAAACTAGTGAATTATATGTATAGTGTTTTTTTTACTTTGACAGTTTAGTAGGTATATGGAAAAATCGGAACCCTGTGATACGTGGAAACAGTCTTACGAACCATTAACTCTATTTTCACGAAAATAATTTCAGCAAAATAGGTTTTAAGGATACCACATTCAGGCGCGACGCCACAGCGCGACACATGGGCACCGCTCGTCGAGCGACACGCGGTGTGCGTTATGCGAGTTGTCAATAAAAAGAGTAGCATTGATAATACTGCTCGACTCAGTTTATATTTAAGGACATTTCAAGATATGTGAAGACAAAAAAGTCATATAATTTCTAAGGACAACTCGCACTTGGCTAACATTTCCATATCCCTCGTAATGTTTTATTAGGTACTGTTATAATCGTTAAGCAAAATGTTTTAAACTGTTGTGTGTTTAAACAGCGACCTACGTACGTGACGTACATAACGTCAGAGCAATTAAAATGTTGCACATTCCGCAATGATGTAGGTACTATTTATATGGCTAATACCTAGGTATTAGCCATATAATAAGCATAAAATTCTCAGTAATCATGCAGCTTAACTCAGAACATAAGGAGCTCAGCGATTCGATTCGATTCGATTACAAATTCCGCAATGATGTAGGTACTATTTATATGGCTAATACCTAGGTATTAGCCATATAATAAGCATAAAATTCTCAGTAATCATGCAGCTTAACTCAGAACATAAGGAGCTCAGCGATTCGATTCGATTCGAGTACCAAAGAAAGGACATTTGGGTAGGCCGCATAAATTACTATAACAGATGTATAAAAAAACTGAAAAAAAAAAACAAAAATAAAACCCATTGTCTTCACATTCACAATCATTAAAATCATATAATACTTTACAACGTAAATTTTCATGTCATTGTAAGTATATATAACGACATGTGAACGTCCGCGCGAAAGTGGGCTAAGACCAGCTAAGACGGGGATTTAACTGAACAAAATTCTTTTAAAATCTTTAACTATGCCTTCATAGATTCCGCTCAGCGTTTCAGTCACATTTGGCCAGCAATGCGGAACTGTGGCGGGCATGCGTCACTTCTGCCGTGTAAACAAGAAGCAAGTTCTTAAAAGCCCGATAATGACTCTAAATATACGAACAATACTACACTACGTCACCCACTGACATAATATGCCATGAAATGTGCGCTGGAATGAGGTACTTCATTCAATTTATGCTGAAATGTTTCAAACTAATTATCTAAGGAATTGTGTTATGTTGCCCACCGCCCACCTGTGAAGGAAAGTGATCACTGCCGCCTAGGTGTAGGTATATGTAGATATTTGTAGTAGCATAGGCATTGCATATAATTTATTTAAAAGAGCGCCCATGGAATTTCTGGCCCGTTCTTCTATAGGAACTTACTTCGCTTTGGAATGAGCAACTAGTTTCATCTTCTGACTGACCGGACCCCTTGATAAATAATTGAAAAGTGCCTGTAATTCGTTTTTCTTATATATTTATACTAATAACAAATCAAAGGGTTAGTTTGTTTGTTTGTTTGAACGTGGTAATCTCTGAAACTGAAAATCTCGGATTTGAAAAATTATTTTTGCCTTTGATCGTATGGCCTGTTTCAAGCTCTGTGCCTTAATTATTTATCTGTTGGATAGTGCCTGTGGACTTTGCGAAACCAGTATTCAGGTACATCCATCAATTCTTGAGGAAGGCTCTTTAGGTTTACACTACGCTAAGACCCTTAGAACGCTAAGACGCTAAGCAAAAACTAAGTAATAGTGCGGATGGGCGATGCGATGGGCTGGGTCGGAGGAGCAGGACGGACGAAGTCGCGGCAGACCCTAGTTTCAAATGAATGCTTTGAGTAGAGTTTGTAACGTTGCCACTCCGAGGACAAAGCTGAAATGTCTCTTGTACCCGTGATTACTTCGGCACAGAACACAGCCTGGCTACTCGGCAGCTCCGGTGGTTCAGCACATTTTTTTCAGCATATTTTTTTATTTCTATTGTGGTAAGAAGCTGTTATTCTGTTCCTGGTACAATAATAATGACAACAACCCTATAGTCGCTAGACCGATAGTTCATCACTGTTGGATCCATATAGTATAATCAGCCTATAATGTTGACACAAGCCTCCTCTTAGTGAGGTGGATCGTGCTGGATCCTATGATCCTACTCTTCTGACCTCAAACTTTAGAATTTTACTCGTAAGATCTAGTGACAATATTGTAACTTACTATTGTTTCAACTCCTGTGAGCGGTTTCCTCTCTTTTCACGAAGAATTTTGTGACTTAGTAAGTACCACCAAACTTTTTGTGTAGCTAGTGGATTTACTACGTCCTTCTGGAGTAGGTATTATTAACCTCATCAACAGCCCTATTAAATATTTTCTGAATAAGTGATGTGTTAATCACGATTGGTAAGTCACCTCTTCCGCTAGTTATTGTAAAACAAAGAAAAATAAAATTAAGTAACGCTTTCTGAATTAAAACTTGGTAAATCGCAACAGCTAAAAAAAGTTTACTGTTTTCTTTTATATCCGCTATGCACAACGTCTTGTATAATTACAGGCAATGATTAATTCCGCTGTTTTATAACTCATCGATCCCTCACATTTTATTGGTAACATTTATGATCTGAAAATATTCAAGACCTTGAGACAAAAGCACTTGTAGCCCATCAACGTTATTTTAGCAATGGTGATAAACAGCAATATCTTACCTACGCATTTACGATTATTTTTATAAAAACTAAAATAACGAGCAACGTGTGTCGGTGGAATCACTTCGACTAGACCACGCCATTTTTTTAAGGAAAACATCTAACTTAAAACTTTAAAAAAACCTGTTTTCAATTATCGTGAAAATGTCAACAATACACAAAAACAATACTGCATTAAATAATAAACAAACACTCCACTCCACGTACCGCTCTTGCCGACAGATGGCGCTCCGATCACAGCGACTTTCACTTCCGACAGTGAAGATTTCTTCCGTCTGATCCCTCTCGCGGACATTTTACATCCGACGCGACGCGTCCGTACTTCGTCCGTACCCCGATTGCGCGCGAACTCGAAACAAAAAGCTTCAGCGCCCCAATCTATAAATACACGGAGCGACACTCACTGACATCCACTGCGTGGACTGCGTGTTAATAGGTCAAGATCTGGCCAAGATCAAGTCGTGCAAATAGCCCTGTTTACACCGGCTTCCTCACTGCGACTGAGTACGGCGGTAGGCCAACGGGCATCACTCCCACTTGGGCCCAAATGTTCCAGCGTACTAATCATGTGGAATTTATATGCATGTAATTTAGTCGTCGATGTTTTTAAACGTTCGGCTCCAGAATGTTTCGGCTGATTGACGGATGACGACATTTGGCGAAGGCCTCAATGTTAAACAGTTATTTGGTGTCAGCGTTGAAGACAAGTGGACAGTTTAAAGCTTGCAGATGAGCGAACGGGCCTGAATGATGGTGCAAAGCAAGGCTTCTTGTTGCCAAAACAACAGTTTAGAACGGAATGTGACTCTTTAGTTATTGGTTACTATTTTACAATCCAGTCAAGAAGATACTTATGGAAAGCGTAGTACTGCTTTTCATTTGCTTGTTCTAAAAGCACTTGTTTGATGCAGAAAGTATTCGTGTGTTCACAGTAACAGATAGAGTCCCATACGGTACGGACCCATACGGTTAAGGCCCCTTCAAACAGACGCAACCCGTGAATCGCGGAGCCTTTGTTTCATTCCGCAAGTCGCATGACATGCCGCCAGTCTGTACGAGCCTTTACTGTTACTGGTAGCCTGTCTCATTCCATTGCTGGGCAGAGGCCGCGCTCCATGACTTCCAGTGTTTGGAATCCGGGGTTAATGTGGCCCATACGTTTCTGTATATTCGTAGCGATTGATTTAATGAGGTAAGCCGGTAAGGTAAGTACTGTAGAAATTATAGCCTATTCGGTGCTTGAATGCAACCTTTATGAATACGTTGATAAGTATCAGAAATCATTTATTTTGTAATGAATGGGGGTACAAAATAAGATGTAAACAGTTCCAACACACTACGACATGCAAAAGTTAAAAAATATTTATATACCTACATCTAAGTACTAAATTACAAACAGATATCGAGAGGGTTGTAAGGTGCAATATGCTGGCCCGTAGGTTCGCTCGATGTACAAAGGAAGTGAAAATGGCACTTTTTAGGGCATATTGCCAATCTTTTTACTCGAGCAGCCTGTGGGTTCGGTATACGCAACGAGCTTACAACGTCCTGCGTATCCAGTATAATAATGCTTTCAGAATGCTGTTGGGGTTGCCACGGCATTGTAGTGCGTCGCAAATGTTCGCAAATGCGCGAGTTGATGGTTTCCACGCTATAGTACGTAAGAAAGTGGCATCGCTATTCCTGAGACTGCGCGGTAGCACCAACAGCATTTTGGAAATGATTGCATCCCGACTTGACTGTCCCATACAGGCACACTGGGTGGGTATAGTTACAGGGAAATTGTAAATATAATTGTTTTCTTTCTTCTTATTCTTATTAGGTACCTACTAACATAGATCTTAAGAAAATTGTTACCAACGCTTATATGGATTCTGTCCGAAATAAATGAATAATAATAAAAATAAAAATACATAATAATAAATTATACAACCAAAAAAACTAAACAACAAAAAACATAGCCGAATAACGAAACAATTTTAATTTAGATAGAGAATAGAAGGAAACAATCCTAGTCTTGGCTGACAAGCCATCGAATAAGGATAAAAACGTAGAATGATAAAAAAATATTATATATGTATTTCTAGGAGTAATTACCGAGCTAGCAGGCCAAATCTGTGTTTGATTTACCCGTTCCGGTACAGAGAGCCCGTGAGGCTCTCACAGTACCTATTACGAATCGCGAGTCAGATCCTGGACTGAAAAGAACGGAATTTCAGGGAAAAAAAATATATGTAGGTACAGTCAATTTAACGTATAAGTAATCTTTAACTTTCCTTTGCCCATGGGACTGTACATGTACTTAACATATATCTCTCGATTGCTGTCGTCATTTAATATCAAAATATACAAAAGTAGAAAAATCGACTATTTGTAACAGTTTTATTTTATATAATTAATTTAATCGGGAAATATCTAGATACAGTACTCATGGGTAAAGTTCCTTATGAAAACTATAGATGCGCCACAGTTGACGGTACCTAAGTAGATTATGTGGTAGCATCTTTATAGTTTATGCCGGTTTAATAGTAATGCAACGTGACTCTGTCTGTCCATTACTTATTAGATACTTATTGCTGGGGCAGCTGGGGAGTTTATTGCACCACTTATTTTTCTCAGCTAAACACTAGAAAGTGGTGAAGGTCGGTTGTATGGCCGGCTGTCTTCAGTCCCTTTATATCCGGAAGTTTTGAAAATGGTTATGGCCTAAAAATAATAAAATACCTAGACTAATGAGTAAGCTCATAGCAACTCTAAACATAAAGAATGTAAATGTTATATCCACATTATAAATAAGTGATTTTATATCGGCAAGTAGGTTTGTACAAACACTTTTACACTTCAATCATATTTTGGAAACTAGATGAGATCGGCGTTTCCTATCTGACTATTCTGAGAAAAATGGCCGCATCCACCTCAGACTCATTTAAAGTCCAGACATAACCTCAGAAGATCATGTGAAAACCATGTAGATTGGTGACTGAAATGGTCTTTTGAGGAAAGAATCACACAGATTGAGTGGATCTGTCCAGTCAGTGCACGCATTTGTCAGTAGGTAATCATGCAGCTCAACTCAGAACTTAAGGAGCTCAACGATTATACGAACATTACCAAGGAAAGCACATTTGGGTAGGCCGCATAAGCTACTCAAACTGCCAGACCCTGATTAAAACTAACTGAAAAAAGACAAACGTAAAACATTAAATAAAACCACATTGACTTCACAATAATGGTGGTTATCGAAATCTAGGGAGTTATGGCTGTACCTGTCTACACAACATAATTACGAAAATCGCCAGTTAAGTCCGCAAAGTTGGTGAGTAAAAGCAATTTCATGTGTTTTATGGTGATTGTTACAATATCAACCTTCGCTTTGTCGAATAGTGACCTTTGGCCGATTTATCAATTGTGGTTGATTATCTAGTGAGTATAATAAGTGCCACTAATTGTATATTTTTATTTTAGCATGCCAAAGAAAAACAGTAAAAAAGTCGGTTTTATGGAACTAAACAAAAATTAAAAGAGGTGGACGTTAAATCAATACAGAACATACTGATTCCATGCGTAAAATCTAACGATGTTGCAGTGATAAAAATGATTTGTTTTTAATAACTTGCTACATCGGTTTCTCGTCGCGAGATACAGAAGTGTCAAAGTGCCTTTTTCGAGTTTACTCGATCTTGGCGGTCACGTTAGGTGTAAGGATGACGTCAAAATCGTAGACAAATTTCGAGAAATCGAGATATCGAGCGTTCTCGCGCTTGTCATGTTAGCCCTGCATGACACTTTAGTTTGATTTCTGGTTTACAGACACGGAAAGCTCTTGAACGCGGTTTACGAATAGAAGTAGATGTGTTGATCGCGTTAAAATCCTTTGGTTGGTTCTGTCGATCCGAACGTATGTTCTTACGGAAAACGATATCTTACCCTTTACAGCAATGCGCTAAGTCATAGGTACCTATTCTCATTTCTCAGTGATCCAAAAAATAACGACTCATTCTTTTTTAGGATCTAATTTTTTTACTACAAATTAGTCCCTACCCAACCAACTGCTCTATTTTCAGCAGTATTACAGTAACGATCACATAATGTCAAGCCTTTATTTACCGAAGCACACCGAAGCAACATATGTACATTATGAGGTATAATTAATTGAGTTCAGGTACTTACCTACTGTTACTGATGGATTATTGTAGAAAATCAGAACGGATTGGGACAAGAAAACGAGCAGCGTAACGTTAAAGCTCTTTATTCTACACGAAACTGCACTCACAGACTAATATAATATATACTGCACTGGCATATGTGCTTTTATACCTTTCTACATCAAAAAACGGCAAATAGGTGGCGTACCAAGCAAATTCCGGAATCTTATTTTAATCCAGTTTGCAATCGACTTCGAGATGGTTTTTTAGCACCGGCGTCGGTTGCAGAAAGTCTCAAGTAATAAAAAAAAAATCATTTACGAAATAATCTGCGCCCAATCAACAAGATGAAAGCTAACATTTTGAAGATGAAAACAAACTCAAGTTCCATGAAGTCCGATTCCCGGGTCGGGCAAAGTGTTACTGGGTTTTTCTATCAGGAATTTCTTAGTAGCAGCCCGGAGTCAGCTCATGGCAATGTTCGCCCCCTTCTACTTGGGACATAAAGTAAGTACACCTCTGCCTAACCATTGCAGATTTCAGGCGCTATATTGTGAAAACAAAATAAAGTATCAAAAAATATTAATAGGTATACGAAAAACAAAAGCAATAGATTGGCTGGTGAGCTCGTCTGATGATCATCTCTGTTGACCACGTCGGGGAATAAGGCCGTGATGTTATGTTATGTTTTGAATACCCAAGCTCTTACTCACCTGTCGGTGAACGGTTTACGGCTGAACCAAATGCTGCGATATTGAGTATTTGACTGCTGTCAAAAATATACATACATGAGTTAATACCTACATTGATTCTGATAGCAAATAAAAAATACATAAATGTATAGCAAAAAAAACCGGCTAAGTGCGAGTCGGACTCGCACTTGGCTGGCCGTTCCTCACAAACCTTTAGGTATATAAGACTAAATTGCAATTTAATACCTCTACGCGTTCATGAGGAAAGGGGTAGTTAGTTTAAAATTATTGAAATATTTTTATTTTATGATGTACTTACTTCTTATTAACTAATTATCTGTGCTTTAAGACGTTGCTTCGTACAAAATTTCAAGATTCTGAGTTCACGGGAAGTATCCTGTAGGTTTTGATTCCCTTGCGAGTGTCGAAAATTTGCGGAAATTTGCGGCATAAACGGCTGTATCTTTTGATTGGGTTGGCTTAGAAGTTTTTTTTCACAGCTCCAAGGGTCAGTAGACGTGAGTATTTGATATAAATTCCAGCTTGATACTTCCAAGCGTTCCTGAGAAAAAGGGTCTTGACAGACAGACAGACAAACGGACAACAAAGTGATCCTTTATGGGTTCCGTTTTTTCCTTTCGAGGTTGGAGGACCCTAAAAACAATAACTAAAATACGCTTATTTACGGTAAACCTGACGCAGAGAACGAACACAAACATAAAATATAACAAACAAACATAAAACTGGAGAAGTTACCCACTTTTTAAATTATGTTGATATCCTTGTAACACAAAACGATCATTGTACTGAATGACGAGGAGTTACTATGGCGTTCCTGTGTTTGTGACGTCAGATGCTAATATTGCTGTCTCTATCTAGCATCGACTTTAAAAGGCATAGAACTATTACTTTTTTCATAAAAACAAAATACTGTGGCTACATTGTTGGGCTAGGTTTCGAAAAATCAAATAAAAATATACTGTCACATAGTCTATTCAGTAATGTTCACATTTGCCTTGATTTCTGATTGTTTGAATGGTGTGTTGTCACGGTTGTTAGTCAAAAAAGTGAATTAATTACGCTTGTAACACTTAAACCGAAAGCGTCCTTAGTACAGATCCGTCCAAGGGTGCGTGAAATTAAGCGTCAGTTTCAATTTAAATACAAAGCATAAAGGCCTGTGTATTTCAGATTATACGTTGTTTTAAACGAGGTTCTTTATACTTACCTACCGGCTCCGCTCGTTGCTACCTAAAGTAAGGATACCTATATGTATAAGGTGGAGACAACACGACAATAATTAAACTGCGTATTTCTAATGACGTTCAATATCAATATCAAATATCAAAATATCAAATATATCCAACAGGTTAGTCACTATAAATAATTTAATAATCAGTGACCTACAAAATCCATTGTTGACCCATGTAGAGGTGAGACCCAAAAAGTGTTTTTTTTCTAACAAACTAAATAGCACTACTATTTAGTTTGTGAATAAAGGCAAATTTACGTGGGATGTCAACATGCTCAACAATTTATTTCCCTGACTGCAACAAACACGAGTGAGACTCTCTGAGACTGAACTACACCGTAGCTCAGTGCTACGGTGTAAGTTCGGACTGTGGTCTAACGTGTGTAAAAAGACGCCTAACGAAGCCGAAAGTCTAAAAAAGCGCAGGAAACTTTGAAATTGCCGAACGCGTTCTTTTTGTGATTTTTTTTAAATTGACAAATCTTGTAATATAGGATCAGTAGCCGTTGTTTTAGTGTTCTTTTCTAATTTTTTTTATAATTTAATATTAGTTTTGTGTATTTTCTTCGATAGTGGTAAGTTGTTTTTAGCGGTAAATGAACGAACCGCCTGACCCGGGGGGCTATGTGCCCCCGGCGGGCAATTTTGTTACTGTATCGAACGAGTCGGGCATGGATACTGATGTGTCATCTTCAGCTCGTCATTTAAAAATCAGCCTTGTGCATGTTTGCAAAAACTGCTAGGCGTCGCCGTACCCGTAAAAACCACGGTTCCGAGTCTTTGGGTTGTGGTTGCACGGACTCTTAACTAACTACTACATTGGAGTCCAGTAACAAAATGCCTGCTATTCCTGCTCTGTCCTTAGTTCCCACTCAGATTGGCAGAAAAATATATGATAAAACTGACAACTCGCAATTTGTTATTCATTTTCAACAAAAAAAAAAACTGATAATGTAACCACATTGCACCCAATCACATTTGGCAAGTTCTTAAAGCGCAACGCTTTCAAAAATATAATAAACGGTAGCGTCAAAAAAATTGGGCGCAATAAAATATCTTTCTTTTTCAACTACCCTGGATGAAAATTCATTTATTACAAACAATTGTCAACAAAGAAACACATTATGGGGATGATGACAATTTTTTCATTGTTACTCGTATCTCAAAAAATGTTTATTTCGTTTCATAAAATGTGTAAAAGTTTAAAAAAGTGCCAAGTTATAAACATTTTAAAGTAAGTGTAAGAAGTGACGTCACGACTACGTAACTTCATATTAGCGCCGTACATTGTCCGTAGCGCGCGACAAGGACAGGAATAATCCCCTCCAAAAACTTTAAAAGCGTGTATCTTCTTCATTTTTACATCGATTTAACAGATTTTTTCGATTATCTCATTTTTACTATGCCTTCTTTGAAATTACATTATTTTTAAGAACATTTTTAATAGTAGTCATCATCCCAATTGTAAAGCTTTCATACCTACTTTTAATGTTACTAGAATGGTATTCCTGCGAAATGTACCTATTGGTTGCGGTCCAATTTTAAAAGTCAGACGCCTCAATTTTAAAACGAATGTTGATGGTACAACCACTTGGAAACCTTCCCAATCCATAGTTGTTACATTTGATGGACAGGTTTTACCGAAAATAATTTTTATGTGCTACAATGCATTAGGTACCTAGAGATTTACATATTCTGCCTAACGTTCAGTGTTTCAATTGCTGCCGTTTTGGTCACATTATAATTCAGTGCAGCTACAAACCTCGTTGTTTTAAATGTGGTCAAGGCCACACTGGAGACAGTTGTGAAAGAGAACCAGAAAGTGCATCTTGCTGGTTTCCACTATGCTACTAATAAGTCATGCCCAGATTTTTAAGGCAAAAGTCAATTGATACAAACATACTTTTATTTTCTCCCTCCAAAAATTTTGCGGATATTCCATCAATCTCTTCACTGAATAGAATGCCTACTACGAGTCCTACTCTCCTAAATCTGTACAAGGATATAATAAAATGATCAAAAAGACACAAGTTTTTCCTTAAACGATTTTCTTACAGCATTACACAATCTTCTCTCTCAGTTCAACATTTCACCGTCCAATGTTCTTCTTTCAATGTATCTTAATCCATTCATAATGGGCAACACGTCCAAAATTATCCAATGGAACCGCAGTCTGGTAAACAAAAAGTGTGACGTTATTTATCTTTTGAACAAATATGAGTTTTTGCCTTAGCTGAGGCTTGGCTCAAATCCAATCATATTTTTAAAATTAATGGTTATTTAACCATTAGAGAGGATAGATCTGATGGGTATGGTGGGCTTGCTATACTTATCAAGAATTCTATCCCATTCTTTATCATTTCCCTACCTGCTCATAGTGAGGAAATTTCAATTGCACCGTATTTGTCTTGTTTCTATTTACATTCCTCACTCCTCTTCTTCTGTTCTTCAAGAGATGAATAATCTCTTTTCTTCTCTTCCAAAACCATGTTCAATATTGGGGGACTTTAATTACCATCACTACTCATGGGGTTGTTCAATTTCTAATTGTTATGGTGATGAATTACTAGACAAAATAGACTTACATAAATTATGCATCTTGAACTCAGGAGCTGCCACACGCCGCTCATTTCCCAATCAGAACCAAAGCGCAATCGACCTTTCTATCTGTTCTCCAAACTTAGCCTCTCCATTAATTTGGCGTACTCTAACCTCTACTTATGGTAGTGATCATTTCCCAATATTTTTTTCTTGTCCTCTTTCCAAACCAAATGCACCATTAAGGAAACCAAACTTAAAACAAACTTCCTAGTAGAAATATTAATGACTGGGACAAATTTAGAAACATTGTTGACAGAAAGTTATGCTCCGTGCCTGTTATTTCTGATGGCAATGAAAATAGTTGTGCTGAAGCTTTAGCACTCATTTTAATCGCAGCGGCAGATGATTTTTTTCCACTATTAGCACAATTCCCTCGCCTCCGTGGTGTTGATTTTATTATGCGCACTCTTGAGTGCACATAATAAAATCAACAAACGTTGAATACAACTAAAACCTTGAAATGTCTGATATTATTTTGAAATAAATGAAACCAAATTTACTTGAAATTTATTTATTAACTTTTTAAGAATATTTTTTTATTCTTGGCGTAGTTTTTGCTCATCAATTTCACCGAATACTCACACTACGATTGTCTGGCGCAATATTCGCAGATTTACGTCCATTTATAACAACCCTATTCTATTCTCTTATTAGTGCTCCTGTTTCTTTAGCTATTGAATTTCTAGATAAAAAGCTCCTCTTTTTGTTCCTGAGAGTTTTAACCTTAACCTGTCTGCCGTATCAACGAACCAAGACACGACACTAGATCTTCCATTCACAGTTTTGGCAGTCCTCTCGTGATGTTAACCTGACACTGCCTAAAGAATTCTGAAGAGACCGATAAAGGTGGAAATCTGAAGGTGCAAGGTCAGGACTATACGGCGGATACATTAACACCTCCCAGCCAAACTCTTAATTCTTGCTGAGTGGCTAAAGATGTGTGAGGTCTAGCGTTATCATGATGAAAAACCACACCCCTTCTGTTGATTAATTCCGGCCGCTTTCTCTCAACGTCTTGCTTTAATCTCATCAGTTGTTCGCAGTAGAGTTCAGAATCGATGGTCCTGCCTGATGGTAACAGCTCCTAATGAATAATGCCCTTCCAATCCCACCACACACACAGCATCACCTTGTTGCGAGTTAACCCGGGTTTCGCCACAGTCTGTGAAGCCTGACCGGCCTTTGACCACGACCTTTTTCGCACGTTCTTGTCGTACGTGATCCACTTTTCGTCACCAGTTATCAACTTCTTCAAAAATGTTTCGGTTTCATTACGTGGTAATAAAGAATCACAAATGAGTACACGGTTCATTAGGTTTCTTTCAGTGAGCTCGTGAGGTACCGAAATATCGAGCTTTTATGTGTACCCATATTTTTTCAAATGCGCCAAAACTGTTTTGTGGTCAATTCCTAGTTCTTCAGCTACGTCGTAACTACTAATATGCCGATCTAGCTTCACTTTTTCAAAAATTGCATCAATTTTATCCGTAATAGGGCGACCAGAGCGACGTGCATCTTTGACATCAAAATTTCCGGATTGAAAACACTTAAACCAAATTTGTGCTACTCTCACAGACACTGCACTAGGTCCATAAACATCGCAAAATTTTAAAATGTATCGAACTTCTTCATTAGATTCACTCATCTTGACAGTACGAAAAACAAATAAAAATCACACATTTTCCTAATTTCAATTTGGAGTTGTTCTTTAAAATTTAAACTTTCAATGATACCAAAACCAGCCAGATACAAATAGTATAGCCAAAGAGATTTTATTACAAGTTCATACATACTATAATACGAAAAGACTTTTCCCCCAACCTAATATTAAGAATACAGGAAACATCCCTGTTCAATAGAAACGTCAAATGGTATTGCCATTCCAAAACAAATAAAATTCCATCTGACGCTTCTTCATACCGTCCCATAGTTTTGTCTTCAATTCTGATGAAATTAGCGGAACACTTAAATTAAATTAAGTGTCTTTTCGTCAATATTTAGTTCATTATTCATTATGGTATCACTGTTATAAATACTGATTGTAAAGATTGTAGCTACATAATGAAATCTTCTTGTACGAGTCTTTATGAGGGTTGTCTTTTGTTATGTCAAATATATGATGTGCTAACAATCTTTGTCTAAATAAAATATATTAATTGTAATTTCTTCACATGGTAGCAGAGCGTGGTTAATAATGTAAAACGTGAAAAAACACGAAAGCGGAGATTACATAATACATAAAATTAATAAAAGAAAGGCAAAGATGTCGAACAGAATAGAAAGTTTAAATAAAGAAAATTATGACACATGGGCAATACAGGCCAAAGCCGTTCTAGTAAAAGGAAAACTATGGAAATATGCAGTGCAACAAATAGACTTGAAAAGTGCAAGTGAGCCGGATGTTGAAGGAAACTTGCTGGCTATCAGCGAGTTAATTCTTATAATATCGCCGTCCGAACTAAAACAAATAAAAAGCTGCAAAACTGCTCATGAAATTTGGATAAAGCTAAACGAAACTCACGCTAGCAAATGCTGCGAGAAAAGCAACATTACTGAAGCAACTCATCTTGACAAAATATGAGAAAGGTAACGACATCAGGGAACATCTAAACAACTTTATGGACGTTGTAGACAAACTGGAAGAAATGAATGTCACTGTTCATGAAGATTTATTAAGTATTATGATGCTGTACAGTCTTTCCTCAGAATATGAAACGTTTAGAGTTGCAATTGAATCCCGTGATAACCTTCCGAAACCGGATGAACTAAGAATAAAAATCATAGAGGAATCACAAGCGCGAAAAAATACTCAAGGACTCCAGCCAAGCACAAGCTCAAGCGAACAAGAATCGTTCTATGCAAAAACCAATTTATACTGTAAAATATGCAACAAAAAGGGACATATGACTAAGAACTGCTGGAAAAACTACAAAAATAAGAACAAGAATATACCCAACAATAAAGGGAATAGAAATAAACAAAACGAATTTAATAGCTTTGCCTTATTAGCAAAAGATGAAGCATTCCAGAAACAATGGATTTTGGACAGTGGATGCACATCCCATATGTGCTATAGCAAAGAATATTTCAGTGAAATAGAACAAACAAATAAAACCCAAAAATTAGCTTCTAAAGATCACAACACAAACATACTGGGAAAAGGAAGAGTTGATCTCTTACTAAATACAAATAAGGAAATATATTTACACAATACGCTCTTCATCCCAGATCTCTGTACTAATCTTCTATCTATTGGAAAAATAACAGATGCTGGTAATACAGTACTCTTCAAAAAGGATGGAGCTATAGTAAAAAATCCGAAATACGGCATTGTGATGAAAGCAAAGAGAACTGAAGATGGTCTCTATGCGATTTTACCCAAGGCTGTAATAAACGCAAAAGATGAAAAAGTAAATTTTGTTAAAAATAATAATATTTCTGAATGGCATTCAAAGCTGGGACATATGAACTTTAAAGACATGCAACTAGCACTTAAGAATGAAAGTTTGATTGGACTTGATTTCAAATTAAATGAACAGCCGGAAGAATGTGAAGTTTGTATTAAAGCCAAAATGAAAGCTACGATCGGGAAACCTAGAACGGAACCTCGCACTTCTGAACCACTTCAGATTGTACACAGTGATGTGTGTGGCCCGATGTCAAAAGCTTCTTGTGCAGGAAATAAATATTTTGTTACATTCATTGACGACTTCACCAGATATAGCCGAGTATTCTGCATAAAGACAAAAAATTTAGTCCTAGATATGTTCAAGGTATATAAAGCTGAAGTAGAGAACTTCATGGAAAAGAAAGTAAAATGCCTACAATCCGACAATGGCACGGAATATTGTAACAATGAGTTCAACAATATCTTAAAAGAAAATGGTATAACCAGAAGATTATCTGCACCTTATACGCCGCATCAAAACGGAATTGCGGAAAGGAAAAACAGAACTTTACTGGAAAAAGCAAGGAGCCTAATGATTGAGTCTAACGCACCGATGTATCTGTGGGGCGAAGCCATCTACACAGCAAACTATCTGTCAAACAGAAGTCCAAACAACAGCATTGGAAATGCAACACCATTTGAAAAATGGGTTGGTAGAAAACCATGTGTTGCGCACCTTAATAAATTCGGAGCAAAGGCGTTCATTCTCTTAAAAGGGAAACAAAACATAAGTAAGTTTGATGCAAAAGCAATACCTGGAGTCTTCATTGGATACTCTGAAATATCCAAGGCTTTCCGAATTTGGGTACCATCAACGCAAAAAGTGATTGTAACCAAAAACGTAAATATAATGCAGAAATTCTACTATGACATAAGCGAAGGAGAGAATTTTAGTAAAAGTAACAAAGATGAAACAATAAAAGAAAAAGAATATGTCGAGATTGAATTTCTAGAACAAAACAAAAATAGAGAAATACAAGAAAGTTCAGAAAGAGAAGAAGACATTTGGGTTGAAGCAGAAATGCAAACAGGAAGTAATAATGATTCAATTTCTGAAGAAAATGAAATTCATTCCACAGAAGAAGAAGAACTACCTCAGAATGAAATCACTGTAGAGCAAACAGAAACCAGAGCTTTGCGTGATCATTCATTAATACGCAAGCCCTTACGTTTTGATGATTTTGTTATGAACGCTGTTGCAGAGTTAGAAAACAATTATACTGAACCAGAAACATATAATGAAGCAATATCATCGGAAAATAGAGACAAATGGGAAGAAGCTATGCAAAGCGAGATGAATTCCCTTCAGAAAAATAATACCTGGGAACTTACCGCATTACCAAAAGGTAGAAAAGCTTTACCAAGCAAATGGATATACAAAATTAAGAAAAACCCTGATGGAACCATAGAACGTTACAAGGCGAGACTAGTCATCAAAGGTTTCTCTCAACGCGAAGGTATAGACTATGATAAAACCTTCAGTCCAGTTGCACGACTTGTAACCATCAGAGCAATATTGGGAAATGCTGCTAACGAAAATTTTAATTTACAACAATTCGACGTCACAACTGCATTTCTCAACGGTACAGTGGACGAAGAAATTTAAATGGCACCACCGAATGGACTTGATGTCCCTAAGGGAAAAGTATGTCGACTTTTGAGAAGCCTCTACGGTTTAAAACAGGCACCTCGATGCTGGAATGAGTGCATACATAAGTTTCTGGTAGACGCCAAATTTCAGAGAAGTGAGGCAGATCCTTGCTTGTATGTAAGAATCAAGGAAAACTCAAAAGTGATTGTAGGACTTTATGTCGATGACGGCTTGGTAGCTTCCACTGACAGCGCTGGTCAAGAGTTTCTAAATGAACTCAAAAGAAAATTTAAAATAAAAACGAAGCCAGCGTCTTATTTCCTTGGTATGGAAATAAATCAAAACAATGACGGATCAATAAACTTAAGACAAACAGCCTACGCTAAAAAAATCTTAAAACGATTCGGCATGGAAAACTGCAAACCAGTTTCATCTCCGGCAATTAAGATGCCAAAAATGGAAGAGACTAATGAAAATGAAGACATGAAATTTCCATATCGAAATTGTGTCGGAGCACTGGCTTACCTGATGGTCGCAACAAGACCCGACATTTGTTATGCAGTGTCAGTTGCATCAAGGTATTTAGAAAACCCTAGTAAGGAAGATATTGTGGCTGTAAAGCGAATTCTTCGCTTTCTTAAAGGAACTCTCGATAAAGGTCTAACATTTTATCCAATGAGTAAATTCAAAGCACATGACTTAATGTGCTACTCAGATGCCGATCATGGAGGAGATCCAGAGACTGGGCATTCTACCACGGGCATAGTGTGCCTTTATGCCGGCACTGCTATTGCCTGGAAGAGTCAGAAACAAACTTCAGTTGCTCTGTCAACGACAGAGGCCGAACTTGTAGCAGCAAGCGAAGCCACACAAGAAATAGTGTGGTTGAAGAAGCTTTTAGCAGACCTATCTAACACAGGCTGTTTAAAAGTTACTCTATGTATTGATAATGAGTCTGCTGTGAAATTATCATATAATCCGCCTTATGAGTTTCACCGTCGAACAAAGCATATTAGTTTGAGACACTTCTTCATCAGAGAAAAAGTATCAAAAGGAGAACTAGTTGTTAAGCAAGTTGCAGCACAAGTGCAGCTAGCAGACATGTTTACAAAACCTCTATACGGACCAAGGTTTAACGAATTGTCTCGTGGAATTGGTCTTCGAACAAACTCTTAAAAGAAGTGTGGGTGTAAAGATTGTAGCTACATAATGAAAACTTCTTGTACGAGTCTTTATGAGGGTCGTCTTTTGTTATGTCAAATATATGATGTGCTAACAATCTTTGTCTAAATAAAATATATTAATTGTAATTTCTTCACACTGATCCTATAGATATTATCCCTAAATCTATTTATTATAAATATTATATTTTCGTTTCCCTTGGCGTGTTTCCTACGTAGGAAACTAAATGTGACATTGGCTGAATGCACAAACCGTGCGAATCCAAAAGAAAAAAAATAGAAGAAACCGAGAGTCACTTGTTAGTTCCCCGGCATTGTATTTTTTTGTACTGGACCATACCTTCTGTAACCCGTGACCTTCTGGTTACGGAGATATTGAAGGCCAAAATTCCAACTTTTACTGACGTTGTGTTACGAAAATTAATACCCTTGCCCAGTTGCATTCACTCATAATCACAATGATTTGCGCACCTACATTAGACCACGTTCGCTAAAAATACCCGTCAAATACGCATTCTACTAAGTACATCAAAATAAGTGACATTGAGCAAAAATAATGGATCTGAAACTAGGTATTTTTGGTAAGAAAAATCGGTATTGTGCGAGAGAGCAGTGCTGTGGCTGGCCCAGTGGTAACGGCCGCGACTCACGATTTGTAGGTCGTAGGTTCGAACCCAGACAGGCGCTTTACTTTGTGTAAATTATTTAGTTTTAATCTTGGTCTGGCAGTTCGAGTAATTTATGCGGCCTACCCAAATGTCCTTTCTTTGGTAATGTTCGTCGAATCGTTGAGCTCCTTAAGTTCTGTGTTGAGCTGCATGATTACTGACAAATGCGTGCACTGACTGGACAGGTCCACTCATTCTGTGTGGTTCTTTCCTCCAAAGACCATTTCAGACATCAATCTCATTTAGATTGATGTCTTCACATGACCTGACCTAAGATAAGATTATGTCTGGACTTTAAAAGAGACTGTGACCTTTGAGTTTGTTTCGGCCTTTCTTCTCAGAGTAGTCAGATAGGAAACGCCGATCTCATCTACTTTTAAAATATGATTGACGTGCAAAAGTGTTTGTAAAAACCTACTTACAGAAATAAAAATCATTTATCAGCTTCATACGATCTGTAAAATTTCGACCAAACAATCGGTCATGAAAAGGTAGGAGACGTTGACATACAAATACGAGTTAGTTTCATAGTTACCCTTACAATATGATTACTAAAAAGTGAGGATCTTCTTAAAACCATTCAGTTTATTTTACAGATTGTGTGGAATTTTAACATGCTTTTTAGCACATCCACACCGCCATGATTCGATAAAATGACACCAAATTCGACGGCTTCTTAATCTCTCTGGTCTATTTATATTAAGCAGTTCTTATTATTAGCGTGTCGCTATAGAAAAACAACATGAAATTCATTTGTAAAATTTGTAAGAGACAAAATTTTGCAACGCAAATAGTTTTGCTGACGCATCCACTATGTCCTCACGTGTTCAAGTCCCAGGTGCGGACAGATGCGTTGCAAGATGGAAGGTGAGCCATTGTCTGTGCAGAGACGCCGCATACGCACCAGAGAGCTGGTCCGTCGATGAACCCCTAATTGTGGTGATTGGCTTAGCTGCGGACGACTTAGGAAGTCTATTCAAGGTTTTCCAAATCGGCCACGGCAATTTGTGCCCACGGGATGGCTACTTGGACTATTAGAAGGCCTCCCGGGACGCTCTCTGATATAGACTATCACTACTGTATAAACGTATCAGGAGGTTAAAGTAGCTCTTTCTTAGTTACAGCACTGTGACTGTGGGTGGTATTGCGAACGCGGTCTTAGTGCAGCCGCAGTAAGGTATGCATCAACCAGTGCTTACTACTGGCGATCTGCCAGGCTTAAATCATCTGCTGGTTACAATTAAACGAATCCTCATCATTGTACAGCTTTGTCGAAAAGAAAGCGTTTTGACCTTGGCTTTCATTATACATGACCTTCCTACTTATGCTTACGGTAAACTGTCATTGTATGAGATCCAGTGGTCTATAAAGAACGGTAAGGTGAGGTCTACGTGGCGGCCCTTATAAGACCGAAAAAAAAACACTTATTTCATCGTCTCCTTCAAATGCAGACTTCGGGCTGCTACTGAGAATGTTGCAATAACATTTTGCACAACCTAGGAATAGAACCTAGAACCACATGCGCTTGCGACCGCCAGACAAACGATTATAATACTAACATTAATTTACGCGTTATTTGCTATTTAACATTAAAATTTGAATGTTGTCTCAGCCACTCCACTTCCGTGTAGTAAAACATTATGCATATTTTATTAAACGCCCGTTTTTGTTTATTTATCTAATCGCTGTCGTACATCGCTGACTAAAAATATAACGTTATTTTCGCCCACAACATTTGGTTCGTTCAGTGTCCCGGCAGAGTCGGGAAAATATTGCTTGTATACTTACACATCGCCCGCGCGGATTTCGTTTTATCATCTACAATATGTAGCACCCCTCCACCCGTTTTTTTGGAAAATTAATTATTGCGATATTTTTACTTCCTTTGGCTTAATCCATAGTGAAATCCTCCCTCAAACACTTAATTCCCTTTTGCTTGTCCATTTTCGAGAAACTTATGAACTCTGTATATTCTATTAAAATTATTAATACCGTTATTTTAGGTAGCCGAACATCCGTACTTTTTGCACCCTCTAGAAAAAAAACACTTTGCTATGTATTTTATAAACTACGGACATTTATAAAAAAAACGAGAAAAGCGACTCCCTGTGACGGCTTTTTAACTCCTGCTACAATTTTTTGTAAATTTTTTCTGCTATACAGGATAGCAGAAAATTCCATATACACATTGTGACGCACACGACGACTGTTTCTGACAGTCTATATTATTCTTGACTTTTGCGGATATACCTATAAAATATATACTTACTTTATCTTGGTCTTCATGTCTGTATCGTAGTCTTTCTTGTAATGACAATATATTTCTACCAATGTTTTAGCCTGGGAAGAAACCTTGGTTGTTGACGTTGGGTGAGAGACACCGCGCGTTCTTTTTATTAAAGGTTGTGCGATTGGTGGGGTGGATAGGTATCGTTTAAGGGTTTCAGAAGGGATCTCAAACCGTAGGCGCGGGCTTGAGGAACGGCGATCAATAGGTAGCTCGCCGTCCGGTAAGGACCAGCAGCCTAATTGCGTAACACATTTCTCGTAATAAAACAGATTTTGACAGTTCAACAACATTCATTGCGTTTTTTACATTGTTGAGCAGATTGTTTTATCGAACTTATGAAGCAATGTGAGGCGATTGACTTGGCGCTGTCTGATCACACTGCACAGATATTAGAAGTCAAGGTGAATAGAACTTGTAGAATAGGATCTTGGCGCATTAAAAAAAGAGATATATCAGTGGATAACATGGTAAGATTCAAACACTATCTTCAATGTCTGTCATTTTGCGACATATACAATACCGAAGATGCCAACGATGCGTATGACTATTTTCTTGAAAACTTTCGTTTATTTTACGAACTCTGCTTTCCTTACAAGCTAGTAACTATTCAGTCAAATAAAAATATTAAATGGGTTTCGCGAGGTATACGTGTATGCAGTAGAAAACAGCGTCATTTATTATATAGGTATAGTCCATCGAGTGACAATAAGAATAACCTAAAAAAAATACTCGCAAAGATTTCGGAAAGTTATTAAGTTGACCCAAAAAGCACAAAACAATTATTACTTTAACACCTCTAAAATCAAAGGCATCTTGGCAGATTATTAATAATAAATGTCGTTCTGCTGACTGAAAAATTGCTAACGCTTTCAATAACTACTTCATTGACCAAATAAAACGTAACACAAAAAAACTCACCTGAGACTACTAAGTTGGTTAGCAATCCTCACTCAATGTTTATGCTTCCAGTATTGCCCCAAGATGTGATGAGAGCTATACATTCTTTAAAACATAAAAATTGTGTCGGGTATGATGGTATAGCTACTAAAGTTGTAAAATATGTTTCTGATTGTATAGTTGTGCATCTAAATCTTATCATAAATTTATGTATCTGCTCAGGTGTATTTCCAAATGCCTTAAAAACAGTTGTCATCAAGCCACTTAAAAAAAAAATTAACAATAGCGAAGACTTAGCCAACTACAGGCCAATAGCCTTAATTCCTGTTTTCTCCAAAGTCGTAGGAAAGATAATTTATGAATCGATTACGAGTAATAAGTTTCTAAATAAATACAATATTTTATGTGATGAACAGAAGGGTTTTAGGAAAAAAAAAAGGTATCAACACAGCGATATACGAGTTACGTAGACAATAAAATACATACATACGCAATTTTTACTGATATGACCAAAGCCTTTGATTGTGTCCATTATGAAACCCTGCTCAATAAGCTCAATGCTTATTGTATCAGAGGTAACATCCTTAACCTGATAAAATCGTACCTTAGTGAACGGAAACAATACACGGAAATAACAAAAAATTGCGTGAAGACTAAACGTGAAAATAAATATTTATCTGAATACAGAGTCATCAGATACGGTGTACCACAGGCCAGTGTATTAGGCCCACCACTATTCACACTCTATATAAATGACTTGCCACGTTACATTCAGCAGTCAATGGTGATAGCACCGCATTAATAAAATGCACTGACGCAAAAATGTATGAATATGACATAAATAATACACTTAGGGACAAAGTAATTGGATAATAATAAATTTATCGAAGACGACAATAATGCATTTCTATCAACGCTCACCAGTACAACAAATGGCTATAGAATATGACGGAAGCAAAATTGACAAAGTAACAGTAGCAACATTTTTAGGAATATTGATAGACAGTCAGTTAACATGGAAACCCCAAGCCGAAGAGGTGTCTAAAAAGCTAAGCACTTCTGCATATGTGCTATTCAACATTAGTAAAAAAGTGACTACAACATTGGTAGCTTACTATGGTTTGGTAGCATCAATTCTGCGATTTGGAATTGTATTCTGGAGTAATTGTAGTTTGGGAGAACAAGTGTTTAAGGCCCAAACACGCTGTATAAGGGCAATGTGTGGCCTGAAAATGACAGACAGTTGTGTACCTATGTTTAAATCCCTAAAAGTGCTAACATTTCCGGCATTGTACATTTTGGAAATTGCATGTTTTGTAAGAAAAAAAAAAATCTTTTTTAACTGTGTCAGAAAATAGAACTAGAGAAGGGCCTGTCAGAAGCCAATAAAGGAACCTAATAAAAATGGTAGCTACAATACAGCTTTGCTTAAGAAAAGTGTTTTCGGAATGGGTCCAACCATAATATAATAAAATATCTGATTGTATAAAAAATTATCCTGTACAAAAATATAAAAAGGAACTGACAGCCCTATTACTTGATAAGTGTTATTATTCAATTAAAGTTTATTTTAATGACACTACACTTTAGATTTCAAAGTTGACAGTATGTGTTTGTTGACATTATAATGCCTGGTTTTAATTTATAATTTTTGTTTTATTTTAATTATTATTTTTCGACAATTATAATTTGACTGAGGAGTTATTTTTTTTTTTAATTTATTTTCAATATTTGCATGCCTAATTTAAGGAAGATTATACAGGGATCACAAAGTTTGTAAACACCTTATTTATGTATGTACCTACTTTCTAAGCAAATAAAAAAATATTATTATTATCATTAATGGATTAGCAATCTAGCTATTTTAAAACGATTCAGATTCCGATTGATTGTGTATTAGGTACGCAATTAGGGTACAGGCCAGGGTCGACGGCGCCTCCTGTTCCAAGCGCACCTCAAAGAGATGTCAGCACTAACTGACGGGGTCCGATAGGGCCGATGCATGCCAAGGGTCGCGGGTTGTTCGATAGAGATACGGTGGCCCCTGGCACAGGCAACTGAAGAAATACGGGTGGGTTTTAGTCAGTTAAAGTCAGAGCCCTCCCGCTTCGCCCAGGGAGGGCGAAGTCATTTGATGATTTCACACCCTAAAAAAAATACATCCGACGCAAGACTCGTGTTTTCTTGTGAAAACTATTAACTGTTGTTGTAAAGGGTTGTTCACAGAAGTATCAAGGGCTAGAGACATAAAGGAAGCTTCAATTATTCATCAAAATCATTTATTTTGTACAATACAACAACGCAAATCGGTTTGCTGTTCATCTACAAAATAAGTAAATAAGTATTAATGCAATAAAAGGCCCTATCGTAGCAACAACAAAGTGCTTAAACTAATTAAAAATAGTTATTGTATTTATTATTGCAATTCAGTATAGTAATTATTAGCATAACACTAAATTTACGTCCACCATTCATTACTAAAGATTGACATGAAAATATTAAGAATAGCGCCATAAAGTTGATTTGAGTTGTAGCTCCGAAGTTAAGAACCACATTTTATGCGTCACAAAAACCAATCGTGTTATTCCAAAAACGACCACTACATAACATTGTTTTATCTTATTGAGTGCTTCTTAATTTCGGGGTACGTTTTATTAATTGTAGCTTATAAATTAAGGTGCACAAAAGTCACACATCAAACCAGGATACATTACAATGCAACTCATAAGCACTCAGGGCTCAATTTTGTCTACATACTTATTTAGTAACTATAAGTGGTAGTGATTGCACATAGGAAATGTATAACACATTAAAATAGGTGTACTTACAAGTCTATACCTTCAAATTAACCTATTCAATGATCCTTTCACGAAATCATGAAATTTGAGGTTTTTTATCACTTGCGCGATACGCGGTGCCTTTGTATCCCTCTGTTACGTCGCACCAGTGTGCACGAGCCTTTATAATCAAAATAATCGAATACAAAACAGCGATAGTTGTATTGATGTTTCTAACGATTATAATTCTGTAAATATGAACCCAAAAAGTATGAGGTTTTGTTTAAAAAATCGCAATCTGGCTTAATTTTCTCGAGCATTCAACATATTGTAACCTTCAAAATGTAATGAATTATATGCTCCCCGTATGTGTAAATAGTTCACAACTAATTAAATCGTAGTCTATCAAATATTACTTTGGTCCATAATTCTAATGTGTTTGGACAGTACAAACTTTACAAAGATTATGATATATTCTTATTATATATATATATATATATAATCTTATTAGTAAACCGACAAGCGAATGACATGCGAATATTGCGTGTTTAGGACTGAGCCACATTAAATAAAATCTAAACCACCAAAAACCATAAATTTTATCATAAATTTGAAAGTAACTCTGTATGTTACCTTTGTACGCCTAAACCACTGAACAGATATCGATTATATATTATATGGCAAGGAGACAGATGGCACCATGCGGAAGGATATAGGATACTTTTGATCTAAAAAAAAACCTAAATGGGTCAAAATTTTGTATGGGAAACTCAGAAATTTTCAAGTTAGGTATATGAAAATTCAAGGGAGTAAAATTTGAATTGAATTTTTTAATCATCCCCCAGATGATTTAAAAATTCATATATTCAAGTAATATTGAAATTTTTGTGTACATATTTTTAAGCAATTAAAGGGCAGGCGCGGTCAAAGGGGAGGGGGGACATGGGGGTCATGACAAATCATTCAAGCTGTTGAGATCTGAGTGATTTACGTGTATTACTAACTAAAAACTGAACTTTAGCCACAGTGACCCCGGTATACAAAAGCATTCAGAATAATAAAAAAATATAAATAGAGGATATAGGAAGAACCTCGGAAGATAGAACAAACTCGGGCATTTGGGCACCACTACGCTCGGGTTAAGGCCAGATTTCAAAACCAAAACTGCTGTTAAACAAGTTCAATTTTTCTTCAAACTCTACAAAGTAATTTCACCCTGAGTATAATGGTCAAAATAAAAATTAACAGACCCTTTTCATGGCGGGATGCTAAAATTTTCAGGCTCGCTCTTGCATTCTTCATGCTGTTGATTCTTGATCTTTTCTTCAAAAGTCGACAAAGCGAGCAACATTTTTGAGCTCGCTCTTATATTCTCATATTTGCTTGGCCTTGCCTGCATAAGTTGACCATGAAACTCCTATATCTGTGTGAAAATGTAATCAAATTCTGACCTATCCGAGACGGGGTGTTAAAAGTTCTAACACCATATATTTATCAAAAAGCTGGTGACCAATTTGGCCGCATTATAAAGTACCTCCCCCCCATGTAAAAACTACAGCTGCGTCCTTGAATAAATTAAGTTATGTCGAGCTGGAGATGTATTTAATCCAACTTTGCTTTCTTCAAACTATAATTGGTAATTTAGGGTCGTAAAAATACCAAATAGCCAAGTAACTCCGACCAACTTGGATGTAGCACTCGCCGGCCGATCCTGGGGTTCGCGCGCGGTTTGTCAGTTTTAATCCTACTACCCTAGTTAGTTACTGTGACCAACTGTGAGGAAAGAACAGAAAGTAAAAAAACTAGTTAATTTATTTAAAAAGTATAGGTACGTCATTAGAAGCTTAATTTTTTTTTGAGTTTTCAAATCTTGGGCTGCGAACGCGCCTGTTTGAGGGATTGGAAATATTGTGTGTGTTACCTTTTCATACCTTAACGGTTGAACGGAATTGGATGAAAAATAAAGTTAATTTCGTCACGCTCATGGCAGGCGGGTTACCAGTTCCAAGAGAAAAAAGGATTTAGGGTTCTCTTTGTGATGATGATGACGATTTAAAATTGACCGTTGCCGTTGAAGGCTCCCACAAACAGGCGCAACGCGACAGCGAGACACTAAGGTACCGCTCGTCGCGTGACACGCGACACGTGTGCTATTTCGCGTCGCATCTGTTTGTACGAGCCTTCAAACATTAATAACGATATTAAGTTATTTACTTAACTAAATTAGCTCTTGTTTTAGGTACCTACCATTTAAATACGCTGTTCTATTTTTGAAACCGCGTTTGAAAATACGTTCTGTCATTAATTTCGGGCTAAAATAGTGATTAATACGAAACATACGCATATCATTCGCTGCGTCGCATCTCGATACTCTATCCTAGACACTTTCGATTACTTTATTATATACAGTCAGTCCGTTCACAGTTAACCTCTGATTTTGAATCACTGTCCAAATGACAGTGATCTTTATTCACATTTTACTAAGATTGTTGTTGGGTTGCTGCAACTGACAAGTCTGTCAAAATCACAATGATCTGTAGTCTCGTTAATAAAATGTTAGTGTTGGGTTGCTGCTGTCAGAGGAAAAATAACTGACTGGACTGTACACGGAATAAAAAAAACCAGTGGAAGTGCCCGTCAGTTAACCCGCGTGTGTCACAATTATGCGGAAAATATGTAAAATAATAACAACATTGGTACGTTTTAATAAACGACCTAATTTTTTATGAACAACAAATTCAACTTTGACGATAATCTTATTTGTTGTTCAGCTGGGTGAGCACTTCCACTTTTTTTTTCTACTCCGTGGGACTGTGCAAAGGAAAGCCGTGATATTTACTTATCATTTTAATATGTAGTTTTATTTACAACCAGTCATTAGAGACTTCGTGAAGAAATAAAGAACTTTTTTTTCTAGCATTATTATATAACTTATTTCACAACCTTAAAATCAAAAGAAATTAAAATTAAGTGTCTTTGAAAACTGATTAATGATTAGGTATTTTTTCTAAATTTAAATTTTCTTAATTAAATGTTATGTCGGATTCATAATTCGAGTCGGTAAAATGAGAATAGGAACTTTCATGCAATCAACACAATTGGTGGCCAGCAATGTTTGTTTTTCGGTCTTTGCATCACTATGTATGGCATTTTAACGTCTGAAACTATGATACAGAAATATCTGTAGTCTTAAGTTTACAATATATCTATTACCTTTATGTGTAGAACTCACTATAAAATGTATTCCTTAATCTATTTGGCCTCGTCTAACTGGTAAAGCTTATCGCTGTCAAACGTCAAACGTGGGTTACCTGTGACCCGAGGACGTTATAGAAGTAAAAGTATGGCCAAAAAACATACGATTGGCATTTATTGGATTGGTTTGAAGGCCTTTTTATGAAGGCGAAAGCGACAGAATAGCCCGCAAAATTAATTTTTTTTTTTTTTGCCATTAGCAGGTCAAAATATGATTCGCGACCGTGACCAATGTAAACTTACTGAATTATATTCCTTAAAATCATCTAAGTTTACAATATAGTAATAAATGACTATTTCATGAACTCATGATATCTAAGGTCAATTCTAATAATTATAATTCTGGAAATACATATTGGTGAGGCTCGTGAATCATATTTTGATCACCATACAACCTTATACTTACCTGCAAATTGCAGAGAACGTAAGAAAATTTGAATTTCGAGGTAACCTTAGCACATCCACATTAAAGTGCTGTTACTGTAAGGTGCCAGTTTGAATGTGTAGGGTAAGGGGTACAGTCAGCCTAAAAAAGATGAGATTAATATAAAAAGTCAAAAATTCATTTAATAGAGTATTTGACTACTATTTTGATAGTACATGAATTAAGACTTAATATAAAGATGTTACTAAAAAGGACGATTTACAAAAAAAAAAGCGTTGGAATTATTGAGAATTTAGCCAGTTTTTAAATTATTATTTTAAACTTGTCACGCAAAACGATCTATGTACTGAATGGCGCGAAGTAATTAAGGCGTTCCTGTGTTGTTACGTCAAATGCTGATAATGCTGTCTCTGTCTAGCATCGACTTTAAAACGCATAGAACTTCGTAACGATGTGGTTAACATTTACAAAAAATACTTGCCAATAGTCAATTCAGTAATGTTCATATTTACCTACATTTATAAATGTTTTAACGGTGTGTCTTAATTGTAGTTTGTTTGTATTAGACTGCATGTTTAAGTATATATAATAGGTTAGTTTTAAGTTTTTTGTATCCTTGGTTGGTGGTTGGTGTTATGTAGTCCTAGGTAAAGTGTTTTTATTGCTTTATTTTGCATAACTTGTATTTCTTGGACGTTTGATTTTGCTGCAGTTTCCCATTTCTCAACGATTATTCTATATGGGGTCTAACAAGAGAGTTGTAGATCATTACGTGAACATTTTTTGGAATGCAAGTAGACATTCGGCGTATCGCTCCTCAATGAGGTATATTTTTTGACTTAATATGATCAATATGGGGTCTCCAATTTAACTTTATAAGATTTTTAGGTCTTTATATTAGACCTAAAAATCTTTCGCTTTTGTTATTTTTTCGTTGTTTATTGTTAGTTGGAGTTGATTGAGAATTATCTTCTTTTTTGCAGCAACAACCATGTATGCGGTTTTCTTTCTGTTAATAGTTAATAAATTTGACAAAAACCATTTATTTAAAATACTCAAATGGTTTTGAGCTTCTTTCGCGATATCAGTTAAGTTGTGACCAAAGTAAAATAGACAAGTATCATCTGCATAAAATGTGAAACTGCCCGATGTTTTAACACTGTGTATGTTATAAATATAAATAAAAAATTATAACGGTCCTAGAATTGATCCCTGTGGGATTCCGTATATTAATTTGGCGGGTAAACTTTCATTCTCCCATGTCATTCGTTATCATTAACTCCCGCCTCTTTGATATCATTCCTTACACAATCCATCCAGCTTTTCTTTAGCCTACCTCTCTCTCTCCATCCATCAACATTTATATTTATCACTCTTTTATTCAAATGCGTTTCTTCTCTCCTCATCACAGGCCCATACCAAACCAAAAGATTTCATTTCAGCTTTTCTGCCACACTTACTTCCCCATATATACAAATTTCTTACATTACCTATTTTCGCCACTCTGCATGCAATCTTTTTTCATCCGTCTTCTTAACGGTCCAACATTCCGATTGATACAGTACCTACTGCAACCCACAACAACGGAGTTGTCCCCTCTAACTTCTCCAAGACGCCATTTCATTCATCCTGAGATGATCCGATGCGTTACGTCACCGTCTACTTCGCCATCCCCTTGGACAAGCGAAACGAGATACCGAAAGTCGGAGAAGATCGGCGAGGGCGTTCCGGCGAGAGATATGGACAGAGGACTGGAAAGGCCAATATGTTAAAAAAACACATTGTATGTTTAGATCACGAATTTATTGCGCACTGGATTTAGCACAAATTTTAGACAGACAAATTAATAGTCGTCCATGTATACATGTTTTTAATGCTAACTGTTCTTGCTTCAATTAAGGCACGATTTTTGCTATATGTATATGTCACAATGTCCAAACGTCCGTGGCGCAAGAGATAAACGTATAACGCCATCCACTCGTCTCGACACGGCACCCGCGACTGAGAGCACCGCGACGTTCGCTTTGGTGTCTCGTCGATGCGCAAGTCTGTGTGAGTGTCCTGTTTCGAACGTTTGTTCGTTGTTTCTGTACTGTCCATATTTATATTGTGACTGAGTTTACTAAGCTATGTAGTATACAGCAAGAGTTCAGAGAGTTACTTATGGATAGGTGCTAGCCAGAGATCAAAAAGATTACAAAAAAAAAAACTTCTTTCAGTGTACAGAGTCCGAAGAAATTTTATGTGGCTAATCAAAGGAAAATAATTCCCATCTCAACCTCTTAACCTGTTGTATTAAATTGTTATTCAACTCTTGCTTGGAAAACTTTAAATAATGCCATTCGAAAAGAGATCTTATACACACGTGTATTTAATTATCGGACTCCAGTTAGAAGCTTTGTTGTTCACTTGAATTAACCAGGTTAAAAAGTTTTAACTGGTAAAAGGATGATAGAAATGAGTAATCTTAGAATGATTATAGAAATTTACATTATTTTGAAAAAGGTTGGCATCGTCATGGCTACGTTCTATATGCTCAGAGTAATCTATTCCTCTATTTTACGGAGTATAGATACAAATTTAATCTTACGATCATGCTGTGAGTGTTTTCCCGAGTAAGAAGTTCTGCCGATCCATTCTGTAAAAATTACACCGTGAAAACTAAGCTGTACTCATCACCAGGTAGAATGACAGCTCTTTTCAAACTCACTTCACCTAAGTTTTTATGGTGTCATTTTTACAACTATACCAGGCAGCAAACGATGATCGAAGCAGTGAGGCGAAGCTGATGTGCTTTTGTTATTTCTTTTATTCATCGAAATTGCATACATTTTACACATTTGTTCGGTAAATGGATGGCAAACAGAGTAACCACCATATACCACGAAGTTCGTTAATAAAAAGCTTGATCAAATCCTAAACAAGATCACACCGACCACGCCGCGATCATTGTGTGTAGTCCCTAATGCTGTCAGAAACAGAAATAGTGGTGCATTTTTCTAATTTTATTTTTTATTTGAAGTGGCTTTCCACTACCCATATCTATTTAAAACTAATCAAGAGTAATTTGTTACCTATCAAAAAAATAAGGAAAATCAATAAAAATGCATATATTTTAAAATAAAATTTGTTAAGAACTTACACATAGGTTAGGTATTATAAATAAAAATCAAAAAGGAAGAAAGCTAAAATATAATGAACTAAAATTAATTCGGTGATTGGCCTTAAATTAAGTTTGTTAAATGGAAAGTCTTCTTTTTATGTAGCTTGCACATAGAATGTACAGAAATGCTATCAGAAAGGGACTAGCATTAACATTGCTTTGGGGAAGGTACATCCACAGTCGGATTATCACAATAAGTAGATATTTTAAGTATTATGTCATAATCTAAACTAATAGATAGAGAAAAGATTTGATTTTTTGTACGTTTGTTTGTTATGCTTTCACGCTAAAACGGCTGAACGGATTTGGACACAGGCATGTTCCCACAGGATCGAGTCTTATGCGGGTGAAAGCACGTGGCGCAGCTTGTTTGCAATATTGTTCCAGCGGTTTAAGGGCTACCGCTAAAGTAGCCAGCGAAATTAAAAATTTCTTAACTTATTTTGCAATTTTGCACTTTAGTGTCAGGTTGTATGCGAATTAAGATATGATTCGCGACCGTAATAAATGTGGCTTTGCTGAATTATAATTATTAGAATCAACAATATGACAACTTAAGTTAGAATTGGCCTCAAACGTTTATAACTTCAGAAAATAGTCATTCAATAGGGTAAAATAAATTTTATGTATAGTCTTTTAATTTTATAATCATAAAAAGGCTATAAAATCATAAGGCTTATCATAAAGTTTAAAAGTGACGTTCACGCATCAAGCTTTTAAAAAAATTTGAAGTTCTATATTTAGGTAAGTTTTATTTATTACTTTTATGGGGTTAAGAAAAATAAAAGATCTTTTCTGCTTAACCCCTTAAAATTAATGACTGTTGACTGTTGAGAAGTTAACTCGTCTGGAACCAATCCTGGGTGCAGCAGCCAGGTCATGGTAGACTTTAGAATGGACAATCATAATTAAATGCATGTGTAAACTTCCTTGTCTTTACTGTTGATTGTTGAGGAGTTCCTTCGTCTTGAACCAATACTGGGTGCAGTAGCCAAGTCATGTGGACTTTCGAACAGACTATCATAATTAAATGCGTATATTAAATTTACTGCCTGTACCGTTGACCGTTGAGGAGTTCTATCGCCTGGAGCCAATCCTGCAGTGTGCAGAATCAGGTCATACATAATAAAAATGCATCGTCTTTGAAACTGAATTATCATGTAAAATTGCACGGAGTTGACTCCGTAGGAAAAGGTTAAGCGGTTTTAATGCAGCTTGCAAGATTTGACCCATACATATTAACAAACTAACTATATAGGCAAGCAAAATAAAAGTTTTTAAAAAGGTTTCGCTCCGTCTATTATAAAAATCTTAGTATCGGTTTATATTTTTCTCATCCTCCAAATATAAACGTACCTATCGGCTGGCGACGGCCTTGATTGTAATTCTACAAATTATTATTACATATGGCCGCGAATTGTCTGTTTTATTAAATTGAGAACATACAACCTTATATATTTTCATAATTAATTTTGCGAGCTACCCTAGCGCATGCGCCATAAACAAAATTTACCTATTCGTTCTGTTTTTATATTTTTGTTATTATGACGCCTCGAACACCTTCCAAAGGTCCGGCACCCCAGGGTCCCGAGATATGTTATTGAAAATTGAAACTATTAAATACAAACATCTTGTCATCCGAGTGCCAATTAACGTACTAAACAATGTAATTAAAAACGTTCAAATCCCAATCACAATCTCATATCAGAGACAATTAATGTCAAAACTTTAAGTTAAAACTTGTCAAAAATATAAGTAATTTTTTGTTATATGACAGATTTAAACTGAACTTAGTAGAACGGTTCTTAAAAATACGAGAATAGCCGCTCTGAACTAGAAAATTAAAATAAGAATAAAGTATAAGTACTAGAAGCATTTTGCTGATCCCTGATTTTTTGAAAGCCTATCCAAATACATTACAGTCAATGTTTAAGTGGAGTCAATGAATTTATTTCGAGGAAACTACTTAGAACACAGCACCCAAATTGCGTAACACGGTCGTAATGACAATCGCTGTCATTATGACAGTTCAACGATATCCATTACGTTATAAAATTGCTGAACAGACCATTTTTTCAAAAATATAAAGCAATGGTTTGTCATTGCGAGTATGTTAGGCAAACCGGTCAGAAACCGCGGGTTGTATTAATAAGATCCATGGCTCGACCCTCCCCAAGCATTTACTTACCCTACTTGTTAAATCTACACTTACATCTAGTCAGAATTATAGTTAGTCTCCTGCATGAGTGGTTGTAGGTCCTCCCGTTTCCTGTCGCCTCGGTTTGATATCCGGGTCACTCCTTCAAGCACACCGATGTCTGAGAGACTGCGGACAAGCATTTTTTTGTTTAAATTATATATTTTATGTTTCTGTGGTGTAAAGGCTGTTATTGTAGCCACAGATATGTTATTTTCATTATAGAAAACGTAAATGTTTTTTTTTTTCGAAATATTGGCATGGCCGTTGTAACAAATGAGATTTTACGAGACAGCGAATCAGCAGCAGTCTTAAGCGAAAGGCGCTACTGCTGAGCTTGGGATCTTGGATTTGTGTTCTTGGGATTATCCCTTTCTATTGTATCTATTAGCTTAGTCTGAATATATGCCAATTACCACGACGCATAACCCTTAATTACTCGCATGATGAAAATCACAACTGCTCGCATGGTGTCTAGAGACCCAATTTGTAAGGGCAAATTGTAATAGTTTACAAGTCCAAATGAAATTATTGAATAGTTCATACGAAAATCCTCATCATCATAATTTCCGCCGAAAGACGTCCACTGCTGAACATGGCCTCCCCCAAGCACCGCCACTTCGGCCGGTTCTGTGCTTCCCTCATTTAGTGGATTTCTGCGGCCCTCAGAAGGTCATCGGTCCACCTTCCCTTCCAAAGCTTCGTCTTCCGGTACGCGGTCGCCACCCCAGAACCTTTCTGCTCCTTCGGCCTCACGCTGCAGAAATATTGGTTTCGAGGTCTGGTTCTGGAGTCGAACTGATATAGTTTCGTTTTCGTACAAACACAGTACCTCAATGTACCGAAAGTCGATCTGGCACCGTTGAAGTGACTGCAGTACAGCCCATGTCTCGATCGAATCGAAGGCTTTCTCGTAGTCCACGAACGCTAAGCAGAGAGGCAGGTTATACTCATTGGTCATCTGTATAACCTGCTGCAGTGTATGTATGTGGTCCACGGTGCTAAATCCTTTACGGAATCCGGCTGGAATTCGTCAAACTTGCGCGCGAGACGGTTTGTCATGACTCATGAAAACAGCTAGTAGGTATGGCTCAGAAGTGAGATAAGCCTAATTCTTAAGAAGGGCATTATCGCCCTTCTTAAAAAAAGTATCACCACATCTCCATACCATGCCATTGGTGTTTGATTCCGTCGAGTCAAACAGCTTCTGGAGGGCCTTAAGATTTTTTCCGCCTTTAAGCGTTTGGCCGTAATTCTGTCATGACCGGCTTTGATGTTTTTGAGCTGCTTCAAAGCCGTATGGTATAGTGCGGGTCGATCTTGCTCTTGGATTGTTTGCTAGATTCGTAATGGGGTAACTTGTTGACGTGTCTGTGCGAACTGTCCATAGAACCTCTCCATCTCGTTCAACAACTCAGTTTTGGCGGATACGATCGTGCCATCATCGATCTAAGGAGTTCATCATAAAGAGATCTTCTTTTTCCATAAAACTGGCTAGTAGGTGACCCCGGTGGTTCCGACGTCCTGCAACAAATTGCCCCACACGCAGCTCATCATCGTCTCGTTTAAAGAAATTGAACTAAAAAAAACTGGACCCAATAAAACAAAAAGAAAGCTATAGCTGTATGTGCGTGCGGATGTACGTGCTGCTGTGTTGAGGCATTTCGTTTGTCTGGTGATATTTTAGGGAGGTATCTCCCTATTGTTTATCTCGACGGGGCGAGGTGTCGCAGCACACAGGGGCATTTGTGTAGCTGTGTATAGAAAAAAAAGATGTGTATGATGAGTGTCGTCCAATATTTTAAGTGAGGCGCCGCTGACGCGTGCACTCCGCACTCTCAACCTCATAGTGACACGGACCTTTTCTATTGTTCTCTGTTTGAGTTCACAAAGAATGCATTGTATGTTATAACTTACAAAATGTAAATATTATAATAAGTTAGGATATGTACACTATCGCAATAGGTTACCCTGTAATGATAGATGTAAGTTACATAATAATAATAATAAAAATGTAATCTGCATATTTCCACTTTTAGTCTCGTGATTCAACGTCAAGTCGCCGATCAGTCGCGTCAAAAGATATAGATGTAGAAGTTGTAGGACGTTGTACACACATCAGTGACGTCACTACCAACGCGTCGCAGTCGTCGTCACGTCACCGGCAAGGAAAAAAATATATTGCTGCGAATAAAACAAACACAAGACAAGAACGAAAAATTGATTGAGGCGCGTTGCTATGACTGACTGACTGACTATCTGTTCACATACATCTGATGAAATTGGCGTATTACTGTGATTTTGTGTTTTATTTCAATAACTAAAGGCGCTTTAAAACGAACAAAAATGCTATTAACACCAGCACAGGTTGCACAAGCCGTAGGTAGCATTAATCGGCGAAGGGCTGACATAGCGTGAAGTTGCTGTCTTAAGCACGACAGCAACTTCAGTTCACGCTGTGTCAGCCCTTCGCCACGTACCACGCTCATCAAAGCAGTATGCACGGAAACGGTATCAGGAGATAGGCCACTTTACCTGTACACCAGGCAGTGGAGGCGTTCGATGCACATCGGCCCAGGACGACCGATTTATAATCCTGGAAATTTTAAGTGACCACTACCTGACCGCGGTTGAGATATGCCAGCGACTCCAAATCACAAGAGGCGTAAATGTTACTGAGCGTACGGTGAGAAGACGAATGGAAGAAGTAAATTTAACAGCTCTTAGACCAGAACTTCTCAGACAGCACCGAGTAGTTCGACTTCAGTTTGTCGAAAGCGAGTGTGGAGAAGAAGACGAGAGCGGTTTTTACCTATAACCACCACGCAAACTGAGCTTTCATTGAGGCTCCATATTGGTAAGGGGAGGAATAAGTTCCGACGCACGTACAGAGTTAGTTATCGTCGACAACCAGTTAACTGCAATTCGATACATCAAGGAGGTCCTTCAGGAACATGTGGTGCCTTATTTGGGATTCATGGGACATGAACAAATCCTCCCAATGCATGATAATGCACACCATGACGTCGCAAATTGCGTAGAAGAACACCTTCATAAGGTCGGTATTCAAAAACTGCAGTGGCCGGCCCGACATGCTACATAGAAAGATAAAGTCAACTTCAAACCCGCCTCAAACTCTTAACCAGCTCCGAAATGTAGAAATAGCTGCTTGTGTCAGCATACCGTAAGTTGATGTAAGACCGTCATGGGGTCTCAACTCGGACAAAATCTAATTTGTCTTGAATAAAAAATCATAGATGACAGTGGGTCTCAACTCGAACAAATTATAATTTGTCTTGAAAAAAAAATCATAGATGACAGTGGTAACCATTACAAAATTTACAATAATTAAAAAGCGATTTATGGCAGAATTTCGGCTGAATTATTATTGGTAAAAGTCAAACCTTCCTCGCCTTTAACTTCAGTGCGAACCCTTTTAAAAGATAAAAGTAGCCATTTTGTTTAGAGCTTTTTGCAATAGGTGGTTTTTTACTCAATGGGGAAGGTCGGGCAAAGCTAATTGTAGATGGCGTGACCATAGCTAGGTCCCTACGGCCTACAAATTTTTTGACATTTCGTTCATTCATTTCATTTTATGTTCATTCATGAGTTTGATTTTATTTCACTATTTCGTTATTTTCGGTGATTTCAGTATTTTAAATCAAGTAATTGACATGGAAAGTGTCAGAATTCATATTTCCTCGTAATCACTTTCTTCAAAATGTTCACGACATAAATTCGAACTCAAAAAAAACTGTACGAATAGCTTTAAAGCACAATCTTCTAATTTTAGGGGCTTACGAGAAATTCGAACTCCAATTTCTGAGTATCTAGGAACACAACATCGAGTCAACTTTCGCTAAAATAAAATAAAACCACAGCACGCCTTGTATTTTTAGCTTGTGTTGGGAACTAGCTACGACAGCGCCATTTTGACAGTTGCCTTCCCCATTGGCCCTGTCATGACAGTTTCCAATGTTGTAACTTATTTAAATAAAACAACTTAATTTTTATTATATTTTTTTTATATAGAAATATAAAAGAAATCTAATAACATGTTATTCTGAACCCGGAACTATAAAACTTTATATAAAAGGATAGCACGCAACGTTTTAAAAGTAGGTCGACGCCTAGATGCCGCTGTAAAACTACAGTTACTGGCAATTAGTACGTCGCTGATGCTGCCATCTGTTGAAAAATTGGACGAAGAAAAATTGCCAGCTCAACAGCCAGACTTAGGGAGGTTTTATTTCTTTGTATGGGATTGGGTATCTGTACGTAGTATTATATTATCTGTGGACACGTAATCCAAAGTATGCCACATCGAATTCAGGCGGTTATCAGGGCTAGAGGAGGAAACTCCCGTTACTAAAATGAAGGTATAGACAATTAGAAAGACAAAAAACAAAATCACAAACCTTATTTTTAATTTTGTAGTGTTCTTTAATCGAGTGTGAAAATCTGTATTTTGTGTGAAAGTGAGTTATTTACTAAAATTTACTGTTGTTGTAGTGATCTTATAATGTATAGGCTTTTAGAGCATACGAGACGCCTATTGAACGCACCCTTAATTATTGTCATAAATATATGGAAATGCAAATAATTGGCAAGTTCGCAAGTGGCCAAGTTTCCGTGCCGGTGAGTGTTTAATTGTAATTTCGGTTAATTTTTTTAATGTTTTATCATATACACGTATACACCATGTAACAGGGGGCGAACTTGTTGCCATCAACCGGGCACAAAAACAGACTCCGGGCTGCTCCTAGCAAATGTCTTAATGGAAAAGCCCAATCACACTTTACCCGACCTAGGAATGGACCTCACGCGCAGCAGTAGTGCCTGCGCCCACTATACCGACCAAAAAGACAGTGTTACATTAAGATATTATAATATACTCACATTTGAGGCTCCACGTCATCGCTATGCGTAGGCGTGAAGTACGGGTTGGCGGCCGCCGGGCGGAACTTGTAGCCCGTCATCACGAAGAATACCAGCGTCGCCATCTCACGGAACATCTCGTCGATCCACGCGTACTGGAACGGTACTGTGATCTGGGAACAAAGGAAACATATTTAGCTAGGCCTAGATATGATAGACCCGGTTGATAAGCCTAAGTTCTGCAAGAATTAATGTATAATTTATAAAATGGGCCAATTTACGTCACATCGTTTCAGAATAAAATACTTTTTTGTTACTTTTAGCTTTTGTCTGAGGTTTCACTACGTTGGTCTCTCTGCATCCAAATCCATTGAAGTGTCCAAGAGTAACCAACTCACCCAAACTCATAAACACCCTATCTCACAAACATCCAAACTCACAAACATCCAATCTTTTATATTATTAGGATTAGTTAAAGCAAAAACTAGACTTACGTTCAATATAGAAATGACGATCCTGGTGAAGTATATGTAGCAGACGACCATGACGTAGAAGTGGCGGAACAGCTTCAGCTTCCGAAGATTGATGGCGGCTTTGCCGTCCGTGGTCGAGGCATCTTGCAGGTGACGAATTGACCTGGAACAAGATAGATAGAATTGAAGACAAATGACAAGTTTCGACGGTGCTGGCGCCGAAAACCGAGGACAAAATTCAAGATTGCGGCCCTTGGACATGTAATGGAAATTTTTGAGGGTGTTCATACTGAAAACAAAATAACTCACTTGATAAATGATTTTATTTCTGTAAGTAGGTTTGTACGTCGGCTGAGATGAGGTCAGCGTTACCTGTCTGACTACTCTGAGAAGAAGTACTCTTTTAAAGTCCAGACATAATCAGAAAACAAGTTATAAAAAAATATGGGCCTATTATTTCTAAACAGGGGCCAAATTCCTTAAATTGTAATTGTCAGTAATCACTTTTACAACATGCCCAAAATGGGTTCTTGTTACAATTTCTAGGAATTTGAATGGGCCATACATACCTTAGATGTTAGAGAGAGATAGACAGATAGAGATATTTACGTTAAAAAGAGACAACAACAGGGCAGGTTCAACTTACGTGGCTCTCGTACATACTACCGACTTTTGGCTTGGCTTTTTGGACTGGAATCGACCTTCAAACTTAACTGACCTGGCATTATTTGGACTGGAAGTGATCTGCAAACTGAACTGACCTGACATTATCTTGGACTACGATTGTGTGTTTTGTGATTTAGAGTTCTGGCGCATTTTGGACTGTTTGGCGTTTAACATGCCGCAACCGTACACACCACAGGAATACGCTAATATGCATTTAATCTATGGAGAATGCCGATGTAATGCTAACGCTGCTAGCAGACTGTATCGAGAAAGATACCCAAATGCTCAAAGATATCCTGATTATCGAGTGTTTATTAATGTGCATCAAGCGTTTTCGGAGGGTCGTATGCCATCCAATAGGAGAAGCGCTGGAAGACCTAGATTGGATCGTGATGAAGAAGTTCTCAATGAGATAGAAAATGATTCGACTACTTCGGTACGTGCCATAGAAGAGGCTACAGGAATCCCGAAAAGTTCTGCACATCGAATATTAAAACGTCACAAGCTTCACCCATATCACTAGAGGCGTGTGCAGACGTTATTACCGCGGGACTATCCGCTACCGAGTCACATTTTGCCATGTGATGCTGCAAAGGCACAGTGAAGATCCCCAATTCCTAGACAAAATTGTATGGTCGGATGAAACAACATGCAAGAAAGATGGGTTAAATCTTCACAACCTACATAGTTGGAGTAATGAGAATCCGCACTTGATGAGACAAGACAAATCCCAATATCAATTCAAGGTTAACCTATGGACCAAGGTTAGCATATTAAGTGGAAAAGTAATTGGGCCCTTTGAGTTACAAGGAAACTGATGGCAATAGTAATTTAACTTTTTACAAAATGACTTGCAAGAATTGTTAGACGACGTGCCCTTAAGTGATCTCCAAAACATGTGGTTCCAAAATGATGGTTGCCCAGCACATTATGCCCGTCCTGTGCGAGAATATTTAAATCAAGAGTATCCAGTTGGATCGGGCGACTTGGTCCTATCTTATGGCCACCCCGTTCACCCGATTTGAACCCCCTGGTCTTCTTCTATTGGGGTTGTCTTAAAGACAGGGTCTACTCAAAACCCATTGCGACATTGGACGAGCTTCGTCGAAATATCACTCAGGCTGCTGATTACATTAATAGCAGAAGATATGCAAGACAAATAAAACGATCATTTTTAAAGCGATGTCGTGCATGTATTAATGCTGGTGGCAAACAGTTCGAACATTTGCTATAATGTTAATAATAAACTGTTTGTACCATTTGTTTTGAAATATTAAACATTTTTCAAGATCTAATACTTTTATTACACCCGACCGTCATTTGGCCCCTATTAAGAAATAATAGGCACATATTTTTTTATAACTTGTTTTCCTAGAGTATTATATTTTGGAATGTTGGCTAGTTGCGTCAATTTTTTTTTAAAACTTGCCATACTAGTGTTCATACTTTTTACACCACGATAAGTTAAAATTGGTTAAAAGTAAAAGTCTTCAAAAAATAGGGAATAAAATAAGTTTCATTAATTTTCGTGATAAAACAAGAGTTATTCTGGATTTTATAAGAATTGTGGTAGATAGCAGTGCTATTCAGGTTGCCTATAAAAAAAAGAAACAAATATTAAAAAAATTGTGGTCATGGTAGTGAAAAATATCATAAACGGTCTCAATTTCTGAAGAATTTCATTTTTTTATATAACTTAAAATATAATTGGGATATTTTTTTTTCTTTTTTTTCCCCGATTAGTCCGGGGCAGGTCTATCCTCCGGTGTTGGCTTATCGTTGAATTTTGGGACTTGTTGTATATTACTTAGTAGATTTTGTGTTTTAACGGTATTGAAAATATGTAACGTAAAATGGAACGTCAGTGTCAAATTGTTATGTCAAATATCATATTTGTCATTACTTTCCATTCCATTTCGGATCCAAAATGTATTTCGAATGTATTTAATAATTATTTTATTGATAAAATCCAGCCCAGTATTAATTCAGGACACCGAGTCACAAAAAATATTTTAAACAGGAAGAATTCTATGTTCATGGCTCCATGTTCGCCAAACCACGTATTTAGGATTACTTTAGCCCTTAACAACACAAACATTGTTGGTTACGATGGCGTTTGTACAAAAATACTGAAAGCAGTAGCCGAGGAAATTTGTTTTCCTTTAAGTTACATTATAAATTTGTGTATAAGCGAAGGTATTTTTTCCGGATGCCCCGAAAAAATCCGTAATAAAACCAGTGTTCAAAAAACAAGATAGGGAATTAATGGAATACTACAGGCCGATTTCATTGAAACCAATGTTTTCAAAAATAATTGAAAACTACATTTATAAAGAACTCAAATTATATTTAGAAGCGAACAATATTATTTGCAACGAACAAAAAGGATTTAGGAAAAACAAGACAATTAACATGGCTATTTATGACTTTTGTATTCTATTTTGACAAATATGGATAAAAACACTCCTGTGTGTGCAATATTTTGTGATATGTCTCAGGCATTTGATTACGTGGAACATAATATTTTACTAAAAAAGCTTAACGTTTACGGAGTTAGAGGCAATGTCCTTGAGCTCTTAAAATCCTACCTGCACGACAGAATACAAATAACGGAAGTAAGCAGAATTAATATTCAAATATATAAAAACACCAAAAGAGAAGAAAATCTTTCTTTCGGCTGAACGTAACGTTATCTACGGAGTTCCAAAAGGAAGTATATTAGGACCACCGCTTTTTACACTTTACATTAATGACTTTCCAAGGGCAATCAAACATCCTATGACACTGTTCGCGGACGTCAGTACAATAACGATACCGTGTAATCAAAGAGACTTTTATAAAGAGGACATAAATAATACATTAAAAGAAACAATAGAATGGTTAGACAACAATAATTTAAAAATTAATTTAGATAAAACTGTAATTATGCATTTTAGTCAACGCCCATTGACTTTTTCCAATCTTGACATAACATACAATGACATTACAATTGACACAGTTAATACAACAAAGTTTCTAGGACTTACGATTGATCGAAATTTAAATTGGAAGGTGCATGTAGAGGCCCCGACTAAAAGGTTAAGCAGTAGTGCGTACGCCTTGTATATTCTGTCACGCACTGTTAACATAGACGCGTTATTAACTGCTTACTACGGGCTAACTGAATCTGTTCTCAGATACGGTGTTATCTTTTGGGGTAACTCAACTAGTAAAGATGATGCATTTAAAGCACAAAAGAGATGCCTCAGAGCCATGTTTAAGTTGGTAACCACCGATAGTTGTAAGCCCTATTTTATTCACTATAACATTTTGACATTGATATCACTATATATTCTGGAAACTGTAATGTTTGTTAGAAATAATTATAATTTATTTTCGCGAATGGCCGATAAATTTCCAAGGAACAGACGTGACCAAAGTCAGCTCTGTCTGCATAGGAGTAGGACGGCACTTATGCGCAAGAGTGTTTTTTGCATGGCTTCCATTATCTATAATAAGTTACCCAAAAGTTGGAGGGAGCTTAATAATGTACATTTGAAGAAACAACTAAAGTCATATCTGGTTAACAAAGCTTACTATAGTATTAATGAATTTCTGACAGATACATTTATTTTGACATAAATTTGATGCATTTTTGTATTCGTATTACTTTTTATTGAATTTTTAAATTGCAATTGTGATTTCCATTATCATTCATAATATTTGCACGTCATACTATGTGGCAAACATGTCTGAAACTTTATTTTTTTATGTTATCCTGCATGCATTTTATTCTTGTATGTGTACACATGTTTGAGCAAATAAATATATCTTATCTTTGTTTGTGTTCAACGGCTATGGATTTTTAAGCTATTTATACGATTTTGTGGATTCTTGTCGAATTGGCCTACCTTTGTACTGACTATTCTGCACACCAACCTAGACTACGGCTTTTAATTCTGGATTACGATTAGCAAGTGATGAAATACATATGTAGGGGAGCATTTAAGAGCTTACGGTATGTATGCAAAAGAAGTTTGCCGGGATGAAACTCCTCTAGAAGGGATATTTGTTGGCAAACACCCATCCATTCTATGTGCCTGAATTTAATATACGCAAATAGGTAGCAAGTCTTATATATCGCAGTAGATAAGAGGCTGGAGGGGCAAAATACCATATTAGAATATTATTTTAATTGCCCCGTGGGAACACGGACAATGGGCGATTGCTCTCATATTATGAGCACATTGTGGTACATGGTTGATGCAAGAAACCAGTGCTTTGTCTGTGCACTAGCTTCTTTGTTTTAATTAGATAAATAAATCACATTTAAAACAAGATTATCTAGGATTGAATAAGAAAACAAAACGAAAATGATTATGTGTTTAGAGATGATGTTCATCACGTCGGGGTCACCAGTTTAGGGATATGAGGAACAGGGTGTAAAGTTCACTCATACTCTTTAGAAAAGGGAGGATCCTCCGACCAGACGGATGTCGTATCTGGTGGGCAACTGCCCGATGATTGTTGTCGGGAAGTTGTATATATGCTATCTGCGCGGTAAACTCTGATTGCGCGATGCAGGATTGATGCGTTAGTTCGCATGTGGCGGTGTAGATGCCGCCACATGTGTAATGACTGTATGTGAATATTTTAGAAATAAAATATATTTTATAAGTAATATTATGAAGTAAATAAAAGAGATTGTTTTATTCTTTTTATTTAACAAACCCTAGTTATGACAGGACGGGCAGAAGGACGATGCTGTTATCTGATACCTGCTTTTTTCAGCTTCGTTTAATTAAATCCTTTTATAAAGCGGAAACTACGTCAGAAAGCCTATTATACTGTTAAAGACTATATTGAGAACAAAATGACTTGGGATTGAGCTGCTTCAATAAATTTACTGAATGGTGATAGTGGGAGCGAGACAAAAGAAAGAACATTACTGTGTAGGTATTTTGTTTTTGGTTAGGTAGCATTTAATTATTTTTCATGGTGATTATTTATGTCATTTTACGTTATTTGATATCTGGCTTGTTTAATTTTTTTGTACTTATTTTCGTCTAATATGTTGATCCCTTAACCTGACTTGGTTTCTGTTCGTCAGTTTTGGGTGACCACTGAAAATCAGCGCTGTGCTGGGGGTCCCCTAAAGCACAGCATCATGCTGAGTGGAAGCCTTCTTGTCACAGTCACGGCGTGCAGCTGCCGACTATTTTTGTTCTATGTTCGTAAGTATAAATCTGCTTAGTTTTTTGTTTTGTAATCGAATTATTTTGCATGCACGTGTATCTGTGACAAATAAATCTATTTTTCTTTCTTTCTTTTCTTTTTACCACACAACATGATGGCTCCGCAGCACAGCAACTCGACCGGCACGAAGATGTCCCGCCTCTTGTTGTGTTCCGCGGCTTCTTCACTCTCCGCCGGTACTACCCGCTAGTGGACTGGCGTGTTACTTACCACACGACCGGGAACATGATGGCTCCGCAGCACAGCAACTCGACCAGCACGAAGATGTCCCGCCACGCGTTGTGTTCCGCCGCCCCTTCTTCACTCTCCGCCAGTATTATCTCCGCTACGTTTGCTAACACCTGCAAAACACCACCAAATCTAACTTCAGGGTATAGGCAAAGTGTCATTAAAAGGAGTCAAAATGTGATATAGAGACCACCGTGGTTGCTGCGTAGCTTTTAAAAGCTTCGCACAAAAACGAAGCAGCAAGTAGGACAGGACATCGTCGCATGTTTGACTGATGCCAAGGCTTGAGTCTCCTATGAATGCCATCGGCTCCAAACAAGGTCTAGCCATTCGCCGCGTCAAGATGGTCAGTATGAAATTGTCCTGATCTTTAAAACGTGCACTGCAGTTTAAAATATTTCTAGAATTTAGCACTGTCGCTAGGTTATACCGTTAGCATTTAATAGGATACCATTTTAAATTATTTATTTCTATCGCTGTCCGTCACAAAAACTGAAACCCATTATTCTTTGCCGTTTTTATAACAATGGAATACTATCTCAGTAGCAGGCCGGAGTCCGGATTTGTGCCCGGTTAATGGCAATAGTCTCGCTCCTATTACATGGACTTGAAACATTACTGGCGAAATGTGGGTGTCCTATTGCACGTACACCTCTGCCTAACCCTTCTGGGATTACAGGTGTGATGTTATGTTGTTGTGTAGTATTTTTATCTCACTAAGCGACACGCACTTTACTGGTGTTTACCAAGTGTACAAACACGCCGTGAATGTGAGCTCTCGTTACCGTCCGAGACCATGGCGAAGTCGGAAACGTCATTCACGCACAGCGTGTTAGTACACTTAGTTACCACAAGTAAAGCGCGCGTCGCTTCGGGAGTTAAAAATACTTAAGTAATATCAACACACACCTGCAGCGGTATAACAATCATGAAGAGCTTCTTGTCTCTGTCAGACAGGATGTGCTTGATGAAGTTCCAGCCGGTGCCCACCAGAACTATCGTCACGAATAACACGGCGCCTTTCAATCTGAAAAAAAAAAAACAAATGCATTCGATTTAAATTACCTAATGTTAGAAGTAGCGAATGTGACATCATATTGAACGGAGAAAAACTGGAATTTAGTAATCAGACGGTTTTCCTAGGAATCACGCTAGACGAGAAGTTACAATGGGGACCCCATATAACATCTCTCGCGGAGCGACTAAGCTCGGCAGCGTATGCTGTTAGAACGATAAGACAGTTAACAGACGTTGAAACCGCGCGTTTGGTTTATTTTAGCTACTTCCACAGCATTATGTCATACGGCATTTTAGTGTGGGGTCGGGCTGCTGACATTGAATCCATTTTTATTTTGCAAAAGAGAGCTGTCAGAGCCATTTACAATCTACGTCGCCGCGAATCTCTTAGGGAACTATTTAGGAAGATTAATATAATGACTGTACCTTGCCAGTTCGTTTATGAAAATATTATGTATGTTAGAAAAAATCTGCATCTATTTAATAAAATAAGTGATAGACATAATATTAACACTAGAAATAAAAATAAAATAGATCAACCATTTTTCAGACTATCTAAAGTACATAGATCTTTTATGGGGTACTGTGTTAAATGTTACAACAAAATACCTGGTGAAATATTGCAATTAAATGAAAGAAAGTTTAAAACTCATGTTAAAAAAACACTTTGTAATCAAGCATATTACAAATTAGAAGATTATATCCTTGATAAGAATGCTTGGAAACATGCTGGTCCTGCTCCATAGGACAATCTAGAGGCTAGACAAAATCATACTATTTGCTTATTGTATTGTATATTTGGTTATTTTTACTTTACTCACAATTATTCCAAGTTAATATTTTAGGAAAATCATATATTTTTACAATTGTTTGTAAATATGTGAGCACAATGTACCTATCACGTGATTAATTTATATACCTTTGCTTTATTTTTAATGTTTTTGTACCAATAGTGGTATAGTATTTTTATTCTTGGTGCATCGTCTTCACATATAGAAATATAATTAATGTATACAAAATATTGTAAAACATTTTAAAAGAGTAACGGTGGAGTTTCTTGCCACTTGTTCTCCATACGAAACTACTTTTTGGAAGTGGCGCCTAGAATCAGTTCTATTTTTAATGTACATTTTGACGTTCAAAAGTGCCTTTTTATGGGCCTATTTGAAATAAATGCTTTGACTTTGACTTTGACTTTGAAACGAAGTCATAGTATCAGAACGGTGAATGAACCTCTTATGGCTAGATGGATCGACTTTAGTATAATTTTTTACAGCCCTGAGATATGTATAACTGTTCTGGTATACATAGTACAAATAGTGCACTGAAACAAAGTTTTTCAAGTAACTGAAGACTATATTAGGGCTAGCTAGAATACAATAAGACGAATTGAAAATATAGATTAGAATAAGGGACGGTTTTACAATCGCCAGTTTACTTTATCCGACGAATAAGTTTGTCAATTTGACAGTTTGGATGGACAATCTGTCAAAACGTCACATTTATTCTTCAGGTAAAAGTTATACAATGATTGAGAAATCGGCCCTTACGCGACTTCTAATAAGAATTCTGATGTCTGAGTGTGTAATGAATAGAATGATTTGACTTTGACTTTCAGTTTTTTCAATATCATTTTATAAATGCTATTATAATCTGTTGTGTAGCATGAATCAGTGTGACCATGCGCTTCTAAATGTTTCCTATGCATGGTTATAAAGCACTGTTTGTTTTCATTATTTGAATGAAAAGGGCCAATAAGAAGTGGAGAGCTCTCAGTAGAATTCACTGTTACTGATGATTGTTTTAGTCTTAATTACGTGACATAGTTATTTTGCTATTCGGGGAGGAGACAAATCTTAGATCATAAAAATCGGTCCAGCCGTTTTTGAGTTGTAAATAGGGTAACTAACCCGACTTTTTTAAATTTAAATACGTATATTTTCCCTTAAAAAATCATTTCTATTATAGAAGACATTTAACAGAAATCATATTTTCAACGCTGCAAAAGCTTTCTTCTTTGGGCTAACATTTTATTATTTATGTTAATTTTATCTAATCATATTATCATATTCTTCTTCAGAGAAAATATTTCGTTTATTTGATACCATACATGGTTTTTTTTTTCAAGATTGCGGAAAAAGAAATTCATTTAGCACTTTCGGAATTTTCTAGACATTTACTATGTCAAAAAGATACCATCAAAGAACTATAAAATTAAAAAACCGTCTTTGTGGGAATTAGTTCCACTCCAAAACCCTTGTCTACTCAAGTACGTGGAAATCTAGCAACAGTGCCTTCAGGTAAAACAACACACAGATGATGTTATTGTTACTACTACTATTTTATTATATCAAACTAAAGAATCAAGTTCGTCTAACTGCACACGTAGCAGACCGGGTTTCGTCGACGGAAGAATAAACAGATTCAGATGGAATAGACAAAATTAAGTTTTTTTTTTCAGTTGTCATCTTGTCTATTCATCTGTCGACAAAGCTCGTTTTTATGGTGGAAATACCACGCGTGCATAACAGACAGCTGTGCTGCCGGGGAGTTAGTTGCGTTACTTCTTCTTCCCAGCTAAAGACTAGGAAGTGGTGAAGGGCGGGCGTGCCAGGGGACTGTCTTAGGTAATTTTGACGTTCAAACAGCGCTGAGTCTCAGCCTACTTTGTTCAAAATGACTTTTGTGAATTTAGTGTTGTTTCTTTTTTTGAAGTCAATTTGCTTCGCAATGAATTTCCATGAAATTACCTACTTTACCATAAACTTTTCGGAAATCCTCATTTTATCAAAGAAATCCCTAAAAACAAAATATTAAAAAACGCAATACTCACAAATGCGTAATATAAAACAGGATCGCCCAAGCAGTCACATGTTCTCCCTTCGTCTGTATAAAATGGTAGTTGATTCCGTGGAAGGCTAGCGACAACGCTTTCAAGTAGACCAACACACACATGATGATGTGTATCCTGTACACAGGCTGGCGACTGGTACGGAGTATGAACGTCCATATTGCAGCGCTCATCAGGAATATTAAAGACATCATGCTGTACAGCACAGGGAGGGGCATCTCGCCAGCTGATAGAAAGTTTCCGTCGTTGCTTTCGTAGATTTGTATCTAGAATTGAATTGAGAATAAACGCTTATAACTTTTTTATCAAAATTTTTGATTAAGGTAGAAAGTCAAGAGGATCTTCAGCTCACAATGCAAGATTATTGTAGTATTTGTTGATTATTTTATCGTACCAATAAACACATTTTTTTTTGTTCTTTATTATCTCCTGACGGCCGAACCCAATAACGTATTTTAAGTGAAAGACAGATCGCTATTGATGAAATGGGGGTTTTCTGAAATGACGTTCACTAGGTGGCAGCACTGAGACGTCAGGTCCGGGCACCTGTCAAAAGTGTCAAAGCGGCATAATTTCTTTATTCGTGACTAGATGATGATCGAATGAATGAAACGAATGATGAACATCACGACTTATTTTACATTCACTGTCGAAACGGAAAAGCTTGTCAAAGCGGCGCCAACTGGCCCCGTGAATTTTCATGAAACTCTCATTCTGTACCATCCGGACTTAACCACAGCTTGAAATTATTAATTATTGGCATTACTGGGACGTTAAAACCAGAGATTGATAGGTTTTCTATCTCCATTACGCCAAAATTGGTGATACGAGACCTTATTGGGTTCGGCTGTAAGAGCATAATGACAGTATGTCGTAGGTTTTGAGTATGAACAAGTATACATGTGGATGGATACAAGAGTAGAGGAAGACCAAAGACACGATGGATGTATTCTGTAAAAGATGTGGCTAGAAACGGCGACTACTGAGATGAAGACTAACGGCCATATAAATAGGTAATATAAAAACGTAGTAATCTCTGGTTTAAACATTGTTGACAGCTATTCATTTTACCCGGGGTAGATAGAATTATACTGTCTATCATCAATAGCGATCTGTCTTTCCCTGAAAATAGGTTATGGGTTTGGCCGTAATATGAAATGATAGTCTTGACTTTCTGATAAAACCAGAAATTGTAATAAAAAGCAACGCTTACTATCGTGTTAACTGCGGTCGCCCCTGACTCGGCGTTCGGACAATTGTTCAAGTACAGGTTGTAGAGGCCTTCCTCTTTTTGCGACGCCACGTACAGAGCAAACTGAAACAATGAATACACTATTTTAAACACCTCATTTTAGCTAACACTGTGGAGGCATCTACACCGCCACATGCGAACAAACGCATCACACTGATGTCAGACAAATCCTGCATCGCGCAAGCAGAGATTACCGCGCAGATAGCATATAAACAACTTCCTGACATAAAACGTTGGGCAGTTGCCCACCAGATACGACATCCATCAGATGGTCGGAGGATCCTCCCTTTTCTAAAGAGTATGAGTGAACTTTACACCCTGTTCTTCATATCTCTTTAAACACATCATCTTTATTAGATTTCTGACACCAGCAAGTGTCAGAAGTATAGATGACTAGCTGCGCCCCGCGGTATCACCCGCATAAAGCTTGATCCCGTGGGAATATCGGGATAAAAGTACTCTATGTGTTAATCCAGGTTCTAAATTATGTGTGTGCTAAATTTTATTCAAATCTGTTCAGTAGTTTTTGTGTGAAAGAGTAACAAACATCCATCTATACACACAAACTTTCGCGTTTATAATATTAGTAGGAAAAGCAGGTGAAAACCATTGTACTAATAAATGGGACGGAATTGAATCTTGTGCACATCACTGTGTTCTACCACACCCCATTATCCAAGCGGCAAAGCTCTGCAGCAAACGCGGTCTTTAAAATCCGTCATTTGACAGATGTAGAAACAACTCGATTAGTTTTTTTTTTCTGCGGAAAAATGCAGCCGACATTCAGGCTATATTTGTGCAGCAGAAAAGAGCCATTCGAGCAATTTAAAACCTAAGTTGTAGGCATTCACTGAGTGATAAATGTAAGGCAATAAAAATAATGACAGTCGCATCTCAATAGGTATATGAAAACCTGATTTATGTAAAAAAAGAATATTAATCTATATTCTGAACACAGCGACGTTCATAGCATAAATACGAGAAACAAAGATTTACCTAATGTGCCCACGACTAGGCTCCAAAAAATAGTAATTCATTGAAATGCCAAAGTATACGTTTTACAACAATCTCCAAGCCATGTTACAGAACTAAGCCTCAATAATTTTTAATCATTTATTAAACAGAAACTCTGTCAAAAAGGTTCCTATAAAGTTAAAGATTACTTGGATGACAAAAAGGCTTTGGATTAATTAAGCTACTCCAATGTACCCCAGACAACCTAGTGTTTTCGAATGAATATTGTGTCATTTTTATTCTAATGATTTACTTGACATGTTTTATGATATTATTAACGACATTTAAAGAGAAACCGACTGTGAATGTGAGTACCATGCAAGCTAGATTGAATACATGACCTTTTAACTGTCTGGCAGTTTGAGTATTTTGTATATGGGCTACGCAAATAGAGCAGTAGTGGCCAAGTGGTAACGGCCGCAACTTACGAGGTGTAGGTCGTAGATTCGAACCCAGACAGGCGCATTATTTTGCGTAAATTATTTTATCACCACTGATCTCAAAACGGTGAAGGAAAACGTTGTGAGGTAACCGGCATGTCTTAGAACCAAAAATTCGAAGACATGTGACATCTGCCAAACCGCACTGGACCCGCTTGGTGGATTACGGCCCATTCCCTTACACAGAGAGGAGCCCTGTGTCCCAGCAGTGGGAACATAATATTCTGATTATGCTTTGCTACGTAAATATCCTGCTGATCTGATAGCATCGTGCCACGGGTCGTTGAGTTAGGGTTGAGCTACACGATAACTGATGCATGCCTGCCGTCTGTTGGGACAAGTCAACTCAAAGCTACAATGTTTCTTTCTTCAAAAGGCCCTTCCAGACATGGCCCGGCCTTGTTAGACTCACAAAAAATCATATTAACATAATGTTTGGACTTCAAAAGAGACCATGAGCTCTGAGTTTGTTTCCTGTAAAAGATCTACTCACAGAAATATATCATTTTATTTAATCTCATCATCATTGGTCTAGAAAGAAAGAAAGAAAAATATTATTTGCACGCAGGTCGTAAAGCACCAAATACAAATTAAAAAAGAGAACAACAATAGTGTGTGCCATACGGCTGCGCCAAAAGGGTTCATTTCAGCATTAATGCCAAACAGATGCTGTCTGACGCTGGTTTTCTAATGAACCTTTAGGGACAAGTGACAGGGAGTACAAACAGTTTCAACATACCTATTATAATGTTATACTAATAAATAAATAAATAAATAAATAAACTAGCAATTGAAACATTAAGAAACGAAAACAACAAGAACTGTCTCAGTAAAACCCGTTGTTATACTGTAGCTCCATCGTGTCAGGGACATTTGAAGCAGCAAAGAACGGAAAATCACCGAACGTCCAACCATCCGCATATCCAATATATATTTGACACAACAGGAATGATGTTTTAAATACTGCAGGCATTTCATATAAGTGAAACATTTAAGGCAACCATATCCAGTTTCTGTTGCGAATCTATCAGATACTGCCGTAGACGTGTTCTGAACGAGTGGATAGTGCCCATAACCCTCAGTGGAGGTGGGATATTATTCCACACCTTAGATGCAGCTTATCGGAAAGTGCCTCTGAAAGCCGCTGTCCTATGAGACTGTGTTGAAAGTTGTTGTGCACATTGCCTGGGCGCGCAATCTCGCCTGCTAGCCATCCAACTAAGCTTGTCGTACAAGTACTTCGGTTTCTTAAACTTGATGACACCAAAAAGCAGGCACGCTAGGTGTAACTTTCGTCTCGACTTCATCTTGAGAATAAAGTGTTTGTTAAGAAAGGGGGTGACATGACTTCTAGGGGGAACAGAGTAACAGAAGCGGGCACATGCATTTTGGACTCTTTGTATCAGTCGATCGGTACGAGCAAGCAAGCGTGGGCCGTAAACCGTATCAGCGTAGTTTAATTTAGACAGAACAAGGCTTTCGAATAACTGTTCGCGAAGCTTTTCAGACAAGAATGGCCTCATTTTGTATAGCAGTTTCTAACGGTGTTAGCAACGTGCTTCTCAAATCTAAGGCTGTTGTCCATATATAACCCAAGGTTCCGCGCTTCATTGACACGGTCAATAGGCTCACCCATTAGAGTTAAATTAAGGCTTAATGGTATCTTCTTCAACTGTCGCACCAAATAACATATACTTGGTTTTTAAAGGGTTTAGTGCCAAACAATTATTTTCTGACCAGGCGGCAATTCTTTCTAGGTCGTCGTTTAGGTCTCTAATGGCCGATTCATATTCATCTGGTCTAAAAGACAAATAAAGTTGGACGTCATCAGCATAAATATGATACTTGCATTTCTGAAGACACTTTATTATGTCTGCACAATAGAGAATAAAAAGAATCGGACCCAAAATTGATCCCTGAGGAACGCCTCTTTCTATGGAAGTAAGGCTGAAGTCACGGTAGTACCATCCGAAAGACGCAATTCTACAAGTTGCTTTCTGTTACTGAGGTAGCTGTGGAACCATTGAATGGCATTATCGTCAAAACCGTAGTATTGTAATTTTGACAGCAATAGTGAGACGTTAATGCAATCAAATGCGCGGGAAAAATCAAGTAGGACCATCAGTGAACACATACCCTTATCTTGGGCTACTAAAATATTCTCCGTAACATCCAACAACGCCGTAGAAGTGCTGCGCTGTTTCCTAAAACCGGATTGTAAATCAGGTAACACTTCATTCTGTTCTAAAAACCGAGTTAATTGACGGCACACTACCCTCTCCATTACTTTGAAAGGACAAGGCAGAATGCTGATCGGCCGCAAGTCTTTAACTTCTACAGGGTTTGGACTTTTAGGTAGGGGTCTAACTGTGGCAATTTTCCATTGGTAAGGAAACGTTGATGTCCTTATGGAACGATTAATGATGTAGGTAATAGTTGCTAAAGTATAATAAATAATAAAATAAAATGTATTTATTTTTCTCACCACAATATTTTATAGTTTACAAGTAGACATTGATTAGTACGAGTATTAGGCTATTGATACACATTACAATATTGTGGGAGACTGGTGCCTAAGCTAGGCCAATAACATGTGTTTCAGGACACCAGGTCTCCACCCCGAGTAACAATGTCTCCCTTGTGTGCATTACACCATATACAATCATGCGCACAATCGCACAACTCTCCACAACGCTGTACTCGAGCGTTGTGGAGAGTGGTGCGATTGTGTACGAGAGCGAGTGTGTGATTATGTACGAAATGTGAGTATGTGTGTGTGTGTGTGTGTGCAGTTATGAGTTAACTAAAAGGACACTTTCAGGATTATCGTATGACAGCTTCAGCAGCCAACTAGTAAGCGTGCTTTTCAATTTGTTGCTAGGCAAAGTGTATATGTCAAGAAGACGATGGATCTTATTATAAATTCGGGCACTGAGTACGTTGAAGTGTCTGCTTGCAAAAGAAGTACGACACCGAGAAACACTACAAACTGGGTAACCTTTACGTTTTTTTTAAAGTTTATCGTCAAGAGGTAGCAAAGAATGACGGCGTAAAACCGCACGTAGAATGAAGAGTTGGCGAACGTTGAGGATTCCGAATAGAGCAGGTCAGTTGGGTAATCTCTGCGCTTGAATTGCATAAATTTAAGAATGGCACTCTGCGCTCGTTCAACCTGAATCAGGTGAGTCTTGCAGGTTCCTCCCCAAGAAGAAATACAGTAATAAGAACAGAGACACACAGGCTCTGATAAATAAGAAACAGGGTTTCACGATCAGCTGAGTGTCTCAGTTCTTTGTAAATATAAATTAATTTTCTGATTCGCGAGCTTAGTGCATCAGTGTGGGGGCGCCAGCTAAGATGCACATCAATTACCACTCCAAGGTATTTGGTGCTTGTAACTAGTGACAGGGTGAGACAAGTGCATGCGTTGTTACTGTGATCCATAAAATTAAGGCAGCTATGGGCTCTGATTATACTAGACTCTATGGGAGGGGCGCTCGTGTGAGGTAGAGAGAAGCGGACAATCTTGGTTTTGTCAATATTGAGAGTCAACAAATTCGCCGAAAGCCATGTCATCACTCGTTGAAGTGATACACTTCTGATCTAAGTTTAGCTGTGATCTAAGTTTAGCATGATCCCAGTTATCGTCATATATAACCAGTGCCGTATCATTAGCATAGGTGAATATATCGCAGTTAGGTATTGATAAGCGGCACAAATCGTTTATGTATAGGAAGAGTGTGGGTCCCAAAATGCTTCCCTGAGGCACACCAAAACGGATGTCTTCATCATCACTGTACCATGAGTCGATTTTCACACATTGTGATCGATTTGACAAATAGTCTGAGAAGATTTTAAGTGCCATACCGCGGATTCCAATGGTTTCCATCTTCGGTATCAGTGTAGGTACAGAGACAGAGTCAAACACCTTGGTCAAGTCAAGAAAGACGCCAAAGCACTTGAGCCCCTCACCCAACTTGGTTACTACAAGATCTGTGAGGTCCAAAACTGCGTCCTCAGTTGAGATTCCCCGTCTAAAGCCATATTGATTGTTAGCAAATATTTTATATTTTGCAAGATATGTGGTAAGACTCTTGTTGAGAATCCGTTCTAGAATTTTAGACAAGGAGCTCAAGACTGAAATCGGTCTATAATTGTTAACGTTGGATCTGTCACCACTCTTATAGGTTGGATGAACTACAGCCTTTTTGAAAGCATTGGGGAAAGTACCAGACTCGATGGCGCAGTTACAGACGTGTGTAATGGGAATAGCTAAAGAGGAGCTGGACTGTTTGAGAATACTTGCAGGAATCCTGTCACACCCAGTGGCACAGTCGCTGCGTAAGCTTTCAATAGTCCTTTTAACGTCAGCTAAGTCAATAGCCGGCATAATGGCAAGGGAATTGCATGCTGAGAGTTGTGTCGGGCATTCAACTTGGGATCTAGAGGGAATTTTAATTTTAGAAGCTAAACCCTCACCAACAGTAACAAAAAAGCTATTTACCTCATAAATGGATACCTTGGTTTCAGCAGAGCTTAGCAGAAGTGCACTTGGGGACGTAGTGGGGGAGTTCTGATTTTTTATACCTTTAATAGCCTTCCATGTGGCCTTGGTATTGTTTTTAGCTTTAAGCAACTCATTTTTATCGTATGACCTTTCTAGCTTTTTAAGAAGTGAAATGAGATAATTTCGGTATCTGATGTAGGTTGTCACAAGAATATTATTATCGGGAGATGATTTCGATTTTTTATGAAGCCTGTCTCGATTTCTAATGCACCGAACTAGACCTGGTTTAGAATTCTGCATTTCCTGGGGACACGAACATTATAACTGTGTTTTGCAATCACATCTTGAATAGTAGAGATAAGTAGATCTGCAGCCAGATTGCAGTTTGATTCCTTTAACACCGGACTAAAATCTGTGTTTTCTAGTGTTTCTTTAATTTCTGAGTAACCTATATCGAAGAACATTGGCCGGTTGTCTAGCTGAAGTTATTTTTTTAGTTTCTAGACATAGGATGACTGGGAGGTGGTCTGTGATGTAACTTTTAAGGACAATTATTGAGGCAGAGCATTTAGTTTTTAGCAAAACGTGATCTAGGCAGTTACCAGATCTTGTAGGAAGCGCATGCGCAGGTAAAAGACCTAGAGAGGCACAAAGGGTGAGGTAAGTACCTGCTTGACGATCGTGATTGTCAGGTTTAATGTCAATGTTAATATCACCTATCAGAGCTATATTATTAAACCTTTTAACGATTGTACCAAACTATCAAGACTACGGTAAAAAATTTCAAGATCAGAATAAGATGGGGAACGGTATATGCAAATAACTACTGTGTCACCTATAGTACAAACAATGCAATTTGAGTCACAGAGTGAGGGTTCAACGTACGAGCATTTCAGTGAAGTCTTAGTGTAAATCACCACGCCATCATTCTGTGATTTATTATTGGTCGTGACGGCGGAAGAGTAGCCTTGCAGGTAGGAAAGTGGCCCCGAGACTTTTAACCAACACTCAGTTAATATAATTACGTCAAATTCAATTTTAGTGGTTGTTAGCATCGTAATGAATTGGTCAAAGTTCTTTTTAATACTTCGGATATTTATGTGAATTATTTTTAAATTGTGTGCTGGTTGTTTCATAAAATCCGAACACCGCTCGGGTGGACATAGATGAGAGCAGGCTATAGAGAGGTTATCTATTTCATTAGATATGTTATTATTTTGATTTGCCATTTGTGGTTGGATGTATGAGGTGTAGCGGTCTGTAATTGTTTCTGGGGGAAGACTTCATATTTGGATACCGAATTGTGGGCGGCAGACATGGATAAGGTATTTTAATAGTGCTATCGGTACTTCTCAAAAGGTTTACAACAAGATGTATATGGTCGAGTATGTGAGTGAATGTGGGTGTGTAATATATGAGTGTTAGGGCGTAGTAAGTAAATTTTGAGGATATTAAAAAGTAATTATTAGTTATACAAAAACAAAAGTTGAATACAATAACTAAATGGATGCATGGATGAGTATAAAAAATAGGTATAAAAAGAATAGTCATTGTTGTCCCAATAACAAGGAGAGACATTTCTCTGATTTGATATGGAGTGGTTTGTCTGCTGGATCCTTACGCAGAAGTATTCTGCCGTTCGAATACCAACTGGAGTAATTATGGGCTTTAGCAAACTGGCGAGTGTCATTAAGAAGCTTTTTCACGGTTGATGCCAGGTGTTCGTCAACATAGACAGGTTTTTTGTCAAAATGAGGCAAAGTTAGAGTAAGCATACTTAAGGTTATGTTGTCGTAGCCTTCAGCGTTTGACTTTAGGTAAGAAATAATGTGCGAGATATCATTTTCGTCCACCGGTGTAATTGTAAATACCGCTTCAGTATATCTGTGGGTCTCATAGAATGATATTAGCGACGTGCTAGCGACCGAGTTGCCAGGGACATTCAAAAAGGTGTCATTTATCAGGTCTGGGTTTCAAAAATATGGGGGAAGGTCTTGTCCTTGCTTTGAGGGTGCAAACGTAGATTTAATGTTCTTCCATATTAATTTCGGATTGTTTATTTTATTATTTATATTGTGCTTAAAATATGCAATTTTTTCATGATACAAGGAACTTTCTACCAGGGATTTTAACTGTTTATAGTAAACTTTTTTTGGTCCCGATTAAGTATTCCGATATTTGGCCAATGCATTGTCCCGCAACCTCATCATGAGCTGGATAGTGTCCGTAGTCCAGGGATAAGATAATTCCTTAATACGACAAGTTTTAAGAGGCGCGTGAAGATCAAACAGTGATATTATGCAGTAATTAAAAGTATCAACCATGTCATTCACATCGGTCAATTCAGAAATCCGACCTATGTTTGATTGCGACAAGTCCCTAAAAAAGCTATCCTTACATATGTCTTTGATCGGTCTAAATTTAGTTACACCACATCTGTTCGACGGAATCGAACATGGGATCAGGCGTGCCAGTATAGATGCGTGCGCTCAGACCCCGCCGCAGATAAAACCCAACGCCCCCACCATGTCCCGCACGGACAGCTGAGGGCCGCTTTTTTTTCCATCGTGGTATGTTGGGGTCAGCTACCCATACTTTTTTTTTTCTAGGGTGGAAAATCATCATGCATGTCCTCCGCCCTGGGGCGGGCGGAGGGGTCTGTCAGACTCTTACTGACTAAAAACCACCCCGGTGTTCCATCACACACATACGTCGGGGTCGCGGGAACATATGATTCTTCCGAAACCACGACTGGTGCCGGCCCGGGTTGGGGGGGGGGGGGGGGGGGGGCAGTGTGGTGTTAGACTCCCCGCAACGTCTAAGAGGGCCGCGCGTGGAACACTACGCGCCACACTCGGGTCCTGATGGTGGCAACGTCCCTGAGTCCAACCCAATCCAACCCATCCTAACTCAATGCAGCTGATAACCAGTATTTTACATAGAGCTGCCTGTCAATCCTCCACAAGCCACTTACTAGGCGACACGATACCTCTTGGCAAGACTGGTTGTCACTTTCAAGCTTCTGACTACTCGTAACGACTATCAAAGTTCTGCAAAAATTATATCTGGGACCAACGACTTTATATACGAGCCTAACTATCTTAGCGAGGCACCGAGTTGTTCTTACTTGGTTGTGATGGATGGTCTTCCTCGGCAACTTTGAAGATCAACCCGTGAGGCGGTTAGTATTAAGCCACGAAACCGATAACTTATTATAAAGCTTAGATTTCACTATTGAAATAAAAACCGGTCAATAGCAAGTCAGACCCGCGAACTATGCGTTCCGTAACTTCGTTTAGAGTTTTATTCACAATGACAGCGGCTATGGTTACATGTATTCAGCTTAGTTTTAGAGTCCCGCGGGTACCCTTTGGAATCATGAAAAGAAGAAGATTTGACACATTATTATTTGGATAGTGACTATCCAAATAATAATGTGTCAAATCTTTTGGGGATGGCGAACCAATGGAAAGCTTGCCATTGGTGACACGTAACAAAATAATTTGGGCACGGCATCATTTTAGGAATTTAGGTACTTAAGTCATCTAGTTTGTAACAGCAAAAGTCGCAATTATAATAAATCAAGGCATATTACTGTACAATAATAAAGGAACAATTGTGGAATTGCAAATAAAGAGTATTGTTGTGAAAGAAGGTAGGTAGATTTTCTTTTTCAGTAGTCACTACGTCAAGATTGTTTGATGGAACGTCATGGCCACAATCAATATTTATTTGGGAAAAATGGCACGTAGTTGTATAGAGGTTCGCCTCTCTGGGATAGTCCATGACTCACATCTCTGGTATAATAATGTAATTATGAAACTCACGCTAGTATTGTAGTAGTCGAATCCATTTCTCGTCTCCTTCGTGATAGGTAGAACTGTATAGTAGCACTTCTCCTCAGAGGGTACTTCTGTGAAAATATCATAAATTATGTTCTAATGTTAACTCTCATACCCAAATATTGCTTAACTTGACCCAGCTCCTCTATTTTAAAACTTCGAACCCAATGCTTCTATCAAAAAATCCGTTTCTGTTTCAATATATTCCAACAATGCTGCCATACTTCCGTTTTTCAACTAATGCTGAAATGCAATCCGTTTCACTCACTTGGTCAGATTTCATACTTATCTAGTAGGTCCGCGGACAAAAACTAGTAAATGATAATTAACTTACCATTTGGTATCGCAGTCTTGTTTGGAAACAGATGCAAGACTTTAGCTTTGCACGTCACGTTCAATCTGCAACAGGTTACGACTAGTAAAGTTACGTTATTTAAGAATAGTTTGTTAAATATATTTACTTACATAAGTTAGACGAAAAACCTTATGGGTTCAATCCCCAGTTCGGGCAGTGTTATTGAGTTTTTCATTAGAAAATACTCAGTAGCAACTAACAGGGCGGCCACCTCTATTTAAAAACCTGTTAGTGGCAATAGTCTCGCCCCTTATTACTTGGGACTTAAAGAAACTGGCGAAAAGTGGGCGACCTGTGAAGGTTGCCTGTCAAATAAGTCAGACTGGCAACATAAAAAAAAAAAATTGTCGTTCAAAACTCTCATAAATTAAGCGACTCGTCGCCACCGAATTACTCAATCCTATAAACTTCTGTCTAAACCTTCTGAGATTGATGTGACTCACTTTTTAATAATCAATTATTATGTACTTAATTATAATAGTTTATTATGTAACAGCTAACTGTAATTGTAATTAGTCATTGCTACCTGCATTAACAGGTTTTGGAAATATGGTACAGTCAGGTAGAAAGATTGCATTTATCAAGTTTTATTTTTTGTTTTGTTTTTGCATATTATGGATGAAAAGACTCTTCTTGACCAACTGAGTTTAGAGTACCAGTAAAATCCAGAAATCCTTTCCCATATAAAAAGTTAAGTACAGTCTTTTAAGAACGTTTTCCTGTAGCTTTAACGGTTAAATGTACCTGTCCGTCTTAAAAATCCACCCTTTATACAGGCTGATTTGTAATTTATCGTATCCTTCCCGGACGTAGTTGACCCCTTTGCAATAAAATACCAAAAAATGGCCTAGACAAAAATTAATTGGATTCGATCAGGTAATAATGGTCCTTAAATATGTAGTTTAAAGGGAACTAACCTGAGATTCTTGAAGTCCATCTTTAAGAACACGATAGCTGGATGCTGCGGCGACAGTATGCTGTTGTCGCTATCCTTGAGGAAGCATGTTGCGGAGTTTGACTGCGCCAGGTACGGACTTATCGCTGCGTTTATCGTCCGGTCTAAAGTGAAGCCATACTGTGAAGGAATAAAATAAACTATTGCGATAAATCTCTAAAGTAAAGGGTAGGTACCTAGTAGGAACAAATGATCTGTAGGTAGACCAGACACGAGGTAAGTCTCGGTAGGGATCAGACAAATTTGGAAACAGGAAGGAGCAGCGGATCGATTCATGCATATGATGAAAAAATTACCTATATAAAATATGATTCTGAAATTTTATTTCAATAAATAAAACAATAGTTTAAAAAAGCCTCATTAGTCTTCATTGAAGTCCCAACTGTCTTTCATTTATTTCTTGCGTGACAGTTACAAGGCAGTAAGAGACGTAAAGGCTACTTTAATTCATAGTCAGAATTAGGCCGTTGTTTCGACCGGTGTTTGTAGCCATAGCATACTATAGCATACTATAGCAAACACGTACTGTAACACTGGCTGTATCCATTTGAAACACATACGAGTACTACAGCAAAAACGTACTGTAACACTCGCTATATCTGCATGAAACACATTCTTGTTGCCTATGTCCCAATCAGCCGACACACGCTTCTATCGCCTTGCCATCAGTATCCTGAATGGACTGAATGGTTAACTAATATATTGCTTCAAAATGATTGCCAGCACAAACAATAATATCCTCCTGTACATACGCTACATATACTGAGGTCGATAATCAATTTGCAGCTGAAAAGCAGCTTCAGGTGTTAATACCTAGTGTTGCCTTCTGACATTATGAGCTGAATCCGTTTTAGCTTAAGTTGTTTTTTTTTTGGGTATCTAAAGTGGGTGTATATTGGTGTAAATACAAATAATTTACGCTATTAAACGCATTTTCTTTCTTTCAATAAGACACACGCGTTAAGACTTATTAACAATAACTATTAAGTGTTATGCAAGTTCTAGACCGACTAATTACCCTCGTGGCCTATTCCATTGTTCGAATCGATACAATGTGAATTAGACGAGCGCCCAGTGCATAACTGCATTATTGTTCAAACTGACCGAAGTTTATGAATTATTATTGCTCATTCGCGTTTACGAGTGCCTTCATTTATTGTATTGCAGATACTACATAGTATTCTAGACTGAGAAGAACGAAGACTATTATAGACATGGTCAAGAAATACCTAATAAATTGCACGTACTCAAAAGACGACGTACAACAGTACACGGCCGTAAATAATGCACATCGAGTTGTAGAAAAAGTTTCTGTCGTGATATACCGTTTTGTCAGTCGACGGTTTTTCCTTAAAGCTCGTTCTCTTACGTGTCAATGGCAAAAGGATTTTTTTTGTTTCATTTAAGTAGGGCTCAAAATTTAGCAACGCAACTAATGTTTGCTGACGCAGTCATTAGGTCCTCTTGTGTCCAGGTGGCAGAACGGCGTAGATTGGTGAGCCATATTGCTTGAGGAGAGACGCCGCATACGCATCGAAGGTCTGAGCCGACCATGCTGCGACCGACTTGGGAACGAAGTTTATTTAAGGTATTTCATGCTTTGTCCAACTTGGCTACAGCAACTTGTGCCCTGATGGAAGGCTCTTTGATATTTCAATAAAATAATCAGAAGCTCCATGTGTCTAACGGCTGGCCATGGGTACTGTTATAAACTGGGCGAAGTGGAGAGAGATGACGAGTAAATAAGACCCTCGCTACTGCGTGTACCAAAAGGAAAGGACTGATTCTAGTCTATACGAGCATCCTACATATTTGCAAAAAAGCATTTGTGAAGATCTTACCTCCCCATAAACAGGTCCCGAAGGCATCATGAAGTTAACCATCTTGACATCGAGAACTCCGCCATTGAAGAAACCGAAGGTCGTGAGGTCCACGTAGCGACGTTCATCGTCCTGTAACAGTACATCAAACAGGCTCAGTAATATAGCAAAACATGATGGTGATTGGGAGTTGTTCTACGATAAAGGAAGAACAAAAGCAGAAGAAATCCCAAATCTTCTAACTCATTAATAAAATTCTTAAATTCGTTCATTATTTCACTGGCAGACAACGCTCTGCCTAAACCGGGAACCATGTAATTTTGCATTAGAGTTCCTAATATAACGCACTAAAGAATGATCTTAGGCGAAGACTAATAAGTTTTAATATTTTATGTAATGTATAGCTGTATTTTGTTAACAGTTACGTTACCTGTTAGGATCTATTTTAACGGACATTGTTGAATGATAGTATCAACTAATTGATTCTTCAAACGGTTACTCATTGCTGAGCGTATTGATGTGCCAGACTAAACTGTTTGAAGTTCCCTCCATTTTTGGTCCCAAATGGAGGCAGATGTCAAAAAGTTTATCTATGGCGTAAGGCGTCTCGTATCTTTGTGTCCATGGTGTAGCCTCACTTGGTCAGCCCATCGAATACGGCCAATACGTATAGGGTGAACTAATTGACACGCCCAAGGGAAATGCTCTCAATCGGAGATAACTACACTTGGGCATTTGCTTAACATTATTTTGGCTAGGTCAGGTCACCTTATTCACCAGATATGTCTACAGCCGATTTTTTTTTCCTATTCTCAAATTACCTCTTCGTGGCAAAAGTTTTCATTCGGTAGAAGACATAAAGGAGAATTCACGGCGAGAACTGAACTCAATTCCGGAAAAAAACGTTTCAATAATAGCTCTTTAGCTCTTTCCATAGCTCGCTAAGCGAGGTGGTTTAAACTGGTGGACCAGCCCTATCGTGAGTGTCCACGTCTCAGCTCCGTAGGTCATGACGGGTAGGACGCACTGATTGAAAACTTTAGTTTTCAAGCATTGCGGTATGGATGACGAGAAGACTCGACCTAGTTTCCCAAACGCTGCCCAGCCCAGCTGTATCCTCCTCTTGGCCTCCCTCTCAAAATTTTTTTTACTAAGTGTTTGGCATAGACACCCCCAAGCAATAAGTCCGTTATCATTTTTTTTTGTTTATTTGAAAATGTATCTTTTCAAGGAGTCGAAGTATTGCGTTCATTGATACATAAACTGAAACCATTTTCTTTGTGTAATTCAATTACGATGTCAACATTAATTTATGTGTGAAAAATACTTTGCAATTTAAGAAAATAAAAATTACTATAAAAAAAATACACATAATGCAGTAAATTTGATAAAAATGTTGATACGTAACATTACAAAACGGACTTTTCTAACGTTAGGTCTTACTAGCTTCTGCCCGCGGCTTCGCCCATGTGGAGTGTTGATGAAAAGGAGCCTATAAGTACATCGGCTACTTTCCCCAGGCTTCAAACACAGTTCAGCGAATTAGCCGTGAAACATCACAGCCCCGCTCTGCGCGCGGTGTCCGCTGTTCGGATAGTGGTAACTTTTGAAAAATCCGTCCCCATTAATAAGTGTAAAAGACAAAGTTTATCTACATCAAACACCAAAAGCGATAAAGGTATTCATTTTGATGAGAATTGACTAAATACTCTAAAATGTGTACTGTTAAAACAAAAAAGCAATTCATTTATGGCTTACCATTTTGGCTATAATAGCTTCATAAAATGTAGATATATAGCTGTCGCGGACTTTTATTTAGAATTGTTTATGACAAACAATCCCACGATACATTATCATCGTGTACTACATCTACACGAACACGATACTCCTTAGGCAGCGCACGACAAGATAGCTCTCAGAGGGCTGGTTTTTTTTCGTCTTACTTTATACTTATCATTATATTATGTACAAATCACACAATATTTGTAAATTATAGTCTGTGTTAGTCTGATGTATAAGCTATATTACTGTAAAGTTTTTTGGTTTGAGTTTCACACTACTAGGTACCTAAGTATATTTTGTATAAATTAGCATTTACCTACCTATGAAGCTTTGTTTGTACCGTTTCTTTAGACCATGTTCGCATGGACGTAATTATCTCGAGGCGGGATTTTATCGCGTACTGCATTTTCAACTCTCGGTGTTAAACCGAGCATTGAGAATTCCAACAGAGCGCTACACACTGTTGGATTTTCAACTCTCGGCGCTAAGCAGTGCGCTAAAAAAATTATCTCAAGACCACCGACTTTATTGCGTTTCGTTTTTTTTTTAAATAGATGTATAATAACAATGGTAATTGCAATATTTATGAAGTACATAACAATATAAATATTTATTCAAAATCCTTTATTTTTATTGTTCTTAGCTCAGGACGGTGTTATTGATGTACTCATATCGCGTAAATAGGTGTAAATATGTATTTAATTATTTTTTTGACCCTTTTATTATTTGACTTGTATTCATTATTGTATGTATACATTTGGTAACAATTTTTGAGTTTAGTGAAAGTTATCCTACTAATATTATAAACGCGAAAGTTTGTGAGTATGGATGGATGTTTGTTACTCTTGCACGCAAAAACTGCTGAACGGATTTGGATGAAATTTGGCACACAGATATTTTCTAACCTGGATAAACACACAGAGTACTTTTTATCCCGATACTCCCACGGGATCAAGATTTATGCGGGTGAAACCGCGGGGAGCAGGTAGTAAGTACATAAATAAGACAGAAGAAGCCTTAGGTTTTTAACGAGGAGACAAACAAGGGAATAATTTAACTTATACTGGCTTAAAATTAACAAAGACAATATTCCTCTAATTTGTATTTACTCGACGCACAACGTCGGCCGATTCCGCCTAAGACCGCGTGCGATGACGATTTATAAGTACTTACCATAAGTAGTACCTTATATAATTTATTCAAGAACACCAATAGCATATGTGGATCCTCCCTTTTCCAAGAGTATGAGTGAACTTTACACCCTGTTCCTCATATCCCTAAACATATAGGTACTTTTCTTGATTTTCTCTACAAGGCCTAGATGTCGAAATATTCCGATATATTGCGATACCATTGTAAAGAAATTTCCAAAAAACGCATTACTAGTCTGTAGATTTACAGAGAATTCCCCAAAGTCGTCAACAAGAACAAAGCAAATCATGAATATACCTAATTACTAACATACCATCACGCCTTGTTTCCCCGAAGGGTTGGGCAGAGGTGTACCTATAGTACACCCACATTTCGCCAGTTACGTTTAAGTCCCATGTAATAGGGGGCGAGCCTATTGCCATCTACCGGGCACAAATCCAGACTTCGGGCTGCTACTGAGAAATTCCAGATAGAAAAACCCAATAACACGTTGCCCGACCTAGGAATCGAACCCAGGACCTCATGCTCAGCAGTAGCGATTGCGACCACTAGACCAACGAGGCGGAACCTAATCACTAATAGATAGAAATATCTTCCGAGTCGTTTTGAATGAATGGTAGACAGTACAGCTAATAACAGCTATCTATCTACTCACAGAGACACACACAAACGGCTACGCACCACGTCCCTCGCTGCCTTCTTTTGTCAAACAGAGATAGAGAGAATTTTGTACTGGCCTCGAATTCCTATTACGTGCGTTGTTCGTCGGCCCCTTAAGCGACAAAGACAAAATAGAGAAGCAATTGCTCATTATTATTGCAGTTGTTTGAGTAGAAGGCGCACAATCGGTTGCTGCGCACACGTTATGTGTGTAGTGTGGTATCTGACATGGGCTAGACATCAAGACGAGAATATTTTATTAACGGCATCCAGAAGTGCTATTAATGTATAATAATAGCACTGAGTTCTGATGCCGTTAATAAAATATTCTCGTCTTGATGTCTAGCCTATGTATATTAAATGTATTATCAGCGATGTTTTGTCAGTGTTGTAAATAAATGTATTCAAGTCATTTTATTTTATTTCCTTATTTTTAAAACTAAATCTTAGTTATTAATACGCTAAATCACAGGCTTACATATCTAAAATAAAAATATATTTAATTCCATTAATAATTACACTACAGATATAAAACTTCTTGAGGGAGATTGTAAGGCGATCGTAAATCAAAAAAAAAAAGTTCCTGGCCGCTGAAATTATCGCAAAATTATCAAAGGAGAATGGGCAAAATCTTTTTTGCCCATTTTGCCCATTCTCCTTTGATAATTTTGTCTGCCTATCAACGTAAATATCGCAATTAATGTTGTTGAACTGTCAAAATTAAAGCAATTACTACTGATAGTGTGTTACGCAAATACCCCGCTGCATAGAGATAAGCGTAGCCCGGAACCCAACTCATTTACTGCATGTTGCTTATAGTAATTGCTACATTTGCTATGCATTTGCGACAGGCTCGTCAATTTAGATTAGGTAGGTGATTGCTTTTGTAATCTCTTCGCTTGAGCGAAACTTTGGCATATCACAGATTCGCTTCAAAAATATTCATAAAACATTTTCATAAAAATATAAGTAGTCTATGATTTTTCTACAGAATAAAACAGAAAATAAGTTCTATTTCAACATCCAATTAGCCTTATCAAAATGACATTCAATAATGGTTTGTCTACGAAGGTGAGCTTATAATCAGAAATAAATTGTTTGTCCAATCATGAAACATAAATATTTTACTTTTTCCAACAATACCAAATTGGTACCTTTTTCTTGAAACATTGTCTGGCAACAAATTGCTGTAATTTCAATAGTTTCATATCAACGTTGTAAACATTCGCAACTTTCGATTATGACGCGAATGAAGAATATTTTAATCAATAACAACAATGTTCGTTAAATTAAAACTAAATATAAAATAAGATTATTTTCTTGAAGGGTTTACTCATAGATACACTGTTGAAATAAAAACACAAATGTTCATGAAATACGCAAGTGCGAAGAGATACGACACAATAATAATAATGGATAGGAAATTTCGCAGAGCAAGGTGGACAAATATAGCTCGGGACCGAAAAGTAAAGCAGGTGCAGAGCAGACCCAAGCAAGTACAGCGATACTCAGCAAGCAAATAGACAAAATGAAGAACAAAAAAATGCAAATCTATTAAGACAATCTACATAATAAATCATTTATTTCATTTATTCACTGACAGACAACACACAAACTTAAAACAAAAATAATGAACAGGGTAGTTCGCAGGGCAAGGTGGTCGAATATAGCTGGGGACCGATAAGTAAAGCAGGTGCAGAGCAGAGCCAAGCAAGCAAGAGGGAAAAATTGCAAAAATAATGCAAAGCTATTAATAAGACAATCTACGTACTAAAAATCTTAAAATCATTAATCTCTGACAGACAACGCACAACAGAGCCACTGGTTCATGAAATTTTGCACGAGAGGTCCATGTAACGAAGGTGAGCAAACAAGATTTTTGAAAGAAAGAAGAAATTGTTTCCTTAAGGGGATTTAAAAGGGGACGAAAGTTGTATGGAAGTTCGCAGTTTGTCATTTTTGCCGATAGGAAATACCATCGGGCACACGGCTTGCAACTAAATACATGACAATTACATAGCATGAGCAAGCATAATCAGCCTATAAAACGTTCTCACTGAACGCAAGCCTCTGAGAGGGAGTGGACCATAATTTACCACGCGGGCTCAACATGGGTGTCACGTGTCTTCAATCTTTTCTCACCATGTTTTCCTTCACCGCAATTAAGATACAGGCCTCTATATAAAAATAACTAGACTAAATCATCAATGACCGTAGCAGCAGCACTTACATAAGTATCGATATTTATAACGGTATTGTAACGTGATTCTCGCTAGCTCCTCTCCTTTGTCAAGATATGGTATGGACATATAGTTTTCGCTAGCTATTCCTATTGTAAAGAAGTTAGTTCCAAATACTTACATTATGTTTACATAGCGTGTTACAATTTCGATACGTAGCAACATGACAACGGAAACTAGAAAGACCGATATAATTTTGATTGAATGTTCATTTTACGGCATCTGCGATCATTCGGCTAATTCATTTTTCATTGTACGTATTATTTCCATAGCGCGCTGTTGGTTTTTAAACGCTCTTTTTTGCGACGATAGTTAAAAGTTTTCAACAGCTCGCTTATTTTTAGGCGTTAGTTTAGGTGTTGCCTAGTGTTAGTGAAAACGAACATCTGTCTCATAATTTCTTCTGCGTGCTTCTTTCTAATCAATTAATTAATTTTCTTCTTTAATCTATTTTATAATTCAATCTTTCTAAATGCGTGCCGACACGGGTTGTAAGTTACAGGGTGACAGGATGGTGAGCTTAACATCAATTTTACCGCAAAAATCTACAAGTAGTATCTGTCTAAGTTCTAGGACATAACTAAGTAAGAAGTCAAAGTCAAATAATTAATTACAAGTAGGCCAATAAAAGTCAATCATGAATATTGAATTAATTCTACACCACAAAATAATATAACAAAAAAAAACATACAATCGGCGGCATTACGCCTCGTTCACACTGGCGCGACGCCACAGCGAAACACAAAGGCACCGCTCGTCGTGCGACTCGCGGTGCCTTTGTGTCGCGCTGAGGCGTCGCGCCTGTTTGCATGAGCCATTATAGCTTTCTTTGATCTCTTCCAGGCAACCTTAGAATGGACAGTGATTTGTCTGGACATAAAATGGGGCAGTCAGTGGAGCAAGAAATAACCATACTTTACACTAAAATATATACATATTAAGATATCCTATCGAATAGATACATAAGTACATACATACGAAATATATAGGAAACGAAAATAAATGAAGACTATAGATAATTACAGTTTACGAGAGCAAGATCACAACACAACGACAAGTAAAACCTTGAACAAAAATTTTGACGCCACTCAAGTTTATCGAGTTGGTCTTGGATAAGGTCAAGATAGCTAGCATCAGCATAGGCAAGGATGGGTAAAAGAAGCGATTGTGCAAGCGCAATCTTGGTGGCAGTCGGCAGAAAATTACGCAATCTCTTCAAAGATGAAGCGGATGCAAATAGCTTGCGGCTAACTTCCTGTAGCTGGGAGTCCAAGAGAGGTTCTTATCAATGAATATCTCTAAGTTTTTAACTTTCTCACTGAAGGGAACCAATGAGTAGTCAAAAGAAATGTGGGAAGAGTCGTCCAGTCGATCCTTGAGACCGTCCTAGAACTGCCTACTACCTGCGTCTTTATGGGGTTAACCATAAGTCCGTATCTCTTGGCCCAGTCGCATATTCGGGCTTGATCACGATTTATCGTTACGATAGCCACGGATAGATTCCGAGAGGAGATTGTAGACCTTTTAAAATGTTTTACAATATTTTGTACTTATAAAATAATTATAACTATACAGTGATTGTGATATAGCTAGTACAAAATTTACTTAACTCTATTGCGTATAGTAAAATTACTTATTTTTAATACATTGTACCTATTGATGTATTAAAAGTTAAGCGATGGATTAACCAAAATCGGCTATCTTCAATTCGATTTTTCTTGAAATTGATAAGACTTAGGTATGAAATAAAAATAATATCGAGTAACTACATGATATTTCCAAACTGTTTGTTGAACAGAAACACAAAATATTAAAATTATCTCGATAATAACATCACGAAGTTACCTAATAGTCACGTTTTTTCGATTTGTACTTAATGTGCTGCATGACTAATAGAATAAAAATGTGGAGGCATATTTCTAGCTTTAAGCACTTACGACGTTTTTAGTTCGTGGAAAGAGTCATCTTCCGTCGCTCGTTGCGGGAATTTCAAGCATATTTTTGTTTTACAAATCAGTACCGCACTCACCGCCGCGCGTCGCTCAGTTGAGACGAGAGCCACCAACCACTTTCAAAACGATTATTAAAATAATTAAGAATTGATAAACTAAATAAATACCGAGGCTAAACTATAAAATAAAAATATTCATAAAGAATTTTATTTATATTTACTATGTACTTTATTGTGCACCACAAAATTACATAACAAAAATAATACAATAGGCGGCCTTATCGCTTTCTGCGATCTCTTCCATGAAGCCTTTGAATGGACAGTGATTTGTTTTTTATAGTACAATTAACGCCATTGCTCTGCGTTTCGGTCAATGTTCTTACGGAAAAAAATTACATCATAGCCACCTAGCCAATTTCAGATTCTTTTGAAAGTTCGTGCTTGAGATTCTAGATCTTATTTCGATTAATTTAATTATTTTTACTTTTTATTCCTTAATTATTATATAAATTGTTTTGTTGACAAACTCCGGGTAGGGTTACCCAAGACGAACCATTTCGAGCGACTTTTGACCAACCGCCAAAATCAAGTTCAAATTCGAAATTATGCATTTAGGTAGTTTATTGGTATAATAATATTATTGGAGATTACAAAAAATAAATCGGTAAACTAAATTAGGTAGTGGATTTATTGAGGACAAAAGTACGAAACGGTGTGCACGGGACATGAAATTTTTCATACAGATAGTGTTCTCGTGACTAGCTCCCCGGATGTACCTAACTTGACTTTGCACACACAGTGCAAAATCCACTACATCAATATCATTTTTATTTGGTAACATTGTTAATGGACTTTGCACGATCCTGCAAAAATCCATGAAATACATTGTATTTTTTTATTAGGTAACACCGTTTGCCACAAAGACGTCGTGAGCTCCAACTTACACAAGGTCCTAAATATGGATACATTAAAAATTTGAAATTTCTCACATCACCATTGAGTTTCTAGTTCCAGAACATGACTTTAATCTAAAATTCTGAATTCAAGCTTAGAGTATAGTATATGCAAAATAAACAGATATTTTATCTTCTGAAGAATTTCATCGAAAATAAAAAGGGAATGGACAATGATCATATTTCGTTTAAACATGTGTGATTTAAAAACCATTCGAGGAAAATGGTTGCTGATCACTGTGGTCAAACAAATATTCTTATGGTTATTGATATTTTTGTTTTCATTTAACTCCATTTGCTCAAATAAAAAAAAGCGGAAGGTAAGTCATATCGTCGAAAAAACAAGTTATAGAGTTTGATTTCATCATCTTGAATATTGACCAGCAGGGCTAACATGCCAGACGCGACAACTAATCACTCTCGTATTTTCTCGTCGCGTCTATACCGTCACTTTATTCGTTTTCTGACAGCACTGCCATATAAAATATTCGACTCGTTCTGTCAAACTTGATGTTTTCTCGTTAAATCCTAACATGGCATATAATTTATCCCGCATTTTGACAATTCAACATGAGAAAATCACCGATTTTCTCTAATTTAGTCGTCCTCAATTTTGACGACGAGAAGAGTAGACCAAATTATGATGCAATAAAAATAAAATAAAAACTCCAAAATAACATGGCAAATTCATAAGTATACTTATTTTACTCATCATTTTATTATAAAACATAATATTAATAAAAATACTTAGTTATAAACTACTATTTACATTGGAACGAAGTTCCTTTCGACGGCTGCGAGAAAAACTGTGGCGGAGGGGAGCACTATTACATGGATGAACATCACGTGCAGAAATAATTAGTCTCTTTGCCAATTATGGTGATTATCGAAATCTAGGAGGTTGTGGGTGTATGACAATATCAAACTTTCGCAACATAATATCTAAAGCCACTAATTTTGTATTTTTAATTTTTATTTAAAAAAAAGTCGGTTACAAGAAACGAAACACAAATTAAAAGAGGTAGACGTAAAATCATTATAGTACATACTAATTCCATGAGTAAAATCGACCGATGTTGCAATGATAAAAAAATATTTGTTTTTAATAACTTGCTAATAAAGAGATGTCAAAGTGCATTTTTCGAGTTTACTCGAGCTTAGCGGTCATGTTACGTATTCTAATAACGTCAGATTCGTAGACAAATTTCGAAAATCGATATAGAGAGCGTTCTCGCGCCTGTCATGTTAGCCCTGCAGGCCGCCACTCAGAAATTATTGCGAAAAAAGTTTTTATGTATGAGAGACTGGCCAGTTATGATTATTTGTAAGTAAAAATAGGTACGTTAAAAAAATTTTTTTTTAAACCCACCAGCATCCTGATCGATGCTGGTGGGTTTTTAAATTGAAGAGTAGACCGACTTCAATCAAATCAATTCACGGAAATACTAATTGAATACTATACCTATAATAATAATTTATTAATAATAATTGAATACTATACCTACTTGCACACAGCGATCATATGTACTTAGATACATTGAATAGATCGGTTTCATCTGATTATTATGTGTATACTTTTTACAGAAGATTCTTATTCATATTCGTATTCCTACCGATACACTCCGGGCGAAAAGTTATGTCGGCGCGGGCGGCGAGAAGGGATTGTGTTTTGTTTTTGTCGTGTTTGATGAGAGGGGTAGGCAAGAAGGCGCGGGTGAAACTTGATTTTCATCTGTTTTGCTGCGTCCTCTTGAGCAACAGATAATGAAAGATGCGCTAGCAGTACCCGTATATAGTCATGCAATGGAGCAACGCTTGCTTATACAAACTAACTAAGTAAATTACGAGTATGTAGGTACTTTTACATAGAACTAATTCAGTAGTTTCTCAGAGGCGGTGCTGATATGAATTCAGGTTATAACTACAAGCACGCATGTTATCAGAAGACGTAGGTACCTATTTGATGCGTAGGCTCAGTATGCAGAAAAGGATTCTGATCATATTTACCTACTCGTAGTTACTGATCGTCTAAAGAATGATTACCTATTCGTATTGCGTAAGTAATTAAAAGTTGTGTCTGCAGGAAATTGATTTATTCAAGTAAGAATTGTTGCAATAGTCAGAAAACTACACTCGGCGTTGCAAAAATCACACGCACCTCTTTGAGAATTCCCAGAAAAGTCAGTCAAGTCATTTTAACCCTATCAATCAATGGCAGACATATGACTGTGTGAGGTGCGATTTTGTGACGCCGAGTGTGTTAAAAAAAAAAGCAAATAATTGTCATGCAAGAGAAAACTTTGACTAAACAAGATCTTCCGTGTGGTCAAGATGACGGAAAACAAAAGGGCCAGGTTTTTCTGATAGGTCAAAGTCCCTTAAGAGTCCCTCCAGATTAAGCAACAAAAAAAAAAGGTTATGCAAGCTGTAAAATTAATTTTAATTTGCTAATTAACTACTTCTCTAGAGCAAGAAATTCGTTTTTGAGAAATAATGATGTAGCGTGGTTGGTCACAGTTTTAACGTGGTCTGCAATAAAGAGTAATAATACAGCCAGCTATGATTGCAAAAAGAGCCATCGTAGTACAATACAGTATTTTGAGCCCAGATCCAGATTGATAACCAGTTGATTACTTTGTGTTTGATAAAAAATCTAACTCATGAATTGGCTCGTCATTACGATAAATATCATACATATAAACTTATAGGACAAGGGACCTATTATATGGGTCTGAAACAGAACTGGCGAAATGTGGGTGTACTTAATAATACAGCCAGCTATGATTAGACAAAAAAGAGCCATCGTAGTATACAATGACAGTATTTTGAGCCCAGATCCAGATTGATAACCAGTTGATTAATTTGAGTTTATAAAATAAAACTCATTGGCAAGTCATGACGATGAATATTATACGGGGATTACAGGCGTGATGTTATTGTGTAATAAACTTACAGCCGCCTGAAGTTATATACCTATAGGTACGGTACTGTTCCCTTCTGATCCATTGAACTTAGTAAATATATGTATGGGACATAATGATATTTAGATTACACTAGATGTAATCATATAAATTTATATCGATCACCGTACTTTTAAATGGAACCTTAACACTGAGATGTAATATATTTAATTTAGAGAGAGAGTTGTTAGTTTGATGGTTTTCGAGGGTACTGACGACAATAGTGCGGTCAATATGAAAATCTAAGATGGCATGGCGGCGAAGATTTTCAAACTTATCATCATGGGCGTCGTTTTCATGGATTTCGAGGGTGCTATAACCGATAGTGAAACCAATTACATTGGAGTTGAAGAGAAGCCAACTTCGTTTCAGACCACACGCTTTTTATTTATTTCAATTTTTTTGGGGTTACGTGTCATTTATTTTTTGATTGATTGTTTTGTATAATGTAGGAAGTGGAATCTGATGAACCTATGATTTGTTACAGAACATTTTAGAAGGGTTAAGTATCAGTGTCATAAATATGCAGGGTGGCAGGGGCCATCAACGAGCAGCCTGTTACGGATTTAGTACTTACATTATTCTGAACCTGTGGCGTTGAAATTTTATGTTGGTTATCAAAAATGCTGTTCCATACATGTTTGACTGCGTAGGTATTAAGACACTTTTCTATGAAACAGCCAATTTTTTTAAATAATCGTTTTAAATGTCTACACCATCATAAATTCCTAGAGTATGTAAAAAAATATTCAAAATTATTTAAAAAGATTTGCGTTTTTGCTAAATCAAAATTTTTAAGCGATTCAATTAAAAATTCCAATAATAAAGTAAAAACCACTTGGAAAATTATTAACAATGAAACGGGTAAGTCGGTTAAACAAGAAAATCAACTTGAAATTATGGTGGACAACAAATTAGTTAGTAAGGCAGCTGACGTAGCTGAGGCTTTTAATCAGTTTTTTGCCAATATACCTATAACTACGACTTGCTCCATAAATTCGTCCCCGTCTAAAGCTGAGAATCTTTTGAATAGTAGTGTGCCAAAATGTACTCGCATATTTAGCTTCGAACATGTAACGCCTAATGATGTAATTAACGTCTTTAACACACTTAAATCTAAAAACACTGGTGATTACTGGGGCATCTCAATTAAACTTTTAAGTAATATAATAGACATCGTAGCCCCCAATCTAGCTGTTACTTTTAATAAATGTGTTGATATAGGAACTTTTCCTGACCTCATGAAGAGTAGTAAAGTCATACCATTATTTAAATCTGGTAATAAAAATAACATTGGCAATTTCAGGCCTATTTCTATCTTACCAGCATTTAGCAAAATATTTCAAAAGTTAATACTTAAGCAGTTGCTAAGACATTTTAATTTAAATAGCCTCCTTCATAATGAACAATATGGCTTTACAAAAGGACGTTCAACTACAGATGCGGGTGTTGCTCTGCTGAAACACATATTTAATGTATGGGAGAAATCGCAAAATGCTATTGGAGTTTTCTGTGATCTCTCTAAAGCCTTTGATTGCGTGCACCATGACACGCTTTTGCGTAAACTACGTCATTACGGTGTCCAAAACAAAGCTCTCAACGTAATAAATTCTTATTTACACAATAGGTTCCAATGTGTAGATGTCGATGGTGTGAAGTCATCCGGGCTTCCAGTTCAGTTAGGTGCTCCTCAAGGCTCAATACTAGGTCCATTCTTGTTCTTAGTGTATATCAATGACTTACCATTCTATTTAAATGATATCTGTGACGTTGTACTGTTTGCAGATGATACCTCTCTTATTTTTAAAGTAGACAGGAATAGACAAGAGTTTGACGACGTAAACAGTGCACTCTCAATGGTTACGGATTGGTTTACGTCAAATAACCTAGTTCTCAATGCTAAGAAAACTAAATGTATAAAGTTCGTCTTACCGAATGTTAGAAATCTAGGACCCAACATCGTCTTAGATAAAGAGCTGCTTGAAACAGTAGACTCGGCAGTTTTTCTGGGCATAACAGTAGATGCCAAACTTTAGTGGGGCCCACATATATCAAGCCTAGCGGGGAGGCTCAGTTCAGCCGCCTACGCTGTCAGGAAAGTAAGACAATACACTGACGTTGATACAGCACGGTTAGTCTATTTTAGTTATTTCCACAGCGTTATGTCCTACGGTATTCTGCTGTGGGGCAAAGCTGCTGATATTCAAAATATATTCGTCCTTCAAAAACGAGCTGTCCGAGCAATTTATCAACTAGGAGCCAGAGTTTCTCTTAGAGATTTTTTTAAAGATATTGGTATTCTTACGGTAGCATCACAATTTATCTTCGCCAACATCTTATACATTAGGCAAAATATACACTTATACACTAAACACAGTGATTTTCACCATGTTAATACTAGAAATAAGAACAAACTACGTGCTCCCTTTCACCGGCTTCATAAGGTTCATAACTCATTTGTTGGGCTAGGCATAACCTTTTATAACAAACTACCCTCTTCTTTGCTAGATTTGCCTTCTAATGCGTTTAAAGCTCAAGTAAAATCCAACCTTTGTTCAAAGGCATATTATTCAATTAACGACTACTTAAACGATAAGAATAGCTGGTCGCTGTAATTAACTCAAGACAATGTTTATGTTCTTTCTCCAGAATCAGCTTACATACTGACAGGATATACGAGTTCGTATATTTATTTTAATTTTATTTGACTGTATAAGTCAATTAGTTTTAGTTACCTTCATTTATTATTGACATGATCCGCTCATTACAATGTTTTTCAATGAGTTGTATTGCAATAAGTGGTTAGCTAGCGACCTCGACAATTGATCTTAAATTATTCTTGCCTGAGCAACCGGCAGCGAGTTCGTCATGCTCCCGTAGATGTCACTGCTAGCGTCGGGGGTCGGGTTTCCTCCTTCCCTCAAATATGGCGAGAGGGGTAATGGCTGACCTTTGCGTTATGCTCGTGAACGGGTGCTGCTTGTGGTGACTGGTCGTCTTGCTGTCTATGGTTTTGATTTTGTTAAAGTAATTGTTCTGTTAACTTATTTTACTTCGATGGTACTGGTTTGTCATTTGTGGTTACTTAAAAAATAATCTAATAATGCATATGTAAGATGTCACGCCCCTTATGCCTGGAGGCGTTTATTTGTGTATTAAGTTATGTTGTTTTTTTCATTGATTTTTTCATTGGTTTCTGTTTTGGGTATATTGGCGTGGCTAGCTTAAATATGGCAGATAATTTAAAATGTTATTTTTTTTGTGTTTCGGTTTTTATTCTTTGATTACCTTATAATTATATAATTCAATGGTTTTCTAACTAAACAGACAGCTGTGCTGCTGGGGAGTTTGTTGCGCCACTTCTTCTTCCCAGCTAAAGCACTAGGAAGTGGTGAAGGGCGGGCGTTTTGGGGGACTGTCTTATGTAATTTTGACGTTCGAAAAGTGCTGACTCTCAGCCTAGTTTGAATAAATGACTTTTGATTTTGATTTTGAATTCAGCACATGATTATAGACCGACCAGGTCTATAATCATGTGCTGAATTTATCGTTACAGTTTAGGCGCCGATGCCCTACTACCCTCCCTGTAGATAACCAATATATTTTCAGAATGTACTTTATGATTTATGACTTTTTCGTCCGCCATTTTGGTTTTTATAAATGACAGAAGAGCTAGTTAACTTCGTATGTCGAGAAATATTAAAAACGTAAGCAAATTGTAATTGTCCGCCGGTACGGCTACCCGACCATAATAAATCAAGGACAACAAAATTTATGTAATCCAACACGATAAGTACAACTACCGCGTAAGGCGATTAACACTGCCACGTACCCGGCAGCGCGCAGCGTAGCGAGTGAATGCGTGCTTTAACGTTGCTTGTAAGTATCTCCGTTTGTATAGAAAACACGCACAGTCCAACACACAGAAAACACGCGCGTTCATTCAACGCAAGTACGCAACATGCAGCGTCATGCGTGGTAGTGTGATAATCGCCTAAGAGAAACACCACAAATGCAGCTACATTTGTCGCTTATTTTAACGACTGCCAAAGAAGCCCGCAGAACTTTACCTGCTTACGACATTGTTATTGCTATACATGAACTGCCTACGACTGCACTGGCGTGGATGATTTAGAAAACTGGTGCCGATGCCGTACACGTGATAAAAGTGAAAATTCCTAAAAAGTTAAGAATACCTACGAGAGATTTAGTGGGTTAGACAGAGCGAGTTACAGCCCTGGCCCAAAGTATTAGGGCTATATAAGGTGTATCTATTCATAAACGAAATATTTACTTACATTACGCTAGTTTCTACGAAAATACTACGTAGAAACAACTTTCATTGAAGCGGGCGAGGTCATGGCGGCGCGCTTAGTTGTCGCGTGGCTTTTATGAGTGATCAAAAGAGACCCGATCCGCGGCGCCGGCGGGGCGCACGTGTGTTGCTTCAGTTGCCTCGCCCCCCGCCCGAAGCGCCGTCCGCCGCCGTGTTCAGTCTCGCGCGAACTGCATGTTGCACTGCACGCGGCTTAACTAACGTGGAACGCATCGCGCTTCGCGCAAGGAGGAGTACCAGAACATGGTGGACTGCTACAATGAGGGTGGACTTATTTTGCTCACAGCACAAGCCCACTTCCTAGGGATCCTAGAAGCTCGACAGCGGCAACGGGACTACGGGGTCTACATGCCCTCAGCTGCAGACGGAGGCAGGCCTGATCTTACGCCGTTGGACTTCCATGTGTGGGGTAGGGATAGACCTGATTTATGGTAATGACGGCCAGACCATTTCTAATGCGGAACAACAAAAAGTGAATTGTGAACGCTTGTGTACACAGTGATGGCTAGAGATGAGAGACATTATTAAAAGTGCAAGGTCACATTATTTAACGAGCAACTGCAGGGCGAATATGTACAGCAATTTTGGTGTAAATAAAAACTACGTCGTTATTAAGTATGTACATTTTAAATTGTTTTAAATAAGTTGATTCTATTTTTAAAACACGCTTGCTTGGTAATTATTTTTACAATAATTAGTTGCATACCGTATGCAGTGGGATAACTTATTTTCGCGTAAAATTGTCATGTTTCTACTAACCCACAAAAAGATTGGTCAATAAAACGTATAATCTAACCGTAATGCAGTTATTTTATAGTTACAAAGGTCTTTTTGGTTATTTTACGAAAGACATAGCCATCTATTTATCCCGTTAACCACTGGGAAAACAGCGTGTACCTACAACAGTCCAGTCCGCATCTGCCAATCTGGTACGATTTTTGATAAAATAAACTCGCGCTATGCATTTCTTACAGTTTACATCTGTATACATAGGTAGGTACACAACCTATCAATCAGCTGACAGATAAGACTCGACGCACAGTTCGTCACGTAACAGAAGTCATTACCTTATGCGAATTCGCGTTGCGTCAGCTGTTTATTAGTTCTTACCTAGTTTACATCTAGTCTAATTGATAGAGAGTGTAACACTGTATCCTTTTCGTAAAAAAATAAGAAATGATTGAAACGTCTCGATACTCGCTCGTAAAAGTCGTGACCTCGCAGAGTTCATCGCGCCCGCGCCTCTGCTCCGCCGAGTCTGTCGTTCATAGAGTAGGCCGTAAAGGTTTATGCAAAATATCTCAAGCAGTTTTAAATTATGATAATTACGTTAAATAAAAATAAACTGTAAGATAAAAAAATATTTTTCGTTTCTATAGCTTCTATTCGACCTATAGATGTCCCTGTTCAAATATTTCGTGTATGAATATATACACCATAGCATGGGGTCTCAACTCGAACAAATTATAATTTGTCTTGAAAAAACATCATAGATGACAGCATAGGTAACCATTATGAAATTAACAATAATTAAAAAGCGAAATACGGCAGAATTTTGACTGAATTATGATTGGTAAAAGTCTAATCTTCCCAGTTTAGTGCAGATTTATCTATTTCCTCTCATAATACACTCATTATTTTAAAAATAAAATAAAAAGGAAGCCTTTATCTTAATTCGAACCCTTTCAATGATAAAAGTAGCCATCTGTTAGTAATTTTGTTTGGTGTTTTTTGCAATAGATGGCGTTTTACTCAATTGGTCCAGCCTTATCGTTTCCAATTTTGTTACTTATTTAAATCAAACAGGGTATTTTTATTATTATTTTTTACATAGCATAAAAGAAATCTAATAACATGTTTTTCTGAACCCGAACTATAAAACTTTTTAATAAAAAGGATTGCATGAAACGTTTTAAAAGTAGGTGGACTCCTAGATGGCGTTGTAATACTACAGTCTCTGGCAATTAGTGAGTCGCTTATGCTGCGATCTGTTGAAGAATTTGAGGACTAAAAATTGCCCGCTCAATTGCCAGACTTAGGGAGGTTTCATTTCTTTGTATGGGATTGAGTATCTGTACGTAGTATTATATTATCTGTGACCTTATATACAAAGCTATCTGATAAACAATACTCGATGTATTTCAAAGTAAAAAAAAAACAATAAATAAGGTATTTTGAGGTGATATTAATTATCTGGTCCACAAGTAGAGGGAAATGGCATTTTAATGGAAAAAAATTGAATTCATTGTCAGTCTGCTTTCGCTGTTAATTGTGTCAAGAAGCTAGTGTGTGTTATTTATACTCGTATGTGAAGTAGAGACTGTCTATTTCAAGAAATGCATAAGCAAAGTGAACTTTGTATATAAAAATGGATTAAAATACAGATTTAACACGAAGAGGGCAAATCCCAGGTAGAGATTGCCGAATCAGCAAAATGTTATTGATGTGCGGTGCAATCTGCTCTTAAAAGTTTGCGGAGACTGGTTCTCACAAAACAGGGTAAATCGGACAGAAAACGCGTGACTATTGTGCGCTAGGACAGAAAACTTACTCGTGAGTCTCTCAAGGACCGCAAAAAATCTTCTTCTGAGCTCGCTCCAGCTCTATCGGAGGACATTGGAAAGCCGATTAGTTTTCGAACGGCAAGGAGAAGAAACACATAAGCTGACTTAAAAGGCTGTAAAACCAGGAAGACACCCCCTGCTTTCCGAAAACAACAAAAAGAAACGCTTGGAATGGGTTCTATGACACCAACATTATACCGAAGAAGATTGGTCCAATGACAATGAGGTAAGTTTTTATATAATCGGTCTACGAGGGCGGCACTGAAAATTTCGGGAATCAAGGAAGTGACACAACATTACTATTTCAAAATGCTTTTCGAAGTATTCTCCGCAAAATTTGACACATTTTTCCATACGATGGAACCAATCATTGAAGCAACCATTCCATTCGGAAGTTGGGGTCTCCAAAATGGCCGTTTTGTAGGCGTCCACAGCTTCTTCAGGTGATGAAAATCTCTGTCCACGCAATTTATTATTTATTTTAGGGAAAGTATAGAAATCATTAGGGCTTAGGTCGGGGCTGTACGGCGGATGGTCTAATAATTCTATGTTTTATTGATCTAAAAACTCTTTTGTTCTGTGTGCGGTGTGAGAACTCGCATTGTCGTGATGGAGGATGATGCGGCGGTTTCAGTTCTCTTTACGGAGTTCAGAAGCGACCTGTGGCAAACAAATGCTAGCATACCATTCTGCATTAACCGTTCTTTGTCCCTCAAGAGGAATAGTCGTAACATGGCCGGTTTTGGAGACAAACGTGGCCACCATTTTTTTTGCAACACTCCGTGAACGAACAATTTTTGTTGGCTCTCTCATTCGAACACCCAAACTCGTGACTGGTTTTTTGTTTCGGGTTCGTACGCGTATATCTAGGATTCGTCACCTGATACGATGTTGTATACAGCATTTGAGGATCCTGCGTGGAATCTTTCGAGAGTTCTGATGCACCAAGTAACGCGAGCCGCTTTTTGCTCTTCACAGAGCGAATGCGGTATCCATCGGGAAAACAACTTTTTTACACCTAATTGTTCATGCAAGATTATTTGTATTTGACTCAGGCCAATGTCTAAAGTTGCCTCAATTTCGCGGTATGTCACATGTCGATCTTCCTCAATCAGCTTTCGCACAGCATCAACGTTTTCTTGGGTGACTGCAGTTTTTGGACGACCTTGACGGGGATCATCACTGAGTTTGACACGTCCACGTTGAAATTCAGCAAACCAGCGATAAATTGTGGTTTTGGATGGGGCTTCATCACCAAATGCAGAAATCATCCGGTCAACACACTGCTTTTGTGTTAAACCACTTCGAAAGTCATAATAAATCATCGCTCTTGAATTTTCTCGAGTCAATTCCATTTTCTCAACGACTAAACAAGTTTGACAAAACCTTGTGACAAGACCGAGAATCTTTTTTTAAATAAATAAATGATTTTTGATTTTTAAAACCAAGGAGTTTTCAATTAAAAAGATTTTAATATGACAGGAACAGTGGAAATATTCCATTCCCAATACTTTTAGTGCAGCCCTCGTATAACAATAGCAACAACTAATCATTATTTATTTAGGTTTTATAAGAAATACGACCAATCTAACATTGAGTGTTTTTTAAAATGTTTTAGTTATTCGGAACGCCGCCGCGCCGTGTGACGTTTGCGAAGGCCGCATGAATAGTGAAAAGTACAGCAATGAGCAAGAAACAGTCTTGCTGCTTTGATGGGTGCGCATCTTTGGTAGCACCAACTTAGACGGCATCAAATTCAAGCAAGATAATGCTCCATGTCATAAATCTGTGACCACAATACGTTGGTTTAGAGATTACAACATTGTCTTGCTGGACTGGCAGGCGCAGTCTCCTGATCTAAACCCCAACGAGCATCTTTGGGGTATACTGAAGCGCAAGATACGGGAGCATAGCCACTACATCAAAAACAGCGTTCAGAAATGCCTAACAAATGAGTGGGATGCCATAAGTACTGATGAGTGCACAAAGCTTGTTTGTTTGCAGTATATCTACTCATTACAATGTTTTTTAATGAGCTGTATTGCAATATGTGGTTAGCTAGCGACCTCGACAATTGATAATATTATTCTTGCCTGAGCAACCGACAGCAAGTTCCCTTAGATGTCACTGCTTGCGGTAGCGTCGGGGGTCGGGTTTCCTCCTTCCCTCAAATATGGCGAGAGGGGTAATGGCTGACCTTTGCGTTATGCTCGTGAACGGGTGCTGCTTGTGGTGACTGGTCGTCTTGCTGTCTATGGTTTTATTATTGTTACAGTAATTGTTATGTTAATTTATTTTACTTTGATCGTCCTAGTTTATCATTTATTTATTTTATCTGTTTGTATAATAAATCCAGTATTGCATATGTTAGCTGCCATGCCCTTTAGGCCTGGAGGCTTTTATTTATGTTTGAAGTTTTATTTACATTCATTTTTTGTATTTTTTTTTGTATTGGCGTGGCTAGCTGACGTATGGCAATTAGTTTTGGTAATTGCTTACAATTGTTTAGAATCCAGTTCTTCTAACAGATCAGACAGATGTGCTGCTGGGGAGTTTGTTGCGCCACTTCTTCTTCCCAGCTAAAGCACTAGGAAGTGGTGACGGGCGGGCGTTTTGGGGGACTGTCTTATGTAATTTTGACGTTCGAAAAGTGCTGATTCTCAGCCTAATTTGAATAAATGACTTTTGATTTTGATTTTTTTTATTTTGATTTATACCCCAAAGGATTTATGAGTATGGTGATTAAAGCGAATAGTGGACCCACAAAATATTAATTAAATTTTTATTTTAAACTATTGAACAAAGACAACAAAAATAGGATTTCATCCCAAATGTGTGTAATGTAATAGTTTGTAGGGTGACTATTACTTTTGTTAAGGCTCTTTCTTCTATCTCATGTAACGAAATGTGTCTAAACGTGACGCATCCTTGTAATTTCGCCCTCAATTCTCGTCTAATATCGAATCGCCGCATAAGAAGTGTCACTTCAAAAACTTAAAACACGTAAATTGGATAAGCAGTTGTCTGCTGCAAGTAGGTACAGGACAGACCTTGTGTTTGATAATATCATAAGTGAGGAATTAAGAATCTACATTCACGTCATTCGACATTAAAAAGGTGACTGGGACAGACATGCGGAAAGCGGAACAGGGTGTAGTGGCGTTGGCGCAGCCTGGTGGGACTATATCCAACAGATATAGGCTAAGTTGATTGATTCACGGAAAATGATTTCGTCCCTTGAAAACATTCTAATCATGTTATAATTTCATGGCAGCGAGTATTTAGAATTCTATGACAAACAAGACTGGTTAATGAGGTGTGTCGTGTGTCTGCGGTGACACCAAGTTAAATATGGTCAGCTAAGCGTTGAAGCGGAACAAGTACAATGGACATGCAGCAAGTGTCGAAACTGCTACTATGTAACATTTGTGTTTTTTTTTTCGTTTATTTATCATACTCGACTCGTAAAGCTCATAGTCGGTTGTTTAGATGGTACAACAGGTTATAAGCTGGCCTCGCATGCTACTGAAATTCCGTTCTTCGCTAGACCCGCACGAGGTCGAAGTGTTACCACCAACGGCAACGTGCTGTCTACCGTACCAGACCAGGCGATTTAGGGTCAGCGCAGATGGAGCAGCAAGATGCTCCGGTTTTCATTGAATAATTGATATTGAACTTACATGCAACTTTAAGTTGAAAATAGCATATAATTCTGCGCAGCATGAGGTGGCGTACGTTCCTCTGATTCTGATTTGCACGAATTATCTCGCCCGAGACGGCGATAAGAGCAGCAGCAGGTATACAGGGTGAAAGGGACATCGACGCACGCGGGGTTCAGAATCATATACTGAGTCCATGGTAACCGGTTGTGCGTCGATGTCACTTCCACCATGTATAATCGAAATACAGTATGTACCAATTGCTTACGTATTTCTGGAGATCAACAACTCCAGAAATACGTAAGCAATTGGTACACTAAAAATTAACTTCGTACGAATCGCCTGCAGAAAAATAAAAAACTATTTTTCTTTTTTTTTTACTCAAACACTTAGCATTTTTTTCAAATAAAACAATTACAGGCACTTATGAATTATCAAGGTCGGTTAGAAAGATGAAGCTAGTTGCCCATTCCAAAGCGTAGTAGGTACCTATGAAGAAGAACGGGCAAGAAACTATACGGACATTTTTTTAAATTAAAAGATGGTTACGCATCCTTAATAAAAAGATAAAAACCATTCGAATATTTAATTAAACCAATTTAAGCCGTGGCAGCTATGAGATTGCCTGTCTCTTCTGACAGCGCTCGTCACGAGCATGGCGCATAGATTAGCACCATTCAGATTAACCATTTTGAAGGGAGCTAGATGATCCAACGCCACCATCAACAAAACATTAGAGTGAGCATGACATATTCTCAGCTGTCGGGACACATGCAAGTCAATAAGAGACGCACTCAGAAAATGGTAGCTTTATAAGCAAAAGTTGCTGAGCGTGGGACACTCAGCAAGTTTTGCGAAAATAAAAATAAATGTTCTATATGTAAATATTTTTATACAAAGTTTCATGCGTCTGAACCAGTTTTCGAAACGTTTTTTCCAGTCCACCGTAGACAGCCTGCTCGAACGCTGACAGCGCACCTTCCGGCGAAAATTGTATCCCTTTCGGGAATAAAAAGAAGTCACACGGTGCTAGGTTAGGGCTGTAAAGAGGGTGACCCAGGAGTTTGACCGGTTTGCTGTACAGGAAGTCCTTCGTTTTGAGCGCGGTGTGCGAAGGTGCGTTGTCGTGGTGGAGCAGTAGCCAGCGGAGCCCTGTGTTTGGTCGCTTGTTGCTCACAACAGAGAAAACTTCTGCCAAGCATTTGGTTTGGTTTCACCGTTGATGCTTCTTTGTTCCGTAAAGAAATTGACACCAAGTAGCCAGTTAAATTGAAAAAGCTAGCGATCAAAATCTTTCTTCCTCCTCCAGATCCCTTCACTTTGGTAGGCGTTGATTCATTTTGAAATACCCAAACTGTCGACTAGCGCTTCGTTTCAGAGTAATGATGTCGCAAACACGCCGAGACGAGCCTGCTTCAAATTTGATTATCATATCATGGCACCATTCCACCCAGTCCTTATTCTGAGAATCGGTGAGGTTGTGCGGCACCCACCATCCTCACGCGAAGATGCAAGTGTAGAATTTCGTGAAGGCTTCCCGATCCACTCTGCAGTATGTGCTGAATCTCTTTGATACGTAAATCTCCTATTGTTTTGTTATTACATTTTCACTGCTAGCTGGGTGATAAGGTGAAGGCGGTAATGAGATCCGCAGAAGTACCAAGGTAACCGACATAGCCCGAAGAATTGCCAAACTTAAGTGGCAGTAGGCAAGGCACATTGCTCGCAGAACAGGCCGATGGGGCCGAAACGTTCTGGAGTGGCGACCGGAAGAAGTAGCGTTGGAAGGGGTCCCACAAGGTGGACCGATGAGCTTGTGAAGGCCGCAGGAATCCGCTAAATGTGAGAATCACAGAGCCTATGTCAAGCAGTGGACGTCTTTGATGATGATTGAATGATGATGATGAAGTAAGAAATACTTATTTACCAAGCTTTGTTTTGACCCAGCTAGATATCAAACTGGGACTGATTGCTTTACGTGATTTGAGGAATGGAGAGGCCTCGGTATGAAATAGATGGTAATATCAACTAAGTGTGACATTTGTTTAATTATGCGGTTGGTGCTCAGTTGTGAGCGTAACTTATTTTTTTTATATCTATTATATAATCTAATATTTAAAAACAAAGTGTCACAGTGTTTGAAACAAAACTCCTCCGAAACGGCTTGAAATTTTGTGTGTATATTCAGCAGGTCTGAGAATAGGATGTAAACTATTTATCAAAAAAAAAAACAAAATGCAATTCTACATTTGCTGGGTCAGCTAGTATAATATCTTTCATTTAGCTGTACGTATTGTGTGTGTTTGTCACTGTACTCCTACTAGACGACTGAACCGATTTAGATGTTTTTTTTGTGTTTGAGTGTGTCCCTGGATGGTTTAGATTCACAATTGGACCCGGTAGGTGGCACTGACAGGACAATGTCTGTATAGTCAGCTAGTACGATATAATATGTATGTTTCTACGACAAGTCACCTAAATCTGTTACAGAACTGCACCCTAATTGCGTAATACACAATCAATCGGAATCTGAATCGTTTTAAAACAGATTGCTTATACATTGCTTCATAAGTTCGAGAAAAAAACCTGCTCAACAATGTAAAAAAGGCAATGAATGTTGTGGAACTGACAAAATACAACAGATTAGTTGTATTCGTTTACGAAAACGTGTTACGCAATTAGGCTGCTGATCAAGGTCAAATTTTAATTAAATGTGTTCATAACAAAAAGCTTGAAATAATCTTCAGTCTATTTCGAAGACAGATGTTTGGCACTTTTCTTCTTTATTCTCTAGGCCTCATTAATAAAATATTACGTGAAATAGGTATCAACCGTCTAGTTACTGATCTTTATCTAAATACCATAAAATAGTAGGTATGAGTAAGCATCAATGCTTGTTTTTTTTTTACTACACACTTTGTAAACTATTCTCAAGAACAAACACTTTTGCATTTCCTGTCTCATAAATATTTTTGCATCTTCATTTGGCTGAGAATTGTACAGACTTTTTAGAAACCTAAGTTCTTTACAATTGTTGGTTCTACATTACCCCATAGGACATCATAATTATTTACACACTCTATAGTTTGGGAAATGATAATATTGGGTGCGTTGCAAAATAGGATGATAAATTGACAGACCAGGCCATCAGCCAAGTGAAGAAAAAATACAGCCTATTTTAAAGCTATGATAAATATCAAAGATAAATACCTAAATTAATTGGACGTAGTTACCCTTCAGACAACAATCCTTGCCTGTTTGATGAAGCTATGGAAATCTTCCTCCCCTTGTCAGGCAGTATTTTTAAGCTAAGATTAATATTAAAACTAAATACTGAATCAAATTGGACATATCAAACTCATTGTGATAAGAGGAAGTACCTAAATTGAAGTTGATGCTATTTGCACCTATTAAGCTATACCTATGACAAAAAATAGGAAACAAATACATCATTCTCATTGAAATAGTAATGTGAAATAAAATTTTCGATTGTAACTTATTTGAACAGTCCTTCATTCATATGTTTGCCCCTTTTTTTCACCGTGACAGCCAGGTGAGTCCCAATTTTATTTTATTTTTTGGTGGGTTGGGGAAAGTCAACTTTGGGAACCACTGCCATAGGAAATAATACATTGGAATTATGCACATGCATAAGTTTTATAAATATTATAGTATTTTCATATCAAAGCGATGCGCACTTTCTTGTGGATAAACATGTGGAAGCTTGTAATTAGCAATTTTCTTACTTACAAATGTTTTTAGTTTGTGTTATTAGTCTGTAAGGTTTCTGTAAAATTAAATAAATAATAATTACCAAGTGTACAAACACTCTCTATGTGTAGGAGCTCTCGGTACAATCCGAGATAATGGTGAAGTCAGAAGTGTGTGTTTTGTGCAGACACTACTCGTCTTCACATCAGTAAGGGCTTTTTTTTTTTTTTGGGTTGTGGTAAAGTCAACTTTGGGAACAACTGCCATAGGAAATAATACATTGGAATTATGCACATGCATTTGAAGTGTTATAAAGTATTTTCAGTCAGAAGTGTGTGTGTGTTTTGTGCTGACACTTCTCGTCTTCATAAAAATCAATAGAGGTATCTAACTGCAACACAGTGACCCTGCAATGGATAAAAGGACTAAGTGGATCACAAGGTAAGGATGTAGCTGACGAACTGGCTAGAAGAGCATCCAGCAAGTCAGTCTGTGGACCCAAACATATTGTGCCCAACCCCATTTAACCAGCTATGCAGGTGAAAGAAAGAAAGAAAGAAATAAAAATAGATTTATTTGTCACAGAAACATGTGCATACAAAATAAATCGCACACAAAACAAAAAAAAAAAACAAAGCTGATTTATTATTACAACACTGAACATAAATACTCGGCAGCTGCACGCCGTGACTGTGACAAGAAGGCTTCTACTCAGCATGATGCTGTGCTATAGTGGACCTACAGCACAGCGCTGATTTTCAGTGGTCACCCAAAAATGACGTATGGAAACCAAAGGTTTACGGACTCAACATATTAAGTAGGAGCTGGCTACTCCTGTGCAGGAGTATCCCCACACACAAACACAGAGCTGGTGGACCTTGACACTGCACTGCAAGCAGTCCAGGGGAGCAATGCCAACCTTAGATGGCAGGCTAACCAGATGTTTATTACGCCTGGACAGGAACGGCCTGGCCAAACACTTCCACACAATAGGCATAATGTTCAGTCCTATATGCAGGGCTTGCATGGTGACTAATGAAACCATTGTGCATGTACTCTTTGAATGCACAGGCATCACGAAGATTAGGACAGAAACCTCTAGGGTACCCAGATCTTACACAGATGTTCTTAACAGACCAGAAGATGTATTCAACTTCTGGAGTGAGGCGGGCTGGTTCGGATAACCACCAACGACCACCATAGTCCACACACAATAGTTCAGCTGAAGGACTAAGTGCGGAAACCAAACCATCTTACACAGAACTTGGTAACCACAAGTAAAGTGTGCTTATAAATATACTAGAAGTATCTGTGTAAGTATGTGTGAAATGAAATATTTTTAATCCAAAATTACAGGAAGTTTTCAACCAATATTTTGTTAGTTGTAAATCAATAAGACTTTAATACTTTTATTAAATAATTACCCTTCAAGGTATTATTTAAGATAAGACATTAGAGTTTCAATGGCCAAATTTACTATTTGAGATAACTGATCACTGAGTAATAAACATACATGCTTATCAATAAAAATGAGCCAATTAAAAAAAACAATAAGTAAATTTATTTCTGATGTGAATTAATTATGATATGTTTAAGTTCTTTTTTTGTTAGCTTGTTAAATACCACTCAATTCTAGGCTACATGTTGATTATGTGTGAGAATCTATTATTCGATTATGAGGAACTGCAAGACGAGTACACAATTCAGGTCCAATTCAAATGTTTTACGATCGGCAATGCAAGACTTCACATTTTGACCTAAATTAAATGCTTAGAGAACAATGATACCATAACAATAATACCATATGGTTTAGACGAATTGATTCTTCTGTAACTATAATAATTTTTCCTACATTTACAAGTCATAAGTTTAACTTACCGAAAGTTGCAGTTTGTGTATTCTACAGGACACGGTTGCAGCTACCACCAAGATGCACAATACAGCCTTTTTCACCACACAAATCATGTTTCATGACGGCATTAATTTTGAAATAATATATTATTCTTTACTGTCTTAGATGCCAATTCTTCACAAAAACATTTCCTCAGTCAGTGACGGAGATAAACACGGCAGGTAAGTTTCAGACAAGACAAATTGTCTATGACTTACTTTATGACTATGGCTAAAGTAAGTAAAGTAAAGGTGCCACCACACACACGCTTAAATAGCCAAGGTATAAACCCTAACAAGCCGAAATGTGTTAATGCGGCATTAGGATTGACTTGAAACGCACGAATCTTCGATAAACAAAAGTATGCCGAAGGCGGAATTTTTGGTTCTAGGACATGCTAGTTTTTTCACGATGTTTTCCATCACCGTTTCAAGAGCAGTGGTGATGAAGTAATTTACACAAATTAAAATACGTGTGCAATTGGATTTTTTTTCTTCTTAAAGATTGCAAGCGCGAGCGAAGTGATCTCGAATTTTGGAGCATGCTGACCGTGTTATTAGGTGGTGTCTTCGGATTCCTTCACTGTGCTTAAACCAACACCCATTTGGCCAGCTTTTAAGTAATATTTTGACCGCATTTCCTTCACTTTTGACCATGGCTTTCACGTTGATAAAATAAGTATGAGTGGCTGCTAATAATTGCGAGTTCTACGTTTTGATTTCACTACTGTTTCATGATGAAGTGGTGTGAATCATTAACGTCATAAGATTTAGTTTGCTCTCCACCCCGTTTATAGGGTAGTTCTGGAAATTTATCATGACGATCTTTAGTGTATTTGTGGCAATTTATGTGTAATCAAAGGAATCTGACGGTAGTAAGTAACAAAAACCGTTCCTTCGTTTCCATGTCAATTTTTAGGGGATGCCTATGTGATCTATGTCCAGCAGTGGAAGGCTTCCCGCGGAAATGATGATGATGTCAATTTTCGAGTTAGTCGAAGCAAACAATAAAATCCTCACCTCAAAACTTGATATCCCCTTTTCACTCCGTTAGAGTTTGAAATAAAACAATTACACGTACGTATTCCTTTAATTTTAATCAAGATTAATAATGATGAGTTTCAAATTTATTGGACTGCACGATAAGATTGTTCCATACAATCTTAAACATCCCCGAAACCCTATCAAAATCAAAATAACATTTAGTCAAATTAGGGTGAGAATCAGCACTTTTGGAACGTCATATTTAAAAATAGTTTTTTTTTGCAGAATAGCTATACGATTCTCATAGTCAAAAGTAAGGAACATAGACTACTATATATGCTAGAGATAAAGACTACTATATATGCTGGTAAGGAATTTTAGTGTATAGTTACGCTGCGGGTAGCCGGCACACGCCAACGATCGATTGTTGGCGTTTTAAATTGTACCAACGAAGGCAAGCGAATTAGCGAATCCCATTCGTTGGCGTTTGTTGGACCGGTGTGTGTACGCAGCATTAGCTCCAACGGATAGGAAGAAACTAAATGCAAGCAAAATGGCTCGTATCGTATCCATGTAGATAAAGTAGTGATTTGTTTATGATGATGAAAAGACATTATTGATTTTCGATTTAATCTTTGTTCATGTTGTGTGTTCGGCTCGGCTGATTGACAATTTGACACCGATAAATTAATGCTCTCACATTTTTGTGATTCTTTTCGTAAAAAACAAATAACCTAACCTAGCGGTCTGCGTTTACTTGTCAGCGGTTAATCGTCATTCGTCAAGTTATTGTACGCCGGTCGAATTCGGTGGTAAAAAAGTCGTGTGATTGAGTGTGATTGTTTCGGATTTTCTGGTAATAGATTTGATTTCGTATTAAATTTATCATTCCACCGTTAAGATGAAATTATTTTGGCAATGTTTCTTTTCCCCTCGTCTGTATAAGGTGTACAGGGATGGGCCGAAAGACGTAAGTTTTAATCGATATTTTGTGATAAGTTCATAAAATTGTCGTAATTTGTTATAATTGAAAATTATTTTTTTAAGTTTAGCAAGTACGGTTCTTATAGTTTACTCTTTGAAGGTATGCATATTTTAATCGATAGGTACTTACTTTTAGATTGTAAGATATATACTCGTCTGGCACTGATTTTTCATCATCCAGAGACGGACCACTGACCTAAACTTCACCCACTGCTGAGCATAAGCCTCTTTTTCTCCAAGTCTGGCCATAGTCTTGTCTAGGCATCATTCTTGGTGGCAAAGTTGTCTGCCCAATCACGCTTCCACACAACCATTCCTACTTCCAGTTTTTGGCAACTTGGTCATTTCCCCATTTCACCTGCCATCATCATAAATTGTCCCACCTAATTCTATATGAGTTCTATTAATTTTGCTTCAATCTTTCCGATCTTTCTGTGACTCCGATCTCTCATCCTCATCAAAACCTCATCCTTGAGGCTTCGGTAAGTTTCAGCTTTTTGCAAACATGGAACACTCCATAGCTGTCTGTGTAACTCTTAACCTAAACACAGCTTCCTGTAAGCATTCAGCTCTCCACATTGTAAATTATGGTGGGCAGATCACACTGGGTATAAAGGTGTGTCCTCACATTGTCTCTTCAATATCTCCATAAAGCTTTTTAGAAGCATCAAACAAGAAGACTATGAATTAATGCAAACAAACAATTTTACTGTTATAGGTTGTTCCGAAAAGATTGGAATTCTTTGAATGTTGTTTGATGTGTATCTCGGCCATATTCTTTACTTTGGCTAAAAACATCAACATACCGAGATATCAAGAAAAATAACTCCGCTTGGCTGAGCCTTTTCATTAAACAGCAGAATTGCATTATAAAGTAGAAGAGCCAACTCGGTCAACCAAGATGCATAACTTGATGTTTTAGGTAATAGTACCTTAAACATCAACTTATGGGTGTCAGTTGACCGAGTTGGCTCTAGAACAGAAGTCAGTCATGAAATTCGGAAAGTAATAATTAGCTTTGAGTCAAAAGGAGCTCAACCTTTTCATTCGTCAGTTTTAAAGATCAAGATTCTCGGATTTGTTTACTAGTTCTACTAATTTCTAGGATAAATCCTAGAAATTGAACTACTATTTCCTAGCTTCAGAATGCTAGGTCTCATGTTATTATAGCAACAGCAACCAAACCTGTTTTTCTACATATGATGTAAATTATTTGGTGTTTATTTGTGCATTGATACCCTTATGATTGAGAGGAGAATATAGCATTCGTCCGTCTCCTACTGACTAAAACCCCAGTGTTCTAGGCTAAACAACATTTGAATACATTAAGTTCTGCTTAATTTAAAAGTAATATTTTTCGGCACATGTAAAAACATAGCTGTTGGTCAATTTAAGGCAAGATGTTACCATCTTAAACTAAAGGAGTAGGGGTCTGATACCAAACCGACTAACTGTTCCGAATTAAAAAGCATCCCACGTGTTTCACATAAGGGTAGGTCCAGCGTGCAGTTGCATATCGATTACGCGTTTGCGGGAATTCGGGAAGCCCTCAAGTATTGCGAATTGCGGGGCGGGGCCGACCGGCGAACGTGGGGCGCGGTCGTACAGGCCACAGGAAGGATGCGCGCGGCTGCAGCGCACAATCGATGCGAAGTTTAATGTTTCAATTGCATAAATTCGAACACGTTTCCCAAACTACTTGATTCTAGATGCTGCTCCCCGGAAAATGTTATCATTTGTCTTTTACGATGTTTTATGCTTATGGTCTACTACAATTTATTTCTAGTTCACTGATTAGGTTTTTCGAATTTATTTCAGGCCACCCATTGCCAAACAAGTGAATAGAAATCACTTATCATTTATACAAAATAATCAAATTAAATGTAAACAAAAACATACATCAGATAAAATAAAATCAAAATAAACCGAATAAAATTAAATCAGATTAAACAAAAATAAATGAATCATAACAATCAAATTATACCTTCTCTCCGACACTGGTACAGCAATATCTGCTGGAAAAATGCCGGATGAAGGGGCAGTCCAGCCTTCCCACAATAATCGCCAGTACGATGTTAAGGCTAACCTGTACCATGCGCACCAAGGACGCAGCATGGTCGCGAGAAAGCAGTCGGTGCGCTCGTTTGCTAACAAACACGAGGCGCTGCAGTATCGGGATAGCCCCATAACTGCCCTGAACGCACAGGCGGTCAAGCAGATCATACACTGGCTCTTCTTTACATTGTACAATAAACCGTGTCTACAAGCAAATTCCTCTCATATCTGTAACGGCTTCCTAAATTAACTAATTTCTTTTTCTGTAGTTTGATCTGAAATGATTCAGTCAACTATGAGCAGGTGTGGAGTAACGGCCGAACCTAATAATATAGATACATTACGATTGCAGATCAAAATAGAATAAATAAATTATGTAGCTGCTTGCAGTGGTGGATCACCGACTTGAGATAGAGATTACACCATACATTTGGAGCTAGTTATTGTAAATCTAACTCATTCCTTTTGTTCTAGTCTCTGTACCAGCCTCAAGGACTGGAGAAATACGGTGACATGGTTATTTCTACGGTAAAATTTTAATAAGATATCTATGTTATCATTTATTTTTCTTAAAATTCAATTGCATGCACTGCTGGTTCCCTGGCAATATTTATAGACGCCGTGATAAAAGACAACAAAATGTTTTTTTTTGTTTTAGGCTCATACGCTGCTAAACATAAGCATGTACACGTCGCCTTTTATCATAATGTACCTTATGAAACGTGGCTTCTTCACTGTGGACGAGATGAAGTCCCTTGGACGTATCTTTGGCGGGCTTACTTGTCTCTTGGCTTTCTCGGTCATTATACGAGCATATGGAAGAACAACCAGTCCTAAATACGTGCGGTTCATAACGGCACTGAAAACTCCAACAACTGATAGTCAAGCCTATATGACGGAACTTAGAAAATATGACTTTGACATTAAATCCTGGCCGACTACTTTCAGCGTTGCAACAAGAGAAGGGTGAGTGTTACGCAGTTTATTTTGGTGTATGAGGAATTGTTTCACTGCTGCAAGATGAATCAAAATAGAAGTCAAAGCTGTTATACAATAAATTTAAGCTATTTTGTCAGCTTTGTATCTTGTAAGGTATAAAACAGTGGAACCCCCAATTAGTGTGACAAGCATGTAACCTTTAACTGAACAAACTCCAACTTTAACCTCAGACCGTAATTTTTTATAAGGTTTTTTATTATCTATCTAATAGCTGTTGCCCGCGACTTCGTCTGCGGTCCTGGACGAAAAGTAGCCTATGTTCTTACCCAGATCATATGTCAACCAAATCCGTTCGGCCATTTTGGCGTGAAAGCGTAACAGACTTACTTTCGTATTTATAATATTAGTTACACAAGGTGGCGCAAAAGTGTTCACCCGATGTTCTTTGTCTGTAAATATTTTTATTAATGAAAACCTTTGGTTCTTCTTTTGGATTATGTTTATTTGAAGAAAATGAAATCAGCTAAGTGGCCGGCGCCAGAATTGATGGCATTTTCCATCACTCTTGCCAGAACTTCCGGCGATAGGTCGACGCATTTTTGACGGATATTCTCTGGGGCTTCGAGAGTCGTGAGGTTTATTGACATAGAAAGGTGACTCTAAAAAAGCCCACAAAAAGTCTGGAACTGATAAATCAGGCGATCGGGCCGGCCAGTGCAAAACGAGAGATTAGGCTACCCGATCCCAATTATTCCGCGTTCTCTATGAGTATAAGATTCATGTCTTGTTGACGTGTATTTTGTATCTGTCTTCACAAATGTCAAAGTAGAATTTAAATTTGCCGCCATTTGGAAAAAATATGGGATCTTCCGATAGGATGATGACATAGGCGCCATCTGGACCTGTTTGTTTGAACGCACTAATCTCTGGAATCCGGTCCGATTTAAAAAAAAACTTTTTGCTTTTGATAGCCTAATTTTGAGGAAGGGTATAAGGCTATGTAACATCACGCTTTTGACAATCTATAATTATATTTACAACATGACCATTATGAGCCGAGCAAAAACGAAGTAGATGCGACGCGACGTGGAGGTTCGGGAGAGCAAAAAAGGACAATGCCAGAAACTCTATAGAACTTTGCCCCACTCAAATCAAAAAGTCATTTACAAGCCTGCAATATGCAGAATCTTAAAGCTTATTTATTAATTTTTACTGAACATTTGTCCTAATGCCTGTAGAACTTGAGGTTTCTGTTAAAATCATAAAACAATATTGACATTGATTATAGGTTAGGTGCAGTTTATAAATGTTAAAAAGCGATTTAAACAACGTATACGTTACACATTATCATTTATATTGTAATCGTAATATGACTTTTTGACTTACAGGTAATTAAAACTTTTATTTGTTGTGTATCATGCGCAATAAGTAACGCAATAGTAAATTCAAGGGTTGAATTCCTTTTATCATTGATTTGTAATCGGCAAGTTCTACTGAAAAACAATGTAATAAGAAAAGGTCCTTTAATCATTACAATTATTTTCATTAATTGACATTTCCTATAAATAGCTGGGGCGGGATCTGGCATTGTCATTTCAAGCGGTCTAAGTCGCGGCCAGAAGCTAGTTAACGATACACAGCTACCCTAGCTAACATGCAGTACAACTAATTAGGTAACGTTGGGGTAGGTGGCTTTGAAACTAACATGGCATAGCTACTATGGCTTGTCTTAGTTCTAGATAACAATTGAGAGAATAGTGTATTTTATATTTGTTCTTTCTATTGGTCCGGGCTATTTGTTTAAACCACAAAGCAGCAAAACTCAACTGGTGAGTGCTATTGTTGTTATATGTACTTATATGTAAATAAAAATCATTTGCCAAAAATGTTTATCAGCGCATCACTTCAAAGCGGCTGCACATTTGGCAATTTATTTTTGTGTTGTTTTTGTAATTGTCATGGCAAGGTTTGTATGAGTATTTTTTTTTTGGGAAATCCACCAGAAATGTTGGAAACTTAAATGCTATTTTTGTATGAAATCTGACCCGCCCGACGTCGACGACTGATGTAATTAAATACGAATATGTTACGATCCAATTGTTTATAGCTTACCTTTTATGTTTTTATTTCCTTACTGTCAATTTTTTGTGGGTATTTTGTCTGCAATAAATCACTATTTATTTATTTTTATTTTATTTTACCTGAATTGGCGTGTTTGAATGTTGCAGGTTTTTATTTCTTGCACTAGTATCAATGGTGTGCATGTAGTTTCTCCATACCACACTTGTGCTTGACACTGTTTTTTGCAATGCATGCCAGTTTTCTTACTTGTTAATACTAAATTACTTTCTTTTCAATAAAATTATTGATAAATTTTGGTATTTAATTCTGGATGTCTTATTTCAGTAGTTCACAGGATCCTATCATAAAGATGGATCCAATTTGTGTAGGGTAAGTATCCTAAGAGGAATTTATATCTGCATGCCCCTCTCGAAGCTACAAAGTCACTATCTGACCAAATCACTTTCGAACTTAAGCTTAAGACCACGTCCGCAGCCGTCCGCACGGACGTAAAAATATTGCGGCAGGGGTTTTTCCTGCACTAGATGAATCCAACACCACCGTGCATTTCGTCGCGTCAACGGCGCGTCGAAAAAAACACACTGTTGGATTTTCAAATCTTTGCGCTAAGCAGTGCATTGAAGATCCAGTGCGCGAAGAAATCCTGCCGCCAAATTTTAACGTCCGTGCGAACGTGGACTAAGGCAAGGAAATAATTGAATGAAATGTAAGAATATTTTCCATTAATTGCACAAAACTTGTTTTTTTGTGCAACCGAACTCAGAAATTGACTTCGTGTTTTCTAGCTGTACTTATCAAGTGCAGCTCCAGTGTCCTGTGGTTTTCGAACAGCTAGGCTATTTGCAATGTTACAATAATTAAAATACTTATTTGTATTCCTTCCCTGTGCATGCAGTTATACATTTGCTTATACCTACGTGAGCGTCACCTTTGAATAAAAATACTTTGTGAATTAAAAAACTTTTTAACAAAACAATACAACTGATTTCCAATAAATCACTATATTTATCAATCACTACAATGTTCACTTTGTGCTTTCCGAAAGCAAATGCAAAGTTACTATAAAAATATCCAAATCGGTATGGGTGTGCCTATATTTGATGAGGTCCCTCGATTTCTCAAGGACGCGCGACGCCAATGGGACCACCTGGAAAATATACCTTTCAAACAAAAAAAAACGGCCCAGCCGCGTAATCGGGGAACACAAATAAAATAAAACCTCCTTTTCTTGATAATATGAAATCATCGTTTTCTATAACTACTGTCCTTACTACTAGGCTGCTTTGTGGTGTACACAGAAGACCAGATCTCAATCATTTAAATCTTTTAGGTTCGAGGTAATTTGTTGTTTGTTCAGGATTTTATTTATTATTATTTATTTAGTCGTTAGATAAGGTAAAGCGCTGCTAGAAGCATTGATTAAAAAGCATGTTTATGTCACCGTATGATTATGAGCATAGTTAGTTTACAATCTATCTCGCGAGTTACTCGGTAATACGTTACCCCTTGGTGATACTGGTTGTCAGACTTTCGGGCTGACGTCCCACGCACTTTCTGAGGCACGGAGGGATCTCGATATGTTAATTGGTCACGCATCCACGGACATACCGTAGCAAGCGTAGTTTGACCTAATCAATCGAGCCTCGTTGGTCTAGTGGTCGCAATCGCTACTGCTGAGCATGAGGTCCTGGGTTCGATTCCCAAGTCGGGCAACGTGTAATTGGGTTTTTCTATCTGGAATTTCTCAGTAGCAGCCCGAAGTCTGGATTTGTGCCCGGTAGATGGCAATAGGCTCGCCCCCTATTACATGGGACTTAAAAACATAACTGGCGAAATGTGGGTGTGCTATAGGTACACCTCTGCCCAACCCTTCGGGGAAAAAAGGCGTGATGTTTTATGCAATCGATCCGAGCGACTTGAACCGAGCTTAGTTGTAGTTCGGCTTTGTGGAGTCTCTGTCAGTCATCCTGCGTGACAAGCTCTTTATAAAACTCGCCAACCAATTACCAATTACGCCCGCGTTTGCGTGCCAATTTACTACCGGGTTCTGTACATAGGCTCAACATGTTCTACGATGATGTGTTGATGTTCAATATTTGGCTTAAACTGGCCTTTGCATACACTACCCATACTCATTGCAATGTAGCCATAAGTCTCCCGCCAACAGGCGCGACGCCACAGCGCGACACAAAGGCACCACTTGTCGCGCGACAAGCGCTGCCTTTGCGTCGCGCCAGTGTGTACGAGATTTAAGGCTACATAATAAATGGAGCGATCAATTTGAACAGACGAACCTGCTCGCATCGATCGTTCTGATCTGACTGCGTGCACACGGTTCACTGCAGGGTATCATGTTATGGTCACCCTGCGCTTAGAACTTGAAGCACTATCAGTCACACGGTACAGATTTTCATGAGTTCAGACGGATCCAAATGTACAAATGACTCTGTATGGTAGCGTTTATGGTCTGTTCCAAAGGTATAATGAAAGTGTTAACAAGTTGGTCAGAAAACATAACCTGTGGATGCCAATTTGTAGTGGCACTTCCAAATTGAGTGCTTGGTTGAACTATTTGTATAATTATTACTACAACCCAAAATTTAATTTTTTTACCACAAGATGTTTTTCAGTTGAAAACTGAGGATAATTTTATGACGTTATATATAAGTATGTATATTTTTGTAGTGAGATGAAGTTCTAACCCAAATACAAATGAACGTGTTAACAATTACTTTCAGTGTTTGATTGTGTAAGAATTTACCTGATCAACGTTTGCTTTCACTTTTATCAGATAATTTTGGAACAGACAACAGCGTTCATGCCCAGACAAAACTCCTATAAGTCTTTTTTTTTTAGTTTGCCGTGGTTCCATAACCACCCATTCAAGTTCTGCGCCAACCCCGAGCTGCCGATGTACTTACGAGTCCCCATTCAATTCCTGGCCTACTGCGCTACCCATAGCTTCGGTCTTCGACTCATCTACCCTGGATCTCTTGGTGTGGTTCATACTCTGCTTTGTAAGTACCAAACTTGGAGAAGGTTACGGTTCGAACCTTCTTCAAGGGCTGTCAGGGTCATAAAACACAAACTGTGTTTTAGAGAAGATCACTGAAGAACTAAAAACGCAGTATCTACTTCTTCTCTCGAATCCATTAGAGCCCTTCATTATTATTGCCCTAGCACTATTGGAAAGCACTTAGCAAAGTGCAACCTCTTTCCAAGACAGTCAAATAAACTAGACAAGATCAGATATAATCTATGAATACAATGAAAAGACTTCAAAACTGAATAATGACGATAGAAGGTCTTATTGAGATATCATACATTGCATCGTTTTTAAACTATGTTTTTTCAGGGGGTGCATTATTCCAAGGCAGGACTACGCTCGTGGAAAATCATGACGGAAAACGTGCTAAGATAGGAACTGCTGACGGTAACAAAATCGACACGATCTTCGTTGACAACCGTTCGCGCTCCAGGAAAGGCCGAACCCTGGTCATCTGCTGCGAAGGGAACTCCGGGTTCTACGAGATCGGCATCATAAACACTCCGATTAAGTGCGGCTACTCGGCATTGGGTTGGAACCATCCTGGGTTCGGTGGAAGCACTGTAAGTATAATTTTGGGTATCCATTTTGAGTTTCAGTTATTTTCAAAATGTAGTCAAACATGCCGATTGCCTACAGATTCGTTCGAGTTTTGACGATCGACACATGATATCGAACAAAATCAAGTAAATGTGTTAGCAACAGACGATCGACATCATTTTTTTTGTCGATCGCCACTGTGGATCGAGAAATCAGCAATTGACGATCGATTTTAACCGTGATATTTATCGATTTTCGTAATTTTTAGAGTGTGATTTTTCAGTAGTGGGGTTTTACTATTTATTGTAATTATTTTGGGGTTATATAAAAATATATATAATATATTATTGAAACGTGCTTATTCTTTTCATTTTATACTCAACATATTTTTTTAGTTAATTCTTTTACCTATTCAATTTTGGCGCCATAATCAATTAAAAAACCAGCGGATGATCAATTCGCCTCCAACAATACCTCATTTTTCGATTTATGATAAGGAGTTAGGAAGTTATGAGGGAACAGAGGAACATACATTCCGTAGTAATTTATTTCGTTTCATTTAAGAATCTTTCGCGTCGAATCGTAAAGACGTGCGAAGCAGGGGCGGAGGTAATATAATATATTCAGCCCAATTTCTGCTGAACCTTCTACTCTTCAAATAAGTCTGATACTAGTCGACATTGGAATTTGTAATATCCATGTCCTGAGCCACACGTAGCCTATATGATGAAACCGCGATACCGCGTTGATATTGTAATTAATGCTTTGTACGCCGTAATTCTCATGTACATTAGTCCTTTAAATAGATTATTTCTGGCATAAGTTTAATGTATGTGATGTGGCTGTGCTTTTTTAATATAATCAAATAAACAGCGCGCAACAGCTGGTAAACTGTTTCGTTCTTTCTTCCAGGGTAAACCCTACCCGTCGCAAGAGCATAACGCCATCGACGCGGTCATGCAGTATGCTATCAATGAGCTGGGCTTTGCACCTGACAAGATCGTTATGTTCGGCTGGAGCATCGGCGGGTACACCGCCACGTGGGCCGCCGTTAACTACCCCGTCGCTGCTTTGGTAAGTCTAAGTTGAATGTCATTTCATATATGCTTTGGTAAGTCTAAGTTGAATGTCATTTCATATATGCTTTGGTAAGTCTAAGTTGAATGTCATTTCATATAATATCAATCTATATCAGGGCTTCCCGAACTTATTTTGTCTACTGCCCACTTTGAGAATAAATTATTTTTAGCGCCCAATTTTTTCACCTACTTGAAAACCACTATTACTTATTAAATTAATTATTGTGGCCTATATAAGCGGAGATTAAACATTAATTCTAAACGAGGCTATTACTGTAACCCGCAAGAGTTAAGAGACCCGAGCGCAGTAGATAGTACACAACGGCGCTCAGGTCTCAAGTTAACTCTTACGGGCTACACCTGCCAATGAGAATGATTATTGAAACACAACTTTATACTATTGAGACAGAGTTTCTTTTATTCAAAATAAAACAAACATAATCGATTCTAACAAAAAAAATATGTGATGGATGAATTGTTGATATCAGGTTCCAATTTACGCAAGAACAGCCTTAAGTCGCCACGTTCGGTAACACGCGAACGATTTCTCTTTTTAGTAAGCAGCGTTGCCACAGCCCTAAATCCACGTTCACACAAATATGCCGAAGCTGTGTTGACCTTTGAAAAGGGATCAAACACCCAGTCTGGTATTTCCAAGTTAAAAAATGTCCAGCAGGTCTATTCACAAAGGTACGATACGGTTTCGTACCGTATCGAACGTCAATGTTATCGACGAAGTCATAGAAACGCTGTTCACAAAACCGGCCGAAACCGTACAATTTTGACAGTTCAAATACAATACGAAGAAATTAATTCTTCCGACAGGTATTTGTGGTCGGAAGTGATATCGTACAACAAATATTGTTTAAATAAAAAATAATTTAGCCAATAATTAATTAAGGAAAGGAAGGAAAAAGGAACATAGTTCACGTAAAGTTTTATTATTGTTTTGACCGCTGCATAGATCCATTAATATTTATATAATTTTAGGTGGTTACATACGTACGTAACACTTAAATTCGTTCTAGACTTAAAAAAATATTTCTGTAGAGACTTCAATTTATATTACTTGAAAATGAGCATATAGCAAGAAATAGTAATTGTTGTTAAAATACTTACACCCATTTTTCTGTATTAAACGCCGTCGGGTAGTCTTACTCCGACCAAAACTTATTTTTAACTTCAGATAATTAGCGTATTCCATAAGTTCAAATTCTAATGTAAATGATGTCCGGAAAAATAACAAACAATATTCTAGTTTCCCGGTTTGACAGATAGTTGAAGTTTACAAAGCAAGGGAGGATTCTCTGTCCTCCCTGGTACCACTCCCATGAAAAGGTAACGCACCGTTCTTGAGAAAAACTAATTATTGCAACCTAACCTCAAAACACTTCTGCAACGTCTCCGGCGCTGCGGGAAGTGCAACCCCTTCGCCCTTACGTAACAAAGGATAGGCACCCATGCTCACCTCCGCAGCTTCACGCATTACCTTGTAATATGAGTGGTGGCGTTACAATCAGGGAACCTACCCCTACCATATTTAACCCTTTTTACCCCCGAACTCCTGCCAAACGATACTAAAGCCGACCCGTTTATTCTATAGTTACACATAAAAACAAAAAAAAAAAAAAACATTTGTGTACCTTAAAATTTTCTACCACAATCATCCATTTGAAATTTGAAATTTTATAGCGTTCCCCCTAAACACACCTACAATCGATTAACAAAAAAATCCTCTAGCACGGATCTGTGAAGCCAGTCCTACGGTTCAGAAATCAGGTTATCGAACAAAGTGTCATTGTTGATACGGTAGCGAATCGTACTTTTGTGAATAGCACTGCTGGTATCGTTCGGTGAAGTCAATGTGGAGGTTTTCCAAATGTTGGCAGTAGGCAAACAAGTCTTCGTTACTGCAGGATACTGATAAATTCGGATAATTGTGAAACTCATGTCTGACCATATTCTTTTTGTGTAAAAGCAGTTTGGCTGCGTTGTTCGTTGCAACGACATGTTTTGTTTTAATTACATTTAGTTCATCGCTTTGAAGTTGGACATTCATGTCGTTGCAACGAACAACACACGATAACAACAATACGCCTGTATCATTCTTTGATGTAATGAGCTTCTTGCGCAATCTTGTATTTTTAGTTTTCAAGAACTCTATCACAGAGTCAAACAGGTTGTTAAATCGAGTCAGAAAATTGCCTCTTGATAGCCAACGAACTTCAGTATGAAGCGGTTGCAATCATCCTCATTGGTAACACAAAGCTGATGAAATAATCTTTCATTCAAAGAGCTGTTACAGATTTTATTGACTGCTTTGATGACATATTGCAGTGATTGAAATAGTCGTTACTTAATTTTCTAGCAACCAAATGTTGTCTACGAATAACGCAATGTACAGCAAGGACATCAGTTTTATTTTTTAAGTACAATAAGAAGCCTTTATGGCACCCTGTCATAGCTGGAGCGCCATACGTAGCAACTGATATAATATTTTTCAAGGGAATATTGAATATGGTTTCGCCATTTGTATCGGTCTCAAAATTTCTAGTATACAACATTTCTTCACAATTTTTTTCATCTTTAATAAACCTCCCGTAAGGCAGCAACAATGCTTCATTAGTTGGTAAAGTGGACTCATCGAGCTGAATTGAGAATTGACTAATCCTCAGATGATTGCACAATTATTCTTCAATGTTTTCAGCCATTTCATCAATGCGTCTTTGCACAGAATTATTACTCATACGAATTTTTCGGATAATATCTGCGGCCGGTTTATGAACCACAGTAGGCATAACTTCCTTTGTTGCTGGCAAAATTAACTCTTCTCCGATTTTGTGCTTTGGTTTGCCTTTTTGAGCAATTAACAAAGAGATATTGTACGAAGCTCGAAGTCCGTCATCATCTTGCTTAGCAGCCGCCGCAAATTTTTTGCTACACTTGGCTGAGTATTATGCTTCTTCTCTAGGTTTTGAAAATATGCTACATTCTTGTCTTTCATGTCTGGATGCATTTTATTCAAATGATCTTGAAGGCTTCATTGCTTCATTGGAAAATGTTTTGAGGATAACATGAACTTAGAGGGTTGTATTGTTTTTAAAAATTATAATTCTGTAAATACATACTTATTACGGTCGCGAATCATATAGGCTAGAAAAAAATCTAGCCTTACACTGCGTAGCATGACTAACTTTTGTCGACGGAAGAAAAGACAAAATTACTTATGAGTAGACAAAATGTCACATTTATTTTATTCGTCTGTCATTTTGTCCATTTTTCCGTTCACTAAATTCGTTTTAGGGTTATCACGGAATAGAAAAAACAAGTGGAAGCGTGATAGCTGCGTGGGCACTTCCACTTGTTTTTTCTATTCCGTGGTGGTACACGTGCTGCAAATTGCAAAAAAGCAACCTGGCGCCTGCCTCGTAAAACTCCAACTGTTTATTTTAAATAAACCATTAACAGGCACTTGGATATCGTTAGCTGCAACAACAGCATTTGTGTCATCCGCAAAAACTACAAGTTGTATGCCCGGTAACCGTTTATATATGAAATTGATTAGGTCATTAGTGAATAATATGTATAATAAAGGGCCTAAAATTGATCCTTGAGGCACGCCGGCTGTAATGTTTAACATAGATAACCTGTAGTTACTTTTATATCCGTTTGGTTTAGTGGAATCAAGTTCGACAAACATTTTTCTATTTCTGAGATAAGAAGAGAAGAGTTGTAAAACCTCTTACGCCATAGTGCTCCATTTTGATGATGAGTAGTTTATGGTCAATCGTGTCGAAAGCCGAGCTTAAATCCAAGTAAATACCAGCTACCCTCATTTTACAAACTATTTTATTAATTACATCATTTAATAACATGTAAATAGCATCTCCTGTACCGACATTCTTCTGGTATCCAAATTATCTAAAGTTAATAACTTTATTTAAATTAAGATGAGTTTTGAATTGTCAATGCATATCATAATATCACGCCCGTAATCCCCGAAGAGTTAGATAGAGGCGACCTTGTAATTCACCCACATTTTGCCAGTCATGTTTTAAGTCCCATGTAATAAGGGGCGAGACTATTGTTCTACCGGGCACATTATCCTCAGCATTCTGTTGCCCTTATTCCAATTTATTTGTGTTCGGCGTAGCTTTTCTCTATCTTCCGTCATCTCGGTAGTCACTCCCCTAGCCATATCATCTTTCACACAGTCCATCCATCGTTTTCGCAGTCCATAATCCTACTATATGGTAAGGGTCATGTTAAAAGTTTACCCCGTGTGTGACAAGAAAAGTGATCAGACACAAAAAACATTTCAGCTTTTTCCAGCACGCGTAGCAAAACCAACTTTTGTCGTCGGAAGATTAGACAAAATGACATATAGAATAGATAAAATGACAGATGGAATAGAGGAAATGACAGATAGAATAGATAAAATGACAATTAGAATAAATAAAACGACATATAATAGACAAAATGACAAATTTCTTTAATTCATCTGTCGTTTTATCTATTCTTCCGCCGTTTCTATGGAGGTTATGCTACGTGGGAGAATAGTAATAGAGTATTCGACAAGAGATGTTTTTTTTTGTTTAGCCTACCCTGTCCCACTGCTGAGCAAAGGCCTCCGCAAACATATACATTAGTTAATATTTATTTTGAAGATGTAACTCATAAAAGATGATGTCCAAAAAAAAAACAATAACATCGCTGGAAAAATGGCGAAGTGACTGTAATTGTGAGATGATTGATTTATGCTAATAATGCTGTCTAGCATCTTACAGACTTTAAAACGCAAAGAACTTCGCCATCTTTTGAGTTTTTTTTTAAATATTTTTCTAGTTTTTGAATAATCAAATAAAGAAATACAGACATATAGTCTATTATGCATCTGCGATGCCTCTGGAAAAACAGTTGTTCACAAGCAGCGGTGACCAGTCACCATCGGATAGACCTTCGGCTTGGGTGTCATCTAATAACAAAAACATTCCTTACTGCGACCATAATTAAGCTCACAGTGTTATAATATTAATAATATCCTTTCTTTGCCTCAAACATCATATTTTGTACCAGATCCTGGACGCTACATTCGATGACCTGCTCTTCCTCGCGCAGAACCAGATGCCACAATCTTGGTCACTGTTGGTAAAGGAAGTGGTTCGCTCCTATGTCAACCTGAACATCGCAGAACTGATATCCGGCTACCAAGGCCCCGTACAGCTGGTCAGGCGCACCGAGGACGAAATTATTAGCTTGCGGTCAGTAAAAAGAATATTCATTTCTTGGCTTCTTTCACGGCTTGGAGAGACATACGCCTTGTTTCTGAAAGTTTACCCACTCAAGTCTCCTTCACAGTATCACGATAACTCAATCTTACAATACCTGTACATGAACGTATTTACAACGTACTTATTCCCTTGGGGGAGGCAGAGACAGACCGCTACATGCTACAATCCTTACATACTATTCCTAATTTGTCCACATTCATACATCTGGTCAAACACGCACTCAGCTTACGAGTATTTTCACACACCTGATCTTTTTGCAATACTTGAACGATAAATCCATCTTTCAGTCATAGAGAGCTGAGTTACGAATTTTGTGCAGGTAATAAAGATTGATATTAACGCCACATTACGATGGCAGATCATTGCACTGATCTCATTGATGTTGTTGTTTTGTCCAAATAATCAACGAGATTTTTCAGCAGATTTACGTATCTGTGACATTAATTAAACTTTCAGAAACTGGGGGTTTTAAAAATCATATATCTGCGTGTTTTAATGGCCTTGTCGATTAGCATGTAAAGCTAGTTTTTAATCGTAAATTATGAACTATTGTATAAACTTTTCGAAAAAAACTAACTAATGATGAATATTGATTTATATTATGGGAAAGTGTGATATCGGGATATCAATTTGCTGCTCACATCAATCAGCAGATCAGAATTGTTAGCATTCGATTGTGATGGAACAATAAAGCGTTTGGTATTAGGCTTTAATATAAGGAACAGTATTGTATTGTTTTTAAATACCTAAGGCGTTAAGTTCAATTATATGATGAAAGAATATACGAAGAAATATTTGTGTTCCCAGAGATCATTATCTCTACACCCATTATCATATATTGTGATAAAAATATCTTGTTTTGTAGCATATGTAAATAGTGTTCTTGACAGGTTTTTATTAAGATACCTAAAACCATACCAATGTAAATAATTAAAATTTGAACAGTGTTATTTATATAATAAATTTAATTATTTACCTATAATATTAATAATTAAATATTTAATAAACTGATAAAAAATGTTACTTAGTAATAAGACCAAGCTTTGCTGATTGTTGTAGTAAATATAAATTATGAATAAAGCGTGAATGATGAAGAGGAATAAAACAGGTTTACTAAAATATAGAACAGCTTGTTGCTTTCTTGAGACATTTTAGGCTAATCTCAATTGATTAATATAAATAAATATTATTTAAAAGTACAAGTACTTTTTTTGGTACAATAGTTCCACTTCGCTTGATTACGTACATAATTATCTCTTTGCTTTAAACACACAATCCATCTGTTTACACATGCTTTCTTATCACGAGGACTACGCATCTAACCTTTTGTTCAGGTTGAACAATGACAGGTAAGTGCTTCAGCTTTTAGGGCGATATTTACAGACCGCACTTAGATTTTATTTTGGTAGGTAATATAAGCATTCCAAATGAATATGAATACGACCTTATACTAATGCGATAATGTTCATTCGCGTGCTTACTTATTAAGTAAAGCATAAGTGTGGACTGTTATTCTCGCCCCTAGTTTCACCAATACTCATATAAAATTTAGAGCTGTGCAACGATCTTTTGGCGCGTGGCCAAATCGAAACGTTGGCCTTCTTGTTTATTCAATATATTCCAAAAAACAATTGGGAAGGCAACTGCCAAAATGGCGCTGTCGTAGCTAGTTCCCAAAACAAGCTAATAATGCTAGGCGTGAGGTGATTATTATTTATTTTTGCGAAAATGACTCGTCGTTGTGTTCCTAAACATATAATATATATAATTAAACAGAGCTCAACATTTAGAATAATGTGGTCACTAGGAAATAAGCAATATTTAAGGTTTTTAATTCTGACACTTTCCATTTCGAATATATTATATTGATTTAAAATATTGATATCACCAAAAATGACGAATTATTGGAATAAAACCAAACACATGTATGAACACGAAATAGAATGAAAGAACGAAATGTGTAACTTATTTAAGGCCGTGACCTAGCTATGGTCACGCCATCTACAATTAGCTTTGACCGACCTTTGCCCACTGCAAAAATGTTAACCAACACGTTTAACGCCCTTGTCAGTCATTCGACCGCGAAAATATCCTGGTGCATAAATTTGTTCAATTTGGATAATTCAATAGAAGCAGAAGAAATCTAAGGTTGTATTAAATGATAGTAACGTTATACTAGAGAATTTATACCGTTCACCCACACCTGCCTAGACTAGATAAAACACTTTCGATCCAAATAAGATATCCCTTGAATTGCCTTGTATATTTTGCATTTCGAAGACTGCTTCAGCACCTTCGTCCACGGCCTGGGGTCACATTATAAAGTATTCGTGCCATTATCTTCCCAGCGTGGGAGAGAGACGGAGCTATAGAAGACCTATAAAGGGTGTAAAGGACATCGATGCGCAAACTGTTACATATGAATTCAGTGCATGATTCTAACCCACCAGCATTAAACATTATCGTCGTTCCATACAATTTGACCGAGTAATTTCAGCACAAACACTCAACTCAAACAGTTTGTGCGACGATGTTGCTTACAACTTGATATCTAGCATCCATCCTTTTTACACCTGCACTTTTGAGGGTCAAAAATACGACAAGATTGGCGTAGCCACCAACTGGGCCCAACTCATTTAACTGACATAGTATAATATGTTTTATCCTTTCAAACGACTCGAAAAAAAGTATATGGTATTAATACTTCATAAAACCCCCTGTTCAGTGGCGTGCCAAACGATAGTGCCTATCCGATCGTATATCCAACTTGTCTCATGTATTACAGACAAGGCGTTCTCTCCACAAATCGTGGCAACTACCTTCTGATGGAGCTGATTGAGCAAAGACACCCAGCTTTGGTGCAGAATCCGTTCGCAAAGGTGGCGCTTATGAAACTGCTTGCTTTAGCAGAAAATCAGCGCAGTGCCCTGAACGCGTCTGAGATCCAAGATTATGAGAGACCACTGCTGCCCTTGGTAAATCATTCATGTTTAACTTACATTCTTCTCGTATAGGCAAATATAGGTCCCTTATTATTAAATCCGGAGTGAAATTATCAAATAAAATAATAAATCAACTCAGCCTATTGCAGGTCACTGCTGCATTATGGTCACTCCCAAACTGCGCCAATACACCCGGTCCTCCACCTTGCTCAAACACCAAGTAAAGTTATGCCAAACTTAACCCTCTAATAAAATTTAATAACTTTACTCTACGTTTATTAATCGTGACGTGGTTAAAATATCAGCTAGGTTGCAAGGTTGTCGCGAAGCAGTGAAACCAGGTTGTGCCTAAGTGCTCATACGCATCAACGACATAGACTACCGAAATACGACCGTCAGCGGCTGCATATGAGGCAACTGCAGCAGCTGATGCGTGTCGCTGGTGTATACGTACACTAACCTACGTTTACTAAATATCTTCGTCAAATGAGCAACTCTTTCATCATAGACACTCAGTCTGATTATAGAACTATTGCTAGCTTCACCAAATGCCATCCAACTGACAGCTTAACACGGGACTGAGTTGTCAGATTTGTATTAGAACTGTATCGCTATTGCAGTTAGCTTCATATTACAAAAACTTGCTCTATGGTTTACACTATGTAAAAAAAAATTGTATTGGAATTAATTCCGCGTATGTTCTACAAACAGTGAGACTGAAGGGTCAAGTTTATGACTTTGGACATAAAAAGTGCACAGGTACAGTCCGCGAGGCCTAAGCTGAGTTTTGCATTTTTGTGAGTGCACAAAGCGACGCATCGTTTGCTTGTCAAACGGAGAATCGGCCTGATGCGCTGTCCCTCGCGCGATCATATTGGTGCGATTGGTAATCACTTGCACAAATGCAAAGTTCAGCTTAGGCCTCGCGGACTGTACCCTGTAAGATCGAGGAGTATGAATAGGTCAGCCTGGTTTTAAGAGACTATTACTAGTGCATGTTTGTGCCTCTTAAAGGTACTGGTAATTTAGAGTAAATAAGTTTACCCGATACAAATTTATTTCAATACTTTGTTCATACTTTAACGTATGTAACGCTTCCCTTTTACAGATTAACCGGTATATGCATGACTACAAATCATCGCACTGCACCCCATTGCCAGAGAATAATTTCGCCTCCATTATGGACCGTCTTGAGGCCGAAAAGCAAGAATAATACTTTCCCTTACGATTATGTATCGTACCCATCCATGGCTTACATGCTAATCGTATCAACGCACCCAAGAATCAAAACGAAGCCGTTTTGGTGGAAATAGACTAGATTTAGAGTTCTGTAAGAGCTCCCGTGTGATTATTTTTTGGCGCTGACTTAAGAAACTACTAGGCTAGTATCACGTGCAGCTGCTCGACTCCATTTATCCTGCTTCTCAGTCGATCGTCCGTGAGGAATCAAGAGCTTATGTGGTGATAATATTTGTTCAAAATTTTGTATTGTATTTTTTATTTATTTATCGTATTTTGGCAGTCACACACAATGTAGACTTGTAGACTAGTATTTTGTAACACGTTACACTGCCCTGCTTACATTTTGTTCCGTAGATCAAAGCAATGCCACATAAAATGTATTACGTAAAAATGGTAAAGGTTATTTAGAAGAAATCTCCTACGTACATTGAGGACGTTGTGACACATCCGGAAACTTTCCTGCATTTAACAGAAGAATGGACACTTCTCTTGTGTTTTTCACATGTATAGCATTTTTATGACGGATATACACGTCATTTCAGTATTGTGTAATTTGTATTGGAGTTCTGCCGACTTAGCCGTTGTAAGTTCGAGGCTCTGTTTGGAAATCCATGATTTTGTAGTTTCTGGTTTATGACTTTTCGCGACCCCTAGGCTCAGCAGATTTTAGTAGTTTGACTTGAATAATTGTGATTGTGAAGGCAGAGCTGCCTGGATATTATGAAATGTATTTATAAGACAAAGTACAGTAATTACTGTATGTTATAACATTGACATGTGGCCTATATTTTATCTCCCAGTGGGACACGGCTATAATCCTTGAAATAATTGTATTGGAACTTTTAGGACTATTTGTAGAATTGAGGGAAATCTGATGAGAGTACTGAATAGTTTTCTGATAGTGCAGTTTTTGCACTTTAATTGATAAGGGAATTAACACATTGCTCAGACTGGCTAGACGTTTAGGAGTATACTGCGAGGCGATGTATACAACGTTTTGTAATTTGCTATCATTTATGAATGTAATAATATGATCAGTCAGAGCCGTCCCCGGCAACGGAGTTTAATCCCTTTATTACAATACAATGAACCATTTACATTAGGATACAGTAAAATTTATGTTTTATGATAATATTGTTAATTAAGTGACATTTTGTCCTTCAATTTTCATGATTTATGGATTTTATAATAAAATAATTATTATTCATGTTTTTAACAGTAATGTAGGAAGTATTATCCGATTTTAACGTTTTTAAAATACATACTTGTCTTGCTGACGTAATTCAGCTTTATAAATATATTTTTGTCTATGGTCTATAGACAAAGATATTAGTTATATGTTTAAATTATATTATATGTTAGTGGTCTTTTTGTGGTCAGAATTAGCCTGCTTCAACGAAAGCTCCTGCTCCGATAGGTAATTAGATTTGGGGATGGTATTCAGATTGGACAATGGTGATTGTAAGCATTTAAATGCCACAAATATAAAGGCAAGGTAGAGGTAAGGAGAAGCATATTTATTTATGTGATCTTTGTAGTATGTAACATAGTAAATACTTTTTAATATACTCTACATGTTATGGGATAAGATAGCGCTTTATATGTGGGGGTGCGAGTCTTGATAGTACTTTATGCATTTATATAATGTTACTGTGTTTTTGAATGATAATTTTGATAAAAATATGCTGTGCATTATAAAATCTTTTTTTGAAATGTGTGTTGTCACTTCACTACTTCAAAACATGACTTGTTGCAAGCATAATCTAAAAATACTCTGTAAAGCATCTTATATTATGCTCGAACCGGATATCTTTTCAAAAATAGCGGCATACTAACATGGTATTTTATTCTTTCAAGCTTTGTTACAAGTGAAAAATAATAAATTTAAAAAAGTTTTTTTTAAATGGCATCCAAATATAATATTGATAAATCCATACTAATATTATAAATCCGAAAGTAACACTCAACGGATTTCCATAAAATGTGTCTTGGAGGCATCCTGACAAGGTACTTTTTGTCCCGGTGTGTTCGTTTTGTGTTCATTAAATAAAAACACCTGTGGCCGTAGTATGAGTTTATTTTAACCGTCTCGACTTTACGCATCGGCCGCGTTCGGCGCTCCAATTGGCCTTTCACCATTCGATCGCCAAGGGCCAATCGAGCGCCGAACGCGGTCGATGCGTAAAGTCGACACGATTAAAATAAACTCATACTAGGGCCACAGGTGTTTTTATTTAATGACAGAAGTTCTAAGCCTTTACTCGCTTAAGGATCGCCCACGTGAAACACAATTCAGATAGTTACATAATTATTATACTTATTGTATCGATACAATAATAAACAAGTGTGTTATTTATAAAGTATGAACATTATTTATTTCCGTGTAAACATACACATGTCTATTAGATTTCTAATTAATTGTTCTAAAAAACGGTTTGTTTATGTATAATAAAAAAAGGCTTGTTTTGTCTTTAAGGTTTTTTTTTCTTAAAGGTTTAACCTATTTTAAATTTCGATACTTATTTATTTGTGATAGAGTAGGTATTTAAGAATAAAAAATGATTTTGTTCATTTATATCGTGTTTTTATTTTCCCGTGCAATGCGATTTTTAAAACCTTGTGCGATAAATCTTACCAAGATTTATTATTATCGAGTCCCAATAACAAAATAGAACAACTTGTAATTAGTTACCTGCGACAAAAGCAAAGCATAGTAAGGCTACCTAATTATAGTACTCTTTGGGCTACAGATTGATGGCATGATTTGACTTGATTTGATTTAATGGTAGGCAACATGACATCAAGTCAAATCATGAGATTGAATGTCTGACAGTGTCATAGATTAGAAATTTATTAATAATAATTAGGTTCCCAACTTAGGGTTTTCTCCCTAAATATAGGGATTTGTATTTTTGGGGAGGCTTTATATTTTTAGGCATCGGCAGCCTATTATGTTCCCACTGTTGGGACACAGGCCTCCTCCCTGTGAGAGGGAGTGGGCCGTAATCCACCACGCGGGCCCAGTGCGGGTTGGTATATTTTTAGGGACCTTTTGCATGTCATGGTAGGCAACATGACATCCAAGTCAAATCATGAGATTGAATGTCTGACAGTGTCATAGATTAGAAATAGAATGTCATTGATTGCTGGGTTCCCAACTTAGGGTTTTCTCCCTAAATATATGTATTTGATTAAAACGAAAGGAATATCCTGATCTCAAACTCAAAGCATTGTGTGGTCAGCACATGAGTCGGTCAGTCAGAAATATGTAGCTAGTTGCCCATTCCATTGCGTAGTAGGTACCTATGGAGAAGAACGGGCAAGAAACTCCATGGACACTCCTTTAAATAATATTATTGTTACAAATATATTAGTTACATCGATTAATGCTGACACTATATATGAGAACGATGTACAAAAAGCGTTGAGAGTACAGCAAACATAATTAAAACATTCCAAAAAATAAATTATTAAAGTAAGCCGTGGCAGCTATGAGATGACCAATTATTTATCAGTGATGTAATCCCCTAACTTATGATATGCTTGCCTGCATAGTGTGCGTTTTACAAAATATTTGAATTTCGTCTCATTTAGTTGAAGTATGTGGGGAGGTATTTTATTGTAACAAACAGTACACCATGAAAGATGAGTCTACTAACTAATAGGTCCCTGTAGTTTCGGAGTTGAAGACCTAATCGAGAATTAACTTCCTGACATCTTCCCTGGAAACCTTTAGAAAAGTTAATTCTACCATTCGTCTCATACTACAATCAAAAGACACACTTCTCATTATAATATACATACCTAATATTATGTACTCCACAAGTGTTTGTAGGTAATGAAAACAGACTTAGTTCTTTTGAGAAAATCTCCTGTATACGAATTAACCTCATAAAACCTGAAGAGGTTTAATAAAGATAGCGCATATCGACGAAATATCGAGTTTTTTTTTCTTGAGACTTTCCTCCTGCAGTTTTCGCCTTACGTCATAAAATTACGTTTCGGAAATACAATCAACAGCTGCGCAATGGGGCATTATAGAGCTGGTTGACACTTCCCGTGACCCAAGGGCTGGCTTTTACCTTGGCCAGAGGCTAAGCATTGCCATACAACGTGGCAGCGCTGCCAGTCTCTTGGGTACATTACCAGTCGACAGCGATGCGGATGAATTTTTTGACGCTATTTTTTAAATTATGAGGGGTTTTTTTATATTTTGTAAATTTTATTAAATTACTGTGTGTATAATAGGGCATATTAATTGATTTTGCGTAAAAGAAGTAGAATTACTCGTTTATTGAAAAAATATGGATAGTGACAGCTATCAAATCTGAAGTGTGCATGCAGCAGTTGTTCAGAATACAGGGGTTTTTAAAATTTGGCTTTGGGGTTAATGTTTCGAGAGTTGGCAGCACTGAAACTAAAGGCTGTGGTGTGGTGAGACTTGAGAGTGACATTACTGAATGAATGACATTTAGTTTGTACTGTTTGTAGTAAAAGTTGAATGTTTGATTGTAAATTGTAGCGTAATTTTAAAATAAGTTTAAAACAACACGAGTATTTATTTTAAAGAATGAATGGGCAGTAATACTAAATTTCAATTGCGATAACTGTTCTAATATTGTGGTTGCAGTCAAATTACAGTAAGTAATTCAACAGTTTCAATATTACGGGCGTGCAGGCGTGCAGATTTATGAAGTGAAATTTTTCATAGAAAAATTAATTTATCGAAGAGAACTTACCTCATAGGTAAACTATTAACAACTATGACGTAATTTTCGATGTTACATATGTTATGCAATATTTACTATAACCTTGAAATTAAAGAATTGCTGGCGCCCACTCTTAACAAAATGAAAACAAAGGAAATTAATCACAATTTTTTGTGAGGCAAATGCAACCTCTGCTACTTCCCAAGTTCATAGAAAAAACGTTAGTTTTATCGTCGTCGTCGTATCGTCAGTTCCAAAATTATGCATTTTCGTGCAGTACCTATGCAGCATAGTGTCATAAGTTATGTAGCCAAATATTTCATGTAAGTAATGGCTTCTAACATTACTAACAAAATAACGTCATTTATAAACTGCATTCAGAACTGTACTGCCAAATATTTTCCCATAAATAGCCTTTGTATACAATTTTACCCTTAAAATGGGGTGACCATTTCCAACAGTGCAAGCCCTACCTAGTCTGTGTGCATCTGTGGGAGATAACATCTGCATGGTATGGCAATTAAATTAAAGGGAAATGTCATTTACCTGTGTCCTCACTCAGACTATTGATTTTTCTAGTAGTTTTGAAAGAGCCGCATTGGAAGTGCTCTTCCATAATTTTGTTTTGAAAATCTTCAAATTTCATCTTGTTTGTGTCCTAATTGTAATATTGTATTGGGATTAACCAAGCTCAAGTGTAAAACAAGTGCTGTTGTATTTAGTTTGAGGAAATAGCATTTTAATTTCCAATAGCATTCAGCCCACCTATAAATCAATTTTCCATCATGGCCCCGCCTGAAGAGCAACCTGTGAAAGTAATTGAGATTTCTGTAATAATAGTTCAAGTTCCCATTGCCGTTCCTTCTCCACCAGTGGTGAATATTCAAAATGTTCTGCAAATAGATGAAAAGCTGTCGGAGAATGCTTTGCTTGTGGGTGAGTGGGACAAAGTATATTTCAACAAAACATTTACCAGGAGTTTACTGATCATTTTGATTTCTAACTTCAAGATTTAAATGCATTCCAATCAAATATCAAGTGTTAAGAAGATTAATCTGCAAGTAAAATAAAAAAACTTGGACGTTCACTGTCTGCCGATTGAAAGAGTTTTGATTGTGCAAGTGTACATGAATGTAGGTTTCAAGTTAAACTAAATAAATCATGAGCCCTGAATAATTTTATTTTTTGGTTTGAATCTTAAACATAATCCAGATAATGTTGGTAGCAAATACTTAGACATTTCAAGTATTATGCTTCCTACAATGAGAATAAAACCCTAACTAGGTGAGTTTAAGACACATTATGTTGGTAATCTTAAATAAGTAATAATATAATTTATTATCGAAATTACTGCATATATAGGGCTTTGGTTTTACAGGCCACTAATATGGATACACATCATTGGCCAACAATGCTAGCGGCTTGTGAAACTAGATTCAGAATTTTAGTGAACTGTCTCAGGGGTAATGTTATTTGATATGTGAGATAATCAGTTTATCCAGTATGATGATATGAATTATTCTAGAAAGTTCAGCCTTCATTAGCTGCCTAATATGAGCTGTACCTAGGGTTGGCGTTATTACGCATGCGCCAGCCCGGCCGCCGCCGGACAGCTAGAGCGCGCATGCGTTATAATCGATCGACGCCACTGGATTCTCGGAACTAAGGCTGGCCGCATATTGGATACTTTTGCGTGGGCGATTGCGCTGTTTGCGACTGCTGAAGCGACTAGTACGTCTACCTATCCTGCCTACTCGCATTTGCTGTCGCGTATCGATTTTAAGTTGCACAGGCGACCGTCAACTCAATGTATAACTGACGCGATGACGTGGAGGTAGTTAATTAATAAATACAGTAAATTACTGGAATGCTACGGCTACATTGTTGTCGCGAAAAACCAGTGTTGCCATGTCTTGGTTTTGTTTTACCCCAAGTGTGATCTCAATTTACCCTAGATTTTAAGTTAAATGAAAAAAATACCCTAAGTTTTTTAAATTGCTTTCCTGCACGGTACCATCCATATTTGATACATTTCATGCAAGATCATAAACAGGACGAGACAATTCAATCTACTTATAGTATACTTAATTATAGACAAGTTGTACGGATATTTTAAACCATGAATAAAACTGGTGTTTTCCAAAGATCCTATTTGTCCCAAGTACTTGAATACTTCATTGAGTCTATGATAGGCGTAACGAGAAAGAAGTTTTAGTAGGTACTCGTCGAGCAAGTAGGATAAAAAGTACTTTGCATTTGCTAGCGGTCAGCGGGCACAGAAAAATATGTAGTAGGGTTAAATACGGTATCCTGTATTATTCAACATTTTAATTGGAATAAGTGGAAATAGTATAGTTTTTCATAGTTCTTTTTTATCACCATATGATGAAAAAAATCTATACTATTTGCACTGTTCTTAAACAAGATCTTGAGGCACCTGTCCCGCCGGCGATTAACGAGCCACGAGCAGCGAGTGCGCGACGGCATCGAGCGATTACTTCCTGCACGAATAGCATTGCCAACTTTTGTCGAAGAATAGACAAAATTACAGGTAGAATAGACAAAAGGACAGATTTCTTTTGTTCATCTGCCATTTTGTCTATTCCTCCGTCGACAAAGTTCGTTTCTATGGTGAAAATGCTACGCGTGCTGCTATTCGTATGTACCAAGCGTTAGTCTCTCAGCTAGTGTTCTGACCCACGGAATAGAAAAAACAAGTGGAAGTGTCCGTCAGTTAACCCGCGGCTGTCATAATTGTGCCGAAAAATGTAATCTTAGAGATCACAAGCGAAATATATTAAAAAAACAATTCTTACAAAATGGTTTTAAGTAGCAGCAAACACACAGGTAAATAATAAGTACAGAAGTATTATTTGAAACGACCCAAATCAACACTATAATGTCCCTGGAATACGTCCGTTGCATCCGAAAGCCAAGCAAACGAAGTGACAGTTGACAGCGCACCATGTTTTTTTCCCTTTTTACTCGGACCGGTTAGATTGCAATAAGGAATATCTAAGACGACCGTTCCCGATAGCGTGACGTCCTCAACCGCAGCATCATTCCCATCATTCGCACCAGATCCATCTCTCACAACCGGACTATCATCTTTATCTGAAAATACACAAGAGTACATGAGCCATTAAATAACATGACCACTATGGGTTGAAGCTTATTCAACCCGAAGTAGATTCATAAGTTAAAGTTTACGAATTTATTTAAACATCACTCGCCATACATTGTTATCGACAGAGACCCAAAAATTCTGCATGTCTCCACTATGAATTTGTGACAAATCGCGTCGTTGAGACAGAGGCCTAAAACTTCTGCATGTCTCCACTATGACCGCGGATCAGAGCAGAGCCCCAAACGTTAGCATGCTCAAAACAAATAACTCACTACTCTCAAAGAAAGCTGAGCACGTATCCGGCGGCCACTCGCCACGCCATAACGTCATATGTTCGGCGGCGGCTTGAGTTTTTTTGCTATAAGACCCAGCTAGTAACTCTAGCTAACGGTGGTGTGGCAGCGCTCGGACAATCTTATATGGACCGCGCATGCCAGAGTCTAGTTTTCCAGCAGGCTTAGCATGGCGTTTTCTGTTTCTACTCTACTGTAGAATAGAAATCGCTTTCTACGCTCCTCGAAATCTCTTTTTCGCGAGCACGAGGACATACTTAGACTCAGGTTGCTTTATAGACAGTGATTTTCCATAGCAACGGGTTAGTTGCTAGTGACGTGTATAACTACCCATTTTTACCGTACAATTGCGTTTCGTTTCTGTGTAGACAGTAGAAAACTTTCTACTGTCTACACAGAAACGCCATTTTTGTCTACTCTTCCGTCGACAATACGCTTCTCTAGGGCGCTCGTGCTAAGCCTGCAGGAGTCTAAGCAACTACAGCAAACGAACGTGGCTGCCTTCGAGCATGCTGATGGGCTGTGAGAAGCTCAGAAGCTCGTTGTCTTCTTAGAGTTAACAGGGCTTCTCTATTGAGATGCGAGTTTTCGAGTGCAACGCACCTAGGAACTGATGACGGGGGTAGTCGCGTCTATGCCCACCAGCAGCTGTAGTGGTGAAGTCTGTGCGGTGGCTTGTCTGCACATGTTGAGGGTGAGCTGCACCTTCCAGAGCACATCGGACCATTGCGAGCCTTTACTGCCATTACGACCTCGATCCGCAGCACGGTTCGGCAGTATCTTTCCACTTGACCGTTCTCGCAATGCATACCCGGCGTAATAAAATGTATCGAAGATCCCAACACAGTGACCTAATTTTGAAAAGAACTACTGTCACCGGCGACGGCGCGTGCTGCTCGTGCGCCGTCAGCGGCTGCCCCAGCACCGTGCCCAACATGTGCTGTTATGTAGCTTAACCCCTATGAAATAGTTATTTATGCTACAAGTGCGGATGATATCCGACTCGTGTCTTATAATGTGTTGTTCTGTCTATGAGGATGGCTCGATCAATCAAAGTACGAGGGCTGCACTAAAAGTATTGGGAATGGAATATTTCCACTGTTCCTGTCATAGTAAAATCTTTTTAATTGAAAACTCCTTGGTTTTAGAAATCGAATATCATTTATTTATTTAAAAAAAGATTCTCGGTCTTGTCACAAGGTTTTGTGAAACTTGTTTAGTCGTTGAGAAAATGGAATTGACTCGAGAAAATTCAAGAGCGATGATTTATTATGACTTTCGAAGTGGTTTAACACAAAAGCAGTGTGTTGACCGGATGATTTCTGCATTTGGTGATGAAGCCCCATCCAAAACCACAATTTATCGCTGGTTTGCTGAATTTCAACGTGGACGTGTCAAGCTCAGTGATGATCCCCGTCAAGGTCGTCCAAAAACTGCAGTCACCCAAGAAAACGTTGATGCTGTGCGTAAGCTGATTGAGGAAGATCGACATGTGACAAACCACGAAATTGAGGCATCTTTAGACATTGGCATGAGTCAAATACAAATAATCTTGCATGAACAATTAGGTGTAAAAAAGTTGTTTTCCCGATGGATACCGCATTCGCTCTGTGAAGAGCAAAAAGCGGCTCGCGTTACTTGGTGCATCAGAACTCTCGAAAGATTCCACGCAGGATCCTCAAATGCTGTATACAACATCGTATCAGGTGACGAATCCTGGATATACGCGTACGAACCCGAACCAAAAAATCAGTCACGAGTTTGGGTGTTCGCAAATGAGTTAAAGCCAACAAAAATTGTTCGTTCACGGAGTGTCGCAAAAAAAATGGTGGCCACGTTTGTCTCCAAAACCGGCCATGTTACGACTATTCCTCTTCGCTGTTCGGTGTTCGTAAACTTCGTATTATCTCTGTAATTTTCGCTGTGTGAGCAAGTGAGAAGGAGCATGCGCCGGTCGGCTGGCTGCGAAATAAGTGAACTATTATATAGAACCGTATTGTTGATGCATTAAGGTTTACGTTTAATTGACACCGCGGACTGCCTAGGCCTACGTGATGTTTTAAATCATGACATGACTCGCACTGTACTACTGTAGGACACTGATATGATTGTGTAATTATTAATTAATAAGGTGTTAAATGATATTTTAAGAAACTCTAAATAAATTGATTTATATTACCCAATATTCATAGCCATGGTCAATAATCAATATCGCAATCCATGTTTATTGCCAGTCAGCCTCGAATGCCCTTTTGATTTAATTATTCCATAGAAGGGGTTAAGTATGAAGGAAAATCGACTTTATGAATATGAAAACAAAAGCAAGTGTGCAATTCGGCGACGCGAGGCGCATTGCGCTTGACGGTTGTCACATCACATCATAATTTAATGCGGTATCTCATGAAATGATGTATATCTTCTAAACGCGAGCATTTCATTACAATAGCCTACACGTGTGGCGCGTCATTTCGCGTCATGTTTGGAGTCATGGTGTAATGCAACATTCCTCGGTACGAAATGTAATGTCATATGACATCACTTTAAAACACACTGTTTTGCGCATGTCTACAAAAGAGTTTTTCGTGCAAGAAAACATAGAATTATTAGACCATCCGCCGTACAGCCCCGACCTAAGCCCTAATGATTTCTATACTTTCCCTAAAATAAAGAATAAATTGCGTGGACAGAGATTTTCATCACCTGAAGAAGCTGTGGACGCCTACAAAACGGCCATTTTGGAGACCCCAACTTCCGAATGGAATGGTTGCTTCAATGATTGGTTCCATCGTATGGAAAAATGTGTCAAATTTTGCGGAGAATACTTCGAAAATCAATAAATACATTTTGAAATAGTAATGTTGTGTCACTTCCTTGATTCCCGAAATTTTCAGTGCCGCCCTCGTAGTAATTATTCTTTATGCCTTTAGGCTTTTATTTATTTAGTTTTATGTTGTACAAGATAATGTTCTATTATTGTATACATTCAAGTTTTAACTTTTTACTAAACAGACAGCTGTGCTGCTGGGGAGTTTGTTGCGCCACTTCTTCTTCCCAGCTAAAGCACTAGGAAGTCGTGAAGGACTGGCGTTTTGGGGGACTGTCTTATATAATTTTGACGTTAGAAAAGTGCTAATTCTCAGCCTAATTTGAATAAATGACTTTTGATTTTGAATTTCGTACAAAGCTCAAGTGGCTTCCCATACGTCTTCGCCGGAATTCTCATATCTTATTTCTATAGTATTCTGTTCAACCCTACAACCCCCTATTATCTTAAAAAAACGTTTCAAGTTCTTTCATGACACACATAACAGCTACCTGAGGTCATCGGAAAACAGACTAGAGATGCCGATACATTCCACCAGTTTTTATGACAAGTGTTTTACAGTTCAAGCAGTACGGTTATGGAATGTCTTGCCTATGTCGATAAGGCGTGCTCAATCACTGTCCAATTTTAAAATTCTGGTTAAAAAAATGTCCTCTGAGAGAGGACGAAGACGGGAGAGGAATTGTATAAATATAGGAAACTATGTAATAATGTTTAAACATTATTACGTATAGTTTCCTGAGTCTTGTTTCGTGTTTATTATTGTATATACATATGTGTAGATAAGTGTATGTTTTATGTATATACAGGGTGGCGCAATGGAACGTGCATATTGCATCATCTTTTTTTGCGGGGTAAAAAGCGCGCGTGCGGGGGAGTATACTACCGTTGGGTAGGCGCGCTCATGGAGTTTTAGTCACAATGAGTCACTTCGACGGGAAGCGTCGGGCATTTTGCGTGCGTGCATTTTACGAGAACTGTCGTTCATACATTGTTACTAGGCGACTATATTGTTCTGAATATGAACTACGGCGAATTAGTGAAGCTCCGAGTATAAATTTAATTAAAATGTGGGTAAAGCGTTTTGAAGAGACTGGTTCAACGTTTAAACCACAAGCAAAAGGTCGTCCTAGAACATCTAGGACCGAAGACAATATTGAGCGAGTTATGAAATCTGTACGAGAAGATCCACGATTGTCTACTCGCAAGAGATCGTCTGTCTTACACTTTTCGCGACGAAGTTTGCAACGAATTTTAAACTTGGATCTTAAACTGCATCCATACAAGCTGCAATTAACACAAGAATTGAAAGAATGTGATTTCAGAGAAAGGCTCGCATTTGCTAATGAAATGTTTAATCGGTTTTCCAATTTTGACAATATCCTTTTCTCTGATGAGGCCCATTTCCATATCAATGGGTTCGTAAACCGTCAAAATTGTCGTTACTGGAACAGTGAGAATATCAGTACTATAGTAATAATCCGAGAAACATCGATCAGCTCCAGCAGAATATCCATGGTGAAATGGCGGCAATTTCATCAGCATTACTGAAGAAAGTTTTTAATAATTTCCGTTCGCAGTTAGAGGAGTGCCGTCGTAGAGAGGGTCATCATTTAGATGATGTTATTTTTTTAAAATAAACTTCAGTTTTTACTTTACAATTCCTTAGTTTTATTGTAACCGTACCTTTTGTATTTATTTTGTAATCTATTTTTTAAATATGCACGTTCCATTGCGCCACCCTGTATATGGTACACCACTGACTACCTGCTGTTTTGTCTCTCCTTCTCTCTCTAATCCATCCGAAGGTTGTCTGTAAAAGATCGCTTTTAGCGAAAAAACCGCCCATTGTGTCACATAATCTAAAATGTCTACATCAATGTCTGTAATTTATAAGGTGTACATAATAAAGAGTATAGTAATAGATAGATAGATAGTATCTATCTATCTGACTGACCGACCCCTTGACAATTCAAAAATCCCTGTAATTGGTTTATTTTGAAATAAATGCTTTGAGTTTGAGTTTGCTAATATGGACGGTGGGTTACCGAAGTGTTAGACGTTAGTTTACCACTTCGGTACACAAACGGTACGGTACACAGAGTACTACATACTACCTGTGTTCACTTTGGAGGTTGCCGTACGGGAAATAAATAAAACAGAGAACTCTGTGATGATTTGCAGCAACCGATCTCTATCCACAGTGTTCACAAGCTGCACAGTTGACTGAATGTCGTACCTGGTAAGCCGCTGCTCACTACCGGTACGAGCGTAAATCAAACCTTTTCGATTCAGGACATCGGTTCCAACTAGTATAGGCCCGTTGATACATTCAGCAGGGACAACATAAACATCAATTTCCAGTGATACTTCTGGGAACTCTACTTAATAACAGAGGTTGATTCAATTAACTAACTTCCTATCCCTCGGATCAAGCGATAGGCTGGCACACGAGTAAAATGCTTTAGCATCTTTTCAGAAATTAAAGAAATATCAGAGCCACTGTCAATTAAAACATCTACAGGGACCTTCTGTACAACGGCCGAAATTACGTTATTTTGTCTATCGTCGATTCGGAGCAAAAATTTTCCTCATTCGTTTTTACTCTCAGAACGCTGTTTTTGGAAACATGAATCGATGACATGCCCATTACGTTTGCAAAAAGTACAGCGTTGAACGGAAATACTGTATAATAATGGTTTTATCGTTTGATGTCGGCGGATTCGACATACCGAGTTACTGGAATCCCGAACCGAATTGGTATTTTTAGACTTTTTTTTTGATCAATACCATTTCTTTTGACCCTTTTTGCCGCAAATGTAACAAGAGACATTTCTATTGTCTGACTTAGGTGCCTCACGTTTACGTTGGTTAGATGAGTTGTTAGTAGAGGTACGATCACGGGCAGTATCATTATCACGTTTGGGTTTGACATAAACTGATAAAAAATCTACAAGATCTTTACATGCTAGCTTAGCGTTGGTTGCCGCAGCCTTGACTTGGGGATCGCTGATACCCCTAACTATAAAGGTGGATTTTAACTCATCGGATAAACCCTGAACTAAATTGAGACGCAGCAAGGATTTACGTGCGTATTCTGCATAAGTAGAGTACTTTTTTGAGATCGTAAACATAACCTCATATAGTCTGGATGCACAATCGATGTTACGGGGACAAAGTGATCTAAGCTCAACCTTGAAGCTACTCCAGGATGTATCGCTTGTCACCCAGTCATTAATCCGCGATCCCGGATCACCACGCAAACAAGAACCTATCCGTCCTAGGCATTCGCGATCATCCCAATTATTTATTAGTCGGCCACGGTCAACCTCAGCGCATCGGACATCAAAATCTTGGACACTTGGATCAAAGTGATAAGTAGAAGTTATGCGACTTTGTTTTTAAAAGCGCGCTTAAGGCACCAACAATACTGTTCGCTACGTCTTTATTCTCGCTATGAACATCGGTCGCACGCAAATTATTCTCTACGGTAACCCCGAACTTGCAAGGATTGACGACCGGAAGGGGAGACAATAACTGGCTTTCGCTAGTTGGATGCAATGGACTATCACTGCTAAATGATGTTGGCAATCTACTCTCAATTACTTTTAACCTCGTAAGAATTCAATCAAGGGCTACATCGCGCTAGTTGTCGCGGCGGTCATACGAGTCTTCGCGATATTTACGACACCGAGAGTCGCTATGTGGGCTATGCAACACACTACGACGCCTAGATGACCTATCTCTACGGTCCATTGAACTGTTTCGACGGTTGTGTGCGACAATTGGCGGCGTATCACGATAATTTGAATCATCGCGACGATTTTTGTGAGAACCGCCACCAGATTGTTGTTGAGTGTCCACGTCCTCTAGACCGAGACGAACACACAATAATCACAACACTTTATCACCGTTACTGAGTATTTAAATCGATAGCAAACGGCCTAGAACGCGTGGCGTTCCCACTTCTGATCTTAGAGACCACAAGCGAAATATATTAAAAATACAAATCATTATATAACCTAAAAGTTATCTTACTGGTTTTAAGTAGTACTTATTGGTTTTAAGTAGCAACAAAAACACAGGTAAATAATAAGTACAGAATAATCAACACTACGAGTATTACGTCCCTGGAATACGACCGTTGCATCCGAAAGCCAAGCAAACGAAGTGAAAGTTGACAGCGCACCATGTTTTAAACCCTATTACTCGGACCTGGTAGATTGCAAGAAGGAATGTCTAAGAGTAAATGAATAACAACTTTCGTCAGTTCTAATAAGTCTTAATTTTGTATAAACAACAAATAAGCTTATCGTCAAAGTTGAATTTGTTGTCCATACAAAATTAAGTCTTATTGCAATGGACGAAGGTTGTTATTATTTTACAAATTTTCCGCTTCATTGTGACACGCGCGTGATAGCTGCGTGGGCACTTCCACTTGTTTTTTATATTCCGAGTTCTGACCGCCTTGCGAGCGTCGTTGAGCGATTACTCTCTTTGATTGCTCCTGTCGCTGCGACAATCGAGCACTCGCCGGAGGTGTGATCATTTGCCGGTCAACCATTAACATAACTCCTTTACTTACACGGGACCTAAAATCTTTGAAAGTTTTTTTGATCGAGAAAATCGTTGATGGCTTCGAATGGTATCGGTTCTCCGTCGAAAGTGGGACAGATGCCTAGTGAATACGATATCTGTTCTTACAAGCATAATAAGATCGCTGCACTCATTTGCAAAACTAATATTAACTTATTAAGTGTACTTATATAACATGTATGTAACCAAACTAACATTTACTTTCAGGTCATGTCTCACATTAATGATTTAATAAGCGTCTTAAGAGGTCTTCGGTTAGTGGTGGAAGCGGGAGTCAGAACACAGCAAGAAGTGTCAAGTCTTATATGGAATAACTCTACCTTGAAGCCTTTGCTTTTGAACTGTCCGACTAACCTAGTTACCTTCAATCCCAACCCTGCTTCTGCTAAAGAGTTGGTGGACAGAGCCCTAGTAGTCGCACATGGCTTTAAACAGTTCGCAACTATGCATGTTCCTAACATGAGTAACACCGCAGCAAGCCCCGAGATGGACCAGCAAATGAAAGACGAGATCGATGAGCTCAATAAGGAGTTCAACAGAACCTTTAACAGCTTGAAGAAGGTTCAGTTAATGGATGATCAACAACCCGCGGTAAAGCCAACAACCAAGGATCCACCAGCCCCAGTTTCGCCAACTATGCAAATCTTGGCGCCGATTGAAGATTTGCAAAAGCGAATGCAAGACGCAGAACTTCAGAGGGTGGAGGACTTACTCGAAACCGCGTCGTCTTCTGAAACGGGAGAGCCGTCAGCGTGGACAAGAGGTGCAGGGTCTACGGGGACGAAGCCTGTGGCTAAGAAGAAGATTAGGGTCTCTGTGAGTATGACTTAATTTTGAATGAATGTGCAGTTTTTTATTCTTCATAGAGCATTTTACCTAGATGATTTACGCTGGGATGTAAATATAATGTATGTTTTCAGCTAAGCGAGAACTCGAAAGAACGTGTGGTGCCGTCTTCGCGCCTCGGACGTATGTTTTCGTTTGGTTCTTTGGCTGCTGGTTTGGGAGTGGGGACCGTGGCCCAATATGCTCGAAACACATTCCAGTCGGTGACGGGTCAGGTCGATGAGTCACCCAATGCGTTTATGTCCCCGGCAAACGCAGAGAGGATCGTTGATACGCTGTGCAAAGTTCGAGGTACCTATGTAATCTTTACATGTCCAGGCCATCTTATTCAATTCTAAATGAAAATAAGACTGCAACTAGGACTTGTTATTTTCAAAACGAAACAGTCTTAATATCAATACATAATTCAAATGAAAAAACAGCACACCGGTATATCTCAACATCTTTTTATTTTTAGGCGCTGCTTTAAAACTGGGTCAACTGCTAAGCCTCCAGGATGACTCGATGATCTCTCCAGAACTGCAGCGCATATTCCAACGTGTGCGCCAGTCTGCTGACTTCATGCCTTCCTGGCAAGTGGAGCAAGTGATGTGCTACCAACTGGGTCCTCAGTGGAGGGATAGAGTCGCATTTTTTGAAGACAAGCCGTTCGCCGCTGCTTCCATTGGTACGTGTTTATTCTGAGTATGTCTATCTTGTACAGCGACTAAGAAGGAAGTCATAAGATACCCGCACAGACCTGGCTGTAACGAAAAATTTCTTTGTCTTTAATAAACAAAAATAAAATTTCTGTAACATCATATGAACAAAAGCAATACAGCTATAATCCCTGAGGGTGAAGGCGTAAATAATAATATATATAGTACACCCATATTTAGCCAGTTATATAACAAGTCCCGTGTAATATTTAGGCAAGCATATCAAACATATCTACATAATAATTTTACGGCTACTTAATAACTCTTAAACATTGCCTTATCCTATATCCGTATGTGTTTTGTTCAGGTCAAGTACATCTAGCCGCGATGCATGACGGCAGGGAGGTGGCAGTTAAGGTGCAGTACCCCGGCGTCGCTAAGGGCATCAACAGCGACATTGACAATCTGGTCGGAGTGTTGAAGGTAAGATTCAAGAGGAAGCGCCAAGGTAGCCCTCGAAATTCATATTTTCTTGGGCTTTTTGTAAATTGCTTTGCAGTGTTAGGTTGTCGGTCGAACGCGATTGTAACAAGTATGTATTTACAGAATTATTAAAATCATGAGTATAACCCGTTAAGTTCATTTAGTACTATTAAATGACAATTTTATAAGATATCAATCAAAAGGATCATTCACGTACACGCTGGTGGCCTGTATCGGCCCACGTCAGTCGTGAACGAAATAAATCTCGCTTTTTCTCGCAAAATCTCAGGTTTTAAAGTGTTTTGTAGACGTTAGAGTTACGAGTACAATACCTGGATGTAATTCATCTAAGAAAACAACCCCACAGGAATAATACATTTTACATGTAAACACAAGTGAAATGTTTAACTGCCTAAATTATTTATTTTAGAACTGCTACGATTTTTTTAACACAATATAATTGATGCGGATAATGATCGCATTTTATCACATTCATGCCCTTAATAAGAATAACTAGTGGATCTGTTTATTAATCTGTGCATATCGTTGTGAGTAGTGTGTTTGTTACTGCTATTAACTTCTAACTACTGTATTTACCTAATAATACACTTATTTTTGTTTTGGAAACTATCAACATTGCCCGAATCGAATTGGATGATGCGAATCATTCACACCCATAATATCCGTTACTATATTTTTTTAATAGACTTTCAGAATCCGGTACTCACTCCTAACAAATACTAATGTTGCCAGGTATGGAACATCTTCCCCAAAGGCATGTTTATCGACAACATCGTGGAGGTTGCTAAGAAGGAGTTGTCTTGGGAGGTGGACTATCTGCGCGAGGCTGAATGCACCAGGAAGTTCAAGAGCCTGCTCGCTCCGTATCCCGAGTACTTTGTGCCTGATGTCATCGGTAAGGGACACACTATTTACACTCAGTATGTAAAGTTCTTTCACAGTTAGTTCTTCTTCCGAAGCATCACTGTCAAAAGCAAAGTGATCTTTATTCATTACGTTGCAGTTGGGTTACTGCCACTAACTAGTCTATCAGTTTCACAATGATTTTTATTGTCAGTGTATAGATAATTGTGAAAGGGCTATATAACACACAACAAATAATAAAACACTACAGAACTACAACAACACATTATATTATTTAGATAATCAGTTCATTACCACTGCTGGGACACAGGCCTCTTCTCTGTGAGAGGTAGTGGGCCGTAATCCACCACGCGGGCCCAGTGCGGGTTGGTAGATGTCACATGCCGGTTTCCTCACGATGTTTTCCTTCAACGTTTTGAGAGCAGTGGTAATGAAATAATTTACACAAAATAAAGCGCCTGTCTGGGTTCGAACCTACGACCTACAACTCGTTAGTCGCGGCCGTTACCACTGGGCCACCACTGCTCTCTAAATCACTTAAATACATTTTATTTCTGCTGCATACGGTCAACACAGTGACTTGGGTGTTCAGCTTCTTCAATTATTGCCCTTTTATGAGTCCAACCATAATAATGAGCTATTTCACAGTATGCAGATGCTACCAGGGTAACCTGTTAGGTGAACCAGTTGATAAGTTAATCGGAAATAATCAATTAATATTGTTGAATTGACAAAATGAGAGAGAGTATCATGGTGCAGGCTTTTAATGATCCTAATTCCCCACCACCAGATGAGCTGTGCGGTCAGGAGGTGATTACCACGGAATTCATCGATGGCGTGCCATTGGACAAGCTGTTCGACGCGGATTACGAGGTTCGCGTGGACGTCGCACACAAGATCATGCAACTGTGCCTGCGCGAGATGTTCGTACTGCGCTGCATGCAGACCGACCCGAATTGGGCCAACTTTTTCTACAATCCAACTACCAAGCAGGTAATCAGTCTACTTTATAATGGTACAATATGAAACGTGTGACATGTCCTTGTCCAAATGTCGTGTCACATGTCATGTCTCATGTCCACTTAATTCACATCCTGAGTGGTTTGGAAGTTCGTACGGCTAGTAAGCAAGAATGTTTGAAACAGAAGCGGTCAGAGACTAAACCCTTGTCTGTCCCGAACAGGTGATTCTGCTTGACTTTGGCGCCACTCGCGAATACTCCCAACAGTTCATGGACCAGTACATCGAGATCATACACGCGGCATCGCGGGGCGATCGGGGAGCCATCTTGGCTATGTCAAGGGAAATGAAGTTCTTGACTGGATATGAATCCAAGGTTGGTATAGATCGAACTTTCGCCGCCATCTTGTTTGTCAAAACAAAGATACACAGAGCATTTTTCATTAAAATGTCGAACTAACACTTTCAGGTAATGGAGGAGACACACATCGACACCGTGATGATAATGGGTGAGGTGTTCACCAGCGACGGCTCGGGCGAGTTCGACTTCAGCACCCAACAGACTACACGTCGCATCCAGGCGTTGATACCCACCATACTAACCCATCGCCTCTGCCCACCTCCCGAGGAAATATACTCACTTCACCGTAAGCTCTCTGGCGTATTCCTGCTCTGCTCCAAGCTCAAGGTCAAGATGAACTGCCGCAACATGTTCCAAGAGATTTATGACGAGTATAAAGCCAACAGCTTAATCTAGACCTTAGCATCCGTTACTCAGGCTTGGTCAAGTTTTAAGTACACCATATTTAACGTTATGTCGACGACGACGTTATGTCAAATTTTGATGTTTTCCAGTAATTCAATGTATATTCATAACTAATGTTTTCCAATAATGCAATGTTGTGTGTGAAACCTACAATACATGGGGACGCCAAACTGAATAGCGCATTTGCGTCAGTTTGGCCTGATTGTATGCGTGCACCATGCGCGCACGGAACGGTCTCATCAGTAGACACCGATAGCTTGTCCCACTGACGTCCCTTAATTGTTTTAATTTGTCGACTATCGAAATGACGATGGGTATTGTTTAAATAAAATAATCGGAACAGGCTACCAACCATGTATTCCATCTAATTAAAACAGGTTCAGGAGGTAACGGCATTTAGGAAACATTTCTATAAACTTGGCAATCCAAAAAAAAATATCCCGAACAACATCTACTCCTTTCAGTTCATGAGCAGCGGATGTTGATTTTTATACATGAATGTATCATGTATTTGTTGTAACTTACTTCCTGCTTTTAACACGTAAGAAGGCCCATTTGTACTTAAAAGCAAGACTTTCTGTGTCAATATACCTACTCTAAATTGAGTTTGAGCAGATTTTTAATGAAGATTTGAAAGGCGACAAATCAATCGCATTGTTGCATATTATAAACTACAAACATAGATATAGAGACTGTCGATGAATTAAAACATTCAATCTCTATAAAAAAAGTTGCGTCAGTGCGACAAGATAACTCATCAGTTGAAACGAGTGGTAGTCTCGGCTTTTGCAGTTGCGTAGGCCTTAAAGCAAATCACAAGGTACCCTTTTTTAAGACATGAGGCAAACTTGAAGGATGTAATGATCATGTATGGTAGCGTTAATAGTCATAATCATGAATCGTCTTTATGTACAATTTTGAAGTTTTCCCGTGTTTCAACGTACTTATATTCATAATCAATGTTTTCAAAATTTTTATAGTTGTGTGTAAAACCTACTATGGGGACGTCAAACTGAATAGCGACTTTACGTCAGTCTTGATTGTTACGACGAGTGTTAGTCTCGGCTAACGCATGCGCGTAGACCTTGAGGCATAACAATCACATGGTTTTGAAGACATGAGGCAAACTTGAAGATGCAATGATCATGTATGGCAGCGTTAATAGTCATAATCAGAAATGTTGATTAAATCTTTGTCAAAAATATGAGTGTTAATTAAGGATTGTTTTGGATCATAGAAACAGGATCAATCTGAGGTTCTAAAGTGCGCCACTGTGAAACGTGCGTGTCAGTGAAAACCGAGATCAATCATGTGCCCATGGACTTACTTTTGGACTCGAAACAGATCGGAACACTGAACGACCTCGAGTTTTCAGCATACAAAAGTGACAAGTGATAGTAAGCACAGGCAAGCTTCCGCGTTCCTATGACCTGAGATACACAATGCATTTTATCGAGTCGTTAACATTATGATTGTTGTCAAATACTGTAGTATTAAAATGTTGTAATATTATTAAAAATTACTCTTTGTTGCTAATTTACAATCATACAGGTGATAATAATATGATATGATTGATAAGAAATAAGATTTCATCTGAGGGCATATTTTTTTTTATTTCTATATTTAGTTGTACTATAATTTCCTACTAACTTAACTAAACATAACGTATTCTAGTGTAATGTTTACAAAACTGGAATTTAACATATCGCGTTTTCGAAGACTCGCGGGTTGTGATAGCTATGTTTCGAATTTAACGCGTGAAATTGTTAACGTAATTTTTTTCAAAATTATCTACTAAGTAGAGTTTTATTAAACGAATTATATCTGGCACTAAACATTAGGTCTATGAGATTTATAAATTCCATTGACCAACTGAAACGAATATCGTCCATTATGTATGTCGAATTTATTGACCCCTGGGTTCCAATCTATTGAGCCCTGTAGGGTAGGACTGATGACGGTACTTCGTTCTATTTTATACTGGGTGATATTAACTTAAAACTTTGTGTCGCCTTATATTGGGAGTAGTTCTACAACCGCGCTATCGTTTAGATCTTTTGTAAAGAAAAAAAAAATGTATATTGCCCGACTTTGGACTAGTAAGCCCTCACGTGGTATAGCAATGTACCTTCAGACCACCGAGGCAGCTAACATTAATTACTCTTCCGCTCTCTTTTGTTTCAAAGTTGGTAAACTATACAGGAGTTCAAACTTGCACAATATTATTCCGATGTTTGCTAGGTTAATTTCTTAAGTTTGCTTTTTATACTTACATAATAATATAAACATTAAATGGGCGTTACTAAAAGGTTTTTGACTTTAATGATGTATCTGTTAGTTAAATGGGCGTTATTAAAAGGTTTTTGACTTTATTGATGTATCTGTTAGTTAACATAAATGTTGAATGTTGTATTGATCCTTACACTTGACCTACACCTAAGCCGAGCTTGCTACCTGTCGCAAACTACCTCTTCTCTTACATTAAGACTAGACTATTTTTGTGATTGTATTTGAGATTTAGTATTAGCAATTTGATGTTGCGTAGTACACTGTTTCCAAAATGAATGTTACTTCTATGAATATTACCTATAAATGTTATTAAATGAAATAAAACGTTTTGTCTTTTGGTATCCATAGATTAATATATACCGCCAAATTACAGCTTTTTACAGCTCCGTTTTACGTCTTAAGTTGATAAAAATTGAATTCGCGACTGTAGTTAGAATATTAATTATTATTATTACAAAAACCCTAACATCCTTTGACCGATCACCTACCTGCTACATCGACAAATCCTTTTCACCGTCGTCTGTACTAAGTACCTACTCATCCAGAGCAATCCATTGAAACCAATTTCGGTGGGATTACAATTAGTAACAAGAAGAAATCGGACCATCCGCTTGAGTGCTACTATGCCACTAAGACACAAATACACACGCAACGGACACAAAGACAGCGGTCAAACATCCCTCCTAAGGGAGAGGTCCCCCCTCCCTTGGGAGGGACGCCGTTCTTGAGTTTGGAATGATGTATAACAAAGTCGGGTTAGTAACACCATTTAGAACTCAAGAACGGCTGGACCGGTTTTTATGATCTTTGAAATTGTTGGATTTGTCTCTACCCCGAAGCAGAATAATATTAAAACAAGAAAATTTCACAAAAAAAAATAAGATGAAAATTCATTTTCTCATAAATTTTATAGCCAACGACTTTTTAGATGATATCGAGAAAGGATTGACTGATTTCGATTAAAAGCAAACCGTTCGTTGAGGTGTATCCTCTCGAACTGATATACGATACGAACGAGGCGGTACGAATTTCGCCGGGTCAGCTAGTATTTATTAAAGTTGTTACTAATGCAGCAGCATGATTGCGGTTATTCGGCTTATCCACCTAGAGTGCATTAGAGAAAATCCAACTAGGCCTAGGGTGGATTCTCGGACATGCCGTTTCAGCGCACCTATCCACTTTTTTGGTGTGAATAAACCGAGAACCCCAAGATTGGCTTAGTATTTACTAAGCCAATCTTGGGGTTCTCGGTTGAGAAATTTTGAACACGATGTCAGATGATATGCAAGGCTGGTATCATAAATTTCTTGTAATTCGTTTCAATATCAAAAACGAGCGCTGGCGTCAAATTTTGTCCATGTTTCTGAAACGAAAATTAACACAAATAAACCATTAATTTTAGGCACTTCAATTGCATCAATTGATTTGCTTTTACTTTTGACGCGTGGATAATTTTCGGTCAAGAAACGGAGCGAAATATGTTTTCGAAATTATATATCCAGTTCCAAAATAAATATAGACATAACTAGTTATAATTAATGGTTGTGGAGTCCTGTATTGTTGATATGATTTAAGAAGCGTGTCATTCTGCGTTGCACCTAAATTGCTCCGGTGCAAGCACCATTCGAAAAAGTTCTTAAGTCACGCGAAAGAGGGCGCTGATCCAAATTCTAAAATCAGGATATATTTTGGTCCGCTTGGGTGTGCGGTGAATTTCTTGAATCCTTGCAAGTTGCAATATAGTTCATTAGACCATTAAACTGGTAATTTTGCCGTGCTAAAATGGAATACTAACAAAATTTAACATGTGCTGCATAGTCTCAACAGCATACCTCTGCAGTCGAGTAGGTAGTTCCTTGATTAATCGCAGTAGATAGGCATACCTACACAATGAATACCGTAATGTACCTAACAGAATGAATGGCGTTCATGTCCATTTAGTACAATATTATTTCAGGTTTTTGGAACAAATCTTGTAAGTTTTTTTTTTCAAGTGTTTTCTACAATTATAACTACTACAACCATAACTTCATCCGGTTCAGTCACAAACTTCCTCTAGTTTTGCTATTTTACACTGTAGGTATTCAACATCAGGATTTTCCTAGTTTAAAGGACAAGGGTCTTACTCATATGTATTAGCAATAGGTTCCTAGAGCTAGGTTTCTTGGTAAATAAATGTATAATTACTTACACGAGTCTTATCTATCCTGATTCCGAAAGTTGTCTCGCTAACGTTGTCAGATGTCATAAAGTTTATCAGTACCAATTATAGTTATTCTCATCCATAGAATTCTACTAAAGTAAAATTCAACTTTGAGCTTCCAACAGTACCTGATAGCCACTAGGTATCTACCTAAAGCTTGACACAAATATTGCTCAATTTTCTACACAAGTAGGTATTTGATGTTTGATAAAAGCGATAAATTTTGGTCGTTAGGTAAAAACTTTTGAGTAGGTACTAGCCTATGTTCGCGCAGACGTAACGCTCAACGCTTTTCAACGCTCGGCTCAACACAGACAGTTGAAAACCAGTGCGCGATAAAATCCCGTGGAGATATTTTTACGTCCGTGCAAACATGGGTTTAGGTAAACAGTTAAGTTAGGTACTGTTCCAGTCCTGTCCTATCTATTAGGTACCTACCTACCTTAAACTCTAAAGTTATAAGTTATAAGAAAGTTATAGTTATAATTTTACAGACATGCAGTGTTTTATTAAATTTATTAACGGTTTTTTGTCTTTGTTTGTCTCTATTATTTTGGTACCTACCTATGAGATTACCTAGGCAAGTTATTACTTTCATATTACGTACTTCGGTTAAAGTAACTTTAAAAAAAAAACCCTAACATTCCCTAACCCCTTTTAATCTTTTACAACATATATATAACTAAATTAAATTACCAAATAACTAACTACCTGTACAAATTAATATAAAACACTCAGGCGTCGAAGTACTCGTCCGCATCGCTGTCATCTGGAAACGTGCCCAGAAGACTGGCAGCATTGCCACGCTGAATGGCAATGCTAATTCTTTGGCCAAAGAACAATCCAGCCCTCTGTATAGTATCTTTTACTATGTTTATGTTTATTATTTGTTGTTGTAGCGGCAATAGAAATACATAACGTAATTTCACGCCTGTAATCCCAGAAGGGTTAGGCAGAGGTGTGCAGTAGCGCTCATAAGTCCATAAGCAATCTAACAAAGCAATAGATTGACGCTTCGGTTTCACTTACGACCTTTTTCTATAAGTTGTTTCTATACTATAGACACGCACACACATTCACTTTGTCTGTAATTGATAGTAGTTCACAATTTCAACTAACCTAACTTATGGCGTGCTAGCTTAGTCATTACCGTGCTTGGGTAGGAGCGAACTCAAACTCAAAGCATTTATTTCCATTAAACCATTTACAGGCACTTTTGAATTGTCAAGGAGTCGGTCAGTCAGAAATATGAAGCTAGTTGCCCATTCCAAAGCGCAGTAGGTACCTATGAAGAAGAACGGGCAAGAAACTCCATGGACACTCTTTTAATTAATATTGTTGTTACAAATATATTAGTTACTTCGATTTTTGTTGACACTATAAGTGAGAACGATGTACAAAAACCGTACACGTTAAAAGCGTCCAGAGTGCAGCAAAACATAATTAAAAACAATACAAAAAATATATTATTAAAATAAGCCGTGGCAGCTAAGAGATGACCAGTCCCAACTGACGGTGCCCGTTCACGAACATGACGCATGGATCAGCACCATTCAGCTCAACCATTTTGAAGGGAGCTAAATGATCCAACACACGCGCCACCGTCATCGAGACATTTGAGTGACCATGACATACTATCAGCCGCCAGGGCACATTCAAGTCAATCTATGACATTACCCGGTAAATAGTTGCTCTATTTTACAAAGTACTCACGTCTGTGGAATGCATCTAGAATAATCTAGATAATAAAAAGAAGATTGAGTTTAAATAATGCAAATATATTCTTACAATCTTCAGCAGCTCCAACAGTATTTCAAATGTCAATTAATTTGTTGTGGTGTGGAGCAGGACCAGCACCCTAATTGCGTAACACATTTTCGTAAACGATTACGACTAATCTGTTTGATTTTGACGGTTCAAGAACATTTATTGCGTTCTATATATTGTTGAGCAGAATTTTTATCGAACTTAAGAAGCAATGGATTAGCAATCTGTTTCAAAACGATTCAGATTCCGATTGATTGTGTATTACGCAATTAGGGTGCAGCATTAAGCCAGGCATTTTTATCAGCGATTATGGTGAGCCCTGAGTTCGAATCTCACCTGCGCCTGCGGATTAAGCTTGATGTTATTTTCAAATATAGTAATATGTTTATAGTTTTTGATATGTTATTAATAACACCTAAAACTATTTTTTTTGTTTCTTTTAATAAAATTACTTAAAGTGGTTCGATAATCATTCGATACTTGTCTCGTTCATCTTGTTAACATCTTAGTTTGTTACTCTTTCACGAAAAACTACTGAACGGATTGAAATTTGGCACACAGATAGTTTATAACCTGGATTAACACATAGAGTATTTTTTATCCCGATACTCCCACGGGATCAAGATTTATGCGGGTGAAACCGCGGAGAGCAGCTAGTTAATAATAAAAGTTTGTGTAATATCGTTCATTTCGTGTTAAGACAACGATACTCCTTACGTCTGTGAAGTTTACACAAAAAACACTGATATTTTAACCTGATATTTCTAAGTAGGTACCTACCTAACAAAAATGAGGGCCTTTGATACCAATAAAAACATTTTTTATTTATTTAACGAGTAAAGATGTTTGAAACCCATCATGTCTGCGGCGTTTCGTAAACAAATTTATTTTGACCCGTACCCTAATTGCGCAATACACAATCAATCGGAATCTGAACCGATTTGAAACAGATTGCTAATCCATAACTTGATAAGTTCGAAAAAAAACTACTCAATAATGTAAATAACGCAATGAGTTTTGTTGAACTGTCGAAATACAACAGATTAGTAGTAATCGTTAACAAAAATGTGTTACGCAATAAGGCTGCCGGTTTATTAAAAGACTTACATATTTGTTTAAAGTATTTCACTAGCCAGCAGAATAAATAAAACTGCCTAATACTCGTATAACAAGTGCGTAGTTTAAGAGAATCGATAAAATGCAGATGTGTCTGAGTGCCAAGTCTGTGACACTAACATACTCCACTTACGGCTCGTGTGTAACATTGTATAACGATTGCAGAACATTATAAAGGGTACTTACTACTCATTGGCAGGTTTTTAAACAGTATTTTATTTTGTAAAATAATTGGTAGGAGAAATCGCCTCTAACAAGCTTAGAATAATGTTTTTATTTTTTATTGATAAGTTTATTAATAGTATGTGTTACCGGAGCAGTAGTGGTCCAGTGCTAATGGCTGCGACTTACGAGTTTTAGGTCGTAGGTTCGAACCCAGACAGGCGCTTTACTTTGTGTAAATTATTTCATCACCACTGCTCTCAAAACGGTGAAGGAAAACATGGAGAGGAAACCGGCATGTCTTAGAACCAAAAATTCGAAGACGTGTGACATCTACCAACCTGCACTGGGCCCGCGTGGTGGATTACGGCACACTCCCTCTCATCCTGGGATGCCTGTGTCCCAACAGTGGGAATTCTCTTTGTGATCCACATTTCAAGCACTTCCTGGAATCCGATTGTGCTAAAACTTGGCATACCTATATAATTTAGGTGTGGTCTGACGATGGTGCTCAAATGAGGCCGCAGAAACTCCTCAACTAAATAAGATAGCGTCGTTGTGTCTGAACTCGTGGGATATGTATTGACAAGTGCCACATTAATTTGGTTTTTATGGTCTGATTTTGGAGCCAGAAGGTCGCCGTAGGAACTTCTCAACCAACTAAGATTGCACTTTCTTGTTTGGACGCATTCCACCTGGTGTATCGCCAAGTCGAGCGTGAAGCAAATACTGCCGTACCATCCTTTACTGGAACCATTTCGGCGCATTTTCAGGCCCCTATTTGAGAACCTCTGGATAAGACCAGAAATTTTGGATAAGAGAAGAAATTTTCGTCATCCAGTAAGCTATAATCACATACTTAAAATCCAAAATTTCAAGTCTGTGAGTCATTTAGGTCCGAAGTTAAGCGAAAGCAAAGTTTCGCATTTATGACACTCACTCACTCATGATCATCAGAATAGAACTAGTACTTCCCATAAACTCAGACAGCTGAAATTTGGTACAGAGTTAGGGTTTAATGGCCACTTATAGGGAAAACTATAAAAACTAGGATAATCGAAGATCTGGAGTACCCAGTGACCCTGATTAGAAAACACAAGAGCCCAACCAAACTATTAGATATCGACATACCGCCTTTACAAAAAATATTCAACTTGGTGGGCCGCTTCATTTGATGTCGAAGGTCTGAAGAATCTGATGAAGAACCCTCAGCTGGTCTCAGCTGTATTAGAGATATGATAATGCCCCCTTCTACTATTGGTACATAATAAAATCGACTGTCATTGCAAAAACCCAGCGTAGTGGGACACATCTTCTAATTAAATCTAGCCTATAGCGTCCCACTGTTGGGCGAATGCCTCCCCTTCTGCTTTGCCTTTTCTACAAAAAGAAGTGAAATCTCACCAAAAACATTCTAAAAAAACTAGCCAAGTCTCGATGGAGCTGCTTGTTTATCTCTAAAAAGTAATGAAATCTAGACAAAGTCATGCCAAGTCTAAGGTTCCTTTCTGCGATTTCTTTATTATTATAGTTAATGTTGTGTGGTTTGGCTTGGACTCAGTGCGCGTAGCTCGACGCGTAGTAGCCGGGCGCTTAGCACGATGCGCGTAGCTAATTTCGTAGAAACAAGCGTAGCAAGCCACGTAGCGGGGCGCGTAGCAAGGCTCGTAGCAAAACGCGTAGCTGGGCGTGTAGCACGTGTGTAATTACCAGTTCCCACGTTTTGTAAATTCTTTCTTTTAATAGTTTTGTTCATTCTCATTACCTGCCTAGCCTTATTATTTACCGGTTAGACTGACTAACCTAACCTAACCTAACCGGATGCAAACTGAATACCAGTATTGTTAAAATTTCACTGACCATCTCCTAAACCCAGGAAATGGTTGTTTTTTTCATTATATTCTGCATTCACATAATTTAAAACATAATATTGTCCTTTTTGGTTGTTGCCGGTTCACGGCCTTTCTTGCAGATTAGTTTTCATATGATTTAATGTGTGTGTTTGTTGTAAGTAGAAAGAAATAACTCCACCTTTATTTTTGTGCCCTTAGTCATACCAGAATTGGTGCTTCCCATTAATGTGCACGATTATTCTGGAACATGTCCAATATGTAGGATAATGTTGAACTTATTTGCCAAATTTGTATGTTGCATTTTGTTATGTATCTGGGTTTGAACCCATCGTCCTGGAGAATGTATACTGTGCATATTAATGTATTCTTATGATGAGCGTTTACTTGAACAACTTTGGCCTAATTCTGTCAAAAAAATAAAAGGTATTCAGGGAACTTTATTATATGGGAAAATATCTGTGTATCTCTGACCCATGTTTGCAAATAAATAAATTATTATGATTATGATTACAGGAACTGATGGACGCTGTTGAAGTCGCCAAATTCTGTGCATTTAGCCTTTAGATTGCCATCGACACGTTAAGAATCAGAAGATAAAAGGTATAGTGAATCGGAAAAACAAATAAACAACACCAAATCAATTTTAGAAAGTTTTTATTTGCAGGTCGAAAAGGCATTGGGGGAACATTAAAGCAACCATACATCGAACTTGCGACCTTACGGCGGCCGCTAATTACTATAAACCTTTACATTTCTGACTTACACACCGTACCGTATGCAATTCATTATACTGTTCTAAGTTTTATGAAATAATAAAATTGTATGCTTAATTAAAACAGAAACTTAGAACTGAAAGTACCACAAGGAGTCAAATTATGAAGTTTAAAGGTTTGAGAAGCTTAATTTGACGTGCCATTGTTGTATTAATAGATGTTGCAATTTAAAAGATCGTGTTACCCTCCCGTACTGCGACGTAATCAAAAAACATTGGCTGTGCCTCGTTTTGACTTCTCCGTTTGCAGAAGTATATATCTCGACTGAAAAAACTCGACAATATGTACGTCCCACATTTTACGTCACGGATGCAGCGGGCAAACAGAAAAATACAATTTCAACTTAAAAGAGTCGCACAACTTTTTTTGTCAAAGTTGTTGCAAATCGTACTAGTAAATCATGGTAAAATTAGACACTACGTTTTTAACCTGGAAGATATATTGGCCTTTGACTATCTATTTATCTAATTAACTACTATGACTATGTCAAAGGCATTGTAGAGTGTCTCCGCACTGGGGATCCAACGAACGCCATAGAAGGTACGCAAACGCTGTCGTAACATCAAAAAGGACCGAAGTAAACCGTGATCAAGCGACCGCGATATCTACAAAGAAGCTCGCGCCAGAAACAACTTACCTAATGCGAAGGCACCCTATGACATTATTACTAAAATAACAATTGTTTTACGGCAGTGTGGCGCTGGCTGCAACATACTACACCAACAAGGCACTTTAGGACAGGTTAGAGGGAAAGTTCCTTTGATCATTATCACGCGAAACTGCGGTACAATTGAGTATGACATTCTCAAATTGTGGATACTTCCGCGCCTGAAGATTATCTAAGTAAGTTAATAACAGCAATAAATGGTCAAGTAGAGTTGTGGTACTTTCAATAAAAATGTACAAAAAATATTTTTTGGATGGCAGGCAAGTCGACGGGCCTCTTAATGGGATGTGGTTACCGCGTGTGGAGATCTGCGATACCAGAGCATCGCAGGTCGTTGTCATCCTACAGACAGAGCTGAAATGTCTCATTTGCCTGCAACACCGGCAGCCAAACGTTACAAACCGAAAAAACAGCAGAAATAGTAATCTATCACAAGAAGCTGTACTACCTACAAACACAAACATTATTCTGATAAGGTTACTATACATATTTGAAAAGTTACATCCTTCACTGTACAAAATATAAAGAAGTTTCAACATTTTAGTTTTTTTTCCAGAATTGCATACGGTACCCAACTCCGTCTGCAAACGCTTTCAATAATAGTTACAATAGTCTTTAAACAGTATAAATATTTGAATACTAATTGTTTCTATTATTCTAATTATTATACATATGTCCGATATGCTGAGATTATGTGAAATACATTATAATATTTATTATACAGGTCACTCTTTGGGATACTGCAATAAATATGATTATAGTTTGATTGAGTTGAAGATCAATAGCGAGTTTTTCATGTGATACGATGTTAAGAATTATAATTTTCAAGAAAAGAGAACCGTGTCGCGCAGCTGCGAGACAGACAGCTTTCAAGCTTTGTAAGTTCCGTGCTCATGTAGTTATGTGTGTAGATATTTAATCACGTAACTACTATAATGCACATCGTGGCATGGATCACGGTGTGATACCAGCCGATGAAAATCTTCATGAACTTACTATTACGTAAGATCTGTGTACTATCGTACCTTATTATGTACACATAGATAGGTAGGCTACGTTTCAGTCACTATTTGTTTCTGGGTATGTATATGTACCTATCAATGCAATGCTATCTAATCTTTTGTGTCATCATAGGAGTGATAATATACAAGAAATCATATCAATTTGGTTAGGCCTAATATAAGTTTTAATTATATGCTATCCATTTCAATACATCATATACTGACTTCTACGTAAGCATTGAGCATGTACGTTTATATCATACCTAAAAAATCAGATTTTAATTTATTTTATTAAGCCCTTTTCCCGGGTTCGGGCGGTCGGGTTAGCCTTAGCGGGTACCCGGTTGTACATGCGTAGGGTAAACTGGATGAATACCGTCATACATACTCATAAGTGCATTATTAAACCTCCTGCGCCTGAGCAAGTAAAAAGGGCGTAATTCTTAATATCTCGATTCATATTCTCAGCTTATATTATACTTACATGTTATATATATATATATCTATAAATTTTATATGTTCTAATTATTTTCCATTATATAAACAATATGGCATCAGGCCCTCAAATTCAATTTTGAGTATGTATTGAAAATCATAGGACAGGTACACAGGGCATATAACAACAGCACACGATTAACAACAAATATAAATGGAACATTCATAAGTGAGTCAAGTGATTCATATAATCCCAGCAGACGAACGATTCTATCAATTTAGTTCACTAAAGAAAAAGCAACACTTAATATTGTATTCGATATAGTTTAGGTAGTAAGTGTAGGTATCACAAACTACTATATGTTTGTAGTAAAGTTACAGTCAACATTATATTCTGTGCATCATTTGATACAGTGACTTTAATATTCTACACAGAGTGCTACGTACCTCTCATTTTTTTGTAATTTTTATAAATTTTAAATTCATGTAACGTGGGTCAACCCGTAAAAACACATCTCTTATTTCGCAACGAACTAACTCTGATACTTGCAAATCTTTCTCAAATGAGGCAGAAGAGGCGCAATCCAAAATTACATGATTTTGATAAACCTTCATTGTTTTTACGGGTTTTCAATAGAATGCATAACTAACAATCATTTAGAATTGTGATATATTTATTAAAATAACACAAAATATGGATCACATCGTTAAACAGCTAAAAACTACCGGTAACATTTATCTACGTACGTCGATTAATCTTTTAAATTCATTATGTGAAACTATTGTTAACATAAGTATGTTAAACCTCTACGTGGTACATTCAAATGTAATTAATGTCTATGTATTGGTAATAATATTCATTAAAATTTCCTAGAGCCAAAATCTTTTGTGGTAACGTTTCTATTAAATATCAACCCTAGAATGGCACATGCAGGTGTCGAGTTGTAATAGGAAGCAGAAATAATTTGGCCTAAGAAACATGCAATGACCGTTAATTGCGGTTACAAATATAATGATAATAATATCAAAGATGAAGGATTGAAACGATGAGACAATTCCTATCTTATTATAAACTATTAGAAATCCAACTAGTCAATATCACCGAATATTAGGCTACTTCAAATTATAAAAAGTAACGTGATATATCTATGTGATTATGTTTTAACTAAATGCGAGGCCGCCTCGACTCCCCCTAACTTTAGATTTTTGAACGAAATATAGTACTACTGCCTTAGTTTTTTTACTTTTTCGTACCAAGTAAAGTAGTGAGTGACCAAAAATTAAGGAGAAGGAGTATATTGTCTCATCACGACTGCATAGTGTGAGGATGGGTTGTGCTCCACACCCACCGCTGCCGGTGGTCGCAGCGGCCGACCGATGTTGTGGCCCCGTGCCGGAGCCCAGGGTGTCGCATGGGGTTTAACGAAAGAGAAGCTAGTAACACCCTGTATCTTCCTAATCCTACCTTCCGCCGCTGAACACTCGCGCTCACTTCTTGCGCGCCGGTATCCGGAGACGGAGCTTAGTGACAACGCTACACTGGTGTGTTAACGGCGCCGAGGAAGCTCGTGCTGCCCCTCACTCCGAGTCACACAGTAAGTACGGTGTGATTGATAGCCTTTTATGAAATGTGCGCTCCGCTGTTATCGCTTCTTCCACGTTGGTGACTCAGTTCGTTGCAGACGTTCAACAAGTCAACACGACGCGTCACTCTTACATACGCCTCTAACATACCCTCTATTCGCAGGTACTAGAACGTGCTCCTGTACTTAATAACTAGTAATAAGTATTATTAGCTATATACAGTACAATCTACATGCCCCGACCGTTCCTCTACGCTTAACGGATCACCGACAATTTATCGTAAATTTTGAATTCCCATTTTTTTTATAAATCCTTATAAACAATACAAAATTTTACATCCAGATAATTATACTAACATCAATAAACATTGGCTAATTAAACATCTAGTCAGATCGATAATTTACTAGGTAAATAATTTTAACCCTTTAGATCAAATTTAATATTTAAATAAATCGGATTATTTAGGATCGCATAGAGATAACATTTAGCTACATCATTTTAAAAACGAATATAGTGTGAATACACACATAAAAACATGAATAATTTGTAGATAGGATAATACAAGTACAATACTGCATTAATATATGCTCGCTATTGCGAGTGTAGATCGCTATATGCTCGCTATTGCGAGTGTAGATCGCTAAAACATGACAGCAGAGAAACGGTCTAATGTAGAGATCGAGATCGATCGCTGGTCGCCCGGCATCGTTAAGTGGATGTCAGCCGGAAACGGGTTAGGCCTTAAGCGTTGGACTCTTTGAGGTCGGTAAGGCGCGCCAGCTGCGCGGGCTCGAGCTCGTCTGGGATGCTGGCGCGGCCGCCGCGCGGGGCCCCCGGCGGTGACTGCGGCGCAGTGGGGGGGCCAGATGCCACGGAGGCGCCGCCCGACTCGCCGTCCGACGCCGTCGAGCTCGACTGGGGGTGTGGCGCCGAGTCCGCCGGCCCGTCGTCCGAGTCCCGCAGGCACACGGCCGTCTGCTCCGACAGTGAGGACTCGTCGTCGTCATTCTCTTCGCGATCGGGCTCGGGGAGCGTCTCCGAGTCGGGCTCAACGTCACCATTGGGTTCAGCGTCGACCTCTGATTCTGGTGGAGGGAAGGGCTGGTCTGGCTCCTCCACCATAGGCGTGGCTGCGGTGATGACGATCTGAGCCACCCCCAGCCCGCAGTCTTCTTCAGTCTGCTCAATCTGCTTTGCCTGGACCGGCTCCGGGATCACCTAGTGGGCGGAAATAATCTTCTAAGACACCAGATTAGGTAACAATATATTCGGAAGGGGAAGTTTAAAAGTTTTGGATTAAAAAGTACTTAACTTGTGAACAGGCATTCCGAAAGTGGACTGAAAGCATGCATCGAAGCGGCATGCTATGATGACGTCGAGCTAACGAAAGTAGTTCAATTCGAAAAGAGTAATAATTAAAAATAGTTTCACTCATAAGTCCTGGAAGAGAGAGTTATAAGTGAAGTCTCAAACAAATAAAAGCAACAAGCTACAAGTCGTGTGTACAATATCCGACAAGCAACATGTAGGAACACATATAACAGAGAAGGGATAGATTTGTATGATGGAGTCAAACCTCTTCCCAGCATTCACCGACCACTTCGTCGACTGAGGCATGAAAAAGAATTCACACTCATGTAACACTCATACATAAACACATAAATGTCACAAGTAATAACATTAAGATCCCTAAAACAAGTAATTTACAGCAGAAGCTACAAGAATATTAACATCCTGGAACTGTGTACCGTGACGAATCAATTTATCTTTTTTTGTTGTATGTGCTATGTGAAGACAAAGCTATCTCTAATAGATATCGCATAGTATAACGTTCTACCTGTGTAAGTACCTACCTACCTCCTACTTGTTGGATCTTTGGCAAGTCTCATAGTACAAGATATGTAAGTAAACCCATGCATAAACTGGTAATTTTCACAGATCCTGATTTTTTTATGTAATTGAAACACTTTTCAGAAGACATATATTATTTTACTATCTATCCTATTCCTAGAAGTTAGGTCTGCCAAGACTACTTTAAAATGTAAAGTTTATTTCGAGGGTTACTTCGTAGAAAATCGTCACTTAATCGGTTGCAATTTGTTCTAAGCCGATAAACTTTTAAGTTTCAAACCCAAAATGTAAAAAAAAAACATGCATTATGCCACTGCATGTTACAAATTCTTGTTACAACGATTCATTTACAGACGCTCAACTTTATCTCTGGCTTATTCATCGCAGTTTATTTACCAGATATTTGGAAAATTACTTTACTGTTTTTCGGTTTTTAAGGGATTTGATTTCGGACCGATGATGGAGCAAAAATAACACCGCACTAGTGGATTTGACATCTCATGGCATAATATTAATACCAATCCTACATGAGTCTGAACCTACACATTCCTTGTTCGTTTATATTTTTATCAAGTTTTGTGCAGAGAATACTGAATAGATTTCGGGTTCTGAGCCGTACAAGCTCGAAAGATCGATAGTCGGTTGTATAGACTAGTTTGAAAAATTATTAGGAAAACGTGGTGAGACAATCGTTACTGGCTTTAATAGTTTTGAGTGAGTGCCAGAAGTGCTCATTTTCATTGTAAGTTATGGTGAATTGCACGCTAAAATAAAAATATTCTAATTAAGGGGAAAGCGCAACAAAACAAATCACCCTAAAAGTTTATATTGGACGACTTTTTCATGAAATAGTCGGTAGTAATAACTTAGAGGGTTGTATCGGTGATTTAGAAGACTATAATTTTGTAAGTACGTACTTGTTACAGTCGCGAATCATATTTTGTTCAACATACAATATGACACTGCCCTACTAAATGCAAAAAAAAAAAGATCTTTACGGGCGATCCCCTGTGGTACAATAATGGTGTGAATTAGTTCACATTTTCTGAACTTGAACTTATCTGAACTTTAAGCGAAACAACTTGAAATAATAAAATATCCCTATTGTTAAGAACCAAATTACAATCGTAGTCCCTACTTGCAAGGGCCTAAGTCAATTTTTTACGAACGTTGCTACAGTGTCGCCATTGTTAGTTGTAAACAGGATTTCAGTGACCAAATCTATCCAAAACTCACAATGGAGTGACCATTGCAATGTTTGTGAATTAGTAGACCTGTCCCCCTGAATTTAGCACAAAAGTCGTGGCCATCAATGTCGAACTCACCAACAATAGTAACCGAGGGGGCGGCGAACTGAGTGCCGTAATGCTCCTGCTGGTTCCTGCTAAGCTCAAGATTAAAGCTGAAGTCAGGCTGGCTATCCATGGAGTCGCCGAGCGCCGGGGGTGGGGGCGGCGGGGGCGCGTCGGGTGGCGCAGCACCTTTAGTATTGTTGTTGTCATTCAGGATCTCTGGCAGCGTCCGTAGAAATACACAATTCAGCCACAAGAGGATCAGTGCAAATCTTGACATGCAACGACACGGGTAGTGGGCTCATCAAATTTGGGGTTGCTACGGTCGGTCAGCTAGAAAGTTGTCTACCAATTTGTGATCGAAATTAGTAAATAAACCATGAGGTAGGTATATTATTTCTTGCGAAATTTCTCTGATAATTAATTACTAAGGCTGCTTTATCATGTATTAAAGTAACATCCAGCGTCCGCTTTGTGAATTGAGGCGACGGAACTGATTGCCTCAGTCAAACTTGGCGAAATTTTCATTCTTTAAGAATGTTTGTTGATATTGATATACCACTTTCTCAGCCGTCCGTACATCGATTCAAACTCAAAGCAGTTAATTAAAATAAATGAATTGTAGGCACTTTTTTATTGTCAACAGGTCAGTCTGTCAGAAAGAAAGATGAAGATAGTTGTCCATTCCAAAGCGTAGTAGGTTTCTTTATAAACTCCATGGAAACTCTTTTAAATCAAAATATGTATTGATCCAGCATATTCTTTAAATATGTATAAGCATTGCAATTATTAAGTTCCAACTGCGCATGTATCGCTCGCAATTATTTGAATTGTGGGAACGGGTATTAAATGTAATCAAGAAATGGCTCGCCTTGAGAATGAACTGGAAACGAATAGCTTTGTTTAGAAAACTAAAACGCTTCATAGAAAACGAATGACGGTCATCGAGTGGCCAACAGTATAATCAACGGTACTAGTATATTAACATTTAAGTGTCTGACAGATTTATAGTTCAGGCTTGGAATTAATTAGTGTATACGCTAAAACGCTATACAACACGTGCTGTTTCCGTCAACTGTTTAAAAATCACAGATGCTTAAAATATATTTAGTGATTTGTGGTGCAAGTTCACCTAAGTGCATGCGTGCGCGCATAATAGTTAGTGCCTTTGAATAAGTTATGACGTCGTGGTACAGAATCTGTAATACAGCAACAAGAACCGCAAAGAAGGACCAGTCTTCTGAATGTTTTATTTAAATAAAATCAAATAATATGTCCAAATAAGTTTGACTTCGACAGTTTCGAATTTTTTAACCAACACAGTTAACATTGTGATTTTGTAGAGACACAACTAATCATTATAAACGAAAATATACGAAAATTTAAGTTCTTCCATTGTCTTTTACATTATTTCAAGTATCTTTAACATCCACTTTTATTGAGGCAATCTCATTATTTTCGTTGTTTTTGTATTTGTTGATTTATTAGGGATTTATTTGTAAACGTTATTTTAACTTAAGTAGGTGATGGGTAGGTGAGAGATAAGCAGTGGTGGCCCAGTAGTAACAGCCCCGTATTACTATTTGTGAGTCGTGGGTTCGAACCCTGGAAGGCGCTTTACTTTGTGTAAGTTATTTCATCACCACTGCTTCAAAACGGTGACGGACAACCTCGTGAAGAAAACGGCATGTTCTAGAACCAATTTTTTTTAGACATGTGACATCTACTAACTGGGCCCTCGAGGTGGATTATTGCCCACTCCCTCTCGAAGAGAGGAGGTCTGTGTCCAAGCAGTGGGAACATTATAGGCTGATTAGAGAGGTAATGAATAAAATTTTCTTAACTTTAAGCAACGTTTATAAATAAATCTCTGTGTATAAGATGGTAGCGATGGATTTACGAATCGATATTGACTACCGTGTAAGTGTATGGTTTTTCCTATACAAAAGTTTCGAGAGATTTTTTTAAAGATTTGGGTTCATGGTCTTTGCGTTTTCACATTGTACTTTAAATAACTCGATTGTCAATTCAAAGTCTAGAGAGATAAGTGTTGTTCTTCAAAAAACACTAGATTGAGTACCGAAGTGAACTTTACTGTTCCAGTTATACCAAAAAACTTTTTAAAAACCAACTTTTGAAAATGGAAGATAGTAGCGATCGCGACGACCAAACTTACCTAATATTATACACTATTTACTTCGTGCAACCCATGCAGTATTGTGTCGAATGTGGTGTCTGCCCGAGCGGCTAGCCGTGCGTTAATAACATGCCAATTGGGAATCAAACCACTATATTAACCCAATCAGCCAAAGCTACCATTTATCTATAGTACGTTAAATCATTTAATCAAAAATGGCGCTTGAAAGGGGACAACTAAGCTTTACAAATAAGACAGTCAAAAAGATAAATTGAAGATACAGGCGTGGCAAAAAGTTGATAAGTTTTGTTTTGCTATACAGACCCTGAAAATAGTTCTCCGGTCACCATCTCAATGGTGTGACTACTTATATTTTGGATCACTATGACCACAATACAAAAAAGGTCACTCTAGTATTATTATTACCTGATTATTATTATTGAAGAACATTGCAAAAAATTACAAGTCTTATTACAAAGAACTTCATTTCCGTTTAGATCAAACAAACCATAAATTGAACACACAGAACTGATAGAGACACAACAATAATACAATTTATGTCGGAAAAAGCGATGCAATGGTATACTATAATTTAAAAGACGCATATAACATGTCAGTTTATTATAAGTAATAACTGGCTCGCGTCGTGAATATTTGAAAAGCAAACCTAGTAGTTCGATTTAAAGATAATTTGCAAGCCGTGTGCTCGAAGGGTTTTCCCATCGACTAAAACTACTAAACCTCCATGTGTACAATCGTCGACCGCGTCATTGTTACCATTGGGTGAGACTTGTCACATGTTTCCAATTCAAATCTGTTTTCTTGTTTACGCTCCATTTTACACCAAACGGTCTAAATTGAAATACGGGGCTAAAACAAAGAAAAGGAAGGAAGTTGTCCCCATTCAAGTGGCCATCAAGCTACGTATGAAATTGCGTCTTACGGTCCTCAGCAGCAGCGGCGGCTTCGGGCGGGGTGTGTGGTGGTGATGCGAACACCGGTGGTGCCGCGCTCAGTGGTGGCCATTCTTCAGCACCACTCAACGGTTCTCCGTTCTATATTCGAAATTATGTTTAAAACCAAAGAGTCCCGATACGCGATAGGTTATTAAAGAAGTAAAAAGAAGTAGAAAAAAAAAACATTAAAAGTAATTTGTAGTGATTTAGAAGAACATAAATGTTGAAAAGAAATTGCTGTTAGCACGGATGAATTCATGGATGAATGAATGAATGAATGAATGAATGGATGAAATGAATTCACTCGTCGTTTATAGGTGCTCTTAGGTATTAGTAAAATCTTCCCATACTGTTCCGTGCGTACCTAAAGTTAGAATTCAGGATTGTTGTTGCAACATACCTTTCGACCAAACTGTTTGAAGAGGTTGAAGAATTACTTACGTAAAACATACTTTCACTTCACTGGCTACGTCCGTTGCTACTTAGCCGCAACTACATTTACATGAGAGAAGTCAAACAAAAATAACTTTAAACAAGGAAAAATAAACTGCAACTGAAACATTTTTTTAAACAATAGAAGTTAGTAACTAAAATTTCACAAGGTGTTGGGGAGTGTGAGAATAAACTACGAGGGAAGCGAAACAAATATAATTTTAAACAAGGAAAAAATAAACTGAAACTTAAGCAATGTTTTTAAAAAAAAGTTCATAACACAAGGCGTCAAGGACAAATGAGAAGTAAAACGTGTATTTTATTGTGTGATATGGTCTGGGGCGGCCCACCTCATCGCACTCCTCGACGATAAGCGAGGGGAAGTTGCCGACTACTCCGTTAGCTTCTCCGCGCCACCAGCCGTCATCCACGTCATGAGCGTTGCGGGACACGATGCGTATTATCTGGACAAAGATATTAGACGTGAAGGAAAAATCAATTCATTTGTAAGTGTCGAAAAGCTTCGGCCAAGTTTCTAAAGTGATCTCACCTGTCCCTCCTCCAGGTTCAGCTCATCAGGGCATTCAGCATCATAATCATATAGTGCAAAGCAATGGCCGAGAGTCGGCAGATCAGTTTTCGGCGTCACCACTTTCGTAGTCTCAGGTACGGCGGCCGCGACCCCGGTAGTTGGCCACTCAGCCACGAATGATTCGGCTTGCGGCGGCTCCTCGGCTTTTGACTCTTCGGGTTTGGCGGCAGGAGCCGAGATCACTGAGATCTGATCGGGAGACTGGACTACGTCGGCATCTTCCCCTTCCACGGTGTAGTCAACCGAAGAGAACGAGATTTGGGATACCAGACCCGGAGCGCCAGTGCTTGAGCAGGGCTACGCAGAAAAATAAAATCTAGTGTTACATGCAATCCTAGAAAACAATTCCCGAACCCCGACAATATTTAAAAAAAGACGGCTATTCCAATCGGGTCTGAATTCGGCGAAATTAATACAGGACGCAGCACAAAATTCTATCGTGAGATCAACCGAGTTCTCGCATGGATGTAGTATGTACGAGAACTATATTGATTACTCCTTAAAATAAAATTGCTATTTTATGAAAGTTCTTGCTCACTTAATTTCATTAAGTGTGGATCAGTAGTCCTGTACATATTTCAATGAATGTTACTCTATTAAATTAATAATGTATGTGCACATCGTCACTCGAGTAGGTACATGTACATCGATTTTCTTTAGCGATCGATATTCCTCGAAAAGGCAGGTTCTTAAGTGGTATGCACTTCGAGTAAAAGCTACCGGTTCATGTTTATTAGTTGAGATAACTAAGCTAGGAAATCCACACACATTAAAGGAACGCCAGTAGAAAACGAGAGACTTGTTTTGAGAAAGAGTGGGGGGTGCAGTCTCTGTTCCATGTATTAATTAATAAGTGCCCGCAGCAACAGAGTTTGATTTAACATTTTAATCTTTGTGCTTCAGTACAATACCGAAACCGTAAAAGTATGACCTTATCAGTGCCTTATACCTCTTTGATGTTTTGTGCCATTTTCTTTTATGTTAGCCTTTGCTTTATTATTATGTGTTAGTCTCTCAGTTTCTGACGACGTCTTTATTAAGTTCTTACGATGACCAAAATTACCTGTTCCCTGTCCACATCCAGATAGTTATGGGGCACATAGCCTTCTTCCCCGCGGTAGTTCCTGGCACGGAGCCAGCCGTCGCCATCTCCTTCTCCCACAACTTCCAACTGTTCGCTCTCAATGATCGAGAGTTCATCAGGATTTTGAGCCTATTTGAAAATAGTTGTGTAAGAGCTGGTCGATTTCAATTATTATATAATTTATGTCTTTTGTTTGTTAGATCAAGTATAAATTGTGTTTAGCCGCTGATCTAAGCCACTACGCATTGACAATGATGATGATCTTGTGGTGACCGACCGTCATACCCACTTGAGTTCTATGTACCATTAGCGGTGGATTTTTTGGGATGGATAAACGGAATAACTGTACCACTACTGTGGAAAGCCTCGTTTGGTAAAATACTCTACGGTTGTTGCCCAGCACGCCTGCGCTTCTGTGCTGTCCATAGTGTAATACTGGACAACACAGAAAGACAATGCGTGGAGGGTAAAAAGTTAAATATAACGATCACAGATACCCACTGGTTAACGTCATTTTATTCTCAAACATCTGCGCCAAACAGTTAAACATTATGGATTAGCTTTTGTTGTACTCGTCTTTATTCGGCGATAGTTAATCTGATTATGATACAAATAGTGTAGAAAGAAAAGGTAAAGCTCGCGTTGATACTAATACTAACTTTGACAATCGGTTCTTCATGGAGTGAAACAACGCTTTTCATTTAAGGAACGTTAAACATCATACGTAATCATTATTATTTGACGTAAATAAATGACGTTAATCAACAGTTTGAAAGAACCGGCCCTGAACCAGCTAAATAAAATGGAAAACAACTGAATGTACGTTCTAAGGAAAGGCACTTATGTTAATTATTATTGAAATAATCATTTTTATTACCAGGCTTCTAACAGAATACTCTATGTTTCTCTATCTAACTAGCCTGTATTGTCACATCGCAGGGCAAGGACCTATCCAAAAATATACCGTCAACAAGATTAGTGTGAATTGGTAACTTACGAATACCAATCTAGCGTAATTAATTAGTAGTCAGTTGTTAATAGATTTAGAGATTCAATAATGATGAAAGTAGGAATTGTAGGCTAGCGAAGAGGATTGTCCCAAAAACTGTTCATAACAATTTGTGCGCTGGGGCTAAGACGTTAATTCGGCCTACATAATCTAACTCTTCCTGTTCATTATTGTAGTACATAGTAGAAACAATAAAATAGCTTGGAATGGAATGGTAACCACAAGTAAGGTCCTCCTGTTACGCTTCTATTTTGCGCAGTATTCTCATGTCAAGTTTATTGTGACTTTCACTTTTATGTTGTATTTAATCAACATATTAACTTCCTCCCTTTACAAGCACTTGCTAAGTGTTTGAAGGTCTGTGGCGACAAGTGCTCTTAACTAGAGAAAACCCAGGCCTACGTTTATTTAGGTAAATGTTCCTGACGTTTAGGCACGAAATGCCTGCTCGCTTAATTTCAGTTTGCCTAGGTTAGCAGGTATAGGTTTAGTTACCATTCATACTTTCCTAATCGAATAGACTGGCGGGCATACTGAATCCTGCCCGCAGTGATGCGAGGGCCAGTAAACCAATGATACACAGCAGCACGTCCTCATAAACTCGTCTGATGGATCTATTGTGTACGTCGCATGCGATGCACGTCAATTGATGAATTAAGGTCGGTCGGATACACTCGTCAGCCATTGTAAACATTTGCACCCTTTGTATGAAATCGGAAGAGAAGGAAGAAGGCATATTCTCGAAGTTTGGTGAACTGTTTTTTTAGGTAGGTAAATGTAAAAAAAGTAATAGATGCTGCATAGATTCCTAGCATTTTAATAGTACAATTTCCTTTTTTTGTTACAATTCTTAAAGGTCTTACAATGAATGATTTATAGCCTAACATAAGCTCTGCAAGGACACATTATTCAATAACCAATTAGTACTAGAATTACGTCTAAGTTAAATTAACTATGACATTTCATAATAACGTTTACTCATATGATGAAGTAGCCTGACAGACTCAACTACAAACAAAGCTCATTAAGGAAAAATATATTAACCTAATTTAAAGACGAGAAAAAAGTTTTTTTTTTGGGTTAAAACTTTTATTTTATATCTTTAAATTTACATAAGTAAGAGTCAAATTATAGATTCTAAAAATAAATGAAAAACAACTGATTTAGCATCAAAGGCTTAGAGACAAGTCTGACCGAAATAAAACGTTCTAATTGCGCGTGTTGTACCGTTTACTTACAAACCAAAATCACAGTTTTACAATTAAGTAAAATCTTCCAACAGTACCAAATCTAAGTGAAAAGAACGCGCTTTGTGGCGACACTTCGATTTACGCGCGAAATCCCGCTGTGTTTTTCTGCGCAGATTTGTCCCTAGCCTAAAGCGGTGTACAATCTCACAAGGATTATTCTCATAATTCTTAAGAACGTTTGCATTCTACTCGCAGTCTACATTTTTACAATGATTGTCACGAGTTTGGGAATAGAATTTTAAACGTTTTTAAGGACGAGTATTTTCCTTCTCTAGAATTTTTATTCTAATTGAACTAAATTAACCACTTGATCGGTTAGACGAGCAATAGTTGGAGACGTAAATAATTAAGTTTTCTTTCTTGTCAGAGCCAGGCATACGTACCGTATAAGAGTAAAGCGCAGTGCACTTGAAAAGCGGAGCCGCGGGCACTACCACGGCCTCGGCCCCTGATGCCTCCCCTTCGTCCCAGTTCACTTGAGTGGGGTCATCCCAACCCACAGTGAGCTGTTCGATGCGCATGCGATCTTCTTCCAGCAAAGCTAAGGAAATATCCACGAAAAACGTTGAAAATTATTTGCAGCTGCGCTAAAAGTCTACAAACTAGCTGAATGTGCCTGTGCCTAAGCTAAACTTTCATATAGTAGGTAAGTATGTGTCTAAAGACATTCACAATTTCATCCCGTTTACTTGGGGTATTTTCTAAATATCGTTATTGTTATCTGCGGTATCTACAAGTCTAATTATTTTCGAGCCTTTTAGCTTTAATTACAAGTTTGTACCTACATAATCTGTTTCACCAAAACCATATACAACGAACAATATGTACAGTCACCAAAAGAGATGTGGCATCCGAGTGCCTCAAGTTAAAATAATATTACGCACACAGTAATCATTCATTAAAAGTTTTACAAAAAGATGTTAATTTTGTTACCAATAGACCCCTTTCGTCGACTGTACCTTGGACTTTGTCACAATAGAATCTTTATCACTTGCGTTTCACATTTTTACGCGCCATTTTTAGTATGACAAGGTTCTAGGTTCAGGGTAAAGTTTTTCTAGGCATATGGAACTGGTACTTACCATCGACATCTTCGTCATGTTCGTCTTCGTTCTGCGAGCCTGATGTGGTGCGCTGGTGGCTGCTAGAGGCGATTGCGGCTGAAGCGGATGCAGAAGCAGAGGTGCCTTCGCCCTCGGTGTTGTCGCTGTCATAGAACGAGTCCGAGCTAGGCTGATCCTGGCCGGAGAAATTGGTCTTTTGTTTTATTGTGCAGATGCCTGTTTATTGGTTACTTATTTCTGTTTTTTTATAGCGGGTTGCATCAAATTTTGAAACAATAGTTAACTTATTTTTTTTTTTCCCAATCATTTTTACTTTTCGTGAGAAAATCATATTGCAAATTAAATTTGTAATTTTTGACGAAATCGGAAGTCTTTTTAGTGCAACCTTCTTTTTGAAAAGCTAACAGCCCACATAACAAGATACCTAATGAATGCATGCACACGTTGATAAGATTTGGCGGCTCCTAAAAATACCGAAATAAATAATAAAAAAAAACATAAATTTATTAAAAAATGCTTAGCCTGTTTACCCATTAACAATTAACAATATCTAAAATGAAAACATAAATTATTAATTTGGCACAAAGACACACTGCCAGCTTAAAAGCAAAAAATATGAAATTGCAAGAAATTCGAATACCTTTAATGTAAAATAAAATGATCTGTAATAAAAATCGCCATTGAATAGTTAGCTGTGTGCAAAAATAGAATTTAAAAAAGTGTAAATCCCATTTAATTAAATCACTAGGACTGCGGTAGAAGGACTTTGCCGACGGCTACGTCGCGGTCGCCTACATCCTGACGGCAAACACAACAATATTGTAAATAATATTAAAGCACAGCGTAAAAATTAAAAAAAATACAATAATAAAACATCCTTTTCAAGCAAGCAGCGCAGCAGATGAAACAAAAAAAAAACATTGGAGAACATATAAATAAAATGGGATCATATCACAAGAATTTGTTTGAGTACTCACAGCTGCACCAGAAGCGTCAGTGCGGACGCTGAGCAGGCTGCTGCTCCTGGCCAGGGGTTCTGTCACTGCCAGCAGGTCTACCTCCTTCAGCCACTCATCGACAGGAGCGCCGCTCACACGAAGACACTCCAACCGGGACTCATACTTCGCCTTCGAGATCTCCGAGCGACGGATATTAGAACGCAGCTCGTCTAAACGGACCTCAAGCTCCGGACCATTGGGGTCGTTCGGGTCCACCTAACGAGAAATTTAACGATTTAAACAATTTTATTAGCCCTTGCACACATTCAATATTTCACACTAACTTTTTTTTTTTTGTTTGAAATGATTGAAACCACACTATGAATTAATATTTAGATGCGAACACTAAATGAGTTTAAAGTATGTATAAGAGGTATTACATCACAATAACATGAAACTACAGTAGACTTTTGATTTATCGACAATACCGACCATGCAGAATCTCTGGACACGTGTTTCAAAGTTGTGAAATTAGAGTACGTTACCAAACGTGATGTGGCAGAAGTGGAGGTAAAACACAAATGTGATACACTAGCGACCAACATATACTATATATGACTGTATAGACTATCTCACCGCTAAATTACTACAGTAATTAAACAGGGTTGCAAGGTTACCCATTACTACAGAAACGAAAATACTTCTTGTTAAATTGTAGAGTTGTGTTATCTGATACATCGACAAAGAAGAAATGCAGAACGTGTATGACGAAGGAGTTTGCGCAGCGCTTTGATTGCTAATAGGCTTCATTAAAGTTTCAATGGTAGTTTACAGCGGCTTCGTATTGGGTCCTTGGTTCTGCACTATATTTTCCATCGCTTTTTAAATAAAAATTTCTAAAGAAATGCAATGTTTTCAATAAAAGCGATGATGTTGAAAGTTACTTTTTAACAGAAAAATTCATGAACATAATTTTTTTCAACATTTTGTTAACATTTACGTACAGTTAGGTGTCATTTTTCACAATGATTCACAACGAAAGATAAGAAAAGCTACCGAACCGTCAAAGAAAATATCCACCACACCAATTCCCATGATGCCATTGTAATGCCATTGAAATAAGAGGAGAAATCATCAATTGCTAATATGGTCCTGACAAAAACCCACATGTAACAAATCAATAAATGATAAATGATTTTTATTTCTGTAAGTGGGTTTGTACAAACACTTTTACACGTCAAACATTTTTTTTAAACTAGATGAGGTCGGCGTTTCCTATCTGACTACTCTGAGAAGAAAAGCCGAAACAAACTCAGAGGTCAGTCTCTTTTAAAGTCCAGGCATAATCTTGGTCAGATCATGTTAAGACCATGTGGATTGATGTCTGAGGTCTTTTGAGGAAAGAACCACACAGATTGAGTGGGCCTGTCCAGTCAGTGCACGCATTTGTCAGTTATCGCACAGCTCAACTCAAAACATAAGGAGCTCAACGATTCGACGAACAATACCAAAGAAAGGACATTGTATAGGCCGCATAAATACTCAAACCGCCAGACCAAGATTACGATTAAAACTGACATAATAAAAATAAAAAAACAAAAGTAAAAAAAAAATAACCCACATAGTCTTAACATTCACAATAATAACAATAAAATAATACCTAGGTAAGTATTCATGTCATTGTTTATTTTACAGGTCATATGAGGACCATGTAGGTAGGTGTCTGAAATGGTCTTTTGAGGAAAGAACCATACAGATTTGAGTGGACCTGTCCAGTCAGTGCACGCATTTGTCATTAATCGTACAGCTCAACTCAAAACGTAAGGAGCTCAACGATTCGACGAACAATACCAAAGAAAGGACATTTGGGTAGGCCGCTTTAAGTACTCAAACTGCCAGATATAAAAACGTATAGAAATAACTGAGATAGACTAAATATATAAAAAGATTACCCACTAAGTCCTCACACGAAATTAAAATAATAAAATAATATTATACAAAGTAAATATTCATGTCATTGTGTACTTAATAATCATGAAATGTCAAAGTGTATATAAAATAAAACAAAAGTTAGGTACAAAACAAAATGAAAAAAAACAGTATGCAAAAATTGGAGCAGGTCAGTCCCAAGCCTTTTCGTCCTCAATATAGTCTTGTCTTGACTGTATAAAAAGCTTTCTGGCACAACTTACGTTTAATAAATGATTTGAATTTATTAAGGCTTAGTTCTTGAACGTGGCTTGGAAGTTTATTATAAAAGCGTATACATTGACATCTGAACGAGCCACCTATTTTCTTGAGCCTTGTTGTAGGTACAACAAATTTGGATTTGTTCCCAGTATTTATATTATGCATATCACTGTATTTTTAAACAATTTTATGTTTTTGTGGGCATATAAAAGATTTTCATAAATATACTGAGAAGGCAAGTCATTACATTAATTTCCTTAAATTTCTCTCTGAGAGAGTGTCTCGGACTTAAATTATAAATTGATCTAACAGCTCTTTTCTGCAAAACAAATATAGTCTGAATGTCGGCGGCATTTCCCCCCCAAAAAAAAACCGTACGACATCACACTATGAAAATAACTAAAGTATACTAAACGGGCTGTCTCTAAATCAGTTAAATTTCGAATTTTTCTAACAGCGTATGCTGCGGAGTTTAACTTTTTTTTACAATTTATCAATATGTACCCTCCCACTGAAGCTTAGCATCCAAAGTTAAGCCCAAGAATACTGTGCTGTCTTCAAGGTTCAATTCTTCGCCCTTTATCAACTCATTCGTTTTCATCTGCCTAACGTGAGGTAGCGCAAACTTAATGCATTTAGTCTTCTTTTCATTAAGAAGTAAATTATTAACATTGAACCAGTGAACTATTTTTGAGACCGCGTTATTTGCGTCGTCAGTAACCAGCTGCTGACGTTTAAGTTTAAACAAAAGTGAAGTATCATCCGCAAACAACACTATATCATGAATATCCTTTATGAGGTAAGGCAAGTCATTAATATAAATAAGAAACAAGAAAGGACCAAGAATTGAGCCCTGTGGAAATCCTATTGTTAAGATAGATCCGGGAGATCTTTCTCCATTAACGTCAACGCTCTGAATCCTTTTACTCAAGTATGAAGTAAGAAGATCCAGAGCGGTGTTTCGGATCCCGTAGTGACGGAGTTTCCTGATTAACGTTTCATGAAAAACGCAATCGAATGCTTTGGACAAATCACAAAAGATGGCCAAGGCATCGCATTTATCTTTCCAAGCATTATAAATATGCCCTAAAAGTTCATCAGTAGTTGAACGACCCCTTGTAAAACCGAACTGTTTGCTATGTAATAATTTGTGTCTGTTAAAAAATCTTTGCAGTTGGTCTAAAATTAATTTCTCAAAAATTTTACTAAATGTAGGTAGTACTGAAATAGGTCTATAATTTGTGGGGTCTGATGTACTACCTGATTTAAACAAAGGTATTTTTTTTTTTCATAAGGTCAGGAAGCTCACGACAGTCAATAAAATTATTAAAGATAAGAACTAGAGTAGGTGCTACAATGTCTATAATAGACTTAGCAACTTCTACAGAATTACCCCACAGATCTGCAGTCTTTTTACATTTAATTTGTGAAAAACTTTAATTATATCCCTACATGTAATATGTTCAAAATGAAATTCCGAATCGCAAAAATTTACATTTGCCTTTAGCAAAGACTCAGCAACAGTAGGTGATGAGTTAAGGGATGTAGTAGTTGAAACGGGCACATCTGAAAAGAATTTTTCAAAGGCCGCGGCGACTTGTGAGTCTGATTTTATTATGTTGTCATTAATAGGCAGGCTGTAGTCAGTACTTCTGTTACTAGACCTTCCCGTTTCACTATTAATAATTTTCCAAGTCGTTTTAATTACGTTACTACTGCTTTTAATATTCGAACCCAAATAACGCGACTTGGCCATAACACAAACTTTTTTGAACAGTTTTGAATAATTTCTAACATATAAATTAAATTCAGCAGTGTTAACATAAGTCCTTTCATTATACAGCTCATAAAGCCGTGTTCTACTTTTATGAATACCAATGGTAGCCCAATCACTGAAAGATGCATTACTATTAACCGAGATAGTCTTGGGAATATGCAGTGCATTTTTCACTAAGGTGTTAAAATTGAGGTTCTACGTAAATCTAGAAAAGTGCCAGAGATGTCAGCAATATGGTCATTCAAACCATAATTGTATGCGGCCATGCAGTTGTGTCAAATGTACCGAAAAAAGACCGCAACACCTCTGCTTTGTGTTCATGCGACCATCCCGCGAACTACAAAAGGTGCCAGATCTACAAAGATCCTGGCTAGAAAAACCACCAGACCAGGTCCCAATCACTTAGAAAACAGCGAGTGCAAAAGTAAAACATCCCGTCTTGAATTATACTTCAACAACAGCATGTCGATTGTGTAAAAACCTCACCGTGAAGACTTGCGTGGAGTGAGCTGTCACTGCCGAGCCGTCTTGGTCAATCCCTAGCATCAGTGGCACTGACAGCTCACTCCACGCTCACTTCACCTTAGTTTTCACGGTGAGATGGTTGCAGAATAGCACTAAAGATCAAAACAACCTGATCAACACTCACTATGATAATTAGGTCATACACTTGTGTTACTTCCAATCGCAGAAACACCGATCGAGCAGATGATCCAGAGCCTCTACTTTTTTAACAATCTTAAATCGATGCTATTTCAACAAAATAATCTGAAAACCTAGATTCACTCCTTCAACAAATAGGAACATTGAAAAACCTACTGACAACTGTAAAATACAAATTTAGCTCAAAATGACATCCTTGAGCATCGTAACTTGGGACATCACTCAACACACTAGAACTTGCAGCAAACCATGCAGAATATATCAGAATCTCACGCAACAACAAGAAATTCGTTTCGCAAATGGGCTATAACATCCAATCCCGATGGTGGTGCTCACTCAGGAACAGCAATCGTTATAAAATCTAACATAAAGCACTCCATTTTGGAAGCACGCTCAATGGCTTATCTACAAGTCACCACAGTCAGGTTAGAGGATCGAGCTAGTCCAAAATGAGCGAAGAAATGGTTACAATTTTTTACAGACTCTTGGAGATCGGTTTATTCTGGGGGGGATTGGAACGAAAAACACACAATTTGGGGTTCACGCTCGACGGTAACCAGAGGCCGAGCACTGAAAACCACATTAAATTAAAATAATTTGAAATCCTGGTCAGATGGTAATCCATATTAAAACCATCCAACTATGGGGTGTGGCCAGAAAAAGTAACAGAATGCGGCTTGGAGGCACACTCTGTTATTTGTGCTGGCCAGAGCTCAAAACGTCGTAGCAGGTTCACACGGAATAAAGATATCTATGATTATCTCTCTCAAACACTCCTACCATTCTTGACAAAATTAATAAACATAAAAAAAACGTTATGCCGATTGTCTAGCCATCCACCCAAATCCTGTGGCTGTGCACAAACACTGGTACATATGCAATAGATAGAGACAAAGAGAAAAAGAAAGTGTAAAATACGCGTTTTTAATACAGACCTATCTAGTATGAGTTTTTAGAAGCTCTCATAAAGTTGTTGCCATTTTGGATTTACATTTTGACCTCGCTATCGGCTTTTGCACATTCAAAAACCATGAAAACGACGACACCCATGACAAAAAAATGTGCGGCCACCTAAAAATGCAATTTCTCCTGTAAAAAACAAATAAACAAACAAAGAAAGCTTACCTTTTGTCCAGCATCTCGCATTGCTTGATAGACGTGCATCTTACGTGTGGCGTCTCGCACCAGCGACGTCTCACGCAAGACGCGCGTGGCCCAGCGGCGGGCTTCTTGCCCTAGCGTCTGCGCAACTGACTCGTGCTCGATGGTGACCGTCTCAATTGGGTCGTTGTCGCACGGCTCAAACTCGTACTGTTTGAAAATATCGCATCTCATTAGGTTTTCTAAAGCATTTGTTGAAATTAACAGAAACATCTGGGTTAAAATCTGTGGCCAAATGTTTGAGCCGCAAAAAATTGGTAGTTAGAAAGTATGGTTAAATCTGGCTAATTTAGGAATCAGTTGATACGTTTGTCTGCTGCCGGCAAATAACTTGAACATGCGTGATAAATGATAATATGGTGACATTTGAGAAAAGTATGGAGGGCGGGGAGCGTAAGAAATAAGATTTACGATGTCTAATGCGCCAAGTTTTTGTTAGATGTAACATAACATAACATCACGCCTGTAATCCCAGAAGGGCTAATTAGGCAGAGGTGTACTTACCTATTCATTTCGCCAGTTATGCTTAAGTCCCATGTTATAGGGGGCGAGCCTATTGCCATCATCATCATTATTAGATGTTTGTCGGCTATTATACGATTATTGAGCTAGTTGTAAAATCGTTATATGAATACATATCAGGTGATCCTACGGAGTATCTAGTTTTGATTTATCTGTATTTTTAATAGGTCGGGTCATGCCAGTAATATGTACCACTACTAACACTAAGATATCAAATGTTGGGAATCGAATTTAGGTTTGCAAAGCCGTCGTCGAACCGCTAAGCTACTTGATTTGTAGAAAGTTGACTAAAATTGCCGTTCTTATGTTATGGCAATTGACTGCATAGCTCCTTAAAGGTGTAGTGGGATTATAATCACTTAAAAGGTTAAATCTGTTACTATCTGCTATATTCGTTACCTATTCAGCCCAGTGAAGTAATGGAAAAATTCATCTGTTGTCAGACAATAGTTTCACAATCTGTGAATGCAGATAAAAATGTTTCACAAAGTTAAGGACAGTCTTTTAAGACCGTTTTCTTGTAGCGACAACGGTTAAGGTACCTGCATTTATTGCCCCATATCAAAAATCCACCCTGCGTATGTTGACTGGTAAGCTCCATAATGGTATAGCGTGATAATAATCATTTGAAAGGTTAAATCTGTAACTATCTGCCATATTCTAGCTTTTTGGCTCGTATTGCTCATCCCCATAGCAAAAAAGCGTGATCACACCAACATTTGAACAAATTTGAGTGATGCTGGAACATGCATTCTGCATTCATATAAATACAGAAAACGGCATTAGAATCATTCCCAGATTACCACTCGCAAAAATGAATATAAAAAAAAACTATTTACAGAGTTGTCTACTCCGCTACGATTATATCATATGTATGTATTGATTTCCTCAAAGGAAATCAATACATACATATGATATAATCGCGCACAAGCGCAAATTGCATCAAAGGCAATTTTAACATAAATGGATTAGTACTAGGTATTTACTGCCCACTTATGAGACATAGGAATACCTGTTACAATACGGTAGAATTATACATTGTTAGACAAAGGAATATCTAGCACAGTCACAGATAATTGATACTAAATAATACGGTATTATGTCATATATAATTTGGCGATAGCGGGTGTTAACTTTCTTCGTCTCGCCTTCCTTAACTATTTGTTTAGAGCTACAACAATAAGGTACATTATCTTCGATCGTACCTGAATGTGTTGCTTCAGCACCGGGTAGTACAGGTACAGGCACTGCAAATTGTACTCGCGAGTCAGTTGCTGCGCCTGGTCCCTTATCTTGCCGAACGAGTGCTGTGTGGCCGAGCAAGTCAGCAGCTCGGTGCGGCCCATGAAGGTCAGGAACTCGGATACCTTCTCGTACACTGCCGCCTCCATGCTCAGCATGCAGTTTTGCAGCTCCACCAGAAAGTATCGGTTCTAGAGGAGGAACACAGAGTTACGGACTCTTGCCAAAGTATGGCAGGGTCTACAGTCATTACTAATAGAATTCATGTCACCGAAAGTGCATTGAGCGCATAAATTCTGTTGCGGTTTGTCTTCAAAACAGTTTGTATACGTCATTGTCGTAGTGCGGGAAAACGGTGACACGCTTGGTTTGTATCAATGATGTAGTTTGTATGGAGAGTGTTGACAATGCCGCATCTGGCAGCGTTCGCTGAGGCGTCTCCGTGCTCGGCGGTCTGTTGACTCGTACGCCGAGTATGACGAATTGTGATTTACTTTTGGATGAGATCAACTTTTTTGGATTCGTTATTTTTCGATTCGTGAAGCGTGTGAATACCGTCGTAGTATTAACAGGGCTATTAAACAAAATTCGATTCATCCATGCGTGAATGTGCTATTACAGTAAAAGAAACCATGTCATACTTTTTTGGTACTTGTTGTTTGTAACTTTTGGGGCAACTGACTTTATATTGTAGTGTTTACTACTGTAATCAGCATAGTTACGGCTACTAATGATTAATGTTATAATATTGAAAGTAAAGAATCAAGGCTACGTGGTATTGCTGATTGATCAATGGTTTAGGTTCGGCCTACCAGTTCGTGAAGACTCTTCTATGATACCTCAGTACTGACCTGGTGGGCATTAGCCGCGGCGATGCTGAGAAGATAATCGTTCCTGGCCCCTGTAGATTTCTCCTCAAGCTGGTCCCGACGAGAGGATACCTTCGCACTGTTTTTCTGCAGTGACGTGATGGATTGGAAGAAAGAGCCCTTCTTCTTCTTCAACCTTTGGCAGACAAACCATTATTACAGTGAGGGTTTCGATCGTTCTGGTCTTTATTATGAAAATAATACAATAATAATCTCTCGGTAGAGTTTTGACAGTTCAAACATCCCATTCGAGAGTAGTTTTATTCTTTGATCCCATTTATTCAATAGACAATCACTCTGCAATCTGCGTACATGAACGCGACCGCTTTGGTTGCCGAGGGGTCTAATTGAGGGTTTTCTGAAATGACGTTTACTTGGTGGCAGCAATGAGACGTCAAGTCCGGGCAGCTGTCAATATTGTCAAAGCATCTACAAAATATATTTAGCCGTGACTGAATGATGAACGGATGAATTTATCGAATGATGAACGTCGTCATTTATTTTCTATTCATTGTCGAAATGGAAGACCTCTTGTCAAAATGGTGCCAACTGGTAACGTGAATTATCATTAAACTACGGTTTTATGTATGTATTTATGACGATTTTCGAGACAAAGTTGAAATTCAAAATGTCTTTATTCAACTCAGAACACTTTAATGCGTTCTGTATCTATCTTTATCTTCATAAGTTAGGTACTCGATACAAAACATTCCCGGTATGAGCTAACCTCTCATTGTACGGAAATCCTATACAATACAGGAAATAATTAAATATTGCTTATTTTGATGTGTCATAGGGGTGTACAGTAAACTGATAAGAACACCACATGACTTTATTAGAACATAATTTTTTGTTATCTTAATTTATTATTGATATGATATACTCATTACAATGTTTTTTTAATGAGTTGTATTGCTATATGTGGTTAGCTAGCTACCTCGACAATTGATCATAAATTATTCTTGCCGGAGCAACCACCAGCAAGTTCGTCATGCTCCATAAGATGTCACTGCTTGCGGTAGCGTCGGGGGTCGGGTTGCCTCCTTTCCTCAAATATGGCTAGGGGGTAATGACTGATCTTTACGTTGAACTCGTCAACGGGTGTTGCTTGTGGTGACTGGTCGTCTTGCTGTCTATGGTTTTGATATTGTTTTAATAATTATTCTATTATTTTATTTTACTTGGATGGTCCTATAACACTTAATCCAGTATTGCATAATTATGTAAGCTGTCACGCCCTTGATGCCTGGAGGCTTTTATATATTTAGTAAGTTATATTGTAAAAGATAAATTAATAGGATGTTCTGTCTCGAAATTTTAATTTATTGTATATATTCAAGTTATGTCTAACTGAACAGACGGCTGTGCTGCTGGAGTTTGTTGCGCCACTTCTCCTTCCCAGCTAAAGCACTAGGAAGTGGCCAAGGTCGAGCTATTTGGGGGACTGTCTTTGTTATTTTGACGTTCGGAAAGTGCTGATTCTCAGCCTAATTTGAATAAATGACTTTTTATTTGATTGAACAAGTCTCCCACTTGATTTAGAAAACAGATACCTATATAAGCCATTTTGTAACTTTTTTTGTTGTGGTCTGCTTCCAGTCCAAACTTATAGGTACACCAGAATTTATTTCAATTCTTTATCCATATTGTGATATATATATGAGAGAGCAGTGGTGGCCCAGTGGTAACGGCCTCGACTTACGAGTTGTAGGTCGTAGGTTCGAACCCAGACAGGCGCTTTACTTATTGTTAATTATTTCATCACCACTGCTCGCAAAACGGTGTAGGAAAACATCGTGAGGACACCGGCATGTCGTAGAACCAAAAATTCGAAGACATGTGACATCAACCAACCCGCACTGGGCCTGCGTGGTGGATTACGGCCCATCTCTCACAGATAGGAGGCCTGTGTCCCAGCAGTGTTAACATAATAGGCTGATGCATTGGGATATACATGTATGTAAGTGTAACTACAAAGTTCATTCAAACGCTACGTAATTGATGTTTGGGGACAGTTGTGTGCTTATTTTGGCAACTCTCCAACTGCACTGCCGCAGAAAGGTCAGTGATAGGATCAATATAAGTTCCAACTTATATGTAATAGCTGGTTTACAGTTTTACCTCAATTATTATCTTATCACGTTTTATTAAATGTTACGTCTCTCTGTGTGTATGTGCGCTAAAGCTAGGGCTGTATAAGACTGCGGTGGCCGTCACATAACGTCCGCTATTTACTGTCGAATGACGTCACTGAAACCTTAGTAATCAAAGTAAGTTGGTGTCATGTCTGCGGCGGATATATGGCGGTTACAACGGCCTAAAACACCGATTTTAATGTACCACTGCCATGAATTTTATCTCTTGTTGGATTTCGTATTTTATTACGATAGGTAACAGCAACAACAAGTTTTATATACAGAGCTACTGAATTTTTACAAGGTTTCAATTTATTATGTTGTAATGGGCCAAGTTGTGGCTGCTGCTTCTAGAATATATTATTATTGGCAAGAAGAGAATTGGTTGAGCTATTTTGATTGTGGCAGGGTCTGCAACATGATATAATTTCAGAAACACAAATGGACAATGAAACAAGCACCTTTTCAAGGTTTGAATCAAAAACAAACAATGTAAAAATATAGCTAAGAAAATGGTTCAGCAGACAATATATGACAGCTGACTGCTTCATACCCCACAATAATATTATGTCAAGGCTTACAAGCATTTTGATGAATATTTTAAATAATTGCAATTCGTATTTTAAAGCTATTTTCTTGGTCAAACACGTCATGGCGACGTTGTTAGCAAAATCAAACAGATGAAAATTGCTTTGTAAGTTGGAAAAAGAACAAGTGTAAAATTATGACTGATTGTTCAAACCCGACACTCCTGTTTTATAAAATATCGGAAAGCTGCTACAATAAAACAATAAGTCGTACAAGAGAACACAAAGCAAACATAATTCCCGTTAAGCTCGGGACAATGCATAAAAGCTCTTCAATGTTATTGCATCGAGCTCGCTCGTTCTACATCATAGTGGACAGCCATTGTGTCTGCTAGGGTCTACCAACGCCCTCTAATAATTATTATAAGTCGGGTAGTGTCTGTTTGTTTGTTCTTTTTGACGCCCAACTGAACAGATTACAACGAAATTTGGCGCAGGGGTTTAAAAAGATCCTTAGAAGAAAGTAGGACGTTTTTTCGTACTGTACTATACATAATATAGCCAAAACATTAAGTACTCAGGCGGTTAAAGTTGCCTACAATCATTTTGAGAAAACCTTTTTGAGATAAAATCGCATCTCAATGCCTGTTCCAACAAAATTGTCTAATTCAAAGAAAACTAACAATTGCCTCGATAAAATCAAAGAACCTGGACGGTTTTTCAAGCAGAATCGTTAGTGCAGGCTTTGGAAAACAAACAATTATTGCATACAGGAAGTATTGCATTGAAAGTTCCAGGTTTAGATAAAAATGTTCCTTAAATTTAAGGTTCATTTTAAATCAAAATATGAAAAATAAAAATATTTTGAATATTCGTTCCGGTTCATCCGAAAGTACATTTAAATATTTTTCATCGAAATAGAATCGCTTGGAGCACAAGCTTCTCCTTGGTGAATGGAAACTCGACGTTTCCGAATAAATTGAGCGCGTTTGTGCATTGCACAAACATAATCGACGAGATTTATTGCGTTTTGATGGCAGAGATCACGGTAGGTAATGCGGGTTAATCTAGGATCGGATAAAATGGATGTACGTCAGAGGCAATCGGTGTGACTACAATTTCGATGTTTACCTGAAGTTAAATATCGGTTTGAACACCTGTATTCTTATTGTTAGAATGTAGTACAAAAACAGCAAATATTAGTTTCTGTGTGTCTTTTTATGCTGTCGGCGTGGCGAAAGCAGAACTTTTGATAAAACTTGATGTGACCTACGTATTGTTCAAACACGTTTTGTTTGAAAGACTTACTTCTCCTCAATATCCTTGGCCTTGTCGCGGACGTCATGCGCGGTGTGTTCCTCATCAAAGTACAGCTTCTTGGTTTTATCTACATCCAGGACCGTGGTTTGTAGCTCCTTGTGAGCCTGAGCCAGGGTATCTGTGCACTGGACAAAGAAAAAAGGTGTGTTAGTAAAGGATAAGGTGAATTATGGGTATGGGTAGCTTTTATTGGGTCTTTAAGGATAGGGGAAGTATTTTTCCATCCTATTAGTCATCGTGATTCCTGTCCGAAAAAGGATGGTGGATGGTGGAGATAGAGGGAGAGAAAAGTCTCACTCTCGCTCTCGAATCATAAAAAGTTACAATACGGTACCTGTTGTGATTACCCCCAAAATGGAGGGAAGACGAAGGTATAGCTACTATTAGCAAAAAGTTTAAAAAATTTGAGTTGTCTCGCATGTTACTACAAAACACAACCTAATATCAATTTCGAGGGTTATTTATACCTACACCACTAAAATAATATTATTTGAATGATAAATAATCGTGAATATTACCTAGAATCTATCTATTTTCTATACAAATTCTAACTTCGCTGTTATTTACATAAATCAAACAAAGCGGGGTTAGTTACACCAGTCATAACTCAAGAACGGCTGACACGATTTTTTTGTGATCCTTGTTTTACCCTAGATAATGTGACGGTTGAGTAATGTAATACTACACTCGACGCGTGTTTGTTAATGTGCTTCAATAAATTCATACGGTACAATTTTTTTTATGACTTATCTCATTTGATTCAAGTGAATTAAAATGGTTTTAACACTCACAACGAAGCCTGCCGCTAACTCTGACGTGATACATCCGCTTCCACGATCACTTTTAATTTGTCATTGTCAACTAGGTCCTCCGGCCGTCCACGGCGTTTGTTGTGTGGTTGAAAATTTTCCAGAACGAAAACGTTGGAACCAAAAACGTACCGTGTTTTCTTTTACAGTATCTTCACCATCCACATCATGGAACCTTCGAGCTATTTCTGTAGCGCTTCTGCCACGGAGGAACTCGTATTCGTGAATAACACGATGTGTTTAAGTTTCCATATTGTGAACAGAACGATGTAAAAGAAAAATCAAATGGTGCGTAAATAAACGAATCACTTAATTCGAAACACAAATACACAAACCTAATTTTGAATTTTGTATTTGGAATTTCTAACCAAACGCCAGATATTTGAGATAAAAGTGGCCAGAGTTCGACAAAACACTAATTTCATAAGTATGTTATTTGTATGAAACTAAACAAGTGGTTATTCGTTAATTATATTGAATTCCGTTGGAGATTTGTATGAAGTTTATTGGCGTGAAATAATTCAAAACACAGGTTATTTTTTGAAGTTAAATAAGTAAAAATCAGCAGAACTTAGTAAATAAAATCATATCACAGGAGAAAGTAATTGGTGCTACGGCGTAGCACTATCGCGTAGCACTCGTGCTACGAACGCGTAGGCTTCACGATTAATTTCATTTGAAGTCTTGAATTTGTGTTGTTTCTGTGAAGCTCATACACACCTGTTTGTCTTAATAGTCCAGATAAACAAGATGCACCTACATACAGAAGTTTCATAACAACCATTACTAACTATACCAGCTTTGTTCCAAATTCAGTACACATTGTATGACAAAACAAATGCTTCATTTCCTTGAGTAACTATGCGCATTGACATTGAAAGAGACTGTAGCAATTCTTTGCCAGAACTTTTGATAAAATGTCTGTATGAAGCGTGTCTCGTACACAGTAGGTAATTGTTGTAATATATCAATGTAAACGATACCACCGGTCAGGCATGTTGTACCTTCTTCACTTATAGACGAGATTGAGTCCCAATTACATAATTCACTTAAAACATAACAGGCACATATGAATACTTAAATTTAGTTTCACGGTCAAAATGTCGATCACCGTCTTTTCGTTTTCATACCTATATGGAGAAAAAATTTCGATGGATGTAAGTTATAAAGAATGATGAGCAGTCACAGGGTATTAATAACATATTTCTTACATTTTAAATAATTCGAGAAGATTCAGCAACTGTCATATTATTAATGTCGTGTAGGTATACAAAGTCAAAACCGTACATTGTTATTTTTTTGCGAAAAATATTATATTTTCGCCGTCCACTCAAACACACAATTCACACAAACAATTCTAATTGTTTTGTTATAATTTTTGTCTGTTTGTCTGTATGTATGTTCCAGTATCACGCTACGAACCGCATGTTCAAATTTTGCATATATGTTCTTGAGTCTATATATATAAGTCAGGTCAGTCTGTACTATACATTATCACGCTATTTGCTATAGGGGATGAGCAATATTGCAATTAATATTCGTATATTCGTATATATATTATTCGTATATATAATAATAGCAATTAATCTTCTATAGTGGTAACTATTCAAAATGTAAAAAGACGAGACAAACGGTTAGAATATAGCAGATAGAATATACAATACAAAAAAAAATACAAATACAATAGTACATGATGGTACTAGTGTGTTACATTGGACGGTAATTATCAATACACACGTGTATCATACGACGTTTTTCAACACTCTTGTGAATAAAATATCAATAAAAACTCATTTTAAACAAAAAAATATCGTGTTCAATAGAACAAATAAATTAATGTTCCTATTGCTTGCTCATTTCATGCAACTTCTTATTTAAATAGATAATTTTAACTCGTACGTGTTTAATAAATAAAACTTTCACTCAAATTTAACTTTTGTTTTCTCTGTAATAGAAGAAAACTTTTAATTCCCCATTTTGTACGTGGCAGAATAGGCACAAACCCTCTGCGCGGAAAATAAAAAAAAAACCTCATCCCTTTAGTCTGTGGCCTGTGTGTCTGTGGTAATTTATAGTTATTTATTCATTAAAATTTCTACAAGTAGTTACGAAGAAAATGATTTAAGAACAACGCCACTCCACCAATAACTTAAAAAAAAAAACTAAAACTCACTAGTGAGTTATAGCAATGAAAATGTCACCGTTTGATTATGGGTGTCATTCTGTGCCTGATTGCGGTGACCATAGAGCCACTTTATGAGCAAGTGTGTTGAAAAATATATTTATTTCATAACCGTTGCTTACTTTTAGTTGGTGCAGGCGCCTCCTTTAAGCATATAATGCCTGTGTTAGAAGACGCCGCTGCAGTTACAGATATAACCTTTTAAATGATTATCATCACATTATACCTTTGTGGAGCTAAGCAGTCAATAACGACAAATACAGGGTAGATTGGGACGGGGTAGGTGCATTTACCGTTTTCGCTACAAGAGAATTTGAAATGTCGGTTATTTAAAAGTCGGTTTCTGCTTTTCTATTATATATTATGGAAGAAAATTGAAGCTATAAGCTTGCCTATCGAGCTTATAAGCATATTTAAGTATTGATACAGAAACCAGGTCAATAATGTTCCGTGGGCAGGTACTGTCGGAGCTATATCAATTAGAGTGCGGTGTGAGACAGGGGAGGTTGACCACCCCTGCCCTCTTCAATTTATATATGAATGCCCTGATTGAGGCGCTTAGCAGTCATCATGCCGGTTGTCCTACTAACGGTGTATGTGTCAATAATTTAAGTTACGCGGACGACATGGTGCTGCTGAGCGCGGTAGGTATTGCAGACGGCGGCTTAAAGATACTATTGGCCAAATGTGAACGTTATGCGACTGACAATGGGTCGTTGTATAACGTTCAGAAAAGTTGGTACATTATTTTTGAGGTACGGACCAAATAAAATATGTTATTATATAATGTTCAGAAAAGTCAGTACATCATTTTTGAGGATGCCTGGATGTTGTTGATGAACGGGTCAGACTGTGGTTAATTACAGATGGGTTCAATAACTGCAGTAACCTATATGAGGAGGCTTTGCGTAAGGTTAGGGACCTAGAAGAAGCATAAATTCATGCAAATGTACAAATTCCAGAAACCAAAGGAATGTACTCAGGCTAAGGAAACAAATAACTTATTTAAGGAATTATTTCATACTAATTGCAACCCTCAGTCATTTATAACAATATACCTTACTGAAGATTCTAAATTGAAACATAATAATAGTAGTTGAAAAGTAAGTCAAATGAAGTAAAAAAAAAAAAAATGATGCATTTATTTATGATTTTATTTAGTTTATGCAAAACTAAATAAAATCATAAATAAATGCAATAAATTTAGGATTCAACAAAAACACAGTTCCAATAATATTAAACTAATAAAAGAACGTGGTTTTCTTAAAAGTAAATTAAATAACTATCAAATTAAATTATGAGATTGATACTCAACGCTTGTAGTCTGAAATTCAGGTACTGGAAGAGTCAATTCATTCACTGTATACTAATTAAGTAAGGTCTGAACAACAAATTCAGGAACACATCCTTTCTGCAAATAAGTAAGTGCACATGTGCAATTCTCAAGCAGTCAAAGTGGACCTGCTGACTCTCAGCGGCCTTCAATGTTCATTGCAAAGGAAATCCGAACTAGGCAAGCTCCAATGCTGAGGCAACGGAGAACTCGTCCCAGTCAGTTGAACAAGGTCCAGTGTAAGTAGTGCAGAGGCAAGCTAGCTCTCTCCTTTGTACTAGTAAAGTTTGTTACTGCTCCATTATGTTTTCTGAGTGTTTTGGAAAACGGTTAGGAAAATTACTTAGCAACAACCTGAGTCATTCTTCTCAAAACTTTTGTATGCCACAGACTTACTACACACAAATAATGTCTTCAAAAACTAGGAATGAATATGATCCTAATGGCATTATTACAGTACTTATTGGTAATAGATATGATGTAAAACAAGATGACATAACTGGTAGTGTCACCAGACTATTAAAGTTAAATTGTAAGATAATTATTTTGTGTGCTTTCCCATACTTTGAGCACTTGTAAAATAGGCAAAACAACAACATTCACATGTTAAATAATTACTTGCATTTCTTAGTTAGTCACCATAATGACAAGTTTCTATTTTTTGACACCAACACTTTTGTTGATAAGCTACGGTCGGCCTAGCTATTTGACGTCTAAAACTAATCGGCAGACACGCAATATCCCTAGATATTGTCTATTTAGTATAGATTAATGACCCACTCCATTTATTAATAAATCAATCACAAATGGTGTTATTCGCTGACGATACTTCCTTGATTTTTAAGTTAGATAGACGAGCTTCAAATTTTGACGACGTAAATAAGGCTGCTGGTTCACTGCTAATAATTTGGTACTAAAACGAAATTAATCTAAGTGCATAAGATTTTCTTTGCCAGATGTCAAGGGTAGTGATTGTTAGATAGTATTGAATCAAGAGAAAATAGAATTTGTAGATAAATCTTTTCCTGGGGATCACGCTCGACTCAAGGCTACAATGGGGTCCACATTTAACATCTCTTGCAGGACGACTAAGTTCGGCAGCTTACGCTGTCAGAAAAATACGTATTTTTACTGATGTAGATACAGCGAGGCTGGTCTATTTTAGGTACACACTATGCAGGCAGGCATATTATAAGTTAGGGGATTACATCGCCGATAAAAATGCCCGGCTCAATTCTGGTCCTGCTCCACACCACAACTAATTAATTAACATTTGAAATACTGTTGAAGTTGCTGAAGATTGTACGAATATATTTGCATTGTATAAACTCAATCCCCTTTATATTATATAAATGCATAGCGCAGGTGTGAGTACTTTGTACTATGGAGCTGCCATTTCCCGGGTAATGTCTTATACTGATTTGAATGTGCCCTGGCGGCTGATAGTATGTCATGCTATTCAAATGTCTCACTGACGGTGGCGCGTGTGTTGGATCATTTAGCTCCCTTCAAAATGGTTGAGCTGAATGGTGCTGATCCATGCATCATGGTCGTGGATTACATCGCTGATGAAAATGCCTGCTCATTGCTGGTTCAGCTCCACAACCATAACTAATTGATTAACACTTGATAATTCTGGTATATTTGCTAAAGATTGTTTTTGTATATAAACTTAATCTTCTTTGCATTTTAAAATATAATTGCATAGCATAGCAGTGTGCGAACTAAGTACTATAGAGCTACCATATACCGTTTGTCTTTAATTGACTTGACAGTGCCCTGGCGGCTAATAGTATTATGTCATGCTCACTCAAATGTCTCGCAGTCTCTGTGTTGGAGCATTTAATTCCCTTCAAAATGAGCTGAGTTGAGTGTTAGTACGGGCGCCGTCAGTTGCCACGGCTTATTTTAATAATTTATTTTTTGGATTGTTTTATTCATTTTTTGCTGCACTCTGGACGCTCTTAACGTGTACGGTTTTTGTACATTGTTCTCACCTATAGGATCAACATTAATTATGTAACTAATAGATTTGTAAGAACAATATTTTTTTAAAGAGTGTCCATGGAGTTTCTTGCCCGTTCTTCTCCATAGGTACCTACTACGCTTTGGAATCGGCACCTAGCTTCATATATCTAACTGACCGACTCCTTGACAATTCAAAAGTGCCTGCAAATGGTTTAGTTGAAATAAATGCTTTGAGTTTGAGTTTGACTGCAGACGATGGGCGTAAAGGTGACGCTATTTTGAGCATTTTGTACCACCTTCTTCATACACATGCAGCTTGTGGGATGAATATTCGCAGGCGTCTTTTGGCGTCGTTTGGAGCTCTTCGTGAATAATTTAAGATCGTGTTAGAAAACTGATGGGGATGCCATGGTGATGCAGTGTTTCATGGGTTTGCGACGGTGCGTGTAGATCGTTTTCACACAATAATGCACAAGCACGCAGCATCAATGGTGGCTCGAGTCTAAAGTCTAAGTCTCTACTAGGGTTCTGAAAATGATTGCTGACAAAGTGTCCTGCCCATATGTAATTCACTGCTGTCAGTTACATGTGTCATCGTATCGTCTGATTTACTAACACTTAGTTATCATCATTTCAGCCGAAAGACGTCATGACATGGCCTCCCCCAAGCACCGTTATTTCGACCGATTTTGTGCTTCCTGGGTCATGGACCTGCCTAACTGGACAGTTGGTCCTAGGTAAGCATACTCGTCCACAACTTCGAGTGTAGTGTCTCTGATCTTCATGAGAGTGGGTGTGTTACATGAGAGTTTGACATGATCTTTGTCTTGTCCATGTTCATTTTAAGACCAACTCTGTCGGAAGCTCTACTGAGGTCATCGAGCATTGTACTGAGGTCCTCCATAATCTCAGCCATGACTATTATATCGTCGGCTAACCGAAGGTGAGTGATGTACTCGCCATTGATGTTGATGCCTACCCCTTTCCAGCAAAGAACCTTGAAGACAACTTCCAGTGCAGCGGTGAACAGTTTCTGAGAATTAACGTCTCCCTTTCTTACACCTCGCTGCAGAAACCTATCCTGTTTCGAAGTCCGGGGGGTCAGGGAGTCGTACAGACACTTCAGCACTTTGTTAGGGAGGCGAGATCTCGTCATACCTGCGCGCTCGGATTTAAAGATTTTGAATTTGAATTGCACTTTTTTTTGGATAACCGACTATAAATTTCTACTCTAGGGGACTCCCTAGCGTAAAATGTTAGAATCGTGAATCAATCATTTAGAATCATGTGCTGAACCCATGTTAACAGTTTGTGCGTCCAACTCCCTGCCACCCTGTATAAGAGCTGTATTTTAGTCAAAACTTCGACGACTGCTGTGCAAACCTATGCTCAATTCCCAACAGTTGATATTTTTTAAGATTCCTTTTTTTTGTTAAACAGTAAGACATAGGCACACAGAAAAACATTAAGTTTAACCTTGCCCTGTTTAAGTTTGGCCTCTTCTGTCATCTTTGGTTTTCTCCTAATATATACAATTCTCGTATCGCAATGTTTGTTACCAAACTCCTCCAAAACGGCTGCACCGATTTGTATGAAATATAATGTGCATTTCGGGTAGGTCTGAGAATCGGCCAATAAATATAAATATCTATAGTTAGGTGACTGTCAATGAGAAATCCCGTGTGTTTACAATCTACGGTTTTCGTTATTTTTTAGATCGAATAATATTATTTTAGTGATAGCTGTGCGTCTGAAATAATATGTAAGGATGCATCAATCAGTGTTGTGCCAGGCAGTATAAACAGGCGCTCATTAATTTTAGTAGAAACAAAAAACATCGCAAGCAATGGGAATTTACTACTGAAGGTCTCCAGGCCAGGTGGGTTAGGTGTCGAGCCCAGGACGAGTTGCTTCTCACACGGGCAGCTGTACGTCTCTTGCTCTCGCGTCATCAGTCCTGACTCTTAAAATTTTGGCTGCTGAGACTAAAACTGCAAATGTAGCATACAGGACATTTTTAATTTTATAAAATGTGTATATTGTGGTGTTTTACGAATTCCACGCGAACGAAGTCGCGGGGAAGTAAGTGGTTTAAAAATAATAACAGTTTGAATTCAACAACGTCGGCAATAGTTATTCCTAGACAATTTCAGGAATAAAATGTCCCGGTGATATACATCAGTCTTCGTCTTCGTCCCGTTTTCGATGAAGTGGTACCGCGCGACCCCTTTGATGCTGTCGCCAAATCGTTAAAAAAACTGACAACGGGATCAAGGAGGGCTCACGATTCCGGTACGGACGATGCGACACATTCTTCTTGGTAAACACATAATAATCTAAAGGGAAATTAATCTAACAAATAGAATTGCGAATTCATATGAGTTAACTGCGAAAACAAAATAAAATATAAATTTATTGGAACAGCCACTGTTCTGTATTCGGTTGACCTGCATTTTTTATACTCAAAATGAGCCATTTGAAATTGTTTTAGTTCTTTTTTTAACATTGATACATTTTCCAGCGATCTAAACCGTGGCAACGCGCGGCTACATTGATACTGTAGTCATATAGAATGATACAACTGCTTACAGTCCGTTAGGTGCTTCTCATTTTTCTCAGCAAACACATATTATAATATTTATTTTAAAGGGATACTGATTTAAAAACATTTTGAAATTGCGAAAACATGTGAGGAATGTGATTGAAACAACCACTTTATGTTATTTTTAAGGGTTTTCCGCCTTTGTAAACGACAGTAAAATAAGATGTTACATGTTTTTAACTAACATTTCCTACGTTCCAAACGGTGTCTTCGGTGAAGATGGCAATGCGCGGCCCCATTGATGTATATAGTTGTCATAAACGGCTGACCGCTACATCTATGAGGCAGCACGATCCTGGCTCGGATGGCACCTCAAACTTCGCCGCAAAAAAGAGTTCCGCTAAACGCCATTTTTGAGACAACGTATTTGTAACAGCTACATTCAGGATTAGTGTTTTTAAATTGCTTAATTACAAGTAAATATACATTTTTTTAATGCCAGTAGTAAATATGTAGCAGGTTTCCCTGTTCCGAAGTAGGTGATTAAAATTGAAAAAATGTGTAGTACATCGCATCGATAAAATTGTAGATGGCTACACAAAACAGTTTCATTGCGTTGTTAATAGTTTTAGACATTTGACGCAGTCACAGGATAAACACAACTCTTAATGGTCAAATACATTAAACAGTGAACACAGAACCGACAGTCTTGTGTAAATCAATAATGAACAGCATTTCTTCGGCATTTAGAAATATGAGGCGATCCAGATACACACACAAAAAAAGGTTTGTACGATTTCTAAAAAAATTGTGACAGTTACATCCTGACTTAGTGTTCCATAATGGGGAAGGTCGGGCAAAGCTAATTGTAGATGGCGCGACCATAGCTAGGTCCCTACGGCCTTTAATAAATTTGACATTTCGTTCATTCATTCCATTTTGTGTTCATTCATGAGTTTGATTTTATTTCACTATTTCGTTATTTTCGGTTATTTCAGTATTTTAAATCAAGTACTTGACATGGAAAGTGACAGAATTTTAAAACTTGAATATTTCCTCGTAATCACTTTCTTCAAAATGTCTACGAATAGCTTTATACCACAATCTTCTAATTGTCGGATCTTTCGGGAAATGGTGCACTCCAATTTCGGAGTATCTAGGAACACAATAACGCGTCAATTTTCGCTAAAATAAAATAAAACCACATCAGCTTGTGTTGGGAACTAGCTACGACTGCACCATTTTGACAGTTGCCTTCCCCATTACAAAACAAGTAAAAAAATAAATATACATGCTTAACATCCCGTCTTGTTTCCCCGAAGGGTTGGGCAGAGGTGTACCTGTACACCCACTGTTCGCCAGTTATGTTTAAGTCCCATGTAATAGGGGGCGAGCCTATTGCCATCACCCGGGCACAAATCCAGACTCCGGGCTACTGAGAAATTCCAGATAGAAAAACTCAATAACACTATGCCCGACCTGGGAATCGAACCCAGGACCTCATGCTCAGCAGTGGCGATTGCGACCACTAGACCAACGACGCAGTAAAAAATATATGTTAAAATGATAGTATTGTGTTGCAATTTTAGCTGTTGCTAAGTAGATAATTAACATTAGAAATCCGACGACTAACGAAACACGAAGTTTCCGAGGGATGCTCAAGAAAATAGTTGTACTGTAATAATGCATCATCACGGCGCCAGCACTGACGATGATGATGAAGCAGGCTTCAATTTTCTCTCAGAAAAAAATTACTATTAATATTACAGTCAAATCCTGATATTAGCGATGCAAGATACGAAAACCGATCAGGCACACGGCTTGTTTTTAATAAATAAATAAACATTAGATAGAATGCTGCATGTCTTCGATGATCTTCGATGATAATGGCACCGAGCGACCGAGACACGGCATATAACAGGTTGTTTAATATAACTCAACGTGTTATAGGCTTTGTGATAGCCGCCCGATCCTTGGCTCCAGATCTCTCGACGTTGGTCGTATCTTCTTATGATGATTTGTTTCGGACTTGCCAATTGGAATAATTTTAAAGTTCACATGTATAACTATGTATAATAAAAACATAACGCCCGCCTGTAACCCCTGAAGGGCCTAACACTTGAATGACGATGGGTACAATAGTACAGTCTGCGAGGCCTACGCTAAGCTTTGTATTTGTGTGAGTGCACATAGCGACGCGTCCTTTGCATGGCAATCGGCCTGAGGCCGATCAGCTTAGGCCTCGCAGAATTTTGGGACTTACGTCAGTAGTACTACAGTGCCATTAAGAGGAGCGTTCGAAAATATGAATTCATGGGTAAACTATGGCTCCTTTTTGCGTTATAGGTTGTTTAAAAATACACAGAAAGAAATGTAGATGGCTCTGAAACCAAGTCCATTAAAATTTTCCAATATTAAGTGAATAGTATAAAATAAAAGTCACTGTTCGTGTCCGTTTGTGTGACTGTGCAGTTATCTAAACTACGCAAAGGATTTTGATGCGTTTTCCACCGTCATTTACAGCATTTATTTCGAAAGGTATAGCATGACAGTATCCAAGTTTAGACATGTCATCACTGCACCCGTGCAAAGAAGGTGTGGGTTACCAGTCACAATCACAAACAATCATTCAAAAGTGCCTGTTATTAGTCTTAAAATATAAAAAAAAAACGTACTTTTTATTATACCGATGTGTCAGATAGGTTTTGTGACTACCAGTCTCAATGCAACCTCGACAATAATGAAGTATTATCTATAAGTATTATCCTTGGTGTACCTACCTGAGCGATTCGGACCGCTCCAAATCTATGAGCACCTATGTGAGTTGCCTAAGCCATTTTAAACGCATATTACCGATGTTCGACTAGACTAAACTTAATGACGACAAAATTTTGGTTTGGAGTATCCTACCAATAGTGGTTTAACAAAGGGGACTGATCTGAATAGATAACGTCCTATGATTAAAATCACGATTGTTGAATTCTCCTTTTCTCATTCTGAACAAAAATCTGAAAAGTTACACACAGTCAAGGTCTGAATAAATAAAAAGTAACAGATTATGCGGAAGACTTCAAACACTCAGTTTGGAATATATGTAGTTCATTTGTCAAAAACTTTTTTGTATTAAATCACCTATTGAACCAGGGTTCAACAGTGAAAGTTCTGTAAAAGATCTGAGCCTGTTTACCTGCTTTTACAATTCGCTGTGCTATAGCCACATCAACTAACTGGTAAAAAAATTAAATTAGATCAATTGGGATCTAATTTTAATTATTTTCCCGGAAAAACGAATTCTGAGTTTTTTCTTTCAGCAAAAAACTTAAAACAAAGCCCTACCTTCTTAGCCACGTTCAGTTTGTGTTGGCGCAGGAACTTGGCTTCGTCTGCGATCTGCTGCTGGAACACTTCGACGGCCGCCAACCTGGCTCGAGCCAGCTTCTCATTCTCCTCCAGAACAGTGCGCCAAACGTTCCACATGTTCCTGGCAATAAAACATCGGGTTGGAGTCGACATAATACAAAAACAAACAGTACCCAGCCGCAGATATGGCAAATGGGAGTTGAGAAACAGTCGCAGCAAATGAGGCTGACAGTCAGGAATTTCAGAACTTCAAAATTACGTAAGACAGTCCCAAAAACGACCGCTCCTCACCACTTCTCAGTGCTTAAAGAAGCTGGGAAGAAGAAGTACACACTCTCCAGCAGCACAGCTGTCTGTTCAGTTCCAAAAACTTTATTCTATACAATAAATTATATTTTTAAAGCTCGATGCCTCGTCTTTGATAATATGTAAGAAAAATAAACAGCCTAACATTTCATTTTCAAATGAAGAGGGGTGGCATGCAAAAAAAAAAGTGGTTTTTACCTATAATCATTGTAGATCCTTATAGTAGAAAATAATTTGTTAATTGCAACTTATCGTCTAATATAACAGTCGTCTGAAAATAATTATATTTGTTTTTATTTTTCAAGTATGAAAGCAGTATGTGTTTAATGAAGATTGCTTGTGTGCGTTAAAGCATTTTACTGCCGCCGCTGAAAAATACAATACATAAACTTTAAAGCCTTGAATCCGCTTTGGAATAAAATGGTATCGTTAAAAGGTGGGAAAATGGTCCAATAGGATTACCGAGCGCTCACGACGTGTCATCCACGCGCTGTTTATTTTCGACATATACTCTTCACTATGCAAGGGATTAAAAGTGGTTTTATTCCCACTGTGTGCCTAAGGTTTGCAATTTTTACCAATAATGCACAATTTAGTTATACATGAATGACTAATCATTATACCATTTTGATTTACCGAGGTGAATATGTAGTATGCTATACACGGTATTCCATAACCAGCAAATTATCATGCAGACGGCTATCATTTTTTTTTTTTTTTGGGTGGGATATCATCTAAGACTTCTCCCGCTCAGGGTGGAGCGGGAGGGCGTGTCAGACTTTTACTGACTAAAACCCACCCGTGTTCCTTCAGTTGCCTGTGCCAGGGCCACGGTTTTCTCTTTAGAATAACCCGTGACCCTGAGGCGTCGGCCCTATCGGACCCCGTCATTTTGAGCTGACATCTCTTTGAGGCGCGCGTGGAACACAACGCGCCGTCGACCCGGGCCTGGTCGACCCGGGCCTGGTCGACCCGGGCCTGGTCCTTACCGGACGGCGAGCTACCCATGGCTCGCCGTCCGCAAGCCCGCGCCTACGGTGGCCGGGAATCATGCAGACGGCTATCCTGGGCAGTAAACCCAGAATCCAGACTGGTTCTAAGAATTTCTATTAAGAAATTCTGAGTAACAATTAGCTTGACTGAATCCGTTAGAAAAAAAATTTCACTCCCAGCAGTCGCCTTACGAACTAGTAGGTAAATACTCGTTATACGGCTCAGCTCAGCTCATATTACAACCAGGAAAATTAATCTCATTACAATCGCATCTATCCCTAGATTTTCACCAATTCATATTTTGCAATAATCCACCGAAAATTTGTAAAATCAATAAAACTTTGGTCGCCCACTTTATCTGCCAGACGGAAAAGTGAATCAAAGCAATTACAATTATGAATACCAGTTGATCAATCGTAATAATTGAAACGATAACTGCAAGTGTCCGAGTGCGAATAAAGCTCTGTACAAACTGAAGCGAATCCTGCGCCGGACGAGAGACGAAACTTTATGGAGGTGTTCGAACTGCGTATACGCGTGACTTCAGCATCCTTAAAACGTTATAATGTTTCACGGATTATTTGGTGTGATTGTTCAATGTCGATAAGAACGTAATTAAATTATGTACTTGTGTGTACTATTCTGTCTGAGGGAGAGGAGAATGATGTTGATATTTGTTCCAGCAGTTAGTAATTGATAGTGGTTAATCCAGTCTAAGCCACATTAACACATAGTGTTTTCGATCACCATCATATAAACATATACCAGATCCAAGATGAACACTTATTTCATTTTTCAAATCGAAGGCAACTGAGTTTGATTTACGATATATCGTTCGTTTCAGAATAATAGAGCCGAAAGATTTCTGTCCAACCGCACAGAACTCGAAAGCGAATTCATTTGTTTTTAAAGAAAATCATCGCATCACACCAGATCAAAATGAAGATCGCTGACAGTTACAGACCGACATTCAGTTAAGTTAACTAATAGTTGTAACATTGGTTTAATAAATTTATTATTATAATTTATGTAATCGGGCCGTTTAGAATAATAACGCCACTTTTCCTATCCAGCTTGAAATAAAATTAAAAACGTTCAAGATAAATGGCGTCAAAAGATAATAATATTACTGTAGCCGTAGCTCGTGGGTGTGACGTGCTCATAACCAAGTTACCTTTCAGCGCCACCATACTGCAAACTAAATTATCAATTCATATATTGAGTTACGAGACAGCGAGATCTCGTGGCGTGGACGGTAATTAATATTGTAAGTAGGTATTTACTGAATACTGAATATGCTCGGTATTAAAAAAAAACCTATCTTATTATCATTTTATAAACTGTGAACAGATGTTTTGGATTTACCCCAATTTCAGTTATTATACCTTTACGAGTGTCCATTATTACCGGTCTACATGGATCTGTCCAAGATTATGTCTGGACTATAAAAGGTGACCTCTGAGCTTGTTTCGGCATTTATTCTCAGAGTAGTCAGATAGGAAACGCCGACCTCAGAGGTTTTAAAATTGGTTTGACGTGTAAAAGTGTTTGTACAAACCTACTTAGTGCCGAGTTCACCAATGTTACTGAACGCGTTCATGACATCCAAAACGGGTTCAAGAGCTGTCATTGTCAATATTCCATAGAAAATAGTGACACTGACAGCTCTTAAACGTAGTTTATGTGGTGATCGCGTTCAGTTTCATTGGTGAAATCCACCCTTACAGAAATGAAATAATTTAGTATTTACTAATTTTGCCCAGAATTAACACCCTGAAATTTTAAGACCGAGCTTCTGTACTTTTACAACAACAGAAATAATGACGAAACTTTCTTTTTACCGTCACTTCTTGAATCCTTGTCCTTGTCTTATTGAACGATCTTCCATCAGACCACCAGACTGTTTGAGTAACATAGTTTTTTATTTCATAGACGGTTTGGTATCTAGAACTCATTAGCACTAACATCACAGCATTTAACTTTCGTTAGTGTGGCGCTACTTTGTAGGCGAATGGAAAAACGGAATCTTAAGCAGAGTCGGGGCGTTCTATTCGAATGTTAGATTCGATTTGTTTTATCTCTCGAAGCGACACGCGCTTTTCCTGGTGGCATTCTAGTGTTCGAGCACGCTATAAATGTGTGCGTAAAGTCGAGTAGCGTCAGCAGTCGCAGACTATACCGACAGCTCCTGCGCATACACACACATTCACAGCGTGTTTGTATACTTGGAAACCACAAGTAAGGCTAGCGTCGCTTCGTCGGAAAAAAATAAAGAACGTCAACAACATAGTACGGTAAAACAACGTGGTCAAGAACAAGCCGTAGACAAACTAAAACATAGTTAAGTTGTGTCACTTTAGTCAATTTCAGAATGGACATCGTCGTTTGACAGGATTAACCAAATTTTTGTGATTTGTAGTCTAGTTTAGAGGCAATTGTGAAAAGAGAATCGGCATAATTTTGATTTAAAAATTAAAACTTCTACCCTGTTTTGTATAAGAATACTTACGTGAACAGAATATGACAAGTCTAGGTAGACTTGGTCAGGCTAATACATTACAGTCATAATTAGCAGATGTTGACGTTTAAAAGCAAAAGCAATTTTGACGGCCAAAGGGAGAGCTAATGTGCGGTAATCGTCGATACATATTATTGCCTTTGCAATTGTGCTGTAGCAGGCAGAATATTGCAATGGGGAGCAACCCTATCAGGGTTGTAAATAAAGAATTGAAAAGGCCATTTTCGCTATTATTATTACTGCTACGCAGAAGGAGGTGACGGCTTTCCATTCCCTCTCGCTACGGACCATGGCCTGGACCAGGGCCGGACGCGAGAGATCGCCGCACCCGATCGCCTCCGCGAGGACACTGCGGTGCTCCGCCCAAGCTGGGCAGACCTACACCGTATGCTCCACCGTGTCCTCCGGGCGATCCACACAAGGGTGACACCCGGGCGTTTCCTCCCGCCTTGTTCGAAACAGGAACCCCCCGAAACAACCGTGTCCTGTGAGGACCTGTGTCAGACGAAAGGTGAGGACGCCGTGGCGCCTCTCCAACCAATCCTCAAAGAGGGGACTCACCGCCGCTATTGTGGCGTGCCCAGCCACCGAGTGCCCGCAACAGACGCAAAGTTTTTAAGTTTTGACCTCCTGCGATTTTTGGAAATGCACCTATTATTTTGCGCGTCTCTTTGACACCAGTACAAGCTGGCCTCGTATTCCATTGAGTCTCCATATTTTACTGATGTACGGTCGACTGTACTTATTTGCATCTCTTTCTTATGACATTATGCGAATAATAATTATTCCCATTACCAACACAAACAATTTTATTTATCAATGTATGTTACAGGTTATATATTAGTAATTCGATGATTTGGCATTTTGAAATGCATTTACTGGGAAGGTTAATTAGGTATGCTTCATATACAATTGTATCCTGTGAATATCTAATTACAGCCAAAACAGTTCGAATTTTAAGCTTTGAAATACACATTAAATACTGTTTACTGGTGCTGACCTTCAAAAATATGTAATTTTCATCAGCACATCACATCGCTATGATGTTTCATATTAAAATCATTTCAATTTGCTTTGTTTACCTACATGTAATATTAAGTTGCCTACTTTTAAGCCGATTTTTTTGCTCAATAATCTGTAGTTTTTAGTAACTAAGAACAACGTTATGAGTCAAATAATTTGCCCATGTAACTGATAAACTACTAATCCAGAAATAATACAATAACAAGATTTGACAATCATTGGCAAACTTATAAAATAGGTTGAGGGATTACTTTGCAACTTAAATCCTAACTTTTAAATAAAAAATATGAAATATAACGAAGTTCCGTGTGAAAAGTGCAACGTTCAGCTATAGTCCGGATTAAATTGTCGACTTAAAAGCAGTGAGTTAGTTATTCTAACCGGAAAAATGTATGAGTAAAATACTTGTTACTGCACGCTTGTGTATAAGAAGTCTTGCCGTACAGTATATAATTTGGTAAGAAAGTGTTAATAGGATCGCAGTCTTGCACATGCATCACAAAATCTTAACTTAAATTCTGCCTTGACAGTATTTCACCTATAACCGGATATGAGGTTCATGTAGCCCTCACTAAAATGAAAAACAATAGATCATGTGGCGAAGATGGCATTACCACAGTATCACTGAAGATAGGCGAACCTATTCTCCTTCCATACATCACCCGGCTCTTTAACAGCATTCTGCACTCTGGTAACTTTCCTAAAGATTTTTGTCACTGTAATATTATTCTGCTCCACAAAAAGGGAGATAAATCAAATAATAATAATTACAGGCCATTTATTTTAATATCACATATCTACAAAATATTTATCATAATAATAGAAAATCGCATATCTGGCAAACTAGATAAACATCAACCTCCAGAGCAAGCAGGTTTCCGGCCTGGCCTTTCCCAGTCAACCAACTCATGGAAAAACATCAAGAATATAAAATTCCGTTATACCTCGCCTTTGTTGATCACTCCAAAGCTTTCGACAGCATTTCACACAAATCCATTTTTGACGCCTTATGCAACCAAAACATTGATACCGCCTATATAAATCTATTACGCAACATTTACAAAAATAGCACAGCCGCAATAAAATTTGAAACCACGGGTTCAAAATTTAAAATAGAGAAAGGAGTCAAACAGGGCGACCCGCTATCTCCTAAACTGTTCACCAATATCCTCGAAGAAATCTTCAGGAAGTTGGCAGCTGAATGGAAGAAAAGAGGCATTGTCCTTGAGGAAGCGGGACTGACAAATCTCCATTTATTTTCATCCTCAGACACTGAACTTGGACGGATGCTCTAAGAACTTAGTAATGCAAGCCTTGAGGTTAGACTGAAAATGAATATGTCGAAGACCAAAGTAAAAGTGCAACGAAACACATGTACAGGAATACCTTTACCTGGGCCATGTAGTCTCTTTCCAAGCGAGACAAGATTAAGAAATCGCAAGACGAACGGAAAACGCCTGGAAGAGCTACTGGTCCATGAAGGAACTATTCAAGGGTGAGCTGCCTATGAACTAAAACGCAGGCTCATGGACATGTTTATTCTTCCCATCTTAACCTTAAGCAGTATACCTACTATGCGTTAAATTAACGGATCGTGTTCGAAACACAATACTACCCTCCAAAACAAAGATAGCTGACGTGGCTCAAAAGGCTGAAAAACTTAAATTAAAAAAAAAAAAGTTCTATCTCTATCATCTCTAAATGATTGACAGAAACAAAACGATGTTTTAAATTCGCTTAGCGCCAAACGTACCTAATTATTAACTTACGTTTTTAAGATAAATAGAAACGAATGTGAGCATGGACCCTAAAAAATAACTATACCATAATTAAATAAAATATTAAAAAAATAAAAATAAAGAATACATTTAAAGTATACATCATCATCTTTTTCAAGTTCTAGGTTTAAAATTAGTTGCAGCGCCTAGAGGCGGGTCGTAAAAGAAATGTGAGCATGGACCCTAAAAAATTACTACAACCATAATTCAATAATAGTATATTCATGTTCATATTTATTTATTTGCGTTCGACAAGTTAAAAAGATGTTAACAAAAGGCTTAGAGCTAAGAGCCACTGTAGACCCTGCCAGGGCACAGCAGAATTACAGATTGATACAAATGAGCTATTATTGGTAGTTATAAATCTAGATTGTACAAAGCTACTAACTGATATAACAATAACAATAACCGTAAATAATTCTATTATTTGTAATTCAATATTTTTTTCAAACCCTTATTCAATATAGAGATCATATTTAAAGATCACAAATTATTAATACAGAGAAAAGGATGACGTGTATCACAATTTGAGACAATTTACAGAATCATTTGGTAAGACTTTACAATTTACTTATTGTGTATTTCGTAGTCATGTTGTGTTTAATTAAATTAAGTAGTCCTCTTGTTAAATTTAGACGTCTATTTATTGCAATGATAGTCTTTCATTTAAGTATTCGTTTATATTATAAAAGCTTTTTTTTAATAGAAATTGTTTCAGATTTATTAATAAAAATATTGTATTTATTTATATTTCTTATTTCTTCTGGTAACTTATTGTATATTTTTATCGACATGACATAGGTACTTGAGGAGTGCATTTTTAATCGGGTGTAGGTATGTTTAATCTATTTTTATATATTAAAGTAATTTTAGTTTGTATGTCTTCTCTTGTTGTGTATAGTTCCGGGTATCTACGTACAAATTGACAGAGTTCAAAGATGTAGAGGCACGGTAGGGTTAAATTTTTTGTTCCTGAAAGTGGGCCTTGCAGCTATCCGTTTATACAATATTGACTAGAATTGTAATAACTTTTTTTTGTAGGGTTTTTGTTGTTACCCCGTAATATGAAACCGTATTTAAGCCATGCAAGCATATGCATAATATGTTACCAACGCAGTTTTCGTGTCTGTAATTTTTTTGATTTCCTGAGGGGCATGAAAATTTTGATTATCATGATTTTAATTTAAGAATATGCGACTTCCAATTTATGCGTGTGTCTATGTCTAGTCCTAACAGGGTGAATTTATTTACTATTTCTAACTTGTAATTTTTATTACTGAAGTTTACATGTATAGGTTTTTGCTGTCGTGGGTGAAATGTCATTATTTTTGTCTTATTATAATTAAGTTCTAGATTATGTTCCATGGTCTAGTCTACTTCCACGCAAACAAAGTCGCGGGCAGTAGCTAGAGTTCATAGTTCACACGTTTCAATTCGTGTTTACCAAAATGGCCAAACAAATATCGACTTTTTAATTACTTGGGAGCAGTGTCAGTCAGCTTGCAAAACTTATCGTAAAAGGCTATTCTGAAAATAAGTACCTACTGTTTCCTTTTGTGCTGTGATCAATTAATAAAGATATTATGATTATGATTAACGAAAGTTCTGTTTCATAATTGAATATTAATGGATAAATTAAATGTCAACATACCTGAGCTTTCACCAAAACAATTATAAATGAATACTGGAACAAGAAAACATGTTTAAAATCAAAGGGGCAATTCTCGTATTTTTAATAACGTTTGCATTCTAATCTAAGTCACTGAGACTGAGATTAAAATGCGTAAAAAAATGTTGTCAAAAATACTTCTCATTTTCAGAAACAATGCTGTTGTTTCATAGAAAATTTCAATTCAAATTCAAAATCTAAAATTCGAGCGAAGACCCTTACATGGTTAGAAACATCCACCCTTTATCCAAGTGAAATTAAACAGCACGATACGATGACACATGTAACTGACTGCAGTGACAACAATGTCGCTGACAATGGCACATATGGACAGTCCACTGTGTCTGCAATCATTTTCTAAACCCAGTTAGGGCCAGCCATGACACGAGCCACCACTGATGCAGCGCGCTTGCGTATCTACACGCGCCGCCGCTAACTCTGACGCACTGCAATGCCATCAGTTTTCTGAACACTTTATCAAATTGGACAAGAAGGGTTCCATGCGACGCCTGCAAATATTTCTCCCACAGGGTGCATGTGTAGAAGGTCGTACAAAATGCTCTAAAGAGCTTCACCTTTACGTGCAGACGTGTAGCCCACAGGATTGCACGTTTTGCCATTTTCAGTTGCGTAACGTTCGCATGAGGCCAATAGTGTCTCAATCAGGGCATTCATATTAAACAAATCAAAGAGGGCCGGGAAGGTTATCCACCAATGTCTCACACACAATAGCGGCGGTAAGTCCCCTCTTTGAGGAGTGGTTGGAGAGGCGCCACGGCGTCCTCACCTTCCGCCTGACACAGGTCCTCACCGGACACGGTTGTTTCGGGAGGTTCCTGTTTCCCATAAGGCGGGGGGAAACGTGTCACCATTGTGTGGATCGCCCGGAGGACACACAGCTTGGGCGGAGCACCGCAGTGTCCTCGCGGAGGCGATTGGCGGCGGCGATCTCTCGCGTCCGGCCCTGGTCCAGGCCATGGTACGGAGCGAGAGGGAATGGCAAGCCGTCACCTCCTTCTGCGAAGCAGTAATGCTCGCGAAGGAGGAGGCGGAGCGGGTGAGGGAGAGAGCCTTGCGCCCTCACGTCCCCACTAACCGCCGCAGGAGACGCCCTGGGCGTCGGGAGTCGCCTGCAGATTCCCGGCCACCGTAGGCGCGGGCTTGCGGACGGCGAGCAATGGGTAGCTCGCCGTCCGGTAAGGACCAGGCCCGGGTCGACGGCGCGTTGTGTTCCACGCGCGCCTCAAAGAGATGTCAGCACAAAGTGACGGGGTCCGATAGGGCCGATGCCTCAGGGTCGTTATTCTACAGAGAAAACCGTGGCCCTGGCACAGGCAACTGAAGGAACACGGGTGGGTTTTAGTCAGTAAAAGTCTGACACGCCCTCCCGCTCCACCCAGAGCGGGAGAAGTCATTTGATGATTTCCCACCCAAAAAAAAAAAAAGCCCACCGAACATTGTTGTCCTGGTTTCCATACCAATGCTTAAAGGCGCTTATAAGCTCGACAGGCAAGCTTCAAGTTTATTTCATAATATATAGTAGGAAACCAAATCAAAAGCCCTATGACATATCGAGGAAGCAAGCGAAAACAGGTGTTCTTTTTGTGTATAACCTACCGACCTGCTTGAGCCACGTAACTGCAACTTCGATAGAAAGTCATCACCGAAACCCGAACTGATTGTCGCGCAGCACGAGACGTTCGTTTAGCTGTGTATCAAGCAGACCATCAAGCACATTCGCGATTGCAGTCGCTAGAGAAATAGGATAAATCACAAAGAGTAACAAATACTAGATCTGGCGTCCTACCTAGGTAACATGGTAACCTGTATTAAGGAGTACAAAGTTTAACTAAAGACTGCTTAGGACTTTACGGTGCAAACGTAAGTTACATATACTAAGTGTGTGAAGTGCTAGCAGTTGTGTGTTTTTTGTAATGTAGGTGTGGTGGGTATGTGATTAGTGATGTAGCTGTGGTGTGTAAGTGTTGTGTGTGTGTAAACGGAAGGGAAAGAGGTTCAGTTTAGTAAGGGAGTGTTAGAGAAGTCACTACGATTGTGAGGTATGCAGATATTCTGTGTCGTCGTGGTTTAAACTGTATAGAAAGCATGATAACTGCTTTTTACACATTTCGTAAGAGGATTGATGTACAAAGATATGTTTGTTTATCAAAGCGTGTGAAGGGTATTATGCAAATTTCGTGCTTTCGCCTAAGTGAGGATTGAGTTAGTGTAAAAGGAGTTTGTATGTGTTGTTGTAAAAAAAATTGAGAATAAAAGTTTGCCGGACCGTAAGAACTTTGCATTTTTTATATAGATCAAAGGTTGGGAAGAGCATTGGTCGGAAGTAGCAATCTTAAGAATGGCTCTCTGAGCCACTTCCAGAGGTTTGAGTGTAGTTTTCGCAGCTCCACCCCTAATCCTAATACAGTACGAGATGACTGACTGTGTCATACAAGATACACGGTGCGTATTACATACGTATTGGCAACGTTTCTGAGTGTTTTAAAATGGTATATAAGTTTACGAACTCGAGCTGTAAGGTCGATGATATGTGCTTTGAAGTTAAGGCGTTTATCTAGGATAATACCGAGGTACTTAGTAGTGTCAGTAGAAAAAATTGTAGAACAGTTGCAAGAGTCCGATTCGGCTTGACAGGTGTGAGCTTTTGAGAAATGGGTGTCAAGGGTTGCGTGGTGAAGCTTAGAGAGAATGAAATCAGTTTAGTTTTATTAGTATTTAGCGTGAGTGAGTGAGAGATAAGCCAACTATGTATATATCAAATCAAATCCGGTTTGGGCAATCGCTTGCAGTTTAGCCCAGGATTCATCATAAAAGGTAACTGCATTATCTATATATAATAGACAATATTACCAGAGCTCAGGTGCATGTTGCACAGGTCGTGTATGAACACCAGGAACAATGTAGGGCCCAAAACACTGCCCTGAGGCAATCCATATGAAATAGGCAGCTAATCGCTATGAAAACTAACAAAAAATGTTTTATAAAAGATTGTCCCGCGTTATTAATAAACAAATTCTTATATCTTCATTGATGAGTCCTTTATTAAATATACATTCAAGATTCAAAGTAATATTGACGGATGGATGCAACCGGGCTAAGTGTGGTCCTAACATAAGTTAGGACCACACTTAGCCCGGTTGTTTGTTGTGTGTTGAATTGGATTTAGTAAGTGTCGAAGCATAGCTTAAGCACCTGAACTTGTGTTTGTAAACGATTTATCCATTAGTTAAAGCGACTGAAACTTATATCATGAGTTTGCGTATTTTTTAATAATTAACGTTATTTATGTTACCGTTGATTTTAGATTCCGGACCTAAAAAGAAAACTGAACATTATAAGATCGCTTTCTTGTCCGTCTTTCTTTGAGGGTTCTTTAAATGCTTCTAGCATTTTGGCCTGCCTTGTAAATCATACACCTATAAACAAACATTGCAATGGTCTCTCCATTGTTAGTTTTTGACCGATTAGACATACAAAATATGTCTCCTGATTTCAAATATTGTCAAGTCTTGGCAATACACATGTGCACATTCAGAACATCGAAGAACGTAAACGTAATTGACTCGATTTTAATTTACGTATGCTTTATTAACCGAAGCTCAATTAATAAATGAACTGAAATTCTTGATGATTGTAAAAGGCTACTAATTGCTTCGGACTGACACTGATTTCACATTCCATACGGCCCAGACGGCCGTTGCCCTATTAACGTTTACCCCTGATAGCTGCTTCCATCGAATCCAAACCGCTGGATTAAGCTGTCCAACGAAACGTTAATTATGAGTGGAATTAAATTATGATAATTAAAAGCAGTCAAGCGGCTTATAAATATTCAAAATGAATGGTGCGAATAGGTATAGTCCCATACTATTGTGTTGAAGTTTCGTCTGGCGCCTGATTACCGTTGTCTGTTGTCTTTGAGACTAGATTCGATCGAAGATTGAAGGATCCTAAAAATTAGAAAGAGAAACCTTTGAAAAACCGAATAACACTTAGCATGACACGGAAATCGAACACAGAACCTCATGCTTATCAGAAGCGCTTGCAAACACATGACCAACGAGGCAGTTCACGGCAGGCAGTTTACGGAACGGGTTTCAGAGTTATTTAAATTATGTTTTTCGAATCAATATACAGGGCCTAGACAAAGTAACATTCGTGACATTCGGTTAGCGATGACGCCAGTAGAAAAGCTAAAAAAATATTGACTTAATTTACCGAAATGTCACATGATCATAGGTCATAGCGTAGTATCTTAGTGAAGCGATACGATTGTAGAAATAGAACCACTCCAAAGCGAATGCCATTTGTCTAGGGCCTTAGCACCTTAATTGCGTAACACACTTTCAATCACAACCTGAATCATGTTGAAGAATATATTGCTTATCCATTGCTTCATAATTTCGAAAAATTTGTCTGTACAACACAGTAAATAACGCAATGAATGTTGATGAACTGACAAAATGAAAGATATTCCCTATTAAAATGTTCCCGGCGCAGATCCATTTTTAATGAGACACGATAGTTTAAATTAGCTCTCAAACAATGTGGAGGGAAATGTTGAAATTGGAACGTATATATTTTTACTTACAAATAATCATATTTTCAAAATAGGCTATAATTTGCCAGTCCCTCATACTTAAAAACCTTTTTTTCGCAATACATTAGAGTGGCACTGGTATTTTAGTAGAGCTTTGAAAAAAGTCACCTCAAATGGTTTGTCAATAATTTCCTTTTACAGGCAAAACAAAGCCGACCAATTTGTTTTAATTTTAGGAACCTTGTCACGGTTGGGCTTTAATTAGGCACATCGATGCTGATAATGCTAAAAATAAGCCGCTGACATGCGACAGGCCAAAAACACTTGAATAATAAAGAGCTGGACACAGTGGCCACTATTGTATTTTGTGAACGTACCATGGTATACCGTGTATACCACAATAAATATAGCGCTTAAGCGTGTCGGTTGCTTACCATACTGGAATCTATGAATGTTACCTTCCAAATTGTTAGTATTTCATGAACAAACAAACAATTTACAAAATTCAAGAATGTCAAAGTTGCCTTTAATTAAAATTAAATTAGTTAATTAAATATTAACACGAAAACAACATTATTTCACGGCACGGTTTGAAGGCAACACTTGTGTGCTGGTCCAGTGCCTAAGTATTTGTTCTTCTACCAAGTTGCCCATAGTTGCTATTGGCGCTGCCCCGCACCCGTCTCATCAGGGAGCGACACGCTTTCGCATGATTGTTATAATTGTTTTAATGTCATGGCGTACAAAACCGTCTGGCCTGCAAGCAGCTAGTTAAAATACCAACTTATGGGAAATGCTCCTTTAAAATGGACACCTGATTGAATTACAACCGTCATATTCATAATAAACTATGAATAAGGACGGTAAGTAGAAAATGTGTGTATGAAATATTCAACCAGTGATTAATTTGATGGAAATCGCCGTGAAATTGGACGACCTTTAAGTGGTAGGTACTGGTCATGCCCTTTAAAGGTTAGACAGCTGACTGAATTTTAAAAAAAGTTTTAGATATTTATAGCAACTAAATAGATAAGAAAGTATTTAACTAGAAATCAGAAATGATGAAAAATCATAATATTTGAACGCGATTAGCCCAATACCGTTTAGATATATACCAATGGAAAGATCACATCAAGAAGAATAGTTCTTGTTAAGGGCACTACTCTTTATTGTTAGTACGCAAAAGAGCTACAGAATTCTAAATGTGAGTAATTAAGTATTTATGAAATTGTGGTACTTCGTCAATTAATATAATTAAGCCTGCCGGCCGCACCCCCCCCCCCCAATAGCTTTAAGATATATGCCAATGGAAAAAACTCTTCAATGGTAATATTTTGTGATGCTACAGAGTGATTTGGAGCTACAGAGCTCTAAATATGAGTAATTAAGCATTTTTGAAATTCGTGCATATCATCAATTATTAACATAATATAACAAATGTTTCTTTTAAAGTACTATTCGTTACTATATTACTTATGGCTATTGGGCGCCAAGCCCCATTTCCCATAAGCATCAACTTCGGTGCCCAAGTTGTTACCTAGATAAGTCATTAACTCTGAACTGACTATTTAAAATGTGCCCAAGTTGTCATCTATTTAGGTCATTATTCATCATTATTTAGTTCATTAACTCCGAACTGACTAACAATTGGCAACATCACGAATTTTGCCAATTGGTAGTCAGTTTGGTACTAGCAAAGTTTCTACTTGAAAAGCTATTGGGCTTCAGGGCAGAAACCACTAGTTCGGTGCCTATTCTCCTTTAATATTTAAAAAAGTGTAATGAAAAGTTAAAACTATTGACTGTTCAAAATATAATTTGAAAGGCTGGTCCATAACTTGTTTAATGGGGCGCTAAGATGGTTAGACCACTGTGTTGTAACTGAGTCGGCTTTTCAAACTATAGTTGATCCACACATCAAGTATGATCCAGTGTGGTCTCACCACCTGCCACTCATTTTTAAATGTAATATAATTGATGTAAAACCAAAGATTTTGCAAGAAATAACTGAATATAATAAAATAAAATGGGGTGAGAGAAACCTCAAACAAATCGATTTATATAGTAAATTAGCTTAAAAGAAATTGATTTCCCGCCTGATTTCAGTAACTGCAGTGGTCAACGTTGTGACAACCGAGACCACATGCGTGTAATTGACAGTATGTATCATAACATTGTTAATGCGTTGTGTAAAACTCTCAGAGGGAGAGTCGTAAAATTGTTAAACCGAGAAGAAAACAGCCGGTGATCACTAGAACCACTGGTAAGCTGAATAATAAACCAGGCTTACCCGTGAGCGTCAACGGTTTGAGTGAACCGAAATGTATCGCAGAAATATTTAAGGATCACGGTCATTCAGTGTGGAAGGCTCAAATGGACAGGAGATAAACATCATTTTCACAGCAAAGGATGTTAGGGGAGTTATAAAGTCAATGTCGCGTGGAAAGTCTCCTGGCCATGACAGCTTGAGCATTGAGAATCTAAAGCATGCCGGCGTCCACCTGCCTAGAGTTCTGGCCGTATTATATACATTGCTTAATACGCAGCTTGACCGGTATGTAAACACTCATGACAACCAATTTGGTTTTAAACCGGGACTGTCTACTGAGTCAGCTATCTTGTGTTTGAAGCAAACTGTCAGGTATTACTCCGATAGGAGCACACCTATTTATGCCTGTTTCCTCGACCTCACGAAGGCGTTCGACCTGGTTAACTATGACATCTTATGGCAAAAATTAAATAACATCTCAATGCCCCTAGAACTAATAGACATTTTCAAATACTGGTATCTTAACCAGGTCAACGTCGTTCGATGATCGAGTACTCTGTCGGAGTCGTACAGGTTGGAGTGCGGGGTGAGGCAGGGAGGGCTCACCTCGCCGAAGCTCTTCAACCTGTACGTGAACGCACTGATAGAGGAGCTCAGAGCTAGAGCACTCGTGTCGGCTGCCATACTGACGGGGTTTGTGTCAACAATAGTAATCCATGTGGGTTACTTACATTGATGCGAATAATATAATTTCGGTTGGTCTAGAGGACATGCATCGAGCTAAAGACTTTTACGAATTAAATCGGTTGAAGCACGATGTAATTAAAGAATTAATAGAGAAATATACTGATCGGGTAGTAATTTACACAGACGGATCTATGAGCAAGGTAGGGGAGCTTCATTTTATACTAGCTCCAAAGAAAACGCTGGTGGATGTTTCAAAATAATTCGAAATGTTTGTATCATGTCGTTGGAGCTGATTGCGATCTCAGAAGCACTATCATATATCAAAACAATTGATGATACTAAAACTGTTATGTGTTCAGACAGTAAGAGTGCCTTATATCATATCGCTCGATGCGCCTCCGGTCGCAGAGGTACACCGATAGCATACGAGAAACTCTCTAAAATAAACCAATTCGCGGAGAAAGGAGTGGATCTGAGGTTGCAGTGGGTTCCTTCACACATTGGGATACGTGGTAATGAGGAGGATAGATTGGCGAAAATTGGAAGTACAGAAGGACAAGAAATTTATGTGAAACCATATTATTCTGAAATATGAATGAGATATAACAGCCAGTGTTATGATTTGTGGAAGGAATATTTCAATCAGAGATCTTTGGAAAAGGGCATATGGTATAAAACTATCCAATGTCAACCTCCTCGTACACCTTGGTGGACATATAGTCAGTTAAGTAGGAGGCTGATTATTATAGCGCACAGAATCAGAACTGGACATATTCCATCAAACAATTTTGCCTTTTTAATGGGAAACCTTTCCCATTAAAAAAGGTTCTTCCCATAAATGTGATACTTGTGGAGTGATAGATGATGTATACCATTTGTTGATGGAATGTGTTCAATTTCAAGCAGAGAGAGTGGAATTATTTAACAAATTAGATCTGAACAAATTGCAGGTTGGAATTATGAATTCTATACTCTCAAACACTAGCAGTGAAGGAGCTTGTCTTTTGTTTAAACTATTATCATCTTAAGTTAAACTAGTGATTTATTGAATATGAATTAATCAGACTGACATATACTCGTACATGTTGTATAAAAGTCCAAAAAAATAATAATAAAAAAACGCATTAATTGGCAATCGCATGTCAACCGTGACGTAATCTACAGAATATTTGTTTAATAACAATAAGATTTATTGATGACTTATTGGTGATTTATTGAATTGAATAAGAATCCTTTTGATGCCATTACAAAACTAGTCAGTTCCCCTGGGAATTGATTTTGGAATAATACACGAGTCAACAAGACCTGAACAATGAACGTATTAAAAATATAATGAACATTTTCAAGGAAGACATAGGAGATGTTATGGAAACCAGAACAATGGAACATCAATCTCCAATACTAATGACCCCTTGGACCACCAAGACTGAGAAAGTTCTGGTGAATAAAGACAAAGAGCCATTAGCAATCATGGCGGTATAAAAGACCTGGTCATCGGAGGAGCGGGCAGTGTCTACTGAGCATTCGTCGTGTTAACTCTAAGTCTTAAGTTATAAATTGTGAGATCTAATATTAATATTGTGAATTTTGTAAAAGTTAATCAATAAAATAAAAATATTTTTTTTAAAACTAAATCCGATTGAGCTATTTTGACTGGCGCCCAACGTGGAGCCCAGATAAAAGTGATTGTGTTATAAAGTTCAGGAACATTTGAGGCAAAAATCTCCAAGTTCGCTAAAACACTTCGCGTGACTTTCAAGTCTTAAAACTGGGTATCCTACCAAATAAATAAGTCAAGATAAAGTGAAGAAATGCTGGTTCTCCGTGTCGTCATCAGCTGCGTTCTGTAAGCACCGAGTAGCATTATCCTATCCAAAATTCCTCTAATTAGATCTCCGATTTTTGTAAATAAATTTAAGACTAGAGTAAGTAGAGACACTGACCCACTTCCTAAAAATAATATGGAGGGTAAACAAGGCTACGTACCACTAAGTGTATCTAGTTCATCACAGGTTCCATTGTCACAGCCACTGATATCACCAGTGCAGTTCACAATTGATCCAAATAAGTTAATTAATTTTGTCCCCACATATAATGGCGACCCATTTACTATTTATAATTATTTAAATAATGCAAAGCAATGGCTACAAGCTGTAGGAGGAAACACACCTCAAAATATTATGTTATTATTAACTAAATTAGAAGGCAGGGCCGCAGCAATCGTATCTATGATTAACCATGCTTTTAATTGGGATAACATAGAAGCCACCCTGAAGGTAGAATGTGCAGATAATAGAGAACTTAATACTTTATTAGTAGAATTATCTAATGTAAAGAAAAAAACGACATATAAAGATTTAATATTTGAATTTAAACAAAAATTATTTTTTATTAAATGTAAGTTAACTGATAAGCACGGAATAGCCCGACAAGATCTTATAGATGAGATCATGGAGCCATATATTAGCACTGCACAAAATACTTTACGAAATAGTTTACCATATCATGACCAAGTATATGTAAGTAATTGTAATTTTAATGAAACTGTTACAAGGATATTACAATTAGAAGCAGAAGGGAGATTCGAACATATAAAACAAAAGTTTTCCAATTATTTACCAGCTCCTCGTATTATAAACCAAATACAACCTCAACAACAATGGAGCGTACCGCAATTTAAACCGGCACAACACATGAACACTCAATTTCATCCTCAACAATCGCATTCGCATCAACAGAAAATGAACACTCAGTTTATAAACAGACCTTTTTATCAGACTAAACATACCTGGAATCCAAATCAAAACAACGTATTCCAAAGACCTCCGCATCCACAATTTCAACAATATAGAAATAGTTTTCCGCAACAATCTCAACCACAACAGCGTCCTATACAAAAGTCCGAAGACGTAACAATGAGGACCGCTGCCCAATTAAAACCAAACCAAATTAATTTAGGAAAAGGTTTTGTAGCAAAGGAGTTATACCATCACTCCGACAATTTGGAAGAATCAATATCTAATGATAATAATTATAATTCTCAAACTACCAACCCTGAAGAAAATTACTATGTAGACGAATATTATTATATTCCTGAGGAAAATTATTCCTACGTTCACGAAGAAAGTCAGGATTTTCACGAGGGATTAGATATAAACAAAACATTATAGAATTTAATCATGTAAAATCATATTTACCGTATTTTGAAACAGAAAACCCTAAACTAAAAATATTAATAGATACAGGAAGTCAACGTTCGTTTATAACACCAATGGCACAAAAATTATACTTTCCTGAATGTAAAAAGTTAGAGAGATTCACAGTTAGAACTTCACATGGAGTAACAACTCACAATGGCGTAATAGAAACTCCATACTGGTGTAGATATTTCGGAAAAGATAACGGAACGATGAAATTTTATATTTACCAATTTAGTGATAAGTATGACGTTTTAATGGGTACTGAAATGATTGAACAAATTAATGCGAAAATAGATTTAAAAGAAAGGAAATTAAGTATGCCAGAACGAGAATTACTTATTTTTCATATGACGGATGATAATAATTTAAATATCAAAGAACTTTGTGATACATTTCAAGATTTATTTACAGAAAGCGTCACAAACAGTGCAACGACAAAAATTAAACATCATATCAATTTAATTCATGATGAGCCCATTTATCAAAGACCATTTAGGTTACCGCAAATTCAACAAGAGGAAATAAAAAAACAAATTAATACATTATTAAGTGAAAATATAATTCGCCCCTCAGAATCACCATGGGCCTCACCTGTCACATCATATCGAAAAAGGTAGATCAATCTGGAATACAAAAATGGAGAATGGTAATAGATTATAGAAAATTAAATGAAAAGACTAGGTCGGATAAATTTCCTTTACCTAATATAGATGAACTATTTTCAAAATTACAAGGTAATAAATATTTTACTACTCTTGATTTAACCTCAGGTTATCATCAAATTAAAATGGATGAAGCTTCTATTGAGAAAACCGCATTTAGTACACCTGATGGGCATTATGAATTTTTAAGAATGCCATTTGGTTTAAAAAATGCACCAGCAACCTTCCAAAGAATGATGAATAATGTACTGAACAAGGAAATCACTAGAAATATATGTCTTGTTTATTTAGATGATATAATAATTTATTCAAAAACAAAACAGGAGCATATCAATAGGCTTCAGCAGGTTTTTGAAGCATTAAGATCAGCCAACCTTAAAGTTAATAAAAATAAATGCGTTTTTATGGAAGAAGAAATTGAATTCTTAGGCCATGTTTTAAATAAAGATGGTTTAAAACCAAATCAAAAAAAAATTGAAGCTATACAAAAATTTCCCATTCCAAAATCTGTTAAAGAAATCAGAGCATTTTTAGGTTTAATAGGATATTATAGGAAATTTGTACCAAATCTAAGTAAAATAGTGAAACCCCTTACAGAATCTACAAAAAAGGATGCTACTATAGATATACATCAGAAAAATTATATTGAAGCAATACAGACTTGTAAACATTTATTAACCAATGCACCTATCTTAGCTTTCCCAGATTTTAATAAAGCTTTCGTAATTACGACCGATGCATCTGACATAGCTTTAGGAGCTGTATTAAGTCAAGAAAGTCATCCGATAGCCTATGCATCTAGGACTCTAAGTAAAGCCGAACAAAAATATAATACAACTGAAAAAGAACTATTAGGAATACTTTGGGCTGTAACACAATTTAGACCTTATATTTATGGAAGAAAATTCACGTTGCGTACAGATCACAAAGCATTAATATGGTTAGCTAAATTAAAAGAACCTAATCAGCGATTAACTAGATGGAAATTAAAATTACAAGACTATGATTTTACTATAGAACATGTAAAAGGAAAAGATAATTATGTCGCCGACGCATTAAGTCGCGTAGAGATTCATCACACTGATGGTGACTCATTAGATGTAAATTTGGAAGAAGATTTGGCATTAACAAATTCCAGTATAAGTAATTCTTCAAAAGACGAATCATTAGAAAACTCAAATCAATCTAACAATTATTTGAATAGTAATCAGCAAGATACTGTACATTCTAATCAAGAAGATAGTGATGAAGGAATCCCTATAATAAATGCGTATCCACCTAAAAGATTAAGACGCGTAATATTCGAATATGCACCATACAAGAAGGCAAGTCGAGAAAACGGAATTTGGTATTTTTATGTCCCACCGAATAATGAGGAAGATATTATAAAAGAATTTATGTTAGAATATTTACCCTTAGGAAAATATGCTTTCATAATCCCTAATGATGATTTATATTATAGAGTATCTGAAACTTATCGTAAATATTTTGATCATTCAAAATTTAAACCAATTAGGTTCACAAAAAGTCTTGTAGAAATATTTGAAAAAGAAGAACAATTAAGACTTATCAAAGAATACCATTTAAAAGATAATCGACACCCTGGAATTGAAAGTTTATACAAACAGTTAAAAGAAAAATATTATTGGGAAAATATGAGGAAACAAATAAAGAAATATATTTTACAGTGTAGTCCTTGTCAAAAAGAAAAATATAATAGACATCCAAACGTAACATTAGCTTTTGAAACTGAAACGCCCTACGAACCAATGGAAGTCTGGCACATAGATTTCATGTCTTTAGAAAAACAATGGTATTTAACAATGATAGATAAGTTTTCTAAGTATGCTATAATAAAACCAACGGAAAAAAGCAAAGTTTGCGATACATTATCGGAAATATTCTCACTAATAGGAGCACCTAAGTAAATAGTACATGATGGTGAACAATCATTTTGCAGCGAAATAATAAATGAGTTATTTAAAACATACAATATTATTAATCACATCACTTCCCCACAACATCACAAGTCAAACTCGGATGTAGAAAGGTTACATAGTACGATTCAAGAACTATACAGGTTACAAAGAGACACAGAGTTTAATAAAAATCAAAAGATCTATTTTATAACACATGCTTACAATAACACTAGGCATAGTGCTATAAATATGACTCCTTTTGAAGTACACTTTGGAAGAAAACCAAAACTGCAAAATTTCGATAACCTTAAAGTAGTCATTCAAAACTATACAACACAACAAAAACAATTCGTAAGTCAATTAAACAAAAATGTTCATGATTTATTACATAAGGGAAAACAAATACGTAACGATCGAATTAATAAAAAAAATACGACCGGCAAAAGATTTTAAAGTTGGAGATAAGGTATATTTAAAAAATAGTAAAGCAGAGAGACATAAAACAAATGCTAGATATGTAGGTCCATATAATATACTAGCTTGTGAACCACACAATAAATACAAATTAAGTAATGACAGAACATATCATGGAGAAGAACTCATTGTTGCAGAATCTTCATTGTCAACGGACACAATTTTAGAAGATTAGAATCAAACGAACATGTAATATTAGTGGAAATGCAACCCACTCGTATTATTGAAGGAAGATGGACAGTTATTCATAAGTTAGAAATAAGGCCTATATCAGAACATAAGAATAGACTTAAGAATACTGTAACTAGAATTATGTCACAATCTAATTTTAAAAATGAAGATGTAAAACATATATATAATCACATTAAGGTTATTTTAGATCATGTAACCGAAATATGTTATCATTTAGATATACAAAGTAGAAGTAAACGAGGTTTAATTAATGGTTTAGGTTCAATTATAAAAGCTATTACAGGAAACTTAGATCAGGATGATCTCAACAGTATTCAAAAAGATTTAGAAACTTTAAGAGTAGCATATAATAAACAAATATCCATAACAGATGAAACTTTAGAAGAATATAATAGCCAAATTAAGAAAATCGTTAATGTTCAAAATCTATTAGATAATCATTATATACAGATAGCAAATTTTAAAGCTCATCAAAAGGTAGCTTTAGAGATATTGTTTCAAGCTCAAACCTTACAGGAGATAGCAGAAAGATTGTCAACGGCTATCACTTTTGCTGAACACCATATGTATCATTATAGTATAATACAGTCTCACCTTTTACAGGATACTATTGATAAAATTAATAAAGATGTAATGATATCTAACAATATAAATGATATTGAACCTTTTATTAATGTAAAGAGTAAATAATTGACCACATTGTATACTTTATATTAGAAATACCTTTAGTTAAACGACAAGTATATAATACAAGAAAAATTGTTCCAATAATCCAAAATATCCCAACTTGTACCTATCCTATAATGCGAAAGGTTATGTTAGCATACACCGAGTTAGAAATATATGAAGTAGAAGATTGCACAATGCTTACAGAAATAATTTGTAAAGAAAGCATTAGACAGACTACAACTTGTGAAACTGAGCTCTTACGGAATAAAACTACAGAAAAATGTATTACAGTTCCTATAAAGTGTCCAGCAGAAGAAATACAAGAAATATCTCCAAAAGCAATCTATATGTATTTCAATAAAACAACTGAAATAAAGATTAACTGTGGAGAAAATGATGAAACATCTTGGGCTAGAGGACCCTATTTGCTGACAGGAGAAAACTGTGAAGTTAAAGTTGCAAATATAATAAGATTTAATACAAAAGAGTCAAATGATAAAATAATTATAACTAATCTAGAAATTAATCAAACTAAGGATGTTCCTGAAATTGAATTGAATTATGTAATTATTATTAAAATCTCAGCGAAATTAAAACATTTTAAGCAAATCGAAGAACTAGCAACGCAAGGAAAACATAATCTAATTCAGTATAGTTGGATATTATGTATAACTATACTTATTTGTATTATGATTGTTTTCAAATTTTTTCGATCCAAGGCTTGGAAGAAGCCATGGACTTCCAAATTAAGGGGGAATAGTCAACAAGACCTGAACAATGAACGTATTAAAAATATAATGAACATTTTCAAGGAAGACATAGGAGATGTTATGGAAACCAGAACAATGGAACATCAATCTCCAATACTAATGACCCCTTGGACCACCAAGACTGAGAAAGTTCTGGTGAATAAAGACAAAGAGCCATTAGCAATCATGGCGGTATAAAAGACCTGGTCATCGGAGGAGCGGGCAGTGTCTACTGAGCATTCGTCGTGTTAACTCTAAGTCTTAAGTTATAAATTGTGAGATCTAATATTAATATTGTGAATTTTGTAAAAGTTAATCAATAAAATAAAAATATTTTTTTTAAAACTAAATCCGATTGAGCTATTTTGACTCACGAACGGAAACGTTTCTTAAATGTGAAATATAATTTGATATCAAAGGAAGTGGAATATTAATTAGCACAGTTTTAATGTGGCACTTTTAAACCTCATAGTTCTGGCAAAAATGCTTTTATTATTAAAAACTAAGATTTTCAGATGCCAGCCACTCTCAAAAAGGTGATAAACAATGATTAACAAAAATGTGATAATCAATTAACAAAATGTGTTAAACAATGAACAAAAATGTGATAAACAATAAACACAAAAATAAATAATGTCAAAGTCAAAGTCAAAGCATTTATTTCAAATAGGCCCATAAAAAGGCACTAGTGAACGTCAAAATTTACATTAAAAATAGAACTGATTCTAGGCTATTTTGTAAATGTGAGAACGTTGTATCCACAAGGCGGATTGTAAATTTATAGACCATTGTCTATTTGTTTAACATATGGTACTTGTTGACAGGCCTACACTGTCCTCCCATACCTATTAACACTGTAATTAAAAAACATTGTAAAAGACATTTTTAGATATTTTTAAAAGAGTAACCATGGAGTTTCTTGCCAGCTCTTCTTCATAGGAAACGACCTATTGGAACCGTGCACCTAGAATCTGACGTTTCATAAGTGCCCATGTAGGTTTATGTGAAATAAAATATTTTGATTTTGATTTTGAGGCGCCACTTCCAAAAAGTAGTTTCGTATGGAGAAGAAGTGGCAAGAAACTCCACCGTTACTCTTCTAAAATGTTTTACAATATTTTGTATACATTAATTAATGAACAACATTTTATATTCAGAGATGCAATAGATGGTTACGAATTTGTTTAGTTTGCTTTGTTACTTGATATTACTGAAGACAAAAAAGCATACGCGATAAGAGCTCATATAGACATGGTTTCAATTTTCTATATCGGTTTTCGTATTTTCCAGTTCAGTTAAAAGGAAGCCGTCATTCACCATAAGTTCTCATGTGAGAGAAGCGGATATTAAAAATCGTGTCAACACCTTTTGCTGTGCATCTTAAGGCAACTGGATTCAAAGTGATGCCTTTTTACTTATTCCGAGTGCATTTCATATGAAATTTCAAATGGAACTAATTTGATTTGTGTCTTACGCTGAGTTCTTATTTTGTTTTATGAAAGTGGTTTAATTCGAAAAGTGATTCGAGTGTGTCTAGGTATCGATAAAGTAGGAAATATGTTTTCGGTTCGATATTGTTTAATGCCACAGTACTTATGTTGAGTTTTCGTGAGCCCGAACTCAAGGGATTTCCCATAGGCTTAGCGCAGATTTCAGATCGAGTTGAAACTGAACGCGATCAACACTTTTAAACCCAGTTCAAGAGCTGTCAGTATCAATATTGTAATGTATATTGACTCTGACAGCTCTTGAACTGGGTTTAAAAGTGCTGATCGCGTTCAGTTTCATTAGTGAAATCGGAGACTGTGCGTTATCTGTCAGTGACTTAATAAATGAATTTAAGATTTTTATTAAGTGTGTCCAAACGAGTTACTGTTACCTATATATCAGATTATAATAGCTTAACTAAACAGAAAAGAACTTGTGTTAAATCAATGTACAGCCAGTGAACACAAATATTACATCATTGTATAAACGAAACTTATATCTAAAAGGGAAGTGTAGAAACATGTGCGGTTCTGACGGTCACGGCCGGCCGGTGACCTCAAAATAATCGGATGGAAACGTACAAGAGATCTCATCTCGTACGAAAGATCACTTTGTTGATGATTCGAGAATTTTTGAGATTTTGACCAAAGTTCTACAGTTTGCAGTTTTGATTTCAAGACTTCTAACATTTTATTTACAGTTTTAATCTATTTTGTAGTTTCGTAAGAATTTTGTGTACTTTGGAATGAGTAAGTACTTTAAATTCATAATCATTTATTGCGTTCAATAACGTAATAAGGTTTGAGTTCTCAAATTCACGTATTTAAAATTAGAACACGGAGTACTATTAAAAAAAACGTCTATGTAGTAATTACCCATGTTTCCAAAGGAGTAAATGATTTGATTTGAACATTATAACGCTAAGGGAGTGCTACGAGATTTCGTAGCGCTTGCTACGACATTGCTACGAACAGCCATGCTAGCGCCATCTGGTTAAAAGTGGCGGAACTTAATTGCATCGCATCTTTTATTTAAACGTATTCTTGAAAGGCACTTTCACACTAGGTAGTTGTTATTTTAAAACAACAATTTAAAGCTTGACGGTACTTTGGTACAATGCCTCCGTACCGAAGTACCTCAGTACTTTGGTACGGAGGCATTGTGATCAAAGTATTGAACAGTTCTCTAGTGTTTTAAAAAGAAAGGCTATTTTGTAATTCTAATATTGTTTTTTTTACAGTTAAATGTTAGGATTCTTAACGAGCTTACAAATACGGTGCGCCATGCTTTGACATTTTAGATAAGACAGTTTGCGTTTTATAGCTTGCTTGTGTAAACGCGAGGTAAATTAGGCCTATGTATAATCGTCTTTATAAATGACGTGGTGTTCAAACAACGTAGCTAACTCAAACGCAGTTGATTAAGGCTGTGTTTGATAGATGGCACCAGTATGTACTGTAAAGGAAACTATTTATGTTTGAAGTTTCAAGATTTTCCTATAATACATTATTTAATCAAGAGCAAAATTTCTGAAGGCCAGTTTTCGCCTCGTATCTTAAAATGTTCAAATTCAAGTAGAATACTCATCATCTCAGCGGCAGTCAATGTCAAAAGTTTGTCAAAGATGTATAATGTTTTTGACAGATCAAGACTGACATTAGAATTCGAACTTTCTTAAAATACGGGATCTTTACTTGTTTTATACTGAACAAGCGATCTTGAAGTAAGCAGACAATTTTGCATACAATTATCGTTGTAGTCATTTAGCCTTTAACAGTAAGCAGTTAAGGGGTAAATTGCAATGGGTTATTTTTAATGTCAGACAAAAAAGCACTATATATTAATAACAGGGAAACTTTACTCCAATGTAATGTTGACCTACGTTACTGATATTAGGTATACAAGTGATGAGTGCTATTGTAGGTGGGCGGGCAGTTAGTTGATTTATTTGTTTATAAGTTACTTATTGTAAATTAATAAAACCTAAATCTGACTTTGACAAATTAGGGTTATCGAGTTTTTTTTAGTTTAAATCGTGAGGATCAAAATAAACATACTCAAGACGTGTTTTTTTTGTATATTACTTATTTTTTTATTATTGATTTTATTGTCTTTAAATACATAAAATCATGCCAATTACGTTTGCTGCGATCAGAGGATCGAAAAAAAAACGAAATCATTTTAAATTAAATCAACTACTGAATTAATATTACAAAAATAAAACCTATGAATGATGATTCTAGTTCGAAGTAGGACCATAGAATAGAATTATTAGAATAGAATTATTCTTACAATTTATTGAACAAACAACAACTTGCGAAATCGATTGATGTCATCGGTGCATCAGCGATTATAGAAATTAATAAGGTCGGCGCGGAAGCAGCATCAGCGCCCTTCACATAGTAGCGCTATGTAATTCGCCTGTAATCCCCGAAGAAGCAGAGGTGTATATGTAGTACAACAACATTTCGCTAGTTACATTTAAGTCCTATGTAATAGGGGTCGCGCATATAGACAACTACTAAGAAACTCCTGATGGAAAACCCCAATAACACTTGACCGACCTGGGAATCGAAGCCAGGACCTCATGTTTAGCAGTAGTGCTTGCAACAAACCCAACGAGACAATCTGACTTTAAATTAATGCCATGTTCTTATTTGTTATTATAACGTCTGATTGATTTGAGAAACAGTTTTTTTTTGTAGAAATTGCGACTTGCTAGAGCAATTTTATGTGATGCAATAAAGTAATGTGCAGTAAAAACAGCTATTAATAATCTGTCAAATCAATCAAGTTATCTTGAAGTAGGTAGTGTAAGGCAACAGATGGTGCTTGAGAACCATCATGAAGCTGACAACTGTGAAGATAGCAACGAGCGGGCGCCGCACCTAGCTGGCATATTGCACCGAGGCGGACGCTCTCTTTTCTGGCGGACACCGTCGGTCACCTTCTTGTTGCACTACATTATTGTGTATTTTTATTAAATAATTCCATTAATCTGTTACCTTGTTTTTCTGAGCTCTTACAGTAGGTATACGTGGTAACTTGGCCAAAATAGAACAAACGTCGCCATCTTGTTTTTTTAATACATTCAAAGTGACATTTTACAAATCAAAATAATGTTAGTTTTTTAAACCCAGCTATCAGAGTCTGACATTTCAAGTCTTTCTGTTAATGCTTTTTATTATAGGAGAATACCTTTAACACTGTCAAATTAATATCTGGGTTTATAAAACGAACTTATTTATTTTAGTCGTATCTAGCCGTCATTTAAATAGACATTCGCATTTATGAGCAATGCTCGGTACGCAAAGCAAAGTGGTTGAGAGATTAGCTTCTTCGCGCCGGGTCGCGGGTTTGACTTCCGCTTGAGACAAATATTGAAAAGGCTGGAGCTGGGTGGTTGAGGTAACTTAACATAACATAACAATGTGGCTGTGTCCAAAAGGTAAGGACTGTGCTTAAAGTATACCCACATTTCGCCAGTAATGTTGAAGTCCTGTGAAAAAGGGGGCGAGCCTATTGCCATTAGCCGGGCAGAATCAAAAGTCCAGACGCCGGGCTACTACTGATAAATTCCTAATGGAACACACACAAAAAAGAACACCCGACCTTGGAAACGAAACCAGCTCAGCAGAAGCGCTTGCAACGTTCAGTTACGTGTTTGTTAACACGACCATAGTTCAACATTTTTTTTGTATGGAGTGTTGATTTGAATGGTCTACAAAACTATCTCCTTCTTTTTGAGTAGATGGCAAAGGCATATATATTGTATTCTGTTAGATAAATTGGCCACGTCCATTGCGGCAGCAGTAGCGATAAAAAAATACGTAATATTGTCATATTGTTTAGGTATCTAATATTCGCAAGCTTTAATTTCTGTAAATATTACACGTCACATTTTATTTAAATACGAACTTAACAAGCCAAATCTTTACTTGCTAGTTTTAATATTTACAAATATTAACTTTAAAAGCAACTCAACTGAGTTACTTTTGGAATTAAATCACCTTTAATAAATTCAGCATTAGACAATAATTTTAGCAGCAGCATAAACTTTAATTATTTGAATATTCTAATTAGGCTGTTTATGGTACTAAGTTCCACTATCTACAATACTGAAGATTAAAAAAAAATACAAAGTAGAAATTAGTATAAGCGTTCATAAATAAAACGCGAGTTCACTTGTTGATAATGGTTATCTGGAAACTGAAACAGGGACGTTATATTCTAGGCACTCACCATTTTTCCTCGGCTCCATCCACCTTTATGTCTGGAATATTGGGGATCTTCTTGTTGAGGTAAGCCGAAGATATCTTGAGAAGTGCCTGGTGACAATTATACATGGTTGACGTTAGTAGGGTAGAATAAAAGGTTGATTAAATCTGCTGAATTGAAGCGAAAATTAAATATGTCCACACCCAACGTCGGCTCAGAACAAACTGAAACTAGCCAGATCTCTAAAGTTTTCAGTATTTTATAATCAACCTATCCAATTAAATTTTCCCGTTCCGCAGAACTTAATTATTCCATCGAGCAAAGCTTTTGGTACACACGCACACACACACACGCTCTATATAAAAACTAAGCTATTTAATTTTTCCCGAGATTGCCTTTTTTGCCAAATTTGCTTGTTGGACAATGGTTTTTTTTTGCTTATTTTATACGAAATCATGTTATATTTGATCTTGTGCTCATTTGAAAGTAAAAATTCCAAGCCTAATGGTAGACTGAACCTGGAACGAAACATATTTTTACAACAACACAACTATACGTACGCTTTAAGAATGATGGGAAGAAACGTCCCCACCATCTTACAGATTTGAAATAAGTGTAATTTGAAGCGTCTAGTGGAATAGATATTTTTTTACTATAGCGACTTCCTTTAATTACGTTTAGGTTTTTTTTTTATTTCTTTTTTATTATCATATTTACTTATTGTGCAATTTTTTTTTTTGGAATATGGCGATCTTAATAATGCTTTCATTTATGGTAACGGTTTTGAAAGATACAGATTGTATATTTTACTTTTCGCTTCATTCGCTCCATGTACGTTCACGTATTTATTATAGATATATTTTAATAGACCGGGATTTGGCTGGCAGACATGCTATTGCTTATTGGTACTGCACTTGTCTTACCTGCAATCGCACTGTGGGATGTTGTGCGCACATACTATCCATTGTATTGTGTATGGTGTTAGGGTGTCATATTCACTTTAATGCACCAGCACAAATGCTTGATAATATTATTATAGACGACTAAATATAATTTTTAGTACAGTCAAGAGCATGTCAAGCTTGACTCTTTGGACTAGCTCTATTTTGTATGGCACGCAGTTTAAATTAGAGCTTAACTTACGCTAGTATTGTATCGTTTGACAAGCTTTTGACTGTACTAATGAGTTACTAGGTATATTAATTAACTTTAACACTGTTAATATGCTCGATGATTTTCAGTTTGAGAATCAAGTATTTTTGTATTGTATCGTCTTTCTTTTACGTGAAATACGCTTTTTTTGCGGAAAAAAATATACTTTTGAGTTATGAGCGAAAATATGGACCAGTAAAATACGGGGAGTATACAACCCGTGCAGTACACATTCATCTCCACTTCACGGGATTGTTTGTGGGCAGTAGTGATTGGCCAGACAACCGGTCATAAAAGGATTAAAAAATATGTAGAAAGGAAGAAAATATATTATAATGTGTTTGTATAAAATATAAATTACGATATAAAGTGTTTTACCTTCCCTGTAAAAACTCTTATACATCACGATGTATTTTTTTGCGAAATTCGCCATTATTTATAAAATGTTTTGTTAGTAATTAATATTGAGAAATAATAAAGATGTTGAATATCGCAATTAAATACATATTTTGGAGGTTTAAGAAAATAGTACAATGAGTAGGCAGAATCCTCTTTAAATGTAAATAAAAACAAAACCAATATAAAATATTTTCTCCCACACGGGTTAGATTAAATAAACTAAACAAAAGCAGCACCTTTTTCGATAACTCATATTTATTTTATGTTGCGCGGTTAAAGCTAAAACGAACACGCGTGCGCTCGTCAATATCAACTAGTGATGACTTGCGCATACATTAGTGCGGTACGGCGTGAGGCATACGGAGTATATTTTTCCCGTATGGCATCGAATTGAAACGAAATTATCTTGATGCGGTACGAACTAACAGCTCACTTCACCTAAGTTATCACAGTAAGGTTTTTACAGAAAAGACCGGGTTGCTTTTGGTAAATCGGCTAAACGTAAACAAGCAGGCTGAGGTTTCGTCTTGGGGCTTTTCAGACAAATATTTCTGCTTCCTGCTATTCAGAATTATAGAAGGCATACATCTTATTCGAAATAAAGATAATAATAATAATACAGCTCACAGATTCTGTTTTAGTCCTTGAAAGTGAATTTTAATTACGAATGAGATCTAAAGTGGGTTTAGACTGTCGGTATTTGTTCGGATTTAGATGCGCTGAAGACGTTCAGTTTCATCGGTGAAATTCGCCATTAGTAAGATTACGATGAAAAGTCCTATAAATGACTTTAAGCTTTGACAACTGTGCAAAAACCTTACCAAGCTCCATAATATATATGAGTCAATTGTAAGTAGTGGATATCGTTTATATTTTGTGCTTTAATGAACTTTCATACATACTTACCTAATTGAAAACTGTTTAAAAGGACGTTCACTACTTATTAAATTGTAAATTTCTTTATGTAACTCACGAATATTTTCAAAAAAAAAACAAAAGAATATCAACAAAAAGATCGACGAGAATCCACGATAAATATTAAGTATCTAGCTCAAATATTATGTTTAATTAATGTCATAATTAATAAATTAAATGGATACTTTACAAAGAACAGTAGATTAAATGGATACTTTATGAAAAAGTAAGGCCTTTTAAACTGTTTTGAAGTCAGACTTTAGTCTAACCGATGCAGCTGAATACGAGTATAATTACAAATCTTCTCCTGTTTTTCATTTATTCAAACGAACCTGATACCTATTACAACAATGTTATTTTCATTTATAATAAATAAGGCAAATAACTGCCACCTCCTCCGCCTCCGCCTCCGCCAGAAGAAAGAAAAGAAAAATAGTTTATTCTGCACAAGAAAGACGCACATTACAAAAAAATTGACAAAATACACACTGATAAAAAGTATCTTAAAGCCTTGTATTCAAAACTTTCAATTACTTGATGTCACAACCAAAGACAATAAATACACATTGCGTACTGCGGTTGCGTCACTGGCAAATGACAACAAACAAATAAAACAAAACTTAATTCCAATTGCAAAGAGGTAATGATTTGTTTTTTATCAAACCTACCTGTAAACTAACTCATAATCTCGCGGTGTTACTTTGCTCACTTCACCATTCACTACCACCCACGTCTAGTGAAGTGGGAGCTAACCAATGAAGGATCGTCACCTGCTACTACAGGTAAATTAATGCCGTCTTTAGTTGTCGTCTGTTCGTAGAAGATGCATCTATTCTAATGGGTGCTAGGTATCTACGTCAAATCTATTTTGTCGTCTACCAGCCATCAGTCTTGAACTTTTTTAGTCTTCCGTACCTCAAAAGGAAAAAACGGAATCCTTATAGGATCACTTCGTTTTTCTCAGGAACGCGTATGAAGGTATCAAGTTGTAGTTAGTATCAAATAAGTAGGTCTATGGTCACTTGGAGCGCTACAAAAGCCAAACTTCTAAGTCAACACAATTACTAAATACTGCTATTTATTGCGACATTTATTTTGATACTCGCAAATAAATCAAGACCTGTAGGGTACTTTCCGTTGACCTAGAATCAAGAAATTTGTCAAGAAGCAAGGTCTTAAATTTCAATTCAAAACTTTTATTTCGGACGATAATAATCCATATTTTGTTAGTAGGTTACAGTATTTTAAAATAAATTTATTCTTTTGCTATTACAAACTTAAAATTGTACAGTTGTTGTTACAGAAGTATACCGATGTATGGGAGAACATGTTTTTTTAACTATAGGTAATGTTAAATTTGTTCTTGGGATAAATTCGTCCCATAATTTAAATGAATTAAACAAGTTTAAAACTTTGCTGGTGCTTCAACTTAGATCAATTACAACTAACATTAAGTATAACAGGTAACTAAAAATATGTATTTCTGAATTAATCTATTATGACTTCTCGTCTTTTCGTCTTTCTCGACTCTATATAGCAGACTCGTGGCGAACAAATGACAGCTGCACGCTTGTTGATGTCTGCCCGAGGATGGTTGACTATTGGCGACCATCCGTGCCGCGGAAAGCACGTTAAGCTGTTGGTTCCGTGTTTTATTTGTAGATCTTTGACAGTCGCTACAGATCGTCAGAGAAGCCCGAAGATCTGACAACCAGTCTTACCAAGAGGATTACCTAGTAACTGGCGACCTACGTGCCAATGTTCTACAAACACTTAGTTTAATGGAAAAATAAGACACAATCCCTCTGATTGTGTCTTATTTTCTGGGTCGCGGTCTGGGACAGTCTGGGACTCTTAACAAGACGTTTCATGACACCCTGTAACTGAGTTGTGGAGGTCAATCATGTGAAATATTGGTATTCAGCTGCTGCCAATTACACTTTAAGCCAACCCCAACCAAGTTGGCAACACATTTGACTAAAATGACATGTAGCAGACTCCAATTATCAGTAAAGATAGCTATATTCCCAATTAACTTTTAGCACTTCTATAGTCCGTCCCAGTTAAACAATTTTTAAAACTTGGGACTCAATTCCTAGGTCATTAAGTTCTGTATAATTTAAACAAGCGTGCAACACTGTCAAACACATCCCAAAGGCGAAAATCTCTAATATATAATAAATAAACTTTATTAAAAATATAAAATTTCTAGAAATCTTTCAAGTGCGTAATTCATGACGGATCTCGGCTATTCAATAGCTCCGCATCGTTCTGGCTCACCTGCGACGATGTGCAATAGAATTTCGCAGACATTTGTTCACTTATTGAGGAAATATCGAGATTCGAAATGCTCCATAAGTGCTTATACACTCTATTTATTTCACTTAAGCTTGACATTCTGTTGAAATTTTAAAGAGTCTTGATCTTTATAATGTAAACGGAATGTCCGATAGTTACAGAGGGTATTCATGAAAATTCACGCCATTCATTCGTTCACACGACACGACTAAAGAAAATATAGGCGCTTTTGACAGGTACTCGGACCTGACGGCTCAGTTCTGCCGCCTAGTGACCGTCATTCTGTAAAGTTCACTTAAGTGACAGTAGCAATAAAAAGAGCAGCAGTTGTATATGAGCTAGTATATTGTGGTCAATATTTTTCACACAAGTGACAATATAAAAGAACATAAACAAAGTCGTAACTATGCTTATTTAAATCGGTGACAGACATGTGTAAATAAGATTATTCACACAGGCCAGTGCCTTCATACAATGCGACTTCCAATAGCAAGCCCACCGCCGTCAAGGCCGCATCCACTGCCACTGCCGCCGCCGCTGCCACCTCCACCACCGTCGTCGCCGCCGCAACCATCGTGGCAGGGCCTTCACAGGGGGCTCGGGAGGGGGCTGATATGGAGTGCCAGTAATGGCCCCATTACGCCTCGTCCAGGCGAACATCAACCACTGCGCCTCTGCTCAGGATCTGTTGCTCCAGAGCATGGCGGAGTGGTCGATTAACATCGCCGCGGTTCCTGAGCCGTACTTTGTCCCGTCCAGGGATGGCTGGGTGGAGGACCTGAGCGGCTCAGTGGCCCTAATTTCGTCGGCCGCCGCCGGTACCCTGTCCCTCGAGGCCGTCAAGAGGGGACGGGGTTGCGTGGCAGCACGGTTCGGAGAGATAGTCGTGGTTGGGGTGTACTTCTCTCCGAACCGAACTCTCGCCGAGTTCCACAACTCCCTAGCGGAGTTGAGAGTCGTCGTCGTCGGGTTTCGTTGCCTCCCCGTGCTCGTCATCGGGGACTTCAACGCCAAGAACTTGGCTTGGGGTTCCCGGCTCATAGACACGCGGGGCAGGATGGTGGAGGACTGGGCTCTGGAGACAGGCCTGGTCGTCCTAAACCGGGGTTCTGTCCCAACGTGTGTGCGGGGTGAATCAGTGGTGGATATTTCGTTCGCCAGCCCCGCTCTGTCGCCGCACGTCATTGACTGGCGTGTCATGGAGGGGGTGGAGACCTATTCCGACCACCGGTACATCCGGTTCGACGTCTCCGCCCAGACCTCGAGCGCGCCGGTGCGACAGGCCCCGAGTGGTCCGCGGTGGGCGCTGAAGCAGCTGGACCGGGAGCCTCGATCGTGCAGGCCTGGGTGTCACCACCGGACAGGCCTGCTGACATCAATGACGAGGCGGAGTGGTTCCGGGAGGCCATGTCCGAAATATGTGTTGTGGCAATGCCCCGGGTCCAGCCTGGACGGGCTTGGCGCCAGGTGTGCTGGTGGTCCGCGGAGCTGACGGCTTTGCGCGAGGCGTGCGTGGCTGCGCGACACCTGTACACCAGGCATCGCAGCCTCCGTATCCGCCCTCCGGATACAGAAGCCATTCAGGCGGAGCTGTACGAGGGGTACAGAGCGGCGAAGACAACCCTCCGAGCGGAGATCCTGCGGGCCAGGGCACTGGCCCGCGAGGAGTCGCTGGAGACTCTGAATAGGGACCCGTGGGGACGCCCCTACAAAATGGTGCGGGATATACTCCGCCCATGGGCACCCCCACTGACGCAGAGTCTCAGGCCCCAGCTCGTGGAGGACGTGGTGAGCACTTTGATCCCTTCGCGGGGGGAGCATACTCCCCCGCCCATGACTCCGCCGACTGCGGTGCCGGATGCGGACCACACCGCCGACGACGACGACGATGCTTCGGAGGTGACCGAGGTAGAGATGAGAGTGGCGGTACATAGGCTTAGTGCCAAGAATGCCGCCCCAGGATCCGACGGCTTACCTGGCAAAGCCTGGGTTCTGGCCATGGAGGCTCTCGGGCCTCGACTAAGGGGGCTCCTAAGCGCATGCTTGGAGGGGGGCCAGTTCCCACTTCGCTGGAAGACGGGGAAACTGGTCCTCATTAAGAAGCCGGGGCGCCCTGCGGACTCTCCGTCCGCTTACCAGCCCATCGTGCTGCACGACGAGGTGGCAAGCTCTTTGAAAGAGTTATTGCTAACCGCCTCGTCGGGCGGCTGGTGCGGGTTGGGCCGGATTTAGCGGAGAGCCAGTTTGGTTTCCGCAAGGGGCGCTCTACGGTGGACGCCATCATGCGCGTGCGAGCCCTCACGACGGGGGATGCTGTTACCCGGGGTGGGGTCGTCTTGGCGGTGTCTCTAGACATCGCCAATGCCTTCAACACCCTACCCTGGAGTTGCATCAGGGAGGCATTGCGGTATCACCGGATGCCGACCTACCTCTGTCGCGTGGTCGAGGCCTATTTGACAGACAGGGCCGTCATCTACCCCGGTCACCGGGGAGAGTGGAACCGGCGAGAGATGTCGTGCGGCGTCCCGCAGGGATCGGTCCAGGGGCCGCTTCTGTGGGATATCGGCGTGCAATGCCACACGCGCCGGTGTGAATCAGTATATAAAAATGTATTCTACTTCTTCTTCTTCTTTCTTCTTCTTTTATATAAAAATCAATTGATGTTTGTTAGTCTCGCTAAAATTCTAAAACGTCTCAACCAATTTCAGTTATTTTTTTTTTTGTTTTGTTTGCTCTTAAACAGAAGGTGGTCCAAGAAAAAGAGGTATTGCAACGAATGCCGGGCATTAGCTAGTGCATAATAAATACGTACCCAGCACGAACGATTTTCGAATGGAATATACAACTAAGAGCCGATTTCACCAATGAAACAGAACGAGTTAAGCACATCTGAAACGCGTTCAAGAGCTGTCAGTATTATTATTCCAAGGAAAATAATTACACTGACAGCTCCTAAACGTAGTTTATGTGCTGATCGCGTACATTGGTGAAATTGGCACTAAGTACCTATCCTTTAACATTTTTTGTTCAAGTGTTTTTCCACACATTAATATTATGTGCAAATTGTAAAAAAAACTGGGTGACGGGGTCCGTTAGGGCCGATGCCTGCCAGGGTCGCGGGTTCTTTGAATGAGTTACCGTGGCCCTGGCACAGGCAACTGAAGGAACACGGGTGGGTTTTAGTCAGTAAAAGTTTCAAATCCAAACTATTATTGTTCATTTTGTAGTAAAAGAAAGATTTTACTTAAAATATCCGAACAACATTGAGCCTAATTGATATTAGGCTCGTAAGTTGTCTGTGATTTAGTAAAGCAATCAAAACCCATGTTTGGTCCGTTCATCAACCAGCCCTGGCATATCAGTTTCAATGTCAAATACCAAAACCTATATAATAATATTCTTTCCATTTTTCTCCTCTAATCTTAAAAAAATTGTCTATGTACACATTGTGTTCGTAAATCTTTTGTATCCGAACACGCTAAATTGACTAATTTTGCAATGCATTTTATTTAAATGCATTGCAAAATTAGTCAAGATTCCAATGAACCAGTGAAATTGTTCATGAATGGACGATTAACCAGTCAAATACCACACACAACGAAAATAATCAGGCTCAAAGTCGACTAAGATAAAGTTTGTGAAACGAAAAGTAAATATGTATTAACGACTACTGCAAACGTGTCTAGTTATCTGTTTTTATTGCGGGGTAATAAAAGTTCCTAGAATGGTGTGATGTAATATAAATCTGATGTTAGTTATACTAAATTATGTCACTTTCAGCGAACTTCTAGTTGTTAGCTGAATACACATGATTGTTAGATCATATAAACATGTTGATAGACTTCTATTCATTTTAAGAGTTCAGTGTTATTATTGCAATTCGTTCTCAATATTTGTGTGCAACAAAGAGTTATACTCGTATTTCATAATTTGATTTGGTAATATTGATACAATTATCAAAACAGCGAAATATTTGACAGCTATTTGAGACGATGTTTGACTTTCAGAATGCACCCCCTTAAATGGTTATGAGTTTTAAGGTTACTTTAGCGAACTATGAATATATTAATGAATAAGGGTTACAAATTCTGAGTAATGTGAAATTCGTTCAGGTTGATCTCAAGTAGGTACTCGTATATAATATAAATCTGTTTGTTCTATTCTACCAATAGCACAAATCGGATTAAGATGGCCGACCTTCGATTAAATTGCAATGAACAGTATTCCTTTCCCGCTTAAGTAGATTCTTTGTTGTATCCCATACATATTTAGTTATATTAGAAGCTAATGGACATAGGAATTCGTAGCAATGTTTTTTTTTGTTTTTGAGTTAAACTACAAAACTTTTTTTAAAATTTGTTTTGCGATTTAACGAATAGTAGTGCTATTCTGCAACCATATCACTATCATCGGCCACCCATGATGCGACAAGTACACAAGAAAGAATTTTTCAAAACTGCCGACACCGGTCAGCAGAGGTTTGAAGTTTGTAACACAGAAGCATGTATTGGTGTACCTGCTTAATTTATATTAATCACTCCTTCACTCCTTTTAATTCACCAAAGCCGCGTTAAAATGAATTCAAGTACACATTTCAACTGAGGAAGAAAAACAACAATGTACGCATCAGCAAAATGGCGCTAGCGCACTGTATTCGAGGAACGTTGTTGAAATGAACAATATTGTTTTGTAATGAAAAAAAAAATAGCGTTGTGAATATAACGTTTTTTTTTATAAAAGAACTTTTTTGTTATCATGGTCATAGTCAAACTGTGGCGTATAATTCTATTGTCCACGTTTTCCTTTGACATCAATATGGGTGATAATTTTTACGACCTTTTTTTTTTTAGTTACCTACCTGTATCAAGTATACAATGTTTCTGCGTAAGTATTATTACTTCTACAACTTTCCATTTATGAATTCAGCTCTTTGATTGAAGGCCTCTTAGTATAGAAATTGTTCGTCAGTTATCAAAGAAAAAATTGCCGTTTCATTAAAACTGCAATACCAACATTACGAGTCATTATGTATGTATAAACAGCATTTTTTTTTTAAATAACCGACGAAAACTTTCAACGCAGGGGTGTTCAGAATCATGTACTGGATCCATGCCAACAGGTTGGGCGTCAAGTAGACGTAATAGAACATAATGGAACTTATTGCTCATTGTTATTGCAGGTTAGTAAATAAAGTTGGTCAAAATGAGAAAAGTAAAACCAATCTTAACACAGTAAAGTATGAACATTGTAATCCATATCTAAAAGCATATGTTGTCTTAAAACTCCTCCTGCACGGGCACAATCTCGTGTCAAAAGGCATTTAATAAACGGACCTCCGGCGACGAAGGTTCAGTGTGATATCTCTTATTTCGTGCGGTCAACAGGTTGTCTCGGCTGAGTATACTATTTTTGTTGGATTTTTTTAATGAATAGAGTGACGTAACTGTGATGGAGTATTCAACGCGAGCTTTCGAACTCATTTGTTTTTAATATCGCAGGATTGAAAAATTCGACGTCTTTCAATTAGAAACGCTGTTCTGTTTTTGAATAATTATTCAGTTACTAACTGACCCGACAGATGTTGTCCTATCCAAACAATAGTTCATACAAAAATCAAATAGACACTCGTAAAAGGACTTTCAGACTTTCCCATTTTTTTTAAATTTTATATGTTTCTCACAAACCAAACTGATAACCAAACAGCCGCAAGAGAATCAGAATCATTCTTAATTCCATGGTAGTTGCGTGCACGGTCGTTATGCTTTTGTTTAAAGCTTTCAAAATTATCTTCAAATTCTAGCACAACGATCAAAACAACAGCCAGTCTGAAAACCCCTGCTACGGAACTGCAAAGGAGGAAGGACTTTAGAAGCTAAATATCGGCGACTGCTTGCGTCACACGACGATACGAGACACCAGTTTCTGATAATATAGTATCTAGAGTAGACACGTAGTCTTTTGTGTCATCATTGGGATTACTAGATTTAAAAATCCCAATCAATAAAGTATAAATCTTGTCATAATCCTTATTTATTAGAGATTAGTCTCATGGCTGTTTCCTCCATACTCTGTATGTACTCAGTATTCACTTACTTTTTAACGAAATGTTCGTGTTGCAAACTCAAATTTATCACGTTGAAAACGTCAGCCAATTTTAACGTAACTCTTAAGTTGATTACCGGAGGTTGTGCAATTAACTTGTTAGTGACACGCTGATACAATGTAAAGGTGTCCAGACTTCCAGGCACAGCGAGGCGGTTCGATGGAGTAAATTAATTTGTCGCTGTAAACTGGATAAGTATTTATGAAAAACACGTCTTGACAGGAATTAGAAAGGTTAGAATCCCGACAGAACTTCAGGTTCGGTATTCATTTTGTGTTTTATTTCTTGCTGATGAATGGTGAGAAAGGTTGACAATAAAACATAATAGCTAACTAATACTACTAACACTAATACTAATACAGCTCAGCTTGCATACTTTTCAAAGTATGCAAGCTGAGCTGCCGTGGGCTGGCCTTGTTTCTCGAAAGACCGATGGTCTGTGGAGTAGGCGTAGTGGGGGAGGCCTATGTCCCTTCTCTATGGAGTGCAATTGGGTTAAAAACCCCGATCCACCATTTTGTCTCATCACAATTTTCGATTTGATATCGGAAAAGATAAACGAACGATAACTTTTAGCCTTCTATCATTATCACCTCTCTTTTGACTATTGCCTGTTTTCTCATATCTTTTTTAAATCCATTGTCATGAAGTCAGAACTTTTTGTAAGCTTTACATAATTCTGTAAACAGGGTGACTTATAATATGGCGTGTGACCCATTCGCAACAATTAAGCACCCCATGAAGCGTAAGCAAAAATTCATGGGCTTTGAGAAAACTCAATTTTATATTACCTGGTGGCCTACGTGTGTGTGTCTTTATAATTATCTGAAAATAATTCTGAGTATCAATATACTGAGCAATAGATTGAAACTTATGACACACAGTTAGACTCAACTTCAAATAACGCAGTCAAGCCATTTATGTGTCTAGTTGTGACGCAAAATGGTGCTCGATGCTACGAGTTATACCACAAAGTTGCTACGGCGTAGGCGCTCTACGGCGTAGGTGTGCTACGGATGGCATTAACATTAGCGTGGGCGTGCTGAGTATGCCACGACATTGACATTTTAATTGAAAGAGAAGTGGTGCATAAAATGTATCAGACAGCTGTCCTGCAGGGGAGTTTGTTGCGCCAGTTCTTCTTCCCAGCTAAAGCACCAGGAAACGGTGGAGGGTGGACGTTTTATTTAATTTGGGCGTATCTCAGCCAGCTTTAAAAATGACTTTTGAATTCGTTTGCAGCGGTGGATTTACATTCCGTGCGGTGAACATAGGTGGTATTATTAAAATAGGTATATCTCTGCCAATTAATTGAATGCGATCGATCGTCGTGGTTTATCCCACTACCGATCTTCACGCCTGCATTAGTCAAAGCGGTTGACAGGGATGTATACCACAAAATTGTAGTATGTTATGTTTAACTCCAATATTATAATCTTCCTGTTTATTTAAACGGGAAACTTAGCAGCTTCCGAGCTAGTACTACTGATACTGACCCGGGAATCGAGCATAAGCTCGGTGAACATTTTTTTATTTTTTATTCTCGAACGTTACACACGTACAGTTTTTAAAGCGCAATCCACCGCTGGTTTGCGAAGTAGTCGTTAACAATAGAAAGTGGAGTGGGCGCCGACTTTGCACACAGAATGAAACAATGAGCAGTTTCTAAGAGACCGCGAAAACAAATGATAAACGAAGCGACGCATTGATGCTTTTTCCTACTAATAATTAACAAAAGAAGTGCGACATTAAAAGAATCATGGCAGGAGTAGTACAAAAAAAAAACGACGGGTTGCACTCCGGGAGTGCCGGCAGAAGTGTAAACTTGAATATAAACGTTGTGCATTTTTGATATTTTGGAATGGTTAGGAAATAATTTTGCACGAAATGCTTTAATTATCAATATAAAAGTACTATCATTTATGTGGTAGAATACAATATTTATTTATTACACAAACATGACAATTTATATTACATTAAAATGTTTATCTCTCAGAAGAAACAATCACCCACACCCACATTTCGCCAGTTATGTTTAAGTCCCATGTAATAGGGGGCGAGCCTATTGCCATCTACCGGGCACAAATCCAGACTTCGGGCTGCTACTGAGAAATTCCAGATGGAAAAACCCAATAACACGTTGCCCGACCTAGGAATCGAACCCAGGACCTCATGTTCAGCAGTAGCGATTGCGACCACTAGACCAACGAGGTGGGTGTACTATAGGTACACCTCTGCCCAACCTTTCGGGGAAACAAGGCGTGATGTTATGTTATGTAAAAATCAATCAATAAAAATCAAAAATCAACAATGATCCGTCTTACGAATTTTCGATCAGGTCACGTGTCCTGACGCGAGTTTAACATTTTTTACCCATTACAAAAAAAAAATACACGCCGCTAAAGAAGTTTTCGTCTTACGAATTTTCGATCAGGTCACGTGTCCTGACGCGAGTTTAACATTTTTTACCCATTACAAAAAATTGTACACGCCGCTAAAGAAGTTTTCGTCTTACGAATTTTCGATCAGGTCACGTGTCCTGACGCGAGTTTAACATTTTTTACCCATTACAAAAAAATTGTACACGCCGCTAAAGAAGTTTTCGTCTTACGAATTTTCGATCAGGTCACGTGTAAAAAGTGTCTTCAGGCATTTACAATAATTTTATAACTCCGCAATAAAAATTTAATGTTAAAAGTAAATAGTTTAACGAGGGGATTATTATTTTAGAACGGAACGGCGGCTGTCAGTTTAAGATCCTCTTTTATGGGTATTTATTTATTGATTTTTAGGCCATATCGTCTTTGACGCAATCCATACATCGATTTATGGAAAATGTCACAAATAATTATTGTAAACTGTAAACAACGATTCACATCAGTCATCACTCTTGTGTCTGTCAGTTTGATGGATGCGTTGTCAGTTGTCACTATTTTTTTATGAAAACAAAATAGGCAACGAGATATTTACATTTGTATGTGAAATTTCTTCTGTTTTAAGATTATTTATTTATCAAGTCATCATAACTACGAGTATCATTACAGGAATTTCCTAATTCGATAGTGTGGCCATAATTCATTTTTAATTATTTACGATCACATCTTCTGTCCATCGTTTTTTTTTGTGAACTCACTCAGAGAACAAGTAAAAAGATCGATGCTGTCTGCTACGTCATTATGTACACGCAAGGTACGCGTAATACGGGCTTTATTCAGTAGATTGGTCCTACCACTTGGCACCGCCAATAGCCGCGGCCGTCGCCTTTGTAATACATAATTGTGGGGCACACACATTATGTAATAGCATAGGTCTCGATCCCGTACGAATATCGGGGAAAAAAGTTGAGTTAATTATTATAACAAACAAACATAGAACAATCAAATCTTTTCTCTTTATAATATTATATGATAGTTTACATAATACACGCCTGAACCAATGTTCCAATTTAAAAAGATTTCTCGTTAGAATTAGGAATATTTCTATTTGAGTTCGCTCTCTGATTTTCAATTTTCAATTTTGTTGTAATTTAAATATGAGGTGAGGTCCTGGGTTCGATTCGCGGGTCGGGCAAAGTGTTATTGGAGTTTTCTATCTGGAATTTCTCAGTAGCAGCCCGGAGTCTGGATTTGTACCCGGTAGATGGCAATAGGCTCGCCCCCTATTACATGGGACTTAAATATAATGGGCGAAATGTGGGTATACAGGTACACCTCTGCCCAACCCTTCGGGGAAACAAGGCGTGATGTTATGTTTATGTTTAATTTAAAATATTTCTTGTAATTCCACGGCATTTGGTCCAAGTTAAATATTGGTATTCAGCTGGCTCCGGTAGGTTCGGAAACGGAAAGAAAAGTTTACCTTTTCATGTAAGGGTTATGAAATTTCTTTACCTAAGTAAAAAAATAATGCAATTCCAAGGAAACACACATATCTACCTACGAGATGTTTCCTTGAAATTGCATATATTTCTAAAAAAGAGAAAGAGAAGAGATAAAAGGTTAATTTGAAGTTTGATAGCGCGATGTATTAATCTACATATTTCATCAAAATCATAAAACATAAAAGCTCATTAAAGTCTAATTTATTTTAGATATTTATTATCCTATAGCATTATAATTAATAAAGACATTTCAACCGGCTACTTTAAATAATAACAAGTCTCATAATACCGATTGCCTGCATATTTGACTCATTTATCTAACTATTTTACTACTTAATTAATTGATTACTAGAACTACAATTTGACTCGATGATCCATGAACAGCGGCAACACGATCTATCGGGACCAATCAATCTGTCAATCAGGTAAGTCAGACGCTGTCCTTTGTTAAAGGCAAACCTGCCGGAGTGCAGCCGGTTATCCGCATACTGCAACGAATCTCAACCGGCTGTAAAGAGCTAGTTATGAATTTGAGAGATTATCTGTCAGATTACTAGTTGGCTGTTATGTTGTCCTGGTAGATGTGAGCGGCACTGCTGAGCCGGCGGTTAGATATAAACGTACAGCAAAGTGTTGCTGAGATTTTTAAAAGTGTGCGCGCGGTTTTTTTTTTAAATAAGAGTTACTCCGAGAAATTTCCAGAGTCATATTATTATAATCTACTATGATGCCGTGATTTTTTAATTTTTAAACTCCTCAACTACTTAGTAAAAATGCATCGACTGTCGCTATCAATAAGTGGGTATTAATGGTATTCGATTCCGATTCCTGAGTCTCACATTCAACAACATCAGGTAGACTTAAGAGTGGAAGAGCTTTCTTCGTGAGCTCGTACTATGGCCACCCAAGGCCAACCGCACAAGTTGAGAATAAAGTTGTGGGAAAAACAGCACCCACAACCAGCCAACTTTGTATATTCCTAGGAGCATCTGCCACCCTGACGTGACCGCATGTATCCTGACCAAACCATGCCCCATCTGTTCGAGGGACCAAAGTGTCCATACAACTGCACTTCTGAGGGCGAGGAAGACAAGCCAATGATGCCGTGATTTTCGTGGCCTCCCTCTGTGTCCAACTCATTAAGAAGAAAAAGCGAAACTTATTCTGGCCATTTGCATATCGGTCGCATATTATAGCAGACCAATACGATATTTTAGGAATAAAAAACATTACGCTAGCTATTCTTTACCTTTTTAAGGTAAATAATTCCCATACAGATGCGAAAATGTAATGATTCTGCCATGTCGAAACGGAATAAAAAAGGTAAAACTCGGATGTTACCAAACGTTTTTGAAACTGACATTCCATCGTATGCTGATTGAATATCAGCGCTCGTCCGTATTTTGATCGACAGCTTCAAGGAGTGATACAGTTATCAAAGACTGAAAGTGAAGATATTTTTTTTGTGACGTACCCGTTTTACTAACGAGCTAATGGAAATTGGTGACGTAACCGCGAAAAGAGGCAGTTCGTTTTTTTACCAGCCACGCCACGTACAATGTGACATAGGAATGCTTGGAATCAGAAATTGTGGGGTGTAAATACAGTGGGCCGCAAGCTACTGGTTATAAAACCTATTGTGGAAGCTGGCTTCTTTTCTATTGAAACTCCGTGCTACCCTAGACGTACGTAGACTGATGTCAGTGTTACCACGCGCCTGTGGTAAGAACCTTCACGATCTTAAAGTGTACACTAGAGAAGCCTTATGAACACTTCCCTTCTGTAAAAGTACAAGATCCAATGATCTAGTACGTTCAAAACCACTTTCAAATCGATTCCATTGCACTTCGTAAATCGTTTTCAAGAAGGCGGTTCACATTCAGCGCTTCGTAAAAATGCCTTGTTGTGCTATTAAAACTTGTAAAAAGCGTTAAAATACGTCAAACTTAAACAAAGACGGAGCCCTTAACCTTCCATAGTCTTTGAGTCAGTAATGGAAGATGTTTTGGTAAAACTTGCAACTGGTTATAAATTAGTTAATATCCGTGGTGACTTTTACGTTAATATTTTAGAAAATATATCAAATACTAGTACATTATTAAAGGAGATGTTCCAAAACGTATAAAACATAAAACTTTTACTAAATATAACAATAACACTACCTACATAGGACCTACATACATTGCGAGCAATCTTGACTAGATAATGTAAATATCCGCTATTGAAACGAGCACGGCTGTTTTTTGTTACGCCTACATTTTCATTCCCCATGTCGGCGAAACATAGACAAACCCAATTTCAGTCGTCGAAAAAAGTCCACCGCTGAGCAGTGTCGTGTGTTGTCAAAACTTTACCAGATAGCAGAACTATAAAACATTGTTTCATTACGAGTATGACCAGTCTGTGCATCAAGCTTTGAGAAGCATCAACAAGTGAATGTTTTTGCTTTCAGTAAATATAAATAGTTACTTATCTACGTGCACTTATCAGCGTTTGAAGCTTGAAAACAAGAAAATTAAGTACCTACCTAATTTTTTAAGTGTTTTTGATCTATGTTTGGTGTTTAAGGAGATATTATGTAACTTTTAAGTTATTTCTTGACAAAGAAAGGATGAATGTCATGTCGGAGACCTGCCAATTAAGGACGATCAACATACAAACAAAAGTCGCATTTTGTAAAAAATCAAACGTTCACAAGCTTAATAGATGTTTTGGGACCAAATATTTATTTGATCTTGGTAAAATAAATTAAGAGACAGGATTGTTGTTTCGTTTTTTCATGGGGGGCGGCGGACGTCCCCGAGTCCGCCGTCCCTGGATCCATTTACGGGGGCTGGAAGAGGAAATTGTCCGCCCTCCGCCTGCACCCGGTACGCCTGCTGCGGATAGGGAGAGTGGACGAGATCTCTCTCTCCCTTTCCACAGCCTCCTTCTGCGAGATCACTGTTTCGCAGAAGGAAACCACCGCGTCCCAGGACTCGACGCTGCCGACCATCGCACTCACTACGGCCGGCAGCGACTAACCTTTTTTTTTTTTGGTTTCGGGTTGGAAAATCCTCATGGATGTCCCCCGCCCCGGGGAGGGTGGGGGGGTCTGTCGGACTCTTACAGACTAAAAACCAACCCGGTGTTCCATCTCTCACCTACGCCGGGGTCGCGGGAACACATAATTCTTCCGTAACCCCGGCTGGTACCGGCCCGCGGGCCCCGTCTCTTGCGGGGGGAGTGAGGTGTACTCCCCCCGCAACGTCTTGTGAGTGGCGCGTGCGGAACATTACGCGCGCCGCCTTCTCGGGTCCTGATAATAGCGGGTGACGGATGTCCCCGGATCCGTCGTCCCTGGATCCAGTTAGGAGGGCCGGAAGAGGGCGTTGTCCGCCCTCCTCCGACGCCCGGTGCGTCTGGTGCGGGCCGGGTCGAGAGACGAAATCTCTCTCCCCCTGCCGCAGCCTCCTTCTGCGAGATGACTGTTTCGCAGAAGGAAACCACCGCGTCCCAGGACTCGGCGCTGCCGACCATCGAACTCACTACGGTCGGCAGCGACAGGTCACTGCCTACTTGAGAGATGAGGGCACGGCGCGGCTCCTCCCAAGCGGCACACTCTGCCAGCGTATGGCACGCCGTGTCCTCCCGGCAGTCGACGCAGTGGTGACACCGGGCGTCCGGCTCCCTGTTTATGCGACACAGGTACTTCCCGAAGCAACCATGCCCCGAGAGCACCTGCGTCGCCCGAAACGACAGGGAAACGTGCCTCCTCCCGAGCCAGAGGTCGAGCATTGGCCGGACCGCCTCGATGGCAGCGACTAACCTAACCTAACTTATCTACATTTACTTTAAAGTATTCAAAAAGTGTTATTAGTTATAAATCAAATAGTGTTATTATTGTTGTTGTATTATTTTTACTAAATTCAATGTAAATTTTATTGTAAAACAAATGTCAACGGAAGTCGTTGCTGTGTGACGTTGACAGTTGTTTTCAAACGTATAAATAGGCTCGCTCTAGTCGCAGAGCGCGAGTCCTGGCTGGAGGCCTTAATTTATTAGGGCACCACAGGCAAGTCCGCTTAAGCAGACGACAACCTGACAGGTTGACCTGCGAGAGACCATACCAAAAAATGAGTGAATCATTGTTTGTTGTGAGTGGCAAAAGTGTTGTAAAGATGTTTGATCGTTATCATTTAAGACCCCCGAGCCCTCCCGCTCTGACATAAATGGTCATTATTTTAGAGTTGAAATAGAAATAGTTCATTATTCCCTTATAATGACGTCGCTTCGTTGCGTGTGACGTCTATTGTAACGTTACGTTACGTTTAGGTGGCAACGATGCAGCGCACGTTGCTCTGCAGACCTGAAGATGGAGGATGATTTGTGCTTCGGATTACCAATTAAGCTAAAAATGCAATGGTTCATGTTAAAGCGTATAATTTCAAACTTGATACACTTTTGTACATGCAAATTAAGTAAGTTTTTGTTGCTAATTTAAGGCAGCCAACTCAGAAGTCCGTTAAATTTAGATTATTTTTCATCGTGTTTTCGTGTGTCCTGCAAATTTTCTCATACTTTCGGTAACATACACTAGTTTAGTTTTGTTTTTATGTATGGCATCTCGTAGTTGACCTTGAGAGGTCGTGACTACTTAACCGGACTATCCTGTGGCTGCCTTAAGCGAACTCAAAGCCTCCAGCCAGGGCCGAAAAACTAACATTGTTAAGCGACTGCTCGCTAAGGGCACCCCCTGTGGGGTACGGACCTCTGCTTAGGACGTCGTTGGAGGGAGGACAGCCAGATAGGACAGGCTGGATCTGATTTGGATGATTATTATAATCTGGGGAATTTAAAGCTACAGGCTCAGCTACGGCGCGGGATGGCACTACGTCGAGCAAGGGTCGGGGGGCACTACGTCGAGCAAGGGTCGGGGGGCACCAGTTTTGCCGAAATATCTACTATTAAATATGAATGCGACGTACTTTTCCTTTAGATTTCTTTTAAAAGTATCCAAAACTATTTCAAAATAAGTTGAAAATTTTCATCAACTAGGCGGAATGCAGAATCTTTGGAATCGAAACTGTTGTCGAGGTTTGCGATAGGTTTATTCCATGTCCACAAAAGAAAAATATTTTACAGACTAAACGGCAGTGCGTTTTTTTTTCTTAATGACGGAAGCCACTGAATTCTCAATCCTAATTGGCCACTCAGGCAATTCGATTCCTTTCTCTCGTAACGTTTGTCTCAAACCAATTAGGTACGTATGTTCTGAGTTCCGGTATAAAACGTACAAGAAAAGAAGATAACGTTATTTACCTTCACTAGTACACAAAAGGATTCCATCTCATTGCCTCTCTAAGTAAATAATGCAAATAGTAAATATTAACTGTTAATTTTATTAAAACCTACTTTGCATGTATTCATATATTTCTTCTAGGACCACAATTCAATCGCATTTTTCTTCGTATGTTATGGAGCAAAGCAATAGGAAATGACATTTACCTACGCCGGTCGGACCCATTCCAAGAAGTGAGTTTGCCTTACTACTACTAGAATAGAAGCAGGATTTAAACAATAAAACAATTCTTGTTTAAACTTATATGTTCAGCACTCTCTACTCATGTTCAGCAGTAGCGTATATACATGCGTCCTGGGTTCGATTCCCAGGTCTGGCAAAGTGGTATTTGGTTTTTCCAGGTTCGGTTGATGGCAATGGGCTCGCCCCCTATTACATGACTTGCGAAACGTGGGTCTACTATAGGTACATCTCTGCCCAACCCTTCAGAGATTACAGGCAATGATACGTGTACTTACGCACATTGTGTTGAACGCAAATGACGAGTTCAAATATTTCTGGGGAATAATGAAGTATGTTACTGTGAACTCTGCAATACCTGCTCCATATCGATAAAACCTTATTTCAAGTAGTTCAGTAAGTCCTGGGTTACGTTTAGTAAGCTTAAAGTTCACCCCACACGTGTAAGCACTGCCCCGGATCAGCAAGGCATCACTCGTGCCGGTCACCATTTTTTCTATGAAACTCCAATCTGCAAAGCACACTTATATGCATCGTATGGTATAAGTTCGTAAAAATGAGGTGAGGTGATGCCGAGCCAGTGCAGTGCGTGTTGTTTCATTCTGAATCAAGTTTCTCAAAGCATTGGTTATAAATACCGCCAACGGCGTAGGGCTAAAACAGCCAAACCAAATAAACTGCAACGTAACTGCAAACTACAAATTAAATACAAACTTAAAAACCGATAAATCTGCCGATAGCAAACAGTAATTTGGTCGCAGCCGCTCCAGCAGACCCCGGCGGAAAACGAAAAAGAAATACGCCGAAAAAATCCAATTTCAAAATATAAAATTGTAGTTTGAAAATAATAATTCTGTACGGATCTTTTTTCTGTTTACGGTAAAAAGAACATCGAATCGATAGACGTAAATTCAAAGATAACTGATCATGTTATTGCATATTTCGATTCGTCCATTGGGAATGTAGTATTAGAAAATGTCGTCTTTTTCGGAACTGAAATACTGGCGTTTGTTATTTTGTTCAGGAAGTTCATCACGGTGCATTTCTATTTCTGAATAGACACAAATAAACATATTCAGGGCCCTTAAAAATTGGTGATCAAACTATGACCACAGTAATGAATGAAATCCGTACGTTCTCATGAAAAAAAATTCAAATAAAAGAAAAAAGCCATTCAAGTGATATTATAAATACCCAAAAACTGGTAATGTACTTTGCTATTTTCTTGTATTAGGCCATGATTTAAATTAGCCTCTCTATTTATGGTAGCGCAGATCCTTGACAAGGGCAATGGCTTTTAAAGCGTTTCGTATTTCTATAACGACATGGAACAGGATTTCGGTAGCCTCTGTCAAACTGATACATTTTTGACTTTTTATCAGCATTGTCGCTGACTAACTGAGACGACAGACGTTATCCTGTCCAAATTTCAACAAATCATAAAACAAATGAATCCATAGAAATGTCTCAAGTGATAAATACCTAATATGTATATTGTACATGTACGATGTTTCTCTTTCTCAGCTTTCACGAAGTTCTCGTTACGTGAAATGGTAACATCTATAAGCATTGTGTGGCTTGCGCTAATCGATCCATCACCACCTTTTATTCACTTTTATTTGGTTTTATTGTGATGGTTAAGTCCACGATACAATATAACTCATGGAAAGCAGATTTTCGCAACCTGAGGCGGTTAATTTTCTATTTACACACGATTTTGTAATGGTCGTTTCAAAGTACCTATCAATTTATACAACATAATACTCATGAAAATACCTAGTTCTAAACTACTAATAACATTAAAACGAAGTTCCTTTCGGCGGCCGCGATAGAAACTGTGGCAGTGGGGAGCAATATTACGTAGATGAGCTTCACGTCCAGTTATGACCAGTCACTTTGCCAATGATGGTGATTACCGAAATCTAGGGAGTTGTGACTGTATGGCAAAATCCGATTAATCTGGTGACTATAATAAGTGCCATTAATTTTGTATTCGAATTTTAGCATGGGCTAAGAAAAACATATAATTTTTTTGTAAAAAAAGTCGGTTACAAGAACCTAAACATGAAGTAACTGGACGTAAAATCAATATAGTACATACTAATTCCATGAGTAAAATCGACCGATGTTGTAACGATAAAAATCATTTGTTTCTAATAACATGCTACATCGGTATCTCGTCGCGACATACAGAAGTCTCAAAGTACCTTTATAGAATTTACTCGACCGTAACGGTCATGTTAATATTAGCGTATCGATTCATATTATACGGAAAAAAAAAAGGAATCGAGTTAATACATGCCTTTTCTAATGTGGGAAACTTCAAAAGTGATTAACGTTTGCTTAAGATTATAGATATATTTATTGATTTGTTAGGAATCAGTTGTGCATGATTATGTATTGTTGTATTGTTTCAGTACCTACATGATTTCATTTTAATTATGTTGATTACAAGCCTTTTTTTTTTAATTGGGATAACATAGAAGCCACCCTGAAGGTAGAATGTGCAGATAATAGAGAACTTAATACTTTATTAGTAGAATTATCTAATGTAAAGAAAAAAACGACATATAAAGATTTAATATTTGAATTTAAACAAAAATTATTTTTTATTAAATGTAAGTTAACTGATAAGCACGGAATAGCCCGACAAGATCTTATAGATGAGATCATGGAGCCATATATTAGCACTGCACAAAATACTTTAAGAAATAGTTTACCATATCATGACCAAGTATATGTAAGTAATTGTAATTTTAATGAAACTGTTACAAGGATATTACAATTAGAAGCAGAAGGGAGATTCGAACATATAAAACAAAAGTTTTCCAATTATTTACCGTCTCCTCGTATTATAAACCAAATACAACCTCAACAACAATGGAGTGTACCGCAATTTAAACCGGCACAACACATGAACACTCAATTTCATCCTCAACAATCGCATTCGCATCAACAGAAAATGAACACTCAGTTTATAAACAGACCTTTTTATCAGACTAAACATACCTTTTTTTTTTTTTTTGGGTGGGAAATCATCAAATGACTGCTCCCGCTCTGGGTGGAGCGGGAGGGCGTGTCAGACTTTTACTGACTAAAACCCACCCGTGTTCCTTCAGTTGCCTGTGCCAGGGCCACGGTTTTCTCTGTGGAATAACCCGCGACCCTGAGGCGTCGGCCCTATCGGACCCCGTCATTTTGTGCTGACATCTCTTTGAGGCGCGCGTGGAACACAACGCGCCGTCGACCCGGGCCTGGTCCTTACCGGACGGCGAGCTACCCATGGCTCGCCGTCCGCAAGCCCGCGCCTACGGTGGCCGGGAATCTGCTTGCGATTCCCGACGCCCAGGGCGTCTCCTGCGGCGACTAGGGGCGTGAGGGCGCAAGGCTCTCTCCCTCACGCGCTCCGCCTCCTCCTTTGCGAGCATTACTGCTTCGCAGAAGGAGGTGACGGCTTTCCATTCCCTCTCGCTCCGTACCATGGCCTGGACCAGGGCCGGACGCGATTGATTACAAGCCTAAGCTCACAATAAATATGGGAAAGCAAAATTTTATAAGTTGCCGGATAATGAGAATAAGGAATACGACTGTAGGTTCATCTAGTAAATAAATAAATAGGTCGAGGTACCACTGCCTACTTGGTATACTTTATTCTGACGAAAGTCAGATAGAACCTGATTGGATTGCAGGACTTTTACGTGGGGTTTCCTTTGCTTATAAGAAGATGAAATTAGATTAAATAGAAATGATTATTTTGCGGGCTATTCAGCTTCCGTGGCGCTGCGTATTTACCTGATTGAGAGATTACAGCATTGGACATAGAAAGAGGAATTCTTATAGGATACTAAATACGCTTTTCTTGCCTGTATGTGTGACCGCATAGTTCTTCTAAACTCCACAAAGAATTTTGATGCGGTTTTCACCATATCAAAGCAAGATATTCCAGATTTTAATTTGTAAAAAATTACCGTGTTTTCCTGCTCTTTCTACTCTTCTCCACAGGAAAGACAATTTTTGAAAGGGCGTCACATTGTAAATTTTGTAGGGTCATACGCTACGGTTCCTTTAAAGACCGTTTCCAATCCCATTCATAGCGTACTTCATGAAAATCTGTTATTTTCACCAGTATTTGACAATGAGGTGTCAAAAAATGCTCTCTAATGGGACATTAGGGCCGCATGAACCGGTCAACGCTTTTCTAAGAAATCGTAGCTTTATTGAGTTAACGATATGAAATTAGTTAATTTTGAGCCAATATGTGTGTCTTTTGGAAGTTTCGTTTTGTCATAGTTATGTGTTTTTATGTCTTTGTCTGTCGAAGGCTTTTTGCATGAAAAAAACACACACATCACCACCTTGCTATGACCAAGCCATGACGAAAACCACAACTTTCAATAGGCAATCTAAAATCAACCACTAAAGTTTACACGTCACTTCATTTTCCACTCAAAATGCAGTCCTAACTTGATGACGTAGGGTGAAATTTTTAAATGTAATGAGGTGAATAATATGTATAAAGGCAGCCTACGTTTGAAGTATCTTTTACAACTGGCACCATATTCTAGCAATATTTTAAGTGGTGAAAGTATGGGAACTGAATCTTATTGTCGCATTAGCATAATCCGCCACTGCTGGGACACCGGCCTCATCTCGGTGAGAGGGAGTGGGCCGTAATGCACCACGAGGGCACAGCGCGAGTTGATAGATGTCACATGTCTTTGAATTTTGGTTTTAGGACTTGCCGATTTCCTCACGATGTTTTCCTTCACCGTTTTGAGAGCAGTGGTGATGAAATGATTTACAAAAACTAAAGCGCCTGTCTGGGTTTAAACCTACAGCCTACAACTCGTAAGTTGCGGCCGTTATCACTGAGCTACCACTGCTCCCTCTCCCTGCAATCATAAGTAGAGGCGGTAGATTTAGGCATCAGTGGTACAGGGTGTCCATGTCCAGTGTTAAAACAAACATAGTTTCTGAACGCAATATGTGAGAGGGGCGCGGGGGGCGTCGTTGAAGTCACAAGCGCTGCGGATTTTTTAGTAGCCATGGAACAGATGAGTGGAGAGCACCGTGCTTTTGCCGTCGAGGCGTACATTTCGAGTGGTGCTACTCGGATGGGTAACATATTCTTTAGTGACGAAGCCCACTTTCACATCGGTGGATATGTGAATAAACAAAATTTCCGTTACTGGGATGCCCGCAACCCAAGAAAAATGCATCAAGAACCTTTACATAAACCTAAAGTTACAGTCTGGTGTGCAATGTCTGCATCTGCCATCATAGGGCCTTATTTCTTTGAAAACCAACGTGGCCAAACTGTGACTGTGAATTCGGAGAGATATACCGAGATGATAAATGACTTTTTTATAATGGAACTACAGAATAGTCCATACTTCAACCGAAAGACGTGGTTCCAGCAGGACGGGGCCACAGCTCATACTGCTAATGTGTCCATGAATGCAGTACGGCAGTTATTTCCAGAAAAAAACATATCCCGAAACGGCACCATACCGTGGCCACCTAGGTCACCAGATTTAAGCCCGTGTGAAGTCTTTCTTATGGGGATACTTAAAATCCGTTGTTTAAAAAACAAATCCGAGCACTGCGACACAACTTAAAGACAATATTCGAGCCGAAATCAGCAGGATTCCCCAGCCTCTCTGTAAACGCGTTTTTGAAAACTTACGTGCTAGACTCGAAGAGTGTGTCAGGCTCGATGGCCGCAATTTGGAGTACATGGTTTTCAAAAAATTAAATCCTTTCATGATGTGCGTTCAAGTAGGTAGTAGCAGAGCTAAATGGGGAGAAAGAGAGCTCTGCTACTACCTACTTACTTAATACTGTTCCTGTCAGGCCCAATGTTTTTAGGGTTCCATACCTCGAAAGGAATTTTGTATTTGTGTAACCGCTGTTGGTTGTTGCTCCACAAAAAATATCGAAAAACTGTGTGAAAAGTGTTTGGAAGTGCCGTTAAAAGTGTAATTTGCATGGACCTAACTTGAACTATAGTCTTGCAACAATAATTTTGGTGTTCTGGTGCGTACATAAAAAAATCTAGACTAAATCAAATTAAAAAAGAATCCTAGCTACCGTCAGTCGCAAACTAACGGCGCGTCGCGATAAAACGCGTAAGCGCCTGTTATTGTACGGCGCTTACGGCATTCTTTTCGCGAACTCGCTGTGACCAGCCGTCGAGTCATCTACCGCGGGCATTTCTTAGTGTGCGCTTTTGCTTCGAGAACAGTGCCATAACTGAGAGGGCATTTATTAGTGTGCTAAAGTGCAAAATTGGGTTTATATTATTTATTAATTTATCAGGATTATTAACATATAATTATAAAGACAACATGGAGTCGAAAACATGGTCGTGGGGTTGCTGTGCCGATAGTAATTATCCCGAAGATAACAATGAAGTTATAAATTGCATGAGTTGTAATAAGTCATTCCATTTCGCGTGCCTGTCTATCTCGGCGATTCTAGCTGATTCCGAGGCTTATCGTAATTGGAAATGTTCGGGTTGTATAAATCTCATTGCGAGTGCCTCCAAAAATGTGGGTACACCAAATCGGAACGTGTCCACAACAAGAGGAAATAAGAGACCGGCCTTGAACTCTCCCCCTCAAGCGACACCTGTAACCACTGAGGAAGTGCGTGCCATTGTCCAAGAAGTTATGAAGGTGGAGTTCGCCTCCATGCTTCAGCAAATCAATAGCACCATACTGAACGTCGTTAACAAGGAACTCGAACCTATAAAGCATGATATTAGAGAGCTTTCAACCTCATTAAACTTTCACACTAAGGAGTTTGAAGAGTATCAATCCGAGCAAAGAGGATTAAAAAATGCCATGAAAAATTTAACGGAAGAAAATAATATGCTTAAAAATTCAATGTCTGACATAAGCCTCCGCATTAATTATCTGGAACAACAAACTCGTTCAAACAACCTCGAAGTTCAATGCCTACCCGAAAATAAACAGGAGAATCTTTATACTGTAGTTAAGCAGTTAGGATCAGTGGTCGGATGTGTGCTAAAGGACAACGACATTCTTCACTGCACCCGCGTAGCTAAACTCCAAACTACTAACACCCGTCCACGCTCCGTCGTTGTCCAGCTGGCTTCTCCAAGAATTCGCGATAACCTTCTGGCTTCGACTATCGATTATATTATGGAAAAGAAAAATAATACCGAAAAACTCAATAGTGCAGATCTTGGGATAGCTGGAGACAAAAAGCCGGTATATGTGCTCGAACATTTATCTCCATCTAACAAAGCGCTCCATGCTGCCACTAGGCTAAGGGCAAGGGATAAAGGATTCAAATTTGTCTGGGTAAGAAACGGCAGAATTTTTGTCAGGAAGTCCGCCGAAGCTGAACATATTTTGATAAAGAACCTTGACTCTTTAAATAAGTTGATTTAATCTCGCTCGGCTAAGGTAAAATGCACGTTATTGTGAAAATACTACATCGCAAAATTCGATAGCCTGCAAATATTTTATCAGAATTGTAGAGGTTTACGAACAAAAACGCACATGGTCTATCGCAATATATGTTGTAATGACTACGATGTTGTCATTCTTTCGGAGACTTGGCTTAACAGTTCCGTTCGTAGCAGTGAGCTATTCGACGACAGATATGTAGTTTACAGGAGAGATAGAGAAAATTCTTGCATACATAGTGGTAAAGAGGGCGGGGGAGTATTGATAGCTGTCAATGTAAAAATAAACTCTAAACGCGCTGCTCATTTCGAGAGTAGTTGCGAGGACCTTTGGGTTACCCTGAGTTATCCCGTAGCTAAGTCTTTTCGTCGAATGGCTCTCTGTGCAGTATACCTGCCACCACCTGTTCGTATATCCTCCTTGGAAAATTTCTTAGATAAATGTAATGCGGCCTTTGAACAACTTAACGAATCAAGCGTATGTATCATAGGCGATTTCAACTTGGGTAATGTCGACTGGAAACAAGTCTGTATTTCGAGTTACAAACTCAAGCTGACTAATACTTGTGAAGCTTTGTTGGATTTTTTGCATGTTAACAGGCTTAGTCAATTTAACAGCATAAATAATACATCTGGTCGGATACTTGACCTTGTATTGTGTAATCATACTTTGTGTAATGTAAGCCAAAGTATTAGCTCACTATGTAATATTGATCAGCACCATCCGCCCCTGGACATTTTTATATCTTTAGCTAAGGAAGCCAAACTTCCATACAATGTTGTCAGTGGAATGCCTAACTTTCATAAATCAAATTACGTACCCATTCGTAATTACTTAAAAGAACTCAACTGGGAGGAATTATTTGAGGGACAGCATGACGTCAATGGAATGGTGCAGGTATTTTACGACATTATTAATACAGCTGTACAAAGGTTTATTTCTCTTAAAGTGCCCAAGAATAGCAAATTTCCAGCATGGTTTAGCCGCACTCTTATCAAAATGTTAAATTCAAAAAATAAAATCAGAAAACGCTACAATATTTATAAAAACCCATTAGATAAAATAGAATTAAAGATAATCAGTAAACGCTGCGACGACCTTGGAACTATCTGTTACAATAACTACATAAAAAAGTTGGAAGACGAACTCACACATAACCCCAAATTATTTTGGAGTTATATAAAAGCTAAACGTGGGGGGGCTAGCATGTATCCTAAGTCTATGACAAATGGTAACACTACTTCATCTGACGGAACAGAAATATGCGAGTTTTTTGCATCTTACTTTTCTTCTGTTTATAGCCCTGCTCAGGATGGTGACAATGTTTATAATAATGCATACTTAGATAACCTACAAAATTATAGTTTATGTTTATCTAGTCTAGTTATTGACTGCGAGGCGGTATACGAGAAGTTAAATAACCTGGATTGCAATAAGGGCGCCGGGCCAGATGGAATACCACCTATTTTTATTCACGAGTGTGCAGCCGAGTTGGTCATACCACTGTCACTGATTTTCAATAAGTCTTTAGCTTCTGGGGTTTTTCCTTCAGAATGGAAGGTAGCAAAAGTTGTTCCCATCCACAAGTCAGACAATGACGACATAGTTTCCAACTACAGACCCATATCAATTTTATCAACCGTGGCTAAAATTTTCGAGTCTTTGATCTACCCCCACATTCAGAGTCATTTAAAGCTATACTTAAGCGAAGAGCAACATGGCTTCGTGGCGTCTAGATCCACAAGTACCAACCTAATACTGTTTACCTAATTATTAATGAAGACAATAGACTCGGGTCACCAAGCAAATGTCATATATACAGATTTTAGTAAAGCTTTCGATAAGGTGTCACATGGAATAATGATAAGTAAATTAAGAGCATATGATATCACCGGATCGTTACTTTCATGGCTGAGTTCATATTTTGTGGATAGATCTTTCTATGTGGTCATCAATGGTTTTCGTTCAACCTTACGATATATCTTGTCTGGCGTGCCACAGGGATCTCACTTAGGGCCAATCTTGTTTAATTTCTTTATAAACGATATTTCCATTTGTTTTCGATTCTCTGTTGTCTTATGTATGCCGACGACTTAAAATTTGTTAAAACAGTCAAAACTAAAGATGATGCCTCTGACCTACAGTGTGATCTAGACAGGCTTGTGCAGTGGTGTCAAACCAACAAAATGAATTTAAATCCAAGCAAATGTTACCATGTTAAATACACGCGAAAGCATTATCTCATAAACCAAGACAAGAGTAAAAATTGCAGAACTGGACACAATAAGAGACCTCGGTGTTACGTTTGATCGAAAGCTAACTTTTATTCCACACTTGGACAATATAATAAAAAAGTCCTCTAAAATGCTAGGATTTGTTATCAGGAATTCCAAACAGTTTAAGTGTTGTAAAACTTAAATTATGCTTTATAATTGCTTAATTCGAAGCATATTGGAATATTGTAGCGTGATTTGGCGTCCACACTATGCCACACACTCGTTGCGTCTAGAACGCGTTCAAAAGCGGTTTCTTTGGCACCTGGCGTTTTCTAGCGGAATAACTAAAAAAGTACATTCGTACAGTAACCGGCTGAAACATTTTAAAATAGTTTCGCTAGACAATCGCCGTCGCATTAATGACGCATTGTTTGTTTGCAAAGTAATGAACCATAAAATTGACTGCCCTCAAATATTGCACACTTTTAATTTCCGTGCTCCCTCAAGAATTCCTCGCAGTGCCATTACACCACTCTGTCCACCACAAAGAAGAACGGTTCTTGGCGCCAATTCCCCCTTCGCAAGGTTATGCAAAGTCATAAATAGCTGCAGTGATCAAATCGATGTGCACTTCGAAAGTTTGGGCAAATTGAAGGCCAAACTTCTGAAAAACCTCATAAAATAGATGTGTGTGTGGTTTTACATAAAATAAGTACCCTACATTGTTTATTGTTTAATTATTATTTAAATAAATTGTTGTTGTCGTTATTTGCACTCTGGATACATCAAAAAAATACATATGTAATGTCAATCTAGATTAATATATTTTTTATTTGTACAGCTCGTTTATGCATGCGGAGTTTACCTTTAAGTGATTGTTGCACTGTTGCATACACTTTTGCATGTAATGTTTAGCATAGAACTTGTGTGAACAATCGTTGGTGAACCAATAAATAAATAAATAAATAAATAAAAAGGAATAACCAGAACCCTTATATGATTACTTTGTTGTCCATCCGTCCGGTCGGGGTCTTGACAGACAGTTGGACGCGGCCGTACGTCTGTCTGTCTGTCACGACCCTCCTTCTCAGGAACGCGTGGAGGAATATATATCAAATACTCAGGTCTACTGTCCCATGGAGCTGTGAAAAAATCAAACTTCTAAGCCAACGCAAAATCAAAAGATACAGCCTTTTATGCCGCAAATTTCCGCAAATTTTCGACGCTCGCAAGGGAATCAAAACCTACAGGGTACTTCCCGTGAACTCAGAATCTTGAAATTTGGTACGGAGCAACATCATATAGCTCAGATAAAGGAAAAATTGCGAAAACCGTAAACTTTTAGTTACATCATATAATAAAAATAATTTTAAACTTACTACTCCTTTCCTCATGAACGCTTATGAACTTTTACTTATATACCTACAGGTTTGTACGGAACCCTCAGTGCGCGAAGCCAAATCACACTTTTTTTTGTAGCTTTAAATGTGTTCTGGTCTGGGCAAAGGCCTCTTCTTTTTTCTTCCAAACCTCCCTGTCTGGTGCGATCTCATGTTGGTTACACCCTTCGCACCTTCCCTTAGGCGCCGAGTGAAGGACAGTGTTTGCCCATCTGTCCAGGTGCATTCGTGGGATGGACGCGATGTTGCCATAAATTTATTCGCAACTACAAATCTTCACAAGAATCCATTAAAAGCTAGTTTCGGAATGATACAGAAAACTTTTCAAAAACAGTAAAAATCTCGTTAATCAGTTTTAAAACTAGGTTAATCGTCATCCTAGAAAACACTGAAAGAACCTGTTGTTTGTATGTTTATTAACGTTATCTGAAATCATATTTAATAATAAGGTTCAAAATATGTGAACATTTGTATTTGGTATATATAGGTTTTATTTTTATTATTTTATGTATTTTTTATTTTTTATTTTGTGAATGTGAGGACGTTGTAGGCTTTGTGGACTGTAGATTTGTATCCCATTTTCTATTTTGTTAAGTACTTGTTGACAGGCCTACACAGCCTACACTGTCCTACCCACGGTCCTACCATACCTATTAACACAGTGACTGCCTCGTTGGTCTAGTGGTCGCAATCGCTACTGCCGAGCATGAGGTCCTGGGTTCGATTCCTAGGTCGGGCAACGTGTTAATGGGTTTTTCTATCTGGAATTTCTCAGTAGCAGCCCGAAGTCTGGATTTGTGCCCGGTAGATGGAAATAGGCTCGCCCCCTATTACATGGGACTTAAACATAACTGGCGAAATGTGGGTGTATTATAGGTACACCTCTGCCCAACGGGGAAACAAGGCGTGATGTTATGATGTTATGTAAAACTCAATTATTTTTAAAAGAGTAACCGTGAAGTTTCTTGTCGGCTCTTCTCCATAGGTAACAACCAATTGGATTCGTGCACCTAGCTTGTGATGTTCATAAGTGTCCATATGGGTTTATGTGATATCAAATATTTGTATTTTGAATTTTATTTTTATTTTTGTGAATACTATTGAAGAAAGATCTAAGTTACCAAATCTGGTACGTATCTGATTTGGTAACTTTGATCTTCTATAGGTAAATACCTAAGAAGAAATAAATAAAGGAACAGCTTCATGTTGTGGTAGCAAATTAGCTAATATAGCATGTTAGGTACATTGGCATGCTAGTAAAATGGGCACTAATTAACTGACAGAGTATGGCGAAGCTAGCACTGAAGTTGGCACCTCTGCTCAACCCTTCGGGGAAACAAGGCGTGATGTTATGTTATGTAGCTCTGAAGTTCAAGTTTTTCCTGTGACAACAAAGCCCAATAGCCGATTAAGGCCATCATATACTACAAATTTATCAACGAGTGACCATAACGAAATTCTAGCCTGAAACACAAACCTGTGTTTCAGGCTAGATCAGGCAAATTAGCAACTGTGATCTTTTTTAATTGTTATGGTATTTATTGGAAATGTGTCCATTTTAATTCCTTTTTTTTTTAGAACGCTCCGTACTAATGAGTTATACTCGCGTGGACCACCGAAAAATGCTTCCGCGACGTGTAGAAATCATATTTGGATACATAAACATGTATTAAGTAATGTTCCATTGATGAAAACATTTTCATTGCCATGTTTTAGTAGGTTTCTATTAACCAACGCTGCATTAAACGCACTTGCTTGGAATTTAAAAGTTAGGATTCAAGCACATACAAAATATGTTACAGTTATATTACATATACCAGCCATGACACATCTGTGACCTGATTTGCGTTGTCCCCTACAGCAATAAGTCGTTGGAAGAACAGTGGTCGTCATGTTCCCATCATGTTCCCACTACTGGGACACAGGCCTTCTCTCTGTGAGAGGGAGTGGGCTGTAATCTACCACGCGGGCCCAGTGCGGTTTGATAGATACCACAAATCTTCGATTTTCTGGTTCTAGGACATGCCGGTTTCCTCACGATGTTTTCCTTCAGCGTTTCGTGAGCAGTGGTGATGAAATTATTTACAAAGTAAAGTGCCTGACTAGGTCCGAACCTACGACCTACAACTCGTGAGTCGGGGCCGTGGACTGTGACCGTTCACATATACAGGGTGTCTTTTACTTTTCAGGACGTGATAGAGTGTGTGACCAATATGCAACAATTGAGCAACCTATAAAGCGAGACGATTTATGAAATTTGAGTAAACAATTTTTTATGTAGTTTTGACTCATTTCCCAGATAACTTGCTACCTGAACGCATCGACCTGGCAACTTAACGCAGGAAGGATTGCTGGGTGGTAAAAAGGTAGTGGGATGACGTAAACCAGTTCATTAATTTGAAAACCATGCAATTTCGAAATATTTTAACAATTTGGATATTCTACCTTTGCCAGCATTAATCTACTGCTTCATGGGCACCTTTGAACATTAATTGAATACTACAATACTCAAAAATCACCGTTCTTGTAACAAGATATTTTCGTACCTACATGGTGCATGTAAATGTTACTGTTAAAGTCCGAATGTTTGTAAAGCTTAGATTTTAGTGGAAAAGGATTGAATGTCGTCGTTCGAGCTTTTAGGTAAGTATTATGAACACCTGTATTTTCTATCATGTGAGCCAGCCTGTAGAATCGACCACAAATTTCCGGGACCCTGGGAGCTTGACGAACGAATTGAAACGTTGTACATTCCCGTTGTCCTTCCATTTTCGTCAAAATGCAAGTCACACGTATTTTTGCGAGGACCATGTGTTTCATTGAAATTCACTTTTTTGGTTTTCGTTTTATTTCATTGACCAAAGCCACAGCAAAATTCTTCGAAAAAATTAGCTTGGAGAACATGCTTGTTTTTTTTTAAAATAATGCGTGGCTGGTGAAAATTTTAGGGATCTACCTAAATTTGAGGGATGTTTCTCAGAACCGTCATTAACACCTAAACAATGTGACGTAAAATCTCACCGATTTAATTCTGATTATGTAAATGAATCCTGACAAAGTACACACCTATTAATATTGCAACAGTGACCAGATACAAGTCCTTTACATGTCTGAGCTGAAGTAGACCGTGTTCTAACTAGAAGAAAAATTAATTACCTACTCATTTACCGAAAGTAGAAGTACCGGTTGTACTTTTACTTGAAATGCAAGTTAAATATTTTAAGAACAACGATCAAATTCGAAGTCAACACGAAGGTAATTGATTTCCCTTCAGAATTTGCACTGAATTTCAATCCGAAACCGTAAGCTAAACGCGAATGCAATTTGAATTACGAAACACGGAACGTTGAATTTCGTGGTTGGGACGAGTACATAAGACAACTATACTAGTCAAAGAGGTTATTGTTTCTAGAAATTCATGAAAAACAATATGTGGCCTATAAATAATCGTAATAAAAGCAACAACCATAGGCTTGCATAACAAAGCAGGTTTACTATTCTGAAACCATCTGACCGTAAAAACATAGTTGAAGTTAGCGTGGAGTGTGCTGTCAGTGCCACACTTAGTTTACTCCACATAAGTCCTCACGATGAGATTTTTACAGAATCGACATGCTGGTTTGGTACATCGAGGAGCATCATATTTGGGTATTAGAACGTATCGTCGTATAAAGCCTAGACGGTCTAGTCCTAGTCCAGCCTGCTAATGATCGCTAAGCCGAAGCACAGTGCTTAATCAACATACCGGGAAAGCACAGAAAAATCATTAAGACATCCGCTCAAGAACAGCAAATAAAAAAGGAAAAAGTACAGCGCATTTTCTGGATACAAACCAAGGATCAGATTCCCAGTAAACGCAGGAATATGCATTTGTCAGAACAAAATCGTTATAGCGCTTGAGAACTCGGATGCAAGGAAACGGAAAAGGAAACGACATGTTGCCACATGCAAATAAGCCGACAGGATATTTTGTTTGGTCTGCGTACCTTACAATCTACCTCTGGGTATTTTTAAGCTCTAGTATGGTTGTTAGAGTTCTTACCTCATGGTAAAATGGCTCAACTTAGCCAAATCTTTTTGTTGTAACTGGTTGTATAGATGGTTTTAATGATTATAATGATTTTAATACATAGTTTTTACGGTCACGAATCATATTTTGTTCAACATATGACCTGGTACTGACCTGAAAATTGCAAAAAACGTAAGAAATGTGCAATTTTGAAGTACTGACAGTACTTCGCGGGCAACCTTTTAAATCATTTTTCCGTTGCTGCCAATCGTTTGAACACGACAGAGACAGAATGATGTTTTGAACATATATTTAAGACATACTATTAGCGCTGTTTTGAATATGTTTAGCGTTAAATTAATTTGGTGATGCAAGCCGTGCAAGCGGTATTCAGCGCTATAGTAATGCAACCTATTTAAGTCGCTCTACAAGAAATAATACGTCAAAATCATAATCGTTGTATGTATTAAGCTACTGTTCCCTAGGAATTCAGTTCCATCCTCCTAGGAATTGTACTACAACGGCCGCAATGAAAATCTGTAATTTTTCCCAGTATTTGGCATTAAGCTGTCAAAAAAGGCGTGTGACCAATCACCGGTTTCTTAGAAAACTAAAGGTTTATGTAATCTATCAAATTGTATTGACGTCAAACCTGAACAAAAGTAAAAATATATAATAATTATTTCCTATTTCCAGCAATTTTCCACCCTTCCCTAGCGTTCCTACTTCACGGAAACAAAAGGTCAGTTTATGAATTTTACAAAATTTTTCAAATATTTCGAAAGAGTTTAGGTACATTATTAAACTACAGTGACTTGATAAGTGGCTTTCTATTGGATTTGTGACCTGTGGCATTAAAAATTTATTTCCTTAGTTGGGTTCGATCTAATAACAAGAATTTTTATTCTAAAGTTATCACTATAAAACTCGATGTTTTTAAGCGTGGAACGATTACTCATCCGCCCCGACAATAGTGTCGCTTTCGACAGTCCCGATAAGGCTGAATGTCTTGCCGACAGCCTAGAGTCCCAATGTTCTCCCAGCTCCCAACCAGTAGACCAAGCTCACCTGAACAAGGTCGACGCTGAAGTCGAACGAAGAGCCTCCCTCCCTCCCGTCGAAGACCCTGATGATCCTCTGCCTCCCGTCACTCCAGACGAAGTGCACGACATCATTAAAGGGCTCCACGCTCGTAAGGCCCCCGGTTCGGATGGTATTACCAATAAGGTATACAAACTCCTTCCTGCCCCGCTAATAATGCTTATGACCGCCATCTTCAATGGCGCCTTGAGCAACAACATCTTCCCACAATCATGGAAAGAAGCCACCGTCATCGGTATCCCAAAGCCAGGCAAGCCAAAGTCTGAGCCCTCCAGCTACCGCCCTATTAGCTTACTCAATGTCCTCGGCAAAATCTACGAGAGGCTTATTTATAAGCGTCTCAAAGACTACGCCGAAGCAAAGAGCCTCATACCCAACGAGCAGTTTGGATTCCGTAGCCAACACTCGGGCACCCAACAGGTCCACCGTATCGTAGAGCACTTATGCGCTGGTCTGCAGCGTAACGCGACGACGGGTGTGCTATTCTTCGACATAGCGAAAGCCTTCGACAAAGTCTGGCACAACGGCTTGATATACAAGCTCTACCAACTAGGAGTGCCAGATCGTCTCGTGCTCATCTTACGAGACTTTTTGTCGAACCGGACCTTTCGCTATCGCGTCGAGGGAGCACTCTCGTCCCCTCATCCTATTCGCGCCGGTGTCCCTCAGGGTTCCGTACTATCTCCTCTCGCCTTCACGCTGTTCACTAGCGATATCCCAAAAAGTAAAAAGGCTCAGTTGGCTCTCTTCGCCGACGACACTGCCGTTTACTATACCGGTCACTGTCCCAACGCTATAGCTCGTACTCTCCAAACCTCCGCAAACGTCTTAGGCGCTTGGTTCCGGAAATGGAGAATCGAGGTCAACCCCGATAAGAGTCAGGCGGTTCTCTTCTCGAGACGTCGTCGACTCCCTCTCCCACTTCCCAGCCCGATCACTATGTACGGCAAGCCAATCCCTTGGGAGAAGCAAGCCAAATACCTAGGCGTGATCCTCGATGAGAACCTTACCTTTAAGGCTCATATTAAGGCGGTTCGCGCGCGCGCCTCCTTCGCTCTTAGCAGGCTGCAATACGTACTGACAGCCCGTAGTAAACTGTCCCTCAAATGCAAGCTCCGCATCTATACCGCAGTCATCCGTCCCATCATGACCTATGCCTGCGTTGTATTTGCGCACGCTCACCCACGTCATCTCCATAAGATGCAGACCCTCCAAAACCGTTTCCTCAGAAGGGTCACGGGTGCCCCCTTCTATGTCCGTAATATCGATCTTCACGTCGACCTCAAAATGCCAACCATAAAACAGTTCATGAAACGCTTATCAAAGCTTTTCTTCGACTGCGGCATCAAACATTCTAACCCCCTGATTACAGCGGCCGCCCGCTACACTCCCTCTCGCATTAGCAGTATTCGCCGACCAAGGCATACTTTAATCGACCCCGATGACGCCACTACCCTCCTCCAGGAGAGTAGCGAGGCCACTAGCACGCTACATAAGCCCAAAACCCGATCGCCGTCCTACCGCCCTCGCCGCCGAGGCCCGCCGCGACGCCCAAATCGACGCCCCTCCCGACCCTTGCTCGAGCCAGCCCGCGCCGCTGAGCCTGTAGCTTTAAATTCGTCCCTAATTAATACCAATCCTGATCCAGCTAGTCATTTGCTGCCCTCTTCCAGCGACGCCCTAAGCCGAGGTTCGTACCCCACAGGGGGTGCCCTTAGCGTTGTCGCTTAGTTTTAGTTAGTATATAAGTTTAAGTCCTGGCTGGAGGCCTTAATTTATTAGGGAATCCACAGGCAAGTCCGCTTAAGCAGACGACAACCGCATAGGTTGACCTGCGAGATGCCAAACAAACAAACAAAAGCGTGGAACGATTATGATAATAAGACAATTTTAAAAACAAATTGAGGTTTGAAGTGTACTGTTACCTACAGTATTAGTAATATTAACTATAACTGAGTGTGGGATCCCTTCTATGAGAAATAATCTCATATGATAGAAACGCAATTTTTTTAAGACTGTGCATTTCCGTTGTTTTCGTACGTATGCATCTTACAGCGACTTACCATTATTTAGCATTATCTGCCTATAATGTTCCCACTGCTGGGACACAGGCCTCCTCTCTGTGAGAGGGAGTGATTCGTAATCCACCACGCGGGCTCAGTGCGGATTGGTAGATGTCGCATCTGTTCGAATTTTTGGTTCTAGGACATGCCGGTTTCCTCACGATGTTTTCCTTCACCGTTTTGAGAGCAGTGGTGATGAAAATATTTACACGAAGTAAAGTGCCTGCCTGGGTTCTAACTTACGACCTAAAACTCGTAAGTCACGGCTGTTACCACTGGGCTACCACTTCTCTCGACTTACTGAACAACAATGCTTCAAAACCTTAATGTTGGAATCGACGTTTTTGTTTGATTTATGTAACAATTCATATGATTGTATAGACATAAGCAATAGAATAAGTTATGTAGTACCCAGAACTACTATATGTCGAGGTGTGCGCGTGCGACCGCTGTTTGCTGTAACCTCCTGTCGATTAAACGCAGGATCGCGAGCACCCCTACGACGTCTAACTAATCAATTCAATAAGATTTTCCGAGATACAGAACTCTTTGCAGTTTCCGCCGGAAAATTTTGTAGTATTGCGCTTAATATTATAGCAGAATTAAGTATGTACATATAATCCTTAAATCATAATTTCTATTTTCAATATTCTATTATATCTTCTTTCACTTTTTATTACTTTTACCTGTATAATTATGTTTCAGTTTATTTTTATATTTAACCACATTGTGTATTCAATGTAGGTAATTCATATTGTACGCCGTTCGTGTTTGTTTAAATTATTTATATGATGTTGAAAATGTTGTTGGTTATATATTTATACTCCCATTTTAGTTATAAGTTCTATACCATAACTATTCTCCCAAATAAAATTAAATATAACAAGTATAATATAGCTGGATGAAATATTGCTCTATTCTTGTCCGTAAGAAAGACGGCGAAGCTGCTTTTGCCATTAGATCAGAAGCAGATATAAAAAGAAGAAAGAAAAAACGTTTATTTAGCACAGACTAAAAGGCACACAAAGCAGGTAAATTATAAGAAAAACAATAAAAAAACATACAAATAATAATAAAAAAGCGTACAGCGCGAAGTATGAAACTTGCAGGGTAGTGTGCGTCACGGCTGCGCCAAAAAGGCCCAGTTCAGCAAAAAATGCCAGACAACTAGTGCCTGACGCTGGTTTTCAACTGGACCTGAAATATATCGGTAAAATCAATAGTGATTTTAATGGTGATGGTAATAATGTCATTATTGAGACCACCAATATTCAGTGATCAATGCATTTACGTAATTTGTGCACTTGTTAATTATGGTCACTACTGGGTTATTTTAACTATCCTTAGTCTGCTGTTTAATTTATTATCTGTACTGTACATGTCTTATTGTGTTAGTAAATTGTCTACCGTTTTTTACCTCTTTATAAATTATAAACCAACTCTGATCTCATATCTAATATATTCAACCTATTTACTTAATACATTTAAAATTACAAAAAATCATGTGTCTGTATGGACTGAGGAGCCATGTCTCATATTTAAAAGCGGGTTCTACCAATATTTAGTAGTACTTTATCCGATTTTGTAGGCCCGATCCCGGAATTTGTAGTAAAACCCTTTAAAAGTTATAGGACGTTTAAGGTAGCTCCTCAATTCAGACATCTGAACTGAGGAACCACCTTAGAACTCGAAAACTAGCCGACCGATATTCTTGAAAATTTGGTAGGATTTGGTAGTATTTATGCTTAATCTGTACAAAAGAAAAGGGTTTTGTACGGTTGAATTTGAGATAGCTACAATGCTTTGATTTTTCATAAAATCCATAAATTTCACCTAGCTGTTTCTCGGAAAGTTATGAGTCGATTGAAACAGTTTTTAAGTATCATATAGTAGTAAATGTGTTCTAATTTGTACTATAAAAATAAAATGGTAAAGCTATATAATTTCGTTAATACAAAACATTTAATGCGGCTCCTCAGTCCTGACGGTCTATAGTAAATATATGTTCGTAGCTACTAAAGCAGTTGATTAAATTGGAAAATAAGAGTGTAGATATTTAGTAGAAATTTCTATTAAATATTGGTGTAATTCAACTTCCTGCACATTCAGTATTTCAAAAGATATTAAGTGTTTTAACGTTCCTGTAAAAAAATCTGAATAGGGTGACCATAAATAACTCAAACTGCGATAATAAATATGTAGTTTTATTTGCTTTGAAATAATTTTAATGGTATGAGTACCTACGTGTAACTTAATTGTGGTTTTAGATTATATGAGATATAATTGTTATGTACAACAAATATTTATTTAACAAATTAAATGAGATTCAGTATTATATTTAGAATTATATTTGTTTTATGATTCTAAATTGATTATAGTTTTGTTGTTATTTTTCACAACATTATTGCTATATTAACTTGATGATGAAGAATGTTAAAGACAAACATAAGTTTAGAAAAAAAAATCGGTTACACATAAATGGAAAAAACTATCAAAATGGAAGGAGAATGTTCATAGAATAATGGAAAAGTTACAGTTACAGGGTGCGTCTAACATTTAGGTACCAAGCACACAACTGGATTGAATGTTACTAACAAAGTTAGATGCGTCAAAATTTACCTAATGAATTAATAAAATAAATTTCACATCTCTGTCGACTGATAATGTACCAAAGAGATTGGCGGCTTATCGAATATGTATGTACAGGAAGTATAATAATCAGAGTAACAATTCAACTCACTAAGTTAAAATGGACCTCAAATGTCATGATTTCATGAAGTAATCATTCAATCGGGCAAATTGAACTGCGTCGTAAAAACTAGTTTATTATCATAAAAATTGATGCCGGGCGGCCAATTTCACAAAACATAAGAAAATCGGACTACCTAAGTCGGATCACACACAACAATGCGCCTAGCGACGGGGCGCGGGAAACGAAACCGAATTCCCCGCAGATAACGCGTCACCGTGCGTGATTTTTAAGTACGAATTCAATAAAAATGCAGGGAATTTTGCTCCATTTCCCTCGCCCCGTCGCATGGCGCGTTGTAGTGTGTTTTCCGCCTTATCACTTGAGTCTATTATCCATACATATTATAAAATAAGTCGTTTTTCGTGTCTGTTTGTGTGACCGCTTTGATCTTCTTAAATGCAGATAGTATTTGATGTGGTTTTCACCATCATTTAGACTAGCCAATAATTTTAATTTATTTATTGTCAAAATGATAAAAAATGTACATAAATAACAACATAACCTAATTAATTAATACAAATAAAAATAACATCCAAATTTTAATAAAACTACTAGCAAACTAAAACATAATTGTGTATTATACATTAAAATTTAACTTATATATAAACAACAAATCTCAATATTTTGCCATGTTGCAACACCCGTGCGAATACAGGGGCGAGTTGCTAGTATTATAAAAATCTATGATTTAAACGTCTTTGATGGCATGTATCAATTTACATTTATTATTACGAATATTGAACTTGATTTCTCTTAAAGAAGTAAATAATGTCGATATTAATATTTTATAATATTTTTTCAACCACGGCCATGGAACTGAAAATAAAATTTCTCCATTGGCTTTATACGTATCTCTAAAACGAAATCGTAAAAACATTTTTGAAGAAAATGAAATTGTTGCACTGCAAGCAAATGAGAAGTCCGATGTGAGTGATGATTATGAAATTCGTCAAAGCAGCAGTCCGATAAATGATACGTTAGATATCAGGGGTGAAGAAATGGAGTCCAAAATATTTTCATCTGTTTGGACATGGATGACTGGCAAAAAAATCAATCTATATATACGTATCAGAGAAGAACCGGAACTACCAAATATAAAAAAAGTATAGAACAATGACAAAGCATAGACCTTTTAAAAACAATATATATAAATATACAAAATTACCTTGCACCTGTACCCTGAAACGAGAGAAAGCAATTAAAAACAAAATTTTCATTAAAGGAAACTGCTCGCAATGCACCGCGTGCGTCTATATAAAAAGTTACAAAAGTACAGAAAAAAATTATACAATATTTTGTAAGATAATTAAAATAGACTTTAAAAAAGAGATTAAACCAACTCCTTTTGAAAGGAACGAGCTGGCAAATATTCTAAGGCACAAATCTGCCAGAGTAGTACATAACGAGTTAGCTTCAGAGATACTATGTGCACAAAAAGATGCATATGAGATTACAACCTCACCAGCATTGCCTTCTCTTGCTTCATTAAGGCAAATAAAATCTGTTTCAAGAAAAGGACAGTGGCTTCATCCCAATCCAATTATCTCTTTATTGATTATGGCAAAAACTACATATAATTTTATTCGTGCCGTTGGTATGTACCCCAATTTTTTATGTATATTTCTGGAGCGAAGAATAAGTAAATTTTTATAATCAATGTTTTCTAAGATGCGAACGAATCACAATTACCATAGACGCTACGGGCTCGTTTTTTGAGCCAATGCGAATACCGGATGGAACGATACTCAATAAGAGATTATTTTTATACCTATACAGGTCTTATAACAGCAAATTCAACATTTAAATCGGTATCTGTATTACAAATGATTACTGATGCTCACAGCAAACAATCAATTTTAGATTGGCTTAAACAGTGGCTCCGATCAGTGGTTAGTCCACCACAAGAGGTTATATCAGACGATTCATCTGCCCTGATTGCAGCAAATTTCGAAGGTTTCACATCATTTCATTCTACGAAAGAATATGTTATGGAATTGTTCTTAATATTAGAAGGCCATGTTTCAAATATTCCTTCTACTTTCATCAGGCTCGATACAAGTCATAACATAAAAACTTTACATAACTTAGCATGTTTCAACGATACAGATTTACGCGTTAAGTATTTTTATGTACGCTGCATCCAATACTTAAAAACATGCGAAGATTTTGAAACCACAAAAGAAGTTATCTCAGATGTCGTTACAGTTTGTCTTGGTAGAGTAACTATGACGACGACATTAATAAAGTAAATAATTCTTGTCAAACAGCCCAAAAACGACTCTAAAACCGCCTAAAACACATAGAAATCAGGAGGTACACCATCATCGTTGCCACAATGGAAGCCGCCGCATGACAACAATGCACCACACGATGTCTCTATTTGCGGCCTTTCTTTTAGGTTAGAGACATTTTATAGGAGCTTCCCTTGATCCAGCGAAAGGCCCTGGTCCTGACGGACTTTCGCCGTACTTCCTTAGGAATTATTCCTTAGGAGTAGTACCTAAACTGTGGAAAGATGCGTATATTTGCCCGTTTGCAAAAGTGGATCCAAACCCAGCGTAGAACACTATCGTCCTATTTCCATAATGTCTGCCTTGTCGAAACTCTTAAAAAGGTTTGTCCATAACGACATTTATCCTGTGCTCCACAACATCATAATTTAACAACAACACGGTTTCGTTAAACGACGGTCGACAAATACTAATTTAGTATTATTTTCTAGTTTTTCTATTTTAGGCATGGAATTAGTATGTACTAATTAGTGAGTATTTTACGTCCACCTCTTTTAATTTACGTTTAGTTCCTTATAACCGACTTTTTTACTGTTTTTCTTTTGCATGCTGAAATTAAAATATAAAATTAGTGGCACTTATTTTACTCATTAGAGAATCACCACAATTGTTAAATCGGCCGACGGTCACTATTCGACAAAGTAAAGGTTGATACTGAAACAACCACCATATAACACATGATATTGCTGTTACTCACCAACTTTGGGGAATTAACTGGCGATTTTGGTAATTATGTTGCGCAGGCATAACTCCCTAGATTTCGGTAATCACCCTAATAGACAAAGAGACTGGTTATTACTGCACGTGATGCTCATTTAATAGTACTCCCCTCCGCCTAATACTTAGATAGTTTAAAACTAAGTATTTTCATTATTATTATGTTGTCTAAAAAAATTAGGACCAAAATAAGTATAATTATGAATTTGTCATTTTATTTTGGATATTTTACTTAATTTTTTTTGTATCATAATTTTGTCTACTCTTCTCGTCGTCAAAATCGAGGACGACTAAATTAGAGAGAATTACGACTTTCTCATGTTGAATTGTCAAAATGCGAGATAAATTAGGTGATCATGTTAGGGTTTAACGAGAAAACATCAAGTTTGACAGAATGAGTCGAGTATTTTGTATGGCAGTACTGTCAGAAAACGCGAAAAGTGAAAGATTGTACGTGCCGAGAAAATGCGAGAGTGAGTAACTGTCGCCTGTGTTCCTGTGTCATGTTAGCTCTGCAGGGCTCAATACCATTTCAGCACTTCCAACATTAAATTCTGAAAACGAAATTAAAATGTAGGTAACTACGTTACGGTCGTTTATTTCTGAATCAATATGAAAAAGTAGGTACATTTTCAATCGAAAATCGATTTAATAAACGTCAACTTTTGTCATGTTTTATTCGCGTCACGTCGTTGATACAAATGCGGATGGACTTATATCTCTTGAACTCTTGTCATCGACTTTGAAATGCAGTTAAGCCTATCTACATTTTTTATTTTACAAGAACAGTGTGCGGTTTGGGGGACGTGTCTTATACAGAGGGTAACAAGACCCTTCACAAAAACATTATGTGCATCAGATTAGATAACTTTGTGAAAAATATATTGCTGGGAAACACAAAACTTTGTGCATATGGGTGCATGTAACAGTACAAGGGCTTTGGGATTTTTGTTTAATTAAGTTATAATATATAAAACTTGTTACCATAAAAAAATAACATTTAAAAAGTTGGAACATTAACCTTTAATATCTCCGTAACTAGAAGATGTTGTGTGCTGAACTGATACCTGGGAAAGGTATATACAGTTCGGTACATAAAAATGATCATAATAACGGAAAGAACAAGTGAATCTCGGCTACGTTAAGTGTATATTCCCGTTATAATTATGTCATTCAAAAAGTGATTGATTTTCAGCACGATTTTTTATTTCCTTTCTGTCAGTAACTTTAGAGATGCCACGACACAATCATGCACAAAGTCGTATTTTTATTATTATTCTTTACGTAGCTTTAAGTCCGCAAATAACACAATCTAAGAGCGATTTTCATAACATTTCAAGGGTAGCTTAAAATTTAAGTAAAGATCATTATTTAGCTACACGCCAACATACGTGTGTAGTACCGAAAGAAAGCAAATTACGTACTATTTCATATTCAGTCTTTAATGTTTCCACTGTACAGGGTGGCTGGGTCATCGACGCGCACACTGAAATCATAAATTTAGCAGATGATTCTAGACCCTCAGCGTAGAAATTTTTAGTCGGCTAGCAAAAAAAAAACCTGTTTCATAGAAGAAGTGCAAACCTAAGCAATCAAAAAGCATAGAACAGTTCATATTTATACGGTCAGTGATACTGTTACACATCATCAACACGAAATTATTTTAATCATTGTAATCCAGCTTTTCATAAGACAGCCGGTGTTCTGAAATTTTAATTCTGCTCCGATTTTTTTTTTAAATATTTAGCTCAATTATTCTACAAAACTGAAATGTTATTCGACTATTGTTACTAACGGATTGTTGAAATGAAAAACTAAAGACAAAAGTGTGAGGTTTAAACCTGATAGTTATTCGTCTACCAGTTCACGAAACGCTAATTAAATTTCAATAATTTTAACTAATTTATTATGATGACAGATGCACCTTATACACGTGTCAGATAAATTGAATTCCATTGTCAGCAATGGAATTCAATTTATCTGCCACCGATATGAATAAATTAATTTAATTACCGGTTCAAAATTTAATTTAATAACCCAACTAAAAATATAAAAATTGAATTTTAAAAAGTAGCGCTGACAATTTAACTTATTTGTCGGAAATTCGAAGTGAGTTTTCAATATGTTGGTAGTCACATTACGAACGATGGCTCACCTCTTTTTGTGCCCTCTGTCCAAAAACACATGCACTATGGAAGAATTTTGCAAGGCCAACGCTAACGCTGTCAAAGTGGCCGAAAGGCATTCATCGATACGACACAGAAAAAGATGAAAATTTTGTTTATTTAGAATAGTACCTAATTTAATAACAGCCGCACGCCGATAAATAATTTGTACTAATTTGTAAATTAATTAAGTACCCTGACTAACCTAATATCACTCTAAAAACTTTTATAATACATTTAATTGATGACTATTTAAAAAAAAATCTTACATACGTTTTTAATTCGTATTAGGTAAGTTACTATCTTAACTTACATGTTTTTGGCATGCAACCTTCGCGAGCCTGATAAAAATTGATGGCATAATTACGAGACAAATATTAATTTATATTCAGAATAGAAGAGAAAACAAGTAAGGAGTTAGCTGAAGAGCTGACGTTGCGTGTGGCATGGTGTAAAAACGTTAAATTATTACTTTATGTGAAACATTTGTTTTTTGAAGTACTTCTCTCGCATAGTAACTACCAAAGTAGAAATGTTATAACACCTACGTTACATTTTTTATTTTACTTCTGCAACTGTAAGAGCGTTTGGTGTTCAATAAATGTCCAATAAAAATCCTTTAAACTCTAAAATCCACTTTGGATTCACGGGAGAGACTTTGATTGAGTTTAATATTTTTTCAATTTAACAGAGGGCCACCTATGTAAAATTTAGAAGTGGCGATTTATTTAAGTTTTTACTCGGGTTATGAAATTACAGAATATAATATCACACCCATTCTCCCAAAAGGTTAGGCAGAGTACGTCTTATGTTTAAGTGCCATGTAAGTAGACAAAATATACTTTTGAAATAGAAAGGATAACAAACAGATGTATATCTTCATCTATATAAAAATTCTAGTCACTTTTAAACCTTCTGTTAAGGAATGGCTGAAATAAACTTTATAAACAAAAACAATTCTTTTCAAATTGCTGTGTCTTACTTTTCACTTTTTTGTTTTCACATTTCTTTCTAGATCGATGTATTTTGATTCAAGGCCAAAGTGTGTACAGTACATAAACTTTACTTATAATGCCTCTTCACCTGAAGAATGTGCAAGAGTCATGGCTTTTCTGGAACTAGGCATCAGTATACGTCATACTGCAATAAATGGTGGGTGTAACATAAAACGGTCCCGCAGGCGAAGCGAAGATACGAAGTAACAGCAGACCTAGGTGCACTAGTACCCAAGAAGACCGCAATATTGTCTCCACTGTGTTGAGAAATCACCACCTCAATGTAGTTGGAGTCCAGCAACAGCTTCTTCAGACCCGAAGAGACTACATAAGTGACAGTACAGCCAGAAGAAGACTTGCTGAAGCAAACCTGAAGCCCCAAAAGCCAGCAAGTTGCCCAAAACTCGAGAGAGGGCATCGAGTAGCAAGACTGACTCGCCCGTGAACACATACATTGGAGTGAAGAAGAATGGGCTAGAGTTTTGTTCACTGATGAGTCATGATTCTTACTCACTTCCGATGGAAGGCGAAAAGAGTACAAACGACCTGGTAAGCTATACATTTAAGCCTGCTTCACAGAAAGAATCCAATACGTTGGAGACTCTGCACACGTACGGGCTGGCATCTCTTCATAAGGTCACACAGAGTTAGTGTCCATAGAAAATGGCACATTGACTAGGGAAAAACAAGAGCTCAAGAGATCTTTAATGAGTATGCGGCGGCCATATTTAGTAAATATGGGTGCTGGATAGATACTGATGCAAGATAACGTCCGGCCTCACACCGCTCGGGTCGTACAAGAGTACATTCAGGAGGTTGGTATCAACTTGATGGCTTGGCCATCAAGAAGTCCTTATCTCAACCCAGTCGAGCACGTCTGAAATAAGATTGGGATGCTGGTCAGAAGCCGCAGACCACCTCCGATCTACCCTAAGGGCCCTAAAACAGGCCCTGATGGAAGAACGGGAGAATATTCCCCAACATCGCCTCCGAAACCTTGTCTTCAGTATGCCAAACCGGCTCGAAGCTGTTATCAGAGCCTGAGTAGGCAATACCAGTTATTAAAATTTAGCATTAAGCTGAGCGATGGCCGTTTTGCGTGGATGTGACGCATATTTTCCCCCGATTTGTTCTCTTTGGTGTTTTTGTTCGATCACTGCGTCATGTTTACCGTAAATAAACGTTATTTTCTTTCTTTCTTTCTTTCAAAATGTAAATCAGGCGAAAAACATACTTATAAATGTAGTTGGAGCATTTTGCCAGTAAAATGTATTTTATCTGTTTAAGTTTGCTAATAAATGTTTTTTTTAATATTTCAAAACTCAGACTTCTTTAGTTTAGAAAGAATTGCAAGATTAAAAGTGTGGTAGGTATAAAGTTTTGAAGGCCAGTGTATTTCTTTCTAAACTTGTTGATTGCATTAGGAACTGAAAAAATCATATCGCGGTAGGCCACACAGCTGCCTAGCTTAAATAGAACTGGACTAGTTCCATCTGTCACATGCCTTTGCCTGTGTGCACAAACTCCCGCACCGTGGGTCCGAATAAGCTGCAAATGCAGCGATTTAGGCCTCGTAAGGACGCAGGACGGACTGGACAGTTTTCTATAAAACTGTACCCATGTGGAGATTTCCCTTCGAAAAAATTTATGAACGGAAGTTTTTTATGAAAATAAAAACTTTCATTTCCTTAGCTCCTTTAAGAAAGAATTGTAAGAAGACTAAAAACCATTTTTAAGTGCTCATTTTCCTTAGTGCTCATATCAGAGGAACTATTGCTCAAAATTTCACGCTTCATAAACCAGCGGTGTAGGCTTTGCACTGTCTATCAGTTAATGAAGGAATTTAGGAAGATTTTCTGTAACGTAGATATGATACCACAAACACCTGACGATCGGTATACAAAATGTTGTTATAGTAACAGTCACATTTCGGGTTCAAGAGTCAGATAACTTTTTTGTGAAGAAATATATTTATGACAGTTTGACATATTTGCAATACAAAAAGCTGTCAATATTCAGGAAAATACGAGACGAAACTATAAAGACGCAGTGCATATCAGGTTTGTGATTAAATAATATAATGCAGATACCTAAAGCTTACGCACTTACTGTGCACTTAAATAAGCCTAATAGAAAACTTTCTATAATCCTGTCACTTACCAGAAGTCTTGGATATTTTCATCTTGCAACGTTATATAATTTAATCAGATCGGAAGCCCTTTAACTGGCTGGTTCATAGCAAGAAGTACATCTTTGTATGAAATCTCTTAGCAGGTTTTGGGCTGCTCGGAAGCATATCTAGCGTTATTATAATAGCTTAGAAAACTCTTTAAACCCTTATTGGTATATAAGTTAATTTATTTATGAAAACATAGACAACACCAAGCTATCTGGTTTTGCAATTTTTTTAGGTTTTCATAAAACTATTTTAGGTAGCAATTTTTTTGGATTGTGACTATGTACTCAACTGTTTATATGTTTTTAAAATTTCACTATTTGATGGATTATTTATTTATTGTACCTGCTTATTAACATTTTTAACGTGATTCTACAGGAATAATTTTAGTTTATGATTAATTAAAATTTGTATGCTTCAGTAGATATTTCAACCACCGTTATGGTTGCATTGACCACGAAATGCCACAATGGATATATGTGAAGCATATGCAATGAGAAATCTCGTTGCTCGAAGCTTACATCCTTCTTCCAGCAGTTTAATGTTTTCTTATTTGTGAATATACTTCAAGCATATTAAATTACTGTTTTTCAGTAGATATTTCAACCACCGTTATGGTTGCATTGACCACGAAATGCCACAATGGATATATGTGAAGCATATGCAATGAGAAATCTCGTTGCTCGAAGCTTACATCCTTCTTCCAGCAGTTTAATGTTTTCTTATTTGTGAATATACTTCAAGCATATTAAATTACTGTTAGACTAACACCAAAATATTGAAAACCTACTTATACTTTGCCAGCGTCTTCGTCCCCCCTTGAATTCCAAATCCCGTGGGAATTTCGAAAAATCTAGCCATATTTCTTGTTTGCAAAGCTGAAATTACCCGCAGAGTAATTTCAGCTTTCTAGGTCACAGGGTTTGGACTGGCCAGTGAGAGAGTTAGAACTTTTCTTTTCATATAGAGTGAGAACTTTTTTTGCCACTATTCTGATTTGGTGCAAAAAAATAAACAGTTTTTTGATAACCATTTATTAAGTTTAACTACGACAAATTTATAATGGATCGGTTATACGAGTAACCCCATAACGCATTAACTTCAGAAGGTAATTGTACCCTCAAATTCCTTAACGGATTAAAAACGACCCAGTTTTTCTTTACGATTACCATTTTGACCACAGAGGGTTTCCCGACAGGTCTTAACATTTTCTGTCGGGTTATTTATAGGGACATGTCGAGGTCAATCTTGAACACTAATAGCAGAATATTTGTGACTGTTAGTGGGGTCTTTATACCTTTCCTTACTTTTTTGGTGTAAAACACGATAAAAGTGTATTTTTAAGTAAGAAAAGGTGAATATTTGGCAGATGTTACTTTCCATAAAATATTACCAAGCCTGAATAAATGTAGGTTGTAATTTTCGTTAAATAATAGAACATAATTTACAAAAATATCGGTATTTTAACTTACAAACAATCTGTGCGCATCTATACCGCAGTCATCCGTTCCATCATGACCTAGGCCTGCGTTGTATTTGCGCACGCTCACCCACGACATCTCCATAAGATGCAGACCCTCCAGAACCGTTTCCTCAGAAGGGTTACGGGTGCCCCTTACTATGTCCGAAACATAGATCTTCACGTCGACCTAAAAATGCCAACCATAAACCAGTTCATGAAACGCTTATCAAAGCGTTTCTTCGACTGTGGCACCAAACATTCAAACCCTCTGATTTCAGCGGCCGCTCGCTATACTCCCTCCCGCATTAGTAGTATTCGCCGACCAAGGCATATCTTAATCGCCCCCGACGACGCCACTACCCTCCTCCAGGAGAGTAGTAAGGCCACCAGCACGCTACATAAGCCCAAAACCCGATCGACGTCCTACTGTCCTCGCCGCCGAGGCCCGCCGCGACGCCCAAATCCACGCCCCTCCCGACCCTTCCTCGAGCCAGCCCGCGCCGCTGAGCCTGTAGCTTTAAATTCGTCCCAAAATAATATCAATCCTGATCCAGCTAGTCATTTGCTACCCTCTTCCGAGGTCCGTAGCCCACAGGGGTTGCCCTTAGCGTTGTCGCTTAGTTTTAGTTAGTATTTAAGTTTAAGTCCTGGCTGGAGGCCTTAATTTATTAGGGCAACCACAGGCAAGTCCGCTTAAGCCGACGACAACCTCATAGGTTGACCTGCGAGGTAAAAAAAAACAAACAAACACAATCTGTGTTTATAAGTCCGTACCTACGTCATACGGAAGGTCATTGCTGATGAAAACAGTATGATGGCAAGGATTAAGTAATTACAACTAAACTTCCCGTTTTGTAACTTTCCCGATCCACCACCCAAACAAAATACCTAAGCTAATGAGGCGTTCGTTTCATAACTTTTTTGATCTTCATTCAGCCCCGTTTCGCCAACTGTCAATATGACGCATACTGTACAGACAGTTCCAAAAGTTACAAGAAAACTTATTGATATTTTTTTTTTGCCCGTCTGTGTGTCTACTTTTGAATATATGTATTTTTGCATGTGGCATTCTTCCCTCGAAGCATCATAACGACTGTTAGGATTTTATTCCGTCATGAGGTGTATATCGACTCGTCTGGGTAGTGCGGTGGTAATAGGCTAGATTTTGTTTTTATAAAATCAAAATGGTCGATTTTACATAGTCCTAAGTCATTTCCTGGTGTCATCCTTGCTTACACTTACCTGCTCACTTACCAGCCCAGTAACTCGAACTAAGTACTTCAATACGTACCTCAGAGTAGGACTTCTCGATTGCTGATCGCTTGATGGTGTAAGTGCGCAAGTCTTCGAGCAAGTCGCATTCATGCTGATTCTTTGCATGGAGTTTCGCAATCTGCTCCGTGTGCAGGTTTTTGAGAAATTTCGTATAGTTGCTCTGTAACAAAGACAGGGTTTTTGTTAGAAGGTTTAAACTTGGGATAAGCCTAAAGGGGAAGGTATGTATAAGTATAAGTATGTTTATGTATAAGTATACATAATCAGCCTGTAATACTCCCACGTTCCTCTCTTCGAAAGGGAGTGGTTGGTAGATGTCACACGTTATAGAATTTTTGGTTCTTTGATTGGTCGATTTCGTCACGATGTTTTCCTTCACCGTTTTGAGAGCAGTGATCATTTACACAAAGATAAGCGCCTGTCAGGGTTCGAACCCACGCTGCGCACCACTGCGTATAAGTATATATAATAAGTAAGTAAGTCCACTGGCCAGTTTCTGGTATGATACTTTTATCCCGGTAGCACGTTCCGGTGGGATAATTTCCAACCTCAACGCGGGTGATGTCGCGTGCAAAAGTAAGTTTTGCATAAGGAAAAGGACGGATACAGCTGCTGTTTAAACTAGTGTCGTTAGTAAAGTCATGAGCAAAAGCTTCCCAGTTTCAAATAGGTGACAAAAAAGCCATAAGCCTGCTTTCAGGGCCACGTCTGCGAAAATAACAATCTTCCCACACATAGGTACTATAAAATCTTTCCAGAATGTGTCCTCGCTCGCTCGCTAAGATGACACTTAGCTCCATTTAGTTCTAGTGATTGACTCGCGTACTTATGACGCTGTAGCGCGGAGTAAAGGTAAAAAAAAAACAAAAGATTTTAAAATTGAAAGTACTCGTTTCGCACATAATACTTACTTTTTCTTATATCTTCTTCTCTTTTACTTGTCGTAGTTCTATTTTTATTTTCAAAATAGTTCTCGAATATATTACGTTTGCTTTAAGTGCACATTTCACCACTGAAACTGAACGCGATCAGCACTTCTAAAACACGTTTAGTAACATTGGCGGAATAAGCACTTAGTCGCGCGTTCGTGCAAGCCTGCCAGGGTAGGTAGGTGTGCCATAGACGCCCCCCCACCAGTGTCAAAGTTTCGGTCAGTAATGTCACCGAAACGTAAAACGGCTGAGCCTTGGTTGAAAACTTCTAAAACTTTCAACTTATTACATAAAAGGCTTCCTCGTAGAAATTCAACAGCTTGCCTTCACATAGTGCCTGAATAAGCTTGAAAGGTCCCTCTCTCATGGCGCAGGGATGCAGGAATGAGTAAAAAAAGTTCATGAATGACTTTTTAAGTAGGTAGGGGAAGACGAACGATGGATGGATTGAGTGAATGACGATGTGACTTCAAAGAAGGTTCAAGCCTAAATAAATTGTTATCACGAAAAGAAGATTACGTACGAGTACTAGAAGAAAATATCACCTTAGAAAATCCTAATCCTAGTATCTAACAAATCAAATCATAGCGTATACTCACGATTGCCTGCATAAATCGTACCAGACTGCCACTGCGCGCCTATAGAGCAGATGTCCTAGCATACCTATCTGGGATTGATAATTGATAACCGATTCAACTGGAGTTACCAGGTGGAATCTGTTTGCGGCAAGTTACGTGCGATGCTCACCAAGTTTTTGCAATTTACTGTACAGAACCCTCCTACAAATGTACACAGCTAATGCTTAGTCGATTATCTCCTATGGACTTACATTTAAAACTTACCTAGATAAAATACATAACTTGCAAACACGTTTGCTGAAACTTGTAGAACCAAACTATCTAAAACTAAATACCAAGACCATTACATAGAGTAATTGAATCATTGCAAAGTATTACCTGTTCTAGCGCGCGCTGAGTATCTGTTCCTGATAGAACATTTTGAAAACAGTAATATTCGAATTCCCGTGAAACATGACGTGGAAACACGACCAGCCAAATTAAAATTATTTCAAGTGCCACGCAAAAATAAACTTTAATGGCTGGCGTACCGCTTCTTTTACAATACCCAATTTACTAAACCAAATACCTGTAGACATCATGGAGTCAATGAATAATACAAACAAAATGCGTAAGCTTAGGGAACATAACATCAACTCGATTAAAACTTACCTGTCAATAGAGCGTTGATGAAATCTCAGGCCATGGCATGATAAGATAGACCCCAGAGATCTGATTGTGTGCCTTGTTAAAGTTTAAGAAAATTGTAATTTATAAAAAAAAGTTAATAATAATAATTGTTATAAGCTAGTTTTTTCATCTGGAATTCCTCAGTAGCAACCAGGAGTCTGGATTTGTGTCTGGTGAATGGTTAAAGGCTCGACCGCCTGCTATTAAGTGGGACATACCAACTGGCGAAATGTCGGTGTACTATAGGTACTCCTCTGCCCAACCCTTCGCGGAAACAAAGCGTAATGTTACGTTTTGTGTAAAATATAGAAATATATATTTTTAAATATATTTTTAACTAGTAATTTGCAAATTCTCGAAGAACTAATTGCATTCTGTTAAAAAATCTAGCGAAGTGCTATTACTGAGTTTTTTTGTTGAACTCGAGCTGTGATAAAACTGAATTTGGACCCGGCTATGGTACCGAGCTTACAGTAAACAAATATAGAAAATATTTTGTTGAATTACTAATATATATATGTAAATAGGTACATACCTGATATTTACTTATACCTCGAAACGGAACACAAAGAAATATAGGTATGTACAGCCAATTGTTGTAGAAAGGTTCAAAGGGATTTTCAGTTAGCGGTTACAATATTGTTCCTTTCTCTTATCGTACCTCTGGTTTCTCCTTGTAGGTACAGGTACTAGTGAGCTTAGCGCAACAAAAGATCGTAAACTCCCTCGAATACGATCTAATAGGGATGTTCGACTTTGAGTTTCAAACTCTTTGTCCTATGTTCATTAACTCAAAGGGTTGCATAGAAATACTTAAAACTGGGGTTAGTGTAACGGCTCGCTAACACCTAATCCGTCATCGGCGTTAAGTATGCAAGGTGCATACAAAACTTCTGTCCTAATTTTCAACATTTGTCTCTCGAGAAACTCCAATCACATCATAAATGCTTATATTTCTGCAAGTAGGTTTTTACACACACTTTTACATGTCTATCAAAATATTTTTTAAACTAGATGAGGACCGGTGTTTCCTATCCGACATATTTAGTACCGAAAGGAGGTCAGCTATTCTTTTAAACTCCAGACATAATCTTGATCAGATCTTGTGAGGACCATGCGTTAGATTGGTGTCTGAAATGGTTTTTCAAGATCTAACCACACTGATTTGAGTGGACCAGCACCCTAATTGCGTAACACATTTTCGTAAACGATTACGACTACTCTGTTTGATTTTGACAGTTCAACAACATTCATTGCGTTATTTAAATTGTTGAGCATATATTTTTCGTACTTATGAAGCAATGGATTAGCAATCTGTTTCAAAACGATTCAGATTACGATTGAATGTGTATTACGCAATTAGGGTACAGTACTGCTATTCTGTGACCATCTCACCGTGAAAACTTTGGTGAAGTGAGCTGTCAGTGCCACTGATGCTAGGGATTGACCAAGACGGGATGACACTGACAGCTCACTCCACGCAAGTCTTCACGGTGAGATTTTTACAGAATCGACATGCTGTACAGTCACTGCATGCATTTGTCACTAATTGTTTAGCTCAGCTCAGAACTTAAACAGCTCAACGTTCAAAGCTTTTATGTCCAAAAACTATAAGTAGCAATTACTTATTTCTGACATCAGAACAATAATAACTGCAACCGCCCTCTAGATCCTGGACTTTGCGTGTTTACGGAAGCAGATTGCTTGTGGCCTACATTTCTCGACGGAAGCCTAATTCTATTAAGCCAAACTGTATTCAAAGTTAGTAACCGACACGAGGTAGCCGGCTGTCTTATGACTAGTGAACAATCACCAGCCGTCAAGTAGATACTTCGGAGGAGTTCGGGAAACTTCGGCTTAACAAAGTTGCACTTCGCCCGAGGAACCTTGTTTAGACTTTGGTAATATTTTGGGTGTTGTTTGTATTGAAACTGAAATTGGGTGGGATGGTATGGAAATTGCGTATTATGATCACAATAGAAGTCCGCTAGTGTGTAGATAGATATATTTACATAACGACCTATTTTATTGACAAAAAGATCTCATTACAGAAAGGAAATAAGCTCGCTAAATAATTTGTTTTTAAAAGAACCGACCAAACGAACCGTGTCTTGCGTAAACAGTAAACAATGTGACCATCTGACCATGGTCTAGAGATAATAAATTGTTTATGGAAAATTACAAAGAGAAAAAGGCTTCAAGCAGACGTTACATACGATACCTACAAATATATTATAATAACTTATTATATTTCCACCTAAAATACACCTACGCGTAGTCCTTTTCAAAAATAGGTACTGGTATATGTCGATCAAATATGTTTGAAAAAATCCTATTGTGCGAAATTGTAGGGTTTGTTTAAGAATTTTATGCCAAATAGGAATGTACAAGTATTTTTATCTTACCTTTGATCAGAGCTTTTTTTCTTCTCAAAATTAAGCCATATGTTTATTTTATTACAACAGGAATCGAAAAAATCGCAATGTGTTATTGGGTTTTTCTTTCTAGAATTTCTCAGTAGCAGCCCGGTGTCTGGATTTGTGCCCGGTTGATGGCAATAGGCTGGCCCCCTATTAAGTGGGACTTAAACATAACTGGCGAAATGTGGATGTACCATAAGTACACCTCTGCCTACGCCTTCTGGTATTACAGGCGTGATGTTATGTTATGTTATGAAAGCGGGTTTCCGCCTAACCGGGTATATCGAATAACCTTGAAATTGCTGCCGCTGGCCGATCCGATAATCAAAACAATAGAGGAGTTTCGAACAGATATAATACTCGCATAATGGCTATAGATTTTGTGCCGAACTATTTTCAAGGTAGTTTTAACGGATTTTGAGAGATAAGGTGCTGTGTTGTTGTGCACACAGTTAAAACAAGTAACAACCCTAAGTAATAATTTTAAGTCAATTAATGCTACAATTTCAACAACAATACGAACGATAATCGACAGAAAATAGACAAAGAGAGTATATATAAATATTATCAGTTTCATAAAAAATTACACCGAATAATTTTATTTATTTAACCAATTATGTACAGACATATAAAAGAAAAGAAGAAAGGAACAGAAAAATACGTTCAAAGGTGAAAATAAACTGGTTTTACAATACTGATTAGAGCAAGTACATTACAACCAATGTGCGTTCTTAGATGATATAATGAAACAACAATTCGTATACCCGAAAACCGGTATCGTAAAACCGAGAAGCATAGCGTAGGCCTAATTGATGCATCGCGTCTAAATGTTCAGTCATATATTTGATGCTCATGCATCATATTTTCTAACTTAGAGGGATTCATTAATTCATAACACTAATTGAATATCACCCACAAGTTACAGGCTGATTATGTAGCCACAAGTATTAGGTACTTTTCAATCATACTTCTATCCTTTTTAATAACTGTCTATCTAACTAATATTGTTCAGTTTTATTGTGGCTTCTTGGACGCATAATTTAGCATCGGATTATGGTATGGTAATTTAATTATTGATTTTAACATGTTCCAGTTAAATGGAGTTGAATGTAACTTTATATCATTGTGATAGAAGATTGAAGATATTGAGTATGACGATCTGAGAGATATTTAATGTCTCGAGCTAATTAAACTACAATTTAGTAGTTTAATAGTTAGGGTACCTAGTTTTCCTATAACGCTGTTGTGTTCAAATATACTATACATAACTATCTCAAAATTATCCTGGTTACAATATTTATTTCGGTGCGAAAATCGCACTTGAAACTAAAAACTACGGCGTAGCTACCGCCGTATCTGCCGTGTCAATTATACGGGGCCCCGGCCACGGGGGCCCCCGACATGAACGCCTATCAAACCTGTCACTATTGTCCTTAGAGGCAGAAACTTTATAAAAAATAAAGTCATCATCAGCTATAAATGATTTAACAAATCAGTTTGCCGAAATAAAGGCAAGGAGAGTGTTTATTTAATTTGAATTGTTTGTATTAAATTGGAAAAAGTGACAGATAGATAGTTATGATGAATAAATATTTCTTTTAATTTTTTGCAAACACTTGTTTTTCTTATATGAGAAATCTTTAACCTTCATAAGGGCCCCCAAACAAATTTTTATACGGGGCCCCGCTAAGCACGCATGGCACGCTAAGCCACTGTTAAAAATGCACCAGGCTGATCCAATTGTCTTTTTTTTTTGTTACATTGAAATTAAAAAAATACATTCTACATTCAGCTTAAAAAGAGTAAACATTTTTAATAATCTGCATCGTTTAACGCGAACAGATTTATTATGAAAGATTTATTACCCAGTATTAATTAATCCAGTATTGCTTAAGTAAGCTGTCACGCCCATTATGCCTGGAGGCTTTTATTGATGTATTAAGTTTTGTTAATTTTTATATATTTTTTTGCTTGTTTCTTTCATGTAAATTGCCGTGGCTAGCTAACATACGGCAGATAAATTAATTTGATGTTCTGTGTCTCGTAATGCTTATTACTTCGCACACCTATTATTGAATCAAATTTTTTACTAACTGATCAGACAGCTGTGCTGCTGGGGAGTTAGTTGCGCCACTTCTTCTCCCCAGCTAGAACACTAGGAAGTGGTGAAGGGCGGGCGTGCCGGGGGACTGTGTTATGTCATTTTGACGTCCAAAAAGTGCTGATTCTCAGCCTAATTTGAATAAATGACTTTTGATAGTGGTTTTGACCTACTTTCCTCTTCATTTGCAAGGTCGATTTAATTGAACATTTTGTTTCAACTCCGCAATTGGTTCAAGTACCTATCTAAATAGAATAATCATTATTATGATGAAGTAAAAAAACTGTTTTTACAAATACATAACGCATTTATGTATTAGTAAAAACAGTTTTTTTATAAAGTACTAGTTACTAATAGACTACCTTCTGTCCCGAAAACCGCCTGCGTGAAGTTTTTGCCCCCAACCCAAAACGTCCCATCCCATACCCCGGCCGCACCTTTACTTCGTTTTGTCTTAGCGCTCTTTCTGTTTTTTTCTTCATTTTGCTCGGCTCCTAAGGATCGTAGCGTAATGTTAAATAGCTTTTCACCCTCCTTAATAATTCAACAATCAAATTAAAATGCTTTCTTTCAAATCCGCCTTGTACGAGTAGTTTAAAAGATTAACTCGTTCAAATAAACACACAAACAAACTCTTCAGCTAAACAAATTCATGAAGAAAACTAATGATTAAATTCGTATTTGAAAATATGGTTTTAAAGTACAAATTTTAGAGTGTTACTAATTTATTTATCGATAGACTACCTTCTGTCCGCAACTTCGTCCGCATGAAATTTTGGCCTAAAATTTGTCCGCATGAAATTTTGGCCCCAACTTTGTCCGCATGAGACTTTGGCCCCAACTTCGACCGTATGACATTTTGGCCCCCGATCCACCACGTCAGATCCCATCGCGCCCGCGCCTTTACTTCGTTTACGCTTAGCGTTTTTCTCACTATTTTGCTTGGCACCTAAGGGTCGTAGCGAGTTGTTAAATAGCTTCCTCAAAAATTAAACTAACTTTAAAACCATTTTTTCAAATCCTCGTTGTAGTTTCAAAGATTAGCACGTTCAAATAAACGAACCAAAAAACAAACACTACAGCTTCATTATTTATACATATATAGCTATATAGATTAATGTATTGTATCAAAATATTTTGTTTCACATATACCTACTTACCTAACTTAACTTCTGACGTTTCATAAGTGCCTATCACTTATGAAACGTCAGAAGTTAGGTTGGTCCGGCATGGGTGACCAGATGGATGTACCCAGGTGGCACATACCAGTGCCGTTAGCTATTATGACTTGACCTATCACTCGATTCCGGCTTGACCTCGACTTACGGGACACCCTGTGCAAAGGTAAATAAAGACACCTGCATGGACCTACAGAACCCCACATCCATCCAGGTCCACACTATTCATTTATGTCTGAATTTCGAGCTTCTGAATACAGCCTACTTACATCCATAATCATGAACGAAACAGAAGAAACAAAGAAAAGCAAAAAAAAATCTCTTTAAAGAGACTTTTCTTGCCCCGATGCAAAATATTAGCTCTGACTTTATCTAAGCGAACGGCTATGGGTCAGCAATGTGCGACTTTAATCTAGCAAAGTATTTGAACAAGAGCCTAAGATATGTTATAAGCCAGGCTGGACCAAGTCTTGCCAACGTAAAATATATATTTTGAAGTCGATATTACGTAGATGCCTTTAAGTTTATATAAGTGCGTTAATAATACTATAAGATCTGGATTCCACATATCAGACAATGAAAATTAATGAAACTTTTATGAATGGAAATATATTTTTTTATTGATTTTTTCATTGGCTTCCGCTAGACGTACAAAACAAAAGTAATAAAAAAGGCATTATGAACGTTCTGTGTTATATTTAAGGTTCAGGTGAAAAAAGACTTCGGTATAGAGGAAAAAGTATTCGTCTTTTCACTGCACTGCCAATGGCTTTAGACATTCATAGAATAGTGATGTGAAAGTCTTGATTACTCAGCACACTCCGAAAATCGCTTAAAAACAGTTGCAAGTTAGCTACCGTTCGCGAGGCCTAAGCTAAGCTTTGCATTTGTGTGAGTGATTACCAATAGCACCCTTGTGATCGCGCCCCTCGTGCGCACAGCGCCTTACGCCAATTGTTTAAACCAACAAATGCAAAGCTATTCTGCATACCTACTAATTTCTTAGTTAAGACTATACAGTACCACGCACAGTAAGTGGCTTCAGAGTCCCTCCAGCCACCACTGATACTGGGATATTAACAGGCAAAAATTAAAATAAAGTTGCCTACCTCGAAGAAATAACATTTTCCCTAAATGAAAATGTAGTGTCTCAAACAAAACAAAAGATTTTTGTGTCTAACCACCACGTGTGTGTGTGTAAACTACTAACTATTTAATTTGTAAGTTATTTTTTTTCATAAACTGTACATAGTATTAAAACTGGTGGGAGGTGCAATCTATTTAACTCTGAATATATAAATTTATCTCTATCGACAACTTTAAAAATAAAGGTTGAATGTTGTTGAAGCGATGCAATTATTGATAACGTTCTAAACGTTATCCACAAAGTTACAGGCCATAGATCTGACATCGAGATCACGTAGTTTTTGCCTGACCTTTGTAAATTAAGTTATTAATGGAAAGAACTTAATCGCACTTAAATAGAGATTCACGTTCGGATTTCGGATATTTCAGTCGGGAGAGCAGGGGTGGCGCAGTGGTAACAGTCGCGACTTACGAGTTGTAGGTCATAGGTTCGAACCCAGATAGACGTTTTACTTTATGTAAATTATTTCACCATCATTGCTTAAAACGTACAAGGAAAACATTGTAAGGGAACCGGCATGCCTTAGAACAAGTTTTATGCTTAGGCACCTTTTAAGTTGGGAACGCCGGCTTGCACGCGAAATTCAAATTTTCCTACGTTTTTGTTGTTTGCAGGTCGTATGTTGATCAAAACATGATTCGCCACCGTAACAAGTATGTATTTACAGAACAATAATCATTAAAAGTCACTGTCCTACAAATTGCAAAAAAAAAACATAAGATTTGAATCTCGCCGGCAACCTGGCGCTTCCCCCTTAATACTTGAAACATTTCAGCTTTCAAAGTCAAAAGCCGTTGGTGACCGTTTACAGTACATGCAGATATTTTACCTCTGAGAGTCAAATGTCTCGCTGGTGGTGGCGTGTCTGTTGGACCATTAAGTTCCCTTCAAAATAGTTGAGCCGAATGGTGCTGATCCATACGTCATGTTCGTGAACGGGCGCCGTCAGTGGGGACTGGTCATCTCTTGACTTTTATTTTAATTTACGTATTGTATTTTTGTTTTGTTGTGTATGTTTTTCATTACGGACGCCTCTAACGTGCACGTCTTTCTACATCGTTCTCACGTGTATAGGTACATTCAACATGACTGATGTAACTAACAATATTATTTTAAAAAGTGCCCATGGAGTTTCTTGCCCTTTCTTCTCCATAGGCACCTACGCTTTGGAATGGGCAACTAGCTTCATCTTTCTGACTGACCCTTGATAATTCAAAAGCCTGTAATTCGTTTATATGAATGAAATGGTTTGATTTTGAGTTTTGACAGCAGCCACCCAATGGCAACCTTATTGTAACGATTATAAAGATCATTCTGATTTTGACAGACTTGTCAATGCCAGCAACCCAACAGCAACCTTATTTCAACGGCAATAAAGATCACAGTGATTTTGACAGTGATGTAAACTCGAGGTATAATAACTGTGAACGGACTGTGTAGCAATGTTAGTGAGCCACCCGTCAATTAGTAACGTCTCTATTGACGCTGAATCTTCTAAGGCGTTTACTCCAATTAAAAACACTGATAGGATTCTTATTTCAATTTTGACTTGAAAACGTCTTTAAATCTACTGTCATAATAGAAGGCCGTTAAACAAATTGATGATAACAAAATCGGGGGATACAGTTTGGTGTTGCAGCTGCATATCTATCATCTACATCCAAAATCTAATTACACCACTCAATAGCTAAAAAATCAGTGACGGCACGACCTATAACCATCTCAGAAAATGTTACTCGTAACACTGTTGCACGTAAATACATGACTGTGTCCACGACACAGCCACGCCCTTTTTTTATTAAAAGAAACTTCCTCGTTGGTCTAGTGGTAAGCGGTACTGCTGAGCATGAGGTCGTGGGTTCGAATCCCGGGTTGGGCAAAGTGTTATTGAGTTTTTCCATCTGGAATTTCTCAGTAGCAGTCCGGAGTCTGGATCTAGCCCGGTTGATGGCAATAGGCTCACCCCCTATTACATGGGACTGGCGAAATGTGGGTTTACTATAGGTAAACCTCTGCTTTACTCTTCGTGGATTACAGGCGTGATGTTAAATGTTATGTTATGTTAAAAGAAGATCTAAGAAATTCTACAGATTGTTTGAGGCCGCCCATTGTGTAACCCTATGTAAAAATGTCAATATTCATATCTGTAATTTGTTTTAACATAAAAAGGGTGTTCTATTGATTTATTTAATTCTAATCTATATAGAAATCTAAGCTTTTCCTGTTATTAAAATTTACTCGAATGTAATTTATTTATATACCTTCAATGATCCGGGAAGAACCTATTCTAGTTACCACTCCGCTGAAGCTCGCTGAAGTCTAGGTCAGAGGTAACAATTATTTATAACCGAGCCAAGTGCACAGCCGTAGGCCAGGCCACCTCAGGTCACGAACATCAACTCAGCTTTTTAAACGATGTTCCGAATGAAAGGAACCTTTCGAGCGGGAAATAATATTATACTCTAGAAAGTTTGCTAGGAAAGCCATCTTTTGAACTTTGACTTCACTTATTTAAATACATAGCTTGATCATTTGTTTTTTTAAACTTTGGCGAATACTTCAACGTAAATAGTTTTTGAATTTAACCAAGTTTTATTATGCGTGTGTGATATATGCCCCGTAATTAAGCCAATCTTAAAAAAACACGTCAGTTATGAAGTTCATTTATTTCCGGTATAAAAAGATACGTGCAATTTTAAAATGACTTAATACGATGGAGACCCGTTAAACCGTTTCGTATTAAGTATTTAAAACACGTAGAGTAGATAGTCGACATGCAATTACCCCGATGACATAGATATACTTACAAACATATGGGACAGGAGGCTCCCCCTCCCTTTCCCCCCACTATGTACGGGTTTGATTTTTAATTTGTCTTTTTCATTGAGCATTTATACTAGGGTGGAGTAAAGGTTTTTTTCATTAATGATGAAGATTTTAAAGACAAGTGCTACACTGTCTTTCTTTTTGTAAGTCAGTGGTAGATGCAATTATATTTAGGTGTGACAAGTTTAAATAATACCAATAGCGATAAGGTCCCAAGACTGCCCCAGTTTCTCTATTTTTTTTGTGCCACAGCAGCTTTTGTCATTACTCAGACGGAGGGTTCATGGTTTAAGGATACTTAAACCATGAACCCTCCGTCTAAGGTCTGATTAAGGGTGGATTTCACCAATGAAACTAAACGCGCTCAGTACATAAACTAGGTTTAAGAGCTGTCAGTGTCAATACTCCACTGAAAATACTGACACCTGAACCTAGTTTATGTGCTGATCGCGTTTATGAGCTGCCATTGTCAATATTCCACAGCAAATTATGACACTGACAGCCCTTAAACCTAGTTTATGTGCTGATCGCGTTCATGGGCTGCCAGTGTCAATATGAAATCCACCTTTATACGACAAAAAAGCATCGAGTTCCACCAAGCCGTTGGAATTCTCGTCTACACTACACTAGTAAGGAGATAACAAACTTATTATTTCTTAACTTTTCACACTATTGCTATTAAAACTAATCAAACTAACATCAAGCCTATTTTCCTTGAAGGGTTAGGCAGAGGGTGTTCCTGTAGCCAGTTCACCTTATGTTTAAAGGCTCGTACAACCGGCACGACACGTGACGCGAATCGCACGCGACACAAAGGCACCGCGTGTCGCACGTGAGGAAGCTTAAGTCTCATGCAATAGGGGGCGAGCCTATTGCCATCAACGACGAATTCCTGATTGAAAACCCGAATAACACTTTTTACTCAATTCTTATTTAAGTAATAATTATTGATCTAGAGAAAAATATCTTGTGACTGTATAATAAACTACCAATGTTGTCTTACTGTTAATATTTATTTTTGACATGAAAGCCGAGCAATCTTGTTTCTTCTTTAATAATCTTTAAAAAAGACACGATTGTCGAGTAAAAATTAATCGAATGAAAATGTTGCAATTACGTAACCGTCTTGTACATGAAAAGAAAAAGTTCCAATAAATCATATAGTTCCATTTTGTATGTATGTGTGACTGTTTCAGAATAATAATGAAAATAAACATTTTAAGGAGCCTCCTCTTAAGTCCCAAGTAATAAGGAGCTATTGCCAACCGGGCACAAATCCAGACGGGGAAATTCCAGGTGGAAAAACCCACTATTACTTTACCCGACCCGGGAATCGAAACCAGGACCTCATGCTCAGCAAAAGCGCTTGTGATCACTAGACCAACAAGGCAGTCTTTGAGTAAGAATGTTGCTTAAACTTTAGCAGGACTGATGAAATCTCTCAAAATCAAGCGAGAGGAATTCATACATGTCGTGAAACTATTTAGTAATAAGTTGTCTCTAGCGTAACGTTATTATCCAAATTAATCGGTTTCAGCAAATTCCCCGTCAAAAAACCACGAGTGTCCACAGTAAAAAAATATATGGAAAACCACCCTTCCTGCAACAACGTCATCCAACAAAAAACTCATTTTTGCATCAAAAAAAAATCTGCACTTCGATGACTTCACTCTAACAAAGCGTTTGACGAGCTACCTACCTGCAATCTCTGACGGCTTCCTTTATCCATCAATATTAAAAGCGTTCCATAGCCGGCTAGTGCTGCTGAGCAACTTTCATAAAATTGTCGGACGTGAAATTGATCCACGTATTCTTTTTAAAAGCTCTTCTAAGCTCGTTGTGGGAGCACTCATACCTTTGTTGCAAAGGATTTATTTCCCAGCGACAAGGTCACTCGGTACTGACATTGTAACTTTCAACCTTATACCTGCATTGCAATATACTGCGAAACAAAAGGATACTTGAAAAGGAGATGTTTCAAAATGTATGGTGCCTGGTCCAGGTCCTTGTACACTATACTTAAAAATAGAAAAACACATTTAAAACAGTTCTCAACTATCCAATTACTAAAATGTGTTGTAAAGTGTGTTGCAATTTCTGCAACACACAACTAAAACCCGTGAAGGCGGAAAGCTGTAATTTTGGTTGATGAATGACGTTTGACATGACGAAAGGGACTGAAGTGACTCTGTTGTGACAGCTGACAGCTCTCTTTATGTTCAATGGTTGATTCAAATATCAATTGACTACCACAGCAGTATAAATTTAAATTAAGTTTTACATTCTTTTTCTAAAATTTTCCCGAATTTTACGGATTTTTCTCTTTACATTTAAGAAGTGTACATAGACCTGGCCCTGGCATTGAAACATCTGCTTTCACACTTCAAAAAACGTAACTTATTTGTGTATTACAGTCGGGTACAAAACGAACGAATACAAGGAGCAGTGAAACATCTTGTAGAAATCAAACTAGAAAACAACATTTATATTTAAAATGTAAAATCTCTATGTGTAATCCTTTAACATATATAACCTGAATAATATGTTCGTAAATGTTACGAGTAGGAATATATTATGTTTCAAATACATAAAAAAACATTGATTGCTTCCAGGGATATGTAACATGAAGATAATACTCATGAAACTGAGAACGGGCTCGGAAAAAAAAAACCATTTCCAACGTTCCACTACAGACAGGTCGTTATTGTCCCACTACAGACCAAACGCCTCTTCTCATACAGAGAAGGCACGAGCATTGATCACCACGCTTGCTCAAGACGGGTTGGTGATTTCAGACTTATATTAATCTGTAAGTCAGTATGACTAAATGGTACTTACAACCATAAGCCAGCTACGTGCCAGTATCAATGTTTTGTATATTTAAAGCCGGCAATACATGTTGGCCAAGCCTCAGCCAACGCGAGCGTAGGCAAATTGATACGGCGAGTGCCTTTGATTTGTGCAGAAAAATCGAAACTGATCCGAAGTGAGACGAGTCGTAGCGAGCGATCCCGAGTGGTGGCGAGGCACGCCAAACGAACCGTATACACGTTGGCGCTCGCCTGCACTCGGCCAGCTAGGCGAGCGTTGACGAGCAATGTCGAGGTTCGACAAATGGACGGTCTATATGTTGGTACTCGCCTTCGCCCGGCCAACTATGACCAACATGTATTGCGTCAGAAGTTATCCAAGCCAGCCCCATGTGAGATTAGAAAGGAATTTTCGTATACTGTAAGCTTTCACTGCGCTAATGAAATTAAACGTAAATATGTTATTATTTAATCTGTAAATAAGGTATAAGAATCACTTTTACACGTGCTATAACATATACATCTCCAGTCTGACTACCTCTGAGAAGAAATGGCGAAACAAATTGAGGGGTCAAAGCCTCTTATAAAGTTTGCAGTGTGGCGCTTTTACATAGAAAATGTTAAACAAGCTCTAAAGCTCATATTCAGAAAATAATCATGTGAGAATGGAACTCTTTCATTACAGGTAGGTACTCAACAGTTTTATGTCATCTTATAATAGAACTTGGGAATTGTAAGGTAAAGAACGTCATTCAGATCAAAGCATTTGACGTCACGATCTTAATGCGTTCAGCTACTTTCGACAATTTACAGTAAGGTAAAGTTTCGCTTTAGGAAAAGTGATGTTATTTTTAAGCTTTGATATCTTAATGACGTTTTTTATCCATACCGGTATGGCAACCCAATCGTAACTTAGCATAATCAGACTATAATGTTTCAACTGCTAGGACAGGCCTCCTTTTTTCGAGAGGGAGTGCGCTAAAATCTACCACATGTCTTCAAATTTTTCGATCGATTCGAGAGGTTTTCCTTCACAGTTTTGGGAGCAGTGGTGATGAAATTATATACGCAAAGTAAAGCGTGTGCCTGGATTCGAACCCACGGCCCGTAAGTCGGGGCCGTTACCACTGGGCCACAACTGATTGTACCTTATCAACTATTTAACTGTAATTGAGGTAACCACATACCACGTAACAAATACAGAATCATTGACTAGGCATTTTCACCACGCCACAAAACCTCTTTACAATCGTCGATCTAGGGTTTGCTAAAATGGTTTGAATTAACCCAACGTCCAAAATGTTAAGTGCTATTCTGTAATCTGTTCGTCGAACTCACTTGTTGTCAACAAAACAAGAGCAAGATAGGAAATGATAACGGAATCATACCTCGACAATCGATCTCGATCTCGACCGTTCCAATTTTAAAAAGCGATTTAAATTAGGGAAGGACACCACATAACCTGATCTTCGAATTATCGTGTCAAGTTTACTAGTACCTACTCGTACACTAGATACCTAAAATACACGTCCCTTGTTAAAATTCGCGTAATTTGACCGCCTAACCACAGACTTATATAAACTCTGCAAGAATCATTACGACTGCGCCTACTCTGACAAAAAGGGAACAAACAACGGTGAGACGTTAAAAATAAATTTCCTTATTAACAAGAACTTTCTAAGAAATAAATAAATTTGGTTGGTTAAAAAAAGAATAGAATAATACCTTTGGCTTCGGATTGCGTAGCCAGAAAGTTTAAACTTTGCAGGGGCCGCACGTCATAACGGTGAAATGACAATATTGAATTTGTTTCTTGACTACTGTTGCGAAACTCAGTTAATATGGGAAACGTAAGGAAAATTCGGACTGAAAATTATAACCATAAGTTGTAAAGTGCCGAGTGTTTTGCCGTCAGTTTTAACGTTACTAAAGTAACCCCACAAAATATTCGAAAGTAAAATTACTCACATGTTTTTATAGAAATTCTGACAAATCGGGCGGATTAACATGACACCTGTGTCGGAACAATAAGACAAATATTTATATACTTGCCTTTGTAATATTAATAGCTAATGTTTAGGAACTTGTTATCCCCACGACCGTAACGCGATTATCATCCCCGTAAATACGAGTATGTACGTACATACCGCGGGCGACAAAATCACGCGACTTATCCGCGTTCACTAAAACTACGATATCTCAGAAACTGCGCATCGTAGCTCGACAAACCCTACGTCTTATAACTATTCTCCACAAACGTCATTCGAGCAAGGTGTCGTGTTAATTCGCCCAAGTTGAAGATAAATACCTCATCAACGTTCGAATTTCGAACTGATATTTAGACCCACTGCACCACGAAAAATCACTAAACGACTAAACGCAATTGGCGCTAAACGAATTTAAAACATCGTTCTATTTCTGTCACTCATTTGAATTTGACAGGGACCGATTGATGTTTTAAATACGTTTAGCGCTAGTGATGAGTAGGTACTGCAAGCGGGCCTTGGTGAATAAGTCCACGTTCGCACGGACATAAAAATCACATTGTTTTTTTTTTTGCGCATTTGATCTTCAACGTACTGCTCAGCAGCGCCGAGAGTTTAAAATCCAACAGTGTATTTTTACGACGCGCTGGGATGCAATCTGTTGGATTCTCAATGCTCGGTTAAACACTGAGAGTTGAAAATCCAGTGCGCGATAAATCTTGCCGCGATATTTTACCTCCTTACGAACGTCGACTAACACTACTATACTCGTATATCTAAAGGTTAGTTTCGTCCAACATTATCAAATTCAAAAGGGGACAAAGAGCAGCATTACAAATCAAACCAATCACCAATACATTACGGTAAACACACACGAATTTGTGTCAAATAGTTTCCAGATCAAATTAACGCCAAATTATTTCACTAATGCCAATATAGGAGCCAAGTTACCTATTTAATGACGATTGAAAACGGAAAACAGTTAACATTTGTTCGATCGATAGTTCTGTGGATAATTAAAAATTTATGAGTGAACGCTCAAAACGAATTTATTAATAAATTCGGTAAAGTCTGTCGACGAAATTATTTAGTGCCTAAAATTTTCTACATTCTATTAGTTCGGTGGACAGTAGGTACCAGTTCTGTCTGTTGAAGATACAAATGAAGCACTTAAAAATAGTTGGTACGTAGACAATGGCGCAACTAGTCATGTCACGAACAGGTCTGACTTATCTGAAAGCTTTGAATATTTTCAAAACGATTACACTGTCACTACAGCATCTGGCCAGGCAAAGTAACTATACACCTTGATGCTGATGTGAATGGACGAGTCGAACCGCTTCTTTGAAAAGATGTATGGTATATTCCAGCATTCAACAGAAACCTATTTTCAGTTCTTGCTGATCAAGACAAACTACAGAATAGTACATTTGAATCCCGCACAGAATCATGGACATTGAAGGTAAACGGTAAAGAAATATTGAACGGAAAGCGAAGAAAGCTTGGTGGGGTTTATATAATTAATGTTAAAATTGTCACACCAACGCAAGAAGTCAATCTTGTCACAAATTCACAATAGTACAATTGTATCATGAACGTTTAGGACATGAAAAACAACAAACGTAAAAAGATAGTAGAAAAATAATTTCACATAAAATTGGACCATAATACAGAATTATGTGAAGGTTGTATCAACGGTAAAGCACACAGGTTGAAGTTCGGAACACGAATACGAGCGACGAAGCCTGGAGAGCTTATTCTAATTGCGTAATTCTACAATTTCAACCACAATCTGAACCATTTTGAAGGATATTGCTAATCGATTGCACTAATTTGTCTGCTCAACAACGTAAATAACGAAATTAATGTTGTTAAACTGTCGGAATGTAAGCCATTTCCACCTCGCTGATTTAATTGCAGCAGTCAAATCCTTCCGATTCCACAGTCGACTTCAATCAGTACTAGAATGTTCTACAAAGCAAGTTCATTGCATTCCGTATCTGGACTATTTCTTAGATATACATTATACAGGGTGGAAGTTTGAATAGTATCTGGTAGAAGATGGAAATGGATTTTTTGCGAACTCTTAGAAATTTTGGAAACAATTCTTGACTACCTGTGATTAACAGAGTAATTCACAGAGGTTTAGAAGTACAAGAAGTACAGGGTGGAAGGGACATCGATATCAACGCACAACCGGTTACCCGGTTGTGCGTTGATGTCCCTTCCACCCTGTATCGTAAAACGGACCAAACTTTTACCATGATACACTCTAAATTGAATAAATAGTCTTTGCAATAACATATACTCGTCGACTCCTGAGAACCTCCTGCTTTATTTCGTGAGTTAAAAACACAAGACGTTACAAAGCAGTCTGTGTGCCTAGACTTTAGCCCAAGTATTTCGGGGTTGGCTTCTAGACTAACGAGATACAGCTGAATACCAGATTTTACATGGCATTTTACAACTGACCTCCACATTCCAGGAACTAGGTAGCACGATAACCCTTGGTAAAAGTGGTAGTCAGACTTTTTGGGCAACGGCTTAACGTGTTTGCCTAGGCACGGAAGCGTCTCGATAGGTAATGGATGGTCACCCATCCACCAACTGACCACAGCATCGACGAGTTATTTTTTAGCCACGAGCCCCTCGTACCACGTTACAAATGTTTAACAATAATGGCACATTCTATCACATGTTCTAAATATTGTTCATATATAGAGAATTTGGTTTGATAAGTTATTTCGGCTCCCGGCGTCCTCTCAGGTTTTATTGCCAATATTTTATGAATATGTTTGATATGAGTTATGTTTTCCAATTAAATAGTTTTGTGATTTTATTGCCTGATTGAAATTGGAAAAACCTCTTTTGACGCACGCAGACTCTGTAAGTAAGAACTATTAAAAAATAAAAATATTATCCTTTTGGGAATTTGAATAAATAATCTTTGATTTTGATTTTATTGAAAGTTACGAACTTAGACACATCCCGTATGTATATATTTTTGATACTTAAGTGTTTTTTATACTTTTTCACACATTAAAAAGTGTCTAGGGTTCAAGGTACATTTTAAAATATTTTATTGCCCTAAATAGAAATTTATATTCAGATTAATTAAATAAAACTTCCGTTGCAACAGCATATATTACGTCTGCATATTTGTCAGAATTCTTCTTTGAAGCACATCACCATGCGTGCTCAATAGGATTCAAGTCTAACGATTGAGCAGGCCATTGGATTAGCTGCGGCAAGTGTGTTTGCAACGACTGGCAGTGTGTGGGCTGCATTATCATGCATAAGCAGAAATAAAACACCAAAATGGATTCGCAAAGTAATGACAACATCTGATAATGTATCAGATGACATGTCATTACTTTGCGGATCCGATTCAGTGTAAAGCTGTGCATTGAGATCGCCTCTGATCCAAATCAGTTCGGTTCTTCCGCTCGATCTTCTTCGATCCTTCGATCCAAATACCCGCCCAAATCATGATTGTTGTTGACTTCCTGGCATGATTTTAACCGTTCTTGGTGTCCAGGGGTCCTCCAAAACCGTGTACGTCTAGTAAATTCCAAAGCGAGATTTGTCAGAAAAACACAAAACACTACTCTATTCTGCCCAATTTCTATGTTCACGAGACCATTGTAAACAGACTTTGCGATTGTGGGGCTCAATAGCGGCCTTTGAGAATGGAGATTGACTTCATGCAAGCGATTTTTTATGGTTTGATAGCATATTAACATCCATTAAGAGCTATTGCGTCGTATCCAACAATCTTGAACGATTTCGTTCAGAGTTAATTGTGTGTTATCAAAAAAAAACTTGTCTGCGTGTGGTAATACTAGCTCGTACTCCATGTCGCTCTGCCACGCTACCAGAGTGATGCCGTAAAATGTCCAAAGTCGACTTATAAGACTCTGCGTACTTTCCAGAACGATTGCCACAGCACGTTACCGAGAACCAGCTTTCAACATTCCCACGGCTCCAATAATTTCTCCTTGGCACAAATGACGTCTTCTCTCCATAATAACGTTCTTTTGTAATGATTCCACTCAGAAGCTGAACGCGCGCGCGATAGATCGATCACTTTGATGCGATTGGTAATCACTCACACAAATGCAAAGCTTAGCTTTGGTCTCGCGGTCTGTACGGTATTTTGACGTGGGTAAGGTATAGTTTTAAGCTCTCTGACTGTAATGAGGCGAATACCACTCCGGACGCGAGACGCGGCTACGCGCAAGTCAGATGCGAGAAGCACAGCACTGGTTAAAGTGGCAGTGCTTGAGCGAAGGCTATGCCCAGCAGTGGACGTCTTTCGGCTGAAATGATAATGCCACCGCGCCGTTGTCAGTAGGTACTTTTTTTTTTACTTCCCACACTGTTCCACTCCTAGGCCAAGGCATCCCTCCACTCTTTCCAAGGCTTATTATAGAAGAAAATTAAAAAAAGTAAATTAAAACTAATTTCTGAGTTTTATTTTGTTTCACCCAAAGATTTTGACCACCTGCCTATGACTGGATGCTACTACTACTTTATGTAAATGTTAATTAGCAGATATTATTATTCAACATTTTATTTATGCCATTTTATTTTCTTTTAATAATCCAACACTATCCGTGTCATCAGTCGCACACTATTTGAAACAGAACTGAAATGTTTATGTACCTAATCAGGCTTAACCAAGCTTAATTTCGGTAAAACGCAGCGAATTTGAATGTCGGAATATAAATTGTATTTACTGCAAATAACTGCTTCAAATGTTGCGGTGGCCACAGACAATTTGATGTTTTAACAGAAATAAATGTGAACATTCATATTATGAATTAATACTTCGGGCTTCAATACAACTGTCAAAATGTGTAGTACAGGTGTGACACAGGTCCTCATCGGACACGTTTGTTTCGGGAGGTTCCTGTTTCGCATAATGTGGGAGGAAACGCCCGGGTGTCACCATTGTTTGGATCGCCCGGAGGACACGGTGGAGCATAGCGTGGAGGTCTGCCCAGCTTGGGCGGAGCACCACCGTGTAGAGCGAATGGAAAGCCGTCACCACCTTGTGCGAAGCAGTAATACTCGTGAAGGATGAGGCGGAGCGCGAGAGGGAGAGAGCCTTGCACCTCACGCCTCTACTCGCCGCAGGAGACAGATTCCCGGCCACCGTAGGCACGGGCTTTTGGTCGGCGAGCAATGGGTACCTCGCCGTCCGTTAAGGACCAGGCCCGAGTCGACGGCGCGTCGTGGTTCACACGCGCCTCAAAGAGATGTCAGCACTTAATGACGGGGTCCGATGCCTCAGGGTCGTGGGAAATCCGAAAGAGATACCGTGGCCCTAACACAGGCAATTGGAGGAACACGGGTGGGTTTGAGTCTTGTAAAGTCTGATACGCCCTCCCGCTCCACCCACAGCGGGAGAAGTCATTTGATGATTACCCACCGAAAAAAAAAGGCCTGGGGGCTGTACATATACTTAATTTAACTGCATTCACGATTTTTTTGACAAATAAGTTGGCAAACGCGATTGTTCTCTGTGTGTGTTCCTGGGTTAGATCCGAGGGTCGAACAAAGTAATTTTTGGTCATAAAGTTCTATTTTTTTATCGAAAATAGACCTATCAGCATTTTGGTGAAACGAGTATTTCTAATTTCAAAATCGTTAGAATGTACGTTATTTGTATGCCCCCTTATTGGGATTAAGCTCTCGCTAACATGGAACTCAGAACTTCTCAAACGTAGCTTAGCTGTTCGTGGAATACATTCAGGGTACTTATCGATGCAAACAGTCGGCAAAGCCACTAGATAAAACTAGGTTCATTAAGGTTTATTCTCCGTACAACGTTGTTAACATTGCTTACAGTTCACATGTAATAATAAATGTACCAAGTAAATACACAGACTACCAAACGATCTCTTAGAACGAAAATAACCCTTTATGCAGCAAGATAACGATGTATATACTTTTAATGACAGGTTGCGTCTGTCGCAGTACCTACTTGTACATTACCCTCGCCAACCGCCAGCTTTTATGTATTTCGGGTATGATAACAAGCTGGTACATCCGTATGTATCTATACAAACAAGCAAACAGATTTTGTTTGCTTGTTTGTTTGTAAGTTTGTACGGTGGGGGTTTGTATCTCTGGAACTACCAGTCGAATTGCAAAAAAATATTATTGCATTTGATAGCACAATTCTTGAGGAAGACTATAAGCTATTTAACATCACGCTAGGGTCCTGAGGAGCCGAGCAAAATTAAAACAAGTCAGAAAGAGCGCTCAGCAAAAACGAAGTCTATTACTTCGTTTCCGAGTCGGGGAAACCAGATATTTTACGCGAATAAAGTCACAGGCAGAACGTTGACTATTTTAGGTTTCTAGTAAGTGCGGTTGGATTAATACCAGCTTCAAACATTGCTGCTTAAAAGAGCATCAACAGCTGAATTAGTTTGGATGACATTTCGCACGCCATATACCATGTTCTGGGTTAACGCAATACTTTTCATCCCAGTATCTACTATGTGAGTAAAAAGTCATACAATCTAGTAGGTATTTTTTGTTAAAGAAGTCTAAAACCGGTGGCGTCATCAGGGACGTATGTACATTATATGAAACAAATACAGGGCTAAACTTTGTATCATAAAATTTACAAACAAACACCTATTTTATTAAATCTGAATATTAAAACGCAATTATCTGCAAAATCAAAACGCAGAGACTAGGCTGGAAGCAATGGCGTTACCGTATTCACCAGAATATGGTACTTCTATTTCGATAGTATATAGTAATTAAAAGGATTTTGGTTGAAGCGGTTTCATGGTTTAAACTAAAATAAAAGTCTTTTGCTACCTCGTTTGTTTGGGTTCCGTACCTCGAAAGGAAAAAACTAAACCCATAAAGGATCACTTTGTTGTCCTTCCGTCCATCCGTCCGTCCAGGAACGCGTGGAATTTATATCAAATACTCAGGTCTGCTGTCCCTTGGAGCTGAGAAAAAGTCTAAATTCTAACGCAATCAAAAGATACAGCCGTATATGCCGCAAATTTCCGGAAAGTTTTGACACTCGGAAGGGAATCAAAACCCACAGGGAGAATCTTGAAATTTGCTCACTTAGCTTACTCAGAATCTCGAAATTTGGTACGAAGCAAAGTCTTATAGCACTGATAAAGCAAAAGTTGTGAAAACCGTAATTTTTTTGTTACATCATATGATAAAAATATTTTTGATAATTTAAAACTTACTACCCCTTTCCTCATGAACGCGTGTGAACCTTTACTTATAGGTATATATTTTTAGGTATATACCTACAGGTTTGTACGGAACCCTCGGAGCGCGTTTCCGACTCTCACATGGCCGGTATTTTTTTAGAGAAGTACTACGAGACAAGACGTTAATAATTTCTGTGATAGCATAACATCACAGGTTGGGCAGATGTGTACCTATAACCCACATTTCGCCAGGTATGTTTAAGTCCCATGTAATAGGGGATAGCTCAGTTACATTCCGTCAAATCTAAGTAATTTTGGAGAAGAACTCTCCTGTCCCTTCAAACTCAGCGTTGGAGCCAGTGTCTACAGTATTTGCAACATGCTACAAGTTAAGTAATAAAATACAGATTTATGTAGCTTAACTTTAATGACAGAAATATTGACCCATTCTTTATTCTTTCAAAAGTTTTTTGAGACTTTATCTTTCATGGCAAAAATAAAATCTATTGATGTCTTCCTTCAAATCAGAAATGTCATAACTGTCATTATTTAATGTCACTGCTATGGAATCTTTTATGTCGTGGTTGGTTATGAATTGTTTTTTTTTACTAGATCAATTTGTTTTGATTAAAGGACAAACGAGGATTGTACGAAATCCAGTGCACAGAAATTATCGAATCTAAAGCTATGCTTTATACTTTCCAGTTTCTGCTAGTATGTGTGATGAGCATCGTATGGTGATCTAAGATCATCATCTTAATCAGCCTATTATGTTCCCACTGCTGGGACACAGGCCTCCTCTCTGTGAGAGGGCGTGGGCCGTAATCCACCACGCGGGCCCAATGCGGGTTGGTAGATGTCACATGTCTTAGAATTTTTGGTTCTAAACGTGCCGGTTTCCTCACAATGTTTTCCTTGTACCTTTTAAGCAATGGTAATAATAAAGTAACCTACGGCCTACAACTCGTAAGTCACGGCTGTTACCACTGGGCCACCGTGCTGCTCTGTTATCTAAGATTGTATCGTGATAAATGCTTTGATAGACTGCAAAATAAATGTTTAATTTTTGCTTTATCATCATCATCAGCCAATTGCCGTCCACTGCTGAACGTAATCCTCCCCCAATGTTTGCTTCATTCATATAAATTTAATAAGGAGCAAAAATAAAACATTTTTTTTAATAAATATAAATCCTTTACAGGTAAATTCTACATTCGCCTTAGTACCTAACTTCATAATAAAATGTTAGGTATTTGCATGGGGTATTTGTAATATTTGTAAATAACATCACACCTTACTGACAAGTGTTGTCAGTGATCATTTTAAAGTCTTGTATTCACTTGGGTACAGATGCCTCAAGACACGTGTTTCTAGAGATATCGTTCGATGTTGATACATCTTGTCTCACGATCTTTTCCAACGCGTTTATGTTGTCAGACATGTGCAACGTCGCCTGGCGTAGCCCGACTTCGCCCTACATCTAGGGACACGTGTCGCGGAAAGTTTTATCACTTCGAGCCTGTCCACTGCGCACGTTGCACGCCGCATTACAAGAGCGCGTTGGTTTGCAGTTGCAGGCCACCTAACCGTTGTGCAAAGTACATATTGCACGGATTTTTGCTTTCTTCGTCCAAAATCGTTTCGTTTTCTTTGATTTACCTTGTTTTACAGTGTGTTTAAGATTATAATAACACAATAGTTATTTGTTTTACGATGTAAGTAATATTTTTGTAGCAATATTATTTAAAAGAGTGTCAATGGGGTTTCTTGTCCGTTCTTCTCCATAAGTACCTACTACGCTTTGAAATGGGCAACTAGCTTCATATTTCTAATTAACCGACTTTTTGACATTTAAATAATGACTGTTAATGGTTCATTGAAATAAATGCTTTGAGTTTCCCATGCACGTTTACCGTTAGTTGTAATTATTGGAACTATTAATTTCCGCCATCTTTTAATGTCATAATGTTTACAGCATTTGATATCTTTGGATAACTGTCATGTCGTCTATTTAAACGGAGCCACCGTTGCTCTATAAACAACGTTTTCTGGCGGAACCCAATGTAAAAGAATTGTTGTTTAAAATTAAATAAAAAAAAACACGCTTTTATCACGCAATTATTTAATCATTTTTAGTGGGTGATATAAACGTGTTTTTTTTTATTTTTAAACTGCATATTTAACATTTTTTATTTTTAGTCTATTATTTATCAGATTACCTAGGAGCCACTGAAGAGTTCCACTATCACCACTTGGCTCGCTATCAGACCCTCGCTACCAAGCCCAGTCTCTTGGACTCGTCAAACGCATCATGGGAGCCCATACTTGAGCGGCTTACTAGCAGCCAGTGACGAGGTCCACTATCCACCTCCTAACTCCATCATCACACCATCAACAGCAAGTGCAGATTGCACGCATGATAACAAATCGTATGGCCCAAAAGTCGAAGTAATCGTAGATTGTAGTAGGATTATAGTTGTCGTAGATCATTAGTAGCCACTGAAGATTTCCACTATCCACCTCCTGGCTCCATCATCAGACCCTCGTTGCCTGTATAGGACTCGTCAAACCGAATCATATGAGCCCAAGCTCAAGAGCAAGATTTACTATTAGCTACTGAAGAGTTCCAGTATCCACCTCCTAGCTTCACCATCAGATCAGCTCCTAGATACCAAATTATAGTCGTATCATCGGAACTAGTTTCATTTTTATGCGACAGTTAGAATTAGGTTAAAATTTACTTCTAAAGGCGGAGTTCGTTCCTTCTTCGTAACAAATTGGACTTCCAATATCGTTTTGCTTTTTTCTTTTACTTCCACTAACAGTAACTAAATAAATTAATGAACCACAGACAAACCTCTACTGTCTGCCATTCTTAATAAAAATGGAGCACGCTTGAGTTAAGTGCTCGAAGCGAGGGTTCGCCACGTTTAGTGTATCGCCGTTTTGTAACCAAGCTTGCCACTAATGATACAGTACAAACAAACATAAAAGCGTAAAACGCAAGCTAATATAAAAGCATGTAAAAAAATATTCTATGATTGCCTTTTACCTTATTTTGACCGAGATCTATTCTTTGAGAGTAGTTTTCAAATGCATGCTAAGTCTTAATGGGAGGACACCCAGATAACATGGAGTCCTGCCAGGCTGCCATTAACTTTGCAGTACTTTCCGATTTGAAATCACACGTAATTGGTAACGCGTTACATGAAGCGTATTATTAGCAAAACCACAGCTGCAATATTTGAATACACTCCCGGAACATTTTCGTGTCAGTTTATTGGATAAATAAATACATTTGATTCTATAAAAAAATCCCTCTCAAATATCGTATGCAGCTCCAACACGTTCGGTTTTCAGTGTTGGATGAATAATGTTCGTAAAGTTAAAAAAATTGTGACGAAGTCGTGAATATTATGAGTCCCTACTTAGCTGTTTTACGTATATCTTAAGATTATTTTAATGGTGGCATATTATTGTTGCTGAGGGGCTTGAGGCCATAAAATAATAACAGGCGCAAGGGTCGATCGGAGGATGAGCTACACTTGCTGCGGTTGTTCGTGGATGGGTGACCATCCATAACCTATCGAGACTCCGTGCCTCGGAAAGCACGTGAAGCAGTTGCGCCCGGCTGCCATTCGTAAATCTTTGACAATCAGACGCCCAAAAAGTCTGACCACCAGTCTAACCAAGGGGTATCGTCGTTAAATGTAAAATACTGTTATTCTGCTGCATCTACCTGGATGACTGGAAGCCGCATCCAACGTGATTGGAAAAAAGCTAGGCAGAATGGTTGAATAAAGTTGTTCTAAAATATTCAACGTAGGTTTGTAGGTAGTATCAGTAGTGCTATTCTGTAACCACCTCACCGTGAAAAAGTGAAGTGAGCATGGAGTGAGCGGTCAGTGCCACTGATGCTAGGCATTGACCAAAACGATGATCCATGCGTCATGTTCGTGAACGGGCGCCGTCAGTTGGGACTGGTCATCTCTTAGCTGCCACGGCTTATTTTAATAATTAATTAGCTGGATTGTTTTTAATTATGTTTTGATGCACTCTGGACGCTTTTAACGTGTACGGTTTTTTGTACATCGTTCTCACTTATAGTGTCAACATTAATCGATGTAACTAAGATATATGTAAAAACATTATTATTTAAAAGAGTGTCCATGGAGTTTCTTGCCCGTTCTTCTCCATAGGTACCTACTACGCTTTGGAATGGGCAACTAGCTTCATATTTCTGACTGACCGACTCCTTGACAATTCAAAAGTGCCTGTAAATGGTTTAATTGAAATAAATGATTTGAGTTTGAGTTTGAGTTTGAACGGGATGACACTAACAGCTTACTCCACGCAAGTCTTCACGGTGAGATTTTGTGGCCACGACCAGTGCGCCGACATGGTGGCATGAAAATGGTGACAAAAACGCTCTCAAAGAAAAAAACCAACTTAATTTCGTAAATAACGTTTCAGTGTCGTCATTCGTCAGTAAAAACAATGCCAAGTGGGCATATTTCTTTCCCATTCATTTAAAAACCTGATAATAAAAGTTTATGTATAGAAGGCATAGAAGAAAGACTACCTGTAAGTTTAGAAAATAATGTCATGTAGTCATTTTCACGATTTAAACGAAGTCCTAAAACTATTAACGTTACTTTTAAGGTTAGGATTTACCGTTACCAAATATAAAGAAATAAATGAGCAAGAAGTTATTGTTTAACGCTCGAATTTAGTCTAAAGCAGGAATTTTTACCTAGCTATGGTCTAAAACGTTATAGTATTTTTTTAATACAGGCACGAACCAACTTATTCAGCAAAGCGCCACTGACGCGCGCCTTGCACGCACATAAGCACATAATGACACTGCTGACATAATCGATTTATTTTCCTGCTCTCTGAATGAATTCACAAAAATAATATTGTATGTTTTATGTTATTTAAGATAGTATAATAAGGACCACGCTACCGCATTAGGAATATTCCTGTAAAGATAGCAGTGATTGTAGAAATATAAATAAATAAAATAAATAAATAATTAATCTGTATTGTAAAATACCAATAAAGAAATACTTACGGATTACATAAAACGTAAAACGATGTATAATACTCAGAAACTGAGTTGAATAAAGTCAAGTAGCATTAGGTAGGTATGTAAAATGGAACGTCGAAAAAAAAAGTGTTATTGAGATCCGTTCAAAACATGGTAATACCCTTTACGTAGCATAAGCAAAAAGAAGTATTAAAAAAGTTGCGTTTCTTTCAACATTGTGAGAAACGTTATTAACATACAATTTATTTATCTGAATTTTTAGATTTATTTCATTTCTGTACATAATCATAATCAGGTGAAAAATTGCATTCTTGTTTCTTTCTTGCGGCCACAGCTCTTTTATGAAACCGCAGCTTTACATATATCACCGATGACAGCAATACGTGATTCCCCGAAAGAACTTCGTTAAAACCAACAAAAAAAAAGCACTTCATGTTATTTAGACAGCGTCAAAGAAAAAGTTAATGGGAAAACCTTTTAAAAAGCATTTAGGTACCAAACTAAAAGGAAGAACAAGACTTAGATGCAGCATCCACTCATTATCGCTGTCAAGTTCTTGAAGAAAATTACAAAAACATTTATTATAGTTAATCCGTGGCTGTCGAGCAGCGTCGCTCGTCTTCGCTTGCCTGCAATCTGTCTTCTTATGCAGACATTATCGCTTAAAAGAGGAATTAAAATCCATTGCAGCTTTTCTTAGCCGCTGAAGACTCACGATAAGACGCAGTCGGGACGGAATGAATGGGAACAACTTTTTGTTATTTTATTAGATATGTAAAAACAATAATAATTTATTCATCTGAAAACATTGTAGTACATGATGACAATTTACAGAATCGTTTATAGTGTACAAATACTACAATAAATTGGTGGGTGAGGTGCTGTATTCCTAGCTAGGTTAAAAGATCACCTGTGTTAAGGAGTACAGTTCCGATCCTCAAGGACAGAAACAATAGCATCGCACACAGTATACATTATAGGATACTACAAATACCCGGTGTATAACTATGAGAAGACTTTCATTGGATTCATCTTCTATCATAAAAAAAACATAACCTCACGTCTGCTTTCCAAAAGGGTCAAGCAGAGACGTACCTTAATACACTTACGTATCTATACCTAATTATATTTAAGTCCCATGAAATAAGGGGCGAGCCTGTTGCCATCAACCGGTCATAAATTTAAACTCCGGACTGCCACTGAGAAATTCCTGACAGTAATAACATCATAATAGCTATTTCCAACTTCTATGTAATATATAGGTATTATAAATTGAAGTCGCTTTTTGTGTATATGCTATGAGTGACCGCGTTGTTCTTTACAACCACGCAACGTGTTTACCACCATTTAGAAAATTCATTCCGTAAGGTTTATTTATGTGTTTAATTCATCTATATATCGCGGTCAAAGAATACGGGTCAGTACGAATTACTCTTAAAATAATTGAGCTAGCGGTATGAATGAAACTGTTACCCGTTAATAAAACAACACCAAACGTTGGAAACATTATTATGCCAAAATTACAGAAAAACAAAGTCTCAATCATTTTTGCGCCGCATAAATAATGGTTGGTACCTCACATATACCACAAAAACAAACTTTAAAACAAAAACAATACTTAGCATTGCCTCCACGGGCTCTTCTCACGGGTCTTCCACTAACGTAAGTGGAATCATATTAAAACGTTAAGAATCTTGCAGACTGGCGCGTCACCAGACGCGAATCGCACGCAACACAAAGGCAGTGCGTGTCGCGCCGGTTTGTAGGAGCCTCTTACGTAAATAACAAGGTCTAGAACAAAATGTTTTTCTACATATAAGATTAATTATAAGGGCAAGCCAAAAAATTCCTTTGAACGACTTGAGTAGGACGATAAAAAAACTTTTTGCCCACACATCTTTGAACCAAAATAGGAAGAATAAAGAGAATATTTGCGAGCAAACCAAGTATATAAGTAATTAGTTATTGAAGATATCTTGTAATAAATACTTAATATTATCTTGTGTATTATATAATTAGAAAAAAGAACAATGGTTGTGTAGGACGCATGTATTTTTTCCCAGACAGCCTTGAAAAAAATCAGTGAGATCATTTTATTTCAAACTACAATTAAAATCTCAAATAGATTTCATTAGTTGGTAGGTGATTGTTAAACTTTTTACCCTTAACCGCTACTTGGCTATTATAAGGTCACCTGATGGACACATGACAAATCCTTCCCGATGTTCTCGATGTAGCGCTGCTCAAAAATGTGAACCTCCGTTTGCAATCGGTTGAGACGTTCCACGAGCTAAATTCTGACCACCGCCCTGTAGTCATGCATCTTGCACCCTACTCGGGCCCGATCGACCCCAACCGCCCCCCTCAGACCCAGACGATAACCGACTGGAGGAAAGTAAGCGAAAGACTGAAATCCACCACGTCGCCTCACTTAGACACCATCCCCGATCACTTAGTGTCAGTCGCCGACACGACGGCCGCAATCGACTCGTTTACAGAGCACGTACAATCCGTATTGACGGATTGTTCACGGGAAGTTCCGGTGATGGAAGACCATCGCTGGAAACTACCTGCTGACGTACGTGACCTGATAACCGAGAAGAACGCGGCCATCCGTGCCTACGACTCCTTCCCTTGTGACGCGAACAAAGCCCACATGCGCCATTTACAGCGTGCTGTAAAGAAACGCATAGGGGAGGTTCGCTCTGAGGGCTGGAACAAGATGCTCAGCGAACTCGAGCCCACTCATCAAGCCTTCTGGCAATTACAGAGGAAATTGCGTTCCTCAGAAGAGGTCTCTATGCCTCCTCTCATCCGCCCCGACAATAGTGTCGCTTTCGACAGTCCCGATAAGGCTGAATGTCTTGCCGACAGTCTAGAGTCCCAATGTTCTCCCAGCTCCCAACCAGTAGACCAAGCTCACCTGAACAAGGTCGACGCTGAAGTCGAACGAAGAGCCTCCCTCCCTCCCGTCGAAGACCCTGATGATCCTCTGCCTTCCGTCACTCCAGACGAAGTGCACGACATCATTAAAGGGCTCCACGCTCGTAAGGCCCCCGGTTCGGATGGTATTACCAATAAGGTATACAAACTCCTTCCTGCCCCGCTAATAATGCTTATGACCGCCATCTTCAATGGCGCCTTGAGCAACAACATCTTCCCACAAGCATGGAAAGAAGCCACCGTCATCGGTATCCCAAAGCCAGGCAAGCCAAAGTCTGAGCCCTCCAGCTACCGCCCTATTAGCTTACTCAATGTCCTCGGCAAAATCTACGAGAGGCTTATTTATAAGCGTCTCAAAGACTACGCCGAAGCAAAGAGCCTCATACCCAACGAGCAGTTTGGATTCCGTAGCCAACACTCGGGCACCCAACAGGTCCACCGTATCGTAGAGCACTTATGCGCTGGTCTGCAGCGTAACGCGACGACGGGTGTGCTATTCTTCGACATAGCGAAAGCCTTCGACAAAGTCTGGCACAACGGCTTGATATACAAGCTCTACCAACTAGGAGTGCCTGATCGTCTCGTGCTCATCTTACGAGACTTTTTGTCGAACCGGACCTTTCGCTATCGCGTCGAGGGAGCACTCTCGTCCCCTCATCCTATTCGCGCCGGTGTCCCTCAGGGTTCCGTACTATCTCCTCTCGCCTTCACGCTGTTCACTAGCGATATCCCAAAAAGTAAAAAGGCTCAGTTGGCTCTCTTCGCCGACGACACTGCCGTTTACTATACCGGTCACTGTCCCAACGCTATAGCTCGTACTCTCCAAACCTCCGCAAACGTCTTAGGCGCTTGGTTTCGGAAATGGAGAATCGAGGTCAACCCCGATAAGAGTCAGGCGGTTCTCTTCTCGAGACGTCGTCGACTCCCTCCCCCACTTCCCAGCCCGATCACTATGTACGGCAAGCCAATCCCTTGGGAGAAGCAAGCCAAATACCTAGGCGTGATCCTCGATGAGAACCTTACCTTTAAGGCTCATATTAAGGCGGTTCGCGCGCGCGCCGCCTTCGCTCTTAGCAGGCTGCAATTCGTACTGACAGCCCGTAGTAAACTGTCCCTCAAATGCAAGCTCCGCATCTATACCGCAGTCATCCGTCCCATCATGACCTATGCCTGCGTTGTATTTGCGCACGCTCACCCACGTCATCTCCATAAGATGCAGACCCTCCAAAACCGTTTCCTCAGAAGGGTCACGGGTGCCCCCTTCTATGTCCGTAATATCGATCTTCACGTCGACCTCAAAATGCCAACCATAAAACAGTTCATGAAACGCTTATCAAAGCGTTTCTTCGACTGCGGCATCAAACATTCTAACCCCCTGATTACAGCGGCCGCCCGCTACACTCCCTCTCGCATTAGCAGTATTCGCCGACCAAGGCATACTTTAATCGACCCCGATGACGCCACTACCCTCCTCCAGGAGAGTAGCAAGGCCACTAGCACGCTACATAAGCCCAAAACCCGATCGCCGTCCTACCGCCCTCGCCGCCGAGGCCCGCCGCGACGCCCAAATCGACGCCCCTCCCGACCCTTGCTCGAGCCAGCCCGCGCCGCTGAGCCTGTAGCTTTAAATTCGTCCCTAATTAATACCAATCCTGATCCAGCTAGTCATTTGCTGCCCTCTTCCAGCGACGCCCTAAGCCGAGGTTCGTACCCCACAGGGGGTGCCCTTAGCGTTGTCGCTTAGTTTTAGTTAGTATATAAGTTTAAGTCCTGGCTGGAGGCCTTAATTTATTAGGGAATTCACAGGCAAGTCCGCTTAAGCAGACGACAACCGCATAGGTTGACCTGCGAGATGCCAAACAAACAAACAAACAACACATGACAAATCATATACGTATCAATAAAGAAGTTCGTATCTCATGAAAATATGCAAGGTTTAATTTTAACTTATAATTTAGAAATAACCACCAAATGTCATAGTACCGTATATTTCAAAAGGCTATAGGTAACTGCATTACTTTTTCAGAGAATCGAAAATTAAAAGTCGGTTGGTGTCAAAGGCCACCAGATTGGAATGAAGTTCCATTAACTGTACAATATGTATTAAAACAGAGCCATCTAAGGGTGTGTCCACATCTGGCGAATGCGCCACGAATGCGCCGCTCGCGAACTGCTCGTGCGCTGCACGCGTGCATTTCAAGTTCGCCCGCACCCGGGTGCCGCTCGCGCGCTGCACGTACTTCCGTATACAGTATGAAAGCGAACGAAACTCAATCGCTCTCACTGTGCAAGCCTTGCGTGAGTTGCGCTAAAGAGGTGCACCAAACACGCGTGCGGCTTACTATGGTCTCAAACAAGTGTCAATAATTTCGTTTTTGTTTAATACTAGATGCGTGTTATAAAAAAGGTGCATAGATTCATAAATCCTGTTTCGTCACGTGAAGATTTCTGCAATTTTACTCCCTATTTTTCGGTGGGAAATCATCAAATGACTTCTTTCGCTCTGGGTGGAGCTGGAGGGCGTGTCAGACTTTTACTGACTAAAACCCACCCGTGTTCCTTCAGTTGCCTGTGCCGGGACCACGGTTTCTCTTTCGAATTTCCCGCGACCCAGTGACGTCGGCCCTATCGGACCCCGTCACTATGTGCTGACATCTCTTTGAGGCGCGTGGGACACGACGCGCCGTCGACCCGGGCCTGATCCTTACCGGACGCCGAGCTACCCTTTGCTCATCGTCCGCAAGCCCGCGCCTACGGTGGCCGGGAATCTGCAGGTGACTCCCGATGCCCAGGGCGTCTCCTGCGGCGACTAGGGGGGGGGGGGGGGAGTGAGGGCAAGCTGAACGCAAGCTTCGTTCAAGAACTTCGTTCCAAAAACATTACATTGTATTTGTTAGTCGATAATGCTGATTTTTAAGTCAGTATTTGATACCAAATTCTGAGCTGATTAGAATATAGAAGAACTTCAGTTCAAACTTTAATTAAACAGAATTAATTTTCTCACAATTCTTGGTAGCTAAACAAAAGCAAAACTTAATTTGTCGTAGTATCGCGTTTCATTCAATACCAGAGCGATTGCAGAATAACGAGAACTATAAAGTTCTGAGATGCAGTCGTGAAACTAAAGGTTGTAGTTTTTCTTTTAGTTCTTAGATCTTACCTGGCAGCTATTAAGTTACAGTTAGTTAGCAAATATTAACTTGTAGGACACCGATCATATTAAATTTCTCGAATACTGGGTAAAGATTTATACAAGATGTAACAGTATAGTCTAGTAACAGTATAGTCCTGAAAGTAGTTTTTTCGTTTCCTACTGAATCGATTTCAGTACTTGTATTTCAGGTATTCAATTACTGGCCACCGATTGAGCCAAAAATAAATTAATCTTATTTTAAGGCCTAAAGACTCAATTTCAAGTGCATAAAGTAATGCTAGGGCCAGTTCATTTTTTAAATGTATTTTTAAATGTTTCTGTTTTTTAAAAATGTTTTAAAATGTAATTGCTAAGTGTATAAATGAAATAAAGGAGATAGTAAGTTGTGAAAGTGAGTGAGTGAAAACATGTATTTTTTGGTAATTGTTGCATTATGTTTCTAAAACAATACTCTAATTGGGGTGCATGAGGTATAGGGTTAATGATGTTAGTTATAGGGAGAGGGCCTAGTGGCTAAATGAGGCTCGTGGGTAAGGCTGGCCGCAGCCGGTTCATGGGCATCGAGACCCCTCGGAAAGCACGTGAAGCCGTTGGTCCTGGCTCTCATTGTAGATCCTAGACAGTCGTTACGGGCAGTCAGAAGCCCGAAAGTCGAAAGCAGTGGTGATGAAATAATTTACACAAAGTAAAGCGCCTGTCTGGGTTCGAACCCACGACCTACAACTCGTAAGTCGCGGTCGTTACCACTGGGCCACCACTGCTCTTAAGTCTGTGTAAAGATTGCAACGCAAAACAATTGAGGTAAGGCAGACACCCGTTGCGTTTTATTTCTTGTCAAGCTAATGCCCGGAACACGTTGCAATGCCACTTGTTTTTTAACCAACCCATTTATTAGAGCGAATAAAACAAAAATTTTAACTGAAATCGGTTAAGCCGTTTTTGAGTTTCAGCGAGACTAACGAACAGCAAATGATTTTTATATAAAAGAAGAAGAAGAATTAGAAGAAAGAAGCACTTCGCCCGCGACTTCGTCCGCGTGGATTTCGAAAAACAAAAACAAGTTAATGGTAAAACAATTTTTCCAATCGGTCCAGTAGTTTTGGAGCCTATTCAATACAAACAAACAATCAAATCTTTTCTCTTTATAAAATTTGTATAGATACAATAGGTACATGCTTACAAGTAAGGACATTTAGGTACACTAAGAGACGATTTTACCAATGAAACTGAACATGATCAGCATTTTTAAGCCCAGTCCAAGAGCTGTCAGTGTCAATATTCTGTAATGGAATATTGACACTGACAGCTCTTGAACACGTTTTCGATGTGCTGAAGGCTTTGGTGAAAACGGCACTAAAACGTCTCAACTGATTTCCTTAAACATTTACCGCCTTAGCTTGCACTCAACTTGCATCAATCTTAATCCTTAAAAAATGTATAGTTAACCTAGAGGTGATGGATGGATGGCAGCTCCGGGTTTATTAATGACCTCGTTCGTCTACTATAGTCTATTCCCAGGTCGGACAAAGTGTTATTAGGTTTTCTACTAATTTTTTAGTAGCAGCGCGGAGTCTGTACCTATTCGTGCCCGGTCGATGAGCATACACATTACATTTTACTTAAACATATTAAGCTATAAGTTTATTTCTTCACCGATGCCTCAGCAAAAATCGCACTATTACTTGCCCATTTTGCGGCTTTCAAACTCAAAACATTTATGTCAATTGAACCATTTACAGGCACTCTTGAATTGTCAAAGAATCGGTCAGTCAGAAATATGAAGCTAGTTGCCCATTCCAAAGCGTAGTAAGTACCTATGGAGAAGAACGTGCAAAAAGCTCCATGGACAATCTTTTAAATAGTATTATTACAAAAATATTTGTTACATCAGTATTGTTGACTATATAATTTATATGTGAGAACGATGTAAAAACGTCCAGAGTCCAGCGCAAAAATAAACAATCCAAAAATGTAATTGTTAAAATAAGCCGCGGCAGATATTAAAACTATTAAAATAAGCCGTCCCAGCTAAGAGATAACCAGTCCCAACTGACGGCGCCCGTTGAGGAACAACCAACAACCGCGTGCATGAAAGGCGAGCCTATAGCCACTTGGCCATCACAATATTAATATCACACAATATTTGTAGATAAATGAAAAAAAAAATGGTTTAAAAAAAGAAAGAAGTACAAAGTTCTTACTTGATAACTCAGTATTTGTTTCCTCAAAGTAGCTTCAAGAACTGCCCTTCTTAGATCCTCACTCATTTTAACACTAAGTACTTTATCACTAAGTTTCCGATGGAAAACACAGAGTTTTAGAAATCAGTGACGGACGATCGTCCGTGAGGTCCGTCACTGAGTTCGCGAACATCGTTTTTTCCTTACAGAATTGACCTTCTCGAAGGACAGAGAAGTAGGTATGCATATTGAGTAAGGCCGCTCCTACATGGAGCTACTAAGAACCTGCACACCTTTTTGGCATAAGCTAAACAGGTTGGAAGGAACATCAGCGCCCAAACAATTCAGCACATGATTCTAGAACCCCAGCTGTTTCGTAGAAAAGTGCACCTACGCTGTCAAATTGTATGGAAAGGATTGTACTGAATCCATGGCAACAGGTTGTGCGGCAAATGGATATTAAATTCAAATTCCAAATATTTCATTTCACATTAAACCTACACGGGCAGCTATGAGACGTCAGAAGCTAGGTGCTCACTTCTCCTAAGAAGAAGAAACGTCAAGAATCTCTTCAGTTAGATAAAACGCTCTTTTAAAAAGTATTGGCTTTAACAATGTTTATCATGTCAATGAAACGTGTGACGAGCTCCTTGTGACGAGGGCCTTACAGCTCGTTGTGCTAACTCTATTGTAACACTTCAACTGATAACATAATGGACTGATTGAGACGACGCCGACGATTGGCTCGTCGCGAATCTTTCCATTCCTTACTGTTGTTATATTATTAGATATTGACGTTGCGGGACCAATTAGTTCCACCTGGTTTCAGGCTGGCTAAATTAGACTCATCTTTCATGGGGTACTGTTTAAAATGTTACAATAATATACCTTCCCACATGCATCAACTAAATTAAACCAAATTTAAATCTTGTATAAAACGCACACTATGCAGCCGAGCATTTTATAAGTTACGGGATTACATTGCTGATAAAAATGCTTGGCTAATCGCTGGTCCTGCTCCTCAAGGACGCATCAACTAATTGATTAGCATTTAAATTCAAATACTGTTGGAGCTGTTGAAGATTAAAAACAAGAATCTTTGCATTGTATAAACTCAATATTTTAGTACTGTATAATTGCTACAAGCCATATTATGTGAGTACTATGTAATGCTTTAAAGCTACCATTTACTGGGTACGTCTTTCATTGACTTGAATGTGTCTGGGCGGCTTAGAGTATGTCATGCTCACTTTAATGTTTCGCTGATAGTGGCGCGTGTGTTGGATCATTTAACTCCCTTCAAAATGGTTGAGTTGAATGGGGCTAATCCATGCGTCATGTTCGTGAACGGGCGCCGTCAATTGAGACTGGTCATATCTTAGCTGCCACGGCGTATTTTAATAAAATTTTATTTTTTAATTGTTTTCATATTTATATAACGGACGCTTTTAACGTTCTGCATCGTTCTCGCATGCATAATTTCAACATGAATGATGTAACCAATCTATTGTAAACATGATTTGATTTAAAAGAGTGTCCGTGGAGTTTCTTGCCCGTTCTTCTCCTTAAGTACCTACTACGCTTTGGAATGGGCAACTAACTTCATTTTTCTGACCGACCGACCTTGACAATTCAAAAGTGCCTGTAATTGGTTTATTTGAAATAAATGCTTTGAGTTTGAGTTTGATGGTCGGGGGCAAAATCAAAGCTAACAACTCGACAGACTACGGGCCGGAGGAGCGGCCGACGCCTCGAGCTGCTGCACGACCGTGAGCTCCCTCGTGTTAGACTGCGGGCCAGAGGATCATCCTACGCGAGCTACTACTAATCGATTTCTAATTATTGATATCTTTTTATACGTAATTTTGTATTTCATATTCTAAAATTTCATTTTAACTTGTAACCATTTTGTTCACATTTTACCTTGTTACGTTACAAACCCTAAAGACAAAGTTGGAATATTTTTTTATTTTTTATTTATTAGGGGAAATGTCACCAATGAAACTGAACGCGATCAGCGCATAAACTACGTTTAAGAGCCGTCAGTGTCATTATTTTCTATGGAATGGGACACTGACAGCTCTTGAACGCGTTCAGTAACATTGGTGAAATCGGCACTTAATGTGCCAGTAACTACACCGCATGTCTTTATTGTAATAAAAACCTTCGTGATTTAAATTTTACTTGTTTTAAAGCATTGAACTTGAACAACCCCTGAACAGTTGGATATCAAAAGGTTTAGGTATTATTCCTAGCTCACTTAACAGATATAATGTTCGAGATATATTAGATCTCCGATCAGTCTACAGTAGTCTAATAAATTGGGTTCTGGCTACCTTAACTTTTTTTTATTTTTTTTGGGTGGGAAATCATCAAATGACTTCTCGCTCTGGGTGGAGCGGGAGGGCGTGTCAGACTTTTACTGACTAATACCCACCCGTGTTCCTTCAGTTGCCTGTGCCAGGGCCACGGTTATCTCTATCGAATTACCCGCGACCCTGAGGCGTCGGCCCTAAGGGACCCCGTCATTTTGTGCTGACATCTCTTTGAGGCGCGCGTGGAACACGACGCGCCGTCGACCGGGGCCTGGTCCCTACCGGACGGCGAGCTACCCATTGCTCGCCGTCCGCAAGCCCGCGCCTACGGTGACCGGGAATCTGCAGGTGACTCCCGACGCCCAGGGCGTCTCCTGCGGCGGCTAGAGGGGGCGTGAGGGCGCAAGGCTCTCTCCCTCACGCGCTCCGCCTTCTCCTTCGCGAGCATTACTGCTTCGCAGAAGGAGGTGATGGCTTTCCATTCCCTCTCGCTCCGTACCATGGCCTGGACCAGGGCCGGACACGAGAGATCGCCGCCGCCGATCGTGGCTACCTTACCTAGGGGTATAAATATTATATTCGTTTGTGTGATGCTAAAGACAGCCAACAGACGCTCTGTTTTGACTGTATCGACAGTTACATATAACAGTAGTGTCTTGCCCGGACAAACAATGGTGGATCGGGGGACATAGTCAATTTGATCATGATTGTGATGCTGTGTAGAGCTTTAGAATGATACAAATTTTCTGAACATCACTTTGAAAATCGGTGTCCATATGATAACATTTTGGCGTTCTGTGCGCGCGGTTACTTGAGTGGTTCTAAGTGGACTTTAAAGAATATCACGACAAGCGGGAAAAACAGTATAGCTCGTTTAATTCTTCACATCATAAGACTATACCTACCAGAAACAAAAGGGCTGCAACACAGTTTTTTTAAACCAATGTAAATGTTTTTGTTTAAACCACTTACATATTTGTGAACGTGTCTTTCGTTCCCATAATAATATTTGATTTGATTTAAAACTGAAAACAAAATATTTCTTGCTTGCGTCTTTTAAGGGTCGAACGCCAAACGTGAAAGTTCAATAGATCCGGTCAGACTGAAAGCTGACCTCAACCTACTTGAGAAAAGATGAATTATTCTTATTATATTTTATTGCAATTGGAATTACTAAAAAAAATGAATTAGAAATACTTTATAATGTGTGATAACTGTTTTAAAATGTATTTTATTCAGCATGCTTGTACCAAGACATTATTTGTACGCCTATGACGGCCCAGTGGTAACGGTCCCGACTTACGAGTTGTAGGTCATGAGTTCTAACCCAAGCAGGCGCTTTACTTTGTGTTAATAATTTAATCACCACTGCTCTCAAAACGGTGAAGGAAAGCATCGTGAGGAAATCGGCATGTCCTAGAACCAAAAATTCGAAGACATGTGACATCTACCAACCCGCACTGAGCCCGCGTGGTGGATTACGGCTCACAACCTCTCATAGAGAGGAGGCCTGTGTCCCAGAAGTGGGAACGTTATAGGCTGATTATGCTTATGCTATGACGGCTAGACATAGCATTCTTTAATAATTACAACATCTGTACCTAAACTACCTAAGTTCAACAAATAAAAATATTTGTATTTCTGGTTAAAAACATTTAATTCTCATTAAGAAATTTACATTTCACCTAAATGAGAACAAATTTAAATGTATAAAAACCTTCGACACTCGGACTTTCAACTAATCTACTTAACGTATTAACTTTGTATTTTTCATTTACATTAGTTAACAAATTATTTAGGTTTGTAGGGACACCCAAATGTTTTTTTCCCAAATTTATTTTTATTTGTGATGTATGCAAAAATTCAATATAATTAATAAGTTAATAGGATAAATAACATATGAATTGTGTAATAATGTGTGATAACTGTTTGATAATTTATTATAATCAGCAAGCTTGTACCAAGATAATATTAGTCGGCCGATGACGGCTAGACATAGCGTTATTTAGTAAATACAACATCTGGACCTAACCTGTTCAACAAATCAAAAATATTTGTATTTGTATTTTTATGATGTTTGCAAAAATTCAAAATAATTAACAAGTTCTGCAGTAAATTATTTACAAATACCGTAATGTCGTATATTTTTACAATGTTTGTAAACATGTGAGACCAAAAATCTATCACATAATTAATACCTATTGTGGTATAGTAATTTTATTCTTGGTACATCGTCTTCTCATATAATTATTTATAATGAATGTTTACAAAATATTGTAAAACATTTTAAAAGAATAACAAACAGTGCAGTCTCTTGCCCATTCTTCTCCATACGAAACTACCTTTTGGAAGGGGCGACTAGAATCAATTCTATTTTAATGTAAATATTGACTTTAAAAAGTGCCTTTTATGTGCCTGAAATGCTTTGACTGTGACTTTTTTTTGCAGCTTTTTACCTCAGTATATCTCTAGCTATTCGAAAGCCTTTCAAGTTCGCGAGCAATTGAACGCTCGTTCATGCGGTTGTGAAGTTCCAATTCGAGCTGAAAACAGTAGTACGGATTCATTTTAGGGTTTATTTATTTAAAAAAGGGGCGCCAACAGTATATAAATTTTACACTGATTATTAATAATTAATCAAGTCCGCTTAAGCAGACGACAACCGCATAGGTTGACCTGCGAGATGCCAAACATACAAACAAAAATTAATAATTAATGGTATAAAATCAAAAAAAGGTAGGGGAGTCCCATTACAGGTGTATTCGACATTCACATAATTAACGTTATTCTTCAAAAATTTATTAAAAACTAAATTTAGGTGAGGCTAAAAATAAAAATAATACTGAAACAAATACGTTTTCCATGTTCGGGTACGAGTACGGATTCCGTACCGAAATAGCAAAAATTAATCCTTAAGGGGACGACGAACATCGCACGTTATATAAATGTATAAATTCGAGGCCGGATTCGGAATATTGCTCGGAATATCTCTTTTTGACAAAAGAAGGGAGTGAGAGACGCGGTGCGCAGCCGTGTGTGTGTGACTGACAAGTAGATAGATAGCTATTATGAGCTGTACTGTACTAACTGTAGGTACCTTCCATTCATTCGTAACGACTCTGAAGATATTTCTATCTATCAGTAATTAGGTGAGTTCATGATTTGCTTTGTTCTTGTTGACGACTTTGGGGAATCGTTTGTAAATGTAAATCTACAGACTAGTAATGCGTTTTTTGGAAATTTCTTTATAATGCCGGTATCTCAACATAATTATAAGAATATTTCGACATCTAGGCCTTGTAGAGAAAATCACGAAAAGTACCTAGGTATATGCTGTTGGTGTTCTTGAATAAATTATATAAGGTGCTACTTATGGTACTTATACATCGTCATCGCGCGTGGTCTAAGGCACCGTCCTAATAGAACGCGATTGCGCGATCATCGCGCGAGTAAGCGATGCGACCAAAGCGTGTACGCGCGATGACAAAAACTGGTGTCCTAATTGTTCATCGCGCGAATTGACGACGCGACGAAATAAAATGGCGGCCAGCCGATAGGGCCGGCAAGGCGAGAGGGGCGAAGGCGCGGTGTCCCGCTTCGCCGACGCGATTCGCGCGAATTTCATTAGGACATCTATTCGAATTCAGTATGTTTGATCGCGCGTTCGTACGAGCTAAGTTTGCACGAATAGATTTACAAACATTTTGATCGCGCGACAGCGTCGTGCGATTGTCAGTTAGGACACCTATTCGAGTTCAATATGTTGATCGCGCGTTCGTACTAGTAATATTCGTGCGAACCTGCGATGATCGCGCATTCGCGTTCTATTAGGACGATGCCTTAGGGGGAACCGGCCGACGTTGTACGTCGAGTAAATACAAATTATAGGGATATGTATAATTTATTCCCTTGGTCTCCTCTTTAAAAAAAACTAAGGCTTCTTCTGTCTTATTTATGTACTTATTACTTTTACTAAACTAAAAATTGTTACTAAATGTATTAATAATTAATACAAGTCAAATAATTAAAGTATCAAATAAAAAATATTCCACTAATTTATTTTTCGTGATGCGAGTACATCAATAACACCGTCCTGAGCTAAGAACAATAAAAATAAAGGATTTTGAATACATGTTTATTTTGTTATGTTCTTAATAAATATTGCTATTACCATTGTTATTGTTGATTCATCTATTTAAAAAAAACGAAACGTAATAAAGTCGGACAAACGTTACAGTACCAATAAAGGTCCAGTGTCCTTGAGATAAATTTTTCGCGCACTGGATTTTCAACGCACTGCTTAGCGCCGAGATTTGAAAATTCAACAGTGTGCAGCACTCTGTTGTAATTCTCAATGCTCGGTTCAACACCGAGAGTTGAAAATGCAGTATGTGATAAAATCCCGCCTCGAGATATTTACGTCCGTGCGAACATGGTCTAAAGAAACGCAACAAACAAAGCTCCATACGTAGGTAGATAGGTAGGTAAATACTAATTTATACTAAATATACTTAGGTACCTAGTAGTGTGAAACTCAAACCAAGAAATTTTACAGTAATATAGCTTATACATCAGAATAACACATAGACTATAATTTATAAAGATTGTGTGATTTGTCTATACTAATATTATAAGGAGCAAAGATTTGATTGTTTGTTTGTATTGAATAGGCTACGAAACAACTGGACCAATTTGAAAAACTGTTTTACCAGTAGAAGCCGAAATTATCTCTGATGAACATAGGCTACTTTCTTTTTTCGAAATCCACCCGGACGAAGTCGCGGCTTCGCCCGCTACTTCGCTAGTACATAATATAATGATAAGTCTAAAGTAAGTCGGCAAAAATCCAGCCCTCTGAGAGCTATCTTGTTGTGCGCTGTCTAAGCCGTATGGTGTTGGTGTAGACGTAATACACGATGATAATGTATCGTGGGATTGTTTGTCATAAACAATTCTAAATAAAACTCCGCGACAGCATACATCTACATTTTATGTGGAAGCTATTATAGCCAAAACAGTGAGCCATAAATGAATTGCTTTTACGTTTTTACAAATCACATTTTAGAGTATTTAATTAATTCTCATCAAAATTAATACCTTTATCGCTTTTGGTGTTTCATGTAGATAAACTTTGTCTTTTACACTTATTAATTTGGACGGATTGTTAAAAAGTTACCACTATCCGAACGGAGGATACCACGCGCAGAGCGGGGTTGTGATGTTTCACGGCCAATCCGCTGAACTGTGTCTCAAGCCGTGGCAAAGTAGCCTATGTACTTATAGGCTACTTTTCATCAACACTCCACATGCGCGAAGCCGCGGGCGGAAGCTAGTAAGAAATAACGTTAGAAAAGTCCGTATTGTAATGTTAAATATCAACATTTTTATCAAATTTAAATAAAAAAATAATAAATAATATAATAAATAATAATAAATATTTTTGTAATATTTATTTTTTTAAATTGCAAAGTATTTCTCACACATAAATTAATGTTGATTTCGTAATTGAATTACACAAAGAAAATTTCAGTTGATGTATCAATGGTTAGGTTACTCGATACCAAATATAAGGCCAATCTGAATCCAAGTTCCTAGCATTTATAAGTCAATAGTGTCAAAAATATTCCAATACAATTATGCAAATAAATACGCACGCCCAGGACAATAAAGTAATCGTCTAACACTGACAACAAACATGGAAAACCCCGGCGCGCGGCGGGCAAAACGTTGCGGTAAATCGGTTATGTGTGTGCTCCGTCCGAGCGATACACATCTACTACCCTGAGCAGTACGACCACGCACACATTGACATTTGCTTGACGCGATAGCACTACTAGCTATTGAAAAATCGTGATAAATTTTGATGTGTTCCGTAATACCAAAACTTATGAATTAAAACTTAATCTTTTTTCTTTTTTTTTCGACTTTTTGCAACAAGATAATATAAGCTATGTTTCTAATACAACAACATTACAGATATTGTTGTTTATAGTACAGAAAAAACGATAAGAAAACATGTCATTTACGCTGTAAAAAAGTGCGAAATCCAATTAGATTAAACTTCATTTCACATAAGTATTTTGCAAAAAAAAAGAGATGTAGAACCTAGATAAATACTGTCTTCATCCGAATATAAGCATAATGTGGTGGAAATATGCTTAAATTGCAAATGGTTTCGGTATTACGTTTGTATGGACAATTCAGGCGTCGCCCTGCTCTTAAGGTGCGACTTCGTCTGTATGTCTGTTACAGCCTGCTTTTGTTTTTCATTTACGCCGTACTATTGTTGTTGCTTTTTTTTGTCATTACAAATGACAAAAAAAAGCAACACAAACTCAAAAACACAAAAATACAATTGACAATGACAACAAAATAAATATTTTTCTTTCTTCCCTTTCTTTCTTTACAGGTTTTGACTTATAATGGAAAATGTCCTTAAAATACCATCCCCACCCCCTTATTCTACTACTTACATACTAAATTGTTATTTATTATTTAGCTTATCAGGGTACGGAACAGTCAGTACGCGAGTCGGATTTGCTCTTTGCAGGTTTATTTTTATTATTGTGTGTAAATGTGATTAGAAATTTAAAAAGTTGACGTGAAAACGTGTTTTTTGTCAAGAAAGAAGTACACTATAGTATCGAGCACAAAGTAATTTACTATTGCAGCGAGTGCCTGATTCTGATCTAATCTAACAGGCACGAGGGCAATATAAATTACTTAAGGCGAGGTGCATAATCTGCTTTTCTTTCAACTATTACCTAGGAATAGTAGATAAAAGAAACTCATATCAAACAGTTAAAATAGAAGTTTAATTATTGAAATTAAAAGTTATACTTGAGCAATTATTAAACGTAAGGTTAAGAGTTTTGTTGGGCAAATTTATATTTAAATTTGGAACAAGTAGGATAGATACGAATAATACGTACGTAAAAAAAAACTATTGATATCGGCTGGCTGAATAGAGCTAATCCATTGAGATTGGCACCTTTTTGTGCGATAAAAAAAACTGTGCAATAATGAAATTTCATACATTTTTATTGCTCTAGAGCAATAACGACTCGCTTTGTACTGAGTTTTTAGTGTGATTGTGATGAAATTAAAGCATAGTTGGAAGAAAAGTATATTATTTCATGTTGAGAAGAACGAATCGTTGTTGCAAGAAGTACACAAATACCTACTCTGTGACTCTATTCTTCAGGTTTAATTTACTAAAACGATGTTTCAGTAGGTATAGCAAATAACAGAAACAGGTATCATATTATGAGTAAGGGGTAAGTAAGTTTGCAGCGTTTGGTAATGGTGACGGGATCGTCCCCTCTCACTGGGGACCAAATATCGATCGGCCGAGTTAGTTCATCAGTACACTTTGCAGCTTCACTACCTACCCCAAAATAATGAAGTAGGGTTAGTAGGTTCTCTAGATATCGCTTCTAAATTCGAATGATGATTTATTTTTGAAACTTTTGCACTTTCCCTCGAAAAGGCGAGTTGACAACATACCATATGAAACTCACAGGAATGCATTGTAGAATGGATGTGAGCAATCAATAATCCATTTGTTTTTAAATTTATTTAATTTTTGATCGGTTACGAAGGAAGGTTATTTATACTTTTCCCATAATTGCCTATAACATAATACAAATTTGAAACGTGTGCCTCTAAAAGTCCACGTTCATTCACATTACTAAAAATTGCAGCAACAGATTATTGAAATCAGAAATTGAATTGCACCAAAGTAAACATTCACATTTTCTTACGTTTTTTTAGCAAATTTTGAGGTCAGTATAATTTTGTACTTATGGTAACAATAGCAAATGTAAATGCGGCCCATAATAAAAATATTATGTTTACCGAAGTAGGTATAATCGTTAAAATCATAAATAAAGCTTTCTAAATTCATGTTGCTCGATATAATGAGAACCTATTCCATGAACTCACGACGAAAAACTTTCTTAATAAAATTCACCTGATATAGGCGAATTTTATTAAGAAAGTTTTTGTGATTTTCATATGGATAATAACTCTGTTAATACATATTTATTACAATCTGATACTGACCAGAAAATAGCAAAAGCTTTAAAAAAATAAAAAACTTCTTGGGCGGCCATATGGCATCACTCCGAATAAATTTAACGGTGCCGATGCTCTTGTCACAAATGCCCCTAAACTAGACTAAACATCACTAAATTTTTGTCTAATCCTGTCAAACGACGATTTCCCATTCTGAAATTGACTAAAGTGACACAACTTAACGTATAACCATAAAACTCAATAAGTTGGTATTTTTTTTCATATTTTCCATAGAAAAAGTTAAAAATTCGCTTTAAAATAATTCACGGGGTAGCGCAAACAAGTACCACAATGCGAGGCCAAAACAAAAAAAAAACACATGATGCTGCGATTGTCAAATTCGATTTTAGTTGTGACAAAATTATTTTAAATTTATAAACTTTATTTTTTAGAATAGCTGTAAAAAGTAAGGAATTTTGGTGTTATTAAACATTACTTTTATTCGGTGTACAAGAGAATCGACAACATAATACTACACAATACTAAATTATGTTATCACGGCACATAAATTGGGTTATCCCGGCACACGTTGATTTTGTATTTTATTTTAAGCAATTAACGGAAAAGTTTAAATAACGTTTTATATCAAATTATTATTTTATGAAGGCATTTGTATGGTTAACATAGATAAGGCCCTCTCGTAGTACGGTGTGTCTTGTAGTGCGTCTTTGCAGGCACTGGCCGCGCTTGCTTGCGAACTGCTAGATTTTGGATTTATATTTTGAAAATGATAACGATATTATAAAATGTGATCTCAACATGCCCTAAAAAACAATAACCCTTATATTTTGATATAACTTTTACTTGGTTTCCTAATGAATTCTCTTGATTTTCTCGATTTTAGCATTTAGTCATCTTTATGATTTTCTTTACCGAGACAATAGGAATGATGCCTAATATTAAAAATGTTCGAAAAAATAATGTAATTTCAAAGAAGGCATCGTATAAACGAGATAATCGAAAAAATCTGTTAAATCTATGTAAATATGAAGAAGATACACGCTTTAAAAGTTTATGAAGGGGATTATGTACGGCGCTAGTATGAAGTTACATAGTCGTGACGTCACTTCTACGATAGTGCTGTCTTGGCAATTTTTGAAGCTTTTACAGATTTTGCTATATTGATTGAACTACTTGGAGTCATGCATTTTTTTGAGAAAAAATAATCTTCATCCTTGATATATTTCACGTTTCTGTCTTAACTACTTATTAAGTTATTTTGACCAACACTTATGTTACAATTCGTTATCATCATGGTTAAGTTTACGAGACCAGTATGAACATTATTTTAGTTGCTAAAACTTTCAAAGATCAGTTTGCGCGTTGATAACTTTATGTTCAAGCTTGTTGAATCTGTTTCCGAAACAAATTTCCTAGTCCTGCACAAGTTTCTATTGCGTACTGAGATTGCATATTATGATACCCACATACCCCGTATCCGCAAACTTCGTCCACTCTCTATACATACATGGCCACATACATGGCATACATGGCCTACATATATTGTCAGCTGGATTAAATCTCATCGTCAAAACTTAGGTGAAGTGAACTTGAAGTGAGCTGTCAATCCCGAGCATCAACGTGTCGATTCTGTAAAAATCTCACCGTAAAGACTTGCGTGGAGTGAGCTGTCAGTGTCATCCCGTCTTGGTTAATCTCTAGCATCAGTGGCACTGAATGCTCATTTCACCTAAGTTTTCACGGTGAGATGGTTACACAATAGCACTACATGTGAATTGACGGCTGTTCTCCTTCAAATCCGTCTAACGTAAACTTTTTTTTACAGCTAGACTAAATGGATGAGATTATTAAACACATCCAGCAGACCGAATTAGGGTCAGTCTTCGACTGTTCAAATCAATTTGAATTTATTGGCTTCATTTAGGCACTTACTGTCCAAATAGTACTTGCCAATTGTCAAAAGTAACCTCTATATTGATTTTTTTTAAATTGAAAATTCATTTCACGGACTGTTAACGTCTAAGCCGCTGTGTCTAGAATCATGAGTTTTTCCACAAATTTAATTTCATTTATTTACAATAAACATTGTGTGTTCAACACAATGTTACTTACATATAAAATAAAATTAGTACATGCAGAAACAATACATTTAAAAGCCTAAAATTTAGTTTCAATTACATACGAGTATTGTCAACAAATAAATATAATGTCAAATTAAAGCAGGGATAATGCCAAATTCAATCTCAAAACTTCCATAAATAACGAGGGTAACAAAGGATTTTGAGCTGAGCATTGTCTACGACTGCATCGGAAACTTCCTCAAAGGTCCTTAAGTCTACCGTAATACGATTGAAGTAATATTTAAGTACCATACTTGTGTCTGATATTAGAACCTATGTCAAGTCGACGAGAGCAATTGAATATTTTATCAGAAGAATGCAAGCTGTTTGTCTTTCTCGTTTGTTCTTTTTCTTAACATTGTAGTTAGTACCCATGGCAAGTTGCTAGGCAACCCCATCACAAGTATCCTTATGGGCTGCCTCAATTTTGTGCTGTAGAACGATTGTATGAGAAACAACAAAAACTTTTTATTTATTTTTATTATACGAGTATATCTATGCGATCGTCGTTTATTTACCGGCAAATTACGCAGTCCCACGTAAAACGTGATGACTATGTAAAACAGTGTATGTCGTCGTGGTGGAAGTAGTGGGTGTAGTAAAATACACTTCGAGCTAAAAACCGTTGCTGGTGCTTGTTTTAAGCAACGGTTACGTAGAAGAGCGGTGACCGCCTCAAGCGGCTGTAAATTCCAAACAAAACGCGTTTTTTGACACCTTAATGTCAAATTATGATGAAAATTATCGATTTTCATGACGTCTGCTATGAATGTAGTGAAACTGAAGCTTTAGTGGTATGTGGTCAAACTGTACAAGTAATCAGAGGTGATTACTTGTACAGTTTGATCAATGTAACCGAAACGTTTTACAGGGTAGTTTTTTTTTTAAACGGGGCAGTGAAGGCTTTGACCGTTGCAGCTACAGGAAAACATTTTTGAGACTTAGGGTGGATTTCACCAGTGAAACTGAACGCGATCAGCACATAAACTACGTTTAAGAGCTGTAGTATCATTATTTTCTGTGGGAATTGACAATGACAGCTTTTGAACGCGTTTTAAATGTACTGAATGCGTTCAGTAACATTGGAGAAATCGGCACTTAGAGAATTACATTTGATTTATCCATGTGATTTTTTTACGAAATGCATGAAAAAAGATTTTTGCGACTTGTGGGTTTTCTAGTACTCTAAATTTAGTTGATCCCGAAATTATATATAAATACGAAACAGTATCGATTGGCATCTTAAAAATATTTCTTCATTTCTAGCTGACTGAACGGGTATTCTTAAATGTGTATGAATGTAGTTAAAAATTTCTCCATAAGTTGAGGACAGTCAATAAAACGTTCTCCAGTAACTACAACAGTTAAGGTACCTTTACGGCCCCGTCTCTAAAATCTATCCTGAATACATTTTTTTTGATGCAGTGACCAATAACAGGAAGGCCAAACGGTTAGTTTTCAGAGTATGAATGTTGGCGAAACGAAACGGATGTATTGAAAACTATGCAATATATTACAAGCTACCTTTTGAATGAAGTGTCCTTTCAAAGGGACTATTGAGGTTATTGATGACAATGTATTAGTTGCTTAACCCTTCTAGGATTACAGGCGTGATGGTATGTATTAGATTTGTAATTTCCGGATACAGTAGGTAGTGTTTCACAGGGAAAACGTACATTCGTTTTAAGAAATTTTAGTTGTACTGAACGATAGTGTAAATAGTACCTCCTTACACTTAAATCATCAAATAAAGAATTGCCGTGTTTGTGTACCTAATTGTTTTAAATTTTCTCCTTTTTTTGTATTTTTTTTCGTTTGGGAGACTTCTCCCGCTGTGGGTGGAGCGGGAGGGCGTGTCACACTTTTACTGACTAAAACCTACCCGTGTTCCTTCAATTGCCGTTGCCAGGGCCACGGTTACTCTTTCGAATTACCCGCGACCCTGAGGCGTCGGCCCTATCGGACCCCGTCATTTCGTGCTGACATCTCTTTGAGGCGCGCGTGGAACACGACGCGCCGTCAACCCGGACCTGGTCCCTACCGGACGGCGAGCTACCCATTGCTCGCCGTCCGCAAGCCCGCGCCTACGGTGGTCGGAATTCTGCAGGCGACTCCCGACGCCCAGGGCGTCTCCTGCGTCGGCTAGAGGGGGGGTGAGGGCGCAAGGCTCTCTCCCTCCTCCTTCGCGAGCAGTACTGCTTCGCAGAAGGAGGTGACGGCTTTCCATTCTCTCTCGCTCCGTACCATGGCATGTACCAGGGCCGGACGCGAGAGATCGCCGCCGCCGATCGCCTCCGCGAGGACACTGCGGTGCTCCGCCCAAGCTGGACAGACCTCCACCGTATGATCGATCCACACAATGGTGACACCCGGGCGTTTCCTCCCGCCTTATGCGAAACAGGAACCTCCCGAAACAACCGTGTCCAGTGAGGACCTGTGTCAGGCGGGACGTGAGGACGCCGTTGCGCCACTCCAACCACTCCTCAAAGAGGGGACTTACCGCCGCTATTGTGGCGTGCCCAACACTGGGTTGTGACAATCGCACCCTCCATGTCGCCATGAGATCCCGTCGGAGCTCTGTCCGCTGTACCGTGATTTCTCGCGGCAAATGAGTTACACCCCGGCGTTTTGCGGCGGTTGGACGCGTTCAACCGGCGGGCTGGTCGGCGCCTCAAGGCAAACTTTCCACTGTTACGTCGTTATGTCACTGTTACGTGTGTTATGTTTTAAAATAACATTGTTTTTTTATCGATCAGATGTGGACATGTGGTATATAACATCAATGACTAACTCATCTAGACAGCTCTAGAGAAGTGTTCCATTTTTTAAAGCGTCCTCTTTAGGATGAATGATAAAAAAGTCGTCGGAAATTGATTGGCCATAGTAACCATTTTAGAGGTTGGTTGGGGCGTTTTTACAGGTTTTTTTTAATTCATTAAAATTAGTTAATATAATAAATTAATTATATTATTAAATAAAAATAAAAACAAAGTCATGTACCAAAAGCCCCCCATCTCAGCATAATGCTGCGACACTTAAAACAAAGTGTCACAGCGCTGGTATTCTGATCTATGCCCGTATGGCATGTTTTGACTTGAAAAAATTAACCTAAAAACTTCGTTACTAATACCCAAGAATAATGTGGTTTTAAAAGTGTTACGACTATCTGAGCGTGGCTATATAACTTTTCTAGCAAGCTTGCAATATTCACAGTAATTTTACCCTATACCAACTTGTTTCTAACGACTACAAACATCATTGTGAATTTGACTGACTTGAAAATTGTATATTGTTCATTAAAACGGTAACACCAATTACATTAATTAACATATTATAATAGAGAACAACCTAGCATACTCACTCTCGCAAAACATTCATCAGCAAACAGATCACATCCATCATCAGGTATTGTGGTCAGGAGGTCGCTCTGGCGACAGTTTCAGATAACGGCGGCGCAAACAGATCACGTCGACGGCTTTGGCGATGTCCGATGTATTTGTCGGGAACAAATAGCAGACAGAAAAGATAGAGGTGTTCGGGAGTGTCGATGCATCCTCTAAGAGTTTTGCAGGCTACTGTCAGCTGTAGAAAGCCTCGTCTAACCTCTAACGAGTTGAGGCACAAAACTCCTAAGAGGTAACTAGTAGGGTACATGAAAGGGAAGAAGTGAAACGTCTTTTTATACAGAAATTCTAGGAATGTTTTCTGTACCTTTTCCAGTGTTAATGTATGAGTCGCTGTGTAGGGATGCCAGATACAGGCACCAGCCTCAAGTTTACTACGAACCAAGGTGGTGTACAGAAGCTTAATTACATTTGGACAATGGAAGCAACCCAACAGGAACCTTATTACGACCCCAATAAAGATCACTGTCATTTTGAAAGTGATGCAAAATCACAGGTAAAATAACTGTGAACGGACTGCATTGGCCACCAGGCTCGGGAAATATGAATGGCATAGAAACATTTTTGACATACCATTTTATAGTAACTGAGAGCACTATTTTATTAGCTTTTAAACTTGCGTAGACCAGTATCAAAGATGCGAAAAATAAAAGAAAAAGTATACATAATTTGTATGGCAAGCTAAAATGAAAAACTACAAAGTATTTTTACCCGGAAAATGTCCCACAATACAGAAGGCCGAAATTCTGTAAACTTTATAAAGTAAGTATCTCAATATTTCCAAGTTTTTTGTCAACTCACGATACTATTTAACTGATAAAAAGTCGAAATAGACTCGTAAAAGAGACCACCGTACTAAAAAACAAGAGATTCTAATTAGTAACGGAGCAGAAACGGCCAGTCTCTTGCAATAAGGCAACACAACAACGTGTAGTAATGGGATCCGTATAATCTGTACAAATCCCCGGACATGCAAATGCTTCCATTTGCCGTGACAAGTGGGTATTAATTAATGCTCCATCTAAGAAGTAAAGTGCAGTATCGCATTAAAACTTCGCTAAGACAGTCCCGCATAGAAGGGACTGTAAATGATCGAATGTATAATTGGTTAATTACGAGCTAAATACAATTTCATATTTAGAATAGAAAACAAGAGACAGTCAGCCCCGTTTGCTGGCGCTGGGTGTATTTTATAAGTACTAAGAATGCTTTTGACGTCTCTAAAGATGTCATAATGGGAGGCAGTTCAAAAACTGATCATGTCAAAATCGGGGGATACAGTTTTTGTTGAAGCTAAATATAATTACACCACTCGATAGTTAAAGAACCATCAAAGAATTTTTTGAGGACAGTGTAGGCGCTGCCATTTTAAGGACACTTCGCTGCGTTACATAATTTGAGTATATGTATAATAAATTTTAACTCGGTGCAGATACGACGCTAGATCTCGTACTCACGATTGTCTAATTTAAGTACGCGTACATATGACAGTGACACCAAGAAGGTCATAAAAATTATGAGATCTCCCTGAGTCCACTCCCTGTGATGATAATGAAATAAAAAAATTAATGATTTAAGTAAAAAGGTAATCTAGTTACCTTTTTTTTTAAATCATTATGTGGTGTCACAACTGTAGTGGAAAAATGTCAACAAACTTTTAGAGGGCACTGTAAATAATTATTTATTTTTAGTCTATTTGCTTTTCCCTTCATAGAATGAGAGCTTCTGACCTGACAGTACCAACCTTTTTTTTATCAGATTAGATAGACAAGTTTTCCAGCAAATCTAGCTTCTTTTGTGTAGACTAGATAATAGCCAACGGCGGTTTCACTTATATCATTGTTAATACGGACCTCGTATGAGGCCAAGAATTATTCCTTGAGGCACTCCATTTGACTATCAGAAATGCATTAGCTTTAGCGAAGACTGACTACCGGGAATTGCTTTGTTCCCTAAATGGCGAATGATTTGTGCCTGAAATTTTTTAGAAGGATGTATTTAGCCAGAGACCTAGTCTGTGTTTATGTTTAATTCGGCTACTTAGTTACAAATACACCGACTTTTCACTGTGTCTTTTCACATCAGCTAATCACTTACGGCCGAACCCAATAACGTATCTATCTCCAGTTTTGGCGTACTGGGGATAGAAAAACGTATCAATCTCTGGTTTTAACTGGTCTGGGTTTCTGGTGTCCCAATGAAGCCAAAGGATGTGGCCCTATAACGTGTTGACAGCTATTTGTTTGACAGAGACAGATAGAATTGTACTGTCTATTATCAGTATCGATCTGTCTTAGGTTATTGGGATTGGCCGACAAACAGTGACGGAACTATGGAATATCATAAAACATATACACTAACAATAAAATACTGTGCCAACGAATACCTACAATACTAACTGATCCATGTTTTATCTTGAATAGTGCGTGCAGATCGAATTTCATGAGTCTAGCTTAAAGCTCCCCCAGACAGGCACGACGCGACTCTAGTAGAAAAAATTCTATAAAAAGGAAATTGTTCTACCAAAATCGCGATGAACCGTCGCGTCGAGCGTGTCTGTAGGAACATGCTGTCGACTAACTGCAGGTTCGCTATTCTTACCTGAGAATAATTTTATAAGCATAATTTTCGTCGATAATTTTGCAATTACAATATAATAATGTTATTTAAAAAAAAAATAACTCTTGAGGTTGTAAAGTTGCAACCTTCATAATTATTAGAGATGAATGTCTTACTTACAACCTTTAATAAGTAATTGCACAAGAAATGAATTTGCAGGGTTCGTTTTTACTTTTATTGAAGCACAGCTTACACTACGCATGCATAAAAAGAGCATACTAATTTCAAGATGTTACCTAGTCCAATAAATTGTGCACGTGTATTGCAATCTTCAACTTCACTTATCCAAGGAAATCATTTACTAACACAATCTTTATGATACATTGCTGTAATAAGTTATCGAATGACAGAGGAGTGAGGACAGATTATAAGCCGGATAACATACAAGCAGTGAACCACGGCCGTAATCCGGTCACAGAGCACCGGCACACGCTTTACAATGTGGGCAGCACGTCACGGTGCGACACGGCACGACGGGGACTATGCACGATTGATTGGACTGTGCGGCTGCCCGCACAGTGTGTTGTGCCATTTGCCTTCCGTTATACGAGTATGATTGCTGTTTGCGTATAGTCCCATCAGGCAGAACAGCGTTTAGTTGATGATAATTCAAAGAATATTGGTACCTAAGTGCGGCGCAACCTGAGCGTGAATCCTGAACCTTATTGATTGGCTATATTTTAACGGCATCTATTGCTATAAGGGGTGCAACACACATGTTCAGTTCAGCATGATCGGGCGGCAAATCTTAATATATATTTTACCACCCGGCTGTGCCGAATCGTGCCTAATCAAACCAGAACAAGTATGTCGCTCGCCTAAGACCTTCATGCCAGAGGAAGAGAGAAGACTAAACAAATAAAACGCAATTCTAAGATAAACAACGAATATTGAATGTCTCCCACTAATTAACGAGAAAAAACAAAAATATTTACACAATATTTACACATTCATTCGTCTTCTTCACATGGCAGAAACAAGCGACCTTCTACGATCCTGAAATATGTATTTTGATTCGTTTACTTTCGTAAATACAATCGGATTGTTTATTTTCGAACGAAGAATGCTACTGCCAGACAGGAAGCAATTCAAAAAAAATATTGACAGTAAATGGAACTAAAAGCTAATAGCTTTCCAAAGGTTTACGTTTTATGTTTGATAGGGGTGACGATCCACCACTATCTCATCTGATGCTGTGATGTAGGCTACGATGGTCCACATAGCATTATCAGCCTCTAATGTTCCCACTGCTGGGACACATGCCTCCTCTTTACGAGAGGGAGTGGTAATCTACCACGCAGGCCCAGTGCAGGTTGGTAGATGTCAAATGTCTTTAAATTATTGGTTCTGGGACGTGCCGGTTTCCTCACGATGTTTTCCTTTACCGTTCTAAGAGCAGTGGTGATGAAATTGTTTACATAAAATAAAGCGCCTGCCTGGGTTCGATCTCATGAAACCAGTTCGGCCAGTCTCGGTTCGTAAGTCGGGGTCGTTACCTCTCTCGTACCGATGGTTCCGCTCGTCTAGAATTAGTCTATGTATACGTATGACTTCAAAACTACAGACCAGCGCCCCAATATCTTAATAGACTTTCCATCAATTCGAAGGATTTTTAAGGAAACTGCTAATCCAAAGCTTCATGTATAAAAGGTCAATAATGCAATGAATGTTGTCGAAATGAAAAGTATTTCAATTGTAAGTGAGTAACGCAATTGCCCCGCTTGTTTTGCTGTCGGGAATCCGGAATGGAGTTCCACAACTTGTATGTTCACCCAAGCGGTTGCGATTGCCGTGTGACGTCGTCTGATGGTGTGCAGGGGTTTAGAAAACGAAAGAAACGAAAAATTATCACCTATCACCAAGTTTCTGAATTGAGAATATGAAGTTGGGAACTTGTCAAACTCTGCTTTAGCAATACTTAAGGCATCATGGGCTCATGAAATTAAAAATTTCTTACGTTTCTTGCCAATAATTTTTTGTATATCGCGGGCTTAACCATAAGTAATGGTAAAGTAGAATCTGTCAAGTTCACAAGTTCAAGTTCTTAATTCAGAATCCGGCTGTTTGTATATTAAACCACTAAGGATTATGAAAGCAGTCATACTTCGACGGACTGCTATTGCGCTCTAGCGAAAACAGAGACGTGATATGAAACATTATTTGTAAAATTGCTCCTATATATGTCCCTCTATTTCTTGTCTTAAGAATCCTTGGCTTGCTGTTGGGGACCCTGAAATTATAAGAAACATATTTTCTCATTTTTACACGCACCTACGCTGTGCTATATATGTACCTGCAGCAGTGGTATGACAACCACCTTTTGTCTTTAATATTTTTCTTACTTATAGCTATATAAGTCTTAAGAATCTTGTGATTGCTATTGAGAATGTTTAATGGAAGTCACTTTGCCCGACCTGGGTTCAAAAACAGAACCTAATGCTCAGCAGTCGAGTTCTTTTCCTATTTTGGTTTTGTATTAAGTTCTTGACAACTTGGTTAATTTCCAGCAGCCGTTGTCAATTTTAAATCATGATGTTTGAACACTTCGGCTTAAATCTCGTGAATGCATGATGCATGCAAAACGATAATCTTATAAAAGCTTATTTATAAAGCCTCCACGACCGACGCTGTCACCCTGTGGCTAGCTACCAAGCTTGCCTTTGCGACGACGTGAACAGCTCTTGAAATAGCACACTGTGACTTGTGGTGGAAATGATAATATCATGTGTATTGTTGTGCGAGACAGCGACTATTTTAATCACGAAATTTTTAATTTAATATCCAAGATAATATATACATATCATACAGGATGTGCATCGGTTATAAACAAATAAAATTGCTGTTTCATAGAAAAGTGCATTTATTTTCGGGATTCAGAATCTTGTATGTATTGAATCCATGGTTATATTTTGTGCGATGATGTCCCTGCCAACCTGTATAAGCTAAAAGTCTAAAATAATTATCATAATACTCATATTTACAAGAATAAAAAAAGTAGAGGAGGAGGAAGTATTATAGTATAATGCATAATCAGTCCATTATGTTCCCACTGCTGGGACACAGGCCTCCTCTCTGTGAGAGAGGGTGGGCCGTAATCCACCACGCGGGCCCAGTGCGGGTTGGTAGATGTCACATGTCTTCGAATTTTTGGTTCTAAGACATGCTGGTTTGAGAACAGTGGTGATGAAATAATTTTCACAAAGAAAAGCGGCTGTCTGGGTACGAAACTGCGACCTGGGTCACAACTGCAATCAAGCCCAGATTTGCCAGAAAATTGCCCAGAGGGCTGTCAGTATTGCCACGTTGTATGGCAATGCTGATGCTTGGGCAAGAACATAGGCCAGCCCGTTATATATAATTAAATTCAATATCAAATACATATCAATATTCCTGCCTTTTCCCCTACCATGTAGGGACAGTTTCCAGTCTCAGAATGCAACTGAATATTAGTATTTATTTCAGAGAAACATATAGGTTACATAATCGAAATATCACAACAACCTAAAATAAAAAAATGTTAGTGTGTTAGTAACAAATTGTACCTAAATTATGTTAGTGCACAAATGTGTTCGCGATCCAACGGTTCAAATACAGTTTTACAGAATATCACAACAGCAAATTGTCTCACCGTGTGAAGACTTGCGTGGTATGAGCTGTCAGTGTCAATCCGTAGGGTCAGTGGCACTGACAGCTCCCTCCACGCTCACTTAGCCTAAGTTTACACGGTGAGATGGTTACAGAATAGCACTACAGCTTCCACCGGTGACTTCACTGAGGGACAACTAGATAAACTTGAGCGACTTCAAAACTTCTGCATATGATTTAAATTTGGCCTGCGCAAATACGACCACATTTTTGAATTTCGTACAAAGCTCCAAGTGGCTTCCCATATGTGTTTGCCGGAATTCTCATATCTTATTTTAGATCTACAGTATTTTGATCAACCCTACAACCCCCACTTATCTTAAAAAAACTTTTCAAGTTCCTTCATGAAACACTTAACAGATATCTGAGGTCATCGGGAAACTTAAGACTAGAGATGCCGGATGCATTCCACCAGTTTTTATGACAAGTCTTTTACAGTTCAAGCAGTACGGTTATGGAATGCCATGTCGATAAGGCGTGCTCAAGCAGTGTCCACTTTTAAAATTTCGAGTAAAAAACACTTCTTCTCTCCTTTAACATTATAACATATATTTTCCTTGGACTTGTTTCCTGTTTATTTTTGTATATATATGTTTATATAAATGTATGTTTTATGTATTTAATGAATATGTAAATGGTACACCACTGACTACCTGCAGTATGGTCTCGCCTTCTCCCTTTAATCCATCCAAAGGTTGTCTGTAAAAGATCGCTTTTAGCGATTAGACCGCCCATAGTGTCACCCATGTTAAAATTTCTATAAATATGTCTGTAATTTATAAGGTGTACATAATAAAGAGCATTCTATCTATCTATCTTAAATAATAAATCAGCTCCACCTGTCGAGTCTCGGTGGTATACTGCTCTGGTGCCGCTGAGGGCCTCGAGCAAGACAGAAACTATTCACGTCTCAATATTTATAAACATTGAGACGTGTGTGCTCTCGTGGTCACAAATACGTGGCACACAGTGTCTTTTTTACAATACGATACGACAAAATTACGACACTTACCGACGTTTTACGAACCGAAGTTGGTTTGGCTATGCAGCTATTTTAAAAAGTAGCATTGTTTCATTAAATTAACTCTACTTATAGAACTATTACTTTTTGTCGTAATATATTTTTACTGAATATACCCGTACCTGAACACCACAAAAGTCCACCCTGTATTTGTCGTGATTTACTGCTTAGCTCCCTAAAGGAATAGCGTGATGATAATCATTTAAATGGGTTAAATCTGTGAGGATCTGCTAAATTCTAACCTTTTGGCTCGTCTTGTTATATTTTACAGAAAACTAAATTAAAATACGAATAAATTGCAGTATTGCTCATCCCCCAAAATCAGAACAAAAAGATGATGCAACATACATTCAGACAAGCAGACGAAAATTCAACAGAAACAACAACATTAAAATCGTTCCCAGACCTAGCAAAAATTAAAAAAAAGCAATTTTACAATTGACTTCGCTTCAATTATATTATACGTACCTACCTATAGATTTCATAAAATCATATTTTCTTTCATGTTTCCAACAAAATAACGCTTCTGCTTCGTTATATTGAAAATAAGACAGAAATATTTTCATGTCTATTTGAGTCGTCAGTAATTTCTTCGTCCTAAACATCCCACACGTTGTCAAAAATCCTTTTGCGACTACACCTCTGAATTAATTATGCGACCTCCGTACTAAGGAATTATCAAGTTCTTATCATGCCAGTTCTTTTTGATGAAAACTGTCGAATCATCAAATGCAACTCATGCAGAGTCAAGTAAAAAATAAAGTATTTCAAAAATAAATCTTTAATTTGTTTACAATCCCAATGCAATGTCTGCTTTTTATGGAACTCATAAGTATACACAATGTAGGTAGGTACTATACGAACCTAACTCTTAAAGGCGGCCGGCCCTACCTGTCGACTCTTTGTCGTTAGCCACGAGGCAAAAGGCGCTCTATAGATCGAAACCAAGGAAGAAAGAAAAAGAGACGCCTGCTCCGGATGATAGAAACATTCACAAAACACCGCTGAATAGTGCATTTTTATGCAGTAGGTATACAACATGTCTCGGTGTTGACGCACCACCAGACACTCCAATTAGATTAAAATGTTTTAATCATAAAACATACACAGAATTTTCGCTTTTATGTACAGGGTGGAAGGGATATCGACGCACAACCTGATACCTTGAATTCAGTACATGATTCTCCCTAGAGTTGAAATTTTTCATCGATTATCAAAAGAAAAACTGCTGTTTCATAGACAGTGCAATACGTACGCGGTGAAAATGTATGGCAGAGCAAACTTTTTTTAAATAACCGACAAAAAATTTCAAGGAAGGTTCAAAATCATGTACTGAGTCCATGGTATCAGGTTTTGCGTCGATGTCCCTTCCACCCCGTTTAAAACGTAGTTTATTTATTAAATTGGTTATACTGATTGTGGGAGAAAATTGTGGTCACATTACAAATCTACGCACGCGCACAGTCTGACTGCGTACCTACTTCTTCCATTTTGGTTAGTTTTGACTATACATTGGAAATGTGAATATTAGTGGTTTTAATTATTTTAGGGATTATTAAATATTTCTATAGGGTTGTCTAATTCAGAATGTTTACATAATTTTTTTATGATTTGACGCCATATTTTGCAGTTGTTTGATGTTTATTATTTAGTTAAAAGAGACCATAACCACCGTAATACTATCAGTAATTTGACCCTGAAACTCATAAACGATTTTAAAAACGACCAAATTTTTCCGCAAGTCATTAAGGGTAACGAATACCATTTAGATCACCGAGGATTTCGCGACACGTTCATTTACGTTACGTTACGTTTTTTTCTGTGAGTTTATAAAAAAGGTGTCTTGGTCAATCTTAATTACAAAAGCAGAATTTTACAGCGAAAGTAGGAGATTAGGCGTTCTTATTTACCATAAAAATTACAAAGCCTGAATATTATTATTGAAAAAAAAATCTACTTGTTATTTTCGATTGTAATAAAACCAATCTCAATTTAAAGTTGTATGCTTTGGAATGTGGCTACCCTTTTTTTTTTTATTTGGTCACTCTGAATTAAAAGTGTCAGAAATTGATTCAGTAAACGATTCTGAATACTTCTTTAATAAAGTGCATTTATTCATTTACACATTGTAATATGCTTACTGTGTATATTTATTTGTTGAACAAATTAGTGTTTACGCATTATTTGGACAACTACAAACTTAAGAATGTCTTATCAGGTTTTAGCAAAATGTTTATCACATATGAAGTAAATAAACAATGACTATTCTCGCAGGGACTATACTTTGCATAGGTATAGTACATATCCTCGCATTGAAGCTATATGCTTGTAAAATTGTTTATTTATATGCAAATAAACGTAATACAGCAATAGCTTCGTAGACTTGAAATAAATGTAATTGAATCTATTAGAAAAAAAAATAGGGAGTAAATTTACCTCTGGCGTGGCATGGGTCAGTCAGCTTGCCTTACCGACATTCTATTTTTAAATTGTTAGCTCGGCACGGGTTTCTCACCAAAGAACCGAAACGAGAGATAAATAAATCACAATACAGAACTTGTAGCACCATTTAAAACTTTAAAAACCACAACAATAGATATGATTGTGCAAGTTCTTTAAGGGGCGACTATTAGAGGCAGTGTGTTCACAGCGTTAAACTATGCAGTCGCATGTTTAAGATACACTACGGTTGTCTCGGACGGACATAAGATGAAAACTTGAATCTAATCCAGCCGGTGTATTCTGGTAAAATCTCACACCATGAAAACAAAACTTAATTGAGCTTGAAGTGAGCTGTCAATAGTATCAATCCCTACCTCACTTCACCTAAGTTTTCACGGTGAATCACGGATTTATAGAATAGCACTGCTGGACTGGATTTATGCACTGATGAATGGAAGGTGTTGGAATGGAATGTCTACCGATTTGCGAGCAGGCCGAGTGAAAGGATCAATAATAATTTAATTTAATTATTATATTGTGTATGCAATGCGTACTTTATTTTATGAATCATTATTATGTTACCTATATCATCGGTGTAATTGGATTTATGTCGATCTGGTAGAATACTAATAAATAGAAAACATATTCTTTGTGTAAAGGGTGGTTTCAAAATTAGCGGGTGTTAAAAGAGTAAGTGAAAACCTAGACGAGAATTTTAGATAAGCTGGTGTCCAAAATAGCTCGGCAGCATCTAAAAGCCGCATAATTACGAAGAGTAATGATGAAGGAATCAATAGTGAAATGAAGGTCAAACGCGGCGCGCCCACAACTGCCCACGCTGGCAATCTCCGAAACGATTCAATCCGCTTATATTATATATTTTACAAAAGATAGCTTAAAACCACTGATGCAAACTGATATATTCCCAACATTTCAGTTAAAAATAGTCCCGCAATTTCAGAAGAATAGGGCTGGACTAAAACCGTTCATATTTTTATTGATGTGCATGAACGAAAGTATTCGAATTCTACACCTACAGTTCTAACGAGCACTTTCTAGTTTTCCAAATCTTATCAGAGAATCCATAAAATACCTTAACTAGTGGAACACAATGATAAATTATAACGGTCGGTAACAGACAGGAAGCGAGGAACCTATGCACAGATAGGCTTCAGTCATGAAGGTATTGTTACCCTGCCGTAGACCATCGCCGCCGCATACCTAATTAGATCGCACATTGTCCAAAAGCTCACAAACACCGAGCACCGACTGATCTGCATTTCAATCCTATGGTTTTGTACTTATTTAACGGTTAAGGAAACCCGGTTTCCGCATTGAAAATTTGAAGTTGAGTTAAAAGTAATGATAAATGGTTTATTCCAGAAAGTAGATACGTACTTACACTACTTCTTACTTACTTACTTTAACACGTCGATCATATTTTAGAAACTAGATGAGAATGGCGTTTCCTATCCTACTTGAGAAGACAGGCCGATACAAACTAAGAAGTCGCAGTCTCTCTTAAATTCCGAACATAACATAATAATGTGAGGATAAGTCCTCACATTATTTTGGTTAGATTAGTCCAAAATTGTCTTTTGAGAAAAGAACCACAGAGATTTGAGTAACCCGCGACATTAAAAAATACCCTCAAGCCAAGATTTCATAAGAAACCGGTGCAGTCATTAACGGCCACAAAATAACGGCCGTCCAAATGAGTTTTTTTTTTGTTTGACATCGTAATGTCGAGCACAGGCAGCCGACCGACCAATGGGATTTACATGGCGACCATTATAACCTGAAAATGACGTCAGGAGCATAACTGCATTATCTCAGAGCGATCGACGCCACCCGACGTTAACTCTCTTAACGCATGACTCGGCACGTCAGATCCAGTCAGATTCCTGCCTGTATGCATGATCGATTACGAAATTTGATTTTGGTCTACCGAAATTCGGCATTATAGAGTAGCTTGGTAAATAGGAGTTATTTTCTTATAGAATAGACTATTTTTATTTGCATTAAACCATGGTACCTACATTAATCAATCCGAATAAAAACCTTTTATTTCCTATTCTTGTGTTGTCATGTTTCTAGAAAACGGTTAATAATAATAGTTTATTTTATTTTATTCCGTAACCGGAACGCTCAAGATCTTTTCCAAAGAGAGAGAGCAACTTTTTTTTTAAATTGGGATTTTTCTAGGTGCTTAGCTATAAGTGGCCATTTCGGTCCAGCTACGAGTATTCATTTGATGTCATCATACTATCGAGCATTTTAGGTGTTCCTTTGTAGCGTTTACGTTGAAACATGGTATATTAGTGTCTTATTAAAAGTATTATGATCTTGCATGTTTGGCCATGGACTGTATTACAAATATTTAAGCATCTTAAACGTGAACCATTAGTGTTATTATTATAATTACTACGTGTATAACATGTTTACTTACACTAATTGTTAGGGTTTCGTATCTACTTAAAATCTTGACATTATTAGTAATTTATCATTGTAATACTATTAATTACTTCATCTGTTACTTTTTATCAATAAATTCTTTCGCACACTACAAAAACAATTTTCAACAATCCATTTAAGTATGTAGATTGGATTAAAAGTATCTAATTGAAATGTGTGGAAAGAGGCTTTTGTGTGCAAATAAGCTGTTTTAAGTGTATAACCTTCAATAATAGTTTAAAACACTAAAATATAATAAAGGTAAAAGTAATTACTTAATTTACTATTTTAGAATCATTTTGACAACGTTTTCTTGAACTCAACGCGAGTTGCTTTGCTGATGTACTTGCTGTAGTTGTCGTCATATTGACGAAACATAACATGCAATCCTACAATCCCGAAATAAGGAAGGCTTAGCAGAGGTGCACCTAATAGTACACACATTTCGTTAGTAATGTTTTAAGTCCCATGTAATAGCGGGGGCGAACCTACGAGTAATTGCTGTAAACCGAGCATTCTAGCATCTAGACTTCGGGCTGTTACTGAGAGGAATTGCTGATAAAAAAAACAATATCACTTTGTCCGAATGGAAACAATAACACTGGTAATCAAACCCAGGACTTCGTTCTCAGCAGTGGCATTTGCGACTCTGGTTGACTGAACAGTCTAATCAAATACAAAATGTCAATGAAGTGAAGTGTTATCACTTTTGTTAAATTAGAAGCCAATTTTTCTGTAGTTAGTATCTACAGGTAAATTGCCTTCTATTTTAGCAAAAGTGATTAACATTTCAGCCAGTAATTAAGACTCGACTACTCTCTGCAGTTTCCTAGATATCGAACTCGACTGGCCCGCTCGCCCGCTCGCCCGCTCGAGCGATCGCCCGCAGCTATCCGTGATGGAAATTATTCGGTTACGCATCGCAGAGCGGTGTAGTAAATTGAAAAACAGCTGAGTTGCGCCTGGCGGTTACTGATAGATGGTCAGGCTCAGTGCAGGGTGTATTAACTGATGTTATCGATACCGAGAGGTGTCGTATTTACGTTCGTAGGTAAATTTGATGGGCAAACGTTATTTAGACGTTATGTGCAAAATTTTGTGAACTAGTAGTAACTGTAAGTACTGCTTTCAAACTGACAATAATGTATTTAATTTGTAATTTGTTCCAGTTGGCATATTTGGAAAAAAAAAGCTTCTAATTTTGTAGGTTCTGCTTTTACTTACCTAGTTGCAATTTTAATTTTAATTACATAATATCTTGACTCCAACCGATTTGTACATTAACATCATCCTTCCTGTCTAAGAGAGCCGGGTGATCTGGAACTCAGGACCCTCCTATCAGACATCTCTAAATAGAGGTATTTAAGATTGGGCATTATATAAGAGCCAGTGTGATAATGTTGACTTATATAAATATTTGTGATTGTTATGATATGATTAGTTGATTATCTAGAGACAAAGCAGTTTGTCCTTTGAGATTTCGATGAATATTTTCGGTATACAGTATGCGCCGTTTCTGTTAATGTAAAATTATCAACAGGCTTTTAATCGTGAAAACGTTTGATTTCGAACAAATTTATTTAAAATAAAATTGAAGTCACTTTAATTTTATTTATTTATTTATACCCAAGGATAACAATTTTATATGAAACATAGAACCAATTACAGGTTCTCACGGGCTAAGGGTTTGATCTTTTGAAGATATAATTGCGTCAACAATTTCGGAAAACGAATAATTAGTGAATAATAACATAGTTATCCTTAATTTGCATACATTTTCTTAGATTTAACGTAAATATTTGACGTAAAACGTAAATATTTGTTAGGCGACTAAACTGCAACATTTCCGCAACATCAACTTTTAACTGACGAAAAAAATGAGGTACTTTATTTGCTGCTCTGATATCGCCAGACTCCACCATAAACAAAAGCAAGAGTATTTTGATTAGAAGCGAATCCTAATCGCTTATTATTTTAATTATTTTATCATCAGCTCCTGACAATTATTTTCAAAATGTGCATTTATTATTTATTTATGTGATTTATTAATCAAATGAAAATACAATTGCCCGTCAAGAGTAAATGCGGTTTATGATTATTATCATTACCCCAAGTTTAGGAGCGGTAAATTCCATGAAAATTGCTTTTATAACCGCTAACATTCGCTCAAATTGAAAACGCTCCTGCGGGCTATAAATACAAAAATACAAAACATATTAATCAGAAGAAAGTTCAGGGACCACACGACCTTTACAATATTTAGTAGAGGAAAAGGACCAACGGTGTTTTAATTGAATTTTAACATCTTTTTATCTTTTTATACCGAAATTTTATAACTTCTTGAAAACGGTTTAGATTGAAATGAGTACAAAAGGAAATAATCTACCAACTAAACGAATCATAAAAAAATATCGTCTTCATTATACGTTTTTATTTATTTTTATTTTAAAGTCCTGATTTATAAATTTTATTCATTTCTTGATTTTAATGAATTGTGAATGATTTTATTGAATTTAAAGATGATTGCGATTTAATTTAGTTAATACAGTATTATTGTAGAACATACCAGTGTTACCTATTTAAATCTTCGGTTACTAACGCAATGTTTAGGTATGGGTACTAAGAAACATATGTATGACTGTGTCTGATTTAAATAAATACATTAAATTACATCATTTATCCTTATGTTGTAGAGTGTTAAGTTTCGCGTTCCGTCCGAATACCTGGAGAGTGTTCCCTACATTAATAAACGGGATAATCAGTATTTTCGCCATATCAAGCTAATGTGCGTCGTATGGAAAGCGCATATATATAATCAGCCTAACATGTTCCCATTACTGGGACACAGGCCTCCTCTCTGTGAGAGGGATTGGGCCGTAATCCACCACGCGGGCCCGGTGCGGGTTGGTAGATGTCACATGTCTTCGAATTTTTGTTTTCCTTCACCGTTTTGAGAGCAGTGGTGATGAAATAATTTACACAAAGTAAAGCACCTGTCTGGGTTCGAACCTACGACCAACAACTCGTAAGTCGCAGCCGTTACCACTGGGCTACCACTGCTCTCCGCGCGCGAAAGCGCATCGCACTGCAATTTACCTATAACTGATGGCCCGATCGTTGATCGCAGTTCGTCCGTCGTTCCCTCCTTCATTGGATTACTAATTCAATAGTCTAACAGACTAACAGTATGACGCAAACTGTCGGTTACCGATTAATTACGCGGCGGTTTGTTAGTAAATAAAATAATGTTGGAGCTCTGTAAACGATGGCCCATGCTGGTCGTACTTTATGATCTATGTATTATCAACATTACGCTACGTTTAGTGAATTGGTACTTTAATAAATACATACATTTAAATACATTTTGGAATCGAAAATTCCCGTTTCTTCGTAAGTATAATGCCGTTTGCATGATTGAATTAATAATTTGAGCCTTTTTAACAGCAATAAGTAGTTCACTAAAATTGTACAATTTGTACATTATTGCTTTAGCCATTTAGAAATTCTGAAAAATTCAGTAGAATCCTCTTTTTACCTTCTAAAAATCGAATCTAAAACCTGATTAAAAGATCTAATCTAAAACCTGATTAAAAGATTAACGTGATTCTCAACACCGGTCAAGTTTGTTCATAGTTGTAAGGGAGAAAAGTTAATCATACTAGTTAATTGAAAGTTTTCCCAAATTACCCAGCGTCGTTCATAGTTAATACTGAGAGGACGGGTATTTGGACTTTTCATTTATGAGCCGTGAGTCGAAACAGTAACAACGCATTCTACTTCTTTTTTGTAAAAAGTCAGGTTATGTATGAAACCCCTTCTACAAAACAGTCTCTATTTTTGTAACTAAACGCATTCAATTGTTCAACAGTCCCAAAAATAAGGTAAACACAGTTTCCGATTCCCGTTTCAAAGGAATGTAGTGGAAAATATACACGAATTTTAACAAATGACAACGATGAATGAAAACTGATTTTTGACAATCGTAGCAATGACAATAGTATCGGTTCTTAATAAAAGAATGAATTTTTCGGAGAACAAAACGTATTGATGAAATTCTTCGTACTTTTGATGAAATTCCTCGTATATATATTCGGAAATATAAGACCATATCCTATTTTTACTATAAATATCACGCGTTTTTCGTGGAAACGTCAGAGCGTTCCGGTCAGATTGCTCTTTACTTTTCTGAACATAGTACTATTTTTTTTCTTTTACCGAATTTTGGACAATTTGCTAATACTTATTTAGTTTCTATTTATAAATATTTTCCGTATCCGTGTTTACCATCGCTACGGCCTGTTTATATGAGATTTGGGGTTTATTGATTGAATCCTCAGAGCCTACGCTTGGTATTTAATCAGAACAACGTTGCATTACGAGTTTTACTACACACGTTCCAAGATATCGTTGATTTAACATTTATGATAAATAAATCCGGCCCCAAAAATGGTAGCAAGCGATGCCCCCAGTGATTAAAATATAAACATAACAGTAAAGTTATATAATTTCGTGAAAACACGCGAGAAGAAATTTGACGCGTTGAGGAAACTACTTCATTCTCAGTTCTGCGGCACTTTTGGAAAGTTTTTGTGAGGTTTTGGAGGAGTTGGATGAGGTCGTGTGGCCGTGGGGGATGTTGAACTCACCTTTCGCGGTGGTGGCTGCATGTTGATACTCGTCGCCGGACCGTCGGCGACTGAGTTTCGGAGCACGAGGAAGTAAGGATCGATGTCGCGCGCCGGACGCGTCTCCACCCTCTGCCGAGCGGTCGCGTCTGCTTTCCCTACGGAACTAAGCCGCGCATGCCCCTACCACGCGCACACAGCCAGAACCTACGCTCACTTTTTTTGCTTCAACATTTATTATTGGCTCATGAAAAAAATATGTCGATTATTATGAAGACTCTAAATAATTTTTGCAAAGTAATTTCTAGACACAGGATGCTACGTGAAAATTTTCTAATACTGTGGGAGAGAGGCAGCATGCTATACTAGATGTGCTACGATTCTACGTCCCCTTCTACGAGTTCGTGGCACATTACGTGGCGCGCACGTAGTCGGCACGAATAATCTCACAATCATGCCGAGACCGAGGGGTTAACAAAAGCCGACTGTTCCAGGTTTGACATACACGGAATATAGTAGATATTCCGTGTATGTCAAACCTGGAACACGCTTCTTAATGTTGCCGACGTTTTGGAAAATTTTTCATATTACAGTGAAAACAAAATTTTGTAGTGTTACTCTGTACCTACAAATATTATCAAACGTCATTTTAAATATGTTTTCTATTTTTAGAACAATACTTTATAATTCAAAAGGACTCGCTACAAGAAATAAATTTCTGTGTCCTATGTAGGAAATTCATTGCTGCAAAACTATCGACGATTTCCAAAAGGAAAACATGGAACGTCTAGTGTCACTTGTTTGACTTCTGACCGAACTTTATCGATTATAAACTAATGACCCACTGGCCAACATTAAACTGTCAAATGATAGGTTACCTCGTTTATTCGGAGCAATGAGTTTCGACATCATAAAACTCGGCAGATATTTTAGAAGGTTCTTGAAAGTGATTTTAGGTTAATGACCATTTTTTGGCAAAATTGCATTAAAAAAATCTATTAGGTTTGTGCGCGTTTCTCAAGTTTTTTGAGAAGACTCTTGTTTTATTTAAAAAGGTTGATTGCTCTTAAAGTAGAGAACATACAGTCTGGTACATTCTCTGAGCATTTTTTGGCAAAATTGCATTTAAAAAATCTATTAGGTTTGTGCGCGTTTCTCAAGTTTTTTGAGAAGACTCTTGTTTTATTTAAAAAGGTTGATTGCTCTTAAAGTAGAGAACATACAGTCTGGTAAATCATGAATATAAAGGCTCTTGAAAAATCCAATATTAAAATACCTCGTAAGAAACCATTTAGGGAAAAGTCGAAAACATCGAAGAAAATGCTCACATGACCAGACTATCAACATAATAATATGCAAATAGTTAACATAGTGTTCATTGCTCGTTTGATTAATGATTAAATTTTACATGATTTTTTACGTGGTATGCAAATACTGGCCAATAGATAGAAGATTTACAAAAATCTGCATATACAAGTAACTGCTCGTCTCATTACGATTCCCAGGATGCAGCAGAATACATCAATCAACAAGTATTAACTAGCGATGGCGACTATATATTATAATAAAGAAGGTCCTCCTTTACCTAATCCACTAAATGTTTACTGCTTTTTAAACGCGCGCATCATAAAATAACCGCAATACCAATATTGCTAAAACATGTTTATAACCGATTAGATGTTCCCAAAAATAGTGCCATAAACCGTGCCTAGATCGTAGTTTTCAAAAAGCAAGTAAATTATTTAAATTAACAATATTGCAAAAAGTGTTAAAGCTTTAAAAACTGCCAAGTTATAAATGTTTTATAATAAGTGTAAGACAAGGACAGCACTATCAAAGAAGTGACGTCACGACTATGTAACTTCATAGTAGCGTCGTACATTGTCTGGACCGCGCGACTAGGACCGAAATAAACCAAAAACTTTTAAAGCGTGTTTCTTCTTCATACTTATCATCGATTTTACAGATTTTTTCGATTATCACATTTTTACTATGTCTTGTTTGAAATTACATAATTTTTACGAACATTTTTAATAGACTAATATCATCCCTATTCCAGGTAAATTGAAAATAAATTTTCATATTCAAAAAGCCTCATGAAGGCGTTTTCGCCACGTTTGCGGCCAATCGATGACCACAACTCATTGTTTAATAATGAATAATATTATAACACAGCATAGGGCGAAAGGCTGAACGTTTTCACAGTGGGAGCCGGGTGAAAACTTAGTGTTGGCATTCGTAAACAGTCGTTTTAAACATACGCACGGAAGGATTGTCGTGTACAGTCACAAGCATGAATACCTTACATGATTTAACAAATTTGTAAAATAACCATAATTTTCTATCCTTCAATATAAATATCGAATCGTTTATTTCGTTAGACGACCAACAAAACTGCAATAAGTGGGTATCTACCAACCCACACTGGGCCCGCGTTGTGGATAACGGCCCACTCCCACTGCAACAGAGAAGGCCCAGAAAAGGAACTTTATAGGCTGATTATGATCAAGTTAATTCACATTTCATTAAATTCACACAGTCATTTAGGGTAAATTTTTCCAAACTCAGATTTTTTTTTCAATTCAATGGCAAACGTTTACAATCTAATCGCAGTGTCACCTCGGCGACAATAATATATCAAAAACTTGTCAACAATTTATGAAAAGGAGAATGGCGAGCTTGCATGTAATTTGGGACCCATTGATAGGGGTTGCGTATATTATGGAGACCTATAAATAGTTTAAGAACATTAAGACTAACAAAAAAAGCAAATGGTAAGTAGCTTAGAGAAGTTGGGAGAGAAATGAAATGAAAGGTAGAAGATTATAACCTAAAATAATCTTAAAGTAGTTTGGGCATGGACTTATTGTTTATTATTTAGTAGCAAAATGGCAAGGGGGAAGGTAGCATCTGCTACGAATCTTACATAACTACTCCTTTTGCTGCGTCCACGTTTATACATCCGACTCATACTACGTCGTGTTGCAGTACTACTTACCAGACTTTTTAAGGACATCAGGGTGTCTTCTCCTAGCCAATAAAAATAATGCAGAATCTAGGTTTTTTCTACAGCTTTTTAGCCAGATGAACCTGGTTTATATAAAGTACTGAGGTTCCTTTTGCATAATGTTGTGGTAGAGTTGCATCGCGATATGTTTTCGGCGATAACTAGGTTTTCTTAATGCTAATTTTCGTCTTTATTCAAACTCGTATACCTAAACACATAAACTGTTAACATACGCCTGCACAGATTAGGGAAGTCTATGTACTCTAATTATGGTGGTCGGATTAAATCAAGCTGAAAAAGGCAGGTATCAAATAATTTTTACAGCATCAACCTCCTGTCCGTCCTTTCATATAAACTAGGGGTTTGTTTAATCAAAAGAATAAAAAATATCTTTTATTTACTATATAATGTTACAAAATATTTATTTTACTTATAAAATATTCTTCACATACAATGATAGTACATTATAATTTTCCTTTTATTTTCTTATTCAATCCTGGACAATCTTTTATTAAAACGTTATTTATTTATCTAGTGCACAGACAAAGCACTGGTTTCTTGCATCAACCATGTACCACAATATGCTCATAATATGAGAGCAATCGCCCACTGTCCGTGTTCCCACGGGGCAATTAAATAATATTATCTACTGCTATTACGTGTTATAAAACTTTCTACTTATTTGCGTAGATTGAATTCAGGCACATTGAATAGATGGTTGGTTCCCAACAAAAATTCCTTCTAGAGGAGTCTCATCCCGGCAAACGTCTATTGCATACATTCTTTGGGCTCTTAAGTGCTCCCCTACATATATATAATATCACTTGCAAATCGTTATCCAGAAGTAAATGCCCTAGTATGTACAGAATAATCCGTACAAAGGTAAGCCAAGTCGTCAAGAATCCACAAAATCGCAAAAATAGGTTATAAATCCCACGTTAGCCGTTGAACACAAACAATGGAATGACAAATATGACATTTGACATTACAATTTGGCACTGACGTTCCATTTTCTGTTTCATATTTTCAATACTGTTGTAACACAAAATAATTTACCTATATATTTTTGTGTACGGTATGTTTACATTGTAGGTACTTTTTATGTTTCGTTTAATACTTTAGTTTATTTATCAAGAAATAAGTATAAAAGAAGGAAAACCGCCAAGCAAAAACGAACTTCTTTTAATTCCCATCACCTAGTAACTCATTTTTTTTATAGATATAGAACTCCTATAAACTTGTTCTTATAATTAATATAAACCTGCCCGTGAACGGTGCTCCGTTAATTTTTTAATTACGCGGGTCCTACCTCGCCACCATTCTTTGAGGTATTGTTGACAGATTGATTGCCCACTCGTTCGGGCTTAAAACCTTGAAACCTTTATAAATATGAAGAAAATGCCTCAAGCAAAACTAAGTTCAACCTTTTTAGCCTTTTCTCATCTACCTTGGGGTCAGCATCCAGTATTACCGGATGCAGCTGAATGTTTGTATTTTACATAGCTTCATGTAAAATACTGCCTAGCTGACCTCTACAACCCAGTTACCCAGTAGTTTTGTCAGACTTTTGAGATTCTAACTACTCGTAACAACTGTTAAGAATCGAATAATGACAGCCGGAACCATCGGCTTTATGGCTTTCCGAGGTACGGAGGGGTCTCGATATGCAGTGAATGGTCACCCATACACGAGCTGACCGAGGCATGCCTAGCTTACCCTCTATCGTCGCGTGCGGCTGATATTATTTATTTAGCCACGAGAACTCTCTTTCCAGTATACAGGCATGATATTGTCTTCAGGGTCGCGGGAAATTCGAATGAGAAACCGTGGCACAAGCAACGAAAGGAACACGGGTGGGTTTTAGTCAGTAAAAGTCTGACACTCCCTCCCGCTCCACCCAGAGCGGGAGAAGTCATTTGATGATATCCCACCCAAAAAAAAGGCATCATATTGTCTATATCAAATTCAAATTATTTATTGTGAACTGTATAGGATTTTGAAGATTTTAACAATAGGTAGGTTTTTATAACTTAGTTGCCTGGTAGAGTATTGCAATTTAGATGGTTCAACAATCAAAACTAAATACTTATACATGCTCAAATACATATACCGTTTACATTATATTTTATAAGTTTTGATTGTTCATATATTTTATATTGTATCATGCTTTTCTTATTATAAAATTCAACACAATCCTTTTAATTTTATAAAATTATTTATCTTCAAGGAATTCTTTTACAGAGTAATATGCCTTTTAGTCAGCAAGATAATTGTTTCTTTAAAAAATACCAATTGTATGTTGATTCTTTATGTCTATGGGTAACTTATTATACAGGGCGGAAGGGACATCGACGCACAACCGGTCGCTTCCGACAGATCGAAAAAGTCGAAAGCCATGCCGACAGCCCAGAGTCCCAATGTTCTCCCAGCTCTCTACCAAGCACACCTTGACAAAGTACGCTGAAGTCAAACGTAAAGGTGGGACCCTCCCACTCGTTGAAGAGCCTGATGATCCTCTGCCTCCCGCCACTCCTGACCAAGTGTACGACGTCATTAAAGTGCTTAACGCTCGGAAAGCCCCCGATTCGGACGGTTTCACTAATAAGGTGTAGAAACTCCTCCCCGCTCCTCACATAAAGCTATTTACCGCCACCTTCCATCCGCGCCTTGAGCAACAAAATCTTTCCGCAAACGTGGTAAGAGGCCACCTTTATCGGTATCTCCAAGCCAGGCAAGCACAAATCTGAGCCCACGAGTTACCGCCCCATCAGTCTCCTCAATGTTCTCGGCAAAATCTACGAGAGGCTTATTTACAACCGTCTAAAAGACTGCCGGAGAAAAGAGCCATATCCGCGCATAAAACACGTCCACCGCATCGTAGCGCACTTCAACTCTGGTTTCCAGCGTAACGTGATGACGGGCGTGTAATTCGACAAAGTGTGGCACAACAGCTTATTACATCTAGTCTATTTAAGCTTTACCAACTCGGAGTGTCAGACCGTCTCGTGCTCATTGTACGAAACTTTTTGTTGGATCGCATTTTCCGCTATTGAATCGAGGGTTTAATTTCCTCTCCTCACCCTATCCCATTGGCAATAGGCTAGCCCCCTATTACATGGGTCTTAAGCATAACTGGCGAAATGTGGTTGTTCTCTTGGTACACCTGTGCCTAACCCTTCTGGGATTACAGGCGTGATGTTATGTTATGTAAAGATAAGAGTCAGGCGGTTCTCTTCTCGAGACCGCGTTGTTTTTCTCCCACCCACCCCACTCCAAACACTATGTATGGCAATCCGATCCCTTGGGAGACCACTACCTTATCTTCAATGAGAACACAAATATGGGTCTTTCGCACGTCTCTCTCGCTCACGGTAGGCTTCACTTCAAATTGACCGCACGCAGCAAATTGTAACCCAATTGCGCATCTACACAGCGCTCACTATCCCATCATGACTAATGCTGGCGTCGTCTTCGCACACCCTAAACTGCACCATCTCTATAGGACGCAGAAACTCCAGAACAGTTTCCTAAGAAAGGTCACGGTAGCTGGTTCTATGTCCACAATAAGAATCTGCTATAATGCATCCTAATCACGTGATTGCGGCGGCCACCAGATACACTCTCTCCCGCATAAGTAGGATTCGCTGATCGATGTATTCTCTTTTCATTCCCGGCGACGCCACAATCCTCCTTCAGAAGAGTAGTAGGGCCACCAGTACTGTTCGCAAATACAAAATCGGACCGCAGTCCTGCCGTCCTTGCCACCGAGGCCCGCCGCGACGCCGTAGTCCATGTGCGCCCTGACCCTTGCTCGAACCACACGCGCACTGATTCTGTAGCTTCTTCTAAATTCGTCCCAAATTAATCCATCCAGCCTATCCCTTGCTGCCCTTCCCCAGCGACGCCCTTAGCGGGTAGTCGCTTAGTTTTTAAGCCCTGGCTGGATGCCTAAATTTATGGAAGGCCGACCTTCCCAGGTTGACCTGCGAGATGCCATATTTAAAAAAAATGGGGGCTAGTCGGAGTCAAGTGAGCAGGAGTAATTTAATTATAATTTCACAATTGAGTCCACAACTCAATTGTGACACGGATCACGCCTGAATCATCAAAATTTTATTGTTACTTATTTATTATTGTTACTTTTAGTAATTTTGATTGATTTTGCGTTAAATATTAACTTTCGTTCAAATAATGGCGAATGAGCGTAATTCGCCATTATTTTCGCCTTCGCGTTCAACAATACTTCAATCTGGCAACCTCGCCCCGTAATTGCAGCATATGAAAGCGGAGGAGGGCCATCATCAGAACTCATCTCACAGGGCGTGGATATAAGGCAGTGAATAAAACCAATCTTCACACGAAAATCAAATGTTATAATGCCTTTCTTCAATCATCTCAATATCTCTAAAATTAACCTTCTAATATTAAAACAATAGTCTCTAGTCTTTAAATCTTCACAATTTTATTATAAATCACTTTGATTGAGGGAATGGGAAGCGAGTCGTCGCAGACGTGGTGCACTGGTGCCCTTCCGTCCAACAAAACTGTTTTCAAGATGGCTCCTTCGCTACCATCGACACGACGGCGCTCCGCTAGAGTGGCTTTTAACAGTCCGTCAAGCCGCTCTTGTCATTGATATTTTGAGTGCGACGTCGAGGCGCCGTCACGGCCGGACTGACACGACCGTCCTCGGGCGTTAATATAACTTTCTAATCACAAGGACATCCGCTCGATCATCCTGATAAAACATGACTTTTCTGAATGGATTATCGTCATCGACATCAACGCAATAAAACTTGAACTGAGACCATCATCGCAATGACTTGGACCGGACGAGTGCATCGTTTCAACCAACCCGTATGGGTCTGGCCCGGACGACACTGTCCCGTCGACCAGTAACACAATAATACTTGAACTAAGACCATCACCGCAATGACTTGGACCGGACGAGTGCATCCTTTCAACCGAACCCTTGAGGTACGGCCCGCACGACACACCTCGACCAGGATAGACAACCTTCATTACTTCTGGTCCGGGCGACACATTGACCAGGATAGACTACCTTACATCTGGACTGGACTAGTGAATCCTTCCTCGTTCAGCGAACCCGGATGTAACTATCCACCAGGATCAGACAGCTTAAGCAAACACATACATAACATTAAAACGTAATGATGACCTATAATCGCAAGTTATCTTGTTCAGCATGAATTTCTATTTCATATCCCATGTCTCTGGATCAGAGTGTACACTGAGAGTGTCTGAACGGGCAGTGTTTGTCCGGGAGTCGCCGGAAACAGTATCCGAGCATACGGTCAAAGCGTCACAGCCGCTTGAAAGTACGTAGTTACACCTTCTAGCGCCGTCTCGGCTACGTCATAATTCAAAAGGTTAGTCGTGATATACAGCAATCCATCACGTCCTTGTGCAAATTCGCGTGGGCATACTTGTACATTCGATGAGAACTACCACTTAAACTTTTTAATTCATACCGATCATTGTCTAGACCCGTGGTTATGACAAATAGACCAATTTTTTTTTGGGGTGGGAAATCATCAAATGACTTCTCCCGCTCTGGGTGGAGCGGGAGGGCGTGTCAGAATTTTACTGACTAAAACCCACCCGTGTTCCTTGCCGTCGACCGGGGCCTGGTCCCTACCGGACCGCGAGCTACCCATTGCTCGCCGTCCGCAAGCCCGCGCCTACGGTGGCCGGGAATCTGCAGGCGACTCCCGACGCCCAGGGCATCTCCTGCGGCGACTAGGGACGTGAGGGCGCAAGGCTCTCTCCCTCACGCGCTCCGCCTCCTCCTTCGCAATCATTACTGCTTCGCAGAAGGAGGTGACGGCTTTCCATTCTCTCTCGCTCCGTACCATGGCCTGGACCAGGGCCGGTCGCGAGAGATCGCCGCCGCCGATCGCCTCCGCGAGGACACTGCGGTGCTCCGCCCAAGCTGGGCAGACCTCCACCGTATGCTCCACCGTGTCCTCCGGGCAATCCACACAATGGTGACACCCGGGCGTTTCCTCCCGCCTTATACGAAACAGGAACCTCCAGAAACAACCGTGTCCGGTGAGGACCAGTGTCAGGCGGAAGGTGAGGACGCCGTGGCGCCTCTCCAACCACTCCTCAAAGAGGGGACTTACTGCCGCTATTGTGGCGTGCCCAACAAATAGACCCCTAAACTTCCTATCCAATTTGGTTTGACTCAATGCACTATTTTTAAGGAACCAAATTTCACCGTTTGTAAACGGTTTTATTTTTGCGTAGCTCCGATTAAATCGAACTACTAGCTGACGCATCTTGCCGTATAGTATCGAGGTCTAAACGATCTTGTTCACCATGGACCTCCGAGTTTAGTAAAGCCAAATCTAACGATTGTGCACGAATCCCTAGCATAAGTTCTATATGTGAGTATTTTGTAACGGCAGATTTGGTGCTTTTGAGCGCGAGTTGAATGTTTTTTAGTTTGTCGCGCCACGTTTTACGAGTGCGCATAACATTTATAGCACAATAAAAGCATGTACATCCGTTCGACCATCGCAATTGATGGACCGGATGACATCTTGCTTTTTCTTGGAACGGCCACCTTGGAAAGGACGGGTGTGTCTCTTCAATACCCACAAGGGGCTGGCCCGGACGACACTGTCCTTTCGACCAGTTTCATCGTGACTTTATGTACGTGACTCATTCAACACTACGTATAAGCATTGACAAATACTGCCTCGATGGTCTAGTGGTCGCAAGAGCTACTGCTGAGCATGAGGTGCTGGGTTCGATTCCCAGGTCGGGCATAGTGTTATTGGGTTTTTCTATCTAGAATTTCTCAGTAGCAGTCCGGAGTCTGGATTTGTGCCCGGTTGATGGCAATAGGCTCGCCCCCTATTACATGGGACTTAAACATAACTGGCGAAATGTGGGTGTACTATAGGTACACCTCTGCCTAACCCTTCTGGGATTACGGGCTTGATGTTATGTTATTGACAAATATACCTATTAGTTACGGACAATCTTGCTCGTTATGAATTTCAACTTCATATTTTACATCTAATGTCGGGGTAAGATCTACGGTATTAGATTTTGAGAAAAGCACTGAATGTCATTACTTACCCTCATGTTAAACAATATTGAGTACAGTACCAGAAACTTTTTGCAAAAGCTTTCCGTTACAAGTGAGCAAGATGATCCATTATATAATAAAATGGAAACTGCTCACTGGACGGTGCCCTCAAAGAACCCCTGGAAGGGCGGTTCTCGCATTGATGTACTTCCTTGACCACAGCTCCACCACCATTCTTCCTGTCCGGACAGATAGTCGCCACGTGCCCAAGTTGGCCACATGTGTAGCACATCACAGCAGCCTTCTTCTCCATAATCTGTGATGAATTTGCTAAATTTTTGCGAAATTATGATGCTAGAATGTAAAATGGCTAACTAGCAATGTAAAAGATATTGGGACTGGCCTGTCCCAATATAGATTTGGAGGAGAAGTAGAGGTACTTCTATTCTAAGTTATTTTATGGATATTACATGAAAAATTATCGAATAAAACCCAAATGCATAGGGCCGTTTGTTTAAAAAGTTTATTTTCACAAGAAGCATTGACAAGAATTTGGTACATATATGTATACAGTATTTATTTAATTTTATCTGAGGTACTGAAACTGATACCCAAACTAAGCCAGGGCTTGTATTTTGGGAGTCAGTCATCAAACGTGGAGCATTGTCGTGACGTATTTTTTTTTCTTCGCATGTACATGTTTGTTTGTGGGTGTGTGAGTGTGTGTGAGTGTGTTATGTGAGAGTGTGTGAGTGTGAGTTTGTGTGTGAGTGTGGTGAGCTATCAAATGTGAATGTGAAAGCGTGTGTTGTATGATATTACGCAGTGTGTGCAAGTAAGTCTTCGGTCTTTTGATAGTCCAATTGATGGAGCCAGCCATTAACAATGTTTTTAACTCTTTGTTTGGAAAGTCCTACAATACTAAGCTTTTTGTTTATGCTGTCGTATAGTCTACTACTTAGGCTGCTAAACTGTCTACTGGCGAATGCTGTTATACAAGGGGCGCGAGGGCTAGCAGGCATTTTGCTTCGTCTGTTTGGGTCGGGTAGGGGCACAGATAGGCGTTTCCTCAGTATGGATTTGAGCACGAAGAGCTGATGAACTGTTAGTACTTTACAGTCTGAGTACAGTTGTGTCGTAGAGTAGCAGTATGTTTTTTAGTCATGACTTTCAGGACTGCTCTCTGCGCTCTCTCCAGACCAAGAAAATAGGTTTTAGCAGCACCTCCCCATACGGTGGCGCAATATTGGATAACTGACTGGCATAGGGCCAAGTACACCAGTTTTAGCTTGTCGGGGGATGAAAGATGTGTGTGTAGTATTTTGTTACACCAAAATCACATCTTATCATCTTATAATAGTTTATTCATTCATCCTTGAACCTTGAAATTGTGTGCGTGAAGGATTGAGAACTTCGCGGGTTCCTCCGCGACGATCCACAACCGTTGCGAGCTCCCTCGCGATGGACTGCGGGCCGATGGAGCGGTTGACGCTAGCTGGTTCGTATCGGGTTGCAGGCCGGTTGAGCGGCCAACGTGAGCTGCATTGCGCCCGCGAGCTGCTACGCGACCGCGGGCTCCCACGCGACGAGACAGCGGGCCATAGGAGCGGCCACACAAGCTGCCTCGCGTCATCTCATCATTAAATTTTAATTTTAATTTCTATCTGACCACGTTTGGCCAGCCGACTAAACGTTTCGTTACAACTGTTCCTGTTACCTTATTCAAAACGATTCAGATTCCGATTGATTGTGTATTACGCAATTAGAGTACAGATTTCGAAAATTCTTTCACTGGCAGAAAGCTAGGCGAATTTCAAGCAATTTGTGTGATAGTATAGTTGACTACAACGCGGGCAAAGTCGTTGGCAGAAGCTAGTTCTCCATAAACCCAATAAAACAACATTGATAAACTTATACCACAATACGAAAGAGAAACTGCTTCCGAAAAAAATCTGTAAAGGTCACTCAATGAACCTTACACCATTAGAAAGAGAACTCATAATTATGTAATGCATAAATAACCACGGTTCTACGTATCAAATATCCTCGAACATCGATGACGAGCAAAATATTCAAATTACTAGTGAGGTTCGCCGAGATACTTTAATGAGTTACGTCATTAAAAGGATACCTAGGCATATCTACATACAGTGAAGCCAAATGATTTCCTCATGGAAGAGTACTTGCATACATGTAGGGCTGCAGACCAAAACGAATCATGAAAATAACTTTAACTTCGTTGAATTAAAATTATAATGCACTCTTAGCTCTTACTACATTTTACTGGATTTTCATTTTGACCTCACTATTGGCTTCAGCACACTCAAAACCATGAAAACGACATCCATGATGAAAATCATGATTTAGTGACGATTTCGGCAGTTTTTTATAACGTTTTACTCCTACAGTAAGTTGCGAAGAACTTCGTTCCAATACTTTTACATCCAAAAGAATACAGATTAAAAACCCCAATCACCAATTAAGAATAAAATGGGAGAGCAATCTCGTATCATAATATTATATCCTAAGTACGTAGTTTGTAGTAATGTAAACGGTAAGGTACGCGTCTAATTGTCAGAATCCATCACAAAGAACATAATACGCAACATCTTTAAACAAAAAAGCTACGCAATTAATTAGTTATCGATAAATTCTCTGTAATGTTATACTTTTATTATTGTTATTGCTAGCTTGCCTCCACTATCTAAGGAAATGTCAACGTGGACGCGTTAGAGACCGAACAGCTTTCATTCGCGAAGCTAGTGCTTTCGTCGCGCCCGACTTTTGACTTAGGTGCGTTTTAACAAGTGTCGAGATCGCAACGTACGTTGACGGTAAACGAAATTTGACTTAGTTTAATGTTAACTGTGTCGTAACGTGATTTCTGTGTTTATTTAACGTATTTTATTTTTCGGTTATCTAGCTGCCCACTCTCTCGGAAGCACTCTTGTGTCCGTTTGGAAATAAGTGAGAAATATTTTTTATTAAGTATTATTGTTATGCCGTAAATAGGTAGATAAGAAGAGTAAAATTAAACCTGTTTATTAATACCTCTTTATTTTTTATAAACCTGTACTTTGTCATTTTAAAATCCATAGCAACCGTTCTTAACTTGTAATATATTTTTCTTGTCACTGCAACCTACGTTCCTTATTTTAACTGTTAAATTTGTTTTATTTCGATTTTCGTTCTACACGGGCATAATTAAATCCGGTCACCGTTTCAATGTATTTTTATACCCGATGTTGTTAAAGAACTTTATATTAGAAATATTTAGTAACTTGTGTCGGTGACTATCGTGTTTACCCTTCTTTGGTGATTAATTATTACTTAAATGTGTGCCTTAGTGCGAGATGCTGCCGTATATCCATGTGCTCTCAGTTTTTGAAACCAAAAACACAACAATTATATTTGTTGTGAAGAAACATGTAAATTGTTTTGATTGGCTGTTCTTTTTTTTGTCACTCAATACAACAGATTATATGAGATCTGAAATAGGATTAACTAGCACTTCCCGATTTTCGATTGAGTTGGTATTATTCACACGTATTGATTGTTCTCACGACAATGCAATCCGTTTCATTGTCAAATACAATGGTGGCGTAATTATAGATAACTAATAATCAATTAACAACTTGATTTAATAAATGCCTCGATGTTCTAGTGGCTGCAAACGAGACTAACTTCTGGATTCAATTTCTGGGCCGGGATAAGTGTTTTTGCTTTAGGATTTCAATAATGTAGAAGGTTCTTAATTCGTCTGTGTATACATATGTGTGTATATTTTATATCTGTTCATCGATATTTTCATCTGTTGTGAACCGATTTTATTTTTTATTTTATTTAATTTGGTAATAGAGGAAGCTTGCGCGGTCCCATTTACATTTTATTAACTCTGCTTGGATAGATGTGTGTAACCTTCAATAATACGTATTTAATCCTCTTTTCTGAGTAGTCGTATGCGAAATTGGTGTGGGCAGGCACCACAACTTAAAAGTAAAAAAAAGTCGGTGGCCAAAAACGAAAATAAAGTAACTATCATTTTTATAAGTTTTAATTTTATATTGCTTGATAGGGAAAACCGATTATAAGTCTAAAACTAGTCGGTGGCAAAAACGAAATACACCGACTTTCGGAATTAAAGTTATTTTTCAATTTGTTGTGTTTTCTTTTATTTTTGTAAAAAGTGTTTAGTGATTTGTTTGATTTGTTTTTAGTGTTGAAAATATTGCTTGACATTGAAAACGGATTATTATCTAAAATGCTTTACTAGAACAACACCAATTACAGAAGTAATGTAAATGCAAGTACAGACCGTGTGTCTGATGTATCGACAAACAGAACAACATACAACAGATTTGATTTGATCTGTCTCTTTGTCAACAAAATAAAAACTCTATTCCCATGATCACTTATCACAATCCCGTAATTATCATAACATAACATCACGCCTGTGTACAAGAAGGATTAGGTAGAAGGACCACCTATAGCACACACACCCTTATTTTGTCAGTAATATGTTTAAGTCCCATGTTAAAGAGAGGCCATCAACCGGGCATAAATCCAACCTCCGGGATGTTAATGAGAAATTCCTGATATAAAAACATAATAACACTTTGCCCGACTCGGAATCGAACCCAGGAGCTCATTATCAGCAAGCGTCTACGACTACAAGACCAACGACGCAGTCATCCCCGTAATTAAGATACAAAATCAAGTTATCATTACATACCTACAAACAACAAGATCAAATGCAAATGATCAAACCCTACCATGATTCGGTCATTCGATTGCTGCAACTTTTCCACATCATCTTAATTGGCGCAAAATGATTCGATAATATTCTTTTTAGCGTTTCATTTATTAGCTAGTAGTTATTATTTTAAATTTTATTTCTGTTCGAATTTTAATTAAATATTCAGCACAAAGTGTTGTATCACGTGTGTACGTATACAACACTTACTTACTACAGCTTCGATTCACGAACTGAGTAACGATCTAGAAAAAACATCAGCAGCAATCAAAGTATGCTTGAAGAACGTTCTAAAATAAAAACTTCACTCAAAACTAGTTTTAAACAAACATCAATGCTTGTGTTTCCTTGTATAATCTCCTTCTTATTCTCTTAAATATAAAAATCAATAACTGTTCGTTAGTCTCGCTAAAACTCAAAAACGATTTAACAGATGTGTTTTTTTGTTGTTTTTGTTTTGTTCGCTCTAAAACAGGGGTGGTTTAAAAGTAACTAGTTAACGTTTAAAAGTAGTAAGTACCAAGCAACCACAAGTGGAGAATTGATTATCAAAACTGAATAGGTAAATACCACTCATGACACAGCGCGCTGTCTTTCACTGAAATAACTAATTAATTATTTGTTTAATATTTGTATCATTTAATATTTTTAGTTTAATTTGGCTTGTTTTATTTAGTTTTTACTTAATATTTGTACGCCATCACGGCAAAAAGTTAGGCCAAATATGTTACCCTAACGTCTTTAGGTAAATACCTATGAGTTACAAATAAAAAATCTGATTCTGATTTAAGTTTTTATTAAGTATTGTGGTATTTTGTTACAACAAAATCACATCTTATAATCTATTTATCTATTTATCTACCGATCTACACAAAAAAACACAAGAACACACGGGGCCACACAGTCACACCCTGCACACACACTATCGCAAACACTATTAAACGGAAAATATCCCTCTTAAAACAGTAGGTAATTGGTAAATAACACCTAACGTTAAATTACAGTGTTATAGTAATATCACACAACTGTCAAAGAATGACAGATATGATTTATAAATACGGACAATTGAAGTTGGAAGTCAACTTTCTTAACAACTAATTTCCTTGAACGTTAGAGTGGCCAAGGGCCATTTGGAGCGCCAAACGCGGTCGATGCGTTAAGTCGAGATGGAAAGGTGTCTTGTGCGCCTGATTGACATCGACGGCGTTGTTGGTAAACATTTGTGAAATTGTCACAGAAATAATGAGAAAACAAGATTGAAGCATTGGTTCCGATTTTGACCACGCGCCAAAATACCTTGTACTTGCTTGTTTTGTTTAGATATCCATTTAATTATTACAGCTCTGCCGCGTCGCAGTACTCGCATCTGGGTGCGTCGCTAGCGCAGCTAAGTGGCGATGGAGCGGCAACGTCCCATCAACATCGAAGAGAAGAGGGTTGAAACCGTGCAGGCAATCGGCTTCCGCAAAGCTGTGAGCGCTCTCGACAGCCTGGCCAAAGCAGTCGTTCATTGTGGACAAACCATTGCTGAAGCTTTGGACAATCTCAGTAAGACACAATTTTGTAAATTTTGTGGGTAGGTAAAGGATTAGAGTCCGTCGAACGCCAGTTTGCGTGGACACTTGAACGTGTGGTATGAGCCGGACAACCTCCAAAACTTTATCTTCAGTCTTCGGCTTTTTAAAGATCCCATTTGAGATTCGTAATAATTGTTCAATTATAAACAGTAAACGTCTTTAAAATCACTTGTAGATAATATACCTAGATGTTCCAATCGTTATGTATACGGCGAACAAATCATCGAAATTGGGATTTCGAAAGCGAAGTTTTAGGTTACATTTTGCTTTAGGTGTATAATGCCTCAGGCAAAGTGTATAATATAAAGTATAACGGCGACAGTATCCAAACGGACGGCGCAGTAAGTATAATAGCGCAATAAACAATCTGCCTTTGACATATACATCGACAAGCATTAATTTAATTGTAGATCCACAATTTGGGTTCCATAATACTGTATTAATGTGTAGCTACAATACATTCATCATCATCACCATTTCAGCCGATAGACATCTACTGCTGGACATTGGCCTCCCCAAGCACAGCCTCTTGGACCGGTTTTGTGCTTCTCACATCCAGCGGATTCCTACGGTCTTCACAAGGTGGATCAATGGGTCCACCTTGAGGAAGGCCTTCCAACGGTACTTGTTCCGGTACGCAATTGCCACACACTCAGAAATATTCAGCCCCGTTGGACAGCTGTTCTGCGAGCAATGTGCGCTGCCCCCTGCTTCTTAAGTTTGGCTATTCTTCGGGCTCTGTCGGTTACCGTAATTGTCCTGGGGATCTCTTCATTTCTGATTCAATCACGTAGGGAAACCCCAAGCATAGCCCTCTCCATTGTCCTTTGGGTATCTTTCAGCCTTCTAATAAGGCACATTGTGAGCGACTACGTTTCAGTGACATCACTGATAACACGCACTTGTCGAAGAGTTCCGTCTTGAGAAACTTCGGTATGGTACAATTAATTACACCATGTGTAATATCTAGGTCTAGCCAACGTATTGTGTGCCATTATCGTAGATTTTAATTGCCTACATCCACCTTAAATACCACATTTAATAGCCCCTCACGTATGGCAAGGCAATATAATAAAAGTTCCAATTCAAATATCAATAGGAACATATTGATATTTCTCCATGATTTTCGCTTCATACAAACGACAGGTATTGAAGATCACCATTTATCCATCAGTCAACTATAATATAGGCATGATATTTATGCAATAGTATGGAGTGTAGGTCCCTAGATTATATTATTAGCTGATAAATCAAACTATTAGATTTTAATACCTACCTAGGTACTTAGCTGTTTTATCAGTTTTAACTCAACAACTACAAACAATCTATTTGCCAGTCCCAGACACAATCAGACACGCTACACAAGCTCAAACATATTATTTATTTAATTTCCATTATTAATTATGAAAGTCAGTCCCAGACACAGTCAGACACGCTACACAAACACTACTCGCGGCGCTCGCGCAGCGAGACTAATCATTTATTTAAGCATTGTAAATAATTCGGTTAAAATTTAGTATCGTTTGGCAGGAGGAGGAGGTTGGGAGGGGGTGGGGGCTAGGCGGGGGTGTGCTTCCTTCCCCTGATACCCCCTGGTACCACTCCCATGAATAGGTAACGCACCGTTCTTGAGAAAAGTTAATTATTGTAACCTAACCTCAAAACACTTTTATGTCGCTTCTGCAACGTCCCCGTCGCTGCGGAAAGTGCAACCCCTTCGCCCTTACAGCGGGCGGGGGCTGCCCTCCCTTCGCGCCTCCGGATTTTTATAAACAATCTTGGAGTAGGAGCCAAAAGACTACGTGGAGTCGGGGTGCCCCAATTCGGTTTTGGAACAGTGTCGACCTATTTGAACCATGAAGTGCGGGTACGTACACTAACTTCTCACAACTCGAGGAGAAACGGAATGAACCTAAACTGCCTAAACAATTGACACTGGCACATGCCTCAAATTGAGTTTTTGTTTTTTTTTACGTTCCGTTTCAAAGATTTTGCATGACATTTTACACCACAGACAAAACACTAGTACAGATTTGGTTGTCAACCGCCGATTTTAACGTTTCGTTTCGCTGTTTATCTAATTAGAGGAAAGATTTTTTTTAATTTCTCGAAAATATGCTTTACCTTGTAATAAGAGTGGTACCCACCCCTACCATCTTTAACTCTTTTTACTCCAAAACTCCTGCCAAACGATACTAGACCCAACCCAATAATTCTATTCAAATGAAAAAATCCAATGAAATTTTTGACAGACGTCTGTTAAAGTAAATCCGTAAGATTTCCGTGAACATACAGTTTTATAAAAAAATCTGAAATATCTTAAAATACCTTGAAACAGATTTTTAAGCATCTCGAACTTTTTTACATCAAATTATTCGTGAACTTCACTCATTAATAGGTCTTTTTTCTATCAAAAACAAAAATGTTTTCATGAAATGGTATTTTTTGTACAAAATTTCACAGAACGAAAACACCAACGGATTTTTTTTTTAACTGTAAATCTGTAAGATTATGCTGAACATTTATTGTGTTGTTTTGCACTGCAGGGGTTGATAGCTTGGGTCAATAACTACCGTATTGACCCAAGCTATCACCCCCTGCAGTATGTTGTGCTATTAACTGGACACCCTGTATGTTGTGCCTACTTTATACAATATTACGGAACAAAGATTGTAGGCAATTAAATGAATCGCCGAGATTCATCTTTTTCAGGCTTACTGTACATTACGTTTTCAAAAGTCTCTGAAAGAAGCTTCTTGTCGTCTCGCTTCCACGATTTAAAACCGCGCCTACCACGCACATAGGCATGAAGTAAGTACCTATAGCTGTGCGAGATTATAAGTAACGTCGCAGGCGGGCCACTAATGGCTGCAAAGTGCCAAACGTGCAAAGGCTATAAGTAGCTGAAAAAATACTCAGCTAAGGCAGTTTTTTGACATTTCTCAGATAAAACGGCTGGCGACTGTGGTGCTCTGCGTCGACTGCGTGTGCTGCCCCGGCGAATTTTCACTCTTTATAATTGTCACATTGATTCACTCCTATGTCATATTTGCAAATTAAATATAACCTGAACGATTGTTATTTGTTTCTGTAAATATACATAGGTTCAGTCAATCGCTCGTCGGTAATAACACTAACCTTGAGCGGGCCTAGCGTTATTCGGAGAATAGAACACAAGGCCAGCTTATACTAACCAATCCAAAAATACAAAACTTATGTAGCAGAGTCCACTGAATGCGAGAAGCACTGGACTGGTCGTTGTAGCGTTGCTTGAGAGAGGCCCTTGTCAAGCCATTGACGTTTAATAATCATCATCATTATTGATAGTCAACGAAATTCGTTTATCTGAAGTAATACTGTTCTACCAATTGCAAAATCTATCTTTGATAAGCCTCGTACCGTTCACACCACTTATAGTATGCTTGATTTGAGAATATTAAATTAAGACAAAGAGAAGTTTTTAAGAGCATCTATTTATTTCTCGCGAATTTCACATTGCGTAATAACAGCAAAACAAAGCCTTGCTTTCTACAACATTAATAAACTAAATATAAAGTAAAGCAGGTGCACATTGTGTCCATTTTCTTTCTACCCACGCTTGATAAAGTTAATGAAAACAGTAATTTTTACACTCTTTTTTAGAACACAGTCGTAGCAGACTGCTGTAGTCTCGTAGCTGTCGTAGTCGCGTAGAGGCGTTACGACGCGCAGCGCGAACACATATTATGCCGTAGCAATGATGTAGCTAGAGAGGTACAACATACCTTTTCAAAGTTTTAAGAGGTAGTAACGATTTGACCTTCACTTGGACAGTTGTCAGTAGAACTTCCATCTCACTAGCTGATAGATGATTTGAACTCGGCGTTTCAGTTTCCCTCGAAGGTCGTTGACCTAAGCGTTGATTCTCATTGCTCGTTGAAAAACTCAGGTATACTATCAAAAATACAGTTTAATTTACCGGATAGGTAGGTGGGGCGGTGCAAGCCGTAACTGTGGTGGTGACGAGTGCGCGCACTAACCTGTTGGGGCGCACACCGCTTACTCGTGCGCTGCGCACTCTCAACATTGTGACAGATGCCGTAGACATATTCACTTACTGTGTAGACAGGGCCACGTACTCTATAACATGCAAGGAATAGTAAAGTATATTTTAAGTTGGTTTGTCGCATTAGATTTATTAAAAACATAACGTATAACATAACATCACGCCTGTAATCTCAGAAGGGGTGTACCTATAGTAAATCCACATTTCGCCAGTTATGTTTAAGTCCCATGTAATAAGGGGCGAGCCTATTGCCATCAACCGGGCACATGTCCATACTCCAGGCTGCTACTGAGAAATTAACAAACACAAGACCAACGAGGCAGTCAACAAACATGTCATGTGAAATAAATAAATAAATCGTTGCTCCGCAACACAAAAATGTGTTGATTTTGAACACTTGCTAAAATAACGAGTATGTAGGCGACTGAGACTGCTGCCAAACTAGGACTTGAACAATGGAGTTTTTGAACCGGTGGAGTTGGACCACTTACCACATGACGCCTATTGTGGTGCCTGTCCAGTGAAATGAAAAAACCATACGCAACTTAAGGTAAAATCAAATCAAATAAGCCTATTACGGTTCCAAAAATATAACCCTCACCGAGAGGAGGCCTATGTCCCATCAGTCGGAATATTATAGGCTAAATATGCAGTTGAGACTCTAAGGGTACGGAACTCTGTAAATGAAATGTACAAAAACCCACCTGTGTATGTGAGTACACAGGTGGTTTTGTACATTCAATTATTTAATTTCATTCAAGTTATTTAATCAAACGCTAAATTATTCCCATTTTGATGTCCTTAAATATTAATGGACACTCTAATCTACAAATTTTGCTAGATATCAATTGCCACAAGTGTTTGTGCGCGCATTACTTTAAAGCAGCTACACCTATTTGGCTAATTCTTTTTTTGTTGTATTTGTAATTGTCAGGAAAAGTATGAAAGATTTTTTTCTCACCAAATTCACCGAGAAAGTCGGAAATTTGGATGCTATTTTTGTATGAAATACACCCCGCGCGACGGCGAGCACGAACAGATAGTAAGTATCATTTAATTATGTAAATGTGCCTCTTTTCCTGATCTTGAAATAGTTCGCATTTTGGTGTCCCAAAAATACTAAACAGCCAAGTAACTGTGACCAACTTGGATGTAGCGTTCGACGCGGATCTGGGACACTTGCGCGAAAGACAAGCGTCTTTCTGCGCGAATCCACGTGCGCGAGAGGAGAGTTGCGAGAAAAATTTGCGGAAATGAGATTTCTTCATAACATCACGCCTGTGGGTGTATACAGTACACCTTGGTACACACGCTTGTTTGGCGATTTGAGTAATTTATGCCGCCTACCCAAATGTCGTCGTTCGTCGAATCGTTGAGCTCTTTAACTTTTGCGTTGAGCTGCATGATTACTGACAAATGCATGCACTTACTGGACAGGTCCACTCAATCTGTGTTGTTCTTTCCTCAAAAGACCATTTTAGACATCAATCCACATGGTCTTCAGATGATCTGACCAAGATTACGTCCAAACATGCCTCTGACCTCTGAGATTGTTTCGGCCTTTCTTCTCAGAGAAGTCAGATAGGAAACGCCGACTTCATCTAGTTTTTAAAATATGATTGACGTGTAAAAGTGTTTGTATAGTCCACGAGGCCTAAGCTGAGCTTTGCATTTGTGTGAGTGATTACCTATCGCACCAATGTGATCTCGCGAGGGACGCACAGCGCCCGGTTTAAACCAATCGCGCTCTAGGCCGACGTCACACTAACTCTACGTGTACTCACACAAATGCAAAGCTCAGCTTAGGCCTCGCGAACTGCACTCTAGTTGGTCCACTGACAGTTGTGATAGATTTTGAGCTGATTCATTACAAGCCCTTAATCTAAACTAATATTATAAAGAGAAAATGTTGTTTTTTTATTTCTCTGTTACGCTTTCCCGCTAAAATAGGTGAACGGATTTAGATCAAATTTGGCAAATGGGTAGACCATGGCCTGGATTATGACAAGGAATACCTTTTATTCCGATATTCCTACAGGATCGAGACTTATGCGAGTGCAACCGCAGGGCAACTTCAAACTTTGAGGCTTTTTGAGGTACCAGACAAGTTACGATGTTCTAAGTAACCAACAACAAGCACGTTCATAATTTATTAAACGGCTTGTGCAGCACATCATTTATAACATGCAAGTAGCTCGGGTGAGGTCACGGTCCAGCTGTAAATTGCGATAGAAAATTGATTGGTGGACATTACCACTGGATGCCCTAAAAAGTAGTCATAGGCATAACGTTGGCCCCCCCCGGTGGGTTCCCGCATTGACGAGGCGGGAGGCTCAGTAACAGTAGTTTGACCCACACGGTGAAGCTAAGAGGAACCCGAGGAGGGGTCGCTCGTCACGGCTTTTGCCGAAAAGTCGACGACGTAGGGGCCAAGGTTGCGGTGCCGTTTGGGCGACATCGCAACTGAGGCCGCAGCGAACGAGGAGTGTTGGTATTGCGGTGCGTCACTCCCCCTACCTTCTGCGGCCTTAACGGGGTCGCCACCCTTAGATGGCGGACGCGATGGGGTCGCAGGGGAAGAGGAGTGTTGGTATGTTGTTGGCCGTTCTCCCTATCCTTTGCGGCCGAAAAATGTTAGGCGACGGGGATCTGACTCGTCGCAAGGGGTAGGTCGTAGGCGGAGGGCGGACAACGCCGCTCGGGAACGTCCGCCGCGCGACATACATCAGTATCCAAGGTGGAAGTGTTCCACGCGCGCCCCTCTTAGACGTTGCGGGGAGAGTCAAACATCTCACTCCCTCCCCCCAACCCGAGGAGGCCTACCGAGGCGGGCCGGCACCAGTCGGGGAAGGATCATATGTTCCCGCGACCCCGACGCAGGTGTGAGATGGAACACCGGGGTGGTTTTTAGTCAGTAAGAGTCTCACAGACACCTCCGCCCGCCCCAAGGCGGAGGACATCCATGAGGATTATCTACCCAGGAACAAAAATAAAAAAGGCGTTTGGAACTGTAAACCTTATAGTACTCTTTGCTGTAAACTATTCATTGTTATTAACAACAATCACCAATCCGTCGTCAAGGGTAACGACATATTTTTTTTCACAATTTGATGTGAAGAGTCTTTAATGCAAGCTAATCCTAATTAATAATGAATGCGAAAGTAAGTTTGTTTGTTTGTTACCTTTTCACGCCTAAACCACTGCATATACTTGGTCAGGGGTACAGAAAAGGACAAAGGGTACCCTTTATCCTGAAAAAAAGTACTGTTCCTGAGGGAAAGAACAATAACTTTCGACGGTCACAATTGCTTTAGGACACTAGATCGCGACGAAATCGTGGGCAACAACCTAGTAATTAATAAACTTGTTTGATGTGTGTTAGGTACCCAATGGAATATCAGTGAAGGCCATTCAATTTGAGAGTTAAGAGAATTCGTTTAATTTTTGGCTAGGTTGTATGGTAACATTGTTGCAAACGAGTCACAATATCAAGTCCTGGGAGGATAATGTCAAATTACAAGTCATCCTGTTTATGTATAATTAATTTATTTTTAAAATAAAGTTGCTTTTCGTGTCAGTGTGACCGCGTTGTTCACCATCGCTTAGATTATTTATTCCGAAAGGTTCATGCCCATATTGCATTATTTTAACTTACATAATACTAATAAACTAATCTGTCTCTTTGTTTTAAGTTGTAAAAATCGTGTGATGCAGTGGCGGGTCGCTAATATTTTAACAAAAAGTTTATCTGTTATAATTGTTCATATTCGCTTCCATTTGGCTTGTTATCAGTCAATTGAATACTATTCGGATAAAACTGCCTCGTTGGTTAGGTGTTCGCAAACGCCAAAACTGAGCTTCAGTCTAGGTCGGGGAATAGTTTATTAGGTTTTTGCACAAATATTATAGAATGGGTTTGAAAAAAGAGATCGGATTGCACTTTGCACACGCTCCACTTTCCTGTAATTGCGGAAGTTTTCACCCACGCTTTGCTACAAGCTGCGGCGAAACCAGGAACTAAGTTTGACAATTCTTTGGTACTATTTATTGCCGTATTATTTTAGGTACCTCTACAATACTCATAATTATGGTAGTGAAAACGGTTTTGTAAGTATAGTTTTAAGTTCAAGACTACTGTAAACTGTGTACAAATAATTAAAAAATGATAAGTTTTTGACACGTTTTAGTTCCGCTTCTGACCACTGGCATCAACTATCAGTACATTATTTTTATTGGGTCATTTGATACTACGTTTAGTTCAACGGGTTCACCATAGATGGCGTTGTTATTACTCTGTCGCGGTGTCTGCAGTGCGGCCCAAGGCTCTTCCTACTTAATGAAGTAGACATTAAGGTAACGCTAATGAATGAAACCTACAAGAAAAGTGTGTATGGTGGCCTATTCTTCGCCGGGATACACATTAAGTGAACTTTACATTATACAGTTGACAACAAATTAGTTGCCGTGAGTCACGGGCTTCCAGACGAGTCTTACGCCGGATGTTGGTCATCAGCATCTCATCTATATACAAGTTAAGCATTATGTATCACGCGAATTTAGCCTACAGGTACTACTTTTGTGGGTACCTTGCAATACCTACACTACCTAAACCGCGTCTGTTTAAACAGGTTAAAACAGGCTCCAAAACCAATCAAGGAAAAAGTATTGAGAGAAACAAAGTGGCTATTTTTTACAAAAAATTACATTTATTGGTATACATGGAAATAAGTTGTAAGTATATTACAATGGGCTGAGGCAGACCACGTCTACCAGAACGTTTGTTTAGATTAACTAGATTCTGTCGTGTGGTTTCCGAAAGATAGGAGGCCACATATCCTTTATTTTTACAGCATCATCGCCACTGACCAACATCACACTGCCACCAGACACCACCTGTCTTATTGGGTTGGCGTTAGTATCCAAGACTATCGTTAAAGTGATTCCCCAGGTACTGGGGATTATTATTTAATTATAGGCTGTAGGTATATCGTGTCCCAATTCTCACGATATGTGTTATCAATGTCATATACGAAAAATGAGACTTATATTCTAAGCTAAATAAAACATCGGAAAGATTTTGTATAAGTTAGGTACCTACCTACCTACTCTAGGCTACAGAAAATTATATCAGATGGTAGGTACAGATGGGTGCCGCGATTATTAAAAATACTTACTGAAACTTTCAATAATAAATAAGTATTCCCGATTAGATACCCATATATTCTCCTTTCAGAAACAGCAATCCATATCTCCATTGTTTCCCCGATCATGCAGCATTGCCGAGAAGTTGTTGGAACAGACTTAGGCCTATTCCATTACTTTGCTACATTCTTGGCACTTCCTAAGCTTTACCTACGCCGCCGGATCCAGCACCCAAGCAAAATGTTATAGGGAAGGAATTAGGATCTTTGGAATCATCGATATCATTTATTTTCTATGATGCATTAGTGATAAATTCGTATGGTGGTTTGTAATTGTATTATTTCGGGACATGTTATGGTAAATGGCCCCTGAAACTACCTAGAGCATAGGTTTCTGGGATGTTTTGAAATACCTACCTCCCGGTGTGCAGGTCGTGAAATTCGTGATAGCAGTGCGTGTCGACCACAACGAATGAAAGTGTTGGTGCCATATCGTACGAAAACCGCATGATTAACAAAAACTTTCCATAACTAACCATTATACAATGCCGATTATAGACATCCAGATTTAACATAAGTTCATTGGAAATATACTAGACTAACTTATTTAACAGTTTAAAGAATTGATGCATCGTGCCCCAGCTGCCGCGCTCATTGGCAACGGTTTATCTTATTTTGAGGATAGGTACATTCCGATCGATCATAAATAAGACAACTATCGAGTTACAAGTAAATAAAGGTAAAATATTATGATGCTCACTTAGTTTAAATCCCCATTTCATGTAATCAATCCCAAGCTTAGTCTAGTCATAAGTTCTTCGAGCAGTCTGTTTTAACGTTTACTTACTTGAAACAAGCTCATTAAATCCCAAGAAGTCCAAAGAGGAACATGGGTCCCACCAGACCGGACTTGGGCAGATCTTGGTGGGGATAATAAATTGTCTTGTCACGTTATGTAACGGATTGAAGAGGACAGAGGCGGTGACATCCACCTTAGTCGCAGTTTTATCCCAGGCCAAGGAAAGGTTACCGCTTGTTATGTGAGTTTAAACTCTGATAACCGAGTGGTAATCTCGAATATTGTCCGCTTCTGTTTTATCGATCACAGATTTTAAGTTTATAGAACTGACAAATGCTCGGTAACACTATTTCAGTGGTCTTACAGACAATCCGGATAGAACAACAGATGCAGTTATAACTTTGCATAAAATGTCTGACTTGATTATATTGAATTCTAATTTAAAAATTGAAATAGGCAAGGTTTATAGCATAATCCCTGAAATTATTTATGGTACCTTTACCTAACCATGGATTGATGACGGTAAAGTAAACGGCATAAATAAATAAAAATCTCAAGAACAATAAACCGACTTCAAAATTATTTTGATAATGACGTAGTTTTTACCTGATTCCTGTTATTAAAAACTTTATTTTCCTTCTCGAAGTCGGTTTAAAATTTGGGAAATTATCAGATAAGACAGTAAAGAGAAAAAAAAGAAACCTGACGGATGAACATTTTGTGAACGTTATGATGCCCGTGCGCAGGTTCCATGTTGCATACACTTCCAACAAACATTGATCGCTGATAGGATCATAAACTATGTGCAACGTGGACTTCGTCATAGGAGCTCAAAAAACGATATAAAATAGGTTTTGGAGTTACAGAAAATTCGGGAATTAGAACTTAGTGTGATACTACCGACTTGTTAGATTACTATGATTTAGGTGACTATTGAAATGTAATGTGGGCAACTCTTCGTGGTGCAGTGACAGGGATATAGACTGCTACGAAAGGTAAGAAAAAATTGTGATGCGATACAGATGGAGCCCGCAATGATATTGTTTCTAATTTATGTTGTAGTCTGAATACGATTATAAGTACGAATATCTCATTTACTACATTCCTCATTGATTGCGAGAAGGGAATGCCGAAGACATTATTTACATTTGTTCTGACACATTTAGACAACACAGCAAGTTGTATTTCCCTTAAAGAAAAAAAGATTAGAAGAAAACCAAAACGGACAGACAGAAGGCAACAAAATCAAAAGGAAAGATAAATTGATCTAAAAAATTTATTAATGAATGAGGCGACTATGTGCACATTGAAAACACTTGTTATATTACAATATACTTGTACACTATTTACAAAACCCACAATACATCTGTCCTCTCTCAGCTAGGCTCAGGCGCCGTTTTAGCATCATCATCTTAATTTACACACTGTACATAAGTAGTTTGTACAAGTTTATTCTTAAACGTTACATTTTATTTAAACTAACAACACTAATTTAAAAACAATGGAAATATTGTTGATCATAATACTTATACAGATAATGGTATAAGAATTTTACTTTAATCTCTTAAGACCTAATACTTAAACTGATTATAGAGTCTAAAATATAAATAATATAATTAATATATGTAATGAATTTTCTCTATAAGCTAATGACTGGTGCGACGCTCACCATGGCTAACATTGAATACTCTCTGCGAGCGGCGCCATCACGTCCGCACGCGTGCGTGCGTGCGAGCGTGCCCGCGCGGCGTGTCTACTACAGACACCGGAACCAAGATGCTCGACTACTACTTACTGCTACTGACGTTATCATATCAATAGTTAATGTAAAGTAACACGACTCTATCAGGGCGTTAGTGTCCCCGCACTATGTAAGATAACTAGATCGCGAGTCACGTACATATAACATACAAGTAATTAATACATAAACTTGTCAATAACACACATACTTAGCATATTACATTACATTGTAAATTACAATTCCATACAACACTTGATTACTAAATCGGTAAACTAAAAATACTCATTACAAAATGCGCTTACAGCGTGGCAATAATAACGTTTCTAAATTGAAAAGAAATACAAACATTATTATTATATCTATATCGACAAATATATTTTTAAATATTACTTGCACTTACATATTATACCAAAAAATTATTAATCAACACAGGAAATTTTAAACATATGTACATTTCAAATGTTTTTTTTTTTTTATTTCCCTGCAGTCGGAATCTCAAAATACAAAAGTTATATCTAAAGTTTATTTGATTTATTATATAAATTAAAACAAATCACAGTAACAAGGTAATGATCGACACAAAAGTATTGAAATGTGATGCTGATACTCGTGTCATTCAATTCGTAGATTTGTGCGTACGAGTTTGTACGAGCAAAAATAAAAAGACCAACAAAATTGTAAACAGGTTTGCATATTTTGTAAGCACGTTTAGGTCCCATTATAGCCAACACCGTAGCCTGCTTTATTTCAACTTTGTTTTGCAGTTTTACTTTTGCAAATGCACTTATTCGTTACATTTGAAGTACGACACAAGAAAAGCGCTCAGCGCTCTCTATTAAATAAAAACGAAGTTTCTATAGGAAGACTAATCAAAACGTGATTTTATAGATGTAGAATGGTTCTGGTGTTGTTTTAGAGGGTCCTAAGCATTATAGAGAAAATTATTGTGTTTGATACACACTAAAACCAGCACAGCTGTTGAACGAAGGTATTATGAGAAGCCCTAGAGTTGTGAGTGTTCTTAAAATTATAATTTCACTATGAAGAAAGAGAAGTTTGGAGTGAATGCATGATTTTCGTTTCAAAATTAATAGTTGTTCGCGAGCTCATAAGATTCAGTAGAATGGTGCCAAAGTGAGTCCGTGATTTTATCATTATCTGCACAGTAGTTTGAGTGTTGTTGGATCTAATTATTTTATTTTATTTTTTCGTTAATCACGTGACACCGCACACATTGCCTATAGTTTAGGACACTTTAAAAATCCGTCGAAAATACTAAAATGGGTTCATTAATCTCTACACGGGGTTCGAGACTTTTTTTAATATAAACAACGTGGCTAAACTATCGCAATGCGCTAGTGTATTAAAGAAATGGGCCAAATCCGATAGTTTTAGCAATAGTTAATATTGCCTGGTCACCAATACAATATTAGAGAATGTTACGTCTGGTCAGGCAATGTCGACACTGCAAATATATTAGAATGTTTAAAGATTTGTAGGCGTGTGCAAACTGTGAGAAACTAACATTACTTTCTAATATACCAATAAATACGATTCCAAAGTTTTTTCTTAATATACAACGTACCTAAAACTATATTTTTATTTATAAATATTGAGACTTAAAAAAGTGCCGTAACATAACGAGAGCTCCACCCTGATTAATCCGGAGTTTGCCCGTACAGTTAACTGAAGCAATGAAACGAGACACCATGGACTCGGCGATACTATTACTGCGTTAAATTTAAATGGAGTAAAAGTACTCTGATTGATTTGAATCTAAGCCCGTCTTATTTTGGAGTTTAATTTATCTCAGAACGCGACATGTTCGTTTATTATTTTAACACACTCATCAACAGAGACGATTTCATACATTACGTAAATAAACCTTCAACGGGTAAATTGATTGGTGTCGTAGTTATCAAGCTATTCCAAAGGACTGTGACTCTATGAAGAGTAATAAATATGAAAGAAGTAACGTTGAAAACTGAATTACACAAGTAAACAGTTTTCGGATGCGGGTCAAAGGTCTAAAGCCGAGAGGTTGAAATCACCAGCACGACAATCAAGATCCAGGTTTTGTCGACAGACATATAGACAAAAAGGCAGATTCATGCTAAGCGTTCTGATAAGTTAATGGCAGCAGGAACAGTCGCCTCTAATAGCAAACCGACCGCTGGCTAGGAGGGGACAAAATTACTATTAGGCTTAATGCTAATTTATTAAAGTCATCCTAAATTATAATATTACTGTGACAGACTACGACCAAGGTGACAGCTATGTAAATTATATACATAATTCAATAATGGAGGATAATATAAAACGTCTTTTCATAGGACCCACCACACATAAGATTATAAGAAAAAAACTCGGTATATCAAAATAAATATTTTATCATTCCGTTGTTTAGATGTAAGGAAAATAATTGCCGACCGTGGAAAAAGTTGCAACCAGATTATTTACATATTTAAATATTTTTTAAAAGTATGGTAACTTTGTTTTATATTTATGGATAAAGTTATCGATTACATAGACACGAATAACAAAGCATATTTTTTTTATATTTGCTTATTACTGATATTTAAATTTTCCGTTTTGGAACGTAAGTAAGCTACATTAAAGGTAATTAATAATATTTACATTTTTGTTTAATATTTATACAATATTTAAATTAAATCTCATGTCCACCGTGGAGCATAGAGAGTTGTCTATTAAACTTTAACGACGATTCTGTGTAAAATTTGTTATAAATATGTTATTTGTTTGATTACATAACAGACTGCATAATATTTACACGCATGTGAGCTAAGACATTGTGATTATTTAAATCCTGAGTTTGAAATGTGTATCACTCGAACAGGATGTGTAAAGTGATAAACTACTGAACATTTTTGCAATTTTATTTACTGGTTAAATAATTATATGTATGACTCAGTACAACACAATGTAATCTCATTTTTCTGGTTAGTTTATTCATCATTTGTTTTACGGGCACCATTCATTTAATATTTTTATTTAAATGCAATCACTGATAGTGTTAGTAGATTTCTTTTAAATATGGGTTATGTCTGATAAAGTAATAAATAATGATTTTAGTTAATATTAAAAAGTATAAAAGTATTTTAAAAAATAACAGTAAGCTTCTCGCTTATTAGTACTTGTGCACACCAATTTTGATAAGATGTTTCATTTTTTTTGAGAAGTTGGATGTTTTATAAATAATAAAGCGAAACTAAGCACAGCCTATAACCTAATTCGGTTTTGTGATAGCACATAAGCACAACATGATTTACTTCTATTTCCCAAACAAAAATGATAACTTTCCGTTGCACTAGACGGAACTAGTATGTCAAGAACAAAACTTATTTACATTTTTCATTACTATTTTTACAATTACCATGTATATTGAATTCGAAATTACTAATTTCAGATTGGTACTAATACATAATTTAATATTACGAAAATGTGATTTTTAAACATTTAGTTTTATACTAAGCTCATTGATAGGCCGCTAACTCTCGCTTTACAGACACGCCGCCGCGAACTGTGTCGGTGCGGCCTTCTCTAACACAATTTAGTTATCTCCTGCTAAGGCACTGTCCAGATGTAATACTATACGTAAAACAATCAATTGAGAGAAAAACCGCAACTTTTTAATTAATTCGTCCAAATTAATCGTATCACACACCTAATAGTAAAATAAACTGAGAATCAAACCAAATAAACAATCCATAACATAAAAAAACAAACTGAACCGTAAAAATCTTTTCTATTCATATTCAACACATCCTCCTCGCGAAAACTGAACAAAGCGAACTTTATACATAATTTGTATCGGTCGATTTTCAATCGCAAATCTGGACAAGGCCTTAGATTACTATTAAATATTTTATTTACAAGGGGAACGAAAATGAGATACTTATGAATAACGGACATGCACTTAAAACTATCACACCATGCCTACGGTCAATCAATCTTTGACTATGCGATGAGTATTGCCGAATATTGCACAAACAAAATCATATTGTGGTGACATCACTAATAAATTAGTAACATATTTACCATACGCTACGTAACGACCTTACGGCAGCATGATAGGATTTTGTTTACGTGTGACTTTGTGTAGGGAGGCCGGGGTTCAAAGTGCCAAGGGTAAGTTGAGAAAAGAGATAGCAGTAAATGTTAAATGCATCACAGCACTTGATACCATCGCGTTGCTTCGGCAGCCATTTCAGTGACGCTGTGAAGACGTTTTAGTTCGGTTTTCGCTTGGTGTACGTGTATTTTTCCGTTCTTACACTTTTTGGGTTATTGCAATCAATTTTACAGCTATTTGTGCGATTAGAAACATACCCTTTAGTTTTTAATCGCATTATTGGTAATTTGTTACTTGTGTTTTTTGTTTGATTTAACTTTGGAAGAATGGAATCCGAGACACAAAATGAAGCTACTTATAATGAAAGGAAAAATTATTCGAACGGAGCAAGAACTGAGTTGAACTGTGGCAGCAGGCAGCTCGCGGGTAGTAAAAGCTTAAGACGGGTGGATGGGGACCATGAAATATATCGCTTGTCTGAAACAGTAACACTGTTTTTAACATGAATATTTGATACTAGATAATTCTGCTTATTTTTTCCGGCCTATTAGTTATTCCCAACTTAGTAAATTTGATAATTTTGTTTAACACAAGCCTCCGCCTCAACATACCCAAAAGTCTTGTATTAACTGTTCTTTACGTGTTGATTGAAAATCGGCACTTTGAACCCCCGCCTCCCCCATTATCTAAAGAGACATAAATTTCTAATATAGAACTGAAGCGACCATTAGATATAACCAGCATCGTGTAGTATTTATGGTAAATATGTTGTTTTTAATCAAATAAATATTCCAATCAGTTCCTTGAAGTCTAATTTAAATCAACCTTAATTATAATTATTTATAGTTGACAAAATGATATGAAGAATAGGCAATAAGCAAACAGTTACGTTACAAGGTCATTCGCGATAGACAACCACGCAGTCATGAAACCTCAAAAATATTTACATCATTTTACATTCTATTAGGAAAACAGAATAACAATTTAGTGCTATTTTCCACTGCGCTGTCCCCGTGGCATCGCAGATGTACAACAACTACGGTTGCTTTGAAAACGCGCAGTGGAAACCAGAACTATACCAGATTTTGTCTGTGTGCTATGCGCTCATAGACATAATTATCTCCATACTTGATTTTTATATAAGTTACCTGAATTATATTGTAATACATCTATATACCGTACGCACTAACACAAAATTCTATTCTGTAACGTATAGTATCTTAAATCTATTTGCGTGGTCATCGATCACGGATGGCCTCCGCTAAATTATTACATAACATTCGACTGTGTATAGGCTTATCTCAATTTAGGTATTTCATACGCTAACGCTGTTTTATAGTAATCGTTATGTAATGGCACACAGCTCTCATGTAGTTATTTATCTCAACTTCTGCTTATTTCACTGTCAGGTTTGTTTATCTCAGATTATAACTTGTACTTGAATAAGCTCCTTAAGTTAGTGAAAAGCTCTCCGTAAAATGAGCAGAACAGAGATATCAGTGTATGCTCTATTTATCAGAAGTGCGAGTGTCGGTGTGTTCCGTTAGGTGTTGTATGACACACGTCAAATGTAAATTTTCAGTATTAATGCCCATTTGTATGCAGACTTTATTTTGTAATCAATCTTTGGTTAAATGAGAACCAGGATCTGATTATGTATAGTTTCGTGTTATTAATTGGCCACCAGTGCTGTTTTAGCACTATGTTCCACATTATTCTTTGCTATCGGTGACAACATTAAGTCAATAGGGACAGACCTCTCCACGGAGTAATGGTGAGGCCACAAAATAGATGATCATTTTAAAGATGATTTAAATTCTGTTGAGGTTGGAATGTCACAGAGAAATAGATCGAAATACACTCACGACTTTTTAGCTGTGAGTCAGCTGAGCAATGCATCGCCGCCACAGCGCCGAGAGCGACCCTCGTACCGACGAGTGTATGTGTGAGCTGCACCGCACACTCAAGAACAAGTGTTGATCTGAATCTACTGAGGTGTTGTGTTGTAAAAATAATAAGCTAACGAAAGTATGTGATGATTTTCATGATTGTGAAGTGTACAGAAATAAACATACGTAACTTATTTTCAAAAATTACACAATTAATTCGTGAAAATTAATGAGATTCCATATGAGGCACAAAGTAAAACAGTAACTTTAACAAAAATATATATGCTATACTATAATAAGATTTACTTGTGCACAGCATAATGCACAATTTTATATACCTTAGAATAACTTTAAGTTAATCGTTGAGCTTTCCATTTATACAAATAAATAATGTATGTAATAATAAACTACATCATAATAAAGATAAAGTATTGTTTTAAAAATATACAGACACAATTTCAGTATTTAGTTTAACTACACAGGAGATTTTATACTTGTTCTATTGTAACATAGTTCATTTAGTCACTGTCCTTACTTCTTTTTAGCTTTTTTAGCCTTATTTGCAGCTTTCTTATTTTTAGGCTTATTTTCTATTTTTTTCTTACGCGGTAAGTTCTTATTTTTGTCCTTGGTACACTTGACGCTGCCGGCACCGCGCGGCGTATATCACCTCACTTCACAGTGTTTATTGTTGTTGACGGGCACGGCGGGTCGCGCGTCGCCGTCGGCCGCGTCTTTCATGACGTAGCTCGAGCCCTCGGAGCTACGCGCTAGTTTTAACCGGATGGGCGTGACCTTGTCGGTGCGCACGCGGCGCATGGCGGCCGACGCCTCAGAGTAGGAGGGCGGGTCGATGGCTAGCGGGTCGGGCGCCGCCGGGTCGTACTCGAAGGGGTCGATGGCCGGCTCCACCGCCGATGGCCCGGCCGCCGCGGTCCCGCCCTGCTCTTCCTCCTTGGTGCGCTTTATTTTGATTATCAACTTTGTAGCACTGTCACTTTCACTATTCACCACTTGTAGTTTTTCTGCTTTTTTGTCCTTTTTCTTCTTACGTTTCTCACTCTTTTCACTCTTAGGCTTTTTGATAGTCGTTTTCTCATCTTCTTCAAAGTCAGCCATAACCATTTTACGGTACTTCATGCTTTCGCGACGCAAGTCTTCCAGACTTGGTTTGTTAGCAATGATCCTCTTTTTAGGAGGGCGGTAGATGGTGGGGCCGGCCGTCTCTTCAGCGGCGGCCGGAGTGGGCGCCGGAACCTGCTGCACCGTGTTCGTTCCTAGCTTAATCTTCAGTTTAGGGGCGACCGGTGACGTAGGGTTCGCCCTGTTTGGCTTAGTGGTCGTACGGCCGCGTCGCTTGTGTGCTTGTTGACCCGACGGGCCAGCTATCGACGACAATTTCACGTCGTCTGTCGGATCAACATCATCATTCATGCTAACCTCTAAATGCCTCAGCTCCCTCGACAGCCCGCAAGTGGTTTTGCGCTTGGTTTTCTTTTCTACCGGGCTGTCGGTGATCTTATAGTCCTCTCGCGTAGGTATGCTCGTCATGGAGGCGACGGCTTTAGGGATGGTGATGACGGCGCGGGTGAGAGGCGAGGGCTGTGCGGGCGGCGGCACCGCACCTATGTTAGCGTTGTGGTTGGGGTCGTCCATGTTCATGTCCTGCGTCCAGTACTGGCGCAGCAGCTCCTTCTTGCGCATGCGCCTCAGGTTGGTGGAGCCAGACATGGCGGAGGCGCCGGCGGCGCTGGCCGGGTTCATCGCGCTGGTGCTGGCCTCGTGCACGGGCGCCGGCGGCGGCGGCACCACCTCGCTCACCGCGCGGGATGAACTCGCGGAGTAGTTGGCATCCAAGAATGGTCCCTTTATTTTAACCTTCAGTTGGTTTCTGGAATCGGATAATGACACTTTTGGTAGTTGAGGAACAAATACCTCTTTAGGAGGTGGTGCTGGTTCGGCGGGTTGTTGGGTCGGCGAACCTGTCTGTGGATTACTAGCCATTAATGCCGAGTGCAATTGTTTCTCGACTTCTTCGTCGATTTCAGGCAAGTGCTGGTCAGCTGTGCCACTAGCAAATTCTAATAAGTGGTAAGCGTTTTCAGTAGCGGGCGCAGGATTTTCAAAAGGTTGATATGTGCGCATATCAACAGGGCCGGGTAAGACTGGCGCGACTTGAGAGAAGCCTGCACCGCGCTCCGAGCACGCGGGAGACGAGTTTGCGTCGGTAGGCTCAGGAGATAGAGGTTTAATATCTTTGGCGTCTGACGACGGAGGTCTTTTTGTCGGAGGAGGAGTGAGGACGCGAGGTGATTGAGAGGCATCCTTGTATGAGTGTTCAGATTTCCTATCATCACGGACGTCGATCGACTTTCGCTTGTCACGAAGGGCTTTTAAATCGACCCCATCGTTTGCAATTTCTTCATCAAAGTCGTATACTGTGCCGACCAGCTTGCTCTGGATGGAGTTGCCGGTGTAATCGACGGGGAACCCTTGTCCGCGGCTCTTGGACCGGCCGCGCCCTCTTTGGCTTCTGTTGCTGCGGTTGCTGGGACGCTTGGTTCCCTTCGGCGCATCACTCTGCTTAGGCGATATCCCGGGGCTCTTGCCCGGCGACTTGACAGCAAACTTAGTACTGGCTTTGCTAAGTTTTGGAGGAGATTTCGATTCCTGTGGATGAAGGCTCGTCATAGTTTCGTTGCTGTCGTTCGACATCTTAGTTGGGGCTTTGTTGCTGTTCGTGTCATAGGAATCTACGCTTATACTGGGACTAGACACAACGTGTATGGTCTTGTCGCTTCCTGACACGTCGTAATCGCCTGAATCCCGCGGCGAATCCAAGGGTTTAGGAGTGGGCGGAGCAATCATTGCTGTAGTGAGCGCAATATTCTGCGAGGAAGATGTGAAGGCTGCACTATAGAAGGCGGGTTTGAGCGGTAGTGGCGTGGCGGCGGAGTAGGGTACGCCGTAGAGCGGGCCCGGCGATGGCAGTGCGCCCGCGAACAGCGGCAGCGAGCTCAGGAACGGCGACGCCTCGGCCGGGTATGTGGCGTACTGATTCAGCGGCATGGACGGCTCCACGGGCCGCGAGTATGCGGGGATCGGCGGGTACGTGTCGATGTCTGGCATCACGTTACTCTGCCGCAAGTGGTCACTTGCAGTCATACGAGATTTCATTGCATGCTTGTGAGAGCGCACGGAGACGTCAGAGTTAGAGCTAGATGCGGACGATCGTCTCGTTGCTATCTTGCTCTCGCGCCATTTCTCTTGGCTTACATACTGTGGTGAAGATATTGTGGCACAATCTGAGTGTATCATTTCGTTATTGTCATAGTTTTGGTTATCATGGGCCAATTCCACATCATTGCTGTGCACGGAATGGTCGACTACAGACAAAGATTGTGAATCATCGCTTTGTTTAGATATTGAGATAGTCTCAGCTACTTCTGACACAGATTGGACTGATTGCACATTGATAGGCTCTTTCACGTCTTCCGTGTATGAGTTGCAATGATCATATTTCTGATCGTTGGCAGACTGGCTCTGCGTATCTAGTTGTGACTCCGACACCGGTACGTTAACCCATTTCTCGTTGCTTGCCATAGGAATAGGTTGGAATTCCTTAGCATCCATTGCTGTATCTCCAGATGGCAAGTCTCTTTCAATAGAGGCAGCCACTCTCGGGACATGGTTGAGAGACTGTCGCGACTCTTTCGGGGGCGAGCGCTCGGCTGGTCTATCGGCAGGAGTGTGTTTCTTGGTAAGTGGACTGTTTTCTTCAGCCTTCACCAAGTTACATGGGGCGCTGACTTCGTTCTCAATGGGGTCATTGTCATCAGCCACCACGATCGGTTCCTCTTGATCGGGGTTCTCAGGAGGCACCTTCTTGGTGCTAAGTCTAAATCTTAGTCGGTCCACCAAGTTCAGAGTCTCCTGCACACCCTGCTTAGTATCCTCTTTGAAAAAGAATTCTGGATATGTCGCAAACGGTTTGATGATATCGTCGTGGTTGAACCCATCATCGACGGCCATCATTTCAAAATCTAGGAACTCATTGTCTTTGGACTGCGGCGAGAACATGGATCTGTTTGGATACGGGTTTACGGCCGAAGGTATTTTAGCGCTCTTGGATATTTCGACACCTTGTACATGGCTGGCGTCTTGCGTTATAAACTTCTTTTCCGCTGATCGCTTCCTCATGTTTCTCGCTACGTTCTCAGCCTCCATGTGTTCGATAGTGATTGTTCTCGCATCCATTGGCGTCTTCGGCGACTTAATCATAGTATTTTCATTGAGATTAGCTTGTATTTTAGCTATCATTTTGACGCTGCTCTTATCGGCATAATCAGAGTCCATCGACTTGTCGTCAATGTATTTCTCGTTGCCGCCTGGCTTTTCTACTTGCGGCGGAATGGCATTCGGGCTCGGAGCCTTCGGTAGCCAATGTTTGTCATTGTCATGATAGTCTGTATTGATTCGGAGAGGACTCTTCTTATCAATAACCTCTACTGGCGATACCTCTATTTCAACCTTTGCTTGGGTTGTCTTCTTTTTAGGCGACGTCGTGGTGCGATCGGAGCCGGCCACGCTGGGCCGTCGGTCTTTCTTGGCTGGTTCCTGAGCCTCATTGGTGGTGGAGCGTTCTTTGGGAGTCTTTTCCTTTACGCTCATCCGCCTGTTCGCCAATGATTTATGTTTGGGCTCACTACTTTTCCTAGGACTCACTTTCGGTTGTGAGGGAGCTTCAATTTCAATGGTCTTATTGACCTTCTCTTTGTCTGCGTTAGACTCGCTTCGCCTTTTCAGCTTGTTAGCCTTTGCTTTTGCATTATTCTTGGGTATCTCGGACGCGATCTCGATCTTACTTTCTTCCTTAACTTCTTCCTTCTCCTTCACCACTTCCTTTACCTCCTCGTCCTCTTTCCGTTCCGCAGTTGGAAGTTCACTGGACTGGCCGCCCTCTTTGGGAGTTTTATTGGGTCCAGCGGTATGGGATTCGTCTTTAGATAATTTTCTGGGTCGGGCATCAGACTTATTAGGCATATTTCCGCCTGAAGTAGTGCTTCTGGTCCGAGCACGTGTGGCAGCGCGCGCATCACTGGGTCGGCTAGGTTCCTCTCCTTCAGGAGTCGGTGATGGTACCCTACACTCGGACCGCCGTTCGGAAGTTTTAAGCTTCTTATCTGGCGGCGCTTTGCGTGGGGACGCATCAGTGGACACACTCTTGCCTTTTCGCCTTCGCCTTGGTCGTTTAGGATATGGGCTTCCTGATCTGGATCCGTCTGACACTTTAGAGCTGTCAGAATCACTCGAGGCACTAGTTGAAGACAGTGGTCTTGACACCCTGTCGAGAAAGGGCAAGTCCACAGTAGGTCTAGAGCCAGGAGGTGAGAACATTGACGGCTGGCGTGTGGTCGGGGCCGGTTTGATCTCGCGCGCCTTAGCGGTGGGCTTGATACTGGGCTTCTCGGGCTCTTCCTCCGAACTAGACGACGACGAGTAGCTGCTGCTACTTGAATTTGAAGATGAGCTCGAGGTTTCTTTCTGAGCTGACTTGGAGCTTTTAGCCTCGTCTTTGTCCTTCTTAGGAGACGACTTGATTTGGCTGGTCTCGGGCTTCTCATCTTTCTTTTTGTCAGTTTCGTTCTCGACAGCTGGGGCCTTGCTGCCTAGTCCACTCTTGATGTGAGCAGCTGCTTTCTTGGCAGCCTGCCTTTGCGGAACATATGAAATTTGCTCCTTCTCCGCCTCCTTAGACTTCTTCCTGCTTACTTTTGAGGAATGTGCATCTTTCATTTCTTTGCCCTTTGTCTTCTGTGGTTTCACAGCTGGTTTGGATTTGGTATCATCACCGCTTGTTTGTTTTTGTTCTCGTTGTTCGGGGACCGGTTCATCTTTCTTAACCACTGTGGTGGAACGCATGTTTTCAGATGCTTTCTTAGCCGCTTGCCTTTGGGGGACAATGAGATCCGACGGGTGGTCTTTTTGTTTGGAGACTTTGATATTTTCTTTATTTTTAGCTTCATCGTCAGATTCCGGCTTAACGGTTGGCACCTTTTTATCTTTGTTGGAGGGTTTTCTGCCCCGCTTCTTTGGAGCAGGTTTAGTTTCTTCTGAGGCGGTAGCTTTCTTCTCAGGTTGGGTTGGAATAAATTCTTTCATAGCTGCCTTTGTCCTCGGCAGAGATTGTTGCGAGTCATTACCGCTGGGAGATTTCTCCGCTTTGACTTTATCTTTTTCGATCTTTACCTTTTCTGCTTTAACTTTTTCTGTCTTTACCTCGGGCTTGTTGTCCTCGCTGCTATCCGAGTAGATGTCTATCGGGAACTTGCTATTCCTCATGGTCGGTCTTATCGGCATTAGGTCATCACTGTCTGTACCCGATTGACCCATCTTTCCAGCCGTCATTTCTTTTTCCATTTGCTGCAGCGTCTTACTGCGAGATCGATCCTTATCAACTCTCGAATTTAAAGACTCATCATCAGTGCTGCTTTCGATGAGTGCCTTAGACTGTGGCACCTTTTTCTTCTTTCTCTCAGTCTTCTTAGGAGATCTCTTCCCCAACCCTTTTCCTTTCGGAGATACCTTTTTCTTTGGTGAGGTTCCAGCTCTTCTGCCCTCATCATCGGTGCTGGAGCCGATGGCTTTGCGGAACCTACTAGTACGTGGCATCTCCGGCGCGCTCTCTTCGCTGGACAGTCCGCTGTATATGCTGCCGCTGCGTCGCGATCCGTTTACGTAGTGTTTCTTGTATGGATTCGCTGACTTCGAACCCTTCACTAGGCCGTTGCGATCCTTCTTCTTCTCGTCACCAGATTCTGGTGGCGCGATGCGAGCTAGCAACTCTTCAAAATCATTTTTGTGATCCGGGGCATTATCGTGAGAATAAAGTCTATCATATATTGAAGGTCCGTGATTAGCCTCAATGATGGCTGCCAATTCCTGCGGGGGGATTTCGCTGCCGGCCGCTGATAGCACCGCCACTTGTTTATGAAACGTTTGCTCTCGCATACGAAAGAATGAGCGGGACAGCTTCTCCCTCCTGCTCACCATGTAGCACAGATTGCGAACTCTTTCCAGGTCCTGGCGGAGCTGGACGAACATCTTCAGCTTGTCGATGTCGGCCTGCTCCTGGCGGTGCGTCAACACCTCGGTGTCGTCCGACTTGGGCGGCAGCAGGGGTTGGTTCTTCCCTGACCGCCTCTTTAGTTTCCAGTAGTTGAAGATGTAATTGATGGAGTCTTGATCGACGTCAAGGAGATGTGTACTGATGTCCTTGACGCTTACATGTTTGTCGAACTCTCTCTCAATCTCATGCAAGCGAGCGGCTCGAGCTTGCGTCTTCTCCTCCGATGTCATATCCTTCCTACGCTTTCGTTTTACCTCTTCCTCCTCCTCTCCCTCCCCTGAGCCGGGTACCTTTTCTTTTTTAGAATTAACACTATGCTTTTGGCAATAAGAACGTAATTTTACACCATCGTCAGCGTTTTCGTCCTCAATAATAGCGCGCATTTCTAAACCATGTTTGAATGCGCACGTAACGTGGTATGCAGTTTTACAAGTCTTTACTGAACACTGGATGCAAGCGCCTTTGCGATTACGGCATAATACACAGGTGAGGGCCCATCGGGAGCCAGGAATGGAAGATATCTTAGTAATAGGTTCCATAATCTCCGCACAGCCGATGGACACCTCGGGTATCCAAAGCACGCAGCTGACGTGCGCCCACTTGTGCCCGGACGGCGTGCACTTCATAGCGCCGCCACTGTTGGGACAGAGCACGCATTCCGGCTGGGCACCGTCTCCGCACGGCCGACATAGCCATTGTCCTGAAAACCATAAGTCAATATTAGCTCATTAACTGTACACCTGAGCAGCCGCAAATATAATACCATTACTATGTATTTAATATCATTAATAAAATCAGGTTAAAGAAAGAAGGCGTAGTTGTGTTGTAACACTTACCTTCGGGAATCACTGTGATGCCATAGCAGGCCTGGTGCACACAAATGTTGCACATGTCGCAAAATACCATCTCATTGCCATCCTCCGAATCAGGAGAACGACAAACGTCACAGATGACATTTTCATCGTATTCGATACCAAGGCCTTCTTCTGATTTCACGATAGCCTGGATTTTATCCCAGCTACGTATCTATAAAGACATTAAACGTTTTTACATAAATTCCATTTGTTTGTACCTCGCAATTTAAAATTATTTTTACTGAAATATTTATTAAAAGAAAACTTGATAACCGCGAGTAAGGATGTGGGTTACGCTGTTCTTATTTAACTTTATTTTTGCACAACACTATAAAAAGGGGTGAATTCATCTTATGTGCCGCCGTATGAGGTTTAAAAATGTCATATGTACTTACTTAGTAATTTTATTGCTGTTTCAAGCAAATACGTAATCACTTTTAATCTTTTTGTTACTTTTTGAAAAGTGACAAGAAAAACGAAATGCAGAGAACAGAACCTGCGGAGCATTATCATGCTCTTTAAAGCCAATGATAAATAAGTTATTACTTATTCGTCGTTTTATTTATTTATTAATAGTTCAGCCGCTTTGCAAAACATAAGATTACTAGATAGTATGTTTTTTGTTCTAGAGAAGTATGGAAGAATGAAAACTATCTTACAAAAATCAAAATAAAACTGTCGAATTAAAAAAAGAGCTGTTACATTTAGTTACATGTAAAAAACAGTGAGCGGTGCCGCGAGCACAACTAGGCTATAAATAAAATAATTCCATGGCTGTTTTGCAGAGATTGCACAGCCTGTGTAACTAGAACCATGAAATTAGTTTTCCAAAGATTCATTCGTTCATGAGCTATCAGAAAAGTATCCGTTTAATATGCAGAGTGGACTAGATTTCTCATACCAGTTTATGGTCGAGAGGGGGAAATTTTCAAAAAAATACTTAAGAATTGTTACAAAATTAGTTCTGGTAGAATCGTGTCCAATTTAATAACGCTTTCCGGAAACTGATGGGGTTGCTATGGCGTTGCAGAGCGTCAGGAAGGTTAGCCACGGCGCGTGTTTAATAGTTTTACAGTATATGGCGCAAGCGCGCAGCATCAAAGGTGGCACGAGTCAATGACAGCCCTAACAGGGCAGCACTCTGGGAATGATAGCTGACAGTTACACGTATCACCGTATCGTGGTGTTGGGACAATGTTACTATCTCTATACGAGTCAAAATAAGTTTTTGAATTGAGTAACTCATGTAAAGAAATGCACCCAAATCCAATCACCCTGTATATTATGCTTCTTGTAGATTGAAGGGGTGCACTGCGATTTAATATGTATATCTTCGAGTGTCCAGGCCTAAAACCGATTGCGCAAAACATCGGCAACCGAATTTAAGTCAGAAGTAACCATAGCACTATCCGTATAATCCGTTGGTCCGAATTGCGATCATCTCCAATACGGATCGAAATCGGATTTCGAATTCGATCCGATGGAGTTAGTTCGGAAGCGAAATAAATTGCGAGCATTATTAGCTAGTTTAACATGTATATTATTAATAAAGTAGATTCTCTTTTTTTTTCAATGAATCATATAATAAACATCAACAAGAACATCAAACAGTTAAAAAAGAATATAATATTTCACTTACCTACCAAAGAATAATTTTGGTACTTAACTCTATTTAACCCATTATTTTTTGTCAGGCTTAATTGATAATGAAATGGTTAATTCGTTAAGAGGGTGAAAGCCTAGCTAGAACACTTTTCTTTTATATCTAGAACATTTAAGAACCGTTTATATTACTACATATAAATTCATCACGTTTTTTTTTATTTAATTTAAATACCTGTAACGCACCACCACCACAACCACCAGCAGCGCATATGCACCGATCGTCGCGCGACACGCGGTGCGTTTGTGTCGCGCTGTGGCGTCGCTCCGGTTTGTGGGAGCCTTTAAAGAATTTCCTGTCTCTATCTGTCTCAGTGTGGGATGCATTTTTTACCGACATTTGTACAGCAAAGCCAAAAAGGAAGCCTTATGGTTTTCGCAGTCTATTTATTTTTGTATTTACGTATGTTCCACGGTAGCGCATAAGCACTCTAATTCGACTTTGATGAACGAGGTGTCAAGTGATTTGATAGTACGGTCCGGTACGGTCGGGTGACATTGGCTATTTTATACGAACAAAATCAATTTGAAGGATGTTACATAAAAAGAAAAATAAAAAAAAAAATAAAAAAAAATGTATCTAAAATGTGTGATTCTGAACCCCAATAAAATATAAATAAAAAAGAAAGTTAAAAACTAATACCCAACGACGACCACATCGCCAACTAGAAAGGTATACAACATGAGAGCTGTATGATGTTACTTGACATGACGTGTGACTTCAATTGTTGTTAAATAGTCAACTTAAATAGCACTGTCGTTGATGCACTATTCACTTATTTAGTTTAAAAAATGTCAACGATCTACGCACAACTACGCCCCGCAGGGCGAACAGCTTTCAAACCAAAGCTTCGAGCTTGAACTTCGAACAGCTATCGTGCTATCAGCCGTGAATTCGTCCGTCACTATCCACGTACGACTGCCGCGACTTTGATACTGCAACTATATTGGAACTGCCCTAAATACGTTATTTTTTACCAAGAGTGGGGCGATCCTGTTTCCTGTGATGAATAATAGAACCATATAACACAACACCCTTCTGAACATTATCGGAAAAAATACTGAAAATCTTTCTGAATAAATTTTACTCTTAAATCATAGGAAATAAGTCTCAAAGTTTAAGAGAAACAACAAATACATATTTTCTTTTTATTCAATAAAGAACTTTAAATTACATTATCATCCCTTGCATACGTTCCGATGTAATGCAAACAGATTGTGGCGCACAAAGCTACTCCATTAAAATAATCTGCTCCAGGGGCATGCTTTCAATTATAATTAGTTTGGTAATAGGTCAATTAAAACAATTATGATAGGTTTATATATAATTATAAATGAAATGATCAAAATCAAATTAAACCGATTTGGATGAGTAAGAAAAGTAATTTCATTTTTTTTAAACAGAACGTCCTTACTAATGGGAAATACATTATTTTGGTTTTTTAAAGCCCGATTATTTCCTGATTTTGTTAAAAATCATTAAGTAGTTCATTATTCCAAGTATCATAAAGGGTGAATAAAACCCTTAGTGCTTCATTATGGAAACAAAACATTTCTCATAAGATTCCAACGAGAAATCTTTTCACACGTTATTTTTTAGCGTCCTCGTCACCCGGTTTTATAAACATTTACATAATACCCGCTGTCACAGGGGCTGAGACCACCGCTGCAGGACATGTAAGCTGCATCAAGCATGGCGCAAACGCACACGAACAGGGTATCCAATTGAATAGATTGAACCAAAATTCTACGTAACCGTAACATGCGCGAAAAAAAGCCGGTGTGACGGACTGAACACAATAATTACTTATTATACTTTTGAACTGTACAGTACACTGGGCCTTTCACAATCCACATGCCTTTCATTTCATTCATATAAGCGTGTGACAAGCAAAGTGAATAGTTTTGGCGGTGACTGACCAATTTATTAAAATACATGTGAGCAGATGAGCCGCACTATTCCAAAACTTGGCGTAACAGACGTTATTAGTAATACTAAAGACTGGTCACAGACAAAATTTCGTTGCTTTAATTATACCATCCAATTAATGTTGCGTCAAATATGCTTTTAATAAATATGTAAAGGTAAATGTAACGGCTTCAAAGCATTGCAAGATAATGATGTAACTTTCCAACGCAAATATAATAAAATAACTACAATTTTGCAACTTTCCAAAAACAGGTGGTTAATGAATAACCGTTCCAACAGATTATATCATTGTTGTTGTTTATTCTGTTCTGATGAACTGCACGCGATGGTTTCAGATACTTCATAATTTCTTTTAAGTCCCTCAAAAGGATAGAGCTATGCCTTAAGACCTTGAGGTTTCAATAGTAGTTTAAATAGCAGCAGCAATAGCATCGCTGCGTTTTACGTTACATCTCTCTCATACGTTTTTATAAAAGAATCCGTTTAGTGAAACTGCAGTATCAATCAGTACCCGACAGCTGCTTCAAAAGCCGGACTGTATGTAACAAGTAACAGCTTCAATGGAGTATTTTTTGTATGAAACATCGCGAAATTCTTTTACTATTAAATTATTCCATTCAAGACATACCGGTTCTGAAAGACCTCTTTGGTGAGTTGTTCTTTGATCATCATGTGGCGGCTAATAACGACGTTCGCGTTCCGCGTCCGGTGGTCGATGGCAACCACGCGGATCACACATACATTACAATGGTGAAAAGACTTCACCTTGTACGGCGGGTACAGTACACTAATATGCACGACAGAATGTGTTACCTAGGCTGCGTTTCCGCCTCGGGCAATACCGGAACTGAACTGATGCTGGCATGGCATAATTGATATTTGCCCCAACGGATACCAACAACAACGATGGATATTTAATCATATGTTCACATAATAACCTAGGGATGCATGATGACGGGGAAAGTATAAAGCAACAGTCCTATGACGCGACAAGTTGCCTGACTAATGACAGTCTTCACACTAGTCTGCCTGCGGACTGATGACTGCAGCCGCACGATTTTTCACCGTTGTCTAAATGGCAATTCGGCTCGGCCGCAAATTACTCAAATCGCAAGTTTCTTCTCAGAGTAGGTAAATAGGAAACGCCGATCTCATCTAGTTTTTAAAATATGACGTGTAAAAGTGTTTGTTACAAAGATACTTGCAGAAATAAAATAATTTATCATTTATAGAGTAGGTTTAGACTTTTGCCTTGCGGTAACAGGTCGCATACGGCAGCGGGTCACTAAAATCGACCGTGAAAATGCTCAATCGATCGCCCGCCGCATTAAGGTCAACATCTTGATGCATAATGAACTATTCACCTGAGTCTTTTATCGACCTGTGTATATGGATGGGGTGGCGATTCGGCTTGTGAGGCCATTTGGTATGCGGCCAGCCGCAAAGCGAAAATCGAACTAGTGTAAATCCCCCATAACTTAAGTTGGTGCAGAAAACAATCACCGTCTTCTAACTTCTTATATTTAAAATGTTAACACTTAATTTTAACTTCATACATACACTCATATAAACTCACACATTCTTCCCATGGGGTTAGAGGGCACCAAAACACGAGGAAACTTAATAAGTAATGAGATCCTAAGTATATACACTCGGTTCCAAAAATAACGGGTCAGTCACATAAGTTCGAATATCTACAAAACTGTAAAAGAGTTAGGTAGATCAATGAAATTAAAAAACAGAATAAAGACTATTTAGTTGCACTTCTTATTACATACTTTTTACTGGCTGATGAATGAAACTTTAAAAAAAAACAAAAAGTGAATATAATTAAATTTTTGAAAACAAAATTTTTGCTTTATGTCATTATAAGCATCACAATCACGTTAGATGAATGTACCCGAATCCTGACTTTCTTGGAACTTGGGCGGAGCCAGCGTGAAACAGCAAGAAACATTGGTGTATCTTCGTCGACTGTTCAGCGGGTAGTCCAGCGGTACCGAGAGACCGGATCGCTCCTTCGGAGACCAGAAAATGGCAGGCCAAGATGCACAACGGCCAGGGATGACAGATACCTGGTGGTGCAATGCTCCTAAATCGTTTTCAAACTGCGGTTGGTCTAAAAAACCACTTTATTCACTTTGGTGGTAGCAATATAAGCGCACAAACAGTGAGGCAAACTTGAAACCATTAAGGCCCGCAAATGGCCCCAAACTGGACAACATCCGGCGACACATCGAATTGCAAGACTGAGATACGTGCGCGAGCACCAACACTGGACACTGGACGGTTGGTCTAGGGTAATGTTCACGGACGAATCGAAATTCATGCTTAGATAGGTGCGCGAGCACCAACACTGGACACTGGACGATTGGTCTAGGGTAATGTTCACGGACGAATTGAAATTCATGCTTTACAAGCATGATGGTAGGCAATTAGTGTACAGAAGACCAGGGGAACGCTTCCATCGAGACTGTGTGGAGGAAAAAGTGGCTCACGGCAGAGGCTCAGTACTTGTTTGGACTGGACATTCTACCGAGGCCCGCACCGAGCTCGTGCTAATTCAGTATGGCACTCTGAATGAAGAGAGGGACGTGGAGGAGATCCTGAATGAGCATGTGGGACCTTTCATGGCGAGGATGGACCGGGATGGCATATTAATGCATGATAATGCGCGTCCCCATACCGCCGGCATTGTAAATGAATACCTTGGAGAGGTCGGTATCGAACTGATGCAGTGGCCAGCGCGAAGCCCTGATTTAAACCCCATAGAGCATGCATGAGACGAGCTTGAGCGTTGCGTAAAACGTCGTAACTCCCCACCAATCAAGCTACCCGAGCTCAGACAAGCACTGGTGGAGGAATGGGAAGCCATTCCTCAGAACCGGCTCCGAAATTTGGTGTTCAGCATGCCGAATCGCCTGGAAGCTGCAAGAAGAGCTCGGGGACCAATACGAAGTACTAAAATTATGCATGTTATGAAAAAAAAAGCAACAAAAAAAATCTTACATTTTGAAGTTTCAGACAAAATGTCTTACTTTCGTTTTTATTTTTATTTTGAGGATAAGAATGAAGGTACATAAGTTTCAATTTATTCATTTTTTGTATCATTAAATGCCCAATCGAACAGTATTCGTTTCATTATGATAGCATACGTAGTTCGGGAGATATTCGGACTTTTGTGACTGACTCGTTATTTTTGGGACCGAGTGTAGGTATAATTATTTAATATTCCTTATAAGTACACCTACTAAGTACAGGTGCACAATCCATAATGGAACTAGATTTTGCCACAATCAGGTCGCCAGTACCAAATCACATTACTCTGCATACTGTTTGATACTGTATTAAAATTGAGCACGATTTCACTAACAAAACGAATATTAAATTTACATTTTGAAAGTACACTTACAACGCAGAATATATTCCCTCTGACAGACTCATAAATATCCATTGGAAATTGAGTGGCTGGATTTGTGTTTCTCACTAAACCCTTGCCCACTAGAAATGTATATAGACATAGAGGAACGTGCTCTGATGAAGTTTATTTCAGTTCTGCGAACTGGCAAACCGGATGAGAGCAAAACATGTTACATACGTGGGTTGTACACGTTTCGTTAGTTTTTTTTTCATACAACTGGTCTGACAGATTTTCAAGTAATTTAATTAAAATGTCAAAGGGCACCCACGTAACTCGTGTCCGAATCCAGGTCGGAAGTTGACTAAGGGGTTAAACACTTTTACTTTTACGTTACATGTAAAGTACGGGAAAATATTCGATGCTTATTTTCATTAAGCTGCGATAGAAAAGATAATTTTATTGGTCGGGTTTCATACAAGCTCCAACCAGAATGTTTTTGAATGCGTATGCAACAAGAAAATAAAAAATATTTTCTATGCTATATGGGTCAGATCTTTTTTTTAATCATAAAACCTACAGATATAATTTAACCCCATATACAATAAAATTATTATGAAACAGCAGAGGAGAGTTCAGGAAATACTGTGGAATATACGTGATATTTGAACTTAAAATTATTTACTCGGAATAAAATACGAAAAACTCTGGAAAGTTATTACTGAAATGTTGTGATAAGACGTTACCTGAAATGAACGACATTTTCTAAGTTACCGTGCGTTAGAAGTAGGGATAAACATGGGGTTTATCCCTACTTCTAACGTCTCATTGTATAAAGGGAATATAATACGTTCCTTTATAGCCCTTCCGAATAGATGTAGGCCCCGCCTCTCGAACGGACCTCCCTATTGCTATGGCCAACCCCATTTACAGGTTTCCCTTTACAGGTTCAGAAAGACCCCTCCCCTGCCCCGCGCCTCCGCCTCCGGTGCCCGTGACGCCCGGACGGCCACCGATTTCAGTTTTCAACCCACGCTTTGCGCCTGAAGTGTAAGCCTCAAAGATTTACTCAGTCTCCAACTATTTTACCTAGTCCCGTCTAACGCATGGGTACATATCCCTAAATTTTGATTTTGATTTTGTATCGACCGGTCCAAGGTAGAACAGTAATGCAAGTGCAAACACTAATACTGTAAGCGCAGAAGTTTTTTGACCCGGTGCTTCGATGCGACTGCACAAAGCAAACACACGTGTAAATAGGTATGATTCATATCATATCATTAGGAAAAATACAACATGCCTATCATGAGAATATCAAATCTCAACCAAGGCAGACAACTCACAAACGGTTACTCCCCAACAATGCAATTGAACCGCTTTTATTCGAAGTTCGAAAGATGAGAACATCGGTTGCTCTACAACCTTCGTCGCTGTTCTAATTTTTCGAAATTATGTTGTGTTAATTGTAAATTATGTTACATATCAATCAAAAAGATACGTGGGACTTCCACCATTTTAACCATTCGCAGATACGTTCATTTAATTTCGGTCAAACGGAATTCATTGCAGCCAACTGGATAAAATATTTTCCAAATAATCCGCCTGTAACTAAAATAACCCAAAATGTTGAAACATTATTTTGCACTGCACGACTGAGCGAATAAACAAGGTACTATGGTCTTTGACATGAGCTAGCTGTTGAACTCATTTGACAAAATATTCAAACTGAATTCGCGGAAATTTTATTTCCCTTGTGTAGGATGCTCAAAAGCGAAAAACGTCCTTGTTTAAAATACTCAAAAGCGAAAAAGGTAAACATTTTTTCGGGCGACCTGGCCGGCTGTGTTCAACTGCCCTGGCAGCTAAGTATGGAGGGAGGCTGACCCAATCCCCCATGCAATACTAGACGATCAGTAAAAGTAGATAGTAATTAACCCGTAAGTCCAATTCGGGATTGGTTATATCCTTGTGTACTCTCGTAAACCCTTCCTTTATGTATAAACAATTTCAATTTGATGCGTCTATTTTCTGTCGTTTCGTTTTAGGTATTATGTCTTCCAGTGGGTGCTACGGAGAAAGTTTGTCCAATCAAACTTACAACGTACATTTCGTACGTTTGAATATGAGCGAGAGTTCAACATAAAGAGGCCGTGAATTCCACCAGATAGTTCATGAAATGTTATGCGGAAATCTCTGAAAGTCTTTACGAAGGTCTGACAACCAGTTTTACAAATGGGTATTGTGTTACCGAATAACTCAAATAGGGACTCGCTCTACGTAAAACACTGGTATTCAGCTGGCATCCGGTTATACTGAAAACGCCTATATAGTTGAGAGAAGGCTAGGAAAATTGATTTTAGTATTTCGAAAAGGTAAGTACTTAGTTTAAAGTCCTACATGTAGCATTGAATGTATTTTCTTCCTTAGTCTTTACTCACAAAAATGTTTATTTCCAAATAGTGCAAATACTTTTACAAAAAGTGTAAAAGCTTAAAAAACTGCCAAGTTATTAAAGTTTTAAAGAAAGTGTTAGACTAGGACAGCACTATCGTAGAAGTGACGTCACTGCTACGTAACTTCATACTAGCGCCGTACATTGTCTGTACCGCGCGACAAGGACAGGAATAATCCCCTCCAAAAACTTTTAAAGCGTTTATCTTCTTCATATTTACATGGATTTAACAGATTTTTTCGATTATCTCATTTTTACTATGCCTTCTTTGTAATTACATTACTTTTAAGAACATTTTTAATAGTAGTCATCATCCCAATTGTTTAAAGTTATCTTCTCCTAAGACAAAACGCTTACCACTATGTTAATGCGTGTATAGTCGACCATGTAATTACTTTACCACCCTAAGGTTGAATGTCACTTGCACGTCATAAACCGACAAGGTATATTAATCTATGTGACAGTCTGCTAATTTAAACCTTGGTGAAACTTCATTTCGGTTTTTTTATTTCAATTTCTGCTCTCAAAATTATGAAGGAAAACATCGTGAGGAAACCGGCATGTCTTAGAACTATAAATTAGAAGACATTTGACATCTACCAACCCGCACTCGGCCCGCGTGGTGGATAACGGCCCACTCCCTCTCACAGAGAGGAGACCTGTGTCCCAGCAGTGGGAACATAATAGGCTGATTGTATGTATGAAATTTCAATTTAATGGGAACTATTGTGGTCAAGTGATAAAGCAATTATCAGGTAGACTATACAAATATATTCTAGCGAAGCTACGCTACTGGCTAGCAGCGGCCGTGCAAGAGAAGAGTAACAATAGATCATTTATATTTACAGTTTTCTATATGTTACATATACTAATAATAAAGCAGAAGAAGTTTGCTTCTTTGAACGCGCATACTCTACCAGTCAGATTTAAAAATAAAAACAATTAATTATTGATGAAGGTTCCTTACTCTAAGCTATTTAACATCACTCACCGACCCTTAGAAGAAATAGCGCAAGCGTTTGGTAGTATGCCACGCGGAAGGTTTGGGGCCGAAATTACACGTCGACGAATTCGCCGGCAAAAAGCTAGTAATGCGTTTACATAAATAAAAATTAAAAGATGTTCGTCGGTGAGCGCATCATGTGAACGGCTGGACCTACTTAGCAATTTATGTTTTAAAATGTTCGTAATATAGCCCAAACAAGGTTTTTACGGAAAGAAAATAATGTTTAAGTTTCCCGGAATATGTTCGTATTCGGGAAAAACCACTTCCTTTTTTTCTATGGGATTTTTCAGATAGTAATAATAATAACGCGCGGGTCGTCTCGGTGACGAGAAAAAAGAAAAAGGATAGGAACTGCCACTACAATTAAAAATCATGAATGCAAGTCATAAGTAAGATATATTCAAAAATGTCTACTTACCCCAAAAGGGAACAGGCGTTAGGTTAAATTAGGTTTATCTTTTGTAATTACATACAACTTTACTTTGCGTTAGTTTGCATTAGATGAAAGAAAGAAAAATTACAGTAAAAATAGTCTGTCCACAATTATTTTATCATACGGAACCCGCGAACGAAAAAGATTTAACGAATTTTATTTTTAATATAATTTTGGACTTGAAAACCATTCCATAAAACTAATTCTAAACATGCGAGGCTACTGATAAGTTCAATACTGTACAATTTAAAATAATAAGCGGCGAATCGCTTAAATGTTTTACGTAAACCATATAATAGATCTAGGGTACGTTCTACTTTATTGAAAGATTCCGTGTGTCGTGAGATCCAGGCTCCTTCGTTCCGTTTACATTTAACATTTAATCGGTATATTTTAGTTACAATAAACTTCTTAATTTCATATAATCTACTCGAAAACTAGTAGAAAAGGAATATGAAATAAAAACTAATACACAAAGGAAACAGTAGATAATCAAGTATGTATGTTTGTGTGTATGAATTAAGATAGTTGTGTTGGTGTTAAGAGTGTATCTGAATGTAGTACTTGAGAACGTATTTAAGTTGATGTTTGTGACATAGAATACTAAATATATAAACAGAGATATGTATCAGTACGTATCAACGAGCTCCATGTTTTTTTTTTACATAAGGAAGTTCTCAGTCATATCATAGTTCAGATTATGAAGCCATATTTTAACCGACGCCTTTAATATAAGAACCAAATAATGAAAACTTGACTATTTTGATTAATTATTAATAAGCTCAGCCTGTTTTCCCTCATCGAGTACAATTTAAAAGTACTATGTACAATGATTGTTCTTATAACTAAATTACAATTAGCTGTAAACAAGTTACAATACGCTGCCATTCCTGCTCCCGGGCCTAATCCGTAAACTGAGTGCGGGTAACAGGTAGCTGAATGTACCCAGCCGACCACAACACCCTAAATACAGAACCAGCACCACAAATTAGTATGTTTTTAAGGATAAAAAATATATTTATTATAGGTACTCACTAGGTTGACGGGCGGTCTATGGTGGACATAAGGTGGATCTCTTATCGTTCCGTCTGGTCCATGAGCCCAAATTCTCATCTTTCTGACACGTTTCATCGACGAAATATTTAAAACGCTCAAAAAAAATAAACTTACGGCAAGTTTAAAAAATTACGAAAAATAGCAGCAAGAAAAGTAAATTAAGAAAATAATTAACACAATATTCATATACACATAAAAGGAATAGCGAAAAGACCGATCACAAGATGGATCAGGATCATATGGAACAAACATGGTGAAAATAATTATAAAAAAAAAAAACAAAAAAACTATCGAAACTTTTAAAATAGAGTTACTGGACACTTTCGATTGCCATCGAAAAATATTCACTTTTCCGAGTGCAGTACGCGCGTCCTCATCGAGAGGCTGAAAACGAGAGCGGGAAAGTAGGGGTGGCCGCCGACCCTGCTGAATTCAGGTGCGCTAGCCCGACTTGCGATGCGCGCGCCACCCATCACAAAACCCAAACTGCATATCGCTTTATTTCATAAATGCGAAGTGTTTGCACTGCTATAACTAATTATTTTGGCAATCAAATGAACTATAACCACGTATAGAACTATGGTCCTGCGCGTGGGGTTTAGACTTTTTAATTCACTTTTAAAGCATATTTAATTATTACTCACTTGGCCAATACAATTACATACAATCAAACATTAAATATCGAAAATAGGTTTTGGTTGAAAACAAAAATTTAATTTTAGTTGCAGTGAAATGCAATCAAATGGACTATTTGGCTGTTTGTTTATATTAGATTTTTCGAAATCTAGTAAAATATTAAACATTTCTCAAAAAACATAACACAGTAACGCCATATGAAAGTAACTTCGCGTCATTCATCGTTTTGTACAATGATCGTTTTGTACAATGATCGTTTTGTGTGAGAAGGACAGATGAATTATTTCAAAAGTGGGTAACTTCTCCATTTTTCCACTTATGTTATTTTTCTTATTTGCGTCTTTTTTGTAATATCTTTAAAATAAGTATTTATTCATGAATATTTTTAATAGTAACCAAATACACTATTAAAAAATACTGTTTCTACTTGGAATGGCTTCACACCTTGACCTTAATTATTTCGATTTGAAGTTTTGACCGGCGTACTCTATAGTTTTGTTAGAACGGCTTGCACTGTAGCACTTGTTTCGAGAGTTCACATCAACTTAATCGAAGTTGTGCGCATTACGAACTGTCAACCAGCGGCAATGTTACAAGTGTTTGGATGGGACAATTTTATGATTGCTTCAATTGATTGCATTCAACAGGCAACGAATAGCTCGTGTCTATCACTTATAAACTATACAACTACATGTGATACCTAAATAATAAGTTAATATCTTCATTTGATCAGATAAAAAAGTCTACAGCAACTGTTAATTATGTATGTACTGAGCATAGACACGTGTTTGAACCCATTTCTTACGGCATACTGTTCACCCGATTTTTTTTTGTGTTTAAAATATACACATATGATGATACATAATCAATGTTGAACATGTGTCTGAATTAGTTATAACATAATATCTGTATTTCAGACATCAGAGATCTTCTTTGTATGCGACATTTGTTTATTTAGTTCAGATATCCATTTTTCTTCTCTCACAATGTCATACAAAGCATTTGAACGTCCGTTATTGTACTTTAACAAACATTTTTAACACCAGTCATGGGGTCTCAACTCGAACAAATTATAATTTGTCTTGAAAAAAAATCATAGATGGTAGCATAGGTAACCATTATGAAATTAACAATAATTAAAAAGCGATACACGGCATTACGGCAGAATTTTGGCTGAATTATGATTGGTAAAAGTCTAAACTTCGCTTTTTAGTGCACATTTATCTATTTTCACTCATAGTGCACGTATTTAAAAATAAAATAAAAAGGAAGCCTTTTTCTTTAATTCGAATCGTTTGAATTATAAAAGTAACCATCTGTTAATCATTTTGTTTAGAGCTTTTTGCAATAGATGGCGTTTTACACAATTGGTCCTGCCTCATCACAGTTCCCAATATTGCTACTTATTTAAATCAAACAACGTTTTTATTACTATTTTTACATATAAATATAAAAGAAATCTAATAAAATGTTTTTCTGAACCCGGAACTATAAAGCTTTATATTATAAGGATTGCAGGAAACGTTTTAAAAGGAGGTCGACTCCTAGATGGCGTTGTAAAACTACAGTCTCTGGCAATTAGTGAGTCGCTTATGCTGCCATCTGTTGAAAAATTGGACGAATAAAAATTGCCAGCTCAATTTCCAGACTTAGGGAGGTTTCATTTCTTTGTATGGGATTGGGTATCTGTACGTAGTATTATATTATCTGTGTACCAGTCAACTCGAGTCCGTGGAGCAGAACTTTCAGTGTGCTTTTGTTAACCGGGCTTCCATGTGAGGCGGCAAACGACCCTCAATATCGTATTTTGCGGTGTCAACCCCATACAATATTTTAATTAAGATGAATAATTAAATGCCAAGTTTACATGGGAATTGATTCGATCGAATGATAATAATGCTATACTAAATATGCTCACTATTACATGTCATTATTTGTTGTATTTTTTCAGATCAAAATCTAAAGATTTGATAAGTGCTAATTCTCGGCCTAGTCTGAATAAATGTTCAGACTAGGCCGACAATTAGCACTTATCAAACGTCAAAGTTACATTAAGATATTCCCCTAAAAACACCCTACGGGAAAAAGAAGTGGCGCAACCAAGTCCCCATTGTTTTATTAGATGTTATTGTTCTTAGGGCGGCCGGTCCAAGGACACGGGTGGAGTTTCGATATATTCTCTATATAGGCTGTCTCGGAGCGATTATCAACAGGTAGTGCCGCGACCCGCGAATCTTGAGATGTAGACAAAGGACAGTAGCACGATCCGAAGATCTTACAACACACACGCTCTATAAAACATTTAAATAAAAACCTTGTAATAACTATCATATTGCTCTGCCCCTCCACTCAAACTAGGCAGTAAACGGTTGTTAAATTGTCTCTAATTAGTATTTGACAATATAAGAAAAAAAACGATCGCGTCAACTCCGACAAAAAGCGTCCGCGACGTTGCTACGATCAGGGAAAACGCGCGCGGGAAATTCAGCGTCATTTTCTGCTCAGATTAACTTAACCTACTACGTATTCGGTGGGTAAACAGTTAATAGCTGTTCAGGGTTCTTTTTGTTTCAGTACAGAGCTGCCTGTACCTACGACCTGCAAGTAAATTTGTCATGAAGCAAGACGTCAGGTAATCCTTTGAAAGTAGGTTTGGTGTTCTTTTATAAATAAGGAATGTACATCGGAAAGGGAGGCAGATAAGATACTAAGCTGAAGGGGTGTTAAATCACTAATGAGCCTCTTGGGTTACAAATATCTTGTTAGAAATTAAAAAATAAAGATAGATTTAAAAAAAAAAAAAAAACCTGACAAACAAAAAGCTTTAAAAACGACTCAACTGATTTTATTCTTCCTTTTTTCTTCTAGCCAACACTATCGATCAAGTCAACTTTCAAATATATAAAAAAGTCGGAAAGGGATTTTTTTATATAACTTGGTGCTTAGAGAATCTTCTGAGAATTTAGAGGAAAGTTGTATTGACCAGATGTATGAACACAAACAAAGCCAAAGGAGTAAGTTCGGATCGTAGTAGGTGGCGTTCTGTAGTTTCTGCCTATTCCTATGGGAAAAAAACCAGTTGGTACTTATTTTATATTTGACTAAGGGCATTTGGAATCACGCTCCATTTGACGGAAATACGTCTTCAGTGTCGTCTTCAAAGAAACTAGGAACGGCATAATACTACCCATGGTCTTTAATTACTTTGACCGTGCTGATATTTCACGGAACTAGTTAATTATAAAACTATCTATAGGTAGTGGGCTTTGCGAAAGACATACATAGCCTGCTCCGCGCTATTCACTGCAGTTCCAGACTCCGCATCAAACGGCCACCTGCTCAAAGGCTTCAAAGCATCGGCTATCGTAATCAACCCTAATCAAAATACCAGTCCGGATTACCATAGGGTGCAAAGTTGACGAAAATGTGGCTTTATTGAAGTCATAACTCACAGTAAATATTGATACATGCCAAAGGAAAGCATAAAATAAACAAAGATCATTTTTGGCATCGTTTTTACGTTACAAAAAATACGCATAGAGCTACAGTTGTAAACTACAAAAGGTATTGCGATTGCATAAAATTTCTCAGAGATATTAGGACTCAGAGAAACCTTGAGATCCGAGGTTCGATTCCCGGGTAGCGAAGTGTTATTGGGTTTTTCTATGTGGAATTGCTCAGTAGCAGCCCGGAGTCTTGAGGATTTGTGCCTCGTTAATGGCATTAGGGTCGCTCCCAGTTACATGAGACAAACATAACTGGCGAAATCTGGGTGTAATATAGGTGCACCTCTGCGTGAGGTCGTGTGTGTGTTATATTCTAATACTAGCTGTTCGTGTTTGGCCTCGCAAGGGTGAATTTCATACCAATATAGCATCCAAATTTCCGTCCTTCCCGGTGTTTTGTTTTTCTCTTTAACCTTGTCCTACTTCTGACAAACAAACAAAAAAAGAATTAGCAAATTAGGTGCAGCCGCTTTGAAGTGATGCGCGGTCAAATTGATTTTTATTTATATAGAAGACCAACGAACAACAATTGATTTTTAAATAACAGGTTTTTTTTATATCCCATAACTCTAGACTATGATTAAGACCATTTCCAAGAATCAACTGGCTTATGAATTATGTTTCAATCATCCTTTTTTTCCATTTTACATACAAAATAATTCGACAAAGTCACGATTATTAATGTAAAACAAACACCCTTACGTGAAATATGACAACGTCGCAATTTCTTAGCTTCAAATACGAGGGCGGGTCAATAAGTCCGTGACTTTTTGAATTTCTGACCTCTTTACTGAAAAAGCAACACTACTCCTGTCAACAGGCATCTGTCAGTTGACTCCTGTCAAAATTTGAACTTGCTTCGTCAGTTAGTTTGTGTTTGACAGCTATCTTTATCAGACTACCCATTAATTTGAGGAAAAAATGGAAAAAAGTGAATTTCGTGTGCTTATTAAGCATTATTTTTTGCGAAAAAAAACCATTACCGAGACCAAGGCTAAGCTTGATAAATACGAGGGCGGGTCAATAAGTCCGCAACTTTTTTAATTTCTGACCTCTTAACTGAAAAAGCAACACTACTCCTGTCAACAGGCATCTGTCCGTTGACTCCTGTCAAAATTTGAACTTGCTGCGTCAGTTAGTTTGTGTTTGACAGCTATCTTTATCAGACTACCCAGTAATTTGAGGAAAAAATGGAAAAAAGTGAATTTCGTGTGCTTATTAAGCATTATTTTTTGCAAAAAAAAACATTACCGAGACCAAGGCTAAGCTTGATAAATACTATGGGGACTCTGCGCCATCGATTTCAATGGTAAAAAAGTGGTTTACTGAATTTCATTGTGGCCGTACAAGCACTGAAGATGCCGAACGTCCTGGACGCCCAGTTGAGGTCTCTTCACCCGAAACAATCGAAAAAATTCACGATATGGTGTTAGCCGACCGAAGATTGAAAGTGCAAGAGATTGTGGAAGCCGTAGGGATCTCGCATGGCTCAGTGATTTCAATTTTGAATGATCACTTGGGCATGAGAAAGCTTTCCGCAAGATGGGTGCCGCGTTTGCTCACAGTCGACCACAAACGCAGTCGTGTAACAACTTCACAGGAAGGTTTGGCGTTGTTTAATCGCAACATTGAGGAGTTTTTGCGCCGTTTTGTAACCGTGGACAAAACATGGATCCATCACAATACACCAGAGACCAAACAACAGTCAAAACAGTGGGTTTCTAAGGGTGAATCGGCGCCAAAGAAGGCCAAGGTGGGTTTGTCAGCCAATAAAGTTATGGCGACTGTTTTTTGGGATGCACGAGGGATAATCCACATTGACTACCTTCAAAAGGGAAGAACAATCAATGGGGAATATTATGCCAACTTATTGGACCGATTCAATGACGATTTGAAAAAAAACCGACCTCATTTGGCCAAGAAAAAAGTTCTTTTCCACCAAGACAATGCAAGGGTGCACACATGTGCAGTTGCCATGGCAAAAATCCATGAATTGGGCTATGAATTGCTCCCTCATCAGCCCTATTCTACAGATTTGGCTCCGAGTGACTACTTGTTGTTCCCAAACCTGAAGAAATGGCTTGGTGGAAAAAGATTTGACTCCAATGATGAAGTCATCTCGCAAACAAAGGCCTATTTTGAGGACGTCGACAAATCATATTTTTTGGAAGGCATAAAAAAATTGGAGAAGCGTTGGACAAAGTGTATAGAGCTCAAGGGAGACTACGTTGAAAAATAAAACATTTATTTATCAAAAAATCTGTGTTTTATTCCAAAAGTCACGGACTTATTGACCCGCCCTCGTATGAATGATTGGCTTGAATAAAAATTAATTACTCGTATTTATCAATGATTGATGATATCTCCGAAACTATTAATTTTTGGAACACCTATTCTAGGAGTTTTAGTTTTGGGATACAAAAAACTGGTTGTATAAGATAATGCCTATTTCTGTGATTTAACCATTTCTATGTGCATGACCTTCGTAACATTTTCAAACAAGAGATTTGGCGCGGGTCATATTGTATTGAGCGATTAGGTGTTTGAAGCACAGGGCTCTATACATGTGGATAAGCAATGTCGCTCGTGGACACTATGGCCAGACCTCACGGCGTTCGAAACCATTCTATAGATATAAAGCAAAATACCTAAGCTCGACAAGGCAGAAAGAAGATTGTAAATGATGGCAATTTAATTTGTTGTTACCAAAAATTGCAACCAGTAAGTAGGAACTTACACATCATTATTATCAAATTCGTTAAATTCGTTTTCCACGAAGATTGAAGTAGTATCAGGGATATTACATTTTAATTTTCGACTCTCTCTAACAAGCTTTAGAGCTTAAATGCTCGTAACCGTTTACATTTTGCAGCAACTATATATTACTGCGAATCATCTATCCGCATTTCCTTTGAGGGTTTGCAGCCTACGCACTATAAATTGGACGGTAAGACTTTACAAAATCTCGACCTGCCTTCGCTACATACTCTTCACGTATAGCCATTATTAGTATGTATACCATATAAGCCTTCTTATAATAGAGACATCTCTATTTGAATCAATACGGTATCCATGGAATACAATACAAAATAGAAATAAAAACAAGAGGACATAATATATCTAATATCTACGTACCATTGTTATTCTTTTGTGTAAACAAAGCTAAGCTTTAGATATTGGATTAATGAGGCAACTGATACCTAAGTGAACTTGCTGCCCACGCTTTTAAAATAAACAATGCACGATACATAACAAGAGTAAACGAGTCACCGAGGATATTAGAAAAATAAAAGTTATTGTTCATCCCCCCCTGATGTAGCGACCTTGTTCACTTCACTGCCCAAGGCGAAGCTAGAGGGTCAAGGCATCTGTGACCGAAGTGTTTATTTTTTAATTCGATCTGTTAAAAGTATAACCCTTTTAAATACTTGGATTGAACGCAGGGAGTTCTAGTTGCAATGATCAATACCAATGCAGAAAAAGTATTCGCTAGGTTTTCCTTCGAGGAAGTCGAAGTAGAGCAATCTCTTTCCACTATATCTGAAGCTAATTTCATTGGGTCTTGCCCGTGTTAATATAGGGAATACTAATTTGTTTATTGAGCGTGTCTTTGCCATACAGAGATATCAACGAAAACGTGGATTGATCGGAGCTTTAAATCGATTACATTAGATGCAACTCAGGTCAAACGAGTGACGCGACCTAGGGCTTATTATTAATTCAAAGAACCTGCCGCCAACAGTGTAAAATGGGTTAATAAACGTACAATGGACATTTATCATGTTAAAGTTATGCATTGCCACTTTTGTGTAGCTGTTTTCCAGCCGTTTTGTTATATCCAAAACATGACAAGATTACAATATACTATTAAAAAAATAACGCCTCTGATAATTTTTGTTATTTAACATTTTATCGTGTCTGGTCGTTGTATCGTGTATATTACTAGCATTGTATTTATGACGTAGGCCGTCTCAAGACTGCACGCACATTTATAATGTTATTTAAAGTTATTGAAATAACAATATCTCGTCTAATAGGTCATCAGGCCAACCTGAACAGTTTCCTCATGACAATGAAATTATTTTAAAATAATCTGTCGCGATCTGTGTCTTTGTTGAACACTAATAAATTATTTCCGAGTCCACTGAAGCCACCACGCATGCTTCACTACAATTTATGCATTTTTGCCAAAGGGTTTTCCTTTGAAAAATTCAAAATTAAAAAATTTGCGCAAATCGTAATTTTTCAAATGTTGTGTTTAGGTAAATATAGCTCCAATTGATTAGGAAGTCTCAAACAACACTGTTCCATTATTGATTTCTAAAATGACGCTGTGTTACCTTTTTAATTTAATTGTTTGTTGCATGTCAAAATTGGAGACGGGCGCCAACCATTTTGTGGAACCTAAAATTTATTTGCCTGCTTTACACATTTTGCATGCGGCGGGCGCGTTATTGATATAAATGCCGCTAGAAACGTTGTAAATTACTCGATTATTTAATCATTAATATACGCCACGCCATCCATCGGACATTGGCGTAGGCTATGAAAGGATTTAAAAATAAAAACGTAAAAGTACCAATTATTTAATTTAATAATCCCTTGAATCCGTCTTACTACTAATCTCAGGATAATTGACTTTTATTTGAATTTCAAAGTCTGAAATTACAGCGCTCGTGTTTCTAGAAATCTTTCTATTCCTTCATTAGATCCGTGAACTAGAATAAAATGTAAAGATGAATGATTGGATTGATGCACTGAGTTAAGGCGCACTTTTCTTGTGTTTATAATAATAATTTATTTATAAGCCGAACCAGCGCGTTTTTCCGTCCATTTTTATTTCTTATTGCCACTTGGACGAATGCTGACTGCACCATGATTAAATATTTTAAGTGTTTTTCCAAGACCGAGCTCTCGGTCTGGAAAATAGAAACCGTGAAGTAACGAAACTATGGAGTATTATATTATAATCCTCTATTAATTAAAATGCAAACGTCAAATTGTGTAATTTTATATTTTTGTGCTTGAAATAAAACCCCCAAGCATAGCATTTGTAAAGGAAGCTATATAGAAACCGTATCATGTAATGTACTAGTTCATTAGCCAGTGAACTATCCAAATCTACATGTGGAGCAGTGAAGCCTTGATGCAAGCTTGCAACGGTTTATTAATAGCTAGCTAATGGACTGTAAGGGACTTTAAAAATTCAGAGGATTTGTGAAAGGTCAGATCTATTAATTTTGAGGAGCCATTTTTAGGCTAGAAGAAATCCAATCTGAAGAGTTTAAAAGATGCAAGATTTACTTTTAAGCCAAACAACAAAACGAATGAAATAAATTGTGATGCTGATTTTCCATCGACACTAAGTGTGTCAAGCTCCAGGTGTGCTGCTGGTGGTATTGATTTCGATGATGAAATATACTGTATTCCTGGAGGTAGCTGATTTCAATATTTAATGAGACGACCGATGTGTGTGCACGCTCAAGGTGTCACGGTGTCGCGAGCTAGTGAAAGGCGGGGGGGTTGTCCGCGATCGCGGTGTGGTGTGTAGCCCGATGTGACGACAGCAACACTAAATTTATTCTGAGTAAGATTGACATCAACCATTGAAAGCAAGGGGTGACAAGAGTACCTAGTCGACGCTACGTCATATGAATGCAGTGCAGCAGATCTACTGGCACATATTTTATACACCTATTTGCCTCTGGTGCAGCAACGGCGCATTTATTTTTACTTTAAGTTGAACACCACACTGCATACCATAACGTCATGTATAATCTAATAGATGACGAAAAAAGGCAACGCACAGAGAACAATGAAAATAAATAGACCTGTGCCAAGAATGAAAGGCTCGTCTAGACTGGCGCGACACGCGACGCGAATCGCATACGACACAAAGGAACCGCGTGTCGCGCGACATGCGGGAACGTACAACCGGGATTAAAAGCATGTGGTTAATTTGGTATTGGGATACTTTGAACCTTGGGGACGGCATATATTTTATCGACGTTAGACGCGGCCGATGCCGCGTTATTATATTATGAAGTTAGTTTGTTTAATATAAAGTGCAAAATAGTTGTTGATGTTTGAGCACCTACCTACCTCTCAACAGTCTGAGCTTGTTCGAATATTTGTAATTACGCGGAAAACACGCTGTAGTTACTTCATTATTTCACTTTCAAGAGAGTTTTAAGACCAAAACCTATCACGAAATCATCTCTAAACAGAATACATTACCAAAGTACAAACGAAACATGCATGCATACATACATACCAAACTCGAACGTGAATATTTTAAAAAGGTACAAGAGAAGGCAGGTACTTATTTATTTTAGAATCATTATATAAAAATAAAATAAATCACCACCTAATTTAAAAAAAACGTAACATAACGTCACGCCTTGTTTCCCCGAAGGGTTGGGCAGAAGTGTACCTGTACACCCACATCACCAAAAAAAACAAGTTTATTTGATTAACGATTCGTTTTTTGACGTTATTATTACTATGTAAAATTTAGTTTATAAAGTTTCTAAATAAAGATTTTTTTTTTTTACTTCAAACACATTTCCACTAAGAACTACAAATATATGAACACTGCGTAGCTAAGTAACCTCCTGCGTCGCCTAGCTCTGAATGTAAGCAAGCAAGCCTTCAGCTACGTCTAAATCGATAAAGATCGAAACTACGACCTATATAGAACGCGCGTGTATGTGATGGTTGGTTGTGGGTCAAACTTCTCAATTCTCATAACATAACATCACCGCCTGTAACCCCAGAAGGGTTAAGCAGAGGTGTACCTATACTACACCCACATTTCGCCAGTTATGCTTATGTCCCATGTAATAGGAGGCGAGCCTATTGCCATCAACCGGGCACAAATCCAGACTCCGGGCTGCTACATTACACACAAGCATTTATTACAATTAAACCATTTACTGGTACATTTGAATTGTCAAGTAGTTGGTCAGTCAAAAACATGAAGCTAGTTGCCCGTTCCAAAGCGCAGTAGGTACCGATGGAGAAGAATGGGCAAGAAACTCCTATATCTTAATTAATATTGTTACAAAAATATTAGTTACATCATTCATGTTGAACTTATTGAGTACGACGCAAAAAAGACAAACACGTTAAAAACGTCCAGAGTAGGTACAGCAAATAGAAACAAATAAAATACAATCCAAAAATTAAATAAGCCGTGGCAAAATGATGACCAGTCCGAACTGACGGCGCCCGTTCACGAACCACAATAGCTGGGCCTGCGCCTTGTTCCTTGTAAGCGAATGCAGACCAACGAAGCACTCAATTCCGCTGCTGCCGTGGTTTTTAGCTCAGTTTTACTTCGGTTCATCTTATTTAAACATAGCTCTATGGGTACATCACATCATAAGTTCTCAAAGTAGGCGATATCGTGGGCGTTTAAGACCCAGAGAAAATAAGGGGGAGTGGGGACAGGATCTTGCGAATATATAATATTACACGTTTAAATATAATTGAGGCAATAGCTGTTTCAGATTTGCGACAGATGGTAAGTTAAAAAAACTAGGGGGTTCCAGAAAAAAAAATTACTCAAAGATAAACTATGGGGTGCATCATATGTCTATGTCACGTTACATAGGTACAGTCGAACCACGAACAAATGTGAATCAGAATTATTATTAAAAAAAAACACTGCATACAAAACTTATTCATGAATACTATAAAACACATGAATACATGGTTAATATTAAAATATTTAAAAAAAAAAATACCCCTGTCTGCACATTCGGAGTATTTTATATTTACTCTTCCCGGAACGTGATGAATTACGCCTTTCAGAGGAACACGATCAAAACAGATTACGGAGTAGTATGTATTTTAAGGAAAATGTATAAAAATGTATACTGTGGTAATTCAAACTAGTTTCATTTTATTTGAATGCGCTCCATCATAGAGAGTAATTACTACATGTTGGGCACTGAGAGCTTTTAGCTTATGTGCCGATTTCACCAATGAAACTGAACGCGTACAACACATCTAAAACGCGTTCAAGAGCTGTCAGTGTCAATTTTCCATAGAAAAGAATAACACAGCCGTTAAACGTGGTTTATGTGCTGAACGCGTTCGATTTCACTGGTGAAATACGCTCTAAATTAATATCGAAATAAATAAAACAATAAAAGCCATCGTACCTGGTCACTACAGCTCTTGGTAGCGTAGTTAAAACGCAATACATAAGAACAAACAAGACCTACCCAGTTTCATATGAAATAGTTACCTTTGTTTTTCAGAACCGGAAACCTTTTTAAAGGTCAAAAATACATTGATATTAGATATCGCAACAGTCTAAATATTTTTTCTTTTTAATTTTGCTCTCTGTTTTGTCGTATCGTTGGAAAATGTTGCATGAAAGATGAGAAAAACCAGAATTAGTTTATCCACTATTTCACTGGTTACACGCTACTCTTTTTCGACACACCGGCTCCCAACTGAGAGCTAATTTATTACATACGAGGCCTTCTGCCCGCCGCTTCACTAGCGTGGATGTCGCATAATTATTTCATGGGAACGTGCTACCGAGACAAAAAATTGCATATGTCCATCCCAAAATCTGCCTTCTTTGCAAAGAACAATGCCCACATCCCATTTATTTCAAAACCTGATAATGAAAGTTTATGTATACTCAAACTCAAATCATTTATTTTCAATTAAACCATTTACAGGCACTTTTGAATTGTCAAGGAATCGGTCAGTCAGAAATATGAAGCTAGTTGCCCATTCCAAAGCGCAGTAGGTCACTATGGAGAAGAACGGGCAAGAAACTCCATGGACACTCTTTTAAATAATATTTTTGTTACAAATATATTAGTTACATCGATTAATGTTGACACTATAAGTGGGAACGATGTACAAAAACCGTACACGTTAAAAGCGTCCAGAGTGCAGCAAAACATAATTAAAAACAATCCAGCAAATTAATTATTAAAATAAGCCGTGGCAGCTAAGAGATGACCAATCCCAACTGACGGCGCCCGTTCACGAACATGACGCATGGATCAGCACGATTCAGCTCAACCATTTTGAAGGGAGCTAAATGATCCGACACACGCGCCACCGTCAGCGAGACATTTGAGTGAGCATGACATACTATCAGCCGCCAAGGCACATTCAAGTCAATCTATGACATTACCCGGTAAATAGTAGCTCTATAGTACTAAGTACTCACATCTGTGCAATGCATCTATATAATAAAAAGGAGATTGAGTTTATAGGGTGTAGTATAGTTATAAGGTATAGTAGAAACACTACCTGTAAGTTTAGAAAATAATGTCAGTCATTTTTAGAATTGAAACGCTACGAAGTCCAAAAAATTAATAAAATCCTGAGTTTCTTTTAACAGTGTGATAAGCGTAATTAATATACAATTTAATTAGCTGTATTTTAAGATTTATTTCATTTCTATACATAGCCAGGTGAAAAATGGGCATTCTTTTATTGGAATTCGTTCAGTGATTTAGGCGTGAACGGGAAACATACAGATAAGATTTACTTTAGATTTTTTAATATTTTAATAGATAACAAAAAAATGCATTTCTTTGACAATAAAAGCCTACCCTTCGCCGCTTCCGAGTTTGAGAGCTATCACTTGCGTGAATTAAGTTTACAAAAATATTTTCTGATATTAATATTAACCCTTAAGTACTTTACCGTTAAAAAAGAGAATTCTAAAAACAATGACACACTTGTTAACCTGCGTCATTATTATTGTTAAACACCAATTTGTTACAATGTTGAAGATTAAATTTTCATAATGTACGTCATAGGCATCCCCTACACTAAAGATGAAAAGCTTCAAAATGATCTTGTTAGTTCACTGAACCATTCTAAATCAAAGTTAATTTGGATCCGGTCATGATCATGACGTTTTCTCTGATAAAATTTCAATACCATAAACCATAGACAAGTTATGTAAGGTTTATGGGACATTCAGAAAACAGAATTTAGGGTCATGACGTGGCCCGTTATTTCGGCGGGCAGTGTCCAGTCTAAGCTTGAGCGTGGTCATATACAACTAATTAAGTCTTAGTGCTTCCTGTTACGCTGTGAGGCCATTGAATGCTTCTCGGAACATAATGCCGCAGTATAGAGCTTTTCAATAAACCCGATTGAAAGCCGTCAATACCAGGCAAGATAAAGCTTGCTGGAGGCAGAACAATGGACCACTGATATTATAGCATTATAGCTCCTCCTCTCCTTTTAGACTAGCTGATTGACCGTTCGAACATAGAATTTCGTATTTTGTGACGTTTATTAGGTCATGATCATGTAGGACGTGCATCATACTGGCTACAACGTTCTAACCTTCTCCAGAATGATTATATTTCAAAACCGTACATTATATTTTGTGTTGTCATGACCGCGCTGGAGTCTCTAGTTACTCCCCACCTAATTAATATAGGTACATACATAAACGATGATGTAGGTTCGACTAGTAATTGCAGAGAGTTACTTTAAACCATAGTGAAGATTCAACTCACCGGGAATTGTTGTAAAAAGTGGTAAAGCAATTTCGAGTTCGACTATACGATAACGTACTTATAGCGCTAACAAATTTAACAATTTATAGACGACGGCATCACTCAAAAGCAAATGAATAGACCCTAATACGTGTTATTATTTTCAGAATAGCACTCAGGAGCAATCACATCGGCTTAACAGGGTGGTGGGTGGTGGGTGGTTGGTGGTCCAGCCACCCCGCGCCCTGTACCACTAGATATCAAACACTTTTGATATTACGATTGCAAATTAATTAACTTTAGGTCAAGCAAGCCGTACTCACGTACACGCACTGCATTTTTTATTATTTTATTTAAGTACTAAAACAGAAAAATTCGGAACCCAAAGAAATTTCTTAGTGATATTGAACAAAAGAACAATTTCTTGTGAAAATCCTTTTACTCTGTCCTGGAAATCGGGTTGTAAACAACAACAAAAAATATATATTTAGTTAATACATTTTCTTATACCTTGAGTAGTGGTAGCCCAGTGATATCAGCGACTTACTCGTGAGTTCGAACTCAGGCAGGCACTTTACATATTAGAGCAGACTTTTCAACAGTCAGATAAAATTTATCTGAGGAATAAATATTGTGGTTTGAGCTTTTGTATAGAAAATATGTCAAACTGTCAATTTATTATTCAGACAAAAGTTACCTAATTATTGAACAATCAGACATTAATGTTCCCGCCAGTAACATCCACAAACCCGCAACATGCCCGCGTGGTGGATTACGGTCCACTCCCTCTCATAGAGAAGACTGAGGAGGCCTGTGTCCCAGCAGTGGGAACATAGGTTGGTTATGCTTATTCTTATACCTTCCACCATTTTTGTTTTGTTGTGGGTCACATGTATTATTAAAAACACCACTGGACGACACAACTGGGCTGTCACTTACCACTATTTTTACTAACAAACCCCCGTAATGAAGTTCTAATACTTATCCATTAACTACATCAATTATTAATCATTCGTAAGATCACTACGACATCACATTGCAGATGATCTCTCTGTGCAGATATTATTTGCCTCTAGGAAAATGACGTTTATGCATTTATACAATTTGATTGTCAACTACTAAGATACTTTCAATTTTTTTTTTTATATATTTTGTTTGATAGAATTTGTGTTCGACACCAATCAAAATAATTCTAGAATATGAATCCAAAACAGTGTTAATTTTAATAGAACATGTGTGCAGACGTTACCAAAGTTCCCTTTGCTTTTAAAAAATGAAATGGAAGGCAGGCCTTTCTACATGATAGAAATACAAGATAAGTAGACGTAGTAAAAAAACGGTGCGGATCGTAAAATTAGTTATTTCAAAACTATTGAAAAACTAAGCATGATCAGTTTAAATAAACATTCAATAATATTGCAGCGTGGGCATCACAAAATCACTGGGGATTGATAAGGATTTTGTGTGAGTGAGTGGCAGGTAGAACGGGACTTCACAAAGAGATTAATTATGTGTGCCCAGCAAGGGTATTAGTGTTCGTTGCGTAGCGCCCGCGGACCTCCCCCGTGCACTGCATAGTCAGGGCCCCGATACGAGCCGCTTGCGCCGCCGGCGGAATGGGGATGAAGACAATTTTTTTAATTTTGTCTTTAAAAAAATGGTTCAAATAATATTACAAAAAGTGTTATAAACGTTTTAAAATAAGTGTTAGACAAGGACAGCACTATCTTAGAAGTGACGTCACGACTACGTAACTTCATACTAGCGCCGTACATTGTCCGTACCGCGCGACAAGGACAGGAATAATCCCCTCCAAAAACTTTAAAAGCGTGTATCTTCTTCATATTTACATCGTTTTAACTGATTTTTTCGATTTTCTCATTTTTACTATGCCTTCTTTGAAATTGCAATATTTTTACGAACATTTATAATAGTAGTCATCATCCCAATTTAGACAAATCCAGGAATATAATCTCCGTTCAAAATTGGATGAGTCACTTAATTAGGGTGTATAAAGACATCAATAACCGTTATCTACGAACTCTGTTCATGAAACTAACTAACATTAAGCAGCAAAAGTTACTGCTGGGAAACGAATTAAATTTTTGGTAAGATAAAATACTGGTTACGGCAGCGGGTAATGTAACGCAAGGAAAGCATTGTACTGATGGGTGCAAAGGATTTATGGAGGTATTGGAAGTTAAATTACCCCATTTAAAAACAAAAATGGAAGTTTAACTTTCAATAACTCCGTAACCTTATAGTTGACCTTAGTCTTAGTCAAAAACAATGCTAATAGGTACACATGGTTCAAATTATTCTTAAGTCGAAGTATTCTTTAATTCTAAAATCAAATCTAGCCAGTAATCGGCGAATGAAGAGTTTTGTCTGAGGTCCTATTTAATACATCACATTACTACATTACATTTAAAATATTAGAGTGAGAATTTTTCAGATATTTTTTCAAAGAATGGATTTTTTTAAATTATTTTTGATGTTCTATTGGGAAAATGTTAATAATATGGCAAGAAAGGTGACTGAAGAAAGGTTATAAGACGGCTAATAGAGAATGTATTGAAGAAGGAGACATGCCAAATAAATTGGGATAAGGGCTGCAGCATAATGAAGTTCAATATTTTATAACATTCTCGAATCCTCCAATTTCTAACTTGATAGTTTTCACCCCGCGGTTTATTACGGGTTATTCAAATCCAGTTCCATCTTTGATTGTTTGCTATCTTTTTAAGTTCTGGTAACACTGATAAACCTAATTGAGGTGTCAACTACTTATCAAGTGGTGGTTTCGACATGACAATGTCTCGAGATAACGGTAAGGTATACGCGTCCTCGTAATTGCATTATCACCCTAAGGTTTGAATGTCACAATTACAATAACCAATTACAAGGCCACTTATGCCTACTTATCAATTACTTATTACCTACAAAATTATTATTTTACCGACCATTAGTTACAGTCCGCGAGACCTAAGCAGAGCTTCGCATTTGAGTGGCCAATCGCACCAATGTGATCGAGCGATCGCACAGCGCCTCAAGCCGATGGTTCTATTGGCCGATTGCCAAACAATGGTCGCGTCGCTACACAAATGCAAAGCACAGCTTAGGCCTCGCGGATTGTAATACTGTAATGAAAAGAATCATCATCCGTTACCTACAACTATGTTTCAATTTTAATAGAGTTGCAATCGCGACGCAAACCCACAAATGAATTAAAGGTAGCTATGTGAAGCGCATTGCTCGTTATTTTGTATAGCAATTCCGTCAAAGGAGTATCTATTTAGTAATCTCCTTTGACGGAGATTTTCCAAGCAAAAACCGACTTGTAACAATATTCAGATAAATCAGTTACCCCATCGAATAATTATATTCCTCGTGCGAGGCTCGGACAGCAATATAATGCTTTAGAAGTAATTAAGGAATCCCTTTTTGATGTCCTGCCATGCACAGTGGTCGGTGCAACGAAAAGGGTGCACTGATGAAACACTCGAGACCATGTTTGTCATATAGCACGGAAACACTGGAAGTAGAAGCACTGGAAGTTATCATTCCATATTTGTTTGAGCAGTCACATGGATACTGGATACTAATTTTTTACTTTTAAATTGTTTTAAAGATTTGTAGCTATAGAAAACTTTGTCAGTACTACAAAATCCACCTTTAGGAGTGTCTAATTAGTAAGCTTCTATCTAATAAACACTTTGGACTCACATTATACTTTTGATAAATGGTATTTATTCCTGTAAATTGGTTTTTAGTTATTGCTTCAACACGTCAAAAAAAAAACTAGAAGAGGTCGGTGTTTCCTATCTGATTACTCTGAGACTATCCGACTACTCTGAGAAGAAGTACCGAAACAAACTCAGAGGTAAGTCTCTTTTGAAGTCCACGATCATGTGAGCAACGTGTAGATTAGTGTCTGTAATGGGCTTTTGCGGAAATAACCACACAGCATAAGTGAAACAGTCTTGAGTGAACGCATTTGTCAGTAATCGTGTAGCCTAACTCAGAACTTAAGGAGCTCACCTTTTCGTTTTGTCATGTAACTGTTTTGTAAAAACTTTTATAGACAATCTGAAGCGAACAGCCAGCGCTACACGAAATCTTATAAGTAATATAAAGTAAGTAACTTTTATAAAATTTATGTACGGCGAAAACGAAAGAGCATTATTCTCCAATTCTCCACCTTGCTAATAAAAAGCATGTTTTTGCAATATATGCAATATACGCCCAGTTTTAATATTCGAGTGTTTCGAATGGTGTTGCTCAATTATTCGAATATGTTCGAGGTATTTGAGTTTTCTTTTTGACAGATTTTAATATTTTGTCACTAAAGGAACGGTCTCGGTCTGTGGGTTATAGATAAGGTTATGTACAATTCCCGTGTCTTGCACCGAAGTCGGTACTCAAAGTAGTGAAGGAGAAGTAATTTAGCTAGGTAGACACAAGTTCAAGAAAGAAGCCAACAGAAGAAAACATTTGGGCTGGGTAACATTTGAGAAACTTCGTCAAGTAGTCTTGTCACCTGTATTTGGAGACTTAGGTATTCAACTATTGCGTCTAGCCCGTTATAGCATACGGTGCCAGGAAGTAGACTGACAGTCGGCTGCAATTTCATTGTCGCTCAGCGCACTTTAGAAAGCACTATGCTCGGGGTTTCTTTGAAATGTTAGATCCGAAAAGAGATAATCTGGTAAAGTTTGCGTACCGACATAACTTGCAGATTTATCAAGCTGAAGTTGCAGTGGGCGGCCATGTTTATCGAAAGGCCAACAGCTTTTGGAGCAGACGAATCCTAGAGTGGCGAGCACGTTTCGGCAAACGAAGCGTGGCCCCCCAGCTGGATGGATCGACGACGACCTTAAAAAGGTGGCTGGGACAGACTGGATGCGAATCGCGAAGAACTGGGTGTTGTGGTCTTCTAGCGGCTTTACTATTGGAATTGTAAAATGAGGCGATACTCGAATTGCATGCCCTAGCCAACGTTTAAGGATGTCCAGCTAAGCTTTTAACTATATAAATATAAAGTAGTAACGTACGAGGGCGGGTCAATAAGTCCGTGACTTTTTGAATTTCTGACCTCTTTACTGAAAAGCAACACTACTCCTGTCAACAGGCATCTGTCAGTTGACTCCTGTCAAAATTTGAACTTGCTGCGTCAGTTAGTTTGTGTTTGACAGCTATCTTTATCAGACTACCCAGTAATTTGAGGAAAAAATGGAAAAAAGTGAATTTCGTGTGCTTATTAAACATTATTTTTTGCGAAAAAAAACCATTACCGAGACCAAGGCTAAGCTTGATAAATACTATGGGGACTCTGCACCATCGATTTCAATGGTAAAAAAGTGGTTTACTGAATTTCGTTGTGGCCGTACAAGCACTGAAGATGCCGAACGTCCTGGACGCCCAGTTGAGGTCTCTTCAACCGAAACAATCGAAAAAATTTACGATATGGTGTTGGCCGACCGAAGATTGAAAGTGCAAGAGATTGTGGAAGCCGTAGGGATCTCGCATGGCTCAGTGGTTTCAATTTTGAATGATCACTTGGGCATGAGAAAGCTTTCCGCAAGATGGGTGCCGCGTTTGCTCACAGTCGACCACAAACGCAATCGTGTAACAACTTCACAGGAAGGTTTGCCGTTGTTTAATCGCAATATGTAGGAGTTTTTGCGCCGTTTTTTAACCTTGGACGAAACATGGATCCATCACAACACACCAGAGACCAAACAACAGTCAAAACAGTGGGTTTCTAAGGGTGAATCGGCGCCAAAGAAGGCCAAGGTGGGTTTGTCAGCCAATAAAGTTATGGCGACTGTTTTTTGGGATGCACGAGGGATAATCCACATTGACTACCTTCAAAAGGGAAGAACAATCAATGGGGAATATTATGCCAACTTATTGGACCGATACAATGACGATTTGAATAAAAACCGACATCATTTGGCCAAGAAAAAAGTTCTTTTCCACCAAGACAATGCAAGGGTGCACACATGTGCAGTTGCCATGGCAAAAATCCATGAATTGGGCTATGAATTGCTCCCTCATCCGCCCTCTTCTCCAGATTTTGCTCCGAGTGACTACTTCTTGTTCCCAAACCTGAAGAAATGGCTTGGTGGAAAAAGATTTGACTCCAATGATGAAGTCATCTCGCAAACAAAGGCCTATTTTGAGGACGTCGACAAATCATATTTTTTGGAAGGCATAAAAAAATTGGAGAAGCGTTGGACAAAGTGTATAGAGCTCAAGGGAGACTACGTTGAAAAATAAAACATTTATTTATCAAAAAATCTGTGTTTTATTCCAAAAGTCGAGGACTTATTGACCCGCCCTCGTACGTATATTATATATATATTTAAACTTCAAAGTGATTCCTGGAAAAAAAGCGAACCATATTTGTTTCCGATTACCGATCCATTACGATTACCATCAATAACGAAGGCTTTTATAGTTAGTAGAATGACAGCCGTCAGGCAGCAGAGCTTTTTTCTAATGCATTTTACGTAAAGGATCATCAGTGCCTGCAGTTATTCTAGTTGCTTCTCCCAACATAACGGGTAATTTATTATAATTTGGTCGCCAATCAGCCATCGAAAACTTTGCATTTCGCCTTGTGTTCGATGTCGAACAAAGAATCTTTTCGCTAGTGAACTATGACCCATGTTTCATTGTGGTAAACATGTGTGTTAAATATTCTGATGGTACCAGTACCGACGTCGCTGGGTTCACTTATGCCATTTTAAAATGAGAGAAAATGATCAAGACGTTTCAGATTATACGGTGGGTAGATAAGTTTCATTATTTTGCTTCAATTTCATTGCTAATGAATGCATACATAATATGCATGATAACGCGTAATAATTAAAACGACGCGTACATTTTAAATGTAGGCCAGTTTTTGACTATTTTCATAGTGTCCGACTGAAGGTTTCATTTATAGGTTTCGCCCTTATATTGTATTTTCGGTTTCGGCAACGAATGGGTCGAAACTACGACCGCCTATGGTGCTGCGATCTGCAAAAGCGGGTGAGCGGAGAACGTATTATTTCGTTTCGCTACACAGTTGCGTGTTTGATGTTATTTGTAAGGTTACATTATCTATACGAGGGCTGCACTAAAGTATCGGGAATGGAATATTTCCACTGTTCCTGTCATATTAAAATCTTTTTAATTGAAAACTCCTTGGTTTTAAAAATCGAATATCATTTATTTATTTTAAAAAAGATTCTCGGTCTTGTCACAACGTTTTGTCAAACTTGTTTAGTCGTTGAGAAAATGGAATTGACTCGAGAAAATTCAAGAGCGATGATTTATTATGACTTTCGAAGTGGTTTAACACAAAAGCAGTGTGTTGACCGGATGATTCTGCATTTGGTGATGAAGCCCCATCCAAAACCACAATTTATAGCTGGTTTGCTGAATTTCAACGTGGACGTGTCAAGCTCAGTGATGATCCCCGTCAAGGTCGTCCAAAAACTGCAGTCACCCAAGAAAACGTTGATGCTGTGCGTAAGCTGATTGAGGAAGATCGACATGTGACATACCGCGAAATTCAGTCAACTTTAGACATTGGCATGAGTCAAATACAAATAATCTTGCATGAACAATTAGGTGTAAAAAAGTTGTTTTCCCGATGGATACCGCATTCGCTCTGTGAAGAACAAAAAGCGGCTCGCGTTACTTGGTGCATCAGAACTCTCGAAAGATTCCACGCACGATCCTCAAATGCTGTATCCAACATCGTATCAGGTGACGAATCCTGGATATACGCGTACGAACCCGAAACAAAAAACCAGTCACGAGTTTGGGTGTTCGAAAATGAGTTAAAGCCAACAAAAATTGTTCGTTAACGGAGTGTTGCAAAAAAAATGGTGGCCACGTTTGTCTCCAAAATCGATATTACGACTATTCCTCTTGAGGGACAAAGAACGGTTAATGCATAATGGTATGCTAGCATTTGTTTGCCGCAGGTCGCTTCTGAACTCCGTAAAGAGAACTGCAACCGCCGCATCATCCTCCATCACGACAATGCGAGTTCTCACACCGCACACAGAACAAAAGAGTTTTTAGAGCAAGAAAACATAGAATTATTAGACCATCCGCCGTACAGCCCCGACCTAAGCCCTAATGATTTCTATACTTTCCCTAAAATAAAGAATAAATTGCGTGGACAGAGATTTTCATCACCTGAAGAAGCTGTGGACGCCTACTAAACGGCCATTTTGGAGACCCCAACTTCCGAATGGAATGGTTGCTTCAATGATTGGTTCCATCTGTGTCAAATTTCGCGGAGAATACTTCGAAAAGCAATAAATACATTTTTAAATAGTAATGTTGTGTCACGTCCTTGATTCCCGAAATTTTCAGTGCCGCCCTCGTACTAATATTATAAAGAGGAAAGATTTGATTGTTTGTTGTGATTTGAAAAATTGTTATAACATTAGAAGCCGAAATTATGTCTGATGAACATAGGCCAACATCGCGGTTGAAGTGCTAGTTATTAGTAAAAAAAGCTTCATTAGGCTTGCGCAACGACACAGCGGCAGGTTCACAAGAGAAACAAATAGGATTGGTCTGTACAAACTCGGAGAAAAGAAAAGTTGCTTCCTTTGAAAGGCAGTTGTAATGTACGCTTGAAAAGTTAGATACGATTCAACTAGGAAACTTATCTACCTCTAACAGTTAAAATACAACCGAAATATCTGGTTACTGGTTGTTAAGAATTCATATTTCTATTCTTGAATAGACGATAGTGAGAATGGTTTCCGGCGCACCGAACGTTTTGATCTCAATATGATAGGCGTAGTTTTTAAAAATATAAGCAAGCGTTAAGCATATCTAGTCGTCGAGATGGTATGTTAATGCATAGCAGCTTTAAATCAAATCATTCCTATAACATCAAAGTTACAAACAGCACCCTCAATACGCCTACATTCACCCCTTCCTAGATCGCTTTTCAGAGGGTTAACAATTTTAAACCTTACGCGGCTTTCCATACGTCACAAATTAAACTCGCCGGCTTAACTAACACATGACGTAACCCACGTCCTTAAAGTAGAAAATCGTATAAAACTTTAAAAAAGATACCTGTACTTATAAAATAATTGTCTAGCACTTACCTCGAGCTCTTCGATTACTTTTTCCAGTTGGTCTTCGGTAACTGGTGGGGCGCCAGCCCTTGCGCGTTCTGCGTTTAACAATTTCAGCCACGCAGTATCAGTGGCGTCCAAGTCATAGCTACAAGCAGCTTCGGCACGCGCCGGCGTCGGACTCAGTATATGTTTGTCCGACTGGTAGTGAACATCACGACTGAGGTGCAGATATTTGTCCTTAGGCCTGCCAAATTAAAAATTAACAATTTTAGTCATCGTTTGTGCGAAGTTTTGCTAGCAGTGTTGATTTGGATTGCCTTGCGAATGGATGTTTAAAGTAAGTCGTGCTGATATCTATATAAATATAAATAAAAGGCTTTTCGTTGGTATACGATTTAGCAATTTTTGTTTTAAAAGAAATTGTTTTAAGATATGCTTTTTGGGGGAAAAAATGCAAATGTTGCTAAGAAAATTTAAAAAAAAACGGGAAACTTGAATCTAAAATTGCTTTCTTCAATGGGAATTGAACAATAGATAGGGAAATCGTTTGCATAAAAAGTGTTAAATCCATCGATTTTTCTCAAAATTTTATGCAGCTTTCAATTAAGCTCCTATAAATCACTTCAATGGTAGAAATAAAAAAACTTTTGTAGTTGACCGTAAAGGGTGGTTAAAAGTTGACTTACAATTTGAATTCCTGAAAGTTGGGTGGTGGTGGATTGTCAATAATCTTGACCTTAGGCGCGGGGAGAGAGTCAGGGTTTACTGGCACCTGTACTCCTCTCTCCCAATCCTGTTTCCACGTGTCGGTGATTATCCAGTATGAAGACTGTGTGAGTGGCTCACTGTCCGGCAGTTTCATGGCGCTAATAAGGTCCTTTCTGAAATTCATAGATGTAAACCCCGTTAGCGACATTTAATGAGTTCGATTCTGTTAGTAGAAACCATGACCCATGCCAATTTTTACAGACAACACGATAAACAGATACCTGGTTCAGATTATGAATATCAAAATCAGGATACATTACCAATTTAATTTATTCTTCGCCATGTATTTTTTTACGGTTTTGATGGAAGCCGCGAAAATAATTTAACCTCTGATACATATTAATCTTTTCAGTGATGTACCTAATTAAAAAGCTGCCTGTCCAACCCCTCACCTTGCGACCCTCACTAGACGTATGGTCCAGTGAGGGTGGTTTCATTTTGACGGTAGGTATCTGTTTGTGAATACCTGTGCCTATCTACTTTCATTTATCAAATAGGGGTTGATTAATTCCTATATTTCATTATTGCTGTTGTAGTTAGCATATGTAGTTAGCAGATTGCAGCTTTGTTGTATATTAAACAGTTAAAACAGCTGAACACTGTACCGAAACTATAAATTTAATCATGCTTAAGTATTTATTTCTTGAAATTAACTAAATCATTACAAGTTCACATGTTTATAAAGTTTGATTGCAATCAATGTTTTGAATTCCATCACTTGGAATTTTAGTTTAGATACGACTGGTTATCATTTAAGTTAATTCAACAGAAAAGATTAATATGTAGGTATCTATGATTAAAGGTTGTGATGTTGATGATTATTTAATATACATGAGCTGAGTGAGAAGAAAATGAGTTAAGTAAGTTGTCTTTGTTAGTAAGATCCCATAAATCGGTAAATTTGTAAGACGATACTAACTTTCCGGTTATAGAGTTAGGACAAAAGATTATATACCTCATTAACTTTTCAATACAGTGAAGGTGTTTGGTTTAATAGCAATTTCAACTCAAAATTTTGTGGCGATTTAATTTTTATTTACATTTGCTAATCGCGCTATTTTAAGAATAGTCGCTACGGAATACACATATTCAAGTTAGGATGCATCAATTATCCATTGATTTATGACAACTTTGAACAAAGTTTAACGAACATGTGGTTTAAATTCGCTTCAATTATAGATCTACCTGTACAATCATATTTTCGGCGCCAGCACAAGCTCGCTTTGAACAACAGTAAGGCTAAGCGCACACTACGATTTAATCGTTGCGATTTTTATACTACGAAATAAAATAGCATTTTTTAAGCGAATTCTCAATCGATTTTTTACCGCAGTGCGCGATTTCTAGCATATTGGTATTGTTCACAATATACGATTATTATCAGCAACGATTAAAATTCGCAGTGCGCGTTTAACCTTATAGCATGGGAAGATGAGCATATTCATAATATAAATTAACAAGAATACAACTTATATTCGTATTTATGGTTTTGTAGGAACCAAATTCCAAATATTTTCCCGCCACGCACAAATATAATAAAGAATTCTCAGATCAGCACATTAGGACAAATTAAAGCAAATTTGAACCATATGTTAAGGTTAAAACTATATTTGTACAATTATGTTTTTCTACGCCAGCACAAGCTCGCTTTGAACAATAGTTATAGTATGGAAAGATGTCCTGTCCTACCTATTGATTATATAAATGAACAAGAATGCAACTTATTATCATACTCATGTTTTGCTTCAAATCACACATATTTTCCCCACTGCACAAATATAATAAGATTTTTTAGATCGGGGCATCAGGAGCGACTGGCAGCCCTGTGGGGCCAGGAAGTCAAGTTTCAGTATGTGAAAGTAACGGCTAGCCTGCCAGATCTTCGGTAGCCTCCCATAAATATTGATTTGGGGAGATCCCTATGTAAAAAATACAAAAAAGAATATCCCTTATTTTTTACTAAACTTAGATGTGTAAGAATGTCTTTAATTATTAAGATGTGACGTTAGTTTCAGCATTAAAAAAAATACGTTAAATGTCAAACAATATTTTTTTTCAAATTTCGTTTTGATTATAATTTGTGTAAGTGTACCTGACGATTTTTAACAAAAATTTAACACGACGTGAATTCCAGAAGGATAGGCGACACGTTCGACCAGTAATAAAGAATATGAGTAACCTTGTTAAAAACCAGTTATAAACATTTAATTCAGTCTAGGTAATAGGTACTGCGGGCTGGAGTCCGCAACTCCACGACAATGCGCGTATTTTGAGTACAAACGTAATTCTGTCTATTTTATGGGGCAATCTTTGGACAGATTTAGATATAATCAAAAAAGGTTCGCTAAGGAAGGATATATACAATCAAAGCCTTACAGAGGATGTATGGTACACACAGAATGGATAATTAATTATAGTTTTTAAATTGTGTATTCTATGTCAATAGCACCTATTCGTTTTAAAGAACTTTACTCTCACTAAGAAAACCGTTACTAATTATATTATATCAGTGAGGGTAGAAGAAAAATAAAAGCAAAAAATAAAGTATGATCATTGATAACAAAATTTGAAGATATAAATATTGTTATCAGTGAGGGTAGAAGAAAAATAAAAGCAAAAAATAAAGTATGATCATTGATAAAAAAATTTGAAGATATAAAATATTGTTTTATATTCTATGTCTAGCTGTGGACAGCCATAGGTTGACTTGATTCATTGTCGGATGAATCAAAACCTTCAAACCTAAAATTTTTCGTAGTGTACGGTCTGACACTAGAATAAATAAGATTGCTGCACCAATAGTTTCAATATTATTAAACTACAATTTAAAAGTTGTATTTAATATTTTAGCACCAAGAGAGGCAGTAACGGGCAGTTTCCAGTTCTTCTGAAGCTTTGTTGACTGCAAAACAACCAGGTAATTTTTTTAAAATAAGATACTGCTTTAAAATAAATGTGTTATCCAATTATTGAGAATATCGCAAAAAAACCTACCTACACATACAATTTTGTTATTCAATGAACAAAAACAATGAAAGTCACCCTTAAAGTCCATTCTGGGTAGAATAGCAGTATAGGTCAAAATAACTAATCTTTAATATTTTATTTTCAGTGTGGTCACTGATTACTACAACCAACCCAACAGGACAATGGACATGGAGTTCCTACTAGAATACGAAAAATCCACTCTGTATGCAAGTGTATACATATTGATATGGTTTTGCACCTGTTTTTTACACAATACTTTCCTTAGGATCCTATTTATGTTATTTTCTGTCGTAGCAATCATAGTTTATTATTACCGCTTCACTAACACATTCTAATGGGTTGATGCCATAGGCAACTTTCTAAGTAGGTTATAGTTCTTGTAAATACAGCCATAAACAAAAATATGTAGGTATGATTGTTTCGGCTACTGTCCAACCAGGTGCATTTAAAAGTATATTAATCTAATGATCAAAAATTTAACAAAAATGTATTTTTTTTACCCGGCTATGGCAAAGCCAAAGGAGTTATGAAAAATATAAGAGGGTTATGAAAAACACATAAATCGTTTTCTTCTAAATTATTAGGTATACCTGTTCACAGATACCGTGTGTAAGATATTGGTAGCAACTCCATTTAAAATTCACTGCACTGCTCATGCATTTATTTGTTTATGACTGTACACAAAAATTTGAATGCAATTCTATTTGTTAATTTTAATAAAGAATTTTATTGTTTGAAGAAAGTTTGTTATTGTTTATTAATAAAGTTAACGCCCTGAAGTTGTTGGATTATCTGGTTATTGCTACTTAATAACTAAAGTTCACAAAGTTTAATGATGGAAATGTCGAAGTTAATCTTTTATCAAAGAAATTGATACATACTAATTGTAAGATGAAAAAAAAACACTATATTTATAATATCCTATCATATAAGTTAGATGCTGTTCCTTAGAAAATTTTGGAGTTATGTATACCTATCCTAAACCACAGAACATAAACAGGCATGCAGATAAGCAATAATGTTGCTCCAGTTCAACTATTGACAATATTGCCAGCAAGTTGAATTATCCTATTACAAGCAACTTTACCAACTCTTATAGCAAAAACAAAGTTAGGACCTATGCAGATTGCAATAGTACTTAATTCAGTTTGATGTTACATGTTTTACAGATAAATCTCCTTAAATATGTGTTACTTTTACCCCTCTAGTAATCCCTAATTAATCTTTGTTATAATATATTTATAAATACTTTTTATGAGGCACAGGCACATCTTCCCATTTCCAGTCTTAAAACTTAGTTGTGTCAGTACATTAAAATTTTCAACTATTAGCACAATACAGAGTTAGTAATCATTTAAACAGTCGCAATCAATTTGATATCTTTTATTCTTTCTTATATTCTATCTATTACCTATTTATAAATTCCTATTATTAAAACTGTAAGTTTTCACTTTATAATTAAGTTCTTACAATTCCCTTACATTGAGTAATTGTTATATTTATAACTTTAATCAAACATTTTTAAGAGCAAATGTTTATGAATTGTGCTATGTATTACTAAATAGTGTTATTTTTATGTGTACCATAAAAATATGTTAAGAACTAGTTTAACAGATAATGCAGCGCACAGCATCATTGTAAATTATCAGTTACTTTTATCACAATATGTGAAAGTATATTTGGTTAAATTCTTTCTTTGGGCCAATTTTTTATGTTTTAATTACTTAGAATAACACAGATTATTGTTGTTATGAAGCATTATAAACTTACCTCAATAATAAAGCCAAGCGCTGCAAACTAATATTTTAATTGTAATCGCAATGCAGATGTGCTTTTAGGTGCTGATAAATTATGTTAGAGTAAGAAAACTCTTAGCAATCAGTACATTTATCAGTCATCAGAACCTTGGAGCGTCGGCGAATATTTTGTTTGTATTACTTATTTAAGCTGAATTTGTATGAGTTGATTTAAATCTTAATAAAGAAAATTGGCACAGCTTGTATGTATATCCACATATCACACCCTAATTTTGATGTTTTTAATATAAGCATTATTGCTTATTAATCGCGAAAGCTTGGAAACATAATAAATGGCAAAGGGCAGCAGGTGATTATATAAACAACTAGAGTATCAAGGCACTATACTAATACTGATAACAATAATAGAATACAATATAAGCTATTCAAATGATCTTAATTGAAAGGGTATTGGAAACCAGGTCTGAAGTTTAAAATCAGTTACATTTCATGTCAATTCATGTTAGCCATTATGAGAAGTTCATGGTTATAACAATATACAAAAAAATTTGAATCAACTTTCAGAAACCAGAGCTTTGTGTGATTCCCAACACTTAATACAGCAATGTTTATACTCTAAACCACCACTATATATGTACTTCATTGAACTTAACATAAAACTATAATATGTGATTGCACCCAATCCAAACATGTCACACAAACCTGAATAGTTCAGCGGGTGCCTCTGAGGCACTCCTGTTATATATTGATGACATCTTGAGGTCACTGACAGGGCGGAGCTGCCAGAGAGCATCCTCGGGCTCCGTCCTGCGGCGCTTGGATGCGCCGGCTTCATCACCGCGCATCCCAGACGCCCGCTTTGTGCCTCTCAACGACATCTCGTTTAGTTGTCCACAACCTACATGTTCACGATCCTTCTACTGCTTTACACTTAGAACGCGGTAACAACATTGTGTAGAATGTCACATCATTCACAACATGGCACTTCAGTCTGCGTTCTGTAAACCTGAAAACAATAAAAATGTATATTTAATATGCACATTTCTACTTGCACATTTCTACTGAAAGAAATGTTATGAACTGTTGATGACCTTTGATAAGTGAAACTATTAGCCTATTCTATCATCCAAATTGGTCACTCAGCAAAAAGTATCAGTAAATTTTGACAGATAAAAATGAATGAGCACAGTGAACCAAACAACAAAACAATGTGCTATACACAATATTAACACCAACTTAAAGTAATCTAGCATTGGTAAACAGTATTAAAGCTTTTTAATTTAGGATTATTCAGTACAAAAGCATTTTGACGTACAGAACAAAAATGTCAATTTCAAGATTCAACAATGTAAAATGTACAGGTGTTGAAACGGTGTGATCGTGTTTTACCTCGACATTATACATCATACGATCAATATACACCGAATTGGATTGTATTTTAGTGCATAAGTATGAACATGAATAACAATCCCGTTTGACGTTTCACTTTATTGCACGAGTAAAATGTATGGCGGGCCAGTGGTCGGGCCGAGACTGTATATAGCGGCGAGCCACATAGAACAGCCACCCGTTGACATTCTCAATCGCAGCCTTCAATAATATACAAAATGCACTCACTAGACACCACCACTGAATCCAGTAATTTTGTTCCCTAACAATTAACCGTAAATATTTATCTCACGAATAGTCTCCATTGTAGGCTGCATAACAAAGTTGACAACATAGATAGCAGCACTGTTTTGTTGCCAGATTGACGTGAGTCCTACGCATCATTTTCTCCATCGTTTCGCTATGAATGTATAACATGTATACAACAAGTCGATTGGATATCAATTTGCAATAATGTACTATGTTAAAATACCTCATAATTCACATACATTTTCTGTAACAGACATTTGGCGCCATTGATCCAAAAACTACTATGGTCACGTGACTATGTACGAATCACCAACGCAAGCCAAGTAAAATGGCCAAAACGCACATCGAGTTCATCTAATGTCATTGGTTTTGAAAGTAACTTGCCGCATAACATATACATGGAGACAAGATTTTTAATTCCTTAAAGCCAAGAATGAACCAAACACGAGCACATAGCTAATAAACATTGAATTTGCCAGCAAGTAGCACAAATTACTAGAATAAATTACAACATGAACATAGAGCCAGAGATATCAATATGAAGTTACAGAAATTAGTCACCAGTTGGCGCTCTCGTCAAATTAAGTTATTATGTTGCTACACTTAAAAAATGTTTATGAGCGACTTAAAACTTTTGACCTACATTATATTATTTACATAAAAACAATACAAAAACCCTTACACTACAAAAGGAAACGCGAACTCGTATGTCTTCGAAAATTACTGACTGAGAAGTGCTTACAACTGCTTATAGTTAACTGACCCTCTTGCAAACATATTTTAGGTGTTAAAAACCCATTTCTTTACTACTCAGTGGAAAATACCTTTTGGGCCGATTAAAATCTAAAAATAATAGGTTTGTAATCGAAATCCAGCATTAAGCAAGAGTGGTGGGTTCCTAATGTTCGTGTATTTATTTCTTTTGTCAGCACAAAAGTACTAATAGCTACTACTGAATCAGGAAACGAAAAGTACACAGAGTGTGAATGTATGAATAAATAAAAAAGTTGGTTATAATTTAAAAAACGTCTTTTGGTTTACAATTTAAAGGGTTCTCTACAACGTTCCCGTAGAGAGTACAATGGTAAGAAAGGTATAAACAGAATGTTTTAATATTTCTACTATATTATTTTTACAATAGATGGCGGTCTATTGCATCCACCAGACACCGGAGACTTCGATTAGTAGTACAAAGCATTACGTGTTTATTTATTTATTATTAAAATAAATTAATTCATTCATTTAATAAAATTACAAAACACTAGCTAACATCTAAAAAGTAAAGGCATAATCTGTACCTCTAGACCATACTTGTTATAATTTTATTTTATTCTCAAAATCAAATCGTTGTCGATTTTAATTAATTTTAAGAATAACGGCGTAATAATTAACAAGTTTTTATCGCGGGTATCATTTCGTGCTTGCTAGTAATGAAAACTAGGTCAATTCTGTAATTCAAGATGGCCGCTTTCACGGTTCTTTGAGAGCAAAACAAAGACGACTGTCTTGCAAACTATATAGTTTATAAAATCTTTAAAAAAAAACTATTAACCTATAAAATAATACCACCTGTATTATTTTTATGGTTAGGTACTAGAGCTATAGTATGTGCCAAGGTAGCCCGCGAAATTCGAATTATCTTACGTCTTACGGCAAGTCAGTATCAGTGTTTAAGTTAATCAAAATACGATTTGCGACCGTAACAATGCATAACGGCCCAACCCAATAACGTATCTATCTCCAATTTTGGCGTACTGAAGATAGAAAAACTTATCAATCTCTGGTTTTAACGTTCCAATAAAGCCAAGTATGCGCCCATAAAGCATGTTGACAGCTATTTGTTTCACAGGGGCAGCTATGTGCTTTGTTTATCATCAGTAGCGATCTGTTTTAGGTTGTTGGGTTTGGCCATTGACTTTGACAGGGGGTTTGTGACCTTTTTTATAGTCCTACCATAAATAAATCACATTCACACATTGTAGAGGCATAACAAGTTGGGGGTTAGAAGCCGATTTTGGCGCGCCATAATCATAGATAATATAAGCCATAATAACGCCGAGACTCCGTCCGAATGGTTTTGTAATTTCCTTAAAAAAATGGTTACCCCACCTTAGCTCTCTTTGAAAGGTAGTTCTTGTTTTAGTTGTAATTTATTTCGAGAAAAAAGTATACGAGCCAAATTTTAAGTTATGGATGAAAGGAATAAGACTTTTCAAATTAACTGTTTTCTTTCTTTTTACCACGACAGTGCCTGTTTAAAAAAAAAGCGTTCCCTTCTTAGTGCTCCCTCCTCCTCTCTTCTTTAAAAAGGGAAGCCGTGGACAAAGTGCACATTCCTAGTCCCAGAAGTGTCGGTTGTTCGTTGATATGTCAGTCAATCAATCAGTTATTTAGTCATTTTGTAATTTAATTTTTAAATCTATAAATATGAGCGAATTTATAAAATATTTTGAGATTTTTAGTTCTGTTACAAGAAAGGCCATTCTTATTATCCACTGATAAATAATCAGTGCCATGAAGTCCCAAAGAGTAACCCACTGGCTGCTACAAATACAGTGTGTATTACAAATACATGACTTCTACATAATTTCCTGAAATTTTTATCTGTGGTAAAAAAAAGTGTTGCCCCACAAGAGTTTTTTTAACAAGTTTATTGTATTGTAGTATGTGCTTTGTTTTGTTGCACACTTGCACAGAGTAGCAGAATTGCTCATTGCTATATATTATTATTTGTATTCTCGCGTGATACAGTTTAACACCACGTCACAGACCACGTGTAGAATAATGATACTGGGAAGGCCTTGTAACCATATCTAGAACCTTCAAAGTACAACAATTTCGGCATTATGCTTGTTACACAGTTGTTGGACTGTTGGAGGATTATAACGTGGGGTACATTTCGAATTAGACCGTATTCGCTCAAAGCGCTCACATCAATAATTTGCGTTCCGATTTAGATACCACGATTAAGACAGCTGAGAGCTGTCAACAATTCGGATTGCTCGTGAACGCGTTCACAGTGCTCGCTCAACGTTAAAACTAGTAACATGACCCCAAATCTGGCACAAGAAAGACTTTATGAAAATAGAAGTTCAACGCATTGACACTCCCTGTCGTATTGCTCCGATTTGAGCATGACAGAAATTCGTCGCCCGTAAGGTTCATCGGATAAATACTCATGGTTGTATTACAGTTTTTCTTTATATACACAAAAATTAGAAACATTACTAGTGATTATTTAGCGACCTTCTTTCTGCTTTCTTCTTTAGTTAGGTGACGGCTGTAGCCAGAAGCAAAATTTCTAAAATGCTAGGTAGGTAGGTACGTTATAAAACAGCACAAGCACAACTATCATTTTTAACAGCGCTCAGGGTGATAAATAAAGAAGATAAAAGTAATTTAGGGAATGGTTGGCGTTATCGCAAGATGGCGCATGTCATGACGTCATCTATGGCGACTCACGAGACATCGTTATCGAGCTTGCGGTAATTCTGATCGGGTGTAAGCCCGGTCAAATCGATTACAGCGCAATTCGGAATGCAGCGTACACTAACAACAAGTTAAATCCTCCAACCAAACTTTACTTTACTCTTCGTTCCAAATCAAATAACCGACTAGCTTCGTTTTAATGGTCGTGTGCTATTTCTATCTTCAATCTGAACTAGCGACATCTTGATTACCCATGGTATTCTTCCGAATTCAGATTCGAAATCCGATTCGAATTCAAATTCAGAATACGAAGCCGAGGTAAAATTGCAAGCGGCAAAAATAAATATTTCAGATTTCTTAATACAAGACTGTTTTAGCTCCTTTAATACATACTTTTATTTCCACATCATAAATCTATGTCGATTCACACAAAGGCCACAACGCATAACAAGATATGAAAGGGTGCAACCAGTCTTCTGTAAAAAAAAAACTTAGTTCGCTCAAATCAACATACTTAAATGTTAAAATATTTCTAAAACTCACACTGGAGAAAGTAGTAGCGCTGCCTCTGTGTGCTATAAAACTACGTGATATTCCGCACGTCGCGTGTCGAGCTGTTACTTAACGCATCAATCAATCAATCTACGAACCCATTCGAATCGCAGTTCGTAGTGCACTTTTAACGAAGCGATGGATTGTGAACGTTTTTTCACGAACCAGCTAAACCGAAAAAAAAACACGTTATGCATTTATCAAAAATAATAGGAATTGATACTAATATGTTTTTATTCAAGTTAATACAGAGTTTTATTTTGTTAACAGTTTATATATTAATTATTAAAAAACAATTAACTCTAAAAATAAAAACTACCTAAAAAAAGAGATTTACATGATTATCTTCTTCCCGGCTTACTAATAAAAAATGTAGAAGTATCAAGGTTAACACAATAATGTTGTAATACTAAGGATCATATTTTTATTTAATTTATTGAGTAGAAATGTGCAAGTACCTTTATACCTATATGTTTTGTCCTTTCATGTGGATTTCATACAGTTTTTATTAGCAAGTCTATTAAAGCTTTTATAAAGCCGCAGATCTAATGAAATATAGTTACTCTCTGTTACTAAAATTTTCCAATACATCTTAATTATCTAAACCTTATAAATTACCCTTTCCGGATATAGAATATTAATTTACAAAATGATTATTTGAAGTGCTTAACAAACTTCGTTGTTTGATAAGAAAGAAAATTTTCTCATGGAATGATGACTAATCATTATAATTAAAATAAATACACTGAATGGCAGTAATTTTAAGATTTTCTTATTAACCATAATAAGGTTATTGTTCATCCGTTTATGTATGGCGATATCGCGATAGTAACTACCTTATGCTGGCTCCGATGTAATAATGACGTAATTACTTTCATTTTTCAAAATTGTGCACGACCAACCGGTTCGCTGCGAGTCTGACTCACACGCCGACACACTTTGCTTGTCAATGTATTATAAACGTAACGCCATCTATCGGCACCTTAAGAAAACTAGGTTCATGTTACATGGAACTGTTGTATTTGTGGAAGGTATTCTTAGCTTTATTAAACATGAGTAATTGTTATTTTAGTTTAATACATCCTAACAAGAATTTATATTTAATATATTATGCTAGTACAAAAACAGGAATTTGTTTGTGACGATGATAGTTTGGTACTTCGTATTAAATGGCACTATTTATTAAGATTTTGGTTGGTTTGCGTAAAATAAACATCAACCCAGGATATTATCGTGCAAAAATATCACAGATAAATTGCAACAACACCAAATTCGAAGAAATATATCAAGAGTTTGAAATAACAACTGATACATTATAGTCAGTTGCAGACACTTTTGTCATGCAAGTTTTGCAGTAGAGTGATAAATTGCCGCGCTAACTGGCTTGATAGAAAGATTATGCTCAGTCGGAGCTCGGAGCGTTATTACATAATAATCCTTGCAGTTCCAAACACGTTTATATCAACACTATACACAACTTTTACGCAAATGAAAGATGTTTTATTTTACGCAGAATAAAACAAGCCAAATAAAAAAACGGGAGATTAATACACTGCCAATGCGCGGGATTATCATGAAAACTGATGAACACGCTTTAATAAATATATCATGCATTCATAATTCATGTTTCGGTCTTAGTTACATACAAGATAAGACCAGTTTGATTGATCAGGACATACACATCCACTTCGATATTTTATGAAAATTAAGATATATATATTTTTTATCTAAAACGATGTGAAAAGTGATTTACAGAAAAAGCAGGTTGTGCATATAATCTTCTAGGAAACTATCCACATAACTATTTTTATTTTGTATTTAACAGGTCAAAAAGTAGGGGAATCTTCCCACATAGCACACATGTACTGGCCTCAGTTAATTAAACACATTATTTCCCAGTTACATATACAAATGAGGCCCTAAACATAATACAGTAAATTGTTAGTTATTATTAACTAATAAAGATGTTTTCTTAAAACTACATAACCACTACTCTTTGTTATTTTTGGTATACAATCTTTATAATACAAATATATTTTTTAATATTAATACGTTCATACGTTATTTCCTATGATAATATTGTAAGCCTCAGTAAACAACATTAGTGTGTGTAATGTGTGTGTCAATTCAATCAACTAATTGTAAAATTACTTTTGGATTACTCTTTATGCTCATAAAGTAACTACTCGAGGAGAAGCTTGCACCAAGACGCTCACATTGCATTCGTTAACTGCCCGCGTGATTGTATCCAATATGTTAACCGGCCGACTCTGTGGGTAATCTTTGTTTATCAAATTGGTTTGGAATAGTAATACAGTGAGTGCAGAGAAACCCATCAGCACGATAACTTAAATGATTGGTCCGCTTAATGGCGAACACACAAAATCATCCAGCGAGTCTAAGATTGAAAATACAAGAAGCTTCGAAGATGATAACACAACACACACACACGAATGAAGTTTAGCAAAATTAATGTGACTGTTTACTTTTATTGTATACAATGTAACAACGGATTAATTTGGTTTATCTTAGACAAAAGCTTAATAATCTAAATCGTAAAATAATACCAGCCTGTCACTGTCCCGCTGCAGGGCAAAGGCCTCTTCTCAAACAGCGGAGACACAAGCATTGATCACGACGCTCGCTCAAGACAGGTTGGCGATTTCAAACTTATATTAACCTATAAATTCTCACGATGTTTCCCTTCACCAATGTTAGTGATGTCCAATAAACTTAAAAACTACAAATAACTTACAATATATCTACCTGTAGTAAACTTAGTTTACATCCATCCAAGGAAACTAACGTTAATTTACCCCCGTTGGGCCCCAATCATATGATATTATGTAAATATTCATATTAAATTACATACTACAAGAAAAAAAAATTGTACTACAAGTTGAAAGTATAAAGAAGAAACATTATCAAAACATGTAAAAACCTTTACAATACTTGTAGAATGATTGCTAATGATCTCCCACAGACTACATAATTAATAGAATCATATCTCTGTAAAATCAATAGTAGTAAAGATGAGAACCATTTGTATTGTCATTTGATACAATTCAGTAAAAAAAAAAAATGTAGTCCGTATGAGATCTGCTCTACGTCTATACACAATCCTGTATCATCAGATCCATTAATTTCTATCAGTCCATTACAATTTGCGTACAGTGTAGTAACAAACCTTAATTCAATTACAGAATCTACATTTTAACTAAGAAAAATTCAGGTAATGTTACTAAAAACAGGTACTTTACATCACTCTTTATGAATTTAATTAAAACTTTGGAATAGTGTTTTTAAAAGCAAACAGTTGTACATAAATGCCACAAATTAAGTGCCGGAAAAAAACGTGTTACAAAAGGTCATAAAAAAGGAATGATTATTTGAATACGTGTGTAATGTTATAAATACCATACTATAATGTACAATTTTGAGGAAGGAATTCTTAACAAGTGGGCACTCAAAGGACATAAGATTCAATTTCCTGTAAAATACGAAGCAGTTATCGCAAATGACACGTACTACACTACAGAAACTGGAGCCACGGAATATTTTTGGTCGTCCAATCTGTTACAGAATTATAATATAATAATTTTAAAACATATTTCCACATCTTACTTGCAATTATAATAATTTTAATAAAACATAATTTGTACATTCCAAAAACTACGAAGACGCTGCATTTTATACTTGTGCGAATTTCATTAAAATGTAGTTCATATGGTTTCAAGAATAATTTAGATGCAACTGATGTATTTTTGTTCGTTAGTTGTCTGCTTACACCCGGTTTTTAGGAGGGGAATCACACAAAAGTTAGCTCAGTACGGCAGAACTCATGTTAACTTCTGTGATTGGCTGAAATAATTTACAACAGGCAATGTTATCATTTGAATTTGTTTGCTAATTTTAGATAATTGGCATCGTATTCATGTTATTACAAAAAAAAAAATCCGCGACATTATCGCAATTACAGTTTGTGTTGCGGAAACATGTCTCCCACTGAAAATAGACTCAAAACCGTGCTACTGAAACAATATTGTGCAATTTTAGTTCATCATGAATAAAGGGCAAAGCAATTTAACCTTATTAAAAGAAACATTGAGTAGTAAGCGTGCATGGTTTGAACATCATCTAATTCCCCCAAGGGGGGGGGGGCTTCGATTTAGTGATTTGAGTACTGTTTGTATAAGCAAACGTGGGAATCACGTGACCAAAATGACATCGCTTTTTTACCCGACTGCCCACTACGAAGTAAACTGTTCCACCATGCATTGTTTTTAAAGCATGTTTCTGCTTCATGCAGAATGATTACATACGTATTTATGTCTGCCAAAATACTTTTTTATATTTGTACGATATTTTGGGACCTCCTTTTAACCCTACGCCAAATTATAGATTGCCAAAACGAAAAGGGTACTGATTTTTTTTTTCGAAATCATGCCACAGTAAAAAAAAAGAATATCTAAAAAAATGGCGAAGTTCTAGTAGTATTCGTTTTAAAGTCGATTCTAGACAGAGATAGCATTATTAGCATCCGACGTCACAACACACGAACGCGAACGCCATAAGTTAACGCCATTCAGTACAATGACCGTTTTGCGTGATAAATAATAAATAATTTATGAATATATTTTTTTGTCAATTACTCTATTCCGTAGTTTTTTAAAGCTTATAAGGGAACAACCCTTATAAGCTTAAAAGCACGATGGACGAATATTTCTGTTACGGATGGAATTGAAAATAGGATCAGATATGTCTTATACTACTTCTGTCTATTGCCTGTTTCTTTAAGATTTGTAAAGTAATACCGGGTGTAGAAATGTTTCGGTGATAACGTAAGAAACAGATATCAAAAATAAAACTTCAACGCAGTGCGTTTCAGAATCATGTTCCTGCCACCCTGCGTGTGAAAGCGGTGAAAGGAAACCCGCACCCTACCACCCCCAACCCAATATTAAAAATGTTCGAAAAAATTATGTAAATTCAAAGGCATAGTAAAAATGTGATCATCGAAAAAATCTGCTACATCGATGTAAATAATCGATGCAGAAGCTTTAAAAGTATTTGGAAGGGATTATTCCCGTCCTTGTAGCGCGGTACGGACAATGTATGGCGCCAGTGTGAAGTTACATAGTCGTGACGTCCCTTCTACGATAGTGCTGTCCTTGTCTAACACTTATTTTAAAACGTTTTTTATCTTAGGTTTTTTTTTAGCTTTTACACTTTTTATAATATGGTTTGCATTAATTTGGAAACAAATATTTTTTGTCCCTATTGCGTAACACACTACTAATCACAATCTGAATCATTTTGAAGGATGTTGCTAATCCATTGCTTCATTTGTTCGAGAAATTTGTCTATTCAACAACGTAAATAACGCAATGAATGTTGTTGAACTGTCAAAATGAAAGCGTTTTTTTACCACTGATAGTGTGTAGCGCAATTACCCCGACTTTTTGTGATAACGTGTTATTTAGGTGTGCTCTATGCTTAAAAACAAACTTGAAAACCATTAAAAGCTTAGCCCCTGATACTAACTCTTCCCTATTTAAATATTATTATGATAAGGAGTTTAAAGCAGTCAGCTCATGCATCATTAATAAGCATTCTTTAAAGATCTCATATAATATTATTAAATTGCAACAATAAATACATCTATTATAACAATAACTTGAAACACATAATGTACTACAAGTGCAATAATCATAAAATTAATCCTACAAGAAAATATAAAAAAGGGTGACACTATAAACAGAGATTCTGGTAAACAAAACTAATATTTTATTTGAAATCTGTGTTCCGCCTATTTTTAAACGCAAGTGTTAATATTGTCGTATTTAGACAAGACAAGACATTTCTAAACGGGAATGAAAACATTCGGAAAGTAGAGCTCCTATACAAACGCCGTCTAACAAAAATTTGGCATTCACTAAGTCAACATTCTTTAACTACTTACTACATTTATGTTTTGCCTCGAGATTATTATTTCGGCTACGATTTGATCAGTTTTTAATACATATTAGATGATAAAGATTGATTCCTGGTTTGCTAGGAGGAAGTCTGTAAAGTTGTTGATTGGTGCGATCGACAGCAGCGACATCTGTCCGTTGGGCGGCCAAGCGAGGTTGGGCCCGAACACCACCGCCAGGTTGTTTGTAGTCATCTTGTTGAGGCAACTCCTGTCTTGTACCTGTGGGAGAACCATTATTCAGTAAGGAAGAATAGACTTTATCAACCGCGTCTTAGAACTGATAATAATAACTGTACGCGTTACTGTATGAGAATTTAATTTAATTCCATCTTGGGCACAATTTGTTAACGAGAAGTTCAATTTGCAGAGTTCGGTAGAGGGTTTTGAGGGGTATTTTAGAACCAAAAGTGAGTAAGCACAAACCTTCCACAGAAACTGGAATACATATTTCAACAACTTGTAGTTGTCAAGTGGCAGGCGCTCCAGAATTAGGATCTTAACTTTGCGCGGCTTGTCTCGAGCTGACCAGTCTATAAAATAAAACAAAAAGGGTTAGATGCAAGTTGCATCATCTCAATTTTGTAAACATTTAAGGTCAGTTTCTTCACTTCTGGCAAACTTCCGATTAACTTGTAAGTATCTACAAATCCTGTTCCGTGGGAAAACTATAATGCAAACATAAACTCCAATAGGGATAAAGACATTTTTTTTCTCAGAAAATGTTTGTTTCCGAATAGTGCAAACAATATTATTAAAATTTTAAAAAATCACGATTATGTAACTTCATACTAGCGTCATACATTGTCCGTACCGCGCGACTAGGACGGGAATTATCACCTCCAGAAACTTTTGAAGCGTGTAGCTTCTTCATAATTAAATTGAATAAACAGATTTTTACTATGAAAGAAAGAAAGAAAAATGCGTTTATTGGCATTACAACACAAACCAATTACACCTTAAAACTATAAAAAACAGAAAACAAATAAAGTAATGCCAAAAGGGCCGCAGCTCAGCATAATGTCAGATGACAACACAAGGTCTATGCCTTCTTTGAATAATTTATACCAACATTTTTAATACTAGTCATCATCGCTATTCCACAAGACAACCTATAACTCAGTACGGACATCATACGAAACAAATTGAGAACATGCTAGTGCTATACCTCGTAAAATAACTTACTCGGGAAATCCATAATCTCGTCGTACAAATCGAAGGTCAAAAGCGGCTCCTCCAGATCCCTGAAGAAGGTCTTCAATAGCACAGCTGCGTTGTGGGGATCGTGCTTGAAACGAAGTGGCTCGCCGCGGTTGCAGGCCCGCTGGAGTTCCTTTATCGTTGACATGTTAGCCGAGCGACGGAATATACCCTCGGTCTCTAGAGCTGAAAACACGGCTAATTTTATAAGACGCTCCTTGGAAAAAGAGCGAATAAAAGATACACTGTGGAATATATTGCTTCTGCGTCATCAAGTTTTTTTATCATTGTATCTGCAAGTGAGCATCACATTGCTGTTACAATTTGTTAAAAACATTCGCATTAGCTGATATACCATTCGATATAAATAAGCTCGCTAAATATAGCCAATACTAATTAAATTACGCTAATTACTGCCTGGCTATATTTAGTGAGCCGCTGTTTGAAATGCAGATGTAAGCATTTTATTGGCAGCACGGCTGTGGTTGCGTAATGGTGGCCCAGTGTAGTATAGCTCTAAATAAAAACCGAGAGTAACCTATCCACTTACCATCAGGCTGTGACAGATATTCAACGCACTGCCTCACTACTGGCGGGATAGCGCCAACCATATTAGCATTATTTTCTTTTATAAACGTCAGAGAAACGCCAAACTGTTGTGTTGGCGGCGGGGACAGACTACTCTTTGGCTTCTTTATGTACTTGGCGATCGGCGACGTCTCGGTCGGGGCCGAATTTTGACGAGCCGACTCGGCAGCCCTCGGGTTCTTCGACAGCAACAGCTTGTCGTACCTAAAACAAATATTTTGTTGTTCATATTTACTCCAGTATCTTTGTTAAAATTCAAGATGGAATAGGAAATCAGATGTCATGCTTGATTGTTACAGAAAACACACCATCAATGTGCAGCACGAAAAGATGCTGGTCGAACTGTTGTTGCTTTGCCGTTTAAGTTCTTAGCTAAGCTCATGTAGTGAAACACTGATTTCTCTGTGTCTACATCCTCCTCTAGGATAGTTGATAGTGGAGGCGCTTTAGCAAGCTCAAGTCTTCGCATAATTCTGCATATCTCCTGAACAGCTCTGAGCGAAGAAGACGATTGATCAAGTTGGTGAGTCAATAGCCTTACTGGTCCAGCTGGCACAGCTATAAGTAGATCAAGCGGCATGCCCGGTATATACCTATCGTGAATGGTAAAATGCGGAGGTGCTGCTGGCACTTGTTTCATTTCCAACACCTCCTCAATTTTATCATTCTGCTTAAACCCATCCAGCATGCTAGCAGCCTGATTTACCCTCAGCATCGGTGCCTCTTCAATTGACCATAGAGCTGTCCGTTTCGGGTTTGAACCTGGTAACTCATTACATTGACTCGGTGAAACAGCTGCCATACATTGGTTAAAAATATTGCCCATTCTTCAGAATTTCTTAACGTTATTGTGAACCACTGAACTATTATTGGCTAGATATGGTACGACCGGTGCTCCGTAGGAGTAGCTACTTATTACTATTTGCAACGCAGTCCTTATCTAGTATTTATATGAATAGTTCGACAGCTTTTCGTTCAGGCTTCAACTGTAACAAAATCAGTTACCAACTTAGAGTTCGGTCTTCTGAAGGGAGAAACAACTCGAAGGAAGACTCGATAATGTACCAATATTTCATGAAAAGTTGGGCTACCTAGGATTTCATTAGGTAAAGAAAACGAAGAATATACCTAGGTTTCGAATGACGTAGCTAAGAAAGAAAATCTAGGCAAAGAATGCCAGAACAAGCCAGTCGAGTTAATATGTATCCTTCCTTAGCATTTCTTGTAATTTTTTTATCATTATGCGCGGTTCAGACCAGTTCTGTCAGTAGATATTACAAATTTTGTTCCCGCAAAGATGTTACTTAAGTAATATGCATTCCTAATTGAGTTCAAATGTGTCGATTCCAACGACAACCTATGGTTTTATTATAAGGATACTTAGCTGCCCAAAAAACATTTAAGTAGGTGTCAGTAAATAATTTATTTATGTTTAAAAAACTTAGGACGCTATAATTATGTAACGCGAACGCTGCAGGTTTAATGTTAACTATAAATATGTATATTATATCATATCCTAATAAATGCGCAACTAAGTTTGTTTGTTTACTTGTTACGCTTTCATGCCAAAACGGCTGAACGGATTTGGATGAAATTTGGCACATGGGTAGACTATGACCTGGACATAGGATTTCTTATTCCGACATTCCTACGGGTTCAAGGCTTATACGGGTCAACCCCGTGTTGTAGAATATTTGAAGATTCTTAACAATATTTAATTTTCGTCCCTTTCCACATCCCAACAATGCTTGTTCAGTCTACAGTGCAAATGTCGTTCGAAATCGGATTGCTCGTTATTACTTTGCTTAACCGTTGCCGCACGCACTATCAATGCTGAGTCAGTAGGAGCCCTTTCGGTCAATAACGCAACTGAATAATTTACCTAACCGTATAGGCCACTTATAACTACCTATATTGGAATTTTCAAACTCATTTATTCGATTTACGTAACAAATATACGCTTAATCGTTTTAGGTAAACTATTAGTACACAAAGAGTGGTAGCTTTGTTTGCAACTTAATGCATTTCGAACGTTTCGTTTTGGTGACTTAAAGATTCGGGCTCCATCATCAGACCAGCTACATTGTACCAGATTATTAACGAAGTAAGATAAATGGCTTATTAATAGATGGAGCTTTCTTGGAAAACTTTTGAGAAAAAAGGATATTTAAATGATCAGTTGATTATTGTGTATCCCCATTGAAAGAAAAAATTACCACTGAAGATAATAAGTAAACAATATCAATAATTTATTTTGCCTAGTCTTGATATAGCAGAAGGCCAGCTCAAATAAACCAGGTCAGGCATCTAAGATTAGAAGTTTATACTGACCCGATTAGTTGGTCACTTTAATTTTTTTGTGCTTATAAGCATAACCAGCCTGGCCTTTATTTTATTTATTGTGAATGTGAGGACAATGTGGGCTTGTTTCAGTTTTAATTTTATTAGGGTCTGGCAGTAAGATTAGTTTATGCGGACAACCTAAATGTCCTTTCTTTGGTATTGTTCGTCGAAACGTTGAACTCCTTAAGTTCTGAGTTGAGCTGCACGGTTACTGACAATCTGTGTGGTTTGGTCCTCAAAAGACCATTTCAGACACCTATCTACATGGTCTTCACATGATCCAAGATTTTGTCTGGACTTTAATAGAGACTGTGTCTTCTGAGTTTGTTTCGGCCTTTCCTCTCCGAGTAGTCAGATTGGAAACGCCGACCTCATATAGTTAAAAAATATGATTGACGTGTAAAAGTGTTTCTACAATCCTACTTACAGAAATAAATCATGTGTCATTATCATTTACTGCTGGACACCCAGGTCTCCTCTCTGTGAGAGGTCAACTAATGTACAAGCTTGAATAACAGAAAACAGTACCATGACAAGTTGCGCCGACCTCAAATAAATTGGAATTTAGGACAAGAAAATGGCGATGATGATGAACACGTGGAGTATAAAAATATAGGGCTTGATCTGGCGATTCCAAAAATATAACACAAAAAGGTTTTAAGTCTTTTTTAATTTTGTTTACTAACCAAAACAGCAAATCTAAGGTTTTAGGGCAAAATTTACGGTGATTCTTCTGAAAACTGGATCTTAAGGATAACTAGAGTGAGATTTAAAACAAGGTCTTTACATTATGAAATTATGAGATGGAAATATCAGATGAAGAGCAAGACCTATACGACACCCTAAATTAAATTATTAAATGTTAAGCACAAATTAACATCAATAAATTTACTATTTTGTTAGATAACTCAAACATTTTGACTGTGTGGTGATAACTTAATCTTATTGCTTCGTGATAAAGCTCAGTTTATTTTAGATTAGTAAAAGATTATTTTGCTTTGAGCTGCGGCCCTAATTATAGCTATTTTAATCTTGTTTATTCATTGGACACACATAATTAACGTTTTAAATGTTTTGCAGTAAAAATAAACACTTGAAATAAAACTCGAATCAATTTTAGTTCGACATTCTGAACAAACTACATTCAGGCCTTCTCCTAATTTGACTACACCAGAAAATTGCACTTTTTAAAGACTATGATATCAGTAAACCACTTAGCATTTAAAATTAATAGCACCTATTTCTAAAATTTGGTTTTTAAGACAGTTTTCGATATATTTCCCGCGCACATTAACAAATTATTAGATAACACAAATCATTATTCGAAGAGGTAAAGATTTCCTTTGAAATTACGCATAAAATTTACACATATTATCGTATTATTCTTTCCAAATAATTTGCATATTTAAATAAGTTTTATGTTTAAAACACGTAACGTAGTTAATCTAACCACAACAGGTGAGAAAGCAGTTCTTTTTCGAGTTTTTGAAAAACAAAAGAAAAAAAAAACGATTTATTTTCGCAAACCGGACACGAGTTGGTGCGCGCAGTGCAGCCGCGGGGTGAGTTTTGTAAGTGACGATGTAGTCCGAATGTAAGGGGCTATTCTCGCTACAACGCGGAGTGCAGTTTCTATAATATGTGCGCGCCTTACCGCAATAAATTTACGGAACGTACCTTTTACTTCGATCGGAAGTTTGATTTATGGTAATTGAAAGCAATAATGATTCAAATATGTAAAAATTAATTAACAATGAAAATTTGTAGGTATATACACAGTTAAATAAAAATTGGTCTTGAGGATCCAGTTTTTTATCGAAAACGTGAACATGACCTTCGTCGTTAGAATATCTCTTGCAAGATTTGACAATTGCAAATGGAGCATTATTATTCGCTTTAGTTATAAAAAATACTGAAAAGTACGCCTAATTAAGTGGTATTTTTTTTTACATATTACTGTGTCAACGATATGTGTAGAGCAATAATTACTTCACCATTCATTTAGCAGAGCGAGCAGATGGTTAACGAAGTGATTCTAATAGCAGTTCGTAAAGAAAAATTGGTACGGATTGACTGCTAATTTTGGGACAGAAACGAGACACCGTTTCCCTTTCTGTCCCATAATTAGCAAAATGCATCCAAGATTATACCAAGAACTCACAAAGCAATTCCCACCCGAATAAATTCGGCATGAGGTCTTTAAACATCGCAAAAGTAGAAACACTCAAAGTCTGGTTATTTAAAGAAATACTCACTCAAGAACCGCGTCAGGTATGCACAGCTTATCCAGATTCAAATACTGCTGCAGCTCATGAAGGTAGTTAACGTACATCATTTTCCTGCCAAACTTGACGCTTATGGCTGGTTTTAGCATCTGCCATACTATACGTATGAAGTTCGTCGGGTGTACGAGATACAAGGCTTTTAAGTTTTTCTTATATTTCCTATCGAACGCCTTGTAGGCTCTCCAGAGCCAGGAAAGAGGGGGTTTGTTTTTGCTGGTCAGACCACAGTGGAAGTACACGACGCTGTAGTCCTGTTCGACGTACTTGTCCAGTGTGAACATCAGGTACCTGAAACGATAACAATTATCCAGATAAAGTACTGCTGGACTAAAACAGTGAGCTTTGGGAAAGACAATGCTTGATTTACGTCGTCAAAATATCGCATAGGTAGGAGAAAAGTTCCAGAAAAGGAAATATGCATGTTTTTTTTTATTCGGTAGTCGACATCGCCATATAACAGTTAAAACATATTTGACTATTGAAAAAGAACATTGACCTGTGCATATTCCCTATTGAAAACTTATCAGAAAGTGATGCAAGGCTATGAAAAATAAAGTATTTTCATAGCTGAGCCGAATATAGTAAAGGAATAATTGTATAGTTGTTCAGTAAGCTTAAACAGGGTCAAGATTGAAATAAGTACAGTCCATCGGACGCACCAACCTTTATGTGGTCATGCATAAGTAAGCGAACACGTAAACTTTCACTGAGACTATTCTAGCTTGTTGCTGAAGACAATGAAACTTGGAAGTTTAACTGCTATGATATTTAATAAGGACAGAGCTGTAGTTGAAGAATCTTTCTCGGCTAAGCACAGTCAGGATTTTCAGAGGATTATGGTATCATCAGCTGGTACTGAGGATTTTTTCGGTTGAACAATCATTTAAATCTTCGCAATGCAAGCTTCTTCCATTTCAAATACAACTTCACAATATTAAAATAGTACTTGTGAATCGCAAAATTGTCGTACCTGAGTAGTTTGTCAGGATGCAAATCCTTGCTGGGAGGTAGTCTGCAGGCTGACACCACGATGATGCGGCGGCCGACCTCGTCGTCACCCACAACTTCCACCAGACCAGTCCCGTTGAGTTCCGCGAACGAATCGTCCAGTGACGATGAAATCTAAACGCAAATGTTAACATTTTATGAACTTTGTTCCTCGCAATTAAACCCATTTCTCCTACTGTTGTAATCTATAGGGGGTCAGAGCTGTAAGGTGACCAAGTTTGTAGTTTGTTAAAAATATTTACAGGCCGTTATGCGAATTTGCCTGTTTTGGAATCAATTTTTAACAGTCAAAATAATGTAATTAAGCTCAACCTCGATGACGTCCAGCAGGGCTCTTTTTGTGTTTAATTTTTATAAAAAAAAAAACGATTAAACTCAACAATCTAACTGTATTATTCACTATTAAGCGGTCATATTGTACAGTATTACGCAATGTTTTTATCGTTTAGGGTTAGTGTTGATGATCGCGCAATGAAAAGTGTGAGCGAGTTTTATTTTAATTGCACCGTGTGGGATAGTATTGAGCAGGTATTGCTTACGCGAAAATATTGAAGCTTATGGGCCGACATTATCATTGCGTGAAAAAATTTGATCGTCTGTGCAAGTTTTTATTTTGTTTGTTATTTTGAGACTGTAGCATGCAACTAGAAAATAAAACGAATCAATATGGTTTTGGAATCATTTTGATCGGGTTGTTTCGGATTTTTTGAGCAAATTACAATTTATCGTGTATACATTCAATTTAGCACAGGAAGGATTGGTGCGTGGTTAGATTGCAAATTCTACTTTTGCCAGCGTTATCGACTGATTCATGGGAATCTCTAAATATTTTTTTTTTCAGTTGTAGCTCGTTCGATAGCTAATTAAATGAAGATTGCTTCCCCGTTATTTGTACGGCTATGTCGTAGTAAATTTTTGTGGTAATGGTTGTCCAAGCTCATGTACGTAGTTGCTTTATATTAAATTCTAGTATTTTTCTGTTTGATGTTTGAGAATATTTGGTTACGTTGAAAGCTTTGTTAACGTATTCACTACCAAATTAAATAGAATTGATAGCCATCCAATTTGACGGTTAATATAAATGATATTTGTAGAAGTATTTTGGGAAATTTTCAGAAACACTTTCGGATATTCTCGAATCCCAAGGAGTTTCGCATTTGTATGGGGTGCTTAAATTTTGCAAAGGGGTCACACACTATTACGTTCTGGAAGGAAAACGACAAATTACAGTTCACCCTCTTTATATAGTTTTAAATTATAACATTGTATTCTAAAATGAAAATGTTGGATAGTGACGTTCATCATCATACAATAGTGTTAGACAAATCAATTAAAATTTTTATAGATAAAATTATAGTCCTTTGAAGAAGCGATTCGTATACAACTTTCTCCATGGGACCAACATCGTTATCGCGAAATAATAATCAGTCGTCTCATAGATTTCGTAACCGACGATAAATTTCAACGCAGCTTTCTAGAAACGTTTACAATCTAGACGCGATCTCATCTCAGCAATGGCAAAAACTAGTCATAATTAATGTAAATCAGAGGTATGTTTGACAGATGGTATGGACAGGTTCATTCCTTACATTATAAGGAATGAGGTATGAACGTAAACGATCGAAGTATATAAGGATCGTAGCAGGCATTCTGTAGTTTCTGCCTACCCCATGTATGTGTTTAAGAAATCTTTGTACGCAGCTTGTTCGTACGATGTCTGATTTTTTTGTCCTGACATAATGTACTTTTTTTTACTTTGTGTTTTAGTTTTGCAATTGCTTATTCCACGATCGATCGAAACGCTTACGAGCGTTAAGTAATATTTTGAATAGATTCGCTGACTTGTTCACAGAATACGTTCAAGAATATAACTGATTGTTTTAATTAGATTAACATTTATTGCGTATTATTCACGTAAACACTCATAAAAAACGACTGGCATGGATATTCACCGCTTACGCACTCGACAATGAGTCGTTTGCAGAAATCTAGTCTCCTCAACTCACAATCATTTCGCAAAGATCTCTGCAATTCTTGATAATTGCGTCCCATCCTAATCTCCACTTATAAACATTGCTTTCGTAACAAGATTCCTGATTCCATTCACACATATTTAAAATAGTATCATGTAAGTTCACATCTTGTACGTAGATCTTTGTATCTTAAAGAACAGAAACATCATTTTTCATACCTCCACGGGCAGTTTCTATGAGAATACAGTGGTGGTGGTGCAATAAGACAAGGACCTGGTTGAAGTGTGACTGCGCTGCGAGTGCTTCAACGGTTACGAGAAGACTGCCTCCAAGCCGATCAGCCTACGTATGTATGTTTGTTCCTTTGTGACACTCTATGAGACCAAACGCGTGGGTCATTTTCATGATTCTTACATCAATCGATTTGTCTTAATCTTTCGAATGTCACTATAGACTTGACAGTAATCAAAATCCAATATTGCGAATACGGACGCCATACTATAAAGAATTAAAAAAAATACGTCGAGGAACTATGTCAATTAGCATTAATGGTTTCTCTTGCCATTTTTTTTGCTGTTTGTTTGTAACAATAAAATGTCAATGTTACTTTTCTTTAGGATTAAAAGAAAATAATACGCTTTGTAGAATTGATTAGAAGAACTGTGAAAAAGCTCATTTTCACAGTTCAAAGAGAACGTTTTAATTTGCTTCGTTTTCGCTACGTAGCTGATGTAGGTATTGCTACGTCCAAGCGGAGGAGATGTTGCTACGCAGTTTCGTAGCAGTCGCGTAGCGCGTCTCGTTGATCTCGCACGCACTCCGTGGGAGCTGTGTTTATTTCACTAGTGTAGGTACTTTACCGATGCATAGTATGTACACACTCCTAAAATAATTAGGTGAGATTCCGTCACATCATCGCCCAGCGCAAGGCATCTGCTAAAACATTTTTGGCACTTCTACTTTTATGGGGGTGAATAGGGGAAATTTGGTTAGCACGGAAAATCGTATTCCTTGGGTTTATAAAGTTGAAACTTGGTATGAATACCTATGTGCTTAAATCAATAAAAACGTGCGACGTTATAAGAATTTCAAAACTTCAAAACGTGTTAAAGTTTGAATCGGTCAATAAGGTGGAGTGTGATTCTTTACCTGAATTATAGTTACTAAAACTAAGAGATTGTATGTTATGGGCAATTGAACTTCTTGTATAACTAGCATTAAAAGACAATCACATATTTTTTTCGGTCAGATATTTATTGGTTTTCAATCACACATTATCATCACTCATACTGATAAGCAAAGACAAAAACATTGTTTTAAAATAAACACAAAACGCGCGACGCGGAGGCAAAGCTTACTTAATTTTCCACAATACTTTCCACTTTAAAGAGTGAGTCAAAAAAAAACTGCGTTCGCGTTGCAGTGATCACAGAATCAAACTGATGCAGCGCAGCCTAATGTATGCGAATATAAGGATAGACTAAAACGAGTGCAGATCCAAGAATCTCTTATAACATTGGAATATACACCTTATTTTCGGTGACTTAAAAGTGCAAATCGTGCTCAAAGAGCCCTTTGATGTCTGCGTCGATTGTTGTACTTTACATTTTGAAACACTGATTTTAATTGGATATTTCAATGTCAACTGAAAGTCTTCTGATTTGCGTGCCTCTGTGCCGACGCGGAGTCTCATTGCAATGCTGGGAAAGTTAAAGATCTGTATGCATAGCGCATTTGTCGACGTAATGATGGATTATGGGGTTGAAAGGAACATAAGTATATATTTAATTGCCCTGGTCTTGTTGAGAATAGCTGCCATTGCTAGGGTCAACTTTTGCCGAAATATTGGGTTGTATACTTGAATACCAATCAAAGTTTGCGACGCTTCGTCTGAAATGAGGTAGATCTAGTAAGACGGTACATCTTTTATTACACGCGTAAGCACAGCCTCGAAATTGTCAACGGTCTCAACGGACCATAAGATCTTTTAATCTCCTAGGTCTTTAACAAGCTCCCTTTATAAAATGTCCTTCCACATTCTGAAAATCTGGAACGAGTTTTACACATAACATAACATCACGCCTTGTTTCCCCGAAGGGTTGCGCAGAAGTGTACCTATAGTACACCCACATTTCGCCAGTTATGTTTAAGTCCCATGTAATAGGGGGCGAGCCTATTGCCATCTACCGGGCACAAATCCAGACTTCGGGCTGCTACTGAGAAATTCCAGATCAAAAAACCCAATAACACGTTGCCTGACCTGGGAATCGAACCCAGGACCTCATGCTCAGCAGTAGCGATTGCGACCACTAGAATTTTGTCGAAGAAAATGTTTTTCTTTGAATAAAGTTTTCTCCTAAACGATATAATCACTGAACAAGCATGAGGGTAGTAAGAGAGACTTCAAAAAAATCATTTTGGACTACTGTAAACCTGTATATTTCTTTACACTTAAGACCAAAAATAAAATAATGTTATACTATTTTGAAAATTAGAGACTCCGAACATGAGCAATCTCAATGACTAAAGGGTATTTTTATACAATATATAATTTATCTGGAAAACAGAACAAGGTCTTGAAAATGCGCCGGCGTTAGAATTGACTCTATTTCGGTACATTTTATTTTATTCTATTTTCTGCTGTCTGCCGGCCTATATTCAATTGACACATTAAATTGCGTTTAAAAAAGCAGTAGTTCACCCTATTCACTATTCTGGGCGCAGAGATGAAGTCAATAACTATCGTCCAATTTCAATTTTAACAGCAATGTCAAAGATCTTAGAACGAATACTGAATAAGAACCTGTACCCTAATTGCGTAATTCACAATTTGTCGGAATCTGAATCGTTTTGAAACAGATTGCTAATCCATTGCTTCATAAGTTCGATAAAAAAATCTGCTCAACATTGTAAATAACGCAATGACTGTTGTTGAACTGTCAAAATACAACAGATTAGTCGTAATCGTTTACGAAAATGTGTTACGCAATTAGGCTGCTGGTCAGTGTTCTCGACACAAAGAACATCTTAGCGAATAACCATTGCGGTTTCAGAAATGGAGTTAGTAGCGAAGACGCTTTTGCGGAAGTTCGCAACACCGCGATTCAGAAAATGACGACATTTGCTTAACGCCATCTGTCGATTACAGTTGGTTTACACGAAACTCGCTCTGCATACAATAAACTTTTTAAAATCAAACTGAACAACAATTTCATTTTAAAAAAGTTGTTATGATTTAAACGAATAAATAATTATCTAACATTGCATACTTTGTCACTCAGAACACCACATCAATTATTGTTAATCTTACATCACCACTTTTTATTTGAAGTTCTTTTAGCGCCACTAATCAACCACAGAAATAACACAGTTACAGCCCGCGCCAAACTTTGTGACCGCCTTGAATATAGTCGCGAGTCCGAACTTGCGCATGGTACAGTCGAGTGGACAATACGTAATCAAACAAACAATTTTAGTTTTAAAAAAAATGAAATACTTATTATATTATGTCAATTTATTTTTATTAGGTGATTATTAAGTTCGTCTTTATTTCATAGGTTATATTTTTAAATTTAATATATAATGTATGTGTTTTTTGTACAACATATAAGTAGGTAATAATAGGATAAATGTAAATAAAAAACATTAATATAAATAAAAACTATATTCACAATGGGGCCACACCTTCCATAAAATCATCTCCCTTACTAGTGGATGGTTCCGCATCCGAACACTCTCTTCACAAAAAATATCCGAATCTTCATCATCTGATTCATTATCGCTCACGTGAATTATTATTTTTTCAGTTAGGTCATCTATGATGACATCACTTTTCTTATATTCTTCCTCAATATTCATAATTTTGTCGCATGGCGCAGTCCACTCCTGTTCAATAATGCTATTTACTTTTTCTTCCACTAGTTTCATAATATTAGTTTTATTATTTGTGACATTTTTTTTCGCCTCGTAACCTTTTATGGATGCCCAAGCCATTTATTTGGGGTTCATGTCGGTATGGTAAGGTGGAAGCCGTAATATTGTGTGATTGTGTTCTTCTAAAATTTTGTCAATATTATTATTTTTTTATACTTATTTATGTATAGAAAATAATTTATACTGTGCTGGTTTCAGCATGTCAGAAGTGCAAGATATATTTTTTGCCGTAAGCCATGGCACCATTTCTGCCTTTTTGCTATTTGACTTCGGCGCTGCATCCTCTAATTTATTATGATAGGGTGCATTATCTATCACCATAACCGATCTCGGTGGGAGATTCGGCAAAAGTTGTGTGCGTATCCATTTTTCGTAATTATTATAATTCATATCATCATGGTAATCACCGGTTTTCGTACCTGCCTTGAACATCAAAAGGCCGTTGGGTACAAATCCTGATTTGGATCCAGCATGTACATTGACGACACGTTGACCTTTTGATATCTTTTTTTTTAACCTTATGTGCTAACTATCACTCCATGCCTTCGAAGTGGTATGCGATGAATCGACATATCTGATTCGTCAGTGTAAACTGTAAACTATCGGTCTTCCTTATGCGAGATATTTCGTTATTTCACGCAAATATTCAATTCGTTTACAGCGAATATTTGTATTTTCAATTAATAATTTGCGACTGTCTTCAGTTTTTTTCCATTTAAATCCTATTTCATTTATAATTATCCTCAACTCGTTGCGGATCCTTCAAAATTTATATCTTGTTTTATTTTATTTTTTAAAGTTGAGCAATTGCCGGCAACTCATTCTGTGTTAGATGAAAATTGTGGATACATTTTTTTATGACACCTAGGTCAAAATTATCGATACCGGTTCATTAGCAACCGATATAATACGTCGTACAGTTCTTTCTGATACGCCTGTAGCTGCCGCAGTTCGTTTATGTACTGCCTTCAAATCGTGTTTAAGGCCTTCTTCAGCTTCTTTCTTCATAAATTTATAAACATCGTAGACCATTTTACGAGCCTGGCGTCGTAAAACATTACAACGTTCGGTAGACATGTTTATAAACAAATAACAACGAGTAACAGTAACTAAAAGCTATAACAACAAATTAACGAAACAATCGAATGAATTCTGAACGCGACTGTACTCTCAGAGCTCAACAAGTGCGTGATTCGTGTACGGACGTAGCACTCACACTAAGGAAGGCGTGGGTGCCAGCTTGGTCGCGGGTGAGCGGTGCGGGCGCGCGGGGTGTGGCCCTGCCCCCAAGCTCTTGTGCGTCCCGCTAATACCTGATTTTGTGTTCTGCGCAATGCAATAAGCCTAGTTTCGGGGCGGTCACAAAGTTTGGCGCGGGCTGTACCTTTATGACGTGTTGTTATTAATTTAATTTATGATTATCACATATTACATAAATTCGTTAGTACTATTTGGTGACAATAGATGTCGTTGTTACGTGTATGTACATTACGTAATGACATGATGTACATGCGATTGCGATGAAACCAAAACTAATAATTACTCCGAGTTATACACAATATTTAAGTGTAAACGTTAACCATATTAGTTTCATTCTTTTTACGTGATACCTGTACTAACAAATCTCTCACATCCAAACAGACCCGACACTACACCCACCCATAGATTAAAGACATTTATGTACTGTCAACAAAAGGGATAAGTAACCAGAGAGGCAGTTCTCGTATTTTAAGTCACGTTCTCATTCTAATCGAAGTCTCAATCTGTCAAAAGTATGACAAGATTTAAAAGAAATACAAGATCTTGACATTGATTGTCGCTGAGCTGATTGTGAAGGTTTAAAAAACGTATGATTGTGTCGTTTGGGAATTAGTTGGTGTGTTTTATATGCTTACTAGCGACCCGCCGCTGGTTCGCACGGTTTTAACGACTTGACAAAAAATCGGGGTTTCTAGTATAATGAATTCTTTAAATGACGGTGAAAATCGCATCAAAATTCGTTGCGTAGTTTCGAACACAACGCGGTCACAAAAGGTGACCTTAATGTATAATATGTACTAGCTGACCCCGGAAAAGAAGTTTTGCTGCTTTTTTTAAAATATATGTTGGCCGATTCTCAGACCTACCCGATATGCACACAAAATTTCATACACATCGGTCCAGCCGTTTCGGAGGAGTTTGGTAACAAACATTGCGACACTATAATTTTATATATTAGATAGAATAATAAATATATTTACACGTTTTGGGGCAGCAGTATCGAGGCCCGCGGCGAGCGCGGTTGACAATATTTCCGCGAGTTGGTAGTCTGCCTAACTCATTTGATGGATGTACATACCTCTGCATAGACTTCAGGTGCGGTTGCAAGCTCCTCTTCGAAGTTCTCTTCTATAGTACCGTCGCTGGCTGAACGTTCCAGAAGATCATCAGGTATGTCCAAAAGTTCAGGTGGGAGCGGAGCTGTGAACATAATATTAGTTTAGAACACCTGTTATTTTTCTGTCGAACCTGAGACTACACATAACTTTTCAATGTTTGTGTTTATTTTCTAGTCACGTACGGTCTAAAAACAAGTCCGAAATAACCATTCCCAAAATCAATGAACACCGTTTCAAATTAATTGTTTAGCAAACTCGAGCTATGAACTGACTGCTCACAGTAGGAATCAGCTGTCAAAAATTCTGCAACATCCAAAGTGGATAGTTCAACACAAACGGTACTGCGACATCCTGCTATTTGTACAAATGTCAAAACAGTTGGGAGATGTGATAGATAGCCGATGTGCATACCAGTGACTATTACGATGCTAAACAGGAGGCAAGGTTAATAAAAATGGTACCATTTTAAAGATTATACTGTAACCTTTAAATTATTACCATAATCATTTAAATTAGACGCGTATTTTAGAAGCTGTCCTGTACCCTAATTGCGTAATACACACTCTATCGGAATCTGAATCGTATTGAAACAGATTGCTAATCCATTGCTTCATAAGTTCAATAAAAAATTCTGCTCAACAATTTACAAAACGCAATGAGTGTTGTTGAACTGTAAAAATCAAACAGATTAGTCGTAATCGTTTACGAAAATGTGTTACGCAATTAGGCTGCTGGTTTAAGTGAAGAAATAAGAAAAAAAGACATGATTCAGTACTCGGTACCCCGCGAGTTGAGCCGACATTAACCACCTTTAAAGTCGCATGGTATCGGTTTTTTTATCAGGAGGATTGGCTTCGTGGTGCCTACACAAGCCTGTCCTTAAGTGTCGAATAAACTTGCACCGAGGGGACCGCTTTTGATTTTATTCGTTCCTTTGTCTTTGCACAGGTTCCAGCCGGCACGGGTGGAGCACACAGAGGGAGCCCCCGTGTGACTGTTATCATTTCTCGTTCACGTTCGCACAAACGATCGCGCGGTTTACAATGTACGAGATCGAAAAGAGCTATTAGACCTAATAGACCGATTACGAGTCAGCGTTCGGAAACGTTTCTTCTAGTACAGTGCTAAGATACGGTTCCTATTCGTTCATCGTTCACGAACTACACAAGACTAGTAGCGGCCGGCCCACCGACGACATGACGATCCTACCCGATGCATTCCGCCCGGTGCCAATCCAGGCTCCGGGACCGACCGCAAACCAGGGCTGCATGCCCGCGCCCCCGCGCCGCCAGCCCGCGCAACCGCGCCCCTGCGACCGCTGCCGCGCCGCACGCGCATCCCGCGCTATCCGTGCACCCCCCTGCGCCATCTGCGCGCCCCGCGCGCCCCCCGCTGCGCCGCCGCGCTTTGCGTCACCGCCCAAGCTGTGCCGGCTCCGCGCACTGCCACAACCGGCCCCCGCCGCTCGCTGGCGGGACCGGCGCGGGGTGAGCGTGAGCGTGTTCGGTCGCGAATACGTGTCTAATGATACGACCCCGCGATCCGGGCGACGGCCCACCGTGGGAGGAGCCGACGCGGTGATGACGTCACCAACTCCGACTGTGGGGTTCGGGTTCGCGTTTAATCTTGAACCGAAGCCCCAACGACGCAGGAGGAGCTCATGGATGTGGAGGATCCGAACGCGACACTGCCCCGACTGGCCGCAGCAAACGCGCGAAAGCGCACCGCGGGGTCCGCGCTCGCCCGCGACGCCTACATTTGCGCCTACATGGCGCGCCGCTCTCCGTCCGTCATGACACCGACTCCATCGAAGGCCACAGGGGTAAGTGTTCAACCCCCCCCCTCCCTCGACTTCTACCGCCACCCCCGGCGCCGCGACGTAAACGCAGCCGGGGGCCAAACAACAAAGGAAGCTGCGATACCCTCCGCTGGTGGTTGAGAGGCTACCTGACTGGGCCGCACACTTCCGGGCCATCGCTGCCAAATTGGGCCGGCCTCCTAACGCTCGTCCATACGGTGGTGGAGTTCGCTTCACCCCAGACAGCGAGGAGGAGTACAGGCTGGTCCAAAGGTGCATGCAACGAAGACCCCAGTCAGTCCCGGTTTGGGCGCTGCTTAACAGAGACGGGGCGCTCACATATGTAGCGGAGGACCGGGCGGAGGTCTTCGCCGAGCACCTGGAGCGTCAGTTCCAACCGAACCCGACTAGCGACACCGACCGTGTCGCAGCAGTCGAGAAACACCTGGGAGACTACTTCGCCTCGATGACAGCTCGCGAATAGGACCCTGTCTTCTTCTCACCTGGGGCAGTCAGACGCGCCATCCTAAGAACGAAGCCTAGGAAGGCCCCCGGTGCTGACGGTATCACCTACACAGCGCTGCGCCACCTGCCGCACCGTATGGTAGCAGCGCTGGCGGACCTGTTCACGGCGATACTGCGCACCGGGACCTTTCCCTCTTCGTGGAATGAAGGGCGCGTCATCATGCTGCCCAAGGCGGGGAAAAACATCCAGAAGCCGGATCATAGCGCGGTTACTTGATCATAGCGCGCGGCCCTACTGAACTAAGTCCAATGGACACAGTGACACGCGGACTATCGTATACTTAAACTGAAATTATTGCTGTACATATACTACCTATAAATACGCATCAAATGCCTTGTGGATTTAGTAGGTATTCTAATCCCTCACGAAAGAAAAATAAGTCACACGGAATTCCTTTCCATGCGGAACTACAGCCGAAAATTGGGATGATGACAATTTTTTTTTGTCTCAAAAGACTGTCTGTTTCCAAATAGCGCAAACTGTATTACAAAAAAATTAAAAGCTTTAAAAATTGCCCAGTTATAAATGTTTTAAGATAATTGCTAGACAAGGACAGCACTATCTTAGAACTGACGTCACGACTATGTAACTTCAAACTAGCGCCGTACATTGTCAGTACAGCGCGACAAGGACGGCAATAATCCCCTCGAAAAACTTTTAAAGCGTGTATCTTCTTCAAATTTACACCGATTGAACTGTTTTTCCGAGTATCTCATTTTTACTAAGCTTTCTTTAAAATAACATTATTTTTATGAACATTTTTAATATTAGTCATCATCCCAATTGTTTTATTTTATTTTATTATTTTATTGAAGGCTACTTCAATGTCACTCAAAATCATAAACATTCGGCAGCTAACGCGATTGCGCTCGCACGACTTTCGCCGCTGTACGCAACTGTGATCACAGAGTGTGAGTATCGTCGCATGTAGTTGAGCACCGAGCCCAGGATTAGTGGTTGTGCTGTTAGTGCGTAACGTATCTTCCTCTTTTAAGGTTTTCTAAAGACCAAACAACTTTTCAAGGTACCTACTCAAGATTTAAAACTTGCGAGTACCTTCGGATTTTTTACGCAAAACTGTAACACCTAACGCCATCTACTGCCGACAACTAAAACCAAGCCGGCAGCATATTCTCAAGTGCTGGCTGGCATGTAATTTGCAATTGAAAGCCAACGAGATAGTACTGCACCAATCAGCAAGTGCAAGGACGTTCTCCCAATCAGTGCGCTAGCCGCCTAACATCACACCAGATAGCGCTATGAATGCATAATCCTTTGAGTGAGTGCAATTTTCCAATCATTGGATGTAACGGCTTCTTTGTGATACTGTAGGCATCAATTGCAACGCTAATGTAACGTTTCCTGTATTTTTAGTACCTACAATAGAATAGATTCTAATCAGCCTTTTATTACACTTTTGTCTGATGGGAAGACCTTTGTACACCTTTAGAGACTTACCAGGCCACTCAGCAAGTATTGCGAAAAAAGTTTTCATGTATGGGAGACTGGCCAGTTGTAGTTTATTTAAAAAATATGATTATTTGTCAGTATAAATAGGTACGTTCCAATTTCAAAATTTCCCTGCACAGTTGGCGAGCTAAATAAATTATCGTGTCTCATAAAAATTGGATCTGCCCTTGGAACATTTTCGAGCTGAGATAAATGATCGGATTCGCTACGCTCGACTAGATACCGCCGGCGTACTTGTCAAATACGGCAACAAATACTACGCCGAGGTCGGCGTACCCGAGCCAGTCACACGCGACACGACGTGCACGTACTGAATGTTTTATTAAATATTGAGCTTAGTCCGAAGTGAAATGCCAGTTTGCGTAGTGAAACTGTGTAAAAATAATACTACAATAAATAAGAAGGACACGAATCAGATACCATCAGAAACATTTTATTTTTTCGAGTTAATTACACGTGAATACCGGGTGAGTGACAACCTTAAACGCCGAAAGCAATATTCTTTGAACATAATACGATTTACCTATTGGTATTTGAAATCTATAAACAAATGACACATCAATGACGTCACGCAAAAATGAATAAATGAAAAAACTAAATGAAGAGGACAGAAATAAAATTATCGTACTTCTATTAAACGAAGCTTATGACGAATAAGACGTTGTCTTGTTTACCTCGTTCGGAAACTATCACTGTCTGGTTCTGGTATATGTTGACTTTGTTTTAGTAAAATAAATTATATCCGTGTTTACATCTTTTTGATTCTGATTCTACATAATAATCTAGCTTGTTTATCAAATGGAAGTAGGTATACCTATTATTCGGAAGAAATACAGACTTGCACCTCCGTTTAAGGGGATTGGGGACAATATACTACTATACAACCTGTGTCTATGTATATATTTTTGGATCCATAAACGTATTATTATTATTATTATTGGACAGGTGAAAGTAACAAGTTTTTGTTGTTGTTTGTGTTCAAATCCTAGCCTGCTGCCCTAGAGGTTTAGATAAGTGAGTCAGTCAGTCACACAGTGGGGTGACGGAATCGACGTATTTTAGGTATTTATTCATATTCAAAGTAAGCAAATTAAACTTACCGTCTTATTCATAATTTGGCCTTTCGTTTTATAAAACTATTTTAGCTATTGATATATAGCTAAAATAAGTTTATAAAGCGAATGGCGGCTTGATTATGAATAAGACAGTGTTTTATTAGTCTTTCCTGAGAATATGAGCTCTGTAGCATTATCCAGGCCGAAACTATGAGTGTTTGAAAATACGACGAAAAGCCTCGAGAAAAGGTAGGTAGTGCCCCCGTTGTTTGTTTTTTGCTAGTCTTGGCGGAGGCAGATACATTACTAGCACTTCGCCCAACTTCATTAGTGTGGATTACATCATTTTTCGAAAAAAATATATCAATTTTATTTTATAGAGCTTCTGCTAAGCATGAGGTCCTGGGTTCGATTCCCAGGTCGGGCAAGTGTCATTGGGTTTTTCTATCTAGGATTTCTCTGGTTGATGGCAATAGGCTCGCCCCCTATAACATGAGACTTAACCTACCTGCCACTGTTGTTTACATAGCATACGAATTTCTGTGGGCTAGGTACGAAAATTAAAAAGTAAAAAAAAAAAAGTTGTAAAAATAAAAACCGACTTCCAAAAAAAACGATACTAAGTGAAAATTACTTTAGTTTTGGGAGTTGGTTGTTTAAAAAAAAATTGATAACCTGTTTTTCGATGTATTCATTCGTTCATAACCTACCAGAAAAGTATAACTTTAACATCCAGAATGAAGAAGTTTTCTCACCATCAGCAGTTTATTAGTTGAGGTGGGAAATGTCCCAAACCTCTTAAAATGTTCGATAACCCTAAATTAAACCATTTTTGTCCCCAAGTTATCGGATACAAAAATGTTATAAATTAGCTCTAGTATGACCCCCAACCGTTTCAAGCAATGCACCCAAATATCAATCATGTGGTATTTCGAGATTTGTATTTACAATAACTTTCAGTTCTTATTCATTAGACATGTGAGTTTTTGAAGAGTAGGATGCGATGTTTGATGTTTTATGAACTGGACTATTTGAAACTTCTCAACAATACTTTATGCACTCTTGATAACAAATGGCTATGTAAATACAATAACAACAAAAATGGATAGCGAAGACGGGCAAATGAAACCATTAATGTGGCATTGATTTCGGAGTCCTGATTAGAGTTTTTATGATCTACTTGAGTGTTTGAGGGTTTTAAAATGCAGAAGCAATTGATTCTAAACTTTAGCCTGGTATTGCATGAAGTCTTTTAAGATAAAACTATCTTCTCTTCTTAAGAAAGCTATGACTAGCTAGTTCTAAAAAAAAAAATACCGACTAAATACAAACATTTAAAAAGTAAATTCCTTAAAAATGATTCATCTAGGTGCCATAATAATTGTTCTGCCACACGTCAGTGATGTGCAATGCATCAATTACCAGACTGTTAAGGAACCTATTACACCATAGCCATTCAATCAATTTGAATGTACTATTGTCTGCACTCCGTTAAGTTAGGGAAAGGAAAAGGTCTTACAGCAACGCAAGCATTGTTCTAACTTAGTCATGGTATAAGTACAGTGTGGCAATTAGGTTATCACATTAATTGAAACCACATTTTCTAAATTACTTATTATAAACATTGTAATTTTTTTTTTGTGTGTTTAATATTATATTGAGCCACATAGGCAAATGTAAGGTAACAGATACATTTAAGAAAAATAAAACATTAAAACAAAGAATTTTGTGCGCCGTGGAGCTGCACACTGTATATAAATAGCCAGATTGTCATGTCGAAGAAATCAGACTTTTAATCTGCAGGGGAGTAGCTGATAAACTAGATCAATGAAACAAACATGACCTTGCATGTTTCTAGTTTATTATAGCCAGTAGCTTATTTTTTTGGCAATTTAATTTGTTTGAAAAGTCAGTTTATTATGTTTAGTCAAATTTCTTATTTGATTTCTTTAACGGACTACAACAACTTTTAATAACCGCTGCACGCTGCTGTAATTTTTATGGTGCACAAAACAATTGATTTGAATCTAGTGTTTCTTTCTTAATCTCTTGATTTTTATTGTGATGATAATATAGAATGCCCACACTTCTTCCCAATCTTTTCATTAATTTAAAATTTTTGAATGAGTGGAGATAATTCGAACAAGTACCAAGTAACACAAAGAACTTCAACATGAAGTAATCAATTGCGTAAACAAATTGCCTAAATTAACAGTGTTACAATAATCTCTACTGAACTCTATCTCATGTTTTAAATCTTACCTAAGCCTGAAGTTTGAATAAGTTCCGAATCATCGAACTCCAAGCTTGGCTCGTAGTCGTGGTACTCCGAGAGGCTGGTGTACGTCTCTTCAGGGTCAGGGTTGCAGCCGTGAAGCACTGCGAAGTTAAACAATAACATCATGCTAATATTTACATACTTTGGTCACCCGATTGCGGATATGTTTTTCCGTACCTTGAAAAGCCCTCACAGGACTCAACTTTGGCTGATGCTCGGATTCCATCGTAAAAACACCCACACCCCTTTGCTTTCGTTATCACCAACTGTATGTACGTAAACCAAACTGTGCGAAATGTCACTTCCTCTAAAGAAATTTATGTTGCAACAGCCGAAAACCCTATTGGCAACGTTTTTATTACGTCACGGCATACTAAACGCAATAGAATACAACGCCAAAAGTAAACAAATGATGCAAATCTTCGAATAGAAAAAGAGAATCGTTTTCGCAAATCTGTTATTTTTTAGGGTGGGTGACAGACAGTCCACAGACTACGTAGAGAATTTTAGACAGTCACTTAAAACCAAAGAGAACAATATCTCTGAGTATCTTTACCTCAGCGGATCCCGACCACCGACCACAAAATCCCAGCCACAGGGCCACCATACACTACATAAAGCAACCCTATGTAAACAGTAACATTTATAACAAAATATGTATATATTGGAATATTTTAATTATTCTATTATAAACTCATCTAATTTAAAAAGTTCAAAGCAAAACATTGAGTTATGTTCTGTTTTGTTATTTTTGTTAATTATTATTATTTGTTTTTATCAGTTTAAAAATATACAGTTTTTTATTATTATTTCTTAATGGTATTTTAAATCATAGTTGCTAGTAGGTAATAGTCACAGACTTAGATATGTTGTAATGGTCTACCAAATGGGCCGCGATAGTCATATTATTTTTTAAATCGTACCTCAATTAAAATAATTGGTGATCCCTGACATAGTCTGCTTCCTCAGGAATATACGGAATATCCGGGAATATACGAAGGAAATATCCGTAGCCGTATCCAACTTATACTCCAACTTCAAACCTGGAAACTGGGAATCTCAGAGTAATCACAGAGATTACTCTGAGATTCCCAGTTTCCATGTTTCTACCAGTTGGTTGGAGAGGTGAGACACGTGAGGCGTGGTTGCAATATTAAAAATCTGCAGCCGTGTTCGCGTGTTCACGTAGAAAGATAATAACCGACGACGTATTTTTTTTTTTTTGAATGGCATCTCGCAGGTCAACCTATGAGGTTGTCGTCTGCTTAAACGGACTTGCCTGTGGTTGCCCTAATAAATTAAGGCCTCCAGCCAGGACTTAAACTTAAATACTAACTAAAACTAAGCGACAACGCTAAGGGCCCCTGTGGGGTACGGACCTCGGCTTAGGGCGTCGCTGGAAGAGGGCAGCAAGGGACTAGCTGGATCAGGATTGATATTATTTAGGGACGAATTTAAAGCTACAGGCTCAGCGGCGCGGGCTGGCTCGAGCAAGGGTCGGGAGGGTAACCGACGACGACTCCGACGGCAGTATAAAAACTGCCTGCGCGCCGACCTGCGTTGCCCGATCATGACCTATGCCAGTGCAGTCTTCGCACACGCCAAGCCCGTTCGCTTCAATAGAATGCAGACCCTCCAAAACAAGTTCCTCCGTAGGATAACAGGCTCCCCCTGGTACGTTCGCAACGAAATCCTCCACGTAGACCTCAGGATTCCCACTATCCGTCAGTTCATGAAACGCATTTCAAAGCGTTTCTTCGAGACCGCCGCGAATCACCGCAACCCTCTGGTTGTTAAAGCCGCTAGCTACATTCCCTCCTCCATTAGTCATGTCCGCCGTCCCAAGCATGTCCTCACCGATCCCGATGACCACATAACTCTCATTCAGGAGAGCAGTAGGGCCACCAGTACAGTGCACAAACACAGACCGACTTTCCGACCTCGCCGCCGAGGTTCCTCGCGAAGATCCCGACGTAATTGTCCCCCCCGACCCTTGCTCGATGAAGTGCCAGCCCGCGCCGTAGCTGAGCCTGTAGCTTTAAATTCCCCGAATAATAATAATCAACAAAATCTGATCCAGCCTGTCACATCTTGCTGTCCTCCCGTCAGCGACGCCCTAAGCCGAGGTCCGTACCCCACAGGGGGTGCCCTTAGCGAGCGTTCGCTTAGTAATGTAAGTAGTTTTACGCCCCTGGCTGGAGGCTTTGAGTCCGCTTAAGGCAGCCACAGGATAGTCCGGTTAAGTAGTCACGACCTCTCAAGGTCAACTACGAGATGCCATACAAAAAAAAAAAAAAAAGACCTGCGTTGCCATCCCCCCCGAACCTTGCTTTCTCCCCGACCCTTGCTCGACGAAGTGCCAGCCCGCGCCGTAACTGAGCCTGTCGCTTTAAATTCCCCGACTAATAATAATATAATCCAGATCCAGCCTATCCCATCTTGCTGTCCTCCCGTCAGCGACGCCCTAAGCAGAGGTCCGTACCCCACAGGGGGTGCCTTTAGCGAGCGTTCGCTTAGTAATGTAAGTAGTTTTACGCCCCTGGCTGGAGGCTTTGAGTCCGCTTATGGCAGCCACAGGATAGTCCGGTTAAGTAGTCACGACCTCTCAAGGTCAACTACAAGATGCCATACATAAAAATAAAAATAAAAATATTAAAAAACTATTACTACTAAAATATTAAAGAACTGCCTTGACCACTCGACGCTCGACTCTCGCCGCGGACGGTTGTGTGCCTGCGCTCTCCTGCTCCCGGCTCAGTGTTGTGTTTCGTGCTATTATTCGTTGCAACTTCGTGACGTCATCGTAGTCGCCCCGGCTACACCGATATAAAATAAAGACGGTTGTGAGTAGCTTCACTAGGCCCCTTCTGGGTAAAACCACAGTTTCGTGGTCCTCGGTGGAAACCATCTAGTGACCTACACACTTAAGTTCAAATATTAAATTAAAAGTAAAATAAAATAAAATGTAAATTATATATTTCTATAAAATTAATTATAATTATATACACATATTTACAAAAGAACTTAAAACTAGACTCATCTATAATCAACATTCATTATAAAACTATTCAACATTCAATGAACAAACAGACAAGTACAAATATTGTATTAATAGATAATTACTTATCAGCTGGCCGGCGGAGCTATGACGCGTCTATTGTTCTAGCGGCTCGTCATGCGAACCGTGTGAGCGAGCGGGACGGTATCATTGTGCGTTGCACTCATACACGTGCGGCTCGCGCGCGGAAGACTTGCGGGTTAGTACGCTCTAGCGGTGGGTAATCTTTATTCCGGCAAGTGAATTGATTCACTTATTCCGACTCCGGGTCCGGTACCGGTTCACCTTATTTATTCCTTTGGCACCGTTTGGCACCGGCACTCACTCATTCATTTGGTTCACTGGATCATTTAGCACATTTTGAATTGAACAGTTGGTTAGTTAGAGCGATACGACGTGTTCCGAGTACTTCCGAGTGACTTGAGCGAGTGAACGAGAGTGAACAGTGAACGCGCGCTCCGGAATCATTTGGTACCGCGGTGCCTGTAAGGATTGTGAGGAATAAATAAGGTTTACGTATCCGTGTTCGGTACCGGCTCCTTTGGATCAGTACCTCCGGAGTTACCCACCGCTAGTACGCTCACCGCGCGCGTTGCCAAACATCAACTGATCTCGCGATCCTGGCTTCACGGCATTAGCTAGAAAACATTGAAAGCTTTCTGTTTTTTACCTTTCACTATCTATACGTGCCTTTCTCTGCTATCTACATTTCTAACACTCCTTCTTAACTAAGTGTAACTCTTGTGTGTGTAATCTGAACCTGTGACTGTGATCTAATAAACTTTAATTCTTCTCCGTGTGTACTTGGAACTTATTCCTTTAAAACTATTGATACCTATCACACGCTTCCTAAACACTACAACCATACGGTGCCAACGAAACCGAGTGGGGTGTTGACCCAATCACACCCGCCGAACACCTTCAGGCCGAGGCAGTCAATTGGACGGGTCCCAGAGTTATCCGGCCTTGGGGATCTCCTAGTAGGCTCTGGTGTACAGTCTTCCTTCAACAGCTACTCACCTAGTGTCTTTAGGGTGTGTCTACACGCTAGACTGGTCAGGGCCTCGTTCGCACAATAAGACTGGCGACGGGATCACAAGCTTAGGGCTCACCAATAGGTACACACCTCCCTGTCTACACCCGACAGGGAGGGAATTCATCCCCGGGCCAATCCACCCGGGGAGTTAGGTATAGGGTTAGGTTACGTGGAAACATCATTTCCACCATTCCCTCCCTTAAGTTGCCCTCCCACCCCGACCATGGAGGACGCCCTTATAGTGGCGTTCTTCAAAGAGGTCCTATTTAAGGACCCCGACTTCCTCGCCAAGTATGGCCCGAAATTCGCTGCCCAGCAGTCCGTTCCCGCTCCCTCTGACGACTCCGTCAGTCAAGATATCGCTACCTTTAGCGATAACCTCGAGCCCTCACCGTCGCAACCTTCAAGTTGCTCGCCGCCGGCGGTTCTTATGGACACCAGCGAACCTCGCCCGACCTCACCTTACCTTGTTGAGAGCGACTCACAGAGCTCCTACCCCTCTTCCGGCGAAGGCGTCTTTAAGACGGTTGGATCGAAGAAGAGGAGTCTTAAAGAGCGTCCTGACACAAGGACCAAAAAACCGTCGTTAGACCACTCTACCTACGCTCCCGTGGCTCCTTCCGCCACTGCCCCGCCCCAGGCCGCCTCGGCCTCATCCACTCCGTTGGATCGCCCTCTCAACCCTAGTGCTGCCCAGCCCTCTGTTGTGGCTAAGAAGATTGCCCCTCCCCCTTTGTGTACATCCAGGACAAGGCCAAATGGAATGATGTCTCGAAATGGTGTAAGATCTACCCAGCGGGGTATAAAACTGACAGTCCCTACGTCTAACGACTACAGGGAACTCACTAAACCCTACGCCCTCCCCGAAGACCGTCACCGTAAATATTCATGTAATTGTGTATTTAATAATCATGAAATGACAAAGTGTTTATAAAATAAAACAAAAGTTAGGTACAAAACAAAACAAAAAACTAAAAACAGTATGCTAAAATTGGAGCAGGTCAGTCCCAAGCCTTTTTGTCCTCAATATAGTCTTTGACTGTATAAAAAGCTTTCTGGCACAACTTACGTTTAATATATGATTTGAATTTATTAAGGCTTAGTTCTTGAACGTGGCTTGGAAGTTTATTATAAAAGCGTATACATTGACATCTGAACGAGCCACCTATTTTCTTGAGCCTTGTTGTAGGTACAACAAATTTGGATTTGTTCCTAGTATTTATATTATGCATATCACTGTATTTTTAAACAATTTTATGTTTTTGTGGGCATATAAAAGATTTTCATAAATATACTGAGAAGGCAAGTCATTACATTAATTTCCTTAAATTTCTCTCTGAGAGAGTGTCTCGGACTTAATTTATAAATTGATTATAAATTGAAAACAGCTCTTTTCTGCAAAACAAATATAGTCTGAATGTCGGCGGCATTTCCCCACAAAAGAATACCGTACGACATCACACTATGAAAATAACTAAAGTATACTAAACGGGCTGTCTCTAAATCAGTTAAATTTCGAATTTTTCTAACAGCGTATGCTGCGGAGCTTAGCTTTTTTGACAATTTATCAATATGTGGGCCCCACTGAAGCTTAGAATCCAAAGTTAAGCCCAAGAATACTGTGCTGTCTTCAAGTTTCAATTCTTCGCCCTTTATCAACACATTCGTTTTCACCTGCCTAACGTGAGGTAGCGTAAACTTAATGCATTTATCTACTATAAACAAATAAGATAGACAATTTTCTAATTGTTTATATTATTTGTTTATAGTAGATTCATATCTTTATATATTTTTATTTGTGTTTTAAATGTATGTCGGCGTCACCATTAGCGGTAGGTGCAGCGGGCCGAGTTACGCTGTGCAAAGCGGGACGTTCGCCTCCTCACTCTCCCCACTTCTCAAGCAACTTAATGTAAGCGAGTGCGCAGCTAAGAGTGGATCATTCTTGTGGCAGGCTCGGCCCGGTGCGCCTGCTGTAGCGCCTAGAGCTATTATAGCTATCTATTTTATTAATTAACAAGCGGTTGGAATAAATAAGTTGGTTACTGCTATATTTCATTCTTTCATTTAATATGTCGGACCTCTGCCTTCAGGTTATTTCATGGTGATTATTTTATAAGAAATTGTGAGTGAAATAAAGTGATTGTGCTGTAACTAGTATCTCTATTTTCTTCGCCCGACAATCCACGCCTACTTACAAAGTGCAAGTGTAATATCGCTGACGAGGGCCTATCCCGATATGTATATATAATTAGGTATTTAAATACATGTTTTATATTTATAGTTTTAATATCTTTATTTTTTTAAATATTTAACCCTAAATGTTTTTTATAAATAAATTGCGCCTACCACTGCTTGTCTCTGCATCACCCAAAGGTTGACTCAGTTGACTGGTAGAAACTACCTATGGCATTAAGTCCGCCTCTGTACATTCGTGTGCATGAAGTGTTAAATACATAAATAACCATTATAACCGCTTTTGCCGTAGTGCGTTTAATTTGAATAGCCTCAATCCACTTTGAACAATCATCAACAATGATTAAAGAAGTTAGTCCTGCCACTGGTCTAAGAAGTCGATGTGTAGTCGTGACTAAATGTGACTTGGCCACGGCCATGTCTGTCGCGCATCCGCCACTGCGGCGCACACCGTGCACGCCAGACACACCGCCTCTATAGCTTCAGCAATCCCTGGCCACCTAATGTAACATATTTCTAAAGCTTTTGTTTTCATGTGTGGCTCGTATGGCTGTTGCGAATTATATTTTTTATGTCATCGTGTTTTGTATCCATTAAGCATAAAATAAATATCTCTCTCATGTAGTTCTTTTATAACTCTGTCCCTACAAGCTAATAGTATCACAACCTGGTTTTAGCTAAACTAACAAATTGACTTTATATAAGAAAAGGAAGAAGAAATAAGAAAATGAAGATTCAAATATCGTCGCAAAATTTAAGGAACATTGTTGAAAAGTTTTATCATGAATCTCTGAAAAATACCGGGACTTGAAGCCTACCCATTTACATTTTTATAATCCACAATGACTTTTAATAATTTTATTGTTTCCAGAGTCTTTACAAAGTTCTTATTGATATAAACCTGTGCTATGTATAATTTTGTAAAACCAACATTTCCACTAATGACACTAAATAAATTGTCGTAACGCATACGATAAAGGTCGAGCACGACAGAATACAGGCTGCGTGTCCGGACGTCCCTACACACAACTTAACTGAGCCACCTGCACTGCACCGGTGTTCCCACAGATCAGATATTAGTGCAACTAGCAAGCGGTGTTCCGACCCACTGTGACATCAAAAAGAGATTTATGCCTGGAAGTAATAAATCATTTCAATTTTAATACAATGCACTGAGTTTGGGAATGGTGCCGATTCTCTTGTACACCGAACTAAACTATCACTAAAATTCCTTACTTTTTACTATGAAAATCTTGAAGCTATTCTGCGAAAAATAATCTCTAAATTTAAAAATAATTATGACACAAATATAATCGAATTTGACAATCGCGAGTCCACGTGTTTTTTTTTCTTTTGGTTTCGTAACGTCTTTGTTAGAGCCGGAGGCAGCCTGGGGCAGCCTCGACGTGTTTTTTAAGCAAGTTTTGACTTTTTGTGTGGAAAATATAAAATAAAAATATCTAAATGTAGAGATTTGGTGGTTTCAGGATTACAAAGGGGGTCGAAATTTTCATTATTTTTGTGGTATGCTACACCGTTTTCGAGATATGAGCAAAAAAAGAAAAAGAAAGTTAAAGTACCGTTTTTGCACGTCTGAAGTCGAGTTGTTGGTGTGAATTTTAGTCCACGCCACCTAATTTTACTCCACACCTTTTTAATCGCGATTAAAAATAGTCAGATTCATGTTCAGATTTAGTTAGATAATCAAATTTTTAGTTGAAACACGTAAAATTCAGAATAGCAAAATTGTCATTTTCACTAAATAACTCAGTGCAATCTTAGTGCTGTCAAACTAAAATATAGTTAAGTTGTGTCACTATAGTCAATTTCAGAATGGAAAATCGTCATTTGACAGAATTAAACCAAATTTTAGTGATTTTTAGTCTAGTTTAGAGGCATTTGTGACAAGAGAATCGGCACCATAGTCTTTAATTAATTTAGGTTTTACTTTGGGTTTAGGAATGACTAATTTCAGTAGACATAACTAACTAGAATTTTTTCATGTTGCCAGTTACTACACTGGCAATCTAATAAATTAGTAATTTCACTAATATTGTGTTGTTTATGGACTATCGTGGTTAAGCCAAATGGGTACCGCTACAACTCTTATAGCAAAGTACTCCGTGTCTTAGAGCAATTAGGTAGGACTGATTATAATATTCGATCTGATTTTGGAACCCTAGGCCCATCGACATATTTATCAGTTGCGGCGACGTACTGTATTACCGGAGACAGCATGCCTTTCAGCTAGTAATAATATTATGACTTGGAAGTTACGAAGCTCACTTGTTTTTCCTGAAATGAATGAGGGGTAATCGAGTGGGACGGCCACTTCAGTGGACGACCTGCCTTGGAACAGTGATGTGCGAGTCTCAACTGAGGTACAGTGGCGCTTATAAGTCCAGTAGCAATCTCACAAAGCAATAGATTGACGCTTCGGTATCATTTACGACCTTCTTCTATAAGTTGTTTCTATACTATAGACACGCACACACACTCACATGCATATTTCCTTATCAGTTGCTCATCTGAAGTTGACCTGATAACATCCCCGCTTGTGACTTACTGTGTATCCAAAATTATGGTTACTACGCAAACTGAAGCCGCCCAAGTTGTTGCTCTATTGCAACAAGGCCTCAGTCAGCGAGCTGTCGCTCGCCAGCTGCACTTGAGCCAGTCTGCTGTATCGAGAGTGTACATAAGGTTCCAGGAGACTTGTGCCTTCACTCAAAGACCACGATCTGACCGGCAAAGGCGCACGTCTGAGAGGGACGATCGTTTTATCGTCTCGACTGCACTGTGGAATCGCCACCTTACCGGTGATGATGTCCAGCAGGAGCTGAGGCGAGTGCATGGGGTGGCTGTCAGTGAGTGGGCAGTCAGAAGACGGTTGAAAGAAGCGATCCTGACCCCAAAACGGCCCGCCACAGGCCCGAAATTGACCCGAGGCCACCGGCAAGCGCGACTTCAATATGCACGGGAACACCTTCTGTGGAGCATTGACCAATGGCGGCCTATCCTGTTCACTGACGAGTGCAGAATGTGTCTGCATGGCAGTGACAGGAGACCTGTTTCCGTGAAACAGTCGCTAATGGGGGTGGTTCATGCATGATGTGGGCTGGCATACCACTAGAGGGTAAAACAGACCTCGTTTTCGTGCCTGGGGGAGGCCGAGGAGGCTGTCTGTCCGCTAATTGGTATATTACCGACATTCTCCTTGACCATGTTGTTCCGTATGCAGGCTTTGTCGGGGATAACTTCGTGTTAATGCACGATAATGACCTGTGTCATACTGCACGTGTCACTAGGCAGTTCCTCGACGAAGTCGGTATACAGTCTCTTGACTGGTTAGCCAGCACTTAGTCCCGACATGAATCCGATTGAGCACATATGGGACCAGCTCAAACGCAAAGTTTGGGCCAGGAATCCAGCTCCTTTGGACATCAAGGAGCTCAAGGAGGCGCTGTTAGAGGAGTGGGAAGGTTTCCTCAAGATGACATCAAAATATTGATAGGGGAATGGAGTTCAACGCATTGACACTCCCTAGGTATTGTTCTAATTTGAGAATGAAGGATATTTGTCGCCCGTTATGCTCGTCAGTTAGATTCACAACTGTCATTTTTGACAGCGCTCGTGGTGATATTAATTTAGGGCATGATCGGCGATAACGCAAGATGGCACATCTCATGACGTCATCAATGACTTTTCACGGGGCATCGTTATCGCGCTCACACTAACTCGGAACGGGCTTAAGCCCGCTCTAATCGATTACAGCGCATTTCGGAATGCAGCCTTAGTCTGTAAATAAAAGCAGTATCTCCTAGTCTATAATTTTAAGTCCTGGCTGGAGGCATTAATTTATTAGGGCAATCACAGGCAAGTCCGCCTATGCAGACGACAACCTCATAAGTTGACCTGCGAGATGCCATAACTAAAAACAAAACTATAATTCTATAGTCACTCGACACTGGCAACAATGGCTAAGGCCGCTTGCCACAACCAACAAAAAAAAAAAAACATAGTCTGTGAACATTATGCAAACGCTTTGGTTGGTTTTGTCTTTGGTTTGCGTTTGGTGTTTTGTTGGACGCTTGTCTGAGTTGTCTGTCATCTGAAAAAACGGTACTACTATTTATTGTTTGAAACTAATAAATAACTCTGAAATAAACATAATATTACTACCTACTTATCTGTTGGAGAACGCTTGATTATGGGCATTAATGGTGACTTACGATTGATTAGAAATTGTAAAATTTTGATTCTATAAAGACACCACGCCCTACATTGTAAAAGACCGTTGAACATTAGGCTCGGTCACTAAACAGTGCTCTATATTAGTTCCTCACTGGGATTTTTTCTTCAACAGGTTGGCACCAGTTTGTAAAGAATGTCGGCATCTGAAATTAACACTTACTTTACAGGGAATGGGACATACAAGACTATAAACCCCATTATATCCAAAGTTGGTGATTACACGCCGTTTTACATTGCCATTGCAATCTGCTCGGTAATTTTCGGGTTTCTACTCATACTTAACATCGTATGCTGCTGCTCAAGATACTCTGACTACTGGCTAGACAGGCATACAGGTGAGCATTTAGAAAACTAAACTACTACCTTGTAAAAACACGCGAACCAAGGGACAACTTATCAGTGATTAATCTATTCGATTGCAAGTAATACTTACCATTAAAAAGTAGTAATACTTACCATTAAAAAGTGGCACCTCAATTTGTGACCTGGTTGCGACGACCTGGCAACGTATCGTGAATGATGAGAATGTAAAGGTGTAACAGCACATAGAAGCAGTTAATTAGCTAGATTATCATACGATTTTAAATATTATAACAATTAGCAAATTCGCCAGCGCTATAAACTTTCATTTGCATTACTAATTATTTTTTAATTTTTGTACCTCATTAGATACCTGTTTAATTGAAGATATCTTCTCTGTAATCTTATGCTTGATCCCATAGTATTTTTTTTACATTTTAACAGGTTACATGGTTTGATAAAATATTAGGTACCCAATGGAATAGCAATGAAGTCCATTAAATTTGAGAGTTTTGCGAAAAGTGATAGTTTGTTATGAATTCTGGGATTTTTTCAAAAATACCTGAATATGATGGGGTGCTAAATTGTTGCAAATCAGTTACACTATTACATCCTGGAAGGATGAATGGTCACATAACAGGAATAAATTATTATATCAATTAAACAAATTAAGTAGCAATCCTGTGTAACAAACTTGCTACAATGGCCCATTATCGTTTAATGCCCCCCTGATTTAAACTAATTATTGCTAACAAAACTTTTCTCACAGGTAACCGCTGGATTGTTTCAATCTGGTCAGCTACTCCGCACAAGCAGCCACCTCTGGACTTCACTGAGCTAGAAAGCAACTTACAACAAGTTCATTACGTGCATCCTTACGGTAACGACAGTGAAGAGTACCGTGACATCCGCAAGCACTTTGTCCCTCCATCTGTCTCACAACAACCGCTAACTTCTTCACAAGAGTACTTGGAACTGCACAAACGAGAGAGTGATATATAAACATGGCTTTCTTAATGTTGTATCCTGCTGTAGCAGTTCTCTCCTTGTTTGTACTCATGGTAATTATATTGATCTTAAGATTTGGAGCTCGCTGGTGTAAACTGCGCCATACTACAATTTCTGATCAGGAATATTGGAATGAGGATGATGCATATGAACAAAAAGTTTCCTATGCATAGTAAAGATCTGATATGGTGGTGTTTCTTTCATTTAAATATTTATTCATAGATTATCACAAACTTGCATTCCCATTGATGATGTTGATTCATTAACATTAAAATTAGGCATCATTGTTTGTGTTAGTTGGTTTGCTGTTATTTAGGATAAAGTTATGGATATTTAGATTTTTCCATTTTTGTGCATTTTAATATTCTTTGTATCTTCTATTTCTACATTATGTAAATTTGTACTGATTCCATCCAGGTAAGCCTGTTTTTTATTTATTTATTAGAAGTAGGTTCTTCAACTTCACTTAATTATATAAAATGTATCCAAGACAATTATTAACTTATGCATATTTATAATTTTATAAATCATGCTTTGTTAATTTACATTGACTGTTTTATACTGTAATCTATGTTATAATATTACTAAAGTACTGACACTATTAATGTATGTATTAACTTTAAGTAATTATGTATATTCTAGTAGATATACACAATAAATATGTAATTAATATTAAGCTTTAATCTTTATATAAAATGAACTGGTGTTTCTTGTAATGTAGAGCATAGTACATCTTGAATGTGGCATTTAAAAGTAACATGTAATCCGTCCAATAAATTAGGTATTATAAAGCTCCCTCTTGTTTTATTTGTCAATAGATTTATCCCCTTCCCACACGTTTATTTACTATTATTTCAAATAAAAAATGATAGGTACTCATTTACTTTGTTAATAAAAGTGTGCGTTACGTCAGCCGGTAAGTATCTTCTGGAATAAAATTTAGCCAGACAAAGAGTTAGTGCTTCATCTGCTAGCAATGTGCGCCAAATAAAGGGTTAGTGCGCCTTAACGTTTTGGAATAAAACGGGAAAAACGCTTCCTGCTGGCGTAACGTTGTTCTAGCAGGAAAATTCTAGGAGATTGGTGCCGATTCTCTTGTACACCGAATTAAACTCACTAAATTTCCTTACACAAGACTGAGGATCTTGGACTTATTCTGCAAAAAAATCTCTAAATTCAAAAATAAGTTGACACAATTAAAATTGAATTTTTTTAGGGTGGTAATGGGGTGGAAATCATTAATAGTTATTTTCACCACACTACCTATTACTTGCAATAACCGAAAATACCTGTTTTTTCAGAACCGAAAATATCCGCTTTTTAATTTATTTTAATAAACAGATTCTATACGTATTTTACTGGTTTTCTTTCTTTTTTGCAAGTTCCTCGTAGTGTGGTGAAAATTGTTGTTTCACTTATGGGTAAAAGTTTTTAGCGTTTCGTGATTTGAAACCTTCGCGACGCTCAGGGTTCTTCTTTTAAACCACTCGCTTCGCTAGTGGTTTAATTCTAGAACCCTTCGCTAGCTCAGGTTTCAATCCAAGCACTCACGGCATAAAACACTTTTACCCATATGTAAAACAAATAAGTATTCCTGCTCTGGGTGGAGCAGAAGGGCGTGTCAGACTCTTCCCAGAGACAGACTAAAACCCAGCCAGGTTCCTTCAGTTGCCTGTGCCAGGGCCACGATCTCTTTCGAACAACCTGCGACCCTGGCAGGCAACATTTTCGCGCTATGATTTTGTACGATTTCATGTGTCACCTGAAACCGGACGAATGGTACGATAGACTTCAAATGGCATTCATGGATGCAGGCCCTTCTAAGGCAACCGTATATCGTTGGGATCACGAATTCAAGCGCGGTCGACCAACTTTGGAGGATGAAGAAAGAAGTGGTCGCCCTTTGACGGCTGTTACGTGAGTGAAAAAAATATTCCAAGACAATTGGCTAGTTTCACGCTGGGTGCCGCACATCTTCACGAATGCTCAGAAGCAGGCTCGGGTGGAATGGTGCCGTCATATGAAAAACAAATTTAAAGCTGGCTCGTCTCGGCCTGTTTACGAAATCATTACAGGTGATTAGTCTTGGATTTATCAATTCAATCCAGAAACGAAGCACCAGTCAACGGTTTGGGTGTTCCAAAACGAATCAAAGTTTTGGTAGGAAAGCGATCTGGAAGCGGGGGGAAGATTAAGATTATGATCGCGAGCTTGTTCAATTTGGCTGGCTACTTGGTGTGAATTCCTTTACGGAACCAAAGAAGCATCAGCGCTGAATGGTGTGCTACCAAATACTTGGCAGAAGTTTTCTCTACTGTAAGCAACAAGCGACAACGCGCCTTCGCACATCGTGCTCAAAACGAGGGACTTCCTGGACAGCATGCCGCTCAAACTTCTGGGTCACCCTCCTTACAGCCCTGACCTAGCACCGTGTGACTTCTTTTTTAACCCGAAAATAAAAAAAAAATGCTCAAAATAATAAAATTTTCGTCGCCGGAAGATGCGCTGTCAGCGAGCGAGTAGGCTGTAACGAGGTGTCTACGGCGGACTGGAAAAAGTGGAGCTAAGCTAGTGGAGAATATTTAGAAAAGATTTAATAAAACATATTTACAGATAATTTATTTTTATTTTCGCAAAACTTTCTGAGTGTCCCACGTACATGCACGCGTTTTGAAATTATAGCAGTTTAAGTCATCATTAACAATGGTGCCGATTCTCTTGTCACAAATGCCTCTAAACTAGACTAAAAATCACTAAAATTTGGTTTAATTTTGTCAAATGACGATTTTCCATTCTGAAATTGACTATAGTGACACATCTTAACTATATTTTAGTTTGACAGCACTAAGATTGCACTGAGTTATTAATTTAGTGAAAATGGCAATTTTGCTATTCTGAATTTTACGTTTTTCAACAAAAAATTTGATTGTCTAACTAAATCTGAACATGAATCTGACTATTTTTAATCGCGATTAAAAAGGTGTGGAATAAAATTAGGTGGCGGGGACTAAAATTCACACCAACACCTCGACTTCAGACGTGCAAAAACGGTACTTTAACTTTCTTTTTCTTTTTTTGCTCATATCTCGGAAACGGTGTGTCCTATCACAAAAATAATGAAAATTTCGACCCCCTTTGCAACTCTGAAACCACCAAATCTCTACATTTAGAAATTTTAATTTTATATTTTCCACACAAAAAGTCAAAACTTCCTTAGAAAACACGTCGAGGCTGCCCCAGGCTGCCTCCGGTTTTAACAAAGACGTTGCGAAACCAAAAGAAAAAAAAAACCACGTGGACTCGGGATTGTCAAATTCGATTATAGTTGTGTCAAAATATTTTTAAATTTAGAGATTAATTTTCGCAGAATAGCTTCAAGATTTTCATAGTAAAAAGTAAGGAATTTTAGTGATAGTTTAGTTAGTTTAGTTCGGTGTACAAGAGAATCGGCACCAATGTCGTAACTTTGAGCTCTAAATGCAAGAAACCAATTCATTCCACAATATGTGGCTATAAACTTGAAATTAGTGTGTTCATCGAATAATTCATACTGAAAATGCTGTATTGAAAAATCTCTTATTTAAAGAAGACAAACAAAACAACGGCTACGTTATTGGTTATTCCGACAGTTAGACCGACCAAATTCGAATAACTACAAAAAAAGGAATTTTCATACATATTGATGACCTTCTATAAATAATGAATAGCTAATGTCTGTACAGTCGAGAGAGGAGCATTTTCAGTTGCATCGTTTACGCGGGAACCACTCGACGCTCGACTCTCGCCGCGGACGGACGTGTTTGTGCGCTCTCCCGCTCCAGTGTTGTGTTTCCTGTTTCTACTCGTCGCTACCACGTGACGTCATCGTAGTCGCCCCGACTACTCCAATATAAAATCAATATCAAGAAATTGATTTTGATTTTAATCAATTAAAAAGTGCCTTTTTCAAGGCAAATCTCGTTTCTCTATCAGACGTTTTGTGAGTAGCTTCACTAGGCCCCTTCTGGGTAAAACCACAGTTTCGTGGTCCTCGGTTGAAACCTTACGGTGTCAACGAAGCCGAGTGGGGTGTTGACCCAATTCACACCCGCCGAACCCCTTCAGGGCGAGGCAGTTAGTTGGACGGGTCCCAGATAACCGGCCTTGGGGGATCTCCTAGTCGGCTCTGGTGACAGTTTTGCTTTCCAGCTACTCACCTAGTGTCTTTAGGGTGTGTCTACACCCTTCGCGCTAGACTGGTCAGGGCCCCGTTCGCACAATAAGACTGGCGACGGGTATACAAGCTTAGGGCTCACCATTAGGTACACATCTCCCTGTCTGCACCTGACAGGGAGGGAACTCATCCTCGGGCCAATCCACCCGGGGAGTTAGGTATAGGGTTAATAGGCTCTAAGTGGAAACTTAATTTCCACCATTCCCTCCCTTAGGCCTTCCCCCCACTCCGACCATGGAGGACGCCCTTATAGTGGCGTTCTTCAAGGAGGTCCTATTTAAGGACCCCGACTTCCTCGCCAAGTATGGCGCTAAATTCGCTGCACTGCAGCAGTCCGTCCCCGGTCCCTCTGACCTAGTAGGCACCGACAGCTTGGACATCGCCACGTTTAGCGATGCCCTCGAACCCTCTCCGTCGCAACTTTCAGGTTGCTCGCCGCCGGCTGTCCACATGGACACCAGCGAGCCTTCCCCTCGCCCGACCTCGCCGTACTTAATATCGAGCGACGACCAGAGCTCCTCCCCCTCTTCCGACGAAGGCGTCTTTAAGACGGTCGGCTCCAAAAAAAGGAGCCTCAAACCGAGTCCTGACACAAGGACAAAGAAGCCGGCTATCGAAGCCACCTCCGCTCCCGTGGCTCCATCCGCCACCGCCCCCTCTCAGGCCGCCTCGGCCTCAACCTCTTCCCTCAGCCACAGTGCTGCCAAGCCCGCTGCCCAGCCTTCTGCGGCAAAGAAAATCGCCCCCCCTCCCCCTGTGTACATCCAGGACAAGGGGAAGTGGACAGACGTGTCCAAATGGTGCACTGACCTGCGTATAGGCTACACCAGCGCAAAATCTACCCAACAGGGTATTAAGGTAACCGTCCCGACGTCAAACGACTACAGAGAGCTCACGAAGACTCTCCGTCTTAGAGGTGTGTCCTTCCACACCTACGCCCTCCCCGAAGACCGTCAAGTCCGCGTCGTGATCCGTAGGATCCCGAAGGAGATACCCGCGGAAGATATAAAAGCCGACCTTCTGTCGCAAAACGTCCCCGTCGCGGAAGTCCACCGCATGCACCGCGCCCGAGGCAGGGTACCGTTCGATATGGTCCTCATCGTCTGCCCTCCTACTGAGGGTCACCAACCTATCTTCAACGTCCGTTCAGTCTGCAACCTCACCGGCTTGCAGATCGAGAAGCCATTCAAGACCGGTGTCATAGGGCAGTGCCACCGCTGCCAACTTTATGGACATTCGCAGATGCACTGCCACGCGAAACCCAGGTGCGTCAAGTGCCTGGGCGATCACGGCACTGCTGACTGCAGTCGTCCTAAGGACCGCACCTTATGCACAGAGCCGCCTAGCTGTGTGCTATGCGGCGACTCAGGCCACCCGGCCAATTATCGTGGGTGCCCCAAGGCCCCCAAATCATCATCTCCCAAACTGACGAAGCGTGCAGACGCCCGCCAGCAAAGGGAAAGCCCCCGCTACGCCCACGCGTGGTCTACAACACAGCACCAGGAGCGACTCAGTCCTCAGAGGCCCTCGCCCTGGAACTACTTCCACCATCAGCAGGCTTTTCCAGCCTTAGCTCCTAGACCCGTTCCTGCGGCCATCCCTCCACTTATGGACCCCCGCATCCGCGTCAACGCGCCTCCAGGCATTCCTGTGCCTCTAATCAAAGCCGCTCCGGCCGCGTCAGCTCCGCCCGCAGCCACCCGGGTGGTCGGTCCGAACCCGATGGACGCGTTCAACGTCATATCTAGTACATTCACGGCCTTCCTTACCCCTCGTGCCAGGAAAATGGCAAGTGAAATTGTTGCCGCCAGAAATGCCGGCAACATTTACATGATTCAGAGTATCTACAATGCGTACCCGGACATTACGCAAGCCCTGATGTCCTTTAACAACCAACCCAACCCTAATCATGGATAAAGGAATCCTCGCGCGAACCAAACCCCGATCCCTAAAGTTAGGTTATTTCAATGCCAATGGCATCCTGCGACAACGCGCTGAAATCAGCGAGTTCCTCCGCGACCACCACATCGACATCCTCCTTGTTCAGGAAACGTTCCTCAAACCGAGTTACCGAAATCCGTCAATTGCAAACTATCGTACAGTTCGCAATGACAGGATGCGTTGCCATAAGGGCGGTACCCTTATCTATTACAAAAAGGAGCTATACTGCATTCCCATAGACCCTCCCACACTCTCACGATTAGAAGTGTCTTGCTGTCGGCTTGGCATGACAGGTCATCAACCGATCACCATAGTATCGGCCTACCTCCCCCCCATTAATACTTCGGAGAACTTCCAACTCCTTACTGAAGATCTTTCTGTACTGTTTAGCCTGAGTGACTCCGTTATCATAGCGGGTGATCTCAACGCAAAACATCCCTCCTGGAATAGCACACTTGTTCAATCTCTCCTCCTCTCAGAAGTTCGATGTCATCGCGCCGATGACTCCCACTCATTTCCCCCTCGATCCCAATCACACCGCCGATGTTCTCGACGTGGCGCTCCTACAGAACGTCAACCTACGGTTGGACTCTATAGAAGTGGTACAAGAGCTCGCTTCCGATCACCGTCCAGTAGTCATGAAACTGGTCCCCCGCATAGGTCTGCCCGATTCCACCCAACCCCTTCCCCTTCCTCCAACAAAGTGGTAACGGACTGGAGGAGAGTAAGCGATCGCTTAAAATCCACCACGTCCCCCCACTTGGACCCAATCCCCGATCATTTTGACTCTATCGCTGACACGACGGCAGCGATCGACTCATTCACAGCTCACGTACAATCAGTCCTGAACGATTGTTCAAGGGAAATTCCAGCGACGGATGACCGGAAGAAGGAGAAGTTGCCGGACGATGTACGCGAACTGTTGAATGAGAAGAACGCGGCTGTCCGTGCCTACAGCAACTTCCCCTGCGACGCGAACAAAGCCCATATGCGTTACTTACAGCGTACTGTAAGAACACGCATAGAGGAGCTGCGTACCGCCGGCTGGGACAAGATGTTAAGCGAACTAGAGCCCACCCACCTAGCCTTCTGGCAACTCCAGAGGAAGCTCAGATCCGGAGAAATAGTCTCCATGCCCCCCCTGATCCGTCCCGACAAGACCATCGCCTTCGATGATGTCGACAAGGCTGAGCTTCTAGCCGACACTCTAGAAGTCCAATGCTCGCCTAGCTCTCAACCAGTAGACCAAGCTCACCTCACTGAGGTCGACGCTGAAGTCGAACATAGAGCCTCCCTCCCTCCCGTCGAAGACCCAGAGTATCCACTGCCCCCAGTCACGCCCGACGAAGTGCACGACCTCATCAAAGGTCTTAAGGCTCGTAAAGCCCCCGGCTCAGATGGAATCACCAATAGGGAATTCCAACTTTTCCCTGCCCACCTGATAATGCTACTGACCACCATCTTCAATGGTGCTCTGAGCAACAACATCTTCCCGCAGGCATTCAAAGAAGCCACCGTCATCGGTGCTCCCGAAGCTCGGCAAGCCAAAGTCAGAGCCTAGTAGTTACCGCCCCATCAGTCTGCTCAATGTCCTCGGCAAAATCTATGAGAGGCTTATTTATAAGCGCCTCAGAGACTACGCCGAGACAAAGGGCCTCATCCCCAACGAACAGTTTGGTTTTAGAACCCAACACTCGTGCGTACAACAGGTCCAACGTATAGTCGAACACATCAACTTCGGTTTCCAACGAGGTTTGATGACCGGTGCTGTTTTCTTCGACATAGCGAAAGCGTTCGACAAAGTCTGGCACAACGGCTTATTATATAAGCTGTACCAACTCGGTGTGCCAGATCGTCTCGTGCTCATCTTACGGGACTTTTTGTCGAACCGCACCTTCCGTTATCGCATCGAAGGAGCGCTATCCTCCCCCCACCCTATTCGCGCAGGAGTCCCTCAGGGCTCTGTGATCTCTCCTCTAGCTTTCACGCTATTCACCAGCGACATGCCAAAGTGCAGCAAGGCGCAGTTGGCCCTGTTCGCAGACGACACGGCCATCTACTATACCGGCCGTGATGAAAATTCGATAGCTCGCATTCTCCAAACCCAAGTGAACAAGCTTGGCGCTTGGTTTAGAAAATGGCGAATCGAAGTCAATCCCGACAAAAGTCAAGCGGTTCTTTTCTCAAAGCCGCGTCGCAACCCCTCACCCCCTCGACCGATCACCATGTTCGGCAAGCCGATCCCTTGGGAGAAGCGAGCCAAATACCTGGGTGTCGTACTAGACGAACACCTCTCTTTTTCAGAGCACATTAAGGCGGCTCGTTCGCGCGCCGCCTTCGCTCTAGGTAGACTTCACTTTGTCCTCAATGCACGTAGCAAATTGTCACTGAAGTGCAAAATGCGTATCTACACAGCGTGCATCCGCCCGATCATGACCTATGCCAGTGCAGTCTTCGCACACGCCAAGCCCGTTCGCTTCAACAGAATGCAGACCCTCCAGAACAAGTTCCTCCGTAGGATAACAGGCTCCCCCTGGTACGTTCGTAACGAAATCCTCCACGTAGACCTCAGGATTCCCACTATCCGTCAGTTCATGAAACGCATTTCAAAGCGTTTCTTCGAGACCGCCGCGAATCACCACAACCCTCTGGTTGTGAAAGCCGCTAGTTATATTCCCTCCTCCATTAGTCATGTCCGCCGTCCCAAGCATGTCCTCACCGATCCCGATGACCACATAACTCTCATTCAGGAGAGCAGTAGGGCCACCAGTACAGTGCACAAACACAGACCGACATTCCGACCTCGCCGCCGAGGTTCCTCGCGAAGATCCCGACGTAATTGTCCCCCCCGACCCTTGCTCGACGAAGTGCCAGCCCGCGCCGTAGCTGAGCCTGTAGCTTTAAATTCCCCGATTAATAATAATCAACTAAACTTGATCCAGCCTGTCCCATCTTGCTGTCCTCCCGTCAGCGACGCCCTAAGCCGAGGTCCGTACCCCACAGGGGGTGCCCTTAGCGAGCGTTCGCTTAATAATATAAGTAGTTTTACGCCCCTGGCTGGAGGCTTTGAGTCCGCTTAAGGCAGCCACAGGATAGTCCGGTTAAGTAGTCACGACCTCTCAAGGTCAACTACGAGATGCCATACACAAAAAAAAAAAAAAAAAAAACTGTACAGTCGCGTTCGTAATGTTCTAGAGATACCGCACAGTTCATCGGAACGTTCTGGGGTGGAGAGGATTTCGTCCGAGTTCTATCTCGTAAAAGTGCATGAACAGAAACACACTGGTGCCTGACAGAACCCGGCAACACACATCCTCTACAAGGACCAACACTATGATAGCTGGGTCATGATCGGAGACGAACAATCATGCAGGATAACATGGTCAAAGGGTACTCAGAGATCCCAATTGGATCATATTATTACCTACGCCCCATGCGTCACTTTATTAAAGGTGAACGTGCCGCTAGGAGCACCTTCAACCATAAAATAGTCTGGGTGCCGCTAAGAACAACCCGAATTGAAACAAAAACTAAAGCACCAAACACAAAATACAAAGTTATCAGCCAGCTGCGAAAGAGGCTACAATTGAGGCCAAATATTTCAATCTTAAACAACGCTACTATCCCGTTTTAATAGCAATTTCTTAAAATTTCTCAAACAATAGATCAACTGACCATATTTTCACCCTTTATATGGTCTCAGACGATGAAGGGCTTGCAGGCAAAATAATGTATGCATTCGCCCCCGACTTAGAAAAAGCCCTTGACAATGTCGACCTCAATGCACTACAAGGTATCCTAATACAACGAATAAACGAATCGGTTACCAACGGGATCATCAGGTGTGTATGAATGAAAAAACATGCATCAAATGGTGTGGCCAGCAAAACAGTTGTATTATAAAAGGAAAGGCGGTCAAACAAGGTTGCACCCTGTCCCCTCGCCTTTTTACACTGGCCATCGGTGAAGTCCTTTGGACCCTTGAAGGAGAAACTTATTTAATCAAACTAGCTGGATCTTGAAAAAAGATGATATAATCGAGAGTTATTAGAGATTTTATTAACCACGCTAGGAATACACCAGGACAAATCAAACAGAATGAAATCTTGGACGGAAAAACTGTAACCGAACCCATCAAGAACCACAGGATGTGCTAAATCGCGCACATTTTCAAAACCGAAAACCACACCTGTTGCATGCAGCAATGTAGTACAAGGTCAAATGCAAGAATTTCGACCGATCTATTTTCACATGAAATTACAACCTAAAACAGGACATGAAATAATTCGACAAGGAAATCAATTTTTGGATGGATACGGAAGATAGAAACAAGATCTAGAAAACTGCTAGCGAGATATACAAACAACCGAAAACAGCAACATTAAACACAGTAGAGCAATTACGTAGAAAAGAGCCGAGAAAGCAGTTGAACTCCGCCAAAAGATTCACCTGTGAAGGTCGACCTGAACTAACCGAGCGGCTAAGTCATTAAAGGATGCCATAGACAAGTATCACCCATCTCTCCACTAGTTCAATGCCTGCTCTAGGACATATCGGCTCATAAACCCTTTCCTATCGTAAGGGCACGTCTTCCTTACCATTACGGCGCCTACCGGTCTACTGCTTGATATGAAATGGTCATTGTAGCACTATGAAACATGAGGCTTCAAGGGCTAGCGCAAATCTTGGGGATTCTTAGGATCGATACAAAAGTGCTATCCTTATAAGTCAAAATTTGAAAGTAAGAAAGAATACATCCAATTCTAGGTATAATCAGAAACCTAAATTTATCGATCCCAGAACCGCGGGATTTTTTCGATAGGTAATGAACGCCTGCGTATACTACATTTATGACAGTAGATTGTAAACACACGGGAATTTTCATTAAAACTTAACACTCACTTATCCAAATTGTTACTAAAATCAAAGGTGCCAGAAGAGGACAAAATTTAATGTTTTTTCTGTGTACGTTCTACGATCTACCATTTAATAATTTAACTCAATTGTTGGGAATCGAAAATAGGTTTGCGAGGCAGTCGTCGAACTTTTAAGCTATCTGTTTTATTATTTATTTATTGAAGTAGTTGAAGAAAGTTGACTAAAATAGTCGTTCTTATACAGGGTGGCAGGGACCTAGACGCACAAACGTTGACCATGGATTCAGTACATGAATCTAGACCCCCAGCGTATAGGTATATATAATTTTTTCATAGAAAACTGCAATTACAATTTTAAATTCATTAGTTCGAGCGAAGACTCATAGAGAATTAGTAACATTGCCCTTATAACTAAGTGTTAGTAAACTTTACAACCGATACGATTACACATGTAACTGATAGCAGTGGACAGTCCACTCTGTGAACAATAATTTTCAGAATCCTGTTGGGCTGTCCATGACTCGAGCCACCATTGAAGCTGCGAGCTTGCTCATTATTGTATAATATAAACAATTCTAAACACGCCGCTGCTAACCCCTGATGCACTGCAACGCCATGGCGACCCCTTATACGCTTGCGAATATTTCTCCCACTAGCTACATGTGTAAAAGGTACACACAAAATGCTCTAAAGAGCGTCACCTTTACGTTCGCAGTACGACGTGCAAACCTGCGGGCTATCATAAGCACAGAAAGAGCCCTCAGTTCCCTTTCAATGTCAGCAGTGTCTGTAAGGTCAGTGTTTACCAAGTCGCCTAGGTATTTAATTTTTTTCAGTCGCTAAGAGGAACTCCGTTCAGCTGTATGCACGTCAAGATGATATTTGTTCCGCACCTCAAAAACAATGAAGGTACTGACTTTTCGGAACGTTGTAGAATAATCCCTGTTAGTTGCTTAAAAGTTCAAATTACTGTTGCCAAAAGTGTCCGCGTAACTTAAATTATTAACACAGACACCGTCAATAGGACAACCGACGTGATGACTGCTAAGCGCCTCAATCATAAACAAATTGATGAAGGCAGCGAAGGTCAACCCCCCTGATCTCACTCCAATTGATATAGCTCCGACAGCACACCTGCCCACCGATCACAGTTGACCTTGTTTTCATACCGATGCTCGAAGATGCTTATAAGCTTGATAGGCAAGGTTATGGCTTCAAGTTTTTCCAATAAAATATTGTAGGAAACCAGATAAGAAGCCTTACGATATAATCGATATAATCGAGGAAGCAAGCGCAAACAGGTGCTCTTCTTTTAGTGTAGTCCTTGACGGTTTGCTTGAGACACAGAACTACACTTTCTGTAGGAAGTCCTGGCCGAAACCCGAACTGATCGTCGTGCAGCACGAGAAGTTCGTTTAGCTGTGTTTCAAGCAGACCATGAAGCACCTTAGCTACTTTGGTCGCTAGGGAAATAGGTCTATAGTTAGTGTAGTTATTTTAGTTAGGTTGTAGTTTAGTCAGTGGCGGACTAAGCCCAACAGAGGCCAGGGGCGGCAAAGCTGAATGAGGACCCCCGGCTTGAAAAAAAAGTTGTTTTACAAGCTTTTCATTCAGTTCACATTTGTACCTATGTATAAATAAGTTTATTTCGTTAAAATCTGGAGTGACATTTAAATTCGAATTAAATTATTTAGGCTAAATAAACATACATACCTACAATAAGGAATAGATATGGGTGAGGAAAATAAAATAAGAATCGATCGACAAAAAAAAGATATAATAAATCAAAGATAGTTTTTCTTTTTGTACTGTGTTATATGTGTTTTCGAGAAATTTCATCGCAGGGGGCGTTGAAGTTATTTCTGAATCATGTATTGAAGCCATGGCAACAGTTTGCGCGTCGATGGCGATGCCATCCTTAACCGTTAACCGGCCGAATATTCATAATAATAATAAATTGGCAACACCGTGTCAACAAACATCTGAATTTTCAATTTTATTTAATATTATCCGTGAAAGTAAGTTTGACCAAATATAACAACAATTTTTCAATAGAAACCAAACGTGGAAATTGCAAATTAGTATAACACCAAAAAAGAGACCAAACCACATAGAAAATGTAAGAAATGTAATAAAAAACTACAGAATCGGAGGTGACATCTGTCATGTCACCTCCGATAAAAATAACATGAACAGGAACGAAATACACTAACGAAATTGAAAAATGAGGACTATGTTGACAAGATCAGCCGCACGTCGAGCACGCCCACCACCTCCGGACTCATCGCTCAGCTCCGCCTCGCCGCCGCCGGTACCCAGCGCTACTGTGAGCGCTGTGACGACACCAGCCGCGGTAGTTGCGTCGAGCTCGAGCGACGAGTATTTCTCCCCGCCCACGACGCCACCACCTGCTCGTCGACGAGGAAGACGCCGGCCGCCGGACGGCTTAGGACCTCGAGGCCCACCGGCCTCTGATAGGGTCCCAGCTTCCGGCGGAAGTGTGCAGCGCATGAGATGGACACGATCCATCAATGAAAACGTCATGCGCTCATACTATGGGGCTACAGAGGGGGGCAACAATCTGACCGCGTACCGTGTTCGGATGCTCTCTCTTTTTCAGGTGCTTGAGCCAGCTGTCAACGTTTCGGCACAACGACTGTCGGATCAGGTGCGGGTCATCCAACGTAACCATATGTTGGATGACACTGTGCTTGATCACCTGCGAAGTGAAATGCAGAGTAGCCATGTCATCGCCCCCCCGTCACAGACTGTTGTGGTACTATCACAGTCGAACACAAATCAAACTGACGAGGGAAGTGATGATAGGGCTACAAACGTAAGTACCCAGTGCAATGAGGAATTGGGGAGTGCTTTGGAGTGTGCGATTCGGGAATATCGGTTCATGTCGCCCGAACTTAGACCACGCTTACCTCGTTTGCCCATGCATAACAAAAATAGGGCGCTGGTGGCGGTCCTGGATTCGCAGTTATCAAACTATTTTGATGACTGCGAAGACCTCACCGATACTCATTCGATTCTGTACTGCGCGGCTGTAGCGGCATGTCGTGTAGCTCACGTCAAATTTCCCAATGACTCTAGAGCTACGCGACCGAAACCAACCGTACCACCTTGGCAGTGCAGAATTGAACACCGTATTGGTGGGGCCAGAGCGCTCATCGGCAAACTAATCTGCTTCAGAGACGGCAATACTCGTCCAAGAGTGATGCGCTTTGTGAGGCGGGCGTTCTCAGGGACAGATATTAGCCCTCAGAACTATCTGTCCTGCGTCACAGAGCGCATCGACTTCCTGAAGCAGAAAGTGTATGCATGGGCTAACCGTATTCGTAGGTATAAGCGGCGAGTAGAGCGATACACTCAGAATCGCACGTTCCAGAGCGATGAAAGGTGGGTTTATAGGGGTTGGGAGCGACCAAACCAAGGTGTGGCTGACACGTGCCTGCCAGATGATGATGCCATGTGTTCTTTCTGGCGCAGCATCTGGTCGGTGCCTGTCAGTCACACCGAAGGTGACTGGACTCGAGAAGTCGAGCGAACCTGCAATCGAATACCAGAAATGGGGGCTATTACCATCTGCCCCCAAGATGTAGCTCGTGCAGTCCGTCCGTTGCCTAACTGGAAGTCTCCAGGGCCGGACGGGCTGCAGAACTTTTGGATCAAATGGTTCACAAGATCGCACGCTCGCTTGGCAGCTCAGTACCAGACGGCTTTGAACTTTGGTTCGCTACCCCAGTTCCTAACAACAGGAGTTACCCACCTGCTCCATAAATCAGGTAGCACCGCGGAACCTAAAAATTATAGGCCGATCACGTGTTTACCGACGGTCTATAAAGTGCTTACATCCATTTTGAGAGCTAAAATTAACAAACATATAGACACTAACTCCATCATGTCTGCCTCTCAAAATGGATGTAGGTACGGGTCCCGCGGTACTAAGGAGCTACTCCTCATTGATATGGCCATTAGCCAACAGGTTCGTCGTTCCCGAAAGGATCTGTCGACATGTTGGATAGATTACAAGAAGGCCTATGACTCGGTGCCACATACGTGGCTCATGAGGGTGCTGGAATTGTATAAAGTAGATGCAACTCTGCGCACCTTCTTGATGTCATGTATGGGGCGATGGAGGACGGTCCTTCGCTATCCAGGATGTCGGAATATCCTGAGGAATAGCGAGCCGATAAGGATCGAGCGAGGCATATTTCAGGGCGATAGTTTGAGCCCGCTTTGGTTCTGCTTAGCCTTGAATCCTCTAAGCACACTGCTGGAGGATTCAGGTCTAGGCTATCGGCTGAGGAGAGGTGGTCAGGTTATATCTCACCTTCTGTACATGGATGATCTAAAACTCTTTGCCCCCAACAATTTGCAACTAATGGAGCTACTGAAAGTAACTGAAACTTTCAGTAGCGCCATCAGAATGGAATTTGGTGTGGACAAATGTGCGGTCATGCATGTAAAGCGAGGGGAGATTGTGGAATCCGTGGGAACCCAACTCTCGGATTCCATAAACGTCAGAGCCCTCTCCGCATCCGAAACCTATAAGTATTTGGGTATGTCGGAAGCGTTGGGCATCAATGGTACTGACATGAAGCAATCGTTGAAGGAGCGCTTCTTTGGCCGCCTGAAGAAAGTGTTAAATAGTCTTCTGTCAGGCGGAAACAAGGTGCGGGCCTTTAACGGTTGGGTCATGCCAGTTTTGATGTACTCTTTCGGCATACTCAAATGGACTCAGACCGAACTCGACGCCCTGGATAGGAGGGTCCGTACACTGCTGACAGCAAACCGAATGCATCACCCACGGTCATCGGTAATGAGACTGTATATCCCGCGAAAGTGTGGTGGTCGAGGCTTTTTAAACGCTAAGACCCTACACAATCGCGAGATATGTAGTCTCAGGGAATATTTCCTAGAAGCCGACGTGGGGATGCATCGTGATGTGGTCGCGGTGGACAAAAGCCTCACCCCGCTCTCCTTGGCTAAAGAGAACTGGCGCAAACCTGTAGTGCTTGGCACTAATGATCGCATGGAAGTATGGCAAAGTAAGGAGCTTCACGGACGCTTTTTCCGGGCCCTACATGGACCCGATGTAGATCTTCTAGCGTCCGTAGCCTGGCTGCGTTTTGGTGACCTCTTTGGAGAAACCGAAGGTTTTGTCTGTGCAATTATGGATGAAGTTATGATGACGAACAATTACCGGAGATTTATTGTGAAAGACGGCACGGTTGACATCTGTCGGGCATGTCACCGTCCGGGGGAATCAATAAGACACATTATCTCCGGTTGTTCTCGTCTAGCTAACGAAGAGTACTTGCATAGACACAACCTTGTAGCCAGGATTATCCATCAGCAACTTGCTCTGAAATACAGCCTAGTGGAATCGGAAGTGCCGTACTACAGATACGTGCCCGACCCAGTTCTCGAAAATGGAAATATCACATTGTACTGGGATCGATCCATCATCACTGACAGGACTATTGTTGCCAATAAGCCTGATATAGTGGTGGTGGATCGAGTAGAGCGGCGCACAATGATTGTTGACATAACGGTCCCGCATGACGGTAACCTCGTGAAAGCCGAGAAAGATAAAGAAATCAAGTATCTTGATTTGGCTCGCGAGGTTGTCGACATGTGGGATGTGGACTCAGCAATCATTGTGCCGATAGTCGTGACAGCCAATGGCTTAATAGCCAAGAGCCTCGACAAACACCTGAGGAGGCTCTCGTTGGGCAGCTGGATCAAGGGCTTGATTCAGAAAGCGGTACTTCTGGACACGGCTCGCATTGTCAGGAGGTTCCTCTCTCTGGAGCCCTGACCGCCGGTGGCTTGGACCCTGTTCCCGATACCGGTGGGATACTATTTTTTATATTTTTAAATGTTTTTTTTAATTTCTTTTTCAGATTTTTTAAAAAATATTTAAAAATGTAATTTATAAGTTTGTTAAATGAAATAAAGGAGATAATAATAATAAAGGAGATAATAATAATATTGAAAAAAAGAAAATAAATAAGAGCTGGCAACACCGTATCAACAAAAGTCTCGTTTTCTCATTTACGTAATTTTAATTCTTATAAGTTTTTTTTGACCCAATTTAACAAGATATTTTTATTCTGAAGTAAACCTTGAAACCTGCATAACCAAAGAAAATTCAATAACGACATCAAACTACAACATAATGTAATTTTGAAACCAAAAATGAAGAAATGTTGACGAGATCAGCCGCACGTCGAGCACGCCCACCACCTCCGGACTCATCGCTCAGCTCCGCCTCGCCGCCGCCGGTACCCAGCGCTACTGGGAGCGCTGTGACGACACCGGCCGCGGTAGTTGCGTCGAGCTCGAGCGACGAGTATTTCTCCCCGCCCACGACGCCACCACCTGCTCGTCGACGAGGAGGACGCCGGCCGCCGGACGGCTTAGGACCTCGAGGCCCACCGGCCTCTGATAGGGTCCCAGCTCCCAGCGGAAGTGTGCAGCGCATGAGATGGACACGATCCATCAATGAAAACGTCATGCGCTCATACTATGGGGCTACAGAGGGGGGCAACAATCTGACCGCGTACCGTGTTCGGATGCTCTCTCTTTTTCAGGTGCTTGAGCCAGCTGTCAACGTTTCGGCACAACGACTGTCGGCTCAGGTGCGGGTCATCCAACGTAATCATATGTTGGATGACACTGTGCTTGATCACCTGCGAAGTGAAATGCAGAGTAGCCATGTCATCGCCCCCCCGTCGCAGACTGTTGAGGTACTATCACAGTCCAACACAAATCAAGCTGACGAAGGAAGTGATGATAGGGCTACAAACTTAAGTACCCAGTGCAAGGAGGAATTGAGGAGTGCTTTGGAGTGTGCCATTCGGGAATATCGGTTCATGTCGCCCGAACTTAGACCACGCTTACCTCGTTTGCCCATGCATAACAAAAATAGGGCGCTGGTGGCGCTCCTGGATTCGCAGTTATCAAACTATTTTGATGACTGCAAAGACCTCACCGTAACTCATTCAATTCTGTACTGCGCGGCTGTAGCGGCATGTCGTGTAGCTCACGTAAAATTTACCAATGACTGTAGAGCTACGCGACCGAGACCAACCGTACCAGCTTGGCAGTGCAGAATTGAGCACCGTATTGGTGGGGCCAGAGCGCTCATCGGCGAACTAATCAGCTTCAGAGACGGCAATACTCGTCCAAGAGTGATGCGCTTTGTGAGGCGGGCGTTCTCAGGGACTGATATTAGCTCTCAGAACTATCTGTCCCGCGTCACAGAGCGCATCGACTTCCTGAAGCAGAAAGTGTATGCATGGCCTAACCGTATTCGTAGGTATAAGCGGCGAGTAGAGCGATACACTCAGAATCGCACGTTCCAGAGCGATGAAAGGTGGTTTTATAGGGGTTGGGAGCGACCGAACCAAAGTGTGGCTGACACGTGCCTGCCAGATGATGATGCCATGTGTTCTTTCTGGCGAAGTATCTGGTCGGTGCCTGTCAGTCACACCGAAGGTGACTGGACTCGGGAAGTCGAGCGAGCCTGCAATCCAATACCAGAAATGGGGGCTATTACCATCTGCCCCCAAGATGTAGCTCGTGCAGTCCGTCCGTTACCTAACTGGAAGTCACCAGGGCCGGACGGGCTGCAGAACTTTTGGATTAAATGGTTCACAAGATCGCACGCTCGCTTGGCGGCCCAGTACCAGACGGCTTTGGACTTTGGTTAGTTTTAGGTGTAGTTTAGTGATTGGGCCACTCCTGGCATTCGTAAAAGTAGAGAAAATCTATTTGAACTTTATGGCCTAAAGCAACATGTGACTCATACAAGCTTTCATCAGTATGTGTATTTTAAAAGGTGTGCAAAATAGCTAAAGCTCTATATATTAGTAATAAAATAAAATCAGCTGATGATAAAATAAAAACTACCTGGCAAATAATAAATAATGAAACAGGTAGGAAAAAACAGCGTAATATTAAATTTAATTTAGAGACTGCACGTGGCCCCATAAACTCAAATGTAGATATAGCTCAGGAATTTGAGAACTTTTTTGTTAATGTTCCAATTAAAACTACTGAAGATTTAAATTCCTCACCCGCGCTTTCTGCTGCCTTACTTAAAAATAATGTAAAACCATGCCCTTTGGCGTTTAGGTTTCAGCATACAAACCCCCAAGCTGTTATAAAAGCTTTTAAAGATCTTAAAATTAAATCAACAGAAGATCTCTGGGGAATGTCTGTAAAAGTCTGTAGATCTCTCATCGAAACCCTTGCGCCCTATTTAGCTTTCATATTTAACACCAGTGTAGACCAAGGAGTCTTTCCGGATCTTATGAAACATAGTAAAGTGATCCCATTGTTCAAAGCCGGTGATAGTAAAGAGCTCAATAATTATAGGCCCGTGTCAATTCTGCCAGTTCTCAGTAAGGTGTTTGAAAAGTTGATGCTCAATCAAATGTTACGTCACTTTAATAAAAACTTCATCTTGCATGAACATCAGTACGGTTTCACTAAAGGACGTTGTACCACTGACGCCGGTGTCACCCTAATAAAGAACATTTTTGCGCCTGGGAGGAATCACAAGATGCCATTGGAATCTTTTGCGATCTCTCTAAGGCTTTCGATTGCGTAAACCATGAGACACTTCTGCTGAAACTGGAGCACTATGGGATTAGGAATGAAGCTCTTGATTTGCTAAGATCATACTTGAAAGACAGAAAGGTTAAAGTACAAATAAACGGCACAAACTCATTAGGGTCTGAAATATCAATGGGCGTTCCTCAAGGTTCGATATTGGGTCCATTCCTCTTTTTAGTCTACATTAATGATTTACCCCAGTTACTTCAAAATCAACCGAAGATGGTGTTATTTGCAGATGACACTTCATTGATCTTTAAAATAGATCGAAGGTCACAAAATCTTGACGACGTGAACAACTCTATTCTTCAGGTCCAAGATTGGTTTACGGTAAATAATTTGGTACTAAATGAGAAAAAACCTAATACATTCGATTTAAATTACCTAATGTTAGAAGTAGCGAATGTGACATCATATTGAACGGAGAAAAACTGGAATTTAGTAATCAGACGGTTTTCCTAGGAATCACGCTAGACGAGAAGTTACAATGGGGACCCCATATAACATCTCTCGCGGGGCGACTAAGCTCGGCAGCGTATGCTGTTAGAAAGATAAGACAGTTAACAGACGTTGAAACCGCGCGTTTGGTTTATTTTAGCTACTTCCACAGCATTATGTCATACGGCATTTTACTGTGGGGTCGGGCTGCTGACATTGAATCCATTTTTATTTTGCAAAAGAGAGCTGTCAGAGCCATTTACAATTTACGTCGCCGCGAATCTCTTAGGGAACTATTTAGGAAGATTAATATAATGACTGTACCTTGCCAGTTCATTTATGAAAATATTATGTATGTTAGAAAAAATCTGCATCTATTTAATAAAATAAGTGATATTCATAATATTAACACTAGAAATAAAAATAAACAGTATAGTATAGTTGACTGCCTCGTTGGTCTAGTGGTCGCAATCGCTACTGCTGAGCATGAGGTCCTGGGTTCGATTCCCAGGTCGGGCAAAGTGATATTGGGTTTTTCTATCTGGAATTTCTCAGTAGCAGCCCGGAGTCTGGATTTGTGCCCGGTTGATGGCAATAGGCTCGCCCCCTATTACATGGGACTTAAACATAACTGGCGAAATGTGGGTGTACAGGTACACCTCTGCCTAACCCTTCGGGGAAACAAGGCGTGATGTTATGTTTTAAATAAAAATAAAATAGATCAACCATTTTTCAGACTATCTAAAGTACATAGATCTTTTATGGGGTACTGTGTTAAATGTTACAACAAAATACCTGGTGAAATATTGCAATTAAATGAAAGAAAGTTTAAAACTCATGTTAAAAAAACACTTTGTAATCAAGCATATTACAAATTAGAAGATTATATCCTAGATAAGAATGCTTGGAAACATGCTGGTCCTGCTCCATAGGACAATCTAGAGGCTAGACAAAATCATACTATTTGCTTATTGTATTGTATAATATAATTTGTTATTTTTACTTTACTCACACACTGACTTATTCCTAGTTAATATTTTAGGAAAATCATATATTTTTACAATTGTTTGTAAATATGTGAGCACAATGTACCTATCACGTGATTAATTTATATGCCTTTGCTTTATTTTTATTTTTTTGTTCCAATTGTGGTATATTATTTTTATTCTTGGTGCATCGTCTTCACATATAGAAATATAATTAATGTATACAAAATATTGTAAAACATTTTAAAAGAGAAACGGTGGAGTTTTTTGCCACTTCTTCTCCATACGAAACTACTTTTTGGAAGTGGCGCCTAGAATCAGTTCTATTTTTAATGTAAATTTTGACGTTCAAAAGTGCCTTTTTATGGGCCTATTTCAAATAAATGCTTTGACTTTGACTTTGGTTCGCTACCCCAGTTCCTAACAACAGGAGTTACCCACCTGCTCCATAAATCAGGTAGCACCGCGGAACCCAAAAATGCAAAAATTAACAAACATATAGACACCAACTCCATCATGTCTGCCTCTCAAAATGGATGTAGGAACGGGTTCCGCGGTACTAACAGCTACTCCTCATTGATATGGCCATTAGCCAACAGGTTCGACGTTCCCGAAAGGATCTGTCGACATGTTGGATAGATTACAAGAAGGCCTATGACTCGGTGCCACATACGTGGCTCATGAGGGTGCTGGAGTTGTATAAAGTAGATGCAACTCTGCGCACCTTCTTGATGGCATGTATGGGGCGATGGAGGACGGTCCTTCACTATTCAGGATGTCAGAATATCCTGAGGAATAGCGAGCCGATAAGGATCGAGCGAGGCATATTTCAGGGCGATAGTTTGAGCCCGCTTTGGTTCTGCTTAGCCTTGAATCCTCTAAGCACACTGCTGGAGGATTCAGGTCTAGGCTATCGGCTGAGGAGAGGTGGTCAGGTTATATCTCACCTTCTGTACATGGATGATCTAAAACTCTTTGCCCCCAACAATTTGCAACTAATGGAGCTACTGAAAGTAACTGAAACTTTCAGTAGCGCCATCAGGCTGGACTTTGGTGTGGACAAATGTGCGGTCATGCATGTAAAGCGAGGGGAGATTGTGGAATCCGTGGGATCCCAACTCTCGGATTCCATAAACCTTAAAGCCCTCTCCGCATCCGAAACCTATAAGTATTTGGGTATGTCGGAAGCGTTGGGCATCAATGGTACTGACATGAAGCAATCGTTGAAGGAGCGCTTCTTTGGCCGCCTGAAGAAAGTGTTAAATAGTCTTCTGTCAGGCGGAAACAAGGTGCGCGCCTTTAACGGTTGGGTCATGCCAGTTTTGATGTACTCTTTCGGCATACTCAAATGGACTCAGACCGAACTCGACGCCCTGGATAGGAGGGTCCGTACACTGCTGACTGCAAACCGAATGCATCACCCACGATCATCGGTAATGAGACTGTATATCCCGCGAAAGTGTGGAGGTCGAGGCTTTTTAAACGCTAAGACCCTACACAATCGCGAGATATGCAGTCTCAGGGAATATTTCCTAGAAGCCAACGTGGGGATGCATCGTGATGTGGTCGCGGTGGACAAGGGCCTCACCCCGCTCTCCTTGGCCAAAGAGAACTGGCGCAGACCTGTAGTGCTTGACACTAATGATCGCATGGAAGTATGGCAGAGTAAGGAGCTTCACGGACGCTTTTTCCGGGCCCTACATGGACCCGATGTAGATCTTCTAGCGTCCGTGACCTGGCTACTTTTCGGTGACCTCTTTGGAGAACCGAAGGTTTTATTTGTGCAATTATGGACGAAGTTATGATGACGAACAATTACCGGAGATTTATTGTGAAAGACGGCACGGTTGACATCTGTCGGGCATGTCACCGTCCGGGGGAATCAATAAGACACATTATCTCCGGGTGTTCTCGTCTAGCTAACGAAGAGTACTTGCATAGACACAACCTTGTAGCTAGGATTATCCATCAGCAACTTGCTTGTGGAACCGGAAGTGCCGTACTACAGGTACGTGCCCGACCCAGTTCTCGAAAATGGAAATATCACATTGTACTGGGATCGATCCATCATCAATGACAGGACTATTGTTGCCAATAAGCCTGATATAGTGGTGGTGGATCGAGTAGAGCGGCGCACAATGATTGTTGACATAACGGTCCCGCATGACGTTAACCTCGTGAAAGCCGAGAAAGATAAAGAAATAAAGTATCTTGATTTGGCTCGCGAGGTTGTCGACATGTGGGATGTGGACTCAGCAATCATTGTGCCGATAGACGACTATCGGCACAATGATTGCTGAGTCCAATGGCTTAATAGCCAAGAGCCTCGACAAACACCTGAGGAGGCTCTCGTTGTAATGTAAAATTTCTACATCAATGTCTGTAATTTTTAAGGTGTACATAATAAAGAGTATTCTATTCTATTCTATTCTATAATCATTTATTTCCAGCAACAAGACTCATAGCGTTAGTAACAGTATACTTACAAACTATGTTAGTAATACACTTACAAAGACAAAAACAAAAACAAAAACCAATTGTGACGTCATTGCTGCAAGGTGACAGGCCCAGCCGAAACCTTGCAGCAGTGGTTCACAAACGCACAATCAAGCCTGCTTGCTATCATAGACAGGATGCTGTTGGCGCTCATCATCGTGTAGACAGTCCACGTGAGCTTCAGCGAACATCTCCGATGTGCTACAGTATCGGGGCAACCCCATCAGCACCCTGAATAAGTTATTGTATCGGACGCGAACGGCGCTGTATGATTTTTGAGTATAATGAACCCACAGACTGCAAATGTATAAAGACGCGCAGTAAGCGTGAGCTTGACCTCTTTAGAGGCACGCCTGAATCTGCGGGCAATGATGCTAGCTTTCACACACAGCGCTCGTAAGAAGACGTACGAAAGTTTTCCGAAATCAAAAACTTTCGTACGTCTTCGGATCTCGATATTTGGAACTCGGTCTATGAGCTTTATGCCAAGCATGGAACGCTCCATGGCTCTCAGTGCAACTCTCACCCTGTACACAGCCTCCTCCGTGAGCGTCCACGTCTCAGCGCCGTATGTCATGGTGGGCAGAACACACTGGTTAAAGAGGCGGGACTTCAGACATTTTGGAATTTTCATAGATTTCAGAATGTCGTCGAGTTTGCTGAATGCGGCGGCCCACCCAAGCTGTATTCTTCTCGATATCTCTGTTTGTTGATGCTCTTTGCCAAATGAAAGAATATGGCCAAGATAGACATACTGGTCAACAATTACTAACGTTTCATTTCCAACTTTAACAGAAGGTACTCATCATCCACAGCCCGACTCCACCCAAGATGTTCATCAAGATGTTTGCCATAACCTTCGTCTTGGCCATATTCATCATAAGTCCTACCATAAAAGAAGCATCATAAAGGTTTTGAAGCATTTTTTGGAGATCATTGAAGTTTTCAGCGAAAAGCACAAGGTCATCTGCAAATCTAATGTGGGACATGTAGGCACCATTGATGTTAACACCGCAATAGTCCCAGGCTAAGCTTTTCACGATGTCTTCTAGGACTGCTGTGAAAAGTTTCGGTGAAATACACCCTGTCTTACTCCCCGCTTGATCGGTACGGGTTTAGATAGGGTATGAATGCGGACCTGTAGAGTGGCCGAGGTGTAAAGTTCCCGCAGCACATCCACGTAACGAGAATCTATGCGGCGGCAGCGATGAAGAGCGTAAAACACGGGCCAATGCTCAACACTGTCGAAGGCCTTCTCGTAATCGACGAAAGCCATGCACAGGGGACCGGTTATACTCTTGGCACTTCTCTATCAGTTGCTTTACTGCGTGAATATGGTCAATGGTCGAATATCCGCTGCGGAAGCCGGCCTGCTCGATGGGCTGGGCTTCATCAAGCTCACGGGTAAGTCGATTAGTGAGGATTTTGGCGAATAGCTTGTATATCTGAGAAAGGAGGCTAATGGGACTGTAGTTCGTTAATTTTGATATGTCACCTTTTTGTTAATTATGGTGACTATATAGTTCTTCCATTGTTCTGGAGTACGGCCATCATACATTACCCTATTAAAAAGTTCCACGAGGACCTTTTGAACTACTGCTTCCGGGCATTTACCCCTGACGCCAAATACCTTCTTGACATTACATGCCAGAGAATGTAGTCTGGCATATTGGTCGCAAGTGGCTACGAATGTCCTAAGCCCGCTGATTGATGCGCTCAGCAGCACCATGTCGTCAGCGTAGCTAATGTTATAACAAAACACGCCATCAATATGACATCCGACACGCATGCTGCTAAGCGCGCCAATCAGATCATTCACGTATGGGTTGAATAGCGTAGGCGAGCATAACCCGCCCTGCCTCACCCCACACTCGAACCCATACGGCCTAGACAGAGCACCAGCCCACCTCACACTATTGACTTGGTGTCCATACCTACCAGTATTTTAGAGTATTTGTCACCTCTGGTGGCAAATTTACCTCTTCTATCTTCTATAATATGTCGTAGGAAACCAAGTCAAAAGCCTTGCTCAAATCAAGGAAACATGCGAAAACTGGAGTTTGGCGACCCGTGTAGTACTTCACAGTGTGCTTCACACTGAATATAGAGTTGTCAGTGAATAAACCAGAACTGAAACCGAATTGGTGATCGTAAACACGTATATGACTGCTAAGTTGAGCGTTAAGCACAACGTTAAGCACAGCGTCAAACACTTTCGACATGATTGTGGCAAGAGATATTGGCCTGTAATTGTTCTTATCGCCCATGTCACCGGTCTTATTTTTGACGATAGGTACCACTGTTGTTTTGATCATGCCACTCGGCATATACGCATGACCCAGAAAAAAAGTAAAAAGTATGACCAACTCTCTTGACAAATGCGGACCCGCAAATCGGAGATGCTCAATTTTGGTACCGTTATGACCAGGAGATTTTCCTCGGCGCATCGCGATAATTCTGTTCAAGAGCATATTAGCATTAATTTTAACTCCTAGTTCTTTCCGTGGCTCAACATTGAGCGTCGACCTAGAAGGGCCTAATGGTGACAGCACACTAAAATGGTCTGGACCGTTGGCCGTTAATCAATAACCAATAAAAATAAAATAAACCTATAATGTATAAATAAGCTGAGGTTCTGTTATATTACATAAGGCTTTATGATTATGCCGCTGTATAAGTTGGTGGACCATGACTTTAAATTAAACAGCGATTTTCACATTTAGATAGTTTGATTTTATTTAAGAGAAATACAATAACAATAGATTATTATAGTGCGCAATACTTAATCTCAGAGCACAGAGACGCCTTGGCCTTGGCCAACGCCGCTGACGGCGTTGCCATTCCGTGCTCTCCCACTATAGGCTACACCTAACTATGATTAATAACATTTTTTTAAAGTTAAGTACTTTTATTTATAATTCTGACTAGTCTTCACGCATTTTTCTTCGAGGAGATCATTTCTAATTTACACGTCAACAATGCTAATAGCTTCGTATTGTTACAAAATTTCACTTACAAGCACTGTCCATTCCCTAATGAAAAAGGCGTGATGATACCTAACAATCCTAAGTTAATACTGACTAGTGGTAATACAAATGTAACCTACATTGATAAACTTAAAAGTAAGTAAGTAGGGTAGGATTGATCAGGTAACTTCTGATATAACGGATAAGGGTAGGATTGATCAGGTAACTTCTTATATAACGGATAAGTACACCTATTATCATTAGTCAACCTCGTAATTCCTTCAGTTTAATGTTGCTTTACTCAAATTCGTTCGTTATTAAATAGCTCCTTGTAAATAAATGAGGTTTGACATAGCTATATCCCAACGAAAACATTTAACTACTAAAATACGTTTGACTTTTCATCCATTATCTAACGTGGGTTAACTATGATTCGTCAAATTAACGACTTCGGACGCGAGGCGTTCCGTCGATTGGTTTTGATGGAGGTCTCCCTAAACAACTGGAGCTAGTATCTACCAACTGAAATCCACGTATACAGTTTGAAAGACGGATAGCAGGTCGGCCTGTTGTGTGGCTGTCCCAATAACTAGGAAGTGAAATCGTAGAATATACTTATTCTTCGCGCCTATAACTTTGGGTAGAAACTCAATTCGTAATTTATAAAGGTATGGAGTAACTGCTAGTGCAGGTTTGGGTTATCGAAGGTACACCATCTAGACGTAGTAGATTTGCTGGCTGGAGGGGCAGGAGTCGGGTGGAGATGGCGGTCCTTGGCCCATCAGCAACCGGCACGTCGGCAGCGGAGACACCGAGTACTGCTGGAAACAACAAAAGTCACAAATCACTCATGTGTTGCCAGATTCTTACAAAGATTACCTTAGCGTTTGTCGAAAGTCAAAGTCAAATCATTGACCTAGACCATTTATTTGTGGTAAAATTTACATTATTATGGACACTGAAGATTTCTGAGCAAGCATATGCAGCGTGAAAAGTAAAGTTGAGTGGGTGTGGCATGATGAGACAACACCGAAAATACATTGGAAACGTTTTAGATACGAGTCCCGTGGTCAGGGATCCACTTTAAGAATTTCAAAATGGATAAAATTTAACGTGATCTTCAGAGCTTTTGATTTTCGTGTGTGAACTTCTAAATCTGACTACTTTGAAAACTCCGATTATGTCAATTTTTAAAAGGATATTCTTGCGAATAGTGTTATTCTAGACGCCCTATTATGGTTTTCCTCTGCGCAACTTGCGAATCTCATAGCGCTCCCCGCTCCTCAGCGCCAAGTCCACCTTTATTTTCTTATTATTTTAGTTTATTTTTATTTATTTTCGAAATTACTTTTTCATGTTTTCCGAGGTAAAATGCTCAGCTGTAAACAAATTAAGGACCAAAACAAAAATCAAAATGGCTGCTGTTAAAATTTTCTTCATTGGTGTCGTTTTCATGGTTTTCGAGGGTGCTGAAGCCAGTCGTGACGTCGAAATGAAAATCCAAGATGACGGCTAACAGAATTTGAATATTTTCTATCATGGTTTCATGGTTTTTGAGGGGCTTATTGACAGGTTTTCAACCATCAAAAGGTCTTTGGCTATGTCCAGTGAAGAAAACCAATTGTCCATTGTTATGTTCATATTCATTTCATGAATAGATTGTGTGAGCCTCATAACACAACGCATGATCTTGCATTGCTTAGGCGATAAGTTCCTTAGGGTTGTTGCTCTGCATGACTTGTAATTCAGCGTACTTCAAGTAGCTGACATTAAGACCCTATTTATAATGTCAACATAATGCAACAATTAAGCACCCTATATGGAGTGCTGAATTGTAGGCAGTGTTTCAACTTGCGTGAGCCTTGGGTGGGTAGAAAGTAGTGGGGTGACATAAACCAGTTAACTTATTTCAACATTTGTAAATTCGACCAGCACGACTGTTTTATCAGCACCTCTAAATATTTTAATTATATTTTTGTTACTCGTCAATAGCTGGTCAAATGTGAAATTTTGAGATAACTGGTGTCAGAGTTCATATACATATAGGTGGTTCATTTTTTAAACTGGTTTAAGAAACTTCTTTTTTTTACTTTTAACATGTTTGATTTTGTAGAAAATTTGGTTACATCGAATGGTTTGCTAAAATATTAGTTACCTAATGGAATAGCGATGAAAGCCATTCAATTTGAGACATTAGAGAAAAGTGATATTTAGTGACGAATCCTGAGAAATTTAAAAAAATACATAAAATGTGGTTTTCCAATCCAATCCCACGAATTTTAGAAAATAATAAGCTTATTAGTTGCAAATGGGTCACTTTATCACGTTCTGGAAGAAAAACGCCAAATTACAAGTAACCCTGTATAGTTCTAAGTTACGTTGTAAGCTTATGGAGACGACACACAGTGGGTCGAAACTATGATTTTAGTGACTTAGGGCTCAACTTTGCTTTTTTACTTTTTTCCTCATGTGGATGGATAGAGCTCATTAACCTCAACAATAATTGTTCTGATGTATTTTTTCCTAAACTTTATACTTTGGGTAGAAAAATGTGTTTTGTTATTTTTTTGTATGGAGCGGATCAAATAACCTTAAATTCCTGCTAAGTAGCGTGTGATCCCGCGTTGAAACTTTATTTTTCATATACCTTGTCTAGTCTATTATCATTTGATGCTATTAACGTGTGCATAAAGTTGCAACTCTGCCAAATAAATGGATCGAAAAAAATGAAAAAATATATAGAATAAAAAGCTACATTTTTTACTTTCGTAAGTTCTTTTAAGTTAAATTTGATATGGAATAGTAAGTAAAAGCACGTAATAATACACATAGTTACTTAACAACTAACAACAATACATTTAAAAGGTCCCTAATTAGCTTAAATTTACTAATATATGTAGTATTAGTAAATTTAAAGCTAATCACACTAATCATAATACATTTAAAAGGTCCCTAATTAGCTTAAATTTACTAATATATGTAGTATTAGTAAATTTAAAGCTAATCACACTAATCATAATACATTTAAAAGGTCCCTAATTAGCTTAAATTTACTAATATATGTAGTAGTAGTAAATTTAAGCTAATTAGGGATCTATGAATTTCAATTTCTTTGTTTTAATGACTTTAACATGTTTATGAAATGTTATTTTAAGTTAGATTTAATACTGAATAGTGAGTAAAGATAGGTACATAATAATACAAATTAGTAAAGGTAAACTAACATTACTACAACTAACACAAGCAAACTAAAAACTAACTATAAACAACATCAAACATTACTATTTCCTTTCAATTATGAGTTTGACATTTATAAACTAATAAAAAAAACAAGAAACTTACAAACTACCAAAAAATCTTATTCACTATCGCTATGACTATCTTGTAAATTATCTACATCAATAAAATCTATATCGGATTCTGTGGGAAAAATCAGCAGAAGCTCTTTGACTTTTGGAGAGAGAACCATTATATTTTGTTTCACCATTCGAGGTCTTAGACTTGTGATCTTTGGATCAGAAGACAAAAGAAGATTGTGTATAATATCCTCATTTGTCGCCGTTCTACTTACCTTTCTAGAATGACTCTCTCTATATTTCCGGAAATCTTTATTACGAGCTTCCGCTGCCTCTTCCGACAGTTTACCTATAGGTATGGCACCAAAGTGCTTAATTATATCACTCCCATGTACTAACAATTTATGTATACTGGAAGGCATATAATACCAGGGATATAAGTGAACGTACAATTGTGCAGTATCTCTACAAAATTCGGAAAACTTAGAAAGATCCACGCTCTCTCCAGATGCAACCGTCTGAAGAATCACATGAAACCTTTCTATTAAATCTTTATCTATTCCTGTTATGCGAGCTGTTGTTTCTGCATCCCTAAAAAATCTTCTGGCAGTATTGCCATCATTGGTTGTGCCTACTCCTTGCTTGACTACGTCAATAAGTAAACCGCATTCTTTCTTAAACGCTTGCTGTATAGCGCTCTTTCTGAGTGACATTTTTTCTTTGTCATCGCCCCTGCAACTCCATTTTTTGAAGTCCAAACGATAAGCTGCAAACAAAAAGAAATATCACTTAAATAAAAATCTCACAAGTAACTATATAACGTGAAAAAAATTATGAACTAATAAAATTATATTTACCGATATGAAGTAAGCACTCCATGCTTCTTATCCAGGCATGTAAAGATGACATTCCATACTGGAACACTTCTTCGTTGTTCTCTTTTTGAGCAAGTGACTCTAAATTGTTCATCTCTGACGGTTTTGCTTTGCAGATATCACAGACAGCTGAAGATGTGTCTGACAAATATGACGATATTTTGCCGTCTATCATCGTCAAGTGCAATTGATGCTTAACTTCAACTTGATTGAACTTGATTGGCTGAAGTGTTTCTATTTCTTCGGTTATGCTAGCTTTTATAGTTACCACTGTTGACTGCGTTTCTTTGGTAAATTTGAACATTATCGGACGGCAATAGAAAGTTGATGAGGGTCGATCGTTTTCCCAAACAATTGTTCCATCACATTGTTGAAGCCTTATAGGAACTAGACTGGCCATGAAGATAGTTGAGTCATCAAACTCTGCTTCAGTCTTTTGTTTATAATTACTTTGACCTGAGGCTCCATCAAAACCCCATTTGCTTATTAGCAGTAACTCAGTTGGCGAATCCAAATCTAAAGTAATCACTTCTAAAAGCCTAGATACCGTCAAGTTGAGTAAAGCTTGCAGTTTAATAGCAGCTCCTTCTTCAGTTATAATTATGTCTTCTTTCCCTGGATAACATTTTGCCTTCGCTTGTTTTATTTTATAATAAGAAGGGTATAAATCAGTCCTATTTTCACTTGCTGCTTCTCTTAGGCTTATATACTGCCACTTACTTAATTTAAGTGAAACTAATAAAGACAGTGCCTTATCGGGTGAATATGTACTACTTTTCGGTTTACTTGTACTTAAACACTCTTTAACTTTTTCTAGATCTTCGGGGTGATTTAGTAAATGGTTCATAATTTTTCCTACATCCTCATTTCCGGTGTTTCTTAAACTAGCAATTGTAGTAGCTTTAAGTTCATCCGGGGATAACGAAAGCGATTGGTTAATTTGATCAACGCGTCGTCGTTTTTGCCTGGAGCCCAATTACTCGAAAGGTTTTCGAGGTGTAAATGTAGATGTCGAAGCTTCTGTAGTAGATGGTGGTAGATTTTCGACATCTTCAGTATTACAAATCTCGAGCCTTTCCTGTTCAGTGTTCACAGCTTCAGGTATCATTCCTTCGGGCCAGTTTATTGCACGTTCCAACCAATCACCATTTTTTCTTACAAACTGTGCTAACGTGCGACTACTTCGTTCCCATCTTGCACTTATATTTGAACAAAAGCGCGTACAGAATTTTTGGAGCTCAACACTGTTCTCTTCGGTCACGTTTATTTTATGTTGTAGGAATTGAAAGAATTTTTGACTATCCGACGGTGACTTGACCTGCTCTCTTAAAATCATAAATAAATCTAAATTGTTAACTAAATTATCCATTATAACGAAAAAGGGACGATCAGAATCACGAGATGTTAGTAGTAGTACGAATAAACGAACACTAGTTAGTATATAATAAATTATGGTCATTTTATACTTCCAGAATCCAGTGACAAACAATGTTTACTAATTTTTCTACTACCCTCATTAACTAATTATCCTAATTAATATTACAGTAATGACTAAAAGTGAAAAACATTGTTATTTTATAAGGTAAAAGGTTAAGCTAATTACAGTAATTAAACACACAAATAGAAATTAATTGATTTCATATCCACATTTTTAAATAAAGGTCCCTAATTAGCTTAAATTTACTAATATATGTAGTATTAGTAAATTTAAGCTAATTAGGGACCTTTTAAATGTATTGTTGTTAGTTGCTAAGTAATTATGTGTATTATTACGTGCTTTTACTTACTATTCCATATCAAATTTAACTTAAAATAACTTACGAAAGTAAAAAATGAAGCTTTTTATTCTATGTATTTTTTCATTTTTTTCGATCCATTTATTTGGCAGAGTTGCAACTTTATGCATTTGTTTATAGCATCAAATGATAATAGACCAGACAAGGTATATGAAAAATAAAGTTTCAACGCGGGATCACACGCTACTTAGCAGGAATTTAAGTTTATTTGAGCCGCTCCATACAAAAAAATAACAAAACACATTTTTCTACCCAAATTATAAAGTTTAGGAAATAATACATCAGAACAATTATTATTGAGGTTAATGAGCTCTACCCATCCGCATAAAAAAAAAAGTGAAAAAGCAAAGTTGAGCCCTAAGTCACTAAAATCATAGTTTCGACCCACTGTGCGACACCTTGATTCAGGTTTTTGAGGGTTTAGGTACTTGGAAAATAATCCCTAAATCCACATCGTCCTTTGAACGCTTAAATCCACACCGTTCTCTGAACGCTTAAAAATGTTCGTCTACAGTCATTTCGCAACTTGTAACAAAGAACTTTTGAAAATTACCAAGAATCATATCAATGTTTTCTCTTATTGGTGCCAGCTTATCAACACTTAAACTATCTTGACGATCACGTATTTCATTGAAACGTAAATTGCGGAACAAGAATTTCAACCTCTGCATAGAAATTGTCAAATACACCTCCACCCACACCGGTATGATTTTTATGTTCAAATATTTGATTTGTGCTCGTTTGTCCTGTTTTTTTTTTTTTTTTTTTTTTGTGTATGGCATCTCGTAGTTGACCTTGAGAGGTCGTGACTACTTAACCGGACTATCCTGTGGCTGCCTTAAGCGGACTCAAAGCCTCCAGCCAGGGGCGTAAAACTACTTATATTATTAAGCGAACGCTCGCTAAGGGCACCCCCTGTGGGGTACGGACCTCGGCTTAGGGCGTCGCTGACGGGAGGACAGCAAGATGGGACAGGCTGGATCAAGTTTTGTTGATTATTATTAATCGGGGAATTTAAAGCTACAGGCTCAGCTACGGCGCGGGCTGGCACTTCGTCGAGCAAGGGTCGGGGGGGACAATTACGTCGGGATCTTCGCGAGGAACCTCGGCGGCGAGGTCGGAATGTCGGTCTGTGTTTGTGCACTGTACTGGTGGCCCTACAGCTCTCCTGAATGAGAGTTATGTGGTCATCGGGATCGGTGAGGGGCGTTTGTCCTGAGTTTAGAACCCAGATATATAAGTACAGGTAAGAAATCAGACGCGTTTTAGGTATTTTACCTAATCATACATTATTGATATTTTAAATTGTTTAACACTATTTGCATACCCATTTGATGGTAAAATATGGAGAACTTAATTATATGGGAAAATAAATATCTGTGTATCTCTGACCCATGTTTGCAAATAAATAAATGATTATGATTATGATTATGCTCCTTAGTGTTTTTGTTAAAAAGGTTTTTGCAGCCATACCTTAAAAGAAGGTTATCGATTATGTATAAACTGATTATACTTTTTTTTTGTAATCCGTTTAATTTCGAAAATATATCTTGTAAACTTTAAAAGTTATTACAATTTTAAAAGTAAGTTAGTTATTTTAGAGGATGGATGAATGTTCGTTACTCTTTCACGCAAAAACTAATGAACGGAATTAGATTAAAGAATAATGTTCAAAAATGGATGGCCCTTCGATTAACATAGGTTTTAAAATTCTACAAGGGTGGGGACGTTTTCAGCATTTTTCCTCGGCACACAGATAGTTTATAACCGGGATAGGATTATTTTTATCCCGATATTCACGGGATCGAGATACTACGGGTGAAACTGAGGGCAGCAGCTTGTACAATAAAATAAATTGTTATTAAATTTTCCCACGTTTCCGGGTCTAATTTACGATGACCACGCGTACAAAGCCGCGGGCAAATGTTACTCACAAAAAAAAGCAAACAAGTGCAACACACTTATAGAATACATTTTGTGTTCATTTATTGTGTTTTTAGATTTTAGGCTTGCATTTGACATTAAGTACGTAAGGGAAGCCCCCTTGCCCGCGAAATTCATATGTTCTTACGGTTTCTGCTATTTGCTGGTTTATGTTAACAAATATGGCTTTGCAGAATTATAATCATTACAATCAACAACACAACTCCTTAAGTTACAATTGGCCTGAAATGTCATGACTTCATGATATAGTCATCATATTTTGTTACTGCCGCGAATCATATTTATATCAACCTGCAAATTGCACAACCCGTAAAAGAACTATTTTGACGCTTTCGCCTTTGACTTAACCGTGACGCTTAACCGTGAGCCCACGTTGGCACCGAAGCGGTCGTAAAAATATTTCACAGTACACTGGATTTTCAACGCTCGGATCTACATTGAGAGTTGAAAAGCCAGTGCGCGAAAACCCGCCGAGATATCGCGGGATTGCGTTTCACTTAAATTTATTATTGTTCTGACGCTCAATGGGCTGCAAAAAAGTAGACATATATCTTTATGTAGGTAATTCTGTACTTACGTTCTGACACGCTGATAACTGATTTAACGTAATGTTGGTACTGCCTAGAAGTCGCTCCTCTCGGACAAAGTCGGGCTCGCGTCGGAATACACCTTGAAAACATAGTAAAAGCTTTAGAATGAACACGAGTGGGCCAGCATGTCTATTCTGTAAAAATCTCACCGTAAAAACTTGCGTGGCGTGAGCTGTCAGTGTCATCCCGTCTTAGACAATCCTTAGCATCACTGACACTGACACCTAAGTTTTCACGGTGAGATAGTTACAGAATATCATTACTGGGGTGTGGCGCAAGTCACATCAATATTCAAGACTTAAAGGCTCGTACACAATGGCGCAACGCCACAGCGCGACACAAAGGCAACGCTCGTCGCGCGAGAAACGGTGCCTTTGGGTCAGTGTTGTACGAGACTTTATGCGGAACAAACAATCTTCGTAGAAGTTGTATGACGCGCAGACGCTCCCGCGCAATTTTCGCATCAGTGTGACTTCAGCTTAAATTTATGCTTTGTGTACTGTTGTTCTACCAACGAAGCCAACCGAATTAGCCTTAGATAAAGTGGAAGTGGGAACTAGCAGGCCACACATGCCGCAGACCGGATGGCAGATTGATAGTAAGAAAAAATGATTATTTGGCACATGTTATACAAAAATCCACATTATAAAAAAAAAACAAAGAAATGTGTGCCTCAAGGCTTCGCCAAATATGCCTAGTTTCTTTTCTTTACTAATGCTACTGTATGCATTCTTCGTGGTCTGGTTTTATTCTAGACCACAAAGTTATTTAAAAATGTCAGGCATATCTCGGAACCATTGTTGGCAAAAACTTAGTTTGATTGGAGATTGAAAACTAATACTAACACTATTGGTTTCAAATAACGATTGACGATTGAATTAGTTTTAGTCGTGTAAAAAATTAAATTAAACGATTAAATTAGTTTAAGTTTTCAATTTTGGTTAAAATTTTGATTGAAATAGTGATGTGAAGGAAAATGCCAAATAAATAGATGATTAAATAAAACAAATTGTTTATTCTTTTATCAGTCATACATACATAGTTGCGAAATGCACTTAAATAGGTATTTAATCAACCTTAGACTTTTTCCAACTCTGTTGCTGGAACTTTCCTTTTTTCTGTTACTCCTTTACTAGTAGAATATAATCATCTTTTTATTCCCGAAAATAAAAAAAATCTGCTCTAAGGGATACAATTATCGTCGCCAGAAGATGCGCTGTCAGCGTTAGAGCAGGCTGTAAGCGAGGTGCCTACGGCGGACTGGAAAAAGTGTTTCGAAAACTGGTTCAGACGCATGAAACTTTGAGGCTAGTAGAGAGTACTCGCCCCTCCTATGAAAAGATTTAATTAAAAAATATTTACTTTTGGAATATGTACTTTTATTTTCTCAAAAGTTTCTGAGTGTCCCACGTATTTGCCATCATCTTGACGACAGATATTAACGAATGAATCATGAAATCAGATATTATTGCCGAGCTGTTTATAGTAATATAACGACCTGTTCTTGTACAGTTGCGCCGCTGGGCTTAATCTTACTTGTAATTGTTGTTTGTTACAAAAGTAGATCAACTCCACTCATTACGTTTTGTTTGGTTGCTGTCATTTGTCAGTGTCGCAACCAATGACGTTATTATTTTTAGGTGCGTTACCTGCGCTCAGATAAAAGATATTTACGAATATTATAGATAGATCTTCAAGATAAAAGCGAGGCAATTGCCTGACTTGAATATGTCTTGTTGCTGCATGTTCATTGGCGGAATGAACATGCAGCAGCTAGTGACATAAATAATAATGTATGTTCATCTCTTTCTAACAACAGGTATCGGTATGGGTCTTTCTTTTTCTTCGCGCACTGTTTGATGGTGTGTACTAGTACTTACTTAGCTACATTCATGGCTTACGCTGTTTTTGAGTGCTCTTATGTTCGAGTATGACGCGTCTATTTATAATACGTCATTGGTCGCAACGCATGAAGCAATGTGTATTATATTTGGTTTTGATGTAGACCAGTAAATTGTGACCTGCCCTGACATAGAAAAATGGACAGCTTTGTAAAACTTTTACCACAACCACCACGCCGCGCTTGCGAGAGCCACAACCGACCAGCACCCCACTTAATCGATAATATCTCAGCAAGACGCATAAGGCCCGCGTTATGGCTTTGAATATCTAAAATTGCTTGAGGCAACTACATATTTATTTGAACTTCTGATTGGCCGTTATGGAAGAAAACCTCACTATACCCACCGAGCTGTATACCGCAGCCGTAGTACGTGTTGATTCACAGCATTTAGAAATTGCCATTCAGCAGGTTTTGCAGAAGACCAAAGCCCTATCCCTGTGACCTATCGCTCTGCTAAGCGGATGCTGAAGTATCTGTATGAAAACACTAATATTTCAGTATGAATCCAGGATCAGACTTCGTAACGTCTTTCTGCAGCGAGGTGTGCGACAGGGAGACGTTATCTCTCCCAACCTGTTCACCGCTGCACTGGACGATGTCTTCAAGGTTCCGGACTAGAAAGGGGGTAGGCATCACTCACCTTCGGTTTGTTGACGGTATAGTCGTCATGGCTGAGAATATGGAGGACCTCAGTAGAATGCTCGTTGACCTCAGTAGAGCTTCTAAGAGAGTCTGTTCTTAAAATGAACATAGACAAAACAATGGTCATGTCATATACCCATGTAACACACACTCTCTTGAAGATAGGCGACTCTATACTCGAATTTGTTGGTGATTATGTTTACCTGGGACAAACTGGCCAGTGAGGTAGGCCCAATGAAATAAAAAGGCCAATCGTCGTATCCGATTTGGGTGGACAGCCTTCGGGAAGCTACGCAATATATTCTCGTCTCACATACCGCAGTGTCTCAAGACATTGTGGTACAGTGCGTGTTGCCAATGATGACATAAGGCACTGAAACGTGGTCGCACATAATCGGCCTAAATAGATGGCTGAAAGTTACCCAATGGGCAATGGAGAGGGCCATGCTTAGAGTTTGCCTACGTGATCGAATCAAAAATGATGAGACCGGCAGGAGAACCGAGGTAGCCGACATAGCCCGAAAATCGCCAAACTTACATGGCAGTAGGTAGTGCACATTGTTCGTAGAACAGATGACCGATGGACCGAAAGATACTGGAGTGGTGACCGCGTACCTAAGGCGTAGCGTTGGAAGGTCTTTCACAAGGTGGTATGATGGCCTGGTGAAGGCCACCGGAATCCCCTGGATGCCACAAGCACAGAACTGGTCGATGAGTGACGCTTGGGGCACGCCTATATCTAGCAGTGTACGTCTTTCGGCTAAAATGATGAAGATGATTTAGAAATTCCCGTAGTACGTGTGTTGATACACTATTTAAAAATATGCAAAGCGAATTAAAAAATGTTTGCCCCTCGGATATGTTAGGTTTCCTGTGACCAATCAATTATAGTATTTCGGTGTGTAGGCAGAGTAATAAATAAAAGTCTATCGATAGTAGTCTTATGATTGAATTGAGCAACACGCACAACACAGACACAATCAAATGGAGAATAGTCACAATTACGATAGGCACACTCAGTCACAATAGGCATGGCACAATGATAGAAGTTCGTATAGCATTCTATCCACGTAAACAATAAGGAGAACAATTATGACACCAAATCATGCGCAGCAATCAAGGTCGCGAACTTTGGCCACACCTTTTTTAAACATGCTTGTGTGAGTTTATGAATTTATGATCTAAATGAATGAATGGTATCAAAAAGTATCGTATCGTATGGTTTTATGGTATGGTAGTTTCAGAAATTCTTTGTAAAAAGTTTGTGTACATTCAAGGCTATTAATTGTTAAGCAAATTGACACCCTAAGTCAAGTTGCCTTGCTATAGTTATTTAATACATCTGTCAAAGAATGACAGTTGTGATTTGATTATACGGATACTATATGTTGGTAGTAAATTTGCATAACATTTAATTTCAATGAAAACATACAAGAAAAAAGGAGCAGAATAATACATACGGGGTTTATTCTAATTTTTATAATTATTTCGTCCGCCGTACCTGTGATAGGAGAAAAGATTAAAAGAGATGTAGACACCTAGGCCGCATTCCGGCTTGGGATGTAATCGATTTGAGCGCGCTTACACTCGTTCCAAGTTAGCGTGAGTGCGATAACGATGTCCCGTGAATCGTCATAGATGACGTCATTACATACGCCATCTTGCTATAACGTCGACCATGCCATTTAATATTATCACTGTGAGCGAATCGTTGACAGCTCTCAGTTGTCATAATCGTGATATTTAAATCGGAACGCAAATTATCGATGTGGGCGCTTTCAGCGATTATTGTCTAACTCGGAATGCGGCCAAAGTGAAGGATTATCATTAGTTGGCGCCGGCGAACGCAATCCATTCATCATTTCTTTTTCATCATTCATGTTCTGTGCGGTTCTTAATCAGCCTATAATGTTCCCCCTGCTGCGACACAGGCCTCTCTGTGAGAGGGAATGGACCATAATTCAGCACGCGGCCGCGGGCTCAGTGTGGGTTGGCGGATGTCACATGTTTTCGAATTGTTGGTTCTAGGACATGCCGGTTCCCTCACGATGTTTTCCTTTACCGTTTTGAGAGCAGTGGTGATGGAAATAAATACACAAAGTAAAGTGCCTGACTGGGTTCAAACTCACGATATACAACTTGTAAGACGGGGCCGACTGCTCTCTGTATGACAATACATGCCATACAACGTGGCCAAGCTTCAAGCCTTTTGGGCAGCGATGCGGACGAATTTTTTAATGCCCTTTAATTATTTCCTCTCATTTAAACATACTTGTACATATTATAATGTTAAGACCGTTAGCTGTCTATAGTACGTAAATTATATCGTGAAAATTTAAACAAACTTATGAAAGTAGTATTTTCTTTTTTTATCATATTTGTTGTTACTTACTACTCGTACCATATGCTATTTATAATTGTGCGTCGCTCCACTAATCAATTGAAATGTGCATCCCAGTGGAGGGGTTTTGTAAATGAGACAACCTAGACCGTAGGTTCTCCACCTTATTTTGCCCCCCGCCACTTTAAGTTTTTTTTTCTAGCTCTTGCCAATATTTCTACTCACCATCTATTGCGAATCTGAAGCAGCTATTGCCACGATTATATTTAAACGCTTAATATAATATAGTATTTAGATCCCATCTCAACGCCCCCTAATTTTCTCTGGGTACCTCTCTGGTAACTGGGTCTGAGTCTGGGTAGTTAGACCCAGCCCCCCTGAAAATCATAAACGCCCACGAGGGCGCGTTATCGCCCCCGTTGAGAACCTATGATCTAGAATTTTTAAATTATCAACATACAGGTTAAGGGCGAGTTGTTTCGAAAGGTAACCTTTAATTTGGTATGTCGGATCACATGATAAGTTTATAACAGTGCGTTAATTATTTAATAAAAATGTTCTACCTACTGATACTACACATTTTAATGATAATTTTGGGATAACATGGCAGTTTTATACAGCATTTGTTGACGCGTGTTCTCGAGTTTTTACCTTAAAATATCATACAGGGCAGCGCCGTGTGAATGGGGTCTTAGGGCTCCACAGTCGAACGTATTTATAAATTAGCTTCTTCCCGCGGCTTCACTTGTTTTGTTGTCGGAAATTATACTACAGGAACGTGTTACCGGTACATAAAGCTAGCCTCCTTCCCCATGATGCCATCTATATCCTTGCACATTTTGATTAAAATTCTTTCAGTGGTTTAAGCGTGAAAAGGTAACTAGTCACTTAGACAGACAGAGTTACTTACGAATTTATAATATCAGTATGGAACTTGAACTATGGATAGCAAGAAGCTTAAATAGATGTGGAGTGCATTGTGTTTTTTCAAATTGTAGAAATAAACCTCAAACATTTGACCAAGAGAGTCAAACACCTCAGGCATTTAGTAATAATAAAATATCAAAATAAGCAATGAAACCTGATAGTATTGTGTCGAAGTCTGCCTGTGTTTGTGGTGATATTTTAAAGATGATTAGGTAAGAGTATGTTTATTTAAAAATATTGTAAATTCATTGATTTCATGTTTTCACTTCTTACCTCTGTACTAATACATACATTCCGTCAATAACGTTATTTTCTGAACTTTTCCATCGTGTCCTACCTTTCCCGCAAGTGCTATTATATAATGTCCTTAGAAAATGACACACTACAGTTCAGTTTTCTCTTTCAAAACCGGCTCTTTGGTGCGCATAGTCTTATCTATCTGTCACGTTGCGTCGCCAGTGGATGTGGGATGTGAAAGTTTGTATGTTTGGAAGTTTGTTACTCAATCACGCAAAAACGGCTCAAGAGATTTGGATAAAATTTTGCACACAGATAGTTTATAACCTGGATTCCCACATAGGATACTTTTTATCTCGGTAGTAGGTTCCAGTGGGATAAATTCCGACCGCCACGCGGGCGAAGACGCTGGCAGACGCTAGTATTCTAAAGCTAGTACTACATTATCATCAGCTCTTAATTGTGCACTGCTGAGGGCACAGCAAAGCAAAGCTACTTACAACACACGAACATTGTCAGTTTAGTAGTTTTTACATGTTTAACTGTGTTGTTTTCGATTCTTTATATTACAATTATTATTTTAGAATTCTGTAAAATCTTGTAAGTTTTGTTTGTGTAATGATAGCCTCTTTTTTGGTTCTGCTCCTTGGCGATACATGGTGTTAAATTCAGTAAAGGGAAGACTTTTTTTAAATTCTACAGTTTGATTGGTCAACCACATATCCTACGTAGGTGGTAAATTTTCAAGGTTTAGTGATAAAACAAGAATGGAAAAAAAGTCTCACAATGATTTTGTCGTATTCCTACACACACTCACTTGGCTGGATTAAAGTCATAGCCGTACTGACTACGGAACCCTACACTACGAGGTACGACACGTTCATGTCCGGATTTCGACAACAGTAATCGTTTAATTAAGCTTTTAAAAAAATATTTTGTCTCAACTGGCCCTTATACTGTGAAATATAAGGGTGCAATTCCTCTTAGCCGAGATGAGCAGAGCGGAGTGGAGACGTGCAGGGCGATGTAGATTGCGGCCAATGTGATAGGTGAATGCCTGAATGTCTACGCATCTCTCCGCTCCGCTTGACTCCACTTCGAAAACGCACCCTAAACCCTAAACGGGTATCTAAAGTTTTGCATAAGCACATAGTCATAGGAAAATGTAGCACAAAACACATAGAATCGTACCATCAGGTTGTGCAACGACATCGATATTGATCTCGTTGCTCACACGTCGAGCTAGCATTATCCTTGCGCCAATAGTGATGACAATCGCAGCAATGGACAAGGCCACAAGGCCGGTAAAAGCTTCGATGTATGGCATCCAATGGCTTTGTACGTAGTTACTGCCCGCTGAAAGGAAAATTCAAATGATTACATTTAAACGTATTATATTATGATATTTTAATTATTGTGAATGTGAAGGCAGTGTGGATTTGTTGTTTTTTTTATATCTCAGTCTATTTTTAATTTTTAAAATTAGTTTTAATCATGGTCTGGCAGTTTGAGTAATTTATGCGGCCTACCCAAATGTCCTTTCTTTGGTAATGTTCGTCGAATCGTTGAGCTCCATAAGTGTTGTGTTGAGCTGCATGATTACTGACAAATGCGTGCACTGACTGGACAGGTCCACTCATTCTGTGTGGTTCTTTCCTCAAAAGATCATTTCAGACATCAATCTACATGGTCTTCACATGCCCTGACCAAGATTATGTCTGGACTTTAAAAGAGACTGTGACCTCTGAGTTTGTTTTGGCCTTTCTTCTCAGAGTAGTCAGATAGGAAACGCCGATCTCATCTAGTTTTTAAAATATGTTTGACGTGTAAAAGTGTTTTTAAAAACCTATTTACATAAATTAAATAATTTATAATTTATATAAACGATTATAAGGCTGTCGTGGATGGATTTTAAGATTTTATTTTGCTTACATGCTATGAAAACAAAACATTCTGCCTGTTCACTGCGGAAGACCAACGAAGCTCTGAAGACTGTTAAGGGCAATTTTAATAACACTATCTTATTATTCAGTTATACAGGTTGTCCCTTAAGTCGACGTCAAGCTGGAATCGGGTGATATCAAGTCATAATAATTACGAGAAAAATATTTAAAAAAATTTTGCAAAGGGCATTAAAACAAACGAGAAAATCTAAAAGAAGTCTTTTAACTCCTGTTGCTTTAAAAGCCTTATTTATAATCTCGCTAACCATTACTTAGACACTGCTTAGCTAACCAATTAGTTAGCTCTAAATCAATGCTTAACTTTTCTTTATTTTTAAATGCTAGTTAGCGGGTGATTATTAGAGAAACGGAATAGAGGTGAAATTATGTATTCAGCACAGATTATAATCAAAATAGTCGACTACAAAACAGAATTTCAAGAATAAAGTAGTCAAACCCACGATTTTTGTATCTGTCGTGACTTTAACAGACGTATGTCAAACATTACATCGGATTTTTTTTTTTGAATATAATTATTTATTACGTTATTTCATTGTATTTGACATGGTAGCAATAAAAATAATTAGCTCCAATAATTGGTGTAAACTGGAAAAGGTATTTATCCCTGAATTTATATACACTTACTAATATAAACTGACCAAATGAATGTAAAACTGATGTAACATCAGTAGCCGATTATAGCTATGTTTTTTTCATGTCCTAGCTTGAATATACTCTTTTGGAAATGTATGTAGGTACTTGTGTCTATCATATATTACTGCCTAACTCCTATCGCTGTTTCAACAGGGTTTCAGTGTCTTGTAATAACAATTATTATACTTGTTTACAGGTACAAGTTTGACTGCTGCTATGAAAGCCACTATTAACACCTAGCACCAATACTATTCAACCGCAAAGACGGGGAGGGAGGAGACCATTAGGGCTGAGGCTACGTGGAATTGATGAGAAATGAGAGTGGCATGAGAAAATAATGGCACAGTCCATGTCTTTGTAAGAAGAATATTGGAAATCAAAAATAGGGAATTTAAAACAAAAATTTTACTTTATTAAATATCAAAATAAATAATTTCTACAAAATGTCTCTTGTTATTTGTGTGCCACGTGGCACACAAATAAATTCTTTTATTAAGGGCACATGGGATAACACATTGGATAATAAATATCTCCTATGAGCTTCCTCACAAAGTCATACTCTTTAAACCTCATGAGTAGGTACCTACTGAGCCCACTCTTGTTTGAGTTTTCCCTATAAATCCTTTCATGTTGTGTACTTCGAATGAATAAAATGTAATGTATGTAATCATTCTCGTAACGGATTTTAACGAGCTTTGTAGGTCTTCCCTGGTCTACTTCCCGCTGGCGTTTAAAAAGGATTTAATTCTTTTTTGCGTCGTTCTGAAAGGTCGTAAAAGGTTGTCGAATTCCATATTTACTAAGGCACACCTCGATATTAGGAACAAAATAACCTTGAGGCAAACAATAATCGTTTAATAATAGATAAATCTATTGAATCAATCAGCTGACTCAAATAAAAACCGCCATATTGCCTCTTAGCATCATCTTAACAAGCTACTGATGGTGTTTAAATTTGACAGCTACTAATCAATTGGTTAGCGAACTCTTAGCGCTAAACAACGTGTATGAATAAGAATTTGGCTAAACATTTCGTTTATGAATAAGACTAAATATTAAAATTAGAAAAAAATATAGAATTAGAATTAAAATTAGAGAAATTAGATTTAAATATTTGTTGTATGCTTTTTTTTAATATTTTCTGTTAACTATTATGACCAGACCCTTACTCTGGTTTTACGTCGACTAACTGGAAACTCTGTATAAGGAGACCTCAAAAATGACTAGTGTGGTGAAAACAGGCATCTTTGTTAATGAGATCACACCACGTAAAGTTTTTTTTTTTCTTATTTGAGATGGGTTTGCTCTTGACTCTAGTCTAGGTCAGAAGTGACAGAGACAAAGTGTACGATGGAGTGAGCTTACCCAGAAGAAGCCTGTTCACTCTAACTTTGAAGAGATTCGGGTTGAATGCGTTCGGGAACACACACGCAGGTAGCGAGTTCCACTCTTTTGCCGTGCGCATTATGAAGGATGTTTGGAAGCGCTTAGTGCGAATTGGTGGAATGTATGGATGGTAATTAGCACGTACGTAGGTACGTACGTCTAGATGTCCGATGGTAGAAGGGGGCAGATGGGATGAGGTCATGGGTTAAGTAATACAAGCGCACTGTTAGCGAGCAACCCCATCATTACTTTGTTGGTTGCCTAAAAATGTTACGAGTTTGCCATAGTTAGTATCGGAATGAAGAATATTTAGATCCGTTAATTCAGCTTTTGACGTTGGTAATCAACAAGTGACGACCTTACCTTCTGAGATCGCAGGCAAACTGTGCAGGTAGATGACTTTTTTCTCACTCTTGCCGCGAGCGTTGGTTGCGTACAACACCGCCGTCAGGTTGATCTGGTCCACAATATTGGGCAGGTAGAAGCGGCCGGCACTGTCGGAAACGTTCTTGATAAGTGTGCCGTCTTCGTCCACTATATCCAGATGAACCTTTTGAGGGCGGCCGCCGTCCCAGCCTGTGGAAATTCGCCATGGTGCGTTAGCACAAACTTAACCTACAGCTGGTTGATGTTGGCCCAAATACTCGTGGGTAGGCTATCTAATATGAAGTAAGATTTATCATTTCAATTATATAAATGATTTTCGTAAAGCCTTGTATTAATGGTAAACAAAGTTGCGGAACAGTGTTGCTGAAACCATGTTTTTATGTTGCTGAAAACATGATCAAGAATGATATCAAAATTTATTTTAATATTTATGTAGGTACTAAGAATGCTTCCGGCAACAAGAAAAAAATCTTGTTTCGGCCAATGTTTTGTAGAACGTGGTATCATTATAGAGGCCTTACTTCATCAATTTACATAAGTAAATTTAAATCCTTAATAAGCTAATATCTTACCTTTCACGCACTGCACCCTTAGAGAGTTCGGGTAAATCCTGCGCAAATTGCAATTAGGCAGCTCCGGTGGACCTCCCGCGGATATGTTGTAGGTGCATGGTTTTTTCTGCTCACCGAAGGCGTTGGTGGCTCGGCAGAGGAGCATGCCGATGTCTCCAGGTTGGAACTGCCATGTCAGCGTTGAGGTGTAGCGGTTTGGGTAACCGGCGACTTTCTGTAATGTGGGGGGCCTAGTATCAGAATTGTTCAGTTCCGTGTTTGGCTTGAACTATTGAGATCGGACGTGTATCATTCGCAAGCGCGTGCTGTACTTTATAGTAATTCGCTGGCGCATCACAATAACTCCGAAATCGCCGCGTTGCGAAGCTAACTTATAAACTACCCAAGAAAAGTAAATAAAAATTTATATGGGGCAACCTTGAGAGCATAGCCTTAAATAAAGCAGTCCAAATTGACGGAGAAATCGGTGAACAATTAACAACAACAAAAAACATACAGCCGATTTTATCACCTTTTTGTGCAAAAAGGTTAACTATGATCGGATGGATGTTTTTTTCGGTGGGTATAAAATCAAGACTGATACGAAAAAGCTGTTATGTCTTAAACAGCTTTTCCGTGTCAGTCTTGACTTTTTTTAGTTACCACCAAAAAAAAAACAGAGAGAGAAAAGCTGGAATCTTCTTGTGAATGATCTGAAGATCAAAAATCTATGTCATAAAACACATTTTAGGGTGTAAAATTGAAATACTCCTCTCAAAAATCCGAAACTCATTCCTCAATGGTGCCCAAATGTAAGAGATGCCAGGCATACGAACATACTTATAAATCTTGCATTAAAGAGCCAATGTGTGTAAAATGCACTGGCAAACATCTTACAGCCATCTATACTTAATCACCGCAAGAGAAATAAATATGTGTTTACTGCGGCTTAACCCACCAGGCCAACTGCAGAGGGTGCGAAAAAGCCAAATAAATGCAAATTATGAAAAGTTAAAATATGAAAAATTACTTGTTGTGCCAGTAACTTAATAAAACCACTACTCTATGGCCACCTTCTACAAGAAATCATTTGAATGAGATAGCGCGGTTCCAATAAAAGAAAACATTAATCATGAAGAACAGAGTGAAGAATCAGGCATTCAAGCCGATCATTCGATTCATGTATCGGTTAAAACCAAATTTTGTCACGTATGATCCATAGCAGCCGTATACTGTCCTCCAAGGCATGATAATAAAAGGAGATACTTTTAGGCCAAAGATTCATTCTAGGTGGTTGGGGATCAAGACTAATTACAACAAAGGATAAGCAGCTTTTAAATGCAGTTAAAGGTACATATTGTATATTGTGAAGTTAAGAGCACAGGCAGACTAACATACTGGCCCAATGACCACCAGAAAATACAGGTTCTCAGAGACGTTTTAATATGCAAAAATATATCCACCAACTACGTTACTTGGGAGTTAAGTTACCAGTTAATATTAAGTTGCGAGTTAAATTGCTTATTACCTAGTCTATAATGCTAGATTGTAATAAATTACTAAGAACTTTAGTTCATATTAACACGAACAAAAAAGTTGTTTCTGAAATTTTAAGATGAGTTAGTATCTCACAAAAACATACTTAGTATTCTAGCAGATGGCCCATTCATGGCCCTGGTAAATGGTTATGGGAAACATGGCAAGAAAACCGGCACGGCCTAGGTCCAAAAACATCAAAGATTGTGATAACCACTGATTCCCTCTGAAAAAGCTTCCGTCGCCTACAATACTTACAGTAAAGGTGGTGTACACGGTCTTGGAGTCAGCGAAGGTCCAACTAAATTGAACTGGTTCAGGAGACGCATCCACAATGCACTTCACTGTCTCGGCCTCCCGGACCAAACCACCTATCTTCACCTCACGACCAACCTGGCAGGTTGGGCGGACTGTGGAAATGTGGTCATTGTGGTACATGTAATTAAAGTGTATTTTTCACAAGTAGAAAAGTTTGGTTATTTGTATTACTAATTATTTTAAAGCAATGTCTGCTCATCGCAGGGAAGAACTAGAGGCTTATTAATACTCAGCAGTAAGTGGAACAATGCTGCCAATCATATTGAATGATTAATGTCTGGCATTCCAACAAATTGAGTATAATTTATTTTATTCATTTATTTAAATAGCTTGTCTTTTCGATCAGATTTTTCATCATTATTATATATTTTCATCATTATTGTATACTTTCATCACTATTTCCCACCATACCTACAAGTGGGTAGGTACTTACATCCAACATTTAGGGTAACTTTATCCTGGAACAGCTGGTTTGGCATGTGGGAGTTGATGGCCCTGCAAACCAGCTCGTTGCGATGATCGCGGAGAGAGGGTGCCAGCGTCAGCGATGAGACCGTGTAGTTACCATCATGAAGCTCCTGCAATTGAAACATGGATGATTGAGCTTTTAGAAGAATCCAGTTTGTTTGTATATTAGACCCTGTTATCGCGGGAAACAAAAATTTGCACAAACCGACTTCATAAATCCACAGTTCTTTCTACGCCGAACACCATTTTTTTCCCAAAAAATATCTGTCAAGAAAATAGCATTTTAAGATATTTTCCTCAACTTTAAAATGGACGAATTTTTTAACACGTATTCAGTAAATCCTGCCTTTTAAACATTCTATAGGGAGAAAAAATTGTCCCGAAAACAAGAATACTACATTAAAATGCAACATTTATGCAATGCAGAGACAGCCCGTTTCAAATCCTTTAGTTATTTTCATAGTGTGATGTCGTATAGTATTCTTTTGTGAGGAAATGCCGCCAATATTCAGAAAGTTTTGTATTACAAAAAAAGGACAATTCGTTCAATTTTTAAGTAAAGTCCCAGTCACCAGAGACAAATTTAAAGAGATTATAATGACTGTGCCTTCTCAGTGTATTTATGAAAATCTTTTGTGTACACATAAAAATATTAATCTGTTTAAAAAATACATGGATATCCATAATATAAATACTAGTAACAAACACAAATTTGTTGTTTCTACTACCAGGCTCAAGAAAATAGGTGGCTCGTTTAAATGTCAATGTATACGTTTTGTGTTAATGTTCAATAATGCATTTGTATTTTACGATTGACAATTGCGTGCACTCACTGGACAGGTCCACTCATTCTGTATGGTTCTTTCCTCAAAAGACCATTTCAGACACCAATCTACATGGTCTTCACATGACCTGACCAAGATTATGTCTGGACTTTAAAAGAGACTGTGACCGCTGAGTTTGTTTCGGCCTTTCTTCTCAGAGTTGTCAGACAGGAAACGCCGATCTCATCTGGTTTTTAAAATATCATTGACGTGTAAAAGTATTTGTAAAAACCTACTTACAGAAATAAAATCATTTATCACTAAATATCCAAGTAACCGCGACCAACAAGTTCTACTAACCTAGCCCATTTGGTCGGTATACCCTTACTTAGTTACTACGAACAAATGTGAGAAAAGGCCCTCATTTACAAAAAAAGTGTGCATATTTAGAAGCCTTAAAAGTTTTTCGAGGTTCATTAATTTTAAAAAGCGTAAATCATTAGAAGGTCAATAAGTTTTAAGGAAAAAGATAAGTATTTCCCAAATTAAACTGTGATGACTTCGCCAACCTGCTGACGTTAGCCACATGGCCTCTAGTCATGAACGAATCAGAAAGACACACGTCGGTGCAGAAAAAAAACTGTCCTGTACCATCCAATGAAACAAAATAAACTACCTAGGTACCGTCGTCAACTTAATGTGATGAGAGGGCGTGGCGTTCTTGTGCTTGCATGAATAAGATGCGGGCTGTGAGTGGGTGGCGGGCTGTGAGCCTACCACACAGACCGCGACATACCCGTTTTAACATCTGCTTGTTGGGAGGGGCAAGATGGCCGATTAGCGGGTGACTGGATGAGTGGATGTGAGCATCTTTCACAGGTCTGATCATTCCGAATTGTAATATACGTCAATAATATTACAAGAACATACCTAGTAACATTAATAGGATATCAAGATACCCAACTGCCTCACCAACTTACAGCTGAGGGATCGCGTTAATTTCAGACTCAATGGAATGCTCTCAATTAATAGATGGTTTGGATCAGGGTTTGACGATAGAGTTGAAAAAAAAGTATAAATTTGTGAAAGATTCTAAGCTAATTTCACGCGTTTAATCGATATGTTTGGTATACGATGTGGTACCGTTTGTGGCGAATTAGTATATGAATGAAAGGATGAATGAGTGAAGTGTTGGGCGCAGGGGGCAGGGTGCAAGAGGCTGCACTTGCACCACCCTGGCTTCTCATTAAAATATAGATGTAAAAACTTTCAGATGAAGAAGTTCTTTATTACTGTATAAAGCGTTTTCGGATACATTTTAATCCGAAAACGCTTAATACAGTAATAAAGAACTTACCTAACGTATTCGAAGCAATATCTCAAATTTATCGAGCAATCTCTAAATTCTAAAGCTTATGTACATTAGTCTACAAAGTACCGAATTCAAATTTCTGAAATTCTAATCGACCCTAGGCCGTAGGCGGGGTGCTAACATTATCGAGCTTGCTTCGCTCGCTTTTGCATCCTCTCTCTCGATATGTATAATCTTCTATGTATAAATCGACACAGTAAGTCCTCTTTCTGTATGAATGGACAAAATAAAACCGATCCCATTCGAGGCGAGATGTAAAAACGATTCTACAATTAAATTAAGGGGACTATACAGGACCTGAACGCAAGTTTCATAATTGTTTACTGCAATGGATCATATACTTGTAGGCAAGTATATGATCCATTCCAATAAACAAAATCAGAAAAAATATGATATTCTTCAGGATATATGCTAGTTAGATAGTGTGTTGAAAATATAATACAACTGCACTAGAAAGGTTTAGGTAGTTAAATAAAGTTAAACAATCTTGGTGTGTCTTTTTAATCATACACTCTGTTTAAAAATAAAATTAAAACTGTTAAAAACCCATTGAACCATTAGTTTAAGAAGTAGTTTATTTGTTTAATATGTGTTTGTGTAAAAAGTCACATCAAGATTGTTTACATTTATTCAACTACCTAAACCTTTCTAGTATATCTTGATACAATAGAAACAATTACGAAGATATCTCTAAAAATTCATTTTAACGATTAAAATCCATACTAATATACATGCAATAATTCTGATCTTTTGGCCAGATTATTCTACAAGCAACATGTTACTTACAGCCTTATTCATAAGTGTTGTTGTGTGTGTAGCAAAGGCGTTCATCCTCACAATGTGTAACTTCATGTCACATTGATTTGTAAGACAGGCTGGTTGAACTTTGAAATAGGTTTTTAAAAGGACAACTGTTTTGTTAGTATTTTTTTTTAGATTCGCTTGTCATATGCGTATGAAAAGATATTGTCCATCATATTAAAATCCATTTATTTCTGTTTAATATAATTTTCTAACAATATTATATTAAAGGCTTTTCTGCGTATTTTGCCGTGTTTAATTAACACCAACAAAGGTTATGGACCCAGAACAACTCATTACTTTTTAATTTACAACAGAGATAAGTAATGAGCTGCAGCCCGGAAGAATGAATGGAAACGGCGAAAAACAGTCAGCAGTAACTGTAAGTAAGAATGATTCTCTGAGCATGGCATCAATTGAGAAACTAGATAGTGCCACTAACTATAGTTCATGGAAATTCGTGATGGAATTATACTTAATACACGACGATCTGTGGGAGTATACGTATACTACGCCCGTTGATGAGATAGACAAAAAGAGAGATCAAAAAGAAAATATGCTTGATGATAAAACCAGAGTGCCTTATTCATGTGCGTCAAGTGAAGACTGCCAAGGATGCTTGGGAAGCTTTAGAGAAAGCGTACGAAGATAAAGGGCTTAATAATCGATGCAGACTGCTGTCGAAACTAGTTAGTCTTAAACTGGACCGGTTCACAAGATTATATTTCGGCATTGATGACGACTGCTCAAAAACTGTGTGATCTAGGAAAGGAGATAGATGACGAATTATGGGCTGCCCTAATGCTTCAAGGATTAACAGATAATTTTCAAGCAATGAGATTGGCACTTGAAAATTCAAATATTGAGCTTACTACGGATTATGTGAAAACTAAACTTTAACCAAATGGAGGATACACATACAACGGCTACGAGTGCAAACAATCACGCTCCAATGTCAAAGAAGAATACTTTAACAAAAACAACAGAAAAAGTTTAAATGTTTTATTTGCGGTTAACCACACAAAGCGAGAGATTGTCCAGATAATCCAAGCAAGACGAGAAATGGAGTAGTTTTTCTAACAATTCTAATACACTAGAGTGCGTATCTTGTCTGAAAGGAAAACAAACCAGACAACTAATCAAGAAAAGCAGTCCAGCTAGTGGAGCAGAGAGTGTACTTGAGCTGGTACACACTGATGTCTGCGGACCAATGGCTGAAGAGTCATTTAGCGGATTCAACTATTTTGTGTCGTTATAGATACGCGTAAAACCTTCGTATATCTTCTTAAATGTAAAAGTGAAGTATTTAACAAACTTGAAGAGTTCAAGACTTTTGCGGAAATACAGACTGGACAGAAGTTAAAAACTTTACGGTCAGACAATGGCAAAGAATATGTAAATACTCGGATGAAAGATTTCATGAAGAAGTAGGGAATCAAACATCAGTTAACGGTGGAATATACACCTGAACAAAATGGTGTAGCAGAAAGAGCCAACAGAACAATCGTTGAAAAATCTAGGAGCATGATTCAAGAAGCTGGATTAAGCAATAAGCTTTGGGCGGAAGCTGTGAAGACAGCAGTTTATCTGAAAAACCGATCACCAACGAAAGCTGTTAGGAACAAAACACCTGAAGAAGCTTGGACTGGAAAGAAACAAAATCTGAAATTTACTACTGTGAAGACCCGAAAGCATATCGTTTGTTTGATCCAGAAACCAAGATGGTACATAAAGCAACAGATGTTGTTTTCTTCGAAAATCAATTTCAACCCATCAAGAGAAGTTCAGAAACAAAGAAGGATGAGATATCTATTGTCTTTGAACATGAAAATCCAGCAGTTGAACCAACAAACACTGAGATTGAAACTGAAGAAAAACCTCAAGAACAGAATGAGACTGTAAGAGAAATAACTAAAAATCTAGTGGGAATATAACAGAAAGTTGTGATGAATGGGAATCCCTTGATGAGAGAGACGAAGAAGTACTACAACAAGAACAAGAAATTCCTAGTGAGAGAAGATATCCATCAAGAGAGAGGAAACGAAAACAATTTCCTGATCACATCACACATATCAAGCTTTTGAAAGTGTTTTTCCACTGACAGTAGATGAAGCTTTATCTAGAATGGATAAAGAGCAGTGGAGAAAAGCACTTCAGGAGGAGTTAGATGCTCTACGAATAAACAATACCTGGACACTGGTCAAACCACCAGCATGCCCTTACAACATCGTTGGTTCTAAATGGATATTTCGAATCAAAGAAGAGGTGGGTGGAAAAGGGTACAAGGCACGCCTGGTAGCAAGAGGATATAGTCAAAGAAGAGGCATTGATTACCATTTGACTTTCGCATCAGTTGTGAGACACAGCTCACTCAGAACATTAATAGCTCTCACGGCTAAACTGGATCTTCAAATTGATGAGATGGATGTTAAGACAGCATTTCTTAATGGAAACTTAAATGAAGCTGTTTACATGAAAGAACCGAGTGGTTTCGAACAAAAAGGAAAAGAGGACTATGTGTGTCTTCTGAAAAAGTCATTATATGGACTGAAGCAGGCTCCAAGAAGTTGGGACATGAAATTAGATGAGGAACTAATGAAGCTAAACTTTAAGCGATCCTTAAATGAACCTTGTGTCTACACTAGAACTAAAGGAAAGAATATATTAATCCTGTTTGTCTATGTAGATGACATTCTGCTATTTTGGAACAATTTAACAGAAATAAGAAAGAGCTTATGTCAAAATTTGAGATGAAAGATCTTGGCAAGACAGAGTTGATGCTTGGTATTCAAATCAAACAAAATTGGAATAGTATTAATCTTACTCAAGAAAAATATATTGAGAAACTACTTATAGAATTTGGCATGGAAGATGCAAAGGCAGTTGCAACGCCGGAAGATACTGGACAAAGGCTAGATAAGCCTCCATCAGAACACAACACAAGAGATGACCTATCATATAGAGCATTGATAGGAACTCTTATGTATCTTGCTGTGTGCACACGTCCAGACATTGCTCATTCAGTGAACAGTTTGAGTCAGTTTAACAGTTCATTTGACGAGAGTCATTGGATCGCAGCAAACGAGTACTTCGTTTTCTAATCATTTATAATCATTCTAATCATTTATCATGTATCAAAATAAATTGTTTTTACAAAATGTATCTTATTATTTGTGTGTAACTAGTACAACGTGACTTTTCTTTAGATTTTGGTCTTAGATCTGGCGTCATAAGATAAGGTGCACATGGGATACCAAATTTTAAAATCACCATTTCAGATGGGCAAACTCAATCAGGAGAAGGCTCAGTAGGTAATCCGGAGGTTTGAAGAGAATAAGTATGAACTCATTTTCTAAAACCTGAGTAAAGGAAATAAAGGGAAAATCCAATCAGGAGAAGAAGGCTCAGACCTTCTCCTGATTGAGTTTTTTTTTTTGCTTAAATCGTCAAAGTCACTCCTTGTATGAATGGAAAAGCGATAACCTTACATATCCGACTATCAAGTCGGATATGTAAGGTTATTTCAGATGGGTGCACATCGGTGCACCTCCTGAAAATAAACATGCGACTATGGAATTGGAAGTAGTCAAAGAAAAAACACGATTTGATATGGTACGCCACTGAATATAATTATAAGGTACGGTGGGGGTACAGTACGGACTACGGACTCCCCCGTTCGTGGGGAGGTGGATAAAGGGAATCAAGTGAATGAATGACTACGATTTGGTATGACAGACTAGGGCAAGGATGGCGAACCAATAACACGCGTGCCATAGGTGGCACGTAACACAATCATTTCGGCACGGCATCATATCAGGAGTTTTGGTACCTAATTCATCTAGTTGGTCACACTAGTAATAAAAAAAACTATGAATGTATAGTTGTGGAAGTATTCAGTTGCAAATAAATGGTATTGTTGTGAAAGTAGGTAGGTATATGTATAGTTTTTTGCCAGTAGTCGCTAAGTCAAGATTGTTTGATGCCACGTCATGGCCACAATTAATATTTATATGGAAAAAATGGAACATAGATGTGTAGAGGTTAGGGTGTGGAAGCTAGGGTGTGGAAGTCGGCATGGTATAGATGGTGCAGCATCTACCATACCATTGTTTTGTTTTTACTGCATTTTCATTACTGATATTAGGTTCATTGTAGGCTGTAGGCGCTGTAGCAAAGCAGACTCTGTCTCTCTTAGCTTGGCTATCTACTAGTAATTGATATAAGTCGGTAGTGTTTAGAAAAGCAAGTCATAAAACTTAAATTAAAAAAAAACTTTACACAAACAAAAACCTCTAAACAGTTAATTAATATATATCCTAAGTTTAATTTAAGTTGTAGCTAATTTTTGATCCAAGCGTTGCCGCGTCGGTTGTTAGCTTGTCCGATAAATAAATAACCGTCCCCGAAGCGACGAGCGTGAGCGTCCGGGGTTATTTTTGAACCCTATTTTTTTACAACGGAGGAGGTTATTATGTTCGGCTGTTGGTGGTATGTTCACCGATTTCCCCGTCAATGGTGGACCGATTTAAAAAATCTTTATGTTTTTGAAAAGGTATGCTTTCGTGATGGTCTCACTTTGCTGGGGTGTTTTTGAGTTAGCTTCATTATTGCGAATGTTTCCCACTTAGTATTACGTGTATGATCCAATAAGTTCCTGTCACTGTAATTTACATATATAGCAGGTATTCGAATTTGTGTGGGGTAGGTACCACAAATAAAAAGTGGAACAATAACAACGGACTACCAAATAACACTACTAAGTGAAAAATACGAGTAACTTTAATTTCGGAAGTCGGTGGCAAAAAACAAAAATACAGATTCAAAGACCGACTTCTAAAATTAAAGTTATTTATAAATTTGTAGTGCTTTTTTTTGGACGACGGTTTTTTTTTCACTTACTTACTGGCTATAATTCATCGGTTATCTTTCCAGGATGAAAGGGCGACCACAACGCCTAAATATTGAAAATGCAGTAGTTACTTATAGGAGTTTTACGTATGATGTAGACAGATAGGTATCTGAATACACTGAATATAATTCTCATCCCTTTATCCCTACACTACGTCATCACTCTTTGAATAAATAAATGCATATATGTACTACATACGGTGTTAATAGCGGAATAGGAAATCCGGAACAGGCTTATGTCCTGCAGTGGGACGATAAAGGCCGCGGACAAAGGCATTCAAAACTTAAAGCAACCCGCTCTACTCTTGCACAAAATCCTTAGTTCCGGCCAAAATTAGGGGTGATTCGTACCGCGTATCACTTACGGACTTATGATTAGTTCGGGGCCCAAAAAGATCAGTTAGACAGTTGTTACTACTACCGATTTGTTTTTGCTGCGTCCGATTCTTTTATTTGACATTTGTTTTGACAGATCAACTACTTGCCGACGGGCCCGTATCATCATTGACGGACTTACGGCCAAACCAAATAAACTAAGATGGATAGCTACTGATATAGACAGTACAATTCTATCGGTTCAGATCAACACGTTATAGGGTCGCATACTTTGACACAAAGGCACCGCGTGTCGCGTGGTTCCTCTTTGTAAAAGCCTTTATTGAGACGTTAAAGCTTAGCGTTTTTCTATCTTCAGTACGCCTAAATTGGAGATGAATACGTTATTGGGTCGGCCGTTAGAGAGGAGACCCACTTCGAACAGTTTTTACGACTTGACGAAACGTCTAGATTTCTTTATAACATTATTATGCAACTTCGATATTTACCTACACATGAACATTCCGGAATAAATTCTGTACATGATGATGAAACCGCATCAACAACTGTTAATCACACAGACAGACATTTAATACGACTTTAATTTTTAATGATATAAGAGATTGATATATATGGGAATCTTTTCGGCCGTGGATGGTTTATAAATCTGTTTTTGTCCAGTTTTAATAAATTCTAGAAGTTAATAGTTTTTATTTTGTGTAAAAATATGGTTTTTGTAAGCGTAAAGATAGCTTCGTCGATTTATATAAACAGACAATCACAATATCATTAACAAAGATGCAAAACGGATTATATACTTTTTTAAACCACACATATTTTTTTTACCCTCTTACAGGAGATTTATTTGTTTTTACTCCACATTGCGGCCGTAGTTGTCGATTACCTTCGAGACGTTGAAATCAGTGCTAGGGGGTGGCCAGAGCGCTCGACCGACTTAAACCTCATAGAGCTCGTTTGAGATAAGCTTGGAAGACAAATCCTGCCCCGCTAACTTGAGAGATTTAAAAAACGCCTTGCAGGAAGAATACAATGCAATCTCTAAAGATTTGATTAATTACTTGATTAGGAGTATGGCCCCAGTATTAGTTGTGTAACACACTGTTAATCCATTGCTTCATTTGTTCGAATAATTTGTTCGGTCAACAACGTAAAAACGTAACGAATGTTGTTGAACTGTCAAAATTAAAGCCATTCCAACTGTAAATGTGTTACGCATGTTCCCGCTGTTTCTAGGCAAGTTCAATGTTATCGCTTTTGGTTAATGGGCACCACTTCTTTTATACGTAGATACTCGTGCTGTTCCGATGACAACACATTGCAATCGTATTTTTTCATGGACTACATTTTAACTTTAACTGCTGGATCAGTATGTATTTAACTAGGTACCTAAAAGTTTTTGGTCCGTATTATCTTTGGACGCAGGTCCTACTCACCTTATGCACAGAGGCTCTGACCCTCACGGCGCCTAGATGCCAGTCGATAGTCGGCGGTGGCGTACACCCCACCACGACACAGTCCACCACGCGCGGCTGACCTGCCTCGAAGTCGTAGTTATTGTTCATACGGATCTCAACGCTTATAGGGGGTACTGGAATGAAGATCAAGATTCGTAAAAGGATATGCAGAAGGTTGATGCCTTTGGGCAGATAGATCCTAATGTAAGTAACGTCAACACAATCGCCTTATTATATTCGGAATTTCATGCGTGTTCGATTCGAAGATTATAATCCGGTTCACGAACTATTTATACTTAGGACAGTCGAAGGAGTCAAAGCAATTTCGAACAACAAAGAATATTTGACCACGCAAATTTAAAAAGGAGACCATCAATTATGTTGACATTCTGAATACAACTAAATTCGACAATGCGCCTCCAGGGTGCAACGTTGCCAAACATCTCAAGTGTCCCTAGGTACTTACGGTACATTCTGATCAATACACTGGCTACCAGCGGCTCGGAGACATCAGCATTCTGCACCAAGCACTCGTAATGTGCGTTGAGATCTCCCCGAGAGAGGTTGTGAGCACGTATGTCAACACGCAGTAAGCGACCATGACGAGACGTATACGATCCCTCCACTAACGCGCCGTTGCGACGCCAAAACACCTCCGTCTTCGGGTCTTCTGAAACTTAAACATTATGGCATTTCAGGGCGGGAAATTAATCTACGTAACACGTATCTTTGTCAGTCCAATGTTTCGCGCGTGCTACTAAGGGTCGAGCAAAGTTCAAGTTTCCGCAGAAATGGTTTAAATATTCTTCATGTTATGAAACAATTACAAATTACGTAAATCATATTGTTTCAAAACCTTTTTCGAATACATTACAGAGGTGGGTATAGTCCGCGAGGCCTAAGCTGAGCTTTGACTTTGTGTGACTTACCCCTCGCACCAATGGAGGTACGTACAGCGCCTCAGGCCGATTCGAATGTTTAAATTAAACCAATCGCGCTCTAGGCCGACGTCACACTATCTATAGGTGCACTCACACAATGCAAAGCTCAGCTTAGGCCTTGCGGACTGTGCTACATAAGAGGTAGGTTGGTAATTATAAAGGCATAGCTTGAAGCCCTGAAAGCTGTTTTTTAATTTTTCTTATCTTTTAAGTAGATTATTTTTTATTTTGTGAATGTGAGAACGTTGTAAGCCTAGTAGGCTGCACATTGGTTGACCTTTTCTATTTTGTTCAGAACCTGGTACTTGTTCAATCAAAGGCCTACATTGTCGTCCCATTCCTATTAACACGGAATTTGGAAATATTTTAAAATCCAATTATTTTAAAAGACTAACCGTGGACCTTCTTGCCGGCTCTTCTCCATAGGAAACGACCAATTGGAACCAAGCACATAGGTTTATGTGAAATGAAGTATTATGATTTTGACCGTATGCTGTAGTTCCCGTAAAAATTAGGTTAGTATTTCCACTAGCGAATTATTTGTCAGCCAACCCTTTTGTCCGTAATTTCTTTATTTAATACTTACTATCCTCTACTTCGCACACTAGGGTAAGGTCGGACCCAAGACTGAACGGTCCCACGAAGCCTTTGTTGAGCAGTTCTCCATCGCCTGTGTATAGCCTGGGTAATCCTGTTGATTCTGAAAATAAATTGCTTGTGTCTGTCGAAAAACTTCTTTATACCTATACTTTATACGTTACGATCTTAGTTTAAAACTGTTCAGCTATCTGGGTATTTAACTTCATGAAGATTGAGCAGTAAGTATTGCTTCGTGACGGGGTCATTACTACTTGTTATCAGCTGCACTAAAGGCGAGCACAATCGCCTACTACATGTAAAACCCAGAAGTGCTACTCTGTAACCATCTCACCGTGAAAACTTAGGTGAAGTGAGCGTGGAGTGAGCTGTCAATGCCAATGATTGACCAAGACGGGATGACATTGACAGCTCAGTCCACGCAAGTCTTCACGGTGAGATTTTTATAGAATCGACATGCAGCTCACGTCATGAACACGTATCTGTACTTGAGTGTACAAATGCCGATCACATTCATCCGGGTCCTGCCCCAATAACTCATTGTTAATTAATAGGTATGCCCTGATAAAAACAAGTTGAAAATATCTACATACATCCATGGTATGGATGTATGTGGGATGGCAGGCACTAGGCCGAAAACTACAAAACGCCACCTGCTACGATCCTTACATACTCACACGCATTCATTCTGGCCGTACATGCAGGCCGGTTGCGAGTACCTAAACCCTAATATTTCTGAAGAACTTCACCAATATCAGTACTCCCAAAAACTATGTTGATCTTACCAACTAGTTTGACATCTACGATGTAGTCCACTGAGGGTGAGCCTTGGAAGTGGATCCGGCAGCGGTACAGCCCTTCATCGCGGTCAGTCATCTTCTTGATGACCAGCGAGGTGTCGTCATGACAGTCTCCCGACTCGCAGGGGGCGCTGAAGATGTAGTCACGGGTTCCGAGCCTGCAAGGGACAGGTTTGAGTGCCATGGAAGATGTTCAACAAAGCCGAACTTTTTCCTAAAACTCAATATGTAAACAAACTCAGTACTTTGACAGTTATTTTACCTCTGACAACTGCAACCCAACAAAAAATTATTACCTTATTACAACAGTCATAAAGATCACTGTGATTTTGGCAGACTTTGGCAGACAGTTGCAGAAAGTCAACAGCAACCTTATTGTCACGAGAAGATTACTGTACCGTGATGCAAAATCACAGGTAAAATAATTGTGAATGGGCTGTATCTACTGTCACTGTAACTGAGCGAAAATACGTTGCTACGTCAAAAGATAAAGCTCTTTTTTAACTACGTTTTATATGGAAACTACCGAACCACTCTGCCTATTGTCTACGTCGGACTTCTAAAACCATATTCGTCTAGTGAGGTTATGAAAGGGCCATTTCTGAGCGTGGGGTCACGATCCTCAGGTCGGGCTAAGTGTTATAAGGTTTTTACATAGATACAAATGAGGAATTTCTCAGTAGTAGCTCAGATTCGTGCCCGGTTTATTGCAATAAGCTTGCCCCCTGTTACATGGGACCAGCATATAATGTACCTAGGCCTTCGCAAAATCCACGCGTGATGTTAAAGCATACACAGGCTTGTATTGGAAGTGCCTGTGTGAAGTACGGTGTGTGGCTGCATTGATTCATTGTTCGAATGTCTTCTTTCATGAACGCATCCGATCAAAGGTTCAAGGACTTCTGTATCAAGTTGTTACCAAGGGTATGGTAAGTATCAATCAATGTCAGTTTATAGATATTAATGAAATACATAAATCAATTGCATGAAAATCGAACACATTAGGTAATAAACGTTAGATTTTTGTGTACTTTCTGAGAGTAGCCAAGTATTTACCCAAATAGTCACAGTCTAATAAAATAATACTCACAACAATATCTATTAAAATAATCAAGATCACATACACGGTGAAATTTTAATGGCTGTTTTCCCGCGGAAGAACGATTTGCACTGAGTCAGTCAGTCAGTTTATGCTATCAAATCATGGATTTAAAAAAAAAAAAAACATTAAATAGTTATCAAAAAAAATAAAAAATATGCATCTACTTGAAAGCGTGTTCTACAATAGTAATCCACTAGACGTAACTTGTACTACTTGAAAGGCACTCGACGCCGCGCTCTGCCGACAAAGTGAAGAGCGATTCGTAAAGGTTCAGAGCAAAATAAGCTTTGTTTTTTACAATAATATAAATAAGTCTGCCATTGTTGATTCCTTTATTTTTATAAAGCGATTCTACTACCAAGACCAAATCATTCCGCTGCGGGAAAATAACCAATAAAACAGCATGTATAATTAATTATACTATATTATAGTATATTCCGATCGGCAAAAGTCTCGCACAAATCCACCCAGACACTTGCAAATAATAGGCAGGAAAAGATATAAAAAAAAACTCTAGGAATAGGTACCCTGCTTACATATTACAAGAACAAAACAATCTTATATCCACGTACAAATCAATCTCCCGTCCCGTAAGTCGACGTCAAGCCGAAATCGGGTAATCGGCCAAGTCATACCTAAAATGTATGTAGTAAACATAACATAACATCACGCCTTGTTTCCCCGAAGGGTTGGGCAGAGGTGTACCTATAGTACACCCACATTTCGCCAGTTATGTTTTTAAGTGCCATGTTATAGGGGGCGAGCCTGTTGCCATCACACGGGCACAAAAAAAAGTTATAAATAAAATTATGTAGTATTTTGGAAATTTAAATTTAAATTTTTGTTTTTGTTCATGACATAATCTCATTTACATATTTTAATTCATTTAACTGTTTAATTATAATCATTATTTTTATTTTTGTTTTGTATTTTGGACATAAATTGATTTGATCTGACAATTATCTATTGTATTATCTGTTATTTATTAACATTATTTCAATAACTTTTATCGTGTCATCTCATCAGTCAACTGATTTTAACGTTATAAAATTGACAAAATTGAATTGTGTTGTTTTTATATCTTTTATGCGTACCTGGATGCCATGGACCTGAAATATCTGTTAACTATTAAAATAAAAAAATAAAAAATTATATTTTATCTTATCTTATTTTAAATATTACGGGCATTTATAAATAAAAAAACGAGAAAATCTACAGGCTGTGACGGTCTTCAAACTACTTTGTCAAGAAAGTACCGGGAAAAGATCAATAATACACAAAATGTTAGTTAGTCATCCAAATTTATTTTATCGCCTTCAAAGTACGCTCCTTCAGAAATGATTCACTTACGCCAACGAATAATCCAATCATCAAAAAAAGTTTTTAAAGCTTTTTCCGGAATTTTGTTCAGTTCTCGCTACGAATTCTCCTTTAAGTCTTCTATCGAATGAAAACGGGTGACACGAGGTGATATAATATGAGTACAACTGCGGCCAACTTAATTTGATCGATCGACCATCAAGCCATGCGGTTATCATTACTTAGTCACTGGTCATCCACTATGTGTACGACTAATTTATTTTGGTGGGGCAAATTAAACTCTGAGTTCATTTCATTATATAGAACATTAAAGCAGCTCAAAAATTTGCCGTCGACAAACACATCAAACAAAACTGTCAAATACAAGGAAAAGGCTTCTTTTTCCCGGCTTTATTTTTTCAAGTGCTAGTTTTATTCTCGAAGGTAATAAAAGTAACAAAGTTTCGACGTAAAACCTCGGTAATTATTTCTAGGAAATCTACGTTAGTACTTCTCTACATTTTATCCTTGTTCGATGGCTTGTCAGACAAGAACTGACACCTACCATTGCCATTGTTTCCATCTATTCTCTGTCTAAATTAATGATTGTCTCGTTATTCGGCCATCTACTTATCAAGGTTTTCATAAGGTTGCATTCTACAGTACATACCTACTAGTCAGATTTGAACCAAAAAATCTCGGGTTCTGTAATAACTTGTATTAGACTCTTAAAATACTTTGAAGTAAGTAGGTACCTGAATGTTGGTTTAGTTGTAAAGGAAGCAGGTATTTACGATAGAGACATATTCGTAGCATAGAGAATTCTTATATACTCTGCCATTCTATTAAATATGTCGGTAGGTAGGTTACCTGCACTCGTAGATAACCTATACCAACCGACATCAATCAGGTGTTGAAACTTGATAAAGAACATGGCCGAATGTCTCAACGATTGTATCATAATCATGGCTTAGATAAATCTAAAAGAGTACCTAAATAAGGTAGCACTTAGGTAGGTAAAATGCATATATTCAAAACATATCCCTTATAGTCATTTCATTACACAAACATGTTGATACGTCATGTTGCTGTATTATATTCTATTCTATTTCATACTCTTCGTATAGTTATTAATTAGAGCACTAATGTAGTCCGTGTTCAAATTTAAATTCGAATTCATAGGTAACTTCAATTGAGTTCCAATCGCTTCGTGCTTAAATATTTGTACACAAATGTGAAATTTCCTGTAACATTTCTACAGTATACTCGAGTCCATCAGTGCATAACCTAAATTGATAACTAATTGTATATTGATTGTGACTGCCCCAGTATTGGTCTGCTAGGTTACACTTTTATGTACCTATGATGTGTGCCTTGTTAGTCTGTGATAATAAATGTATTTTCGTTCTTTTGTTCTAGGGATCGTATGAGCGGTTGTTAACCCCAATTTCAACCTCCTGCTGGGTTCGATGTCCTGATCGGGCAGTGTGACGGGTATCATTGAGTTTTAAAATCAGCAATTTCTTAGTTGCAGCCTTGGCTTAAGACCCATGTGGGAGTAACTTACTGGCGAACATCCACTATAGGTACACCCCCTTCGTGGAATGTAGGCATGATGTTATTTCTAGAACTCCAATAAAGCCCAAGACCTGATATACAAATAGAGATTGGTAGTTTAGGTCCACTCAAATTCCCCCTTTGAAAACTAGAAAAACCGACCGAATGCGAGTCGGACCACGTACAATGAAGGGTTCCGTAGTTGGATGATTTTATCCCAAGAACCAATTTAATACTGTAGTTGAAAAACATGTCCTCCCATAGTGTCCAGCTAAAAATGTAAGATGGTCGACTTTTAGTTGTTAAATTGTATTTCAAATGAGCTAGAATAAAATAACTACCTAGTTGATTACTGAAAGATTTCAACGTCCGTACCGAAAATAGAAGTTTAAAGTTCACATTTAAAGTGGGTCAGTATTGTATTGCAAAGCACTAAGTGGCTATTTATGTATTAACCTTCAGTACCAACGTCAGTTTCGTGTGTATGTCCTGAACTTATAATCAATGGTGAAAAGGGCTGCACTATTGGGAGTGATATGAAGATTCGAATGACGTTGTTTCGACCCACGCTGTTTCGAAAAACTTTGCGAGTGGTACGCTACGCCAGTTCGAAAAAACAATGAATCGTAAACCGCTATATCGAATGACGTCATCGCGAACACGCTGATGCGAAAACCTTATTGCATGTTACGTTGTACAAATCATCGTATCGAAATCTACTGTTGCGTTAATTGAGACACAGACACAGCAAGCCTCGTCTTTGGATTGCGTTTGGGAAACAAGAACAGTGAGAAGTATTATTTTAGGCTTACTTTTTGTAAAGTTTGTCTTAATAACATAAAGCAATCAACAAATCAAAATTGTTTGTCGGAGTCTGTCTGTATATTTCCCAAAATTCTCTCAATTTTATGGATGGTTGGTTGTATGGTTATTTTTTTGTGGAATGGCATCTTGCAGGTCAATCCATGAGGTTATCAGCTGCCTAACCGGACTTTCCTGTGTTTTCTACTTTTGGATTTTCCTCCAGCAAGGGCATGAAACTTATAAACTACCCAAGCGACTACACGCTAAGGGCACCTCCTGTTGTTTGACCTCGGCTTAGGGCGTCGCTGGGGAAGAGCAGCTAGTGACAGACTGGATCTGATCAAGAGTATTTTGGGACGAATTTAAAGCTACAGGCTCAGCAGCGCGGGCTGGCTCGAGCAAGGGTCGGGGCGGGCAAAGACTGGAGCGTCGCAGCGAGCCTCGTCGGCGAGGACGGAAGGACGGCGTGGCGGTCTGTTTCCCTTTTTGCGAACTGTACTAGTAGCTCTACTACTCTATAGGAGGAGGGTTACACCGTCATCGGGTATGTTGAGGGTATGCCTTTGATGGCAAATCTTGCTAATACGGGAGGGAGTGTAAGTGTACCTATGGAGATAGCGTGGCTTGGCGTGTGCGAAGACGACGCAAGCGTAGGTCATGATGGGAGGTTATATTCTGTTCGTCAATGAGATTTTGTATAGTGCCGTACAACCCAAGTTTTCGATGGTCCATTTAACAATTCCTTCGCCACTGCCATGCCTCTACGCTGTCTTAAGTTGGCGGAAGACAAATTATTTTATGGTTCAGCAGACCGGAAACTAGGAGCAATGGAATTAGGGTTGCATTCGGAGTGATTTTAGTATTTTTCCATCTGCGACGCGAGATTTTAATTAATTATCATAATCATACCTAGTGTTATAGACAACTAAGTAGTTCAGTGTCAGTATTATCATCGTAGCTCTCGGTAATCACTGGGTCGCGAGTTCGATTCCCAGACAAATTAACGCAATAGTTGATTTCGATACCATGACTTTCGTACAAGCGTACTAATATAAAAGTATTTCGCATCAGGGTGACTCCTATATGTAACGTTACGTGACGTTACGTAACGTCACTCGATATAGCAGTTTTCGATTCAATGTGTTTTCGTACTTATCACAACGTTTTTCGAAACAGCGTGTGTCGAAATAACGTCATAATACACTGTAATTGCTGCTTTAGTATGAAATGATTCCGGAGCCAGTGTCTCATTTTCTTCACTAGAAGAAATCATTTTTACATTTTCCTTTTGGTGCCATTGTTTCGCGCTGTCGCATCGCGCCAATGTGACGAGCCTCAAAAGAATCAACAAGCGAAAATATAAATAATACTTATTATTTAAAAGTGTTGATTCGTCCATTTCGGGCGAGTAAATTCGTGAGAATCAACAAATAAGCCGGGAATATACGTGATCGTCACGTATGTACGGAAAAGCGGAAACCACGAGAAGCCGTAGGTACACGTCCGAATGATTCCCGGAACTCTGTACACAAAGCTTTTGTAAAAGCGCACTAATTAAACTGGATTCACAAGCGCACACGTTTCACCGTCAAAATCGAAACCATATGAAACTACTGAATGTTGGTCCACAGCAAATAAACCAGAGATTTTAATCAAAAACCATCGCAAAACAATTTTCCATTTGCAATATTTATTCGGCTGTGAATTCTGCGAACAAAACACATATTTTCGGTTACATATATTTCGCAAGTATTTTTACTAAAAATACTAGAGTACAACGCAATATTCCAGAACTATATTTTATAGCTGAATTTAAAATATGTTTAGTCGATAAGTGTTACCACCACTGTTAGCACCGGCGCCTAAAGGCACCGGAATAAAATTAAACGCGTGTTTAAAACATAACTTGCATAATGATTCCTGCTATACAATCTAATTAATTTGTAACATTTATCTCAGCTGACTCGTAATATTCCTACGAGTAATACGAACTATCGGTTGTCTCTTACTATGCCATCAACTTATAAAATATTCATAAACGTTGTATGTTAAAATCATACAGGTTAAAGTACCTACCTATAACAAGAAAGGGACCTTCTGTGATGAAGTTAGATGATGCCTGATAAAGAGCATGCCTCACAGTTTCCAAGCAAATTGGGATAGAGTGAAGATTTTGATCGTGAAACTTCGGAGCTCAATTGGGTTAGCAACAGCATAACAAACGTACGGTAGGCTGCACATCAACAAAGGTTTTCAGTTATAAAAACAGCTCGTATTACATTGAAACTTCGTAGTACGCCAAGCCAACTGAAGGTCAACGATATACCACTGACATGCGGTAAACTGTATCAAGGAATGTAAAAAAAAATATGCAAAACTGTGCACATAAAATCGCATTATTGCCTTACCGGTAAAGCGCAAGCATTAGAAACATAATTGTCACTTACCTTTTCTCGGAGTTTGGGTTAGGAAACCGGTAGCGGAATTCTCGATCATTTTTCAGCCATAGAACGTAAGCGTCAGGGCCGTCAAGAAAAAGCTTTCCTTGGCCGCAAGGGAGCCGCGCCTCGCGTCCACGCACCGCGCGGAGCATCACAACTTCTATAACCAGGCAGTTATTTTAATTGAGGAGAAACACTTCATCAGAATTTTAATAGGATGCTTTAAAAAAAAGACGTGTTAGTTTCAATATCAATAATCACCTCGTTCGTTATTCGTCAAAATCATAATCATGGTCCGGTCCATGCCCTGAGGACACTCCTGATGTCTCACGTTACAAGAGCCACATTTAATGTATACATATGTGCAGTTTCGGTGAACGTTAGGACTGTCTTGTGCTGTCTACTTGTCAGTTAGCTACACGAAGGTTCGAAGCCAACATAACTGAATTTAGTTCTATAGTTCAGCGCATAATCGACATTTGAATGGCTTATCAGCCTCTATGTGCACCTGAAAGGCGTCTATTGGAATAGTGGCTGAACACAATTTAAAAAAAAAATTAATACACACAATTTACTTTTGATGAATTTTAAAAACCACCATTTCCACCATTCGTAAATGTTGTCTATTACAACACAACCTTGTCGGAGATTACATTGAAATTTGGGGTGCATTGATGGATGTCGAACGGGTCCATGGGCAGGGTCATTAAGAGAACACGTGTCAAACTTTCTTTTGTCGTCAATACGTGTTAACAATCAGATTGTTAAAAATTAATTTCAATTAAGGAACTACATACGTTCTAAAAGTAACGATGGAAAAGTGCCACCGTTTCTCAGCCAAAGTGCATGACGTCAAACAACAAACGAGTTAAAAAGAGCTTGTGAAATAGGGTATTTGAATATTTTATTATTACTCGTACAGTGCAGGTTACAAAAAACAAGTAAATATAGCACGTGTTGGGTTTCTTTAAAAATAAATTCTGTTATGATTGTTGTTAGTAAAAAAGTTTATCAGGGATTATTTTATGCGAGATACGGAAAACTTCTAATCCAGCCAACATCAATCAGTCGTAACGTTCACCAGTAATCAGTTCATCAGTCGTTTATGTAGCCCTCTGACGGCGATAACTAATTATTAATTAACGCCAGCAGCACAGTAGCCTCGGGTACCATCTGCTCACTGGCGTATTTCTATCATGGCATGTGCTGAGTAAGTCTTAATAGGGAAGCTCGTGCCAATACGACAGAAGAAGTCCTTGATTAAGGAGATCATCATCGAAACTAAGTTTTGCGATTAGACAAAGGATAACAGAGAGGATAGGATACAAGGTGGAAAAAAAGGAATATCAAGCGCTTTTACGATTGAATTTTGAAAACTGTCAGCCCGTGCCGAAAATCGGACTGACAAGATTGACAAGGCATAAAGGCTAGTGTGTTCAATGGAGCCATAATAGGATGTAGTTGTTAACAATCAGATTGTTAAAAAATAATTTCAATTAAGGAACTACATACGTTCTAAAAGTAACGATGGAAAAGTGCCACCGTTTCTCAGCCAAAGTGCATGACGTCAAACAACAAACGAGTTAAAAAGAGCTTGTGAAATAGGGTATTTGAATATTTTATTATTACTCGTACAGTGCAGGTTACAAAAAACAAGTAAATATAGCACGTGTTGGGTTTCTTTAAAAATAAATTCTGTTATGATTGTTGTTAGTAAAAAAGTTTATCAGGGATTATTTTATGCGAGATACGGAAAACTTCTAATCCAGCCAACATCAATCAGTCGTAACGTTCACCAGTAATCAGTTCATCAGTCGTTTATGTAGCCCTCTGACGGCGATAACTAATTATTAATTAACGCCAGCAGCACAGTAGCCTCGGGTACCATCTGCTCACTGGCGTATTTCTATCATGGCATGTGCTGAGTAAGTCTTAATAGGGAAGCTCGTGCCAATACGACAGAAGAAGTCCTTGATTAAGGAGATCATCATCGAAACTAAGTTTTGCGATTAGACAAAGGATAACAGAGAGGATAGGATACAAGGTGGAAAAAAAGGAATATCAAGCGCTTTTACGATTGAATTTTGAAAACTGTCAGCCCGTGCCGAAAATCGGACTGACAAGATTGACAAGGCATAAAGGCTAGTGTGTTCAATGGAGCCATAATAGGATGTAGTTTTTTTTTTGTAAGAAACATTGTGATCATTTCCACCCTGTAGGTACAGTGGTGGTAACAAAACAGTAAGGTATGGTACGTACCATTAGATCCAAAAACATTAGATGTTAGTAAAAGTAAAATATAATGACTCTGCATTGTCTGAAACAAAGAGGAATATTAATTAGTATTTGAGTTATAGTCTAGCCTCCATTGATGGATTTGATATACATGCGGAAATTAAAGGTCCCGTGAACGAAAATGAAAAGACATGAGAACCAAAACGAGTTAACTAATACTTAGTTCTACTAACAAAATATGGACATTTTAATAGTCTGAATTAAACGAATTTTATTTTATTGTATTTCTCCATTTTCGTTTGCAAGCAAGATGACGTAATGTGCATTTTACCTTATTATTAGATATTGAGATTATTATTTTCAAAATTAGATAGCTCGAGGTAGTTTTGTATGTAACTAATAACCTACCAATTTTTAATTCAGTATGTGACTGATGTGAAAACTTTTTATTTTCTAGCAAATAAAACACAACAATGTGCAAATTATTTTAAATGATTCCGTTAAACTCGCAGTGCATAGAGGCAATTCAATGATGCGCAAAATTAACGTTAATTGGTATTGAAATACCGATGTTGCTGATTGGAAATTCCCGGTAACTATCTGCCATGCTTTGAGACTAAGTGCCAATTTCTCCAATGAAACTGAACGCGCCAAACACATTTAATTGCGTCCAAGAGCTGTTAGTGCACATGTTCCACAAAAAATAATGACACTGACAGTTCTTAAACGTAGTTTTTGTGCTGATCGCGTTCAGTTTCATTGGCGGTTTTCGCCAATGAAACTTAGACTAGCGGCTTATAGCAACAGGCTTGAAACTGAATTCCCCGTAATAATAATTGCAACACTTTTCTCTGTCCATGTTAATGTCAGATATAAAATAGAAGGTAATCCTGTTTCCAATTAAACGGACATAAATCCAATCTAAGTAATTCCTAATGCAAAAATCAACACTGTCTAAACCGGTAATCGAACCCCGGACGCGCTCAGCAGTTTATTTTATTTTATTTCAGCAAGCAGCAGTAGCAGTTCGCAAGGATGACGACCATCTTATGTGATTAGGTACTTAAGCTACTAAAAATAACAAAAGTTAATTCATTATTGAGATGGGTCAGTCAGTATGGGTATTTGTTTCTAAGTGACGATTTCACCAATGTAACTGAACGCGATCAGCACTTTTAAACCCAGTTCAGGAGCTGTTAGTGACGATATTCCATAACAATTTTGACAATGACAGCTCCTGAACGCATATTTTAAGTGAAGCGTTCAGTTTTACTGGTGAAATCGGCACCAAAGAATCTCGTAATCACAGATAAGAATACTAGCACTGTAATATTTTCCGAAGTTCTCATGAAACGTGACTCGGAAATCGAAACCAGTTAATTTCTTTTTAAAATTGCATGGTTTTTTAACGCCTTCTGACCTAACTCAATGAATCGCAATTCGCCAAGTATGACCGTACAATAGACAAAAGACAGGAGCTCGCATATCATGTCTAGTCGACGAGAATCTATGGAGTCCCTACTTCCCTAGGCCTAGTAGTCGAAAAATTGCCATGGTCCAAAAAGGGAATTCGCGAAGCTAATGAGATTGTTTTCAAGGATACAATCCATTAAAATACACGGCGTGTTAAACACAAAATATGCGTAATTCATTCACCGAACACACCACACCAAGAATTTCTCAATCATGACTCATAGAAATAAACAAAAACATTTTACAACGCGCAGCCCTATCTGCATACTGCACCCATTCTAAGTTGAGCTGCCGACACTAAAGACTCCTCAACTTGTTGATCCAACAGTTTTGCGAATGAAGGGGTCGAGAGGTCAAGCTACGATGGTAAGCAGTAGCAGTAGCGTACACGCAACTTCCCTGGGGGTGACTCACTTCGCATTGTGCCGTACAACGATTGTAATAAACTAGAGAGGTACGATTTGTTAATGAACACGTTAGTACAGTCGGGACGACAGTTTTGTTGATTTTAGGGCGCCATGTTTTTTAATTGACGTGCGATCCCCACTTTTGCGAAGAGTGGAATCCTGCGTTTAATCCGACAAAAAAAGTTATCTGAACATCATAACATTACGCCTGTAATCCCCGAAGGGATCGGTAGAGTACCCATAAATAATAGTGCACAGTGTAGTGCAATTTGTTCAGTGAAAATTCTTCACCACGGCGATCGATTTCTATTATTATTATTTTTATTCGAAAAGGGGTTTACATTAGGGGTGGACCCATATAAATTTGGTCAGTTCGCTTCGGTATGAGTGGTTTTTGAGTTGACTTCAATAATATATTTTAATCTTCTTCGTCTATGTTGATAATGATATTATTATAGTATCACAATTTAGGTATTCTGTCAAATAAATAAAAATATAGCAAGAATAAAAACAAAAAAAACGTTGGTAAAAAAAAGGGTTCTGTAGTTGGGATGAATTTATCCCATTAACAAACTTAACGTTTTAGTAAAAAAAAAATGTTCCGTACATCGATATACGCCACGGTCAATTGTCCAACTGCAAATGTAAACTTGTAATAGCAAAAAATATACTTTTATGTGATAAAACTACAAATTAACTTGTTTCGGATATTTTTCTATACATACTTAAGCTTGTGCTGTGAGACCTTGCTTCTTGTCTTTCATGATTCTGGGTCAACGGGAAGTCCTTACCCTATGTAGGTTTTGATTTATTTTCGTTTCTAAATATGTTGCATTAATGGCCGTATTCCTTTATTGTGTTGACATAGAATCTAGGATCTCTTTAACCAGGGGATCGTAGACCTACGTAATCAATTTTAATTTCAACTTGATACCTCCACGCGGTACTGAGAAAAAGGGTTTACACAGACAGACAGACGGACGGACAACGCAGTGCTCCTAAATGGGTTCCGCTTTTCCCATTATGGTTAGAAACCCAAAAAAATAACCGACGAGAAAATAGCATTTCGTTTAGTGCTAAATAACTTTATAGTTTCAATCTAGAAGTCTGGCAACCTGACTCAACGAGGGGTAACACAATTTGTGGACGTCAGTAACGCAGGCGCTCCATGTATTATATTGGTTTTCAGCTGCCTCCGGTTTGACTAAGAGCCGACCGCAACATAGTTGGTTTAGGCAGATTCAATTTGAGCGCGCGATTCAGGATTCATTTGCGCGTAGGTATTTTGTGAAACAAAACAATAAAATAATGACATTTGCAAGTAGGTATTTTGTCCGACAAAACAATAAAATAATGACATTTGCAAGTAGGTATTTTGTCCGACAAAACAATAAAATAATGACATTTGCAAGTAGGTATTTTGTCCGACAAAACAATAAAATAATGACATTTGCAAGTAGGTATTTTGTCCGACAAAACAATTAAATAATGACATTTGCGAGTAGGTATTTTGTCCAACAAAACAATAAAATCATGACATTTTCTCGATTTGAAATCATCACGTTACCTCTAATTTCTAATTTTTTACGGTTTACGTATACTTTATATGAGTATAATCTATATCCATCTTTGAACATAAATATAATATAAATGTACATACAACATTTTTGGATTTTTTGTCTGTTTGTCTATTTGGATGAGAGAGATTAATTAGATCAAGCATCTATTTACCGAGGAAAGCAATCGATATTATGATTGTACGATAGTTCTTTAGAGAGTTTGTGATGTTTGTATTGAAATCATATATTAGCTGACAAAACTTCATTGCCAGAACTGAGGGTCGACACTTGGCCTGTATCAATGAAACTTTACTTGATGCCGAGGAAAGCAATCGATATTATGATTGCACGATGGTTCTTTAGAGAGTTTGTGATGTTTGTATTGAAACCATCTATCGAAATCGAAGTTCCGAAATGCCGCGTGGCATGGTCGGCTGCCTGAGGTTTTAGCCCTCGGCCGGGCTGCGACGTCAAAGTTATAAACTTACTTTGCATACACCGGTTATCGTATGGAAGATGCAACCCAGTAGCCATTTATTTAGGTGCTAAACAGTGGTCAACTGATCATTGACTGCGAAGGAACCCTTCTATCACGGAACTCCTCAATGACGAACAGCATACCTGCATATTCTGACTGGGTTATTGTACGGTATGCGGAAAAAAAATGCTTAATACCAATATAAAGTACCTACTACAAGAATGTATGTTTGGTTCAACGATTGAAAAAACCTTTTTTACCGACTTTCAATTAAATTCCTTGCCTGACTGACTGATGACTTTCCAAATTAAAGTTATTTGCACTATGTAGTGTTTTTTTTTAGAAGTAGGTTCTATTGTTTTTATAATATTTTTTATTTAACAGTGGACACATTAATACTGTATTAATTCTAAAGTGGGGGTGTAATTTTTTTTGTTTTTCGAGAATAAAAACACCTTCGATAAGATTGTCATCTTCATCGTTTTTGAGTGTGCCGGTGTCAAAAATCAGAAATCAAAATCCAAAACGGCATAACTAACCAAAGGTGGATCTTTATTATTTTATTTATTGTACGCTCTCTGAACGGTATGGTTTGGAGTGCGGGGTGAGACTAGGAGGTCTGACGTCTCCCAGGCTCTTCAACCTCTACGTAAATGACCTCTTAAAGGGACTCAGCAACAAGCGTGTCTGATGCAGTGTTGATGGTGTTGATGGGGTTAGCTTTAAAAACATCAGCTATGCTGACGAGATGGTGCTGCTGGGTCCGTCTGCAGGGGCAATCATAGAGTTGCCTAAGACTTATGAAGCCTACGCGGCCGCACATGGATTCATTTATAATGTAAAAATATGTGAATACATGGTCGGCGGTAAATGTCGTAATACATTGAAATTAAGCAAGCGTGAATGTATTTGACTTTATTTATAGCATACGTTTTCTGCCTGACTGTACGAGGCTCATTTTCATTTTTCATTGACGTATTTTAGAACAGGAATGGGGAAGGTGACAAACTATAAACTTGGAATGCAATACACGTTAGGAATGTTTCACATGCTTTACTAAAAGTCTTTGGATTTTCGTTTACATTATGATATTTTACTTTTTTTTTTGTCGTATACATGTATAGACTATAGATAGAGGTAGTGAGAAAAACCTTGTAGCTTTATAGAGACGAAGCTTAGCGTAGAATTGACCTTGCTGGAGTTGTCTACGGACCTAAAGCGATACAGTTTTGATATTTTTGTATTTTGATGCCCATTTGCACAACGGAGCGCCATTTTCTTTTTTTGAGGAAAATGGGTACCAACACTTTTTAAATAAACCTACATGGTAGATATTCGGACGGACAGTAAGAGCAGGTACCTTAACCTTAATAGCTAAGTACTAAAAACTTTCTCTGGAGACAAAAAATTTGCACAAAATGTACTTGTGTCAAAAAGATGGTTAGTTACTCGAAAACTGATTGAAATAGACCATTACTTTCTCATATGAATCAAAGAACTGTACTGAGGGGCAATTCTCTTATTTTTAAATAAGAGAATTGCCCCTCAGCTTCTCGCATTCTGATCTCAGTTTCAATCTGTCAAAAATATAATCACTTTACATACATTTTTGACATTGATTGTCGCTGAGATGAGAGACGACTTGAGTTTAAACGTTTTTATTTGATTTGAGGTTGAATCTATTTGATTTTGACAGTTCAACAACATTCATTGCGTCATTTACATTGTTGAGCAGAATTTTTATCAAACTTATGAAGCAATGGATTACCAATCTGTTTTAAAACGATTCAGATTCCCATTGATTGTGTATTACGCAATTAGGGTACAGCAGGGCGAGGGGGCTTACGGTGACATGTCATGAGTCACCCTATTTATCACATTTTAGGCGATAAAAACGTTATGTCTTAAATGCTAGCACGGTGGCGTCAGCTAATTCTCTCGACATTTGACATAACTTCTTGACGACAATTAAAATTGGGACTCTTTTTGTCTTATTCGCTAATACGGGCGCAGCCATTTTGTCACAAAGGTCACACTTTGACAGATGGTCATGAAAAATGTATTACATTCGGTCAATGGTGGTAATAAAAAAATTATATTAATTAAAATAAAAATAAACTGCTAAATACTGCACCAAATGCCAGTGAATTATTTTAGTTATGTTCTTGCCGGAAGGCAAGAGGCCCAAAGCGGGAAAATCTTCTGGAGAAACATTCGGGACTCCGTTCGAACGGGTTAACCGTTCGTGTTGCCAGACTGGGAGTTCCAACGGATTTTTTTTTCAGATGGCCATAGACATTTTAACTTGTTTAACTTACTGTGCAATATTATTATGTCACATGGTAGACCCGTGCTAGCATTTACGACAAATTGTAAGACATGACATATAATATATCTCATCTTGTCACAAACATCTTGGGTACGCCCATGCTCGTCCTGCTGGTCTACTAGAAATGTCACAGATCACAAAGAACTTTTCAACAGTTTATCAGTAGTAGATACGTTGCAACAGATCATAGAAGTATGCAGTAAATAAATGATAATGATTATGATTAGATGTAGGAACTATCGTTATCATACTAATTCTGAGAAGTGCAATACTGCACTTATAAGTATTTCCCATTCGTTTCAACAGTTCTAAGATAATTAATTAATAATCTTAAGTTTCAGAACTAATTATCTCAGTCAGTTTAAATCTATGTTTTGTCATAATCAATTAATTGATTAGGTAGGTATAAATTAAATTTTGGCCGACAGGTGTCGTGTATCGGCGTTTGCGCAGAAGGCTAATAGCGACATGACTGTAAATGCAAATCGGATTTTAAACGTTTTAAACCATTTGGTTTAGAACCGTCATTTTAGATTAAATCGATTTTAAAACCACACTTAGCAGTTCTACAATGGTTTAGAATGTTTTTTACATGTAATGAATCATTAAAAAAAAACATTAAAGGAAAAATAATTAAAATTTATATATCATAATTCTAAAAATATGCACTAAGTTAAAACCTTATCAGAATATTTTTTTATTGATACCTGCAACATATTATTTAAATGTACATATTTTAATAAAACCGCGTATCAAGATTGTTTTCAGTCCGTCGAATACTAATAAAAAAAATAGGTATGAAAAAAGTGATACATTTGATAAAGTTAAAGCAAAGTCAAAATCTGAATAAGGTTTTTTTTTTCGATTTTGTCTCTTTGTCTAGATGTATGTTACTGCTCATCACACAAAAACTACCGGATAGATTTAGAACCAATAAGTCAGCTTAGTCTTTCAGTTCTATAAGCTATATATTAACGCTATTTGGTATGGGGGACAGTGGATTCGTATTCTTCTATGGTTTACCGCAAAATGTAAAAAAACTGTACTGCAGATTTGATCTTTAAAATGATTGTCATCACCTTTATGGAGGTGTTATCACGACATACACAGTATGACTTTTTGAGATGGCGCAGGTACCTTGACCGTTGTCGCTACAAGAAAACCGCGTTATGAGTCTGTTCTAAACTTTTTGAAACAATTTGACCTGCATTCACAGATTTTGAAAAAGAATACTACAGTCAGCATGAAATTGGGTCATTTTTACAGAAAAATGTTGATGCCAATCGTTCCTGTTAACAATAAGGATTTAAAAAAACTATGGGACGTACAGGGGTATGAGTAAAAAAAAAAAAAAATTGTGTCAATAAAAAAGTTGTTTCATACATTTTGATCGCGTAGGTATCACTAAACTACACTAAATATAGACTTATTTCTCTAGCGACCACAGTCGCTTAGGTGCTTGATGGTCTGTTTGATACACAGCTAAACGAACGTCTCGTGTTGCACGACAATCAGTTCAGGTTTAGGCCAGGACTTTCTACAGAAAGAAAGTGCAGTTCTGTGTCTCAAGCAGGCCGTCGGGACACAACAAGAAGAACACCTGTTTTCGCTTGCTTCCTCGATAAGTTTAGGGCTTTTGATCTAGTTTACTACCATAAATTATGGAAAAACTTTTAGCTTGCCTATCGATATTATAAGAATCTCCAAGCATTGCAATTGCATGAAAACCAGGTCAACAATGTTCCGTGGGCAGGTAGGTACTGTAGGAGCTATATCAATTAGAGTGCGGAGTGAGACAGGGGGGGTTGACCACCCCTGCCCTCTTAAATTTATATATGAATGCCCTGATTGAGGCGCTTAGCAGTCATCATGTCGGTTGTCCTATTAACGGTGTATGTGACAATAATTTAAATTACGCGGACGACATGGTGCTGCTGGGCGCGGTAGGTATTTCAGCCCTTGGTATTAGGACACTCTTGGCCACATGTGAACTTTACGCAACTGAACATGGATTATTTTACCTTGAGAAAAGTTAGTACACTGTTTTTGAGGTACGGACCAAATACAATATTAATGTGCCTCCCATGCAACTAAACGGTGTTTCTCTTGAGATAGTGGATTAATTTAAATACCTAGGTCACTTGGTCACCACTGTCCATCATGAAAATGCTGACAATGAAAGGGAATGTTTACTGTATTGCAGACGTAAAGGTAGAGCATTTTGTACCACCATTCACACATGCAGCTTGTGAGAGAAATAGTCGCAGGCGTTGTATGTGTAGCCCTTCGTGTCCAATTGAATAATTGTGTTCAGAAAACTGATGAACATCTTAAAAGACACTGCGATCGCTGCTGAACACACAAAGAAAAGTTCATGTCTCCGGCAAAGTTGACAACTTTCCAGCTATCCACTGCTTGTGCGGCGTCGATAGAGGAGACACATCAGAGTTAAAGACGTGGAAGGCGCCGTCTTCTAAACCCAATCAAATGGATGAGGACGGCTTTACTTTGTGGTTGAAGACAAGAAAGGTCGAACACGTCGCAACCACAAAAAACGCGGTACTACTCCTGCCAACGAGGACTTTTGAGCTGCAGTGCTGACCATCCTCCTGAATATTCCGAATAGGAAGGACGTTGCTGTATTGTAAGTTATCGCGGATCAAGTCGAGCAGTACTAATTTCTTTTATGTCATAGATCCGGCAAAAGGCTTGGATTATATTATTTGTGCAAAAGCCCAGAATTTTGACCGGCGGTTCCATGTATTAAAGAGGTTTACAACGTGCTACAATATACTATTCAGGTGGTGCTGAGTAGATACACTTGGTTTTTAAGCACCTGGACCATCATCATCATCATTTCCGCCGAAAGACGTCCACTGCTGGACATAGGCCTCCCCTAAGCATCGCCACTTCGAACTGTTCTGCGCTTCTCGCATCCAGCGGATTCCTGCGGCCCACACAAGGTCAAAGCTCCACCAAGTGGGAGGCCTTCCAATGCTACGTCTTCCGGGACGCGGTCGCCACTCCAGAACCTTTCGGCCCCATCGGCAATCTGTTCTGCGATCAATGTGCCCTGCCCACGGCTACCTAAGTTTAGCAAATCTTAGGGCTATGTCGGTTACCTTGGTTTTCCTGCGGATCTCTTCATTTCTTATTCGATCACGTAGGGAAATGGTCTAGTTTCCCAGAAGTTTATATGAGCTAGTGCACACCATAAGGTGTATAGTGCGCGAGCCCTAAGCTGAGCTTAGCATTTTTGTGGGTGCAAATAGCGACGCTTCCTTTGCTTGGCAATCGGCTAATCGGACAATCGGCCTGAGGCGCTGTGCGTCCCTCGCGCGATCACATTGGTGCGATTGGTAATCACTCACGCAAATGCAAAGCTCAGCTTAGGTCTCTTGACTGTACCAAGTTGGTGGATCTAATCGTGTGACAGCTATTAGCCCTTCGTAATAACCATTTCCAGGGGAAATATATTCATTATGCCGCGAGACTTCACGTTCTATTGTAAATAGCTGCTCCCCGCATTAGTCTCCATCCCGTGGGAATATCGGGATAATAAGTACTTTATGTCCTAATCCACGTCATTGTCTACTTACGGAGGGGTCAAGTCGCCCCCCCGCCGGAGGTGCGTAGTTTACTATTTAAAATGTATAGAAAAAAAAATGATTTCTGAGGAAAGCCGCCTATTAAGTGGGGTGGGTGTGGGGGGTAGGGCGCAGGGATATAGTCGCGGCCACGTTTCCTCCCTGCCGAGGTGCGTAGTATTTTAAATTAATATAATTGATTGAATGATTTCTGAGAAAAAGAGCTTTTAATAGAGGGGGAGGGGAAGCAAGCAATACTAACAACGCGTAGTCGTAGGGCTCCTATTTCTCAATGGTTTAACAAAAATAGTCACGAAACTAACCTGTCCGAGTCGGGGGGCCCCAAGTCCCGAGCTCGCTTCGCTGGCTCTTGCAGCCAAGAAAACATCAAAATATTAACTTTTATAATTATTTTGACGTAAACTCGGAAGCAGCGGTATGATGTGAAGGCGAACTTGTCACTGTCAGTGTCAACAAAGCTGCGTTTCAAGAATTATTTTTCTGGCTCCATATTTAGATAATAATACGAATAAGCAGCTTCTAATCTATCCTATTTCTTGGGCGAAGTTCAAAAACGTCTGTTCGTGGCTTCAAGGCATTAATGCATCAGAACGTTTATTAAAACTCTTAGGGTAACGTTTACTAGCATAGAACGACATTCAATTAACACACATGCACCATGCATAAATCTATAGCTATCTTCCTTGATCTTTCTAAAGCTTTTGACACTGTCTCTGTCCCCCTTCTACTAATAAGCTAGAAAGGATTGGTGTACGAGGCCTACCGCTTAGTTTGTTTAAGAGTTACCTTAGTGATCGCTCGCAAATCATCAAGATAAACCACCACACTAGTAAGGAAGCATTCCTCACCTATGGAGTACCACAAGGTAGTGTCTTAGGACCTACCATTTTCCTGGTTTACATAAACGAGCTCTGTAAACTTGATCTTACAAACACCAAAGTAATTACTTACGCTGATGATACTGTTGTTCTGGTTAGTGGCTGTGACTGGAACGAGGCTCGGCTTCAGGCAGAGTCAGCGTTGCAAGTTATCATGAGATGGCTCACACATAATTTGCTCACCCTCAACGTGGATAAAATTAGATTTATAACTTTTAGTCCAAGGACAGCGTCACAACCAGCCCCACCCTTCCGTCTGACAGCTCATGCATGCCATAATATGTTCAGCGGCCCTGCTAAACCTATATTTGTGTCCGAAAATCTTTCACCAAAGATGAAACGCTTGTTTTTCCTGGCCCGTGACTTTGCAAGCACTAATAAGTACAGGTACTGCTGGATTAAGAATGGCAGAATCTTTGTCCGGGAAAAGGATGGAGGCCAACACATCATGATCAGGGATGAGTCTGACCTACGTAACATGATCAGGGATGAATCTGACCTTCCGAAAAAATGACTAGGTATCTATAATTTAATTATTGTATGTTGTAGTATGGAAGTGGTTGTTTTGTTTATTTCTTATATTATTGCCGTTACTCACTACGTAGAATTAGTTTTTCGAAGATTTAAAGCTTTGGGATTCCTTCTGTTTATAAATATGCATGCTCTAAAATTTGTAAATACGTCACTAATGTTATATTATCATTGTAATATTAATGTATGCTCACGTAACTAAATTACACTCACTATACTCACAACGGAAGTCTTATTCTTTTCAAATGGAATACTTTTGGATCTCATGTACAATCTCTAGTCATTTTGGATTAAGCTATGTTACGTACAATAAATCAAATCACTTGTTCGTTCTTAACCTTGATTATGAATGACAATGTTGAAATAATAGATGATATAGAACACCTTTCAGCTTCAGCATCTCATCAATGCTCCCCGGAACAAGATGACTTTTTTTTTTTTTTTTAATAACGTTAACACGGTTTAAAAAAAATTCACGTTAATATCAGAAGCATTGGCAACATTGCAAATTTTAATAACCTCTTGATATAACTGCATCGAATAAAGACTTATTTTGACGTCGTGGTCCTATCGGAATGCTGGTTACGTAAATGCCCTCATCTTCCCTCCATACCGGGATATGTATCTAACTTCTCGGATCACACAAACCAAAACGATGGAGTTGTGGTGTATACTAAAGTAGAGTTACAGTTCCTTTTAGAAAAGCCTATACTTGCCGATGCAAATAATATTGTTTTAAAATTTAAAAATGATGTAGCGCTTATCGCTGTTTATAGGTCACCTTCAAATATAAATATTTGAAGGTGACTAAATATTCGGCCTGGGGTGGTGCTGGTAAATGTCTTTTGCTGCGTTTGGAGAGGGCGCAGAGGGCTTTCCTTAAGGTAATGCCTTCAAACCCTATCGCGTCCCTACCAGCGAACTGTACACGCTATGGAAGCTACCTACAGTAAGACACTCTTTTGTGCAAAGTACAGTGTTGCGGAAGCATTCAAGTTTGTCTTTTGACCCTGAGTTTAGAAGACATAAACGTAGGACTGACAGAGTTTGTTCGACATCAGGTGTTAAATTGGAAATTGTCCGCAGGCAGTTCACTTTCTGCAGTCCCGTGATTTATAATAAAATTAATAAAGTTCTTACTATTTATCCATGTACTCTCCGGGATAGCAAAATAATTAGTGATAAATGGCTTCATACTCTCACATACGAAGAAATTGAGAATTTAGTGAAACCCTAAAGATCTTTCATCCGTAAACATGCACACCAAATACACGTAGCGTAGAGTGTGCTCGTGGGGTTCCACAAACGCACTCAACACTTACACCCTACAGACACGCACTACACTCACATACAACACCCCCACATGCACAACGTTAAACACTTAAAATTTTATTTTTAATTCTTTGTAACTGTTCTTTTTTAAACCCTTTGTATTTTATCCCTGGAATTTGGAATGCCGTAGTCTTCTTCTTGGAGGTGGGCCTTAATAGCTGCGCCACAGTTTGTAACTAATGTAGCTATTTACGTACGCAATCAATTTTGTATAATGTGTTTTTGTTCCAAATAAAGATTATTATTATTACTCTCTCTCTCTCTCTCTTTCTCATCGAAAATCAACTCACTCACATATACTCACTCCCAAACCAATTTTGCGATCAGATTTGTTTAACTTTAGTTTTATTTTAATTTTTAAACCTATATTGTTTCACTTTTGTTTTTAATCATTTTTAACAGTGTTATATTATCTACCTGCAAGTTCATTTAAAACAGTCATAGGTCATTAGTGAGTGTCCGATGGAGGTTAAGCCTTGTGATCTGTGGGTAATACAGGTTTAACCTAAAACAGACTCCAGTCTCTAATTATGTGTTACCTTGACTTTTTGCTGTGTTTGTGATTATGAGAGAACAAAGAATATTATTACGACATTAAAATAATATAACGACATTTTTATGATGAAATCGATATCTGTCACGGTCATGTCTCACCAAAGTTGTATTTCAAGAATAAGTTATTGATTCACCGAACATATCGGAAAATAATTTTTAATATTTGGACGCAGCTCCGGCAGCTAAACTTGCATGGAGATTGGATTGTGTGGCTTGAGATAAACCTCCTTGACTCCCCCTCCCCACAGTGTCAGACTCCTCAAATACAGGCGAGGTAATTCTAAACCCAACCACCTACAACTCTGCCGTCCTAACTAACGGCTGAACCCAATAACGTATCAATTACCATTTTGGCGTACTGGTCTGGTTTTGACGTCCCAATTAAGATATGCACCCGATATCATGATGGCAGCTATTTGATTGACGTTGTCCGGGACAGAGAATTATACTGTATAACATCAACAGAGATCGGATATTGGGATGCATATTTACCTAAAGTTAATTTTTAGCTATGAAAGTATTAAAATATAAAATAGTAAAAGTTTATTGTTTATCTAAGATTAGATACATGGTGAAGAAAATAAAAATAGAACAGCGATTGGCTTACATCTAGTTAGTGGGAGGATTACTGCTCTCCCAGATAGGCACAATGTAGCCTGTGTTTTGAAGAAACAGTTCCGATCCCGTCGTAGTGGGAGAATTAAAAATTTGCTCGTGTAAATATTTCAAGGCTTGATGTAAACAGATAAATAAATAAGTTAAAAATTAAGACAAAGATCTATGCGTGTTAGTCAGTGTTGGTGTTAGTATGTAGTGTGGAGTGTGGTGTGGAGTGTTTTGTGTGTCTGCAATTATGTTTGGTGTGTGATGTATCAGATCAGTACCCTAATTCCGTAATACACAATCAATCGAGTCTGAATAGTTTTGAAACAGATAAGCGAATTTATGAAACCCGAAAACACCACAGTATTCTTAGGCATAACTTTGGATGCCAAGCTTCAACGGGGCCCCCATATAGATAAATTGTCAAAAAAACTAAGCTCTGCAGCATACGCCGTCAGTAAAATTCGTAATTTTGCTGATTTAGAGACAGCCCGTTTAGTATACTTTAGTTATTTTCATAGTGTGATGTCGTACAGTATTCTTTTGTGGGGAAATGCCGCCGATATTCAGACAATTTTTGTTTTACAAAAAAGGGCAATTCGTTCAATCAAAGAGATTAATATAATGACTGTGCCTTCTCAGTATATTTATGAAAAACTTTTGCACATAAATATATTAATCTGTTTTAAATGTATAAAAATTGGTGGCTCGTTTAAATGTCAATGTATACGTTTTTATAATAAACTTCCTAGCCACATTCAAGGACTAAGCCTTAATAAATTCAAATCTTTTATCTAGGGGAAATTATGCCAGAAAGCCTTTTATACTGTCAAAGACTATATTGGGGACAGGAAGGCTTGGGATTGAGCTGCTCCAATAAATTTACACAGACAATCTTGATGTTTAATTTTATATATTTTTTAATTTTTTTTGACGTTTTTTTCAATATTTGTACCTGTTAACATACACAATGACATGTATATATTTACGGTATAAAGTATAAGATTATTTAAATTTTGTGAATGTGAGACTAAGCTTCATAAGTTCGATAAAAATCTGCTCAACAATGTAAATAACGCAATGAATGTTGTTGAACTGTCAAAATACAACAGATTAGTCGTTATCGTTTACGAAAATGTGTTACGTAATTAGTCTACTAGTCTATTGTGATCAATTCTTCAGTATCATAGGAGTTAAGGTTTGAAGAATTGTGCGAACAGTCTTTTTGCAAATAACAGTCGTTGAGCTGAATTATGAATGAGCTGAACTAGAATCTATGTGTGTTCGATTCTGTAATGGAAGATGTGCTAAAGAAACTTAGTGCTAGTAGTAAGTCAATAATCATAAGTGGTGATTTAAATTTTAACATAGAAATAACTTGAATACTGTCAGATTATTAAGTCTTTTTGGGTCGTTTTGTTTGTCAAATGTTTTTATTGAACCAACCCGAGTGACAGCTTCTTCTGCCACTAGTTTTTTTTTTTTTTGTAACTGCGATTACTTACACAATTTTTATTAAATTAAGTTGCTACCTGATCACAGTGGACAAACAGTAACATTTATCTACTACATGCCTTTACAAAAAAATCAAAGAAGGTATATGCCAATTACAAGTAAAAATTTAGAGAAATTGAATAACTCTTCGGCCAGCAAATTATTTGTCCAAAGTTTTAATAATACGAGTATTTGTGACCCAAATGAGTTCTATGCCGAGTACTTTTTACTATTAAACAAACAATTTAATGACATTGTTCCACTAAAAACCAAAAGTATTTACACAAAGTTCTTATTTAGTAATTGGGCGACTCCAGGTATTCGTAAAAGCAGGGAATAACTTATTGAACTTTATGGTCTAAAGCAACATAATTATGAATAATACAAGCTTTAATCAATATGTTGCAAAATATTCTAAAAAATTAAAATGTGTGCAAAATTGCTAAAGCCCTTTTATATTAGCAATAAAATAAAATCTGCTGTTGATAAAATAAAAACAACCTGGCAAAGAATATATAATGAAACTGGGAGGAAAAAACAGCGTAATACTGAATTTAATTTAGAAACTGCACATGGGCCCCATCAACTCAGATGTAGAAGTGGCTCAGGAATTTGAAAACTTTTTTGCTAATATCCCACAAAAAACTACTGAAGCTTTAATTTCCTCACCCAGGCTCTCTGCTGCCTTACCTAGAAATAATGTAAAAGGCATGCCCTTTGGAGCTTAGGTTTCAGCATACAAACCCCCAGGCTGATAGAAAAGCTTTAAAAGATCTTAAAAATTGAATCAATAGAATTCTCTGGGGAATGTCTGTAAAGGTCTGTTTATCTATCATCGAAATCATTGCGGCCTATTAGCCTAACTCAACAATTATAGGCCTGTATCAATTTTACCAGTTCTCAGTAAGGTGTTTGAAAAGTAGATGCTGAATCAAATGTTCCGTCTCTTTAATAAAAACTTCATATTTCAAGAACAACAGTATGGTTTCACCAAAGGGCGTCGTATCACTGACGCTTGTGTCACCCCAATAAAGAACATTTTAAACGCCTTGGAAGCAGCACAAGATGCCATTGGAATCTTTTGCGACCTCTCTAAGGCGTTTGATTGCGTAAACCATCAGACCCTTCTGCTGAAACTGGACATTATGGGGTTAGGAATACAGCTCTTGATTAACTAAAATTATACCTGAAAGATATATTTATTATATTACCAATTTAAAGTTCAAGTAAACGGCATAAACTCATTAGGGTATGAAAAGGCAATGGGCGTTCCTCAAGGTTCGATATTGGATCCATTCCTCTTCTTAGTTTACATTAACGATTTACCTCAATTACTAAAAAATCTACTGAAGATGGTGTTATTTGCAGGTGACAAATGACCTTTAAAATAGACCTACGGTCACAATATCTGGACGACGTGAATAACTAGATTCTTCAAGTCCAAGATTGGTTTACGGTAAATAATATGGTACTAAATGAAAAAGAAACCAGACGCATTAGATTTAAATTACCTAATGTTAGAACTGGCGAATGTGACATCATATTGAATGGAAAAAAACTGGAATTTATTAATCAGACAATTTTCCTAGGAATCACGCTGGACGAGAAATAACAATGGGGACCACATATAACATCTCTTGCGGGGCGGCTAAGTTCGGCCACTTATGCTGTTAGAAAGATAAGACAGTTAACAGATATAGAAACCGCGCGTTTGGTCTATTTTAGCTACCACAGCATTATGTCGTCTGGCATTTTACTGTGGGGTCGGGCTGCTGACATTGAATCCATTTTATTTTGCAAAAGAGAGCTGTCAGAGCCATGTACAATCTTCCTCGTTGCGAATCACTCAGGGAACTATTTAAAGGGATTAATGTTATGTCAGTACCTTGCCAATTCATTTATGAAAATATTATGTATGTAAGAAAAAATCTACATCTTTTTAATAAAATAAGTGATAGACATAATTTTAATACTAGAAATAAAGATGAAATAGATCAACCATTTCTCAGATTAGACCACATACATCATTTTTATAAGGGGTACTGTGTTAAATGTTATTAAAAATTACCTTGAAATTAAATAAAAGAAAATTTAAAATTCATATAAAAAGTACACTCTGTTATCAAGCATGTTACAAATTGGAGGATTTTAAACAAGATAGGAATGCTTGGAAACATGATGGTCCAGCTCTATAGGACAACCCAGTCTAGTCATAATCTGTTTGCTAATTAAATTGTATAATTTGTTGTTTTTATTCAACTCACACACCGACTTATTCCCAGTTAATATTTTAGGAAAATAATATACTTTTACTCTTTGTAAATATGTGAGCACCATGTACCTATCACGTGATTAATTTCTATTTCTTTACTTTATTATAACTTTTTACCAATTGAGGTATAGTATTTTTATTCTTGGTACATCGTTTTCACATATAGAAATATAATTGATGTATAAAAAATATTGTAAAACATTTTAAAAGAGTAACGGTGGAGTTTCTTGCTCATTCTTCTCTATACCTACCTTTTGAAAGGGGCGCCTAGAATCGATTCTATTTTTAATGTAAAAATTGACGTTCAGAAGTGCCTTTTTATACGCCTACTTGCAATTAATGTTTTGACTTTGACTTTGGCTTTTCTTAAAAAGATTCGGTTGAAGAGAACTGAGTGAGAACTTGAATAAGATGCGACCTCTAGAGTAGAGAGAAATCCAAAACCAAATATCCAAAGACCTAGGTCCAGATCTAGACCACAGAATTCCAGAACAGTTTCTACCTACGAAACTAATTTATTTCCGAATTCCTACAATTATTACAAACCTTTTTTTGTTTTTTTAGGAATGGCATCTCGCAGGTCTGTAAGGTTGTCGTCTGCCTATGCGGACTTGAGCATTACAAAACTTGACATTAATATTCGAATGAGTCTTTTGCTGAAATTTTTAACACCGTGATTCTGAAAATGACAATATTTGCTTAACGCCATCTATCGATTACAGTGGTTAAAACGAAACTCGCTCTGCAAAAAGTATACGGTGTTTTTAAAATCAAATTAAAACACAATTTGATTTTAAAGAAAGTTGTTATGATTTAGACAAATAAATTATTGTCTAACATTGCATACTCTAGCACTCAGAACGCAAAATTAATTAGTATTATCTTACATAACCACTTTTTATTTAAAATTCATTTAGCGCCACTAATCAGAAATCAATGGATAGCGATTTTTAAAACATTGTAATCAAAATTATTACTTTTTGAAATAACACAGTTGTTACATTTATGACGTGTTTTAGTAGTTGTGACGTTATCACGTAAAAACTACGAAACCGATACACCATTTTATTCTACTACAATACACCAACTAATTCAATACACCAACCAACTAGCGGTGGGTAATCTTTATTCCGGCAAGTGAATTGATTCAATTATTCCGACTCCGGGTCCGGTACCGGTTCACCTTATTTATTCCTTTGGCACCGTTTGGCACCGGCACTCACTCGCTCATTTTGGTTCCCCGGTTTCGCAGAACATTTTATTCATTTGGTTCACTGGATCATTTGGCACATTTTGAATTGAACAGTTGGTTAGTTAGAGCGATACGACGTGTTCCGAGTACTTCCGAGTGACTTGAGCGAGTGAACGAGAGTGAACACTGAACGCGCGCTCCGGAATCATTTGGTACCGCGGTGCCGGTAAGGATTGTGAGGAATAAATAAGGTTTACGTATCCGCGTTCGGTACCGGCTCCTTTGGATCAGTACATCCGGAGTTACCCACCGCTACAACCAACCACATTATTGTCTTCCGACATGCAGGCGCACAAAGTCGCGTAATGATTAAAGAATTTCATTTCTGAAGTTTGCTGTTACTTTTATTTCATGATTTACTTATTAATAAAAAAAGAATTACTACTCTGTCAAGAAACTACCGGGAAAAGATCACTAATACACAAAATATTAGTTATTCAGAAAAATATATTTTTTATCGCCTTCAAAGTATGCACCTTCAGAAACTATACACTTACGCCAACGAATAATCCAATCATCATTTTAAAACGCTTTTCCGGAATTGAGTTCAGTTCTCGCCGCAAATTCTCCTCTATGTCTTCTAACGAATGAAAAGGGTGCCACGAACTGGTAATTTTAGTTAAGGAAAAGAAAGAAGTCAGACATCTCTGGTGAATAAGGTGCTTGCTCGATGGTATTTGTTGAGTTTTTGGTCAAAAATTCGTTCACAATTATAGCCTTGTGCGAAGGCGCATTATGGTGATGCAAAATCCAAGAACTATCTTTCCACAAACACACAAATCTTTCTACAAATCTGGCCTTTTTCGTCGAATTTGCTGTCTTAAACGGCGCATAACGCTCCAATAATATCCTTAATTTATCTTCCGGCAGGAATTCCGAGTGCACAGCACCGCGATAGTCAAAGAAAACAGTCAACATGACTTTGTCATTTGATTGACTTTGGAGTGGTTTTGGACTAGTTTGCATGTCAAACTCGTAAACCCACTTCTCGACACCAGCAACAATGCGTTTCATGAATGTTGTTTCATGTCTGTAACATTTTCATGACTCCGAATACAAAATTCCATTGGCGATGCAAAATTCAAGACAAACTCTTTGTTCGATGTTTTTGTCCATTATGAAATTCGCAATAGACAAGATATGATACAACTAAAACAGCACTGTATTTAATCTAATTAACAGATGCAACTCAAACTCGGCGCGAAAATGGAAAACAGTGGTGCCAATCTAACAACAAATAAAAACAAAAAAATGTATTTGGAACCATAAACAAATCATCCATTCCCGATACTTTTTTGACAGAATGTGTGTTTCTGAACTTTGCTGTGTCGTAATCTTAAATAGGCTTGGTAGTTTGTTAATTGTACACAACACTACTGGTAGTGCTGCTGTTAGTGTCATTGCCTAATGCATTTGGTGTCAATATATGTTGTTACGTTTGTGTACACTAAGTTACGAAAAGTTATTCTTGAACACTTTAAATTGATTTATGTATTATTTGATAGATCGAAGCGATTGCGATGAAATAAAAGCTAATAATTACTCCGAGTGATATACAATATATACAATATGTAACAAAAACCCTGTCCGATCCAAAAAAGGCGTATTCCTGGTTTAACATACGTACTAGAAAAAATAGTAAAAAAAAACTAACTCATTAACTCACTCAACCAAAAGCTATTGATTTTTTTATTTTTAGTTACCATGTGAAATGTAACACTAAATATGGTAAATTTTCATAAGTTGACAACACTCCACCGGCCGGCGAAATCTTTGATTTTTTGCCTATTTTATTTCAAAGGACACCGCCCTGCATTAGCCGCGCTGTTGGTACTCATAACGAGTCCTCGATCCTTTGATGTAGCCGACTGGTCGCTACTTGTTTGGACACTTCGTGGCTTCGCCAGTCTCACGTGGAGATAGCTTGCGATCGGATGTCCGTACGTATCACGTGCCGCTATCGTATCGCGAACAATGTCGTATACCAATCAGGAATATTTGAATATGTTAATTTTTATTTGTGAGTGAATGTGTGATTCGGAAATCGAAGTAACAGCTCGGATTGTGGAAGCTTTCGAGTCACTCAAATCGTACACATGTGCGCTGCGAAGAGTACGTGCAAATTTAATAAAAAGGTGTCGAATGTGTACTAATGTTCTAGATAGATAGAGGTATGTAACAAGTAAATGTTTTAATAAACTGATACCTACAGTGGGTACATTGCCAAAAGCACATCACATTAACTCAATAATAATTGTTTCTTGATAAACAGAAGGTCAGAAATCGGGGTCATTGTGCGTAAGCCTACAATAAAATATCAGCCGATACCTACGCGTAGGCAAAACGTAGATTTCTTTAGTCCTACGTTTCTTTGGCGGCACGCGACAAAGGACCGCCGCACTCAGGCGGCTTCTTTGACACGAAACTGTAGGTGAACTCTGTTGAACCCTGTCGAGCGTTCAGTGTTGCCTTTGGTATGATTATTTTTAATTTTTTAAATTAATTGTTTTCATTGGGGAAAATTAATTATCTCGTATCCATTAAATGATTACGTATTTGTGTACGCACTACGATACCAAATAATAACCTTCAGGATCGGACAGGGTTTTCGTTACACGCTGTATATATATTTGAGTGTAAAAGGTAACCATATTGGTTTCATACTTTTTACGTGATACCTGTGTGGCTAACAAATCTCTCACATCCAAACGGACAAAAAATCAGATGAGAAATGGCATCTGACTACATGTACAGAAACTCCTCGTCTACAGATTTATTTTAGAAGAAAAGAAAATATGGAAGAAGAAGATATATATTCTAAATATCTATAGCAACTGATTTAAATCAAATCAAAATCGTTTACAGTGCAAAGATTCCGCCATGTAATGACAGCATGCATTTTTTTTTTTAGTAATTTGTTTTTTTCGCTTTTGTGTTTTGGTTGTGATTAGATTTGTTTGTAATGTTTTTATTTTCAGCAGTATCTGCGGTTTGATACAGATAGGTACTCCCTTTATTTTTTGCTTTTGTTTTTCGCGGTAGTGATATTATTTATAAAATTATATTATATTAAGTGTTAAATATGTATTATAGATATAATTAATAAATAGATAATTCTATTTTATGTGCGGTTGAAGTTCTTGAGTTGGCTGAAAATTTTCGTGACGTATTTGGTGTATGCGTGCAAGACTTCCTCTTTTCGCGTTAGCATCCCGATATCATATGCCGTGATACCGAATCTCTCAGACATTGCCTCATATTGCATGCGATCCATGGCAAATCTGGGGCAATCTTTGAGGAGATGGTCGAGGCTCTGTCGTGGCAGGGACAGTTATCATCGGCAGTTATTTTGAAGCGACGGAGGTATTGTTTATGGAAGCGGAATGGAATATCAAAATTTGGGTAATGTAAGTTTGTTCCAGATGTTTTTCGGAATTGTGAATTGTTTTTTGAATCGATGTTTAGTGAATTGTTTTTTGTGTATTTTTAATAGTGTGAGAATATGGTTTTGGTGTGTTGGCCCTGCTCACTTGATGTGTACCTGGCTTGCCACTTGGCTAAGATGGTTTGTCTTAGCTCGCGTTTGACATATGACATCGTGTATGCGCTGTAGTCCGGAGCTTTATGAAGCCGAGTGACCAAATCGCGGCAGCATCCACAGCTTCGTTGCCTGGAACTCCACTGTGGCCTTTCCCCCATTTAATAGCAATGTGTGGTGGTGTGTCCGTGCGTGTGTTTAAGAGAGTAGGTATGTTGTAACATACAGTAATAGACATATTAATAAAAATATATGGTAATCATTAATTATTAGTTTTTAGGGATAGGAAGTCTAAAAAAGAAAATAACAATCCAATTTAAAAGCTACACACACATTACATAAATAGTACGGTTAGTAGTTATCTTAGTTAACTACGTAACAAAAATTACAAAAAAAATTACAATGCATTTCGGAAGTGGTAGGACTGACATGATTTTTGTTGAGAAATTCGCCGTCTGAATAAAAACTGCGATTTTAACCTTTTTTTTTACCACGCAGAACTTTTTGTAAGGTAGTTCTGATTGCGAACGGAGCTTTCTTCAGATGAACCCAAAGTCGAGGGGTTTACTAGTTGCTACTGAAGAGTTCCACTACCCACCTTCTGGCTCCATCATCAGATCCGCTCCAAGATACTAATTTATAGTTTTGTCATCAAAACTACTTAGACATATAAACATACATTTCGATAAGACACTTTTATTAGAAGTACTCGTAGGTCAAAATTGAGATTATTTTGCATTGTTAGTTGGTTACAAGTGAAGATAATTAAAGCATGATAAATAGTTCATAATCACAAGTCGCATTCTCATCTCAACGACAATCAATGTCAAATATGTATGTAAGTTGATTGTATTTTTGCCAGGTTAACACGGATAATAGAATGCGAACGTTCTTATAAATATGGGAATTGCTCCTCCGGTGTTATGCAACCTCCATTAAATAGTTAAGTGGTAGCCTTCCTATGAACGTTCCTAAAAATCTTCAGCGTCTGAAAATATATGCACGAGTCTCGGTAGAGGTGGCAAAAACTTTGTCAGAAAACACAATTATGAAATGCTGTCAACTTGGAAATACAACGTTTTTCAAACAAGAACCGTAAAAGGTGGTGTAATACAAAGTCAAATCATTTTTTTTTTGTAAAGTTAAACTGTCAAAAGAAACTTTTGACAGTTTATCTTTACAAGAAAGATTATGATGAGATGAGATTAACAAGAAAGTAGAATTGATTCTAGTCGTGTATTTGGATGAGGCAGGCTTGTGGTTTGTCTAGTACCTACCTACACCAACCTCAGTTGGTCTCTTGATAAAACGTGAGAGTTATCGTTTTTCTATCTGACTGTACCATGTGTACAACGTCTGTGAATGCAGATAGGAATTCTCACTAAAAGTTCTATTAGTGCGTATATCTATCTGTATATTTATTTGCACAAAAGGCTGAAAACTTTGTACACGTGTAGACTGGTAGTGGGCTTTTTGGCCTGGCGGCAAACCAGCTATCAACCTTAGCACTATGGTCATAAGGGTGAAAAGTGGTCAACTGCGTTTGTCCGCGGTTGTACCTAGAGACAGAACGATTACCCACACAATCATACTTAATACCTTGAGTTTGTAAATATGTAGATACCTATAGGCCATAAATAGGTCTGCTATGGACAGGTTGAAAATAGTCTGAAATGATCGCAATATCACCAAAGCGACAAAAACCCGGCTTATTCGGGCATTCGTGTTTTCCATGTTCCTTTCGCTGTATGCTGCTGTCGCTTAAGGAAATTAAGAAGAAGAAAACACAATCTCAACCTACACCTACGGGGTATTTCATGGAAAATAAAATACAACATGAAGTAACTTATGTAAAAACCAATACGATTTTCACTGGAAATGCTGGAGTGCTGGAGGAAAATGCTTGGAGTGTCGTGGACAGAATTTCGCACCAATATCATACTCCATGAACTCGGCAACAATCTATCAGCTACAGTAGAGGGCCTATGTCGCAGCTCTGTGTTTGCAAGGTTCAGAGAATTTTGATGTGAACGTGATCATGTCCATGATCACGTTCACGTGTAGGTCGGCCTGCGATGGCGATTACAGAATCCAATATTGATACTGTGCAACTGATTTTAACAGACATAAAAATACTTGTTTGGAATGAGCCATGTGCAAAACATTTTTCATCTATAAAATTCAGGCGAATTCAGATGTCACCAGCATACCTAAATCTTTTAAAATTAACACCAATGATAAATCTATGTTCGTTGCGCCTAGCAGTTGCGTTCCTTTCACTAAAGCCGAAAAGCCCGGCTTTCAATCTAACGGGAGCCTATTAAAAAAAACACTTCATAACTTGTAAACGAAACGTTGTCGCGAAGCCGCCTAGCCGCCGCGCGCACACTTACGGTGCAAGGTTGCCAGGTTTACGTACTCAAAGAATAATATTTCATTTCCGCGCTGTTTTAGTTACGAACCGTTGCCAAATTTCTCCGAAACCACAGTTGCGAACCCGCTCTATAGCGTTAAGCTGGATGCGAGATCGCGTCAATGAATGAAAACGCCAAGTGCTCGGACAAAGCTTTGTTATCTAGCTCACACGAGCTAGATCAGATCTGGCTTTTCGGACCTTTCATGTTTTGCAAAGAAATTGTCAATGTGGTTGATAACACTAAGTATGTACATATTTAGCTCCGATGTGCGATGCCGGGCTTCTGACTTTTTATGAATGAAACGAATAACGAAGCGTGTGTGTTTAAATAGTAAAAGTTTGTTTGCGTGCGCAAGAAGTTTTAAATGACTTCACTGGTGCCATTAAAAGACATTAGAATTCTCAAAAGCAATGGGGAAGGTCGGGCAAAGCTAATTGAAGGTGGCGCGACCATAGCTAGGTCCCTAAGGTCTTTAATAAATTTGACATTTCGTTCATTCATTCCATTTTGTGTTCATTCATGAGTTTGATTTTATTTCGTTATTTTCGGTTATTTCAGTATTTTATATCAGGTACTTGACATGGAAAGTGACAGAATTTTAAACCTTGAATATTTCCTCGTAATCACTTTCTTCAAAATGTTTCTGACACAAACTCGAACTCAAAAAAAACTTTACGAATAGCTTTATACCACAATATTCTAATTTTAGGGTGTTTCGGGAAAAGGTGCACTCCAATTTCGGAGTATCTAGGAACACAATAACGCGTCAATTTTCGCTAAAATAAAATAAAACCACATCACGCCTTGCATTATTAGCTTGCGTTGGGAACTAGCTACGACAGCGCCATTGTGACAGTTGCCTTCCCCATTGAATGCTGTTATTTCATTCTGTAGTTTTGGTAAAACACGAATTGAAACTTCTTTGTCTCGTCAGCTAAGTGACTAAATTTCTTTTTCATGGACAAGAGCGGCTTTCCGAATTATCGATAATTACAATAGAAAAACAATTGTTGGTAGAATTAAAACGTTCACTAACTTTTTACGCTGATGTAATGAAATCATTTTACAGAAAGATAGACGTTTTGATTTAGAATACAGAAAGTAGTTTTTATATTTTGTAAAATCCGCATAATTTACTGTATGAATCAAATCAATTGCCAGGATCACGCTCTTTAATAAACGGCTTTTTTCAAAGCCACTGGAGGCATGTAATTGCTGAAATGTATCTATAAATCTATCTAGTAATACCATGCCTTTCGTGTGCTTGGATATTTGTCATCTGTGTGTGGTGAAGAAGCGAAGAATGAAGAGTTATGGGTGTTCACATTGAGAATTTGTGAGTTATTTTATATTTTTACAACATCGTAAATAATGTGTAGTTAGAAATCTATCAATTATTTGTGCGCCATCTAGTGGCCGGATTGAAATCTTCGAATGTTGTGAGCGAGTGAACTGTAGTACTAATAATGTTAATAGATGGGTCTTATGCCACGCATGTATTCCCATTTTAATAGCTAATAGCAATTACTTACAATTTAGAAATACGAATATTAGTAAGTACTGAAACGTCTCAGCCGCTAGGTACAACTTTGCCAGGCGTGAGGTGATACGGCAGGTAGATTTTTTTAAATATTATTATGTCGGCTTGCCCTAAATTTGACCCCTAGGCATGCCACTGGCGCCTAGGATTCCATTAGATATACACAAAATAATTATGTCATTAAATAATACAAGTAGCGTGGTTTACGATGGTATTGCTACAAAAATATTAAAAACACGTATCAATGGAAGTATGCGGTCATCGAAGCCATTTATTTAACCTTAGTATCAGCTCAGGTATCTACACAGATGCCTTAAAAAATTCAATAATAAAGCCACTATATAAGAAGAAAAATTGAGAACTAATGGAATTTATCGGCCCATCTCACTTATTCCCGTGATTTCATATATGTTTGAGGAATATATTTATAGGGAAATGTTTAAATTTATTGAAAATTATATTGTTTGAGGAACAGGAAGGATGTACTACATAGTAGATACAATTAATATGGCCAAATGTGACATTCTAAACAATGTTATTAACAATGTCGATAAACGTAGAACTGTATGTGCCATTTTTTGCGATATGCCGATACTTTTTTTTTTGCGAAATCATCTTCTATTTCTTGACTTCTCCCGCTCTGGGTGGAGCGGGAGAAGAATTTGTCAGACTTTTACTGGCTAAAACCCACCCGTGTTCCTTCAGTTGCCTGTGCCAGGGCCACGGTTACTCTTTCGAATTTCCCGCGACTCTGAGGCGTAGGACCCTATCGGACCCCGTCATTAGTGCTGACATCTCTTTGAAGCGCGCGTGGAACACAACGCGTAGTTACTTCGAAGTCAGCCAATGACCGCGGAACGTTATATACAAGTTAAATTGAAGTATAAAGACCGACGTTACGGTCCACTTAGGTAACCGCTTAGGTCACATAGCAGTTATAATGACGTTATCGAATGACTGAAATATTGTACTAGTTAATGTATGTAATGTAATTTCAACAGTATATAATACTGACACTACCTTGTTTATACATAAAGTAACTGTGTTTTTTAAGAGGAACCAAAATAGTTTTATACGCCTTGCCGAGGTAGTTTCACGTAATAGACGCGATAATACCCTACTGTGTCATCTGTCCATAATCAGCCTATAATATTGCCACTGCTGGGACACAGGCCTCCTCTCTATGAGAGAGAGTGAGCCGTAATCCACCACGCGGGCTCAGTGCGGATTGGTAGATGTCACATGTCTTCGAACTTTTGGTTCTAGGACATGCCAGTTTCCTCACGATGTTTCCTTCATCGTTTTGAGAGCAGTGGTGATGAAATTATTTACACAAAGTAAAGCGCCTACCTGGGTTTGAACTCACGACCATAAGTCGGGGCCGTTACCACTGGGCCACCACTGTTCTTGTCATCAGTCCGCTAAGAAAGTACAAATGCGCGAAAGTGTTTATTGCACGGCTTGCATACCGGTCATATATGATAAAATTTAAAAAGTTGGAAAGATTTGCCTCTAACTTTATTAAAAAAAAGGCTTCGAAGCTTTTTGACCGTCAAAGCCTAAGTAGCGTAGCGTTAAAGAATTCAAGACTGAAAAAAAAAGTTAAAAATAATATTTACATTTGATTTTCGGTGTTTTGCTTTTGTTTTTTTTTTGTTAAAGTTAAGTAGATTAATTAATATTTTTATTTACTTTTTAATTTTGCATACCTACTGGTAAATGATGCCTGAACATATTACCTATAAGTATCACCATGTACTGTACCCATATTTGGAAAATAAAATATATTTATCATTTTGCATGTGCATCTGAAGGTTCGGAGGTTTTGCACTCGATGGATGCCGCATGACTTAACGGAAGACCAGAAACTATTGCGTGTCAAGTGAAGCCGTAAAATGACAATAAAGTTTAATGGGAGGACAGTCATTGGCTATCTGTAATTTGGATGATAGGTGACGAAACCTGGGTTTACTGCCTTGAACCGGAAAGAAAAAGTCAGTCGGCAGAATGGAAATCGGACACTCTTTATAACTCAAATGTGGTTACAAAATATTGGTCACCCATAACGATGCAGAACGTTAATGGCGTCCGTAATCAAAAATTTAAATTAAAATAAAACTAAGCCGTGGCAGCTAAGAAAAGACCAGTCCCTATTGACGACGCCGTTTCACGAAAATGACGCATGGATTTCAGCTCAACCATTTTGAAGGGAGCTAACAAACGCGCCACCGAATGATAAACAACCAAAAATCTGACGAATCTAAGTCCAGTCCAAGCACCCCAGCAAGTCAAGATCGCCCTTAAAAAGTTATGAGTAATATAATACACACTTAGTAACAAACATAAATTTAATTCCCTGGCAATAAGCTGTTAGAAACACACTTGTTACTCTTTCAGGTGAAGTCCGTTGTCAAAATTACTACTAAACTTAACTAAAATTTTGAAAGGATGCAACATTCGTGAAATCAATATCCTAGATGTTTGTACAAAATGGTCCTCGAGTCATAACCGAGTACCGAGAATGAAAGCCGCCCGCTAGCAAGGTTTGTAATACCGCTAATTTTGAAAACCGGTACTAATGGCCTTTATTATACCGGTACCAGAGTAGTATCATTCTGTACTGATAGTACCGGTACCAGACGTAGTACAAAATATACGATCTCTCTATAACTTCGATGCAAATCATAGAATAACCCTTTTTAACACTAGAACTGCAAGTAATCTCACCTTCAGGCTGTTATTCAAGCGGACAATATCAGGTTTAGGCCTACACAACTTTTAAAACTAAATTATTATTTTTTACCCTAACGATACGTTCGTCGTGTTTATTATAAATACATTTAATATTTTTAAAGAATACAAAACGAAATTCAAGAAATCGATTTGCCTGATCTGTATTCAATAACTTAATCGCCATGTAATGGCAACCCTGTTAGGTTACGTCTTCTGCAGTGCTGTCAAGACGATGACAAGATGTCAAGCGCGAAACTGTCAGTTGACGATGACAAGATGTCAAATATCTTGTGTTGTGGTCGGTGTTTTTTATGTGTACGATAGTGACTTATTGTGTTATACCCATATCACACTATTTGTGACAATGTCCCATCAAAACGTTGTATTAACTGTGGTATAGATGTGTTTCGGATGAAACGGCATTTAATTTAGTCTCTGTAAAAATACATAACTTCCAATTTACAATGTCTGAATAACTTCTTTATTAGAAGTTCAGTGTAAAAGTGGAAACCACAGAAAAGCTTTTGACATTAAACTACACAAAAAACGTAAGAATTCTCACTGTCCGTGACAAATTAATATTGAGCCAAAGTTACTATGGGCAGTTGTCATTGCTTTCAACAGAACCGCAGATGCACAAGATACAGAACATATACGTCATCAAATACAACCTACGACATTGTTCTTTCATCTTAAGCATTGTGAGTATGACTTTAAGCATGAACTGAAAGGATTCCGGAAGCTCAAACTTCCTATATATAGATCTATCAAAGTTGAAAATTTTAAAACAATCATAATTATCATTATCTTTTCCCCTTTTTACAATTTATTTGTCTTAATCTTCTCTCTATGTATCAATTTAACCAACGAAACTAAACGCGTTCAAGAGCTGTCAGTGTCAATATTCCACAAACAATAATGACACTGACCACTCTTTATGTAGTTTATGTGCTATCTAAAACGCGTTCAAGAGTTGCAAACTTAAAAAATTGTAGGTACCTTTTGGACTTTAAAGTACCTACGTCATTCGTCATTGATTGATTAACGACTCTTACATTTTAGAGATACTGAAACTTTGGGATGAAACGGGATGAAACTGACAGCTCACTCCACGCAAGTCTTCACGGTGAGATTTTTACAGAATAGACATGCTGGTCATGTGTAGACCATGTGGATTGATGTCTGAAATGGTCTTTTGAGGAAAGAACCACACAGAATGAGTGGACCTGTCCAGTCAGTGCACGCATTTTTCAGTTATCAACTTTAATTACCAAAGAAAGGACATTTGGGTCGGCCGCATAAATTACTCAAACTGCCAGACCATGATTAAAACTAATAAAAAAATACATTTAATAAAAACGGCAAATCCACAATGCCTTCACATTCACAATAATTAAAATAATATAATACTTTACAAAAGTAAATTAACATGTCATTGTATACATAAAGTCCATCACTGTCAAAGTGTAAATAAAAATCCGAAAATAATCTTGGTTATATTATATGAGGACCATGTAGACCGGTGTCTGAAATGGTCTTTCGAGGAAAGAACCACACGGATTTGAGTGGACCTGTCCAGTCAGTGCACGCATTTGTTAATCATTGTGCAGCTCAAATCAGAACCAAGGAGCTCAACGATGATTCGACGAACAATACAAAATAAAGGACATTTGGGTAGGCCGCGTAAAGTACTCAAACAGCCAGACCATCGTTAAAAGAAAAAAAGAAAAATAGAATGACCCACATAGTCCTCATATTCTCAAAAATTAAAACAATTTAATACTTTAAACAGTAAATATAAAGATGTCATTGTTTATCTAAAAAATCAAAAATAAAAGTTAAACAGCAAACTAAACGTCAACAATATCTGTGTAAACTTATTGGAGCAGCTCAATCCCAAGCCTTCTTGTCCTCAATATAGCCTTTGACAGTATAAGCATAGGCATTCTGGCATAATTTCCGCTACTAATACCTTACTGAAAATTATGATGCTCTGCATGTATAGTCGGGTTATATGAATAAATGTAGAGTTTGAAAAATCGGAGTAAAGCAATTAACATGATTAATTTTAATTAGTGTTTTTTGAGTTGGAAACATTGCAGTTCAATCGACGAACATAAAATAGAATAGCAATATCTGTGCCTTGTTATGTGAATCCGACCAATAATGAAATGAGTGCACGAATAATGAACGGAAATTGTATACTTATCTCTTAAACAGTACTTAAATTACGAAACGTAGGTTGTTTTGAATATTGTAACATGACATTTCATTATAATCGTATTGTATGTGGTTTCCATGGAGAATTAGTTTATTGATTGACGATGACATCAGGTTTAGGAAAAGTATTTTTAAAGTTTTCAATCGTTTATTCTAAGATAAATGATTGGTCTCGCTGCGCTAGACTAGATACCGCCGGCGTACTTGTCTAATACGCCAACAAATACCACGCCAAAGTTGGCGTACCCGAGCCAGTCACACTGCAAGCTGTCTGTCAAGTGCACGTGCCGAATGTTTTATTAAATTTTGGGCATAAAATGACAGTTTGCTTAGTAAAACTGTTTAAAAATAATACTACAAGGAATAGGAAGGACACTGGGATCACATACCATGAGTAAGTATCGTATATTATCGAACAAGAGTCAAGTTTCCCGAGGTTGAGATTTTTATAAAATGTAAATGATATTGTTTTTGTATTTTATTATATGTCCTATTTCATTTATCTAACCCAGTTCTATAAATTAGGGTTCGTAAGGTGTAAAAATGTTAGCTGGCACTATTTCAAGGGGTGATTCTACCCATGAAACTGAACCACAACGCCAAGGAACCTAAACGAAAAATGAAAAAAAATATATCTTAGAGTTCATTTATCTTCATAATAAGAGCTCATTTATCTAAGAGTTTATTTTATTTTTAATGGAATCCTGAATATATTAGCTGCTGTTAAAGTACCAAATATTCACTTACTTCAACGTCGAACAATATAAAATACGAAATATGTTATCAGCGGTACCTCATAACGTCAATTTATTTTGATATTACTAACACTAGCCCAGAGTTTAGCGGATTAACTCTAACTCTTGGTCGTTTAAGATTAATTTTTTTATTAACCGTGATTTAGCTGTTAACATGAACGCGCAAATAGACCTAGTCTATTACTAACTTTTGTTCTAAGTTCCTATCAATTACAAGAGACACTGATAAGATTCCGGAACAAAAATTTCTCAAACTTTCTAAAAATTTAATTGATCAAGATCTAGAGTTTCAAACAATAATCCGTAATAAAGACTAAACCCATCAATATTCATCTAGCTCTCAGTCTAGCTAATTTCGTCTTAGTTTTCAGTTATAATGTTAGAAATGCTGAAATGATGACAGGGAGATTTTCGTGGTACAAGTCTAATCACTTATGGACGTGACCGCACGTCATGTACAGATAAGTTGGATGCTCTAATGATACTGAAAAGTTTGTGCTGCATGCCGTGACGTCACTGAATAGACTATGACCAAGTGGTCGCCGACTCTCAAACTTTGGAAGCCAGAGAGAGATCTGTCACCTATAACAGTTGAGGCCAAAAATAACTGGAAACTAGCTAAATTATGAATTTATGAGTAATGTTGAAAGGAGGACAGGTTTCGAGAACCTTAAATTTTAAACTTTGAACCTATGTCCTACGGACCGAGGATCTTAGGTTTCGACCGATAGATGTTCAAAAATACTGAAATCTTCGTGATGCACGGTAAGTCTGAACCACCCGAGTCTTAAACTATGGAGACAAGAGATACAGCTACTTATAGGTATTACAGGGATATATAGGTATTATCCCCTTTAAACGAGGCACCTATGTACGTACTACCCTACGGAAATGATTTCAGTTTTGCCCACCATAATTGGTACCTCCGCAAAGTGTTGCCACACACCAAATTAATAATTTTATAAAGCGGGAGGCGTGATCTTAGGGCCGGCAAAAGTATGCGTCACCCGTATTTTACGTGCTGGGTAACGTTTTTTGATCATAAACACATATACACAGGCAAGAAAGAAAAAAGATCAGAAAATAGATAAAAAGGTGCTTGCTTGCATGCTTGGTGGCGTTTTACTTACTTTTTGGAACGAGAAACGAAAAATAAACATTAGGTACCTACATACACCTACTTCCTTAAATACCGAAAAGACAGCTTGAAGGGTGTCCACGTTCGCACGTACGTAAGAATATACATATTGCGGCGGGATTTGTTTTCACGGACTGGATCATTGAGAATGTCAATCAAACAATTTTAAGTAGGTCCACTAGAAACTACATTTTACCAATTATTATAAATACTACACCAACTCTTTTAAAATTATCATACGACGACACCAAAGCCTTGATATAGCACCTACACACAGTACACACGCACACTCACACCCTCACATGCACACACAAACACACACCACAGCACAAGCCCAACATTAATCATTGATAATTTATTTGCGTTCAGAATCGTACAAATAATTAATTTTATTTCTACTCGTATGCAATGTTTATTGAAGGAAAAAAATATGCATCATATATCATTCTCAAACTGTAATGCAACCTCTACAACTTTGTATAATTCGTACTCCAAAGCCACAAGATACAAGCGAAGCTTAGTTTGTGGTTCATCGAATATATCACATTGCATTGTTACTTTTTGATGAATAAACTTTATTGTTTAAGTTTCGTAAAAAATTTAAAATTTGCCAATTGGCAGATAAAAAGAGTTGTCGATTCACCCACAAATAAATTAACTTCGAGCGGGTCGCCTACAGAAAAATTATTTAGTTCGACTAATAATCCGAGAGCGCATCTATGTGGAAAGAAGCACGCTTCTCAGGATATCTAGTCTCGACTTTATTTGAAGGGTCGGAACGTTGATATTTGTTTGGCAGTGACAACCGCGCCGCGCTGCGTCTCGCCAGCTGTGCGCCGGCCTTCAGTCTTAGACACCTAATTTTTTAAGATTCCTTTCGATATCAAACAGAAGCACTAACTAAATTTAAATATATAATCTATAACATAATCAGCCTTTAATGTTCCCTCAGCTGGGATACAGGCCTCGTCACGGTGACGGAGAGTGGGCGGTAATCCACCACGCGGGCCCAGCGCGTGTTGGTAGATGTCACAAGTGTTCGAGTTTTTGGTTTTAGGACATCCCGATTTCCATAAGATGTTTTCTTTCACCGTTTTGAGAGCAGTGGTGATGAAATAATTTCCACAAAGTAAAGCGCCTCCCTGGGTTTGAACTCACGACCTACAACTCGTAAGTCAGGGCCGTCACCACTGGGCCACCACTGCTCTTGTCATCAGTCCGCTAAGAAAGTACTTATGCACCAAAGTGTTTATTGCACGGCTTGCATACCGGTCATATACTCGTAGGTATGATAAAATTAGAAAAAAGTTGGAAATAATTGCCGCTAACTTTATTTAAAAGTCGCATATTATAATCCGTATACGAAACTGCATCGATTGGCAGCATAAAAATAAAACGTAAGTAAGTAAAATAATATTCTAGACAGCTGTACCAATAAACGCAATTACTCCAAAAGTTAAGGCCAGTACTTCCTGAGAACGTTTTCTCTCCGTGTACTCTCCGAGAATCGAACCTGCAACGCGACTTGGTTTAAGTGCCCTCAAACCGATTAATACCTACCCTATAGGGTACCCGACAGGCGATACCTATTTGTTTGTTGATTCAGGTAGTATGGTAGGTACAGTCAGAAACATAGCATAGGGTATGTAAAAATACCCTTAAGACGAAGCCAACTGTTGCGTGTCCTTTAGGTTATTATGATAACTTTATGTCACGGACCAGACCTACTTCTGGTTACGGAGATATTGAAGGTCCAAGTGGCAACTTTTATTTGTAACGTAAAGCATTTTTAAGTAATTTATTAATTTACAAAAAAATACTCCCACGATCCCTGTACCGTTGCATGCTCATTAAAAATGAATTTAGTGGAAGACACATTTGAAAAGTTTCCCGGAAAATAGTAAAAACTGAAAGTCCTTTTTTCTGTTAATATTTTTTTGGACAGGACTTTCGTCTGTCAGGTCAGCTACTTAAAATCACATAAAATAAAATTCAAAAAAAAATGAAGAAGAAAGGATTAATGAGAAGAGACTAACAAAAAGTATTAACGAGGGAGATGTGAGTTGGAACGCCGCGCCGGGACGAGGACGCCCTAGGAGGACATATAAGTGACCTTATTGCTGATGTTTTTCAGAAAGGTCAAATGCTTAGTACTCGTAAACGGCGTGCGAGTATGCCTAGAATGGGGATGATGACAATTTTTTTAAAATATTATCTCAATAAAATGTTTATTTCCAAATACTTCAAATAGTATTACAAAAAGTGTAAAAGCATAAAAAACTGCCAAGTTATAAACGTTTTAAAGTAAGTGTTAGACTAGGACAGCACTATCTTAGAACTGACGTCACGACTACGTAACTTCATACTAGCGCCGTACATTGTCCGCACCGCGCGACAAGGACAGGAATAATCCTCTCCAAAAACTTTAAAAGCGTGTATCTTCTTCATATATACATCGATTTAACTGATTTTCGATTCGATTATCTCATTTTTATTATGCCTTCTTTGAAATTACATTATTATTTTTACGAACATTTTTAATAGTAGTCATCATCCCAATTATAAAGTATCGTAGCACATGGCGTTCTGAAGTTTCTTCATAGTGTCTACCCCCATTGGAAGAAGGCGTGGAGAGAGGATGAGTTTATGTATGGTTTTATGTGTAAAATTATCAACATCGAAATGTAACATAAACTGCATAGCCAATCGTTGAACTTGAAATAGAGAAAACTTTCCACTTCCGTTTCGTTTATCGAGAAAAACGCACTCAATGGTATTAATTATGCAAAATTTTACTACTCCCCAACAGATCTGAAAGGATTGATACCTAGTTTTCCTACAAAGTATCTGACTATCAATATCAATAAATTTGATTATGTTACTATTATGTTTAATATAATATTACTTAATAAATTAAACTTCACGTAAAAACTGTTCAAAGGAGAGATTTATAAAGGGAACAAACAGCTGGACTGTATGATGATTAAAGTTAGATATCTACCTAATTTTATTAAAAATACTTCAATGTTATTTCCTGTTTTAAGCACTTCACTATTTAATTATATATGTCAATTAAAAAATCACTAGGTCACTGGTAGGATGGCCAATTCTTCTATATAATATAGTATGTTACTATGTTAGACGCCTAAATACTATATTTAAAATTAGGATAAACATAGGAGGCGAAACTACTATATTTTCATTTCAATACAAAATGGAGAAATAAGCGCAATGGTGCCAGTATTAATCTCATAAAAGATGTAATAATAGTTTTGAGTAATTTATAAAACCTGTTTATAAAGGCTCAAAACATGCGTTAAAAAATACAGGCAATGGCTTCGAAAATACTATAGTTGATATTAAAATGGCAACCCTAGTCACTGGAAACGTTGGCATTTTAAAATAAAAACAAAATAAAAAAGACATGGACAGAATTAATTATTGATCAAGTATAACTGGTGGCTTAAAAATGTTAAAATTTTAATTAAATATTGAATGTTTTCAGGAACACAATCAAATAACTACGTCTCGTGTTCACTAAGAAAAACTTATTTATTTCGTTAACTTTAAAATCGCGGAACCAAACACCTGAACTCTGACCAACATGAAAGTCAAAAAAAAAAAACTTATGGCCAAATAACATTAAAAAGAAATCAAGCAATGATAAAATAATTTAAGTATTCAAATAGACTCACCATAAAACGCATCGTCACCACTTGAATCACTGATTTGAATTAAAGTCTGATAAAATTTGGTGGAAAAGTGCACACGTCCTGTCGCGCCAGTCGCATCAAAGACTATGTTGGAGTAAAGCTTGCAACGGCGCGTACCTCTACCTACTGCCTATTTACTGACAGGTAAATGCAGGCAGGGCTGTGAGCGCAAGAATAGGGTGGATCGGCCGGCCCCTCGCTCTGCTATTATTTTACTTTTGTGTTTCTATAGATCAATAACTGGCATGCTATTGTTTATAAATATGGATTCGGTGATTTTATTAGATATCTATACTAATAGTAGGTAAAGTTTGTTTGTATGTAAGAAAAAGAAATTTGTATTGTAACTTTATTATCTAACATAAATTAACAGGGTCAAAAATTGTTGCTCACCCATTTTTAACGTTTCTCAAAGGTTTAAGTTATGTGGGTTAATTAAAATGTTAATGAATAACTGTGCGGAAAGCTTGAGTTTATTCATCATAAAGTATCTGATAAAATCTGCAGTTATGTTTGTCGATTTTGAGAGACGCAACTCTAATAAATAAAGAGGCATAAGACTTATGTCAAGCCGTCTTCACAAGTAATATCGTAAGCCTGCTTTCCGTGGAACGTTTAAGTGATATCATAAAAAGAATTGTGAAAAACTGCTTGGAGCTTCGACCTGCATACAATTTCCGAGGGATCGTTACTTCACAGTTCCGAGAAACGGAAAATAGAGCTCGAAGCATAGAAGCTTTGCTTTCGTTGAGTACCAAATGTACTGAGAATGTACACTTAGCAAATAACTCATATTTCAAAGTAAAAGACTAGAAGAGCGCTTGAGTCGATAAATTGCTTATTGATTGCAAAAAGGGCTGGTAGGTATAAATTTGGTGCTGCATACGGCACCCAATTTATTGTTACAGAGATTGGATACAAGATTGATCAGCGGGGTAATGTAACTAATAGTTGCAATGGCTTTCATTTTGGCAGTTCAACAACATTCATTGCGTTGCTTACGTGCACACATTTATAGAACATATGAAACAATGGATTAGCAATATCCTTCAAAGTGATTCAGTTTATGATTGACAGTGTGTTACCCTATTAGGGTGCAGATTATCGCCTGCAGATTCCCGGCCACCGCTGCACCGTAGGCGTGGGCTTGCGGACGGCGAGCTACTAGCGTCGTGTTCCACGCGCGCCTCAAAGAAATTTCAGCACACAGTGACGGGGTAACAGGGCCGATGCCTGCCAGGGCCCCGGGTTGTTCGAATGAGATACCGTGGCCCTGCCACAGGCAACTGTAGGAACACGGGTGGGTTTAAGTAAGTAAAAGTCTGACACGCCCTCCTGCTCCACTCAGAGCGGGAGAAGTCATTTGATGATTTTCCATCCAAAAAAAATGCATAAAAAGATTTCGTTTTTTTTTTGTCCGGTCAAAACGGGCCTCAACAAACTATTGGATGAACGTATCCACATTAAAACAACCTCGTATGCGTTAAGTTTACTTTTATATTAAAATATAGGACACTTTCAACATCATAGTAGGCACTCGAATACCACATTTAATAATAGGCCCACAAAATTAAGTTTTCTTTAAAGTATTTAGGAGTCTACATTCTCTTTTGACGTGCAAACGTGTGATATGAGCCACCAACATTTAAAGGTCTTTCATCACGCACAAAATAAAAAAAAACGGGGATCATGTGATACTGGGGGTGCAGCCAGGGGTGGACCCCTCCCTACGTATCGCAAGTTCATTAAAACTCTTTTGATTAAATGTGCATACGTGCAATTACAATTAGGAAGACTTGTAGGAGTTGAGTACTACTATAACTACGGAAGGGAGAAAGAAAGAAATACACGAAGATTTATGTAAATCTATGTAAAACTGCTTTGTTGTAAAGCAATTTTAAGAGCGTATTTATGTACCTACCTAGGTACTTACGTTAGACGAATGGCAACAGCAGGAATTTTTTAGGGTTTTTAGTATCATGGCGTATCCATAACATAAACAATCCTAACACACTAAAAGCCGTTACTGCCAATGGCATTGATTGATATGGTTGCATAATAATTTGCCTGTGTTTCACTGGGCTACGCCGATTTTAGCTTAACTAGCAAACAAGGCGTCCTCTACGCGCCAGCACAAACTGTGCGGCTCGTCGCTGCGTTTAGTCGCTGCAATTAGACTCAGAGTTGTCGTTTGAATTTGCGTCTTGTCGCAGCGACTAGATGATGTCGCATGCTATTGTCTCCTACATAAACTGGGATGACCGGGGAGGGCGGGCTTTATGTTTTGCAGCCCCGGACACCGACAGACTTGTCCGCCACTAAGTCGCACGCTGCAAGTATCGAACTGGTGGAACTTTCTGACTTAACTCTATGCTGGTAATGGAAGTCTGATTGGTTCCGAAGTCTGAATGAATTAATGATTGAATTCAAATTCTCGAAAGTTTTCCGAAACACTATTTAGAACGTTTCCATGTTGACCGGAAATTGAGTTGCATCCGTTCAACATAGAATATAGGGGTAAAAAGTTGTAAATTCTTGTGAAAATCGCGTTGTCGCGTCGCGCCTGTTCAGAAGCCTAAAATCGGTAGACCGCACGACAGTGGTATCGCTTTGACCTTGAACGGGCCTGGCGTGATACGAGATTTCAAAGACGAGCCCAGTTTATACTGGTTTCGGTATCTAGTCTATTGTTCTAGTTAAGAAGATGGATCTTGCAAGCTAATGATGAGCCACTGCTCTTTGGCCTATCGGAGTGTTTGGAGTACTCGTTCCGTTCCCTTGAAACAGAGATGGGTAGGGATGACCCAATGTTTTTTGCTTTTTTTGTTTGTACTGACTTCGTCTTTCAATTTGGTGTGCATTTTAAGATTGAACGTCTATAATTCTTATGTAGAGGTCATTCTATAATTCGTGCGGGGTAATTGCGTACCACACTATCAGTAGGAATAGCTTTCATTTTGGCAACAACATTCATTGCATTATTTACATTGTTGAGCAGATTTTTATTTCGAACATTTGAATCAATGTTTTAGCAATATCCTTTAAAATCATTCAGATTCTGATTGATAGTGTGTTACTCAATTAAACGTAGGTTGCATATTCTTGATAGATTGAAAAGCTAGACGTAAGTAGGTAATTATAATGAAGGCATTAAAAACAATCCTGAATTTACAAACGTTTTGCGTTCTTGCAGCAAGCAATTTTGGGCACCTTTTTTTGATACGCTTTTCATTTAAATTAAAATTCATTATCTAATAGGAATAATCGACAAATGTAGGACATCGCAAACATCAATACGAAATGAACTCCACACCCATAGCTATTAGGTATACATTCGAAAGGGAAATTTTAAAATGAGTGTATCAATGGGGTTGCATTGTTATTAGGGGGTTATCGTGTGAGTCACCTCACTCACCTGGGTGAATCATGTTCATTAACTCGAACGGCTTTCGTTTCCAGAAACTTTGCATTAAAATATTTTGATAGTCGGCTTGCTAGAGTTGTCAACTCAAACTCAAAGCATTTATTTCAATTGAACCTTTTACAAGCAATTTTGGAGTCGGTTAGTTAGTCAAAAAATAGAAACTCTGTGGAGAAGAACGGACAAGAAATACAATATTACAAATCATGCGTACGTTATTCTTATTACTTCTTTGTGAGAAAATTGTAAACAACGTTTAACAATTCAAAATCTGTGATTGAAGATTAGTTGAAGTTGTAAGTACCGCTGTCATATCAATCTATGTAATTGCTAATTAGATTGAGTACATTGTATTGTACCGTTTTCATTATGCCATCTGTCTCCCTATATTATGCAATTTAATAATTTGATTTGATTGTATAGGATAAGAATAGGAATTATTTTTTTGTAAAACTTAGTTCGGTCTTATAAATAAGGTAGTGTGCTATGTTTTGCCAATATTGGCATACAAATGATTTATATGATTAAAATGTTTTAATGAGTATGTGATATAAAATTTTAATGATATTATTATGAGTAGGTACATATTTGAGTAATGCATGCAAATTAAATTGTATTACAATTCAATTCAATTATTAGTAAACTATTAGCATTAACATACAGTTTTGTAATTTATGTCAACATAGTGATTTTTATTCCGGAAAGCACAAACGATATGATAACAAAAACTTTCTTATGACTCATTTGCATCATTGTTTTACACTTGCAAGAAATATAAACACTTCAAGTTATTTTTGAATTTGGATAAAATTGTCTTGTTTTTTATTTTTCCAGAATTTTTAGCGTACATATATTATTAATAGTTTGAGTAGGTACCTAACTGGGAAGGTTAATCTGAAAGAACTAAACCTATTATTTTCGCTTTACATTCCTTTCGGTAATAGTGCGCAGAGTTGCCGATGTAAAAGTTACTTCTTAATATGGTCGGTTCCTCAATTTAAAAATTCTAATGTTCTTTTGTTTCGTTTTTAGTACATCGATATTGAAGTCTCCAGTTAAAAATATGCTTTTATTTGTAAGTGAATTTTGTCACAATACCAGTCTTTCATAAAACACGTTATGGTTCAACTTAGGTATTTTACATATGCAGACAATTATAATATTATTATGAGATATCAGTTCTATACCACAGCACTCGAAAACACCGGCCACTGACTGGATTGCTATATCCGTTCATTGTCTACAATTTAATCCTATTCGAACAAATTAATATACAGGTTCCTCCTCGTTTAATATTATAGTACTTAGGTAGATGTCTATCTCATATCTTCAGTGATTTATGCATCACTGAACATTTTGTTAAGACTACTGAGAGAGTTTATTAAAAAGTACTTCTAATTTAATCGTCAGTAAATCCGATTACTTCATAGGTCCTGCAATATTTTAACGAAGAATATTATACAGAAATCAAAGCGTGTGAAGTTTCTTACATTATATGCTTTAATCCACATTTAGGCATACAATAGTGACACCTATTATAATTCCAGATATAAGTTCTTTCCATTATTGTATATATTCTATTAGACGTTTCGCCACGTAGAATACAAATGTTATGTTTTCTATGCGGTGACGAAGGATTGTTTTTGGTAATACCGTCGGGTGGTAGTGTTTTTAGTGCTACTCGTACTAGTATTAATACCGATTTCCAGTGTTGGCAAAAAATTTGTTCGCGCAATTAGTTTCAACTAACCATTGACGATCGGATTAGTTTTCGTCGTGTAAAAAATTAAATTAATCGATTGAATTAGTTGTAGTTTTCAATTTTGATTAATATTTGTATTGAAATAGAAATTGCAAGGAAAATTCCAAATATATAGATTGTTAAAATGTCAAATTGATTATTGCAGTCATAAACAGTGTGTAAACAAGTAGGTGAATCAATGTATTATTTCCCTCTGTTGGTGTTTTTTTTATATTATCCTTTACTAGTAGAATAAAATGACGTAGGGCGATTTTCTCTGTACAAATGTATTTTTAAATGCTAGAACCTTTTTTATTTTTCCTTTCTTCTTTTTGAAAATTGCCTGAACTTTTAAAGTTGGTCAGTGGAAAATTCCTAGTGTGATCTTTCTATTACGCGGTGCTATTCATCTAATTGATCTTTCTGATTTACCAGATGGAGGACACTTCGAAATCCATAAAAAAGACACCCATGTCGATAAATTTGTAAGTTTTGGCAGACGCCATCTTGAATTTTCATTTTGATCGGATTTAGCACCCTCGTACACCTTGAAAACAACAGCCCTAGCAAAAAAGTGGAAAATATTCGCAGCCGCCATTTTCGATTTTCATTTTGACCTCACTATCGGTACAGTATAAATATGGACTATCGGCTTCAACACTCTCGAACACCCTGACGAAAAATCAGGAAATGTTTGCGGCTGGCATCTTCGATTTTCATTGAAAGGTGGTAAAACAAGACATTGTACTTTACCTAATCATTTAAAAACCACAAATCACCGTAGACCTTTTGGCAATGATTAATATATTTAAAGCAGGCAGATTCAATTATATGTGGTAAAAACAGTTTAGAAGAAGCGTACTTATTTTATTAGAACAAAATTGAAAGTAAGAAAGATCAATTAGATTCTAAGCACCTCGTAATAAAAACATCACAATGGGAATTTTCCGCTGACCAAGTTACAGCTTTATTTATAAAAATCTCGATAATCATTGATTAGCCACTGCTTAGCTAAGCATTTAGTTAGCTCCTAAACAATGATTAACGTTTCTTTATTTATAAACGCTAGTTAGCAGGGGATTAGTAACGAATCGGAATGGACGTGAAATTTACGCATTCAGCACAGATTATAATCAAAATAGTCGACTACAAAACAGAATTTTAAGAATAAAATTGTCAATACCCACGATTTTCATATATGTTGTGACTGACAGATAAACTAACTATACATCAGTCAAAAATATCAACAGAAAATTTTATTATAAATAAAATAATTTCATATGTTTATTTCATTGTGTTTGCAATGGTAGCAATGAAAATAATAAGGTCCGATAATTGGAGTAAACAGGAAAAAGAGAAATCTCTGAATATATATGTACTAATTTAAGCTGACCACATGAATGTAAAAGCAGTATCCGATAATAGCTTTGTTTTTTCATGTACTATTATACTCTTTTGGAAAGGTATGTAGGTACTTGAGTCTATTATATATTACTTCCTAATTCCTAATTCCAATTGCTGTTGCAACGGGGTTTCAGTGTCTTGTAATAACAATTATTATACTTGTTTACAGGTACAAGTCTGACTGCTGCTATGAAAGCCACTATTAGCACCTATCACCGATACTGTTCAACCTCGCAAAGACGGGGAGTGGGGTGACCATTAGGGCTCCGTGGAATTGATGAGAAATGAGAGTGGCATAAGAAAAGAATGGCACAGTCCATGCCTTTTTAAGAAGAATATTGAAAAAAAAAAGGGAACTAACAAAACTGTTACTTCATTATGTATCAAAATAAATTGTTTTTACAAAATGTCTCTTATTATTTGTGTGTAACTGCTACAACGTCACTTTTCTATAGTTTTTGGTTTTAGATCTGGCGTCATAAGATAAGGTGCACATGGGATAACACATTGGATAATCACTATCTCCGATGAGCTTCCTTTCGTGAGTAAGCTCATATAGTGAAAAGTCAATCAGGAGAAGGCTCAGTAGGTGCTCAGGAGGTTTGAAGAGAATGAGTACGAACTCATTCTCTAAGTAAAGGAAATAAAGGGAAAACTCAATCAGGAGAAGAAGGCTCAGACCTTGTCCAATGTTGTCCTCATTCTTGAATGTTTAATCATTCTTAAAGAATTTAAACGAGTTATGTAGGTCTTGATCCTACTACTTCCCGCTCGCATGTCAAAATTATTTAATTTTTCTGCGTCGTTCTGAAATGCCGTAAAAGATAGTCGAATTCCATATTTATTAAGGCGCAGCTCACAATAATCCCATTAAATCGATCGGCGGACTCAAAAGAAACTGCATCCTCTTAACAAGCTACCGATGGTGTTTTAATTTGACAGCTTCTAATCAATTGTTTAGCGTTCTCTTAGCGCTAAATAGCGTCTATCAATAAGTATTTGGCTAATCATTTGCTTAGCAATTGATTAAAATTTAAGACACGTTTATGAATAAGACTGAAAGTTCTGATACTTATAAAAATACAAATAATTAGAAAGAAGCCGAGTAATTTAAAAACTTCCAAATCGTGGTGAAGTTATTTTTATATTTATATTTTTTATCACTTTTACTAGCCTATACTGTCCCACTCCTGGGCAAAGGCCTCCCTCCACTCCTTCCATCTTTCGCGAGCTCGCGCGTCCTCTTTCCAGTTCTTACGGAACCTGTCCAGCTCGTCCCGCCACCTCCTACGTGGTCTGCCGCGGCCCCGCCTCACTGTCCCAGGGCACCAGTTCTGTGTTATTTGGGCCCACATTTTCGTCGGCATTCGGCAAACATGTCCTGCCCAGTCCCATTTAAGTTGGGCAGCCTTTTGAGCCACGTCAGCTATGTTTGTTTTGGAAATTTAACGCATAGTATACTGCGCTCCATTGCTCGTTGGCAGACCTTGAGTTTGGACTTCTGGACGTTAGTCAAACACCAAGTCTGTGCACCATAGGAAGAATACGGAAGAATACACATGTCCATAAGCTTGCGTTTTAGTGTCATAGGCAACTCACCCTTAAATAGTTCCTTCATATACCAATAGCTCTTCCAGGCGTATTCCGTTCGTCTTGTGATTTCTTTATCTTGCCTCGCCTGAAAAGAGACTACTTGGCCTAGGTAAAGGTATTCCTGGACATGTTGTATTGTCTCCCCGTCAACTTTTATGCTTCCAGGTGCTTCGTTGCACATTACTTTGGTCTTCGACATATTCATCTTCAGTCCAACCTCCAGGCTTGCATTACTAAGTTCTTGGAGCATCCGTTCAAAAAATATTATAAAGCATTTTTTAACTCAAATTCCATTATTGCAATAACAACAAAAATTATAAAAAAACAGCATTTAGAAAAAATATTATTAGTATTGTAAACCAAAACAAAAAATTGGCAATAATGCAGCTTTCAGCCCAACGCTTGGCGCCTACTGCTACTAGCTCATAATAAATTATCTCGAATCTTAGCAATGCCATAAACTGGCCAGCAGCCTAATTGCGTAACACATTTTCGTAAACGATTACGACTAATCTGTTGTATTTTGACGGTTCACCAACATTCATTGCGTTATTTACATTGTTGAGCAAATATTTTATAGAACTCATGAAGCAATGTATTAGCAATCTGTTTCAAAACGATTCAGATTCCGATTGATTGTGTATTAAGCAATGAGGGTGAAGGTCACGCGCATGATGCGTGTCTAATAAAAGCGACGGTTTTTTTTTCGTGTAGTGCGATGCGAGAACGCAACGATACGGCAGTGAGTGCCGTGAAAACTGCTATTTTTGTGGTGTGTGTCGTTTAATAAAGTAACATTTTTGTTACAAATTCCCTATTTTTGATTTCCAATATTCTATTTACAAAGACATTGACTGTGCCATTCTTTTCTCATGCCACTCTCATTTCTCATCAATTCCACGTAGCCGTAGCCCTAATGGTCTCCTCCCTCCCCGTCTTTGCGAGGTTGAGCAGTATAGGTGCTATTTCATAGCAGCAGTCAAACTTGTACCTGTAAACAAATATAATAATGTTATTAAAAGACACTGAAACCCCGCTGCAACAGCGATAGGAATTAGGAAGTAATATATAATAGACACAAGTACCTACATACATTTCTAAAACATTTTTCGATTATAGCTATGTATTTTCATGTTCTAGCTTGAATATACTCTATATTCAAGCTAGGACATGAAACAACATGGCTATTATCGGCTACTGCTTCTATATTCATTTGGTCAGATTATATTAATAGGTATATATAAATTCAGAGATAAATACCTTTTCTTGTTTAGTCCAATTATTAAATGCAATACACAATACAATAAATACAATGAAATAACGTAATAAATAATTTTATACAAATTAATTTTTTTCGATGTCATTTTTGACATACGTCTGTTATAGATACAAAAATCGTGACTTTAACAACTTTATTCTTAAAATTCTGTTTTGTAGTCGACTATTTTGATTTTAGTCTGTGCTGAACGCATAACTTCACCTCTATTCCGTTTCGCTACTAATCACCTGCTAACTAGCGTTTATAAATAAAGAAAAGTTAATCCTTGCTTAAGAGCTAACTAATTGCTTAAGCAATGGCTAATCAATGATTAGCGAGATTTTTATAAATAATGCTGTTAATTTATAAGCGCTACTTAGCGCTAATAGGTCGCCAAGCAATGGATAAGTAGCTGTCAAAATTAAACACCATTGGTAGCTTGCTATGATGTTTAGAGGCAGAATGGCGGATTTTATTTGAATCAGCCGATAGTTTCAATATGATTATTGTGTGCCTAAAGATTATTTTGTTCCTAATATCGAGTAGCGCCTTTGTAAATATGGAACTCGACAACTTTGTAAATAAGGAAGACCTACAAAGCTCGTTTTAATCCGCTGAGACAATGATTACCTATTATATATTCTTCATTCGGAGTAGAGTGAAAAAAAATATAGAGAACACCTAATAAGGATCAGGCTCATTAGGTGTTTAGGAGGTTTGAAGAGAATGAGGACGTGAGGTAGCTCATCAGAGATAATTATTTTCAAACGTGTTATCCCCATAATGACATTTTCTTATACCAACTTCCATAAGACACCAGTTCTAAGGCCAAGAACTAAATAAAACCACGACAAAATTTATGTTAAAAAAAACATTATTTTATATCTTCAATATTCTTCCTTCAAAGACATGGGCCGTGCCATTCTATTAATCTATTCTCATGCTGCTCTCATTCCTCATCTTTTTTACATAGCATTGTCTCCTCCCTCCCCGTCTTTGCGAGGTTGAATCGTATTGGTGCTAGGTGCTAATAGTGGCTTTCATAGCAGCAGTCAAACTTGTAACTGTAAACAAGTATCATTATTGTTAATAAAAAAACACTGAAACTCCGTTGCAAAAGCAACAGGAAGTAATACAAAATAGACACAAGTGCCTACAGACATTTCTAAAAGAGCATATTCGTGTTAACATAGCGGACATTAAAATATTTACTGTAGCTGTTATCAGGCACTGCTTTAACATTCATTAGGTCAGTTAATAGAAAGTAGATAGAAATGTTATTATTTTCATTGCTAAATTCAATCATTTCGCTGAAATTTTTGACTTATGTCAGTCAAAGTCACGACAGACACAAACATCGTGATTTTGACAACTTTTTCCTTAAAATTCGGTTTTGTAGTCAACAATTTTGATCTTAATCTGTGCCAAAGGCATAATTCCACCTTTATTTCGTTTCCCTATTCACTTGATAACTAGCGTGTATAAATAAAGATAATCATTGATTAAGAACCAACTAATTGCTTAGTTAAGCAGTGGTTAAGCAATGATTAGCGATATTTTTATAAATAAGACTGTTTATTTATAACGTGCCTTAATTTTTTTTAAGTGAAATTATAATTTTTCCGCGATATTTAGCGCTAAGAGGTCGATAAGCAATTGATTAGTTGCTGTCAAAGGTAAACACCATCGGTAGCTTCATAAGAGGATGCTAAGAGGCAAGATGGCGGATTTTATTTCAATCAGCTGATCGATTTAATAGGAATATTGTGTGCCTCGAGGTTATTTTATTCTTAGTATCGAGTTGTGCCATAAAATTGGGATTTCGACAAAATTTTAAGGATTTTCCAAAACGACGTAGAATAAAGAGATTAATCTTGAAACACCGGCAGGAAGTAGACGGAGAAACAACTACAAAATTCTTTTAAATCCGCTGCGAGAGTGATAACTAATGAGAATTATGAATTCACCCAATTGTTCGACAGCTAAATTCCAAACTTTATGTTTGTGATCTCGATGATGGAACCTTGGGCGGGGATGTAGAAACTGTTCTAAATGACCGAACTTCATTCCATTTCTTGATCTCAATCTTTCAAAATATGAACTAATCTTAACTCGGACCAATTAAAGGCAGGATAACTGGTCCGAGATTCTTAACGGTCAGTACAAATCAAAATGATTGAAAAATACTCTCTTCGTCTCCTTGGGTCTCCAATATTCGAGAATTACTTTCCCGTTTTTATTGAGTTAAAAATACAAAATTATAATGACGTTTCGGAAATATTGTTGCAAATTAACATGCATTCGGCTCTAACCTTAATCCGTTACTGCTGTTTCTGCCCTAAATTAACATATTTTCTTCGCACTCACCTTTTAGACAAAATGAACCAAATTTTCCGTCATTTTCCGACGACCGAGCTTGGACACAAGGTACTCTTCCCTTTCGTATGGGAGGTCTCGGCGTCCGCAAAATTTCTAGTATTAGTCTACCAGCATTAATTTCCTCGGTCTACGGCATTGAGAAATTAACCAGGAAAATCCTATCCTCCACACTGATTAATTTTGATGTGCCGTGCTTCACCGAGGCTATGAATGCCTGGAGACTCGTTTGCCCAAATTCAGATCCACCCGATAATCCATCTGTGCTGGCTCTGCTGCTGCGGCTGCAGAAAACCTCAAGCGGCGAAAGTATAATATCAGTAATTATATTTTCGAGCCGTTTGGGGTTGAAACTCTCGGTCCGTGGGGTCCGAGTGCTCATGGTTTGTTCAACGATATCACCCACGGGCCCAAGGGCCCAAGGGCTGGCTTTTATCATGGCCAGAGGCTGAGCATTGCCATACAACGTGGCAATGCTGCCAGTCTCTTGGGTACATTAACAGTCGACTACGATGCGGAGAAATTTATCGACGATTTTTTTAAGATTATTAATAGTTTTATTTTGGTTTACTTTATTTTATTTGAATTGTTTTGTGTTTGTATGTGTAATTACTATTACTGACCGATAACCTTTATTTTGAGACATATTAAATTTTTGTTATAAATTCTTTAATTTTGATTTCCAATATTCCTCTTCCAAAGACATGGGTGCCATGTTTTTCTCATGCCACTTTCATTCCTCGACATTTTCACTTAGCAAGGTCTCCTCCCTCTCCCTCTTTGCGAGATTCAATACTTCGTATTGGTGTTTTCATATAGCAGCAGTCAAACTTGTACCTGTAAATAAGTATATTAATGCTATTATACTTATTTACAAAAATGATTAGCCAAATTCTTATTCATAAACGCTACTTATCGCTAAGAGGTCGCTAAGCAATTGATTAGTAGCAGTAAAATTTGAGTTGTCTTGAGGTTATTTTGTTCCTAATATCGAGCTGTGCCTTAGTAAATATGGAACTCGACAAGCTTTTACGACATTACAGAACTACACAGAAAAATTAAATAATTTAAAAACGCTTGCGGGAAGTATTCGGAGGAAGACCTACAAATCTCGTTTAAATGAATTATGAAAATGATTACCTACATTATGATAATGATAAATGATAAATGATTTTATTTCTGTAAGTAGGTTTTTACAAACACTTTTACACGTCAATACTATTTTAAAAGTAGATGAGATCGGCGTTTCCTATCTGACTACTCTGAGAAGAAACGCCAAAACAAACTCAGAGGTCTCTTTTAAAGTCCAGACATAATCTTGGTCAGGTCATGTGAAGACCATGTGGATTGATGTCTGAAATGGTCTTTTGAGGAAAGAACCACACAGAATGAGTGGACCTGTCCAGTCAGTGCACGCATTTGTCAGTAATCATGCAGCTCAACACAACACATATGGAGCTCAACGATTCGACGAACATTACCAAAGAAAGGACATTTGGGTAGGCCGCATAAATTGCTCAAACTGCCAGACCATGATTAAAACTAATTTTAAAAATTAAAAATAGATTGAGATTAAAAAAAAACAACAAATCCACACTGCCTTCACATTCACAATAATTAAAATATTATAATACTTTACAAAGTAAATTTTCACGTCATGTCAAAGTGTAAAAATCCGAGAATAAACATGGTCAGATCATATGAGGACTCTGTAGACTGGTGTCTGAAATGGTCTTTTGAGGAAAGAACCACACTGATTTGAGTGGACCTGTCCAGTCAGTGCATGCATTTGTCAATCATGGTGCAGCTCAACTCAGAACTAAGGAGCTCAACGATTCCACGAACAATACAAAAGAAAGGACATTTGGGTAGGCCGCGTTAAGTACTAAAACAGCCAGACCGTGATTAAAACAACTGAAAGAACAAAAAAACAATGACTCACATAGTCCTCACATTCTCAAAAATTAAAACAATGTTATACTTTAAACAGTAAATATAAAGATGTCATTGTTTATCTAAAAAAATCAAAAATAAAAGTTTAACAGCAAATTAAACATCGACAATATCTGTGTAAACTTATTGGAGCAGCTCAATCCCAAGCCTTCTTGTCCTCAATATAGCATTTGACAGTATAATAGGCATTCTGGCATAATTTCCGCTTTATTAAAGATTTGAATTTATTAAGGCTTAGTTCTTGAATGTGGCTAGGAAGTTTATTATAAAAACGAATACTTTGACATTTAAACGAGCTACCTATTTTCTTGAGTCTGGTAGTAGGAACAACAAATTTGTGTTTGTTCCTAGTATTTATGTTATGGATATCACTGTATTTTTTAAACAGATTAATATTTTTATGTGCATACAAAAGATTTTCATAAATATACTGAGAAGGCACAGTCATTATATTAATCTCTTTATTTTTGTCTCTGAGGGAGTGTCTGGGACTTAGTTTATAAATTGAACGAATTGCCCTTTTTTGTAAAACGAAAATTGTCTGAATATCGGCGGCATTTCCCCACAAAAGAATACCGTACGACATCACACTATGAAAATAACTAAAGTATACTAAACGGGCTGTCTCTAAATCAGTTAAATTACGAATTTTTCTAACGGCGTATGCTGCAGAGCTTAGTTTTTTTGACAATTTATCTATATGGGGGCCCCATTGAAGCTTGGCATCCAAAGTTATGCCTAAGAATACTGTGGTGTTTTCGGGTTTCAACTCTTCACCCTTAATAAGAACACTAGTTTCTACTTGTCTAAAATGAGGTATCGTAAACTTAATGCATTTAGTTTTTCTGTCGTTTAGAAGTAAGTTAATAACATTAAACCAGTTAACTACTTTAGCAAGGGCGCTATTTACATTAACAGTAACCAGCTGCTGACCTTTGAGTTTAAATAAAAGTGAAGTGTCGTCTGCAAACAACACTATATCATGATTATCCTTTATGAGGTAAGGCAAGTCATTAATATAAATAAGAAACAAAAATGGGCCAAGAATTTAACCCTGGGGGACCCCCATTCTTATTACAGATCCAGGTGATCTTTTTCCGTTAACATCAACTGTCTGAATCCTATCACTTAAGTAAGAAGTAAGAAGATCCAGAGAGGCATTCCGGATTCCGTAGTGGTGCAGTTTCCTGATCAATGTTTCATGAAGAACACAATCGAATGCCTTGGACAAATCGCAAAAGATTCCCAAAGCATCGCATTTGTCCTCCCATGCCTTGTAAACATGTCCTAAAAGTTCAACTCATCAGGTTCAAGGCATCAGTAGTTGAACGACCCCTTGTAAAACCGAACTATTTGTTATGCAGTAATTTGTGTTTATTAAAAAATCTTTGCATTTGACCTAAAATAAGTTTTTCAAAAATTTTACTAAAGGTAGGCAGCACTGAAATAGGTCTATAATTAGTAGGGTCTGATGTGCTACCAGATTTAAACAATGGTATTGTTTTACTGTTTTTCATAAGATCAGGAAACTCACCACGGTCAATACAATTATTAAAAATAACAGCTAAAGTAGGTGCTACAATATTTATAATGGACTTAGCAACATCCACAGAGTTACCCCATAGATCTGCGGTTTTTTTAACATTTAATGTGTGAAAGGTTTTAATTATATCTCTACAAGTGACATATTGGAAATTAAATTCAGAATCACAAACTGGAACGTTTTCTTTAATTAAAGACTCTGCAGCAGTGGGCGATGAGTTTAGAGATTTAGTAGTCGAAACGGGAATCTCTGCAAAGAAATTTTCGAAGGTCGCGGCGACTTGAGAATCCGATTGAATTAAATTGCCATCAATTGCAAGGCTGTAGTCACTACTTCGGTTGCATGATCTTCCCGTTTCGCTATTAATGATATTCCATGTCATTTTAATTACATTACTGCTATTTTTTATCTTTGAACTCAAGTAACGTGACTTGGCTATGCAACAAACTTTTTTAAATAATTTCGAATAATTTCTAACATATAAATTAAATTCAGCAGTGTTTATACAAGTCCGTTAATCATACAACTCATAAATACGTTTTCTACTTTTATGTATACCAACAGTGGCCCAATCACTGAAGGAAGCGTTACCATAAACCGAGAATGTCTTTGGAATGAAAGTTTTATCAAATTGTGTGCAATACATATAAAAAAAAAAGCATTATATTGATGATTAGAGTCCTCATTAGTTGACAAAAGTAGTAAATTACTCAAAAGTTTAGTTTTAAATGTTTCCAAACGTTTAGTTGTTTTTGGATTAACAGTGATATCTTTTTTAATAACTTTTTTGTTTATATTTGAAATAGTGATCAACTGTCCGCAATGATCCGAGTCTATTAAATTAATAATTTCTTTGTAAGTTGGTTTAACATCTGTATAAATGTTATCTAGGCATGTGGCACTAGTGGGAGTTATTCTAGTGGGCTCCAAAAATTGGTTAGCAAGATTGTATGACTGAAACAAACTTATAATTTTAGTACTAATCCCAGAGTTTTCCAACAAATAAACATTAAAATCACCACAAGTGACGATAGACTTGTTTGAAGTACAGATTTTGTTTAACACTTCATCCATAACTTTTTCAAAACAATCATACAATCCTGAAGGAGGTCTGTACACACTTAATATAATGAACTGCTCCAATTCTACACAGGCTATTTCAACTGTCCGTTCAACAGAGAGGCTCACATTATCCTTACGGTCTTTAAATTTAATCTGGTTATTTACTAAAATTAATGAGCCACCATGTATAGCATTAACTCTGCTGAATGAACGACCAACCTGGTGATTACTAAAATTGAACATGAACTGGTGGCTTTTAAGCCAATGTTCTGTTATACAAAGAATATCTATATTGTTACAATTCAGGAATAATTCCTATTACATATTCTTCATTCGAAGTTCACATGATGAAAGGATTTATACGGAAAACTCAATCAGGAGTAGGCTTAGTCCACCTACTTTGAAGAGTATGAGTTCGTGAGCAAGCTCATAGGAGATAGTTATTATCCAATGTGTTATCCTATGTGCCCTTAATCTTATGACACCAGTTCTAAGGCCATTAACTAAAGAATAGTCACATGGCACACAAATAACAAGAGACATTTTGTAGAAACAATTTATTTAGATAATTAATAAAGTAAAATTTTTGTTACAAATTCCCTATTTTTGATTTCCAATATTCTTTTTACAAAGACATTGACTGTGCCATTCTTTTCTCATGCCACTCTCATTTCTCATCAATTCCACGTAGCCTCCGCCCTAATGGTCTCCTCCCTCCCCGTCTTTGCGAGGTTGAGCAGTATAGGTGCTATTTCATAGCAGCAGTCAAACTTGTACCTGTAAACAAATATAATAATGTTATTAAAAGACACTGAAACCCCGCTGCAACAGCGATAGGAATTAGGAAGTAATATATAATAGACACAAGTACCTACATACATTTCTAAAACATTTTTCGATTATAGCTATGTATTTTCATGTTCTAGCTTGAATATACTCTATATTCAAGCTAGGACACATGAAACAACATGGCTATTATCGGCTACTGCTTCTATATTCATTTGGTCAGATTATATTAATAGGTATATATAAATTCAGAGATAAATACCTTTTCTTGTTTAGTCCAATTATTAAATGCAATACACAATACAATAAATACAATGAAATAACGTAATAAATAATTTTATACAAATTAATTTTTTTCGATGTCATTTTTGACATACGTCTGTTATAGATACAAAAATCGTGACTTTAACAACTTTATTCTTAAAATTCTGTTTTGTAGTCGACTATTTTGATTTTAGTCTGTGCTGAACGCATAACTTCACCTCTATTCCGTTTCGCTACTAATCACCTGCTAACTAGCGTTTATAAATAAAGAAAAGTTAATTCTTGCTTAAGAGCTAACTAATTGCTTAAGCAATGGCTAATCAATGATTAGCGAGATTTTTATAAATAATGCTGTTAATTTATAAGCGCTACTTGGCGCTAATAGGTCGCCAAGCAATGGATAAGTAGCTGTCAAAATTAAACACCATTGGTAGCTTGCTATGATGTTTAGAGGCAGAATGGCGGATTTTATTTGAATCAGCCGATAGTTTCAATATGATTATTGTGTGCCTAAAGATTATTTTGTTCCTAATATCGAGTAGCGCCTTTGTAAATATGGAACTCGACAACTTTGTAAATAAGGAAGACCTACAAAGCTCGTTTTAATCCGCTGAGACAATGATTACCTATTATATATTCTTCATTCGGAGTAGAGTGAAAAAAAATATAGAGAACACCTAATAAGGATCAGGCTCATTAGGTGTTTAGGAGGTTTGAAGAGAATGAGGACGTGAGGTAGCTCATCAGAGATAATTATTTTCAAACGTGTTATCCCCATAATGACATTTTCTTATACCAACTTCCATAAGACACCAGTTCTAAGGCCAAGAACTAAATAAAACCACGACAAAATTTATGTTAAAAAAAAACATTATTTTATATCTTCAATATTCTTCCTTCAAAGACATGGGCCGTGCCATTCTATTAATCTATTCTCATGCTGCTCTCATTCCTCATCTTTTTCACATAGCATTGTCTCCTCCCTCCCCGTCTTTGCGAGGTTGAATCGTATTGGTGCTAGGTGCTAATAGTGGCTTTCATAGCAGCAGTCAAACTTGTAACTGTAAACAAGTATCATAATTGTTAATAAAAAACACTGAAACTCCGTTGCAAAAGCAACAGGAAGTAATACAAAATAGACACAAGTGCCTACAGACATTTCTAAAAGAGCATATTCGTGTTAACATAGCGGACATTAAAATATATACTGTAGCTGTTATCAGGCACTGCTTTAACATTCATTAGGTCAGTTAATAGAAAGTAGATAGAAATGTTATTATTTTCATTGCTAAATTCAATCATTTCGCTGAAATTTTTGACTTATGTCAGTCAAAGTCACGACAGACACAAACATCGTGATTTTGACAACTTTTTCCTTAAAATTCGGTTTTGTAGTCAACAATTTTGATCTTAATCTGTGCCAAAGGCATAATTCCACCTTTATTTCGTTTCCCTATTCACTTGATAACTAGCGTGTATAAATAAAGATAATCATTGATTAAGAACCAACTAATTGCTTAGTTAAGCAGTGGTTAAGCAATGATTAGCGATATTTTTTATAAATAAGACTGTTTATTTATCAAATCAAATCAAATCAAATCATTTATTTCAGGTATACACCCATATAGAATTTGCACAAGATTACAAAATGTTACAAGATTACCAAAATTACAAAATTACAAGAACACATTAATGATTATTTATATATGATTAAAATACAATTAATACCAATATTCCATTACATAAAAAAAAAAGATAAGAATAACTTTAGCTGGAATATTAATTGCCATATACGAAGAAACAGTTTACCTCGTATATGGCCCTCACTATTCCATTGTCAGATTTATGTATGCGGTTCATAAAGGAGGCCTGCGACTTTCTCATGACTGCGTGAAAGTCATCTACCCTGCTTTCAGCAAACATGCCGGACGCACTACACCGCCAAGGCAGGCCCAGTATGCACCTGAATGCGTTATTATATTGAACACGCAAAGTGTTATAAGCACGATGCGTGTACTTGTACCATAAGGCACAGGTGTAAAGGTTCCGGCAGTATGCGTTAAACAGCGTGATTTTAACTTGATTTGAACATTTTGCAAATCGTCGTGCCAGCATATTACTATTGGCAGCAAGAGAACGTCTCTGTCTTTCTATGTCATCGTCATCTTTTAGTTTTACATTCAGTATATGACCTAAATATGTGAAGCACTTGACTGATTCCAACTTAGCGTTGCATAAGAATATGTCCGGTAAATGCAATGTGCTGTTGTCGTAGCGAAAACACATTGTTTGACTCTTTTTAACATTATACTTAAGACCATGCTTATCCGCATATACCTCACATATTCCTATCAACTTTTGCATTGCTGTGACAGACGGGCTGAGCAGAACCATGAAAGGTAAACACCATCGGTAGCTTCATAAGAGGATGCTAAGAGGCAAGATGGCGGATTTTATTTCAATCAGCTGATCGATTTAATAGGAATATTGTGTGCCTCGAGGTTATTTTATTCTTAGTATCGAGTTGTGCCATAAAATTGGGTTTTCGACAAAATTTTAAGGATTTTCCAAAACGACGTAGAATAAAGAGATTAATCTTGAAACACCGGCAGGAAGTAGACGGAGAAACAACTACAAAATTTATTTAAATCCGCTGCGAGAGTGATAACTAATGAGAATTATGAATTCACCCAATTGTTCGACAGCTAAATTCCAAACTTTATGTTTGTTATCTCGATGATGGAACCTTGGGCGGGGATGTAGAAACTGTTCTAAATGACTGAACTTCATTCCATTTCTTGATCTCAATCTTTCAAAATATGAACTAATCTTAACTCGGACCAATTAAAGGCAGGATAACTGGTCCGAGATTCTTAACGGTCAGTACTTACAGACATCTGACACTTCCTAAATTTAACGCAATAGCTGCACAAATCAAAATGATTGAAAAATACTCTCTTCGTCTCCTTGGGTCTCCAATATTCGAGAATTACTTTCCCGTTTTTATTGAGTTAAAAATACAAAATTATAATGACGTTTCGGAAATATTGTTGCAAATTAACATGCATTCGGCTCTAACCTTAATCCGTTACTGCTGTTTCTGCCCTAAATTAACATATTTTCTTCGCACTCACCTTTTAGACAAAATGAACCAAATTTTCCGTCATTTTCCGACGACCGAGCTTGGACACAAGGTACTCTTCCCATTCGTATGGGAGGTCTCGGCGTCCGCAAAATTTCTAGTATTAGTCTACCAGCATTAATTTCCTCGGTCTACGGCATTGAGAAATTAACCAGGAAAATCCTATCCTCCACACTGATTAATTTTGATGTGCCGTGCTTCACCGAGGCTATGAATGCCTGGAGACTCGTTTGCCCAAATTCAGATCCACCCGATAATCCATCTGTGCTGGCTCTGCTGCTGCGGCTGCAGAAAACCTCAAGCGGCGAAAGTATAATATCAGTAATTATATTTTCGAGCCGTTTGGGGTTGAAATTCTCGGTCCGTGGGGTCCGAGTGCTCATGGTTTGTTCAACGATATCACCCACGGGCCCAAGGGCCCAAGGGCTGGCTTTTATCATGGCCAGAGGCTGAGCATTGCCATACAACGTGGCAATGCTGCCAGTCTCTTGGGTACATTATCAGTCGACTACGATGCGGAGAAATTTATAGACGATTTTTTTAAAATTATTAATAGTTTTATTTTGGTTTACTTTATTTTATTTGAATTGTTTTGTGTTTGTATGTGTAATTACTATTACTGACCGATAACCTTTATTTTGAGACATTTTAAATTTTTGTTATAAATTCTTTAATGTTGATTTCCAATATTCCTCTTCCAAAGACATGGGTGCCATGTTTTTCTCATGCCACTTTCATTCCTCGACATTTTCACTTAGCAAGGTCTCCTCCCTCTCCCTCTTTGCGAGATTCAATACTTCGTATTGGTGTTTTCATATAGCAGCAGTCAAACTTGTACCTGTAAATAAGTATAATAATGTTATAAAAAAACAAACACTGAAACCCCGGTGGAAAAACTACCGGCTACTGTTTTAACATTAAGTTCGTCAGTTTACATTGGGAAGTAAATATAAATTCAGAGTAAAATACCTTTTCCTGTTTACTCCAACTATTGGAGTAAAAAACACCGAACCCCCGCTGGAAAAGCAAAAGGAAGTAATTATAAAATGGACACAAGTACCTACATACATTTCTCAAAGAGTTTAACTTATGTGAACGAGCATATAGGACATGCAAATACATAGTTACTATCGGATACTGCTTTAACAATAATTTCGTCAGTTTACATTGGTAGGTAAAGATGTATAAATTCAGAGTTATATACCTTTTCCTGTTTTCACCAATTATTGGAGCTTATTATTTGCAATGCTACCAGAGCAAACACAACGAAATAAACATAAATAATGTTATGCAAACCTAGATTAAGGCTTGGTCTCGCTGCACTCGACTAGATACCGCGCTATCTAAAAACAATAGCTCCGTGAATGTGGCAACGGATTATTGTAGTGTGTAAGACATAGTCACTTGACATTTGTCAGTTGACATTGACAACTATGTACGTGACTTTTTTTTATTTTTCGTCCTATGTTCCTTGGGGAAAGTTGTTTAGTTTCATGGGTAGAATCCCCTCTTGAAATAGTGTCAGCTAACTTTTTACACCTTATGTGTATAGATTACAAAGATAAACAAAAAATAATTTATAGATCTAGGTTAAGTATACAACAACTGGGTTATGTAAATGGAATAGGATAATATTTAATAAAATAATACACAATAATTAAATTCACATTATGAAAATCTCAACCGCGGCCGCGGAGAACTTGACTCTTGTATACGCGGCAACACTGAATAATGGCGTTTAGGGTCCATGTTATTTTATGGTACAATTTCGAAATTACACGATACTTACTCATGGTATGTGATCCCAGTGTCCTTCTTATTTCTTGTAGTTATTCTTACACAATTTCACTACGCAAACTGGTATTTGACTTCGGAATATGCCCAAAATTTTATAAAACATTGCACGTCACAGACAGCTTGAAGTGTAACTGGCTCGGGTACGCCGACTTCGGCGTAGTATTTGTTGCCGCATTTGACAAGTACGCCAGCGGTATCTAGTCGAGTGCAGCGAGACCAATCATTCATCTAAGTATGTAATTTTCAGATTAAATTTTTCACTGATGTCTGCCAAAGTCACGACGATACCAAAATCGTGGTTTTGACAACTTTATTCTTAAAATTCTGTTTTGTAGTCGAATATTTTGATTATAAGCTGTGCTGAACGCATTTAACTTCACCTCTACTTTGTTTCGCTGCTAAACACCACAAATAAAGAAAGTTAATCATTGAGCTAACTAATTGCTTAGCTAAACAGCGGCTTCAGTGATTAGCAGGATTTTTTAAAATAAGGCTGTTAATTCTTAAGGTTACATTTTCAATTCAATCGGGCAGGCTGAAACGTTTGCCCTTTCTGAATCAAAAGAGAGCGAGGGCGAGGAATTTAAGGTTTCAGTAGTTTATAGTATTAGGATACTGATAAAGAAAGTTACAATTTCTTGAGCAACTTCTTTGCTATCGCAAATAAGACGACATGAAATCTCCAGTTTTCAGAATTCTGCTATTTGTTCCAGTTTGTTTCATAATTCATAATTTCATACACCGTCTTTATTCTATTGTGTGCTAATATAACCTTGTTGTCAATGAATAAGGCTATAGCTGTCTTACCTATGTGGGTAAGTACATACATGAAGTAGTGTAGTGTAGAGGCAAGTATGCCTCAGGTCTTTTTACTCAGTTTTCACTCTCTCTCTCTCATTAAAAAGGTCTTGGTTTACTGATAATTCTTTACTATCATGATGACCGTCAAATGTATGGAGTTTTCAGGAGAAGGAAATGTAATGGTACAACTGTAGTATTTTGTACTACAGTAGTACCATTACATTTCCTTGTTTGATTATTAACAAAATATCTGTAAATCGTATTGGTTTTGTTTTGAGGTACTTCATATTGTATTTTATTTTCCATGACATAACATATTCACGCGTGTATACCCCGTAGGTGCAGGTAGAGATTATGTATCGACAACCCTATTTCAAAACTTCGTCGTCGTCAACAGTCTTGAGGCATATATCTCATTTAAAAGGTCTTGGCTAACTGAACAATTTTTACTATGTCGACGACCGTCAAATATTAAGGGAAAACATTTTCTAACAACATTTTCAATATTTTGTAGTAGACGATAAGTTTGATTATTAAAAATTGAAAATCGAATAAGTTATTTTATATAACATCTCTGCCTACACTTGCGAGGCGAAACAGGCAGTATCGGGTCCACCTTGAATAAAATCCAAATCACTGTTGAAATCGACATTGAGAATATTCCAATACAAAGTTTTAAATAGGTACAAAAATAAATAGTTGCCTAGAAACTGTTATGTTCAACGAGTTCGAACCACATTTTATAAAATGGAATATTACGGGTAGGTATGTACTTACTATTTACCCACGTGGTAATTCAACATCAACAGATACTGTACAAAAGCATGCTGCATCGATATGTTTATTTCCGTTATATACAGGTTGTATTCGACAACTTCACAGGTGCTGGCAAAAAGCTAAATATGCCGTTGAACTACATGATAAACGCCCTGCTCATATGGCTGTGGATCCTAAACACCAGCAACAACATCTTGATGGCCCACAATTTGCAGAACTGGAAGATATTGGTGAGCCAAGCCTCAAAATGTTGCAAATGGACCAAATGAAATATTTATGGCCAGATTACGAAAGAGCGCCTTATTGACTACAGACACGAGCACCTCAGAAGAATCTCAGCATCGGTTAGGGTGTGTAGTTTGTGTGTAGGTACCATTTTTATGTGCATGCAACCCATCGCATATGTATGCGAAGAACAGCTGTAGTGTCATACAAAAATACTAGATGCAAGAACTATGGACCAAAATAATTGGTTGTTGAAATCAAATATCCATTATGGATTTTAAAATCGCAATACATAAACTTGCAGCGTAATATGTACATTTGTCGGGTAAATTTATTTCACATAAATACTTCCCACGTATTTATTTCACATCTACCCGACTGTAATTCGATGTTTACAGTACCGAAACACTAATTACGGAAATTTTAAAATGCATCGATCGACATCGTGCGTGGCATGACACGCTGTGCCTTTGCGTCGCACCAGTTTGAGCGCCGCACGAGCCTTTAAGAAAAAAGTTGGAAAGAATACTTGCGATGAATAATTATGGGTAGGACTTTACTATATCAGCCGTCAATTTAAGGGGTAGGGCTGAAACTTTGCGAAATTGTTCAAGATAATAAAACATTGCACAAAAAATTTAAGATCTACTACAAGTCTCACAAATAAAAGACGAGCCCTTAAAAATAAAAACTACGATTTGGTATTCTTTTCTCGTCTCGACTCCGCAACTAAAAACGACTCCTGGAAGCTTCCAATAATTTATGATCTTTCTGGTTAATCTATAATTATGTCCTCTATGACGATATTTTTTCTATTTGCTCATTTATTAGTGTAGCATAATATTTATACAAGAAATACCCTGATATTTTCCCTGTGAAATATATATAGATAATTTATAAACACAAAAAAGAAGAAAGGACCTAATATCAAGCCTTGCGGAACAACTATTTGACTTCGTTTAATGGTTTAGCAGGATACCTTTTGCGACGTTTTGGAACTTCTGCGGCATTCGCCCTTCTGTCCTTGGCTAACCACACTAGGACAAGTTACTTGATAATGTGAACGTGACACATTATTTTAACGATCTTTTAACGAACATGTCAAATATGCTGATAGAATCCCTTCAGGACAAAGCTTTTGTAACTATATCTTTATATTACATGGGATTTGAACATAAATCGAGAAACGTGTAAGTACTATAGGTTCACCTCTGGCCTCTGCCTAACTCAACAGAGAAAAAGAGGCGTAATATTAAGTTTGTTCAAATAAATGGTGTCAATTCACTAGGGTTAAAAGTAAAAATATGTGTTCCACAAGGCCCGATATTAGGTCCTTTCTTCTTTTTAGTGTTAATTAATGATCTACTCGATTTATTTTAAAAAATCAACAACAAGAGGTGAAACAGATAATTATTGTTCTAGAACCTACCTAGGACCTATGAGTTCCACACTTCAACGAGGTTCCAGACAGGTTAGAGTAGACTCATCCTTCATGTGGTACTGCTTAAAATCCTACAATAAAATACCTCGCCACATACTTCTACGAAATGAGACGGAATTCAAACCTTGTATAAAACTGCCAGTAGCAGGCAGGCATATAAGTTGGGGATTACATCGCTGATGAAAATGCCTGCTCATTGCTGGTTCAGCTCCACAACCGCAACTAATGGATTAACACTTGATAATTCTGGTATAGCTGCTAAAATTGTTTTTGTATTTAAACTTAATCTTCTCTGCATTATAAAATATTATTGTAAGTACTATAGAGCTACCATATCAGAATAGGCTACCATAAAACAAAACCGGCCAAGTGCGTGTCCGACTACGCACAATGAAAAATATGATGAAACTTCAAATTAAACCTTTTAGATAGGTTTGATTAATTGGCGAGTATCACAATATTTCGCACAAATCACCTATTATTTTATTGCGTTGAATAAGAAGCTTGATTTTTTTAGGACCCAAGGGACTGTGTACCTACGTATTTGATATGAATTTCAACTTGATACCTCCACACGTTCCTGAGAAAAAGGGTATTGACAGACTGACAGACAGACAGCCCAACGGACAGACAGACGGACAACGAAGTGATCCTTTATGGGTTCCGTTATTTCCTTTTGAGGTACGAAACCCTAAAAATGCTGGTAAATAGTAATATAACACCAACAGGTAGTTGTATGCATGCTGTTGTGTTTATTTCCGTCACAGGTTGTGTGTTCAACAACGTCATTCACAGTATACACACGGACAGTATGGAAATTAGACCGAATTGTCGAAAATAAAACAGTTTAAATTGCAATAAATCGGCTTATAGCGTTTCACAGCGGCCAAATTAGCGTGTAATTTACATAGAAAGTTATGGTAGATTTTTGTTGAAAAGGACTCGAACTATGGGCGCGTGTCTAAATCACACAATGTCACCGAACTAAATTAACTAAACTATCACTAAAATTCCTTACTTTTGAATGACGAGAATCATAAAGCTATTTATTCTGCACAAAAAACCTCGAAAATTAAAAAATAAATTTGACACTACTAAAATTGAACTGGTCAATTGCGAGTCCACGTGTGTTTTTTTTTTGTTGAGTTGTCGTATTTTTGTATGGAAAATATAAAGAAATATTACCTACTTGAAGATTTTTCGGGATTTTCTAAAGGGGGTTGAAATATTCAGTATTTTTGCGATAGTTCACACCGTTTTCGAAATTTAAGCAAAAGAAGAAAAAAAGATACAGTACTGTTTTGCTCGTGTGAAGTCGAGGTATTTGGTGTGAATTTTAGTTCACGACAACTAATTTTATTCCACACCTTTTTAATCGCGACTAATAATAGTCAGATGCATGTTCAGATTTAGTTAGACAATCAACATTTTAGGTCAAATTCAGAAAAACTAAATTAATAACTCAGTGCTATCTTAGTGCTGTCAGACCAAAATATGGTTATTGTGTCACTTTAGTCAATTTCTGAATGGGAAATCGCTGTTTGACGGGAATAAATAAAATTTTGGTGATTTTTTGACAATTTTAGAAGCATTTGTAACACAGGCTGGATCAATCAGACAGGCTGGATCAATCAGATATCATTCAATTTTGTTATATTTTGCAATGAATGTGGGTACAAAATAAGATGTAAACATTGTAAAAGCAGTTCCAACACACTCTACCATAGGGGGCGTTCATAAAATACGTGAGATGTTTAAGGGGAGGTGGTCGAGTCAAATCTCATCTAATCTTACGTTGGAGAGAGGGGGGTCTCGGCAAATCAAATGCATTTTTTTTCTGATCGAAACTAAAAAAAAACTATTTTGGTCCATTTAATCCAGATTGCACATGCTTAAAATTTAATCTTAAGCGTAATCATAATATTATTAAGATCATTCACTAATTCGTTCGAAAGAAAATAATTTTATTCATACTTCGACGTTATACATCTACTGACTGTCAAAACACCATATTTGTTTTATACCAAATAGTTCAATTTAATCTGAATTTACGGTACAGTGTAGCCCGTCCTTTGTTTCAGCGTACGAGCTGAGTGGCAGCGACACACGGACAGGTTCCAACCTGCTTTGTTTATTCTTGTAAATGTTTTACTCGACTCAGTGCATGCTCTTACTAATTTAAAATGAGTTATCAAGATTTTTATAACGCATACGTCAAAAGATACGTCTATAAGACGAAGAAGTCCTGCCAGGACGATGCAGATGTGATAAAATCATATGGACATGTTGGTTCCAATAGTCTCTCTTGAGACCACGCATGATTCTCCATGGACTGAATTAGAGTAGATATTCTTTTTTTAATCACAGTAGTTACGATTTAAGTATTCTATTGTTAAATTTTTATTACACTTATAATTAAACTATCAGCAATATTGATTACTAGTCTTAACTAGTCGTAAATAAAAGCACGAAGCAAATTTTTTCTTTCTTTTTACAATAACAACCTCACGCGTTCACGTAAGAAACCCACCTTTTGAAAAATCTCACCTGAGATTGGGGGATGGGGGAGGGGGTTGAATAAAATCTCACGACATCTCACCAGAGGGGGAGGGAGGGACAGACAATTAAAAAAAAACACCTCACGTAATTTATGGACGCCCCCTTACGGCACGCAAAAGTAAAAATAATAATATTTTTATCTACTAAACCAACCAATTAAACAAAACAAAAAAATACAGTTGTGAGGAGCTACTGCGGCCTTCCTACATAAACTAAACAGCAAAAACAAGCATCTTAATTCTATACCTCTTAAATGATTGATTAAATTGATTATTTTACTTACAATAAACCAAACAAAAAAATAAAATAAAACGAGTTGTTTAATGAAATTTAAAATAAAAATAATAAAACATTATAAACTCTTGTCATTCAGATATTCAGGGGGAGCCTGTTTTGGGGTCGCATGTTGAAGAGCCTCCACGCGGCGCAACCAGGATCCTCGGGGCGGACCCATAGTGGGGCCGTGGCGGGCCCTGGGCAACGTCAACTCCAACTGTCCACCTGCTTTTGGTGGACAGTTGGGGTTGGCGGCCAATCTTCAACAAACGGGGAAGGGTCATGGTTCCAATCATCGATCGTTTATAATGGTCGATGAAGGGAACCGGGCTAGGGTTTCGGCGGCCAGTCCGTCTTCGGGACAGGTCTGGTGGCCATCTCCGTCCACACCCCCTCTGTTTGCAGAGGGTGAGTTTTGTGGGCGTCGAGTGGGGAGGGGAGAGGAAGACAACCTCTTTAAAAAATTACCTCAATCCCAAGGTCGAGCGTGCCGAGGGGATGAATGGCCGGAGGGAATCCGGTCACTAGCGCTGGGGAGGGTTATCAGGGGAAATAGGGACCACACCCTTCAAAGGAACACAAAACATGAATAAGACAGATGTAGAAAAACTACCCCAGGGCGGTACCGGCTGCGCAGCAGCCGGAGAATCCGCCACGTTCCCTTCGGGAACGTCAAGCCCCCATTCGTATTCTGGGGGGGGCAACAAATGTCTTCTGAGCCGAGGAGGCTCGTCGAGTGATGCGCGGTCAGAGTCTGACGCGGCATCTGGCGCGGAGGGCTCATTTAAGAGCCCGGAGCGCGTAGTGGTGGGCGCTGTTGGGAAGAACAAACGGTTCTTCCTGAAGCGGCCCAAACCGAGGGATGGCCAGGGGTCACACTCGGATGGCGGGATGGCCTCGGTCCGAAAAATCGGTCGACGCTGTGGGCCGAAAAAAAGAGGCGGAGAGCTCACCACCCAGGAGGGCAGGGAGGCCAGTCCGGCCGAGCCAGCCCAGCGAGCCGTGAGTCTCGCCACGGAGGGGCGCCACACTGAAGTGGACGGCCGTAAGGTGGCCCTGTCGGAGTCGTCAGGTGGTGGATGGGATGCTGCTGGCGGCTCAAAGACTGAGCAAGCGGCCAGGTTTGCGGAGGTCGTGGTTGCCGCGATAAAGGGTGTGGCCTTGAAGAGGACTCAGTCCTCAAAAGACAAGGCCATTTCGGGTCTTCGCCGGACGGCATGTCCGAGATGCGGGCGGAGGTCGCCCGCTTGACAGCCGCCATGGAGCGTCTCCGAAAAGAGAATGTGGAGCTCCGAGCAGACCTGGCAAAGGTTCAAGGAGCTGGCCACCGGGAGGCGGTAACAGGAAGGGCACAGCATGGGCAAGGCCAGCCCGTGTCTGCCGAGGACCGGGTTTTGACCCTGGTGCGGCATGAGCTGGCTGCCTTTCAGAGTCGGTTCTCCACTCTGGAGGCTATTGTCCTGCGCCCTCCGCTGGCGGCGAGCCATTCGGCCTCGGGCCAGCGAAAGGCGGCGTCGTATGCCGCCACCGCGGCCAAACCAGGATCCTCGGGGCGGACCCATAGTGGGGCCGTGGCGGGCCCGCCCCTGGCGAAACCTGCGTCGCCCCAGACCAGGAAAGGTGGAGTGACTGCACAGACGGCGAAGGCCGCAGCCGTGACGGAGAGACGGCCACCCCCGCCTTCTAAATCTCCTCCGGCCGACGCCGAATGGCAAATTGTCGGGGAGAAGGGGAAGGTGGGTCAGGCAGCAAGGGCGGCCAGAAGAAGGCAGAGGCGGCAGCGGCGCAAGGAGCGAAACGTCGCGGCTAGGCTCCGTGCCCCGAAGTCTGCAGCTGTAGTTATCACACTACAGCCGGAAGCGGAAAAGAAGGGCATGACCTACCGCGAGGTGCTCGGCAAGGCGAGGACGGCGGTGAACCTCCAGGAGATCGGCGTCACCAATGGCCTTCGGTTAAGGGTCACTGCGACTGGGGCCCGGATGCTGGAGGTCCCCGGTGCGGCCAGCGGTCCGACCGCAGACGCTCTAGCTGAAAAGCTTAGGGCGTCCCTGAATGCCGACGAGGTCCGAGTATCCAGGCCCACCAAGTGCGCTGACATGCGTATACTGGGCCTGGACGACTCCGTGACGGAGGAAGAGGTCGTGGCTGTCGTTGTTAGGACGGGGGGGTGCTCTGCCCAGCAGGTAAGGGCAGGCACCATTCGTCCTGACTTCACGGGGATGCAATCCATTACGGTGAGCTGCCCCGTAACGGCGGCCCAAAATATTGCCGGGGAGGGCCGAAGGCTCCTGGTGGGCTGGGTCTCCGCGCAGGTCAAACTGCTGGAACCCAGACCTCTGAGGTGCTTCCGCTGCCAAGTGGGCAACCACGTGGGAGTGCAATGCACCTCGGAGGTGGACCGCAGCGGCCACTGCTTCCGCTGTGGTCAGCCCGGTCACAAGGCCGGCTCGTGCAGTGCCGCGCCGCACTGCTTTATATGTGCGGCAGCTGGCAAGCCGGCCGATCACCGGGTGGGGAGTAAGGCCTGCGTACCACCCGCCAAAGCCAGGGGCAGGGGCAAGCCCACTGCCACCGCCGTCAATGCCGCGTCCGCCGACACTGCCGCCGCCGCTGCTGCCTCCACCGTCGTCGCCGCCGCAACCATAGTGGCAGGGCCTTCACAGCGGGCTCGGGAGGGGTAAGTATGGAGTGTCAGTAATGGCCCCATTACGCCTCCTCCAGGCGAACATCAACCACTGCGCCTCTGCTCAGGATCTGTTGCTCCAGAGCATGGCGCAGTGGTCGATTAACATCGCCGTGGTCGCTGAGCCGTACTTTGTCCCGCCCAGGGATGACTGGGTGGAGGACCTGAGCGGCTCAGTAGCCCTAATTTCGTCGGCCGCCGCCGGTACCCTGTCCCTCGAGGCCGTCAAGAGGGGACGGGGTTGCGTGGCAGCACGGTTCGGGGAGATAGTCGTGGTAGGGGTGTACTTCTCTCCGAACCGAACTCTCGCCGAGTTTCACAACTCCCTAGCGGAGTTGAGAGTCGTCGTCGTCGGGTTTCGTTCCCTCCCCGTGCTCGTCCTCGGGTACTTCAATGCCAAGAACTTGGCTTGGGGTTCCCGGCTCACGGACACGCGGGGCAGGATGGTGGAGGACTGGGCTCTGGAGACAGGCCTGGTCGTCCTAAACCGGGGTTCTGTCCCAACGTGTGTGCGTATGCGGGGTGAATCAGTGGTGGACATTTCGTTCGCCAGCCCCGCTCTGTCGCCGCACGTCATTGACTGGCGCGTCATGGAGGGGGTGGAGACCTATTCCGACCACCGGTACATCCGGTTCGATGTCTCCGCCCAGACCTCGAGCGCGCCGGTCCGACAGGCCCCGAGTGGTCCGCGGTGGGCGCTGAAGCAGCTGGACCGGGAGCTCCTCCTGGAAGCCTCGATCGTGCAGGCCTGGGTGTCACCACCGGACAGGCCTGCTGACATCAACGACGAGGCGGAGTGGTTCTGGGAGGCCATGTCCGAAATATGTGACGTGGCAATGCCCCGTCCAGCCCGGACGTGCTTGGCGCCAGGTGTGCTGGTGGTCGCCGGAGCTGACGGCTTTGCGCAAGGCGTGCGTGGCTGCGCGACACCTGTACACCAGGCACCGCAGGCTACGTATTCGCCCTCCGAATACGGAAGCCATTCAGGCGGAGCTGTACGAGGGGTACAGAGCGGCGAAGACCGCCCTCCAAGCGGAGATCCTGCGTGCCAGGGCCCTGGCCCGCGAGGAGTCGCTGGAGACTCTGAACAGGGACCCGTGGGGACGCCCCTACAAAATGGTGCGGGATAAACTCCGCCCATGGGCTCCCCCACTGACGCAGAGTCTCCGGCCCCAGCTCATGGAGGAGGTGGTGAGCTCTTTGTTCCCTTCGCGGGGGGAGCATACTCCCCCGCCCATGAGTCCGCCTACTGCGGTGCCGGATGCGGACCACACTGCCGACGACGACGACGATGTTTCGGAGGTGACCGGGGTAGAGCTGAGAGTGGCGGTAAATAGGCTTAGTGCCAAAAATACCGCCCCAGGACCCGACGGCTTACCTGGAAGAGCCTGGGTTCTGGCCATGGAGGCTCTCGGGCCTCGACTTATGGGGCTCCTAAGCGCATGCATGGAGGAGGGCCAGTTCCCACTTCGCTGGAAGGCGGGGAAACTGGTCCTCATTAAGAAGCCGGGGCGCCCTGTGGACTCTCCGTCCGCTTACCGGCCCATCGTTCTGCTCGACGAGGTGGGCAAGCTCTTTGAAAGAGTTATTGCAAACCGCCTTGTCGGGCGGCTGGTGCGGGTGGGGCCGGATTTGGCGGAGAGCCAGTTTGGTTTCCGCAGGGGGCGCTCTACGGTGGACGCCATCATGCGCGTGCGAGCCCTCACGACGGGGGATGCTGTTGCCCGGGGTGGGGTCGTCTTGGCGGTGTCTCTAGACATCGCCAATGCCTTCAACACCCTGCCCTGGAGTTGCATCAGGGAGGCATTGCGGTATCACCGGATGCCGACCTACCTCTGTCGCGTGGTCGAGGCCTATTTGACGGACAGGGCCGTCATCTACCCCGGTCACCGGGGAGAGTGGAACCGGCGAGAGATGTCGTGCGGTGTCCCACAGGGATCGGTCCTGGGGCCGCTTCTGTGGGATATCGGTTACGACTGGGTGCTGCGCGCCGACCTACCGAATGGCGTCAGCGTGGTGTGCTACGCTGACGACACGCTGGTCCTGTCACAGGGGAGGTCGCACCAGGAGGCGGCCGAACAAGCGACACTCGGGGTTGCGACAATCGTCGAGAGGATCCGGCAGTTGGGACTCGAAGTGGCCCTGCACAAGTCCGAGGCCATGTGTTTTCATGGTCCTCGGAACGCGCCACTGTCGGGTTCCCAGATAACGGCGGGAGGGGTTCACATCGGTGTCGAGTCGACGATGAAGTACCTGGGACTCGTCCTCGACAGCCGGTGGAACTTCGTGGAGCACTTCCGACGTTTGGCTCCCAGACTGGAGCGGGCTGGGGCTGCCTTGAGGCGGCTCCTGCCCAATCTAGGGGGTCCAAACGCCTCCTGCCGGAGGCTCTACGCGGGAGTCGTGCGGTCCATGGCCCTTTACGGGGCACCGGTGTGGGCGCGTTCTTTAAGGCGCCGACCGGCCCGCAGGTTGAACGCGTCCCAAAGGGTCATGGCCATCCGGCTGGTCCGGGGATACCGCACGGTCTCATGCGAGGCGGCGAGCCTCCTTGCCGGATTGCCGCCATGGGATCTGGAGGCAAAAGCCCTCGCGCACGTATGGGAGTGGCGCGAGGAGGCAAAACGCCGGGGTGTAACTCCGCTGCCGCGACAAATCACGGTATAGCGGACAGAGCTCCGGCGGGATCTCATGGCGACATGGAGGGTGCGATCGTCGCAACCCAGTGCTGGGCACGCCACAATAGCGGCGGTAAGTCCCCTCTTTGAGGAGTGGTTGGAGAGGCGCCACGGCGTCCTCACCTTCCGCCTGACACAGGTCCTCACCGGACACGGTTGTTTCGGGAGGTTCCTGTTTCGCATAAGGCGGGTGGAAACGCCCGGGTGTCACCATTGTGTGGATCGCCCGGAGGACACGGTGGAGCATACGGTGGAGGTATGCCCAGCTTGGGCGGAGCACCGCAGTGTCCTCGCGGAGGCGATTGGCGGCGGCGATCTCTCGCGTCCGGCCCTGGTCCAGGCCATGGTACGGAGCGAGAGGGAATGGAAAGCCGTCACCTCCTTCTGCGAAGCAGTAATGCTCGCAAAGGAGGAGGCGGAGCGCGTGAGGGAGAGAGCCTTGCGCCCTCACGCCCCTAGTCGCCGCAGGAGACGCCCTGGGCGTCGGGAATCGCAAGCAGATTCCCGGCCACCGTAGGCGCGGGCTTGCGGACGGCGAGCCATGGGTAGCTCGCCGTCCGGTAAGGACCAGGTCCGGGTCGACGGCGCGTTGTGTTCCACGCGCGCCTCAAAGAGATGTCAGCACAAAATGACGGGGTCCGATAGGGCCGACGCCTCAGGTTCGCGGGTTATTCCACAGAGAAAACCGTGGCCCTGGCACAGGCAACTGAAGGAACACGGTTGGTTTTAGTCAGTAAAAGTCTGACACGCCCTCCCGCTCCACCCAGAGCGGGAGAAGTCATTTGATGATTTCCCACCCAAAAAAAAAAAAAAAAGGGGGAGCCTGTTGTCCTACATAGAAATTTATTCTGGAGAGTCTGCAATCTATTGAAGAAGTGGGCTCCTCGTGTGCAAAGACTGCACTGGCATAGGTCATGATCGGGCGAAAGGGAAAGTTATGCGAACTTAAAAATAAATAGGTAAAGATTATTTTATTAAATATTTTCAAAGTACTCTCCACTAGTCTCTATACAAAGTTTCATGCGTCTGAACCAGTTTTCGAAACACTTTTTCCAGTCCGCCGTAGACACCTCGTTAACAGCCTGCTCGAACGCTGACAGGGCATCTTCCGGCGATGAAAATGTGGAGGGAATTTTTTAAATTGGAACGTTCCTATTTTTACTTACAAATAATCATATTTTTTAAATAGTCTTAATCTGGCCAGTCATACACAAAAACTTTTTTTGCTATACTTCCTGAGTGGCCTTGCCTGTATGTATATAAGGTACAATAAGCACTATGCACCTTTAAAAAAGTCTATTACTTCATTTTCCACTGATTCTTCTATGTATCCTTCGGCTTCTTCACTCGATTTCCATCCTGCGTTCTCTTCATTATTTGTAGTCAAATTTGCACCTGAATCAGCTTACAAAGTAGCTGAAGTTTTGCGGAAACACAGACCAGAATAAAAGTTTGGATTTGGTAAATTAGGATACGTAGCTATCTGTTTCGGATCAGACTTTTAGTTTTTGCCAATTACTTGCCTCAATCATTTACCGTTATGGTAGTTCAGGAAGAAAAGATCAGTTTCCAATCACTAGGTCGAAGTCCTTGGTATTTTTATATTATTTGTACAAGTTTATTCTTTACTACGCAGGTTCGGTCAACTTTCTTTAAGTACCTCTTTACTTTACTGGTATTATTTCACCTTGTTTGTCTATGTCATGTATTACAGACATACAAGGCCAATATCAACACGACCTGAAAAGTAGATGTGAATCTCTAATATCTATACATACCTATTTCTTAGATGCGATGATACTTTAAAGATTGGACGAGATTTGGACGGCGAGCAATGGGTAGCTCGCCGTCCGGTAAGGACCAGGCCCGGATCGACAGCACGTCGTGTTACACGCGCGGTTAAAATGGATGCCATCACAAAATGACGGTGTCCGATACGGCCGACGCCCTAATCACTGATTAGTACATCAGCTAATCATCAGCTAAAAAATATACAATTTACACCAAACTTGGTCGCTTGACACATGACGCAAGTAAAGAAAAATAGGTTTTCATGTCATAGAAACATGTGCAAGCGAGTTTAATTTTTACCCGCACCTTTCATTTTTCCGACTAACAAACGTGTGACGTTTACAGGCTTTACGTGATATTGTTCGAGACAAGCCACCGCCTCGTGCGATTTCTTAATTTTGCATAGTCGGTGATTACCAACGCAACTATGATTAGGTCATATTGTTTTGTGGTTTTTGTTTTGGCCGTACTGATTTGCAACCTGGTTTTATTACTGGAGTTGTTTCACCTTTTACATGTTGTATTATCGGAAGTTTAATAATGTGGGTAAGACTTCCGAGTAAACTGAATATCTTTTCACAAAAAAACTCTCGAAACATCGTAAAAATATTCAAAAAATCAAAAGAAACTTTTTAAGTTTTCTGTTCCCTCCCAAGAATAACAATATTAATTACTCCCGAATATGATTTCATGTATAGTGGCTTTCTGTTGTACGATAATTCATCACGAGAGTATTTGTTGCTCCTATTTAGCAAATAGTCCAACTTCTAGACACAAATATGATCAACAATCTCTTCAGGTCAGGCTCAATCGTCGGTATCTAGTCTTTTGAACAGTTTTATTGAAGTAAATTCTTTGTTTCAGGTTGGCCAGCTCGCTCGACCTCAAGTTAAAGTGCCCCTACTACCCTGCGAACACTACTACCTACACACCAAACCTATCGAAAACTTAGACCCTATGGCCCCAGGTATGTATTTTATTATTATACTTCTTTTTCGTGGAATTTCTCAGTAGTAGCCTGGTGTCTGTATTTGTGCCCGGTTTATGGCAATAGGCTCGCCCCTATTACATCGGACGGATCGGGCGTATGTGCCAAAAACTTCTTCCTTGTAAACTTTTATCCGCTCTTAAATCCCCTGTGTGTTTCAAAAGTCCTTTCTTCACCCACTTATCTTACGTTGTATAATAAAATACTGTGCAAAATGCCAAGCTGCTAGACCTAACAGTCTAAGCTGTGCATTATCTGTCAGTCAGTTAGTGTAGTCGTAAACTTCCTACTCGCCCGCCCACGCTTTGACTTCGTTTACGCTGAGCGTTCTTTCGGTCATTTTTTTTTCTTTTGACTGTCTCCTAAGGGCCGCAGTGTGATGTTAAATAGCCTGTTACCTTTCTCAAGTTAAGGCTATCAAAAGCAAAAAAAATTGTTCTTGGTACTGGTAATTCCAGAGATTGGCGTGGTCAAACAAACAAACTCTTTAGCTTTATTATACTGCTATACTCGTAGATACCAGAACCTTGTTTGGTCGTAAAAGTCACTGAAGTATCCCGTAGCTGATTCCTGCTTCACAAACTCCCATTTGAAGCGTCGGTCGTTCAACCATTTGAACCGTAATTACTGATTTTTTGCTAAATTGGCTGCCAAACTTCCGGGTGTGTCCGGGTTGTGTATTTTTATGTAGGCTCAAATCACCCTAGATCATTAGCATTCTCATAATCATCCCAATGCTGGGACACAGGCTTCATCTCTGTGAGATGGAGTGGGTCGTAATTCAACACGCGGTCCCAGTATGGGTTGGTGGATGTCATATCTTCGAATTATTGATTTAGGACCTACCGGTTTCCTCACGATGAAATAATCTACAAATACATAGTAAAGTTCGTACCTGGGTTCAAACTGACGACCTGCAACTCGTAAGTCGCGCCCGTTTTCACTTGGCCACCTGAATAAATGTATTTCTACCATAAATTGTCTATGTACCTTTTCCTTAGGTAGAGGTTTTAATATTACGGCGAACATCAGATTATAGTTTCCTGGAAATTAAATAATTATTGCAGACTAGGAAACTCCAAGAGAGTAATCTTTTTCTCAAGTATGAAAGGAGCTGTAGGTACTTCTAAATTTCTCGGTACTAATTATATTAAACAATTGCAGTAAATTGCTCGTGATATTGCGCGTAGTTCTCCGCCGCTCTCATCATGGAAAATATAATGAGATCAAGGGGCCAGTGTTGAAAGCTATTTCAATTCAATTCAATTGATTCATTAACAATATAAATTGTGGTGGAAATAATTTACATCTTAAAAATAAATAATGAAAATATTACACTTACCCGTTGTAGTCTTATTACACTTAACACCTTAACAACTTATCTCACATCATCCTAAACAGTAATACTATTCAATGATCTCTATATAATGATAAGTAGTTAGTAATTAAAAAATTAAAGCCAAATAACGTACTTAATTTCAGTATGGTCCCGTCCCATGGTCTGCCCCCCCCCCCCCCCCCGGGCAGGAAAATTGTGCAGTTTGTTAAATTGCATCTGCGTTGGCTTTCAATGGTGGGGCCGGCGTGACGCTAGATCCATGATCTCATCGGTGGGCGTAGCAGTCAGGCTGTGGCTCACACTTTCGACGTTCGTGGGTTAGTATAGTGCAGGAGAATTGAGCGTGTTAAGTACACACTTAACACGCTCAATTCTCCTGCACACATTTTGGCTTCCGTTAGTCCCGGGGTCACTAACATGGACTTTGATAAGTCGTGTTCACACAGAGGTTGGATTCCTTGGTGCGGTTGAAGCCCTTGCTGGGGTTTGTGAGCAATTCTGGTTCCCTGAGATGGGTAGGTGGGTGCGAAAGTAAGTCCTGCATTGTGTGCTGGGCCTCAAGGGATTGTTCGGGGTTCAACGGGTACGGGAACTGCATCCGATGCTTAGGGTTTCTGCACAATGGCATACTGTACATATAGACATTGCGGGGAAGTTGGTTGGAGGAATCGATGGTAGGGAGTATTCTTGTCATTGTTGACTTTTTAACTAAATGCGTCCTTCTCGAATGCACTTCTTAGTTGGATGCAGCTGGTGCAGATGAAGCACTAAAGGAGGCTGTTTGTCTTTTCGGTGCGACTTCGCTGATCATTTCGGATCGGGGTGGGTGTTGGCCCAATTGGCGCAGACAGAGCAGATTTATGGTGACTATGGTGTAGAGTTGCACCTTGTTGCTAACGGTTCTAGCAGGTGTTCGAGTAGAACGATTCATGAGGACATTGGGGTGCTTACTTGTTATAATCGAAAGTGAATCTGGTGGGACCTGCCGCGGCGAGCTTCTCGAAGTGCAGCTAGCGACGGATGGTGCAAGGTCTAGGGTACACACCAACAGAACTTGTGTTTGGCAAAGTCAGCGCGCGGGCGCAGTTTTTAAGTGTGGCTTCATATTCTGAGTCTGGATTTCGGTTAGATTTTGGTGAAATTCGTAAGATAGCATCCGAGAATATTGGGAGAGTTGCTGCGTCACAGTAGGAAAAATGAGACCGTTCTCTACAGTGGCGATTACTAATTCATTGAATGTGAGGGGGGGGGGGGGGTTCGACTGGGCTTCTCAGGGAGTTACAGTCTTCCCTCTGTTGTGTGTCTAATAGAGAATGCAAATATGGTCGTAAGCGTTTTCGTGCAATGACCGGGGGATGTGAGGGCTTGGTGGATTTAGCTACCACCTTGACTGATAGCTTGAAGGAGGCCGAGGTGGCGGCAGTCCGCGATTGACCAGTGGAGTGGGCGTCGTAGGGTGGTTACAGTGATGATTTGTCTATTTGTAGTTCACGTACGTTATCCGCCAGCTCTGGAAACCTCTCGGCCTCGGAGAGTGAAGAAACGTAATTAATTATACGTAACATTGGTACTAATCTGTGAGATAAAGTAACTGTGTGAGGATAATGTAAGGGAACGACTCATGCGGGTTGACGTCCTATGGTGTGTGTTATTGGGTAGTATAAAGAACTGGCTTATGCAGGTCGATGTTCTGGGTCATATTATAAAGTGATCGTCTAGTCTGAGAGGCTATGAGATCAATGGAGATATGTATGGTACTAGTGAGTGATCGGAGAGACGCTGATTGGTTGCTCGGTTAATGTTATCTGGAGAGATAACTGGCTGACGGGACGCCTATTTAAGTTGTCTGAAAGCTATTTCAATTCAATTCAATTGATTCATTAACAATATAAATTGTGGTGGAAATAATTTACATCTTAAAAATAAATAATGAAAATATTACACTTACCCGTTGTAGTCTTATTACACTTAACACCTTAACAACTTATCTCACATCATCCTAAACAGTAATACTATTCAATGATCTCTATATAATGATAAGTAGTTAGTAATTAAAAAATTAAAGCCAAATAACGTACTTAATTTCAGTATGGTCCCGTCCCATGGTCTGCCCCCCCCCCCCCCCCCCGGGCAGGAAAATTGTGCAGTTTGTTAAATTGCATCTGCGTTGGCTTTCAATGGTGGGGCCGGCGTGACGCTAGATCCATGATCTCATCGGTGGGCGTAGCAGTCAGGCTGTGGCTCACACTTTCGACGTTCGTGGGTTAGTATAGTGCAGGAGAATTGAGCGTGTTAAGTACACACTTAACACGCTCAATTCTCCTGCACACATTTTGGCTTCCGTTAGTCCCGGGGTCACTAACATGGACTTTGATAAGTCGTGTTCACACAGAGGTTGGATTCCTTGGTGCGGTTGAAGCCCTTGCTGGGGTTTGTGAGCAATTCTGGTTCCCTGAGATGGGTAGGTGGGTGCGAAAGTAAGTCCTGCATTGTGTGCTGGGCCTCAAGGGATTGTTCGGGGTTCAACGGGTACGGGAACTGCATCCGATGCTTAGGGTTTCTGCACAATGGCATACTGTACATATAGACATTGCGGGGAAGTTGGTTGGAGGAATCGATGGTAGGGAGTATTCTTGTCATTGTTGACTTTTTAACTAAATGCGTCCTTCTCGAATGCACTTCTTAGTTGGATGCAGCTGGTGCAGATGAAGCACTAAAGGAGGCTGTTTGTCTTTTCGGTGCGACTTCGCTGATCATTTCGGATCGGGGTGGGTGTTGGCCCAATTGGCGCAGACAGAGCAGATTTATGGTGACTATGGTGTAGAGTTGCACCTTGTTGCTAACGGTTCTAGCAGGTGTTCGAGTAGAACGATTCATGAGGACATTGGGGTGCTTACTTGTTATAATCGAAAGTGAATCTGGTGGGACCTGCCGCGGCGAGCTTCTCGAAGTGCAGCTAGCGACGGATGGTGCAAGGTCTAGGGTACACACCAACAGAACTTGTGTTTGGCAAAGTCAGCGCGCGGGCGCAGTTTTTAAGTGTGGCTTCATATTCTGAGTCTGGATTTCGGTTAGATTTTGGTGAAATTCGTAAGATAGCATCCGAGAATATTGGGAGAGTTGCTGCGTCACAGTAGGAAAAATGAGACCGTTCTCTACAGTGGCGATTACTAATTCATTGAATGTGAGGGGGGGGGGGGGGTTCGACTGGGCTTCTCAGGGAGTTACAGTCTTCCCTCTGTTGTGTGTCTAATAGAGAATGCAAATATGGTCGTAAGCGTTTTCGTGCAATGACCGGGGGATGTGAGGGCTTGGTGGATTTAGCTACCACCTTGACTGATAGCTTGAAGGAGGCCGAGGTGGCGGCAGTCCGCGATTGACCAGTGGAGTGGGCGTCGTAGGGTGGTTACAGTGATGATTTGTCTATTTGTAGTTCACGTACGTTATCCGCCAGCTCTGGAAACCTCTCGGCCTCGGAGAGTGAAGAAACGTAATTAATTATACGTAACATTGGTACTAATCTGTGAGATAAAGTAACTGTGTGAGGATAATGTAAGGGAACGACTCATGCGGGTTGACGTCCTATGGTGTGTGTTATTGGGTAGTATAAAGAACTGGCTTATGCAGGTCGATGTTCTGGGTCATATTATAAAGTGATCGTCTAGTCTGAGAGGCTATGAGATCAATGGAGATATGTATGGTACTAGTGAGTGATCGGAGAGACGCTGATTGGTTGCTCGGTTAATGTTATCTGGAGAGATAACTGGCTGACGGGACGCCTATTTAAGTTGTCCGGCTCAGCTCCTAAATGTTGATTTTGTGGATTATATAACGTTGTAATGTATGTCACTGATGGACGAGTACACAGTAATGTATGTACCAGTTTTATTCTCTTAACAGAAAAATGGGCCCGCGGTGACTTAAGGGGATGGAGACGCACAAGGACGTGCGAATGTCAGTCTGGCCGTGACGGCGCTTCAATACTTAAATTAGTGTTATTTAGTTTCCATAGATGTCGTTTGTTAGTTTAGAGTGTTATGTGTGTGTGAACATGAATTATGTGTCTGCTACGACACATTCAATGACATGACACTCTGCCACAACACCGAACGCATACGCACATTGACATTTTGATGGCTGTATGACATGAAACTCGGTTGGCATCGCACAGGCGTGCTACGCATTCGGTGGAGTGTCTAAATCGAGTCTTAAGATTAAAATAGTTTGTTTCTGTTACAGGCTCTAAAGTAAATGACTTTGGTGGTAGTGAAACTAAAGGTCTACCAGGATCTGATGGCAAAGGGAAAAAATTAATTAACCATAGCAATACTGGGGAAATTGGAGTAAAACTTTTTAAAGGAAATTTGAAGCCAAACCAAAAACAATTCCTCGAAATTTCAGTTAACTGATGAGATTTTTTTTGTTGCCATATGAAAATCGCTATTTTTTAAACTTTTTTATTTGCCATCACATCCTGGTAGACCTATACCAATGAACATAGCCTGTGTGGAACGTTGAGACAAGTACTTTAATACATTTGATTGTATAATCTACAGGGACCATTTTAGTCCAGACTAACAAAAAAAAAGAGACCAAAAAAAGAGATAAAAGGGGACAGCAAAAAAAATAAAGTATAAACTATAGTGATCTTGAAGGGTCGTGCATGACCGGACCAAACAGTAACAATCCTGAAGGGTTTGTTATAACCGGACCAGGAGATTATAACTCTGAGGTTACAATTCTGAGGGGTCGTCAGGCCGCTCCAGGCGGTTATAATTCTGAAGGGTCACTGGACCGGGCCAGAAGATTATAGATTATAACTCTACAGGGCTGAACCGGACCAGATTATTAGTATAAGTGCTGAAAGCTCAATATCCAGCGGTCCAGAGTTAGTTGCACAGAGTTAGTTGTTAGTCAGTAGGGATGACCCGGATCAGATTGCTAGTCAGGATGAACGAACATTAATAATAACGTTATGTCTTTTTAGACAATGCTTGATGAGACTACTCGTACGAGGACGTCCGCACGTCAGTATGGCCGTGTCGGCGTCACCATTGTAAACAGCACTTACAACGGGTCGAGTTAAGCTGTGCAAAGCGTGGTTCATTCGCCTCCCCACTCTCCCCACTTCTCAAACAACTTAAGCTAGTGCGCAGCGATAGGGGGATCATTATTGTGGCAGGCTTGGCCCGGTGCACCTACTGTAGCGCCTAGACCTATTATAGCGATCCATTTTCCATTAATTGATTCACAGGATGAGTATGATGACTGCATGCAATAAATTTAAGTGTAATGATTTTATTAAGGTAACTATAAACACTCACGGTACTAAACAACACACTAACATATCTCCAATCCACACACACACAAATTCCTTTTATCGTACCACCAACATAAATTTTGCATACATTGCGCAAAACCCAAAAATATTAAAAGCTCACCTGTTCGATGGTATGACCCTATTTTATTTAAATTTATTACTTTATTCAATAACATTGGTTATTGCTTATTCTACAAATGGATAATCTAGTAGAAAACATTATCACTGACTTAGACGACATTGAAGTCGCGAAGGCCTATTCATGTATTCCGGAAGATTGCAATAAGTATTTTAATGGTTTAAACGGATCTACCATTCTTCATATTAGTATACGTAGCATAAAAAGAAGTTTTGATGAATTAGTAGTAGTTAGTTGTTATCAATAATTAAAATGAACTGCGATGTACTTGTACTGAGTGAATGTTGGCTGAGGAAAATCACAGACTTACCAGTATTGGAGGGCTATAATTCTCGCTACACAAATCAAACAAACAACCAGAATGACGCTGTAGTTTTATATATTAGAATCAAATCCAATACACAATTGATGAGCCTGATTACATAAACGGCAACTGTCTCACCTGCCAAATAAATAACGAATTAGCAATAATTGCCATCTATCGATCTCCCTCAAACAATACAATCAAGGGCTTAAGCTCTTCTTACATAGTCTGGATAACGTATTATCCTCCCTTAACAAATACAAAAATATATGTCTTATTGGTGACGCCAATATAGACATCAGCCCCTCCAACATAGATGAACGTTCAGCCAATTATTTAACACTCAACGCTTCTCATGGTCTTTTACCTGCACATTCTTTTCCAACTAGAATAAACTCCTGTATAGACCACGTTATCATAAAAACTAATAAAACTACAACTGTACTTATCTTAGATTCTCACATCACCGACCACCTTCCGCTACTTGTAAAAATCTATAACATAAAACCGTTAAAACAAACAGTCCCGGTATACAAAACTCCTATGATAGACTACCTAAGCGTCAAAAAAGATATAGAGCACCTGGATTTTTCCCAAGTCTTAAGTGCAGATGACCCTAACGTTGCCTCCAACGCACATACTATAAGCACAATTCAAAATACAATTAATGTGAACACAAAAATAATCCAAGTTCCCAAAATTTACAGAAACCTAAAACCATGCATCACCCCCGGTCTATTAAGGTGTATTCGCCATCGCGTTAGACTACACAAAAAAGCCCGGAAATCACCTGATAATCTAGTCCCACAAATTACTCATTAAAGGTACCGTAACTATTGCAATGGCCTTCTTAGGAAGCTTAACATTACATGACAAACACGAAGTAAATAAAGCAAAACATAATCCCAAAGCACTATGGAATAAAATAAAAGACATCACAAACACAAAAAAGATATGTGCACCACCTAAAGAACTGCTGAATACCAAATCTGATTCAAGGGAGGCAATTAACTCCACCTGTCATTTCTTTGCCACCATTTGAGCTGAGCTAGCCTCTAAAATTCCTGCAACTTCGCAACAGCCCATCAAACAAAAACCTCCAACAACTCTTTTGTGATTCTTGAAGTGGATGAATTAAGGGTGGAGTCCACTCAAAGTCAAGTCAAAGCATTTATTTCAAATAGGCCCATAAAAAGGCACTTTTGAACGTCAAAATTTACATTAAAAATAGAACTGATTCTAGGCGCCACTTCCAAAAAGTAGTTTCGTATGGAGAAGAAGTGGCAAGAAACTCCACCGTTACTCTTTTAAAATGTTATACAATATTTTGCATACATTAATTATAAAGATAAATTAATCACGTGATAGGTACATTGTGCTCACATATTTACAGACATTGTAAAAATATATGATTTTCCAAAAATATTAACTAATTAACATTAACTATCACTATCATGAACCTTAGGCAGGATAGTGCAACTGGCTGGAACTGGATGGAATACCGTCTACCCTGTTGAAGGTTTGTCGAAACACCCTTGTCTCTCCAATAACACATATTATTAACACTTCTATAAGAAAAGGAGTGTTCCCAGAACCTTTCAAAAAGGCCTTATTTCACCCGATACACAAGAGCGGGGACAGGGATTGTGTCAACAATTATAGACCCACATCAGTAATCTCGGCTCTCTCTAAAGTTATGGAAAAGTTAATTAACGGTAGACGGGTAAATTATCTTAACAGATACAAAATTATAGCGGAGCGTATAGGTATCCGTGGCAAAGCCCTTGTTTTCTTCAAGGATTACCTTCATAATAAGTACCTGGGTGTAGTGATTGATGAAGATCTGAAATAGTATAAACAAATAGAAAACACCGCTTCAAAAGTCGGAAGACTTCTATATATTTTTAAATCTCTGAGACATTGCGCAGACTTTAACATTTTAAAAATGGTTTACCTAGCACTCTGTCAGTCTGTTATCACCTACTGCATCCCGGTATGGGGAGGGGCTGAAAAAACCAAGTTTATTGTAGTGGAACGAGCACAGATAGCTGTCCTTAAGGTGATGCAGACCATTCAGATTCCCTACTACTGAATTATTGCGGACTGTAAATTACTTACTGTGGGATAGCTATTTGTCCTTCGAGCCACTCTCAGAAAACACAAACTAATTCCCCTATTAGATCCCACTCATAAGCATTTTACTCTTAATTAAGCAAAATTTACAATAGTGGTTACAACAAAAATCACAAAAAGTCTCGAATTTCAGTGTGCCTCGTGGCATAGGCCTCCTCTAACCACTTCCATTGGCGTCTGTCGCGAGGTACCTTGCTCCACTTTCCCTTAGTTTCTCGCATCATGTGGCCTGTCCACCTCCACTTCTGTTGGTCTATTCATGCTAGAATGTCGGTCAGTTTTGTTTTGGACCGGAGATCTGTGTTCCTTATTCTATCATGTCTCTTTGAGCCTACCATGCTTATTTTCATTGCTCTTTGACACCTGGCAAGCTTTTCTTTTAATAACCAATTTTAAATTTAGTTTACCTACATAGAGTTATCTAGATAATAAAAAAAACATTTCTGGAACGAAGTTCTTCAACGCTTTCATTTAATAGAAAGATACAGAGATACCGTTAAAATTTTTCATCATGGGTATCGTTTTAACTATATTCCAGGGTGCTATATAACCGATTGTGAAGTCAAAATTAAAATCAAAGATGGCGGCTGCGAAATTTTCAGATGGTTCATCATTGATACCGTTTTCATGGTTTTGGAAGTTGCTAAATCAGATAGTGAGGTCAAAATCCAAATCCAAGATGGCGGCTTCATAAAATTATGATTCTTTTCAAAATTTTCAAAATGTTCATCATGTCGTATTGTTCTTGATCATTTGTACTTAAATACTGTGGTGAGAAATAATCAATTATCTTATCTTATCTTATATGAAAAGGGCTAACAAACAGTTTTCGTAAAATAAAAATAAAATGTCTATAAGTAAATACTTTTTTTTTTTTTTATCTTTTCAAAGTACTTCCCGCCAGCTTCGATACAAAGTTTCATGCATCTGAACTACTTTTCGAAAAGCTTTTTCCAGTCCGCCGTAGGCACCTCGTTTACAGCCTGCTTGAAAGCTGACAGCGCATCTTCCGGCGACGAAAATTGAATCCCTTTGAACATATTTTTTTATTTTCGGTTACTAAAGAAGTCACACGGAGCTAGGTCAGGGCTGTAAGGAGGGTGACCCAGGAGTTTGTCCGGCGTGCTGTCCAGGAAGTCCCTCGTTTTGAGCGCCGTGTGCGAAGGCGCGTTGTCGTGTTGGAGCAGTAGCCCGTGGAGCCCTTGAAGTCTATCGTTCGATTAGTCCGGTTTCAGGTGACACTTGAAATAATAAAAAAAACATAGCGCCAAAATGTTCCCGGCGCAAATCCATTTTTTATGAGACATAATAATTTAGATTAGCTCGCAAACAATGTGGAGGGAAATTTTGAAAATGGAACTTGGCTATTTGTACTAACAAATAATCATATTTTTAAAAGAGACTATAACTAGCCAGTCTCTCATACATAAAAACTGTTTTTCGAAATACTTACTGAGTGGCCTGGTATTTCACAGGCTTTGCTAAGAACAACCTTTTAGGATAAATTCACTGGGCAAATGCAATTACTTGCTCGGAAAATCATATCATGCAACATAGTTGTGTCGGGGTACCATTCAACGAGCGATCGGTACTGACATAACGAATACATACATATATAAGTAAACTCACGCCTTCTTCTCGTGGGGGTAGGCAGAAACTAAAATCTAATATTTTGTGAGTCGTAATGTTAATTTCTTCCTATTTTAAAGAATCAGGTTTTTTATTACTGAACAGACAGCTGTGCTGTTGGGGAGTTCGTTGCGCCACTTCTTCGTTCAGCTAAAGCACTAGAAAGTGGTGAAAGGCGGGCGTTTTGGGGGACTGTCTTATGTTATTTTGACGTCAAAAAGTGCTGATTCTCGGCCTAGTTTGAATAAACGACTTTTGATTTTGATTGTTTTTACAGAACGCCACCTGCTACGATCCTTACAAGTGACTCCTCTTGCTTCGTTTACGTTCATACTTTATAGTATTTTGGTACACTAAACTCACATATTTTATTGTATTTATCGGGATAGGCCCTCATCAGCGATATTACACTTGCGGTAGGCACTTGCACTTGTAAGCAGGCGTGGATTGTCGTTCGAAGAAAATAGTGACACTAGATAAAGCACAATCACTTTATTTCACTCACAATATCTTATAAAATAATCACCATGAAATGACCTGAAGGCAGAGGTCCGACATATTAAATAAAAGTATGAAATATGGCAGCAACCAACTTTTTTATTCCAACAGCTTGTTAATTTAATTAAATAATAAAAATCTTTATTGATACAAAAAAAACCTTTGAAATTGTTTAAGACTAGGATACATAACTTGATTAACTAAAGGTCATATAGATAAGATAAACCCTGACTTCTAAACTAGGTGATCCTGTGACTTACGAGTCAGTGTTCTGCTGTCTGTGGTACCAAAAACCTTTTATGTTTTATTTTAACATTACAAAATTGTCATTGAGATTTCAGGTTACAAAGTATGTGTGTTAAAATTAAAATTAATAACGAAGGAATGTTAAGGGATGACTTTTAAAGTGTAAATGTGTGTGTATGTGAGTGAGAGTGTGTATGTTAGAATGAAGGTATGTAGGTATATGAGGGGGTGTATGTAGAAGTGTGTATAGCAGTGCTTAGCGTTTGCGTGATGGTGTGTTGAAGCGTGATTATTTGGATATATGCTGCTGATATGTTCAAAATAAAGTGAAAAATTGAAAAACAACAGTAGAACAGTTTATATATTCATACTATTATTGCTGGTGGTGTAGTAGTTCTTCAGTTCGAGCGTAGTCCTGCTCCTGTAACCTATCTTCCACCTTACTCTTAACCTAATGGTGATTTAGCCCAGCTATCTGGATGGCTTTACATACATTTTTGTAAATTATTGTACTTAGTACGTAAAACTGGCGCCTAGTGAAGCACTTTTGTAGCGTACTGTCGTACTGTCGGGCATACATCTTTTGTGTTGCGCTTAGTGGGATCCTATTATAGAAGAAAATGTGAAACTGAAAAACGAAGTTTCAACATGAGAAATTATGTAGAAAAATTGATAACCTTGAGTTGAATGGAAGGAGAAACAACTTTATAATCCATGGAGTCCCAGAACTGAAGGACGAAAAGCAAGAGGATTTCGTAACCTTGGTAACATCTACACTAACACTTATAGAGGTTCAACTAAGGCAATGAAGACGGAAAGACAAGACCAATTCTTCTTGCCACCACGACCCTAGGCAAAAAGATTCAGATTCTGAAAAACAAAAAGGAATTGAAACCCAATAAGTATATTACGCATGATCTTCTCAAGGACATATATCTAAAGAACAAAGAAAAAAGGCACGAGGAAAGAAATGAAAACGAAAAAAAAAAGATCTGAAACTCCGAGTCCCAAAAAACGAAAATGGTAGCACGAAAAAAGACCCAAAAATGAAAAAGCTGGATGCCTTTCAGTACTTACGAGGGAGATCAATCTCGTTCACGGACAAGACCACAAACAGAAATTAGGAATCGATCACAATGAACCGGACAACCACAGCAACACGAGAAACAGTTAACAACAAAATGTCTCCCATCACTTCTGGTCCCCGCGGGAGAACTAGACCAACACCCTCTAACTAAAAGATGTGAAGTATTTAACATTGCAACACTAAATACAAAAACTCTCAGGACTCCTGAAAGCTTGATGGAATTAACCAAGGCTCTAGAAGATATAAAATTCGACATAATAGGCATAAGATTATAATTTTGACTTCACAATCGGTTATTATATATAGCACCCTGGAATATCGTTAAAATGACACCCATGATGAAAAATTTTAACAGTCTCTCTGTATCTTTCTATTAAATGAAAGCTTTGAAGAACTTCGTTCCAGAAATGTTTTTTATTATCTAGATAACTCTATGTAGGTAAACTAAATTTAAAATTGGTTATTAAAATGGAAAAACATAAAAAACCAAAACTAAACAGTGACTGCAACGTTAGGAGTATCTGCACATGGCAATCAATGAACTCATTGTACGGGAATTATATTGCATTAACAATAAATACTGAATTGAATTCACCACCTTCACTAGCCTTGCAAATTATGTTGTGTATGCATTCTTTTTTCTACAAATGAACGTCTGTTTTTTTACCAACTTATAATAATCATTTAAAGGCTAAAATGCTAATATGTCAAGAAACCGGGAAAAGATCAATAATACACAAAATGTTAGTTTTTCATCATTGACCTTCCGGCAAGAATTCCGAGTGCACAACACCGCGATAGTAATACAGATCGACTTGTGAGACACAGTTCAGCGGCTATCTCCCTCAAACTTGAATGATTATATCCAGTCACTGTTTCTTTCACTTTTATGATGTTAACTTCAGTTGAAGACGTTGATGGCCTACCAGAGCAAGGCAAATCTTCCATCACATCTCGACCACTTTTGAACACTTTGTTCATAAGTATGTGTTTTTGATAAAGTCGATTTACCATAAGCCTTCTGTGGCGGCATCTACACCGCCACATGCGAACGCATCAATCCTGCATCGCGCAAGCAGAGTTTACCGAGCAGATAGCATATACACAACTTCCCGACAACAATCATCGGGCAGTCAGCCACCCCGACTCACTGGGGCATCTTCGCAGACAGTTCCGACTCACCGCGAACTATGCGACACCCGGTTCCAACCCACTGGAACCCAACTGGCATTGGCAAGCATCGCAAGATACAAGACTTAGTCCACTATCGACCTCCGGTTTTCGGAGGGGAGTGATGTGGCGGCATCTACACCGCCGCATGCGAACAAACGCATCAATCCTGCATCGCGCAAGCAGAGTTTACCGCGCAGATAGCATATATACAACTTCCCGATAACAATCATCGGGCAGTTGCTCACCAGATACGACATCCATCTGGTCGGAGAATCCTCCCTTTTCCAAGAGTATGAGTGAACTTTACACCCTGTTCCTCATATCTCTTCACTTCTAAACTCGAAATTACATTGGCAATGCAAAATTTTATACAATTTTAATTTTTCAAGTTTGTTGAGATTTTATCCTTATAATAGATTGATTCTAACGATCTATGCAATAAAAGTACAGGGATTAATTTTTACAGATTTTAGTCGGTTCGATTCCCGGGTGTGGCTAGCGAATTTGCGAAAAAATTTGAATGCAATTTTCTTTCTATTCAAAAATAAAGGAATGTTTTCATCTACAGTATTAAGAGTACTTTCCCTTCAGGTGGTATTACAAAATTCCACCCTGTAAATAGAAGTTTGTTGGATGTACAGTAGCACTCATAAGTCCATAAGCAATCTCACAAAGCAATAGATTGACGCTTCGGTTTCACTTACAACCTTCTTCTATAATTTGTTTCTAGAGACTATAGACACGCACACATACTCACTTTGTCTGCATTTTATAGTAGTTCATAATTTCAACAAATATAACATAATGGCATTCTAGCTTAGTCATTACCGTGCTCGGGTAGGAACGATTATGGCAAGCCTCCGTATGAATCTCACCTGCTGTATAAACTTAAAATTATTTTCAAATAAAATACCTATTTATAGTTATTAATATGTTAATAATAATATCTATTATGAACAGTTTATGTTTATTTTAATAAAATTACTTGTAGTTCGATATTCATACGATACTTGTCTAGTTCATCTTGTTTTTACTTAAATAATAAAATTTAGTAGGTAGACCTCAGAAAACTGAGTAAATTATTTCGATTTCTGTCAGGTAGATGCGACGGCGGTATGTGCTAATAGTTACGACTATTCACCTAATTGAACGTTGTCGCTTAGTGACGAATGTTTAAATCTGTTATCACCACAGAGTACATTATACTATGTTATCACTGTTGCGGTTATAGTTTTCAAAATGCAGTCAAATATAAATATTGAAGCATTGGCAAATATTAATGCGCTGCGTCAAAGAAGACGTAAATAATATAATAACACAAACATCTAATGAAACCGGGCTAAGTGTGAGTGTTATCATTTAAATATTTCATAAATCTAAATCAAAGGCATGGTTAATCCTTTAACTCAGAAGAAGCCGTATTAAATAAAGTTTTAATTCATTATGAGGTTTATTAACTGATAAATACAAATCATTTTCAAGTCTATTTGTTTACATTAGTAAATTATTAGTTAAGTGTTATACATACAATTGTTATAGGATATAGTATTTTGCTTGCAGGTGTATAAAAGTATTCCATTCTTTGTTCTAGAGAAATATTGTGAGTCTGTGGGTAAAAGATGTGAGGAAGAGGGAAGCCTTGCTAGTCGGAGCGTGAAGTGGAAGGCTAATTTAACCTCTTAAATAAGCAGCGACGTCACATGATGAATGAATATGGAATAATAAGAATATAAGATAGAATTAGAAATAGAGGATATAAGACTAAGGTTTCATACCAACGAGACATTGTAGAGAATTTTTCAACACGTCATTATAAACCGTTCGCCGTGCACTCCACACTGAAGGGTTGCATCACCGAAGACTAGCTAAAAACCGTTTTTGGCAAAAAGACCTAAACAATAAACGTTTTAGTTTGGCACGAGAATAGTTTATCCTGTTTATTGTGCTATACCCGTGATTATTTCATTATAAAAAATTCAGGTTTAGTTTCAATCTTCTTTTTTTAAGGAAAATAAATACTTAAGCTATAACCTCAATATGTAACCTATATTAATGGCAAATAAAATGTGAAATACTTAATGTAAACAAACTGCCTTTTACATAACCTTAAAATCACTTTTTTTGGAAATTACTGATCGAAGCTTAATGTTTATGGTGAAATAAATCAACCAATTTTTTTTTACATTTCACGTGAAGTGCCAAAATAAAACAAATTGCTTCTAAGTTTCTTGACATAGTATTGCACATCTTATTCGGCTGAAGTAGTTATTATAAGTGCGTTTTGTTATCTTGTAAAATATTGTAACAAATAAATATGTTTTTATTTTTTTATCACTTGTAACGTGTTTTCATTCTTAACCCTTCATTGCAATTACAACAAAAAAAATGCAACATTTTTTTAAAATATTATTTCTTTTGCAAACCATTATAAAAAATGCCAAGAATCTGCGCTGCATCCTATGAGATCGGAATCTAACCGGCTGCTTCTCAGTCCAACGCTTGGCGCCTACTGCTACCAGCTCATATTAGAGTAGCTCGAACTTGAGCAATGCCATAAACTGGCCAGGTTACGCTCATGACGCGTGTGACCGTGCCTAACAAAAATGACGGAAATAAGTTTTTGAGTTCACAGCAAAACAACTCTTAACGTGCCTATCCACTTTAAACGCTTACTGTACCTACGGCTCCCACAAATAAACGGACAGGTTAAAAGCTTGGTGTTTTTGTTGAAGTAATTTATTTTTGTGTTTTGTTTGTTTTTCAACATGAGAAAAACTCAAACCAAGATATGAGAGTACTACGTGAAATATTTAAAAAGCTATCAATGAGGTGCTGTCAAAAAGTTTTATCTAAGAAAGACATCTGTTTACAATGTGCCAAAAAGTAACGATATTTTGTCCTAAGATTTTATCAAATTTCACGCACATCATTTCTTCCTAAAAAAAGCACCATTATTGTAACGTTTGGAAATACAGTTCGAATGGCGTTCATTGTTGCGATTTCGGCGTCCATTTTGGAATTTGAGCCTTAAAAAAGGATTGAATACGATTTCTCGGTTTTTCTACTCATTAATACGTATATAAATGGCAATATTCGTACTGTCACCTGTGAGCGATTACCAATTGCACCAATGTGATCGCGCAACCGCACAGAGCGCCTCAGGCTGATTGTCCGATTGCCAATCAAAGGACGCGTCGCTATGTGCACTGACACAAATGCAAAGCTCAGCTTAGGCCTCGCGGACTGTACCTAACACTTGATACAAGAGAGAAGGGCAGATTTGTGCCAGGTGGTGACGAGCATCTTCTGAAGAAAAAAACTAGAAGGCGAATATCCCCATTGTAGTCTGCTAGTAATAAGCTTTGAACTTTTGCGAAACTATAACATTAGCCACCGCTTTAAAATTCATTTTCTCTACATTTGCCGTTGCGTTTCTGTATTGATATAACGTAGACTTCACGTTTTTGTAATTTGGATAATCTGCAGATATATATGTTGCAGCATATTTGTGTGTTGCGAGAACTGCGGGAACATTGGGACATTGTGGAGAAGAAACTTTTTTTTAAAATCTTGTGTACATCTGTGGGTTGAGGACGTCATTTGCCTTGAACAAAGTTAACGGTTTTTTATCTTCTTTAATATGTAAATCTTGTGACAATATGGATTGATGTCAAGACCAAATTAAAGTGACCGATTTAAAGTGAGACTGTAGCGATACTAACGACATAAAATAATATCCAAAATCTGTTAACAGATCTCAGCGTAAAGAAGTCCAATGCTAGACGTGGGCCTCTCATTTGATGATGAGGGTCTTAACCACTGGGAATACGAATTGTTGAGCAACCTATGTAGCTAGGTATCTAATTAAAATGAAACTTACTTGCATGGTGATTTGTCTACGACACTTTCGTTTTCTCGCAGCATCTGACATTTTTAGTTTATTAGTTTTGACCGTAAGACAGATCGCTACTGATGATAGACAGTACAATTATTTCTGTCCCGGTCACACAAATAGTTATCAACACGGAATAGGGCGCTACTTTGGCTTTTTATAGACGTTAAAACCATAGATTGATGGGTATATCTATCTCCAAATGTCAATGTATACGTTTTTATAATAAACTTCCTAGCCACATTCAAGAACTAAGCCTTAATAAATTTAAAACTTTTATAAAGCGGAAATTATGCCAGAAAGCCTACTATACTGTCAAGGACTATATTGAGGACAAGAAGGCTTGGGATTGAGCTGCTCCAATAAGTTTACACAGACATAATTGATGTGTAATTTGCTATTTTTACTTTTTTTTCTTTCTCTTTTACCTTGTATCTAAACAGTGACATGTATATATTTACTGTATAAAGTATAATATTGTTTTGATTTTTGTGAATGTGCGGACTGTGTGGGTCTTTGCGTTTTTTTTTTTTTCTCTTCTTTTAGTGATGATGGTCTGGCTGTTTGAGTACTTTACGCGGCCTCCCCAAGTGTCCTTTCTTTTGTATTGTTCGTCGAGTCGTTGAGCTCCTTAGTTCTGAGTTGAGCTGCACGATGATTGACAAATGCGTGCACTGACTGGACAGGTCCACTCAAATCCGTGTGGTTCTTTCCTCAAAAGACCATTTCAGACACCAGTCTACATAGTCCTCATATGATATGACCAAGATTATTTTAATATTTTATTTACACTTTGACATTGATGCACTTTATATATGCAATGCCATTTACTTTGTAAAGGATTATACTATTTTAATTATTGTGAATGTGAAGACATTGTGGATTTGTTGTTTTTTTTTAATGCATTTTTTTTTTAATTATTAGTTTTAATCATGGTCTGGCAGTTTGAGTAATTTATGCGGCCTACCCAAATGTCCTTTCTTTGGTAATGTTCGTCGAATCGTTTAGCTCCTTTAGTTCTGTATTGAGCTGCATGACAACTGACAAATGCGTGCACTGACTGGACAGGTCCACTCATTCTGTGTGGTTCTTTCCTCGAAAGACCATTTCAGATATCAATCCACATGGTCTTCACATGACCTGACCAAGATTATGTCTGGACTTTAAAAGAGACTGTGACCTCTGAGTTTGTTTCGGCGTTTCTTCTCAGAGTAGTCAGATAGGAAATGCCGATCTCACCTAGTTTTTAAAATATGATTGACGTGTAAAAGTGTTTGTACAAACCTATTTACAGAAATAAAATCATTTATCATTTATCCAGTACGCCAAATTGTGAGATTCATACGTCATTGGGTTCGGTGGTAAGTAGTATTTGATAAAATAGTATGCCTTTGAACAAAGGATGGATTTTACTTTAGCTTTAAACGTATTAAGAGGCAAGCTTAGCAAAGACGAGTGAAACTTGTTACAAAAAGTTATACCGAGCCCAACAAATGAGTTATGAACCTTATGAAGCCGGTGAAAGGGAGCACGTAGTTTGTCTTTATTTCTAGGGTTAATTATGAATATCACTGTTTTTAGTGTACAAGTGTATATTTTGCTTAATATAAAGGATGTTGACGAAGATGAATTGTGATGCCAATAACATTACTTTTTTTTTTTATCTCTGGTAAGTTGCTCTTACAGCTCGTTTTTGAAGCACAACTATATTTTGAATATCAGTGGCTTTGCCCCACAGCAGAGTGCCGTAGGACATAACGCTGTGAAAATAACTATAATAGACTGACCGAGCCGTATCAAAGTCAGTGTATATGTCTTACTTTTCTAACGGCGTAGGCCTCCGAACTGAGCCGTCCCGCTAGGCTAGATACTCGTATATGTGGGCCCCACTGAAGTTTGGCATCTATGGTTATGCCCAGAAAAACAGCCGAGTCTACAGTTACAAGCAGCTCTTTATCTAAGACGGTGTTGAGTCCTAGATTTCTAAAATTCGATAAGGCGAACTTTATACATTGCGTTTTCTTGGCATTTAGAACTAGGTTATTTGTGGTAAACCAATCCGTAACCACTGAGAGTGCACTGTTCAAGTCGTCAAATTATTGTATATTCCTGTCAACTTTTAAAGATAAAAGAGAGGTGTCATCAGCAAACACTACAACTTCACAGATACCTTTTAAAAATAATGGTAGGTCATTGATATACACTAAGAAAGAGACCCAGTTTTGAGCCTTGATGATCACCTAACCTGGTAGTCCGGAAGATTTCACACCATTAACACCAACACATTGGTGCCTATGAAATGATTTTAGAGTGCCTGATCTTAAACTTTTCTAAGTTCAAACTAAAACGAAGGTAAATCCTGTCGCTTTTGGCAATTGCGACAAAAAAAAATACGCGTCTTTTAAGTTTATGCTTGCCAAGAACGTACGATAGTCTTCTATTTTAAAGTGATCAACATGAATGTTTTTATTAATAAAGAATTATAAAATGTTTTCCATTAGGCTTACTTGGTGTCAATTCATTTACGGAACCAAAGAAGCATCAACGCTAAATAATTCTACCAAATGCAGAAGCTTTCTCTGTTGTGAGCAACAAGCTACCAAACACAAGACTCCGCAGGCTACTGCTCCACGACGACAACGCGCCTTCGCACACCGCGCTCAAAACGAGGGATTTCCTGGACAGCACGCCGGTCAAACTCCTGGGTCACCCTCCTTACAGCCCAGACCTAGTACCGTGTGACTTCTTTTTATTCCTGAAAATAAAAAATCTGCTCAAAGGGATACCTAAAAAGAAAGGTATACATAACTTTCGTCGCCGGAAGATGCGCTGCCAGCGTTCGAGCAAGCTGTAAACGAAGTGTCTACAGCGGACTGGAAAAAGTATTTCGAAAACTGGTTCAGACGCATGAAATTTCGTATAGAGGCTAGTGGAGAGTACTTTGAAAAGATTTGATAAAAAATATTTACCCATTGAACATTTATTTTTATTTTCGCATTTTTTTCTGAATGTCCAACGTATTATGTATGTCTCTCTTACGCTTCAGGTCTGTACCTGCGCGTGCACCACTGATTTCGCACAACAGTTTAAAGTCACTCCTGAACGTCACTTGGACTTTTGTATCTGCATCACCCGTTGACCTGGCTTTTCAAATGAAAAGCCTGGACTGGGTCACTTGGACTGCCGCGGCCGTAGTGCTACTCGTACATTTTGTATTGAGTTTCTTGTCTAACTGCTTTTTTCAGAACAATGTATCAACCACGCCATAGAAAATGTTTAGTTTGTAACCGTTTTGTGGAAATAATCAGAAGGCTTGGTACGCTCGTGATCTCCAGATCGTCCATCATCATAGGGTTAAAAAACATTCGAGCCCTGATTCCTCGTGAAGTGTTACATTAATAAGCCGCAGTCAAACTGAATAGCTCTCGGGGGTAGTAAGACTGCCTTCTGGGACAAGAGTTGTAGGTTCGAATCCCGGTAGGGCAAGGTTTGTGTGATAAACATGGACATTTTGTACTTGAGTCATAGATAGTTATGGTACAGTTACGGTATTCAATTTTTTGTTTTTTTTTTTTGTTTTCAGATTACATTCGATTATAGTGAACACATTTTCTGCCATGGTGGGTGAATAAGAGCACGGCGAGGAAGGCTAACGCTGCCTGCCGTGGAAGATAAGCCTTCAGTGGAAGATGCGCCTGATGTGGAAATTGCGTCTGCAGTGGAAGATGCGCCTGCAGTTGAAGTTTCGCCTGCAGTGGAAAACCTATCGTTTCGTCTTCCTGTATAGTACAAACAATACTCGTCTTCGAGTACCCATAAGAAAAGTGTAATTGCTCATACACCATAATTATTACATTCCAGAACATGCACGTGTGTGCCAGGAACATTTAGAAGGAACACTTAGGATGATCTTTTCACAGCACCAAATCCTTGTTTTTATTTCAATCCCCAACAAGTCTTTGAAAAATAATAATAATATTGATAAGCGAACGTATAAACGTTCAAGATGTAAATTAACAATCAATGTTATAATGTCAATGATTCACAATAAATATTTCGTAAAAAAAAAACATAGTTTCAGTCATAGTCATTACTAAAATGTGCACATTGGATGTCATTTCTCATCAAACAAAATTATAGTGTCAATGATTCACAACAAACAATTCAACTGTTAGTATTTTTTACGAATTGTGACATCAAACCATTAATATGTAATTCGTTAATTACATATTCATTCAGTTTAAAAGTAATTTTTAAACTTTCATTAATTACTAAAATGTGCACATTGGATGTTAATTGTCATGGGTAAAAATCGTAACAATTTTTTTGCTCAAAATTCCTAGCATAGATTTTGATAAGCTTCCGTCTATAGACTAGTGTTAGCTTAAGGTACATAATGCACATGGTCCAACGTCAATATATGAATGTTCAATGTTCTTTCTATACGAATGTGTTTTTAAGTCCCAGGCCACGACACGCCACGTCTGTGGGGACGACGGATTGTCAGACCACACAAAGACTAATATTAAAAATGTTCGTAAAAATAATGTTATGTTCAAAGAAGGCATAGCAAAAATGAGATAAACGAAAAAATCAGTTAAATCGATATAGGTACAAATATGAAGAAGATACACGCTTTATAAGTTTTAGGAAGGGAATATTCTTGTACGCGGCCATAGGCAATGTACCTACGGCGTAAGTATGAAGTTACATAGTTGTGACGTCCCTTCTACGATAGTGAAACTGTACGTGTTCAGCACACCTAAAACGCGTTCAAAAGCTGTATATGTCAATATTCCATAGAAAATAATGACACTGACAGCTTTCAAACGTAGTTTAAGCGCTGCTCGCATTCAAGAGCGGTCAGTGTCAATATTCACAGAAAATAATGACACCGACAGCTCTTCAACGTAGTATACGTGCTGATCGCGTTTAACTTCATTGGTAAAATCAACCCTGAACGTGTTCAGCACATCTAAAACGCGTTCAAGAGATGTCAGTGACAAAATTACTATTGAACTGGGTTTTAAAATGCTGATCGCGTTCAGTTTAATTGTTGAAATCGGCACCTGAGGACTATGTATCACGGACCTGGGCCTAAAGATTGGAATTGTAGTTTTGTAGATCATGTTGTGTAGCAAACAACGCGCGCAAAAGTTTTTGTGCAGCTTTTGTCGTAATAGATATACTAAACAAGAGCCAGTAAGGCAAGGGTATAAAATAAAATATTAATGTTACCACAAAACTGTTTATTCCACAAATTATATAATATAAATAATTTTGACATGCGTGTCTTCCACGCTGAGTTCCGTCGTCTTCTTACATTACGGTTCTTATCTGCGGAACCCTACCAAGCTTTTACAAGGCAACCAAATTGCGATGCCTAGGATATAAAATTACAGGCAATTTATTGCCTATTCCTACAAATAAACTATAAGCCCGACCTGATTGGAGTAACTAGGAAACTAATACCCAGATGTCAGCTGTTATCGGCGGAAGATTGATAGAAACTTTCCAACGTCGAATGAATGAATATGAACGGACATGAAGCTGAAGAACAAAAATACATGAAACACACGATGGATCACTACCAGACAACGCTATCTGAATGCTACAGATTCGCTATAAATAAAAAAGATAAACCAAACCAACCTTACAAAAATCCTGCAAAATTAAATATAGTGCTACAATGATATTTTGACACTTGAATGACATTGACAAACACTAAAATTTGTGTGAAAATGTAATATGGCGGCATTAGTTCCAATTTCACCCACGCATCAAAAGATCCCTGTACCTACCGTTTTGATGTCTAACATCAAGAATGCTGTCGCATGTGTTTCAAGAAAGTACAACAATCTCACTAGATGCGATGATTGGGTACATAATGACGTAGGTACCTCAAGATCAAGCAATACCTTATACTTATTTGATACGTTGGAAAGTGCAATAAAAATATATTTAGTCTCCTAGCAACACCAATAGTCGTCGATCTTCTAAATACCCACATATTTACAACGGACCTCTCTCTAAGTATGTATGTATGTCACATGTTCTACACACGTGAAATAAAGTACCTACCTACTTACGATTTCTTTATAAATACAGCCTTCTCAGACTGAATGTAAAATCATAGGTAAGCATTCACTGACACTATGTTTAAATGTTAATTGTTCGAAATTTTAAAAAACATTGAAGCATTCATATTAGTAACGAGGTAATTTCATTTGATAAAGAAATTGTGTAAGTTGGGTTTTGATTTGTAGGCACTGTTTATAGCAGGATTGATTGACTGGCGCCATCTCTGCGATTTTATGGCTACATTATGTCAACTTCTGAAGGCCAATAATCGTTATTAAAAACATTCAAAATCAAGTCGCCGTCTCACCTCAACGACTAACAAATGTCAAAACCCTGTCAAAAATGTAGGTAAATTAGCAGAATTTTTGATAGATTGTTAATGAGGTTAGTACGTTCTTAAAAATACGGGAATCGTCCCTCTGAGTTTAGTCGAGAAAGCCTTTCGACTACTGCACTACGGAGGTTGGATAGTGGGAATACCTGTTACAAAATACGACTCCGAATCAACTAGGCACTTGTTTATATTAAATAAATATTTAAGAGGGTTTTGGCTCACCCAGTACTTTCCCTTGACTGTACAGGAGCTTCTTCTTTGGAAGACCAATATGACGCCAACGGGTTATGGTGTATTTAGCTATACTGTATAATTTATATAAAAGAGGAAGGTGTTTGTTAAATATACGGAGTAATAAATCCATTTGAAAAAAACGCATAAGCACCTCAATTTCGTATTTATGTTACCATGTATAAAAATGTGACATACAAACACACAGTCCAAATACAATGTACAAAACATCCCAACGATTAAGACAAAGGATTACATAATTTTTTGAAAAATTTCAATTACTTTAATGATTTCATTAAAATCTCGTCACAAATATACTAAACACTAAAACACCCCCAAGCTGTATGTAGTCGATTAGTTGACCAAACTCTTCGTTTCCACTAAAAGGGAGAATCGATTACCGAATCTAATTCGATTAGTGCAGAGTTAAGTGAACAAATAGTTGTTTATCACAGATATCATACATACAAAGATACACTAATGATGTAACGACACAACTGACTGGAGCAGCGGTTTCGATACTAAATTATCGTATTTTCTACATTTCTCCAATTTATGGAACTATTAAGTTTAGTCAACTCCACGAATTGTCTTCACGATGCACGATGTCGACACGACTAGTACTGGAAACAAACACTTCTTAAGCGATGATTCCCACGGATGGCAGCAGAACAATTTTTTAGAGACACCCACACATTGAACTGACTTTAAATTGTGATCTATAAAAATACTATGCTATAATTAGTTAGAAATCTTATTGATTCTCTATTTGACTTGTAAAATTCGTGCAAAATGAAGACATTACATAACTATTAAGTTTATTCATTTACATAACTATACGTTATTTCTTATTTTATAAGTTACAAACTATCGTTTTTCAACGAGTTTTTAAGATATTTATATGAAAAAGAATATTCATGCATTCTTAAACAAATGCAGCCATGCATTTATTATTGGGGCATAGTGCCTCAATAATACAGAGAGGGAATTTTAGTTTTAACCGCCAGGTCTATAGAACTTAATCAATATACATATTGTAGTTCCGAAATGAGACCTCCAAAATAACTTGCTTTATTGTACACAGTCAGCTATGCTTTTAACCTACAAATTAATAAAGTACCTAATCCTATTATTCAACAAATAGGTACTATCTATACATAGGTACACAATGTCGTGGGTGTTGAACATAAAATTCCCTTCCTACCCTATAAAATTACGACTGAAAGACTCAACCCCGCGCTGATCCAGGATTTAGACGCGACCCTTGTGGTACCAGCTACCACATTGCCACCTCAAATCAAATCGTTTGGTCGCGACGACCAAAGTAATATTAAAACTGAGATATGACGGTCGCGCCAACTGTCAAAACAACAAAACAAAATAATAACATGTATGTGTATTGTACTAATGGGCTGACAGTCAAAGGATGTAGGTATTCAGAGCTTTTGTTCTGAAGTGTGAAAAAGAATAGATCAGCGGACTTTGCAGCAATATAAATAAGTACGTATGCATTCTCTGATTGCGGCAACATAGATATAAACGATCTCTCATGAATATGTGAATAAACTCTTCTTCTTACTGCTATATTTAATTTTCTAGTTGCAACGTTGCTAAATTATTTTATAACTAAATCGTTGTGGCAAGTTGTGCTTAAATTAGGCAATATCTAATACTATTGCATATTGACTGTCTGTCTGTACTAACTTGCTTAGAAAATTCTATAATCTGTCTACAGTGCAGAGATGTTCAATTAGAACTAGCATGTCCATAAAGCTCTGCAATGCGTGATATGTATATACGACTATTCAGATTCTTCTTCAATGTACTAGCGGACGGATTGTGGCGCTCGTCCACGCTGATACTGCACAAGCGTGAGACAGCACAGAGAGGATCTTCCATATGCATTCAACACACTTAAGACCGACACTAATAAAAACTGCGGCGTTGCATCGGACATTTCCTTAGAAAAAACTTCGCGACTGATATCGCCGATTTCTGCGATGCGTCGTCACACCTTTTTATTACGTACGTAAGTATGTCAGCCCTTACTAAATGTTGGGTTAGGTCGACCTGTGCACCTAGTTTAGAAACGACTTAACCCTGTTGCAGATATGCAGTGTAGAAGCGCACTTATTGGCGGTTGTGATAGGAAGATAAGTGTCGTGGGATGTCTGTAGTGTAGTGTGATTGGCACATGAGAGGGTGTCGTGTAAAAATGAAATAATAAAAAACTCAACAAAAAGGTTAGTATTCATTTATTTAACTAGGCAAAAAGGTGATCTTTTTTATACAAAAAAATATATTCGCTAATCGCACTGTGTGCGCAAGTCCTATTACAAGTCTTTAAACAGACCATTTTATTTATAAATAATGACTTTTCCTAGGAAAAAAAATACACCAAAATATGGTATTCACCTTTATACAAACATTAGTTACAAGCGAACCGTACTTTTTAATGTTCATAAATCATATAAAGTAAATGCAAAGAGATCGTGTAATTGTTATCGATAGATCTCCATTGCCGTATTTGTGTTGCGCACCGACTAGGTACCTAAAATCATCGCGCAATATGGATTGGTGGTTAACCAGGATCGTATTATGAGATGCGGCAGCAAGGGCATTTTGACATGACATTGCAACTAAATTACAAGTTGACAAAATACTAATTTAATTTTTTCATTATTAATTTTTAAATATTGGCTTATTTATAAATGTCTCAGTTACATTTTAAAATACGAATAATTTGTCTTCCCGAGACAGAAAATAAATAATTTAAATAATAATAATGATTCTATAAAACAGAATTAAAATAAATAAATATAGTAGGAATTGTGTCCTAAGAACGTTTTCCCTTACTTACCTATCTCGAATTACCAACATGTATTTTAGTTTTAATATAATTATGTATCAATTTAACAATAGTATGGGTGATTTTGCTTTTGAAAACATCGTGGCAGACTAGTCGATCCGCATCACAAACACTTATTGCACGCAATTTCATAATTGCACTAAGTTTAATTGTAACTAATTAGCGAACCACAAAGGAATCACTAGGACATAATAGTCTTAATATTCAGAAACAGTTGTATACAGGAAAGCTATGAATAATCTCAGACGAGTCCATAGTTTTCCATCTACAACTATAACTGTCAATGTTTTATAAATTACAAAAGAAAAAAAAAAGAAAAAAAAACACTATTATAGGGCGTTGAGTTGTTTCTCTCAGCTATATCTATATTACAGCCTTGAATATTTTGTTTTAACTTTTTTCTTCTAAAGTATAAATAGATGTATCACCAGCCTTAGATATCAAAAGGTATTGTTTATTTAAAACTAGAATAATTAGTTATATGAAGCGAGCTTTGCTAGTTGGTTACAATTTGATGGCAAGCGCAGCACCCTCATTGAATCACACCCTCGTCATTATGAACGCCTGCCTTTTCAATAAGTTTAATAAATATCCTTCGCTTGGATGTATTGACAAGGCAAGTGTGAGCAACGTACTTACATTGTTGTCTGCTCGTAATGATTGACATTGCGATGATCAGGCGGCGTTGCGCTTGTCAGCATACGAGTCGTGTTCGGACAACGTGTGCCGTGTGGTGGTAGGACTAGGCTAATGCGATGACTTCGACTGTCTACACCTGAAGGAGGATACTACATTACACATAGCTGACCTTCCGAGACGGTCTAAAATCTTATTCAGGGCCTCAGGAGTCAGTTAGACTCATCTGTACTTCCATGTTCTATCTGAGTAGGCAGAAGGATATAGGGACCTAGCAACGATATGGTTTATATCCTATTTTGTATTATTTATAGCTAATACATATCACGTTTTCTGATTATAATTATATATTAGAATAATTGCTATTAAAATTTCAAGTTTTTGTCATTACTTGACATAATCGGTGTTGTGATCTTCTGGTCTTTTTTAATGAATTTGCTATGTTTACATTAATTGGTGTTTCTGTATCACTTAACTACCAACGGCATTACCTTTTCACGAATAAAATTTCTCATATAACGAATCGATAAAGTTTGCGGATCGTAACAGACTAGCAAAGCGGATAAAAATAATCGTAGAAAAAAAATAACATTTTTAACGCTAAATCATCTAAACTAATAACCACGCTATATATTTATTTATTTATGAAAATATTGAAGTTTGGGACGTGGACACGCAATTTACTAAAGCGGACTACAGCACGCGTTGCATGACTACCTTAAAAACGAGTTCTGTCGAAGGAAAAATAGAAAAAATGACAGATGTCATCTGTCATTTTGTCTATGCTATCTGTCATTTTGTCTATTCATCCGCCGACATGCTACGCGTGCAGGAAGAAGTAGGGAAGACGGTTAGGAAGATAGTCCTAATAATATTATAATAGGTACTAATCGGCCCTTTATCGACTTATGCATATCTCGAATAATATAATAATCGAAACAATTTGTACGACTTTCAGTTTCAGACTGTTTATGTAACGCATCAGTCGGATGGCTGGCGGCCATATGGGAGGAGTGCTCGGTACTGAGTTGAATGTCAATTCGAATTCGGTTCCTAGTCATATTTTACTCGTTAAGGAAACAACAATTACTGTTGTGATGATTTTGAAATTAAAAAAAAATTCTTGGTGCTATTTTCGAGGACTATCTACTGTAAATTTTCATGCAAAATCTAATTGCAGTTCAAATTCCATTTTCGAAGGAAGTACCTATTTTGGTCAAAATCATGGGTCTCGCCTTCAAAATCACCGCCAGCTTTTGGGCTATGTGTCCACGTCATAATTATGGTTCCCATCCAATTGACTCCTTGAAGTCCCAACTAATTGCGCCAGAATGACAGCACAGCATCAACGTGTGACTGCGTCATTCTAACGTCACGACGTCAAAAGACGTCACCACCTCAATAAAGGCTCAACGCGCACCCTGTCGGTGATCGCCGAAATTCAAAAAAAGAATCCGAGCTTACAAAAACAGATTTGAGATTTTCATGCGATAATCAACCTAACAACTTTATGCCGCGTATCTACGACGCGCTATATTATCATATTTACATAATAACGGATGTTATTTACTATAAAGGACAGTATTCTCTGAGGTTTTATAAATTATCAGTTGTACTCGCGCGTTACCGGAATTTTAAAACAAGGGCCGAAATGTCGTTCTGCTTTGCTCAGCGGTTACACACGAGTTCTAACGAATAAACATGCAGGATATATTAACATCCGATTATCTTAATTATTACATTTCTAATTTTCCTCTCAACTAATTCTTATATTAATATATGTATGTAGCATTTCATCATTATGTTACATTCTCAGTGATTTTTCCTTTAAAAATAATCGGCCTTTTTCTATTTCATATTGAAAACCTTGCGGATGCTGAGGATGGAAATATCTTCATATAAGTAGAATATTTTAATATTTTTGACAATTGGTTCAAATATATCTCAAAAATCCACTTGATATAAAATTGACACCAAAGAATTTGAGTTCATTATGAAAGAATCTAGAGCGTCATCCAAATACGCAGTTTAAAAAGAACCACTTTTTCAAGGTCTAAATACTCTGTTTTGGTACAATCGACCTATGAAAACATTGACTTAACTTAAAATTTTGTCATAGTTATAATGCCACAAAATTCTATAAAAAAAAAAAATTGTTCATGCTTTGTTATTGGCCAAGTTCCGCTACCCACGTTTCATTGCGTGTGCCGTCACATAGATGTAAACAAATACAGTAGCCCTCGTGTGAGTTTATTTTGGCCCTTGGCAATCGGAGCGCAACGATTGGTGCAGGGTCAACCGGAGCGCCGAACGCCGTGTACAAAAGAGATTCAAACGCGCCACGATACTGGTTGCATATTGGCGAGTTTCATTTCACACAAACAGCATTGATTTTTATCTGAAAATAGCTGACCGCCGCGAACTTCGTATATTTTCCCATGTTTTGTTGGTTGTTCTGATATTCGGGGCGGAGCACATATAACAAATCAAAGATCATAAACATCGGTCCAGCCGTTCCTGAGTTACAAACGTTGCAACTTAGCCGCTGTTTATTTTTATTTTTTATGTTACTGTGTGGATGAATATTCTTCTTTTTACGGTATAAAAAGTGCATTTTATTTTTTTTAATTAGTCAAATAACGTAAACAAGTAATATATCACTGCGCAAGTTCTGAATTGATCAACGTTTGCTTAAGGCGATTGTACCATTAGAATAAAATTGTCATTTAGTAAAATATGTATACAAAAAATACTATCGGAGTTGCTAGCCGTATTAAAGAAATCTACGAAAACGGTTTCCGTACGAAATCATTTAACTTTATATTGTCAGTCAGTCAGTTGTTGGTTATATATTTAACAGAGGAATAAGCAAGAGACGGATGACTATCAGAACACAATGCTAGAAGAGAGGAAGTTAGATGGGTCAAGATCTTGACGGTAACGGTGACCGAGACCAGAAGGCAAATTCTCGTACTTAGAAAACGTTGAAATTCAAGTCGCAATCTCATCTGACCGACAATAAATGTCAAAAAATTGACAAAATTCTTGTATTTTTGACAGATTGAGACTGAGATTAGAAATGCTAACATTTAAAAAAATGCGGGATTTGTCCTTCAGATAGTAGAAATGAAAACCATCCTACAGCACTTTGGTTAACAACAGATGTGTTGTAACTAACACAGAACCAGGATGGATAGACGCTAAGGAAAGGCCTATGCGCAGCCGCGGGATGGTGGAGATTATCAAACATTAATTTAAACCATAAACAACATAATTTAGCATTCCATTTACGGAAGAAACGGAAACAAAACTCTCCAGGTAAACACCGAATTGTAAAGAAGAAATAGAAACGATGATGTAAAAGATAGAAAAAAAAGTACATAACTTATGTACTTGTTAACAAAAAATCTGTACTTGGACTGATGCAAAGGGGAAGAAACAGACCATATGAAAATACAAAACCCTTCACCGTATAATAAATAGGTAATTTCAGTGGCTCAATAGTCAAACAACGGACGTACAAATATCAGCCAGTCTCACCACTACACGTCGATGATAACAGTATAGATATATTAATTAATAATTTACAATATACAACACCTCATTATTGATTTAATTGGCATTAAACGTAAAATAGTCATTCAACCACAGGCACATTTATTAACACTACAATTTCAACTCAATCTTAGTGATGAAACTGACTTGATAGTAAGTGGCGGTGTTCTATGACCTTAGACAAAAAACAAAACAAAATTCGAAGCGGTTCGAAGTAAAACGTCGTCGTAAAAGTATGTTGCTATGCGCATGAGTAGGTACAGTACACCACTCTTACCGGATCATGGAATACGTGGTTTCATCAATTGTCGTAACATCAGCGCCACCTAGTATACCGCAGCGGTATTTCAATCTTGAACTCCGGTTATTATCGCTTAACTGAATTAGGGCGAATTGTACTGATGAAACTGAACGCGATCAGCACATCTCAACCGCGTTCAAGAGCTGTCAATGTCAGTAATCCGTTATAATGATGAAACTGAGAGCTCTTAAACGCGGTTTAGATGTGCTGATCGCGTTCAGTTTTACCTACTGTTAAAATTCGGCTTTAGAAACGGTCCAGCCGTCTGGCCCTGACAAGCAAAGTGGCTTTATAGTCCAGTACAAAAAAACCTCGGAATACAATTAGGGCTGATTTCACAAATGAAACTGTACGCAATCAGCACGTCCCACACCAACGTAACTGAACGATATTAATCTATACCGCGTTCAAGAGCTATGACAATGTCATCATTTTGGTGGAATATTGACATGGACAGCTTTTGAACGCAGTTTAGATTAATTGCGTTCAGATTCTATGGTGAAATTTAGACTTTTTCTAGCGATTGAATTTGAGTAGGTGTATCATGTCTTTTAAACAAAGATTTAGAAAACATGATTTATTACTGTGTACTCAAAATACGTTCAGACTCATTCGATTCCTAGGTTTTTATGACTGGGCTATTAATAACTCTACATTGATATTTACAACAGTACATAATTTTTATACAAATAATTTGAGGTGTGTCAATGTTATGACCCGGAGCGCCTAAGACATAATGATGGGACGACAATAGCCGTCTTGACCTAACAGCGTACATGGTGAGTTTTTTGGAGTGCTTTTGTAGCTACGGTAGCTAACCCTTAGTACATGATTACAGATGGGTTAATATTCAGTGATGTGCATCCACCAAGTTTTTTTTTAATTCAGATTCAAACGAATTAAAACTACATTATGTAGGTAATTTATAGAACATAAAATATGATTTTTGCTATCAGTAAGGTATAAACAGAGAAAAGCATTTCCTCGAAAACAAATGTTAGTTTAACAAATCCTCAATTTAGTTTTATTTCGTTTGAACAACTGATGGTGATGGATGAAATGGAGTTCTATCAACCATTATTAATAATCAAAATATTAGCCTTATTTAGCGAAGACAAAAATGACAATTTTTATATAAAAAAAGTTCATTTTGTAGGTGCGAAATAATGCAAATATTTTCATAAATTCCAAATGTTCACCTTGTAGGACCGATGTTGACAAACAGGCTACCGTTTAAATTAACAGTCACGGAGATAGTAAGCAGCTAATGATACGCGTTCGAACTCTTTCAAATATTTCGTTGCAGACTGTAACGTGTTCAATTATCCGAGAATACTTTTGACTGATGTTCATTGAGTCACGATATACTGGCAAATTAAATAAACTAAGTATAATATAATGAATACTTAGTCAGCGTTCTTAAATTCAGTATCAATACGACGTTCAAGCGCTTGTAGACCCTCTTCAAGTTCTTGCTGAAACAGAAAATACAGAAAATATGTAGGTGGATACAAACATAATACATATATGTACACTGATAATAAAGCAAAAGAGATTGTTTGTTTGAACACGCTAACCTCTGGAACTATTTCGTTTTTTTTTTTGCATTTGTAAGCCCAATTCTTGAGGTCTACTTAACATTACGGTTCGACCCTTAAGAGACGAGCAAAAAGAAAAAGAGTTTGCTAAGCGGAAACGAAGTAATAGCGTTAAGAAGTTAGCTATTTTATGCTAATGTTTTGAAGGAAAATTTTGTGACACGCGACATGTATTTTTTGTTTCCGTATACACGTATTAGGGATGAACTGAACTTAATCCCTTTTCTTTTTTCTTGATAATATCAAGAAAACAGATTACACGGTACAGTACCAGAAAAACCTCATGATTCAAATGATTTTAACTACATTTTGTATCGATTTTATTTTCTCGTAACTACTTCTTTTTTGCCTGTTTTTTTGTGAACCCTTACATTATACATTCTTGTCGTTTATAAATGACAAGACACCATTTTTTTTACCCATCCCAGATTCAGCCTAGTCTGCCAATTGCATAGCACACAATATTCCACGACAATTACTTATAGAATAAGTCTATAATTTTTGTAGTTATCTAATTTATTAAGTATTTTATAGAAAGACGACATTCGTGCTCGCTTGCCTCAAAGAAACTCTTCATAAAGATTAGGAGCAATTATGGAATTCAGGGCGACCGGTCCGGCTTTCGTTGCTAGTTATCGTTTGAAGCAATAAGTGTACTCACATCATCGAAACCGGCTGCTTGGTACGCATTCGCGGCGGCTACGAGTCGCTCTGTGACCGACGGCCTCTCTCTGGCCAGCCGGTCAGCGCCCACTGCCAGTCTGCTCGGAAAGGCCACAGTAGGCGGGCCGTTGGCGCTCACCGTGGGGACCTCAGGGGCCCCGGGGCCCGACACGGGACCGCCCACCGCGCGAGCCCCAACACTCTCCATGGGAGAGGAACGGTCGCAGCGAATTAAGGGGATCATCACCGCGCCGCCTGCAGGTGGGAATACCTGTCGAAAAGTGGAGCGTCAGAATATCATGCCAGCTAATGACCGGTTTTAGATAAACGTGGTAGAGAGAGGCCACGATGAGATCGAAACATTATGAAAAATAGAAGAAGTGTATAGGTTCCGTTATGTCATCGGGAGATGAACTTCCCTTTTGATATGTTAGATATTTTTCTCAACGGAAAAAAATCTTACAAAATGAGCATATACGCCGCCATGTTATGAAAGATAAGAAACTTTGTTACGGTTTAAGATGTGGGTCAAGCTACATACTCAGTTACATTAACAACTTGAAACTAACTGCTAGCTCAGATAGACAGAGTTAAATATTTCGTTAGTGGATGACGCACGTTTGTACGAACAAATTAAAGGGCCTTCATTGACGCGGAGCACAATATTTTTAATATTTTCAAATATGTTTTTCTTCTACAAACCAGAATATCTCTTACTTTTTGTGATAGATTAAGGTTATTTTGCTTGGTCCTAAACCTGGGATATATGCTGACGAAAAACTTATTTACTATTTGTTCGAGACGGATGTAAATTTCATTACTAAGGAAAAAACGAGCTCGTGAACGAAAATTAGTGGCTTTATTATTGGGAATAGACTTGCTATAATACCAAAATCAAATGTAAGTTCATTCAGTGAACTGAATCGGGTACACTTCAAAAAGAAAAAACTTCAAAAGCAGTCGACTTATGATTATTAATGATTGTTTAATTATGATATTGTATCATATGGCGTGGTCCATGAAGTTGTTCTGACATCAGATCACATTTTTATTATTGTTCTTATTATCTGAAGTCAGGTGAGAATAAAAAAAAAACGTCTAGCTTAACTATACATATTCGCTAAACATCCCATGTATGTTTAACAAATATGTATAATTTTATAGCGTTTAGGGAAGCCCATGGACAAAGAATAAAAAAATGTACGTCATTTTTTGGGCTAGCCACCCTCTATAAAGTACCAATGGATCGAAAAATCAATAACAGTGTTACTGGTGACCTATAAATACAGGATTTTACTACCTACCACAGGCACTGGTTATTTATTTATAACCGTTGTATGCAGTTTGTGCCAATAAATTATTAATAAACAGGGTCAAAGTAAATTAGAGAGCGAAACTCCGCAGACGTGATGAATGAGTATAGATTTCTAAACATGATTAACAAAAAAAGTCATAATTTTTTTTATCAGTTTAAAAAATCGGTTTTATTGTGTAAACTTCACAGACATGATTAATATCGATACCTAAAGACGATAAAACATATTTTCTCAACTCATACTTCAAGTAACCAGCGGTCGTAGACCCCTAAAAAAAACACCAATTTCTTTTTTTTTACCCTGTATTAATGTGATAGAGTTACCTCGGCAGCCAATGGCGGAGGCGGAGGCGGAGGCAGTGTGCTGAGCATGTCTCCGAAAGTAAAGATCTGAGGACAATACAATTTACCGTTTAATCTTAAGATGGCAGCAGTGTTGCGCAGTGCGTGTGCAGCCAGTACTGTGAAACGTGTATTTTCAATTTTAAAATCGTTCGTTTTGAATTTTAAAACCGATTTGAAGAAGCTTCACCAGGCTAGTCCATGTAGTGCAGATACTCTGATGTAGCTTTGAGGTTTCGTGTGCAAGAGAGAAAGAAACACTGGTCTCCGCCTAAAGTTCGTTTTTTTTTAAAATAATAATAATAATAAAACATTAATTTCAGGCTACAATGGCCCATAGACATTAATAAATACGTATTAATCAAACATTTCAATTCTTTGATTCTTTTTGTATAGGAGTTTGACATTCCACCAGTTAAATTACTATCTGGGTTTAAACGAACTTTAGTGCCATAGACATTTTGTTTATAATCTCGTCAGAAGGTTTTCGTAATTCAAGTATACGTAACTACTGACACGCGGTTGACCGTAGTACCTACATACCATTAATAAACGATTATTAGTAAATGATCGATCAAGTCTGATGATTTTATAACTGCACTTTTCCTTGAGGATTATGATTCTGTTCTCCTAGTACTCTTTTACTAGTTTTTCTTACCCAAACATATTTGCTGTCATATTAATTTGCAACAAATAAATCATAATATCGATAATCACTCTGATAAATTGGTCGTTTGATAAATAAAGTAAAAACATTACTTTATTTATCAAACGACCAGTTTATCAGAGTGACCAATTTTATTTATCTTAACATACGTGTAACTATGTTCGAGAGTGTCCATGGAGTTTATTGCCCGTTCTTCTCCATAGGTAGAACTGCTACTACTTTGGAATGGGCACAACTAGCTTCATATTTCTGACTGACCGACTCCTTGAAAATTAGAATTCATACACGTTTAACTATCTCTGAAACCACGATTTCAATGAATGTGTATGGTTGGCTCCAGTTTGAAAGAAATAATAGTTTTGGAGTCAATATTGGCGCTGTTCAAAAGCGCAATAGCGCGAAGCAGCGGCGGGTAGTTGGTTAAAAATATTATTTAAAGAGTCGAATCAAGCCTAGCGTTTACAGTTGGGTAAACGCTCGACGGATTGATTCGAGTCCCGGTGTGAGTCTCAAGTTGCAGCTGAATACCTCAAACCCAGTGACTGGGTAACACGATACGGCTCGATAAGCTGGTTGTCAAACTTTTGTGCGTCTAACTGCTCGTCACGACTGTCAAAGATCGTGAGTCGGATATTATTCATTATTCCTCAAGATAAAGCTCGAAGAATTGCCAAACTGAAGTGGTAGTGGGCAGGGCACATTGCTCGCAGAACAGACGGCCGATGGGGCCGAAAGGTTCTGGAGTGGCGACCGCGTACCGGAAGACGTGGCGTTGGAAGGCCTTCCACAAGGTGAACCGATCACCTTGTAAGGCCGCTGGAATCCGCTGGATGCGGGAAGCACAGAACTAGCGGTGCTTGGGAAGGCCTATGTCTAGCAGTGGACGTTTTTCGGCTGAAATGATGATGATAATAATGATTTTTCCTCAAGAGGACCTACACACATTCAATTCTCTATTCTTTATCACGTACCATAATGTATAATAGTTAGTAATGCATAATGTTTAATAGAAATCCAGGGCTTTTTGAATATATTTGTAAATGTAAGTGACCGGACCTGAATTAGTTATTAGGCTTCCACACCTTGTTTGACTACATTATACAACATTAAACAACAAGAGATAAATAGAGAGGTATAAGAAATAAACATCACCTTTGCACGTATTTTTCTGTCATTTTCTTCTTGTCTGTTTATACAGACTGTCATTTTGTTCTTGGCTGTTTATTTATGAGGGTTGCGCGCGCATGTCCCTATGCTCTCTCTTTCTATGGATTCAGTACTGATCCCTCTGCGTTGAAAATTTCGTTGGATAGACAATCCTCTAATTTCATATCATCCTAATGATTAATATTATGAGAAAATGTCATTCAATAGGATTACATGAACTTAGAGGGTTGTATTGACGACTTTCATGATTATAATTCTGTAAATACATTCTTGTTACGGTGGCGAATCATATTTTGTTCGACCGACAACCAGACACTGACCTTCAAATTGCAAAAAAATAACTTAACAAAATTTGAATTTCCAAGGCAACGTGGTGCTTCCCCCTTAAAAATATTTACTTGCCCATACATTTTGACCGCGAGGGTATAGCACTTTTCAGGTGTTTTTTAAATGTGATCAAAAATGTCTACGATACGTCCAGTATGATGTGCTCAATGCATGGTTTCAGTTAGCGCGGTATGTCCCTGTTGACCTGTATGTGTGTATATGGTTAAATAAATAAAGTTTATTTAGGACTTACCTCACCGGGGTTAGGCGCCCAAACGGCATCGAGGCGCGGACCGTAAGTGTTGGCGTTGACGCGGTAGTCCGGGTGAATCTCCGCTGGCAGCGCTACAATATCACACTTGTTTTAGTTCTTACTGCATTATTGTTAAGGTTAATTTTTAACGAGCACCGTCTATCCCTACTCAAATTCTTTGTTTGTTCTTTTCGCCTATACATACAAAAATGTCCAGATTAATGAGAAAATTATGTTCGTTTGGTCTAAACCCAACTTTAGACACAATATCTATATCAGAGTAGGAAGGACGATGACAGAGAAGAAGAAAACGGAAAAAGTCTATCATAATAAATCTAAAAAAGTTCACTGCTTGACAAGAGCCTCTTCAATCGCGCGACGTTTACCCCGATCCGCCGTTTAATTTATTTTAAATTAGTCGTATTTTCAGGATCAACTTTTATGAGCCAAAGTCAATAAAAAAACAGTCAGTTTTTAGATAGCATTGTGATGCCGTATCTCAATATTTTATTACTGAGTGATGCTAAAAGAAAAAACACTTATTTTATTATTTTCACCAAAGATCTCATTTATCTTTGGATGGTATTAGAAATGATTACTGTATACAAACCTGTATCGAACCCTCCGGGGTGGACAAGCAAGATGTGTGTGTGGTTTGTCTGTGTTGGCTAGCTAATACTTACGTGTAAAGATATCTTCCCTTGGTGCGGGCGCCTCCTGGCCATAAATCGGGAGATTGCTCTGCGGCACGAAGGTGCGGTACTGCACCGGGCCGTGGTTCTCTTCCGGCAAGCGAGCGTTGTAACGCGTGTAATACCGGTTGCCAGTACTCGAGATAAAAATCTCCTGGTTTATGATGATAGGATGGGGAGGGTAGCTACTGCAACGAACATATAGTTTGTGTTAAAAGGGATGAAACAACTAAAAACGAATTAAGGTTGGCTAATCATGTATGTGTATGATACTCATAAAGGATGCTGTGAAGTTAAGCTTAGGTTTCCTTAGAGAAGGATGCAGTTTCATTACAACCGCAAAACGAGAGAATTCTATTTGAGAAGACATGCACAACATTACAGACATAAATCCAAGTTAAACTTCTATTTTGTAAAAAAAAAAAAAACAACGAAAAGAAACAGAAGACAAAAAAAGGAAAACACAAACAAAGAAAAAAACACAAAAAGAAACAAAAACACAAAAAAGTAAGGCACAACGTGAAAGTAACAAGTAAATATTGGTAAAACAAAACTAAATCTTCCGTCCATCGGCTGACAGAATATCAAACCTTCCCGACATACGGCTATCCCCATTCATGCATATTTCATCTCCACTCTACGAAATTCTTTTGGGTAAATAGGGATAGAACATTCTTTTGTTGATCTATCCATACGAATACTAACAACAATATCAAGAAAAAAATACTCTTGTTCTTTTCGTTACAGCTGAACCCTCCTTTACTTAGATAGATAAAAAATAAACTTACATCGAATGATGCCCGTTGTTCACGTGCTCTCTCTCGGGGACGTTCATCGGAGCCATGGCTGCAAACCAACAATAGTTGAGGTAATAATTTGAGTGGGTATATAGGGGAGCACACAACAATCCAACTCCTTAAATGGCAACCTAACTTGCGCACGGTGCATCCTACAACTAAAGGAGGAGGCAGTGGTGACCGACCGTTGGCGGTATTACCATTCAACAATAAACAAGAAAACCTAAATTCTCCAGAGCCATAACAGGCAGCAGCGTCAACGTTTCCAAATAATTGGCCTTGCGTTCACCAACCCGCTTGCCCAGCGTGGTGACTATGGGCATAAACCTCTTATGAATAAAGTGCCAAATCAATGGCCCAAGTTCCTGGTGGTCCCGCTTTTTCCGCTGGTCAAGGGAGCCTGGTGGTCCCTCTGGTCAAGGGACCGGTCACGGTAACGGCACGAAGGGTTGTGCGAAGAATTCACAGGTTACGGCAGGCAACCTATTCTACTTCCGCGAAGATGATCAGCTATACCAAAGCGGCGTTGGCTCCCTGGTCTACAAGGCATTTCGTCATGTCGGATAAGAAGCAAATATGTAGATTTCTCCGGATTCTGTGAGTAGGATTAATACCGGAAGCAATCAAAGGCTTGTCCAAGGCACTCTTAATTTACAATTTAAACAGAGAATCCCCATGAAAAGGCCTACCTCCTCCGTGACACGCAGCTCCAAGCCGCTCTAGGATCCGACAAGTTCCAAATGGAACTTCAAATTCGATTCGCCCTACTGGAAAAGCGTCAGAGTCCTCGAGGATCATCATGAACCAACCCAGGAGATTTAACTAGTTCCAGCCACCAGAACAAGCCGGTTGTCGGGTGTGCCTTCAATACCGTAGACCACATCTATAATGAATGGCAAATTGTACAGTAGACCGAGGAGTACAACCAGCCGCTGTGGGACATTTGTATACTATGAGAAAGCCTTCGACTCCATCTACATATGGACAGTTCTGGAATCTCTGCAACGATGTCGAATTGACTGACACTACATCAAAGTATTGAGATGTTTATTATGATGCTGCCACGATGACTGTCCAGATCCAGGATCAGAAAACCAGCCCCAACCAACTGCTCCGAGGGGTGAGATATGGGGAGGATGTGATATCCCCGAAACAGTTCACCAATGGGTTGGAAGACGTCTTCAATGCGCTGAAGTAGACAGGACAGGGTATCAACGTGAACGGCGAGTACACCTCACTCCTTCGCATTGCCGATGTCTTCGTCATAATGGCAGAGACGCTGAAACAGTTACACCAGATGCTGCATAGCCTAAATGGAGCCTCTCGGCGGGTTGGCTTCGGCAGGAATTTGGACAAGACGAAAGTCATGTACAATATACACGTCTTGCCGAGCCCAAGAGCCCAATCCACTTCGAAGGGTCGCTTCTCGAAGTTGTGAAGGAGTATGTCTACCTAGGACAAGTCATTCAGCTCGGTAGACACAGCTTTGAGAAATAAGTCGTTCATCAAGTCTTCGTCTCTTATTTCGCAATTTTTGAAGACGGTCCTCAACCAGGGCTGGACCACAAATTCGAGGTCGCTCAGCGCGCTATGGAGCGGGATATGCTCGGAGTTTCTTTGAAGGATAATATCAGAAATAAAGTTATCCGGAAAAGAAAAGGAGTTACCGACATAGCTTGCAGAGTAAACAAGCTGAAGTGGCAGTGAGCTGGCCATGTTAGTTGAAGGACCGATGGCCGGTGGAGCAGACGAGTTCTGGAGCGGCGCCGTGTATCGGCAAGAGTGGTATGGGACACCCAGTTGGATAAACCGACGACCTTAAAAAGGTGACTGGGACAGATTGGAGGCGGAAGGCGGAGGTCACGGGGTTGTGGCGCAGCCTGCAAGAGGCCTATGTCCAGCAATGGACTGCGGTGACTGGAGGCGGAAGGCGGAGGTCACGGGGTTGTGGCGCAGCCTGCAAGAGGCCTATGTCCAGCAATGGACTGCGGTGACTGGAGGCGGAAGGCGGAGGTCACGGGGTTGTGGCGCAGCCTGCAAGAGGCCTATGTCCAGCAATGGACTGCGGTAGGCTGAGTTTATTGAATTTTCTTTGGGTTGTTATTGAGTTAGCTTTAATACTACGTATTTAATCCACTTTGTTTATTGTTTATGATGTTATTATAAGTACGTGTCACTGTTATTTACCTAGCAATTAGGGTGGATTTAACCAATGAAACTGAACGCGATCAGCACATAAACTAGGTTTAAGGGCTGTCAGTCATTATTTTCTATGGAATTTTGACACTAACAACTCCTAAACGCGGTTTAGATGTGCTGAACGCGTTCAGTAACATTGGTGAAATCGGCACTTAGTCACTCGAGCCGCCATGACACATTTCCTCGTCTTGACAATCAAATAAAATTGCGTTACAAAAATGGAAAATTTTGTATTTCGCTGAAATATCTATATTTTGAAATATTTCAGCCACAAGGAACATTGATAAGTAGTTTATCAGAAACCGTCAACCAGCAGCCTATTATTGTGAACACGATTGATTGATTGGAGAACGCTGCTGCCACCATCCCTCGTCACAAAATGAGCCGCCTTTTACCACAAACTACCAACCCTGGCAGCTAATTGCTTCCGAGGTATTAGCAGAGAATTTAAAAGCCATGTCAGATGACACGCAACTAATAATAATAGGAACACTGATTTCCAATATACAGGTTTATACCTAGTTTGTAATTCAGGAGTTCATATACTTACAGTTTTAGCCATCTACTCGCTTACATTATCTGTATCCTAGCTCTTTATAATATAACTGTATTAGGCTCTATTGTACATTTATTATTTAATTCATGTGGAAACCTATCGCACTTACATTACATACCTATTGTGACGTAAAATCATTTGGTAAAAATAGAGGTTTAAACTACATTTCGTAACAAGTCCCAAGTTGTAGCGCGTAAGCGACACCTAAGTGTATGCGCGGTTGGTTTTTTAACTTTCGTCACTAAGCCGAGCGTTTGAAAATCCAACAGTGTGATTTAATTGAAGCATTCATTTAGGTGACGCTTAGTGGTACTTAAAAACGGGTATTAGTGCATAAAAAGTAAAAGGAATATCTTACGCGGTACGTTGTAATTAAGACCGTCGATGTTAAGCTGCTGTTGCTGCATTTGGGGATATGCTGGATATGGAACTCCAGGAACACCAGGAACACCAGGAACACCAGCAACTCCAGGAACGCCAGGCACGCCAGGAGCTGGGAATGGCGTGCCCGGAGCAGGCTGCGGGATCGGCTGGTTCGGATTGACAACGTGTCCGTAATGGTACGACCCGTTCATTCTAAACCTGAAACAATGGGGTTTGCGTTAGTGACGAGTGAGCTCATGGGAGTTCGATTTAGATACTACGAGTACCCTGTCAAGAAAGTACCGGGAAGAGATCAATAATACACAAAATGTTAGTTATTTATCCAAACTTATTTTACCGCCTTCAAAATATGCTCCTTCAGAAACGATACACTTACGCCAACGTATAGTCCAATCATCAAAACATTTTTTAAGCGCTGTTTCCGGAATTGAGTTCAGTTCTCGCCGCGAATTCTCCTTTATATCTTCTACCGAATGAAAACGGGTGCCACGAAGGTAATTTGAGTTTAGGAAACATTAAGAAGTCGACTGGAGACATATCTGGTGAATCAGGTGCTTGCTCGATGGTACTTGTTTAGTTTTTGGTCAATAATTCGTTCACAATGATGGCCTTGTGCGATGGCGCATTATCGTGATGAATCCATCATCATCAGCCTATTTTAGTCCACTGCTGGACATAGGCCTCCCCTAATGAGCGCCATAGCGCCCTGTCTTCAGCTTGACGCATCCAGCATCTGCCTGCAGTCTTTCGCAGATCGTCATCCCACCTGGCCGGAGGGCGTCCTACACTACGTTTGCCGAGTCGCGGTCTCCACTCAAGAACTCGTTTACCCCAGCGGTTGTCGGTTCTTCGCGAGATATGGCCGGCCCACTGCCACTTCAGCTTGCTAATTCTTAGAGCTATGTCGATAACTTTGGTTCTCTGTCGGATGCATTCGTTGCGAATTCTATCCTTCAGAGAGACTCCGAGCATAGCTCTTTCCATAGCTCGCTGAGCGACTTTGAACTGGTGGACCAGCCCTATCGTGAGTGTCCACGTCTCAGCTCCGTAGGTCATGACGGGTAGGACGCACTGATTGAAAACTTTAGTTTTCAAGCATTGCGGTATGGATGACGAGAAGACTCGGCGTAGTTTCCCAAACGCTGCCCAGCCTAGCTGGATCCTCCTCTTGGCCTCCCTCTCAAAATTGTTTTTACCCAACTGCAGAATTTGCCCAAGGTAAGTGTACTCGGAAACAATTTCGAGAGGGTGGCCATGTACGACCACCGGTCCCGGATCAATGAGACCATTGATCATGACTTTGGTTTTATCCAAATTCATGCCGAGACCGATGCGTCGCGAGGCTGAAGCTAGGCCGTCCAGCATCTGGTTCAGCTCCTCCAACGACTCCGCCATTAAAACTATGTCATCAGCGAATCGCAGGTGTGAGATGTAATCGCCGTTTATGTTAATGCCCTTACCTTTCCAGTCCAGCGTCTTAAACATATCTTCCAACGCACTCGTGAACAGTTTCGGGGATATAACATCCCCCTGTCTCACTCCTCTGCGCAGTTGGATGGGTTTGGACTGCTGGTCCTGTACTTGGACACTCATGGTGGCGGCGTCGTAAAGACATCTCAGTACCTCGATATAACGACAGTCTACTTGGCATCGCTGTAAGGATTCCAGAACAGCCCAGGTTTCGACAGAATCAAAGGCCTTCTCATAGTCCACAAAGGCCAGACACAGGGGCTGATTATACTCTTCGGACTTCTGTATAATCTGCCTCACTGTGTGTATGTGGTCTATGGTGCCATATCCTCCGCGAAAGCCGGCCTGTTCCGGTGGCTGGAACTCGTCGAGTCTCCTGGCGAGACGGTTCGTGACCACTCGTGAGAACAGCTTATAGACGTGGCTCAGGAGTGAGATGGGTCTGTAGTTTTTAAGGTGGGCTTTATCTCCCTTCTTAAAAAAGAGCACCACCAAACTCCCGCTCCACGCCTTTGGAGTTCTCCCACTGTGAAGGACAGCGTTGAAGAGGTTCAGTAGTTCCTGTATAACAGGAGCTCCTCCGGCTTTCAAAAGCTCTGATGTTATGCCGTCCTCACCGGGGGCTTTTCCATTTTTAAGCTGTCTCAGAGCTAACACGATCTCGTCTTGACTGATGTCTGGCAGTTCGTTGGTATAGTGGCGTGTCAGGGTGGCTCTGGAATCGTGGTGGTCTCGTTGGGAAAATGGGGCATGTGCAGCGTATAATCGGCCATAGAAATCCTCTATCTCGGCGAATATCTCCGGCTTCGACAATACAGTCCTCCCGTCGTGCGTTTTAAGCTTCGTCAGGTGGCTCCTGCCAAGCTGCTGAGTGAATACTTTGGACCCTCGGTTTCGCTCTATTGCCTCTTCAATGAGGCGTGTGTTGGAGCTCCGAAGGTCGCGCCGCACCATCTTCGCAATTTGCTTGTTCAGGTCTGACCTATCTGACGAAGTCGCTTGGGTGGTTTCCCGTCTTTTTGCCAGCAGCCTGAGAGTCTCATCCGAGAGTTTGGATTTCCTGCCAGTGCGCTGCTTTTGGCAGAACTTGATGCCCTCGTCTCTCAACGTTTCGACCAGATTGTGTAGGGTCTCGTCGGCGTCATCAGTGGGATCCAAGGCAACGAATCTATTTCCGAGAGCCTGCTGGAATTTCTCGGTGCCCGCCATGATTTGGGTTGGGTTGGGTCGGAGCGTGGACTTCAGCAGACGGTTTCTTTCAAGCTTTAAGTTGATATTCAGAGAGCCTCGGAGCAGTCGGTGATCAGATCCGGTATTGAACCTGTTGATCACTGAGACATCTCTGAATATGTGCTTGCTATCCGTCATGATGAAGTCGATCTCATTTTTTGTCACAGTGTCGGGACTTCGCCACGTCCACTTCCTTTGGGGCTGTTTCTTAAAGAAGGAGTTCATTAGGAACAGCCCCTCCTTCTCAAGGAAGTTGACAAGCGTTTGTCCCCTGTGATTCCGAACTCCGTAACCATGCGGGCCTATTCGGGATTCGTTGCCAGTCCGGGTTCCCACCTTGCCGTTAAAGTCCCCCATAACAACGTTGAAGTGAGCCTTAGTGGTGTTGTGTAAGGCTTTGGATATGTCTTCATACATATCCTCCACTTCATCATCCGAGTGTGCCGAGGTCGGTGCGTAGACCTGAATTACCTTCATGCTATACCGCTTGGATAGCCGAAGGATCAGGTACGCTACCCTGTTCGACACAATGGAGATTTCTTGAACGTTGTTAGTGAGGGCCTTATTAACGAGAAAACCTACGCCACCCTGAGATGTTCTATCGCCCTCGCGAAAGTAGAGAAGATGACCCGAGTCTAGGGTTACGGTGTCCTCCCCCTCTCTACGGACTTCACATAACCCCAGAACATGCCATTTAATGTTCTCTAACTCCACTTCCAACTGCGCTAGATGATGGTCGAGCCTCAGAGTTCGTCCGTTATACGTCGCCAGGGTCAATTTTTTCAGTAGTGAATGGTAGCCTACCGTAGCCCGGGGATTCCTAGCACCCCCTGCCCCGCCGTTACCATAGCCGCTACCATGGCCAGGAATAGCGAGGCGGCCGGGAACTGGGGGCCATTTTTTGGCTTGTATCTTCATTTTGGGGTAATGCCCATAATCCCCACGCTGGGCATGCGGGTTGGGGATCGCAGTTTGGTGATGGAATTGTTCTGCAGGGGGCGCTGCTGCCCGCCCCCCGGTGTATGTCCCTTAGTCGCCTCTTACGACACCCACGGGAAGAGTTGGGGTGGTGCAATTCTAGGCCGGCACCACACGGGCACCGTGATGAATATGATCCAAGAATTTTCTTTCCACAAATCTGGCCTTTTTCGTCGAATTTGATCTCTTAAATGCATAACAATGAATAATGTTATTCTTTCAAATAACATTATTCTTACGAACATTTTTAATAGTAATCATCATCCCAATTGTAGGTCGATTTTGTTAACTCTTATTAGCCTCAGAGGTAGTCCCACATACATTTTATTAACATAGCTTGGGTAGTTTTTCAATAATACGTATTTTTTCATTTAGTGTAATTTATAGTGATGCTGTTAAAAAAACTTCCTGTCACTGTTATTTACACATAGCAAGTATGGTTATATGAAATAGTGAATTTGTGTGGGGCAGATACTACAACAAAAAAGTGAAAAATTAAAAAAAAAAAAAAACACAAATAAAAACTTACTTTAATTTCGGAAGTCGGTGACAAAAAACGTAAATTCAAAACCAAAGACACCGATTTCCAAAAAGATTTTTCACCTTTTAGTTTTTTTTGGAAGACAGTCGTTTGAATTTTTTGTATAAAATGTTTTAACTTAGACCACAGTTGGCGCAAGATGTCATTTTCGATACAGCCAAGCTTTAGCAAACGCAAGTGCACCATATCATAACTAACCACTCTGCTCGACTAGATTTTGACATACTAAAACATATCAGTTGACTCGAAGGGATTTTGCGAATTACGTCATGAAATTGAGGATTCAACTTTCAGAATTCGAATGAATAATAATAAATAAATTACTTTTATTTTGGATCAAAGAATCCAATGACGGTTAATAAGATAATATTAAACAACTTATTATCTAGTGTAAGTACTAATCACCCTTTCATAAACTGCTTTACAATTGGGGAGCTGAAACTCTCCGCTACAGTTCTCAGAAGAATCTAATTCAATTTCCAAGTATCGATTTCTGACATTAATCATATTGGTTTATAAAAAATAGCCATAATCTTTTTTACTGGCATAAGCTTTCACACATTACAAATTTTTTTTAATGCTCGGCGATTTTGAACACAAATTGAGAAGATTGAGAGCAAACTTAAGCCTGCGCGCTGTCAAAATGGGAAATAATCGTTAGCTGCTGTATAAGTGTGTATTTGTGAAAAGAAAAATGTACCTAACCTAAACATACACGCACGAATGGCGTGAAACTATGACTTTGGATATAAAAATCTTCATTGCCACTACTTTAACTTGAACAATGGATGAATTCGTCAAATAATGAAATGTGATGGAATTCGAAATCACAATTTTTTTTTTTTTTTTTTAAATACCGATCTTTACTTAGTTATTTTTTTTTTAGGCGCATTTACTTCTGTATAAACGACTTCTGTTAAACATAACTGGCGAAATGTGGGTGTACCTATAGGTACACCTCTGCCCAACCCTTCGGGGAAACAAGGCGTGATGTTATGTTATGTTGTTTATACAACTCTCTTAAGTAACACACATTCATAAGATTTTATGTGTAGCATAATAAATATTTACGATGTATGAAATAATTTGTTAGTAGAAAATTTTTCATCAAAACATTTTCCATAGGATTGAATATCATTACCGTTATATTTATTGAAAACGTTTAGCGCAAGCATTAGCACTAATTGTTGGTATTTAATATTCACTTCATATTAAACATGAAAAAAAAAAAAAAAAAATATTGGAATGTAACTTTCATTATTTTGTATCTTAAATCGAATTAGCCCCATAATTAGTTGACTCCAAATTATAGATCAAACATAGTTTCAAGATTAGCGACATTAGATTTATAATAACTTAAAATATTATGATTCATTATTGAAACAATCGCAATCGCAGTTACCATACATAAACATTTGTGTTTGAGTATTATGTTACTCCTACGGTTATCGTAATAAATAGAGGCTGAATGCTGATTAATTTGATGAAAACACAATATCTCGCAAAAAGCTATGACTAAACTTTTTTGCAGCACTTTTTAACAACGAAAAGGAATTAAAATTGCGGTGCCTTTGAGTAGCATATCTAATCAGCCTATAACGTTGTGACTAGTCCTAAGACACGTGAGCAAGTAAGTTTCCTTATTATCGGAAAGCGTATACATCGAAAAAAAAGTATAATATACCTAAGAATATATTATTCAGTCTACCGCCAACTTCTACTATGTGTAAACAACAATTTATAAAACAGCTGCCAAGCGATATAGAAAGGAAAATATTGTAGAAGCATTGATATTCGATTTCGAAATGAATACCATTCAATTTACGCTACGAACGTACCTAACCATTACATTATTAAAAGAAACACTATTCAAAACCATTAAAAAATTAACAGAAATACTATTCGAAATCATTAAAAAATTATATCGACGAAATTAATAATAAAGGTAAAAAGTTGTGAAGCAAGCAGTAAAGAACACGGCACAGCAAAGAAATTATTATGTTATATATTTGTAAAGTATTCATCAAAATAAATAGTAAATCGCAAGCGGCTATAAAAAAAAAACTTTGCGCGGAAGCTTTCAGCTTTCCCGCGAATCGGAACAGCTAGACAGTGGTATATGATACTCATGTACCACCCTACTTTTTATATACCAATCAAATACCACCCCCCACTACCGTTTGTTAAAAAAAAAATGTATATTAAGAATATAGATATTACCCTATCACAATATGTTCTAAGAATACTTACCGGACTGCTGAGGTTCTAGCAGGCCTGCGAGACGAGTGTTCAGCAGCTCGTACCGAAACGAACTGGTGTGTGGTGTTAATATTTTAAGTGTCAAATTGCTGGCGTATTGCATTGGAATAAAAAATAAAGTTGATCGCACACTGCATCGGTTTTATTTGACTTATTATATTTTCGCTTCCTTTTTTATTGTCCGCTGTGTTCTGGTATTAAAATTGAAAATGAAGTTGAGCATTTAGTTGAAGGTTTTAGATTAATTACATCAATTTGTTTTTGGGAAATATATTGTTAGTGTTACTGTTACTTATTTTAATTATTATTATAGTTAAAATTTAATTAAGTATCTACATATTTAAAACTATGTAAGTTTTAAATATGTAGATACTTAATTAAATTTTAACAAACAATGCCTATAAAATTTGTAACTACGTGACATGCTTTTAGAGCATGATCCATCTAAAGTTCTTTCAATACAAATGTTGTCAGATAGGAAATATCGACTATACCTAGCTTTTTTATATGACGTCTAAACGTGATTCCTATTTACTCAATTCACCGCATTTCATTTAATTTTGTTTCAGGTCACATCTTTATTTCATGTTTGCGATACAAGGTGTATCGCCCGACGGTCCATCGTCATTATTGAGCTTAGGGCCTTTAAGCTAATGACGTTGTTCCTAACGACGTTTCAGTATTGTCACCTGTCACCTGTTACGGTACGTTGACATGGAGACACCAATTTCTAAGCCGGATCTGTGTTTTGCAGGATTCGGTTTAGTCACAATAATTTATATGTATGAGTTCACACTTACATTCGGTTTGAAGATCCGGCAAAAAACCGAAACGGGCAAAACTAAACATCCGATTTTGCGACTGCAATCTGATTCGGTCACACGGCACAATACCGAATACGATTCAGTGACAATAGCATTTTAATACATGCTTTCACACCAGCGCAGATCCGTTTTTTTTACCGAATGACGCAAAACTCCAGGTATGGCAAGTCAGTCCAGATGGGCGCGCACGCGGTGGGACCACGGGTGGGGAAAAACAACAGCACCGACCGTCGACTACTGAGCGCTTTCCTGCAAAAAACCGAATAGCATGTTCACACTATGACACACCACTCAGTTTTTTACAGAAAAACCAATCCGAACGCCGTATGAACTGAATATTCGGTTCTGCCGTAAACGGTAAAAATCCAATCCGGTAAAACGTGTCTCCGTGTGAACGTAGCGTTAGGTGTTTAATGCCGCATTAGGGTCAGCCATGCTCGATTACCCTCGCGTGCAGTAATATGCTACACCCAAGGCTATGTGACATGATTATTGATGTTATAACGCCATACCAGAGCATGGACTTGGCAGTATGGTGTAGAATATAATAGGAGGTACAGTATTTATCTTATTTATTTTGTTTTTTCAAGTGACCAATAGAAGAGAATATAGAAGTAACACTGAAATGGAATGTTATCATTCAAAAGCAATTTAATTTCAGGATAAACGGACAATCCTTAAAAACTGTATTACTGCGAGGCAGTTAAAAGAGTTTTTAAGAAGAATATTGTAAGTCTTAGTATTTTCTAAGGAGGATATTCGCTCAACAGAACATGGCAGTTTATTATTTAACATATTTCATAATAAGATAAAATCCATGTCAAAAGCGTTCAAACAAAATAGAACATGAGAAAAAACAAGAAATTATAAGTATTTTTCATGTTTAGGCGTTGTACAGTGTGCAAGCACCTTTATAAATTACTGCAAATACAACTATAGCTCGAAACGTACGAAGTACGTACGAACTTCATACGAGTGTAGGAATAACGTAATGTAAATTGAGGGTACAATGAAATATTTAGATGAATAATTTGTTTGATAGAACTTCTGTATTTGTTAGTATTGGAACTTGGTAGTTAGTATTTCTACATTACTTACATGAAATTTTAGTTTCAAGGTAATTTGTTTTGTTTATTTTGAGTAAGTTGACGACTAATAGAGAAGTATGGAAGAAAATGCAAATTATCAAATAAATTGCGATAAGTTGTTACGTTTTTGTTTTGTTAAGTGTTAAATTTGAGTAAGTTACGTGTTTTATCTAGGATGGATATTTAAGAAAATGTAATGTAATTTGTTATTTGACCAATCGATTATTAACTACTAACTATTACGATAGATGTCGCTTTTTTAAATAGGTGCGAATGCGACCCTTTTTTTACTAACGCTGACTTGCATAGTATTCTTGTGCAGAGATATTTTGGCTTCTGACCACAATCGAAACTAACGCCGTCGCCTTATTCTTTAAATATATTTCCCAAAACAATAGCACAGATGCTTACCTCAGCGGCGCCAAAGCCTAAGTATGTACATACTAAAACAAGTTCACAACCAGTTTGTTTCATGACCTGCGCAAAAGCATCCTGAATATAGAAAGTTTCAAGAAAAAATTATATGCCTCACAATTCAACATACATAAATATTGCGAAAAATAACATTTGCTGTGCCTGGGGAGTTCGCAAATGCCAAAATTAGCTTTATTATTATGATTAAATACGTTCTACATGCTTATTCCGAACAGAATCGCAACCAATAATTACAAAGTATTTCTAGGAAAATTGGCATAAGTACAACATTATAATGAAATAAAACAAGTTTTAATAACTATTTTCTAATCATGATATGATATTGAATATGTTTCATTAATAATTCATTAATAAAAAGTATTGTACAAATACAGAGGTATATTCAGTATGGAAATTAGAGTGATTACAAAATGAGTTAAAGACATTGTAATGGAACTGTGACTGTGCTGAAAATGGTAAAACTTTTTCAATTTCAGGGAAAACGTTTACAAAATTCATTTTTTAGGAGTATAAGGCCCCTAGAAAAAAAGATCATTCCATGGTGGTGTTAATATTATTTTATAGAAAACAACATACTTTTTTATTTCCTAACCGACTTCAAGAAAAGGAGAAGTTTCTTAATTCGTTTGAATATTTATGTTTGTTACCTCAAAACTCGCGTCATTTATAAACCGATTTGTAAAATTATTTTCTTGTTTGAAAGGATATATACTTATAGGGTGGGCCCATATATATTCGGTGAAGTTTTTATTAAGTTAGCTTCAATTATTCGTATTTTTTCTACTTAGTGTATATTAATGATGTTAAAATAACCTTAATGTCACTGTTATTTACTTAGCAAATAAAGGTATACGAATTTGTGTGGGGAAGGTACCACAACTGAAAACTGAAAAATCAAAACTTTAAGTATCACAAAAAAAAACGGACATCTGACTTAAGAAAAAACAATACGAAGTGAAAATTTTCGAAAGTCGGTGGCAAAAAGAAACGAAAAAACAAAACCATGGACACCGACTTCCGAAATTAAAGTTATCATTCGCTGTGGTTTTGGAGAAATCTTATTTTTTCAGAAAATGATATTAAGGTTTTAAGAATTATTTTTCAGACTTCAAACCTATTTTAAATTAATTGTGATTTACGAACCTAATTATTATTTAAGGAAACTGTTTATATTATTTATACGGTTCATATGAGCTATCTCCTTGAGAAATAGAAGAGAAGGAGGAGTGCGCCCTGCTCTCTCCACCAGTGTCATTAAAGACTAATAAAAGCAGCAGCATCTTCGGAGCTCTTTCACGCGACCTTGAGGCATCGGCCCTATCGGACCCCGTCATTATGTGCTGACATGCCCTTAACGGACGGCGAGCTGCCCATTGCTCGCCGTCCGCAAGCCCGCGCCTACGGTGGCCGGGAATCTGCAGGCGACTCCCGACGCCCAGGGCGTCTCCTGTAGCGATTAGGGGCGTGAGGGCGCAAGGCTCTCTTCCTCACGCGCTCCGCCTCCTCCTTCGCGAGCATAACTGCTTCGCAGAAGGAGGTGACGTTTTCCATTCCCTCTCGCTCCATTCCATGGCCTGGACCAGGGCCGGACGCGAGAGATCGCCGCCGCCAATCGCCTCCGCGAGGACACGGCGGTGCCCCGCCCAAGCTGGGCAGACATCCACCATATGCTCCACCGTGTCCTTTGGGCGATCTACACAATGGTGACACCAGGGCGTATCCTCCCGCCTTATGCGAAACAGGATCCTCCCAACCTCCCTCCCTGCCCAAGCCGATGGTCCGATCAGCCGATGGCGAGGCCGCGAGGCCTAAGCTGAGCTTTGCATCCTAAGCTGAGCTTTGCATTTGTGTAATGCAAATGCTCAGCTTAGGCCTCGCGGACTGTAGCGCAGGAGATGAATAATTTTAAAAACTGTTCATTTATTATGAAATTCAAATACTTCACTCAATTTTGCCTGCGGCCTTCGAGACGCTGCACGGTCTTATAAATCCTATAACTAATATTATGAATGCGAAAGTAACTTTGTTTAACCATTTTTATAACTAAATTAAATTACTAAATAACTAACTAACTACCTATACAAATTAATATAAAAAATACTCAGGCGTCGAAGTACTCGTCCGCATCGCTGTCATCTGGAAAAGTGCCCAGAAGACTGGCAGCATTGCCACGCTGAATGGCAATGCTAATTCTTTGTCCAAAGAACAACCCAGCCCTCTGGTCACGTGAAGTGTCGACTAGTAGGTGAGAAATTTGTTTAAAAATTAGATGCGCACTCGGGCCCCATGACCCGAGCGTTTCGACCGCAAACGGCTCAAAACTGTAGTTACCCATAAGGTTACAGTATTTGCGCCGCTTGAGGGTCTCAGCAGCCGCAGCAGCAGCGCCAGCACAGCTCGCCGTGCTAGGAACATGAGATGGAGCAAGGGTATCGACACAGGTTGCGTCCCACACCAGAGGCCTACCCTCCTTCCACTTTGTTTGTTTGTTAATTTTTCACGCCTAAACCACTAAACCAATCATCATGAAATTTTGCATAAGGGTAAATTTAATCCTGAAAAAATTTACAGTGCTAGCCGATGAAATCTCGCTGCACTCTTTTTATTTTATTTTTAGAAACCTTTAGACAAGAGGAGTTAATTAGACTAATACAGTAATAATATTATGGCAACACATTGTTATTTACAAGGTGCCAACGATTTAACGCCTCCGGTTAGACTTGTTGGGAAAAGTTCAGGCAGATGAATCCCGCGATTTCGGAATCGACAAATGTAGTTTTTTTCCTGACTATAGAATCGAATGCTTATCTACCTACCTAATATTGTAAAGTAGGTAGGTAGATACACAAACAGCCAATATTAATTATAATAAAATGTGCACCTGAATTGTTATGCAATCCAAGAATCCCGGGGTTTTATTTTAAAATAATAAATTACATACCATGGGTAACGCTATTCCCATTTTGCTAAAAGTTCATTATCTCCTAAATTCATAACGGCATGTCAAAAGAAATGCCGAGATCACCAATTTTTTTCATCGTTTTATTTGTTTATTTAATCTGTTGTCAAAATGTTTTTTTTTATACATACATATATGCAACCAACCTCAGCTCTGCAACAGACGACGATGCCGTGGCCTACTTACGGAATTTAATTCACAGTAGTGCCATTGACGCGAAGAAGATGGAATAGGCCCATGATAGTGCTGTCAAGCAAACATGCGCAGCGTGGAGCGACAGCAAATTTGCTTCACACTTCGCGATACTCTACTATGCCCATTTAAAGCTGGTGTTTTGTATATTTAACCTCGTAATTACTAAACTACCCTAAGGTTTGATGTAACCAATAATTGGGATTTCGACTACTATTAAAGATGTTCGTGCAAATAATGTAATTTCAAAGAAGACATAGTAAAAATGGGATAATCGAAAAAATCGGTTAAATCGATGTAAAAATGAAGAAGACACACGCTTTAAAAGTTTTTGGAGGGGATTATTCCTGTCCATGTCGCGCGTTGCGGACAATGTACGGCGCTAGTATGAAGTTACGTAGTCGTGACGTCACTTCTACGATAGTGCTGTCCTAGTCTAACAATTATTTTAAAACGTTTATAACTTGGCAGAGTTTTAAGCTTTTACAATTTTTTAATACTATTTGTACTATTTAGTTTTTTTTTTTGAGAATAAAATTTAAAAAAATTGTCATCATCCCCATTTTTAAACATATTTTGAATTAAGCGTGTCCGTAGAGTTTCCTGCCCGTTCTTCATAGGTACCTACTACGCTTTGGAATGGGCAACTAACTAACTCATATTTCTGACCGACCAACCTTGACAAGTCAAAAGTGCCTGTTAATGGTTTAATGAAATAAATGCTTTGAGTTTGAGTTGAATGTCACTTTCATGTCATAAAACGTCAAGATCTATTTTCACTTTAAGACCAGTGCGACCGTTAAATAGTTGCCGCATTTGTTATAAGATAAGGTATACTCTATAAACCTTTATGAAATTTCAATCTACTGAATGTTTTTGTCAAAACTGGTAAAGAAAGTTTTAAATACGTATAAAAACGGGTTCAAGGCACTCTGTTCCCGGCACATTAATCAGTAAGAAAAAGTACCACACCTTTCGAGTTCCTCTTCGGAATGCGCGAAGGTGCAGGAGTTGCCTCTCGGACAGAAGGAGCGAGTGGCCGCGTCTCTGCACATGGACACTTTGTACTTTGTGTGGGTGGGCGTCGAAGCAGCCGTCTGCGGCGATCCCTGGCCTGTGGGCAATGACACGGTTTAGACGAGTGACGAACGGCTGGAATGAAATACATCGTCTTCACATACAGGGTGGCAGGCACGGAATATAAAAAAACCAGTGGAAATGCCCGACAGTCAACCAGCGCGTGTCACAATTATGCGGAAGAGTATGTAAATTAATAACAACCATCGACAGTTGTAATAAGACTTAATTTTATTTGAACAACAAATTCTACTTTGACGAAAAGCTTATTTGTCTTTCATACAAAATTAAGACTTTTTGAAGTTTTTTTCTATACCTTAGTGGCAAGGATTGCGATGCGCAACTTGTTACCGTGGATTAAGTACATTGTTCTGAGTTGAAATATTTCGATGAATATAAAAAAAAAATGCGCTTTTCTATGAAACAGCTGATTTGATAGCCCTCGAAATATTTCTAAGCTAGAAGGTCGCGTATCATGTGCTGAATTCATGGTTAAAGTTCGCTCATCGACGATTAATGTATTTTCAACACAGTTGCCCATAAAGTGGCTCTTATTACACCGCTTTTAGGTTCATAATGCAGTGTATTAAACACTCGTGCTTTTTACTTTACATTACCGCAGTCGTGTTTTACATTTAACCTTTTTTTCTTCCATCTCCGTAAGAGTGTTTATGTCTAAATACAATATATTTATCTCCAACATATACCCAAGACAATGAAAACAACGAAGTTATTAATAATACCAATACCATAACACAAACTGTAAAAATGCCAACAAAAACTGTCCGTATCATTTTGAGAATTGTACTTTCACAAATTGTTTCAATAATCAAAGATAATAACAATACGAATCTGTTTTTTTTCCTCGCAAGTGTGTTTAAAAACGTCGCGTGACACGCGTGTGCATTGATCATTACCCACTCGGCTCCCTTATCGCATAAAACCGCCTCAGGGGTAGTGATCAAAAGAGCATACTTGTATCACAATGTCCTATTACAAAACAATGTAAAACATTTTAAAAGAATTCTTCTCGATACGAATCTACGTTTTGGAACTTTCACTTAGAATCAATTCTATTTATATCTAAATTTTGAAGTTCTCAAGTGCCTTTTCATGGAAAATGCTTGAATTAAATGATTTTGTCTTTGAATTTCCTTTCAATCATAGTTGAGTTTATGTGAGTGTGTGTGAGGCTTTATTTACACAGTTTAATGGTTGAGCGATGTAAGCCTTGTGCTTAGGACAGAAGCGACACACCTACACATACTTTTTCAGTTATCTTCATTTCTTCACTGACAGACAGCGCACAGCCTAAACCGCTGGGTCTATAAGCATGAAATTATGCGCAAGAGTCCTTGAGTTACGAAGGTGAGCTACTTTCTAAGGAAGGATTTTAGAAAATTAATCCCTTATAGGGGGGTTAAATAGGGAATGAAGTTTGTATAAAAGTTCGTCATTAGAAAAGAAGAAGTTGGTGCGTTTATGAGTTAGAAGTTGTATCATATTTTAGGCTCCTGAGAAGTTGACAATGGGAAAACCCATAGGGAACACGGTCTGTTAATAACCGGTTTACATAAGTAAACCTTTCAACTATGAATGTCACAACAGTGAGAACAGGGACTTGGCGTTTATTGATGCCTGAAATATGTAATAGACAAATACTTTGCTTTTGAGAGAAAAGTGGTGGCCCTGCTAGCGTAGCGTATGACCACGATGACGGCATAATAGACAATATGACAGATGGATAAAAGAAATATGTCATTTTATTTATTCTTCATTAGACAAAAACTTTAGAGTTGTATGTAGTAGGTTCGAACCCAGGCAGGCGCTTTACTTTTGTGTAAATTATTTCATCACCAATGCTCTCAAAACGGTGTAAAAAACAACGTGAGGAAACCGGCATGTTGCCATGCACCAAAAATTCGAAGATCTACCAACCCGCACTGGGCCCGCGTGGTGGGTACATTTTAGATTAATTATGTAAACAGTTTGCTATGAACTTTTTACAAGGTTGTTTGTGTTCTAAACTATGTTCCAACACTATGTATGTAGGAATGGTTCGTGAATGCATAGTTGCGTGAAAGAGCTGAATTCTGAGGTGTAAGTGAGATAACATATGCTAAAGACGTATTCTTGGGATAATGTGGAAGATATTTAGAAAAGGCAGAATGATAGGGTCTTTGGAACGACGGAGAAAAGGAAGTTTTGTTACTTCAGATGTTATTTTATGTTTCATACAAGTTTATTTACAACCGACACCCGACTCACCCCGTAGCATCGCACCACCTGCCCGCTTAGCGTTCTTTCATACTTTTTTTCTTTTCGATCGGCTCCTAAGGGCCACAGCGTGATGTTAAGCCTCAAGAATTGGGCTAAGAAATGCAGAAAATTACTGGTAGTTCCAGAGATTACCTCCCACATACAAACTTGCAAACCAACAAACAAATTTTACCTCTTTATAATAGATAGGACTACCTCGTTGGTGTAGTGGTCGCAAGAGCTACTGCTGAGCGTGAGGTCCTGGGTTCGATTTCCAGGCCGGGCAAAGTGTTATTGGGGTTTTCTTTCTGGAATTTCTCAGTAGAAGCCCGGAGTCTGGATTTGTGCACGGTTGATGGCAAGAGGCTCACTCCCTATTACAAGGAACTTAAGCATAACTGGCGAAATGTGGGTGTACTACAGGTACACCTCAGCCTTCCGGGATTACAGGCGTGATGTTATGCTATGTATGTTTAAATAGATCATAAACTAGTTTGTATTTAGCTTAGTTATTTTCTTCTGATGACGACGTTTAGCTGGTATATTGACGGTCAAGAGTGACGGAACCAATTGCCATACATCGCCGTTTCGCCGACCAGAACCATAATTGATCGAAAAAAATCTTCAGCAAAACCTGAGCGTCAAGTACAATGGACGCAGGACGCGAAGCGGGACAATCAACAACGTGAAACTAAACGTGCACACCTGCGCGACTACAGCGCTCGCGTAGACAAGGCGGCATAAATAAACAGGAGCTAAATCTGCCGCGCTACAGACGCTCCCGCTTCGCAATCGCTCTGATCGAGCAGGTTTGCCCGAACTTCTATAAGCATTCGTTTTATTCTGTGCAGTATTGAGTGTGACTTGTTTCACAAGACTGATTTACACAGTGCGATAAAATTGCCAGTGGCATAGCATAAGTTGAAGTAACAATTAAAGTTGCAACATGAAAACACTGCCTAGACGTTGCATATAATTTGTTGCTTCTATTTTAGAGTATGCAACGGGCAATAAATTTGCATCGTGTAAATGAGGCTTAAGGGTGCGCGTTCATCAATGTAGGGTCGCTTAAGCCGAGGTTGATAAACTATCTATAAAAAAACTGTATATTTTGCCCTTGCAGTATGACAGAGACAGAAATAATCCGAACTCGAAGTACGTACTAGAAGAAACGTTTATTAATCTCGGCCTTAGCGGCGTTTAGACCCAATACAACATATGATACGTATAAAAAAAAAATATCACACATGTATTGCCGTTGTTTCAAACATGTCTTGTTAACTATTTTGTTCACAAGTTTTCTACAAGTATTGTATACAACTAGTCTTGACAACTTGGTGTGAACGATGAACGAAACATGTATATATGTTATACCTTGTTGTAAAGGCAAGGTTAGAAAACATGCAACAAGAAGGTGAGTAACACTCACTGGTGTTATTATCCATACACCGGTCGGGCATGGTGTGCATCTGGTTATGGTTGGAGTCCCGGCCCGTCGCCTGTTGCTGTAGGTAGTGTATCAGCCCAGCCACTACTTCCTTGAGTGACGTCATCACCTCCGCAAGCTGCTGCCACGATGGATTCTTGGCGTCTGAAAATTTTAATCATTTAACATTATAGATTGATGAGTAGTTTGTTCCACTAACGACGGGACCCTTAAAATCTTGTCCTGCGAGTCCTATCCAGCTGCACGTTACAGGACGCTAGCGATGACGCCAAACTCGTAGTCGAATTCTGGACCCAGTCCATGTAGATTGCAATGTTTCTTATTTCTTAATTGACATGCTTAGAAGAAGAAGTGTCGAGAATGAAAAAAGTATGAAGAGGTATGAGGAACAGGGTGTAAAGTTCACTCATACTCTTTAGAAAAGGGAGGATCCTCCGACCAAATGGGTGTCGTATCTGGTGGGCAACTGCCCGACGATTGATGTCGGGAAGTTGTAAACTCTGATTGCGCGATGCATAATTTGTGTGATTTCAGTATGATGCGTTGTTCGCAAGTAGCGGTGTACATGCCGCCACAAGTAAAACAAAATTGTACAAGAGATTAAGTGTCAAAGTGGCGAAAGTGACGGACTACCCTACTCCCTGTAGGCCGTAATCCACCACGCGAGCCCAGTGCGGGTTGGTAGATGTCACATGTCTTCGAATTTTTGACTCTGAGACATGCCGGTTTCTTCACGATGTTTTCCTTCACCGTTCTGAGAGCAGTGGTGATGAAACAATTTACACAAAGTAAAGCGCATGTCTGGGTTCGAACCTACAACTCATAAGTCACGGCCGTTAACACTGGGCCACCACTGCTCTAGGGACTAGTACAGTTCGCGCAAAACTTTGTAAGCTCTATGAAGTTGCACGCGAGTGCTTGCAAAAGTACCTTAAAGGTTTATTGTGCTCAACAAAAAATGAATTATTATGATAGAATTGGATTGTAATCAAAAGGAACGTAACAGAGACGAAGGCTGTGTTGCAAAACTCAGATGTGTTTATATTTAGATGGACATCCGATAAAACAGGAAGCTTTTGCAACACTTTGAATTCGCGTCGAATGTTCTAAGTAAGACCATAATCTAAATGAACGAAACATCATAATTTATAAATAATGTGATCAACAAAAAAGGCTGTAGGTATATATGTAATTTTTTTTTCAAATCTACAATAATGACTGTGCACTTAACAGTACCATGCCCGGTTTAGTTCACGCCTCCGTTCAGGGGGCTCATAAAGTTGGAAGATGATGGTATTCTATTCTATGATCGTAACTGCATCATGATGTAAAAAGTCCTAAAACGAAGCCAGAGTGTCAATTGTACTCCCCGTAATTGTATTTTTTTTTGTACTGGACCATACCGGGGGACCTTCTGGGTACGGAGATATTGAAGGTCAAAATTCCAACTTTTACTGACGCTTTTTTACGAAAACAAGTTTTTAATGTTATATTATATACAACTTTAAATACTCCCACGACCCCTGTACCGTTGCATGCACCCATAAGCACAATGTTTTGCGTGAGTTACGTCTTTTCACACCAACAATAAAATTCGTTTCTCACCAATTATTTTTGCGCTCTTTTACTTACTTAGTTTGATGTACAGAAGCGTAGTTGACGACTATGTGATGAGTATTTTTACACCTTGTATATTATCCCACGTAATAGAGGCATGTCTAATTGCCATTGCTCTAGTCTCTGTGCTGCTACTGAGAAATGCTTTTAGCGAAATCTTAATACCACTTTGTCCGACCTCGGGATATAATCCAGGACACCCACACCAACGAGGCAGGTAAATGGTTAAAACTATTCATGATATGATTTATAATATATTATAAATTAATTATCTATATGTTTTTATTCTGGAATTAATTATCTATATGTTAATGAAAACCGTATTAGAATCCATTGCGCAGATTAGGAAAACAACGCAGCCACACGAACAGACACGAAACGGCTTTAATGATAACATGCTTTAATGATAACTGTGAGGGACGCACAGCGCCTGAGGCCGATTGCCAAGCAAAGGACGCGTAGCTATGTGCACTCACTCAAATGCAAAGCTCAGCTTAGGCCTCGCGGACTGTACCACAGTATAAATACGGACAGTACGGAAACTAATTGTCAAAATAATAAAAATAAAAGTGAGTTTTTGGTACCAAGTTCTATAACGCGGCTTGCGGCAGGAGTTAAACTGCTAGAAATAGTCACGCGAAAAAGCATTTAAATACACATGTACAAGACGGCGTCTGCGTTTTTCTTTTGTCATGTATGTCGTTTTAATAGTTTTAGAGGGTGCCGAAGCCGAATGTGAAGTTAAATGTAAAATTTTCAAATTTTTCATAATGGGAGTCGTTTCATGGTTTTCGAAAAAAAAAATGCGTTTTCAGGCGCCATCTTACATTTACAGTTTGACCTCTCTATCAGATTTAGCACCCTTGAAAACTATAAAAACGACACCCATGACAAAAAAAGGTAAATTTTCGTAGCCGTCATCTTGGATTTTCATTTTGACCTCATTATTGGCTTCAGCAACCTCGAAAACCATCTACCCCTGATGAAAAGTTTGAAAATTCTCGTAGCCGCCATCTTGGATTTTCATTTTGACTTCATTATCGGCTTTAGCGCCCCTCGAAAAAATTAAAACAACACCCATGATAAAAAAAAAAAATCGAACCATTCGTCTCGACACGGCATCCGCGACTCCGCACCTCTGTACGAGGGCGGCACTGAAAATTTCGGGAATCAAGGAAGTGACACAACATTACTTAAAAATGTATTTATTGCTTTTCGAAGTATTCTCCGCGAAATTTGACACATTTTTCCATACGATGGAACCAATCATTGAAGCAACCATTCCATTCGGAAGTTGGGGTCTCCAAAATGGCCGTTCTGTAGGCGTCCACAGCTTCTTCAGGTGATGAAAATCTCTGTCCACGGAATTTATTCTTTATTTTAGGGAAAGTATAGAAATCATTAGGGCTTAGGTCGGGGCTGTACGGCGGATGGTCTAATAATTCTATGTTTTCTTGCTCTAAAAACTCTTTTGTTCTGTGCGGTGCGAGAACTCGCATTGTCGTGATGGAGGATGATGCGGCGGTTGCAGTTCTCTTTACGGAGTTCAGAAGCGACCTGTGGCAAACAAATGCTAGCATACCATTCTGCATTAACCGTTCTTTGTCCCTCAAGAGGAATAGTAGTAACATGGCCGGTTTTGGAGACAAACGTGGCCACCATTTTTTTTGCAACACTCCGTGAACGAACAATTTTTGTTGGCTTTAACTCATTTTCGAACACCCAAACTCGTGACTGGTTTTTTGTTTCGGGTTCGTACGCGTATATCCAGGATTCGTCACCTGATACGATGTTGTATACAGCATTTGAGGATCCTGCGTGGAATCTTTCGAGAGTTTGATGCACCAAGTAACGCGAGCCGCTTTTTGCTCTTCACAGAGCGAATGCGGTATCCATCGGGAAAACAACTTTTTTACACCTAATTGTTCATGCAAGATTATTTGTATTTGACTCATGCCAATGTCTAAAGTTGCCTGAATTTCGCGGTATGTCACATGCCGATCTTCCTCAGCATCATCAGCGTTTTCTTGGGTGACTGCAGTTTTTGGACGACCTTGACGGGGATCATCACTGAGCTTGACACGTCCACGTTCAAATTCAGCAAACCAGCGATAAATTGTGGTTTTGGATGGGGCTTCATCACCAAATGCAGAAATCATCCGGTCAACACACTGCTTTTGTGTTAAACCACTTCGAAAGTCATAATAAATCATCGCTCTTGAATTTTCTCGAGTCAATTCCATTTTCTCAACGACTAAACAAGTTTGACAAAACCTTGTGACAAGACCGAGAATCTTTTTTTAAATAAATAAATGATATTCGATTTTTAAAACCAAGGAGTTTTCAATTAAAAAGATTTTAATATGACAGGAACAGTGGAAATATTCCATTGCCGATACTTTTAGTGCAGCCTCCGTATGAGTGTGCCGTTTCGAACGTTTACATCGTTATCGATCGCGTGTTGCTTTGCATAATCGAAATACATTTCTTTCTCGAAAGTCATCTCACATGTCAACTTATCAAACTGTAGTTTTAAGATTTTGTAAAGACATCAGTGCGTAGTCGGAATAGTAACGGTTCTCTTGCATGGGAAACATAAAAAGTGACGTAAGGGTGCATGACCTTTTCATTCCGCAACTGTACTATCTACTTAGTCTGGTAAATACTGTTACAATTAAAAATAAGAAAGATATTACATTTGAATTTGGAATCTGTCATTTTTATACGATTGTTTATTGAGTTTTCTAATTTTGCCGCCAATACATTGTACAATATTTTGCGATATTAAAATAGCCAAATGCAATTTTTTTAACTCACCATACGCTTGGTATTAGTCAAATGTTTGTGTACCGGGCTATTAATAGGTACAATGAGACCTCCTCTGTGTGTGACCGAAAAAGATCTGGCCGTCCACGTAGTGTTGGTACGAAAAAGGTGGTCAAAGCAGTAAGGGAAAGAATATGAAGAAATCCTGTCCGAAAGCAAAAGATTTTATCTCGGGAGATGAAGATAGCACCCAGGACCATGTCGCGTATTTTAAAAGATGAGTTAGGACTTGCAGCCTATAAGAGACGCACTGGTAATTTTTTAACTGATAATTTAAAAAAATAATAGGGTGGTAAAACCGAAACAACTACTGAAGCGGTACGCAAAGGGAGGTCACAGAAAAATTTTGTTTACGGATGAGAGAAAATCTTTACAATTTAGCAACATTTTAACAAACAAAATGACCGTATTTATGCTCAATGCTCTAAGGATGCTTCCCAATTAGTCGACAGAGTGCAACGTGGGCATTATCCGACTACAGTGATGGTTTGGTGGGGTGTGAGCTATGAAGGAGTGACTGAGCCATATTTTTGTGAAAAAGGTATCAAAACATCAGCACAAGTGTATCAAGATACCATTCTTGAGAAGGTAGTTAAGCCCCTTAACAACACCATGTTCAATAACCAAGTATGGTCCTTCCAACAAGACTCGGCGCCGGGTCATAAAGCTCGGTCCACGCAGTCTTGTTTGGAAGTGAACGTTTCGGACTTCATGAGAGCTGAAGACTGGCCGTCGTCTAGTCCCGATCTTAATCCGCTGGATTATGATTTATGGTCAGTTTTAGAGAGTATGACTTGCTCTAAACGCCATGATAATTTGGAGTCCCTAAAACAATCCATACGATTGGCAGTGAAGAATTTTCCCATGGAAAGAGTGCGTGCTTCTATTGATAACTGGCCTCAACGTTTAAAGGACTGTATTGCAGCCAATGGAGACCATTTCCGAATAAGCTTTTATATTTTAAATTGTTTTATCTTTATGTATTAAACTAACACACTGTAAATAAATATTATTAGCAATAAAAAAAAAAAAATTGTGACAATATTTATGGCAAGACTAGGTATACTGGATGGGCCTACGAAGGGGAGGTTAACCAAGCTACATGTTGGCAACAAAGCTTGTTTAACCTTCGTGTGATTGTGATTTTCTTTCTTTTTAATGTTGCTAATATAGTTTTTTAAACAAGATGTAGATACTAACACCATTTGGGCTTGATGCCTAATAGTAAAATATTTTAAATTTTACTTATTTATTTATAAATAAATAAAACAAAGTCGGGTTAGTAACACCATTTATAACTCAAGAACGGCTGGACTAACTTTTGGAATCTTTGTTTTTTTTTTGGATTTGTCTCCACCCCGAATAGCAGAACACTATTAAAAACATGGGAAAATTTACGAAAAATAAAGATAATATTCTTAAGCTGTACGAAGATCTTCCGATCAGGTAGTTATACATAATATGTACAAGACACAACACCCCAACCATTAGTGTATTTTTTTAAACATGCTGTAAACAGTGGGAGTTCGTAGAAAAACATTTGCACTGAGCCAATGGTTACCTTAGTAACGTTTTGGCAATAGAAACTCTCATTGGTCAAGAATCGGGAAGGGGTTGGTCCGAGACCACTGGAGCCCGCCATATTTCCCCGCGCCCGTCCTTTGCGTAGTTTAGCTCCGGCATGACGACGGAGCGGCAGTGTTTCAGTACTCACGCGCCACTAATAAATTTAAAGTACCTACGCGTAAAAATTGTGAATAATTATTGTCTTATAAATTTATTTCTTGTGTTTCATTAAGTGCTTATTTGCCAAGTACGCGTAGAACGTGTTAACTCAGTATTATCTAGGTATCTTGTGATCTCTCGAAGTTATATTTGTCGCTAATATAAACGTCAAACTTTCATCTGACTCATGTTTAAATCAACCTTACTACACTAAATAACTAGCGCACAAGTCTACTCCTGTACATAAACACTACCCGCCTTATAAAAAAAAAAACATCGGCTTCACTAACCTATTTTAGCTATCGAACTGTACTGTCCCTTTCTGTCAAACTTCATTTTAACTTGAAAGAAAGAGACATAACAGTTCGATAGACAAAACAGGTTTTTATAGCATTTTTTTTTAAATGAATAATGGCGGTACTTGACAAAGAAATAAAAAGGACACATTATTCACAACATTATAAAAGTGTTATGTGCAACGTTATTGTGAGATTCGCACTCGCAAAGCCATCCAGGTTCTCCCAAACCAGTTTCCACCAACGATGTACCGCTTTTGAGTTAATAAGTAAACAAACACTTTATGCCAACTAAGTTACAGTCAGCTTCCAGTCTCACCGGATGCTGCTGAGTGCCAGTATTTTACATGGAGCGACTGCCTATCTAACACCCACAACCCAGTTACTACCACGTAACACAATACCCTTGGTAAGTCTGTCAGACACGGAGGGATCTCGATTTGACCGCTGCAAGCATAGCTTAAGCTTAACCTTCGGTCTCTCCGTGCGGCTGTTTAGAAATATGTCTTAAGCGTAATATCGCACAGAATAAAAAAAATATTGGCCGTGTAGGAGAAGTAATTTTGTTTTTGTTCGACTGTACATTCGACCTCATAATTGCTTTATCACCGTAAGAAACTACCAGGCATGTCTCCTTCTTTCTTACTATATCTATGATTCCGTCGCGTCTGCGAGACTTCTTTCACTTTCTACTGGGAGTTTTTGTCAAAAGTGGTAAAGTAATTACGAGCTCGACTATACATCATACGCCGTAATACAGACGTACCAGGACTGGCATCGATGTTAGCCAGTCTGTCCAGATGCAGGCTCATGACGATCAGTTGTGCCGGGTCCCCGGTCCTTTGTAGCGCGATGAACAACTCCTGGACTGACTGCGCGAACGATTGAGGTGTCTGCAATTTATCTGGAAAGAAATGAACTAGTTAACTTCGTCGTAATTTCAGCAGATTTATATCCACTGCTGAACAAAAGCCTTCCCAAGCCTCGCCCCACAAAGACCGGACATGCGCTTTCCGTATCCGCAACCTTCACCGAGGGCCTAAGTCGTAAGATTTGCCATACAAAATCTGTCAAAAACTCACAACGGCGAGACCATTGCAACGTTTGTAAGTAGGTTTAACGTGTGCAGGGCGGCACAAGTAGCATGAATACTGTAAAAACAGAAGAAACGAAAGAATCAGAGAAAGAAAGATCTCGATCGTTCACGCGAGATTTGATACAAAAATGCCATCACAAACTATGTTGGCTTACTGCCAATTTGAGACTAGCTTCGCCAACTCCCACGCATGCCAAAATTAGCTCATTTTGCTCACCTATAATGCTTTGCATGTGACTCTTGTGGGCGGTGTCTCCGTACAGCAAGGCGCTCCATTGGTCGGGCGCTATCCTAAGCCCCGCCTCCGTGGCTATCTGAACTATCTGCGCGTCGTGCTCTCGTCGCAGTGACTCGTACGTTCGAAACTCTTCTTTGAGTTGCATTAGAGATGAGTCGCATTCGCGTTTTGATACCTAGAAAGAGGAAAAAAGAGTTTCATTTGGTAAAAATGCATTATTTCAACGATTTAGAAGAGTATTTACGCCCCTTCTAAATCCTAGTATCGTGAAAAGCGAATGAAATCTGATGTGTGAAAAAATGAAAATAAATTTATTTGACCCAGGTTAAGGCACACAATATTCAACCCAAACAAAAACAGACGACAATATTATTGTGTGCCTCACGGCTGCACGAAATAGTGGGCCTATTTCAGCATAAATGTCAGAGAACTAAGTGCCTAGTGATCAGTATCAAGTAGTAAAGTCTATTGTAATGGGCTGACTTAATTTAGACGGCCAGTGACTCGCTAAGAAGAAGCAGTCACTTGATTGTAAGAGTGTGCAAACCACAAAGCATGGAATCACCGCGCCTACACCTGCTTATAGAGTCTGCAGAAATAACAAAGTTCGTGGCACCAAAGTACGTTGAGCGCAAAACTTCAGCGGCGACCGCCATTCAAAGCCGTTGGGCGAGTAAACGGTGACACGCTTATGAATCTATGGGAAGTGCTGACCATAGGTGCTGCCAATGCCACCTCCAGCAGCGGCCGCCGAGGCGTCTCCGTGGTGCATACAGAACACAACCGTTACGGTCTTCAGAATGATGAGCTACTAACATGCGGTTATTCAAACGTTCAAATTTATCAAAAAAGCTTCAAATAAAATTAACCGGTGAAGCCTCATCTAATAAAGATGAAACAAACAAAAAAACTGAACTCATCATTTTGAATAACTACAGCTGATTACGGTGTCAACAGCCGCTGGTATTGTAGAATAGTACAATTATCTCACAAGTCGACGCGCGCTTTACTTGTGTTTACCAAGTTTACAAACACGCTGTGAATATTTGTGTAAGCGTAGGAGCTCTCAATACCGTCCGAGAAGATGGCGACTTGGGAAATCTATGTATTTGTTTGTTACGTGCTGTCACTACCCGTCTTCACGCACATCACATTTGGTTACCACGAGTAAAGCGCGCGTCGCTTCGTGATATTAAAATAATGTAACTTGAAATTTTAAGTTTAGAAAACTTCGTTTGTTTTTTTAATTATTAGATATCGTGATACTTAGCACGTCTGCAAAGTTCTAACATCTATTTGAATTTGAAACTAAATAAGATTCTCGATTCTCTTTACCTTAAAACAAGAAGCTCTGTATAGGAGCTGGACGACATGGCCTATGCTAGTTTTCGAAGCCTGTGGAAAATGAGGCTCCAGTCTTTGGACAACAAACATCACTAACACCTGCAACAGAAACCAATACAAACATCGTTAGTAAATTAATGAACGAAACTTAGTTCGAAATTAATTAACGTTAAATATCATGCACTAAACGTGGCCATTTAATTGGCTCAAACAATATTATAATAATCAAACAAAGTACCCACGAAAAGAAGAAGAAGCTTGGACTTTGGTTCAGATATGTTCCCGTGTCTCTATCTTGCACAGAAATAATGCTTTGCACGTGCTAATTACCGTTTATTAATCTGGGCCTCAATGTCTTCAACAGACTTCATGAAGACATTAGGCCAGGAGTTGGCAAGATTGCTGATTTTATTTCTATTTTCAGAAACTTCTAGTTTCTAGTTGTTTTTCTATTTTGAAAAATATAAGTGCAAGGTAATAGGGATGATGACTAATATTAAAAATGTTCGAAAAAATAATGTAGTTTCAAAGAAGGCATAGTAAAAATGAGATAACCGAAAAAAACCTGTTAAATCGATGCAAAAATGAAGAAGCTGCACGCTTTCAAAGTTTTTGGATGGGATTATTCCCGTCCTTGTCGCGCGGTACGCACAATGTATGGCGCTAGTATGAAGTTACATAGTCGTGACGTCACTTGTACGATAGTACTATCCTTGTCTAACACTCATTTTAAAACGTTTAGTACTTGGCAATTTATTAAGCTTTTACAGTTTTTATAATATTTTTTGCAATATATGGAAACAAATATGTTATTGTGTTAAAAATAAAAATAAATTGTCATCAACCCCATTATTATAATACTACATATTGTGTCATAAACACAATATGTAGGTATATTCTTAGATGGTTTACGCGGCAAAATTTTTTTTTAGCTTGGTTTACGTGGGGATCAGATAATGCCATGAACGTCTTTAAGGTGACGACTCTCGAATGACAACTTATGTTTATAACGCCTTGCACGCACTCAATGACACTGCTGCCAGGATCGATTTATTTTCCTGCTCTCTAAATGAATTCAAAAAAGTAATATTGTATGTTTTATGTTATTTAAGATAGTATAATAAGGACCACGCTACCGCATTAGGAATTTTCCTGTAATGATAGCAGTGATTGTGGAAATAAAAATAAATAAATAAATTATTTAACAATATTTGGCGGTCCAAGTTCCGAACTTTCGAGGTCCGGATATGGACCGCGGTCCGCCTGTTGCCAACAGCAGCATTAGGCTATGTACAGTCACAGATTATATAATACTACGTACAAACACCCAATCTCATACAATGACTTGACCCCTCCCTAAGTCTACCTAATGAGCTGGCAATTATTTTTCGTACTTTTTTTAACAGATGGCAGCATATGCGACTCACTAATTGCAAGATACTGTAGTTTTACAACGACACCTAGGAGTCGGGCCTATTTTTAAAATGTTTCGTGATTTTTTAATAGTTTTATAGTTCCGGGTTTGAGAAAAGAATTTTTTTTTTGAAAAAACGTACCAAAAACCTGTTAATAGATTGCTTTAATATTTCAATGTAAAGAAATATATATAAAAAAAAATGATTTAAATTAGTAACAATAGTGGTTACTGTGATGACAGGACAAATTGCGTAATACGCCATCTATTGCAAAGAGCTAGAAAGAATCTCAAAAAACAAAATGATTAACAGATATACATGACTTTTATACATGTGTTCGAATTGAAGTTAGAGGGTTAATTTATGTTTTTTGTTACACTCTTAATGCACGTAGCATTAAGAGTGTAAATAGATAAATCAGCAAAACCAGGAAGTTTTGATTTTTTCTAATCTTACGTCAGTCAAAAATCTGCCGTTTAACGCTTTCTAGTGATTGTTCATTTGATAATGGTCATTTATGCTGCCATCTGTGATTTTTTTTTCAAGATTAATTATAATTAACTTGAGTTGATACCTCATGGTATAGTCAAAGAATGAGAGGGTTAAGCACCTGGCGGTCATTTTTCGCTTGCATGACACTTAATATTTTACCGCCTATGACATTATTTCTGATTATGAATGTTCGGAAAGGTGAAATGTCCTTCGTGAGGGTTCGTTATTATTTATCTTTTCTTTCCTCAAGTTTACAACATGACATCACACCTGTACTTCTTAAAGGAGACAAAGTTGTAGAATAATCATGTTAGAGACGGTGAGTCTTTTGACATAAACAAATACTCCACCGACCAGAGGATCAAACTCAGGACTCCACGCGGACTACACACATAGTTTTATTTTGTGTGTGAAAATGTGTAAGTCAATCTTGGACATCACTAACATCCGGCGAGAGAAAAAAGAAAATCTGGATTGTTGTTATGATTTTGAAATCGCCAAAATTGAGCAAGCGTGGTGATCAAATGCCTTTTTTGTATGAGAAGAGGCCTTTGCTCTGCAGTGGGACAATAAAGGCGGACCGCACCGCATTGCAAAATCATCCTATAATACTTTCGTACATGTTGTACATGAACCATCGCACGTTACAGGCAGCGGCACCGCGTTTTGTTATTGAATACGGATGTAATGTGCGCTTTACTTAAAAGGTTGGTCTTTATCATTCTCTTACTGCTATCCGAATTTATTTGGAATCGGCGCATCATGCCTCCTTCTTCCATACACTTACATAATCAGCCTACATTGTTCCCACGTCCGAGACACAGGCCTCCTCCCTGTGAGATGGAATGGGCCGTAATCCACCACGCGGGCCCAGTGCGGGTTGGTAGATGTCAAGTGTCCTCAAATTTTTGGTTCTAGGACATGCCGGTTTCCTCACGATGTTTTCCTTCACCGTTTTGAGAGCAGTGGTGATGAAATAACTTACACAAAGTCAAGCGCCTGTCTGGGTTCGAACCTACGACCTATAACTCTTTGACCGTTTCTTTGGTCTTCACTTACTCTTATTTTCATTGACATTCATACTCAAATGTACTTCACGTCCTTTTCCTCATTATTGGTTACAAGCCGTGCGCCCGATGGGCTCTCCTCGGCAAAAATCTGTATTCACCTTTAGGCGAAGAATTTTCAAAAATGCTTCCTTAATGCTCACTTTTGTTACATGAGGAACACTTGGGCAAAACCATAAAATTTTACTATATCTGTCAGCGAATTCATTTAAGATTTCTATTAAGCCATTAATCATGGCTGGTATTATTATGAAATGTGTGGGTATCACCTTTCTAGAGAGTGCGGAGCCATCCTCTAGCGCAAGCAGCACCAGTTTCAGGACCTCCTCCTGCATCGCCGGGCCCAGGAACTGGCAGCCGCGCGCACGCACCGCCGCCCACAGGTTCGCGCTGAGCTGCTGCGGGTTCTACAAACAAGAAACAAACATTTATTTACCAGAAACATTAAATAGGAAAACACAATAGAAAACAAATATAGATGTGTGCCCAGCGGCTGCAAGGTCGATTAACGAACACCTTAAACAATATCCGGCTTATTACAAAACACGATCTAACTTTAGCCCGAGCCTAAACCTTAGAGCCAGTTTTTGTACGCCACAATAGCGGCGGTAAGTCCCCTCTTTGAGGAGTGGTTGGAGAGGTACCACAGCGTCCTCACCTTCCGCCTGACACAGGCCCCCACCGGACACGGTTGTCTAGGGAGGTTCCTGTTTCGCAAAAGGTGGGAGGAAACGCCCGGGTGTCACCATAGTGTGGATCGCCCAGAGGACACGGTGGAGCATACGGTGGAAGTCTGCCCAGCTTGGGCGGAGCACCGCAGTGTCCTCACGGAGGCGATCGGCGGCGGCGATCTCTCGCGTCCGGCCCGTGTCCAGGCCATGGTACGGAGCGAGAGTACGAATGGAAAGCCGCCACCTCCTTCTGCGAAGCGCGTGAGGTCTCCCTCACGCGCTCCGCTTCCTCCCAGCCTTGCGCCCTCCCAGTCCAGCCCTCCCTTATCAGTGCTCATGCTTTCCCACTCGGGAAACCATGAGCAATGATAACCACTCTTGCTTAAGGCGGGTTGGCGACTTATTTATATGCGGTCTTATCATTAAACAAGGTTTTTCTTTACATATGGTTTAAACCATCGAACCTGTTCTTGATATAAGAACCTAAAATAAATCGAAATACAGTTCCTTTAAAATGTAAATTCTATGTTTAACCGTCTGATCTACTTCGCCATCGCTTTGCACGAGTGAACCGAGATAGCGTAAGTCGAAGCAGACTGGGAGAAGCGCGCCATCAAGCGCTATGGCTCCAGTTCTGGAGCCTTCGGACGGCGAAGTAGATCGGACAGTTAAGTACAGGATACACACTGGATGGATGAAATGGCGGCAGGTCACGGGAACAATCTGCGACTCCCGCATTCCCTTTAAACTAAAGGGGATGATATATAAAGCAATTGTTAGATCTGCTGTCTGGTACGGATTAGAATATTGGGCCACAAAAGAGATGAATGAAAGGCAAACTTACATGCAGCTGAGATGAGAATGTTAAGAGGGATGTGCGGTGTTATACGAATGGATAGAATACTAAATAAGTATATAAGAGGAAGTCTGAAAGTGGCACCGGCAACTGAAAAGTTAAATGGAAATCGGTTGTTATGGTATTGGCATGTGATAAGGAGGAATGAGGAAAATATCGTAAAGAAAATTTTGGGCAAAAATGTCTACGGGTATAAGAGTAGGGGCAGACCAAAGGAACGATGGACGGACTGTGTGAATGATGATATGGCTAGAAAGAGGATGACTACCGACATGACGACTCACAGAGAAGTATGAAAGAAGTCACTTCTCTCAAAACGGTGAAGAAGAAAGAAAGAAGAAAGAAAAAACGTTTATTTGCGGTAAACATGACGGAGTGATTGAACACAAACACCAAAAATAACAAGTTGGGGGAAAATATGCGTCACATCCACGCAAAACGGCCATCGCTCAGCTTAATGCTACGACCCTATCCGAGACAGAGCCCCAGCGCTAGTTTTCAGCGACAGCCGGCGTTGAATGACGTCACCCGGTGCAGCAATCGCTAAGATTAAAAGTAAAATACATACACATAAAAACTAGAAACTGAACTAAAATAAGTACATAAAGCAATTTTTGTAAAATGGTAACATTCCGGGCATCGAATGCTCACGCGCCGTTAGCCTGTCATATAAACATAGGTTTGACGTTTTGACATACTGTTATTGTTGTACCTGATAATAATTATGTATTAATTAAATGGCGCAATAGGTAATTAATGTTATGATGGATTTTTTTACAACAAAAGGATGTATTCGGTGACTGTGTTGGTACGGCTATTGTAAAATAGTGTTTGAGAAATTTGTGCTAGGAAATGCAGATGACAAACTCAGTGACATAACGGAGAACCTAGGTCTAAAGACAAAATGGTAAGTACGAAACAATTATTTAACATCGTGGATACAAAGAAATTGTTTGAATTGTTTGGATAAATAAAAGTAGAAAGAATTATAAATTATAATCATCTTCAAGGAACTAACTTGACAAGCCGTGGTGTCCCAGTTGAATTAATAAGGTTTTTCCGTAATTTACAGACAAGGTGGCATTCCCAAGTGTAAGGGGCCGTTCAAGTATTACGTTAGCACTATGGGGGGGTGGGCGGGTCTTTGTTTTGCTTATTTTGGATGACATGGGGGGTAGGGGAGTCTAGATGATGATTACGTCATCGGTAGTTATTTACTTTTTTACACAAATGGCAACCCTCACATTGTCTATGCTTGAAAACGAAACGCATTTTCAAAAATCTAATCTTTATCCTAAATCTATTTTCTTATTTTTAAAATTATAATTATAACATTATTATTACAATATAAAAAAAATACATTTATAATTGAAAAATGTTTACGTAAGCATGGGAGGAGGGGGTAAGAGCTTTGCTTACTTTTGCTGACAAGGGGGATGGGGGGATAAATGATTGTAATAAATCTGCTTACGTAATATTTGAACGGCCCCTAAGGGTTGAGAGCTGTGGTGTAAAGCATATAATAATACAGCCCCAAAGACAGGAGAGCGAATGCTAAGCAGCCCATGCAGCAGTAAGCAGGCATGTGCCGTAGACTGTGTCACAGTAGTTTAACTTGGATAGGATGAGGCTGTCAACAAGTTGTTTCCTAACTGGTATGCTTAGGTATTTCCGTATTCCATATAAGACCTTTAGCCTATAAAAACAATTTCGAAGACCATTGGTCACATGGGCCTCAGAGCGGAGCTCTGGATCCATAATGAGCCCTAAATTGCATGTCTGCTCCACTCTCTCAATTTTCTCTCCCATGATAATCACCTCAGGGTTGGCAGACAGTATTGCACTAACTTGCTTCTTAGAACCCAGCACCATAAATTTAGATTTGAGAGGGTTCAGAACCAAAGAGTAGTAGTTCTCCTCGGACCATACAACCACTCTATGCAAGTCCTCATTTAATTTCTGCACAGCCGAAGATGTTTCATCCGCTTTGAAGGATATGTACAATTGAATATCGTCGGCATACATATGATATTTGCAGTTAACAAATGATTTTATGATATCCGCACTGTACAGAATGTACAGCAAAGGCCCCAGAATCGACCCCTGAGGGACGCCCCTTGACACTTGGAGCGGGTGGGATGACACTGTTGACCCATCCTCCTTTTGCATCTCCACATGTTGCGACCTGTTAGCTAGGTAGCTTCTAAACCATTCCACCGCATCATTGTCGAAGCCATAGAAAGTTAACTTTGACAATAGTAGAGTGGTATTAATTGCGTCAAAAGCCCGGGAAAAGTCTAGCAAAGCCAGAATTGTTCCCTCCCCCCGGTCACGTGCTTCAAGGATACTACCCACAACATCAGCCAGAGCCGTTGCAGTACCTCTACCCTTCCTGAAACCCGACTGCAGGTCAGGAAGAATGTTGGAAGTTTCTAGGTATTGGATAACCTGCGAATATACCACACGTTCCAAGATCTTAGACAGGCAGGGTAGTATACTGATTGGTCTCAAATCCTTCATATTAACCGGGTTATTGTTTTTAGGGATAGGGCGAACAATAGCGCACCGCCAGAGTTCGGGGAATGTACGCGTTGCTATGGACTGGTTAATTATATCTGTAATAGCTTGCAGGGTAGTTGGCAAGGTGAGAGATATCATGTCGAGACTTACACCGTCGACACCCTGTGCATTTGACCCTAGCTCTTGATTATCCTCAGGACAGATTCAGGATTGGTTTTTGATAGTGCGAATGTGGCCGGGCCATACCTGTGAGACGGACAATTGTGAGCTGTTATGACCAGGATTACCTGGGACGTCCAAAAATGCCGCATTGATATCATTAGGGTTGTTGAAGTGACTTGGCAGCAATCTTTGCTTATGGTCAGGAAGCACATCCGATTTTAAATTGCGCCACAACAGCTTCGGGTTCTTAATTTGGTCATTTATGTTTTTGCCGAAGTATGCCGTTTTCTATCTTACTAGTGCCGCGACTGCCTGGTGCTTCAGATCCAGATAATATTGGGAACATCGTGAGGGTTTCCTTCCGGCATGGGCCCGCGTGGTGGATTACGGCCCACTCCCTATCACAGAGAGGACGACTGTGTCCCAGAAGTGAACATAAAAGGCTAATTATGTATGTGTATGGAAGAAGGAGGCATGATGTGCCGAACCCAAATAAATTCGGATAGTAGCAAGAGAATAATGATATTATACGAGTACATAGAACCTTTTCATAATTATTATTCGATGTAAAAGGCTATGTCAAAAATGAATGTATTTCAGCAACTGAAAACTTAAGGAACGAATTTAATCACATGAAGTTCCACGAAAGATGTGGGGTCTTTGCCAAGTGGGACATCATAGGCTGGTAAGAAAAAGTGACTTCGTCCAAAACAGATCAACGTATTTGTAAAATCGTATCAAATAGATCCAGTTCTGAATTCTAACGGCGGAACCCAATAACTTATTTTCAGTAAAACAGAACAGAACAAAACAAATCGCTAGATACGTTATTGGGTTCGGCCGTAAGAGAGCTGAGACCTCCATCCACCAGGATTTATCCCATAAACTTTGTCACTCAGTAACATCCTTCAAAAGAGCGAGTAAGATTGGTCTATCTTATAAAACAATCGTAACAGATCTTGAAAGGGAGGACTGCGTACAGAATGGCCTATGAAAGAATGACTAGACTTAAAACCTTGTCTTGACTTCACCATTCTAATGGTGCCGTATTCTAACTACGTGCTAGCCACGAACACCTGTTAACGTCATAACCACCGTCACTTGTAAATGATATGTTGAAAGTAAATTAAGGTTTTCGCCTACCTACAATTACCTACGTCATTATTATCTGTCACTCAAAAAGACTGAACAAGTCATGTCAGATCACGCGAGTAAAATTATCATTGTAAGCAGTCGTTTCCAATGACAACTTTAAGGTTGGCCCACATCTATTAGCACGGAATCGACGTTTTAACTTAATTAACTTTTGAAACTTTAATCAGGTTGAAACAATCTAACTATCAGATTGGCACAACATATTGTAAACATCATATAAGAGACTTACTCTTATATGATGTTTACAATATGGTTTACTTTCTTGGTGATTTTTTCTCTTTAGAAAACCACATTTTAGAATGGGTTCCTCTTGAGTGCCTAATTGAAATAAATCATTTGACTCTAAGTCTCATAGCAATAATAGATAGTTGTTCAAAGTCAAAGTCAAAAATAGGCGGCGCATAAAAGGCACTTTTGAACAACAAAATAAAAATCAAAACTGATTCTAGTTATAGGGAAGTTTCGTATAGAGAAGAATGGGCAAGGAACTTTTGATAGAATAGAGAAGAATGGGCAAGGAAAAAAAGCAGATGATTTCCCAAAAAAAAATAACAATAGGTAATTTTGTGTGTGAGTTAAAGTAACCACAGAGTAGAAAAAAAATGTCTTAAAAATTATAATATTAAATAAGCAACAAGTTTGATTTTGTCTAGACTCTAGATGTTGTTGTACCCATCAATAAAAATAACATTTATTATGGGACAATGGGACCACTCGATAATACGCAAAAAAAGACCTTCCACAAAATGGTCCAATCGGGTACGTACATACCGATGGGAAGGTGTTATTTACTTTTTTTGAGATTTCGAAATTGGTCCCATAGCAAAAGTTGTTCATGTTGATTTGTAAAACACCTCTTCACATTTTGTCCATTGTTTTCAAAGTCATCCTGTATCCTGTACTTTGTGATTTTTCTTTGAAAATATATATGAAAGAGTCGATGTTAATTTTCTAACTAAGTACAAAGGAAAGTACGCGCCTTCACGACATGTTTTAAAAAGGGGCTGTAATTAGCTGCCTACATAATTACAAAATTTGTCGACTGAACACGACATACGGCGCCCGATTATAACATTGTAAAGTTCCGGTTTCGGAGAATCCATAATTATCGAGATTACTTCCGGTCTGATATTGCAAGTGGCGGCACTTGTACACACGTATCCTTTCTAGGCTTTCGTAGGGTTCCGTAGGTGCCTAATTTTTTCAAATGGAACCCTCAAAACTGACTTATGCATTTGACAACTGACATAAAAGGAGTCGAAGCAGGTTGTCAGGCTGAGGAACCTACTTTCAGTTGCAGAATATTGTCATTATAATATTAAAGCAGCAAACAAATACACACAAAAAAATACACAGTAGCAGTATTACACATAAGCGGGCTCATTTTGAATTGTCGTGTCTTTGCGTGCCTAAACAAGAGAATAGAAGCTAGGTACACAACACCAACCAATGCACTCCCAGACAGCAAGAATGTGTGTGTGTGTGTGTGTGTGTGTGTGTGTGTGTGTGTGTGTGATGTGTGTTATGTGTTGTGAATGTTGTGTTGTTGTGTGTGTGTGGGTGTGTGTGTGAAGCATGTTCTTCTTTCATCCATGTCTATGATCTGTCATCCCATTATGAGCAGTCCTCTTAACTAACATTATTACCTTTCACCCAATTTACCCATCCTTTATTTATCTTTCCTCTACTTTTAGGCGCCATCTCGACGGGTGAGAGAATCACAGCGGCGTACCATCAAATTCGTTGATTCGTTAAGTTCCCATTGAGTTTGATGGCAAGGCGTGACTATCACCGCGACTCTCTCGCACGTCGTGATTGGTGCCTTAAAACGAGTTTATAAGAGTGTCCGTGGAGTTTCTTGCCCGTTCTTCTCCATAAGAACTACGCTTTGGAATGGGCAACTAGCTTCATCTTTCTTACTAACCGACCCCTTGACAATTCTTAAGTGCCTGTAATTGGTTTATTTAAAATAAATGCTTTGAGTTTGAGTTTCATCCACTCTTCTTAAGACTGCGTTCGCGATTCGTTTCCAAATATGTAAACACATTTGTGTTGTTCGGAAAACAACTTTAACACTCAAACACAAAGTTCAGTTTGCGCTACAAATTCTAATATCTTTATGATAATTGTCAATTGTACTTGTCATTAAATTCGACCTAATTTGCACCGGTATTAAGTTTGATAATCGTTTGAATGGAAATACCATTGGAAACAAGGGCTTTTAGGATGAGTTTTGTCTGAACCGATGGTTTACCTGGTGCTGCAGTATAAGCTCGGTGACAGTCCGCTCGCCGAGGGAGCGAGCCGCGCGCGCCGCCCTCCCCCGGCCCTCCTCGTCGGTGATCGCACACTGCAGAAGCATCACCAGCTTTCTCTGCATGGGCCGCGACAGCCGGCTACCGGCCATACTGCTGTTGACTGGAACAAATAAATAAAAGCTCAAATATCTGAAGCTTTGACGTCGTAGATAGATAGGCTTACACCTTCCGTTCATACCGATAAACACGGTCATGAAAGCATTTTATGAGACAATTATTTCTATAGATTCACCGTATAGTTTCTTACCGGTTCTTCTCGATAGAAAACGACCAATTGGACACGTGCACCTAGCCATTTTTTAACAAAAGCCCCATGTTTATGTGAAATAAAAATTTTTGCTTGAGATCAATGCTCTTCGAAAAAAAAACAAATCAAATCCGAGTCGCGTGTCGTGATGCGTCGTTAGATGTTTGTTTGTATACGATGGGATACAGCGTACGGAATTCCGGGCATAAAGTAAGTTACATATTATAAACAAGACTAATTTCGACGTCCACCATAGTCTTTTTTAGGGTTCCGTACCTACCCCAAGGGTGCCAACAGGACCCTATTACTAAGACGCCGCTGTCCGTCTGTCACAGGCCTTTATCTATATATCTTTTGAAATGTAATAGGTAGACAATTGAAATTTTCACAGTGTGTACTTCTATGGTGTAGATAATGTTGTAGGTAAACGTTAAGTTTCTCTCTAACTTGAAATAACCAAATATATTATTTGTGACACAACATGCACATGCAGGAAACCATGACTTATTTCATGGGGAAAAAGACATTTTGAACTGTTGTAACATTCTAGGTATTAAGTGTACATACCTAAAGTCTACAGTATAGTCTAGCTGGTCACCTACAAGGTTTAATTAAATTATCGGGAGAAAGTAACGGGACCGGGACGGGAATCCATTTCTAATGAAGTTTTTCTAAACATATCATTTCTAGTTCATAACTACAGCTGATTACGTGGTCAACGAGTGCTGGTAGAGACTAGCGGCCGTTAGTTGAAATTATGAGTTTAGTAAAGTTGTTTTTCTTATAACCCTGTTAATGACGCATTGATTCCGAGAGTTTACTTTAACTTGGACAAAGCAATTTGTTTGGTTTCGAAAAGTGTGTTTACTGTTGAAAAGTTTCTCCGATACACGTCTGAAAACTTCTCGAAAGTACATTGTTCAGTTGTTGAAAACTTTGCTCCACCACAATTTTTAAAGAACAAAATAAACTCGAACGTTTGTTTCTAAGGTCTCCCTGTGTTTTAGGAGAGTAGCGAAACGTACCAAATAGTGCAGAGGAAAATGCTTGCGTACCTTTTTGTGCCTTTACCTGATAGGTACCTGTTATATACATATTTACTAGCTGGAATAATTAATAATTACATATCGTAATTACTTAGCGGCTTCGTCCGCGTGACTGTCGAAAATTATCCCACGAGAAAGTGCTACCGGGATTTACGCTCCCACAAACTGGCACAACGCCACACCACAGCGTGACCAAAAGGCACCGCTCGTCGCGCGACACGCGGCGCCTTTGTGTCGCGCTGTGTCGTCGCGCCTTTTTGTGGGAGCCTTAAATAGTAAGCTATCATACAAATCAATTTTGCCGTAAACAGACAGACAGATCATAAATGCAATAATTTTATTTTTTATTAATAGGTTTTTACGATATTAAATGTCATTTTTTTTTATATTATTATATTTTATGAAAAATACTCCAGCGCCTGCCATTGATCACGCATTACCAACATATTAGCTCAGTTATTTTTTTACTTCAAAGTACCAATAACATTTAAGAAGATGCTACCGATTTAAATCAAATAAGTCTGTACTAAAATAAATAATACCTCAAGATACAGGTTCTGACTATATTTCCATTTCTTAAGAGATCTCTTAAAAAGAGGTAGGTACACAAAAGTTTCAATAGTCACGTGAATTTTAAAATATTTTTTTATTTTACCATCTTGGGGGGATTTACCAAAAGCATATTTTATTTTATTTTCATATCCCTAATTTAAGATCCATCGCCTATTTCAACTCTTTTTAGGATTATTTTGTGACGAAAAGTAGCATATGTCCTTCCCCAGAAGGCCATCATCTCCTTGCCAAATTTTATAGAAATCCATGCAGTGGTTTAGGCGCGAAAACATAACATACATACGTACAGACAGAGTTACTTTCGAACTTATAATGTTACAGTATGGATTATGTACGTGTGTATGTCTGTTAGGGACCTATCTAAGGACTAAACTCAAAAGTGGACTGTAATTAAAATATAATCCAATTATGGTACAATGATAGTTATCGACGTTGGTAAGCGGATGGAGTGCGCGCTCGTGCCGTAGTTCGAGAACGGTAGCGGAGTGGTCGATGGCCCGCGTCCCGCACGCCGCACCTCTCGCCGCCGTCCGCCGTCTCACGACAGCAGCCGAAGATTGCCGAGTGGTCGGAGGCGCCCGATCTAAGCGGCTGGACCGATTTTGATATATATATTTTGTGTGTTTGGGCGGTCCCTGGATGGTTTAGATTTAAAACCTGGTAGGTGGCGTCGAGAACGAGTTCTAGTAAACAGGACTACGTCTGTTCGGTCAGCTAGTTTAAAACAAAATGCGGAAAAACGACAGACAGAGAAACATTGCATTTCGGAGTTATGTAACTGACAAATAGTAGACGAAACCTAGTTAAATAAAAGCCGTTCAAGGTTTTAAACTATTACCAAAAATCTTTTGGAGCTCCTATGACATAACGCAGATGAACAGACAAAGGTAACATCCAAGAAAGAAAATAAATTTACTGATATTATAGGCACACAATATTCACACAAAACAAAAACAAAACTAAAGAAAATAATATTGTGTGCCTCACGGCTGCGCCAAATACGCATATTTCAGCATAAATCGCCTGACGCTGGTTTATGCTTACCTCTCTTTGCATCGGGGGTTCATCAATACAAGAGATTACACGGATGGCGGCTTATTCCTGAAGCCATTCAATCGTTAACGAATTTAAACAATTTAATTGGTAAGGAGGGGTAGATGGATACCGGATTATAGAGGGTGATGCCTCGTGCAAAAAGAAGTACAGGTACATAAAGTAAATTTCAAACAACGGTTTTTTCTAAAGTTGCTTGTATTTGCGAGGTTTTGTGCATAACCGTAAACATGCTCTTATTTATTGTACTTATAACAATAAACTTCGTTTTCATCTAAAACAATCCATACTAATATTGTAAATGCGAAAATAAATCTGGTTGTCTGCATTTTACTTTTTTCTCGCTCTGCCGGCTGATCGGATTGAGATAACCTGGGTCAAAACATAGGATGCTTTCATCCCAGATTGTAAGATAGTTTCCAACCTCCGTACTTACTTATAATTCTAAAATTAAGTGACACAGCTGAGAGTCATGGGATGAGCACTTTGTCCAACAGTCGAATTATTCATGTTGACCAACAAATGAAATACTGCATCAATGCAATGTAGTGGAGCATGTTGGAGCAGGGGATTAGCAATTTCTTTCAAAATGATTCAAATTGTGATTTTAGTGTGTCACGCAAAGGGTAGCGATAGTGCATTTCGATTCTGTAACTATCTCACTGTGAAAACTTACGTGAAGTGAGCGTGTAGTGAGCTGTCAGTGCCACTGATGCTAGGGATGAACCAAGACGGGATGATACTGACAGCTCACTCCACGCAAGTCTTCAACATGAGATTTTTACAGAATCGACATGCAGCACCCACAAGAACTGTAACACACAACCAATCAGAATCTAAATAATTTTGAAGCACATTGCTAATCCATTGCTTCAAATGTTCGAAAAAATTGTCTGCTCAACAACGTAAATAAAGCAATGAATGTTGTTGAACTGTCGAAATGATAGCTGTTGCCGCCATACTGTTAGTGTGCTACGCAACTACCCCGCAGAAACCAGTAAAGCACGGACCAAAATGTAAGATTTTCGGAAAGTACTGAGTGATAGACATTGATGAGTTTGATAACATACTTCCGGGATATTGAATGTAGGTAAGTAAACGTAATGATTTACTACCATTAACTTTAAAATAAAGTGGAAAATATTGGCAACTAGATACGACTAAGTTTCATTCGTCATAGCTACGTAGGTTTTTCAAGACGATTGATCTTGGAAAACACCTCATTGAAACAAAAAATCCTTTATTTCTGTGCGATGGCGAATTTCAATGACAACATTTTAGTTTGCCTGTAATTACGTCCACTCAATCTGTGTGGTTCTTTCCTCAATAGAAAAGCAAAGCTTTAATTTCAGACATTAATCAACATAGTCTTGATCAAGATTATGTCTGGACTTTAGAAGAGACTGAGCTCTGAGTTTGTTTCGGCCTTTCTTCTCAGAGTAGTCAGATAGGAAACGCTGACCTCATCTAGTTTTAAAATATGGTTGACGTGTTAAAGTGTTTGTTCAAACCTACTTGCAGAAATAAAATCATTTATCACTTAAGTACAACATTGGACTAGGACTGCCTCAGTGGCCTACTGGTCGCAAGCGCTACTGATGAGCAGTCCCAGGTAGGGCAAAGTGTTATTGGGTATTTCTATCTATAATTACTCAGTAGCAGCCCGGAGTCCGGATTTGTGCCCGGTTGATCAACCGGGCACAAATCCAGAAGCCCCCTATTACAGGGGACTTAAACATAACTGGCGAAATGTGGATTATGCTATAGGTACACCTCTACCCACACCACTTCATGGAGAGAAGGCGTGATGTTAGGTTAAAAAGGTACACCATAACCATCAAACCAGAACACGGCAGCTCTAGCCCAGTGGTAGAAATTGGTATACAGGATACTATTTCCGCCTTGACAGCGTTGAATTGTGTTTAGTAAGAACTGACATAAAGGCACCGCTCGTCGTGCGACACGAGGTGCCTTTATGTGGCGCTGTCAAGTCGCGCCTGCGTGTACGAGCCTTAATATGTGTTCCTCGAAAACACAAACTCATAGAATTGTACCATTTACAGGCACTATTGGATTGCCAAAGAGTCGGTTAGTCAGAAAGATGAAGTTTGGCAAGTGCCAATTCCAGACTCCTATGGACAAGAACGGGCAAAACACTTCATGAACACTTTAAAAATGACAAAATCTTTGTCAACCCACCTTTGTTAAAAATTATAAGTACCTACTCGTACATATTGTGAGAACGATGACGAAGGACTTCGTTTTTTTTAAGTTGTTTACTTTTGTAAACAAAAAAATAAATAAAGCAAGTACCTAAATGAAATAAGCCATGTTCATCTAAGAGATGACCATTCCCAACTGACGGCGCCCGTTCACGAACATGACACATGGATCAGCACGATTCAGCTTAACCATTTGACTTTAAAAAAGTACTAACTAAATACTCACTATTGCCACAATACTTGAGGTAGGCCGCGAGATGTTCCATGCACTTGACGATGCAGTCGTACGCCTGTTTGTCATGATCTGGAAGCGCCTGGATGGAAGGTGGGTGGTAGGGCTGCGTCGGTGGTGTGTACCCTGCGAGCTGGAGGAGCGCAGTGTTCACCACCAGCTCCTCGGGGTCCATTTGGATGACTGCCTGCAGGAGCGGTAGAATAAATTTATTAATGAGGTATTGAGAAGATGAAGAGGGTCTCATGGTTAAATGATAACAGAGAACAGGGTTGATCTTCAAGGTTCAGCAAACGTTGCAAAGCAAAGGTAGGTCCATTGATAGGTGACCTTCCATCACCTTAAAGCCAGTCCTTCTACTCGAGCGGCTTGTGGGTGAGATATACGCAGCTTCTCTGCTGACCCGTATACGGGGTATAAACAACAGCATTCTGAGCGCAATATCTGTACGTTTTGACTGTCCCTTCAGAATCAGTGAGTCATATCTTGTGTAGGTGTGGCGATCAATGGGAAATAAAATTGTAAAACAAATATACTAGGTTAAGATTTCTATGGGTCTATGCCACCCGAAGTAAAGTTTAATAATAATTACATATCGAGACCCCTTCGTATCCCGGGAAGCACGTAAAGCAGTTGCGTCCGGGTGTCTTACGTAGATCTTTGACATTCGTTACAGGAGTCAGGCGACCAGTCTTTCCAAGGGGTATCGTGTTACCCAGGAAGATTAGATTGATGAAGGTCAGATAGGCAGCCGCTCCATGTAAAAAACTGGTACTCAGCTGCATCCAGTTAGACTGGAAACCGAGCCCAACATAGTCGAGAAAGGCTATTCTGATTGATTTTGGTGTTAACAAGATGACGGTGTTTTGTAATCATACTTTACAGAAAACGTTTCAGGTACCTGCAGTGTTTAAAAACAGCTTCAGCATAATCAGCCTATAATGTTCCTACTGCGGGGGCACAGGCCTCCTCTCGGCCAGAGGGAGTGGGTGGGCTGTAATCCAACAAGCGGGCCCAATGCGGGTTGGTAGATTTCACATGTCTTCGAATTTTTGGTTTTAGGACATTCCGGTTTCCTCACGACGTTTTTTTTCACCGTTTTGAGAGCAGTGGTGATGAAATAACTTACACAAAGTCAAGCGCCTGTCTGGGTTCGAACCTACAACCTATAACTCGTAAGTCTCGGCCGTCACCACTGGCCCACCACTGCGACTCATAAAAATATTTCATCTTATCTTTAAAACATAGGGATGAACAGAATGTTCAAAACAGCAAAGAAAATTACCAGGCAGGCATGTTTATCCCGCGGCGATATTTTTCGCGCAGTTGTTTTTCATCGCTTGCTTAGCGCCGAGAGTAGGAATTTCAGGAGTTTGTTCTGTTGACGCACTGGGATGTGCACTGTTGGGTTCTCAACGCTCGTCTTAACACCGAGAGTTGAAAAGGCAATGCGCTATAAAATCCTGCATTGCCTTTTCAACATTGTACGTCAATGTTATAGCGGTCGTCAGAGAAAGTTAATATAAACAAAGTGTGGGCTAATAATTCAAAAGCTCATAGATGCAACCTAGCTCCCAGCACAGAACACAATGTGAGATTTTCTCACATGCTCTGGTCTGTTTTCTACACTACAGTTACCTACGTTGAATAGGAGCTGAGTGTACAATTAAATAAATAGCTGCCCTGCTGTGGGTTCTTTCTTATACAACAAAAACCGGCCAATTGCGTGTCGGACCACGCGCAATGAAGGGCTCCGTAGCTGGGGCAAATTTATCCCAAGAAGAAACGTCACTTTGTAGTTGAAAAAATGGTTTCCCATACATCGATATACGTCTCGGTCAACTCTCCAACTGGAAATTTAATATTGTAACAGCAGAAAAAAAAATGATAAAACTACAAATTACCGATTTTTGTACTTTTTACTTCACTTGTGCTCTGAGTCCTTGCTTCTTGCCAAATTTCATGATTCTAGATCAACGGAAAGTACTACTTAATTTTTATTTAATATGCTAAGTATCAAAATATGTCACATGAATGGACGTTTTTTTTATTGCGTTCACTTAGAAGCTTGATTGTTTTAGAGCTCCAAGGGAACGGTCCCTTGGAGACACCTACATTTTGATATAAATTTTAACTTGATTCCTTCACATGTTCCTAAGAATAAGAATATTGACAGACAGATGGACGGACAGCGAAGTGATCATATAAGGATTCCGTTTTTTTCGTTTTGAAGTATGGAAACCTAAAAATGTTTTAGTATGTTCCATTATAGGTACTACAAAAGGAACGTTCAGTTCATAGGAAGATTGTATATCAAATACAAAACAGTTATTTTCGAAAAATCCAAAAAAAAAGCGATACTTACTTTAGGCTTATTAATACAGGCCCACGAAGTAGTTTCGGATTACAGAACACATAATAGGGATGATGATTTTTTTTAAATTTTTATCTCAATAAAATGTTTGTTTCCAAATAGTGCAAACAAAATTACAAAAAGTGAAAAAGCTTAAAAAATTGCCAAGTTATAAACGTTTCAAGATAAGTAGAAGTGACGTCACGACTATGTAACTTGATACTAGCGCCGTACATTGTCCAAAAACTTTAAAAGCGTGTATCTTCTTCATATTTACACCGATTTAACAGATTTCTTCAATTATCTCATTTTTACTATGCCTACTTTGAAATTACATTATTTTTATGAACATTTCGAATATCAGTCATCATACTTATTGGGCGCCCGAAAATATTATTCCTGGGGTACTTTGAATCCCAGTAGTACGTTCCCGTGGGGTATTGCCGACATACACGCGAGCGATCCGCGGGCAAAAGCTTGTACATAAACAAATAAACTGGTTGGATACATCTCAATTACACCCCTCGAAATAATGAACCCCGATAAAATTGCAAGCGGGTGGGTACATTCAAGGACGAATATTATTTATCTTCTTCAGATCAATCCCTGTTTTGAAGAGAGGACAGCATTGCTAATAGAAATTATTGTTTTATAATAATTTAAAGTTTTGGGTGGAGTGTGAAAGGGGATCCAAATGAGTGCATTACAATTAATTTGGTGCCAATATGAACGCCATCAGCACATCTAAACAGCGTTCTGTAGCAGTCAGTGTAAATATTGTGATGAAATAATGACAGTGACAGCTCATGAACACGATTTAATTTATTTATGAGGCCTTTGCCAAGAGGCATAATGAATTGAGGGATATACTTTAACTTGAATATCTGTAAAAACCTAAAACAATTCAGAATAAAGGCATTATCAATAAAAAAAAATATCAATGGTTATTGACTTCGATAGCACAATAACTACAAACAACGGAAAACACATGAATATATTAGTGTGGCACAATGGCATAGAAAAAATGTTTCAGCCTTGGTTAATGTTCCTTGTATTGACTACTTGAAGTAAAAACATCGACTTTCTATAATGTATTTAAAAATCATATTAATGTATTGTAAACATTCCAAAATATATTTTCTAAATGATATTGAAGATTGCATCAAATCCGTTGCGAAGTTTAGAAGAACAACGCGGTCACAAAGACTGACACGAAATGTATGTGATTTGTAAAGTAAAGATTTAAATAGGATGTAAAGATTTTATCAACAGTGTTACTGCAATGACTTAAGGCCGTCGTCATTCAATATTATTTACAACTTATTGTCACATCGAGCCGTCTCTTATTGTTGTTATTTTGGAAATTGAACTCATGTTTTCCGTTGGCACAGATGCATTTGGCAAGAAAAACTCTGGACCGGCAACAATGCAAAGGAAATTAAAAACAAATGTGAAAAAAGAATCGCAACAGGAGACTTTGTTGTCTGCTTACCCACTAACTGAAGCGTGTTTGTAACTCAACTCAAAGCATTTATTACAATTAAACCATTTACAGGCACTTTTGAATTGTCAAGGAGTCGGTCAGTCAGAAATTGAAGCTAGTTGCCCATTTCAAAGCTTAGTAGGTACTTATGGAGAAGAAAGTGCAAGAAACTCCATTGACACTCTTTTAAATAGTATTGTTTAAAAGAGTGTCTATGTGATGCATGCTAAAGATATAACAACATAACATAGGTCCCTAATTCTAAATGCTTTTGTTACAAAAAAGTATAGGAGAAGGTTGAAACATTAAATATAATCATGAATGTCTACATCATCAAAGAAAATAAAATAAACAATCATTTAGGAACTTTTCTAGTCAGTGGTGGCCCAGTGGTAACGGTCCCGACTTACGAGTTGTAGGTCGTGAGTTCGAACCCAAGCAGGCGCTTTACTTTGTGTAAATAATATAATCACCACTGCTCTCAAAACGGTGAAGGAAAACATCGTGAGGAAACCGGCATGTCCTTGAACCAAAAATTCGAAGACATGTGACATCTACCAACCCGCACTGAGCGCGCGTGGTGGATTACGGCTCACTACCTCTCATAGAGAGGAGGCCTGTGTCCCAGCAGTGGGAACGTTATAGGCTGATTATGCTTATGCTAGTCACTGAGACGTATATACGCTTTACTTCCTTTACCTAATGCGTGTAAAAACGTTATGCATAATAAGATGTCAAGCAAATCATCGACCAATGTAAATGAACTATAGGTCGGATTACTAAAACGGCAGATGATGTAACACAGTGACTCGATTGTGATGGTTGGATGGAACCCAAGACATTAATTCATTAATTCAGAGACAATCACGACTCATATTGATACCGCTGGTTCCACTTCTTTACGAATCGATGATACAACATTGGTCTAGTTATCTAGATTACTTTGGCTTGGTAGGTGTCCACTAGACTGCTTAGTTTCAGTAACGTTTTTTACATGATAAAATGAACAGGAGTAGGAGTAGCGGCACTTTTGACTGCTGTTAACCAGCAGTTCAAAGGAATAAGGAACATGGCGTGAAGAAAGTTTACAGTATTAAAAAAATGCTGGTAATCGCACAGGAAGATCCTAAATAGAAAAGAACAATATCACCAAAAACATTATGTAAAAAACTAACTAGCCAAGTCTCGATGGAGCTGCTTGTTTATCTCTAAAAAGTAAAGAAATCTAGACAAAATCGTGCCAAGTCTAAGGTTCCTTACTGCGATGTCTTTATTATTATAGTTAATGTTGTGTGACTTGGCCGTTGAACATTCTATGATTAGAAGTCTATACTGGAAATATTTTTTTATACTGTTCGTTTCAGGCTCGCCTATACATAAGTATTATTGAAATACGCAGCTTTATCAAGCCTACAATTGCCTGGTTTTTTGCATCAACGTTTTCCAAGTGGCAATTTTCCATCGTCAATGGGTAGCGGTTCTGGCGACAGATTGGTGCAATGGTGTCATGGAGCACCTGGTTTTGTACCCTTCAACGGCCAAGTCACTCAACATTAACTATAATAATAAAGAAATCGCCCCATGGAACCTTAGACTTGGCACGACTTTGTCTAGAATTCATTACTTTTTAGAGATAAACAAGCAGCTCCATCGAGACTTGGCTAGTTTTTTACAGAATGTTTTTGGTGGGGTTTCGCTTCTTTTTGTAGAAACGTGGGCAAAGCAGAAGGGGAGGCATTCGCCCAGCAGTGGGACGCTATAGGCTAGATTAAATTAGAAGATGTGTCCCACTACGCTGCGTTTTTGCAATGACAGTCGATTGTTTTATGTACCAATAGTAGAAGGGGGCATTACCATATCTCTAATACAGCTGAGGGTTCTTCATCAAATACTTCAGACCTTCGATTTTTGACATCAAATTAAGCGGCCCACCAAGTTGAATATTTTTTGTAATGGCGGTATGTCGATCTCTAATAGCCAAACTATTGGGCTCTTGTGTTTTCTAATCAGGGTCACCAGGTACTCCAGATCTTCGATTATCCTAGTTTTTATAGTTTTCTCTTTATGTGGCCATTAAACCCTAACTCTGTACCAAATTTCAGCTGTCTGAGTTTATGGGAAGTACTAGTTCTATTCTGATGATCATGAGTGAGTGAGTGTCATAAATGCGAAACTTTGCTTTCGTTTAACTTCGGACCTAAATGACCTACAGACTTGAATTTTTTTGTTTTAAGTATGTGATTATAGCTTACTGGATGACGAAAATTTCTGCGTTCTGGTCTTATCCAGAGGTTCTCAAATAGGGGCCTGAAAATGCGGCGAAATGGTTCCAGTAAAGTAACTTGGCGGGGGCACTGCCGTGCCCCCCGATCACAAAAGCATAAAAATAAATAGAAAAAAACACAATGAAAATAAAAAACAGAATGTCCTTTACAAGGCCAAAGGCTCCTATCTCAGCATGATGGTGGGATATTTAATGCTATAACAAGTTTCGCAGCGCTGGATGGCTTTTAGAGTAGAAGTCCGAACAATGATAAATTATTTTATTTCTGTAGTTTCTGAATTGATGATTAGTCAGTAGGTTTATACAAACACTTTACACGTCAATCATATTTTAAAAACTAGATGAAATCGGCGTTTCCTATCTGACTACTCTTAGAAGAAAGGCCGAAACAAACATTTGATTTCAGAATATTGGTGTCTGAAATGTTCTTTTGAGGAAAGAACCACACAGAATGAGTGGACCTATCCAGTCAGTGCACGCATTTGTCAGTAATCATGCAAGGAGCTCAATGATTCGACGAACATTACCAAAGAAAGGACATTTGTCAGACCATCATTAGTCCTCACATTTACATACATTTTAATTAAAATATTAATGGATGAGGTACTTAACACTGACTTTCCGGTGCCTATACTTATTTTAACTATCGTGTCTGTAGGGGTGTGTAGAAAGGGCTGAATACTGATCATGGTCGGCCGAGCAAAGGCGAGTACCAACATATAGACAGCCCATTTGTCGAGCCTAGCCATAGCTCGTCAACGCTCGCATAGCTGGCCGAGAGCAGGCGAGCACCAACGTGTATACGGTTCTTTTGGCGTGCCTCGCCACCACTCAGGATTGCTCGCTACGACTCGTGTCATTTCGCATCAGTGTTGGTATCAATTTGCCTACGCTCACGTTGGCTGAGGCTTGGCCAACATGTAGACAGTAGCATTCGCCTTGTATCAATTTGCCCACGCTCGTGTTGGCTGAGGCTGTGTGGAAATTGATATGCTGCAGAGACTTGAAATACAATATCAAGACAGGGCGATGAAACAGTTATGTTCTAACGGATAAAATGGTCTAATAAAGCGCGGGCTCTTGTGGATTTCAGTTAGGTCAATTTTACAGTTTCATCTACTGAATGATTCGTATTTCAACACTAAACTATCATGAGCTCTATCAACCTCGATCATGCGGGCTTTACACAGGTGATTATAGCCGATCGATTTTCGCCTGTTAAAATTTACTGTTTAGACGGCAAGTCGGCTAGGCCGCAGGTAATGGCTGCCATTTTGGATTTTGATTTACTGATTTTCGGCACCGGCGCTCTCGAAAACTATGAACCATTTCAATTACCTACAACACTTTTAAATTAATACGGTATTTATAGCATCAAATATTCCAAGACCAAAGTACAGACTACAGAATCCCAAAACACCACCTACGAAACGGACCGATCTACCTACGCGAAACCACGCTATTTCCGACAATATTTAAAAAATAAAACCTAACATGAAATTTACGAATGAGTGACAATTTTCTGCGAAAAATAATAAGACCGCGATTAAGAACAATATGACGACATTTGCTTAACGCCATCTATCGATTACAGTGGTTAACACGAAACTCGCTCCGCTTACAATAACACTTTCTAAATCAAACTGAATTGAAATTTGACTAATTATTTTTTAAATCTAATATTGCATACTTTATCGCTCGGAACACCACATCAATTATTATTATCTTACATTATCACCTCTTTTAATTTGAAATTATTTTAGCGGCACTAAATAACCACCAATGGAAAGTGATTTTATGACATTATTTTAATTATCGTTACATTTTGAAATATAACAGTTACAAACGTCAATAGATGTCGTTACGTGTTTGTACATTACATATTGAAAAGTTCTTCTTGAACAATTAAAATTGATTATATCTTTAGACCGAAGCGATTGCAATGAAACAAAAACTAAATCTTACTTCAAGTTATACACAATATTTAATTGTAAACTTTACGTGATACCTGAGGCCCTAGTGTGAGTTTCTTTTAACCATTTCGACTTTACTCATCGACCGCGTTCGGCGCTCCGATTGGCCCTTCACTATTCGATCGTTGCGCAACGATTGCCAAGGGCCAATCGGAGCGCCGAACGCGGTCGATGCGTAAAATCGAGACGGTTAAAATAAACACACAATAGGCCAACTGTTCTAATTAATCTCTCACAATCAAACGGACAAAAATTCCAAAAATTATAGAAATGGTATCTGATGTTTATCCCTTTACACACCATGTTTTTTTTCACTGTACTGTAACGCCTCGTCTAAAGATAGAGGATAAAAAAATTACAGGCACATTTGAACTGTCAAGGGGTCGGTCAGTCAGAAAGATGAAGCCCATTCCAAAAAAGGTACCTATAATATGGAAAAGAACGGGCAAGAAACTCCGTAAAATTAACTAGTCAGCTGCGTTTTTTATCGACATGTGTAAAGACTCATTCACAAAGGCGCGACGCTACAGCGCAACACAAAGGCAACACGTGTCGCGCGACGAGCGGTGCCTTTGTGTCGCGCTGTAGCGTCGAGCCTGTTTTGTGGGAGCCTTAAATCCTCCATTATTCTCGATTTGTACCTACACTTATGTCTGTTTTAAAATACCACGGAATGCAATTTTATGTATTTACGTTTTGTATTGAAACAGCACCCCCCTTTGCGACACTTAAATTGGCGACCCTTGAGTCCCAGTTTTACAAAAACTTTATACCCCAGTATGCTTAACATAAGCGAAATATAAAGTTGAACAGTAATTATCTGTGGAAAGAGTGGGGGGAGGGGTTCAAGTTGCAACTATCGCTATGGCAATTCCAGTTTAACAAAATGCACAAACTTGACGCGGGAGGATAAAAATAAAAGTTTTTCAGAAAGGTCTCTTTTCAGAATCAAAATCAAAAGCAATTTATTCAAATAAGGCTAAGAGTCAGCACTTTTCGAACGTCAAAATTACATTCACCACTTCTTAGTGGCTTCTACTATCTGGAAAGAAGAAGTGGCGCAATAAACTCCCCAGCAGCACAACAGTTCAGTTAGAAGAAAACTTTATTTTTATGTCCAGACAGTTCGTTATTATACTTATTAAATCAAATAATGTGCGAACCGTGCAGGTAGTAACCGTGTAGTTATTTTACAGACCTTTTACCTGTGACAGGGTCCCAAGCGGCAGCTAATCATAAACCGCAAAGCAGTGAGAATAAAGATCACTGTGATTTTGACAGTGATACAAAATCAGCACTAGGTAATTATAACTTTTAAGGGACTGTATTTTTCGCGATAAATAGGTCACACGTCTGCTTTATTAGCTCTGTGACTGATACTCGTAGTTCCTCATACAAAACGTTAAATTGCAAGTATTGCGCTACTGGTCAAAAAAAAAATTTGCGTTAGATACAGCTTGCGTTTACAGTTTTTTTATAGAATATCAGTAGTGTGACCTACAGTTGATAGAAAAACTGTGATAATTTTTCGATGCAAAAGCATTTCAGAATTCTGTAAATTTAAAGTTTCGTAAACATATATTCAACCCGCTTTATCGTAAAACTACTAAAAAACGATCGTCCCTCTCAGACGTGCGCCTTTGCCGGTCAGATCGTGGTCGTCGAGTGAAGGCACCAGTCTCCTGGAACCTTCTGTACACTCTCGACACAGCAGACTGGCTTAAGTGCAGCTGACGCTGCGACAGCTCGCTGACTGAGGCCTAGTTGCAATAGAGCAACAACTTGGGCGGCTTCAGTTTGTGTAGTATCCATAGTTTTGGATACACAGTAAGCGTCACAAGCGGAGATGTTATAAGCAGGGCTAACATGACAGACGCGACAATTAATCACTCTAGCGTTTTCTCGTCGCGACCTTATCGTCACTTTACTCGTTTTCTGACAGCGCTGCCATACAAAATATTCGACTAGTTCTGTCAAACTTGATGTTTTCTCGTTAAACCCTAACATAGCACGTGTGTTATCTCGCATTTAACAATTTAACTTGATAAAATCACCGTCCTCTATTTTGACGACGAGAAGAGTAGACAAAATTATGATACAATAAAAACATAAAACTCCAAAATAACATGGCAAATTCATAATTAAGATAATTATTTTATGCATTATAATATAAAAAAAAACATAATATTAATAAAAGTACTTAGTTATAAGCTACTATTTACATTGGAACGAAGTTTCTTTCGGCGGCCGCGAGAAAAACTGTGGCGGAGGGGAACACTATTACATAGATGAGCATCACGTGCAGTAATAACCAGTATCTTTGCCAATTACGGTGATTATCGCAAATTACTAAAGCCACTTATTTTGTATTTCAATTTTAGTAAAAAGTCGGTTACAAAAACTAAACACAATTAGGTATAAAGAGACGTAAAACGTACGTAAAATCAATATACTAATTACATGCGTAAAATCGACCGATAAAAATATTTGTTTTTATTAACTTGCTACATCGGTATCTCGTCGCGAGATACAGAAGTGTCAAAGTGGCTCTTTAGTCTTTCGAATTTACTCGAGCATAACCGTCATGATAGGCATTCTAATAACGTCAGATTCGTAGACAAATTTCGACAAATCGAGATAGAGAGCGTTCTCGCGCCTGTCATGTTAGCCCTGCTGGTCAACTTCAGATAAGAGACTGATAAGGATTTTTTTTTGTGTGTATGGCATCTCGTAGTTGACCTTGAGAGGTCGTGACTACTTAAATTTTCATATAGTCCGGCTATATGGAAATTTCTGTTACAGGTGGTTTTATAGGCGCTCGCAACGTGCAACTCGTGCGTACCGTGAATGTGCAAGTTTTCCTGTATTTTCATTGAATACAATATTTAAAAAAAAAAACCTACAAATTATCATGATTGGGGTTAGATTATATAAGCTTAGATTATATAAGCTTTAAAATGATATACGTTTGTTAATTTCAGTTTCGCCATATTTGACAAAACCAGCCATGTATGCGCGCTTGGGGGTTGAGTCGATTAGGCTGCACGCGATTGTATATTGACACATACATTGAATGTTTTATTTAAAAGATGTAGAAGCGTGCAGCTGAACCGGTATAAATACTGTTGATGACTGATGTTACTTCTCGTTATTAGCCATCAATGAAATTGTTTTCCACTCATTTCACGTTCACGCGAGGTGACCCTAATATTGGACAACTATGATACGGCTCAGACAAAAACACTTGACATGACGCACGTTGGTAGTTACTATTCGGATCGTTTGTAGGCTTTCGCTCCGCATAGCAACACTTGTTTGGCAGTAAACAATAGCTTATACAAAACTACTTGATACAAAATTCGCGGGCTAAAGGTTTACACACTGGCTATATTCAGGCTGTAGGTGGTGAGCAGAGACCGGCATCGTTCGGTGATGTTACGAAAGTGGTCTAAATAGATCATTTTTAAGGGAGGACAAAAAGATATACTCGTAGCAAGCCACCCACCCACATAATGTATACCGGCTCGATCCGAATACACAAGATTATTATACTAATAAGTAAGTACTTCAAGACAGAGAAGCACACCCAGCATGTCTTTACGCAAGATATAGTCACGCTGGCTAGCACCATAGACAAGCCAGAATTGCGCCAGCAGTACACATAAGACCACGCTCGCCGACGCATGCTTGTTCACATCAAGGGCTTCGTACAAAGGGCCCAGTGAGCTACCACCAGAGAGTGGCCACGAAGGATAAACTTATCAATATTTGTCGCTAGCAACGAACGTGTTAAACGACTAAACTGCACAAAACGCTGACGGACGCGTTACTGAGTGTAGAGGCGCTGCGCTGACCCAATTCCTCGCTGGTCTCAATAGATCCTCCGCTCCGTAGCCAATTATGGAACATTGTCATATAAAAATGAGTGAAAGATTTCTTATCGCAGAAAGGTTTTTTCTTTAATTAGGTTTTTGTTGCCATTTTTCATATAAAATATTTTCAAGGAAATTTTACGTAAGCGTCGGCAGACATAGCAGCTGTTAGAAACAAAATTTGATTTAAAGCTACTGGCAGTTTTCAATGTTGAATGATCACTTGAGGCCGTAAATATTTGATGTTGTTCTAGTAATAGTTATTGGATTTAGTCTGTTGCGAGGTCATAACAGTACTGTTCGGGGGAAGTTTTAGGTTTTAGATTAGGTAATAGACTCGTGGGAAGCCGTTGTTGGCTCCTTAGTTAATCTATACGTAGATACTACGTAGAGTATGTGCCTCACACCGAAAGTTATTTTAGGCAAAATACGTTATAACTTGAGGCTAAAATTGGATTCACTTCAAAATTATACCGAATTTTTTTGTGTGGTAATGATAATTCGACCGCGTGTTGGGGTAAATGTTAATGTATAAGATCTAGTAGATAGAAGTTCTAACAGCATCTAAATACAACAGGGTACGAAAGTTATTTTAGGCAAAATACGTTATAACTTGAGGCTAAAATTGGATTCACTTCAAAATTATTCCGATTTTTTTTGGGTGGTAATGATAATTCGACCGCGTGTTGGGGTAAATGTTAATGTATAAGATCTAGTAGATAGAAGTTCTAACAGCATCTAAATACAACAGGGTACGAAAGTTATTTTAGGCAAAATACGTTATAACTTGAGGCTAAAATTGGATTCACTTCAAAATTATTCCGATTTTTTTTGGGTGGTAATGATAATTCGACCGCGTGTTGGGGTAAATGTTAATGTATAAGATCTAGTAGATAGAAGTTCTAACAGCATCTAAATACAACAGGGTAATGAGACAGGCAAGTTTTTAAGATAAAATCGGTTTTATTTCCTGGAATTTCCGATCTGGTATTTAGGAGGAATAAAAACAAGCGGCCAAGGTTCTGATACCGGTATATTTTTTGTAACGGTTTCGTCATAAATACCTAAGAAACGATTTGTGTCGGTTACGTTCAAATGAAACGCTGTAAAAACGTTTTTGAGGAAGAAAAATCCTTAAATCGTTTTCGATTCATAAAACGATAATAACCGTTTTTTTTTTCACTATTTGAGTAATTCGATCTTGGATCCGAAACTACGAATATTACGAATTTCAATCAGTTGGATAACATACCCAGATTACGAAACAAACCGGTTTTTGAAAACGTTCTTATTTCGTTTTTGTTTAAACTTTTTTATAAACGTTATTTTAAATAACGTTTCAGAGCCCTGCGAGCGGCTCTATATTGAAGGTGGATTCAATGAAAAGGAATAAAGTCGGATTTGTACTCTTATCGTATCTATGGTTTTCTTCAGACGTCTGGGATTACTCGTGGAAAGAAAACAGCAGACGTTTTCTTTCTGTAATTTTTGGAACGACATTCTTTAACGGAGCTTGCAGTAGGAGTAAAATTTTAGAAGATTGTAGAAAATACAAAGAGTTATTCTCTCCATGCACCTTTTTGTTTTTTTTATTACATAAAAACTTTCAGAGTTAGTCAACATTTCCCCAGTCATTCAATTTTTTTGGCTAAAGGAGATCATTTATTTTGGGCTAAATTATGAAAGTGGTCGGCCAATCAAAATAAAAGTTTTATTCCGTTAGAATACGGATCTCTTTTCACTTTTCATTACAGCATCAAATCTTTCGGATCAGTCACTGCACTGTTAAACGAGTTTGAAAAAAATAACTCACTATGTTAGACACCAAGCCAAGCCAGCCCAGCTTTTTCAATTTGACTGGCTACATTGTATCAACTCATTTATGGAACCAAAGAAGCAACAACGCTGAATGGTATACTACCAAGTTTGTGAAGGGCGGGCATTTTGGGGGACTGTCTTATGTAATTTTGACGTTCGAAAAGTGCTCAGCCTAATTTGAAAAAATTACTTTTGATTTTTATTTGGCAGAAGTTTTCTCTGTTGAGAGCAACAAGCGACCAAACACAGGGCTCCGCGGGTTACTGCTCCACCACGACAACGCGAAAACATTAAACCTAGTGCCTAGTGCTAGTATAGAGAGTACTTTGAAAAGATTGAATAAAAACTATTTACATAAAAAACATTACTTTTTTCGCAATACTTTCTGAGTGTCCCGCGTATATAATAGAAAATGACATAGAGAGGGCGAAAGTCGGCTATAGCACTCTCGAAAACCCTGGGTACTCAGATCATGGATGTGAGGTAGAAATGAAAACGAAAGATGGCGACAACTTTACGAGAGCTTCTAAAAACTTATACTAGATGGCACTGTATTAAAAACGTGTATTAAATTCACACTTGCTCTCCTCTCTTGTTCTATTATATACGAGTGTGTATTATATAAGTTCGTTTAATAAATATATAATTAATACTTACATTTAGTATTTCGTTCATAATATAACTGTGGAAATTAAGGGCATAAGTTTAATTAGAACCCCAAATAAACAGAAATAGTGTTGCCTGATCATGGTCAAACTCCATCACTAAACAGTGCGTGATAAAGGGCGACTTGTAAATAAATTTCTTATTAAACTGGACTTGCGTTTAAGTCAGCGACGGAGTTTAAAAATATACGAAGCCCATTAACTGAAACTTCACAAAAGGTTTGAAGTCTGAAAAAATACTGAATTTAATATTAAAGGAAACAGCCAGCCTACTTAGTAGGCTTTCCCTAGCCGGACTTAGCAACCGATTGCTCTCCATGGTGGATGTGGGGGAGCTTGCTGTACGACGGGTACCCCGCCACCCTCGCTCACACCTTCTAAAGGTCGTTCTGCATGCGTAGAACTATCTCTACTCTACGAAGACAAAACAATTCACTTTCTTTGCAAAAAGTCATTATCTTCTTGAATTTTGACATCGCACCGAAGAAATTTTTCGACAATCTGTAATGTGGTCTTCCATATCTTCCTTTTCTATAGTGGCCAAGCTACGCATGTAGAACACGTCCATTTCTCAACTCTCAACTCAACCGCCAATCGAATACTTTTCCGGCTATTAGAAATAGTTCTTTAAACATTGCGTTTAAAGACATGTTTCTGAAACACTGCCTTTTGCAGACTACTATGTCTATCTTGTTCTGACTGTTTTTAGTTTGTGGTGCATTTTGTGTTTGTTATGTTATGCTAGATGAAACTAGCAACAGTTATCTGTTCCGAGCTCGCCGTCGGGGTATCCAGACAAACTTGATGAACTCTATCAAATTGTGTCGCCAATGTAAGCTCTTGGAGAAATATGGAAAGCTTAAGGCCCATGTCCAGAGGTGCCCTTACTGACTTTATTAATTATGAAATCATTGTACTCCTGGAGTACGTTTAATCTGCATTCCGATCAATGTCTAGCACAGAGAAGAATCAATTAAATAAAAAAATAAACATGTTGCTGAAGTGTTGCATAAATGAAGAAATAGACAGTGCAGGTTCAATAAACATGATGAATTGATAGTGGTGTCAAAAATCTGTCTGTTGGTCTTCTGCTTCATTTGTTTGCCAAAACAGTTTGCATCTAAGGAAGGTTGGGAGACAGTTGTTTCTAGAAGTATATTTTACATTAATAGATAAGTGTGATACGACCGTAGTTTTACGGAAGGTCGTGTATCCGATAGTACACATTTTTCTTACACGGAATAGAATAAAGAAGTGGAAGTGCGTCAGTTAACCCGCGCTAATAAGCTTTTCGTCAAAGTTGAATTTGTTCAAATTCAAATTGTTTATTGTTTCTCAAACGGTTACATTTACAAATGCGAATGAAACAGCCCCAGTAAGTTATTTATAATACTTGTGTTGGGGTTGCCTTGCTCCTTCCCTTAATTGGTAGTTAACAAATTGATACTATTAAAATATTTAAATAAGAACAAAATGTTCAAAACTAAGAGAAATAATGACATAAAAAGTTATAAGTAGTTAGCAGCTCTGCGTAGTGTGTAATTGTGAGTATGTGTGAATAGTGAAATGTGAGTGTGAGTTTTAGTGTGTGTGTGTTTGTGTGTGCGTGTGTATGTTAGTATGTGTTTATGTGTGAGTTTACATGTTTGCTGATAGTGCCCTGACAATCGAAGTTAAAAATACCACTACGTAATCACAAGGTATGTTAAAGAAGAAGATTCATGCAAGTCTGACTAGTTTAAGCTCTGTTTATTCATATGTTAGAGTTTTTAACCACTCGGTTGTCACTTTTTTGCATTGATGCGAGACCTGATTGTGAACTTAAGTTTTGCGTTAATTTTATTACGTATGTAGGCTGATTGACATACGTACTGACGCCTTGCAAAAACCGTACGTACCCTTAGAGAGTAAGCAACGATGTCGTTTCGCCACCTAGCCTGTCTTTCTGGGTTAACTGGAAGGAAGTTGTGTTAATATAGAATTATGTTTAAAGGGTATAGATTCCTGACTGATATTATGCCACCAATTCTATATAGATCGAATGTGGGATATCTATATGGCTTAAATTAGAAGTGACCTTTGGGCTCTTTCTAACTCTATAGGTTTAGTTTTAGTGGCTCCTCCTCAAACAGGTAAGCAGTATGCGAATACTGACTGCGTAAGTGTCATATAAATGTTGTTGAGAGTCTTTTGAGGCATCAAATGTCGTAGAATTTTAAAAATCCATATAAATTTCCGAACACGCGATATAATAGCCTCGACATGTGAGTGCCACGCTAGACACTCGTCTACTATAACTCCCAAGTATCTTGTGGACGGTAATTGTTTGATGGGTTTACAGTCACATATCTGCGCCAAGCAGACATATGGATACGAACATTAAGATTAGTACATGCCCTAGACCTTGCACTTGGAGAGAAGCAAATGTAATTTGTTTTCGCAATATTAAGGGTTAACAAATTTGCTTTGTGCCACCTATTTATAACAACTAACCCTTGTTCGGCCTTATCACGTACCACATCCCAAGTCTCGCCAAAGTAGACAATAGCCGTATCATAAGTAATCCGCGTAGGATAAGATTTTCCCGCCACCGTTTTGTAGGTTACAGAGCTCGTTAATGTACACCAGAAACAGTGGTGGCCCGAGCACGGACTCCTGCTGAACACCAAAAACAACGTTTTCTTCATTGCTATAAGATTCGACCAAATTAACCTGTTGTTCCCTACCCCGGAGATAGCTATCAAAAATAGAAAGAGCCTTTCCTCTAATCCCTATAGCCTCAAGTCTCTGCACAAGAATGGGAACAGAAACGGTCTCAAAAGCTTTTTTCAGGTCTAGAAAGACTGTAATGCATTTGTATCCCGCGTCTACCTTATCTGTAATTTCAGACGTTAATGCTATAACCGCGTCCTGAGTTGACCGCCCCTGTCTAAAACCATATTGTGAGTCCGAAAGAATGTTATATTTATTCAAGTAATTTAAAGTAAGCCTTTTATTTAATATTTTTTCTATTATTTTTTAGAGTGACGGTAAGACGGAAATCGGTCGGTAATTATTAACATCACTCTTGTCCCCATCCTTGTGTACAGGCGTAACAATAGATCGTTTCAACGCATCGCAAAAGATACCCGTTTTAAAACACAAATTTATTATATTGCAAATGAGAGGAACTACAAAGTCTCGAGATAACTTAAGGAACCTCACGGATATGCCTTCCCACCCCGAAGCACTTGCTGAGTCAAGTGCCATGAGTGTGCCATCCACTTCTGCCGGATCTGTCGCCAACAGCACAAATGAGTTGGCTTGAGATGGTGTATTTTAAGTGCTAAAGGCAGGTCCATTTTCTTGTCCAGTTAGAGTCATGATTTCTTCCGTAAATGTTTTCCCAATAGTTACGAAGTGGTTTACGCTGTTTAACGAGTCGAGTGGATGCGGTGTGATTTGAAGTAGGTGTAGGGGAGAAGGGGTTACGTTTTTACAGGGTTAAGAAGTTACACGCGTTTTTTACCGGGATTTTAAACTCTTGGATGGACATAATTGGACTCATTTGTTTTCTTATAACATCGTGCATTAGATAAAAACAATCAGTGACCGCCAAGCGCTGAGCTGCTAGGTTGTGTGCGTGTGTCCCGATTTCAACCATGTAAGTAAAAAAATGTTTTACGAAATTTTTGATTCCTGATGACTATATTTTTTATTTTGTCAAAATATTTAACCTTGAACGTTCATAAATATATCTACCTTTAATTTACAATATTGTTTTATTCTACTATCGATATCCATTAATAATGACTTTAATTTAAATTAAAATAAGTGCCATGGGACAAGTAGGTACAATTGTTTGGGGTAAGTTACTACATGTAACATTTTACCCCAAAAATATTACCATATTGGTATTGCACCGTTCGTTTTCTTATTTAAAAAATTCTACATATTCTTTGTTTTTTTTCCAGAATGAGAAACTATAAAAGAAAAACAACTAGTAAAGAAGTTTATGAATCTGCTGCAGCAGAAGTACTGCAGAATAAAACGAGCATTCGTAAAGCAAGCGAGATGTTTAATTTGTGTCCGATGTCCTTATCCAGGTATGTCAGAAAAACCAAAAACAACGAAAGTTGTTCATTGGGTTACGTTAAACCTAGATTGGTATTGTCAGAACAACAGAACATAAATTAGCTTCTTATCAACTCGAAAGTTCAGAAATATATTTTGGTTTACTAGCAACAGAAGTACGCAAACTAGTTTATCAATGTGCTCTAAAACTCGACTTAAAAAAATATTCCCCCCAGCTGGCATTAAAATAATATGGATGGGCCGGATTGGTTTAAAAGTTTTATGGATAGAAATCCTCAACTATCTCTACGAACACCAGAAGCTACATCTTTGAGTAGAGCAACATCGTTCAACAAAACCAACGTTAAAGATTTTTTTGAAAAACTGCAAGGCTTGTTCCAAAAATATGAATTCACTGCTTCAAGAATATGGAACGTTGTCAAAACAGGTGTCACGACGGTACAGAAGCCTAAAAAAATCGTTGCTGCCCGGGGTCAAAAACAGGTCGGTGCGATCACATCTGCCGAAAGAGGGACACTTATTACTCTTGCATGTGCCATAAATGCTGCTGGGAATTCAGTTCCGCCGATATTCGTGTTTCCCAGAATGAGATACACGGATCTTTTTCTTCGTACTGGACCAGTACATGCGATTGGAGCGGGCAATTCTTCGGGATGGATGACAGAAGTAGATTTTTTAAAATTTATGGATCATTTCATTCAACATGTCAAGCATTCAGCTGAACAGCCCGTTCTGCTCTTTTTGGATAACCACAGCTCGCATGTAAATTTTCATGTCGTTGAGAAAGCCAAAATAAACAACATAATCATGCTGTCATTTCCACCGCACTGCTCTCACAATTTCGCCCTAATCCAGAAACAGATTGTCCCATGATTTCGAAGAACATCTCCAATTTGACACTAAACCTGGAAACTCCAGAATTGTTAGATTCTGCACCTCAACTGAACATAAGCACCACTGAAATCATACAGGCAATAGGAACAGCAACAAATCCAATGCCTGACACTACTAAAAATATTCCTGTTTCACCCTGTCCAAATCCCGTTAGTTCGCAAGATACAGAATGTTTGACTACATCACCTTTAAGTGATTGTTGCACTGTTGCATACACTTTTGCATGTAATGTTTAGCATAGAGCTTGTGTGAACAATCGTTGGTGAACCAATAAATAAATAAATCACTGACTCCAGATTTGGCAAGTTTTCAAAAAGAAAATGAAATAGAATTATCGATACCAGGTCCATCTGGTATACAAAGTAAATTTGAAAAATTGTCACCTTCAAAAATAAGACCCTTTCCTGAAGCAGCAGCTCGAAAACAATCTATCAACAGTCGTCGTAAACGCAAATCCGCTATGTTAACCGACACACCTGAAAAAGACTCATTAAAAAAAGAGTATGAAGAAAAACTGGCAAAGACCAAAAAAACGTGTGACAAAACTAAAGGAAAATGCAAAGTTAAAGGAAAAGGTAAAGGAAAGTCCTCGAAAATGAGCGAAGAAGGAAAAGAAAACTGCTGCTGCTTGACATGTTCGCCGATATGCACCGCGTTCAAGATTTGAAAACACGCTCGTAATACCACAATCAAGGCTAAAATTACACAGCACAAGTCCTCACGTAACATCAATTAAAATTTATAATAAAATACCTAACGATTTGAAAATGGAACAAGATGATAAAATATTTATTAAACAGCTCAGGAAACTACTGGTGGATAGATGCTATTATTCACTGAATGAATTCTTAAATGATGACATCTAAATGAGATGACTTCCATCATTTATTCAGTTTTAGACATTTATATTATTATATTATATTTTGATACGATATTGATTTTGACTGATTCCTGAGTAATATATTTGTAAAAGGAAAAAATTGTGTGTTAATGCTTTTTTAATTTTTTACTGATATTATTATTTTAATCTGTGACATTATTTATTTTAAATGAATTGATTATTTCTAATGATTATATGTGATGTTATTTATTGTGGTTTAATATTTAAATGTGATGTTATTTATTGTGGTTTAATTTGATTTTTTAATGGCAACAATACTTAATTCTTATTAGTTTATATATTATGAATGCTACTACTCATATTGTATTAAATTGTTGTGCCCGACAGGGTCCATGTGAACTGTTTAACTTTAATAAGACCTTGTAAACACATGCGATAAGCAATAAAGATTTGAATTTGAATTTGAAAAGGTGAAGAAAAAAATTTTGGTTTCCGATTCAGATTCTGATACTGATGAATGGTTTTGTTTAGTGTGTAGCGAAAGTTATAGCACCTCGATAAAAGAAAATTGGGTTAAATGTTTAGAATGCAAAATGTGGGCCCATGTCAAATGTGTAACGGGAAATGTGATGAAGACTGATTTAATATTTGTATGTGATATTGTTACCTACCTCTATAAAAATTACTATATATCTTATTATAATCTAAGTCCCTTAAAAATGTTAGAATCCAAAGTATTTTAGTTTGCCAAAAGTTTATTAAAATAACTAATTGAGAAGTGAAAGTGAATAATTTAATTACTACAAGTTGTTATTTGCAGACTAAGGCTGTGTTTTTATAAGATTTTAAAATGTTCCTGCCTAAGATTTAAAAGATTTGATTTTCTACAAAAAAAAACTTAAATAATTACCAAAATAGATTTTATAATTACTCATAAATGTTAGAAGACTGTATAAAGTGATCTATATTGTTTATATCGTTTTGGAATACTAATATAAAAATATGTATCACTGATGATTTTGTTTATTTATCTACCGTAACATCGTGCCCCGATGATGTAACAACTAGCCCCAATTCCGGGGTAAGATGTTACAATCTACTTGTTCAGTTAAATTCTCCATTGTGAAAAAATTACATAAATTTTAATAATTTTTCAGTCATATTTTAATAGCTAAATAGACATACTAACATTACAAGTAATCAAATGTTATTTTATTTAATAGCTTTTGTCATATTAACAACTATCTAAAAATTGTAACAACGTGCCCCCCGCTCCCCTACACTAGATGTCTTTGGTTTTTTGTAGTGGGTTATGTCGTAATTTTACGCCAAAGTAGCTTGGAATTTTTCAAAGATGTTAAAACTTTGTTCTTTTGATTTTGTCTTTTGAGTTTCTTAATAAATTTGTTGTTCATACAAAATTAAGTCTTATTACAACGGACGAGGACGGGCCTCGGAGCCCCCTGACAGCAGTCGTGTCACGGTTTACTTCAATACGACATAAATGACGTTTAGAATCTGACGGTTTTGAAAGGCGAAGATGACAGAAGTTGTGCACACAACGCACTTTCGGTGCTAAGAATTTAATTAGTACTGCCATCTCTCGACGCTGTCGACGCTGATTCCGTACTCTGTGGTCTCCAGCAACTTTTTTTGTTGCTGTAATTAATCTTTCGCAACTGTTGCTTAGCTTTTCTTTACCATGAATACGAGGCTTTCGTACATAAGTAGAACTAACCTGGTCGAACGGACATTGTTTTCTGTGTAAGTGTTTGAGGCAGTGTCTACATAGTGTATGGCCGCATCCGAGGCTAATGGGGCTGCGCGGCGGCGCGCCGAATTCGCGGCAGCACACTGGACAGTTCAAATAATCCGTCCATTGAGGCGCCTGTATTGGCATTCTGAAACAAATGGTTCAATCATTAATATGGATAATAGAACGACGAAACGACATACCTGTCCCTGCACTGTAGTACACAATGCAATTCAAGCTCTACAGGTCAATGCTAACGCTGCCAACGTGGCCAAACTGGTCGAAGCTTATATAAAAATATAAAACAGGAATCATCGATACGAAGAAGAATAGCTGACACCTACATTTCCAGTAGGGGTTGGTCTCGCATTGTATATACATAGACCTTCCGCACAATGCGAGTCCAGCTCCTGGAAAACGTGTAGCTTAATATATTATGTCGCCGTGTGCACGCACGTACAGTAGCCTGGCGTTTCCCCGGTTTCCACCAGAGCGGAGAAGAACGGAGAGGAGGGGAGATGCGAGATACCAGGGCAGCATGGCATAAAACGGAAGAGGCCTAGACTCTGCGGTGAGTAGAACAGGGCTGCCAATGATGATGATGATACATAAAGAAAATATCGCGTTTCCTAATTAAACATTGACGTACAAAGAAATTTAAATCTGTCGCTATAGGAATTTGTATTGTTGACATTCTGTTAAAGGGTATTCGCTTTGCGTGACAACTCATAATGGCGCCTTTAAATTGTGATGAAATATTATTATCACGGCCAGGCATCAAGGGAAGGAAGGGGGCAAAGCAGGCTGACCACGAACACATACCCATTTTTGAGCTGCTGTTGAGAAAATTCCAACAAGTTCCACTTAACCTACTATTGCTCTTAGGTATACCACTAGTAGATCCCAGTAGTATAACTACTAAAGGTATATGTATAACTATGTTGCTATCTATTTACCGGCTACCGCTCAGCAAAGCAGATGGAAATAAAACTGCACTGATTAATCAAAACTTTTTTAAATCAGTCATGACTGTCTCGATGGGCTAGGATGGTCGCAAGCGCTCCTGCTGAGCGTGAGGTACTGGTTTCAATACCCGGTACCCTAATTGCGTAATACACAATCAATCTGAATCGTTTTGAAACAGATTGCTAATCCATTGCTTCAAAAGTACGATAAAAAAATCTGCTTAACAATGTAAATAACGCAATGAATGTTTTTGAACTATCAAAATCAAACAGACTAGTCGTAATCGTTTACGAAAATGTGTTACGCAATTAGGCTGCAGGTCAGGCAAAAGTTATTGGTTTTTTCCAACTGAAATTTCACAGTAGCAGCTCGGAAGCTGGATTTGTGCCCGGAAGATGGCAATAAGCTCTCCCCCTGTTGCGTGGTTCTTAAAAATAATTGGTGTAATGTAGGTGTGTGTACTCTGGGCACACCTCTATCGAACATCATAATATCATAACATCTCGCAAGACGCGTTACGGATTCTTCAGTTTGATATCGATTGAATAAGCAGCTACTCAATATTTATGTATCAATTTATTTGGCCAAGTACATTTCCCGTATAGCTGCATTCGGCGATCAGAAATTGCAGGCTGAGCTTTTATTTTATCTTGTCCCTTTAATGTATGTATTGGACATATTTACTACAGACTGGCTTATCTTTTGAACATCGTAGAGGTCTTAGCTCAGTAGTGGGATGTTACACTCCGAAATAGAACAAACAATAAGGGCCGATTTTTAGATCGTCAGTGAACTTTTATCAAAATAATAATATGGCTGTTCCTGTGGTAATTTTATTCCTCAGACAAAAGTTATCAGACGATTGAAAAATCGCCACTAATGGCAGATTTTACCTTTAATTGGTTGATTATAATTACTAACTTTTATCCGACGATTAAGTTTGTAATTTTGACAGTTTATGAATGGACAATCTGTCAATCCGTCACATTTATTCTTCAGGTAACTGGTTAACTTATCTAATGATTGAAAAGTAACTGAACTAATTCTATTGCGAACATTGAACTATAGTGAAACATTTAAGTAGTGAAATAGTCATGAGAAAAGTTTAGAATAAGAATGTGGGTTTATAAGAGTAGAAAGCCAAGGAAACGATGGATCAGCCGTTTCCCAGCCTAGGCCAAGCCTAGACCCAGTCTTTTCCCAATTATTGTTGGGTTCAGATTCAAGTCTAACCGGATGCAGCTGAATACCAGTATTTAACATGGAGCGACCACGTATCCGACCTTCACAACCCAGTAACTAGGTAACACGATATCCCTTGATGAGACTGGTTGTTAAGACTTTCGGGCTCCTGACGACCCGTAACGACTGTCAAAGATACACTTGTTATGTGAAACAATAAGGCTAGAAATAAAGAAGTACGGCTTATTGTTAAAACGCCAAACAGACGTAAAAAGACGTTACAGACGTCCTAATTACTCCACCACACTATCAATCACAATAAGAGGATATTGAAGGAAATTCCTAGTACATTGCTTTTAAAAGCTTTGAAAAATTCGTCAGCTCAACAAAGTAAATAATGCAAGAACAACTGTCAAAATGAAGGCATTGCCGTCGATTGCCGTTGTATTAGTTTTACGCAATAACCCCGCTGATATGTCCTTCCACGGAAAACGTTTCGGAACTCAGCTAGACGAGTGCGAGCATAAAACACAAACAAAAACATTTCATGGGCCATCATTTGTTAGAGCTTTGAAATATTTCATTTCTATGGCTACACGCTTTAAAAGTTTTTGAAGGGGATTGTTCCCGTCCTTGTCGCGCGGTACGGACAATGGATGGCGCTAGTATGAAGTTAGATAGTCGTGTCGTCACTTCTATGATAGTGATCTCCTTGTCTAACACTTATCTTAAAACGTTTATTACTTGGCAATTTTTTTAAGCTTTTACATTTTTTATAATATTGTTTGCACTAATGGGAAACAAACATTCTTTTGGGAAAAAAAATGAAATAAATTGTCATCATCACTATTGTGATCAAACTGCTAAGGGCAACTGCCACCTAGATATTACGAACGGAAACGAAGCGAAACCGATTTCTTTTCAGAAAGTTGCCATCCTTTTGGAAGCACAGTAAGCATTATTGGTATAGGCACCCGACTCCCTTTATACTACTGAAAAGTTAAGTCCTTTCACACCAAAAAAAAAAAAAAAAAAGGCTGGTTTTTAGAAAATAGTACAAAACATCTGTTTGATCCCATTCTAGCGGCTGTTTGCTCAGTTCAGTTACTGCTAACTACACAGAGGCCTCTCCAATCAGGCCAGTTCAGTTCATAACAAGTATTGTTCTGTCATATTCTTTAGTATACTCGTATATCCTTTTCTTCCCATATCTTTTAAACAGGCGATAGAATTTCATAGAAAGGCTTACATGTGTTGGTTTTATTGAAATCAGTGCAATCAGTGAAAATTACACTGGAGTTAAATGTAGTGAATGTGTGTAGTTAATATCTTGCTTTACCAACTATATTGTATAAAACATCCTCGAGTATGGAATGTCTGTCTGCATTGTGAACTTGTAACATTAAAGTACAAAGATTGACTTGTAACATTAAACTATAAGCAAAGCATTGTTGATATGTCTTGGTCTTATGACAGTTATAAAAGGTATGTTATACTAGCAGCATTCAACACATTAAAGAAAACCATAGAGTTTCTTAACCATACTGTTTTGTCTGTTATGATGTGATTTAGAGTCGTACTTTGGAAAAAAGAAAGACAGATGATCTGTGTCAAATAATGCGTTGTTGTTGTCAAATGTTGCAGAGATGGTGGTGAACCGTTTGACAGTAATAATTGTACGCACGCCTTCATATCAAGCTATACATTTTCAGTATAAGCTGACTTCTCATTCTACGATAAGCCAATACAATGCGAGATCAGCAAACACTGGAAATGTATAGCTTGATATGTAGCTGTCTATACTATCTGACACTATGTCAGGTTTTTCAGTATAACTGGGTGCAGTGACAACTTGACAGCAACTGTGCTATCTGATTTGTTTGGGGACGGCACAATGTCTTTCTTCCATACTTCCCTATTAGTGGTCATCTAGGCAGTCCTTACCCACCTCTCTAGCCAAATCATCTTTCACGCAGTCAATCCAATGGTTCTTTGGTATTTCTCTAGTATTGTAGCCATCCACATCCATACACAAAACTTTCCTCGCAACATTTTCCTCATTCTCCCGCATCAAGTACCATGACAACAGATTGTTTTCAAAGAAATTAAATATAGAAAATTAGCATTGAGGCAATAGTCAATAAGAGGCGTAAATATGTCATAAATTTGATGTGCATAATAATATCAATTTGTATGAATAAAAAGAATCGCAAAAGCATAATCATTTATGGATACTTATAAATAATCATAATGAATATTATGACGACATCTGGCTACTTTAAGGGCTGTCTAAGTCACTCTTGATTGAGTTTTGTGATTTGTGAATGTTTTAGAATTGCTATAGTCTCTAGGTTAAAATATACTCCGCAACAAGATATTCACTGCTGGACACAGCCTCCAACAACCATCACCATAAACCTGTTTTAGATATTGATTTAGTTTTAGGTTCTCAAATGCTTTGCATTCCGATGCCATTTACATTTTTCTGAAAGCTTGCGGATTTCAATAATACAATTACTTGAGACTTAGTACTTTTATTTTTCTTGTAGAAAAGGCTAAAATCACAATTTTAGATTTTCCAAAGCAAAGTCTACAATGAAGATCACCTCCAATAGTTACAACATAGGCCCAATGTATGACTGGTTTTAAGCCACTAATTTTTATAATGCATAAGTAAATACTTCAAACTGAATTCTGGGTTGTTGAATATAAGCTCATTGACTGCTTTTCACACTGATAGTGATATTCTATTTAACCTGTACCTTGATGAAGTATTTACAAATCAATTTTCATAAAATCACCTAAAAAAATTAGAGACTTAATTATAGCATATTAAATAAATTCACCCATTGTTCCAGTAACATTACACTCGATTTCTGAATGCTTGACCTTGTCACTGTTCAATCTCATGTTAGTTGAAGTGATAATATTTGTTGACCAAAATAATAATAACTCATTTAATAAATTGACAAATTTATAATATTAAATCAATTTTCAGCAAACAGATATAAATGTACCAAAATGACTATTATTTGTACGAGTGTTAAAATTGTACCAACTATTATATATTTAGTTTTGACATAATAAAATTACCTATATACAATTAAAATATTAGCCAGAAGATTAAAGACATTAAGAAGAATGACTTATTCAAGTGAAACTATATAGCTTGATTTTATAAAACACTGAATAATGCATATTTCTTGTGAAAAGTAATTGGTATAAGCCTACTTGGTTATTATAATTGTTTATACTTAATTAATGTTCAACGATATCACAAGCAAGAGTTGTCTTAAATTACGTTGTCAAAGTCAATAACACCATGAATATGGTAAAATATTCACCACGATATTGAAAAATTATACATTTGAGGATCATGACGATTTCGTATAAATTCGTGTTTTAAGCGTTTACCTAAGTTGCCTTTAATATACTCCATACATTCTTCAACATTACTCTTTCTTCATTTTTTTAAATAAACCCCATTATTAGGCATAACACGTAAAAGTAGACACTCTAAAAAAATTATGACATCTGAAAATTGCCACCTAGGCAGTAGTCTGGTGGTCTGAAAGCGCCATGATTCTCAGTTTATTATTTGTGAATATCAAATGGGGGTACAATGATGTTGTGAAAACAATTTTTTTTTTGTAATTACCTTACAAATAACTCGTACAGTCATCACAAAAGTAACACATTTATCTTCTACCCACTTCAAAACATGATCGGTCAGCAGCCGTGAAACATAGACTAGATAGAATTTTGCCATTTATTTATGAAGTGGAAAAATTGTCTGACAGCTCCATAAAGGTAGTCATACACTGCACGCTCAATTTTTTTTTAAGTGGTTTGCACACTTCAGTTTTCATGTTCTCAGTGTGTGATAGATGGTTTTTTAAATTAATTATTGGCCTCTTATTAAGTATTAATAACAAGTACTCTCTCCACAGAAAGGACGCGACGAAAAACTATCATAATTTATAGTGACACAGGTAACAGTGACCCTGACTAAATTTCTTTTCATTCGTGAGCTATCTATTCAAAGCTAAACGTAGCGTTGAAAACTCGTTCACAGCGATTAATATGCATAAAACGACACGCAAGTGTGAATTATAACCATTTAATTTCATACTTAACTTGATTTAGAAGCAAATGATGAGGAGGCAAATTCACTAAAAGCTTGACTTAATTGTCTATGACAGATTCGACAACAAATTACAAAATATGTCACTCGACACTGGCAACAATGGCTAAGGCCGCTTGCCACAATCAAAAAGAAGAAGAAAATATGTCAATGTCAACTTGCTTCATCAAAAAAAGTCAAAAAACTGTCAAATGTCAATCATGTAGGCTGTTCGTGTGATGATGTGACCCTATTATCAAGCGAATATTAATTTATAGGTATAATACAATGATAATCCCGTTAAGCATGATCCGATAAATAGGCCGTGACACTGTCTTCCTGAACATATGGTTTAACATGGCTGGATAGGCAGTTAAAAGAAATAGTTCAATGTGTAGACGTGGGTTCGGGTGAATACGTGAAAAGTCAACAGATGATAATTGATCAGGGTGGTTTTTTTTACTTGTTTCCTTATAATCGTCGTAGTTACAGTACTTTAAAACTGTAAAACCGTATTAGCAGGCTAATACGTCTCGTAGGATGGAAAAGAATATAACAGCCTATTGTATGAATAGCAATCAAAAACAAAAACGGTTTAGATAACTTTTATTAAAATTATAGTTAATCATCTTAAATTTGTTGAGGTATGGGTCAAAGGTGGTGTACAAAAGTGTCGGTACACTCACTTTCTGTTGAAGACTGCATTCAGATCTACACATTAGGGTGAGCCAATTGCTGTTCTATCACACAATAAAATTGCAAAATGCTGACAATGCAACTCAATAACCTTGCCAGATTATAGACCTTATTCTTAACACATATTGATTGTTTAATTTTTTGTTTTAATTGCAATACATAATAACTAGGTATTTGTATTTTATAATGATTTGCTAGCATGAATCTTGATTGGATTCTGTTAGATTTGTATTGTCTCCTGCAAAGTAATAAAAAAGCAAAAATACAATACTATACCTATAAACAGGCTATTTAGAGCCAATAATTTTTACCCTTATTTGTACTCTAAACCTAGTTTGAAATCGAGATTCATGCTTGAACATTATTTCGTAAGACACATTTGGACTATAAGATACCAAAATGGTTTTTTCTACTTTGGCTTTACATTGCTTTAATAACAATCAAGCTCACCTATCGCTACAGTTTATAGCATCATAATATATCATCTCAGCCTCTGTAAGGCACTCAATATTTTGTAGAATATTCTATAACTACAAAATTGATTGTTGATTGTAAACTACTTGTATGGTAGGCTGCTTGTCAATGTTAACAAAACCACTATAAGCTAGTCTTTTATCTTATTGAAACTCCATAGGTACATCACTCCTTAAAGTCACAGTTTTACCACCAACTGTGGTGTGCTTAAAGACAACATATGCTATGGCAAGAGATTTGAGTATCTTATTCATTCGTAGATCTTGTGGTTAACAAACTATATTCCTTTAAAGTAGAAATTCTTTAAAAAGTTTTGTCCTCTATTTAAGCACACATACACACATCAATCACATAAACATTCATATTACATTTAAGCAGTAAATACTACTGTTAAAACTACAATTTGTGGAGTGAATTCTACAAAACTGCTATGATAAATTTAATAAAACCATGCTCGAAAGAGTGATATATGATTGGCACACATTATGGTTGTCCGTAAGAGCATTAATGCACTATAGTTAGGTGTAATGATCCAGAGACAGACATAGATACTTGTACATAGATTATAACAATTAAAGTCTTATTACAAACCAAGGTTTTTGATGACACATGTCTCAAACCGGTTCTTTATACAAAAACTAGCTTCTGCCCACGACTTCGTCCGCGTGTAATTTCTTGTTCCCTCGACCTACCCCGACGCATCGCATGTCCTGCCCGTGCTATTGCTTTCGGTTAGTTTCAGTTTGGGGTTGGGTTGGCTCCTTCCCTCAAATGTGGCGAGGGTGGAGGTAATGGCCGATCTTTGCGTTATGCTCGCGAACGGGTGCTGCTTGTGGTGACTGGTCGTCTTGTTGTCTATGGTTTTATTATTGTTATAGTAATTGAACTGTTAATTTATTTTACTTTGATGGTCCTAGTTTATCGTTTGTGTGCACAATTAATCCAATATTGCATTTGTAAGCTGTCGCGCCGTTTATGCCTGAAGGCTTTTATTTGTGTATAATGTTGTTTTTTTAATTATTTTGATTGTTTTCTTTTTTGGGTATATTGGCGTGGCTAGCGAACATATGGCAGATAATTTAACATCATGTTCTGTGTCTCGATTTTTTTTTACTTTGCATACCATATTTTTCTAACCGAACAGACAGCTGTGCTGCTGGGGAGTTTGTGGCACCACTTCTTCTTCATAGATAAAGCACTAGGAAGTGGTGAAGGGAGGGCGTTTTGGGGGACTGTTTTATGTAATTTTTACGTTCGAAAAGTACTGATTCTCAGCCTAATTTCAATAAATGACTTTGAATTTTGATTTTTGAGTGTACTTTCTGACTTTTTTTCTTTTGCTCGGCTCCTAAGGATCCTAGCGTTAAGGCTTGCCAACACAGGCGCGACGCGGCACCGCGTGGGTCGCGACGAGGGGTGCCTTTGTGTCGCGCTGTCGCGGTACTAAGTTGACTATTTCGCATAAAGGACTTTATGGTGGTTGGAATAAAGTTTGAAATAAAAAAAATGTCTGGTTCTGGAGACACGCCTTGTTTTGTAAGAAGACAGTTAAGGTCGTCATTAGGAACATAGAGAATCGGTGACGTCGACGAATCAAATCAGCGAAGAGTTTCTTTGCTTTGCGACGTGATGTCACAACTTATAATACTTAATCATCTCAACACATACCTATTATTTCTGAAAGAATTAAAAGCAATTCCTCTTAATTTTTTTATAAATTCATAAGACAAGAGAAATCAGGCAATATTATAGTCATTTCTATAATTCTAATGTATATAAAATTTTAAATTATTCGTTTGTTTACGGATGACAAAATAATTAGAATAAACAAGAGCACAATATCATCAACAGCAACATTAGGTACAGTCAGCCCCAAAAAGATGTTTACCATAACATTGTATCCATCGTAGTAGAAAACATAGAATACAATTAAAATTATGAAAACAAAGTAAGTCTCTGTGGCCAAGCCAAGGTACTATCGACGACATTTTCGCATGACCCCCATTAGGGCGATTTTGGTGTGCACAAGCCAATGGCTACCCCCGCCCCGCCTGCATTGTTTTCGTCCACCAATAGCGCTTCAGCGCACATTATAAAAAAAAAAGACAATCTTCATCATTGGTCAAACTAAAACAATTAACGTTTAAAAAAACGGTCACCCTTCATTCATAGGTCAAACAGAAAAAGGGCTGGATAACCTACGATTTTAACGTGCAGCCGAAAATGTTTTGAAAAGGGTCATGCATGGCTGCCCCCGGTAGTACCTACACTACTACTTATTAAATCTCACAATTATGTACCTCCAAAGTAATCATTCAGTAACGAGGTAAACAAGGTTTGTAGGTAATTATAATGTAACTAGCTACATACATGATAAAGGTAATAAATAGATATCTGATATATATATATATATATTGTATATATATACTTGGAATAATCTCACTCAAGTAATATTAAAACGTTCAGAAATAAAGAAACAAAATCACAATATTCATGCCGACTAGCCGTACCTATGCTTTATTTTATTTTAGATTATGCAAATCAAAATGACCTTTCTATTTACTACGAATGAAAAATGTCGTGAAAATTCCGAGAAGGCGATACCGCAGATCAAAAATTGTGCGGGTTTCAACAAATTCGTGACGTGTATAAGGTAACACCTATTTCATGAACGATTATTCGATTGCATAGGATTACCGAATAATGGAATTATCGTTCGTGTAACAGGCTAAAAAAAATTGTTGTATCACATGTACCTACAGTCCACACATCAGTGGTAACACTTGCACTACGAAAGTCGCCCTTACTGCTACGACACAAAGGTGCTGTCAGTGTCAGATTGTTCGCACTAATGTGAAGCAAGAATATCACGTCGTTCTCTAAAATTTATTGGACTTGAAAGGTCTTTATGGCACCAACCGATTCGACCATTTCAGGGGTATTCACGACGGTGACTTGTTCATGATCTTGACTATAATAAGTGCCTAGATATACCTGCATATTTGTGCCGTCCCATCCCAAAATTCTTAATCTTTTCCTAAGAAAAAGATTCAAGACTCGTAGTATAAGTTTAGATTCCAATCAAAATCTCTTGAGTAGGACTAGGCAAAAGAAATATATAAGGATCGTAGCTGGTGGCGTTCTGTAGTTTCTGCCTACCCCCATGGGAAGAAGGCGTGAGCTTAGGTTTATGTACGTCTCGAGTAGGTAGATTCCGAACAGAAAGAAATCCCATTGATCAACCCGCTATTGCTAGGAAGGTCAATCAAGAAGGGACATATCGAATTTAATCTGGTTATTGCTATGCTCCTCAAGCGCGTAATACAATTTGCAAAGGGTTATCAGGCCCTTGCACTCCTTCAAAGCTCATAGCTCTTCTTGAAATGAAATTCATGCCACACATCTACTGCCCCTTGCTCCTCATCATACATAGCACCACTGTTGGGGCCAAAGTCTACTTTACAAACATTGCAGCTGTCTCTTAATTGTTTTTATATTACAGAATTTTAAATGACAAATCTGTCAAAAACTTACACTGGCAACGGTTACCATTGCAACATTTGTATAGTAGACTTGGCCCCCTGGACTCGGACCTCTACAGTCGCACGCCATTCATACGATCTTTGGCTAATCTCATTCAACTGGCAGCCAGCCGGTGAGAATAGTCGAACCTAGTCCAGGGCGTCCTACAGTGCGTAGGACTACCCTACGTTTACCGATTCGTAGTCGATCCACTAACAAATACGGCTATCTATTCCAAAAAAATATTTGTAAATTTTAATTAGTTCAACTATGAATTAGTTCTAGGTACTGACAGGCTAATATTGCTTACCTTTTTTCTTTGTTACATAAATATAAGCTAACAGATTTATGTTGTTTTAAAATGTTCTCGACAGGATTGTCGAATTCTGCGTCAATAATCCAAAAGGAAATGAACGGTACGATGGGTAGGGAAACTAGATTATTTTACTACATCTCATATTTACGTTTGCATACAGGTAAAATATACGCGGCGGATAATATAAAAAAAAAATGTTACCAGTTTCCTTTGCTCTGGCAAGTTACTGAGCCAGGTCGCAGCTACTTGCTCCTTCGCTCACATAGTTTTATGGGTTGTTAAAATATGAACTCTAGCGAGTAAGCAACAAAGTTGATTATAGTTGCCAAAATATCAAAACTCACTTCAGTGATTCGTTCCTTTCAGATCGTGTATGACAATATTTTGACGGACACACCCTGCACTTGCAATTTCATTTATTTCCGGTATCCGGTGAAAGTAAAACAATGAATCTAATTATCGTCGTAATGCTGCTGTCAATAGGATGTGGTATGGTGAGTTATTTATTATTATTTATTATTTTAGAGCAGGTAAAATAAGTATTCAAATGAAGGTTCTGTAAAATAAGTTTCGTGAATGTCGTTCAATGTTATCGATCGACCAGTTTCTAAGTGCCGCACAGTGGGTCGAAACTATGATTTTAGTGACTTAGGGCTCAACTTTGCTTTTTCACTTTTTTTTTTATGCGGATGGGTAGAGCTCATTAACCTCAATAATAATTGTTCTGATGTATTATTTCCTAAACTTTATACTTTGGGTAGAAAAATGTGTTTTGTTATTTTTTTGTATGGAGCGGCTCAAATAAACTTAAATTCCTGCTAAGTAGCGTGTGATCCCGCGTTGAAACTTTATTTTTCATATACCTTGTCTGGTCTATTATCATTTGATGCTATAAACAAATGCATAAAGTTGCAACTCTGCCAAATAAATGGATCGAAAAAAATGAAAAAATACATAGAATAAAAAGCTTCATTTTTTACTTTCGTAAGTTATTTTAAGTTAAATTTGATATGGAATAGTAAGTAAAAGCACGTAATAATACACATAATTACTTAGCAACTAACAACAATACATTTAAAAGGTCCCTAATTAGCTTAAATTTACTAATACTACATATATTAGTAAATTTAAGCTAATTAGGGACCTTTATTTAAAAATGTGGATATGAAATCAATTAATTTCTATTTGTGTGTTTAATTACTGTAATTAGCTTAACCTTTTACCTTATAAAATAACAACGTTTTTCACTTTTAGTCATTACTGTAATATTAATTAGGATAATTAGTTAATGAGGGTAGTAGAAAAATTAGTAAACATTGTTTGTCACTGGATTCTGGAAGTATAAAATGACCATAATTTATTATATACTAACTAGTGTTCGTTTATTCGTACTACTACTAACATCTCGTGATTCTGATCGTCCCTTTTTCGTTATAATGGATAATTTAGTTAACAATTTAGATTTATTTATGATTTTAAGAGAGCAGGTCAAGTCACTGTCGGATAGTCAAAAATTCTTTCAATTCCTACAACATAAAATAAACGTGACCGAAGAGAACAGTGTTGAGCTCCAAAAATTCTGTACGCGCTTTTGTTCAAATATAAGTGCAAGATGGGAACGAAGTAGTCGCACGTTAGCACAGTTTGTAAGAAAAAATGGTGATTGGTTGGAACGTGCAATAAACTGGCCCGAAGGAATGATACCTGAAGCTGTGAACACTGAACAGGAAAGGCTCGAGATTTGTAATACTGAAGATGTCGAAAATCTACCACCATCTACTACAGAAGCTTCGACATCTACATTTACACCTCGAAAACCTTTCGAGGAATTGGGCTCCAGGCAAAAACGACGACGCGTTGATCAAATTAACAAATCGCTTTCGTTATCCCCGGATGAACTTAAAGCTACTACAATTGCTAGTTTAAGAAACACCGGAAATGAGGATGTAGGAAAAATTATGAACCATTTACTAAATCACCCCGAAGATCTAGAAAAAGTTAAAGAGTGTTTAAGTACAAGTAAACCGAAAAGTAGTACATATTCACCCGATAAGGCACTGTCTTTATTAGTTTCACTTAAATTAAGTAAGTGGCAGTATATAAGCCTAAGAGAAGCAGCAAGTGAAAATAGGTCTGATTTATACCCTTCTTATTATAAAATAAAACAAGCGAAGGCAAAATGTTATCCAGGGAAAGAAGACATAATTATAACTGAAGAAGGAGCTGCTATTAAACTGCAAGCTTTACTCAACTTGACGGTATCTAGGCTTTTAGAAGTGATTACTTTAGATTTGGATTCGCCAACTGAGTTACTGCTAATAAGCAAATGGGGTTTTGATGGAGCCTCAGGTCAAAGTAATTATAAACAAAAGACTGAAGCAGAGTTTGATGACTCAACTATCTTCATGGCCAGTCTAGTTCCTATAAGGCTTCAACAATGTGATGGAACAATTGTTTGGGAAAACGATCGACCCTCATCAACTTTCTATTGCCGTCCGATAATGTTCAAATTTACCAAAGAAACGCAGTCAACAGTGGTAACTATAAAAGCTAGCATAACCGAAGAAATAGAAACACTTCAGCCAATCAAGTTCAATCAAGTTGAAGTTAAGCATCAATTGCACTTGACGATGATAGACGGCAAAATATCGTCATATTTGTCAGACACATCTTCAGCTGTCTGTGATATCTGCAAAGCAAAACCGTCAGAGATGAACAATTTAGAGTCACTTGCTCAAAAAGAGAACAACGAAGAAGTGTTCCAGTATGGAATGTCATCTTTACATGCCTGGATAAGAAGCATGGAGTGCTTACTTCATATCGGTAAATATAATTTTATTAGTTCATAATTTTTTTCACGTTATATAGTTACTTGTGAGATTTTTATTTAAGTGATATTTCTTTTTGTTTGCAGCTTATCGTTTGGACTTCAAAAAATGGAGTTGCAGGGGCGATGACAAAGAAAAAATGTCACTCAGAAAGAGCGCTATACAGCAAGCGTTTAAGAAAGAATGCGGTTTACTTATTGACGTAGTCAAGCAAGGAGTAGGCACAACCAATGATGGCAATACTGCCAGAAGATTTTTTAGGGATGCAGAAACAACAGCTCGCATAACAGGAATAGATAAAGATTTAATAGAAAGGTTTCATGTGATTCTTCAGACGGTTGCATCTGGAGAGAGCGTGGATCTTTCTAAGTTTTCCGAATTTTGTAGAGATACTGCACAATTGTACGTTCACTTATATCCCTGGTATTATATGCCTTCCAGTATACATAAATTGTTAGTACATGGGAGTGATATAATTAAGCACTTACCATCACCATACCTATAGGTAAACTGTCGGAAGAGGCAGCGGAAGCTCGTAATAAAGATTTCCGGAAATATAGAGAGAGTCATTCTAGAAAGGTAAGTAGAACGGCGACAAATGAGGATATTATACACAATCTTCTTTTGTCTTCTGATCCAAAGATCACAAGTCTAAGACCTCGAATGGTGAAACAAAATATAATGGTTCTCTCTCCAAAAGTCAAAGAGCTTCTGCTGATTTTTCCCACAGAATCCGATATAGATTTTATTGATGTAGATAATTTACAAGATAGTCATAGCGATAGTGAATAAGATTTTTTGGTAGTTTGTAAGTTTCTTGTTTTTTTTATTAGTTTATAAATGTCAAACTCATAATTGAAAGGAAATAGTAATGTTTGATGTTGTTTATAGTTAGTTTTTAGTTTGCTTGTGTTAGTTGTAGTAATGTTAGTTTACCTTTACTAATTTGTATTATTATGTACCTATCTTTACTCACTATTCAGTATTAAATCTAACTTAAAATAACATTTCATAAACATGTTAAAGTCATTAAAACAAAGAAATTGAAATTCATAGATCCCTAATTAGCTTAAATTTACTACTACTACATATATTAGTAAATTTAAGCTAATTAGGGACCTTTTAAATGTATTATGATTAGTGTGATTAGCTTTAAATTTACTAATACTACATATATTAGTAAATTTAAGCTAATTAGGGACCTTTTAAATGTATTATGATTAGTGTGATTAGCTTTAAATTTACTAATACTACATATATTAGTAAATTTAAGCTAATTAGGGACCTTTTAAATGTATTGTTGTTAGTTGTTAAGTAACTATGTGTATTATTACGTGCTTTTACTTACTATTCCATATCAAATTTAACTTAAAAGAACTTACGAAAGTAAAAAATGTAGCTTTTTATTCTATATATTTTTTCATTTTTTTCGATCCATTTATTTGGCAGAGTTGCAACTTTATGCACACGTTAATAGCATCAAATGATAATAGACTAGACAAGGTATATGAAAAATAAAGTTTCAACGCGGGATCACACGCTACTTAGCAGGAATTTAAGGTTATTTGATCCGCTCCATACAAAAAAATAACAAAACACATTTTTCTACCCAAAGTATAAAGTTTAGGAAAAAATACATCAGAACAATTATTGTTGAGGTTAATGAGCTCTATCCATCCACATGAGGAAAAAAGTAAAAAAGCAAAGTTGAGCCCTAAGTCACTAAAATCATAGTTTCGACCCACTGTGTGCCGCTGCAAGGCCCGCCCAAGCCCGTCCATCACCCATTGCTTTTGCGGGCGTCTCCGAGAGCAGTAAGTTTTTTATACTTTATTAATTTAGCACTCTTTTTCCTTCTTTTACTGCTAATTCTCAAAATAATTCAAAGAACAATTGTTTTAATGATTTCTGTCGTAAAAAATCCAATAAAATACGATCTTGTCTCAAAAAATATTTTTAGATTACAGAATTTCTTTAGATTTTCAGCATTATCTCAATTCTTTTTAGAGATACACACTGTTTATGGTTTCTAAGTAGGTTTTTTTTTATGCCAAAAAAATAGGGTGATAGGGTCTTGTAATATTATCGCATCTAATTATGAAACTACCTACTAAAATTTTGGTAGAGTAGGGAATTCCCCGTCTGACCGATTCAGGCGCGCGCGGTTTTCGTTAATTACTTAATTAAATCAAACTTAGGTATTCGTTTAGGTAATTTTGTGATCTTAATAAAAATTTACTATAGTATTCACTATTTTGACTTTACAAAACTATTATACGGTGAACAAATACAGTGTCTAAGTCAACCGGTGCACTTGCTTTTGTTGACTGACTGTCCTTACCAAAAAGTTGTTCAGTGATGAACATTATTATTATTATTATTACCAAAAATACCTAATACACCTATTAAGTACTAGTGCGATCTTGTGATAAAACTTGTTAAATTTTTACATTACTATACTATATAAACTAGGTTTATGGGCTGTCAGTGTCACTATTTGTGTTGAACGCGTTCAGTCATGTGCCATTTCTTAAGCTTAGTTTAAAACAAAATGTATTGGTTCTCGTATCTATTCTCTCATTTGGTCACTTTAGGTATTCTCTTATGGATTTTGAAAGACTGGTACTTACTAATATGTACTACTTACCTACTACAATAAAAAAATACAACAACTGTTTTAAAAAAATGTGCTTCTAGCATGTGGTAGCCAGTCGGATTTTTAAAGGTTATTTATATTTCTGTGTTTTATAATTTTATGTTGTCACCGTAGATTTTGTGATTGCACAAAATCTTAAGTTATCAGGAAAAGTTCAAACCAATTTTTGACGATTGCGCACACATAATATGGAGACATTTTCGAAAAACTTAATGTTATTTCATAGACGACATAGTAAAATGAGATAATCGAAAAATTCTGTAAAATCGATGAAGAAGTTACACGCTTTGAAAGATTTTGGAGGGGATTGTTTCTAGTCGCAAGGACAATGTTCTGTATATTATATAATAGTCTTGTTTTTCCAATTAAACGACTTTGTCAGTGTTTTTAATGCATGCATGTTTTCCGACTTCAAAAAAGGAGAAGGTTCTCAATTTGGTTGGATTTGTTTGTTACCTCAGAACTCCGACATTTATTACTTTCGAGAATTAAATCACAATGTCCATAATACGTGCCTATTAAGTACATTGCGAATTATCAAATACGAGAACATTATTGCTATGGTTTTATAATTTTATTCGCGTAACTATTTCAGTAGAAATGACTTTTAAAAAAATACGTTGTCTTTAACTTCGTCAATTACCTACAGCAGAAATAAACCGAAAATATTGGAAAGATGTAGGTATTGGGATCTACAGATCTCAAATATATGGCCATACTTAACATTATAATAATCATTAAGATGGCACTGAGTTAATAATTTAGTGAAAATGGCAATTTTGCTATTCTGAATTTGACGTCTTTCACATAAAATTCGTTGTCGTGAACTAAAACTCACACCATCAAATCGACTTCAAGTTCAAAAACTGTGTCCCGTTTTCTTTTCATTTATCTCGAAAATGGTGTGCCCTATCGTAAAATAATAAAATTTCGACCCCTTTTATGGAACTCTTTTACCTCTAAAACTCAACATGTAGGATTTTTTTTTATAGTGTCTACCTATAAATTAAAAATTCAGTTTAAAACAAGGCTGCCCCCTTTGCGCCACTCCGGCACTAAAATGATTCACGGGCAAACAAGCCCCACGTTGCGAAGCCAAAAAAAAAAGAAATCACGTAGAGTCGCGATTGTCAAATTCGATTTTAGTTGCGTCAACATTATTTTAAATTTAGAAAATTATTTTTGCAGAATAACCAAAAGTAAGGAGTTTTTGTTGATAGTTTACTCAGTCAAGTTCGGTGTACAGAAGAATTTGACATGATGCCCACCACGTCAAATTATTTTAGTTTTTGAATAGCACGCGTTTCTTATAATTTACCGTTATATAAGAGACTTACCCCACCGGTCTGCAACTAGTTTTTATTCGTACCTATAACCAAAACTTGATGCCACTTTTTTTCAAAAAATGTACTATTATCGTTTTAAGTGGTCAGTCAGCCAACTTGCCTTTTATTTGACTTGACAAGGCTATGGGTTCCATAAATACGTAACTTGACCGAGGGGACGCGACTGGTCTATCTACATCAGAATTCTGTCGGTTATAGAATAACACCGGTCATGCAGTCTGGCATGTTATGCCTTTATTAAAAGGTGCAAAATATCTCACAACCTTCATTATCTAGCAAGCAGCCACAAAAACTAAACGATCGCATTGACTCTCAGTTATTATTCACTGAGCTGGGAAAAACTAATTTATTTTGTCAAGATACACGATACGTGAAAGATTACAAGACGGTCAAGACAAAGAGCAAAAAAAATATGCCGAAAACCTATACAATGTGCGGCAATAAGTAAAAAAACAACCAAAACAAATCATAGGAAATAAAGTTCTAACAACTTGAACTCAAGTTTTTTTTAATGAAAACAGAAACTGCATGTACCTTTGCAAAAAACGATAAATCATGCGCGGGGGCGGCGTACCCTCGCGGCGATGGAGCTAGGGTGCAATATATAGGGGAAGCGCAGCGCCCCTGCCGGCTCCGGCACATACGTATAAGGGGGCGGTTGTCAGGGCAGCGGGGTACGTCGGCGTCGGCGGCAGCGATCGCGCCCCGAGGCTTGGCCGGGTAGCTGGGGAAGAGCGCGGGGAGGGTGCGACGCCGACAGACGCCAAAAGTGCAAAGAGAGCGGGGAGGACGCGGTTGGGGTAGTTTCGGGAAACGAGGGAAGTAACTTGAAGCTTTCCCTGGTAGCGGGCGCACCCCCGCCCCCCCCCCCCCTTCAGTAGAGATCACGCCGTGCATCCGAACGGCCGGGTGCACGGCAGCGGCCCGGCTGATTCATATTTCCTGGTAAACTCTTTTTTAAATTCATGGTTTCCGCGCAGTAGTTATCCCAAAAAAATTGTGAAATTTGTGCCGTTTTGGGTTTAACTTTTACCTCGTGCACGGGCGCGCCAGACGCGGCAATCAATAACGCATGTACATTTTGGAGGTCCGTGTGTGCAGGTCAGCAAAGATACTCGTGCAACCCTTTGTTTGCGAAACTACCGCGCTCCAATAAAGTTTAGATTACTAAGCATTTTATAGAGTTACCAGATTTAAAAAAAAAACGCGGAGTTTTAAGAGTGCGCCCGCGTCTTTCGGCTTACCTGTCTATTTTGAAAAGGAAAATCAATAGTGCGGATAGTTGGCGATAAATAACTAGTGTTGTTTTCGTAGGGTCAATTCTTTGAGGATCGGCGCTGCAGGTGTGTTTGTCCCAGCCCTGCTTTAGTGCTGAACACCACCAATACAAGGCAGATCTACACCGGGAACGTTCCACCGAATCAGTGGTATGTATAAATTTTCTTTATTCATATCATTTACAGCTGCGCACGAAACCGCGTGCTTTTTGTTTCAGAAAATTTTCAATTAAATAATTTTGCCTCTATACTAATCATTTTTATTTGTTATTTAAAAAAAAAAACGATTTAGATGGAGCTGCGTTTAGAAAAGGATGAGTAAGGGTAGCTACTATTCTAGGAAGTCCAGCACCTGAAGTTTCACCCAGGTTTCTACGAACTCTTAAGACATATTTTGTCTCTAGTCAGCAACGCTATTCTTAAGCTATTTCTTTATTTATCGTATACATTATTTATCTTTCGTATCTACCTACCTCCCAGAGTCGGACAGCGATCATGCCACCCGTCGGCTTTTCGGCCAACCAACATCGAAAACGCGCAATTGCCATTTTAGTTCATAATACAATATTCATATATATATAAGTTATAATTGTTAAAAAAATATAAGAGCTTTGTCCATTTTCTGATCGTTTAACACATAACATAATAAGTATTACACTTTTGTTAGGGTAAGTACTTAAATCAATTTCAGGTGACAATATTTCATAAAAAAAAATGAATCACCAATGACGAAAATTAATTTCATTTCACCTCTGAAATCCAATCCTTTCCTGAGCTGAGAGAGTAGTCTTGATCCCAATCATGCCAAGCTTCATGCTTGATAATCATCCTACAATAAGGGCCTGAGTGCGAATGATCTAAAGCCCGTATTAGATAACCTCACTCAAGACAAGCATTACTTAAACCCAGTTTAGAGCCATTAGAAACTAGTTTTAAGCAATGCTTGTGTCTTGAGTGAGGTTCTGTAATACGGGACTAAGTATTCTAACACCACTTCTTTTTCCTACTGGTTACTGTGGTTGAAGACAGGATCGTGAGGGGACGTAGGCAACAAACATGGTATGTGGATTGAAGCCTAGCTATGAAGCGTCTCATTCTAGATTCTAGCTTAGTTGACAATGCATGCCTATAATATTACGTCGTATACATAGACCATTTTGCCTATAGGTATGTAGACATTAATTAGCGAAAACACTAACAGTTAAACGCACTGGGAAGTTGAGTCCGACCGAATTTCGTTTCCGGTTTTCGGCAATTTTCGGCCGAAATATCGTTTTTGGGCAATATATTCGTCTTCGGTCGCAAATATTTATCACAACGACTGAGTGAATGTTGAACAATTTGCATTTTCTCATAAATTATACCCTCAAATTGTTTGATAGTAAATATATAAAGAAAAACCTATAGGTAATAAAGAAACATGTTTCGTTTTCTGTTTTCGGCCGAAAATGTAAATCAGGCCGAATTTCGTGTTCGTATTCAGCAAGAAAATCATTTTCGGTTGGACTCTACTGGGAAGTGAGTATACTATACTGCAGCTTTTCAGAAGTCTACAACAGCTTTACGTTTTCTCGACCCGTAATAACTTTATGCCTTGTTGTGTTTACTGCCTATATTATAAATATTTATAATTTTTGGATTACTTATATTTATAGTCTTAGGCATAGCGTCTTATTGAGCATCATGTCGACGCCCCCAAGCAATAAGTCGGTAACAGTAAAACTCAAATTTTACGTGAGAAATGTTTTTTTTAATACAGTTGCTCAAAAAGTGGCGTATTGCAGGGACGTATAGCGTTCGGGATGTGGGCTATTACATACTAGTGCTTTTTTTTTACCTTTCCCGAACTCGTGCGTTCTCTTTCCCAACTGTCAAAATAATGTCTATTAAAAAGAAAAACCAACCATGAAGTTTTTACTAAAGAGTTTTTGTGATTCATACAAATACGTATATTTATAAAAAGAAGCCACTAATTTATTTCAATATCAGTTTTAATGACTTAATTGAATGAGTTAGGTTAGGTTTCATTTCATTTCATCTCATTAAATTTCATTTTCATTTCATATCAATAAAAATAAACTACTGAAGACTAAGCTGTATGGGCATAGTTCCCTTTGCCTACCAAAATGGGTGAAGTAAAAAAAACTCTGCTTAAATTCTACGGTTGGCGCTATTTTCTAGAAATTTTATTTGCGAGTTTTGTTGTTTGTTGCACAAAATGAGTAATTTCGACCCTATTTTTTTTTATTAACACCACCGGAACTCAGTATAATTGCACAAAATGTTTCGGAGAACATTTTACCGGAAAAGTCAAAAAGTCGTTACATATCTACATACGACGAATTTATTGCGTAGATAGAAGAGAAAAAAGCAAATAGTTTTTCAGAAAATGTTATGTTGGCATACTCCTCCGAACTCTCAGCAAAATTAAAACCGTCTACGTTATGGTCGAGGTTTTCGATGATAAAAAGTATGCTGATATAAGGAACAACGTGGATAGAAGTGAATACCCAAAATTAAATACTTTCTTATAACTACAATCAGACGGTTTTACAAGTAAAAAGTCGAAAACATTAACATCCAATGAAGTGGAAAGGTTTTTGAACGAAGCTCCCGATGATCGTTATTTAGCCACAAAGGTAATTTATTAATAAGTACTTATATTTTTCTTTAGTATTCAGTTTACGAAATCGCAAAATACAGTCAATAAATTATTTAAAAAAAATATTAATCAAATCCCTTTTTTTGTAGGTTGCTCTGATTGTTGGCGTTGTTGGAGCTTGCCGCAGAGAGGAGTTAGCCAATATTACTTTAAAAGATATTGAAGCCCATGGAAAAATGCTACTAATCAAGATTCTGAACACAAAAAATAAGATTTTTTTTTGTTTGAGGAGATTTTCTTAGAATAGTGCAAAAATATATGAATCAGCGGTCCCAAAAAGGAAAACACGACCGTTTTTTTTTCAAAATTACCAAATAGGGAAGTGTACAGCTCAAGCAATCGGGATAAACAAATTTGGTAATATGCCAAAAGAAATAGCTACGTTTCTTGGTCTGCCGGATGCTGAGTATTATAATGGGCACAGCTTCAGGAGGACCTCTGCTACATTATTGGCAGATTCAGGAGCCAATTTGACGTCCTTAAATCGACTAGGAGGTTGGAAATCAGACAAAGTTGCAGAAAGCTATTTGGTGATTCATTAAACAACAAACTAGAAACTGGGAAAAAAATCACACAATCCATTAATTTAAGGTCCAGTCCGTCTCCTACACATGTTGAGGAGAACGTTCGTCCATCTACCTTCGTTGATAATGATAATTCATCAGATCCAATTCCATTAACTAGCAAACGCCATTGTATGACAAATATACATGAACAATCATACGAAATTAATAATAGTTTGTCTCCAACAGTAAATATGCAACCTAAAACTTCCCCAGTTAGTATAAAAACTGTACCAATTTCAGTTTTCAATATGTGTACTATAACTTTTATAAGAAATAAATGATTAGTTAGTTGAGTTTATTGTGTTTTTATTATTTTATTAAATTGCTTCATTTTTTCGCAACTGCATTAAAAATAGTCGTTCAGTACACCTGCGGAACCTTCCGCACTTGTAATGAAATATACTATTCCTCTTTTGTTGAATATCTTTTCAACGAGTCGTAGTATTGAGGTCATTGATACATCAAACGATAGCTATTCTTTTGTGTGATTCTATAACAATGTAAATATTCAATGATGTGTGGGGAAACCCTTGCAATGTAAGAAAATAAATTTACAAAAATATGATAGGAACATTGTAGGTATCAGTAATTTACACATATGCTACTTTAGATAAACATATTAATAAGTAACATTACATTACGGACTTTTCAAATGTCATTATAATAATATTAATTTGTTATTACGGTGATATTGTGGTTATTTTAGATTGACATTGTTGTCGTCGAAAACGGGACCGGGGCCCGACACATATTTATCAATCAATTATTTAGTTTAAAAAGCTTGTTAGTTCCGATTAGGGTTTGAGCTGAATCAAAAATAATTCGACAACAATAAGTACAAAAACGTTCTAGAATTTACCAAGAACTGGTTGAAATTCGTTTACGCCATTATGTCAGTAATGGCAACTTACTAAATTTAAATACGCAAAACACTGGTGCCCGATAATCTTGTCACAAATGCCTCTAAACTAGACTAAAAATTACTAAAATTTGGCTTAACCCTATCACACGACGATTTTCCATTCTGAAATTGACTAAAGTGACAAAACTTAACTATATTTAAGTTTAATAAGATGGCACTTTGTTATTAGTTTAGTGAAAATGGCAATTTGCTATTCTGAATTTGAGCTAAAATTTTGAATGTCTAACTGAAACTGAACATGAACGTGACTATTTTTAATTGTGATTAAAAGCGTGTGGACTAAAATTAATTGTCGTGAACTAAAGTTCATACCAACCAACACCTCGGCTTCAGGTGCAGCAACAGTACTGTATCTTTTTTATTTTTATTTTGCTTATCTAGAAAATGGTGCGTCCTTTCGCAAAAATAATGAAAATTTGGACCCCTTTATAAAATCTCATATACCTTTTGAAAAGTCCTTAGTAGCACATTACCGACTTATTGCTTTGAGGTATCGATGTGCATTTTACAGTAGGTAATGCTGATGATTATTCCCACTTAGGGATTGCAACTCGCCTAGCTTAAAAAAAAACGATTAAACGGCTTCCATCTGATATAATAGACTTGTATCCATAGTGCAGCCATAGCATAGCGACCCCGGAGTACAATTTAATTGTAGATTAATTAAGAACTTTGATGCCTATCTAATATTGCTCACTAACTCAAATATAATATTTTTGTACTAATTTGTATTTTTTCATCATAACCCAATTTTTAAAGTAAAGTACAGATTTATAACTCTTTAAATTTTACTAAAACACATTATTTTTAAAGGCCTTTTTAAATTTGTAATCTCATAACTCCTAAATTATTACAATGAGTTTAAAAAACACCTTGCAGATTATATTATGTACTTATTAAAATATACGAGGGAGACACTGTAAGTTTTTAGAACTGGCCACTTGTAAACGATATAATAAAAAAATAAGTTAAAATTTTGGAGTGTTAAAATTGAAAATTGTTTGTGCACGTCAGCATTAATTTAACGCGAGAAAATTTTCGTACAATGCTTATTTAACACTTTCGACGCCGAGGAAGTAAGGCTGCGTTTCAAAATGCTGTCGAAGAGACCCCTAAGGACGAGTGCGCAAAGTGCTTTTCTCAGTGGTTCCATCGGATGCAGCGATGTATTGATGATATTGGACACTATTTTGAAAATATATATGAAACTAATAACTTGCTAGTTTGTTCAGTTTTCGATTTTCTTAGAACTTTCAGTGTCACCCTCGTAACAGCTAAACCAATACAATAAAAACTTGTATTTTAATAATAACATGTATCATGTAGGTGAATGATTGCCACCATATCCTAGCCTTATAGCATTCTGTAAATGCATCTTAAGATGTCTGGTTAAAAATTAACTTAACTTGCTTATTGACTTAACTGGTTTATTGCCGTATTTTTGATACTTTATATCAAAAATACGGCAATAAAACAGAAGGCCAATAATTCTCGTACTTAAAAAAAAATCAAATTCAAGTCGCAATCTCATCTCAGCGACAATCAATATCGAAAACTTATCAGAAATATAAGAAAATTTATTGTAAGGATTCAATTCGAGGTTCCTGTATTGGCAACACTGTAATTTTGAAAAAAAAATAAAAAAAATGGTGCGTGCTGCAAATGTCAAATGACAGCTTTTAACATTTACAAAATTAATCGCTTCACCGTTGCAAAACGGCGCAACTTGCCAGTCAGCGTCATCATCCCAATTGTTACATGTTTTTTTTTTTTTTGTGTATGGCATCTCGCAGGTCAACCTATGAGGTTGTCGTCTGCTTAGACGGACTTGCCAATTGTTACATGTGTTGCGTGAAACGTTCTTAAGTCGCATTATTTCACTTTACGGCGACGTCAACTGGTCGCCAGCACGCAATATATTTTGCGATTTCTCCCATGCATTAAATATGTGTTTCAGCAGAGCAACACCCGCATCTGTAGTCGAACGTTCTTTTTTAAAGCCATATTGTTAATTATGAAGGAGACTATTTAAATTAAAATGTCTGAGTGGACGTCTTTCGGCTGAAATGATGAACAAACCTGAAAATGCATGAAACAAGAAAATAAATTTGCCTGAAATCGTAGTCCATTTAATTGAAAGCAATACTTTGGGTGGCAAAGAACGGCAATAAATCGACAACAAATATCGACAACATTTCATATTTTCAAGTTGCTTAGATTGATATTTCATAGCTTAAACGAAACTACGTTAGCAACCCGTACTTTTGTCAAATTTTAATGTATTCATTGAAAAAAAAAACGTCCCTGAAAAATGTTTTGTTCTAAACGGACGTAAACTTATATAACCAACTAGATATTCTTTATTACTATGGAGTTATGTCTAAACCTAGTAGATAATTATAGGTTATGGGACGTCATCACACGTTTTTCGGTTTTTTACTCTGAAACTCCGCACCGAAAAATAATTAAAAGCTTAAGTTTGAACTCAGGATTAAAACGACAAGATATTGAACAATTTTTTTTTTATATGGGCTTATAAATGTTGACAAATTGTCAAATGAAAACCGCTCTTTTAGGTAATCCGTTAATCTCCATAACATAAGAAGACGGATAAGATGACAAAAATGAAAAAAATACTAACGTTAATTTTAACTTATGGTAGGTACTCGTACTTAGGTAAAAAGGTATCCGTGCGTTAATATGAAACGTCAAGCTTTAGAAAGAGGTACTTAATATTTTTATAAATAAATCTTTATTTAAGGGGAAGCGCCAGGTTGTCCGCGAAATTTATACTTTCTTACGTTTTTTGCAATTTTTCAGGTCAATGTCAGGTTGTATTTCTGTATTTCTGTATGTATATATGATTATAATTCTGTAAATACATACAAGTTACTGGCGGGAACATCCCGCAAGTAACTTGTATGTATTTACAGAATTATAATCACTAAAGTCATCGATTCAACCCTCTAAGTTAATATAATCCTATTGATTGATATTTTATGAAATTTCCGTTCAATAGGATAATATGAAAACTCGACGTTCCGTATTGATACGGCGCGGCGGCGTACTGTAATAATTCTGGTAAAAAGTTTTTAAGCGTTGTTGTTGTCCCCAGCGACTGCGAGGGCGTCGTTTTTCCTCTGCTCAGAAAGGAGCTTGAGGGAAAAGTGCATATATTTTGCCCTAGGTGCGAGTGCGTCTATCAAACTCGCAACACCGCCCTCATTATGGTAAGTGGAAATTTTGTTCCTATGGCCAGTTTTTGATGATACTTAAGTCTATCGATTTGTCTTAAGTGTCATTAAAGACATGACAGTAGGTACCTAATCAAAATTCAATATGGCGAAAACCAAACGACTTAAAAAAAAAGTTACAAGGTGTTTTTGTAAACATCGCCATCACTATGTACTTGAGGGACGGCATAGAATAAAAACAGATATAGTTTTTTTTAAATCTATTTTAGGATTAGTAATCTGTTGCATTGTTTCTAACGCTTTGGTTTCCTAGAAAAACGGTTACGATAACTTTCTTATAACGGCCGTCATGCATTAAGTTGCGCTATGTATTTGAACAGCTGCTAGAACGTGAGCTTTTAGCTTTTCCATTGAACAATGCAGCATTGATTTTGGTGTTCCAATAAATGACGCAGATTTTTTGCCGGAAGAACACAATCGGCCAGTTCTGCCGTGGGAGGAATACCGACGCAGACGCAGATTCGTAGATTCGTGGATATTAATATAGAATTTACTACCTACCTAATAATGAAAAACCCTGTCCGATCCAAAAAAGGCGTATTTCTGGTTTAACATACGTACTAGAAAAAATTGTAAAAAAAAATCTAACTCGTAAAAACCAAAAGCTATTGATTTTTTTATTTTTTGTTACCATGCGAAACGTAACACTAAATATGGTAAATTTTCATAAGTTGACAACACTCCACCGGCCGGCGAAATCTTTTATTTTTTGCCTATTTTATTTCAAAGGACACCGCCCTGCATTAGCCGCGCTGTAGGTACTCATAACGAGTCCTCGATCCTTTGATGTAGCCGACTGGTCGCTACTTGTTTGGACACTTTGCGGCTTCGCCAGTAGCGGTGGGTAATCTTTATTCCGGCAAGTGAATTGATTCACTTATTCCGACTCCGGGTCCGGTACCGGTTCACCTTATTTATTCCTTTGGCACCGTTTGGCACCGGCACTCACTCGCTCATGTTGGTTCCCCGGTTTCGCAGAACATTTTATTCATTTGGTTCACTGGATCATTTGGCACATTTTGAATTGAACAGTTGGTTAGTTAGAGCGATACGACGTGTTCCGAGTGACTTGAGCGAGTGAACGAGAGTGAACAGTGAACGCGCGCTCCGGAATCATTTGGTACCGCGGTGCCGGTAAGGATTGTGAGGAATAAATAAGGTTTACGTATCCGCGTTCGGTACCGGCTCCTTTGGATCAGTACCTCCGGAGTTACCCACCGCTATTCGCCAGTCTCACGTGGAGATAGCTTGCGATCGGATGTCCGTACGTATCACGTGCCGCTATCGTATCGCGAACAATGTCTTATACCAATCAGGAATATTTGAATATGTTAATTTTTATTTGTGAGTGAATGTGTGATTCGGAAATCGAAGTAACAGCTAGGATTGTGGAAGCTTTCGAGTCACTCAAATCGTACACATGTGCGCTGCGAAGAGTTCGTGCAAATTTAATAAAAAGGTGTCGAATGTGTACTAATGTTCTAGATAGATAGAGGTATGTAACAAGTAAATGTTTTAATAAACTGATACCTACAGTGGGTACATTGCCAAAAGCACATCACATTAACTCAATAATAATTGTTTCTTGATAAACAGAAGGTCAGAAATCGGGGTCATTGTGCGTAAGCCTACAATAAAATATCAGCTGATACCTACGCGTAGGCAAAACGTAGATTTCTTTAGTCCTACGTTTCTTTGGCGGCACGCGACAAAGGATCGCCGCGCTCAGGCGGCTTCTTTGACACAAAACTGTAGGTGAACTCTGGTGAACCCTGTCGAGCGATCAGTGTTGCCTTTGGTATGATTATTTTGAATTTTTTAAATTAATTGTTTTCATTGGGGAAAATTAATTATCTCGTATCCATGAAATGATTACGTATTTGTGTACGCACTACGATACCAAATAATACCCTTCAGGATCGGACAGGGTTTTCGTTACACGCTGTATTTGCAATGCTTACCGAATGACAACAGGATCGTAACGGAATGGTACCTTTACCGCGTTCCTTTAGCCGGGTGGTAGGATGGACGGCACAGTTTATAAAGATATTAGTGAGCCCGATACCATTCCCACGAGCTAAGGTGTGAAAAATCGCCTGATTAGTATTTTAAGTACGACGTAAGAAAGAATACGTTCAAAAACTCAGACAGTCCAATATAATATTTAGATATAAATAACCACCATGTCTTTGTTTACGAAAGTAATTCATTATTATTGGTTGATACAATTTATCACTGTTCAAACTGCACCATAGGGTATCTGTTTTTATTTTTTTTGTTGAATCCTATTGCTTAGTTTTGCTAAACGGTGAAAGAAAACACACAAACCGGCAAGTCCTAGAACAGAACAAAAAATTCGAAGACATGTGACATCCACCAACCCGCACTGGGCCCGCGTGGTGGATTACGGCCCACTTCCTCTCACAGAAATGAGGCCCAGAAGTGGGAACAGTATCGGCTGATTATGCTACTACTGCTTATTTTAAGGCTCTGTTTTTTTTTGTTAAATAAAGTTTTTGCTATTCTAGCAAAAGCAGAGAAAATCTGTAAAACAAGTGTAAGAAGGTCGCCACGTACCTACTGAGACACTATTTTACAAAGTGTCAGAAAACGAATAGGTAGTAAATTAATAATTCGACTGTCCGTCAGCGAAACTAACAAATATCGAGAACTCAGAAAAATATTAAGACCTACCTACTTACCACACGCGCTTGCGATGACGTTGCCTACGGTACCTAGAAGGCGACTTAGCACTTAGCAGATGTGCAGTAGGCAGTTAGGGAAGGGCACGCGCATTCCACGGACTTAGAACGAATGAATAAAGTCTAAAATCGATTGACAAGTGAAATCTGAACAAATTACTTCCAGAACTTGCATTTATTCTGTTCAACATTGTATTGTTTTCTATTTTGATTATACACACTTTTAGCTTCACTTGGAACTAACTAAAAGTAAAACAATCTTAGAAGTAAATATTAACCTATATCGAAATGAAACTCTGGTTGTGTATGTATTTCGGCCATAAATATGGGCTCATATGATTTGCTTTGACGAGTCCAATACATTGGGCTAAGGCATCGAGGGACCGATGATGGAGCCAAGAGGAGTATACTCGAGTTCTCCAGTGGCTACTAGTAAACCCCTCGAGTTTTGGTTCATGTAATTCGATTCGACGAGTCCAAAAGATTGGGCTTGGTAACTTGGGTCTGATGCCAAGAGGTGATTGATAGTGTAACTCCTCAGTGGCTAGTAAACTGCTCAATTCACTAACTTCGTTGACTTTAGATTAAGACTATACAGGGTGTAACGAAAACCCTGTCCGATCCTGAAGGGTATTATTTGGTATCGTAGTGCGTACACAAATACGTAATCATTTAATGAATACGAGATAATTATTTTTCCCCAATGAAAACAATTAATTTAAAAAAATTAAAATAATCATACCAAAGGCAACACTGATCGCTCGACAGGGTTCACCAGAGTTCACCTACAGTTCCGTGTCAAAGAAGCCGCCTGAGCGCGGCGATCCTTTGTCGCAAGCCGCCAAAGAAACGTAGGACTAAAGAAATCTACGTTTTGCCTACGCGTAGGTATCAGCTGATATTTTATTGTAGGCTTACGCACAATGACCCCGATTTCTGACCTTCTGTTTATCAAGAAACAATTATTATTGAGTTAATGTGATGTGCTTTTGGCAATGTACCCACTGTAGGTATCAGTTTATTAAAACATTTACTTGTTACATACCTCTATCTATCTAGAACATTAGTAGACATTCGACACCTTTTTATTAAATTTGCACGTACTCTTCGCAGCGCACATGTGTACGATTTGAGTGACTCGAAAGCTTCCACAATCCGAGCTGTTACTTCGATTTCCGAATCACACATTCACTCACAAATAAAAATTAACATATTCAAATATTCCTGATTGGTATACGACATTGTTCGCGATACGATAGCGGCACGTGATACGTACGGACATCCGATCGCAAGCTATCTCCACGTGCGACTGGCGAAGTGTCCAAACAAGTAGCGACCAGTCGGCTCCATCAAAGGATCGAGGACTCGTTATGAGTACCTACAGCGCGGCTAATGCAGGGCGGTGCCCTTTGAAATAAAATATGCAAAAAATAAAAGATTTCGCCGGCCGGTGGAGTGTTGTCAACTTATGAAAATTTACCATATTTAGTGTTACATTTCGCATGGTAACTAAAAATAATAAAATCAATAGTTTTTGGTTTTTTTGAGTTAGATTTTTTTTACTATTTTTTCTAGTACGTATGTTAAACTAGGAATACGCCTTTTTTGGATCGGACAGGGTTTTTGTTACATATTGTATAGAAAAAAAACACGCACAATTTTTTTAAATTGTCTTGTATTAGTTCCTCTTTTATGTCCAATGATGAAATTAAAACACGAGTACTTTTTAGTTGTGTAGGTACTTAAAAAGCGCTACACGTTTTTTTATTTAATCATTGGAAATAAAAGGAGAACTTATAACGATCTGGAATTTCATAATATAGTAAGCACTGCCCCGTTAGCAAAGCTGGTCTTAGCCAAGACCGAGCATCACCCCCAGTTCTCAAAATAAATTAAAATCCCTAACTAATATTATTAAACCTTGAAGCGTCCATCCTAACTATTGCAAGAAAACAGAAAATACTATGATGCCGCTGTAGTAGACATATTTTTCTCTTTCTCCGCTCGCCATACCATCAGTATATGAAGCAAAAAAGGGATTAATGCTTCATGCTCTGCTGATCTCACAAAAATAATGCATTGGCATGATAAAATAAAAACGTAACTGTACTTTTCTTATATAAATCAGCGCATAACGTGAAATAGCATTATGACTCCTTAGAATCCGAAACGTGTTTTCCTACAATCATCGAAGTTCGAACTTATAAATACATCACACCTTCACCTGTCTCAAAATTATTGTTCTATTCACGAACATCATCGTCTTTACCTCTTGATGCTCTGAAACATAGCTATATAAAATAAATAGACTGCCCTGATCCGGAGTTGCCACTTCTTTTTCGTGTTCTTCCTCGAACACGTCATTAGCCTCCTCGTCATTTTCAAGGATGCACCATCATCACTAACTTCTTGGCAGCTTTGCTCATTCTTTTGCGGGTCATCATAACTTGTATCTGGGTCTGTAAGGTTGTACATCTTTTTACCAAATAAATAAATCCTGTCTTCCGCTAGCAAATATATCAGCACTACCCTCTACATTCACACATTTTGCTGTCCGCTTTCCTCGACAGATCTTGTGCTATTGTTTCACCAGTTAGTCTTTACATTTACACCGGAGCTCGGCTCTCAGCTCGTCATACATCGACGAAAAACTCATACCTTCGTGGTACCTATATATAATTATGAAAATATAGGGCAGCGTCCTGAAGAAATAGCCGCAATGTTAGGGCCGAATCGCTTTCACGTCACTTATTATAGACAGCAATTAGCTTGAACCCTTCGTTGGTGCAGAAGGACTGCATCATCGAGCCATCTCGCACTCATTACAACAAAAAAAAACACTGAGCTCTGAATTTCCACTCCTCTGTGCGTCCGATAGGCCCTACCATACCATTTGGGGGTTATCCTTCTTCTTCACACAATATTATGATTTGTGCACGCTGCGTTTTACCTATAAATACCCAGCCGCACCACCATAAAAATGTGAGAGCTTTACGAGCTCTCAGGGTACCGACAGGAATCAAACAACAGTTCGTTGTTTAAGTTCAATCATTATTCCTAGAAATCGTTTTACGTGTAATTACTAATTACGTCACTGTTTTATCTGGTGTTCTAGAAAAAAATATGATAAAACCCAAATGGGCTATAACTTTACAGTACCTATTTGAAGTTAAAATCGATCAAATACGAGGGATTTTTTTTGCAGTACGTAAGCTAATTTGATGCTAAAGTCAAGCTTATCTTGATTAATGTAAATATTTTCTATCCGTTTTAACGAAATTTTAAATTTATGGTCTGGACTTCATGACGTGTAAAATGTTTGCTTACAAATATGGGGTTTAACCGACCCATCACCAAGCCTAGAGGCACATATCTAATTCTATTCATCCCATCACCTACTTCTAACTCATGTAACTAGATGTTTGTAAACGGCTTGGTCAAAGGCCTTTTTATAGTCTACCAATAACTCAAAGGCGTGATAACGTCACTGTTGTTTGCTTTATAAAACGTTTGATGATTAACACTAATGATTTTCTACAGGCGATCGTATTCATGATCCTGATAGGCCTCAGCATGTTAGTTCTCTACATCGTATCTTTTTACTGGCTTAAGCTGGTAGTCGAGAGATTCAATCGCAACCGTCATGTTCCCGCCCATCTACCAGAAAGCGACTTAGTTCGCGAACAGCGCGGCGAGTTTGGACGGCAGCGCCAACGCGAACGAGACCTAGAACTCAAACGCGAATTAGAACGCAAACGAGAACGCGAACGCAACCGTCGGGTTGATGATAGAAACCCGGGAAGCGAGGAGGTAAGCAATACAAATTTATACTTTTACCGTCTTGTTCATAATAAATCCATTTACTGTATAAACCTACTAGCTGACCCCGCAAACGTTGTTTTGCTTGTTTTTTTGAAAAATAGATGTTGGCCGATTCTCAGACCTACCCGATATGCACACAAAATTTCATACAATTCGGTCCAGCCGTTTCGAAGGATTTTGGTAACAAACATTGCGACACGAGAATTTGGTATATTATAGGATTTTAGGCATCAAACTGTTTTGTCCCTATAGGCCAATTTAAAATGAAGTTTTACAGAAAGGAACAACTTATAGGTTCATATAGCGAATGGCTTTATTATTAATAAGACGGTTAATGTTTACGGAGTTATTCTCGTATTTATTTATCTCACTTCGCACAACTCAACGACCATCTCTTTAAAGAGAAATGAGCACTTGAGAGAGCTCCATTTGTGTTCTAAACTTTTCAGGCATTCCGAAAACTAACACATAGAGTAAAACCGTTAACATTCATGCATCTACATAGTATGTCACTATAGTTACATTTTCAGTTTAATAATCGTTTATTTCTCCAGTCAAGACATTAATAAATTTGTAATCAGGCTAGACTCATGTTCTTTTTGGGAAAAAGGTGTGTTCCAGACTTCCACATTCTACTACTCACTTTGCTGTCAGAATAAAATACATAATATCATAATGCAGAGAGCGAACTCGCACCTTAAGGCTCATTTTCATTATTCGATAACTTGGTCACAGATAATATAATACTACGTAATTCGGTCCATAGTTTAATAACATGCAAGGCCAAGCAAGGGTATTGTATTGAGGCCTCCCCGCAGGCAGGGTAATTAATGACGAACGAAAGTCGTAAGTCGATAACGCGGTGGGTCTTGCGGGGAATCGCAGGCTTAGCGACCAATAAAATTCATCGGTCAGTAAGACGCGTGCATACTCACGCCCAATGAAAATGAGCCTTCAAAGCAACTGCCAAACGTGTAGTGCATCCAATGAAAATGAGCTTTCTTACCTTAACGTGTTTTGATAAATTTTCTAAAAATCCACGCCTTTCATTCCGCTCTGCCTTTACAAATCTTCAAAAAGCCTTTTGGAACACCAGAGTGGGATTTTTAGAGCGCTGAGCTGCAGGACCGCAGTCTAAAACATGCCTCTTATCTCCTCACTATTGTTGCGGGAAGACACGAAAACATACGCAAACTCCCGCTTAATTCTCATACATGCAGTACCTACCTTACTAACGAAACATACCTGCTGATTTCGTCACATTTTGTTAGGGCTCGTACGCACTGGCGCGACGCGAGAGCGCGACACATACGCACCGCTAGTCGCGTGATTTGCGGTGCCTTTGTGTCGCGCTGTCGCGACGCGCTTGTATGTGGGAGCCTTTATTCTAACAGACAGACATAATTGCATATTTTTAAACGATTTTGTTCAATATTTTTGATGTTTCCTAACAATAGATGAAATTGCAGGAAGGATTATTGGACTGGGATGCTGACAAGTAAGAAAAACAATACGCTACACTCACGGAGAGAAGATCACTCATTTTTTTACACTCTAAGTTACATAAAATTCTCTGAAAATGTCATTAAGAAAAATTTTATGATGTTGCACACTTTTAGACATACTTTTATCGAAATGACGAAAACGCTATAAAAATTGTCGTATTGATATAGTTATATTTCGGCAAATAAGAGTAGGTAATTTAAACATAAATGTGGAACTTCTGGTGGTTATTTTGCCATTTGTTATTTTTCTTTATTTCTATTTTGTTCCAAACTTCAAACAGTCCCTCTTTCATTCGTAACTAACAATACATTTAGGTACAATAAGGTAGGTATTCAAAAACGGTTGTGATTTATATTGTATTTTTTTTTTAACCCAAGCTTTAATTAAAGCAAAATAAAACTAATACGATATTTAATGATACAAAAACATTAATTCAAAATAAGAAGATCACAAAAATTAAATAAAAAGATAAATTTGGAAAAAAGTACCGTTTATAAAATTGAATACAATAATTGTGTAAATGCATATTTGTTACTGTCGCGGATCGTATTTTTATCAACAAAAATCCTAGTAATAATTAAGCAAATTGCAAAAAAAACTTGAGAAAATTTGAATTTCCCGGGCTACCCTGGCGCTTTCGTCTATTCGTCCGTTTTGCAAAAAATAATATTAAACTTGTTTCTAATATCATTGAGTAATTAATTTCAAAATAATTTTATTCAGTCTTGAGTAAGGGTAGATCGTGGCTTTAGTGTGGGTGTTGTGAACTAACAGGGTATATTCACACTGGTGGGATTGCATCTTGAGGCACACAAATTCGTATTTATGCCGCCGTTATATAATATACGAAAAGACAAGATTAATATCTCAGTGAAGACTAAATCACTCGCTCCCTGACTGAATTATGTAGGATAGTTAGCTAAGCTACTTATTCTATTTTTATATTATTTTGTTGTATTTAAGATATTATTTTTAAACAATTGTTATTTACATAAAAGTATAGTAAGATTATATGATAAGCATATTTATATTAAATTGTATTGTATGTGCTACAGCAGTTGCAATTTAACTAATACTGTAGTAAAACATTGATAGATAAGAAATAATTTAAATGTATTTAGAAAAATCATAAAAGTACACCTACCAACCAACCTCTCTCCTACTTATTTAAAATTTTGCTGTGTCCGACAGGGTCCTTAATTGTTTCTATTTATTAATACTTACCACCTGTAAGTACATATGTTATTTTAACTCGCTTACTTTTAAAGCTTTTCGAAAGATACCAAAATATTGACTTCCAAAACTTGCAAGTTGAATTTAATTTTACTTGTAAGTTTTGGAAGTCAATTCTTAGGCTACTATGTAAGTCTCTCGTCCAAAGAACCACCAAATCCCAAGATACAACCATCAAACATCTCTTCTTATGTTGTACTTCATAAATAAAGTTTTTGTTGTTCTTTGAAAGTGAAATAAATGTATTTATTACTTATTATTAATTCACATATCACTCTGTATAAATAATGTCTACGGATGTTTTTGCGGTTTTGGAGTGCTTGTCTATCCTAATAGTACTTTTTATAATGTACTTTCTGTTCCCCGCGGTTTCACCCGCATAAATCTTGATCCCGTGGGAGTATCGGGATAAAAAGTACTTTATGTGTTAATCCAGGTTTTAAACTATATGTGTGCCAAATTTCATCCAAATCCGTTCAGTCGTTTTTGTGTGAAAGAGTAACAAACATCCATCCATCCTCACAAACTTTTGCGTTAAAATTATTAGTAGGATTCAAAATTGGTAGGAAATAAAATTATTGCCATGAAATTAAAAAAAACATGTCTACTATTAGACTGCGACAGTCATGAGACTGACAAAAATTAAATGTTTTAAAAATTACTATTAAATAAAAAGTATTTGTGATAATTGAGTTTTATTCGTTAACTAGGTTTGGCCTGCGTCTTCGTCCGCGCACTACTGTACTGGAACTATAGTGAAGTATAGTGTGTGGCAGTAATTTCGACGAAAAACAGCTTTAAATATTGTCATCCAAAAATGATTAACAGCACTGCCTTCACCTATCGAGAAACAACAGGATTATTGGCCAAAATAGGTTAATAAGTATGTAGTTGACAATAGTAAATAATTTCATAGGTATGTCGAATCATATCGGCCGTAAATATATGTGTCTCAACGAGTCCTGAAACCGTAAAATGGTCACAAACTGACAATTCATAATATTATCTGCGTACCATTAATTTCACAATTTGCACGCAATTCATCTGTTTGACACTTATGAATGGAACTCAGGAAAAGAACCGCTTTTAGAGGAATCGTTTAATGTGGCGTTTTTAGTCCCTCTGTTCGTTTTACCTGATGTCGTGGACTGGTGACTGACTGCGATGCTAGATAGGGGATCTCTACACAACACTCGAGGGGTTTACTTGCAGCTGAATAGCTACCGCGCCGTCCATCTGTGCGCGCTGCTTGCCGCGGAAACCGGTCGGTTTCCTCACCCCGGACACCACGCACCGCGTCGGCTCCGCAGCCCGTTCAACACGCAGACGGCATTGGCATCGACCTCCAGACAGTCAGCCAGAAGCGCTCGACGCGAATCCACGTTGCTTTGGTTCGCTACTGCGTTATTTCTTTTAGCTCGCGTAATTTTGTAGTTTTATTGTTAATGTTATGTTAATAACACTTAATTTCTTAGCTTCGCAGTGTAACCCTTCTGGCTTAAAATCGTTTCCTTTTTTTAATTTAACCTCGTAACTATCGCTGTAACGCCATGTAGATTCTTGCCTATTTATTATACTGTGTGTAACCTGTATTGTGCCTCTTATTTACGCGCTCCCGCAAGCTTCCAAAAGTGGTGACCCCGATTGTTAGATACGTCGCGAAGATACCGAGTCGAGACCTCGTGACGTCAGAGAAGTTTCCGGAACGTTCGCGAAGAACACGTTTGACGTAATTTTTTTTTCTGAGAGTAATTGCTGATATGGCGGACGAAAGGTTTTCGGAGGCGTTGGTTGCAGCGCTGGGATCAGCAGAGGTCGCTAAGGTTAGAGTACGATTTCCTCCTTTTTGGCCTGATAAACCCGAGGTTTGCGCAACATGAAGGCCAGTTTGCTATGTCGAGTATTACTTCTGATGCAACGAAATATTTTAATGTGTCGGTAATCAAGAACCTTCCATTATGGTTCAACTAGAGGATATTTTAGAAAATCCACCCACTAATAATATGAAAAGCTTAAAACCGAGCTAAATAAGCGTTTGTCGGTTTCGCAGGAAAAGAAACTGCGTCAACTTCTTAATCATGAGGAACTAGGAGAACGCAAGCCATCGGCATTTCTTCGACACCTTCAGAGCCTGGCTGACCGAGGTGTACCAGAGGAGTTCTTACGCACCATCTGGACCAGCCGTTTGCCAACCGGTCTGCAGGCGATTGTGGTGTCTCAATCCAGTACGACCTTGGAAGCTGTCGCGGAGCTGGCAGGATCGGGTTTTAGAGATCGCTCCGGTGAACCCAGTGGCGCAGGCTTCATCCTCTGCAGTTGAATTTACTTGAGGTAATGCGTACAGAAAAAGCCAGTCTCACGCGGAAGCTAGATGAGTTATCTACTACAGTGGATCGGCAATCTCGTACAGGAAGTAGGTCAATTAGGAGTCGCAACCGGCGATTTTCAAATTCGAGAAGCCGTTCCAGAGACCGTCCATTCAAAATGGCGGACAATCGCAGCACGTGTTGGTACCAACATAAAATTGGGGAAAAGGTTCATCACTGCATAAAGCCATGTGATTTTGTTTCGGAAAACGCCAAAGCCAGTCGCTAATTACGGCGAACGATTGATGCGGTTTATCCAGCCGTTTATTCGTCACAGATCTTCAATCTAGGAAACCTTTTCTAGTCGATACGGGTTCCGATATGTGCGTCTACCCTCGCAGTTATTTAAATGAGAAGCGGGTACGTGTAAATTACGACCTGAGCGCAGCTAATAATTCTGTTATCCACGTACGGGTATATTAATTTGCAGCAGAATTTAGGTGTACGCAGGGAGTTTAGCTGGAACTTTGTCGTCGTCGATGTGACCAAACCAATTATTGGTTATGATTCTCTTTCCCATTATAAGCTTTTAGTAGATTGCCACAACATTAGGTTGATCGATGGATTAAATAACCATATTGTTAGCGCAGCTTTTGCGAAGATGGAGATTCCCAGCGTCAAGGCTGTTACTGGTACTTCTCGGTACCATGAGCTATTGCGAGAATTTCCGGCCATCTCACGACCTTCTGGTGCACCAAGAGAGGTACGTCATTCTACCGTACATTTTATTAACACAACGCCCGGACCACCAGTTATCTGCCGGCCACGCCGTTTAGCACCAGATCATTTAAAGATAGCTAGCTATGTCAGAGTTCCAAGCAATGGTTAAGGAAGGGACAGCTCATGTTTTCATTGGAACTTGGGAGTCTGCCCTACACCTGGTGCCCAAACACGACGACACTTAGAGACCCTGCGGTGATTACCGTGCCAGATAGATACCCAGTACGGTATTGTAGATCTAGTAAAAGCTTACCAACAAATTCCAGTTAATCCAGCAGATATTGATAAGACACCGTTTGGGTTGTTTGAATTTCCATTTATGTCGTTTGGTTTGAGAAACGATGCACAGACGTTCTAACGTTTTATAGATGGATTGTTACGTGACCTAAATATGCTATCTATGCACGGCCTCCTTCCAGGACATTGCCTACCCACTAGAAAACAGAATTGCATTGACCATACCTTTCTCAAGCTTGATAAAACTAAAAGCTCTGCCTTTGTAGCAGTGCTTAATACAACAATCACGGATCATACCATGGTTCTCTTACATACTCGTACAACTAGCTCTAATAAAACACAAAGAACTTGTTCAAAAACCATAACCGTCGTCGATTTTGAAAATGCTTACAAATGCCTTGTACAATACAGATACATCTATTTTTGTCCTACACGCTCCCTGATAGCTTTGCTACTAACCTGGTGGAGGTATTTAGGTCGTACCTCCTATGCAACTCAAAAATAAAATCCGTTTATTCTTGTAAAAAAACTTTGAAGCCATGGATTACTGCGGGAGCATTGCGTTGCATAAAGCTTAGAAACAAAATGCAGCACCAAACAAGATTAGAACCCTTCAAAGTAATTTTAATAATAATTTATAAACGCTTCCGTAACTTTTGTTCCAACTTGGTAAAAAAGATGAAGATACAATATTACACAAAACAAATAGAAGATTCAACTAAAAGTCCGAGACATCTTTGGTCAACATTAAATGAAATCACACAGATTAAAACACCTAAAACTTCAAATACCCACCTTCTTAATATTACCGCTAACCCCTTAAACTCACTAAATAGGGTAAACTTATTCTTTATCACGGTAGCCATCTTTAGCGGAAAGTTTCGTTACTCAGACTGTAATGCCGGTTGTGACCAGCTCCCGTAGTAACTCTTGGGCTTCCTCGTTCGTGTTGTTGGAGACGGACCCACTGGAGGTGGACGGTATTCTAATGACAGTGTTCTTAGATCTCAAGAAAGCTTTTGATATCGTTTCCGTTTCCCAGTCCTTCTGCAAAGGCTAGAAAGCATAGGTATAAGAGGTAAGGCTCTCTCCCTTTTTGAAAATTATCTTAAAGATCGACAGCAAATAGTTAAACTCAATAACTTATGCAGTGTCGAAGAGTACGTGTACTACGGAGTCCCACAGGGGAGCGTTTTGGGTCCACCACTCTTTTTAATTTATATTAACAGCTTCTGCAATATGCAGATCAATGGAGGGCAAATATTCTCATACGCAGACGACACTGCGGTTGTTTTCTCAGGAACGTCATGGAAAAATGTAATAGATGTCGCTGAGGAGGGTCTGACTAAAATGGCTGGTTGTCTTAAAGCAAGCCTTTTAACTCTTAATATTAAGAAAACAAGTTTTGTTTGCTTTTCCCCAAGCCAGAGGTCACGATGCGATTCATGAATGCCAAAATAATGCCGTCCATATTGTAACATAACTAAATGGACCCTAACAACATAAAGGATGCAAATAGACTTGGTACAAATAGTTTAATAGATGGGACTATAAAAACACTAAAAACACGGTTTGATGAATACTTGGAAGGCTTGATGAACAGCTGGAAGGTTCGCCCGCAGGAGGAGGATGAACGATCTTCGTATATCGACTTCGTGGGCGTATCTGCTCTATGAAGGGAAGAAGAGGAGATGGAGAAAGAGGGTCTTCAGGTGTCGAAGGGACACTTTAGAGTGCCAGTCTCCTTCGACAAAGTTCGACGTAGAATCTCCAGGCAGATGGTTACTCAGCAGAGTACAGACGTAGAATTGATGGATGAACAGATGGTTTGTTGACGAAGCCCGGACGCCGAATCCCCATCAGATGCTTCAGCCTTTTCTTTTATAGGCAAAATATTCCTTTTCCAGAATAAATTTTAGACGATTTTTGGAGTTTCAACTTTTTTTTCCTTCATTCTGACATCTCATCTGCCAGTCATAAAAACCAGCCTGTGTGTTCAGCCAAGATGTATTAAAACCTCCACGATCGAGTCTGAGCGTGTCCTTATTAATTATTTTAGAAGTCAAAATTCAGTTAACAATCGTAATTTTATAGAAAATACAATATTTCACATCGATTTTATTAGTGATCGATGATATTTCAGCTAAATCTATTGATAAAAATATTTCAAGTTATATAAACCAAAAAGCAATCTTCATAGACTAAAAGAGAAAATTAGAGAAAAACAACGACAGTTTGATAATTTGACTTTGGTGTCACAACAATGGAAAATGTAAGAAAAAACATGAATATTTTATTAAAGATATTAGAAAAGAAATCGTTTTAGTACGATTCGTAAAATGCTAGTAAATAAAAGAATATGACACAGGACATGAATGGATGAACGATGGCTAATGGTGTAAGTATAGCATACACTATAAATAATATTTGTAATTGTGGCTGTCAAACCATTCAACAAGTCAGCTCCACAAAGTATTTGGGCATAACTGTTGATCAGAGACTCAATCAGGAAGTTTATTTGGGTGTTAAAAACTTTACGACATGTTATGTCCGCGCAACTTATAAACTTTATATAGATTTATATAGCTCTGGCGCAATCTGTAGTAGCCTACTGCATACCGATTTGGGGTGAAGCTACCAAAATTCAATTCCACGAGCTGGAAAGAGCTCAGCGATCTCATGTGAAGGTAATGTACTTCAAACCATTTACGTTCCAACTTGCTCACAATTAGAAAGCTTTATATTCTATACGCGTCCTTAAAAAAAGTGCCTTCCTTTTAATTTAGCATATCAGAGTAGAAGGCGCAGAGATATAGTGGCCCACTGCCCAGGGATTCCAACTGTTTTTGCTAGACGTCAATATGTTACTCAATCCAACTATATGTACCTATATATAATAAATTAAACCGTAAATTAGATATATATCCGCAGTTGTTGTACGATTGTAATAAAAACGTACATACGTACATACCGAGAGCCACAAAATTATTGCTTTATTTTATATTATTGTTATTTTTCCTTTAAACACTCTACTCTCTTACATTGGTAAGCTACCACATAAAGAAGAGAGACAGCTGCGACACAAGTGCTTCTGTTACTTACTGGGGTTGCCTCAATTCATGTATGTCAATGTTTCAAGCTAAATAAATATTATCGTATTTTGTATTTGTATACCACATCTCCTCTAGGTAAATATAACGTACCAGATGTACAGTAAGCGTTCAAAAGTGCATAGGCACGTTAAGAGTCGTATTGCTGTGAACTCGCGGTACGACTGTATCTGTTTAAACGACACACACCACAACTATCGCAGTTTTGCACGGCGCACACTGAAGTCGCGCACTCGCATCGCGCTGCACGAAAAAAAAATATATTTCCGTCGCTTTCGTAAGTCACGCATCTAGTCGTGACCTGGCTAATATAATATAAGCTGGACTGAGAAGCAGTCGGTCTAGGTTCTTATCTCATAAGATGCAGCGCAGTTTTATTGCCATTTTTTATTTTGGTTTGAAATAATAACAATATTCGAGAAACTTGCTGCTTTTTGATTATTTTTGTTATTTCAATAAAGGATTTAGAATAAAAAAGCGTTACAAGTGATAACAAAACTAAAACATATTTGTTATAATATTTTACATAGATATGGATAACAAACCGATACGATTATCAATAACTTCTCCAGCCGAATATGATGTGCTATACTATTTCAAGGAACAAAGCAATTTGTTTTATTTTGATTTGTGAAATGTTCAAAAAACAAAAGTAAGTCGATTTATTTTACCATAAACATTAAGGTTCGATCTTTAATTTTCTAAATAAGTGATTTTAATAAGTGGTTATGTAGGGCACTTTGATTACATTAAGTATTTCATATTTTATTTGGCTTTATTGAATATAGAGGATAGCTTAAGTATTCATTTTCTTTAAGAAAAGATGATTAAACTAAACCTCATTTTTTATAATTAAATACACAGGATAAACTATTCCGGAACTCAACGTTCTTGTTTATTACGTTATTGTCTGCTGGGCTTCGGTTATGTAACTTTTATAACGTGGAGTATACGGCGAACAGTTTTTAATGACGTGTTGAATAATTCAACAAAATGACCGGTTGGCGAAACCATTTGTTTCATATTCATTCATCATGTTAAGTCTTGTTTAAATAAGATTTCCACTTCATAAACAAGCGCTCCGACTAGCAAGGATTCTCTCTTCCTCACATCTCTTAACCCACAGACTCACAGTAATTTTCTAGAATAAAGAACACAAGAACACTAGTGCAAATCTTGGGGTTCATTCGATTAATCTAGTCTGGTCAAACCTCGCTGGGGTCGGTGCATTTCATTCATTCATTCATTCAAGTAAATATTGCTTAGATAGATACTTTTATCCCTGCAATTCGTTGGATACGTGGGACACTCAGAAAGTTTTGCGAAAATAAAAATAAATGTTCTCTAGGTAAACATTCTTTAAATAAATCTTTTCAAAGTACTCTCCACTAGCCTCTATACAAAGTTCCCTGCGTCTGAACCAGTTTTCAAACACTGTTTCCAGTCCGACTTAGACACCTCGTCTACAGTCAAAATTGTATCCCTTTGAGCAGTTTTTTTTTCGGGAATAAAAAGAAGTCACACGGTGCTAGGTCAGGGGCTGTAAGGTGACCCAGGAGTTTGAAGTCCTTCGTTTTGAGCGCGCTGTGCGAAGGCGTGTTGTCGTGGTGGAGCAGTAGCCCGCGGAGCCCTGTGTTTGTTCATTTGTTGCTCACAGCAGAGAAAACTTCTGCCAAGCATTTGGTAGTACACCATTCAGCGTTGATGATACTTTGGTTCCGTAAAGGAATTCACACCAAGTAGCCAGTCAAATCGAAAAAGCTCGCGATCAAAATCTTCCCCCGCTTATAGATCGCTTCACTTGGGTAGGAATTGATTCGTTTTGAAACACCCAAACCGTCCACTGGCGCTTCGTTTCTGGATCGTATTGATAAATCCAAGACTCATAACCTGTTATGATGTTGTAACACGCCGTGAAGCTTGAATTCGTTATACCAACGATACACGGTTGCCTTATAAGGGCCTTCATCCATGAATGCCATCGTACGATTCCATCCGGTTTCAGGCGACACTTGAAATCGTAAAAAATCATAGCGCGAAAATGCTCCCGGCGCAGATAATTTTAATTAGCTCGCAAAAAATGTGGAGGGAATTTTTGAAATTAGAACGTAGGTACCTATTTTTACATACAATTAATATTTTTTTCAAAATAGACTATTACTTTAATTCAGTTTCATTTTCCTATTTTAGAAGAATACGCCAAACGGAAGAACACCGGGTGGTGGGTGGTGTGGCAGAAGGCGTAGATCGAGCGTCGCTTGTGTGGAGGTGGTGCAGTGGCGACGTTTTACACCGATCGCTCCATTACCACTCCCGCGGGCCCGGCCACTACGTCCTTCGCTCCCCAAGGACATCCCGGTGCCGTCGTCAATGTGGCGGCATCACCGCCGTGCTAAGGATTGGCAGGGTTATGACTAAAAAAGATACCATATTTTTAGTCACAACCCCGCCAAAATAAAACCAATGAAGTATAAAGAAAATGTTGCTTTATTTAAGTATTCCATAAAATTGTATGTGTTCCTAATCCTGCCTACCTTCATCAATATCTCCCAACAGTGCACACATATCATCAGTCCGATTGGACTCGACTGATGGAAAGGACGCGTCGCTATATCCATTCAAACAAATGCAAAGCTCAGTTTAGGCCTCGCGGACTATAAATAAACGACAGCTGGCGACGAGAATGAAGATGTTGAGTGAGTGAATTAATGAATGAAAGATGTAATAAGTTATCAAGTAAAAATCATTTTATTTTAGTTATTTTACTCACGCCCTTTCATTTTGGCGTGGGGCACTGGTATGGTGGGCTGTTGGGTTGCGGCAACTAGGTACTGCCGAATGCACTGTCTCTTGGCAGGCCTATCATCCATAAATATGGCGGTGCAAGTGTCATGCTCATCCCGCCTCCCCCGAGGTCAACGTCTGCCGGAGGCAATGCCTCCGTCGAGATCCATTCCCTCGGCATTATATTTTCGTTGTCCGTTGTATTTGTGTTTTAAAGTTAAATCGTTTACGACAATAACAACCCGTATCATTATAAAACTCGGTTATTTATAGGTATGGTTGCCCTCCTGGACCAGAAGGGTAAAATTTTTAACATTACTTACTTGTAAGTAGGTAGGTATCCTTTTTTAAAATTTCTCAATAAAAAAAAGGATACCTACCTACTTAGAGAGAGAAGACTTTCGAGTCTGGCGCTCACGCCAAATTTCAGTACTATTATTTTTCACTCAACGCTCGACACTCGCGGCGGACGATTGTGTGCGTGCGCTCTCTCGCTCCCGGCTCAGTGTTGTAAATCATTTTCGTTACGTTTCGGTTTCGGTACGCCCCAACTACACTGATCTCAGATCAAGAAACTTACTTTTTTTAGGTAATTGATCGTGTGTGCAGAACACGATCAATTACCTAAAAAAAGTAAGTTTTTCAAGGCAACTCTTATTTCTTTAAAGCGCGGTTTCGTGGTCCTCGGTGGAAACCTTATAGTGCCAACGCAGCCGAGTGGATTGTTGTCCCAATCACACTCGCCGAACCACTTCAAGAAGAGGCAGTCAATTGTACGGGTCCCGGAGTTAACCGGCCTTTGTGGGATCTCCTAGTCGGCTCTGGTGTACAGTTTTTCCTTTCGGCTACTCACCTAGTGTCTTAAAGGTGTGTCTACATCCTTCGCGCTGGACTGGTCAGGGCCCTGTCTACACAATAAGACTGGCGACGCGTTTACAAGCTAATGGCTCACAAGTAGATACCTCCACCCGGGAAGTTTTTAGGCTGAGTGGAAACATACTTTCCACAAAGTCTCTCCCTAAAGTACCCCTCGTCCGATCATGGAGGACGACCTTCTGCAGGCGTTCCTCAAAGAGGTACTATTTAAGGAACATGACTTCCTGGCCAATTATGGCCCCAAATCCGCTGCCCTGAAGCAGACCTCTCCCGGTCCTTCCGTTTCCGACGCAAACTCAGGCATCGCTATCTTTAGCGATGCCCTCGACCCTTTTCCATAGCAACAATCAAGTTGCTCGCCGCCGGCGGTTCATATGGACACCAGCGAGCCAATGTCCAAGCGCCCGACCTCACCTTATCCATCAAAGCTCGACTCTGAGAGCGCTTCCGCCTTTTCCGATGAAGGCGTCTTCAAGACGGTAGGCCCAATGAAGTAGTAGTAAAAGAGGTGAAAGACACAATTATATCACTAGAAATAGGGACCAATTAGTTCAACCAGGTTTCAGGCTGGCTAAAGTAGACTCATCTTTCATGGGGTACTGTTTAAGATGTTACAATAAAATACCTCCCCACATACATCAACTGAATGAAACCAAATTTAAATCTTGTATAAAACGCACACTATGCAGCCGAGCATATTATAAGTTAGGGGATTACATTGCTGATAAAAATGCTTGGCTAATCGCTGGTCCTGCTCCTCAAGGACGCATCAACTAATTGATTAGCATTTAAAAATACTGTTGGAGCTGCTGAAGATTAAAAACAAGAATCTTTGCATTGTATAAACTCAACTTTTTTAGTACTGTATAATTGCTATATGCCATATGTGAGTACTATGTACATGCTTTAAAGCTACCATTTACAGGGTACGTCTTTCATTGACTTGAATGTGTCCTGGCGGCTGAGAGTATGTCATGCTCACTTTAATGTTTCGCTGATGGTGGCGCGTGTGTTGGATCATTTAGCTCCCTTCAAAATGGTTGAGTTGAATGGTGCTAATCCATGCGTCATGTTCGTGAACGGGCGCCGTCAGTTGAGACTGGTCATCTCTTAGCTGCCACGGCGTATTTTAATTAAATTTTATTTTCGAATTGTTTTCATATAAATAACGGACGCTTTTAACGTTCTGCATCGTTCTCACATGCATAATTTCAACATGAATGATGTAACCAATCTATTGTAAACATAATTTGATTTAAAAGAGTGTCCGTGGAGTTTCTTGCCCGTTCTTCTCCATAGGTACCTACTACGCTTTGGAATGGGCAACTAGCTTCATTTTTCTGACCGACCGACCTTGACAATTCAAAAGTGCCTGTAATTGGTTTATTTGAAATAAATGCTTTGAGTTTGAGTTTGAGTTTGAAGAGATGCTCAAAAGTGGTGCCTGACGTCAGGACCAAAAAACCCACTTTAGACTCTGTTTCCGATTCCGTGGCTCCATTCGCCACTGCCCCCTCCCAGACCGCCTCAGACTCTTCACAGGATCGCCCTCTCTATCCTAGTGCTGCCCAGCCCTCTACTGCCAAATATGTAGGTGTGGTGCTCGATTACACATTAAGGCGGCTCGCTCGTTCTCTAGGTAGACTCCACCTCGTCCTGAACGCACATAGCTTATTGTCACTCAAGTGCAAATTGCGCATTTATACAGCATGCATTCGCCCGACCATGAACTATGCCAGTGAAGTCTTTGCACACGCCAAGCCCCACCTGTTCAATGGAATGCAGACTCTCCAGAATAAATTTCTCCGTAGGACAACAGGCTAATGGTACGTGCGTAACGAAATCCTCCACGTCGATCTCAAAATTCCCACTATTTGCAATTTATGAAACGCAACTCAAAGCGTTTCTTCGATACCGCCGCAAATCACCGCAACCCTCTATTTGTCGAGGCCGTTATACCTCCACAGTTAGCCAAGTCCGCCGTCTGGGGCATGTCGTCAGCGACCCCGATGACCACATAACTCTCATCTAGGAGAGCAGTAGGGCCACTACACAGCACAAGAACAAAAACCAACATTCCGACCTCGCCGCCGAAGTCTCTCGCGAAGACCCCGACGTAACTGTCACCCCCGACCCTTGCTCGACAAAGTGCCAGCCCGCGCCGTCGCTGAACCTGTAGCTTTAAATTCCCCTGATAACAATAATCATAAAAGTATGATCCAGCCTGTCCCATCTTGTTCGCTTAAGGCAGACACTGGATAGTCCGGTTAAGTAGTCACAACCTTTCAAGGTTAACTACGAAATGCCTCCTTTTAATTTATTAATTTGGCCTCTATGGGCAAATTATCGCAGTCATCGGACTGCCTAGTCTTTAAACGAGTATTATTTGATTTAGTTCTGGAGTTCATGTTAGGCCATGACACGCGACAATTAGTCACTCTCGCGTGAGTAACTGTTCTCTATTTCTGTCACTCTTCTTCCCGTTTCCCGACTGCGCTGCCATACAAAATACTAGACTCGTTCTGTCAAACTTGATGTTTTCATGGTACAGTCCGAGAGGCCTAAGCTGAGCTTTGCGTTTGTGGAATGCACGTAGCGAGTGTGCGACGCGACCTTTGCTTCGCAATCGGCCAATCGGGCAATCGGCATGTGGCGCGATCTCATTGGTGCCATTGGTAATCACACACAAATGAAAAGCTCAGCTTAAGCATCGCCGACTGTAATTTGTTGTAAAAAATAAAACACATGTTAATATGTTGCTTGCGTTACATGGTTTAAATCGTTAAAAAAAATTTGGAGGTTTCTTCGTGATTTTTTTTCTATCGTATCAAAATAATTGTAATATGTTTACAACGTTTATGTTTGAGTGTAGTTTCCGTCGTTCGCGCTCATAGTGATTCAGTCAATAAAGTAGAAAGACCGCTATTCGACACACACATCACGCACCAGCCGTGTGGAGTAGATAAGAACGAAGTGTACATAGTATATGCAAAATACCAAGATGCTTCGTACACCTCCCGAGAACATAACATTGTCTTCATCTCAACCGGATCTACCAAGTTATTCAGCAGAGGACCGTGATCAGTATAGTTCATCAAGAAAAAGAAAGGAACGTGGTGACGCAGAAGACCTTAATAACTTGCGATATAAGATCGTAACAATGTTAAGCGACTTGAAAAAAAACCCAAAACGATAAGTTATCTTCATTGTCCGATAAGACAAAGACCTAAAACAACAGAATCAAGAAATTCTAAAGCAAAACACTAATATGAAAAATGCACTGGAAAACACAACACTACTGTATAGCGAGCTAAAAGGGAAATATGAAAACATAGTTCACGAAAATAATGAAAAAAAAAATCGTACTTGAAAATAAAATGGAAGACGTTTTAAGAAAACAGCTTGAGACATCGTTGGAAATAACAAATATACCATTTAGTGAAAATGAAGACCTCAACCTGATATTAAGTGAAATACACAAATCACTTGATATATCAATTTCAAGGGAACAAATCGGCCAAATATATAGAAAACGACCAAATCAAAGTAAAGCGATTGTGGTTGAATACAAGATGACGCAATTCCGGACCAATGTTATACAGGCTCTTCGCACTTACAACAACAATCACAAATATGAAAAATACCATACCAAGCTAATCAAGTTGCCGGGTGAGAAACAACCAATTTACATCTCAGAATCGCTAACTCCCACCACACGACATATCTTGTACCATGCTAAACAAGATCATAAGAACAATAGTTTGAAGTATTGTTGGGTTTCTTTCGGTAAGTATTTATAAAAAAGACGATGGATTGCCAAGAATACACATCAAAAGTGTGCAACAAATTGAAGACTTCAGTGCAGATTCTGATCCTAATACAAAGCAAGTGACTATTTTTTTTTACTTTTAACATATTTATTTATGTCTTATGTTGTCATAGTTTATGCATGCTTTCATCAACAACAAAAAACTCTTTCTTCATTCTGCCAGCCATACACACAATACACAAGTACATAAACAATATATTACTTAAAAACCAACTATACATTATCAAATATTTCCAACGTCTTACAAAATTCTGTGTACCGATCAATTTGGCGAGTCTTTTCGTTGTCAGTAGCCTTATAGTAACAGCATACAGTAAAGACTATGGTTGACTGCCAAGTAATTTCTTCGGACATTGATGAACAAATCAATGTCAGCAACGCATTGGTCGCCGAATGTCCGGAACACTGTAAATCAGCTCTTCATATGACTCATCAAAATATTAATATTTTAACGCAGAATATTAGAAGCTTGCATAAAAATGGTGATGAACTTTTGGTTCTTCTTAAGCAACTTTACTTACACAATGTTATTATTTATTTATAAGCACTATGTACCAATCTCATTTTAAGTGAACTATTGTTCTTATGAGAAATAAAATTCTTTAAACCTAACTGGATATTGCCTATAATATAATTGTATTGTCAGAATGTTGGCTTTCGGATACAACCGTCATACCGTCAATCGATAATTACGTCTACTATTCTACAAAACATAAAAATAATTGTGGCATAGTCATTTATATAAAAAATAGTATGAACTGCTCTATATCAGAACCAAACTACTGTCTGGAAGCAAACTGTTTAATTATCACTAGCGATAGCGATTTAGCCATAATTGCGATTTATAGACCAACTTTTAAGAATTTAAATTCATTTCTGGGATCTTTGGATGAAGTGCTAACAGGGCTAAATAAAATAAAAGTGTTGTGGTGATGGGGGATATAAATAATATAAAAGATGCGCATGGACAATCTTTAGAATATAGTAATTTATTGGCTTCACATGGTCTCTTTGCATCGCACACCTTTCCTACTAGAGAAGCAAACTGTCTTGATCACTGTTTTATTAAAACAAAATTAAAAACTACAACTATAGTTTGTAACAGTACATTGACAGACCATTATTGTGCATACCTGATGCCGCACACATTTGTACAAGAAAACACACAATACGGCTTGAAACTTAAAAGAAAGAAAAAAGAACACGTATTGTTTTATTTTGTTCCAAGTTAATTTTTACATTTTTATTTAATTATTTTGTTTTAAATTAAATCAGCTTCATTTTTGGTTTTATATAAGTAACAAAAAAACAATACAAATATTTTTAAACAAACTTAACATCTATAATTTTTACTTATACTATGTGAACTTACGCTACTACCCACAAAGTAAAAAATCTAATCCTAACAACAATTTGAATTTGTAATATTTATTATTTATTTATTACTTGAAAAGTGAGATTATCTAATTAATTCGTTAAAATTGGCTTTAATATTTATTGTAAACTGAGAACGAGGAAAACTGTCCCACCGTAATACAGTTTATAACTAGTACGGGGGTCAAGGTGAATCGGTTTCGTAACAACCTGAACTTCACTATAAGTTCAGGTTGTTACGAAACCGATTTAATAATTGGGTATCTAATTGTTTAGATTCATTTTAATTAAGTACTGATGTAGAATTTATTATGGTTCATATTCTTTTGGCAAAATAAAGATTATGATTACAACACACTACTATCTAACTAGCGTATACCCTGATGAATATCCTAGATTTTTCTGATTTTGTTGACTGCAGTTAAACTTTTAGGCATTATAAAAGTTGCGTTTAGCTTCTGTAGACCCCTTGTGTTCAGAGTTGATTGGTACCAAAATATTTTATAGCTGACATGTGGGAAGTTGGTGATGCGATTACATAACATCACGCTTTGTTTCCCCGAAGGGTTTTGCAGAGGTGTAGTTATAGTACACCCACATTTTGCCAGTTTATGCGATGTTTATGGTGATGCGATTATTTATTAAGATATGGATTGACCTATTACATTTTTGCTTCAGAGTAAGCGAAATTTGACGATTCCGATGTTTAGAGTTATTAAGGATATCTGATGTATTTTGTAGAAATAAATAAGCCTTATTAGAAGTGATGAGGATAGGGTGTAAGAAGATATGAGGAACAGGGTGTAAAGTTCACTCATACTCTTTAGAAAAGGGAGATCCTCCGACCAGATGGGTGTTGTGTCTGGTGGGCAACTGCGCGACGATTGATGTCGGGACGTTGTATATATGCTAGTTGCGCGGTAAACTCTGCTTGCGCGATGCAGGATTTTGCGTGACGTCAGTGTGTTGCGTTGTTAGCATGTGGCGGTGTAGATGCCGCCACAGAAGGCTCAAAGTCACCGAAAGGGCAATGGAGAGGGCTATGCTTGGAGTTACCCTACGTGATCGAATCAAACATAAAGAGATCTGCAGGAGAACCACGGTAACCAACATAGCCCGAAGAATTACCAAACTTACGTGACAGTGGGCAGGGCACATTGCTCACAGAAGTGATGGCCGTTGGGGCTGAAAGGTTCTGGAGTGGCGACCGCGTACCGGAAGACGTAGCGTTGGAAGGCCTCCCACAAGGTGGACCGATGACCAACCTACCTAGTGAAGGCTGCAGGAATCCGCTGGTTGAGGACAGCACAGAACCAGTAGAAGTGGCGATGCTTGTGGGAGGCCTATGTCCAGCAGTGGACGGCTTCCAGCTGAAATTATGAACATATTTTCTGCCCCATGGCAGTCAAAAGAATAAACAAATTACTTTGGAATCACATTTATTTAAATAACTATCATAATTATGAAAACACATTGAATATTTACATAATCTCTCTAAAGTAACCTACAGATAGCTGCAGGGCCAATACATTTATTACTATTGAATGCTGCACAGTACCTTTGATATCATGTATAGCTATGTTTATGATAATTTCTGTAATATTTATGCAACTTTCACACGAATTTGGACCATTTTGACGGAACATCGACCGCTTGCATTTTATAGTCTTATTTGCAGAGGCGCATTATCTAACGGAAAATTTGTCTTATTGATTATCGTAGTGCAGATTTTCAACAAAAAAAATCAGCATCTACCTTCTGGTGCTCTATTAAAAATAACAACACCATTACTTCTTATATATTACCTTGTTTTACATACAGACAGGGTGTTTGGTGGTCCGGCACAATTTTCATAGGAATAGGAGACGTCATATGCCATAGCACATATAGAAACTGTCTCAAGTGTCACAGTAATTGAGTTTTTTTTTTAAATTGCTGTTTTACTTTTTGTTTGTGGTTTTAATAGAAAGTAAAATTACTTTTGGTGTTTTATTTGCAAGGCATATTTACATACCTACACTCGGTTCTAGACAATGAACCAAGTTGACTTAATTATATTTTGCTAGATAAAAAACGGTGTAAAGGTACGAAAGTTTTAAATTTGAAAATGACACTGACAATCACAATGACACGTTGGTTGTTATCTCTCGAGAATTTGTGTCAGTCTTTCTACCAAACACCCTTTATAATATAGAAATCTGTATTGTCATACATCCGATACAATATACACTTTTATATAAATTGTTCATTGTTCAGTGAAAGGTTTATAAGTGTAATTAGCTGCACTCAAACAATGAGAGCCATGGTCCGTCAAATTGGTTTAGATCAAATATAGAAATTATTTGTTAAGGCTTGAATACAAGTTCTACATCTAAGGCCTGTCGGTGATGCTGATCAACTTAAGCTAAACGCTAAAAAACTATACACTTATAAATCGATTTACACTTGGCGGTACGCATCGTGTAAGACTTTATGCCATGATTATATTATTTACTATTTTAATGTTGATTTACCCATGTTCCATTACGGACCTCACCTATTCTGTCGAATAATATATACGATACAAATAATTGTCATATATGGAAGGGCAGCCAGATTAATAGCCTCTTGATATATTGGATTAGAAATACATTTTTGACACAAGATTGTCTAGAAATTACATAGTGCAAATATTAATCTTAAGAACCGCAATAAAACAATTAAGATATTGTAAATAATCACAAGTAATAATGTACATAGCGGTTTGGTATACATACGATGAAACACACATTTCAAATGGAATAGATGCCAAATATTTTTAAGGATAAATTCTATACACGTTTTAACAATATGCTTTAATAATAATATACAGGGCGAGATTGTAGACGAGGACCACGCAGTAGCCAGGCGGTTACAGATGCAAAGAGTTGATACTTATAAACATCTCTAGATGGATTTCTACTCTTAGGTATTTTTTTTTTTTACTCCAACGCTGGCGTAATTGCCAGTGATCCCGCTATAAAACTCACACTGTGTATCAATATATAAAGTCAAAGACTAACAAATCAACACACAGGAAGTATATGAAGTGGTGACTATAAATCTATGAATATGATGCAATATATATAGTGCTTTGTATACTATTAATATATTGAGTGCATGTTATAATAATGATCTTAATTAATCTTTTTATGACTAAATTACCATCGCCCTGAACTAGTGTTACTACATAAACATTAAAATATTAAGAATTATAATTTATATGCTAAAAATATATGTCCTCAACAATTTTTCACCTATAACATATTCCGTCGTGAATTTTACGAGTATAATTTTACATGTTGATTTTTTGATACGAACTACAATAGCTGCGTATTTATATTGAAAAAATATTTTGAAGATATAATAATGAATATAATATGACATAAATACAACTGGACAGCCAAGCTGTGAAAGCCAAGAATTACAAATTAATACACCTTTTTAGCAAACTCAGTCGACAGAAGACAATATGCATGAACGTCTGACTGTGGACCAATCAGTGATTAGGAATCCACTACGAAAAGAGATGAAATCGTTTCAGAAACACGCGTCATAAGAACGATGTGAGAGAAAACACTTTTTGTTAATAGGTAAGTAAACTTCGTAAGTATTGAACATATATGTCTAGCTATGACGCTAGACGCGGAGATAGCCGATGGCTTTGAAAGCTTTGACCAAATGGTGGCCAAGGACAAACCAGACGGTCCAGACAAAGTAACATTCGTGACATACGATTAGCGACGACGCTTGTAGGCAAAAACATTATGGGGTTGACATAAGCTATCGAAATGTCGTGTGATCATAGGTCATAGCGTAGTATCATAGTGAAGTTATAGCGATTGTAGAATAGAACCGGTCGGAAACGAATGCACATTTGTCTGACCGTCTAAATGCGGGTTGGTTTGACGATATCGGCTACACCTGGATGTGGGACGTACGGAACCGTGCAGTATGGCAGAAGAAGGGGGAGGGCCTATACCCAGCAGTGGATTTTACCGGGTTTAAATGAGATGATGGTGATAATTATCTATGAAAAAATGTTATCAATTCAGACTTCTTTCCGATAACATTTGATGCCGAAAAAGTGTTTTTTCGGAATTTTATTATTATCACCAAAGATCCAGTAATTTCAATTAGGATGGTGATAAAAAATTCTTCCCGTGATTAAAAATCCAACAGTGTGTATTTTCGACGCGCTGGATTGCACTCTGTTAGATTCTGTGAGCGAGAAAACCTCGCCGCGATATTTTTTGTCCGTGCATATGTGGGCTTAGTTGATAATGAAAGCCCACGCACGAATGCAGTTACGATACCGATACGAACCGGTTTGCTATAAAAAGTAGGTGATACGAGGCGACTTCGAGACTTACAAGTTGCTAATACGACATCGCTTCAACAACAAGAGGACAAAATTAAGTGATTTTTGTAGAAGAAGTACTCGAAAACCACGTTCGATTCTTTTTTTTTTAAGAAATCTTTAGAAGACATCAGATGTGTGTGTGTACCGTACTTGACTACGTTGATGAGGTCAACGTAGTCAAGTACGGTAGCGGAGAGTAAAGCATAAAGCTAAAGTTTCCTAGATGAGCGTTTACGTCATATTTATAACGGACGTCATGAAAATCTTTCATTTTCACCAGTATTTGACAGACATTCATAAACACAAACTGAGTTAGAAATTTGTGAAAGACAGATTTTCATAAGCACTGGTGGTGACAAAATAAACGCTCTGTATATACATTACGGCCGCATGTGGGTCGGTTACCGCTCTTCTAGGAAAGCGGTAGCTTTATAGCAACTTTCAAACGCGTGCTTTTTAGCATCATGAATACATGTCTATTCTCCTTTCCTAACGGTTATTTTCAGTGACTTTTTATAGCAATGTGAAGTAGTTAGTAAAGATGATCCAAAGCTGCAAAACCCATCCATTCCGCGACTACAGACTTTTCAAAGGTCACTTCTGATTTAGCATCACTATCAAAGTCACATTGAACTTTAGTCTCTTTCGAATAAGGCTGCTGTTGCGTTGCAGCTGTCACAGGTTAAATAACTGTGAAAGGACATCGCAAGGGCCTTTTTATCATGGTCCCTTGCCATGAAGAGCGCGAAAAGAATGGCGATCGTGATACTGCGCAATTCTGCCTGAAGACCCGAAAATGATTCATTTGAATCAGAGAAACAACTGATTAAGACATACGTTTTAACACATTAACTAGGTAGTTACCACTTAGCTTCGATATAAATATCTAATTTTTTTTAAATATTTTCGGTGAATATGTTTTAAATAAAATCACTACACTATGGCGTGCATATAAGGAATACAATAGTCTTGTCCTTTGCTATACCCATACAAATACGTTTACTTTGTGATCCTAATCAGTTAAATCTTTTTTCTTAGCAATTTTTAAAAGGTCTCAATATGTTCCTTGTCTTATAATTCCAATAATTGTCAAAATACCTATTTAACATTCAATTTTATAGTTATATTTATACTTTAAATCGTCTATTAATCATTAATTCTAAGAGCAAGAGCATGGTATAAATAAAGAAATAACCTTTTTTTGTAACAATAAACCAATCAATTATTTTTATTCTAAAACGCAATACGGCGTAACCTGTGAAACTTTTCTATTACAAAGCATGAAAACGTTATTAAGATTATTTCATTTAGAATACGCGTTACCTGCAAAAAGCTGCCTTATAGTGAGCCTAAGCAATATTGTAATACCAATATTATTTAGAGTTCTGAAAATCTATGCAATATAATTCCAAAATACGATGATACAATGAGATGTGAAAATGTTGCCTTAACCAGAGCATTACTATTTAAATGAATATAGATTTAAATTCTGTCTGAACTGTCTATTAAGATTTTACACTCAGTTTCTTACTTTTTAAACTATGTCAAAAGCTCAATTGTGTCGGAGTGAAAGTGATTCTATTGGCTCTATGAATCTCTCGACTCTGTCGACAGCCCAGGAATGCAGGAAGGCCTGCAGCCCCTTACGTAGGTCTTCGTGTACTAGTTCACACTCTCAACAAACCAGACCGCGTGAGTGTCAACAAGCATTTTGTTTTTATGCCGATTTAAAATGTTGAAATGTGCACTTATTCTAAATATACAGCTAATTATAACTAGCTTCGAGGACAGATCGACGAGAATAAGCTACATAAACCTACTGTCGTTGTAGTGTGCAAAGCGACTTATTATTTAAGAATCTAAACGTGCCCGAATAATGATGTTATTTTATTTTCTGTCTGTCTGCATAATCCTTATCAATCCCTTCGCTGTGGAAGATGGTCTCCACAAATACGACCTTTCAAACCTGACTTTCATTCACATCACAGCAACTATCTTTTCCCTTGTACACTTATAAGACACAATACTAGTTACTATTTCGGTGCATAATTAATATTTATAATATAAAAATTCCGAGTTTTATATCATCTATAAATAAACAGGTTGGCAGGGACATCCACGCACAAACCGTAGGTTATTTAAAAACAGCTGTTAAAAGGCCCTAGTACGAGTTTTACCATTTCGACTTTAGCAATCAGAGCGCAACTTTCGAATGGTGAAGGGCCAATCGGAGCGCCGAACGCGGTCGATGCGTGACGTCGAGAAGGTTAAAATAAACTCACACAAGGGCCACAGTACATTTTGACCGCGTACGTATTGCACTTTTCTATGAAACAGCATGACAAACAATCCTGTGCTTAGTTCATGGTCAGTTTGCACGTCCATGTCCCTGCCGCCCGGTATAACGATAATATGCGAGGTTTAATTATTACTAAACATCGTGCTTGATATCGCGATAGAATTTAAATATGGCAAAATTGCACATAACTTATTAATATATTAAGTCGAAGTGTTGCCATTTTACTAGCCAGTCTATGATATCTATTAGTATTCAGTGCATTATTCTTGTTTTATTTTGCCACTTGATGAATACAGCAATGAGGAAGTACGTGGGAGAAACTAAGCCATAGCTCTATGGTCGAGATCTATAAATGTTACATAGCACGTACCTAGACTAAACGTTATTCCTGTCACTGTCGTACAACTGTCTAACTACAAGTGCGCGATAGAGACGAAAATATGTCTAAGTCAAAGCACGAGCTAAGTAACGTTTTTCATGAAATTTCTTCTCTATAATTTTATTGAATATATTATTATCCGGTCGTGTCAAACTATCAGTCAGTTCTAAGATCTTAAATTCATTTATAACACTTTTAATATAATTAATTAGTACGATTTAACTTTCACTAAGTAGAGTTCTTGTCTTTCATTTGTTAGTAATATAATATAACCGCACGTAACCTAACCAAAACTGGTTCAATTACAGCACGTAACCTAACCAAAGCTGGTTGAATTACCGTACGTAACCCAACCAAAGCTCGTTTAATTACCGCAAGTAAGCTAACCAGGCTGGTTTAATTGCCGCACGTAAGCTAACCAAAGCTGGTTTAGTTTCCGCACGAAAGCTAACCAAAGCTGGTTTAGTTTTCGCACGAAAGCTAACCAAAGCTGGTTTAATTACCGCACGCAACCTAACCAAAGCTGGTTTAATTACCGCACGTAAAGTAACCAAAGCTGGTTTAATAACCGCACGTAAGCTAACCAGGCTGGTTTAATGACCGCATGTAAGCTAACCAAAGCTGGTTTAGTTAGCGCACGTAAGCTAACCAAAGCTGGTTTAATTACCGCAAGTAACCTAACCAAAGCCGGTTTAATTACCGCATGTAACCAAACCAAAGCTGGTTTAATTGAGCTAAATGCTGGCACACCTTATGGTCTATATCTTACCTACTGTTAACAAAAACGAAGAATGTTGTTTTAGATCGAAGAGTTAAAAGAATGTAATGAAATTATGGGACAGAAATCATTTTAGCATACTTGTTCCACAAATTAAACTTCACTTGGAGTATTGCTATCTTTTACTAACAGACAGCGGGAGAAAAGGACAGGGCCTCCTCGACGTTACACAACTTTCAAATTGTTAACGTTTTGAACCTCGGCGTGTTTTTGGTCGACACGTTATGACGTATCGTTGAGTACAGTTACTTTACCTCGACCTCGTGAGTTTGCAGCACTGTCACATTCACATGGGTCTTTATTTCCATTGCAATAAGGTTGCTGTTGGGTTGCCTCTATTGACAAGTCTGTCAAATTCACAATGATCTTTGTAATCGTTAAATTAGGTTGCTATTGGGTTGCTGTTGTTAGAGGTCGAATTACTGTGAATGGACTGTATTGTCGTTTTGGTCCAAATGTGCAGGTACCCAAGATACCATTTGCTTTCACATTTGGTCCAAAAATGTATGAAACTTGAATGATATCCATTGGAGAGCTCCTACATACTTCCGTCTCTTCCTTTTTGTATCAGAGACAAAAATATAACAACGCCGTAAATAAACTTTACTTGGTGTATAACCGAATCTGCACCACTGGAAGAATTTGTTAACGAGTCGTGAAAATTATCAAATGCGAATCAGTGAGAAAAACTAGTTTTTGAATAAACTAGCGTCTGCCGGCGACTCACCCCACACCTCACCCACGCAGTGCATCGCCTGCTCGCGTTGTCAATTCGTTTTCAGTTAGCGTTCTTTCTGACTCTTTTTCTTTTAGTACCGCTCCTAAGGGTCGTGGAGTGATGTTAAATACCTTATAACCTTTCTCACGAATTGGACCAGATGTATAAAGAATTTTTCAAATACGACTGGTAGTTGCAAAGATTAGCGAGTTCAAACAAACAAACAAGAAGAAGGAAGTTGTAGTAAGCCTTTCTGGCAAGCCAGACGTGACTATGACTACGGAATAATATCAAAAAGAATATAACAGTTTAAAAGTCTAAAAAGTTCTATGAAACGGATACAATATGAAAATATCTATCACTATCTACATATCTCAAGTAATGACTTTTATTTAAATATATTAAACTCTACTGAACACTGAATATTTAGCAACAAGTTTAAAAGTCTTGGTTGTATATGATTTTATAAAAGTTTTGTTTTAATAATATGGTATACGATTTCAAAATTTATAAGAGACAATAAGTTTAATAATGCATTTTTTTTTCCATTTTGTCTTTTTGTATAATTTATAGTGACTGTTAAGCTTAACTATGTTCCTTGTTTTTTGTATGATTTTGTTAATTAACATCTATTTGCCTGTCCTCGAAGCATCGAATTTACAAATACTTTTTTTCTCTACCTTCATCGAAACGAGACGTAGCTGTAAAGGGCCCAGGTTTAAATAATTTGAATTGAAGTAAGCGACTTTATCGCATATGTATTTTGTATTTTCTACAGTTCTGCACAAAATTCGTTTTCTTTCAATATAGCTATGAGCCACAGTAGTCGATTAACAACAACTAGCGGACAGTTATTAATCCACTAGCTGTTGCCCGCGATTTCGTCAGCGATACAGGGTGAAAAGTTGCGTATGTCCTTCTCCAGGTCATGGCCTACCCATGTGCCAAATTTCATCCAAATACGTTCAGTAGTTTTAACGTGAAAGCGTTACAAACAAACACAAAAATCAAAAATTTTCTCTTTATAATACTAGTTTAGATTATAAATGCGAAAATAACTAATTTCAATCTATTTGTATGTTATCTTGTCACGCCTTAACTACAGAACCGATCGTAATGAACCAGATATGTAGCATAAGACCTGGATAAGTACATAGATTGCAAGTATTTGTATTAAAAAATATAGAGAAAGATGCAGACAACAACTTGTGTAGAATCAATAAAAACATATTTACTTTATTGCGTTTATATGTCGCTTATGTTTGACTAAATTAGTTTGTATGACCGTCATTGGTCTTTTACATTTTAATATTATAAAATATTGCTTTATGTTTGGTTTGCATCAGAAAAAGAGGAGCTTTAGTGAGCATACTCTTGTAACTTTTAAGTAATTAAGTGTGACTTAAACTTATTATCACGAAGGGTTTACGCCTGGCCTTATGTAATATGAATGGAAGTGATTGTAACGTTTGTCTTTTATTAATATTGCTGCCAAATTTACTTCAAGCATTTCCTTTCACATCAAAGCGAAACTGACACTATTCTCCACAGGCGTAAAGTTGATTTTTACTCAATACTGCCGTCGAGAGTTTCATTTAACAGTAAAACTGCCAACACTATTCTCCGTAGACGACAATTAGATACGTCAAATTGTAACAAAATTATCTACATCTATCTACTTAAAACCGGGGCCCAGGTAAACGGTTACCTTAATCTTGCTACGCCACGGATGAGGTATGAAGCGGGTCCTAGTTCAGCATCGTGTGCCTATCGTATATGTTGCGGCGCTGCTCCCGGACCTGGCGCTTCCACTTGTCCTGTTGGTGTGTCACTCTGTTGAGCACGTTGCCACGCGCTCCCATTTGCTGTGATGGCCCGCCGAGGGTGCTCTCGTCCTGGAAATCAAACAAGTTCACGTTGAATGTCCGTTCCAAAATGATCATACAGTTCATGTTTAAAATCTGTTCTAAATTTATTGAAGGGAAACATTTTGTAATGTTATCTATAATATTTGCATGCTATGATATAAGCAAAACATATATCCCTATGACGTAATCTCAAAACATTTAATATAGAATATTTAATGCAAATAATTATTATTTCTATTTCTTAATTCGATCTGATGAAAGTACTAAGAAACTATGTTAAGGTTAAATTCTTACGCAATCACTCACTAAGGGCAATGATTACACACTTATTTTTAAAAGGTTTCAACTTATATGTCACCACTTTTGCCCATAATTATTGCTTGTACGAGGGTGACACTGAAAGTACTTAGAAACTAAAAACTGAACAAACTGGCAAGTTATAAGTTTTATTATATCTTTTCAAAATAGTTTCCATTTACATCAATACATCGCTGCATCCGATGGAACCACTGAGAAAAGCATTTTACCCACTCGTCCACCCCACTCGTCCAAAAGAGTGACTTATCAGCAGATAAGTCACTCTTTTGTCGGTCTCTATCATACGCTGCACAACACTGATGTTATCTTTAGTCGTCGCCGTAGAAGGCCGTCCCTCACGCAGGTCATCGGTGAGATAAGTGCGACCACGTTTAAACTCATTTAACCAGTTGTAAACAGTGGCACGAGATGGGTCTTTATCGTGGTCGCCGTAGAAGGCCGTCCCTCATACAGATCATCGGTGAGATTAGTGAATCCACGTTTGAACTCATTAAACCAGTTGTAAACAGTGGCACGAGATGGGGCTTTATCGTGAAAGGCCAATCGAAGACTATCATAACTTTCTTGTTGACTTAAATGACATCGAAAGTCATAAAACAATATTTTACGAAAATTTGCTCGCGTTAAATTCATACTGACTTGACACAGACAATTTTCAATTTGACGCCAAATAGTAAACAAATGACAAATTAATACAATACAAATACACAATAACACAAAATTTGAACTTATTTTTTTTATAATATCGTCGTTTACAAGTGGCCAGATCTAAAAAACTTTCAGTGTCGCCCTCAGTTAAAAAAAAACATATCGATGAATTTATAAGTGGTAATAAAAATTGGCATCGACAGGTAAGTTTTCTGATCCCGTTTGTTTACATGTTAATCAGATAATATAGAAACAGAACATTAACACTGATTTTCAAGGAGAGATTGACAAAAGAGGAACATACGTATTATAGTGCACGCTGGATATTTTACCGTATTTTTTTTTATTTTACCACCTAGTTAATGATCAAAAATCGGTTTTTGTAGAGCGTCGTTTCTGCAGTCACACACATGTCTCGGAAACTTCGTGTTTCGTCAGTCGTCGGAAGTCGAAGGCACGACAGATTACCGAGTGACAAATTATGAAAATAGTTGTACTGTTTAAGAGCCTCATTTTGAGGCTTGATAACTTATACGAGGGCGGGTCAATAATAAGTCCGTGACTTTTGGAATAAAACACAGATTTTTTGATAAATAAATGTTTTATTTTTCAACGTAGTCTCCCTTGAGCTCTATACACTTTTTCCAACGCTTCTCCAATTTTTTATCCCTTCCAAAAAATATGATTTGTCGAGGTCCTCAAAATAGGCCTTTGTTTGCGAGATGACTTCATCATTGGAGTCAAATCTTTTTCCACCAAGCCATTTCTTCAGGTTTGGGAACAAGAAGTAGTCACTCGGAGCCAAATCTGGAGAATAGGGCGGATGAGGGAGCAATTCATAGCCCAATTCATGGATTTTTGCTATGGCAACTGCACATGTGTGCACCCTTGCATTGTCTTGGTGGAAAAGAACATTTGGATGAGGTCGTTTTTTTTTCAAATCGTCATTGAATCGGTCCAATAAGTTGGCATTATATTCCCTATTGATTGTTCTTCCCTTTTGAAGGTAGTCAATGTGGATTATCCCGCGTGCATCCCAAAAAACAGTCGCCATAACTTTATTTGCTGACAAACCCACCTTGGCCTTCTTTGGCGCCGATTCACCCTTAGAAACCCACTGTTTTGACTGTTGTTTGGTCTCTGGTATGTTGTGATGGATCCATGTTTCGTCCACGGTTACAAAACGGCGCAAAAACTCCTCCATATTGCGATCAAACAACGCCAAATCTTCCTGTGAAGTTGTTACACGATTGCGTTTGTGCTCGACTGTGAGCAAACGCGGCACCCATCTTACGGAAAGCTTTCTCATGCCCAAGTGATCATTCAAAATTGAAACCACTGAGCCATGCGAGATCTCTACGGCTTCCACAATCTCTTGCACTTTCAATCTTCGGTCGGCCAACACCATATCGTGAATTTTTTCGATTGTTTCGAGTGAAGAGACCTCAACTGGGCGTCCAGGACGTTCGGCATCTTCAGTGCTTGTACGGCCACAACGAAATTCAGTAAACCACTTTTTTACCATTTAAATCGATGGTGCAGAGTCCCCATAGTATTTATCAAGCTTAGCCTTGGTCTCGGTAATGGTTCTTTTTTCGCAAAAAATAATGCTTAATAAGCACACGAAATTCACTTTTTTCCATTTTTTCTTCAAATTACTGGGTAGTCTGATAAAGATAGCTGTCAAACACAAACTAACTGACGCAGCAAGTTCAAATTTTGACAGGAGTCAACTGACAGATGCCTGTTGACAGAAGTAGTGTTGCTTTTTCAGTAAAGAGGTGAGAAATTCAAAAAGTCACGGACTTATTGACCCGCCCTCGTACTTAGCTACGCAGAATTCAAAAGCGTCTTTATCGTGTATTAAACCTATGGTTGCGATATTACATGAGCGTAACACCATAAAATATCTATTAATACTTTACGAGAAAAGCGTCTTTAAATCTTGCCAACTATCGTGGCGCAACATCCGTATGCATAAGAACGTTCGCACTCTAATCTCAGTCTCAATCTGATCAATGATTGTCGCTGAGATTTGAGCAGTAGTGGCCCAGTGGTAACAGCCGCGACTTACGATATGTAGGTCGTAGGTTCGGACCCAGACAGGCACTTTAGTTTGTGTAAATTAAATCATCACCACTGCTCTCAAAACGGTGAAGGAAAACTGCACTGGGCCCGCGTGGTGGATTGTGGCTCACTCCCTCACAAAGAGGAAGCCTGTTTCCCAGCAGTGGGAACATAATAGGCTGATTATGTGATGTCGCTGAGATGAGATTCCGAGAATAGGCTTTCAAAAAAAAAAAAAAAACTCGTAGCTGTACTTCTGTTGTTGAAATGATTAGTTTCCTAACCCTTGTATGGAGTCGCGGTGAATAACGCGGGGCGTAAACCGGGTAAGTCTAGACACTGGCATGACAATGTACTTGAGCGTTTATTGAGTTGATTCTTTTGAGTATATATATGATAATATACAGCGGAGCACACGACTGAGCGGCTGAATCTGCTACTGCTAATGTCGGTTCACTCTTTCTCACAACCATTAGCATTTTAAATAAGTATGGCGTGTAAATAAGTCCAAAGCGGCAAAATTCGGCACAGCCGAGAAAAAAAAAACGTTTTCGATGTTTAATAAAACGACGCCCATTTAATTATTACCCGGCAGACTCAGCTGTGGTTCCGGCTGCTCGCTCCGAAGCGGAGCACACAAGAGACCACGCCCGCTCCGCGACGGACACGGCACAGGCGGAGCGTCCGCACTGCAAGCTGCTCAACGCTCCGCTTCACGCTCCGCGCTAAGCTCCGGGGCTCCATAAACAAGGCCTAAGGAATACAAGACCTAATAGGAAACGGCCTTATTTATATTTTAAAGCATTTCGACACGACCTACGTATTTCAATATTTTGTTGAGTGCATAATCGTTTTTTTACAGAACATAAGTTCAAATTCGATTAACCATAATGATAATCATTTATTTGTCAGAATATGGTAACGTAAGGCTGCATTCCGAATTGGGATATAATCGATTTGAGCGGGCTTACGTCCGTACCGAATTAGCGTGAGCGCGATAAAGATGTCATGTGAATCGTCACAGATGACGTCATGACATGCGTCATCTTGCGATAACGCCGACCATGCCCTTTAGAAATATCACTGTGAGCGAAATGTTGACAGCTCTCAGCTGTCACAATCGTGATATCTAAATCGGAACGCAAATTATCGATGTGAGCGCTGTCAGCGATTATGGTCTAACTCGGAATGCGGCCTAAGTATTTAAAAGATTTTTTTTTCTATGTTGGATAGACTAGGACACATGACTATTAAATTTAAATAATGATATTTTGTATGTGTTTTTTGTTTGCATTAGCTGACAAGTTATACGTTGGCAGTGTCGATATGGCGAGAACGAAATACATTACACAACTAGTACACAAGTTTTCTTAATACATAATAGTAATAACGTGTCTTTGCTGCATTATAATAACTAACTATTAAAAACACTTTTAATAAGTACACAACATTTTTTTAAATGCTGTTAGTTTGTATTAATGCATTATCAACATGTAAGTATACCAAATTTCAAGATGATACCAGTAACCGATAGTTTCTTTGTGCGAAGATTCTGGCTGAGGAATGCGATACCAATAAAGTATAGTCGTTGGAACGAAAACAATAAGCAGTTTCGTCTTGAATGATCCAAAATGCACCTTTACAAACAAGAGAAACTAAATAATAAACAGACAGTTTGCTGTTGATGCACTAAAAACTTCACTTTTCGGCTGAGATATACCTGATAAAAGACTATGTATGTTTATCAATGAGATATATGGCAATACTATCTGCGTTTCAGCATGGCAATAAAGATATTGATTGGCCCATCAACATTTATTGACATTCATTTAATAAACGGCTAAAAGTCACACTATTTTCATTAATCGACCTCTATCGTGAATAACGATACAAGCTTATTTTTTGGGATCATAGACTTCACAGAGCAAGGAATCGCCAAAAGCGTCTAGAGACGGCAGTAGAGATTTAATTCGTGGCGCCGAAAGTGCGTTGACCGCAAAACTTATGTCATCTTCGCCATTGAAAGCCGTCAGTTTTTATAAGTCGTTTCTGTCGTAGGGTGACTAAAAGGTGACACGTTTGGTTTGTATGGAAAGTGTTGACAATGCTACTTCCAGCAGCAGCCGCTGAGGCACATGAGTAAAGAAACTGAACAGAGACAAAGCTGCATACTACTACCGCGCTATAAAATTAAATTTATAAAATTAAATAAAACTTTATTTCAGACTAAAGGTCCATATTTTGTTAGTATCTTGATGTTAGTAACAATAGTGATTAGGGTACTATAAAAGTATTGTTATTTTTTACAAAAATAAAATTGTTTACCAGCAACTATTTTTGTGTTGTGTTACTTAGTTTGATGTACAGAACGCGTAATTGACGGCTGTGTGATGGATCTTTTTACACCCTGTGTATATACGTCAACACCGAGAGAAACCACCCGGTGCACAGTGGTCTCGTAGTAGGTCATGGGGCTCCAATCACCATGCCTGAATTATGCTATGATACCTCGCCTAATTGCTTACTATTAGTCATATAACTTGAGGTATAAAAGGAATTGCAATCATGTGTAATTACGACAGGAAAAAATTAAATCTTTTAAGTAAAAGAATGACACAACTATAACAAATAATGAAAATATGATTTTTATACGAAAAAATTAGGTAACGGCTCTTTAGTTGAATAAATAAAATTGGCTGTGATTGGTTGCGACTGTAAGCGGTACTGAAGGTCTACGCTGTACGTCTAACCGCGTAGCATTTGCTACGAGAAGTCTTGAATTTGCACTGAACTGGCAATTTTTCTTAGGTACAACTTTTGAGAGTCCTTTTACAAGAATGTACTGGATACTTGGCTGTCTATTAAGGACAGTCCATCTGATGCTAACAGATGTCGTCAAGCTTTTCAAAATCTGACGCAGTTAGTTCCATTCTGTAATAGTGTTCATTTATGAATTGGAATTAATTTATCATTCATTGTTTTCCATCAGTGAGCTCTCGGAAGAGTCCGCTGACAACACTATATATTATTTTTAGATATACCTAGAGATTTAAACATAGAAACAATTTTAATGTCATTTTGTTAAGTAATTTTTCTGCCTGTAATTCGTTACCGATTAGCAATTTTGTAAGGGTAATTAGTTTATTGGTATTTTCCCTATGCAGTTATTCATAAGATAAATAAGTTGCTTTAATTAACCTTAAAGTACTTATTTAAGGATTACACTTTTCTTCGTTATTGAATAAATTATTATTATTTACCTTGATTGATCATAAAATTGTGTAACTACACGCATTAGTACGCAATTTAATAGCTGTTAGCGGTGCGAAATCTCCACTGCGGTGGAGATAAAAACGTTTTGATATTGATTGTAAATGATTTAGTAGGTTGTAATAAATAATTCGTTGGATTTAGTGGGTTTTTTTTGGAAGCTGCGCAACAAAAAAAAATTATATTAAAAATTCACCATTCAAAAAAACGGCACAACAAATTATTGAAAAACAAATACCACACAAAAAAATATTTTAATTTTCTCCTGTGCCAACCCTGCCAAAATAGGTGGGGGTGAACGCTCGCGGATGGGATCGATTGCAGCTACGACGCGGCGCCAACTGTGCGAGCTGCATTCGTGACCGCGTTCAAATCAAATCATTCATTCGCATAGAATGCAGGTTTTGTACAATAAAGTTGTTATAATAAATAAAGTGAGCCGGGTACATTCTGCCTGAGTTTTGGCATGCAAAATTTAACAATATCATTATCAGTAAGCTTATGCATAAAATTATCAAATAGTATAGTACCAATAAATTATTTAAACAAGTCAGAAGTGTACTCGTATAAAACAATGTCAATAATTTTAAAATGTTGAGATGTCACACATAGGGTCATAAAAAAATATCGCATTTACGTATAATAACATTTCTGAATGAAAAAAGCCTTAAGTTTGTTTTTAAATTGCTGAAGGGTGTCACTTTTTATGCTGTCCGGTAGTTTATTAAATATTATTGGGCCCATGCAGAAAACACTTTTCATAATTAGTGCTGTTTTATAGCCACCGACAGTTAAGAGGTTTTTGTATTGACTTCTCAGAGGACCTTTCTTGGAGTCCGAGACTTTAGCAAACAATTGTATATTACTTTTTACAAAAATTGCCATTTCAAAAATATATAACGACGGAAAAGTAAGAATTTTCAAAAACTTGAATAGAGATTCAGAACTATCTGTAGGTTTAAGATTACACATAGCTCTTATACAACGTTTTTGGGCTATAAATATGTTATCTCTTAGGCTGCAATTACATATATTAATAGGTAATATTTTTGTCCGCTCCTTAGAAGCTTTGTCTCTGTTAAGTTTCTTTACTCATGTAGCCAATACTTCTCTGTGCTCTGTACTACAATGACCACTATTAGCCATGCTTAAACTCAAATAGATCTAGGTAAACTTACGTCTTCATTAGTGTGCTCCTGGTACGAGGCCTTAGCGCGCTTGTTGATGAGCGGGTCCAGGCAGATGAGGAAGCCCATGTACACCACCAGCAACATGATGACCCAGATCACGATAATCACCACCACCTGGAAATTGTGGGTCACAGCATTTTTGATATTTTACCTCATTATGTATGTCCTGAAGCGGTAGGTCCCGGTTGAGATTCGTAGATCTTTAACAGTCATTACGGGTAGTCAGAAGACCGAAATTCTGACAACCTGACTTACAAAATGGGTGTGGTGGTGTCGTGTAACACAGTAATTAGGTCGTGGAGGTCAAGAGGCAATCGTTTCATGTAAAATACTGGTACTCAGCTGCATAGGGTTAGGCTAGAAGCTTTTTTTTTTGTTTTGTTGTTTTTTTTTTTTTGTTTCTGGGGTGGAAAATCCTCATGGATGTCCTCCGCCCTGGGGCGGGCGACATCCATGAGGGGTCTGTCAGACTCTTACTGGCTAAAAACCACCCCGGTGTTCCATCTGACACCTACGTCGGGGTCGCGGGAACATATGATTCTTCCGCAAACCCGGCTGGGGCCGACCCGCGCACGCGGGCCCCGTCTCGGGCGGGGGGAGTGAGGTGTACTCCCCCGGGAACGTCTGTGAGCGGCGCGCGCGGAACACTACGCGCGCCGCCTTCTCGGGTCCTAATGTTGGGGGCGACGGATGTCCCAGAATCCGTCGCCCCTGGACCCATTTAGGGGGGCCGGAAGAGGGCGTTGTCCGCCCTCCTCCGACGCCCGGTGCGTCTGCTGCGGGCCGGGTCGAGAGTCGAAATTTCTCTCTCCCTTTCCGCAGCCTCCTGCTGCGAGATGACCGTTTCGCAAAAGGAAACGGCATCATTTCAACAGACAGAGGCCCTCTGCTGGACATAGGACACCACCAGCATAATTTAATTCCCATCACCTAGTAACTCAATATTTTTTACATAGAACTCCTGCTTGTTATTATAATTATTATAAACTTGTCCGTGAACGGTGCTCCATTAATTTTTAAATTACGCGGGTCCAACCTCGCCATCCTTCTTTTCTCTTTTAAGTTATCAAATTACTAATAAATTTATACTAATATAATAATTCGATAACCATCTTGTACATGAACGCTTTTATTCGTGATGATTTGTAGCAGTTAACTCTTGCCGCAAGCCGCGTAATAGAACTTCGTTCCAGAAAAACAATTTTAAATTTTACAAACATTTTGAGTGACAACCCTAACGCTCCAATGGAGCGTAGGTTTGGCAAATAGGCCTTGTTTCCATACTGTCCATATTAATACTGTGCCCTCGAGGCACAGTATTAATATGGCATCTCCACAGTGACCGGCCATGCTTTGCCCGCATCCAGCGATTTCCTGTAATTTTACACAGCAAGCAAAAGAGGGACGTTTGTCTTGGCGATGTCGCATTCATTGGGACCCAATTAGTTGTTATTTTTGTGATAAAGCTACTTTCGTCTTTCCTTTACGTTAGCTAGCACAAGCCCAATTTACTTGCAGCGCTTTTGCTATAATAATAAGCCTATAATGTTCCCACTGCTAGGACACAGGCTTCTTCTCGGTGAGTGGGAGTGGGCCGTAAACCACCACGCGAACCCAGTGCGGATTGGTAGATGTCACATGTCTTCGATTATTTGGTTCTATAATGTAGCTGTCGCTATGCGCGGCTATTTTGAGCTGTTAGTCTGTATGCTATTATTATATTTAAATAACGAGGCCTTTTATTCAACAAAAGCGTGTTGTTTTACGCCCAGGAGAAGCAGGATTCGAACCTTTACGTAGTACTAATTGTTACTGCACAGAAAACCAGTATGCTCTACCTGGGATTTGACCTCAAGATTTCAGGGGTGCAACAGCTAGAATTGAGGACGATTGTGGTACGAATCAGAAGTCCAATTATTCTCATCAAGTGACTAAGAACGACTAGACTAGATTTAAAAAAAACCGTTGTTATAACAACAAACTGTCAGATTCATCACCAGCTACGTTCAATTGCATGCAGGATGCCAATGTACCTTAATAATGGTTGTGTTCCTGTTCTCGTATTTGCACTCACATCGAGGACAGAACTCCTGCTCTCGACCCTTGATCTGGTCAGCCACGCGCGGTAGGATCACTGATTCACAGTTGCTAACCGAAAAAAGGAAAAAATATACGAATCAATTCGTGTTTTAACAGGCGCAAGCAACATGAACGCAGAACATATACACATGTTACATTGCAAACAAAACTTTAACGAAACATAAATGTGCAAGCTGAAATCCCTGGTGACATTATGTGAATTTTGAGATAAATCTCAGAAATCAGGTCGCTGTTTATAAGAATCATAATACAAAAGCCTTTGTATAACATGTATTGTTAGATTTTCGCCGACGGGCAAATAGGTTGTAAACACAGTAATTATTTGTCACAATACCATGAGTGCAAAGTAGCCGGGGTTCATGTGTCATTCGCATTTCAGAGATGCATATCATGAATAGAAACTAAATCTTAATTTTAACCTAAGTATTAACTGGTAAAATATTTTCAAAGAGTTTCTCGCTCGTTTTGTGACGATAATTTGCATAGGCGATAATGTCAAGCGATAACTAGCTCCTGCCTGCGACGTCCGCGTGAAATTTCTTGTTCCCCGACCCACCACGTCGCATCGTACCGTCTGCCCGCGCTATTACCTACTTCGTTTTGGCTAGAGTTTTTTTTTTTACTTACTTCTAAGGGTCATAGTGTAATGTTCAATATAGCCTATAGCCCTGGGACTTTCAGAAATTAGCGTGATTAAACAAATAAACAAACCTTTATTATTAAATACAGATAATAAACGACGGTGGTTTGTAAGTATGAAGTATTTGGATTTTTTTTTTGTTTGCCAGTTGGTGTTTTATTATGTACATCACACAATGTTTTCAATGCTAACCAGCTCCAGTCTTAATAGTGTAAATTAATCGATTTTGATCTAATGACATTCCATTTTCTCTTTTTTAAACGTATCGCTCAATACCGCTCGACATAAATGACTTGCTCAAAATTCTTTTTTAATTGCTTATAAATATCTATATGTGAGTAAAAACGAAAAATAAAAACGTGGGTATACTATAGGTACAACTCTGCCTAACCATTCTGGCATTACAGGCGTGGTTTTATGTATGTATTAGGTATGTAAAAACGAATGTAAGCGCATCACTTTAGAACGGCTGCACCAATTTGGCAATTTTTGTTTAATGTTTGTAAGAGTCCGAATTAGGCTTATATGGAAAAGCTTCCCAGATTTTTTAATATTCGGGCAGAAACTATACGTCCGTTATATGTACTATTGTAATTTGGACAGGATAACGCGTGTCGGGTCAGCTAGTAATAAATAAAAGGTACATTTTACTGTATCAATCGCTGTGAAAAGGTCAAAGAAATTGCTCAAGCTCAAGCTGAAACATATTCGCATTGCTTAGTAAACATCCACACACAAAAGTTGCACAATTTAACTAAAACCTAGCAGTTAAAATTACAAAACTGCAGTGAAATTAGCTTATTATACATGCTGTAGCCGTGGACATCCGGCTGTATGTTGATTTTCATTGGTCAAAGCATTTGCATCTAGTTTAATAGAAAATCATCAGAAGCCAATAGCTGGATATGGGCCCCTCCAAACGCATGCGAAAATGGCAGACTCGATCTAATTCAGCTGCTACCAGCCGTCACAAACCGCCGATCAAATAGCCAAAACAGAGACTGGTGTCGTCCAGCTAATAAGTATCTACTGCTGAACACAAGCCACTATGAAATGGTTAATAATATTAGTTGGTTAGTGGTTTGGTTTCTTAGTGGTCGAATCGCATGGCTGTTTATCAAAGACAATAATGCTGTTGCACAATGTGTGACCAAAGCAAGGAAGAATGTGAAGTCTGTTGTTACACTCTAGGATGCTACTGTTGCTTTATAGCCTTTTACGATTACCAATACAGAGATAAGGATGCTAATTTATTCTTCAGGTAAATAACTCACGCAATCAAATACGCTCAGCAAATTGGTAAATGCAGCACAAAGTCTTAGCCCGAGATCTACTATTGTTAATTAGCATACATTTTGGCTAAGCATTATTCCTGCTAAGCTAAGTAACGTTTATGGACCTGGCTCCTGTAACACAGGTTGCTACCTAGCTCAGGAGCCAGGGTTTCAATTTGTATGTTACACCTGTATTTTGTATCAATAAAGAATGTATTATTATTATTAGCCCCAAATGTGTCAGTTACGGCTTTGAATAAAAGTCTGCTAGCGCATCAAACACAACAAAGTAAGAGAATGCAAAAAATGAGAACACAATTGCAAAATGCATATACAATCAGAGAAATTGAATACAGTGTAGCTTCAATAGCTTAGGCAGTGCATTACTGATAGAGAGATCTTCTCATCCATTAAACTATTGAGGTGAGTCTAATTTAGATCGCAGCAGGGAGCATTGACATAGGCATTATGCAGTTCTCACATTGTAGCATAAACTAGATTTGACCGCGGCTTCGCCAGCGTGGATGTCGGAAGATATCCCACGGGAACGTACTACAATTGTTTTCATAAAACTTTATTGGTTTACGCGACGCACCGGTCGGCATGATTTTTTACGACATCTTCAACGATCATTATCATATTTCAGCCAATTTACAAAACCTTTAATGAATTATAAACTTAAACCTCCTTCATGAATCATCCCATCCATTGGTGAAAACCACATGAAAATGCATTCGATAGTTCTTGAATTTATCGCGTTCAGACATACAGACGCTGTATCAATAGTTTTTTTGAATCGCTCAGTTACTTATATGGGGGGAGTGCCACCACTAATCATTTTTATTATATTTTAGCTACACGAGTCTTTAGATGTACAGAATCCACCTTCTTTCCAATTTTCATAGATATAGTGCAAAGGTCTCCGAGTATAATGTGCGTTTATGGCATGGGACACAAGGACATGACGAACATATAAGGGTTGTGGCAAAAACAGAATGGCAATGGAACCCAAAAAATGCCCATTTGGGCAAGAATGAAAACATAATTTAACAAATACAGAAAAAGCTTTACTTGATATCTGAGGGCTGATTTTTTTTCTTCCGATATCACCAGCATATAAATTGAAATAACAACCGTTTTTGAAGATTATATTTTCAAACAAAGTTTTCAGTGAAAAATCAGCTCTTTATTATTAAATTATTTCCTTACCATTTGTTTGGTGGTACATTGGCAGACTTCATGAAAGGGCTTCGGTCAGCACCTGCAGTGTTGTTCAGCACTGCAGCTGGGCTCGGGCAGACACATTTGCAACGGTAATCTTCATAGGAATGTCCCTGTAAGGAGGTAATTAAGATAATGTAAGGTAAGTGATTTGTGCCTAATTAAAGACTAGACCTTGCTCACTTTAACACAGGTATAACTAGCTGTTGCCCGCGAATTCGTCTTAATTCCAAGATAAAAAGTTGCCTATCTTCTTCTCCAGGTCATGGTATAACCCAAGTGCCAAATTTCATCCAAATTGTAACAAACAAACAAACCTACATATATCTATTTTTAGTTAGGATTAGGATTGTTGTAATAATTAACTGCCTATTGGTCTAGTGGATACAAGCACTACACACAGGGATTACAGGCATGTTGTTATATTATGTTGTAATCACAAAAAATATACAAAAGTAGGGTCACACATGAATTGCTGTCTTCCGAATAATGCCATATTTACACAACAAAGGAAACTGTATTTTGCCTTTCGTTGCAACAGAAATCTTCACTGATAGTACATGATGTCATTATATAATGACGGCTCACACAATAAAGGCTAAATGACAATGACCACCAAAACTATATTGTTTAGATTGCGAATGGTAGCGTGGTTGAGATTTCCTGTTGAAAAACCGTCTCCGCACTTGGATTGTGCCCAATTAATGGAACTATGAAAGAACATTTAAGATTTCAACTCTTCATTAATGGCCTTTGTGGAAGAGTCCATATCACATACATATTATGATAGACCATCAAAGTCTGGAAATTGATCAGTGAATGTTTTTTATTTTATTTTAACAGTGAAGAGACATTTTGTCTTCAGGTTCATACACTCACCGCCATAAGGGTGGACACATTCAATAGCGTCTCTTATGCTTTTAGAATCTAGAACGTCTCTTATGGTTTTAGAAATTAAAAGGTCACTACACCAACAGTTGAGTTTCGAAAATAATGCACTTTCACTTTTTAAAAATATTTTCACACTGCCAACTGAAAAACACTACAAAATATAAATAAGGTAACTTTATATTAACAATACGTTTTAGTATCGGGTGTGTGTGTCCTCTAGCCCTGATAACCACCTGCATTCTATCTGGCATGCTTTGGATGACGTTTCTGACATCAACTTGCGGTCTGCGGCCCCAGCGGCTAGCACTGCATTTCGGAGTAGCATGTCGATTTTATAAAAATCTCACAATGAAGACTTCAGTATCATCTTGTCTTGATTAATCCCTAGCATCAGAGGCACTGACAGCTCACTCCACACTCACTTCACCTAAGTTTTCACAGTGTGATGGTTACAGAATAGCACTACTGGTTAAGAGTTATTGAGGCTGAGTTTAAGTTATCTTTCTTTTGAGCATGTCCCAGATATGCTCTATTGAAGTCCGGGCTGGCCACTGCAATTTTTGAATACCAACCTCTTGAAGTTATTCTTCTACGCTATTTGCGATGTGTGAGCTTGCAATATCATGCATTGGAAATCAATCATGCCCAATGAACCCAGAATAATGCACTACATGTTCCTGAAGGGCCTCCTTGATGTTTAAAATACAGGTAACCGGTTGTTGATGCTAACCAACTTACTAGTGACCTGTAACACAAGTTTTTCTCCAAACACCTATATCAGGCACCAGTCTCTTACAAAGTGGAATACAGCTGAGACATTTGTTTTATGAATTAATTTTATGTCAGCTTTGTGAAGAGAAAATAAATGATTAATTATTATTATAACCAACTCTGCATGTGCGTCAGATCTTATTCCTCCCCACACCATTATGAAGCCTTCATGAAAGCCCACTTTGAGTGGTGGAACACTCCCTCTCAACCGTGTGGAGCATGTAATGCTATTCGACACTCATCTGTGAACAAAGCACTCTAGACCATTGGTTGTGGGTCCAGTTGACGTGTTCTCATACAAACTGAAGTTGCTCTACTCGGTGATGTCCGAGAAGTTCTTGACATCTTGCTGATCTACGAGCTTTTAAATTAACTTCCTCTATTCGTCTTATCACCGTACGCTCACTAACATTTACGACTCTTGCAATTTAGGGTTGCTGGCGTATCTCAACCTCGGTCAGGTTTTCAGTTTCTTAAAATTTCCAGGGCAATAATTTGGTTGTTCCGTGCTGATGTGCATCTAACGCCTCCACTGCCTGGTCTGCGACTGTAGTGCCCTGCCTCCTGATCGTTTCAGTACATACTGCATTGATGAACGTGGTATGTTAAGCACAACAGCAAATCCATGCTGTGTGAGCCCTTTGACGATTATGCTGCGGCTTGTGCAACCTGTGCTGGTGTTACTGGCATTTTTATTGGTTTTAGAGCACCTTCAGTTTTTGGAACAAAACACAAAATCACAATAATTGGTAGGACATATCAACGGTCGTTATCAAATTGCTTTAAAACATGAAGAGATTAGTTGGAAGTAAAAATAACTTTCAATTCTATGTTTTGTAAGTGTACCTATGGACAGAAAGTCTGAAATAAACGTTTATATTTATTATATTATAAAAAGAGGACGACGAGGCCGCCCATTTAACGTTCCGCAGAAAAACGACAAGTCGACGCTCAAGGGAAATATCAACACTTAATGCAGATTGAAGCCTACAGTATTTAAAGCATCACAAGCGAGTCTATCGAATAATTCAAATACTGATAATAATTCGATGCAATATCAAGACTACAAATAATTTTCGTACTTACAGACACAAAAACGGTACAAGTCGCAGCAAAAACAAGCACGATTAACTTGAAATACATTTTGAACAACTAGACTAAAAAATATGTGCGCAAAACTAAAAATAACGACGAATTTGTAACAAAATGAAAGTAATTTAATTTGTCACCGCAACAGGACTAGCAGCGCAGCGGCCATTATTGTGTTTTTTTAAACTTTTATTCATGATAGATACAAGTCTTTCAATCGGATTATATAGATGGGTTTTAACTTCAATTCTTTTAGGATAATATCGTGTCAATACGTTTTTACGTCAATATTTTTCATTACTTCTGTTCATGTTCATATTACCAAATTACCGCCCTTTCGGGTTGGGTGGGTACATCTCAGTGATATAATTGTTTTCATCTAGTTTATTTACCACTCTTAGCATACATATTTTGGCGGCCGTGTTTATCTCACTCAATACACTGACCAAAATCAAACGTTGGATGTTAAAACTTGAACACTGTAAGATAACATGATCCAAATCAGCATCCTCTGCTCCACAATGATAACATCAGCTATTGTTTATTATGCTAATCCTATTCAGATGAGCTGGTGTTGAGTAATGTCCTAATCTCATGCGTGATATAATAGTTATAAATCTTCTTGTGATGTATTTAAAGATAAGGTACCAAGGTTTAATCAGTAATACATTTTGTATTCCAGCATACCATCTGCCTTTCTACCAGAGTTATGCTAGAGATAAGTCCCAATACTCCTTCCATAACTGTTTAAACGTAGCACGCTCTCATTTTGAAAGTTCAACAACATTCATTGCGTCATTTAAGTTGTTGAGCAGACAAATTTTTCGAACATAGGTATGAAGCAATGGATTAGCAATATCCTTCAAAGTGTGTTACGCAAATAGGGTGGTGGTAGCAGTTAATTCTAAAATAAAAATACTGACCTGGATCCTAAATGTTACTGATCCTGTTTCATCATAAGAAGATCTCTTCAAGATTTGACTCTTATAGACATACGTATATTCAGTGTCAACAAAATTGAGTTTCAAGCATTCTACGGCTTTTTCTTTGGGTAAGAAATCAATTATTTTTAATTTACGCCATTCAGCTCGACTCTCGGCAACTCTCATCCAGCTTCTACCAGCAACCCTGGGAAGATCGTCGCTCTACCTAGCCTGAGGGCTTCGTACCCTACGTTTGCCGATTCGCGGTCTCCACTCACGAACACGTTTACCCCAACGCTCATCGGTTCTACGGGTAATATGGCCGGCCCATTGCCACTTCAGCTGCTTATTCTGTGAGCTATGTCGACAAGTTTGATTCTCTGCCAGATCACCTCATTCCGGATTACATCCCTCAGGGAGACTCCAAGCATAGCTCGTTCCATAGCTTGCTGAGCGACCTTGAATTTATGGACCAGCTGTACCGTGAGTGACCACGTTTCGACTGCATAGGTCATCACAGGCAGGACGCACTGATTGAAGACTTTAGTCTTTAGGCTCTGACACGGTCGACAAGCCTTTTTGTTTAGTTAAGAGGCATTTGTGACAAGAGAATCGGCACCATTACCTAAGTAAACTAAAAAGTTTGTCATTTTTAGTTTTAGTCAACTACCCCGGGTGGCGGTCCGTTTAACTCGAAACTCAGTATCTAAACCAAGGACCAAAAATAAAATAATAGTGTAGCAGGGTTTCTCGAAATCTACCCCTAACGGTTTGAAAACGGGTAGTCAATTTAACAAGGGACGATTTTACTGCGTGACTAGATAACTCGAAAAAGAAATTTGAGTCAATTATAGATAGCAATACTTACATTTTTTATATTCCACCCCTCTCGGTGTGAAAAAGGGATAAATGATGAAATAAAAAAATAATTTGGTTAATTCATTAAAATGATATAAAAATAATTATCATTTTGCCGACCTTTCCCATTGGCCCTTTGATCTAAAAATTACGTGTGTTCGCCTTAATACCGGACTTCAGTCCTCCTTTAAAAAACCTCCATCGTAAACATGAGTTTTAGAAAACTACATTTCGAATGTGGTGGAGAGGGTGTTCGATTTTTTTGAGGAAAGTACGGAATCTACGCGCACAAAGTCGCGGGCAAAGTGCTAGTACACTTTAATGTGGGTAATAATCGGTTCTTCAAGTCATCGAGTGTCAAAAAATAATAATTTACAGATGATGATGACAAGAGGGGCAATTCCCGTAATATTCGCATTCTAATTTCGCTCTCATTAAAACAACACTATAATCAATTTACTTACATTTCTGACAAGTTTTTGACATTGATTGTCGCTGAAATTGAATTTGAACGTGTTATAAAGTACGAGAATTGGCCTTTTGATCTAAAAATTACGTGTGATGAAAATACCTAAATTGTTTGAAACCCCTTTAAAAATTCGGAAAAAGCACAGTGAAGACACTTAAAAAAAACCTATCCTGATGGAAGTATCTGAAAAAAAAACTGTTTAAATCAACCTGCTTAGCCTTTTCCAAAATATGTTGGGGTCGGCTTACAGTCTAACTGTATGCAACTGGATATCAGTATTTCACATGGCGCGACAGCCTATCTAATCACCACAACCCAGTCACTGAAAAAAAAAAATGTTGACTTAAAGGCCGCATAGCCAGGTCATTCGTAAAAAGATGTTACTTTCAAACATAAACAGATGGCGCCTCATGTTTCATGTCGGTTTGCAACTAACTTGCGTTTGCTATTTTGTCCATAGATGTCGCGAGCCCTGCCATCCCTGAATATTTTGTGGTTGTACCATGAGATGGCGCTACTGGTCTTAATTTTCAGGATGCTGTAGATTTCGTCTAAAACTATTATCTACTCTCTTTTATATGCTAAAAGTGAGTGTGCCTCACGTCAGCAGAAAAGTATATCCTAGAATGAATTTAGCCAAGCAAAGACCTGACCATATATTACGTAAGTACTTAGTTTCTCTATCTCCGGTCATTCGTTTAGAATTTTCCTGTTGGAACAACGTTACGCTAGCAGGTATACGTACGTTTTGAGCTATGATGAAGCACTAAGTCTTTGTCTGGGTAAATTCATTTTAGGACATACTTTCGTGTTGTCTCTATGTTGTGCACTTTTTGAAATACACGCGGATTCTATAATATCTTAATAAGTTATATGTAAACCTTTTCAATGTTGTAAATTTATAATTAAAATGTAGTAAGTCTTAATAATCCAATGAACTGTAGGTATCTCTAATAATATACCTATATTTTAAAGAGCAATGGGTAAGTAGTATATAGGTACAATGTGTTGAGTAGGTAACTGAAATGATTCTTGAAGTGTTTTTGTTTTATAATGTAATTAAAAATAACAGAAATTCTTGAATTCTAAACAAAGTTTTTAACATAGTGATGTCGAGCTAGAGTATGGTCTACCGGAATACCGTTTTTCTTATAAAAATATTGTTGATACTTACGTAATTGAATATTTATGATAATTACCTACCTATCATTATGTGATAGTAGGTAATGGCAAGAAAAAAATACTGGTTGTGTAAAATAAGGAACTTGGAACTTACATTAATTTATATGTATATTATTAATAGAGTACAAGAACTTACATTGACATAATTATATCTATTTTAACAGTAATGAGCACTACTGTGTTTAGTGTAAGTCGTAGTAATAAGTAATTATAATTATATTCCACTACAATTCAATTCTAGCGCTGGGGCTCTGTCTCGCATAGGGTCGTAGCATTAAGCTGAGCGATGTCCGTTTTGCGTGGATGTGACGCATATTTTCCCCCGATATGTTCTCTTTGGTGTTTGTGTTCGATCACTGCGTCATGTTTACCGCAAATAAACGTTTTTTTCTTTCTTTTTCTTTTACAAGGAAGTTGTAGTGTGCTGGCTGTACAGTACTATATCTTTACGTAGAGGATCCATTGGTCAAGTTATGACTGGTGTACATTGGGTGATAGAAATCGGTCATAAAATAATGTTGAAATGTGTATATTTACCAAGCGTCGCCAGAGGATATAAAAGTCATGGTAAAGTCGGTAAAGTCACTCACTCATGTCCGCCGTCCCAAGCATGTCCTCACCGATCCCGATGACGGCATAACTCTCATCCAGGAGAGCAGTACGGCCACCAGTACAGTGCACAAACACAGACCGACATTCCTACCTCGCCGCCGAGGTCCCTCGCGAAGACCCCGACGTAACTGTCCTCCCCGACCCTTGCTCGACGAAGTGCCAGCCCGCGCCGTTGCTGAGCCTGTAGCTTTAAATTCCCCGACTAATAATAATATGATCCAGATCCAGCCTGACCCATCTTGCTGTCCTCCCGTCAGCGACGCCCTAAGCCGACGTCCGTACCCCACAGGGGGTGCCCTTAGCGAGCGTTCGCTTAGTAAGTAGTTTTAAGCCGCTAGCTGGAGGCTTTGAGTCCGCTTAAGGCAGCCACAGGATAGTCCGGTTAAGTAGTCACGACCTCTCAAGGTCAACTACAAGATGCCATACATAAAAAAAAGGAAAGTCACTTGTAGTCACTTGTAGGCCTAACAAATGGTTAGTGTTTTCTAAGAGTTAGGTATGTATCTAAATAAATACGTAAAAATGTTTAGCATCTCTGCGTCCAGCACTATTAACTGACAATCGTGTTCGCGGATGGCAAGACACGCCAGTATCTATGACATCATCCGCCCTGTTCTGGTCACCGCCCGCTGTTTTATAACACAATGGCTTGGCACGCGATGATGGCAAGGGACCAGACGGAATGAGAGCATAATGCCTTAGAAGTTAGGTAGGCCTTTTAGTGCAACCTTTGTGTCGACAACCTTGCGTCATTCCATCTCATAGCACACCACGGCGGGCTCTGCTGGGGCGGCTGAAAGCGAGGTGTAAAACCTCAAATGGTACAAATATTCCAATCTTATTGGGATTTACGTGTTCGAGCCTTTCAGGGTTGACACAAAAGGACTATGGGGTCCGAGTACTAACTTGGTTTTTCGAGATATTGCTATGCCGTTGGTCAACTCTTCATGTAACCAGAGGAATGGTATTTCCTGTTGACAGCGATATTTCGCGATCAATGCGAAAGTAAGTTTGTTTGTTTGTTACCTTTTCACACCTAAACCTCTGAACCGATCATTATGACATTTTGTATATACGTTGTCAGAGGTACAGAATAGAACATAGGGTATCTTTCATCCAGAAAAAACAGTATTGTTCGAGAGGAAAAGGACAATAATTTTCGACGCTCATAATTGCTTTAGGACGCTAGATGGCGCTACGCGTCTTTAGAATCATGATTGACTGTAGCAGTGTGCTTAGAGTAAACTTTTAATCAATGTAATACATTTTATGCGTTTATAACCTGGATTAACTTATTGGATACTTTTATCCCGGTTGCACGTTCCTGTTGGATAAATCTGACCTCCACGAGGGTGAAGAAGCGGGCGATTGCTAGTTTGTTAATAAATCGTTATTCTGTTATCCATTTGGTGCCGCCGTACCCAACAGTACGGCAGTAAAATCGAGTGTCGTCACTAAGATTTAAAAGCCTTCTTACATGGGAAAGTAGTTTATCAGAACAGGAACAACAAAATTGGCTATAGTAAGAATTGATGGCAAAAAGAGCATTCTGTCTTAGCACTAACCAAGTTTACACTTAATCAATTTTCCAAAATGTATTTATCGGGAGTATTGTTGTAGGATATATCCATATGTGTAATTCAAATGGTATTCGCATGCTTTATAATTTTGTTCTTAGGGTTTCTAGAAAGGCCCGACGGAAGCTGTTTCCCATATTAGCAGGTACTGGCAGTGACGCTGGTTATGAGTTGCTATCACACCACCAGAGCCCTGCGTCATGACAGACCAATAAGGTGCCGACAAGGACATGCATGACTACTGCTTCTTCACCGCAGGATCAGCCCGATAAGACACAGATAATCAGGTGCAACGAGAAAACAGTTCCGAGATATAATAACGATGGCCACGATGATGAACCATTGGCTGCAAGGGAGTTCGTCGACGGTATAGTGCAGCTCAGTGTTATTCACAGAATCAAGTGGTGTTCGTCTTCAAGATAGATACGGCTAGGACTGATGGCCGTTAAAGCAAACGAGTTCTTTGTCTCCAAACCACGAATCGGTGAGCTTTGCGTGGCATGCATCTCAGTGATGACGGATCAATGAGCTTAAACAGATGGCCGAAACTGACTGATTGTGGAAAATCTTGTCAAAAGTCTTAATCCAGCAATGCGTTGAACGAGATATTTTGACTATTGTAAGTGCCTGATATATGCACGTTATAAGATAAAATGATCAACTGGATCAGTTATAGCTCTGGCGTAACATTGTGAGGTAATAAATACGACAAAAAAATCACAACATTAGGTTCGACCATCTTCTCTGTTTGTCCAAACAGTTGCAGTGCATTAAATGTCGCAAAATTGATAAACACATTATTTAAAGGTCGAAAACAGTGTTACCAAAATTTGCTACTATTGTCGGCCGTTGTAATCAAATGAGTACACCACTCTAAGCGGGGTAGACTTATTTCCTCCCTTTTTTATTTTCATACTTGTAAACTAATGAATAAAGGAAAATAAGCATTTCGTAAATAAAACACGAGATGTACTTTATGTTTGGCGGTTAATAATAAAATAGAAACTTAATTTCAAGTAAACACTTTTAAACGTCAATCATGTATTTTTAACTAGATGAGGTCGGCGTTTCCTATCTGACTAATAACGTAACCTTGGTCAACTCAGATCATATGAAAACCATGTGGACGGGGTTTGAAATGATCTTTTGAGGAACGAACTTCAAAGATTGATCAACTCAGAACTTAAAAAGCTCAACGATTCAAAAATTCGATTCAAAATGCCAAAGAAAGGACATTTGAGCTGTCGATTCGCCCACAATAAATTAATTTCGTGCGAGTCGGCTACAGAAAAATGTTGTATATATAAAAGTACATTCGTGCCAATCGACTAATAAGCCAAAATTCGGTTAAAATATTTGCTATGTTATATTTTCATATTTCGTGTATGTTTTTTTGGTTTGGTTGATAATATTAGTAATAATTTATCATTATTAATAATAATTTTATTAATTTATTCATGAATATGAGACAACCATACAGAGTAACTTAATAATAAGCCCAGGATAGATATAATCGTTTCGTTCGGCTGGTCAACAGATGGAGAACGTGAAATGGTAGATTGTTAGAATGGTTTGGTTGTCTTTGGATTGATTCGCCCTATCACCTCGTACTAGTATAAAACTGTATCACGAGTGGATAGTCTTACTCAATTTTAGAACAACAGAATTCCACAAGGTTCCAGTTACAAGTTCAGTTAAGTAGTTTGATTACATATTGATGTATTAATTAAGTTACATGATTGGAATAATATCTGTGTTGTTTTGTGTAAGTGTTTCTGTATGTGTCGTATAGGTTTAAGTGTTTCTGTATGTGTACAGTTATGTGTGCTTTATTATTTATGTGCCTTGTTTATACCAACTTTGTTTGTACTGATTTTCAGTGCTGTTGCATGTTTAGCTATCAAGATGCTTCAATTTTAGATTTTTACCTACTTTTTTGTAAAGGCTAGTAACGAAATACGAGTTTGTGTGCACAAAATGTACTATATCTAGGTACTTATGTTATAAACTATATCTAGTCGTCGCCTTTTTGCAAAGAGCTGTTTTACTTTATGTTATACATTATTTAAAAAATGCATCGGCTTTACTGATTCAGCAATCGAGTAGGTAGGTATACCTACCTACGAAATAATCAATAAAAATCTAAACAATGTGACCACGATTCCCGATTTTCAAAAATATTTTGTATAGTCTTGTGACCAGTGATTATTTATGACTGCGGTGCGATATCGATAAAAATATATTTGCGTGTTCATTGTAGGATAACCATAACAATTTATCCAAAATGAATACTTCTGGTCATGTCGAATTCAAATTGAACTTTAGTTTAAGACGCAACTTCATGAAAAAATTTAGGGCGAGTTTCACGAATGAAACCCGTTCAAGAGCTGTTAGTGTCAAAATTGTTATAGAATATTGACACTGACAGCTCTTGAACTGGGTTTAAAAGTGCTGATCGCTATCAATTTCATTGGTGAAATCCACCCTTAGTCGCAGAGCTCCAATAATTGGTTCAGACTACCTGGCTCACTGGTACCTTTAATCAGAGTGTTCATAGAAACGGGCGAGACGGTAAAACAGGGTTTTCAGCTCGAACCGAACTGAATTCTCGTAAATCGACTAACCCAGCGTTAAACTCATTCAATCATCTGACTCACACATCTAAGTATCTACTCACAAATTTTCTCCCAAGCATATCAATTTAGGCAAAGGATGGCGCCCTGTTCTCTTGAATGAAAATCGGTCCTAGTTTTAAACGATGTGTTTTTTGTATCCAAGCACTGTATAAAAGCGAATAATAAAAAATTGTAAAACATAAGACAAGAATCGTGTTAGTTATTGAGATTCAAAAACATAATGTCCAACTGGTTTCTTGTTGTTAACCATCGACTAACTGCCCTAGAAAAAATAGTGTTGTCCATTTTAAACAGTGTGAACCACCGATACCTAATTAGTTTGGTTGGCCTTGCTACATATCCAAGTCGGGGTGGTCCAATTTTTTTAATTCCTTCGCTCGCTCACGGACTCTTATTAAAATCACAATGACAGCTTAACCTATAATCCCCGTGGGGATGCTCCAACTTTCGAGATCGCTTGCCTCGCTCTTGTATTTTCTTAGTGTAATAACAACTACAGGCTAAGTGCCAATTTCACCAATTGAACTGAACGCGATCAGCACATCTCCGCGTTGAATAGCTGTCAGTGTCAGTATTCCACAGAAAATAATGACACTGACAGCTCTTAAACGTAGTTTATGTGCTGATCGCGTTCAGTTTCATTGTTGAATTTCGTCCCTAACCTATTCCGAGTCCGAGTGCTCGAATTTTCTAGCTACACTTTGCTCGCTCTTGCATTCTCTTCGTAAAATCAAACCTTTCAAGTCGGAATCCTATTTTGTATTTTATTTTATTTTTCCAATTTTAAGAAAGCTTACAGACTAATTACACTTTTATAGTAACTTAACAATAACAGCTGACAATTGCTAATTACAAGCTTCCACATTTATATTACTTATATAAAAAGAAGAACAAAGAAAAAAAGGTGTCCAAAATAGGTAAGTATTCCGTGATAAGCCGCGAACATTCACTCATTAAACTAGTCCTTACTCAAGATTTTCCTGATTCTTAACGCACCTGTGCAAAATAAGTCTATCTCTAAATACGGTGGCAGGTTGTTAAATAGTATTGCACTGCATAAACAAAAAGCGTTACGCCTATAATTTGTTTTTGTAAACTTCACTTGCAATAATGGTCGCACTCTTAGGTTATTTTGATTGGTTCGAAGATGAATTTTGCTAAGTAAATCGGAACAATCGATTGATCCATTTGCAATGTTGATAAGAATTAATTTACGTCTTAATTCTAATGGTAAAAAATGTTACCGCTTACATCGGTGTGCATAACCGTCTGAAAACTGCTGTGCCTTGAAATCTAGGTATCTCATAAATTTCCTCTGAACTAATTCAATGCGAGATTAATACATCTCATACTGGGGGTTCCATACTTGAGAAGCATATTCCAGGGTACTGCGCACGTAAGAACAGTAAAGTACCTTTACTGGTTTTAAAGAATGCAAGTTCGCATAATGAATCCCATAGCTTTGGAGGCTTTCTTTATGATGGATTCTCCTATGTCTCGCAGACTTTTGTAAACAAATATCACCTGCTTTGGAACTTCGCCTCAGTAAGGTAAAAAGGGCCCCCAATTTTTTTCAACATACATTTTTTTTTCTTTCAACCCAAGATTATTAATGTGTTTGAAATAAAGATGAAATTAGTAGGTTCGATTGACTTGTAAAAAAATGATTTTTTGTGTAAAAGGGTTTTGATGATTCATAACGTCTGCAGAGTTTTGCTAGCTAATTTATTTTGACCCTGTATATTTTTTAATTTTACTATTGAATACGTTTAAGATGACAGGTAGTTACAGTACAACTATTTTCTTAATGCCCCTCTACAACCTGTCGTGCATGCGACTTTAGCAGCTATTCTCCCATAAAAAAAATGTTTAGTTAAAACAGTAATAACAACTCTATATACTTCCAAGTCGATTGAGAGCGTCGGGTCTGCACCAAGTGCAAAGGGCAACAGATAGCAATCCGACGACCGACGAAGTTTGCCGAGGTATATTAAGAAAATAGTTGATCGACCTGCAATTTAATAACTTATTAACTATAGGTATACTTCTCGTATGCCTAAATCTAAGGGTTTTTTTCATTTCGTATTGTGGTAAACAAAGGCAGTCAATGAAAAGTCTGCGAGACATAGGAGAATCCTTAGAGTGAAGATACAGAATTCTAAAGGAGAATGCTAAAAAGCCTATGCTGAAAAGTCCTAGGTATGACCTATATATTTAAATGTTGACGTTCAAAAGTGCCTTTTATGTGCCTATTTGAAATAAAATCATTGTTTGACTTTGACTTATAGTGATCCAAATTGTAAATAGTCCTCCTTGCTGCATTAACTGTGTTTTTTTGTTACAGTCTCCGAGACGACCTAGAAAGGACGCCGGCGCCGCCGGTGATATACTGGAAACGTTGCGGGAGAGCAAGCTTTGAGGACTGTGTGGCCCTTGTAAGAGGCTTACAATCCGTAAACTACCTAGTTTTGGTCGAAAGCTAATATTACTGTTCAAGATATTTAGACGCAGACAAATAAACACAGGCGCAGACAATCGCTGTAACGGGTGCGACTACGTTTAACTCCTCAGATGTGACTTTGCGACAAATGTAAGAACTCGAGCGACAGCGCTTCAAAGATTGTGTTTTTTCTTTTCAACGCCAAGTAAGTAAAGCAGGGGACCAGACCACGAGTGTCCAAAACTGTTAGTACAACTGCACCGCAAAAAAAACCACTCAGACCGTTATTAAAGTGGCCTACTATTCTAAACTAGGTCGTACAAAATACTTAAAGTACCATCGATTCGGAAACGAGAAGCAGACTACCGTACTGCACAATAATCCATAAAAACTTTCACAGATCTAAAATCTAAAGTAAACTAATCATAGCACGGAACTGGGTAAACCCCCGTAATCCAGGCCAGGGTCTCCCGAGGTATTTGCGACCTAAAACTAACAGCAGTTGCACAAGCCAATAGAACAAGCTATAAAAAATTAATTACATTTTTAATCTGCAAAAACGTGAGCACAAGGGATATAAAATTACCGGAAGCGTCAAGAGGATCCTTTGTAAAGGTTCGTTCAAACAGCCGCGACACGTGACGCGACACAAAGGCACGGTGTCACGCGCGACGAGCGGTACCTTTGAGTCGCGCGCGATTCGCGTCGCTTGTCGAACCTGTGCGCAGGACTTTAATGAGGTGCGATCCAAATTTCTAAAGATAAGAAGTGGGTGTGGGCAATAATTTAGGATGACAAAATGCATTTTATTTGGTTGGTTAAACAAGATGTTTGGTCTACTAACGATAAATGTTATCTTTAGCAAAGATGGTTTCGTTAAACTTAAAGTCTTTATAAATTAACAAACGATCCGCCACACAGTTCACAAAAATATCGATATTTCCTTATATTATGTAAATATTAATGTATTATGCACAACACATAAACCTTTCGGAATAAATTCTCTAAATAATGGTAAAAACGGCTTCAAAATCGGTAGCGTGTTTACAAGAATAACGCGACCACACAAACAAACAAAGAAAACACTTTAATTAACAATATGTATATAGACATAGAGCAAATAAAAAAATAAGTCTAGCCCGACACCTCAAAGCACCATAAAGTCAACCGCCAGTACCACGAATAAAACTAATCCATCTAACGTCTTATCCAGCGCAATTTATTGCTGCGCCAGCCCTCAGTAGCCCCGAGGCGAACACATCGGCCCTAATGTAATTTTATAGAGACCATAGGATGTCGATTAGATGGTACTTGCTGGGGTCGCACAGTCGTACTCACTAATTTAATTTTATAATTCAATGTAATGTATCTTCTTTTACAAATCGGTTTCTAGCTCGTATTCGACAGTGGTCAATTTGATTGGTTGAATTAACTTTCAATAATTGGATGGGAATTTTAAGTGGTGCTTAATTTGAAATCGTTCACAATTACTGCGTGTGTTTGGACCTATTTGTTCTTTGGCTTCGCTTTTTTGTACCTACTGTGTCTGGAATCTGGAGGCTGTCATGACTCTTATATGGAAATAACGTAGGTACCGAGGTGGGAGAAATATAGCTATAAGTACCTACTAAGTAGGTGGGTGCCTAATTAGTGTCAAAATACCAAGTGGGTCTAATAAAAATTAGCTCCCATTTTATACTTTACAGGATCCGATGGACTAGAATACTGACCGTCCACTTCAGTCCCCAGGCGTATCAAAATCGCTTCAGGGTCGCGGGTAATTCGAAAGAGTACCTAACCGTGGCCCTGGCACAGGCAACTGAAGGAACACGTGTGGGTTTTAGTCAGTAAAAGTCTGACACGCCCTCCCGCTCCACCCAGAGCGGGAGAAGTCATTTGAAGATTTCCCACCCACAAAAAAGGCGTATCAACATCCAACGGTAACGAGACTCTTCAACAGACTCTTCTTCAGAAGATACTTGTCAAGGCAATAACTTCCATAATCAAAACCTCGCAATCAAAACCTTGTTGACGTTCGTCGTGATGGCTCAGTGGTTAAGACCATATGTAATTTTTGAGTTTATCTTGGTATTACTGACATCGTGAGGAAATATGGACTTATACTCGTAGTTAGTGCCTATAAGTCTGACAGCGCCAACCCGTCTTGAGCAAGCGTGAAGATCTATGCTCGTGCCGTCTTTGCAGTGAGGCAATAATAGGTCAGTATTATTATTATCAAGAACTTAATTTTTAAGTACTACTAGCTAGAAAGAGACAGAGACAATCCTGAACACTTTCATCTCACCTGTAACGTCCAAGAAAGTTGGGTAACGGCTCCCGAGGCAGCCTTCCCAACGTAACCCCGAACAAGTTTCCACCTTCACGGTACGCGGCTACGATTGTAATATTAATGCACGTTTGAGGGTAACTGTCACGAAGCGACTGCGCTACGTACTTGTGCCCTTAATCACAATAACAATAACACGTGGATACAGGGTGGTGCCATGGTGCCACAGAACAATTATACCGTGGTGCGTTCTGTTTGCCCTTTGTTCGGGATTTAGTTAAAACTAGTTGTTGCCCGTGACTGCTTTTGCGATTCAGGATGAACATGAAAAGCCTATGTCGCCGATTCTGTAAAAATCTCACTGCGACGACATGGAGTGAGCTGTCAGTGTCATCCCGTCTTGGTCAATCCCTAGCATCAGTGGCACTGACAGCTCACTCCACGCTCACTCACTTCACCTAAGTTTACACGGTGAGATGATTACAGAATAGCACTAAAAGTCATGGTCTATCCGTGTGCCAAATTTCATCCAAATCCGTGCCGTTGTTTTGGCGTGAAAGCGTAAACAACCGAATAAAACTTACTTTCGCTTTTAAAATATTAAGTTAAGATATCATGCAGTAAAAAAATAACCTGCTCAATTTTATCGTGATCAAGATTTAGCCGCGACTTATAGAATTTATTAAATGCGAAACATAAGCATAAACATAACACATTCTCTTAATTTTGATAATTTTATTACCGAATAAATAAGAATGTTGTTCTTCGCATCGGAGGATAGTAAGTACTAGATATCTTAAATTTCCAACTTTAGTTTATATTAGATTGGATACTTTAAAGGCCGGTTTTAACACCTCCGTAAAGATTTTTCAAGACAATCCGGCAGTATCTTGCATGTATGGATCCTATTAAACCTATTATACTCTTATTGAACTAACAACATTTTCAAAAAAATTGATGAGACATGCTGCCTAAATGTCGACAGCGAATTCTAAAAATCTTACTGCATTCCTATAAACATTTCCGTCTTATTTCAAAATGAGATCTAACGTTAGTATATGCTCGAACTAAAGTTGCTGATGCCAGCTGATGGTTTCTCCGAGCCAGTTTTTTTTTGTATTTTAAGCTTGATTCTGAATTATGTAAAGTTCAATACAAAACAAACATTAGAGCCGGATTAAGTGGTCAGTTTTGCAGAGAGAACTGACTTCGATCATTGATATGATCTTATTACAACAACTGGTTCGATGGTTTAAAAGGGGGCTCACTAAAATAACATACATTTTAGTGAACCCATTTTACTTTGCATTAATATTCTAAAAACGTCACATTTACAATGAAAAAGGAACTTTAGTAAATGGTTTAGTGGATCTTTTTCTTTCCATGTACGTCTGACAGTTACGTAATTGTAACGTTTTCGCACGATTAATAATTTATTCGAAAAGTTGCGTTTAGCACGTAGCGGATATTGCGTGGAAATTATTTTAGGATGCCTGGTCTTGAGAGCAGAAAGAAAACCCTAGTTTCGTAAAAAGACCGCTACAGTTTTCCAGCCCACAAAATTGAAACATCCTGTAAGCATGGCTCCGCAACCCTATCCCAAAGGCAATTATGAAGGAGAGTAAACTGCAATCAAAAACGTAACAAAACCAAGTTTAGCCGAGAAACATTCGTTAATATTTCATAAGCTATCGAATTAGGTGGCATGTTAATCACCAGATATTCAACCCCTTATAATTACGGCAAAAACAACGGCTCCTAAACGAAAAAGCTTAATCTAATTTTAATTTTATTAATATCAAATCGCCAGGGAAGTTGCTTTTCCTCTCGCTTTGTTGTGATGATGAAGATTTCCAGTACCTGGATAAACTTGCTGGTAATAACTAGTACTTATTTTTTTCCATACAGCCTATCAATTTACAACGTAGCGCAGTGTTTGCGACTGAATGTTATTTTTCATTAAATAGGACATTAAAATTTGGTTAGTTATGAATACTTTTTCATTACCTATTGCTAAATATTTAAGGATTAATACTCATATTATAAGTCAAAACCTCATGAGTTCCTCGACTTGACTGTCACATAAGTGGTTTGATATTCATAGTTGCAATTATTTTACTCCTCATCTCCAACAGTTTCCTCAGTCGAGGTGAGTTTAAGTTGAGGAAACGACTCTCAAATATACGGTACGTCGGCATCTACCTTGAAGCTTCCTTGAGGTAGTTAACAAGGAAGTTTTAACCAAATCACGCGTATTTTATCCGAGTCTCATAATGTCTTTTGAAGAGTTTATTAAATATTGACGTATTCGTGACGTATCACCTCGACTCACACTCATTCGAGGGACTCATAATTTTCTTAATCTGATGACTATGAACACCGATTTTGTCGGTCTTCCGAGGCACGCCTTGAAGTCTCCTCGACGGAGTTGTGAGTCTAGAAGCTTTCGAGGTTTCGACTTAGAATATGGTGTCGATTCTAAATCATCCGAAACAATTTCCAGCGTTGAAAGCTTCGCAGTATTTTAAATTATTAAAAGTAGGTATTTAAATCAGACACAAGTCTGCTCCAACAATGTCGAGTTATTGTCTTAAAGTGGAGGCATAAAAACTTTTCCATGATCACAAAAACAGCACAAACACTCCTCAGCACTCTTCAAACAAAAGAAAACACCTCTCCTGCTCAATTTGTGTGACGCCATTCAATTACCTCTCACTTAGCGCCGTCCACCATCCATCTCAACTCCAACTTTAAATGAACATAATATTTTAAGAGGAAACAGATCAGTATAACAATCTATCTCTTTTCTCAGCTGCCTAACACACTCTATTGCTGTGGCAATTTGTAAAAGTTAACTCACTGAGTGCCAAACTTAGGGAAGATCGACCACTTTAGTTTGACTCCTTAAAGACTGAGCTCCTACTTCTGAGGGTAGGAATTATTTGTGCGAAGAGGGAAGGGTGGAGGATCTAGAAAGACTGGTCAGAAAGAAATGATGATTAGAACCATTTATCATTTTAATACGAATCCCGCCCTTGTTAATAGGGTGTTTGGGGGATTAATAGATGTAACATTATTTTCATTGTTAATTTTGCGGGTTTGTTGTATGTAATTTCGCTGTGTCGGTCATTCGCAATGAATTTATTATGAACCTATCTCGTGGAGAAAGGGTTAATTTTAATGTTGCCGTGTTTCTGTTTTAAGAGGAGAGTTTGTTAACGACATCATGTTTATTGCCGTACGTAAAATATGTGCATGTGTCTTTAGCAATGATGTGTATCATGATATACATATTTCATGTTTCGTGACGTCGTATAAAAAGCTAAAACAAATCAGAATCACGCGATGTGTATTATGCAAAGGTATTTGAATAATGACTGCTAAGCTGAACAAAACTTTAAACGAATTTCAGGATAGCCTCTCTTAAGTCTAAAATATTTGTTCATCTAATTCCATAAAAAAACGGCTTATTATTTTGGCTTAAGTATTTATTTGGTCTGTACTATCAAAAAAACCACGGGTGCAATGGAAAGTCAAATCTGCTAATGGTCTGCTACTAGAAAATTCTCAGTAAAAAAGAATTAAAAATCCATCCCAAGATGTTCCCCAAACCCGTTAAATACAGTTTTCAATCCTCTTATAAATATAATCCGGAAATAGGTACTCTTTACTCGTCTTGTCAAAAAAGCGACAATATGAAATTCTAAAGGCAAAACCGTAGAAACACTAAACACATATTTCTGATGGTCTATGAAACATGCAAAACGTATCCGTGCCTTGTATTTTATACGACATTTTGTCATCTGCTCACCCTTGCAAGACGTGGTTTGGGTGCGTAAAACGCAGAGCATCTAGTAACTTATGTATTTGTGTTAAACTTTTGTTTTTTGTACATTGCGTCTGTTTTTTAGGTGAAACTGAATGGGAGAATGAGGAATAAAAGTAATGTTTTAGAGAGAATTTAACCCAGGCTTTAAATGACCAACACTACTGTCTGCTTACATAATACCTGGAAAAATTATCAGTGTGTCTAGGAATAAGATGATATATACCTATAATTACACCATCGATTATTTACTAGATTACTAGCTTTTCATTCTAATAAATATCTATTTGCATCCAAATCCCTTGAGTCCTTACTGGGTGATTTAGTTACACATATCCAAACACGTAATCACATTCAATTTTTAGAAGGATGTAATGAAGGAGTGATGTACGGTATAACTCAATTGTTTAACAAAACTTGGGTAGTCGATGAAACATCACCCAATAAGATATTCCAAAGCCGTTCAGTTTACCATATGACATGTATTGGAAATCGTGTGGAGACTGAGATGTCAACGCTATTTATATATAGCATTAAATATGTAATATCTGGGTGTAATAAACAAGATATAATCTTATAACATAGCGGAGAATTTGAGAACGGTTGTTTATACTTCAAGCTGATTTGTTTAAAAGACAGTTGGTGGCTATGACGTTTCCGTTAATTTCTGTCAACCTTCATGGAAAAATAGCGTCCGTTTTTGAGAGTATTAACACTAATGTGTGAGCCCCGAAAAAAGTTGATTATCATCTCTGCCCAAAGGTAAAGAAAGGATTGATGTTTTACGGCCAAACCCAATGACATTAGACAGAACGCTACTGATGATAGACAGTGCCATTCTATCTGTTCCTGTCAAACAAGCTGTCAACACGTTAAAGGGTCGCCTTATATATATATCTTGACTTTATTGGGACGTTAAAACCAGAGATTGGTAGGTGTTTCTATCTACAATACGCCAAAATTGGAGATAGATACGATTTTGGGTCCGGCTGTTAATGTGCCCACTTTTCTTTTGACGTCACCAATATTCGCCAGCCAAATTGGCAAAGCTTTATTATTAAGTTCATAGGCCCTTAAAATCCTAAGACATGCAGATACCCACGAATCATGAATAATGAGGAAATCGTCAAACAACATGAATGGTTAATTACGAATCGACATGACGGATTTTTGCGGGAAATTCATCAACAGTTCTTTTCAGGAAATTTTCTTATCGTATTCGTAGACTACTTGTTTCAGTTCGTACGTTCTGCTAAGGAAATATCAGCGGTAATGGAAAAAAATGCTCATGATTCTCGAAATTTTAGGCAGGTACAGTCCGCGAGGCCTAAGCTGAGCTTTGAATTTGTGTGAGTGCACATAGAGATAGTGTAGGTGCGACGGCGGCCTAGAGCGCGATTGTTTTAAACAATCGGCCATAGGCGCTGTGCGTACATCGCGCGATCACATTGCAAGCATCTCTATTGACCCTAATATTTGAAGAGCTAGTTTTGTCTAAGTATATCTTATTTCACTATACTTTACAGATACGTTTGATTAAATCCAAAAAATGCGATACCATACTGGTCCGTTCTTTAGCAACTAAAATATCGTCGACGCTTTGTCCGTAAGTGTAATAAAACTTTCCTATAAGCTTGTTTACAAGCACACGTATTTACTATTTATGTACTGTAAACGGGAGTACAAAGGAAGTAGCCACATAGGAGTGAACCGCTGCTGTTCAAACTTGGGTTCGTGCTCCGAACTATGACAATGCTTCAGTGTACGCCAATGTGTATACACCTTTAGGTACGGATGTCGGGGTGTTAAAATGGCGCTCGCGTTTTTGTTTTGTTTTTGACTGCTGTATAGATTTAATAATTTTATTAACAAAAAATGGGTGGATACATCTCAACTATCCTAAACAAAACACAATGTACATCGTTTAGAGTATTTTAAAGAAAGAGTAAACGACGATGTCTGTGCTAGTATTAACTGTGTGACAGACACCGGCGCCTTCCTCATACAAGTTACAAGCCAAACCGTGACACAATGATTTGCTTTAGTGAAAATATGTAAAACTATACAAATAACAAGTACAAATTAAGTTATACTAATTTAGTTAGTGTAACTTAATTTGTACTTTTAGTTAAAGAATAAAAATTTAATTTGATTGATTGTAATAAGATTGACAATTATTTTATTTAAATATGCATGCCTCACAAGGAAACAGTCTTTCTGTGTCGTCGTAAGTTAGACCCTGAAGGTATTGTTTTACAACGGACTAACAGACTCTTTATTCTACAAAAGAAATGTCTACGAATTCTTGCCAATATAGATAACACAGAAAGCTGCAAGCCATTCTTTGTAAAGTACAAGGTCCTTACACTAACTGGTATCTATATTTTAGAAGTTGGCAAATTTGTCAGAAAACACCAGTCACTATTCCCACTCACTAAGGACCTTCGCCCACAACATCGAAGTGTTAGACGCCAGAATAAAAATGAATTAGCCTTACCAAGCTCAAAATTAACTATGTTCCATTCAGGACCTTTGCGTTAAAATATATAATAAACTTCCAAATTCAATTAAGGACATAGAGTACGAATATAAATTTAATAAAAGTCTCCAAAAATACCTTATACTAAAATCGTATTACACTGTAAAGGAATTCTTTGACGATACGTAAATTTTGACATTGAAATTCATACCTATACACAATACACACATCGCCTACAATTTTGACTACCTATGATATTTTTATTTTATGATTATTATTGTTATTGCTATTTTGTTTCAATTTAAATATTATCTTGTTTGATTTATGAATGGAAGTGATGACCAATTAATTGTTCTTACGCTATCTTATAATTTTTATATTACAGTTACCTACCTACCTACCATTATAGACACCTAAATTAAACATGTCAAAATAAGTATTTTTGTACAAGCACAGTGGATTGTTTATTATTGTGACACTGTAGAACCTTAAACTATGTATTTATATTGCTGTGCCCTAGCAGGGTTCATGTATGAAACCTCAGTATACTTGTAAGAACTTATAAACTACATGAATGCAATAAATGATGATTATGATTAACACTTGTAATATAAAAATAGTTCGACTTGCCAGGGCAGTTTTGATTCTAACAGAATAACAAACCAGCAGCCTAATTGCGTAACACATGTTCGTAAACGATTACGACTAATCTGTTTGATTTTGACAGTTCAACAACATTCATTGCGTCATTTACATTGTTGAGCAGATTTTTTATCGAACTTATGAAGCAATGGATTAGCAGTCTGTTTCAAAACGATTCAGATTCCGATTGATTATGAATTACGCAATTAGGGTACTGGTCTTTACGTCGTTTATTTATATTCAGTTTTGGGTCATAAATAAGGGAGGAATGCTTACGTAGGATTATATTGAGAGCACAGAGTTGCCTGCAAGTGAGTATAGACATGGTTTGTGAAGCATCACCTTTATGACGTCCCTCTGTGTCCTCAAGGCGGAGCATAAGTGTCTTAAAAGTGCCACCCCAAACTGAGATGCAATAGGTTATGAGTAATTGAGCTAAAGCAAAATAAATAGTTTTCAACAGAGGGAAAGCAACTACGTTTCTAAGATTTTTCATTGGCAACATAAGCTTTCGTACACGTGATACTTTTACGATTACATGTTTATTCCAACTCAGTGTGCAATCAATGTGTACTGTTAGATACTTCACGCAAGATGTTCTTTGAATAGGGGGACATTATATCAGGTATGCTAGGTTGTGCAGAAGAGTTCGCTAAAAAGCAGCATAGTAGATTTTGGAGACATTCAAAGTTAGCAAATTGCAAGAGCATTCTCAGCGTTGAGCAGAGGCCTAGGTATCTCCACTTATAATAAGTGCAGTGTCATCAGCGTAGACCAGGATCTTGCAGTCCGGTATAGTGAGTTGGCGTAGGCCGTTCACGTATACAAGAAAGAGAGTAGGACCCAACACACTGCCCTGCGGGACTTCGAAAGATAAATGCTCATCGTCGTTGATGTAATTCTCTACCTTAACTCGCTGACTTCGATCAGTGAGGTAGTCTCAAAAGATGCTTAGGGCGGCATCTCTTTTACCTAGTTCCTCCAGTCCGTGTAAAAGGATGGGAGTAGAGACCGTGTCGAAAGCCTTCGCCAAATCCAATAATATACCTATAAGTCAAAGTCAAAGCATTTATTTCAAATATGCCCATAAAAAAGGCACTTTTGAACGTCAAAATTTACATTAAAAATAGAACTGATTCTAGGCGCCACTTCCAAAACGTAGTTTCGTATGGAGAAGAAGTGGCAAGAAACTCCACAGTTACTCTTTTAAAATGTTTTACAATATTTTGTATACATTAATTATATTTCAATATGTGAAGACGATGCACCAAGAATAAAAAACTATACCACAATTGGTAAAAAGGATTAAAAATAAAGCAAAAGCAGATAAATTAATCACGTGATAGGTACATTGTGCTCACATATTTACAAACAATTGTAACAAAAATATGATTTTCCTAAAATATTAACTAGGAATAAGTCAGTGTGTGAGTAAAGTAAAAATAACAAATTATGGAGCAGGACCAGCACGTTTCCAAGCATTCTTATCTAGGATATAATCCTCTAATTTGTAATATGCTTGTTTACAAAGTGTTTTTTTGACATGAGTTTTAAACTTTCTTTCGTTTAATTGCAATATTTCACAAGGTATTTTATTGTAACATTTAACACAGTACCCCATAAAAGATGTAAACCGTCTGATTAATACCAATCTTGGACTTGAAGAATAGAGTTATTCACGTCGTCAAGATTTTGTTACCTTCGGTCTATTTTAAAGATCAATGAAGTGTCATCTGCAAATAACACCATCTTCGGTTGATTTTGAAGTAACTGGGGTAAATCATTAATGTAAACTAAAAAGAGGAATGGACCCAATATCGAACCTTTAGGAACGCCCATTGATATTTCAGACCCTAATGAGTTTGTGCCGTTTATTTGTACTTTAACCTTACTGTCTTTCAAGTATGATCTTAGCAAATCAAGAGCTTCATTCCTAATCCCATAGTGCTCCAGTTTCAGCAGAAGTGTCTCATGGTTTACACAATCGAACGCCTTAGAGAGATCGCAAAATTATTCCAATGGCATCTTGTGATTCATCCCAGGCGCTAAAAATGTTCTTTAATAGGGTGACACCGGCGTCAGTGGTACAACGTCCTTTAGTGAAGCTTGTATGAGTCACATGTTGCTTTAGGCCATAAAGTTCAAATAGATTTCCCCTACTTTTACGAATGCCAGGAGTGGCCCAATCACTAAATGAAAACTTTGTATTAATACTTTTAGTCTTAAGTGGAAAAGTTTTATTAAATTGCGTGTTTAATAGTGAAAAGAACTCGGCATAGAACTCATTTGGGTCACCTATATCATTAAAACTTTGTTAAATAAGTGACTGGCCAAAGAATCATTTAATTTCTCCAAATCTTTACGTGTAATTTGCCTAAACATTATTTGAGTTTTTTGTAAAGGCGTATATGAGCAAAACATTATTGTTTGTCCACTGTGATCAGATGGCAAATTATTTACTATTTGTTTGTGTAAGTAATCACAATTCCAAAAAATATTATCTATACAAGTAGCAGAGGAAGCTGTCACTCGGGTTGGTTCAATAAAAACATTTGACAGATCAAATGACATAAAAAGACTTAATAATCTGACTGTACTAGAGTTATTTTCTAATAAATTAATATTAAAGTCTCCGCAGATTATTATTGACTTACTACTAGCACTAAGTTTCTTTAACACATCTTCGATTACAGAATCAAACACAGGTAGATTCTGGTAACTTGGAGGTCTGTATAAGCATACTATGGCATGCTGATCAAGCTCAACACAGGACAATTCAATGGCGTGCTCAACAGACAGTCCGATGATGTCTTTTCGTTCTTTCGATTTAATTGAATTTTTAACTAATATTAATGACGGGCCATGTATCATACGTTTTCGGCTGAAATGGCTAACAACACCATAATTTGCATAATTAATTGACATTACTTGGTGATATTTTAACCAATGTTCTGTTAAACAAATGACATCAAGCTTAGTACTTTCTAGAAACAATTATATAACCAATAATTTGGAAGCGCAACCTTGGATATTTTGATTAAATAATTTTATAGTATGTTGCACTTCCTTTGGTTTTTTATTACTATGAGTTATATTGCCAGAAGTTACTTTATTATTATTTTCTAATAATAATTGGTTATTTAAAGGGGTAACTTCTGTTGTCTTACTAACTAGTTTAAATTATTATCTGGAGTGACCTCCACAACTACAACTGACGAGTCTACAATGGCGGTACGGGTTCCAGCAGGAAAAGTATAACCTATCTGACTGGTAGTGCCCTCCAAGGATGTTGGTATTATGGTTGGATCCTCCTTCGTACAACATGATGAATCATAATTAATCTCTATGTTGCTTGTATAACTAGGCAACACAGACTCGTCACTAATACTACAATTTGTTATATTATCTATAACCTCATTAATATTATAAGCTATCAACATAGCTATCCGATGTCTATTATACCAAGACAGAGATAAGGTTCTCTGAGTTAACTTAAAACCACTAACACACTTGTTAGTGTCAAAATACAATAATTTGTCACTATGACAACATGTCAGCTTGTGAATAGTACTATTCAACTTATAAATATAATTATTCTCGTCACCTGATAAAGAATCAGAATAAGGAAAAGCACACAACATCAGCTTTCCTATATTTAACTTAATTAAGGTGTTCACACCATCCACTATGTCCTTTCTGGTATACCAGTACTATTTCCTAATAGCAAAACCATAGTAGAATAATTTTATAGGTTTGTATTTGCAATTATTTTAATAATTTGTTTAAAACTTATGTTATGATAACTATGGTTAGTAAAACTATGGCTAAGGTAATTGAGTATTTTTTTTCCGAAGCCTGAACCTAATTCGTCACCAAAAAATATCGTCTTGTTTTCCTTTATATTAACACAGGTCTCTGCTGGAAGAGCCAACACTGGAGGGGGCAAGTTAGGCTGAGGCTGAAAAGGTGGTGATTGGTTGGCACAGCTGCTGGAGAGATTATTAGTTAGAGACTCGTATCTCTCAGCATTGCACTTCACCAAATCCAGTAGTTCCCCAGCCTCAAACAAGCGGTCACTTAGTTGCCGTTGTGAAGTCTCATATTTTTCAAAAATATCCTTCAGCAAGTGCTCCTTCTGTAATATATCATTATACAGGAGCTGGATATCAGTGTCATACTTTTCCCTACATTTATCTAACTCAGTAGTACAACTATTTAAACTTTTCGATAGGACAACACGTTCCTTTTTTGTTTTTTATTTCCTCTCTGTGACCGTTTAATTAACTTCTTGATTTTTATGTATTTTTTTAATTTGTTGTGACTCATAACCACAGGACATAATGGTATGGTATCATCACCAGTCAAATCTATTGTTACAGCTGGATCACACACTGGTTTTGATTTATTACCAACTTATCAAATAAATTACTGGTGCTAGTGACCTGTTCGATGACCTTGGTACACTCTGAGAGAGATAGTGCCTTTTGAGCTTCACACAATTTCAGTTCCAGTTCTGTTATGCGATTCAAAGCCAGTTCGTGGGTATAGTTTTAGTCCTGGTATCGAGATTCTTAGTAATGTGTTTTGATAGCTCAAGCACAGCATCCTCTGTTGATTTGCCTTTCCTGAAGCCGGATTGGTTTGAGGCAATTGCATTATTGTGCTCTAAATAATTCAATAGTCTCTTATTCAATCAAAAAAAAAACAAGATTTTGGACAAGGTCGTGAGAACTGATATAGGCCTATAGTTTTCGAAACGGTCTCCATCCTCGACCTTAAATATAGGAGAAATTAATGCCTTTTTGAAGGCGTTTGGGAAGATGCCCTTTGACAAGCAAATATTGCACACATGAGTGATTAAAGGGATGAGAACATGCCTAGCAGATTTAATAACCGAAGCAGGTATGCCATAGGAGCCGACAGCACAGTTATATTTTAATTCCGTGATCATACAGTCTACCTCAGCAAAGTCAGTCTCAAGCAAAACTAATGAGTTTCCTTGCGGGTTGGTTATAGAATTATAATTAAAGTGCGACCGGTGAATATGTTGAGCCTGCTGTATCTTCTGAGCAAGATTACCTCCAACATTAGCATAATAATTTATATCCCAAGTTGCTTTGGGATTTCCACTACACTATTGCAATAATTTCGATATCTTGAATAGGTTAGTTTGTCTACGAGATTTTCAGGATCCTGCATTGACTTTAAGTGTAGTTTGTCACGATTACGTATGCATCTCAAAAGACCAGGAGTGATCCATGGCTTAATAATTCTCTTTCTATGCGGTACTGACTTTAATTTGCTGTGTTCGCTTCCTGAATTTGATAAAATGGAGGTTAGTAGCTACGCACTTTGATGAGATTAGCTTGCCTCGAGTGCATAAGTAGCTAAGTTCTCGAGTTCATTATAGTGAGTGAGGAACGTTTAATTAACGGATTTACGGTAAAGTAGAAAGGTTTCACGAATAGAAGGTATAGTCTGAAAGCTGGTTTTAGCAACATACAAGTATGAGGGAAATGTTTTGTGTCATGAAATTACACAAAAACCTGCTCCCTAATTGCGTAAGACACTTTCAATAACAATCTTATCCATTGCTTATGTTTGAAAAAATTGTCTGCTCAACAAAGTCAATAACACAATGAATGTTGTTGAACTGTCAAAATGAAAGCCATTCCTACAGTTCGTGTGTTACGCATTATGGATAATGAATTTTTTTTTATTTGTACCGCGCTACAAGGACGTGAATAATACACTCCAAAAACTTTTAAAGCGTGTTTCTTCTTCATGTTTACATCGATTTAACCACGGATTTATAGCATTTAACATGCCTTCTTTGAATTTAGATAAATTTTACAAACATTTTTTTACGGATATAAAAGGAATGTTTTCGATGAAAAGAACAATGCCTTTCGACGGTCACAATTGCTTCTGGACGCTAGATGGCGCTACGATTCTATCGAATCATGATTAAATTATATTATTAGAAAGTTTAGTAGCGTGTCAAGAGTGTTTTTTTTTTTAAATAAGTAATACATTTCGTCAGTTTATAACTTGGATTAAATTAACACTTATGATACTTTTTATACCGGTAGTACGTTTCCATGGCATTATTTTCGATCGAATCGCAAAATACACATATACATATTTTGATCAACCTTTACACTGCCTCATGAAACGATAGTGATCAGACCGTTCGTCAGCTCACGATCATTGGCTCTCGCAGTGAGTGTAGCTACAGTGTTCAGGATCCTGTCAGAACTGGCTTGATCCAATTGAGATAACCACGCATTATGGTTATATTATCAACTAAAATGAGCGGTAATCTGTGTGTAATCTAAAAAATATTTTCTAAAGTACAAAGAAAAACAGAACGATGCCGAAGTACAAGACCCGACCTGAACCGCACCTCATTTTCTAGTCCTATTTCAAGACGCTGTGCAAGCTGGTCAGCAGCTGCTTGAACAGCGCCGGTGCACTAGACAAGTGGTAAACGTTTTCAAAGCGTTTCGGTTTCGTATGACTACAAAAACTTTTAACAGGACTGACATAAGCGTTTTGTTTTTAAGCATAAGGGCTGTTTTCGTTTTTAATTTATGTTTCCATGATCGTTATCGCTGATAGAATGTCGTTTTGTCTAGACTATCTGATAGGAACTCTAACATTGAGAAAGATTAAATATGCATCAGTATTTCTAAAGTAAACAAAAGTACACAGAAACTGTGATATTAAAATACGTGTCATGTCAAAACATGGCTAGTTTAAACCTACGGGGTAGTTGCGTAACAAATGGCTTTAATTTTGACAGTTCAACAACATTCATTGCGTTATATAAGTGGTTGAGCAGACAAATTAATTTGAACATAAGAAGCAATGGTTTAGCAAAGTCCTTCAAAATGATTCAGATTGATTGTGATTGTGTGTTACGTGTGTTCCGCTATTACTTTGCTGAAATCTGTGTCACACTAGCGACAGCGGAAGCGTCCCTACTGCGTACCGCATGCTCAATTAATATGCCGGTTTTAAAGATCGAATGCGGCCTATGGTAACACTGGATCCTTTGAGTTATGTTGTCAGAGAGGCGATGTTGACTTTTTAATTTTTTTTTCTCAAAAAAAACAAGATGGCGAGGGGTGAGGTACTGCGCAGCGAGTAGCGCACTTCAGAGCCGCCCCAAAATTTGGGCCGAACTGTACCTAATTTTACTTGCATAAAAGAAAGTTAGGTCCGAGCCGCAGCGCGATCTTATCACCACCGCCAACCGTTATTGTTCCCAGTGGGGCGGCGCGCGAAATTCAGCGCACTACGCCGACACACCTACACTTCGCAAACTTTATTGCTCACAAATTGTATGCATTATTTATTTAATTTGAAAGCGAAGAAACCCAAGCGCGATCATATGCCTCTGCGCGGAATGAGGGCGAGAGAATGCAAAAATATAAATAAACTCGCCGTAGCCTAGAGGTAACGCCAAATTGCTTTGTTTGTGTCATTTTTTAACTGTAATGTGCATTTGTGTCTATAAAAACTAAGTGTCACTTGTTTCTTTCAATCGTTTTTGAGTAGATATGTTGTTGTTTACAACCGTTGCACTGGATAGGGTATTTATAAGGTGTAAGGACCGATGGCCGGTGGAGCAGACGAGCCTTGGAGTGACGCCCCTTAGCTAGGTGGACCGACGACCTTAAGAAAGTAGCTGGGGCAGACTGGATGAGGAAGGCGGTGGACTGGGAGAGGCCTATGTCCAGCAGTGGACTGCCATAGACTGAGTTCATTGATTTTTATTACTTAACTGGTTAAAAGGATTTTTTTTTCTTGATTTGTTCTGTGAAAGTCTAAGTCAAGTCGTATTACAGACGTGGAACAAGCCAAGCTACTTACATGTTTACACAGCAGTTTGAAGGTGACGTCAGGGGAATTAAAGGGTCAAATTGAGTTACAACTTAATTTGTCCGAAAATTCAAATCACAGCTGTCATTTTTTGACACTTTCATTAAATTACAAAGCTTTATATTGAGAAAGCATATCCGGTTCCGTCAATTTTTATCAGTTTTTGTACTTGTTTAGTCAATTTTGATCATTTAAGCGGGAAGATTGAAGAATTAGTTCAAAAAGGTGCTAAGCTTAGAATTTCTTCAGACCGCGTCGAGAGACAATAACTAGGCAAATTCTAGATCCATTAGTTAAAGCATATTTGAACAGAATTCCTCCAACATCTACCTATTTATTTAGTCCCTAATCTTTCACGACTGCATTACAAAAAGGTGTACGTAAAGCTTTTTGGCTTCCAAAAACTGATTCACATACTAGACCTCATCAAGGCGTACGTATACAAGTAGTTACATCGCGTGAGGCTCAACATATTTGCCATGAACCATGCATACTGATTCACGTATATGTGATGTGGATATTATCGCATCAATTCAAAACAAAGGTCAGGGTCTATAATCCTATTAATTCGAGCAATATACCAACAGTAGAGGATCATTACACACACAACCCAGGCTCACGGCCCGATCGTTAAAGTAACCAAGGTCGGGGACGATCAAACCCTCCAAAAAGCTCTCAAGCGAACCAAAAACGAAACGAACAATGACTCGAATAGTTTTTGAGCAGGTCAGTTAGCGCAATACCACTCCAAATTGAAGGAAATGGGGCACTAGAAATTGTTCTAAAGTTAATTCAAGGTTATCGCAAACCATTTATCCAGAAACCTCCTCTGATATACCCAAAAATAACCAATGATCCCTTTCAAACACGTCTAAAAAAAAACTGCAGTAATAGACAAATTGAAAGCTCAGAGCATTCTAAATGTTGTTCAACTCTAATTTCCCCTTTATTTTTGACACCATACTCGAAGAATCAGCCCGTCCCCTATTCAACTTATAGCGTAAAACGATAAGAAGACGATAAATAAGACGATGTGCAAAGTGGACCAATCACATGCATATTTCCGCTTAAAAATGTCAAATCACACAGGCGCTTCCTTTGCCTTGTAGACTGGGCAGAGAACTGTTAGAGACGACCTGCTTTCCGTTAGGATTGAGTACTGCACCCAAAACCTTTTCAATACTTACGAATTGGGTTGACCTATATCTCGACGACTTTATAATAGTACATTAAAAATTTTCACGTTCTTCGAGATCATGTCGAGCTCACATGAGACACTTTACAAAATCTTGGTTGGCAAGTAAATTTTGAGAAATCTGTTCTTTGTCCTCAAAAGACTATTACATGTTTAGAAACATTGTGGAGTCCCTGGGACAGTTTAAAATCTCTGCTAAAAGAAAATACTCTTTCATTAGTATATAATAATTTGTATGAGTCTATTGTTACTTGATAATTAATAAATAAATAAATATAAATTAGTCAAAAAAGTGGGTCAATAATAACTCTGAAGGAGTTGCATATAATAATAGGACTCCTGAACTTTACCATTACTAGCAAAGTTTATTTTGTATTATTGTTCCTCGAGGCCGTATCCATCACCAGCAATTATTAATGTTCATGAACACGTTAACAGACCTTTTATTGAAATACTACCCAATACCACAAAACGTTCGAAAGGACCTGGAATGGTGGACTCTAAATTGTCAGTAATCAACACCTCTACATTACCACTTATAAAACTAAACTTAAATTTCCTGACAAAAGATGCATCAAACCAGGATTGGGGAGCGCAACTGAACCATCTGCCTGTACCGGACAGTTGACCTGTTTTAGAAACACTTTTTCCAGTCCGCCGTAGAGACCTCGTTTACAGCCTATTATAATACAAAAAATTACGTGTGGAAATTCTCATGAATGTCCTCCACCCTGGGGCAGGTGGAAGGGTTTGTCAGACTCTTACTTACTAAAACGACACCGTGTTCTGCTGCTACCTTTAGCCGGGGTGCTGGAGTGCTTGCGCATTTCGTCACGCTCCCTCGGCTGCCTCGTCTACACCCTGCTCGAACGCTGACAGCGATTCTTCCGGCGACGAAAATTTTATCCCTTTGAGCAGATTTTTTATTAATATATAAAAGAAGTCACACGGTGCTAGGTCAGGGCTGTAAGGAAACTGGCTGTCCGGGAAGTCTTTCGTTTTGAGCGCGGTGCACGAAGGAGCGTTGTTGTGGTGGAGCAGTAGCCTGCGGAACCCTGTGTTTGGTCGCTGGTTGCTCACAACAGAGAAAACTTCTGCCAATCATTTGGTAGTATACCATTCAGCGTTGATGCTTCTTTGGTTCCGTAAAGGAATTGACATTTAATTCATTTCAAATTGAAAAACATCGCGATAACTTCTTTCTTCATCACCCAAAGTTCGTCGACCGCGCTTGAATTCGTTATACAATCGATACACGGTTGCCTTAGAAGGGCCTTCATCGATGAATGGCATTTGTAGTCTATCATACGATTCGTCCGGTTCCAGGCGACACTTGAAAGCGTAAAATATCATGGCGTGAAAATGTTCCCGGCGCAGATCCATTTTTTTATGAGACACGATAACTTAAATTAGCTCGCAAATAATGTGGAGGGAAATTTTGAAATTGGAACGTACCTATTTTTACTTACCAAATAATCAATTTTTTTAAATAGACTATAACTGGCCGGTCTCTCCTACATAAAATCTTTTTCTTCCAACTATGCTTTAATTTCATCACAATCACACTAAAAACTCAGTACAAAGCGAGTCTTTAATGCTCTAGAGCAGGGGTTCCCAACCTTTTTTTGTCTACTGCCCACTTAAAGAATAAATTATTATTTAACGCCCCCCTTTTTAAACATACTTAAAAACCGCTAAGTACTTATAAATGATTATTGAAACGCAAATTTATAGTATTCGGACAGAGTATCTTTTATTGAAAATAAAACAAACATAATCAATTCTTATATAAAAACGAATGTGAAGGTTGAATCTAATGCTGTTCAATAAGTTTGTTGATATCAGGTTCCAATTTACTCAAAAACAGCCGCAAGTCGCCACGTTCGGTAACACGCAAACGATTTCTCTTTTTAGTAAGCAGCGTTGCCACAGCACTAAATCCACGTTCACACAAATATGACGATGGTAATGCTATCAAAAATCGTTGAACAATTGACCACAATCCAGGGTACAATTGCGGGATCGGTTTTTGTAGCCAAAATTCTTGATATCCATTTTTGAAATTGATTTTTATTTCTTCGTTTGTTGTCAATTCTATAAGTTCTTCTTCCAGCTGTGTTGATATTTGAAAACGGATCCAACACCCAGTCTGGTATTTCCAAGTTTAAAATGTCCTGGTATCGTTCGGTGAAGTCAATGTGGAGGTTTTCCAAATGTTGGCAGTAGGCAAACAAGTCGTCGTTACTGCAGTATAATGATAAATTCGGAAAATTTGAAACTCACGTCTGCCCATATTCTTTTTGTGCAGAAGCAGTTTGGCTGCGAAAGCAGCAACGACATTTTTTGTTTTAATTAAATTTAGTTCATCGCCTTGCAGTTGGAGGTTCATGTCGTTGAAAATTTTATACAGGTCTGTCATGTAAGCTATATCATTCTTTGATGTTATGAGCTTGTTGCGCAGTTCTGTATCTTTAGTTTCCAAGAACTCTATCATAGAGTCAAACAGGTTGTAAAATCGAATCAGACAATTGCCTCTTGACAGCCAACGAACTTCAGTATGAAGCAACAAACGGTTGAAATCTTCGTCATTAGTAACACAAAGCTGATGAAATAATCTATCATTCAAAGAGCTGCTACGGATTTTATTGACTGCTTTGATGACATATTGCAGTGATTGAAATAGTCGTTCACTTAAGTTTCTAGCAACCAAATGTTGTCTATGAATAACGCAATGTATAGCAAGGACATCTGGAATTTTATTCTTTAAGTATGCTATGAAGCCTTTATGGCGCCCTGTCATAGCCGGAGCGCCATCCATAGCAACTGATATAATATTTTTCAAAGGAATCTCTTTCTCTTCACAAAACTTTTCCAATGTATTGAAATGGTTTCGCCTTTTGTATCTGTCTCCAAATTTCTGGCAAACAATAGTTCTTCACGTATTTTCTCATCTTTAATAAACCTCACGTAAGATAGCAACAACGCTTCATTAGTTGGTAAAGTGGACTCATCGAGCTGAATTGAGAATTGACTAGTCCTCAGATGATTGCACAATGATTCTTCAATGTTTTCAGCCATTTCATCAATTCGTCTTTGCACAGAATTATTACTCAAAGGAAATTTTCGGATAATATCTGCGGCCGGTTTATGAAGCACAGTAGTTATTACTTCCTTTATTGCTGGCAAAATTAACTCTTCTCCGATGTTGTGTGGTTTGCCTTTTTGAGCAATTAACAAAGAGATATTGTACGAAGCTCGAAGTCCGTCGTCATCTTGCTTAGCAGCCGCCGAAAATAGTTTTGATACACTTGGCTGAGTATTATGCTTCTTCTCTAGGTCTTGAAAATATGCTACATTCTTTTCTGTCTTATCTGGATGCATTTATTCAAATGATCTTGCAGTCTTGGAGGCTTCATTGCTTCGTTCGAAAATGTTTTTAGACATAGAAGACACAAAGGCGACGACGGGTTTGTGGGATTTTCAATAAATCCGAATTTAATATATTCCGCAGAGTATTGCCGTCTCTTCTTTTTTACTTCCGACATTGTTTTGTTTTAAGAAATACGTAAGTGTTGAAATCAAGTACTGCTTATCTATTATGCGCGAAACCGCAAATGAAAATAAAATAAATTTACGTCGTTTATATAGGATTGCATAAGCAGCACGCACCAACAGGAATAAGACAAACGTGCATAAACTCGTTTATCTCATTCGACGCCCAATCGTACTCGACAAGCAAGAACAAGTATTATAGAACCAGCCGATTGGTATAGGAATGTACAATTCGGATTATTTAACAAAAACTTGTTAAAACATGATTGCCCGCGGTCTTTTATATCGAACCAAGTTTGAGCTATATCTTAATTAATATTAGTTGATGTTCACAAGATGTAGTCGAGAGTCGAGAGCTCAGTCGGTTTCTCAGAGTCTTCCTAGCTAGGTAGATGAAATTATAAATCGACCCCAAAGCCCTACACAATGCCCCCTTTTTTTTGTGGGTCTCTTACCGCCCCCATTTAGGCCTGCAGCGCCCACAAGGGGTCGTTATCGCCCACGTTGGGAAAGACTGCTCTAGAGCAATAAAAATATATGAAATTTCATTATTGCACAGTTTTTTAAATCGCACCAAAAGGTGCCAATCTCAATGGATTAGCTCTATTCGGCCAGCCGATATAGCAAAGAAGTAACCTTTTTTCTTTAACCTTTTTTTTACGTACGTATTATTCGTTTCTATCCTACTTGTTCCAAATTTAAATATAAATTTGCCCAACAAAACTCTTCACCTTTCTTTTAATAATTGCTCAAGTATAACTTTTAATTTCAATAGAAAAGCAGATTATGCACCTCGCCTTAAGTAATTTATATTGCCCTCGTGCCTGTTACTAGAATTGATTCAACTTTTTTTAAAAAATTGATTCATCAAAAGGTAGTTTCGCATGGAGAAGAATGGGCAAGCAACTCCACCGTTATCTTTTAAATTGTTTTACAACATTTTGGATTAATAATTTTATTTAATTTTAGCTATCACATTAGACGATGCACATAGAATGAAATTACTATACCGCATTAAGTTAAAATAATTAAAAATGAAGCAATGACAGATAAATTAATTACATGATAGTTTTGGTGCTCACATATTTATAAACATTGTAAAAGTCACTGTGTGTGTAATAAATAATAAATTATACAATTAAATAAGCAACCAGTTTTATTTGTCTAGACTCTAGATTGTCCTAAGGAGCTGTCATAGCATGCTCCCAAGCATTCTTATCTTGAAAATAATACTTTATTTTTTAAGTGTAGTTCTACACCCCTGATATTACATTAATTATATTACATAACAAAAAATAGTACTTAATAGGTAATAGGTAATACGGGCTGGTGTCCGCAACTCCACGACAATGCGCGTATTTTGCGTACGGTGGGAAAATCGATCATTCGATCCACCCCAGCTCCGCGAGGAAGGCCAGCAATGCCTTGGTGTTACTGACAACCTCGCGTAGGGTACCTTGGTTACCGAAGTACTTTTACCTGTAAGTGGCGACCACCGGGCAGTGTAGAAGCACATGAGCTGCTGTAAAGTCCACCTCCATGCAGGCCCTGCACAGCGGACTGTCTGTGACTCCTATGACAAAGAGGTGTTTATTAAAAGACCCGTGGCCAGTTAAAGCTGCCGTTGCGCAGCTGTTGTTTGGTTAGTCGGAGAACCTGTTTCGTGGTGCGGCCGTCTATAGCAGGGAGTGCTTCCCTAGCCTGCCTGCACCCACCTTGTTCCGACCATAGTTTGTGATGTTGTTCCCTGGTGAGTTTCCTTACCAGAGTGCGTAAGTACCCGAAGGGGAGTGGCAAGATGGGTTCAGGTCCCACTGGTGCCTCACTCGACCCCCTTCTGGCAAGTTCGTCGGCTGCATCGTTGCCCAGCGAACCGTTGTGTCCTTTGATCCATTGAATGGTTATGCTATTGAGGCTACCCACCTGATTAAGGCGCAGGTGACACTCGTATATTAGCCCAGATTCAACCGTGTGGCTGTTCAGCGCTTGCAAAACAGCCCTGCTGTCTGAGAGTATCCGGATCGAGTGGTCCCTAACTTCCCTGGCCATGATGGCCGAAGCAGCCAGAGAAATACCCATGCATTCGGCCTGGAACACTGTGTTATAGGCCCCCAATGGTGTGGCTATGCGAATGTTGACGTCCTCCGAGAAGACTCCAGCTCCTGTGCCATTACCTGTTTTGGATCCGTCTGTGAAGATACGCAGCTCTGCAGGGCACAAACCCTCGCACCTACGATCCTCGTGAAGCTGGATCTTGTATTTTATCAAAGATAAATTGTTTGGGTACCCGATCATTAATAGCTTTCGTAATGGGGAACTCCTTGTTGAGTCCCTCAAGTAGCACGGTGTGTGGTGTGGCTCTCTTACCCCAGAGATCTAGTGCCTTAAGACGTACCGCCGCCAGTGTCGCTTATTGCTGTATGAACAGGTGAAGTGGTGGCAGTTCCAGCATGGCTTCAACTGCTGCAGTCGGAGTGGTTCTCATGCAGCCCGTAGCCGCCATGCAGGCTAGTCGTTGCATGCGTTGTAGTTTGTTTGGGGCTGTAGCAAGCTTGGTTCGGGGCCACCATACCGCGGCCCCATAGGTGATCATGGGGCGGATCACTGTGGTGTACAGCCATAGTATAATTTTAGGGGATAGTCCCCACTTTTTACCTATCATTTTCCTGCACTGTCAGAAGGTTATGCATGCTCTGTTTAGTTTGTTGTCCAAATGACTACTCCAGTTTAACTTACTGTCTAGAATGACCCCCAGGTATTTGACCTAGTTGGCCAACTGAAGTTCTGTATTGAACAGGTTTGGTAGGCGAAAAGGGCCTAATGCTCGTTTTTGGGTAAACATGACTAGTTCAGTTTTAGTGGGGTTCACTGATAGGTCATATTCCTTGCACCAATTTTCTACGATACGTAGCGCTTGCTGATTGAGGTTGCAGATCGTACCCGTCACCTTCCCCGAAACAAGGATTGCGAGGTCGTCTGCATACCCTATTGTGTAATAGCGGCTGGCGTTGAGTTTGGTGATGAGGTCATTAATCACCAGATTCCATAGAAGGGGGGACAACACCCGTCCCTGGGGGCACCCTCTGGCTATCATGGCCAGATGCTGCTCATCCTCAAGGCGAACCACTCGTTTGGTTAGCATGTTTGTAATCCAGTCCGTTAGTACCTGTTCTACTCCATGTCTGGAGAGGGCGCAGCTGATGCTGGAGAAGTTAGTTTTATCGAAAACTCCTTCGATGTCTATGAAAGTACCCAGGCAGGTGCCTTTTTGATGAATCGCTTCCTCTATCTGGCTGACTACCAGGTGGAGAGCAGATTCGGTCGACTTACCCGAGCTGTATGCATGTTGGTTACCGTGAAGCGGTATGGTTTTTAGAGCGCCGTCCCTTAGCTCCCTATCACACAGCCTTTCCAGTGTCTTTAGTAGAAAGGAGGTCAGGCTGATTGGTCGGTAGGATTTGGCGTTTGTGTAGTCACCCTTACCTGGCTTAGGGATGAATATTACTTTCACTTCCCTCCATCCTTTGGGAACGTATCTAAAGGCCAGGGACGCCCGCATCAAACGCACCAGTCTGATTGCGACACCGGTGTCACCCCACTGTAGTAAGGCGGGGAACACACCGTCAGGACCAGCAGCCTTAAAAGGATGGAAGCTCTGGATGGCCCATTGGAGTTTCTCCAACGTGATCACCCTGCTGGCGTAAAGTCGATCATTGTCTGATGGTGTTTGAATTACCTCTTGCCAGTCGATACCCTGCGCGAAGATACATCCAGGGAAGTGAGTTTCAATAAGGATGCGTCTCGCTTCTTCTGGCGAGGAAGAGAGTGTGTTGTCGGGTTTCCGGAGGGTAGCGGGCCAAGGTGTGTGCTGTTGCGCCAGTACTTTCCTTACCCTGTTTGCTTGCTGACAGGATTTAATGCTACCACAGAATTTGCACCATCCCGTAGTACTTCTGAATCTGATGCATTTTTTGTAGCTGGATTTGGCTGCGTAATATTTATCCCAGTCCTCATCCGCACATGTGTTCATGGCTCTATTAAGTGCTTTCCTTACCTTGCCGCGCTTGCGCTCCAGATCAGCGCCCCACCAGGATTGTTTGCCTGGTGTATTACGTGGGGTGGTCTCTGGGCAGGCTGTTTGGTAGCTGTCTATCATTGATTTAGTAAGATGACTTACTTGTACCTCAATTTGTGTCGTATCCGCAAAAGTCGTCGGAACGCTTGATAACGCCAGCTTGGATTCAAGGCTGCGTGTGTAGGTGGCACGGTCCGTGCTACGCGGATTGCGCCGTGGTGGTTTTGGGGTGACACAGACCTGTATGGTGATCGTTTTCGCCACGCTGTATTTATAGCTTTACTTCAGAGACATCTCTGCAAAAGAAGTCATTTAAAAGCTGTGTTTTAATGTTACCTGTGACATAGATGCACGATCTAGGATGAACGTGATATGTGGTGACCAGGAGCTTACCGCCAAGATTGGAGAGTCCTTGTTTGCGGCCCGCCCTGACCCACGGCTCCTGGATCAGGGCAATGGCTGTGTGTTGAACCTCCAGCCACTTGCGAAGCTGAGCCGTCGCGATCTGACTGTGATGGAGGTTGGTCTGGAGGACTCTACCGGTCGACGAAAGGGACGCCATCGTTGGCCGAACCCTCTTCGTCCCCCTCCAGTCCCAGCCCGGCAAACAGGTCGCCCTCGTCGAAGCCGTCCCCCCCCTGGCCCGAAGCCGGGGACAGGATGATGTCATCCAGCTCCTCACCCGATGAAGGAACGGCGACCACGGTGGCGTCAGCAGGAGCGGCCAACTCTGCTATTGCAGGTTCGGCCGCTGATGCTTCCGGGTTGTTTGGTGGGGGAGTGGACTCCCCTGCTGGTGTTGGCGTCTCGCCGATGGTTCCCGTGGCGGGGTCCCAACCCTGGGGGACGTCGGTGAACCTCCCGTTCCGGCCCTGAAACTTCACGTACACTATATAGTACTTATTTTACATAATTCATTTCGTGAAAAGTCACATCATTATTAAATACTGTGGCAGTAGGTTTGTGCAAACTAAAATACGATACATGAACTTCAGCAGTTACATGAGTTCGCACGAATCGTGGAAACATCGCATCAATGGTCTTAGCATATCTAGTTGTCCCCAGTGTTCTACCAGAAACTAGATTTAAATCAAGTTTTCTTTTGCACCCTCGGAAACCATGAAAAAAAACCCATGATCTAAAATTTGATTTATTTTTTGCATCCGCCATCTTGGATTTTCATTTTGATCTCACTATTGGCTTCAGCACCCTCAAAAACCAGGAAAATGACACCGATGTCGAAAAAAATAAAAAGAAAATATAAGAATAAATAAATATTTAAGAAAATAAATGTGTACTTGGCGCTGAGGAGCGGGGGGAGCGTTATGAGAAGTGCGAGTAGGTTGCACAAAGTAAAACCATAACGGCTTCACATTTTGTTAACGCTTTATTTTATTTAGTGCGCTTATTAGGAAACGATTCTGGAATACACTACAATTAACTACAAAAATCTAAGAACTCGTTCACTCAAAATTCCTTCGTATACCCTTATAACCTTTGTTGTACTTCCTACTTTAGTTTTGTACCCCGACGCAGTCTATATTAAGTGAAATTGCGTCGTTACCAACAATAATGAGTTAGTTAACCGCTCGAATGTTTTAATACAAGCTGGAGTCAGTGTAATGAACGCTATTTGTCCCGGTCACACTACCGCGGTAGCCATCTTGGAGGGAAAACCTTGATGGATTTCGAACGTGTTTGAGTGTTTGCGCGCACTGTTTTATAGGGATGCGGTTGCTTATAAATGGGACTGTAAGTGGTGAAGTAAAATAAATAGTCACATTTAAAATGTTTAATTATTTATTCAATCTACATTTATTATTTTAGTACATAAGCTTCATTAAATAACTAATTAACCAGGACTTATTACTCATTTACTAGGACTTTACAATCAAAAAATTCTCAGTAGCAGCTCGTCGTCTGGATTTGGGCCGGTTGCTGGCAATAGGCTCGCCCCCTATAACATTGAACTTACCTAAACATTTCGGCTGAAATCCTTCTACGTTTATATAATTATCTCTTCCCAACCTTACGGTGAAAACAGAAGTGATGTTAAGTTATGTATTATGCTGTATAGTTACTTGCAAGAAACAAAATTTGGGTGAAATGAAATACCATATTCGCGATCAGTTTCTTACACCACGATATAAATGGGGGAAGGAACAAAGGGGACTCTTAGCAGGGAATACACCAATCTGCGAATACAAACATAACATTTGATTGTTATGACATCGGTAAAGTAAATCTTCGTCTCCCTCACCTCTTCGCATTAAATTAAATAGCGCTAGTATATCTTGGAATAAACAACAAAAGAATATTACTTGAAACTGTTGCACCCTGGCGAGTTCTGTTTTCATGAATATTTGGTCTTAGCAGTTACCTTCTTATAGACCCACAAACGCAACTGACCTTTTAAATCATTTGATTCTTTGAGAAAGAAAGAAAAAAAAATGTATGGCACAAACCAAAAGTCTTGTATTCAAAACCTTAAAAGTTTGACAATGTGGTCCACTCCTTGATGCTCCCATAGTGTACTCTTTATCTTGATGTCAGGGCAGGTCACAATTTCAATTTTTCGTCTACATCAAAACAAATAACTTTATGTGTTTCAAGTATGTAGTACACATAATGCATTGTGACAATGGCAAATGACAACAAACAAACGAAACAAAACATAATGCCGATTGCAGAGTGGAAATGATCTACTTTTGTAACAAACAACAATTACAAGTAAGATTTGGTAAACCGTGCGTCGCAACTGTGCAAGAACAGGTCGTTGCTCAGCCAAATGCTGTGACTTCGGACATACCTATATTTATCTTCAGGGACAGTCATACATAGTAGGCTGAAGTGGCAACGGGCTGGTCACATCTCTAGCAGACCCGACAATCGTTGGGGAAAACGAGTTCTAGAGTGGAGACTGCGTTTAGGCAAACGTAGTGGACGCCCGCTGGCCAGGTTGCAGCGACGACTTGCAAAAGACGGCTATCAGAGACTGGATGAGGAGGGCCGAAGATAGGGTTCAGTGGCGTTCACTGGGCCTTCGTCCAGCAGTGGACGAATATAGGCTGATGATCATGATGTTGATGCATGGTACGTGAATTGTATCTAACAGTTGCTCTATCACAGAGCCTCTATTACAGCTTTATCTCTTTATTAATGGCTTTTGTGGAGAAGACACCGTAACCGTTTTATAAGTTCAAGAACAGCTGATCTATTCTGTAGACTAAATCATACTTTGAAAATTTAGGTGAAGTGAGCTTAAAGTGAGCCGCATTCCTTCCAGTATGATAGGGATTGACACTTTTGACAGTTCACTTCAAGCTCACCAGCAAATCTGAGTTTTCACGGTGAGATTTTTACAGAATAGATCGTCTGGTGTCACGACGTGTTGTTGAACGAACGAACGTTTTAAAACATAACATAACGTAAGATACAGTACGCGATGCCTAAGCTGAGCTTTGTATTTGCGTGAGTGCACGTATCGACGCGTCCTCTGTTTGGCAATCGGCCAATCGGATAATCGGCCTAAGGCGCTGTGCGTGCCTCGCGCGATCACATTGGTGTGATTGGTGATCACTCACACAAATGCAAAGCTCAGCCTAGTCTTCTCGGACTGTACCATCACGCCTATGTTCCCCGAAATGTTGGGTTATGAAATGTCTAAATGTGGGTATACCACATAGTAGGTCACCTAAATTTCAGTAATGAACGTTTCATCCATTTTAATTACACATTATCCCCTCACCAGAGGAAAGGAAGCAGAGAATGCTCAAATGGCCAGCTAAGAAGAAACAAGTTTTTATCATGACAGCCTAGTAACAGAAACATGTCAAAAATCAAATCAAATGATGCACAAAGCCATGAAAATCAACGATGCACATCATAAATATCACACTGAACAATAAACAATAAGTCCGTACTTGAATGAATAACCCTCGCATATCAAAAACTCCGAACAAAAAATAATACTCATAATAATCCATCGAAATATGATGGGGAATGCGAACCCACATAAAACGATGCCGAAAAAACAATCGCCAAGCAAATTCAAACTTTATCACAAACACAAAAAGATGTTGGTCCAGTTTCCAGTGCAGAAAGAAGTTGGTAAAGGTTGGTGTACATTTCTGAACATATGGATCCATTAAGCAGGTTTCGGATCGTTCGCAAATTAATGTAAACAATACTATAGTTGGCCAGATTTGACTGAAAAGGAGATTTGATATTGTATTTTCGATGTTTCGAACATACACGTATTTAGTGATTCGCTTGTATTGTCTGGGGAGAGGGTAGTTACAAACTGTCTCAACTAAAGGCAGAGTTTTGGATAGATGATGGCTTTGTCAAAAGAACATCCATAAAAGAACATTGATGTTGATGCGTGGTGTTGAAGCTACTTAATGAAAGAAGTAAATTCTTCCGTCTTTTGATTGTTTTCCTGGCTTATCCATTCCATATTTCATTGTCCATGCATACTGTACCTATAGTAAGCAGTTTCACAGGGTAACAGCAAGGTGCTTATAATACTACCTACAGCTAGGTTACTATATATCTTGGGGCTCGGGGTACGGAGTTCGAGATTAGAGGGCTGATTTCAGGTATGGTGTGTTACAAGTGTAATATGTGTGTGTGTGTAATGTTTGTGTAGTGTGTGTGTTTGTTTCTTTGTGCTTCTTTTAACTTGGTGTCAGGCCAGGGTCTTTATATTAATTGTTTCGAGTCTTAATAACTAGTGATTTGCAAAATGCCCTTTACTATTTTTTTGCAACTGGATGAGGTAGTTTTTTATTTTCAAAGAGTTTGCAGACTAGTAGTATATATATAACGTAGTAATGAGAAGGTCGGGGACTCCAAATTTTTGTTATTATGTATTCATTTTATAGTTTAGTGCTTGTAGCACACCTAATATGTTTATGGGGCATGCGGTGCTAACCTTTAAGAAATCGTGACACTAACCTTAGATTACGATGGATTTACTTTAACTATTTACATTGTAAACAATTGTTGGTTGTATATAAACATAAAAAGTCACTAATAAAAAAAAAATGACGCATTATGATTCCGAAGTTATAGCTATAAGTTAGTGAAGATTGTGGGGTGAACGTCTCCACACAATCCTCACCTCAGTGCAAGCAAAGGGCTGGGAGCATGTACTTAGTTTCAATTTAAAAAAAAAGTTGTCGTAACGCTATGACAAATCTTCAATAGTCATAAAGGGATTCAAGAGATATAATGAGAGCGAAAGTACACGTTAATGTACTTACGTGTGTATTCTAACGCAATTTTCATGTACATATCTAACTGTAAGTTTCCGCAACTGACACTGTAACTTCCACTAAAATTTGCCATAAATTGTCCTTTGTGCCTGAATTATAAATTAAGATTTTGTCACATACGTTTTGCAACACATTTAGCAGACGCATTAACGTAACGTTGTTTTTATTGATGTACTTATTTAACTTTGAGTGATTGTCTTCTAACACATTGTTATTGCGGTGCCTCAAACAACAACAGGCTTAGGTATTTTTCTCTAATCCACGTAGGCTTGATGTAATTTTACTAAGTTAAGGTGTTCACCTTCTTCTTTAATGTAAGACAAACCATCTAAATCATATCCTTCGTAGACGCAGTGAAGCGACACAAACCGCAACTATACGTCGTGTTAAGGTAAGGAAATTTTTTCTTTGAATTTTGCTAATTACATATAATAGCAAAAATCAAAGTGAGAACAGTCAAAGTGGTACTCGTAGGTGTCAAACTATGAAATGACGATTAAGAGTATATCGCTTGGTAGTTCTACGGGTTTTTTTACAGGTGATACTACTGGTAATAAAAGTAATACTAGTACCACTGGCAACAAACGGGTCTGATTTTAATATTTTTGTGCCATTTTGTGCAGGCAGAAATAATGAAAAGCTGGCGAACTCTGAGGACTCTCTTTTCGCGATGTAGTAAACCAGTAGAGAACCGGTAGGTCTTCTTAAAAGTTACTTTAAGTAGCGATCTCTCTGCTCTTTCAGCTTCAATCAAGTAGGTCTTTCCAGCACTACCCCATTCATTTATTAATGCTGACATGTAAGTTCAACAACTTTACTTATAAATTGGTTCCTTGTAATAGATTTTAATATGTTTCTTTTATCGATAAGACCGATGTTTTTTTTTTTTTTACAATTATGTCTATAATTTGTATGGTGTATTTAATAAAGAGTAGGTATTCTATTCAATATTTCTACACTGGCAACACTGACCCAGCTCAACTAATTTGACAGATTTTATATGTATTCATTCAATCACACACACGGTTCAATGTATTACCCCGTTCAATGGTACTGTGACAAAAAATCTAAGAATACTTTGCGTTCATTCATAAATTATAAATGGTGTTTCTGGTCCTAATGCTTTTCTCATGTTTGTAGCTGCGCCTCTAAGCGTTGGGCTGATGTGCTCCACTTAAGAAGACGTGCCTGTCATGACACGAATTCCTTTTAACACATTGTTAAAAAACAATATCTGCTCCAGTTAAAAAGGCTTCCGAGTTAGTAAAAAAAAAACTAGAGGAAAATTAAACAAGGCAATTCCGCATCCTTTCCTAAGTTATTTAAGTACAGTCTCGGTTAGGTATATGTCCATTTGATCACCGCTACACAGTGAAAACAAAATCCTGTGCGCATGATGACCACATCAGCATGTCGATTCTGTAAAAATGTCACCGTTATGGCTTGTGTGAGGTGAGCTGTCAGTGTCATGCCCACATCAGGCACTGGCAGCTCACTCCACGCTCACTTCACCTAAGTTTTCACGGTGAGATGGTTACAGAATCTACATGCTGTTTACCGCCCTTTTTTGCGTCGAACTAAAAAACACAGTACTATTATGTTTTGTTAAATAAATTTCTTAGGCTCTGTTACGATGATCACAGATGTCGTACCCCCCTTTTCGAACAATAGGAATAGAAAAAAGAAAAAAAAATGTTTCTTTTACTAAACATTTTGTTGTCACCGTGTGCATGGTATTTGGTCAGATGTAAATACTTACCCGTACGTTAAATACATTTTGGATTCTACTGACAATATGAAAGTAGTCGAAAGTTTTCGGCTGATAGAATATAGATTGCCATCGGCATGCTTAAAAGAAGAATGACAACATTTTTATTTCATTGATTAAATTATTAATATATTGTACCTGTTTTTCTAGAAAGTTACCTCTTTGACACTGGTAATCATTTTTTTTATGCTAAGGTAGATACTACAAGTTTTTGCGTGTCATGGCCAGCAAGAATTTCTATCACCCGTGTTAACATTTCTTGTTTTATATTCCACCTAGATTTTTGTTAAAGTAAATTAGAAATGCAATGATCTTGATCACCTTCGCGAAGAACAGCGTAGCAATCGTACAACGCCGTAGACTCGTAGAAGACTTGTAGCGCAGACTCGTAGTCGCATTCCATGTAGCAGTTCAGAACGGCTTGCTACGCCGTAGCACCAAGAGGATGTCGTTGCGTGTGCTTGTAAAATTAGGGTGCCAAGCACACTATTCTACAATCGGTTTAAACAAATCCGCCGCTCATCCGCCTAAAGGCAAAAGCGAAACGTCACACGTCCGCACACAGGGTAATCAGATCAGGGGCACAAGTGAAATTGAATCGGCACCGACTTGACCCCATTGCGACCCAACGGTTGGGCCAAAAATTGCCCTTAATTCTTTTTCTGTAGAGTGTAAAATCCGCTGAATTTTTTTCAACCATCTGCCAACAGAAATTTAACCTTACTATTACATGTTTAGGTTTATAATTTCTCTGGCAGAAACGAGATGACTGCTTAAATAGGGGTGACCGGTACATCAATGCTTATTTGTGTCTAATAGGAAAAAAACAACAGATGTAGGCATTTCACGGGTATAATAATGTACTTAGTTGGATTTTTATGGTGCCTTTGATCTGGTGCGGTCTCAGTTGGGTTCTGCGCGAGTAGCCCTCGTCCCGTCCCCAGAGTGGTCGTATTGTTTGGACAAGGATTGAATGGGCTTTGAGTTTGTCATGTGCGTTTTGGATGTTTCTATTTTCTTTTGTATATTTTATGTCTGATGATCTAACTTTGACAACATCCTAATATTCCTAATTAGAAAGAAAATTGGATTTTATTAATGACTACCTGACTACCTGACCAAGATTATGTCTGGACTTTAAAAGAGACTGTGACCTCTGAGTTTGTTTCGGCGTTTCTTCTCAGAGTAGTCAGATAGGAAATGCCGATCTCACCTAGTTTTTAAAATATGATTGACTTGTAAAAGTGTTTGTACAAACCTATTTACAGAAATAAAATCATTTATCATTTATCATTATCATTTATCATTTATCAATGTCTACATTTATAACTACATTATAGTATTAACAGATATTTTTTTTATCCATCAAAACAATTTTAATTCACTTTAGAAAAATAAAGCCCGTCTCGTTCCTAGACATTGTTACTTAATAAAAATACAGAAAAACAAATTCTGATTGAATTCTAGCCGAGATCGTATCGTTCCCTCTGACTGCCGGAATCCTTTTTCAATCTGGCAACTTTATTAAAGATGGTGGCTTGCGATCATTTTGACATAACGCTATGTGACGTAAGAGTGTTCATAAGGATCACCGAGGGGTCCTATGATCCTATTTTGCACTCGGAACTTACAACTTTGTTATAAAAACTTTTTGCTCTGATTAAATTGATCTTAAAAGCGATTTTAAGATTGTGTTTGAAGTTATGAGTTAGAATATCGCGAATTGTCCAGCAGTGGGTTTTGGTTGATTTATAGTAGGTACGTAGTAGTACATACTTGAATGTTGCCAAGTTTTTAAATGTATTAGTATGGCTTCCAACAAGTTTGGTTTATTAGAATGTTGGTTTTTGTAGGTCCCTACCTGAAATGTTTATAGGTCATTTGGTAATGAATTTTGTCCTTAATTAAATATAGTTCTTCAACCAATTAATGTAGATGGGATCTGTATATTTAAAAATATATTGACCTATTTAAAAATACCCTTCACAACAATTATGATAATTTTAATCACACAAAGCTCCACCACTAATAGTTAAAAAGAACTCGCTTGATGTATTTAAGAGCATAGAATTAACACGATCAAAAACAAATAATCGCGACCTCTCTGCTCACCCCTCATCTCATAACGAGATATAATAAAACTTAATCGATTATACACCCTAAAACTTATTTCTATGTTAACCCTACCAAATGTTAGTCAATGTTACTTCAACATTAGATATACTCTAATTTAACGCAAAAGAGTTCAATTTACATTGTGCGTTTGTTTTTGGTATATTTGATGTGTGACGTGCGAATTGTTGTACGGACTGCATGGCCATTTGTTGGCGCCTTAGATTATACAGTTATGGATATGAATGTTTATCTAACTAAAAAATTAAGATCAGAATGGGCGCTTCCATAATTTCTATCGTGACAATAGTATCGTGGACCTCAATGTCCACGTCTTATAAATATCACGTTATCGTGCACAATAGTTTAAAAGCATCTTCATATATTTCCATACCTTTTACTTCCCTGAGTTATGGTGGTGTTGTGACGAGAATATCGTCATAGATGGGCAGACATACATACCTTAAGTAAAAGAGCAGCATTGACTGTTTGAGAGCAGTGTTGGCCCAGTGGTAACGGCCGCGACAACAAGTTGTAGTTCGTAGGTTCGAACACAGACAGGCGCTTTAATTTGTGTAAATTATTTCATCACCGCTGTTGTCAAAACGGTGAAGGAAAACATCGTGAGGAAACCGGCATGCCTTAAAACCAATTTGAAGACATGTGACCTACCAACCCGCACTGGGCCCGCGTGGTGGATTACGGCCCACTCCCTCTCACAGAGAGGAGGCCTGTGTCCCAGCAGAACATAATAGGCTGATTATGACTTATGCAGCATTGACTAGTACCTACCCGAGCCAGTCACAGCAGCACGAAGTTCAGAAAGCGCTACAACATTATCTATCTGTATAAATGTAGCAAAGACGGGTTAGCTACACCATTTATAGCTCAATAACGGCCGATTTTTATGAACTTTGATTGTTTGGATTTTGAAGGGGATAAATATACCTAGTAGTAAGCAAACTGTTATGAAAGATACCTTTTGGTAATTGGTAATAAAAGCTTTTCTGGAACAAACGTGTTTCTATTCACCTCCATGTTTCAATTTGTCTCCGGTCGGTAACTATTAAAACATGGCAAACATTCACGAAAAATAATAACAATGAGATGATATTCTGAGGCAGTACGAAGTTCGTCGGGGCGGCTAGTACGTATATAAAATAATAAATATGGAAGAAATTAATAAAGAGATTATTGTAAGTTAACGTTTAATTTAAGCCAAGATCAGAAAATATTCTGTAAAAATAGATAAACTGTTGTAAGTACCTAGGCATTGGATCATTACACGTTCAAACACTATAAAACTATTCAATTCCTGCTCTTCGCATCCAAGTGGACCACCCAAAACGGTAGGGCGGTGCGCGTCTAATTTCATTGTTATTAGTATTACACATACATTTGCGAGGGGTGAATTTTTTGCTAATCATCATTCGTTGACACACATTGTGCGCGGACTCCGACGGTTGCGTTCAATTGACACCGACTGACAGTTTTGGAGGATGACATAGAAATATTTTTATTGTTTGTTTCTGTTGCATGTTTTACTTTACAGTGTCTGTCATGTGACGGGTCATTTGCAGGGATTACTGTAGCTTCCAAAAATCAATTTTAAATTGTTTAATGTAATTAAGATAAGAATTTGCACTGTAGAACCCTCTTTTTTGTGTGTTAACAGAGGCACCTCTGCAGAATGTAACTGTGTCCACTAGGACAATAAAAGGCAAGAATGTTTCCTGTAGTGCTATTCTGTAACCATCACACCGTGAAAACTTAGGTGAAGTCAGCGTGGAGTGAGCTATCAGTGCCACTGATGCATGAGGGATAGATCAAGACGGGATGACACTGAAGGCTCACTCCACGCAAGTCTTCACGGTGAGATTTTTACAGAACCGATTCTGTAAAAATCTCACCGTGAAGATCCTAATCTGGGATTAATCGACAATAATTGCCTTTTCACACACTTTTACATGCTCCAAAAAGCCACTATTCTCAACACCTCGCACATTACCCGAAACTTCCTGACGACTTCTTCTACATTGTCAAACACCTTCTTCATCACTTTCTAAATCGTGTCGTCAAGTGTGTAAGGTCGTAATATCGCTCAAAAGAACTCAATTTATTATAAAAAAATACCCTTTATTTGAGACCACAGACAATCCATACAGTAGTGTTGTATTTCAGTATTTCTATAATATACCTCAATGCCATAATTCACAAAAAATACATATTCATTCAGACATAATAAACTTAAAAAACTTACGCATTTAATCCATCCGTATTAAAGTACTCGAACCGACAAGTTAACGACCTCCGGTTGCGTGCACCGACCTGCCTCTTTTAATCCGCGATATTTATACATTCACCTCGAAGAGCCAAGAATAGATAGTAACCACCACCTACCACCCCCCACCACCCGGCTACCCCTACCACCATGCATGCTTTTGCTTGATACGTACTCCAAGAATGGCATTCGGTGGTGCACCCACTTTCGAGAATGACAACTGGGGTCAATTACTTCTACAACAACTTTGTTTCATATGCAGTTAAGTTGAGGCTTTTGTTCCTGGTTAATGTCAGCTTGAGTGTTATTTGTATTGTGGCTCTAGACGAATTGACATTCTATCAGCGATAAAGATGATGGAACCTCAAAATGTATTGGGTTGACTTATACAAGCTACCGAAAATCCTATGCTATTACTATTAAAAGTCGTTGTAGAAATACCGAAGACATTTAAATACACTTAGGACAAACCTACAGGTTGGACCTCGCTGTCATTTGAATATACTTTCGATAGACGGGCAAAGCAAACAACAACAAAATCTGCTTCCTTCCTCGCCCACTTTAGTTTTATGTCTCGTGTCATAAGCCATGACAGGTCGCCGAATTGTACATTGTCGTATAGCATACCTCGTAGTGATAAATTTACCGAGTATAAGCTCTCAGTTTTTATATGACATTTCTTCTAAAGGCCAAGTCTTTTTGAAACTTTCAAATTCAAGTCACAATGTCATATCAGCGACACTCAGTGTCAAAAACGTTTCAAAATGTTTGTAAATTGGTTGTATTTTTGGCAGATTGTGACTGAGATTAGAATGCGAATGTTCATAAAAATACGAGGATTGCCTCTCTCTCTATATAGTATCTCCAAAATTTAGATATTTTTTCTTAGTTACTTTTTTCAAAGATTCAGATTTCTTGGTTATCAAACGTTGGTATCGGTAAAAGTGTATCGAGTCCAACTTGGCTTTTATATAATTTTGCTATAAGTATAATGCTAGATGGCGTCATTGAGACATGGGATCACAGTTTTAATGACATTTCTTGTGACAGCCTCTCATATTAATATTTCCTATAGGACCTGTAATATTAGATTGTTGAGTCCAACTGCAGGGTGAGACCTCCTATACGTGTCTCTTGCAATTTCAGGGTATTTACTACATCTCCTTCTCGCCCTACCGCGTTGAGGTTTACCGCAGTTTAGGGACTACTCCGTGCAACCTTCACGACCGTGGCTGCGAAACTGAAGATGCTGCGTGGGTAGGCCGATTATCTGAAGGTTGTGGGACTCCACTGTATGCGGCGAAGGACTAGTCATTGTTTAAGCCCTCTGAGGACGCCTGTATGTTGCGGTGGACGATTTTGATGATCAGAAATTGACGTAAGTCAATATTCTTCCAGCTTATTCATCTAACAACAAACTTTAATCTCAACCATTTACCATCTATGATAAAATGATAAGTCTGAATCACAAACAAACAAAGGCACAGCCGTACCAATCTGTTCTCGAAGCCATTTGGGACATTTTTGACGCCCTGTCACTTCGATGTGGTTAAAGCAAGATGCCACTGACCAGGAGGGCATACCTAGTACAACTAGGTATTTTCTCAAATTACATTCAATTTTAAGTTATAAAGTAAGAACTATTGCAAGTCAATAACACACAGTTCCTCAATTTTGTCAATAACACACTCATTCACTAAACGATCATCAACATTCTGAAGTACACCAGCAGACACAAGCTTCTAATTTTGAACACAATTAGTGTTTAACCTATAAAGCACCAACACAACTAAAACATAACTGAACTAGAAATAAACTGGAACTGCATAAGTAACTTTGTAATCCTATTTAAATAGATACAAAGTTACTTTTGCAGTATATCAAAATTTCAGTACCTAAATAGATAGGTAAGAGAAAAGTGGAGAGGTAGGAACAGTAGAACACAGACGATGTTTCCTTTAAAAACCTACACTATACTTATAAGTCGGCGCAGTGTGTCAAAGGCAAGCTTAGATATTGAGATCTTAGCGGTCTTTAGCAGGATAAATAGAGTTAGTTACTGGAACTTCAAAATAAACAAACGGTTTGTAAAATTATTCATCACCTGCGCTACCATTAAGTATTTAGGTATATAGATAGGGACTAGGTACCTACCTAATGAAAGATTAATCTATATACAACAAAAGCTACCTCATGGTAGCGTTCGCGCATTATTTAGGTTTGCGTATGCTTAAGTTTAGCCCGCTAGCGCGATGTTCAATTAAGGACTATGTATTTTAAATAGGATTATCCTTATGTGATTATGGCGCTGTGCGAGAAATAAAAATGTCTATTATTAATAATGTCACTATAAAGTAAAAAGTTATATTAATATATACATTTTATATATTAATAGAATTTTTCACTTTATAATTGTTGGTTAACAATTTATAATAAAGTTGTTGGATAAATGCTCCCATAGATAGGTACTGAATAAATTTACCGTCATGGTTTCTCATTAGATATCACAACTTTTTGCGGAAGAATGTTGGGTATAATTATTTCCAGCATACTACGAATGTATTAAGTGACTTCAAGAAATGCAACTCAGCCTCGTGTCGCCTACAATCGTGCCAGTTCTTTAAGAGTCCAATAAGACGGCACCAGGACAACTAAGCAGCAGTTATCTAATGATGTAATCTCTTCGTAATATTGAAAATCAAAGCGAATTTTCGTCACGTTAGAGGGATTCACTTAGTTGTGTGTCTTTCTATGAGCCGAAGTAAGTGCATTGGCTTTACGGTACAAGATAGAAGGTGCAGAGATTCCGATATTCTTTTAAAAAATAATTATTTTTATTAACGTTTAATTCCCAACTGTATCGTTGGTCTAGTATTGACCAGAGCTACTACTAAGGGAATCTGGATTCAATCTTCCTAGAAGAATGATTACTTCTAAGCAGTAATTTACAGGACGAGAGAGCAGTGGTGGGCTAGTGATTTCCGCGTTGCGGTGAAACTTAGACAGAGTCTTTCGGTGAAAGAAGCTGGCATGGAATGTACCTTGACATAGCAGTTCGAGGTCATATCCACTACTTTCTCACTGAACCCTCGCGTACGATTAAAGTTCCCTTTAGAGAGGAGGCTCGCGACCCATCAGTGGAAGACTATAGGCTGTGGGCAAAGGCAAGCCATGTTTGATGTCATGTATGTACCTTTTTACCGCTTATTACTTGCCCCACATATTCTTATAACGCAGCGCGACCGGCCACGTGCAAAGGTTATTTGTCACTGGCTAGAAGACGGGGCAATATCTCACATAAAACATAGCGCCATGTTAAAATTTAAATAACAGCACTTGTATGCAGCCTTAAGTGGATTAGGTTCAAGTGCAATAAGAGTAAGACGCTCATACATGTATGTAGGTAGGTAAGTATGTACTTCTGCCGCCGCGCGCCGGTACATTTTTGTACAACTGGACACGTAATACATTTATTCGTAAAAGATGTAATGATGATCGCAAAGTATCATTACACAGACACACTACACTACACTATTGTATTTGGTAAGCCTGTGATGATAGTTGTATGTGTAATTCAAATAAATAAATAAAATATTTTTGATGAAACATAATTTCACGCCTTGTTTCCCCGAAGGGTTGGGCAGAGGTGTACCTATAGTACACCCACATTTCGCCAGTTATGCTTAAGTCTCATGTAATAGGGGGCAAGCCTATTGCCATCTACCGGGCACAAATCCAGACTCCGGGCTGCTACTGAGAAATTGCAAATAGAAAAACCCAATAACACGTTGCCCGACCTGGGAATCGAACCCAGGACCTCATGCTCAGCAGTAGCGATTGCGACCACTAGACCAACGAGGCAGATTTGATGAAATTAACTGTATTGGTTGTTGGTGGTACCAGCACATTTTAAAAATAAGTAGGTGCTTCTTTTCCTTCATTTCAGGCAGACCTTTATTTATTATTGTATATATGTGTATATTTTTATACATTATAGGCATTTAATTAACAATCTAATTTAAAAGAGGAACTTTAAAAGACATCAGTGGCATACCTTTAAATTTACTAATTGGTCAGTTTTTATTAGAAATCAAACATGACAATGAGTCAATCGTATATATATTCTTAGCGATTGCAAATCTATCAAGAGTCGAGCAAAAGCCGCCAAATAATTAAAATAACAAAAAGTAAAACTCGACCATCCAATAATCCTGCGCATAAATCAAGCATAATTGTAAAATTATGTGTATCATCATTTTACAATTATGCTTGATTTAACTACTAGTTCAAAAAGTAGCTAAAACAACTAAATTCCCAAATTACCCGCTTTTTACTGTCGCATACACACAAGTTAACAAAATTCCCCAGCATCTCTACCTAACGAACAGTCGCATATCATTGCAATTTACAAGGAAAACTTCGCCTTCCAATTTTTTTGAAAAAACAAGCAAAGAATGCGTCAACGGTCTGCTTCTGCCAGTTCGGAATGGGATCATAAACTGGCATAATGGAGGGAACCGTCTAACGACCTACAGAAAGAGTCTTAATCTCTTAAATAAAATATCAAGAAGAAATCACAGGGCACGAGTGCTTGGAAGCGCAAGTTTATAGCGGAGAGATTGGACACATATTACAACCTACTTTCCAGTTGCTTTTGTTTCTCGTTTGCAAGTTTTTCGGCTGTAAAAAATTACGGACGCTCGTCCGTACTTTATAGTAGCGTTTGCAAATATTTGGACATCCTACCTATGTGCTTTTATTTTGTATTCATTTCGTCATGTAAACTATAGTGTTATGGGAAATAGGAATAAAGAGTTACACATTGTGCTGATGGACGTCAATTGCATTCTGTTTGTTTTGTACCATATATACAGAGCTGTATTTCTCTCTTTGTTTTGTTTGTTTTTATACTTCTTCTTGTAATAACACTGCTAGTTAATAAATTAGCTGTGCCCGCGACATCGTTTGCGTGCAGGTCGGGAAATAATAATGTGTCGCTTGGAAGGTGTAGGTACCACTCATCCGATGAAAAGGTAAAGTCTTCCGATTTTACCTTCTGGGAAGCTTCTCTTCCACTGTCCTTTCGCATGCAGTCACTGAGTCTCCTGGCTTAAACAATGTCTATGCGACGAAGTGTCGCATATCATAAGTCGACTGCCCGTCTGAAGCGATATCATGGTGAAGAAACATCACGCTTTAAGAGCGCTGTTGAACAGGCAAAAAAAACGACTTCTGAAATTATCATTATAATATTATTGTGATTTCTATTGTATCTGTGTATCCTTGTTGGAGATCCCAAATAAATAAATATCTTAAAAACTTGTTTCAATTATAAAATGCTTCTCTGTAAACGATGTTAGAAACTCACTACACTCATACAGTTGTCCGTGTGAAAAGCTACCCATTCACTGAGATCCACCTCTGGTTAGGGCTGCCATTTTGGATTTGACACCCATAACGAAAATTTTGCCTCTTTTTAGTGCCGCAAAACATTAAAAAACGCACCCTCCCTTTATGTGTGCACCGTTAAATAAAACGTAATATAAAAACAATATAACTGACTTCTATAAAAATACTACAAAGTGAAAATAACTTTAACTTTGGAAGTCGTTAGCAAGAAAGCACCGAAGGTTAAGGTTTTTTTAGTACACAAAAAAAAAAACTGGAACCTACCAAACAAAAATTCGTGTACTACATATGTTGATATTAAACACAAAAAAAATAACGCATACTTTACGATAACCCAGTCAGAATAGTTAGGTATACTGTTCGTCATTGAGGGGTTCCGCGACAGTAGGGGTTTTAGGGTCACTGTTAGGTACTTAATCAGCTTCTGTGTTTCACTTCCGTACGATTAACTACTCATACACAAAACAATAAACTTCCGAGTAAATTGGCTGTGTGACGTATCGGACGGACAGGACGAAATGATAAGAGTTCTGTTTTTATTGGACACCTTATTAAAGTTAAATATAGGGAAGCTAGTGTTGTGTGACCTTACTCTGATATTTTATCAGATAATGTTGCTTACATTATCTTTATAAGTTGAATAATACTATTCACATGCTCTCATGTTGTCATAGTGACAAATTATTGTTTTTTGACACAAACAAGTTTGTTAGTAGTTTTAAGTTAACTCAGAGTACTTTATTCTGTCTTGGAAATGTAGATAGATATATGTGATTGCTATGTTGATAGCATATAATATTAATTATGTTATAACTAATATAACAAATTGTAGGATTAGTGACGAGTCTGTGTTGTCCACTTATTCTAACAACATAGTGAGCAATCATGAATCTTCATGTTGTACGAAGGAGGATCCACCTATAATACCAACATTATTGGAGGCTACTACTGGTCAGGAAAGGTATTCTCTTCCTCTCTTCAGTGAAACTGAAATGGGCATTCTAGACACTTCAAAAATTGTAGCTGTGAGTGAGGTCACTCCGGATAACTTTTTAAACTAAGTAAGACAACAGACGTTACCACTACAAATAAGCAATTATTATTGGAGAATAATAATGGTACCTTCTGGCAATTTAACTCATAATAATAAGAAACGAAAGGGAGTGCAACACACATTAAAATTATTTAATCAGAATATTCAAAGTTGCTCTTCCAAATTACTAGAAATATAATTGTTTTTAGAAAATACCAAGTTTGATGTTATTTGTTTTAACAGAACATTGGTTAAAAGATTATCAAGCAATATCAATTAACTATTAAAATTACTGTGTTGTTAGCCATTTCAAACGAAAACATATTATATATGGCAGGTCATTAATTTTAGTTAAAAACACTACTAAATCTAAAGAACGAAAATATCATCAGTCTGTCTGTTGAACACATAATTGAATTGTCCTGTGTTGAGCTTGAGCTTGATAATCATGTTATAGTATGCGTATACAGACCTCCAGGTTACCAGAATCTATGTGTATACTATTACAGAAACAATAATGGAATATGTGCTAAAGAAACTTAGTGCTAGTAGTAATTCAATATTCATATGTGCTGATTTCAATATTAATTTATTATAAAATAACTTGAATACTCACAGATAATTTATTGTTTTTGGGTCATTTGATTTGGTCAAATGTTTTTATTGAACCAATCCGAGTGACAGCTGCTTCTGCTACTTGTATAAATAATATTTTTTGTAACTGTGATTACTTATATAAACAAATTGTAAATAAGTTGCAATCTGATAACACTGGACAAACAGTAACATTTTGCTCCTACACGCCTAAAAGTTTAGGCCAATTACAAGTAAAAATTTAGAAAAATTGAATAACTCTTTGGCCAGTAAATTATTAGCCCAAAGTTTTAAAAATATACGTGACCCATATGATTTCTATGCCGAGTTCTTTTCACTATTAAACTCCCAAGTTAATAATTATTTTCTACATAAAACCAAAAGTATTTACACAAAGTTCTTATTTAGTGATTGGGCGACTCCAGGTATTCGTAAAAGCAGGGAACAACTTTTTGAACTTAATGGTCTAAAGCAACATATTTTATGAATTTGCAAGATACTGATGAAAGCTCATCAGTATCTTGCAAAGTATTCTAAAACTTTTTAAAATGTGTGCAAAACTGCTAAAGCTCTTTATATTAGCTATAAAATAACATCTGCTGATGATAAAATAACAACTACATGTCAAATAATAAATAATAAAATAGGTGGGATAAAACAGCGTAACACTGAATTTAATTTAGAAACTGCACATGGCCCCATCAACTCAGATGTAGAAATAGCTCAGGAATTTGAAAACTTTTTTGCTAATATTACCCTAAAAACTACTGAAGCTTTAAATTCCTCACCAGAGTTCTCTGCCGCCTTACTTAGAAATAATAGAGTGCATGCCCTTTGGACTTTAGGTTTCAGCATACAAACCCCCAGGCTGTTAAAAGCTTTGAAAGATCTTTAAAATAAATCTACAGAAGATCTCTGGGGAATGTCAATAAAGGTCTGTAGACCATATTTAACACCAGTGTAGACCAAGGTGTCTTTCCGGATCTCACGAAACACAGTGAAGTAGTTCCTTTGTTCAAATCCGGTGATAGTAAAGAACTCAAAAATTTTAGGCCTGTTTCAATTCTAACAGTTCTCAGTACGGTGTTTGAAAAGTTGATGCTAAATCAAACGTTACGTCACTTTAATAAATCTATTATATATATTACTAAAATAAATTAATGAAACTCCATCTTTCATTAACAACATTACGGTTTCACCAAAGGGTGTTGTACCACTGACGATGTTGTCACTCTAATAAAGAACATTTTTAACGCCTGGGAAGAAGCACAAGAGGCCATTGGAATCTTTTGCGACCTCTCTAAGGCGTTTGATTGCGGAAACCATGAGACCCTTCTGTTGAAACTGGAGCACTGTGGAATGAGGAATACAGCTCTTGATCTACTAAGATCATACCTGAAAGTTAGAAAAGTTAATTTTCAAGTAAACGGCATAAACTCGTTAGGGTATGAAATGGCAATGGGAGTTCTTCACGGTTCGTTCACAAAGGTTTTATGAATTTGCAAGATACTGATGAAAGATACTGATGAGCTTTCATCAGTATCTTGCAAATTCATAAAATATGTTGCTTTAGACCATTAAGTTCAAAAAGTTGTTCCCTGCTTTTACGAATACCTGGAGTCGCCCAATCACTAAATAAGAACTTTGTGTAAATACTTTTGGTTTTATGTAGAAAATAATTATTAACTTGGGAGTTTAATAGTGAAAAGAACTCGGCATAGAAATCATATGGGTCACGTATATTTTTAAAACTTTGGGCTAATAATTTACTGGCCAAAGAGTTATTCAATTTTTCTAAATTTTTACTTGTAATTGGCCTAAACTTTTAGGCGTGTAGGAGCAAAATGTTACTGTTTGTCCAGTGTTATCAGATTGCAACTTATTTACAATTTGTTTATATAAGTAATCACAGTTACAAAAAATATTATTTATACAAGTAGCAGAAGCAGCTGTCACTCGGATTGGTTCAATAAAAACATTTGACCAAATCAAATGACCCAAAAACAATAAATTATCTGTGAGTATTCAAGTTATTTTATAATAAATTAATATTGAAATCAGCACATATGAATATTGAATTACTACTAGCACTAAGTTTCTTTAGCACATATTCCATTATTGTTTCTGTAATAGTATACACATAGATTCTGGTAACCTGGAGGTCTGTATACGCATACTATAACATGATTATCAAGCTCAAGCTCAACACAGGACAATTCAATTATGTGTTCAACAGACAGACTGATGATATTTTCGTTCTTTAGATTTAGTAGTGTTTTTAACTAAAATTAATGACCTGCCATATATCATATGTTTTCGTTTGAAATGGCTAACAACACAGTAATTTTAATAGTTAATTGACATTGCTTGATAATCTTTTAACCAATGTTCTGTTAAAACAAATAACATCAAACTTGGTATTTTCTAAAAACAATTATATTTCTAGTAATTTGGAAGAGCAACCTTGAATATTCTGATTAAATAATTTTAATGTGTACAAATAAGCAATTATTATTGGAGAATAATAAACCATTATTATTCTCCAATAATAATTGCTTATTTGTAGTGGTAACGTCTGTTGTCTTACTTAGTTTAAAAAGTTATCCGGAGTGACCTCACTCACAGCTACAATTTTTGAAGTGTCTAGAATGCCCATTTCAGTTTCACTGAAGAGAGGAAGAGAATACCTTTCCTGACCAGTAGTAGCCTCCAAGAATGTTGGTATTATAGGTGGATCCTCCTTCGTACAACATGAAGATTCATGATTGCTCACTATGTTGTTAGAATAAGTGGACAACACAGACTCGTCACTAATCCTACAATTTGTTATATTAGTTATAACATAATTAATATTATATGCTATCAACATAGCAATCACATATATCTATCTACATTTCCAAGACAGAGATAAAGTACTCTGAGTTAACTTAAAACTACTTACAAACTTGTTTGTGTCAAAAAACAATAATTTGTCACTATGACAACATGAGAGCATGTGAATAGTATTATTCAACTTATAAAGATAATGTAAGCAACATTGGTGCCGATTCTCTTGTCACAAACGCGTCTAAACTAGACTAAAAATCACTAAAATTTGGTCTAATTCTGTCAAATGACGATTTTCCATTCTGAAATTGACTATAGTGACACAACTTAACTATATTTTATTAGTTTAGTGAAAATGACTATTTTGCTATTCTGAATTTTACGTTTTTCACCTAAAAATTTGATTGTCTAACTAAATCTGAACATGAATCTGACTATTTTTAATCGCGATTAAAAAGGTGTGGAATAAAATTAGGTGGCGTGAACTAAAATTCACACCGACACCTCGACTTCAGACGTTACGGTTAACGGTACTTTAACTTTCTGTTTCTTTTTTTGCTCATATCTCGAAAACGGTGTGTCCTATCACAAAAATAATGAAAATTTCGACCCCCTGTGTAACACTGAAACCACCAAATCCCTACATGTATATATTTTTGTTTTATATTTTTCACACAAAAAGTCAAAACTTCCATAGAAAACACGTCGAGGCTGCCCCAGGCTGCCTCCGGCTCTAACAAAGACGTTGCGAAATCAAAAGAAAAAAAAAACACGTGGACTCGCGATTGTCAAATTCGATTATAGTTGTTTCAAAATTATTTTTAAATTTAGAGATTTTTTTCGCAGAATAGCTTCAAGATTTTCATAGTAAAAAGTAAGGAATTTTAGTGATAGTTTAGTTAGTTTAATTCGGTGTACAAGAGAATCGGCACCATTATCTGATAAAATATCAGAGTAAGGTCACACAACACTAGCTTCCCTATATTTAACTTTAATAAGGTGTCCAATAAAAACAGAACTCTTATCATTTCGTCCTGTCCGTCCGATACGTCACACAGCCAATTTACTCGGAAGTTTATTGTTTTGTGTATTAGTAGGTAATCGTACGGAATTCACTTCCGTACGATTACACAGAAGCTGATTAAGTACCTAACAGTGACCCTAAAACCCCTACTGTCGCGGAACCCCTCAATGACGAACAGTATACCTAACTATTCTGACTGGGTTATCGTACGTTATGCGTTATTTTTTTGTGTTTAATATCAACATATGTAGTACACGAATTTTTGTTTCGTAGGTTTCAGTTTTTTTTTTTGGTGTACTAAAAAAACCTTTACCTTCGGTGCTTTCTTGCTAACGACTTCCAAAGTTAAAGTTATTTTCACTTTGTAGTATTTTTATAGAAGTCAGTTATATTGTTTTTATATTATGTTTTATTTAACGGTGGACACATAAAGTGAGTAAAAATGCACCTCACCAACAACACACCATACCACCGTCACCATCTTGAGACTGAGAAGCCGCACCTGTTTTTTCTAATGGAGACGAAGATAGCAACCCCGTTGGACGTGGCGTAAGTTGCTGACCTACCTTGAAGACAATGATCTACTCAGTGACCGTCAATTTGACTTTCGCCGGGGACGGTCAACTGGCGATCTTCTTGTATGTGTCACGCACTGCTGGGGCGAAGCCATCGAGAAACATGACGAAGCACTAGCTGTATCGCTAGATATCTCGAAGGCCCTTGACAGGGTCTGGCACGCAAGTCTACTCAGCAAGCTTCCTGCTTATGGCATCCTTGCTGATTTTTGTGGCTGGATATCAGGCTTAATTAGTGAACGATCGATTAGAGTAGTCGTTGACGGCTTCTCCTCTGAGCGTATGACTATTGATGCCGGAGTTTCTTAGGGGTCTGTACTCCAACCTGGTATTGTTGGGTACGCAGATGACAGTACTGTTTCAGAGAGATACTTGTCCAGCCCGAAAACCAGGGGGGGGGGGTGAAGTTCGTTCCTTAAGAGAGGCCATGGTAGAGTGGACTGATTTTACCTTAAGCCTTGTCTCCCGGTGGGGTGATGACAATCTGGTCTCTTTTAACGCCACCAAAACACAGGCTTGACTTTTCACCGCAAAAAGTAGTCGTTTCGACCAAACTCCTACTTCTTTCTAGCTTCACAGCTTAGCTCATCGGCGCAAGGTAGCCTGCTTGTCGGTCTTTTATAGACTGTACTTCGGTGAGTGTGCGAAGAACTTCACGACCTCATCCCACCTGCCCCCTTCTACCATCGGACATCTAGACGTACTGCTAATTACCGTCCATACTTAGTTGCCATTCCACCAATTCGCACTAAGCTCTTCCAAACATCTTTCATAATGCGCACGGCAAAATAGTGGAACTCACTACCTGCGTCTGTGTTCCCGAACGCATTCAACCCGAATCTCTTCAAAGTTAGAGTTAACACGCTTCTTCTGGGTAAGCTTGCAGCTTGCTAGCCATTTGCATTGTAGACTTTGTCTCTGTCACTTCTGACCTAGACTAGAGTCAAGAGCAAACCCATCTCAAACCCTCTTCAAGTCCAAGATTGGTTTACGGTAAATAATTTGGTACTTAATGAAACTAAAAACCAAATGCATTCGATTTAAATTACGAAACTACTTTATTTCCGACAACGTTGTTACGCAAAATTTCAATGTAATACAAACGCTTAGTACTTATTATTATACGAATGAGTGTCACTCTTCTGTGGAAAATTTTAACACTGCGATTCTGAAAATGACGACATTTGCTCAACGCCATCTATTGATTACTTACACCACTGTGAGTAATCGAAACCCGCTCTGCATACTCTTAACTTTTTTCAATCAAATTTAACCTTTTAATTTGATTTAAAAAAGGAATGATTTAAACGAATAAATTTATCTTACATTACGAGTTTCACCACTTTTTATTTGAAATTCTTTTAGCGCCACTTATCAACCACCAATGGAAAGTGATTTTATAACGTTGTTGTTGTATTCATTACTTTATTTAATAACACAGTTACATAAAAGACGTATTATTTATTGGCTAACACACTTATATTCGTTCGTACCATTTGGCGTCAATAGATGTCATTACGTGTATGTACACTAAAACTTCTTCTTGAACACTTAAAATTTATTGTATCTTTTGATAGGCCAAAGCGCTTGCGATGAAACAATAACTAATAATGACACTAAATTATACATAATATTTGAGTATAAAAGTAAATAAAAGTTTACTAATTTTTACGTAATACTCTTTCTAAATAATTTCTCACATCGTAACATCCTTTAACACCCCATTTTTTTTAAATATTTTCAATGTTCAGAATCGCCTCCTAAACAGATTTATTATATGTTTAGATATTCAACACAAAATGCTATCTACCGATGATTCTAACATAAAATGTTTTCCATGTTGGCTACAATATAATTTTAAAAGCTTCCTTTGTCCAGCTTACAAAAAAACGTATCAATCGCTTTTAATATTCATGGCTGCGCAAAGAACTCGACCCGTCGCGTAATAGCAAGTTTACCAACTTCTGTACTAATTCAGTAAGCCAGGCTTCCAGTCATAACCTCGCCTTTCTGGACCTCCCCAAGGACAATGAAATATTCCTTTTTTTCAACCACAAAGACATAATTAAACCCCAAGGATAATAAGTCGGTGCCTCGTAACGTATTCTTCTTTGTGCGCGGATTTTGAATTTTAATGCGCGCGAGTTTCGATACCACACCCGGTGATCGTGCAGGAAAAATAAGTACGAGTACTTATTCAGAATCCAATTAGAGTAGATCATTTTCATGTAATTTCTTGATTAATAGCCTAACCCTGATTTTTTTATGGGGTTTCTACGCGATTTCACCACTTTCTTTCAGCAAAAGCCCGAGGATATAAATTACCGTCGACATTATTACTTAACAAGGCAGGAGGAGACATGGACTGGCTCCTTGTTGAAAATCAGGTATCCGATTGTATTTTTTTCGTCGCCAGTTCTCCTACAAATTGTTCCTTGTATTATGGATGATGGAAATATTATTATTAAATAAATGCACTTTTGATAATTTTAAACTTTATGCAAAAAAAAAACTTTTTCCATGTTAAAGATCTTACAATTGAAAGAAAACGCTCCGTTCTTAATAAAATATCGAGAACAACATAATCTTTAAAATGTTAAATATAATGTACATTGTAACAATACATGAGAACTGAGAAATATGGCAATCCATCAAATATAACTTTAACACCCATTTCATTTTGAACAACATTGTGCAACATTGTAGAACCAATAAAAATGTTATACTAAACATTGCATAGCACATTTTAACATAATATCACGTTAAATATACCACCACTTAATGTAATATAATAGAAAAAAAAGTATAGTTAAAATCACCCATTTCCTGCAAACAATTTGTAGACGCAATATGTTTTAACGCGCCCATCAAGTTGGCTATCAACGAAAATTTGTTCAACGCCAAAATGTATGCAGTCTCAAGCACTCAACTGCCCTCGAAAATTACAACAATAAAGAAATAAGAGATAAGTGCTCTTACATTAAAGTTCGAGTACAAAGTACCAGTATAACTTGATCAACCAACTCCCACAAACTTCCATTTTTAGACCCAGAGAGAGCTCTAGAAAATTTGGCTGAGTTGAGTAGGGTAAAAGCCCCAAAATTTGGGCGCGTGGCTTACGCGTGCCTCAGAGTTTCCCCCTCCACTGCCGAAGTTTACATCACAATTAATGTCACCTCACTAATTGGTGATAGCGGTTTGACAGTTAGGCACAACACTAGACCCGTGGTAAACTTTGTTCGCTTCACTTAACTGAAATTGTACGATTTTGGACATTAACGTAATCTTGTCGAATTAAGGTATGAATTATTGTTTTTGTAAGATGGAGATATTTGTCGAAGTTATAAATAGATATTGGTTTCTTCTGGTTCTATCCAGAGCTGGCAACGGTGACGAAACACTTTTACTGCCAGTTAAACAAATCAAAACCGACTTTTGTTGCGATATTTATGAAAGGCGAAGTAAATAAAATAAAAGGCACATTATCGATGTCTTTAATTTTAAAAGCCACAATAAAGGTTATTTGTTTGTTTCATTTCAATTTTGTATATTTTGTGCTGAATCATATATAATATCAATGACGACCTCAACGCATTCACTTTATTAGGTACTAATGAAATTAATTTGACACTCCTAATATGGTTAAATTATACAGTCATTGAGAATTTCTGCCATAAAATAATCTTTTCTTTCGGGTTTCCAATCACTACATTATTATGTAACTCGTAGTTGCCGATGACTTCGTCTGTGATCCTGGATGAAAATAATGTCGTTACCCAGGTCATTGTCAATATGTGTTCCAAATTCCATAATTATGTTGGCGCGACAGCGTAACAAAGAAGTTAACAACCTTACTATAGCATTTATAATAATTGGTTAGGATTTTGGGTGGGAAATTATCAAATGACTGTCCCACTCTGGGTGGAGCGGGAAGGCGTGTCAGACTTTTACTGACTAAAACCCACTCGTGTTCCTTCAGTTGCCTGTGCCAGGGCCACGGTTTCTCTTTCGAATTTCCCGCGATCCTGAGGCGTCGGATCTATCGGACCCCGTCATTTGGTGGTGACATCTCTTTGGGACACGGCGAGCTACCCATTGCTCGCCGTCCGCAAGCTTAGGATGCCTACCTGCTATTTAATAGCTGATTAACTGACGAGAGTCTAAAAGCAGATAACGGTTTGATGACAGTAAAAAAGATACCCGAAAACCGAAATCTAACGTCGTCATCAAAACAAAAAAAATTACGCAATCATTCACATCCCACCGAAGGGTGAAAAATACTAAAACTTGAATGTAGGGTTAAATAAAAAGCCGTACATAGAAAACCGATATCGTCTGTCCGTTCAAAATGCATAATCTAATCTATTTGCTATCGGATCGACGCGTGACTCATGACACTCGATCTCAAGGGACACCACCGACACTTTCGCGTTTTATTTCATGAGCTATGCGAGGACCGAAATTTTGTGTTTTCACCTCGATACCCTTGGAATTTAGAAAAGCTATTTAAATAATTTGTGTGGTATATCCCATCTGAAACTTAACATGTACACAAATGCAAGTCTCGCAACGCACTACTTCTACCGCAAAAAGTTGTGAGATCTAATGGTATACCGAGTCGGCGGATTTATTCAGTATGGGGGCATCTGTCCAACAACTTTGTCATAAATGGTTATTCTATTGGTAGTGGCGAAATTGAGGAAGTTTGGCTTACAATAGTTCTTAAACTATATGTTTAAATAGAAAATTATTAAGGAACTAGCTGACCCCGCAAACGTTGATTTGTTTCTTTTTTATTTTGAAAAATAGATTGTTGGCCGATTCTCAGACCCACCCGATATTTCATACAAATCCGTACAGCCGTTTTGGAGAAGTTTGGAACAAACATTGCGACTGCGACACGAGAATTTTATATATTAGTACGAGTAGATATACCTAGTTTGAAAAAAGGATGGTACGGGTGTTATGGATGCCTTTGCTTGTTTGGATTTGCTCGACTTGGCGATTTTTAGTACGTTTTTTTAAAGTGATCCGTTTACTTTATTTTTACACATATTATGTATGGTTACTCTAGACAGCATAAGCTAAGCTCCAATGTCTATGTAGTGACAGTAATAACTGTTTGGTGGAATCAATACGCAACTATGTCTAAGAATCTGAAGAATCTCAGATTTTATTTTATTTACATCACGGGTATACATTTTTTACCATCAGCTTAAGAAATCCAATGAAATTCAATCCCAGCAAGCCGAGTTTCACTCACCCTGCTTCGTTTCCCAAAACATAAATTACGCGTCAAATTGGCGTATAATCCTATGAGCGTAAGTCTGTATGTCCCGCCCGTGCAGTAAAGATCCCCTAAACTTACTTACTTGGCCACGTGACCAGCAATCAGACAAAATAGAGACATGCCCGTTTGAACTTAAAAAATAATAATCAAATGTGAATTTGGACACCCCTGTTAAGGGTGTCTCGAATTATAATTATTTGGTAAGTGTTGGTCTTTTGATGTTAGGGTGAGAATTTTAACCGGCATTGATGTTACTGTCATTCCATTCAGTTATGATGATTTCGAAGTTGGAAATCTGCATTAGATTTACTCTTCTAATAAACTTTGGTAAAGCTATGTTCTTGATCTGACAATCTGTATCAGGGTGACTTGTAATTTGACGTTTTCCTTCCAGGCCGTGATAGTGTGACCCCTTTGCAACAATTAAGCACCCAAAAAAGCCCAGGCGAAAATTTATGGATTTCGAGAAAACCCATATTTTTTTTCCAGAATTCGTCACTAAATATAACTTTTCTCTTAACTCTAAAATTGAATACCCTTTATTGCTATTCAATTACGTACCCAATACCTTAACAAACTTTTTGATGTATCCAAATGTTCTAAAACATCGAACAGTTAAAGAATTAGCATTGCCATTCAGCGTGGCAATACTGCCAGTCTTCTGGGCACGTTTCCAGATGACAGCGATGCAGACGAGTACTTCGACGCCTGAGTGTTTTATTAATTTGTACAGGTAGTTAGTTATTTAGTAATTTAAAACAGTTAAATGTAAAAGGAATAATTTTATGAACAATTTTAAAAATCATCTTTCTACCTGAACTTTGACACCAGTTATCTCAAAATTTTACAACACTGCAGGGAAAGACATCTTCATTAATTGAATCAGCTTCTAATATGGTACAAAAATTTAAAAAATATTCTGAGTTGTCGATGAAACAGTCGATAATGTTAGCAAAGGTCAAATTTACATAGTCTTTTTTTTTGTGTTAATCGAATTAATTAACTAGTTTATAACCTCCCAGAAAACCATCACATGTTAGGCATCCAAATCTCATGTCCAGGTTACAAGTCACAGAGCGCGGCTTTTAAGTTTGCAATGGAGCAATATGCTGGCCCGTAGGTTCGCTCGATGTACTAAAGAAGTAAAAATAACACTTTTTTAGGGCATTTTGCCAATCTTTTTACTCGAACGGCCTTTGGGTTCGGTATACGCAACGTCCTGCGTATCCAGTATGATAATGCTTTCAGAATGCTGTTTGGGTTGCCGAGGCATTGTAGTGCGTCGCAAATGTTGGCAATTGCGCGCGTTGACGGTTTCCATGCTATAGTGCATAAGAAAGTGGCGTCATTATGCCAAAGACTGCGAGGTAGCATAGCAGCAACAGCATTTTGCAAATGATTGCATCCCATTATGGTTAGGAATAATGAGTGGGAATAGAGGTGCAATTGTAATGATTAAAAATGTTTCTTTCTTTTTTATATAAGGTGCCTAATAACATAGGTATTAAGAAAATTGTTACAAAAGCTTGTATGGATTCTGTCCGAAATAAATAAACAAATAAATTAATTACCAGCCCACTCAGAAAGTATTGCGAAAAAAGTATTTTATGTATAAGAGACTGTGCAGTTATAGTGTATTTTGAACAGATGGATCTGCGCCGGAAACAGTTTCGCGCTATGATTATTTACGATTTCAAGTGTCGCCTGAAACAGGACGAATCGTACGATAGACTTCTAAGGCAACCGTGTATCGTTTGACGTTAGGCTAGTGGAGAGTACTTTGAAAAGATTAAATAAAAAAATATTTACTTCAAGAAAATTTAATTTTATTTTCGCAAATCTTTCTGAGTGTCCCACGAAATTAAGCGACAAGTTAACCGTGACAAGCAAAACATTTAGATTGATAAAGTCACGTAAAACATTGTTAATACTCGTACTGCACATGCAGGAGATAGTAGATTCTTACAGTTATTTTGTAATGTATTGGTAGAATGGTAGGGACACCTAATCAGGCTGTTCCGCAAATAATAATAATTAATAGCCACAGAAAGCTTTCAGGTCAAACGAGCCTTCTCTTGATGAGGTAGATAGCCTGTGACGACGCCATTAGTAAGTATTTTCAAGAACAAGTAAAATATAAAAAAAAAACGATATAATTATTGGAACTAGACATGAAAATAAAAACACAGCTTGTAATAAAGACATAGCTAGTCCAAACAGTTCTTAAAGAACGAAAATCATTTCGATTTCCAAGAAACAGAAAATCGTAACCGAAAAGTCGCCCCTTAAAACTTAATACAATCATTTAAAACAATTTTGTACCACAATTGCGGTGTCGGCATGTCGTTACCGCCACGTGCCGGATCCGAATCGTATCCGGGATCGTTCCGGTTTGTGACTCTAACGGCTGACATTAGATGGAAGTGTTCCATTTATTGTTACCCCTCGATGTATTTAGAATAGAAGAAAGTAACAAAAAAGATATATGAATGTAAATAGTAAAGGGGAATGTGTTCAGTGTTTTCTTTGGGTGAAATATCTATTGCTATCAAATAGAATTTATTATTGGTAGGTAGAGTTTAGTTGTGTAGACGGTGAAGTTATATTGTTCAAAAAGAAAAACTAAAATGTTTCCTGGACTAGGACTGCACACAATTAATCACAATCTGAATCATTTTGAAGGAAATTGCTAATTGATTCATACGTTTTAAACATTTGTCTGCTCAACAACGTAAATAAGGCAATGAATTTTGTTGAACTGTCAAAGTGAAAGTGATTACTACTGATAGTGTGATGCAATTACCCCACTGGACTCAACAACGACTTTCAACAGAGTGGACGAAAGCTTTTCGAGAGCTTATGTAAATCCAATAAATTATTGACATTTTCGTCATTGTTATCGGTGATAGAATGTCAATTTGCACAAGCCCTCTGGTTTTCTGTAAACGGAGAAATTGGACATACCTTCTGATTTTGATTTGATTGAAATACACGATGACAATTTAAAGAATACTAGCTTCTGCCCGCGACTACGTCCGATTGTTATTCCCACACCGCGTCGCATCGCATCGCCTGCCTGCCCGCGCTATTACTTCGTTTTCACTTACAGTTAAATCTGAATTTTCCCAATTTGCTCGGCTCTTTAGGGTCCTAGCGTCATGATAAATAGCCTACAGCCTTCCTCAAGAATTAGGCTATCAAATGCATAAAAATAACAAATCCGTCAGGTGGTTTCAGAGATTACATACCAACTTACAAACAAATTATTCCATGTTTAGAATACACTCGGTTTCAAAAATAACAGGTCAGTAACATAAGTTCGATTATCTACAAACGTGGCTGATGAATGAAACTTATTTACAAAACAACAAAATTAGAAAAAAGTAAATTTTTAATCACAATTTTTTTTATAAATTTATGGATGCTTTCCATTTCTATACTGTCACAAAAAACATATTGTAAACGACTTCCACATGCATAATCAGTATTCTGTGAGGTGGAGCATGGCAGTCACGTTAGATGAATGTACCAGAATCCTGACTTTCTTGGAACTTGGGCGGAGCCAGCGTGAAACAGCAAGAAACATTGGTGGATCTTTGTCGACTGTTCAGCGTGTAGTCCAGCGGTACCGAGAGACCGGATCGCACCTTCGGAGACCAGCAGCCTGATTGCGTAACAAATTTTCGTAAACGATTACGACTAATCTGTTTGATTTTGACAGTTCAACAACATTCACGGTACAGGAAATGGCAGGCCAAGATGCACAACGGCCATGGATGACAGGTATCTGGTAGCTGCAATGCTCCGAAATCGTGTTCAAACTGCAGTTGGTTTAAAAAACCACTTTATTCGCTTTGGTGGTAGCAATTTAAGCGCACAAACAGTGAGGAGACGTCTTGCTGAGGCAAACTTGAAACCATTAAGGCCCGCAAATGGCCCCAAACTGGAAAGGCAATATCGAATTGCAAGACAGAGAGAGATACGTGCGCGAGCACCAGCACGGGATACTGGACGATTGGTCTAGGGTAATGTTCACGGACGAATCGAAATTTGGTGTACAGAAGACCGGGGGAACGCTTCCATCAAGACTGTGTGGAGGAAAAAGTGGCACACGGTGGAGGCTCAGTACTTGTTTGGGCTGGAATTTCTGGCGAGGCCCGCACCGAGCTCGTGCTAATTCAAAATGGCACTCTGAATGCAAAGAGAATGGGACCTTTCATGACGAGGATGGACCGGGATGGCATATTAATGCATGATAATGCGCGTCCCCATACCGCCGGATTTGCAAATGAATACCTTGCAGAGGTCGGTTTCGAACTGATGCAGTGGCCAGCGAGAAGCCCTGATTTAAACCCCATAGAGCATGCATGGGACGAGCTTGAGCGTTGCGTAAAACGTCGTAACTACCCACCAATCACGCTACCCGAGCTCTGACAAGCACTGGTGGAGGACTGGGAAGCCATTCCTCAGAACCGGCTCCGAAATTTGGTGTTCAGCATGCCGAATCGCCTGGAAGCTGCAAGAAGAGCTCGAGGAGGCAATACGAAGTATTAATATTATGCATATAATGAAAAATAACAAAAAAAAATCTTAAATTTTTTTTAAGTTTCAGAAAAAAATTCTTACTTTAGTTTATTTTTATTTTGAGAATAAGAATGAAGGTACACATAAGTTGCAATTTATTCATTTTTTGTATCATTAAATGCCCAACCGAACAGTATTCGTTTCATTATGGTAGCATAGTTCGGGAGATGTTCGGAGTTTTGTGACTGACCTGTTATTTTTGGGACAGAGTGTATTAGTAAGGATGGTCGATCTTATACGGTCTTTTATGAGTTATTTTACATCTTATTTCGAATGTCTCTCAAAATCACAGTGATCTTTATTATCGTTACAATAAGGTTGCCGCTCGCAGACGAACGCCTGCTTTGTTGCGGCTTGCAGGTCGCATCTTAGAAATTAAATCTCCTCCCCACTCAACCGACTCCTACTGTTTCACTGTGCACGCGGTTCGGTTGTGGAATTCACTTCTGACATTAGTAACTGCCAAACTGTTGCAGTATTTAAAATAAGAGTGAAAGAACACTAACATATGTTCGCGATCTGTCATAGGTTATTAGGTTTAGCCGTTACACAGATAGCTTCTGATGATAGACAGTACAATATTATCGTTCCCTGTCAAACAAATAGGTGTCAACACGTTTTAGGGGAGCTTAATTTGGACATGTTATTGGGTTCGGCCGTAAGTTTTTACATCTCATGTTATTTGCTATGTCAGCAAATTATTTAGACAATCAGAAGCAGGTGTTAGTCAGTAGTATATTTACTGTTTATGGTTAGCTAAATGTTGCAACGCACAACGTAATTGGGATTAGGTAGAGCTTGCTTTAATACAGAGTTAATTATGATTTTAATTGGGAAACGCGAATAACATATTTTCCCCAGTTCGTGCGAGCGAGGGCGGGCTCGGTACCGTTGGCAGTCAAGTTTTGTGTTTAGGACGGTTGGATTTTTAAAATAAGCATAATCATAATCAGCCTATAATTTTCCCGCTGCTGGGACACAGGCCTCCTGTCTGTGAGAGGGAGTTTTCCGCAACCCACCACGCGGGCCTAGTGCGGGTTGGTAGATGTCACATGTCTTGGAATTTTTGGTTCTAAGGCATGCCGGTTTCCTCAATATGTTTTCCTTCACAGTTTTGAGAGCAGTGGTGTTGAAAGTACATTTCGGGCGAATTGACATGGCACCTGGCTTGAAACTTTTGGAGATTTATTATTATATTACTTTAAGGTATATAGTTTTTAAATAGTAATAGTAAATGTTAAGGAACTTTTAATGTCAAAGTATTGTGTAAAATTAAACAAAATAAAGTTGTATCTAACAATAATAGTTTTACTCTTTTGTAACTTTATACAACAAACGTCGAGCCAGGTGCCATGTTAATTCGCCCGAGTTGTAAAGAGCGTGCATGGGTTCAACGATGACTTACAACTCGAAAGTAAGAAGTACCATACACAGATTTTTTCAAGTGTTTTTCTGTTTCCCGTTAAACTGATTCTTCGGTGCTTCTCATGCGATTAATGTTTTGACAAGAGTACGTTATTAAAATACCACATTTGGTTATCAAAATACTATTTATATTCTCAGGTCAATACTATTCTTCCTGGAGCTATGTAGTGATGAATTTAAACACGGCTCATGTGATTTTAAGTGTTAATTTCTTTATTATGGTTGTCGTAATTTCTCAAAAACGTATTTTATAACACAACTAAGCGTTGATCTAGATAAATCAACTAAGTGGCTTCTTTTTTTCTTCGAGAAGAGTACCTGGATGGACTTCGAGGAGGCTTTGGCCAAGCAGTGGGACAGTAATGAAGTGCTCATTAGTGTCGCACTGCTGAGCAAATGATGGCGATTGAAATGATAAGGATTCATTTGTAACCTCTAAAGATGTTTAATGTTTTAATACCGTAGTCACAATTGTTCTAAATATCAAAACCTTTTACTGCGGACGCTACCACCTTTTGCGTTTGTTGGAAGGGCTCGGTCGCTTCCGGCGGGAGTGGGGGCGTCCCACCACATCCTGCGGAAGCTGCAATCCTCACCCCCCGCAGCCTCACTGTCTTGCTCGTCTCGTTCAAACCTTTCCTGCTTTAACTTTTTTCCGTTATGTAATATACCTACCTAGTGATATCTATCTATTGTTTATCGCTGCTCTTGTTGGAAAATATACAGGCCTTCAAAACTTAGTACCACTTATTTAAAATTGCAATAACTTTTAAAGTGATATATTTTCATGATATATTTTCGAACTACAAAGGATTACAAAAGGAAATTAATTTTATATAACAAAATTTATAGTCGATAACCTTATTAAGGAATTGTGAAATAAAACTTTATGAAGAAATAATACTCTCCTTTTCAAATTGCTGTCTTACTTTTGACTTTCTTGTTTCTGTTTTTGCTTTCGCATTCATTTCTTGATCGATCAAATGAAATGAAATTACATGTTTTCTTCTGTTAGTAGATGTTTGAGGACACTTTTACACGTCAGCATTTTGAAGGTCAATATTTTTAAGCTAGATAGCGGCGGCATTTTGATTCAAAAGAAAAGTATTTCTTGGGAAACTATTTTCAGCAGTAGTTTTTTTTAAATTTTTATCGCTTATGAATATTGGATTGGTGTCAATTAATTCAATGAAGACAATATCAGTTTAAAAAAAAAAACAGTGAATACTAGCAATGTTACAAATACAAATAAAAAGTTGTGTACAAATGTAGGGTTAATTTCTGGTTTTTGTGATTTATTTCACCCAATAATCTAAAACATTTTGCCTTATTTTTTTGATAATCGATCTTTGCAAGTTAGTCAGTCACACCGTGTTCTTTGTACGTCTTATATCTTCAGATCATACAACAATATCGTCGCAAATACTGCCGTACGAGTATAAAATTAGGGTATTTTGTGTGTCCCAAGGGAAGTTCTTCGACTCACCCTTTTTACTGACCTGGACATGTAGTGTTTTTTTAACATAATGTACGTTATGTAAATAAAACATACGTAGGCTTGTAAGGTATAGCCCAAGTGAAGGCCGTTACAGTTACTTTCACTGATTAACAGAAGCGTCAAGAGAACTAAAATTATAGCTTAGGCATTTAGTATCACATATTTTCATATCATGAATCTCGTAAAATATGCACAACTTTTCCTGCATGAGTGTCTTTCAAACGATACCTTTATGTGCATTATTATCTTAAGCATTTTAACTAATATCTTATTTAACTTTGTTAGCTTAATTGATGACGTTTATGTGCAAGCTGTGGTCGCCTATACGTAAAAAAGTTCACCCACTTAATATTTGATGTTGCCCATTATGTAATGTACATTACATAATGTAGTAATGTAATGTACAGTGCCCTCCAAAAGGTAGTCGAAATTTTTCCACTTCAGCTGTAATGTAACTGCTTTAACATTCTAGTTTGTAATGTTCGAACAACAATAACGTTCATAATTACTAATCCAACTATCTTTGATAAGGGATTACCTGATCATATTTGTATATACGACTGTTAGTAGTCCAATAGTGGAATTAAAATGTTTACAGGGTTTTGATAATATTTTGAGTAAATATAAATATTTTACAAATAAGATTTAGCTGATGCTGAGATAGATGGTTTAGGCTACCTTTAAAAGGCCTTTGAAAATATAAATAAAACCAGCAGATACGACAGCAGAGACTCTTACACTCACTTTTTTTCAAAAAATTTCGTACATACAACCTCGGCCTGGGCGTTTTTTATGAAACTTTTCTTTATTTTCGACGAATAGTGCGCTAGTGCAGAATGAAGCACGTGGTTGTTGTAAGTACATGAGGGATTAGAGAATTGTTACAAGAAGCGGCAACCTCTTAAACAACAACCAGTCGACGACTGCACGATACTAATTTACGAGGTTACGTCACAAGAAAAAAAAACGGGCAGATTTGATTTGTAAATATGAAATATTTGACAGCAAAAAACCGTGAACAACAACAAAAAAAAAACTTTCGCATTCAAATCTTTGTCTCAATCTGTCAAAAATATAATCAATTTACATACATTTCTGACAGTTTTTGACAATGATTGTCGCTGAGATGAGATTGCGGCTTAAATTGGAACGTTTTGTTTTAAGATAGTTTAGTCAATAAAAACGTTATAGTGTACAGTTAAAACATTCTAAACTTTGATACATAATATTTTTTTTTTTTTTTTTAAACGTTGCCCCCCCCACACTAGGAATTACTCCTGTATCGTGGGTGCGTTCACAAACATGAAAACTCACATACACAAGACACCCAGACCCGGAACAACTATTTGTTCCGTGCGGGAATCGAACCCGCGACACGCAGCGCAGCAGCCGATCGCTCAACCACTGCGCCAACCGTGCCGTTAATTTAATTAAGTCATTATGATACATTTCAGTTGAAGTGAAAAAGTGTCGACGAACTTTTGCAGGTAAAAACACTTAATCATTGTTTACTTAATACTATGTAGGTTAACAGAACTTCAGACCTTCGTCTAGAACTTTGTATGTAACAAAACTAACAAAAGTGCAAATATCCAGAAATTCCAAATTCTTCATCCAAAAAAAAACACAGGACCAATAAAACCAACAACGTCTTTTTCCACTAATCCCCACACTAAAACGTTTCAGCGAGCGCTTAACACAATTAAAAACGAAAATAGCGGCTCTATACGGAAAATCGGAACATTTGAACAAGCCAGTGATAAAGACAGCGCTTAATTACTGGTCTAATTCGCGATAGAATTGTTAATGTACAGCTAAGTATGGCACAGAACATGGCCGGGCATCCTTCCGTGCCTATCTGTGGTACCCTAAAAAGGGTACGTGGTGGATGTGTGGTGCAATACGTAAGAGTTCAGTTGTTATTTTGGAACGAAGTTCTTTAACGCAGCTTGCGGTAGCAGTAAACTTCTAGAAATTTTCAAAATCATCCCGGTAACGAAAAAGCGTTAGGTATGCGTTAGCATTCCATGTGACTATTTATGAGAAAGGTATTATTTTATAGAAAGAAAGAAAGGGAGAAAGATAGTTATCATGGTTTTTGAGGGCGTTGAAGCCGATGTTGAGGTCAAAATGAAAATCCAAGATGGCGGCTGCAAAAAAAAAACATCATGGGTATCGTTTTCATGGTTTACGAGGAGAAAAGGCTATACCGATAGTGAAGTCAATTACATTCGAAGTTGAAGACCAGGAGTAAGAAACTTCGTCCCTTACGGCGGTTTCCCGCACCCACACATTTATTTGAATTGGTTATACTCATTCATGTGCCCGATGAGAGGTAAAAAATAATACCTACTCTCTATACAACCTTCATCTCCTATCCTATAAACTGAAGTATTTTAAAATGTCTTTCCCTAAGGGGGTATCTTAGGGATAGACATTTTAAAACCCTTCAGTTTTTGTTCTCTTTCGTTTTAATTTATCTAATTTAATATATAAAATTCTCGTGTCACAGTTTTCCTTGCCATACTCCTCCGAAACGGCTTGACCGATTTTGATGAAATTTTGTGTGCATATCGGGTAGGTCTGAGAATCAACCAACATCTATTAAAAAAAAAAAAAAAAAAAAATTTTTTTTGCAAAACAACGTTTGCGGGGTCAGCTAGTAATATATAAAATTCTCGTGTCGTAATGTTTGTTACCAAACTCCTCCGAAACAGCTGTACTAATTTGTATGAAATTTTGTGTGCATATCGGGTAGGTATGAGAATCGGCCAAGACCTATTTATAAACAAAAAAAAAGAAGCAAAAAACGTTTGCGGGGTAAACGGCTGGACCGATTTATATGAAATTTTGTGTGCATATCGGGTGGGTCTGAGAATCGGCCAACATCGATTAAAAAAATAAATAAGCAAAACCACGTTTGCGGGGTCAGTTAATAATTGTATAAGAAACCCTTGTGTGAAAATTTCATGTTTGTAGACCCAGCAGTATTGGCTGTGCGTTGTCCGCCGTACAATGTTTTTTTTAGCTTGAGATCAACTATAGAATTCAGCTACATTAGTTATCTACATCGTGTTTTTGAAGTCATGTTTAGTTTTAGGCTTTCAGTAATTTAACCAACTATTGACCACGTGAGTATTAAAAACCGTTTTATCTGTGACGAGTTCTACGAGTACGCATTCAATTATTTCCGAATGAAAATGCTGGTTGAACTGTGAGCGATAAGGGAGAATTTGTTCAAATAACCCGTACACATAATATCATGCTGCTTACCCGGCCTCCTAATCTTATGTAAATTATAAAAAACCATGCCAAAGCCCTTTGTGCACACACGTTTTTCTTGCCGTGAAAACTACGGTTTACTCGCCGTGTGTTGTCAGTGTTGTATGGATCAATGTGGAAGCTAATGTTCAGACAAGCTTCTTTCGATGGCGCTCTTTATTTAACGTATCGCAATGAAACCGTACCGTGTACAGAGGACCTTAATAATAAAACATTATTGGTTGCGTTATTAGAGTTACCCTCGTGTTTGTACGCGCATCTTTGGCAAGGCTTTTATAAGGTTGTTTATAAATGAATGTGAAAATGCGAGAAAACTCTTTCCTTCTAGATATTGAAGATTGTATCTTCATGATGCTCAATATCCGAAAATAATAATGCAGTATGCATTATTATTTTCGGATATTACACTAAACTACAAAAATACGAAAGTCTAAAGTCTGTCTGTCTAAATCCGAACGAATTTGACTTTGACATAAGATACGTTTTATCCTAGTAGTAGGTTCTAATGGGATGATTTCCGAACTCCACGTTCGCGAAGCAGCGGGCAGCAGCAATAATAATGTAGTTATAATTTACATCGATGGCATAAAAGTCGCGAACCGCTGTCGCTCATTCCTCGGCCCCGAACCCATGAATCCCCGAAGGAGCCGCGGTGGCGATAAAAGCCTCATGCATTAAACAGGCTGGTCCGAAATCGAAAAATTAAAACTCCCGCCATCTGCCGGGTGAGAGCGTAATTACTGGGGCGTTTGATGCACCAGCACTAATTATCAGCATTGTGATAAAATGGGATGAGTAGCAAGAGAACATGGTTGTATCATGGAGGTATGTAGAAGTATGTTTTGAATAAAAGGGTGCATTGTTGATGTTTACACTTTGTAGTCAGTAAAGGTTCGAGTAAGTATAGTAAAATGTTTCGAGAGATAGATTTTGAAATGTTAACTATTATTTATAATTGTTGTTCTTTAGAAAGGCTCAGTATAGACTACGAGTCCAATTTCAACCCTAGGATGTGGCGAACTATCTATATACATCAGTCATCAAAGGTGCCAGTAGATATCTAAATGATTTTGATATAGGACGCAATTATTTTTCAACTAATTCTTAGGGTGTGCTAATATAGTATAGGTCATACAAAAATGCTAAATATATAATAACAGTTGACATTTTAATATATAAACAATTTCAGTTGCAAACATTAATTTCCCTGACTTTATCTATCTTTGTTATTGTGGTCCAAATAGAACAAAGAATCTAATCCGAGATAAACATCACAACTAACAAATCACTAACAACAAGAAGACCATTTATCGTACCTAAAAATGTTGAATCCTGAGCGACAATCAATGACAGAAACTTGTACACCATGAATGTGATTTGATTTTATGCGAATTTAAAAAATACGGGAGGCAAGTCCCGTATTTTTACTGCCTTGACCGCTTTTCTTACTAACGTATATGGCCACAATTCGAATCGAAAACTTCACAACCAGTACCTTAATTGCGCAATACACAATCAATCGGAATCTGAATCGTTTTGAAACAGATTGCTAGTACATTGCAATGTAAATAACGCAATGAATTGTTGTTGAACTGTCAAAATACAATAGATTAGTCGTAATCGTTTACGAAAATGTGTTACGCAATTAGTCTGCAGGTTAAACCAGAACCTTTAATTTTAGACGAAGAACGCATAGACGTAAAATTAACGCATCAGAATTAACCAATTTATGGGCTGCCTAGCCTATTTGCAACTATTTTGAGGTTTTATAACCTTTGTTACTCAGTTACTGGGTAACGCGATACCCATTGGTAAGACTGGTTGTCAGACTTTCTGACTTCAAACCAACGTAAGGACATAATGTGTCCGATCAAAAAAATGCTGGGACTTTAGGTCTACCAGGATCTGAAGGCAAAAAGGGGGAAAAAAATTGACGCTAGCAATACTGGGAAAATTGCAGTAAAACTTTTTAAAGGAAATTTGAAGCCAAACTAAAAACAATTCCTCGAAATTTCAGTTAATATATGACATTATTTGTTGCCATATGAAAATCGCTATTTTTTTAACTTTCTTTGCCATCAGATCCTGGTTGACCTATACCCACGACCATTGCCTCTATTACCTTCTTTCTAACTTTGTCAACCAATTACCTTCTTTGTTAAGTAGCTATTCACAAGAACTGAATTTGAATTAGACTGTGAGCACATGATTCTAAAAATAACTTCTAGAAGTTCACTTTTACAATTTATTTAGCATCTATTTCCGCGTTTCCAGTTACTATATATTCTTAGCAAAGTAGTCCGTGGTAAACTTATAGTAAAATCTTTTAAATAGCGCTATCTAGAAAAAAATATGCTTATAGCATTTCTCTGGTTACGAAGATTCGATTGACTAGACGTCAGACGGCGGGTGCCATCTGTCAAATGCATTAAAATTGAAAGAGGTTTTGAATCGTCGACCCTATGTATCTTATTTATTTTACACCGCAAATTAGCGTCGATTATGATTCCTTCGAGAAAGGGTCTTCGAGAAGTTGGGATGTTGATGTGTAGAAGGTGGCAAGCAGAGTTTAATCTTAGACGAAAATATTTTTATACATTATACTGATGCGTTTGGATGGTACTTGATCTTGATGGTTTCTCCTTTTACCTTTCAATGTGTAGCAAGATTATTAAGCACAGACAGCAAACCCTTTGCGTCACACTACTGCAGTTATTGTGTTAATATAGACCTTGATACACGAGCCAACAAGCTGCTAACCTAACAAGTTTGTGACGCAATAATAGCTCTACTCAGAGACGGACTCGCCACAAGGCCGACTGAGCCCCGCCTATATCGGCCAGATATAAAGGGCCAAACTGCGTCTGTGGCCGGCAATATATCAGCTCTGTAAATAATGACTAGAACAGCTATTTAAATAAAACTTTTAAAAAAAAACTGGGGTACAGCAGGCAGTGTTGTTTTAAACTGTAGGCCTCGTTCACGGCCGAGCGCGGCGCATCATGCGACGATGTCCCCTGCTGATGCGTTGACTCGTGGCATGTTCGAAACACATTCTTTCATTTGTTTTCTCCACTGTCCCTGACGTAAGACACTTGTCGCTTTAGAGTATAGCTTTTGGCCACAGGGTAACATTACTACGATACAAAATCACCAGAGGAGGTCGGGCGGCTAATACAAAACGGCCTGAGCCGGCCGAGACTGCCAGTCCGCCTCTGGCTCCGATACACTAGCCTTCTCTCAAGAAAGTTCCATTATATGTCAAGTCAACAAGCTTACAACTGGATGTCGGGAAAGCCCTCGTAAGACACATTTCTAGCCAGAGGGACCGTATGAGAGAAATCTAGCTAAGGCGTTGTCACCAAAACTATGAACAGATAGTCGTTTTATAGCGTTTCAATTTTTTAAATAAATTAACGCAAACATTTTGAGAATTTCCTATGCCAGTATGCAGAGTTTGGAAGTGTCAAGATTCTTGAAGAACACATGGGAATACTTATTTTTCAAGTAAATCAGAACAAGCACCGTTTTCTTTATAAACGCAATGCATGCTACGTCGCTACTGCAAACAGAAGAAAGCAATAATTAGTTTATTTATAATTAGTTATTGTTTGTGGACTTAAATAAAGTCCTGAGACAACGCAACCGACATAATATTCGGTTTTGGAATCTATAACCAAGAACTTTATTGATGTCGATACTGAAAAAAGTCAAGTATCGGCGGCAACAAGGCAAAGATAAAAGGATCTAACCTTTAATTCTGTGAGCATCGGTGTCCTATGTGCATTCAACCTGAAAGTTGTAAAGCTTATCCTGAGTTGCTATACATTGAGTGTTCCCATAGTATTTTCACGTGGTCTCAACATTATTTTAATCAGCATAATGAGAGTACATCTTAGTCTAATAATTGTCATGATTAAAATTCAAGGTTGAAACATAAATTTTATTTGTGCATAAAGACACTTATATTTTCGATTCATAGCGTTTATATAAAATAATGCAATGCAAACTTACTTGTCACCGTTTTCTGTAATATGTTATAAAAGTAAGAGAATTAGCGTCGAAATGGAACTCCAGCGCATTACCGACGTCCAGCACGTATGTGGATGTATGGCAACGCACACGTGTGTGTGTTCATACACACATGTGCGTTTCCATGCTTGTCGCTCACACGATACGTATAGTGTCTGTCGTGATCGGTATTTGCCATTTGTATGATACTGCGTCCTTCGTCTGTGGTAGCAGAACCATGTTTTAGTTAACCTTAGGCAGACAACCAAGACATTAAAAAATCACATTTCATCAATGAAATGAAACGCAAGTTTGTAAAATAACTTGCATAATTATTCCACTCTGCTTGACTAGATTTTGACATATGACATATCAGCTAAGTCGACGGGATGTTGCGAATTACGTCATGAAATTCATAATTTTACATCAAATTTCAGCATTTACTAAGAAAAATATGTTACCGCGATTATTATGAACCATAAGTTTGTGGCAAATATCTTTGTTAAATTATGATGTGGTTCAAACCGCTTCATTATGTAGCGAAAGTTGTTTTAAATAAGTATTACAGCACCTATCCAAAAGGTAGGCATCTTAAATTCGCAGAAAATATGTACACAAACAACCTACTCTCTTGCCGAAAATATGCAAAAAGGTAAAATAAAGATACGATCATACACTCTGCATTCCTTTTTTTACCGTTTTATACATAAACTACATATAACACACGATTAATCTTGACCAAAATTACAAAACAAAATGTGTTGCAACTAGACACTTCTTAGTGCTGGCCATACATCCAATTTTCTAAATTCGAGTTGTAAAGTTGAAAAGTTGGATTCAGCCTAAATCGATTCTCACAATAATATCGAGCTTGATTTTTTTTGTAGAAACGGAATTAAAACTTTTTGGTAAATATGAATTCTTAAATTTTAGAAATAAGTCATTTTATTATTAGGAACGTACACGTACAGTGTGAATACTTAGGGATGTAATTTTTCAGGGAGCCGTACATTCGAATAAAAAACTAAACCCATTAAGGATCACTCGTTTGTTTGACTGTCACAATCAATTTGCTTCCAATCTACTGAACCGATTAAATTGAAATTTTGTACACATATGAATTTCTGTGGTTGCACTTGCCCGGTTTCTTTTTAAGTGGAATTATTTGCATATTTATATCTGACTTTAAAATTAAGGAGGTTCATAATACAAGTATCATCTAATACAATCAACATCACTGCCAAATATGAATCGAAGTGATGTTTTAGGGTCTCCGGTAAAGAATTCCTTAAAAGTTCGTATGTCTATGTGCCTACCGGTCTGTCTGTTTGTTCGTCTGTCCTCGTAAAATCTAGATTTTAACCAATTTGGACAGTCCAGCCTACCTTACAGAAAGTCATCGCGGGCGTTTTCGCAGGGCATTCGTGCAAGAGTTGGAAAAAGAAGTAGGCACTGCTTATGTCCCAAGCTGTCGGTTTGCAGCTGGGGATGGGGGATAAGGGATGTAATTTTGAGAGCAGATTTTCCAATTTCGAATGTAAACGGCAGAGGTCGGTTTACAAATTGAAGATTACAAATAACTACGTAAAGTCTATTTTTTATCACAGGATTCAAAATCCAAGATGAAGGATATTACAATATGACACTTTTTTGTCGTGATTGTCATTTTCACGGTTTTTGGGGATAGTATTGATACCGATTAAGATGAACATTCTGGATAAGATGGCGGCTGTTCCAAAATAATAATAATTTTTAAAATACATAACGATTGTAAACTCGAAATCCATAATCCGTAAAAAAAAACGGAACCCTTAATTTCGTCATGTCTGTCTGTCAGTGTGACTATTTACACCATATCGATGAAAATTTGTATGAAGGTGCATTCTTTGCACAGTTAAACAATGGAGTACTGAAATTACGATAAACCTAATTAGGAGTGGCATTACACAAGTAACCGAGGGATGAAAAAGAAACGCTAATAAACGTATTGTTGGATCTCATAATTACAATGATAAACATAATGAAATGATAATGATTATGGGATATTTTCGGTTACAATCGCAGAATTAACTTTTTTTTTCATAGTTGAAACATAGAAATACTGTGAAATACATACTTATTATTACAGTCGGTGAAATTAATGCTTTGCTATGTGCTTGCGTAAATATTCATACAACTTCGGAACCCTTCACTGTGCTTGGCCAAACATACATACACGTGAACAGTTTTTTTTCAATTTCGTAAGAAAATTAAACAAAAAAATAACTATTTTATGTAAGTATTCCTCCAGTAAAAACCACCAAGCTTTTACGACTAACAAAAATATTGACATGTATGAAATCCTATTGATATATCTGCCTGGGTTAGGTAGAGGTCTTGAATCTAGATTTGTGCCCGAGAAAGGTAAAAGCTGGCCCCTTACTACATTGGAATTAACCACAACCGTGATGTTCTTATAAGTGGTTATTAAATAAAGAAGTCGTAAAACCATTGTATCTTAGATGATCTTCGTCCATTGCGAGGTTGACCTGTCCTTCACCACATTACGTAAGGTGATTGCTCTCTGACATTGCAAGGCAACGACAACGTTGGCTTGACCTGCCGTTGTTACCATGTACGCATTACTTATTGTTGCCAGTGACTTCTTGTATCGCCGTGCAAGACATAGGCCGCCTTACTCTCTTTCCATTTCTCTATTTCTTTTGCATTTTAACTGTATTTTAGCTTATTTTTTTTGAGACAAACTTCAATAGTTACCTACACCCCCGATTCATCATCATCATAATCATTTCAGCTGAAAGACGTCCACTGCTGGATATAGGCCTCCGAAAAGCACCGACCTTCGACCGGTTCTGTGCTTCCCGGTCACAAGGTCATCGGTCAAAATTGTGGGAGGCCAACCAACGCTACGCCTTCCGGTACGCGGTCACCACTCCAGACAATTTCGGACCCATCTGCCATCTGCATTTCGATTCGATTCTGTAAAAATCTCACCGTGAAGACTTGCGTGGAGTGAGATGTCAGAGTCATAACGTCTTGGTCAATCCCCAGCATCAGTGGCTCTGACGGCTCACTTCACCTAAGTTTTCACGGTGAGATGGTTACAGAATAGCAAAACTGTTCTACGAGAAATGTGCCCTGCCCACCTTAAGTTTGGCAATTCTTCGGGCTATGTCAGCTTAGTTCTCCTGAGGATTTCTCTCCAAGCATAGCCCTCTCCATTGCCATTTGGGTGACATTTAACCTTCTAATAAAGCCCATTGTGAGCGACTCGAACTCGAAAATAAATAACCGGGTTAATTATTTTACAAAACAGCCTTTAGTAAGGACATTACAGTAATATACAGTCGTATACGGTCTCTCACAGATTTTTTTGACCTCTGACAGCAACATAATAGGAACCTTATAACAATGACAATAAAAATCATTGTGATGAAAAATCAGAAGTAAAATAACTGTGCCAGCCAGGACTCTGTAAGTAATTATTAGCGACTGTTTAACCATACATTTTTGGCTTTTAAACGTCTCTTAACTTTAACCATCATTTATAAATAAACCCGTGTATGTTAATACTTCATTTAAACTTTTTTATGGATCATAATATTATCTTCTAATGCGGCTGTTTGATATCTGTCCGTCAGTCACAGACGTACTTAAAAATGCTTTCATAACTGTTACAGAATTAGAAGTATTACACTTTTAATTCATAACAGAATCGAATGTGTGTTTTCAATGTGTTAACCCAAAATACATACGAAAGTGTAACAGTAATATCTGCAACCGATATAAAAGTGTTAATAGTGTTAGTAAATGTAACCGGCAAACACGGCGTTGCTAAAATTGCCTCAATCCCTATTGGATTGAGGCTATTCTGGCATCGCCGCGTCTGTCTGTGCTATTACACCAGAAACTGCTTATTTCTGTTACACTGATTGACACATAGAACTTTGATGCAGTAACCATATTGTATCTGTTATATTTGTAAATATGTTACTGTTCAACAGTTTAAAAAAAAACAGTGTTAAAAATACGTTTATCGGTTACAGTTTGTGTCCCTGGTCGTAGAACTATTTTGTTTGTTAAGAATGGAAAAAATGATGGCAACTAGTAATTGCGATCGCGAGAACCGGTCTAATGACAGCGTGCAGCATAGCAGAAGGGCGTTACACTCGTGGACGGCTAGTGTACCACGACACCGAGCTTTTTACAGACTATACAGTGGCTGAAGTCATCTAGACGGTTCGAGTTAGTAAATCTTTTTAATATGAAATACGACTTTAGTCTACTACATTTCGAATCTTATAAAAATATGTCATAAAGGAGTCAAATTGTTTGTTTACAAAGGTAGAAGCTCTGTAGTTTTAAAATCTTTCGCTGATATGCCACACTTTTGCGGATTGTCATAGGATTTAACTTATGTTGAAACAAGAAATTTCACTATACAGAATCTAGTCTTTATTGAAGCTTATTTTCGTACACTGTATATCGAGAAGGTCTGCGGTCGGTGCCTTAATGCCGCGCGACCTTGCTACTGCGCTGACCCTTCGTTCGACTGACGATATTTATAGGTAGTTTCTAAATAGCCTCCACGGTCTACCTGTGTCCACTAACTTGGAGGTTGAGAATTTCGTGGTCAAATTCTTTAGAACTCACAGAAAGGTCAGAACTGTGATCATAATAAAATTACTTAACTAATGATGAGACTTGGAGTGTTTTTGACTACCTACCTCTAATTCCCTTGAAAATCCCATTAAGCATCTAACGAAGATATTATTGAAGAATTGCATTTGAAAAGAAATAAGATAAAAACACGCGATACAGGAATTGACGCCCGACCCTTACGGTTAACGGCTAACCTTGCTACCCACTAGAGCTAATGGCGGCCACGCAGCACCTGTACAACACCTTAATGATAGTCTGTCAGCCGCCAGGAGTCGGCTCCCTCGCGTATCGATTGTCGCGCAATTAGCCCGCGTCGATCGTCGCAAGCCATCCGTCAACCTTATTAGAGAAGCGTGAAAAGGTAACAAGCACGAGAAGTGAATGGACCAATTAAATAATTCAGTAATTCGTGAACCCGCCGCCGGCGACGTAAACATGCGTGAGACGACGAGGGGGGCGGTGGGCGGGGGCCAGTGGAGGGGCGAGGGCGTGGCCCGTGACGTCACTGCGTTCCTGCTTCAGTCGGTCACTACCCGGCGAAGCGGACGGTCGCGGAACCGCCGCCATTTATATACCCGAAAGTACGATAAAAATCGCCAAAATTTTCGACCGGCAGTATCACTCACCTTCCAAGGTGTTGAAATTGGAGGACGACCCGTGGGGGTCATGTGCGATGTACTCGCCGGATAAGATGAAATCCGGCGGGGGGCTCATGGCGCCTCCGGGGTGCTTCCCGGGCCGGTACAGCCCGACGTACCGGAGCGCCGACCCGCGCCGGTGCGTGCCCAACCCGTCCGTGAGTACTCTGCTTTATACTACATCTTTTACTACTAGGACTGTAGGCCTTACGGCCGCCAACTGTAGGCCTTACGGCCGCCAACTGTAGGCCTTACGGCCGCCAACTGAAGGTCTCCATTGTTGATGTCGTACACATGGGTGCGCGAAACGGACAACAAAACTTTTAATAATAAAAAAAATCTTTACGTTGATAAAACTTTAAATAATTATCCGTAGGCTCTCAATATTAAATACTCATAAAATATTTTTTTCAGGACGTTGAGCATTTTTTTTCAGCGTATTATGTCTGTGTATATATTGTTGCCAAGCGATGTGAATGTGTTCCCGCTCGCGCGTGCCGTGGCGATTTCATGGAGCTCCATGGGGGGATTGTTGTTCAGCGAAATTGTCCGTGTGTTCACTCTTGTGCAGTTTTCAGTGTTATCTTTTCTCTATAAATGAATGACATGTCAATGCAGTTTTATACCGAAGCAAATATGACTTACTGGAAGATTACTGCAATGTCAATGTGGTGATTTATTAGTGAGAAAAAATAGTTCCAGTCACGTAGGAGTAAAACAAACTGTTAGGTAACCGTAGCTAGGATTTTTTGCGAAAATTTGAGTAGGTACTACATGTAAGTCAAAACTAAAGTATACAAGAACGTTAAATAATAGAATAGTAGGAAGCAATAAAACTTTCCATTGCCGTGTTATTAAAAATAATAGTAAAACGGGGTGAATAGGTATGCTGGGGTGAATCGAAACGAAACTTTAAAGGGGATTTTAACATTGAAAAAAATCGTTTATGTATTGACTGTATTATAATTAACGGTTAAGTGCCCTTGTTGGCAACAAACTCTATTATTTCAAAGTTAAAATCCTTTTTAAAGTTTCGTTTCTATTCACCCCTGCATCCCTATTAACCCTGTTTTACCGTACTGCAAAATATATTTGATCACCTAATTAAAAGATAATACCATAAACTTTGTCAAGTACCAGGTGGCGGTCTGTAGTTTCTACCTACCCCATGGAAAAAAGAGATGAGTATGTATCAGTTAAGTAATAAACTAGTCATGTAAAAATCGCGAGTAAATAATAGGACGTTGTAGGACAAAACAAATGAATGTACGTGATTACGGGTCGATGCTATTGGTTAAGGTTTACCGCGACTCGGTCTTGACAGGCGCATGCAACGTGTCGCGGCGGGCAGCGGCCTCTCATTACTTTTTAAATTGTTATACTGTTTATTTTCAATCGTCATGTAATTTTCCACAACGTAATCGTAGGGCGCCTTAACCTACGTAATCGTAGGGCGCCTTAACACAACTTGTTTGAAAAATTCGAAGCCAGCTTTTCCTACGGCGGCGGACCGTTTACGAATCTGTTTCAGCTGGTGTGTTGGTTTAAAGTTACCAAATATCGGCAAATTTTACGACGTCAATTTCTTACAAACACCTACGCTTAAAGAAAGTAAACGCATTAGTCTAATGATTTGAATAGGTTCAATTACCTTCATCGATTTGCATCGGCTACCTACAATTACAATAAAGAGCTACAATTTCCTTCACAAATTACTGTAATGCGCGCGAGTTAAGAAAGCGGCCGTCGGCTACGCCGTAGCCCGTAGCGACGGCCGTAGCATCGTAGCGCCGTAGACAACCCACGGTCGACCGACGCCATTATGAAGGCGGGGCGCAAAACATTTTTATCAAATAAAATGTTTGATTCTTCAACAGTTCCACGTAATGTTTTTTCTTAAATCTTGGTGTTAAAGAAATTAATTTCAAAAGAAAAAATGTCAAATAATTGAATTCGTTTAATTTCGAAACAAAACGTTAAAAATTAAATTAAGGGTCAATTATGATTTTGATCACTTTTATTCATTTAAATTGTTATGTCATTTAAACGAATTATTGACTGAAAACTATGCAAGTGAACACTTATAATTATGATTGACGTGAATTACAATGAAATTTTCAGGTTAAAGCAGGCGACGGGCAGCAACGGTTTAAAAATTTACTAGACGCCAGTTACTACCTACGGAAATAGCTTTCAGATACATTTTAATTCTCGCCAGATATCATTTGACTTTCAAATAGTTTTTTTTGTTGCTTGAGAGAAGAATAATATAATGTTATGATAATATGTTAAAGCGGATAAATCGATTAATAAAATATCCTTTAAAAAACTAATGTTTAATATTAACTGCCACTTAATGACTACTTATTAATTACATTACACATTAATCCAAATACCTAAACAATATTCGGTTTATGCCGTAAATAAAATTGAACCAGCAAAATCTTTCGCGATTTAATTAAAACTTTAAAACCGATAAAATTTATTTAATTGTAACACTGCAACGTAGTAGTTTAAAAAAGCTTTATAACATTACTTCCTTCATTTTTGGCGGTTAACGGACTTTTTTCTTTTAAGATATCTCGTGTCTCATGGAACAAAGACCGACGATTTATTTTTATTCTTCGTATGTCTATAAGTTGAGAAATAAATTGCTTAATTTTTATAACTTTAAAATTTTAATTTTTTCCTGTCAGATAAAAAATTTATTTTTTCTCGTTCATTTGCATAATATTATTTCGGTATAATATGCTGGATAGGTACCTACTTGAGTAAAAAGTTAGCTATTAAGCACGCAGGTAGGTTTGAAGTAAATAAGCTTTACAATCGCTTTATAATAATAATTGTAATAATAACTTTAAAAATAATAATATATGTCTATCATTTAGACATATATCATTTATATGTCTACATGATACTTAAAAAAAAGTATCATTTAGACATATAATAAAATAGTAACAAATTCAAAACTGTTTATTAAATATATTTGAAAAAAAGGTATTGCTACAAGGTGTGGGAACGAGACTGATGTCAAAAAAATAGTTTTCAGACGTCAGAGTCTGGATGTACCATGTTCCTGTCCTATGTGTTTGTATGTTATATATATTTTGAACTTTCTGACATCCACGTGCCGAGGCCGGGGGAAAAACAAATTACGTATAAATGCCCGAGAATACAGGTAGTATCGATTGCTGTAAAAAATACACGTCCTACGAGTATGGAACTTTGGGATTAAATAGTTTGTGACACATAATTACTTTAAAATAAACTTTGAGGTTTGACGTGCTTTGTTAACCATTACAAAAACAATCCGAAAATTAAAAAAAAATTCTTAAAAATTGTCATTAATTTTTAACACACGAATAAATGATTATTCCTGAAATTTTCTTTAAAATACAAGCGGACGAACTACAAGAGCGCTTGTTAACTATTCATATTATTATAAATTAAAGTCGCTTATGGTGTCTGATCGTGTTGTTCTTCTAAACTGCGCAACGAATTCTGTTGGGGTTATCACCTTAATTTATATAATCTATTTCTCTACATATGTGGTGTATATGTAGGGAGTTACGAATATATATTCATATTGAACTTACATAGAGTAAATAAATCTCAGTGTTTTATCAAGTTGTCAAATCGTTTGAAGCAAGGGCGGCTGCGAGTATTCAATAAATCTGGATTGGAAACAATCTTGGTGCGTTATTTATAATAGCACAATTTATAAAAATGGTTGCATTACGATATGGTTTAAGCCTTCGTAGGCACATAATTACCCGATGTGGGCCAGTCCTTACGCGGTGTGGCATGGCACCTGGGTTTTCCAGAAACAGATCGTTATAGTTTCATTATATTACGCGCGTTGTTTTTATTAATATTATTTTTCTTAAGGTTTTCCTGTTATCCACCAAATTTAATAAGTATTACGTTAATATGTGAGGGTACTTAGTGAAAAAAAAATATTACGTTTAGTTTTATAAATATTACGTCGGGCGCAAATATAATGGTATAATGGTAGCATACAATTAATTTAAAGAACAAAAAAGAAGCTGCTATTTTTGTGTTTTCTACAGTAAGTTGCAAGTAACCAAAAGTAAAAAAAAGTAGGTAGATAATATGCTCACAAAAGTACAAGCTTTACAAATTCAATTTTTAATATGGTGCTTTCTACCTCACAAGACATGAACAGCACATCATTACCGCTTTAAAATTACAACAGCACACCGTGAGTGACGGAAATAAAACTGTTTTTTTTTTCCACAATTCGCTTTGTGAAATCCATTTTCAATTCAGGAAGGCGTATGGAACGATTTAATAAATTACAGTTAGGCAAAGCGAGTATCGTAATTAATTGAACGAAATTATTAAAAAGCTTTGATACTACGGCAGCCCGATCATTTTTGCAATTACTCGTTTTATTCAGATTGGTCTGATGACTGATATTTATTCTCTTTTGTATTTGAATTAAACACGTAAGTGTCGAGGTAATAACCGGTTGAAGCGTCGTATTTCAAGAAAATAGGCAAACAATTATGGTTCATGTGTCGTTCAACGTGACGTACAACTACCTGGGTTTAAGGTTGGTTTATAGACGCTGCTATTTTAATAGTCTTTACGTTTTTTGGGGTAGACTTTGTACAGGGATTATAAGATAACTTTGTTCTTGGATTTGATTGTGTATTTGAAACGGTCTAAAAATACATTGTACGGCCAGGATTAGCAGACTGTAGAGATTCTAACCTGGACGACTTTCTTGTCCAACTTCTACGAATGATTGATAAGGTAATCGCACATTTATGTATTTATTTTATATTTATTTATTTAATTAAATAAATATTATATAAATGGTCTTTTGAGGAAAGAACCACACAGACTGAGTGGACCTGTTCAGTCAGTGCACGCATTTGTCAGTAATCGTGTAGCTCAGACTTAAGGTATAAGGTTTAGGTTGGTTTATTTCTTCCAAAGAATGGAAAAGTTTCAAGGTTCAGCCCTGTTGGATGAAAGACGGTGTATTTTATTATAAAAGTGATTTAATCAACACTTATGCGTTCTGTTTGTGTTTGAAGCAACTTTAAAAAGTTGAAGGTTCTCAATTCGTTTGTGTGTGTTTTGTATGTTTTTAGGTGATATCTCCGGCAATTATGGATCGATTTGTTTTTTTTAATGGATAGGGTATGCTTCAGGAGTGGTTCAATATAACTTTTTTTTAAACTTTGTTTGGTTAGTTTTTCAGTTGGCTACAATTATACGTATTTTTTACTTAGTGTATTTTTATGATACTATAATAACTTCCCGTCACTGTTACTGTGTAGGTACACAGGCAAGTGAAGGTATACGAAGTTGTGTAGGGTAGGTACCACAACTAAAAACGGAAAAATAAAACTGTTTTACAAAAAAAAAAACCACCACAAAATAACTTTGATTTCAGAAGTCGGTGGCAAAAAAATTAAAATACAACACCAAAGTCATCGACTTCCGAAATAAAAGTTATTTTTCACATTGTAGTGTTTTTTTCGGAGTGGGTTGTTTTGTTTTGGTAAAAAAACTTTAATAAAATCACCGTTTAAAACGTTCATTAAGAGAAAAGTGTGATAAGTACTCTCTGCAAGCAGGTTTACTGTTAATGAAACACTTATTTCTAATGAAATAATACTTTTAACGGAATCGTATTAAGTTTTTACATATTTTCCGCAAGACATACGTTTTTCTAAGCCAACACGTAATCCTTTTTTTCTATTCTAAATGTAAATCAATGTTTGCCTCATTTTTTTTTTCTTAAATGGCTTCTCGCAGGTCAACCTAGGAGGTTATCGTCTTCCTGCGCAAGCCGCAGCGGGTGATGGCCGTCAGAGTCATTCGGGGGTATCGTACGATCTCCTTCGAGGCGGGACCTGGAGGCGAAGGTGCAGGTCACTGTACCGGTGGCGCGAGGCAGCGCGAGAGCGGGGCGAGCGACCGATGCAGCCACATATCGAGCAGCGTCGGTTGCAGCTCCGCGAGGTCCTGGTGGCGGAATGGCGGGTGAGGCTGTGCGATCCGGCCAGTGCTCGACCGCTGGCTCGGGAGAAAGCACGGATCCCTGACGTTTCGGGCAACGCAGGTGCTCTCGGGGCGTGGTCTCCTTTTGCGAAACGGTCATCTCGCAGAAGGTGGCTGCGGGAAGGGAGAGAGAGATTTCGACTCTCGACCCGGCCCGCAGCAGACGCACCGGGCGTCGGAGGACGGCGGACAACGCCCTCTTCCGGCCCCCCTAAATGGGTCCAGGGGCGACGGATTCGGGGACATCCGTCGCCCCCAACATCAGGACCCGAGAAGGTTGGCATGGAAGGCTCACAAACGTTGCGGAGGGAATACACCTCACTCCCCCCGCCCGAGACGGGGCCCGCGCAAGAGGGCCGGCACCAGCCGGGGTTGCGGAAGAATTATGTGTTCCCGCGACCCCTGCGTAGGTGAGTGATGGAACATCGGGTTGGTTTTTAGTCGGTAAGAGTCCGACAGACCCCCTCGCCCTCCCCGGGGCGGCGGACATCCATGAGGATTTTCCAACCCAAAACCAAAAAAAAAGAAACAAAGGAGGTTATCGTCTGCTCAACGCACTTGCCTGTGGTTGCTCTATGAAATTAAAGCCTCCAGACAGGGCTAAGTTTTCCTCATATTTATGCCATCAACTTATAACAGACTCGCGGAGCTTACAGCCTCTACATGACTAATCTGATTAAAATTTTTGGGGAGTAGATTATTATCAGATTATCGATAGATTTATATGTAGGCAGAACTGTAGATTTTTTGAGGACTTTTTAAACTTCTTTTTATTAAATATGCAGTATTCAATAGAGTTAAAATAAGGTTAGCCATTTTTTAATTATTGTTTTTTGTTTTCCCTTACACACACATGAAAATTCACCTTAATTAAGGACAAAATCTGTTCACAATCCATAAATCTCAAAAGGTCAAATGTTTATTTGATCTATCAGATCTTTGGCAGTCCATTGGTCAAAAAATCATACCTCCCTTGAGGTCTGAACAAGGTATAAGTAGGTACATACTTCTTCTCCGTAGCACTCTTGTCAGAGCGGCAGAGTTTCTTCTCCTGGTGCTGATGTGATTCGCCTTACGATTTCTCGCCATCTACTCCGATTTTTGTTATTTTTACCTACTTACATAACCTATTCCACTGCTGGACACAGGCCTCCTCTCTGTGTGAGGGAGTGGGCCTTAAACCACCACGCGGACCCAGCGGGATTTGGTAGATGTCACATGTCTTCGAATTTTTGGCTCTATGTCATGCCGGTTTTCACACGATGTTTTCCTTCACCGTTTTGAGAGCAGAGATGAAAATAATTTACGCCAAGGAAGCGCCTGTCTGTGTTCGAACTTACGACCTACAACTCGTAAGTCGCCACTGCTCTCTTACCTACTTAGTTACAAGTAAATATATAGTGAAGCACGGCGTACAATTTCTTTTAATCGAGCACAAGATAGGTACCTAACTGAAAATTGTTTATTTGATGACGCTGCGTTATGTTTATTATTACCGTGATCGAGACAGAGTAAGCAGAAAACCTTAAACAGAGCCTTTAAAATGTGATTATCACATGAAATTTACCCACCATTCGATAATAAACATTTAATAATTTTAAATGTACAAACATAATTTGTAATAGATTCTACCACCGGCATCCAGATAAACAATATAATTGATCAAATAACATAGAAGTTAACACTTCCAAACGGTATCTCTTTAAGCAAATAAAACATCCACGCGTGAGAGAACTATACATTTGTATAGGCGCAAATGTGTAGGCATCTCTGTTTTATTGCATTTCTACCCTCAGCTACTGTCCCTCTCGCACTTGTTCGAAAACCCCACAAAAGAGCGAGACAGATAGCGGCCGTCAGTGTGATTTAATTTAAGTATGCGCCGACGTAACGTGAGACAGGCATAGCCGTTTTACAATGGGAAAGAAAGGGACGGGTGACGTATCTGAAGGCCGTCTCCCAACAAAAGCGGGCGAGGGAACGCTACCGATTGTTATTCTTATGTACTTACGTCTACGGTCGTAAAGGAGGCATGCTTATAATAATAAAAAATGCACTTATTGAATCGTAACCTTTGAAGAAATGTAAACAAGTTATTGTATTTGGATGTTCGGATACTGCAAGGCAATATTATGTGGAAGGTTAGTTTTTTTTTTTGTATGTAGTTTTGCTGGGTTTGTCTACCGAGGATAAGGAGAGAGGGTTCCTTGACCTCATACATGCCCGATACGGGGCAATAGAACTAACACTAGCACCCATATTCTAAGTCGCAACCTCGAGAGCGACTCAGAACTCCGTCGAAGAGACCGCAAGGCGTGCCTTGGAAGACCTTCAAAATGGTATTCAAAGTCGTCAGATTAAGGAAATTATGAGGAGCCTCAAATGAGCGTGAGTCGAGGTGATACGTTGCAAATACGTCAATATTTAATAAACTCGTCAAAAAAACTTTGAAAATCGGTAAAAATACGCTTGTTCTGTATTAAAACTTCCTTGTTGACTACCTCAAGGAAACCTCAAGGTTGAACTCACCTCGACTGAGGAAACTGTTTGAGATGCAATTATGAATGGCAAACCACATAAGTGAGGTTGCCAAGTCGATAGATGTTTCACGTAGAGCTGCACCCCACAAAAATTGGGCCCCGTCATGTCAAAATGCACAGGCAAGGAAATTTTTCGTTTAACAGCTACCATATTCCTCTGTGTCACTTGAATGCTGAGCAATTATTTCCCCGACATAACTAACTTACAGACTCTTCACTAACACGCACTCTTACTAAGTAGGTAGGTGTGTGTCTGAAGCAAGTCTAAATTAGAACGATTTCAATTTAAACACCACTTATAGTGCCGATTTAACCAACGAAATGGAATATTGACACTGACAGCTCTTGAATGCGTTTTAGATTTGTTGAACGCGTTCAGTTCATAGGTGAAATCGGTACTTAGTAAGAGAGCGTTTTCGGTTCACCCAGACTAGGAGACCAATCTGCTTCTGGAAGAAGTAGGCTGATTGGAATGACCAACACTTAAAGAACTAATTGAGGAAATCAATCCAAGTAACATAAAACATTGTTTGAAGCAGAAATTCTAGAAAACCTAATTGGGTATCCACCGCTGTGCTTAATACTTAATAATTAGTACCGCCAGAGATCGTTATCTAATTAAGTAATCGTACAATAGCCAAATCGATTAATAGCCGACTAATTCACTCGAGTATAATTCTCATAATCGATTCTACCATCGTGTTGAGGTTTTGTGAGTCAACTTCAGTCGATATTGACCGATGAAATTGGCTTAACTAGATAATTTCGGGGCCGTTCGGTGTTTTATACAGGCGATGCAAATAACGTTTTGAAGGGATTTTTGGGTGTTCATTTTAGTTTTTTTTTTTATTAGGGTAGATAGAACTGTAGTGATGTTAGTTGGTAATGTAGTCATCGACTTTCTAGGGAATTGGTAAACAATTTAAGTTCAGATCAGCCCACAACGCTGTTCACAGATTAACTACAGGATAGTGAAATAAAAAATCGCTAGGTTAACAAGCACACATATAAAAAAAAAACGAGTTTAAGGTTTTTTTTTTTGAAGAAGAGGTTTTTTTTGTGTTTTGTTTAATTTACCGTAACTACATTATTTCATGAAAGAAATGAAATAAAAGTGTATAATGGCACGTAAGTACCATACGTAATGGTTTTTCTGATAAAACATGATATAAAAAATTGTCTTTAAGCCCACTTCCATACATTTATAGAAATATGTAGTTTTTTCATTTTTAAACGGTCAAGAAGGTCTCGTAGCTAAATAATATTAGCCGCAACGGGTCGCTCGAAGGTTAAGCTTTGCCTGCCGCGGTAGGTTCGTGGATGGGTGACCATCCATTACATATCGAGCCGTTGGCATCGGCCGTCATACGTAGCCAGTCGTAACGCGTAGTCAGGAGCCAAAGAGTTTTACAGCCAGTCTTACCAAGGAGTATCGTGTTACCCAGTAAAACTGGGTTGCGGTGGTCAGATACGCTGCATCAGGTTAGGCTGAACGACGGCCCCAAGATAGTTGGAAGTAGGCTAGGCAGATTTTGTGCTCTTAAGAGGCTGACAAGAGCTAAAGCGCGGTCTCTTTCAGACTGCATAAAAAAAAAAGAGTTGCGACATGACACAAAGCTGCTAAATATCAATTTACAAACAATCTATTGATTAGACAAAAAATAATAAAAACAAACACTGTTACGTTAATATTCTGCATATAACTAATCTGACAAAAAAAACAGAATGATTGCATGTTTATTACTGTGGTTTTTAATCGTTAAAAGAAATTTTTAGAGCTATCTTCGTGTTTTTTTTCTATCGTATCAAATTAGTTCTATTATGTTTTCAACACACTTTCGTACTAGCATATATCCTGAAGTTTTTTTATTTATTTTTGTTACTGCATTGGATCATATACTTTTAAGCATTATAAAACTTTCGTCTCCCCTTAATTCAGTTTGCTAAAGTTAGAGCGTTTAAGTAGTCAACTTTAACAATTAGTGGTAACATTTGTGTATCAACTGTACCTTTAACATTTCCTTACAATTAGTTTTATGTTTACGTAACTACACACGTACAGGATAAGCACGGAATTTAATTACACTCAATTATCTGTTTCCCGCGACTTCGATTGATGGTTTTATATTACGTGCATTTTTTTTATTACCTACGACATTTGTCATACAAATATCCAAAATGATAAGTAAAGACTACTGTTAATTTTTCTTATGCCATTCAGAAATCATTTGTATCGATTGAAAACTTGATTCAAATTATTATGGTTTTACAAAAAGGTTTAAAAGTCAAATAATTTTTTTCGCAAACTGAAACCAACTCTGGGGGTTTGTTTTAGAGTCTATTATTGTCGTATAACCTGACCGCACAAGTCTTTTATATTGTGTACTGGCTATTGTTTGGGTCTCTAAGGTCGACATTCCTTTCTACTATTTTCCATACTATCCTTTCTTTTAGGTTACTTTGAAACAAACATGCTCTATGAAATTGAACTTTATTGGTTTTATTAAATGAGGAAGTATTTTTGCGAAAGACGTTTATAAATTATAGATGAGTGTTTATTTGATGGGTTAAAAAGTCTTTTGTAACTCCATTCGAAGTTTTACTTGTTTGTCGGTTAGAGATACTTACTGTTTAGTGTTGGACGAAAATGCTGCAGTGCAGATGACCGGTTCCTTTTGCAGTGTCGGTATTGGTTAGCTGAATTATAGAACTTTAAGGCGTTGTCTTTAAGAAAATCGAGGGTGTGAGAGTAAAAACGTCCCCTGCACACTGAATGAACGAAAGAAAGAAAAAATCGTTTATTTAGCACAGACTAAAAGGCACACAAAGCAGGTAAAAATTATAAGAAAAACAATTTAAAAAAAGATAAAAACAACAGTGTACAGTGCGAAGTATGAAACTAGCAGGGAAACTACCCTGCTAGTTTCATACTTCGCACTGTATACTCCTGCCTCCTCCTGCCTCACTCAGTCCGACTGAGAGTCAGTCCTGTAAGATACTTGCTTAATTCGCAGATTTTATGGCCATTCAACATTACCACTCAGTAACACAAATCATCAGAGAAGCACAGATAAGCTAAACTTCCTCTGAATACTGAAAGTGGGTAAAAAAACAATAACAATATTTTAGCCATAGTGCGCAACTAGATTAAATCCATAAAATTAAGTACTTAAAATAAATTTGTTTGCAACTTAAAAATACAATGGTCTAATACTGTGCTTCGTGACAATCAAGGCTTGATCGGCTGATTAGACTATTTCTATTTAATCGCTATTCAATCTTAGATTTACCCCCCCCCCCCCTCCACCCTAAGGCATACCCCCAGTATATATGCACTTGATACACCTTGTTTTTATCTAATCCCCAGGTCAACATGGAAGCGAACATACACACTTATGTAAGTACATATACACTCTTATTTTATAGTGTCCAAGACTGCAAATAAACAATTGTCCGCTTGGGAGATTTTTCTGATAAATTTTTTGCATGATTGGAAAACGTAATAAGAAGTAAATAAGTAATAATTTAATAAATAAACTAAATAATAAAAGATAAATATACATTGTTATTAAACTCATCGATAATTTGTGTTCACTTTTAGATAAGCAGCTGTTTATGTCACATGAAATTAATAATAACGTTAACACTTTCTCAAAAATGTACAACAAGTCGAATAATAAAGTTACTATAAACAAATAATTCAACCACAAAACATAATCATCTATCAAAATAACCATATCAAACACACTATATGTTAACATAATATGTCGTGAGCTAATTTGTCAAGTCCAATGTAGTTAATCGTCAAACTGCAGCAGATCTAAATGAATACATAGATCTATGCTACAACACATTCCTATCAAGATGTCACGGGCTAATTCCTTAAAGCGTAGTCTGCACTATCTACCCGTATTTAGAATCTAAATATGATAGGAGGAATATTAACTTTATGGAAAGATAATCATGACTACTATATGTTACCTTAATTTCCAAAGTCTAAGTTAGTGAAACGGAAACAAAATAAAATCGCAAAATCTCTTTCGTTGTACGGTGTCTGGAAATTCCATTTACTTATTTTTTATTTAATTACGAAGTTATTTCGTAACTTGCATGTAAAATGTGGTGCCAAAGCCAGTTAACACGACACAGATGAAATACTCAATTATCAAATTAGCAAACGCATTACCTACCCACTAGTATTTGATGGCTAACATTTGAGAAGTTACTAAGATGAAATGCGCTAAAAAGCCGATTTAGACTCTATTTTATTCACGTCCCCAAATTTCACCCTTTAAGCCGAAGTGATAGCGTGTTGAACTCAGGTAATACATTTGTTTCAATTGTATTAGTTTTCAAACAAATAAAATAATTAATAGAAATCATAACGATTGAGGGCTTTTCTAACTTGGAAACGATGATTAAAGTTAAGAGACGTTTAAACGTCAAAATATTATATTGTACCTACTTTAAGCAACGTTTACGCAATAAAGGGGAAATTATCTCACACCCAGACAAAAACTCTAACACTCCATTCACACTCAAAGTTTTTAGGTGAAAAAGTCACGTTTGTGGTATCTAGTTAGTACGTTCAATTATGTACTAACAGTGACTGTAGCCAATCACAGCTGAACTGGCGTAGTCGCTAACTGCATTTTTAATATTACACGAGGCTTGTGTTGCGTGAGATCTGTACACATGGCAACTATTTGCAGAACAAGTGTTGCCCACGATTACAAGGAGTAATTAATCCATTTATTTGGAATGGTGAACTATTTATGAAGTCCTACGAAGCGGGTTTTTGTTTGGTAAAATTGTGTGCAGGCCAAAAATCAAGTGCGAGACCACGTCTCCGATTTGTCCTAATACTTACGATTTCGGAAAGGATGTTAAGCCCTTGGTCCCAGCTGTCGGGTAATCAGGAAAATGTGACGATCAGTCTTACAAAGGGGTATGAGGTCAGTCAGGCAGTCGCTCCACGTAAAATACTGGTATTGGCGACCCCAACTTGTTTATTTCACCTATTTTAGTCCTAAAATCAAGTTAATAATTTAAGTACAACATTAAGTCACAACCCCATAATTAATTACTACGAAGAATCCATCGAACTTCGAACCTTGCTGATCGAATACACATGTAATAAAACCTTATCATTATTAACGACAAACAGGGCACATTAGCTGAATATATATTTCAACTATCAGCCGCATTTACGCGTCACGGTTTGTGACCGGCCTTACTCTCGTTAAATAAACCAACATATGTGACGAGATATTTAATCGTTTCTATATTAGGCTGCCTAGACGCGATAAGCCACGGCCATCAGTCAGGGCGGTTTGATAGCAAAGCCAGGTGTCAGTCCGACTTACATGCATTGATGATTTGGGTCACGACTGTTAGCGGGAGCAGTGATAAGCGCGAGCGGGTTTGTATACGGTATCGATATATTTACATTGTTGCGAATTAGTTTGGAAATGAGATGTTCGGTGAGAGGTTATCATATGGTTTTGTAGTTTGTAAGCCTTGCATTTTAAAATAGATTGATTGGAGCCTTGGCTATACTTAGTCAGATTTTAGAATGAAGCAGTTTCACGTTTTAATCGTAACTTTTTATTTAGCTTGGAGGTGTTGCGTTTCAGTCATTGTGACAAACAAACCCCGCAGTTGCCTTGTTTATGTCGTCAGCTCATCCGACCTTTAGTCTTTAAACCCATTTAAATTAGCTTACGTTCTAAAACTCCGTGCTTTCATACGCTTTTACTCGATCGATCAAACACGTCGGTAAAAATCACGGCACGGGTTTTCGTCCACACATTCTGCATTTATCTATCGAGTGACGCGCGAAGTTCGGTATTCACCGAACCGTTCTAGCCAAATGATGTCTGTTCAGCAAAGGAGACAGTGGCAAGTGTAGCAAGTCTTGCATCTCAAATCTCAATTTTAAAAGTATTAATAAAATAATAGGAACAAACATACAAGGAGGTACTGGGTAAAATATTGGTCAGATCGGCGCTCTGATTACAGCCACGTGAACTTGACTATTATATATTTTAATTAATTTCATTATTCCGCCATTAATTTAAAGAAATGTAGCTCGACTCGGATGACGCGTAATACTCGAGCAAAACTCGATGACTCGCTTCAAGTAGGTGCGAATGAAATTAAGTCTAGTGGTCGCGATCGCTACTGCTGAGCATGAGGTCCTGGGTTCGATTCCCAGGTCGGGCAACTTGTAATTGGGTTTTTCTATCTGGAATTTCTCAGTAGCAGCCCGAAGTCTGGATTTGTGCCCGGTAGATGGCAATAGGCTCGCCCCCTATTACATGGGACTTAAACATAACTAGCGAAATGTGGGTGTACTATAGGTACACCTCTGCCCAACCCTTCGGGGAAACAAGGCGTGATGTTATGTTTATGTAATTTTATAATTCCGCCATTAATTTAAAAAAAATGTAGCTCGACTCGGATGACGCGTAATACTCGAGCCAAACTCGATGGCTCGCTTCAAGTAGGTGCGAATGAAATTAAATTTATTTAATTCCATTAGGCCATTGTTGTGAGTTTTGCGATCCACATGTTGATAATTATTGGTTTTTATGTAAAACCTTCAAGTAATATCCCAGACAGAGTGAGTACCGTGCTTTACAGAGCAGAGGTGTACGTACCCCAGCTTTACCAGAGTGTTCTCCTGTTCAAAAATATTTCTTTGCCAAGCCCTCGTGCTTTCCATAAACAAAGTATTTCGTAACAATTTGTAACATATTATTTTTACATATTTTCAATTTCCTTCCGAAGTGACAAATTCTGCACAAACATTAAAATTAAACCTTAACAAAATGTTCTGTAAACACAGCAAAGATAACGTAATTACATTCAAGTACCCACACTAGTTTATTTGAAGGTTAATTCAAAGGTCATTGACATCTCGTCCCTTCACTTCATCCCTGAAGATTTGTGGTGTTTCCAAATTTTAATAAAACATTTTGTTCAAGGTTTCTCATGTAAGGATATTAGCATTTTATTCTCAGTTTTCCCCGTCTGTTTGTTCGTGTTAAATTCAAAGTAAATGTCTTTTACATTGTGAACTTTGCTGAGTCAACGTGTATTTGAAGTCGTTTTAGCTAATTCTATAATATAAAATTTTAAGAAGAGAGAGTCATATTATTAATTTTTATATTATATTGAACAACATCATCATGATTCATGATATTTAGACAGATATATGTTTTTTGTGCCTCATACTTAACGTAAAAATTAAAAAATTAAAACTGGGAGGACACAAAAGCATTTCTCATTAACATGCCTACAGATTTGCCAAAATATTTGATTAAAAACGTATCTTACACTCAATTATCGAAGACCAAATCGTTGTTAAACGCACACGAATCTATTCCTAAATCGTCTTTGGCAAGCAGTCCCGCTGTCAGTGGGATCGCGCCCTCATTAGCAATTCCCAGTGATGTGACGTCAGCGCTGCGACGTGGCATCTCGGCCGGTTTAGCCTTTGAATTAGACTAGTGGGCCTTATTATTGCGTATAAATTGCTAGATTATGTGTGGTACGGTTGGTAGAGCCACTAATTATTATGTTCTAATGTAACGCGTAAATTAGTGTTAGTAAAATAAAAACTACCTGTTCTTAGACATTTCTCTAGAAATTTCCTCGATTTCATCGAATCGAAGTAGAAAGGTTTCATGAGGCACGGTAGGATACAAATTAATCAATTCAGTTTGTCCTCGTATGTACTGATTGTACAATCATTACAACAGTGCTAGTACGCTACCGAAGCGTAGCGTCGCGTAGCGCTACGTGCTACGCCGTAGACTTCGTAGAGGGTGGATTATAAAACAATTTCTACGATTTAGTACACATATATTTTTGTCAGGGTTATAAGTAAATATTTTTGTGGTTTCGAGAACTCGGCGATACTTTATCCTATATTGTCGTACATTTTGAATTTAAAAGGTCATGATCATATTTCACAAGGTTTTCATACCACGACGTGTTCATTTTTAAAGCGTACTTAATGTTAATAAAATATGAACGAAGCGTGATGCTAACATATTTTTTAATTTTATTAATTCATAAAAATATTAACTTACAATAACTTATAAATATGTTAATGCTTCGTTGTAAGGGGTCGGCTGAAATTTGTCGGGAGAACTAACGTTTACGTTTAAATTTTATTGATACTAGTTTTTCTGCTCATTTTTTTTTCAATGAAGCGTTATTCTTGTCTTGAACTCATTTTGGATCCAAAGGAGATAACTGCCTCGTTGGTCTAGTGGTCGCAATCGCTACTGCTGAGCATGAGGTCCCGGGTTCGATTCCCAGGTCGGGCAACTTGTTATTGGGTTTTTCTATATGGAATTTCTCAGTAGCAGCCCGGAGTCTGGATTTGTGCCCGGTTGATGGCAATAGGCTCGCCCCCTATTACATGGGACTTAAAAACATAACTGGCGAAATGTGGGTGTACTATAGGTACACCTCTGCCCAACCCTTCGGGGATACAAGGCGTGATGTTATGTTATGTTTATGTTATAATATAATAATATTCATTCAAATGAATTCAAGAGCTGTCATTGTCAATATTCCACAGAAGAAAAGGTCTTAAACGTACTTTATGTGCTGATCGCGTTCAGTTTCATTGGTGAAATCAACCCTAAATCGATGACTGGGTACTATTCACCTCGTTCATGTAAGGGGTGTCGTAGGTAGAGGTATGGTTACACATAGTTTAGGAAAAAAATCAACATACTGTTATTTTTACACCACGGCAACCCAACAACCACCTTATTGTAACGATCCTAAAGATCACTGTGATTGTTACAAAATTATTAGTGGTAGCAACCTAACAGCAACCTTATACAAACGAAAATAAAGATCACTGTGATTTTTACAGTGATACCGGTGAAATAACTGGGAAAAGAGTGTACACACACTACCTAAGAAGGTTCTAAACTCCAACAATTCAATAGAAATTACACTTATATTCAGGCGGTCATCGCCCACCATCAAAAACCAACAGTGCTTGGCCACCCACCCACAAGACCACAATGGCGCCACTGAAACCCAAGTTCCCATGCAACTTCATGAACTACCGTCTACTGCCTCTTACAATGGCTTCACAGTATGCTGTACCGTATTCATAGCTTTCATACAAGTCCCAGGGGCGCAAAGTTAATTTCAAGTTGGGAGAATGGCTGTGACGTTCTCTCATTTATTAATATACTAACGTCTTGAACTTAATAGGTTTTGGTAACTGTGAAAGTTGATGGTACGCCAGACTATTGTTCGGCAGGATGTTATGTTGGGTTTGTATCGGTCTTATTAGGTCTCGAATTTACATATGAAAAAGTGTAATGTAATTCACTTGACTTACTTCTGCCACATAAGATTTATGTCAAGTGAATTGGCCTCAAACGAAGTCGATATATTTAATTAAAAATCCAGACGACATTACTTCGGAGTATATTTTATTTTAACTGAAAATTGCTTGTCAAGATAAGGAAACTAAGAACTGTTCAACCAACAAAAACACAAAGTTATTCTTTACGTAAAGAAAGTCATCCACAAACAGGCGTAAAAATAAAATAATCACCTGAGAAGTAAAATTTGTAATTCAGCAGGTACAGCAGATTGTCACCACTTTACACGATTATAAATGAAATTTATGTTAAAAAGCCACGTTATAAGATAAAAATCTCGTTAAAACGAAACTTAAATGAACAAATTATTTCGAGTTATTCATATCTGAATCACGCTTCGACCGAACCGCATATTAGCGTAGCCACTTATTTTTATGACTGTTTTTACGACTTATCATTTTTACGAGTTTTGCTCCTCGCCTCGAAGGGCGTGGAAGGGTTTTGACCGATTTCTTTATGTATTATATGGGGTTTTATGTTTGGAATATGATTTTGCATCCTACGTCACTGTCTATCGTGGTGGCTCAAGGTTATGACGTCCAGATAAACGTTTAAAGCTAACTACAGTTATGAATAAAAGGTTTAGTTCATCAAAATCTTTAAATAAACTGCGTTAATCATCATCAAGTTAAAGAAACACAGAAATAACATCCCATGTCAAAAACACCAATAAAAAGTGAACTTGTTGCATGAATACTGAACCAATTTCTACCGAAATGCTTAAGAAAATGGCCGTAATACGACCATGACTAGCAGCGCGACATTGTACAGAAATAACTTCTCACATTTTATTGAATTCTAGCTTCTACCCGTGACTTCGTCCTCGTGCTTGTTTAAGCATAAAAAATAATGACAATCGGCCACAGTGTAGACAGCGATCGGTGAAGAAAAATTGTATTCGGGTCAGTACTTTTAGAGACTACCTTTAAAAACGTGTGAACAAACAATGATACCACTTTATAAGTAAATAACTTCACATTGCCAACGTGCAATGTCAGCGTACAAAGACCTTCAGCATTCTTTGTGGAAAGAAAGTAGGGTGAAGGTTTAATAGCAGGATTTAAGTAGTTTCGTAAATTCTTCTGCTTTTAGTGTTGATTAGAAAATATACACATCTGTTGTGTTTAACCATGTCTTTATCTTGGATGGATGACAAAGCGGGTTCAAAGCTCTGGGTCGGTAGTTAGTGTTGGTAGCCGTAATAGCAAGTCAGATGACCTACTACTTGGTTTATGTTACTAAGCCCACTGAAGTGTGGAGGAAAATATTTTTTGTGACATAAGCACGGACTTTAGTTTTGGATAAATGAGCTCTAAGAAAAAAAAGGGCATCACAAGACCCTATTGTGGTCATTGTAAATGATCTCTTTTGCTACAAGAGTCAACGACATATCATGCTATTATTTCTTCTACGTAAACGTTTTGCTCTGGATAGTGCAACGTATAATCTGTTTTAAACCTACGCGAGATGTGATTATCATAGCTCAGCATCATATTTAAAGACCTTCTGAGGAACCCAAAGGAAGAGTTAGACTGTTGGATGTGTATTGCATTTCATTTCAAAATATCGGGTCTATTAATATAACGTGTTTTAACTTGACTAGCTCTAGTATAGGTGGTGGTCGACTGATGACTGCGCTGGTTTGGCTAGATTGACTATTTACGTCGCTCTCGGAGGGTCGGCGAACCACGGTGGCTCACACAGAGCTTGACCTCGCCATTGTTCCTTAACCTCCGTGATCGATCGGTATGTGTCGTTGCCTCTAGCCACGACCCATTAACATTTTCTCATTGTCATATAAGCTCATTAATGATGGAGATTGGAACTCGCTCAAAAACAGTCATTGAAGTGAAGACCTTGGTGGAATACTGCCAAAATGTTAACAGATCGACTGGATCAAGGACAATGCTGTTGTCTTTTCACAAACAAAAGTTGTGCCCGTTTTTATGGGAAACGGGAATAGTGGTGTTCATTTCCTGAATCATTTTACCCACTCCAAAACGACTTGACAAAAAATTGGGCTTAGCATGTCATATCGATTGCACATACAACGTCTAGTGGCAAATTATCGGGCATAGTTGTGATTATAATAGTTGGCTTAGTGGTGGCATATGTTGGATCCCACGGTTTGGTCACGCACACCCAGCAATTAGAACTGTTTGCCGAGTTCTGGAGAAGGGTTCAGTTTTCGTGGATTGCTATAATTAATTTACGGTTGCTTTTGTGCCGTGCAATACTTACTGGCTATAGTTTTGCCGTCGATATTATGAGATTCAGCCAATACGTCGGTATCTGAATCCACATGCACAGATTTCAGTGGTCAAGATAGAGCGTCCAAGTTTTACTTGCGATTTGCTTTTATTGCCCTTTCTACATTGCATTAATTGTAGCTACGCGGGTTTCCTTTCCTTCTCATAAAGTTTTATTCTGCTCGTCCTCTGATATACATATTTATTCATTTATTTGAATCACACACACAACTATAATCACAGGCTTACCTAATACAATAGTGTAGTTTTAGTTAATAAGGCTTACAAATATGAGACTAACAATAATTACATTATTATGAACTTCTACTTATGACTAATTATACAATTTGCAGCCCGTGTGAATTCACTCAGAGTACTTTTGAAGCAGTCAATCTGTTTTGACACCATATTGAGCGTATGGAGGGCGCGCGTCAGTGGCGCGTGCTGCAGCAGGTTGGTGCGCCGGTCGCCTCCGTCGCCCACGTGCCCATCAGGTACATACAACCCCACCGTGCGGTAGAACACCTGGGTTGTGTATTTTACCACGCATAATTTTAAACAAGTTCGTGGCGAGAGCTACTTCCCTTCTTACTTCCAGTTTATAGGTAGAAAATAGAGTAGGATCATCAGTGGATACCCTGGATACACATCATACTGCTTTAAGTACAGGAATCTTACAAATATAAAATATAAATATATTGCAGCCGACTAGCTTAATTCGTCTTTCAGTTAACAGCATATCCTTTTAACTCAACGACGCCGTTCAACATATATATGCAAATAACTTGAATCGACACGACTTCTTGCCAAGCCCAGACATATAAATTGAGTTGCAGAAGGACTGAAGTACAGAAATTTCAGAAACTCCAATTTCTTTGAGAGAGGCTGTGGCGAGCCAGTCGTCTTTCGATGGCCAGGGATTCCAAAAATGTAGTTTTAAACCTGCTGTAAATCAGTGTCGCAATTATAGATGGGTACAACAATGTAAGAACAATTAGGTACATAGTTCGGCAGTTCATAGGTTGGAACTGTGACCGTGACCACGCGCTCAGAGGATCTTAGTACTAGAAAACTGTAATTCGGATAAACAAATGAGTCGCGCAGACAGAGTGGCAGTTTTTTTTTTTGGGTTACAATAAAACATCCCCACTTTACGTGTCGGGGACCTCCCCTACACGCAAAGTGGGGATGTTTTGTTGCTAAAATGCTAAATTATGCTATAAATAGTCAAGTCCCCCCCTCTCCCACTGCCAGCTAAATTATTGTTTCTTAAAAATTCACGGTAGCACACAGCTAAGTAGGCTTTACAAGTTTACGAGTAATAGACGACCGACTAACATAAAATAATTCATTTGGAATGTATGGGAGACCATGGGAGACCAACTACTGTTTTGTTTTTGGGATGAATTCATCCCAACTACGGAACCCTTCACTGTGCGTGGTCCGACACGCATTTGGCCGGATTTTAATCTAGTTTACTGCTCAGTTTTTCCCATGGAGTTTTTACTGCCGAACTTGTAAATTACATGCATTTTGTAATTTTTAATTTAAACTACAATACACAACGGCCGCTTTAAATAAGTGCCATAAACAATTACTAACGTCAGATATTTCATCATTTTTCGACACTTGAACATTATTGTATATAATATATGGCCTAAGCCTCAGCCAGCCAGTTTATTATATGTTGATTAAGAATATCATTCAGGCCGCTTGTTGAAAGCGCCGTTTAGTAGTAAAAAGGCTAATTAACTGATGGCTGCGATTTACATATTGTTATAATTTCCCCTATGTCACGCCTTTTGTCGTGACGCTCTAAATGTGTTATTTATGAACAATATTTAACCTCTAGTAACATAAAAAAAAACATTTGGCACAACTTCTTTTTTCCAAAGAAGTCACAAGTGCCCAACCGTCTTGAATCGTCCGGTAGAAGTGTGGTCCAGTACTGAGGACTGCCAGTGGTGACTCCCAATTTTATTTGCTGTTAGCCGTCCACTTGATTGGGCAAACTTTTATTGGTATGTTACTACTCTTAAAGTTCCCTTGGCGTGCCTGCCAGCCACTGTTGTTTACTCTGAGATTTAGACCCTGTTATTATTTGAAATAGCGTCCATTTTACAATGTTTGAAATTTTTGTTTTTATTGCCTGGTTGAGTGTGAGAGTTAATACACTTAGGTTTTGTGCTTTATAGATTATTGTGGAGTGGAGTGGCGGGTTTGTGTTTGTTGTGATTGCTGCTTATGTGCAGTGTGTTCAAGTTGGATAAAGTATTTTTATTTCTTGGAAATAATCACTCTGATATCTTTGCTTCCAGTTCCATTGCTTGTGTTCATGTCGAATTAATTAATGAGACTTCAGAACGAAATAGTAAACCTGTCAGTATACATGAGTAGTTAACTGAGTATGTAATAGGTATTTACCTATGTAATTGGAGTTTGTATAACCGGCATTTTCTGATTTAATTACCTGTGGAAACCGTGTTAATTAAATTTCAAATTTCATTTGTATTTAGACAGTATTTTGTTTTTGTGAAATTGTGGTAGTTTTTGGCGCCATGGATAAACTGAAAATTCTTGCAATTTTCCTACGTGGAAATCCCGCTGCGCAAACAACACGAAGCATTAACGACGTGTACGGGCCTAACATTGCTTGCATAAACGCGGCCCATTATTGGTTCAATCGTTTTAAATCCAGAAACTTTGAGTTGAAGGTTGAGCCTCGCGGTCGGCCGGTAACCATTGTTGACAACGACGCATTGAAGTCGATAGTGGAACCGGATCCAGTTCAATCTCCGGCTGTGCTTGCTGCGGGCCTTGGAGTTAGTGTCAAAACATTTAAACACGTCAAATCGGAAACATAAAAAAGCTAGTTAAGTGGGTGCCACACGAACTGAGCGAAGAAGAACTACTGAATCGGCATAAAAACGAGGAAATTCTAAATCGAATTGTTACCTGCCATGGAAAGTGATTCCTGTACGACAACCGTAAGCGTTCGTCTCAGTGGGACCCGGGTACAGAACCTACTCAGTGCGTTAAACAAATAATTACTCATAGGAAGATGATGGTGACTGTCTGGAACACCAGTGCCGAACTTACACTTCAAGACAGACCATCGCAAAGATACAATAAATACAGCTGGAAGCTCTTCGTCACCCATCGTACTCATCGGACCTTGCCCCATCAGATTTCTACTTTTTTCAAAATGTAAACAATTTTTTAATTGGGAAACAATTCAACATCCGGGAGGCAGTACAAAACGCTTACGCTGACTTCGTCGCCTCCCGTCCGGCAGACTTATACAGTAAAAGGATAAACGAACTGCCATTAAAATGCAAAATTGTATACATAATTTGGGCCAGTACTTTGATTAGCTCAAATAAAAAACATACCAAAATTTTTATATTTTGAAGTTTTCATACAAATCTCCAATTTCATAGGTTTACCTAATATGGTCTTCACCTCAGCCCACTTACCATTCAGATTACATACAGACATACCAAGCAGGATATTTTCGCACACCACGCAGGCGAAGCCGCGGGCAAACGCTATTGCAAACTAACTACTAATTACGTAGCTACTCTCGCCCTAACTTCCTAGCTCTAAGAAAGTCTGCCATGGCTTATAAGTCCGAGTACACTCAAACTAAGTCTTAATAAACAAGTAATATTAAGATTACTACGTTTTTAAGAGTTCCCAAGTGACTTCATTCGAAGTAACAAGTATGGTTCCCGTTTCCACGATTTTTTGGAGTGTGTACCAGGCCACTCAGAAAGTATTGCGTTTTTTTAATGTATGAGGGACTGGCCAGTTAAAGTCTATTTTGAAAATATGATTATTTGTAAGTTAAAATAGGTACGTTCCAATTTCAAAATGTCTCTCCACATGGTTTGCGAGCTAATTTAAATGATCGTGTCTCATAAAAAAAAGGATCTGCGCCGGGAACATTTTCGTGCTATGATTTTTACGATTTCAAGTGTCGCCTGAATCCGGAGGAACTGAATCCGGACGAATAGTAGGATAGACTTCAAATAGCATTCATGGATGATGGCAACCGTGTAATGTTGGTATAACGAATTCAAGCGCGGTCAACTAATTTTGGGGGATCAAGAAAGAAGTGGTCGCCCTTTGACGGCTGTTACAGAAGAAAACTTGTTAGCAGTGAAAAATTTTATACAAGACAATTTACGCATCAAGAGATTCAGCACATACTGCAGCTTGGATCGGGAAGTCTTTACGAAATTCTACACCTGCATCTTCGCGTGAGGAGGATAGTTTCACGCTGGGTGCCGCACAACCTAACCGATGCTCAGAAGCAGGCCCGGGTGGAATGGTGCCGTGATATGATAAACAAATTTGAAGCAGGCTCGTCTCGGCGTGTTTACGAGATCATTACAGGTTATGAGTCTTGAATTTATCAATACGATCCAGAAACGAAGCGCCAGTCGAAGGTTTGGGTTTTTCTAAACGAAGCAACGCCTACCAAAGTGAAGGGATCTAGAAGCGGGGGGAAGATTTTGATATTGAGCTTTTTCAATTTGACTGGCTACTTGGTGTCAATTCCTTTACGGAATCAAAGAAGCATCAAAGCTGAATGGTATACTACCAAATCCTTGGTAGAAGTTTTCTCTGTTGTGAGCAACAAGCGACCAAACACAGGGTCCGCGGGCTACTGCTCCACCACGACAACGCGACTTCGCCCACCGCGCTCAAAACGAGGGACTTCCTGGACAGCACACTCACTTCGCTGTCAGTGTTCGAGCAGGCTGTGAACGAGGTGTCTACCTCGTTCACAGCCTGCTCGAACTGCATTGCTGCTTTTCTGCCTTACGGCGGACTGGAAAAAGTGTTTCGAAATCTGGTTCAGACGCATGAAACTTTGTATAGATTTAATAAAAAATATTTACTTTTAGAACATTTATTTTATTTTCCGTAATTCCTACTTCCGTAATTATGTATTACTAGCTGCTCCCCGCGGTTTTAACCGCATAAATCTTGATCCCTTTGGGAGTATCGGGATAAAAAGTATGTGTGTGTCTATGTGTTAATCCAGGTTATAAACTATCTCTGTGCCACATTTTGATCCAAATCCGTTCAGTAGTTTTTGCGTGAAAGAGTAACAAACATCCATCCATACTCACAAACTTTTGCGTTTATAATATTAGTAGGAAGTAGGATAAACATAGTTAAGTAAGGAACATACTTGTTGTATATAGAAACAAATCCTCGCTGACTGCCCATTTTTAACCGACTTCACGAAAAGGAGGAGGTTCTCCATTCGGTTGTTTTTATAAACTTTTTTTTTATTTGTTTCCTCAGAACTTCAGAACTCCGTCATTTGTTTATAAACGATTTGTGTTTTTTTGTTGTTTAAAAAGTGCTTGTCGACTGGCCCCATATTTAAGTCAAGTTCTAATGAATGGTTTTTGAGTTAGCTTCAATAATACGTATTTTTTCCAATGAGTTACATGTTGATGATGTTTAATAACTTCCTGACACTATTATTTACTTAGCAAGTGAAGGTATACGAATTTGCGTGAGGTCAGTAGTTACCACAAAGAAAAACAAATAACAAACACTAGAACGTGAAAAAAACGTTGGTTTCGGAGTTCAATTTCCAGATCAGACAAACATGTAAATAGAAATCCCCTTTCTGACAGGAAATTTTCAATACCAGTCCGGTCTGGACCTGTATTTGGCGTGGAATAAAGACGCGATGTTATGTTTTTTCTTGTCTATTCTCCAATAGCTCGTACCACAAATGATGAAGAAGAAGAAGAAAACGAACTAACTTCTCCAGCAGCGTTCCACTTCTCCTATTAAACCGGACAGCTATGCATTCTCAGTATTGCACAAATAGCCTGCAGCTGTGTGCTAATTTCGAAATAAAGGGGTCAATAATAAATAGGTCAATATCAAGACAAGGTCAAAGTGTTCCTATTCTTATCCATTCGTAGATCCGTTTGTTGCTCGGACTCGCGTTTCTGGAAATGTGCCTTTATTATTTTGGAGTCCCGTTTTTGTAAACCAGTGTTATTTGTTCAGGCAGGACTTATTCGCATAATACTTGTGTATATTTGTTTAAAAAAATACTTTACACTTCAAAAATAAATAACGTTTTAGTGGTTTTTAGTGTTTCCTGTCCTACTACTCTGAGAAGAAAGACCGCAACAAATTCAGTGGTTTTAAAGATTTAGCCTTGATCATGCCATATATGGAACATGCAGATAAGTGTCAAAAGAAAGTCTTTTGAGAAAAGAACCACACAGTTTTGAGTGGGACTTACCAGTCAGTGCTCGCATTTGTCTGTCAGTAAGATTTCAAAATCCTGTTGTTGTTCCACTACAGCAAGGGAAAACCCTATCCTGATAGGTCACGACAATATATGTGAAGTAACCCTGCAGAGATTACATAATTATTCCTTCTAGATAACCTTATTTCTTGGATAATTTAGTGTATTTTTTAAAAATTATTTTTAATTGTTTTATAAGTATTTTTATCAAAAGATTTTCGCATCACATCAACATTCACACAATACATCCATCGTTTCTTTTGTGTCCACCCACGTAAAATTTATTACAGTACCATATAGCTAATAAGTTTAGTTTTATTGGACAAATAAAATATTCTGTAATAGTAAACATTGGCGGCAGCCGCACGTTTTTTCAGTAATGTTTACGTTTACACAATACATAGGTAAGAGATTCTCCTGTTTACACGTGTCCGGGAACTGAAGATTTAAAAATGTCGAAGATTAACAAGTCAGTCCCTTGCTTTAATATAAATCCCTATTACGTAAGAACATAAGTAAATACGTAATAGGGATTTATATTATAGGTTTAGTGGGAATGAATCGAAACTAAACCTAATGCAGAGGGATCTAGACAATGTGACATGTTATTCACGAAGATGAAAAAGTCAATCTTGTTGATAATTGTTGTAGAAATACAAAAAGCTTTGAAAGCGTTTATTGTCTTGTTGTTGTCTTCTTAACAACAAATAAAAATCACAATTGAGTAAAAGTGGAGAATAGGTATTACAGATACCGAACTATGTCAATACTTACGACGCCTTCACTGTAGGTAGCAACGTAGAATGATTGTGCCTTTTAACGGAATTGGTGCTCAATATCGGCACTGCAGTGTAAGACAGAACTTATTCGCGAGTAGCAGCCGTCTCCGGGGCGCTATTGATTTTAGGTCGATCAACTTTAATAAAGGTTTAAAATGCATAGCTTTCAGTAAATAAACAAAGAATTCAAGTGAACTGTTTAGTTAAAGAACAAGCACATTCCCTACGAAACAATTTTGACGAAATGTTGATGGATGAATTTGGAGTTACATACTACTCTGTCAAGAAAGTATCGGGAAAAGATCAATATTACACAAAATTTTAGTTAATCACCCAAATTTATTTTATCGCCTTCAAGGTATTCTCCTTCAGAAACGATACACTTACGCCAACGAATAATTCAATCATCAAGACATTTTCGCTTTTTCCGGAATTGAGTTCAGTTCTCGAGGCGAATTCGGAGTGGCGCCTTCCAACTGAACCGAAACCGACATAAAGACTCCTTTCCGAAGCTTGTTGACTAGTTTGCATGTCAAACTCTTAAAACCCACGTCTCGTCACCGGTAACAATGCGTTTCATGACTGTTGGGTCGGAATTGACTCGATCTGGCACGTCCTCAGCGACTCGCGATTGAGTTTTTGGAGAAAATTCAGGTCTTTTGGGACTAGCCGAGCGGCCACATGTATCATACGTAAGTGATTATTTAAAATGGTACGGATCTATTCGTGCAACTATATAGAAAGTTCAATAGCTATCTCTCTGAAACTTGAATGAGGATTTTCAGTCACTATTTCCTTCACTTTTGACCGCTTTTGACCGCGTTTTTGATCAAATCGATTCACCGTAAGCCTTCTGTAACATTTTCAGTGACTCCGTACATGAAATTCCATTGGCGATGCAAAATTTAAGACAACCCTTATCCTATTTTGTATTACTATATTTATAAAATAAGTAAATTACAACTTTATGTAATAACTTATAATCAGCCTATTATGTTGCAACTGCTGGTACTCGGGTATATGAACGTGATTGGGCTGATATGAACCATGTGAATGACGGCTCGGTTATGATTGCAGGATGTCACATTTACTGAGCACAAAGTAAAGTTTACGAGGTACGAACCGGGGTACAGGCAAGAGAACTGGTACAGTCCTTTAATTGAAGTTATTTGACTTCTGACAGCTATGCATCAGAAGCCTTATTGCAATGAGAATAAAGATCACTGTGATGCAAACTCCGAGGTGAAATAATTGCGAAGCGCTTTTATTCGTTCGCTTTTATTTTTTCTATTTGATGTATTATCATTAATACTATTATGACAAATATAAAGAAGTAAAGCAAAGATGCCAGTGCCAATTTTAAATTTGTATGGCTATATATTCTTCTCACATTCAATAAGAAAGAGAAAGAAGTAAAACCTCCCGTACTCCTTCCTCCACAACATACAAGTCTAGACGTACCTAATTTTAGATCAAACCGTGTTTACGTACCACCGGAGATAACGAAAACTTGGAGTCTTTGACGTTCGCATATTTTGAGAACTATGAACTGTAATTGTGTTTTTCTCGCGCTCTCTGTTAGTAAGAGATAGCAATTTTAAACTTAAACTTCACCAAAGAACTGTGTAAATAACATATACGCACTTGATCCCTTTTGGGAATCTAACCACCTGTCACTGAAATATTATTATTAGGATGTCAATACTTTAACTGATTTAGAGTCTAAAACTACCTACTTACTGCTTGTTTTCGGTTGACCACTGCCCCTGATGGTAGAGCTGAAATTAGACGCTTCATGTCGGGTGAATGTACATTTTTGTATTATTCCGTGTTCACACGACACTGACAAAAGAAATGAATATTATTTTTTGCTCATTTCATAAAATTTTCGATCATGCGCCGCTTTTCTAATTAATTCATTTTTCAAGCGTTTGCCTTTGATTTAAAGATGCCGAATGAAAAACGTAAATTAACAAAAACTGAAGATGAGTTGCTTACTTAGAAGCAAGTTACTCACTCGAAACTGGAAGACTTCAAAGTAATAGCTTGCGGGAACCACATAGTCCTGCAAGGAGTCCACATTGAATGAATGAACAAATCAAGTCTGGGCAAAATAAAATCATGAAAAACAAAACAATAATACGATGAAATTACTAAAATATTATGCCCCTGACAACCGCGTCATTTGAAGTGCCCTTTAGTCGATATGTTCATTGCGACGCGACAATTAGTAGCACGTGTGTCATGTGCTTGATTTGTGGATGTACACTTCCGGTGTAACGCACGCGATCACACGCATCACACACGGATTTCTAACTGTCTTTTGTTTTAATATCACAAAGTAGGGTAAGTTCTATAGTAGTACATTTTTCAGATTTGTTGATGGGCGTAATTGCTAAGGTATTTTACTACAGTTCATGACAATAATTATACCTCTGAATTGGCATCACTGTCAAAATGAAAGTGTTATTTATTCTCGAAACAATAAGGTTGCTGTTGGATTGTTGCCACTGCCAAGTCGGTCAAAATCACATTGATCTTTGTTGTCGTCAAAATAAGGTTGCTGTTAGGTTGCTGCTGTTAGAGGTAAAATAAAGAAAGGACGGGACTTGCAATTTAAAAAGTAGGTCACATTTTTTTTGAGCGGAATCATCACCGCCCCGATTCCAAGTTTAGTCACAAAAGTCTGGTGAAGATACAGTTTTCGATTTCGTACCCAAGTAGGTCGCTGCAAACACAATCTGACAACGTGGGGTTTAGTTAGCATTCATCCCCCAGTGCGGGTACTTCTGATTAGACGATGTCCCAATTAATTATTTTGACGACCTTAAGAATGCCACTAAGGCCGCAATTAACATGGCCTCCTACTAGGCTCAAACAATGTATAGTAGAATTTAGGTTCCGTCGACACGAAAAGAAGAAGGTTTCTCCACCCAAAATAACCACTCTAAATTGTGACAGCCCAAAGCTTATACGAGTTCCGCATGTCAGTAGCGTCCTTAAGTGTCTCTATTGGCATTTTTTATTATTAAAAAAAACATAAAAAAAGGAAAAGTAAAATGGAAACAATATCAGAAAGTCCTGCACGAGGTCAAAAGGCCTTTATCTCAGCATGATGCAGCAATATTAAATAAACAGCAGCAAAGCAGTTTTTTATCTCATGCAAAGCGTTTCACTAGTACAATACCCAAACTATGTTATTAAGTATGTCGAAATAGCTCCGTAATGAACGACTAGCCATAATTTTAAAACAAAACACTGTTGAGCAATGACGATGCTGTTTTAAAGATCAATTTCATGTTTAAGTTTCGTCCAGCACCGACTGCAGAAGACACCTTTAGAAATAATATTCGTATCTGGATTTGGCGCGTCTGACCGCAAACCAGCTGCCAAAGGGATTGTTGGAATTGTCACATGCAGTGACTAAAAGTGATCGATGACGTCACTGACACGCTTGGTCTACCGCCTAGCCGTACCTATCCGTGCTCTGTTGTCGTCAACATGTTGACGCCATAACTTGAAAGGATTGAGATTTTTTCTTCCGTGTCTTTTCGAATCGAAAGTTCGAAGTAATAGTCGGTACACAACAAAATCGAGACCTTTGTTTTTAGCTCTACAATGCAGTAGCCACACGTTTAATATGTGATGTCCGCCTCCCATGACGTATATATGATGTCCTGACCACGAATATGGTTCCTGCTAGATTATTAGCAGCGAGCGGTCACCGAAGCTATTGTTGTCCACGTCCGGTTGTGCGCACGCGATACCGGACGCAGTATTAATAAGTCTAGTCAATCGTGGTCGAAGTGGTTGCATTCATTTCTACAAGTACTATTTGTTATCTGTGTATGTTGTTTGTGTTGATTTTTTATTTAATTTGTTGAAGCGGTTTGGACGTGTTCATTGATAGTTAAATAACGGTAAAATTGTGAAACAACTTTCAGTTGAGTGTTGTAGATTCTGATTTGTTTTGCCTGTTTTGATGTGTATTCAACTTTACTGTTAAGACGTGTCTATATACATTTCTATTCTGATTTCCCAAAAATGCAATAATATTTATGTATTATCGTAATTACAAGCTTTTTATAGAACCTATACATATAATATTCATATAGAAAAGTAAGAGGATCTTAACACATCATTCAAGATCCTCTAACGGACTTACCTAGCGTCGACAGGGTGTCAATATAACCAATAAACTTGTCCAAACTTTTATAACTAGCTGCTGAACGCAATTTATCGATTTAAGGCATTTGCCACCCCATACATCACTTAGGGCTGATATTGATAGTCGGTGACAAGACCGGTTTGACATCCCCTGCTACACGATCACACACCAACGTCAACCTCCGAAGATCCTAACACCAGGGACTTTCTACCTTATCTAATCCACATAAGGTAAAGTTTGTTTTAGTTGAGTGCAAACATAGGGATGTCACAAAACTTGTGGGGTATCTAAGAAAATATTTTTCTTTGAAAACGTACCGAGGTTTTCCGGCAGGAAGCTTACGGGCTTTTATATTTTCTTCTCTCAAATGCCGGCTTTTCATAACTGTCGGGGCCGGGGATCGATTCGGTCAGGACTTCAGAAGATTTGGTTTCCTAATCCGGTCTCATCCGTACCAGCAGTCGTCCGTCCGTCTCCGTTATGGTTTAAACCGGTTTAGATCTGTGTAAACTTTTGGTCTCAAGTTTATTTTCTTGTTGCTTTATGGATTTATAGGGTGACGGGATTTTAGAGTGGTAGATGGGATTCGAAGTTATGGGGAGATTTCTTTTGAGTAGTTTGTGTTTTTTTGATGTCGGTATTATGGTCTATTTGGTTTGGTTTTGATTTTTACTGAAAAAAAAAAACGTGTTAGAAGATGATATCTTAATAGCATTAAAATGTACAACTTCTTGACTTAAATTTTATCCTGTTTTTTTTTACACCATTGGCTTATAGTTAAAACGTCCTGATTTAGTGTAATATGGCTTTGTTTGTTACGGAGAACCACTGACTCCTAAGACACAGGCATACACCTAGTTTAGGAGTCGAGTTCAATTATCTCGAGTATTCAATTTATTGTGACCTAGTTATAAGCCTTATGTGCCCTTGTTCTTGGTATAGTAATAGGATGGCTTTTGGTGAAATGAAGAATTTTATTATAAAAAAAAAAAAAAAAAAAATTTTGGCCGTGTCTCGGAAAACACGTTTAGCCGTTGACCCCGGATATCATTCGTAGATCTTTGACAGTCAATACGGAAGCCCAAAGGTCTGACATCCAGTCTTACCAAGGGGTAGCGGGCAAAGGATGTTCAATTTTCGCTCTTGGTCACTGCAGTTCTGCTGCTTGTTCTGGGGTAATTATGTTCTTCCGGAGAGCTGAAGTGTGCGTTTGTTTCTCCACAGTTCGCCTTTTATCCACTGCTTTGTATACCAAGGAGGACGTGTGACTTTATAAGCGGTTTTGACTCTTAAAGCGGGCAAGAGCTATATAGATAATTCTTGCATTAATTTTTGATTTTCGGTCGTCACAGTACGGCCACATGCGTTGTGAGTCTTGGTGGCGCTTCGTAAATATTTTCACAAATACTTTGACACATTTTGAATTTTGAATGTTATCGTAATGCTTAGTGTTTCAGCAGTACAAACAATCTGTTTGTCAGCGACCTTTCCAGAGTTTTATTTTTGCGCAGTTCCAAATGCCACCTTGCTTCAAGAGGCATATTTGCTTGACGGTTGTGGAACACATAGGAGTTGAACATAACATTACATCAGCATTGTTCAACGAAAATCATCCTACAAAATAACTGTAAACTCAATAAACAGTATACCTATACTGTAGCTTCACACTGCATTCGTTATAGGTACTGGGTTATAGAACACTTTATTATTATTAGGTAAAGAACAAAAGTCCTAAGTGCGCCTTAAAAGATTTTGTCAAAAATTCGCCGACGTGTTTTGTGTAGTTGTGATGAAATCACTCAGTGTTTGGCAGTTTGGCCAGCGACACTTGTAATTAATGAAATCACTTAATACAATGGAAAACACATAAATTGGAAAAAGCCAAAAACAATAAAAGAGTTTAGATTTTTTGGAAGCTTCAATATAAAAAAAAAGTAGTATTATAATAAAGCTTTTTCAGACATTTGGCAGCAAGAAAATCGATTATTAATTAAGTTTAGGTCTTAAATGATGTCTAATTCAAAGTCAAATCATTTATCTCAAAGGCAGTTTTGAACGAGAATATTTACAAAAAAATAGATTTGATTCTAGTGGCTCCATTCAAAAAGTAGTTTCTTACGGAGAATAATAAGCAAGATACTCCCTCCACCTGCTCCACTTACTTATTTAAAATGATTTTACAATATTTTGTATAGGTATTGTATAGGAAACAGACCTTGATAAAATGTGTCAACTGAAAAAAGGTAGAAGGACATGGAAAATTGGTTTCCTTATCCAAAGGTAGGCTTAGGTTAGGGCGAAAAAAAAAGGTTAAAATCTGTCATCTCGACCACCAATATTAGGTTGCCTGCATTAGTGTTCGGCATCTAATACCGTCAGTGTCTGTTTAATCTTACAAACATGCCGCCGAAAAAAAAAAACAATAAACATTGGCCACTTAAAAGAAAACAAAAGAATCAATAGAACGGCTGTCCAAATGTTTGCAAGCAGTGCGCCCGCACCGGAAGTACGTAGTTAAACAAGATGGCCGTCGGCCGGTCACGTGACCGCTACCTGGATTCACCCCGACTTCCGGTGCTCGAAACATTATGTCAAGTGTATTGCAGGTAGTTATGGGTTGATAATTATCTATGCCATTATAAGCACCCCTGGCTTGGATGGCACGCATATGTTATGATTTTTGGTGGCCGAGTGGTCAGTTATAAATGTTATCGTACGGTAAAGTAATTAATTTGTTTTGTAGAATGCTTTATAAATTTTATTAAAAACGGAATTAAGTGTATTAATGAGAATTTGAAAATGATTTCACGACGAATTCGCGGACAAAAGTCAGGGGTGTTGCGTGGAATACTTACTGTGAAGTATGTGTGATCAGTGTAATATGAAATTGTTGAAAGTCTGCCTTGAAGTGTTTGATATATCAATAGCTTGGACGGACTGACGTGGACTGTTCGGATTTAAAGGTCAGATGGAAACTGTCAGGGAGCTCGCGTAGTACGTACTGGCCTTGAACACAACTAGTGGCCGCAATGTCCAAGTAAAGTAACTCAATTAGCATCGCGCACTGGCCGCAGTGACCAAAGAGGCAGGAACTGCTGTAAGTAGTATAGGTAAACGGTTCTAAGTAGTTTAGGCAAGGTTTTCGTGAGCCAACTGTACACTAACTTTCACTTATCCCAGGGATACTTAAAATGATCATCGGTCTCGCAGGCACGTGGTATGCTTGCCTTGTACTTATTAATAATTAAAAAAACACGTGAATGTGCCTATTAAATTACAATGTATGACCGCCAACATCACCCTCTACTTACCGACAAGAAAACGATCACATATTCATTGAATCTTGCCATTTCTGTTCACAAACACAAACGTTTTTAATAACTTAAATAACTTAACTTACTTACATATTCGCTGGGGGTGCTTGTAATAGCTCTAATTAAACGCCAATCAACTTATAAGACTGCAGGCGACTCCTGCAGTCCAATAAAACACTATTTACTGCTAAAAAAAAATGCCTTTTTAATAACGAAGAGGTCACAGAACTTCCTTGTACAGTCGTAGAAATTAATTGTTTATCGAATTGACACACTATGTCAATTTGTCGCAGTGCAGTCCAATAAAACACTATTTACTGCTAAAAAAAAATGCCTTTTTTAATAACGAAGAGGTCACAGAACTTCCTTGTACAGTCGTAGAAATTAATTGTTTATCGAATTGACACACTATGTCAATTTGCCCTTTTATAGCATAACAACTGTCAAAGTGACAGTTGTTATTTGTTGTAAAATTTCGTAAACAATTAACTTGCTTGGCTTAACTAGTAAAACAAACGTTTAGGTATTGAATTAAGAATATTCATATTTGTGTTTTTTTTTTTGGTTTTGTAAACTTACCAATATTTGATGTAGGTAAACTTTATCAATATTGAGTAAACGTTACTTGACTTTGATAATGTGATAAGCTGATATGCCTCTAGGTTTGTAAGGTCAAGGTTTTCAGAGTTCGATGTACAACAAAATTGTTTAGAAGTGAGAGTCATTCATAATAATAATAAAAAACTGTAGTTTGTTCAAAGATAAACATTTGTTTGTTTCGACACCGAATTGAATAGGTTGTTAAACAATTTGATTACCAGTTTTAATTGTCCGTCAAGTTATTCAAACACAACCGTAATTTTTTGACACTTTTATGAAATGGTATTATCATCTCAAGTTGAAGTTGGTGGCAATATGGTTAATAATTAATTCCCCTGACTGTACTTAGATAGGTTACTTTTTTAAATATGACGTCAATGCGCTCTTACAGGTTCATAAATGTGATGATAGGTGTTCATACTACGTTTAACAATCCTTAAATAGAAATGTTACTGCGATTCTTTATACTAACCCCGATAGTGTATTGAAATAATAGGGTTTTTACTTATGCTATATATTGTTAATTAAATTAAATCCTTTTTAGTCACTGGCAATATAATATGATCTATCTCAAAGAGTAATATTTAAAAGTGAGTTGGTTTTCCCAACCATCTATCCAACTCTCCACCACTGCCTGGTGCTAACGGTCCGAAAGTTGTTTATTCTCTTGACTGTACTAAAAAACCCACGTCACCATTTCCCACACGAACACAGTTTCTCCCAAAAGTTTGTCGGCTTTCTTGGCACTTTTCTTTATATCTCAATTAACATAACATAACATCACGCCTTGTTTCCGCGAAGGGTTGGGCAGAGGTGTACCTTTAGTACACCCACATTTCGCCAGTTATGTTTAAGCCTATTGCCATCTACCGGGCACAAATCCAGACTTCGGGCTGCTACTGAGAAATTCCAGATAGAAAAACCCAATAACACGTTGCCCGACCTAGGAATCGAAACCAGGACCTCATGCTCAGCAGTAGCGATTGCGACCACTAGACCAACGAGGCAGTCTTTATATCTCAATTAATTACAAAATATCGACCTACACGCAGCAGAAGCTATTTGTAAAAGAAAATTACGCATTTGGCAACTAAATCTTGACTACATTTCCACTGAAAAATAATTAGTAAAACCCGTGTCTTAAAAACACCTACAAACATCATTCACACAACATTTCTTATTAACCCATTTTCCATTCTTAATTTTGTGCTATGCCTAATCCGGTTTTTTTTTTTTTTCACGTAGATACTTACCTAAATTTCTTTGAATCTTATGTTAGGCAACATAAGATTCAAAGAAATCTAGGTAAGTGTTTTTCTTTTTTTTAAATTTTTATATTCTGAATTTTGTACATTAGTAGGAACTGTAAGTACTGCCTTCAAATAATTATATATTAGTCAAATTAGATTTCAGTCATTATAATTTTAAATTTTCTCCAGTTTTATAGTATCAAAAACAATTTGTATATTTTCGGTAAAATTTGTAGGTTCTGTCTATACTTAAACACATAATTGCAATTTAAAACTTTTATTGTATAAAATATGTTGACTCTAACCTTATTGTAAATTAACAAGTTGATATATCTAAGAGAGACGCGTGATCTGTAACTCAGGACCCTCCTACCTCAGACACCTTTCTCTAAATGAGATAGAACATTCTATTAAACAGTGCCTTTAATAAGATGTTGAAGTAAATAATTTTTATAAAGAAAAGAATTATCATGCCTTAGTTTAGAATCTTAATTGAAAAGAAACATTCACTTTATGATCTGTTTAAATATAATACCTATTCCAAAATAACAAAGTCATAAACAAAAAACATTTACAAAACATCAGTCAGTCAATCATGACAACAAACGTAACAAAAATTTAACGTAAAAACAAAACACACCTGTCTAGGTATTAACCCTAAAAACTCTGCGTCGAAATTAAATCCAGTGGTTCTACAATAAAAAGCCGAACGCAGCGTCTGCCCGTCAGTTCGTTTGTGTCAATCAATTATAGCTGGTAGCGCAGATGAGGCACGCAGCGTCCTAGGCCACGCCTTCTATCGATCGAGCCCGCCCAAACGCGCTGAATTGCTTCGTGCGCCGAACTTATTCCTGCTTCTGTTGGTTATGCTTTGAGGACGTGATTTTTTCGGAGTATTCAGGTAGTGTTTTCGTGGTAACTTTGAATAAAATCAACTATCAAAAATAGTGTTTCTCGGTTTAAAGAATGTATTCTCACAAAGAAAACAGTTTAGTTTTTAGATATAATAATGCAGTTACACATAAGGTAACATAATGACTTTGCTAGTCGATGAAACGAATTTTTATTTATTTAAAAGTAGCTTTAGAAAGATTTTAAATTAAACAAAAAGCTTCTTTATCATAGCCAGTTTTATTTTTCTCTTAGGTGTTAAGTACAATGTTTCTGAACCATCCATACCAACCATAATCTTTTAAAATTATAAAAAATGCATTTTTTGCACTAAAATATTTACAATGTTATCTGTAGTTAATAATAAACTCAGCTTTACTTAAAATTAGAGTAGAAACTGAATAATATTGAAAAAATACATCTTTTCTAAATCAACAGTTATTAAAAGACTGCCTCGATGGTCTAGTGGTCGCAAGAGCTACTGCTGAGCATGAGGTCTTCGGTTCAATTCCTAGGCCGGGCAAAGTGTCATTGGGTTTTCTATCTCGTATTTCTCAGTAGCAGCCCGGAGTCTGGATTTGTGCCCGATTGATGGCAATAGGCACGCCCAAATTACATGGGACTTTAGAGTAACTGGCGAAATGTGGGTGTGTTCCCTTCTGGGATTACAGGCGAGACGTTATGTTATATTATGTAGTTGTAAAAGTGGTTTATTTTTTCATATAGCAGAGCTTAAATACCGCTCGTAACGTATACCAGCTTGTTACGTTTCACGTTACGAGGACTGCTTAAGCAGTGACAGTACATTAACCTGTCTGCCGGGGCTGTGCATTCAAGCCACATTTTAAAGTCACAACTTATTCATTAAACTTGTCTTTTTTGGAAACAGGCTGTTGTAAAATCAATTAAGTAATGATTCTTACTATATTTTTTAAGATTATTGTTACCGTTTCAAATTATACCATCCTATTAGACACTGCTTTTGATAGAGAGTTGTTTATCATGCAGATCAGGTAACATGCGAACCTCATACCATTACGAGGCGTCAAAATAATAATTACACGTTGTAAGTGTTACCTGCTCTGTCTGTGATAATGACATAGTTCTGTTTTTTTTTTTCGGTACGTAAATATGGTATGGCCTTGCATACTAATTGATATACTTGCTATTAATTCGTGTAAACTGCGTGTTTCTTCAGTATACCCTCGTGGTAAGTAACGAGAGTAGGTAGCTGCGGACCAGGGTAGGGTATATTTAATAATGCCTTTGTTATTAATTTGAGGCCTTGTTGAACAGAGAGTATGATTAAATTCTTTGCCTTGAAATTATGATTTCACTATTTTGTTTTTTTTTTCACATTATCGTTATTCAATTAAGGGTATTAACACAAAAACAGAATGAATGTAATTCAATGGGTTATGTTTCAATATTTTTTTAATAGATTTTATTAAATTGTATGTCTTACGGTTCTATATATTTTAAGTGAGTACCTAGGTATTAAGTTTAATTTGTCTTCTTTAGTGCTGAAATTTATAACGAAAAATGACAAGCAAAATAACATAATATAACATCACGCCTTGTTTCCCGGAGGGGTTGGGCAGAGGTGAACCTATAGTACACCCACATTTCGCCAGTTATGTTTAAGTCCCATGTAATAGGGGGCGAGCCTATTGCCATCTACCGGGCACAAATCCAAACTTCGGGCTATTTCGGTTTATTATTATTATTAGCAAAACACGTGCGAATAATTAAATTTGCCTATGAAATGTTATGTTAAAATTTTGATGAAAGAACAAAACAGCGAATTAATTTACATTGGATGGAAAACTTGGTAAAATTCTGATCGTTTCTCTGAGGTTTCTGGTCATTGGACACTGACGTCAGTAAAATACCAATGAAAACGGCTTTTATTGACCAATCAAATATCTACTTATCTACTAAAAGTCTTAAATCATTCGTACATTCCCTCACAGACATAACGCACAGCCTAGTCACGGGTCTAGAAGCGTGCGCAAGAGTTCCTCAAGTAAAGTGGGCATTCACGAAGGATTTCCGATAATTCATCACGCTAACATCATTTCATACAAACTTTCATCCCCTAATGAAGTTAAATATCATTTGAATTCGTCAGTTTTGCTATTGGGAAACCCCATCAGGCTTGTTGGCATAATAACATCTTAGGTATCTTATGTTCTTGATGTCGGTTAGTATTAGCCGTAGCATTTGCTAATTAGTCGAACCAAGTCCGTATCAGTAGGTAGTTACACTATACCAACCATAATTATATACTTACAAAATACGTAGAAGAAAAGTCTAAAAGTACCAGGATTACACTATAAGTGCCGTAGTGCCAAACACGGCACCAGTAACGGCATCGGCAATAACAATTACTGTAGCACTAACCGTTACAGTTAACCGCTAATGTAACTTAATCGCGTATCGTAAGGCGCCCACTCACGACGCAAGGAACGATTTTGCGACTAAAAGTCGGTAGAAAAAAACCTGTAATTATTAGTGTGTGTTGGGGACTGCTTTCGTAGGTATTTAAATCGATGTTAGATTTAGAATAAGGGGTATCTTTTGGTAAAATATAACTCATCCTCTTTTTCACATGTGTTTCTGACTTAAGCCTAGCCTAAGTTTTCACGATGAGATGGTTACATAATAGTACTACGGTTAATTAACCTAAAATGTTCTTCTTCTGAACGTGTCAATGGAAAATATTGTTGGAAAATAATTTAGGTCACTTTAAATTGATTACGGTGACAAGGATTTCAGTGTAGGTACGAGTATAACTAGGAAAACGCGTTTATCTTCGATAGTCAGAAGCCAACATTGTCTGACAACCAGTCTTAAAACTGGTTGTACCGTTGCACCTGTTGCTGAACTAGTTTATGAAGCTCAGGTAGGCAGGCACCCGGGTCGACGGCGCGTTGTGTTCCACGCGCGCCTCAAAGAGATGTCAGCACAAAGTGACGGGGTCCGATAGGGCCGACGCCTCAGGGTTATTCTACAGAGAAAACCGTGGCCCTGGCACAGGCAACTGAAGGAACACGGGTTGGTTTTAGTCAGTAAAAGTCTGACGCCCTCCCGCTCCACCCAGAGCGGGAGAAGTCATTTGATGATTTCCCACCTTTTTTTGGGTGTAAATACAAAAAAACATCTGTGGGAAAAAGTTAAACAGATTGGTTGACATTGATTGATCAAACAAATCAAATCAAATCAAATCATTTATTTTTGCAAACATGGGTAATTGGTACATAGATGTTTTCTTAAATTAAAGTCCTCTACCGTCTCATGGGCATGCAAATAATATTCAATTGCAAAATTAAACAGATATTCTATTGATGTTGAATAAATATGAATGTCAAATCATTAAAAATACAAAAAAAAATATACAGACTAATGACAATAGTAACATATTTACAATTAAGTATGTCAAAAAATAATGATGTATGTCAAAGTGTACATCAGAATAGGAAAATGTATGTATTAATAATAATAGTTTATCAGTCAGTGCAGAGATTTTTTATCGTTGAGGAAGTTGTCAATTGTGTAATAGCTTTTCTCAATTTTTATTTGGTTTAGTGCCCTTTTAAATTGTATTACAGTCATATTTTTTATTACATCAGGTACTTTGTTATAATGGCGTGGCGCAATACCAAAAAATTGCATTTCACTTGGCATAGTTTGTTGACATATTGAGTCCGTATCGGATGACAAAAACCACAACTTTGCAAGTCCACAATACTAAATAATAGTGCAATTTATTTACCCAGTGGTAACGGCAGCGACTTACGTGTTGTAGGTCGTAGGTTCGAACCTAGGTAGGCGCTTTAAATTATTTCAACCCCACTGCCCTCAATACGGCGAAGAGAAACATCGTGAGGCAACCTGCATGTCTAAGTACCAAAAATTCGAAGACATGTGACATCTACCAACTCGCACTGGGCCCGCGTGGTATATTACGGCCAGCTCTCTCTCACAGAGATTAGGCCTGCATCCCAGCAGGGAGAACATTATAGGCGAGCGATATGCATTGCATAATTGATCACGGCTACTTCAGTCTAAGTTCAAGGTATGCAATTGTTCTATTTCTTCAAGTAAGCTATGTTTCATAACGTGGTATCAAGGACATTTTTATTGTCGTTTGCGGCTTTGAATTTATAAGTTTGTGTTTGTGCCATTTAAACTGTAGAGAAACAAGGTTTTGTATCTTCTCCACGTCGATTTTAATGTCTATGGTTGGTAGATTTGTGTATTCTTCTTTCCCCTTATGCCAATCTTTTTAGGATAGTTGCAGTCTGTCTTCTTTGTCAGCTTATTATTTGAGTAACTCTTACCAGTCAGCGTGGTTTCTATGATCTTCCTCTACGCTCATACTCGAAATCCTTCTCACAATATGAAATAAAAACACATACAGTGTAGTAAATCCCTTATTATAATTTTTCTATTAATTGAACTTACATTTACCTAATCCTTCATTCAGTCTTCAGCAAATAATAAGCAAGCATTAAGAGTAAATCATACAAATGCGGCTTTAATTGAGCTCAAGTTGCAGTAAGTTACAATATCAAATGCGTCTCGTAACTCATAGCCGAGAGCGAAAACATTAAATATTCAAAGAGCACATTGGATCCCTCTGTAAGCTAGGATTTCTGTCGTTATTGATATTTTCCGCCATAATAATATAAAATGATTGTAAACTTTGATAGTATTTCATACAAATATTTCGAGGAACTGATTCAATTAGTGAACTCGCCTATTTGGGTGTTAAGTCAATAACACACCCAATGTTATTGATTGTAGATTTCGGCTTTGATTGGATGTTGACTGGCTTCCGAAGGTTAAATTTTGGTAACTAGAAACACAACGAAAAACGCCCCTACTGCAACGACATAAAGGCGCTGGTACTACTGATGCATGAATTACTGTAACTACATACATGTAAGTACAGTCATTCATGCACATATATTATTTTAGTGGCATAAACTTCTCACTGTTTTTGTCACACATGTGAAGTAATAATTTTATGAAAAGTCAAATGATTTCCGAAACAACAACAAATCACTTTCAGTCGCACGACTGAAGGTAAAAAAAAACCCTCCTTCAGAAGACATTTACCCGAGCCGCGTGTGGCGAGCTTTATCCGCAGAAACCACGACTGTATCGCGGAGTGAATGGCGCGTCTCTAATGAAAGTCATTAACCGTTATTGTTATAGCTTCCCTGCTGATTACCCGTTCGCATTAACCGGGGAGGATATAATAGATATGTACACTGTACATCGCTCTCTGCGTTTGATTTCGGTAAATGCTTGCTCTAGTAAACAGGGTAACGGAGTGGACTATGTAGTTTTATGTATGTAGTAGTTACTTTAAGTTGTTGTCACGGAAAAAGTTTATATATAACAGCTTTGTATGTACGACTTGTATAACTTATGTTGGATCTATACAATTAACTACCTTTTTTATAATTAAATACAATTTTCTCTGAATAATAATTACAAAACTTAATCCTAACTCTAAAACTATTCACAATCTAAAATATAGTGTCATAAAATTATGTACTCATTACAATTCAACATTTATTTATTGTTATTTATTTATAAATATATATTTCCACAATCGCTGCTATCATTACAGGAAAATTCCTAATGCGGTAGCGTGGTCCTTATTATACTATATAACATGTTAAATAATCAAGATAATTAGTGGAAAGTAAAGGTTTTCCAACCCGATTTTAAAGCTAGATCACTAAGTTGTATAGAGAAAGTGATAGGAAACATACAGAGTACTTATCTGAAATCGACACAAGCTGTACTCAAAATAACTAAAGTAAGTATTTTAGAAGTAGTCAAAGCACTACGAGGTATAAAGCAAAATAAACACCCCTCTATGTAAAATATAAGCAAACAGCCTGTACTAAACACAACGTATATCCGTACACACGGAATTCGAAAAATAACCCTTCGCTGCCGACTAAAAGCCTAACTAAGTTTTCACTCGACACGCGAATAGGAAAATCCCTAAAAACCGAAGCGATAGAGTGCACCCCAATTATCAATTCAAATCCCTCTTATACCCCTCCCGAAAACTCCGCTCCAAACATTAAATACATATCTTTAAATTGGTCCTAAGTACCACCACCCTCATCGGGCATTTTTATCATTATCATAATCTCATAGTCGTCTCCTTCGCTCGTATTGGATTTCAACAGCTTAAGTATTCCTATCTCTGTCTGTGTTAAAGTCCGTCGAATTTAAGGCTCATTCTGTCGTGTCAGATTGAATTCTCGGAGACTATTATGTTTCTGTAATTGTAGAATGAGTTTCGAGAGATACTTTTTTATTGTTTCGTGTGAAAAATCGCAGATGTCGCTCAGGTAATACTTTTTGGCTGCTTTAACGACGGAATTATTTTATTTTGAAACTGACTGCCTCGTTAGTCTACTGGTCGCAAGAGCTTCTGCTAGCATGAGGTCCCGGGTTCGATTCCAAGGTCGGGTAAAGTGTTATGAGGTTTTTCTATCTAGAATTTCTCGGGGTTGGCTTCCGGACTGACCAGATGCAGCATTTTCCTTTGTTATGGGAAGACAAGATCTATTTTAATAAAAAACATTTATCTTGTTGCTTGCTTTTTGTATTGATCAGTTTTCAAAGCATACCTATATCTACTAGAAACAATCTTACAAGATGAATGAGCCTAAACTAGCTTAAAATAATGATTTAAAGACAAATTCGATGACTACATGTGAAACTATTTCTTTCAAGTCTTCTGGGAAAACAAAAACTTATCGTTACAAAAAAAAAAAAAAAAAACATTGGAATCCATTTTTATGAACCCTATCCTATCAGTTATTTAAGCACATACATAGCCCACTATCTATTATATATAAAAAAGCCTTCAATAGCCATCAAGCCAAAAGTATTTAAGGAAAACAGAACCCATCCATCGGTGTTCTTTGACCTGCACTCAAAATTGCCCTAAAACAAACGTTCAGTATTAAAAGTTTTCAGTGAGGGGAGAGAGAGGAGGGTAGGCCCTCCCTTATTTAGTCACGCCATTAGACAGCCGAAGCAAAGGGCTGGGTATTAATTATTTAAAGGCCTTGTACAGAAGGATGATGTCACTCAAAGTGTTAGATGGCCATATTTCGCAATACAGCCTCCGTTGATACTTTTACTTGATTGAGATTAAAACCTTTGTATTGGTTACCTTTAAGATGTTCTGGAGTTTTTATTCTCGGTTCGGTAAAGCAACTAACTTCCTCACGCACATGAAGACAGAATGATAAATAATGTGCAAAAATGTTATTTTGCAATTATTCTTATGTGTCCTTTTTGCATTAAAACAAGTATACATACATACATATAAACATAAACTCACGACTTCTTCCCATGGGAGTAGGCAGAAACCACAGAACGCCACCTGCTACGATCCTTACATGCTCCTTTCGCCTCGTTTTGTTCATACATCTGATCATACACACGCCGGTTGCGAGTACTACGTACCTGTCCTTTCTGAAGAACATCACCAATGAGGTCACTGTATGTCCTCCTAGGTCGTAAAAGCAAATATTTTAACAAAAAAAAAAGTTGTTGTTAAATCATGGAACGACCCAAACTTATGAAAAGTAAACTTAAGTTTCAAGGCTTTGATTTTTTTCTTGATCATCGTTTTACACAAAACTAAAATTTAGAACATCAAAAAATATAATAGTATGGTCAACTTAGTTGGCTTGGCTACTTTTTCAACTTTGATACAACATATAATAATATGAATTGTGACGATTTCTACCACCAACTCCTACCGCAAGCCACGTTTATGAACTTTGATTAAAAAGAAACGGGATTACTGATTGTATTTGATTTCCTACTATCTATTTAGCTAATCTTGCATAAAATGCAAAATCAGCCAATTATGTTCCCACTGCTGGGACACAGGCCTCCTCTCTGTGAGAGGGAGTGGGCCGTAATCCACTAAACGGGCCCAGTGCGGGTTTGTAGATGTCACATGTCTTCGAATTTTTACCTTCACCGTTGTGAGAGCAGTGGTGATGAAGAAATTTACACAAAGTAAAGCGCCTGTCTGGGTTCGAACCTACGACCTACAACTCGTAAGTAGCGGCTGTTACCACTGGACCACCACCTGCTCTCACCATTAATCTTGAGCCATCCTTTATATAAATACAACACTTTATTTACTGATAATACAATTTCTTCAAATTAAAAGCGGAGATGAACTATGTTTTCGAGAGCGATAAATCGATGAGAGTATTAAGAAATGTTTCGATTTACAAGAATGGTTTTGCGACACGAAAACTGTACTTTAATAGTCACACAGACTTAATCATCCGTAATATACATAATACGTTGGGGTATGGGGACTTGTATGTATGGGGTATTGTAAATATATATTTACATGGAGCGAATGCCCACCTGACCTCCACAACCCAGTTACTGGGTTACACGATACCCCTTGGTAAGATTGGTTGTCAGACTTTCGGGGTTCTTGTTACCCGTAACGACTGTCAAAGATTGACAACATAAGGCTGCCGGAACCAACGGCATAACGTGCTTTCCGAGGCGACGAGGGGTCTCGGTGTGTAGAGATGGTCACCCATCCCAGAAACGTGACCGTTAATTACCGTCACTGTATGCAGTTATGAATTTTCGGAAATTACCGTAAACCCGTCTATATATCATTATTTTAATTTAAACATCACAATTGTTGTCTCCAAGAAGGTGAATTAATGTATAATAAAAAATCACCACGTTTCATGCCCATACAAACGTACTCAAATATTCAAATAATTTCACAAATATGTCAATTTTGAACTTTTATTCAAGGCTTATGTTGTGACAGCTCAGTCATCAATTCTTAAGGTTAACCCCCTACGTACATATTACCGATGACAATTTGTCGTTGGCTAGTTAAACTAGCAATTAAAAGTTCTCAAACGTGTCGGGGTAAGTGCTTTGCTAGGCCTTCTTAACTCGACGGAGTGCAATCAATCATTTACGTCATATCTGTCACGAACTGTTTGCACACGTCGTTTTTCATTTGTACCGTGGTACAGGAATGGCATAAGGTATATTTTCCCATATTTTTAAACTGGCCGTTACCAATTCCCAGTCAGTCAATTAGTTATTTAAGAGCCATGTGTTTCTAACACGTATTGGGCTAACAAGAAGTGGGTTCAGCCAACCTGCGATCGAATGATCATTAGAATAATCGTTTCTGCGTGCCGTGACTCGGAGTCATGGCACGAAGAAACGATTATTCTATGCTAAATCGTACTGACATTATTCGAACACACCCTGAACTAATAATGCAGTCTTGTGGCGGCATCTACATCGCCACTGACGACGCATCATCGAGCAACCAGACCTTACCGCGCAACTAGCATATATACAACGTCCCGACATCAATCGTCTGGCAGTAGCCCACCAGACAATTCACCCCTCTCTGGTCGGAGAATCCTCCCTTTTGTATGGAGGATGAGCGAACTTTGCCCCCTGTTCCTCACTCGACGTGACCCTGAAAATTAACATCACCGATGCTGTCGTGTAACTACTTGAGCGTGACGTCATCATCACTTCCTCAAGCTTTCGAGCTTCAACGGGTATCCTCAACAGCAACCTTGGCACAGCTCACTGCACTTTCCACAAGTCCACAATAAGAGACCTTAGGACCTCTCTCTTGGTCGACGCCACCAGTCAGTCTCAACGCGGCGTTTTAAAACATCTGACGCACTGGAGCATAACGCAGCGCCACCCCGACTCACAGGGGAACCACCGCAGACAGTTCCGACTCACCGTGAACTATGCGGCACCCGATTCCGACTCACTGAAACCACAAGCATTGCAGGGTTTTGCGACTCAGTCCACTATCGACCTCTGGACTCCGGAGGGGAGTGATGTGACGGCATCTACATTGCGACATGCGAATTACACATCGTGACGTCTCGCAAAGTTCTGCGTTCTGTCACCAATCGTCACTAGCCACAGCACCCGTCTGGTCGCACGATCCTCCCATTTCTATGGCGGATGAGTGAACTATATACCCTGTTCTTCACACCTCTATAGTATAATGAGCTAAACGACCGAATGAAGGTTATGCAATGGCCTCGCAACGTTAAAGCATGGATTGTATAAAGCGTTTTATGTGTTACTAGCTTGTGCCCGCGGCGTTGCCCGCGTGGAAGTCGGAAATTATCCCACGGAAACGTACTACCGGAATAAAAAGTATCCTATGTGTTAAACCAGGTTCTAAAGTCACAAAAAGTATTACTTGTATTTAAATCTAGCGTTCTAAAGCAATTGTGACCATCTAAAATGATTGTTCTTTCCACCGGGAACAGTACTTTTTTTCTGGATGAAATGTACCCTATGCCCTTTTCTATACCCCTGACAACGTAAAGGCAAATTTCTTATGATGATCGGTTCTGTGGTTTAGGCTTGAAAAGGTAACAAACAAACAAACATACTTTCTTGTTTATTATATTATAATTAGGATTAGGATAAGTAAAGATTTTTATACTAGACCTGAATTCTAGTCGAAACGGAGAACATTAGTATCGTTCGTTACCTCGTGAGCACAAACAAACAAGACGTTAACCAACAATGTACCTATAAAAGAACACGGTTAATTAGTTGATTATTTAAGAGAATAAACCAATATATTGGTCCAACAAAAATAAGGTCGTGGTATTACGGTTACGAGGCATAGCCATTACTCACGTATCGAATGCAACCAAACACGCCCGGTAACCAAATGAAAATTTAAACAGTTGGTCATTTACTTAGGTCTTTAATTTTTTAGTTCAGGTGCGACATCGGCGCGGTCATTGCCGATTCAAACGTTACATTGAACGCAATTAGTAGAAGAGTAACATTGTAAAGGATCCTTCTGGTTTGTGGTGATAGAAAATACAATATCAACCCATCATGAATTATTAGGGACGTTTATTTCTATTGATAGGCAGGAGTAGGTAGTTCCTGCAGTTTTGAGTAGCAATGCAGTGGACGTTTTTCGGCTGAAATGATGATGGTGATATCATCATTTCAGCCGAAATACGTCCACTGCCGGGCATAGGCTTCCCCAAAGCACCGCCACTTCTACCGGTTCTGTGCTCCCCGCAACCAGAGGATTCCTGCACTCTTCACAAGGTCATCGTTCCACCTTGTGTTGAAGGCCTTCCAACGCTACGTCTTCCGGTACGGGGTCGCCACCCCAGACCCTTTCGGCCCTATCGGCCATCTGTTCTGCGAACCATAGTGTCTGCTCACTGTCACTTAATTTTGGCAATTCTTCGAGCTATGTCGGTTACGTTGGTTATCCTGCAGATCTCTTCATTCGATCACGTAGGGAAACTGCAAGCATAGCCTCCATTGCCCTTTCGGTAACTTTTAATGGCAAACCTGTTTATGTTAGGGCAGCGAAAAACTGTGTGAAAAATGTTGAATTTTAACATATTTCTGACAACCATATAGTTTCCAAAAAAAAACATAAGAAAAAATTTCTAGATATAAATGAACGGTAGACTCCGCTTACGTTGACCTACCTAAAAAATTTGTATTACTTGACAACTTACGTTGGTAAAATTTATAGGTTATAAAAATGTATTCGAACCCTTTCAGCCACATTACTTTAAGTAAATTATTTAATCACCACTGCTCTCAAAATGGTGAATAAAACGGCATGTCCTAGAACCAGAAACTCGAAGACAAGTGATATCCGCCAATGCGCACTGGGCCTGCTTGGTGGATTAAAACTCACTCCCTCTCACAGAGAGGAGGCCTGTGGCCCAGCAGTGAGAACATTGTGTGCTGATCATTCATGTTATGGTCTTTGTTTACGGTACATACTGTGCCAAATAAATGTTTTTCTCTTAGAACCGGTTCTTTTGACGTTTTATTATAGAAATACTTGGTTATAGACGTAGTTGGTTACCCTTAGTAGTCTCTTAGAAATCTTGTTCAAACAGATTAACAGAAGGTGTTGTTTGTTTATTAGGTCCCCCGTTTAATCTCGTGTAGACTGAGTCCTAATCCGGAGCGACGGCAGTAAATTTTCTTTTACTAGTATTGTCTCGTGCACACTTTTACATTTTCTGGTTGGACACGGGACACTACGGTAATCAGGTTTTGTACATCTAAGAGTAGGTGTAGGTGGTACACTTATGTTCGTGGTTAATATAATAGTACCTATGTAACTATGTGCTTAAAAAAGATGCATCGGAAAATTTAAAAAAACTATAGGATTTTCGTAAATCTTTGCCGTCGAAGGGCATCCCATTTGTAAAAACAAAATTACGAATAACAAAATAGTTTTGCTTTAATTGTAAACTTATCAAATTACTAGTAAAACTGTAAAGATTAGGTTATAGTAAAGATTATAAAATTATTAAAAAAGTGAATTATTATCGACATTTAAAACTTGATTTAGTACAAATAAATAAAGTCTGTAGTTTATACAGAATAAATAATACAATGAAATTTTATTGTATTATTTATTTTTTAAATGTTTATTCAAATTAAAATGCATGAATACTTACCAATTTTTTAATTTTCTTAAAACCGGTTCTGCTTGATAGGTTTTGTCCATAATGTAAGGCATGCAAACACAAGTGTTGTTTAAGAACAAAGATTTTTCTTTCCAGAGTCGGATACTGGAAGATGCATCGTTGATGTGCAACTCATGGTCACCGAGGCACAACGTAAGTCAGAGAACCAAAACCCCGCCAAAAAACACCAAATATTTAGTTTTTGTCTCATTTCTAGGTTGCATTTAATCGTGCCTAGCGAATACGCTTGCGTTCATCTTTGGCCAAAGATGTTTGAACTTCTTCTGATTTTTTTCTTGTTTTGCTAAGCGATTACTTATATTTCTTTTGCAGAAATTGTAATTTTATATCCACTTTGAAATTTCATTTTGTTCGTAGATTGGAACCTGAAATTTAAAACTTTAGTAGAACTAGTCTGATTTAAACCTATATTTTGTTTTATAGATAGTTGATTAGACTTTGGGGTGAAATTGTCACGTGTATGACGTCATTACCGACGTATTTCTACGTCACTCGTACAAAAGTAGGTAAGTTTCTAAAACCGGTTCCATGAATCAGTAATTATTGATTTCAGTTCATTAATTGTGACTAACTATTTAATGTGTGTTGTTGGGTTTTTTGAAGAAACATTCATACAAGTTTCTTTTAAAATTGTAGGATACATTTTTTTACGCCATAATTTTAAACTACGCAGTTGAACGTTATGACAAATCCCAGATCTACGGTAAAAATACGTATTTTGAAGTTTATTCGGGACATGTAGGTATATAATGACATACAATTAAGTTATAAATATTTTATTTCACATTAATCTACATGGGCACTTATGAAACGTCAGATTCTAGGTGCACGGTTCCAATTGGTCGTTTCCAATGGAGAAGAGCTGGCAAGAAACTCCATGGTTACTCTTTTAAAAATATTTGTGTCTTACAATGTTTCCAAATTACAGTGTTAGTAGGTATGGGAGGACAGTGTAGGCCTGTCATCAAGTACCATATGTTTAACAAATAGACTATCGTCTATAAATTACACATTTTACAATCTACAAGACCTACAACGTTCTCGCATTTACAAAATATAAAATAATCTAATAAAGTAAAATAAAGAACTAATTAAAAACTGTAGGTATATAATGTCAAATAATATTATGTCAGAGTTATGTAAAAAGTCAATGTCTCATAATAAAAAATTAAAATTAAACACCATTATTTGGGAGCAGCTATTAGAAATTTACATAGTGATGCCGTTTATGAGGTACCAGGGAAGCCACATGTGCAGAAGGAATTATTGCCAAACTTTCTTGTCTTCGACGTAGTCTTTAATCTTATAATATGCTTTTATGATAAGGACACGTTTGATGTGGGTTTTCAACTTTCCATCGCTAAGTTCTGTAACCGACTTTGGCAACTTGTTATAAAAGCGGATACTGTTTATCAGAAATGATTTGCTTGTTTTAGTTAATCTAAATTTGGGTATAACAATTTCATTTTTACTACGTGAGTTTTACATCACCTATTTAAATAATATGATTCTATTCACGGTGAAGCTAAGAATGACTTGACAACGTCTATGTTTTTTTATTCTAAGTACCTGTCTACTATGCCAAAACCGAAACCATACAAATTACTCAAGAATAGGTACGTCTCATAACCGGAAAGCTACTAAACGGATTTTTTAATTGAATGAACAGCCATTCGGAAATTGCAACCAATAAAATACAATTGATTTCCTTCGCTTCGTATGTACAATAATAAATAATACCGGCCTATTATTGTCCCGCTACATATTCTTCTTCTCATACAAATGCCCCCTTGATCAACTGAGTATAAAAGTAATGTAGACATAAACATAGATTTTTAGCCTATTAAGATATACCTATACAGATAAGTCTTAGTCATCCTCGATCTCAACTATGTGCCGAAGGTATTTCTTTCTGTATTGCGCTGCTTAAGAATATCCCCCCGCCTCTCCTTCCTACCTTGAGCGCAAACCTATATCCACGCCTGAGAAGGCACGAGCATTGATCACCTCGCTTGCTCTACATATATTTCAGACATTTTTTTTGTTTTTTTTTTGTTCCGGGGTGGAAACTCATGGGTGTCCTCCGCCCTGCGGACGGAGGGGTCTATCAGACTCTTACTGACTAAAAACCACCATGGTGTTCCATCTCACACCTAAGTCGGGGTCGCGGGAACATACGATTTTTCCGCAACCCTCTCCGCCACAAGGACCTCGCTAAGCTGCGACCGACACAGCTCGATCTCTCGCTGCATCGGTCCACCGCCCCGCACCTCCTTGCGCCACCGGTAAAGTGACGCGAGGGCTCTCGCCTCTAGATCCCGTGGCGGAGATCCAGCCAGTGCACAAGCCGCCTCGTAGTAGATTGTGCGATACCCCCTGATAGCCCTGACGGCCATCGCCCTCTGCGGCTTTCGCAGCATCGCAATGCTGCCAGCCGTCAGAGGCCCACACTGGGGCTGCGATTATCCGCTCAAACAGCTTACCCACCTCGTCCAGCAGCACTATGGGCCGGTATGCAGACGGTGAATCTGCTGGGCGCCCCGCCTTCCTGATCAGGACCAGACGACTTGTTTTCCACAGGGTAGGGAACTGGCCCTGCTCAAGGCAAGCTGAGTAGAGTCCTCTCAGCTGGGGCTCTAGCTCTTCCAGAGCGAGGACAAGCGTGCGGCCAGGAACTCCGTCGGGCTCCGGTACTACGGTTTGGACTAGATTTCAGACGTAAATTAAGTATAAGTCCGGGTTTCCTCACGATGTTTTTTTCCACCGACGTCAGTAATGTCCAAGATAAACCTCAAAGAGTAGAAATGAATTGAAAAAGTCACATTGGCAAAATTCTACAAATTAAAACTTAACCCGCAATGACATAGAATAATATAATAAAATGCCCACGGGGCAAAAGCATCCTTAGTCTCTTTCCACTTCTTTATGTTGAAAGCTGCTAAGGACCTGTTCTTGCTGAAGGACTTCAGCTCAGCCCGCCATCAAGTTAAAGTCTGTATTATAACTGTCCCACTGCAGGGCAAATACCTCCTTTCCCTCTTTCTACAGAGATTGCGGGCCACCTTTAAGGAATCCAGCTGATAACGCCATCTCTTTCTGGGTCTGCTGAGTCTTTTCCTGTTGTTTGGCATCCACTGAGTGGTGGGTTTTGCTGCTTCTAACACGCGGAAGATGTGACCAGCCAAGTTCCACTTTAGTCGAGCAGCTGTGTGGCCAGTCTCTGTCTCTAAGATGTAAATGAATCAAATAGAATTTGTATGAAAAAAATTTATCTTAAACAAGAACGTCTTATCTGTGGTCAGTCTCGAATTAGCTACGTTATATTCATTTATAGAAACTGTTCTGGTACTATTCAATCAGTACAAATATATGAAATTTCAGTTTCAATAATTGTATATCAAAAGAATCTATATTCAAATCACAACCACCATTCTTTGTCTGCTTTGACAGAGCAAATTGACGTAGGGGGTCATTTTTTTTTTTTTAAATTAATCCTCTGATTTTGGTAACCTAGAATTGATTATTCTTGGCGAAATGCTTCTTCTACACTTTACATAACTACCTACCGTACAGTACAGTAGAATTGCATAGCACATATGTGAGTACTATGAACGTACTATAAAGCTACCTTTTACTGGGTTCGTCTTTCATTGACTTCAATGTGCCCTGGCGGCTCCGAGTATGTCCTGCTCACTCTAATGTCTCGCTGATGGTGGCGCATGTGTTGGATCATCTAGCTAACTTCAAAATGGTTGAGCTGAATGGTGCTAGTCCATGCCGTCATGTTCGTGAACTTCCGCCGTCAGTAGGGACTGGTCATCTCTTAGCTGCCACGGCTTATTCGTTTAATATTTGAATTGTTTTTATCTTTTTATTACGGATGCTTTTATCGTCCTCACATGCATAATTTCAACATTAATTATGGATCCAATATTTTGATTCAAAAGATTCCGTGATGTTTCTTGATAAATGATTTTTATTTCTGTAAGTGGGTTTGTACAAACACTTTTACACGTCAAACATTTTTTTTAAACTAAATGAGGTAGGCGTTTCCTATCTGACTACTCTGAGAAGAAAGGCTGAAACCAACTCAGAGGTCACAGTCTCTTTTAAAGTCCAGACATAATCTTGGTCAGATCATGTTAAGACCATGTGGATTGATGTCTGAAACGATCTTTTGAGGAAAGAACCACACAGATTGAGTGGGCCTATCTAGTCAGTGCACGCATTTGTCAGTAATCGTACAGCTCAACTCAAAACATAAGGAGCTCAACGATTCGCCGAACAATACCAAAGAAAGGACATTGGGTAGGCCGCATAATTACTCAAACCGCCAGACCAAGATTACGATTAAAACTTACTGAGATAATAAATAAAAAAAGTAAAAAACTATGACCCACAGAGTCTTAACATTCTCAATAATAACAATAAAATGATACCTAGGTAAGTATATATTCATGTCAATGTTTATTTTACAGATCATATGAGGGCCATGTAGGTAGGTGTCTGAAATGGTCTTTGAGGAAAGAACCATACAGATTTCAGTGGGCCTGTCCAGACAGTGCACGCATTTGTCATTGATCGTGCAGCTCAACTCAAAACATAAGGAGCTCAACGATTCGACGAACAATACCAAAGAAAGGACATTTGGGTAGGCCGCTTTAAGCACTCAAACTGCCAGATATAAAAAATTAAAATAAATATCTGAGATTGACAACATGTATACAAATATTACCCACTCAGTCCTCACAAGAAATTAAAATAATAATAATATTATACAAAGTAAATATTCATGTCATTGTGTATATACTCGTAATAATCATGAAATGTCAAAGTGTATATGAAATAAAACAAAAGTTAGGTACCAAACAAAAAACCATACTCAGATGCAAAAATTGGAGCAGGTCAGTCCCAAGCCTTTTTGTCCTCAATATAGTCTTTCACTGTATAAAAAGCTTTTTGGCACAACTTACGTTTAATAAATGATTTGAATTTATTAAGGCTTAGATCTTGAACGTGGCTTGGAAGTTTATTATAAAAGCCTAAACATTGACATCTGAACGAGCCACCTATTTTCTTAAGCCTTGTTGTAGGTACAACAAATTTGTGTTTGTTCCTAGTATTTATAGTATGGATATCACTGTATTTTTAAACAATTTTATGTTTTTGTGGGCATATAAAAGATTTTCATAAATATACTGAGAAGGCACAGTCATTACATTAATTTCCTTAAATTTCTCTCTTTAATTTATAAATTGATCTAACAGCTCTTTTCTGCAAAACAAAAATAGTCTGAATGTCGGCGGCATTTCCCCACAACAGAATACCGTACGACATTACACTATGAAAATAGCTAAATTACACTTAACGGGCTGTCTCTATGTCAGTTAAATTACGATTTTTTCTAAAAGCGTATGCTGCAGAGCTTAGCTTTTTTGACAATTTATCAATATGTGGGACCCACTGAAGCTTAGCATCTAAAGTTAAAACCAAGAATACTGTTCTGTCTTCAAGTTTCAATTCTTCGCCCTTTATCAACACATTCGTTTTCACCTGCCTAACGAGAGGTACCGTAAACTTAATGCATTTAGTCTTCTTTTCATTAAGAAGTAAATTGTTAACATTGAACCAGTGAACTATTTTTGAGATCGCGTTACATCGCGTTACATCGTCAGTAACCAGCTGCTGACGTTTAAGTTTAAACAAAAGTGAAGTATCATCCGCAAACAACACTATATCATGATTATCCTATATGAGGTATGGCAAGTCATTAATATAAATAAAAAACAAGAAAGGAACAAGAATTGAGCCCTGTGGAACTCCCATTGTTAAGATAGATCCGGGAGATCTTTCTCCATTAACGTCAACGCTCTGAATCCTTTTACTCAAGTATGAAGTAAGACGATCGAGAGCGGTGTTTCGGATCCCGTAGTGGCGGAGTTTCCTGATTAACGTTTCATGAAGAACTCAATCGAATGCCTTGGACAAATCACAAAAGATGCCCAAGGCATCGCATTTATCTTCCCAAGCATTATAAATATGTCACAAAAGTTCAACACCGACCATCAGTAGTTGAACGACCCCTTGTAAAACCGAACCGTTTGCTATGTAATAATTTATGTCTGTTAAAACATCTTTCCAGTTGGTCTAAAAAAATAATTTCTCAAAATTAATTTCTTGCCCGTTCTTCCACATAGGTACTGTTCATCATTCCATATATAGTATTCTCCATACCTACTACGCTTTGGAATGTGCAACTATCTTCAACTTTCTGACCAACCGACCTTAACAATTCAAAAGTGCCAGTAATTGGTTTATTTGAAATAAATGCTTTGATTCAGAGATTACCTACATAATATATAATTATTTATATTGTGTAGTTGCATAGCATGTCAATTTAAGCCAGTGATTTACCCTTTTCCATTCGAACCTCAGACATTCAGTCAGGTGTAACCGAAAAAGTAATTCATTAAAGCAAATCATGAGTTTTCATGGAAGCAGTTGAAAATAAATTGACCTTAGTACATTTCGTGATATGCCAGGTCGGAGGACATACCCGAATTTGGGTCAATAAGACGTTTCGTTATAATTCCACGAATTGTCTGTAAAAAGTAACATATAATTACGGGTATTATTTATTGAGGCTGACAGGAAGTGGGGGTTGGCACAAGAAAAGAGAGGCCTGTGTTCAGCAGTGGGTAAGTCGGTCTGTGGAGAATATGGTGATTTTTCATTTATGACCTAAAAGTTAATAAGGTGCAAATATTTTTCGGATTGCATTGCCAGTTTAATTTGGTCTCAGATGTAGATCTTTGACAATCGTTACGGGTAGTGAGAAGCACGAAGGTCGGTCCACCAGTCTTACTAAGGGGTATCGTGTTACCCAGTTACTGAATCGTACAGGTTACATAGACAGTCGCTACATGGAAATTACTGGTGGTATAGCCAGCGAAAGGCTGGGCAGATGAAGTACTGTCAAATATCATTCTTCTGTGGTATTGGTTACTTAAGATCTCATATCGTGGTAAAATACAGGGTCAAACTAAATTAGCTAGTGAAACTCCGCACACGTGAAGGTATCGTGCTAGACACGATAAAACATTTTTTTATATTTTCACAGAAAAAACTGATGTCTTAAGTGAATACACACTAGCTGCTTTCGATGAACTCAATAAAAAACCACAAAATTAATTAACTAATTAGAGCCGAGCTAATTGAATTTGGCCCTGTAGTCAGCCAGCTAGTTAAAGTCAAAGTCAAATCATTTATTTCAAATAGCCACATAAATGGCACTTTTGAACGTCAACAATTACGAAAAAAAAAACTGATTTAGTTTTAGTTGGTTTAGTTTCATTTTACCAAAAGGTAGTTTCGTATGGATAAGAATGGGCAAGAAACTCCACCGTTACTCTTTTAAAATGTGTTACAATGTTTTATAATTAAACATTAATTATTTAACTACTTAAGAAGACTAAATAAAATGTAAAAATAAAAATAATAAAATTACTAAACCACAATATGTCAATCAATGGCTGGTAAATTAATTAAGTGATAGATACATGGTGCTCACATATTATACATATTGTAAAAGAAGATGGTTTCCCTAAAAAATTTAACAAGTAATAATTTTCTGTGTGAGTTAAAGTAATTACAGAATCAATGTCTTAAAAACTAAACAATTCAATGCGCAGGCAAGGTACACAGTGGACAAGTCATTGCCCTGGGTTTACGACACGATCATTTAGGTCATAAGTCTGTACCCAATTTAAATTATAAGTACCTTAATTTTTCAAATATACACCGGTTTCATTTTTACACAAAATCAGTATCGGGTACTGTAGCTGTAGTACAGCTAATTCAAAAATGCAGATGGCACCCAATAAATACATGAATAATTCGTAATAATTTTCAACATAATTTGTATATTTTACGTCGGGGTTCGGAGTTAGTCTACCCTCCGAGCTCCCCCAGTGATTGTAGTACTAAGTGCACAACGCGTAATCCCAGACGCAACGACTCATGTACACTCACCAAATAAAGTGCTTCCGACGAAAATGGACGGATTTTGGCGAAATGCAGCAAACATTTGTTTTTGTGTGTTTTTGGCGAAATTTACGTTTGTGGTTTTAGAAAAGTTAAAGGTTGGTTTAAATTAATTTAATTGAAGCATGAAATAAAAAAGACTGTTGAGTCTGACAACATAATTGATATCTTTATATTTTTTAATGATTTTGAATTGCAGGCTATGAATAAATCTTAAAAAAATATGTATACATATATATCCAAACACGATCAACCCTAAACATAATTTAAAATGGTTTAAACTGTGATACAATCGAATAATAAATCAGCAATTTAGCTTTCAGAAAAGCTTCCAGTAAAATTGCATTTTTCTTTTGACATTAACCTTCTAATGCTTATAACTGCAGGCCTATTCCCGTAATGAAAAACTTTTAAAATCTAGTCGGAATCTCATCTCAGCGACCATTAAAAAAAAGATTTTTGACAGATTGATATTAGGATGCGAACGTTATACGTGGTCCCCAACCGTACTGTAGCCGAATGTACTCGAGCGGCTTAATCGACCGGTCGCGATATCTCTGTGACATTTGATACAGTCAGCCGGGATCATGCCGCCTCTTAACCCTAAAACGCGCTCCTGATGAGTAATAATAGCGAGGATTAGACCGGGACTAATGCGTTCAGCTTTTAGTGATCAGTTGGTCGGTCGCATCTGAGGGTTGAAAGAGGGATTGATTATTTTGTAATTATTTCGGTTTCGTGTAGAATTTAATCTGCCTGTAATCTTTAGGAAAAACATTTAAAAAAAGTATTTCATTAAAGTTTAAACAAGCTGACATACTAAAATGGAAAATATCTATTTAAAACAGTTTTAAATCAAGGAACGGTAGGTAAGTACAAGCAAATACACGATGTACACTATGACTTCAGCACAAATGATCTATAAGTACCAACCGAAGAATTATTCTAATGCTGGTGTGTGTCTAGAAACATACCCTAATTGTGAAGGATTTCCACAGATCGCTAATCCATTGCTTCATATGTTCGAAAAATGTGTCTGTACAACAACATAATTAACGCAGTGAATGCTGTTGAACCGTCAAGTATTTTAAATCAAGCATTTTTCCGTCCGTTGAACTGAAAGAAAATATTAATAAATCCCGCTGCTATTCGGAAGCTTGAACTGTAAAAAACTGCAATTAGATATGGACAAAGACCATTAACGGCCCATGCAATCTGCTAACTTTGCGTGGTGATAGTGATTATTAAATAATTACAACTAAATGCCATCCATGTAGTAAGTGCGAGGGCAAATCAATCCATTCGAACCTATTATAAATGCTTGAAAGTTACTTGGTAAGAAGAATATACATTTGTCATTTTGTCTATTCTATATGTCATTTTGTCTATTCCACATGTCATTTTGTCTATTCTTCCACCGTCAAAACTCGTTCCTTAGGTGGGTATACTTCGCGTGCAGGTTCCAGGCTATTGACCTGACAAATTTCATAACGATCGGTTTAGGCAACAGGCGGACAGACAAAGTAACTTTCAAGCGCCAAAAAATCGCTAATCCAATACTTCATAAATGTTCGAAAAATGTGTCTGATCAACAACGAAAATAATGCAGTGAATGATAAATGATTTTAGTTCTGTATCTAGGTTTGTACAAACACTTTTACACGTCAATCATATTTTAAGAACTAGATGAGATCGGCGTTTCCTATCTGACTAGTCTGAGAAGAAAGGCCGAAACAAACTCAGAGGTCAGAGTCTCTTATGAAGTCCAGACATAATCTTGGTCCGATCGTGTGAAGAACATGTAGATTGGTGTCTGAAATGGTCTTTTGGGGAGAAAACCACACATAATGAGTGGACCTGTCCAGTCAGTGCACGCATTTGTCAGTAATCATGCAGCTCAACACAGAACTTAGAAAGGATTAAATAAAGGATCATAGTTATCACATTCACAAAAAGTAAAATAATATTAAACTTTATACAGTAAATATACATGTCATTGTTCATACAAAAAAGTACAAAAAAACATGTAAAATAGTTACCAAAATAAAAATCAACATTAAGTTTGTAAATTTATTGGAGCAGCTCAAGCTCAAGCCCTGGAATGTTGTTGAACTGTCAAAATGAATGCCATTCCTTCGCAGGTACTGAATGCGTGGTAACAGTGGGCGTCGATGTCACATAACCGATAAAAAGTTACATTTCTCTGTCTATTCTATCTGTCATTTTGTCCATTCTATCTGTCATTTTGTCTATTCTATCTGATATTTTGTCTCTTATTCCGTCGACAAAAGTTTGACAAAATACACGTGCTCGAAACACATAGGCGACTAGATATTTTTATAAAAAATGTCACCCTCTGCCTACCCTTTTCTCGACTATTTATGGAGTCGGTTTCGAGTCTTACCGAACGCAGCAGAACATCAGTATTTTATGACGAACGACTGCATTTCTGACCCAGTATGAAGTACGGTTAACTCTGTATGAAGATAAATAAAACTCTATATTTAGAAATGTTTTCTTTTCTGTTCCGAGAAGGTTAAGAGACGGATCAATAGGTGAGAGGTCAAGAGTTTGATTTCCTACTGTTGAGTAGTTATTTACCGTGAACCACCCCTCCCTCCCCCAGAAACAGAATGATTACCGCTTTGTCCAAGATTCTTAGATACATAAGTACTTCTTAAAATAAATCCTAGATAGCAAGCCATTATTATTGGCAAAGTTAAAATAAACAGTAATAAAATCGTGGAAGTGTGAGTTTTCTTAGTTTTTGAATGTTAATGGAAGCAAAACACTAGTCAGTGTCATTTCCATAGTCAAAAATATCAAAGTCCTATTTAAAATAAGCTCTCAAATTCCCTCTCATTAAATCTTCTATGACAATTATGATGGAAACTGCGACAGTAATAATTGTTGTTTGACAAGGGCTCCTACTGCACAATTGAATTAGGCCTGGACCCCTGCTTGCTCCCCTCTGAACGTTGTGTCTAATTGATTAACTTATGCTAGTTCGTCAGTTTATTTTATGATACGAATGAGTATTGAATGACTGAGCGAATGAGTGAACTTGTGTCGATAGAATGATAATACAATTTCTTATTTGGATGTTTCTTTAAGATTTGATAAGGTCATTAAGTTATTAATTGATTCCTAAAAGAAGATAAAGAAAAGAAAGTTTAAACAAAATAATTGAACTCTTTAGAAATATGTTGCCATTTTTACCTGGTCAGTAATTCATTAAATTATTTATCAAATTTATACATAATTGTTAAGTAGGAATAACTTTTCAATATACCAACCCGCACTACGCACCGCGTGAATTACGGCCCACTCCCTCTCACAGAGAGAAGGCTTGTGTACCAGAAGTGGGAACATTATTATAGGCTTATTAAGTATTTACATATTATGTTATGTCAAATGTAACATAGGTAGAATTTTATGTCTACACAAATATTTTTTACATTTTCATAGTTTAACTAAAACTTCTAACTAACTAGCTACATCTCTCATATAAAGATTAGAAGAGAAGACTCCAAAGAGAAATAAGTTAGATTACACCAAAAGTCTCATAAAATTACAAAGTCTTCTGATTTTCATTATTCCGATATCATAACATTTTAAAACAGCGATCTGTGTCTGCAGGGCGAGTGTTTATTTTTGTCATACCAAATGGAAATATGTACTCAATATTCGTGAAGCATTTTGTGTTGTCTGGTCCGACAGCAGAATATTCTAGCGCGCTTTTAATAAATATCGCTTTTGCTTTATTTAGAAATCTTTTGTTCACTATTTAGGTCAAATTTTGTCAGTCGAATAAGTAGTTCGTTTAAAGTGGAATCGATTTTACTAGTTATTTGACAGTCTTCTAAGTGGCTTCTAGATAACAATCGACTTTTTATGTGAATTGTAAGACAATTATCACGATTATTCATACTACTGGGGTAATCAACAGCCTGCCGTGCACTGGTGATACCGGAAAGTTCTTAGTATAGCAAAAAAATCCCTATGCGAGTGTAGGTATTTACCTACTATCACGAAAAATATAATAGTTAAAAACGTCGTCTGCTGGTTTCAAACAAAAAGTACCGAACAAAGTTATCAGACCTAGCATACAAATCGTTGTTTTTGAAATTGACTCTCAAAATTGAACTCATGAAATAATCCGAAAAAAAAGTGCGATCAAATGAAATGAAACACTATCTTTGACACCTAACCCTTCTCCGGTCGGTACCCGGCGACAAATTACGCGACGCTTCGTATATGAAATGGGCACTTGTTAGCAATTACAATGAGGGGTTATGCGAAGTAATGGCTTCAGTGAGGGCATGTGAACAACCTTCTGGTCCCACGCTCAATTGCTCCGCATTATATTTTCATTGCCGAATTTCGGACACTTCGCAGTTGAGGGTTGTTTGAGTATTTTTTTTTTTTAAGTAAAAAAGATAATGATTCTGTACTATCTGCTTTGTTAAATTCATAATAATTATGTAAGTTATGAGAAAACACGTGTGATTTTCTGATAGGGCTCGCTTTTTCATGCTCATGATAAAGTAAACAAATCTAGAATAGTATTTATAAGTAAATTGTTCTAAGTCGACGAAGGTCTTTCTTTTTATTTATTTAATACTTTACGCACATGGATGTACAGAGAAGATGGACTTTCTACCAGACAACCTTTGGGTGATGCAGAGACAAACAGTGGTATGTGCACATTATAAAAAAAAACAGAATAAACCCCCACCCCTTTACCTCCTTGAATTTGAATATTAGGTTTGATTTTAAAATCTTTCGATATTTTCCACGTTTTACATTTTAATATGATTTTAGATTTTCACCAACACAACTTACTCGTTATCTAAGGCTTCGTATAGGAAACGACGAATCTATCTTAAATCAATCAACCTTTTATTTTTTTCTCAAAAAGGCACCGACGAACCTACCACTTCTATTATCGCATCAAAACACGGAGAACCAACAGAAAACCGAATCGATTTAAGCCCACAAAATTCCAATGCAAACAAAATCACCGGGGGCCTGCCAAATAAAACTAGCGGACGTGCTTGCGACTGCCAAACGTGCTGGCATTGGCAAAGCGGAGAACTAGCGGCGGTTTAAGAGGTCTGGCGCCATAAAACTGCCTGTTTGGGAGTCGGGCCGCGCAGTCCGCATCCATCGGGACTCCAGCCTCAAGCTACATCTACACTTGACTTATGGAATGGACTCGGACTTTTTAATGTTAAATGGTTTTAAGGAAACTGGTCTAGGTTCAAGTCCAACCAACCTAACCATCTTAATACAACGTATTCTCAAATTTATTTAAGGATAGGTTCGTATGATGGTTACTTTTATTTTTTTACTAATACTAATAAAATATTTGAGCGTGACCTTAACAAACACTGAAAATGTTGAGTTTTTTAACACAATTTAGTGCTTGTTTCGAAATATAATTTTATTGATAGCTAATAGTAAGATATTATTAGTATCGTTTGAACTGCGTGGCACACAAAATACGTATTATGAAAGCACAGTCGGTTCCAAATACGCTCGACAGATAAAAGCGCATTTAAGTGATTAAAAACGAAACCTCTATTTAAATACGCATAAATGCAATCAGCAAACCATTTAATCCTACAAAACAGCATCCGAATTCAACAAATAAGAATTACGCTGACCAATTGAATTTCAAGTCCCTAGTCCGGGATCCGCGGTCCGGGGTCCGGGGTCTGGGCGTGTGTAAACGCGGCGCAAAATAACAAGTCTCGGAGTAACTCATGGGTCAGAATTTCTCATAAATTATTTAAAATAATCGGGGAAAAACCCCTGTCCGCGGCCGCCTTACGTAGTTGTATTTTATTTATTAATGTGCCACATATTGCGTTCCAAATTAGGTCTCTACATTTGAGTGTTAATTTTTGTCGTCTCGTGACGAAATTAATTTTCCGTGTAATGTAATTATGTAGGGTCTGCTTCGTTTTTAGTGTGTACTAGTACAGAATTTGGTAAATTAATTTATATAATGCATGAGGAATTTACTTAACTTTGCGAAAGTTTTGGGGTTGGAATTTTAAACGTTAATAATCTATTAGAACGATTCAGTTGTGGTAAGGTTAAATTATTTAATAACCAAGAGAAAACTCGTCCTTTTGATAATTGAATTACTTAGGTACCCAATAATATCGTAGCTACCAAATACAGATATAAGAATAAGAATTAGAATTATTAGTTACTGAAAATAAAAATAATGTAGAAAATTAAAACGCAGGTACGTTTGAACACCTACTAATAAGCGTAGTTGAGGCCAAAATATTTTTTCTCACAAGAAAATATGAATAGATGAACGTAAAATAATTCTCGCCCGAGGTGCGACGCTTTACCGACGACTCTATTGACCTTGTAAAGGAAAACGCATGAATTATAAACTACATTACTTACAATATTTACGTAGTATGCATGTCAGACACATATTAGTTAAACTAAACGGGTACAATAGCATGTATCATAACCCAGTTGTGTCGATAGAAGAATAGACAAAATGCTAGATTTCTTTTATTCATCTGTCATAATGTTTAATCTGCCGTCGACAAAACTTGTTTCTATGCTCACGCTACCCGTGCAGTTGTGGCCCGGTGGTAACGGCCGATACTTACGACTCGCGGACCCAGTCGGTCGATTTAATTTGTGTAAAATATTTCACCACCACTGCTTAAAATGGTGAAAGAAAACATCGTGAGCAAACCGGCATGGCCTAGAGCCAGAAATTCGAAGATATGCGACATCAACCAAAACGCACTGGGTCCGCGTGGTGGATTACGGCCGACTCCTTCTCATCGAGAGAAGGCCTGTGAACGTTATAGGCTGACTATGCCACGATTATGCTACTCGTACATTATAACCTGCCTGTAGTTTTTTTTTTCATTGCTGATTTTTTCTTCTTGTTCTTTCTTATAAAGTATGTAAAAATGTTTTACCATTTGTTTGATTAATAATAATTAATTCTAATTACATATTTTTGCCAACTACATGCCTGCAGTAGATTAAACAGGTGATTTGCTCAAATGGGTTTGAGAAAAATCCTCAATAGAATAACGGACCCAATATTGAAAAATTCCCCACTTTTCCTAATAATATTAATATTAAGTTCTTGTTTGCTTGCTTTATTATTCTTCATTTTTTTATTCATTATATATGAGAAGATAACCTTTTACGTGTTAGCAATGTAACCTAAATGAAACTTAGTTATTTTAGAACTATGAGTGGGACTGTATTGTCTATAAATTATTCTAGTGCGATGCCTAGCAAAAATATTGATCTCAGTGGAAGTTTGAATATAAAATCTGTAATTTTCAAGTCACTAATGTTTATTTCATGATTAATGGAGCAGTACACATCCTGTAGAAATAGCCTGCTAGCCATGTTGAAAACAAAAGACGATATCCATACTTAAAGCTCCCGTCCCACGGCCGACAATAAGCGAAAAGCTAGTAGAGATAGCAACAAGAAGTTTTCCGCTCTTATTTAATGGCTCTTGCCGCTGCGACAAACTAGAGGAGATATAGTTCTCGCTCTCTCTCTCTCTCAGTATATCTTTTACTGGCACGTGACCTACATCTATAGCATTTTTCGTGAGCGAGAAAATAGACGAAAGCAACGTTGCCTCGTTGGTAGTGGGACAGGTGCCTCAGTATCTAAAAGCGCACTTACCAGCCAGTCTCAATGTCCAACCTTCTTTGTCCAGGGTGACCTATTTGGGGGCCTCAACGATGGTCTCCTGAGCAGGGCCGAAGCGCTGGCTGCGGTAGATATCAGCAAGCACCAATCAGGGCCGCAGCCGGGGCCCCCACTTCCGCAGCTGAAGCATGACATGGTGTACCATCATGGGGTTGGGGGCCCTTCACCACACAATGCCAGACCACATCAGGTGAGCTATATCTAATTGATACTTAATATTAATGAACGGCTCTCGAAACGGTGAAGGTAAAAATCGTAAGAAAACCGGTGTCCCAGGACAAAAACTTCGTAGACATGGGACATCCAGCTACCGCACTGGGTCCACTCCCACTCACAAAGAGGAGGCCTGTGTACCAGCAGTGGAAACGTCGAAAGGCAGATTATGCTATGCATATTTGGCACATCCATGTTTCGAACTTCAGCATTCACGTTAGATCGTAGAGCGATCTATTTACATTTTATTTTGAACGTCTTTGGGGAATATTTTAGGGCAGTTGCCCAAAAAAATAAAAAAAAACAAACAAAAAAATGTACGAACGTTCAAAAATTTAAAATTTATCCCCACGAATCACATAAGTTACCCTTGACGACTTAACCTCGCCCTCTCGATAAAATCCATACATATCATACAAAATCGAGTTTAACATCAATAAAACTAAGGTGGTATCATAAAGTCGACAAAATTCTTCACAAATTCGACCACTCTTCGCCTGCCTACCCTTCATAAAACACCCTTGCTATCAACCTTCATGGTGATCTCGGCAATATACATCATAATTTATAGATTCGGTTTTTCAATGGCTATATCCGCGTTTACTGTTTATTTTTTAGAAAATTTGCTTAATCACTTTACCGAATTTGGTGCTAATCAGCCGATGATAAATGATAAATGATTTTATTTCTGTAAGTAGGTTTTTACAAACACTTTTACACGTCAATACTATTTTAAAAGTAGATGAGATCGGCGTTTCCTATCTGACTACTCTGAGAAGAAACGCCAAAACAAACTCAGAGGTCACAGTCTCTTTTAAAGTCCACACATAATCTTGGTCAGGTCATGTGAAGACCATGTGGATTGATGTCTGAAATGGTCTTTTGAGGAAAGAACCAAACAGAATGAGTGGACCTGTCCAGTCAGTGCACGCATTTGTCAGTAATCATGCAGCTCAACACAACACATATGGAGCTCAACGATTCGACGAACATTACCAAAGGACATTTGGGTAGGCCGCATAAATTGCTCAAACTGCCAGACCATGATTAAAACTAATTTTAAAAATTAAAAATAGATTGAGATAAAAAAAAAACAACAAATCCACACTGCCTTCACATTCACAATAATTAAAATATTATAATACTTTACAAAGTAAATTTTCACGTCATGTCAAAGTGTAAAAATCCGAGAATAAACATGGTCAGATCATATGAGGACTCTGTAGACTGGTGTCTGAAATGGTCTTTTGAGGAAAGAACCACACTGATTTGAGTGGACCTGTCCAGTCAGTGCATGCATTTGTCAATCATGGTGCAGCTCAACTCAGAACTAAGGAGCTCAACGATACAAAAGAAAGGACATTTGGGTAGGCCGCGTTAAGTACTCAAACAGCCAGACCGTGATTAAAACAACTGAAAGAACAAAAAAACAATGACTCACATAGTCCTCACATTCTCAAAAAGTAAAACAATGTTATACTTTAACTTTCAAATGAAAAGGAGTCAGCCATATTGGGCCCAAAATCAAAAATATTAGCGAAAAACAGTGTGTTACTCTCTCTAGTCGGGGAAGTCTTCCTTACCTTATCTCTACGACCATTCCTTCAGTTTGTTTTTTACAAGTTGAAAAATCAAGTTTGGCACTTTGGTTTGTATGAAACGTGACTGGTCTCCTTTTAACCTCATTCAAGTGACCACCGAATTCGAAAGCGAAGCTATATCTTTTTGAAGTAAGAACCTCTACCACCCCGGATTCGCACCTCGATACCGTTCAAATGTCAACTACGAGCCGAGCCTGCTATGTCCTAGAACCAATTTAATTGAGGAATCGATGGAAACCTGGTAGTTTGGCTTTTAAAAGGTACAAAATATCCTCTACTTCTTTCAATACTTACTTTAAAGAGGTTCCTATTACCGTAAAAATTAAAAATAATTTATTCAAATTAGCACTTTTTGAATATAAAAATTATTTACATAAGACAGTCCTTCAAAACGCCCGCCCTTCACCACTTTCTAGTGCTTCAGCTGTGAAGAAATTCTTTATCAGCACAGCTGTAGTCTGTTAAGTTAGAAGAAGTGGATACTATGCAAAGTAATTAAAGTTACGAAACACAAAACATCAAATTAAAATATTTGCCATATGTCACCAACACACGACACACGCCAATATACCAACATCTCTTCTCATCCCGCTTTGTAATAAGTCAAACCTGAATTGAAGCGAGATGAGAAATTTGTTCTAAAAGCCATACCGTCTCCATCGACCAATTCCAAGATGTATTCACCAAAAATATAAGACAACAACATAAATAATAATAGCAAATGCATTTCTGTATGCGTGTAGGAAATCTTCGAACCAATGGGGCTCACTCCTTGGGGACCAAAGGGGCTGAGGACGCAAGAAATATGTTCCTTGTGCTGTAAAAATGAACTAATACTATGCACTATTCGCTGTAATGGCGTATGGAATTGCTTGTTTTGAGGGTAGGGGTAATATCAATAGGAGTAGGATTATTGTGATTAAGAAACGTAAGGATACGGGTGGACCCCAGAGCATTAGGCTGAAACTTACAAACGTTACTTGCGCTTTTACTCAGACATGTTCCAGTCTCTATATTGCACTTGTATATTGACATTTCTGTGACATTGACAGGACTAAAGCTTAGCCAAAGTAAGTGCTAAGTGACGTTTATAGATCTCGGTCTTGTCGGTCGGTAACGGCCGAATATCATCTTGTCTAAACTGTCGCGGCGTGGTAATATATATTAAACTAAGCTGTTCAGATAGCACAGCTATCCGTCGAACGCGGTAAATTTGTGTTTTTTTTACTTTTTTCTACTGGCAGAACTGGTAAACACACAGTCAACCTTTTCAATATCTCGTCGTGTCTGATTTATATTATTTGATGTTACTGGTTACTGATCTCAGCCTTCAGCAGGCTTCAGCTTATTTTGATGTTAAAAGTTATAAATGTACGGAGATTTTATAATTTATTGAATCCTGCTGTTTTGTATGCCTTCACATTTAATTACCCTTGCAGCACTAACTTAATCTTTTGTTCAAAGAAAACTAGATTATTAAATATTTAAAGCCAAAGAAACTTTTTAAATGTTAAAATATTTGTACAGGGAAGATGGTGACCTCATAAATTATTTATTGCCATTTCCTGCTCAATGAAAAATAGTTGCGCTATGCTGCAGATAAGAATCCGTCTTTAGAAATAATTATAGTTGGTAATATTTGTTTTAAAAAGTGTCTTCTTATATTTTCGAATAAATTATTCTGTCCGATATTTCAATCGCTAGAAACCCATTGTACCTACTGTTTCCTTTAGCGTAGATTATAGGTATGAAGGTTGGCATGGTTAAAAATCGGTAAAACTAACCCCAATGAGTTGTGGGCCAAATAACCACTATGTCGAGCCCTGACACAGCTAACCCGTCGAAGATAGTAGGACGAGCCGGGAAAACAAACGACCAGTGATCACATTAGCCCTGGATTGACAGAGCTGGAATTCATGGAGAGAAGCTAATGCCCAGCAGTGGGATTATGCATTCAACAGTAAAAGGAAAACTAACCAGTTCTGTAAACGTAACTGTGATCTGATTTAACTTAGACCACCAAAGCATGGGTTCCTGAACACGTCCAAAGGCATAGCGGAACACCCAGGCGTAGATGGCGGTATTAACTTGACGCTTATAACATGGATTGTTCAAATTGGTTCAGGATCTGAGTGAGTGGAAAGAGGAAAGGATGGCCTTTGTCCTGCAGTGGGACAACACAGACTGATTGTTATTATTATTACTGATCAACGGAATCTTATTAGTAAAACCACAAAAGCCAATCGCCTGACTAACAGGCTATCCTCAGTTGTGAGTGCAATTTATACAATTAAACATTTCCCTCACACATCAAAACACCACTATAAAAGCACAAAATTTACAAATAATACAGTTAACATGATAAACTAACACACTACAAATATATTTGCAATTTTTCTCTTCCCCTTCCAAGGAGGGTTGTGTGCCACGTAATGCGTTCTTTATTGCCCACGGAACCCAAACGGTAGCCGTTTGGGGTTCCCTACATGTCTGTAATCTGTAAATGTAGTTGTTTGGGGTAGTTGGGAACTTGTAAAGTGGTACCCAGTAGTTCTGATGATATTTATTATGGATATTCGTTTAAAATCGGCGGGAGGGGGGGTGATTACTTTACATAATTTGTGAGGACTTACAGGTCATATTTCCATTAAAGGTTAGAGAACAATTTATTCGAATCATCACATACGAGTAGGTAGTTTTTTTCAGTCAAATTGACATGATCAATTTATGAAATTTGTTCATCCTGTGATACGTTTTTTTTTCGGTTACAAGATGGTGGCAGGACTGTCCAATTCGGTAATGAATAGTACATTAATCACTAAGGGGACTCGGCAATGTCTTGTTGTTGAGGTTCCAAATTCAAATCATAATGAGCACCAGCGGCTCTTAATGAAATTCAGGACAATATGCAGGCCCAGCTTGAGACTAAGACTTTAATAATTTAGTGTTGTAGGAATATCGGTGAAGGATTGTAGACTTAATGGAGGGGACTTTCATTCCTAAATCCATTGTTGAATTTAGTGTATATAGGCAGTACTTAAATAAAAATTATAATTTAAACTTCTGAAGCCGTTCATGGAAACTGAACGAAACTTTCAGTAAGCGTGACAGTCATTATTTGTATTAATATATCGACAATGCAAAGTTTTAAACTCAAACAACTCAAAACTCTAATTATTTATTTCAAATAAACCTATTACAGGCACTTTTGAATTGTCAAGGTAGGTCAATCAGAAAAATGAAGCTAGTTGCCCATTCCAAAGCGTAGTAGGTACCTATGGAGAAGAACAGGCAAGAAACTCCACGGACACTCTTTTAAACCAACAGATGGTTCCAATATAACACTTTTAGCAATATTGTACGGCAAGCCAATCCCTTGGGAGAAGCAAGCCAAATACCTAGGCGTGATCCTTGATCAAAACCTAACGTTTAAACAGCACATTAAGGCCGATCGCGCGCGCGCCCCTTTCGCTCTTGGTAGACTCCACTTCATTCTGACAGCCCGTTGCAAACTGTCACTTAAATGCAAGCTGCGTATCTATACCGCAGCCATCCGTCCCATCATGACCTATGCCTGCGTTGTATATGCGCACGCTCACCCACGTCATCTCCATAAGATGCAGACCCTCCAAAACTGTTTCCTCAGAAAGGTCACGGGTGCCCCCTTCTATGTCCGTTATATAGATCTCCACGTAGACCTTAAAATGCCCACCATAAAACAGTTCATGAAACGCTGATCTAAGGGTTTCTTCGACTGTGGCATCAAACACCCAAACCCCTTGATCTCAGCGGCCGTCCGCTATACTCCCACCCGCATTAGCAGTATTCGCCGACCAAGGCATACTTTAGTCGACCACGATGACGCCACTACCCTCCTCCAGGAGAGCAGTAAGACCACCAGCACTTTACACAAGCGCAAAACCCGATCGCCGTCCTACCGTCTTCGCCGCCGAGGCCCGCCGCGACGCCCAAATCCACGCCCCTCCCGACCCTTGCTCGAGCCAGCCCGCTCCGCTGAGCCTGTAGCTTTAAATTCGTCCCTAAATCACTCAAATCCTGATCCAGCTAGTCCCTTGCTGCCCCCTTCCAGCGACGCTCTATGCCGAGGTTCGTACCCCACAGGGGGTGTCCCTTAGCGTGTAGTCGCTTAGCTTTAGTTAATATTTAAGTTTAAGTCCTGGCTGGAGGCTTTAATTTATTAGGGCAACCACAGGCAAGTCCGTTTTAGGAGACGAAAACCTCATAGGTTGACCTGCGAGATGCAATTAAAAAAAAAAATAATAACGTTATACGCCTGCCGATTAAAGAAATGCCTGACACCTGTCAGTTTTAAACTGTCCTTTAACATTAGTATTTTACATTTGACTGCAGCCATATTACCAACGAAAATATCGATTACTGTTGAATGTAAAATCAGCATGCGTAGCTTACCCACTATGTAAAAGGACGACAAAATTAGATACAGGTACAGATTGTATATAGAATTCTACGTTGCAATGTCAAAATTCAAGAAAATACCAGACCACTCAGAAAATATTGCGAATAAAAGTTTTTATTTATGAGAGACTGGCCAGTTATAGTCCATTCTTAAATATGATTATTTGTAAGTAAAAATAGGTACGTTCCAATTTCAAAATTTCTGTCCACTTTGTTTACGAGCTATTCAAGTATCAAGAGATTCAGCATACTGCAGGTTGAATCGGAAAGCCATCACGAAAAATAACAAGTGCATCTTCGCGTGAGGAGGACCGTTGCACGCTGGGTGCTGCACAACCTCACGGATGCTCAGAAGCAGGCCCGGGTGGAATGATGCCGTGATGTGATAAACAAATTTGAAGCAGGCTCGTCTCAGCATGTTTACGACATCGTTACAGGTGACGAGTCTTGGATTTATCAACAAATCCAGAAACGAAGCGCCAGTAGACGTTTTGGGTCTTTCAAAACGAATCAACGCGTACCAAAGTAAAGCGATCTAGAAGGAAAGGAGGAAGATTTTGATCGCGAGCTTTTCAATTTGACTGGCTACTTGGTGTCAATTCCTTTACGGAACCAAAGAAGCATCAACGCTGAATGGTATACTACCAAAAGCTTGGCAGAATTTTTCTCTGTTGTGAGCAACAAGCGACCAAACACAGGGCTCCGCGGGCTACTGCTCCACGACGACAACGCGCCTTCGCACACCGCGCTCAAAACGAGGGACCTGGACAGCACGCCGGTCAAACTCCTGGGTCACCCTCCTTACAGCCCTGAACTAGCATCGTGTGTCTTCTTTTAACATTACGCCTTGTTTCCCCGAAGGGTTGGGCAGAGGTGTACCTATAGTACACCCACATTTCGCCAGTTATGCTTAAGTCCCATGTAATAGGACCCCGAAAATAATAAATCTGCTCAAAGGGATACAATTTTCGTCGTTGGCAGATGCGCTTTCAGCGTTCGAGGAGGCTGTAAACGAGGTGTCTACGGCGGACGGGAAAAAGTGTTTCGAAAATTGTTCCTGAGACGCATGAAACTTTGTATAGAGGCCAGTGGAGAATACTTTGAATAGATTCAATAATAAATATTTACAGAACATATTTATTTTATTTTATATGTATTAAAAATGTCTTTGCCTACGACTTAGAATGTAATATGTTTACGAAAGGTTCAAAGGTGAATGTAGACTAAAAGATCTGTGAAGTTATTCAGACCGGGGAGGCCGCGCATCCCACATCTCTGCACACCTGGATTACGTACCAGTCCTCGGGTTCTATACTTCACCACAAAACGAATAAAACTAGTCGACAAAAGAAAGAGTTCACAACTATTAACAACGACGTCAACGACACGTCAAGACAAGACAGAGTAGTGACACAAAAATATGACAACTATGACATTTCTGATTTGAAGCTAATTTCTCCAGTAAACATATTCATAGTGGAAACAAAAAGCTAACAATCCCAATTATCAGCCCTTTTAGAGGTCCACCAATCACAGCGTTTGTATGTATAAGACTATTATTATTCCCTAAATGTATGTATTCATAACACTTCTAGTTTAATTATGTTTATAAAAAAAAACGGATTTTGCAGCTGATGAAATCGGATTTAAACCAAACAATTACCTACCACCATTTGTTGACACAATTGTTGACAGTTATTAGCACCAAATAACCCAATTACCAGCACTTAGACTACGAGAAATTTAAATTAATTTTTAAAACTATGAATATTATACCTATTTATTAATAATGTAAGAAATTTCTTAGAAACGTACTTAACAAATTACAATAATTTTTCCACACTTAGCAAACATAAACCTTTACAAAAAATAATAATGCCAGCAATATGGCCACACAAAGAACTCAGACATTATCTAATAGACGAGTAAAGTGTGCTGATGCCCACAAAACATCAGAATGCCTGAAGCAAGACCGTATCGCACCAGCTAAATATGCTTTATGTTTAGGAAATCACCCTGACAACTAACTACAGGGGATGCCAGGTCTACGTGGAAATCGCTCATGGGAAAATGAAGAATAGGCCACATGTAATTCAATCTGTACCTCAATCAACACCACGATTGTAACAGAACAATGATTACAAAGTCGTACCGCAATCTAAATTACAAGCTATCACCGAACAGGAAAAGAAACAGTTCCAACTGTCAGAACCATACCCGAAAGCAGAACACAGCTTAAGCCGCCAACAGCTGGCTGCTCAAAATAAACCTAACCCGAGCTTCCAAATCTCATATGCCGAAAAAGCAAAAGTAAATCCGACCACACTGATCGAAAATTCGTAAGACGGATGATTGTTGATTTTTGATTTTTCTGAGAGATAAACTTTTTAATGTAATATAAATTGTCATGTTTGTGTACGATAGCGCAATAAATAAATATTGTATTCTACCACATAAATTATAGTACTTTTATACTGATAATTGAAGCAATTCGTGAAAAATTATTCCCTAACTATTCAAAAATATCAAAAATGCACAACGTTAATATTCAAGTTTTCACTTCTGCCGGCATTCCCGGAGTGCAACCCGTTGTTTTTTTTTTTTTCATCACCTTTACTTCCAAAACAGCGAAGGAAAACACCTTAAGGAAACCGGCATGTCCTAGAACCAAAAAATAGAAGCCATGTGACATATCTACCAACCCGCACTGGGCCCGCGTGGTGGATTATGGCCCCACTCCTTCTCACCGAGAGGAGGCCTGTATCCTGGCAGTGAAAATAGTTATAGGCTTATTATGCAGTCAGACAAGCAGTCAGTGATAAAAATTATGGTTTTTTAACGTTAATATCTCAATAACAGTTTAAACTGCATTTATGTTTGGGGTTCTAGTTAATTTAACGGGTTTTAATGAGTAAACCAAATTGCATGTGTTAAAGTTAAATAGGTTTTGAGTTATTTAGGGGCCAAAAGTGTCTCCCAAATGGTTCTTGTAATAAAACACAATGCTGCTGCGTCGCCACTTCCTTTTTCTTTGAATTTGGCTTGACAGGCTGACGCGTGTCTAGATATAAACAAATCTTTGTATCCCCTCGGTCATCATCAATTCAGCAGAAATAAATCCAATGCTCCCCGAAGGACCGCCTCTTCGACTGGTTCTGTGCTGTCTGCATACAGCGGATTCCCGCGGCCTTCACTAGGTCATCGGTCCACCTTGTGGGTGGCCTTCCAACGCTACGTCTTCCGGTACGCGGCCGCCACTCTAGAACCTTTCGGCCCCATCAGCCATTGGTTCTGCGAGAAATGGGCCCTGCCTGTTGCAACCCGTATAATTTCAAGTATTCTTTTGACCACCCTAACTTTCTACGGATTAGAAGTTTTGGAATCTACGCTATTCCACATTTCACGATTCACTTTCGTTACAAGCCAGCAATGACACGGCTCTAACACAGCCCACCCTCTAAGATTCGAGAGTGAAGATAACCCTATTCGTGCTACAAACGTTGGAACTTAAACAACTTGTACAAAGGGTAAACAACACAAGGGTAAGTTCAGCATTTTAGTGCGCATTTGTCGCTGTGGTCACAAGGGACCTCCATGACAGTTTTTTTTTTGTACTTTTGTTTAAAAATCAACCGTGTAATGTGAAGGGTTTATTGCTTGGGGTTCAGCAGGAGTGCGCTTCAGTTTTATTTTTTTTGGTTCAAAATCTATTGAGTTTGATGAACAAGTGCTACTAGGTTTTGGAGATGTTTTTCACGCATATATTTGTATGTGGGTTTATACATACACTCGAAGCATCGGTAGATGTGTAGTTTACTTTTTATAATATTAAATTGGCTGTTTTAAGACGTCAATAAGTTCCCAAGAAATCGAAATAAAATAAACATCATTTAAATACTGGACTAAACGAGACGATTCCAAAAATGTAGCACGTTGAGCAGTAGTTCCAGTTGTTATTCGTGGATCATTGACAGTCGTTACGTTCTACTTAGTGTAAATTATTTCATCACCACTGCTCTCAAAACGGTGAGGAAAACATCGTGAAGAAACCAGCTTTTCCTAGAACCAAAATGAAATGTTAAGATTTTGGTTAGGCAATAGAGAAACAGCACGTGAAGCTGCTATGTAACCCTATTGGAGAGAGTAATCAATCTTGATTTTAATTAGGAAATTACTATGGGTTTCATCAGGTTTGTTGCAGTTGATGCAGCTGACAGGCGCTTGTTTGTCTGGGTTCGAACCTAGGACCTACTACTCGTAAGTCGCAGCCGTTACCACTGAGCCACCACTGCTCTATGCAGTAATTTGACGTATACTTACATACATAACATCAGGGTTAAGCAGAGGTGTACCTGTAGTACACCCACATTTCGCCAGTTATGTGTAAGTCCCATGCAATAGGGGGCGAGCCCATTACCATCAACCGGGCACAAATCCAGACTCCGAACTGCTACTTAGAAATTTTCGATAAAAAAACCCAATAACATTTTGCCCGACCTGAGAATCGAACCCAGGACCTCATACTCAGCATTAGCTTTTGCTTGCTTGCTTTTGCGACCACTAGACCAACGAGGCAGTCACGTTAAATACTGGTATTGGCCCAAAATTGTTAATTAGTTGCAAAAAGACTATTCAGATGATGATTGCAAATTGCAAGGTTCAACTCACAAGCTGTTTTTTACTTGTTACTTACTAATCCTGCCTTCCAATCGTTTGGCTATTGTAAATGGCTTGTAATATACCCGCACTATGTAGGTACCAATAGGCTATAATTTTCTATGGCATGGATATTTAAAAAAGAAATTTCCGCTTTCCGACGGCTGATTTTATTGTCTTAAATAAATAGTTCTTTGAAGTCCTGCCAGGTTTTGTTTTGTGGAAAAAGATCAGCTATGTTTTGCAGTACACAAGATCCAATATTTAATAGTTACAGCTTTACATATTATGTCATGCAGAATTGAAGTTCCAATCAATTGACATTTATATTTGATAAAGTTTGATTAAAGGTATTATTACATTCTTTAAACCCTTTTTTTTGACATAAGTGTTATAAAACACCAAAGTGACTTTTCCAATTTTATACATACCTAATGCACATATAAAAAGAACAGTAAGTTTTTAGAAGTCCTAGTAAGGAAAACTGGACCCCCCCACCCGCAGCGCGAAATTCTGTAGCTTGCTTCTCTTTGTACCTACGAGAGAGGGGCTATTGTTCTGTAGTACAGTAACCACACAATTTGACATTGAAGAATGGCTTCTTATTAAATGTTGTTTTATAGGAACATCAAAATTCAAAGGAGAATGCCAAAGTTTCCCACAAGACTCGGCCAGAACCGACAAAGATGAACTATATGTCAAAAAAAAGGACAATAATTATAGAATTAGATGGTTTAATTAGTTTTCTATTAGAAGTACACCAAAAAAAGTTCAAGAACTGTAAAGTTGACCACTTAATACTTCTGATTTTTAGCAATGAATAATACAGGTTCGGGTTCCGTTTTAAAAGCCAAATACGACTACGTATTTGGTAGAAAATCGGAGTCCGGAAACACAGCAATAAACAATACAAAACTCAAAAAAACACGGAAACACTTCGTCGCTGGTGATATCACGCGGGAGAAGTAAATAAAACTTTTTGACAGTGACAGATACAAGTTAAAGTTTGACATCTGGTGTTGCCAGCATTATAGGATTAAACTATGCGAAACGGTATCGATAATCGAATTGAATTATTTTTAATTATTACATTATTGTAAAATATATATTTCAAAATGTAACTAAATGCTATTAATTGACAAGTAAGTAATTAATTAACATAATTAAGTGACATAAGTAAGTTATTAATTCACTTAAATAGTCACATATTGATATTTTTGCAAACGATTTGCAAGAGCAGTTTCGTATCGATATAAATATTTTGGTATTGACAACATTTCCAATTGAAATTGTAGATTATGAAATGTGTTGATATATTGAACAACTATTTAAAATGAGTTTTCAACGGTGGGCTTCTACAGATTTTATTCATATTGTTTAATTGTTACTGGTTTATTTTTATCAATTATCATTATTATAGAAAGTATGTCGGACGCTACATATGTTTCGAGCCTAATCTTGGCATTGTCCTTTGGATAATCATAAGAATATTAACCATATACATTAATAAAAAAGTGAGTAATTGCATGGTAAAAGTGAGTAGTATATATACAATAAAATTTATAAACATTTGCACCCAGCCCGATCACTATGTACGGCAAGCCAATCCCTTGGGAGAAGCAAGCCAAATACCTAGGCGTGATCCTTGATCAAAACTTAACGTTCAAAGAGCACATTAAGGCTGTTCGCGCGCGCGCCGCTTTCGCTCTTGGTAGACTCCACTTTATTCTGACAGCCCGTTGCAAACTGTCACTTAAATGCAAGCTGCGCATCTACACCGCAGTCATCCGTCCCATCATGACCTATGCCTGCGTTGTATTCGCGCACGCTCACCCACGTCATCTCCATAAGATGCAGACCCTCCAGAACCGTTTCCTCAGAAAGGTCACGGGTGCCCCCTTCTATGTCCGTAATATAAATCTCCACATCGATCTTAAAATGCCTACCATAAACCAGTTCATGAAACGCTTATCGAAGCGTTTCTTTGACTGTGGCATAAAACACCCCAACCCCTTGATCTCAGCGGCCGCCCGCTACACTCCTTCCCGTATTAGTAGTATTCGCCGACCAAGGCATACCTTAATCGCCCCCGACGATGCCACTACCCTCCTCCAGGAGAGTAGTAAGGCAACCAGCACGCTTCATAAGCCCAAAACCCGATCGCCGTCCTACCGTCCTCGCCGCCGAGGCCCGCCGCGACGCCCAAATCTACGCCCCTCCCGACCCTTGCTCGAGCCAGCCCGCGCCGCTGAGCCTGTAGCTTTAAATTCGTCCCTAAATAATATCATTCCTGATCCAGCTAGTCATTTGCTGCCCTCTTCCAGCGACGCCCTAAGCCGAGGTTCGTACCCCACAGGGGGTGCCCTTAGCGTGTAGTCGCTTAGTTTTTAGTTAGTATTTAAGTTTAAGTCCTGGCTGGAGGCCTTAATTTATTAGGGAATCCACAGGCAAGTCCGTTTAAGCAGACGACAACCTCATAGTTTGACCTGCGAGATGCCATTTATAAAAAAAAAAAAAAAAAAAACATTTGCACGTTGGCTTGAAGGGCAGTAAACAATGAGACTTAGGTTATAAGATCTGACCTTTACCAAAAAAAAAACAATGTGTGACTAGCAAATAAACGTTTGATTTTTGTAATGCATCCCACTGACGGTTGGCCTACTATACAACGGTACAATAAACGGACCGATGTATAAGTTAATGGAACCGGTCGTAATAGTATTCTATTTAGTGTTATACTTATTATAATTGATTTAAATTACAGTGACACACAACAAGTTAACATAACTGGCGAAATGTGGGTGTACTATAGGTACACCTCTGCCCAACCCTTCGGGGAAACAAGGAGTGATGTTATGTTATTACAGTAACAACAGCTTTACAGACTCACTCATCCAAGGCGATGTTATAGGCCACAATGTCTAAGTGCATAAAAGAGATCAGACATATTGGGCCCAAAATCCTAAAATACCAACAAAAAAAGGTTATCACCTATGTCGGGGAAGTCCACCCGAGCATTTATCCCTACGGCACCAAATGTCTACAGTTCCTAAAGCTCCGTCCGTACCCCCCAGGAGGTGTCGCATAGTTTAAAAGTGTTGTGTCCTGGCTGGAGCCTTAGGCCGACAACTTAGCAAAAAAAATAGGGTATGTGTACGCGTAAGGTCTACGTGTGTCAAGTATTAACATAGGGATGCAAAACATAGTTATAGGAACACTCGCAGAGGTCATAGTAGTAATCCTTGTACTTGTTTATGTTTTATTTGGTAAAGTTAACATTATCGCGGCACTGAAGCGGTTTAAAATATTTAATCAAATCTCGATTTTTCAAGTTAAAAAAGGAATGGTGGTAGAAATTCGGCACTTTAGTAAACAATGATATGGAGGTCATCTCCGACCACGGTAACACATTATTTGTCGCTGGCCGGCTACCTTTTGTTTTGGGCCCAACGTTGTATGATACGTGACTGATCTCATTTACAAGAAAATAATCTCTCAATGTTATATCTTTCTATTCTCTTTCAAAATATACGATTTAAAAAAAAACAACTGTTTGGGTACCTACTGCCCAAAACGGAGTTATACTTCGTTATATTATATTTACCTATTTATTATTATTTACCTATACAGCTTATAGGGGTATCAAAAATTCTTCCGAATCGTTGTCAGTAGGAAAAATGCTCAAAAGGCTGGCAACATGCCATGTTAATCTTTTAATCCGCCGATGCATTTCAAATAGGCCGCTTAGACCTCTCTCCACCCATTTCCGGAAGGCAAGCCCGAATATATACCACAACAACGCATAAACCCAACTACGCTGGACGAGTCAAAACACAATTCAATAGTAATCGTACAGTTGTCGAGCGAAGTTGGATCTTCTTTTCATAATAATAAGGGTGGCAAAGTGATGTATACTACGGAAGCAAAGGGATATTCAACCTTATTTCTTATTTGAGATAGAAGAGTGATGTGTAAAGTTATCAAATTGTACGACTGTGTATCAACCGATGGGGTAGGAAATTGTTATGGTGTGGCCATGAAGTTAGGTTGAGATTAGGAAAATTATCTTTGATTTTCATGAAGATACTTAATCGGTAATACAATATAAAACACTAGCTTCTGCCCGCACTTTCGTTTCGTTCTAATTCATGGTCTAACCGTATGCGAAATTTCACCCAAATCCGTTCAGGCATCAAGATGTGATTGATTACCAAACATCCAAATTCACTTTCTCTCTAACATACAGACTTTCAATTAGTACGTTGGACGTAGGAGGAGTACCAGGATACCGGAGTGGTTTTGCAAAAAAAAAACCCATGAAAACAAGGTCGAACCGCGTTCAATTCAAACTAAACGATCAATCTTCTTAGTAGATTCTTAGAGATCTTAAATTCATTGATTCATTCACTGGTAGACAGACAAGTAAACAATGCATAGACTAAACCTAAAAGCATTACATTTTACGCCAGAGTTTCTTATATAACATAAAAATAACTTTTTACACTCTAAAGTGGGCTCGTAACTTTTTTTTTGTTTATAGAATCTATACAAAAAAAAAAGTAATACATAATTCCTATTCTTTTATTTTGCCAATCAACTTCTGAGTGCTAATTAATATAAATTATAAAATTTGTTTTTGACCGTATCTACTTTCCTACCTCGCGAGATGTAAGAGTCAGAATGTTGATACATCCGACACAGGGTCTGTAACTTCCGTATCATTTACTTACTGTCATTTAAAAGGGTTTCTACGTAGGTACGGTCTTAGTTCCAAAATTTTGTAAAATTGTGCTCAAAGTTATGTTCTTCTTGCCAGGCTATTTTTATAAAACACAAATCACTATTGGCCTCCTCTTCCCGCTTATTTCGTGGCCACAAATGTAGCCACTTGTCCCAATCATAATGTAGCGACACAAATCACTATTAGAGGACTATAATTTATTTAATATCCACTTGCAATAGGATTGCATAGGGAGGTAAACTATCGATAAATTAAAATAATATAATTATTATTATTTGTCGTTTCGACTCATTAAGCAGGTACTATTATTGTTAAGGAAATTATGTTTGTCGATAAATTTCGAAACTGTATTGTCTGAAAACAAAAAAAACTATTTAAGAAGTATCGACTGGTGTTGCTGCTTTATGTGACATGAGAAACAAAAACTGAAAAACAAAATACGATGTTGTGCAAAGTTTTAATTATGAAGCCAAATAAGATTCCATATTCAGAACTTTAATTCGCTTCCACAATTGAAGCATTTTATTCATTTAATTATATTTCCACAAATTAACCCGTTGAATCTGCGAGGCCGTGAGGCGCTCTGCTAACTAGGTATAACGCAAGGCGTTCATGAGCATAGACTAATATATATATAATGAGATGAGACACGGGCCGAGACGCATCGCAATTATTACCTACTGTAATAATTATAGTATCTACTCTTGGAGTAGGTACAAATAATCTGCCTTCAATATTTTTTATGAAACTGCGTCGACTGGGGCTCAGCGGACGGATGTAAAAAAAATAACATTCATCAATAAAAAATCAAAAATATATTTTTACTAATAAAATATTTTTGATTGGTGGATGCACGGCTCCTACACACAAAACACCCTTACGGTACGGCTTATAAGCGCTGTCAATGGCATTTTTTCCATTGACGTACCGGTCGAAAACAAAGCGGTTAAATAAAAGAAGCTGAAATCCATTAATACGATCGAATTATTATGGACAGACAATGTATACTATGCAGTTGTGTTTACTTTCGTTGATAATATTCTATAGAACTATATTGTCATGATGCAGCACCGTGTAGTGTAATTATTATTTCTTTAAAAATACTTGGTAGCTCAACTCGTTCATTTTGAGGCGTTCGGCTGTACTAAATCAAATGCTATATTTAATACAGCGCGAAAAGGAAGCCTACAGAATCAAGATTGTTCTAATAACTACCAATCATTTTTCAATCAATCTTGGAATAGCGACAGCGAAAATACTTGTAAACCTATCCAATTTTCCAGCTATTCCAGGAATGGCGTGGTTCCTGAGTAAGACTGATTGTTTTAAAGCAATTTTTCTGTGATGTTGAAATGCAAGTGTCAGTTATGTTACCGGCTAAGTAGGATAGTCGCCAATACTTGAAACAAAAAAGAACTGCTCTGAGATGCCATTTTAATGGCTGTGTAGGAGTCCAACTGGATATTGGTACATTTTGGTAATTGGTTTCATAAAAATATAAATATGTCAACAATTTTGAACGATGAAAGAGTTTTCAACTCATGCTAATGTTCTAACATCAGCATGAAACAGGATTCTATTTATTTGATTTAGGTAAGCAGGCCACAAAAATTGGGCATCAGACTAAATATTAATGAAACCATATCATGATAATGGAACAAACCAGTCCCATGCCGCATGTTTATAGGCCCTCGGTGTTTCTTTCACATTCATGGTTTTTTTTTATACACGCTCGCTCGGTCACGAATATTGCGCTGACCTTTCGGAGTCATCATAACCTGACCTAGTTGAAAATCTATAAGTTTTTGATTGTACTCGACAAAATAGTACCAACCTTTATTGCTTCAATCAGTCAGTCCGAAAAGACTAAAAGAAGACTAAAATATCCGCAGATTATTGTTATGATACTGTCGAGGACGAAGACTTTTCAATCAAAATAGAAGCAAGGCAGAGTAAAATAATCAGACCAAAAAGTCAAGTCATTTTCGCAATAGCGATCAGAAAGATACGAGTGTTTTCCACACGGTAAAAAAATCTGAATAGGATACTTAAAAGTAAATACTTACTTACAATAATAAGTCACATTTATACTAACTCCCCAACATTCAAAACATAATTGACCACATTATCGATACATGAAAAAGAGTGCGTTTCCCATCACTACACATGACAAACGTGTGTCCGTGTTACACGCGTGTATCAAATATTAGGGGAGCAACGCTCGAATTATTGTCGTATGTTGCACCTGTAAGTCTACTAATGTGGTTAGGACTTAATTAACATTCTGTGATTATGTATTAAAAATAAGGGTTGAAATTTATTTTAGTAACTAAAAGTGTAACTGGAGGTAATGCCATTGTGTTTTTAGTAACTCGAAAAATGAACTACGGCTCGTGGCTAAATAATATCTAAGCCGCAGGTCAATGCTTGTCACGGTCGTTTTTTGGATGGGTGACCGTCCATTACATAGCATACAAAGGACAAGTGTTTATTAACAATTAATTACTACCATTGCGTTTTATTTTTATTTTTGAACGTTGACAGGAATAATTCTGAGTGCAAGAAAAAGGGAAAGAGAATATCGAGAGACAGGATGGGATGTGCAAGGAATTCTTCTTAAGACATAAAAAAACGATTACTAACATTACTTATTAATTACGAAGCTCCTTGCAAACAGATTAGTCCAAAGAACTAGAGTGTCGAGGGGCTTTACTGTTTTCCGACTTGAAACGGATAGGTACCTAATAGTCTACATATATTAACTTTGATTCTAAGACTGCCAACGCAAAAAGCAGAGATTCGTCGAATTCGACGAATGAGAGTCGACTAAGATTCGTCGAATTCGACGACGAAGACGTATATTTTAGCATTGCAGCTTTGTCGCGGTGATGTGAACGTATGTGTGATTTCTCCGTTGATGCAGATATCTATAAGCGGTGGTGAACAGTTGCCATCAGGCTTAAGAACTGGTTTGCTAATAAAAAAATGTAGTTCAGGCCTTTTTAGGGACCTACTTATTAGTATGTTAATCCGCACTGGGTCCGCGTGGTGGATTATTCCCAGGCCTGTGTCACAACAGAGGGAACGTTATAGACTGATTATGCTTATGCTTATCTGTAAATTAAGGCTGGTGGTGGTTAATACTAGACACATAATGTCAGTGCACCTGAAAATCAAGACACTAAATAAACTATACCTTCTGAACCCAAAGCCAAAGACCGTTAAAATATATATTTCGTGCAGCAACATTGCAATAACGTGAGGATTCCTAATTGAGAGTTAGTGCGCCCTCGGGACTCAGGCAGACATGAACTCCGGACCGTGTGTAATAGATAGTGCACTTTTATTTTTTCTCGTCGGTCTACGCGACCTTCGAGAAGCTGGGTTATTGATTGTGGAGACGATGTTAAGGTAATTTTCACAGCTTCTTTTAACGTTACCGCGTCAGTCACTATTAAGTTTCAATCAAGTAAATATTTTCTTTCAAGTCCTTATCACGATTGGGTTTACATTTGGGTAGCTAAGCGCGTTTTATACATATTTCGTCAATATCGTTTACCAAATTTTATTTTTTTATGTTTAAACTTTCTTTTCAAAGAAGGTGCGGTTACTGGGACAAATAAAGGTGAATCGAATCGTATTTCGTTGCTTATCTCACATTATAATGTCTAAGATCCAACATATTCGACCGCCATGCCACGGACAAAATACTTTACCAAGGCAACTCACAAGAAAGAGATAAGTCTAAAATTATCAGTATCACCTATACTTAAATACACAGTTCAGCATTATTAATAAATCCTTAGTATCCATTTTATGTGAAATACAATAACATTTGATTAGCTGACTAACAAAAGAACTTTCATCATAAAAATTCAAAGCGTCCGACCCAACAGGGGATGCATCGCAATATTTATAGCGAGCACATATGCGACGACTACACGACAAACATTCATTTTGGCAACAAAGCCGGTCAACAACTTAAGCATATTGGCTGAACACTCACTCCCAATCAACGTCACAACACTCGCCCCCATCTATAGAAAAAACAAGTGTTTGCTCTCATAAAGAATGAGTGCAAATCTGCACAATGATTGTTTATGTTTCCATATCGTCCCGAGCGTCATTGTTGCGCCGAGCACCCTCCTTTTTATTTACAATAAAACGTACGATTTAACATGAATGCAGAAGTTAATACGGCGGACGAGTATAATGGCGACGGCGCCCCTCATAATCCTCTTAATCATTAAAATATTGACAGGGAACTAACGAGTGTTTCTGTTCGCAGATGGGCCACCACGGTATGGATGGGCTAGACATGCTCGATCCACTGACTTCGTCATCGATGACCACCCTAGCGCCGATGGGAGAGGCAGCACCACCTCATCATCAGCTGCACGGCTACGGAGCCATGAACCACGTCATGAACCACCACCACCACCACGGTGGCGGGCTATCCCACGCGCCGCCCACACACCTCGGGCACCCGGCAGCTGCACTCCACCCCGACACCGACACAGACCCCCGCGAGCTCGAGGCCTTTGCTGAAAGATTCAAACAGCGACGAATCAAACTAGGCGTCACACAAGCAGACGTTGGCAAAGCACTTGCAAACCTTAAACTTCCTGGCGTAGGAGCCCTCTCCCAGAGCACCATCTGCCGCTTCGAGAGCCTTACATTAAGTCACAATAACATGATAGCGCTGAAGCCAATTCTGCAGGCGTGGCTCGAGGAGGCAGAAGCGCAGGCGAAGAACAAAAGACGGGATCCTGACGCGCCGAGCGTGCTTCCAGCTGGAGAAAAGAAACGCAAGAGAACTTCCATCGCAGCTCCGGAGAAGAGAAGTCTGGAGGCATACTTCGCAGTGCAACCGCGGCCGTCTGGAGAGAAGATAACGGCCATCGCGGAGAAGTTGGACCTAAAGAAAAACGTGGTGAGAGTGTGGTTCTGTAACCAGCGACAGAAACAAAAACGGATGAAATTTGCGGCGCAGCACTGACCGGCGGGCGGCGGCGCGGCTCTGCTGTACCCGGGTCCCGGGTACGGCTACTGAGCACCGCCGCTCCGGCGCGCCACGCCCCGGCACGCCCTCACAACCCCTCATACAGCAATAAGGATCTCATTCCGATCTCATTCTTAAACTCCCTTCGAGTCAAGCAACTAGTCTTTAGAGTAGATATTATACCGTTCTTAAGTTTGTCTATACACGTTCCACGGATTCTTATATATTTTTCGAGACACAGGGTATATAATAATCGATTATATACATATCATTACAGTGAGTAGATGTGGCTTCAATCGTTCAGTTCGTGCGCGCCGTCATTTCAACGTTTTCGGAGTATCGAATATATACATGAATAAAAAATTGAAATTCAGGATTTTTAAGAGAATGTGCCTTGCAAATAATCAATATTCTGTGTTTTAATGTTAGTAACTTCATTGCTGCGAGTCGCAGGAGTCGCATCAGACAACCGGATGTCCGGTGTCGGGTCGTACGCACGTGGGATGTGATGTGCGCCGACCAGACGGGTAACATGCGAGACTGAGGCATCCATTTAAATGTAGAATTACGTATTACTTTCCTGACTTTGCTCATTATTAAGAAGTGAACAAGGTTCTCGCATGTGTTACCTGGCGGTGTTCTGTGCGCAGTATAATGTTTAAATATTTAATGATAAATTTGTTAGGCGTTTTGTTCTCATTATATTGATACTGTACAAAATAATTGTAAGAAGTTATAGTTTCAAGCCTAAGTTGTAGATAATATTCGGTAGATTTGTGTACTATATTACGATCATTTGTTTTACTTTCTGTTCATGTTCATTTTGTATGATTAGTAACATTTTCACGAAATGGCACAATTTCTAGTTTAAGAGGTTATTAGTGACATTTAGCCAAAATAGTATTAACAATTCATTTGTAAATAACTCACCTTTCAATTAACAAGTAGGCGTTAGTTTAAATACACATAGTTAAACAAATGGAATTAGTACAACGCGGTTGGATTCATGCACAACTTATAGAACGTTTTGTTGGTCTGTCACTTTTGTAATGATCTAGATAATTAGGAAAGGCGATGTTACAAAATCACTCGATGCCAAAATCTTAATTTGAAACGTCAAAAAATTCTAAATTGAAATGCGGCCAAAGTATTGACGATAATGAAATTAAATAAAAACTAATTTGTTACTACTTTCGGTTGTTCTCTGCATGAATCCAAAATGGTGTTATGCACCACAGCTTAAGTAATAGAAAACCCGAAAAAAAAACATAAACATTTTGCGAATTATAAATAATATTTTTAAAAGATATTTTGTAAATATAGATATAATAAACAGACATAAATAAGTAATGAAACGTGCAATTTAGACTTCGGTAATTATAAAAATAACTGCTAGGAATTTATGGAATCTACCACAAACAGTTAACACACGTTATTCTTTATAAACGATCTAGTCATAGCTTTATATATACTTAAATCTTTATTGTGTTGTTTTTTTATATTACTTAATAATTTGTATAATTTATTGCTGTTAAATATTTTTTTAATCCAATGTACAATTTTACCAAATTTTAAGTATATTTTATATTGCATATTATTAAGAAATTATGATGGAAGATGTACCTTTTTTGTTAAATGCATTTTAACAAAAAATGTACACCTTCCGGAGGTACTTATGGATATTCTGAAGAAATGTACGATACCTTACGTCACCACACAACCAAATGTGAACTAAATATTTTTACGGTAGAATAGGTAAAGTGGATTTGTTAACTCAGAAATTGGTATAGGAGGAAAATTTACTCTTATTATCGAATAGAGTAACATCTTGCTTGTATATAAATGATTGAATTAAAATTCTTATGAAAACAAAACTTACTAAATTGTGACGTAAGCTATGTACAAAAATATTTGATTAATTATTTTAATTTGTAAATAAAATGAGAATAATTAATAATAGACCGAAAGTTACTATTATTACTATTAGTTCTGGTAACTAAGTCAGTAATCATTTTAAGTAGACATTAGAAAAAGTTTCTCTTGCAATTATTAATTCTTAATTAATTATTATTATTAATAATAAAAAAGAAAACAATCTTATTTCGAAAACCAATAAACAATAAATTGAAAATAGAAATATTAGTACCATCTGTTGTTTCATTACACCATCTGACCATCCCTCTGTGAATACCAATACCAGATTATACTTAAATAAAACAGTTAGGAGTATTCGACTAACTGAATATTACAAGATGAAAGTATGTTTGTTTGTTACGCTTTCACGCCCAAACTGCTGAACGGTTTTGCATGAAATTTGGCACACAGATAGACCATGACCTGGGTAAGGACGTAGAATACTTTTTACCTTGGATCTCAGATGAAGTCGAGGCAACAGCTAGTTTATAACAGTCTTCAAATAGTAGCCACAACCTGACTTCTTTAAAATTTTCAGATCATAATACTAACTATTTGTTACTTATGTAATATAGGAAAAAAAAAATTTGATGCATTGACCGCAAATAAATTGTGATAAGACCAGAGAGTGATGATGATATCATATAGATGACACAAGTTAAATCGATCTCTCATTTGTTATAAACTTATGCCTACCTCGTGGAAAAACAAAAATCGTTTTCGACATACGGCATGAGATGATAAGAATTAACAAAGCTTACCATCAGCAGAGCGCTTAATATTACTGACACTGTGACGTAAGTTATTGCTAAGAAATAACAACGTTGTCACATTTGCACATCAGATGCTGTTTATTAGAGCGAAAAACTATAAAATAAACTTGTAAAACTGTCTGACGGTCGCCTGCTGGCTTTATTCAATAGAAATAATATCGAAGAAAGGCCAGAGGCATCACAATATTAACTAGTCAACTAAATCCTAACTTTAAAAGCTTACCTAACTCCTTAAAAAACTATGTAATATCCAATTATTGTAGTAAACAGATAGATCTATTAAATACAGTGATTTAAAAAAAAAAACTATCAGCCCGTACTGCCCCACTGCTAGGTATGATTGCCTTCATTCATTCCATTCAATTCAATTCTCAAGGAGGACATCCAGATCATCCCGCCATCTAATTCGTGGTCCACCGTCGCCCCGTTTCACTGTTTCCGGGCACCACTCTTATGTTTTACGGGTCAGACATGTCCTGTCCAGTTTGAGATTTGGAGGTGATCTGTTAATTTAACCCTAATACACTGCGCTCAATAGCACGTCGGCAAACCTTGAGGTGAGAGTCTTGGTTATTAGTCAAAGCCCAAGTCGATTTGGAGTTTTTTTTGTTTTTAATGAAGTAGCTAATTAATAGTTTCCTTACGTCTTCACGCCCTTTCCCTATTGTCATAAGCATAAAGGCACTTACTGCAGAAAGACACATCTTTACATTCTCCGTGGATAAAAATATCGTCCTACTAAAAAGTCTGTAGCCGCTAGATGTAACAACTCAACTAAAACTATCTTGTTGACTAGCGATACTCTCAGAAATGCTACATCAGCGACTTCACTATCACGGCCGGGCCATTTTAGGTCTTTTTTTTTGGGTTCCGTACCTCAAAAGGAAAAAACGGAACCCTTATAGGATCAATTCTTTGTACGTCTGTCTTTCTGTCTGTCAGTCAAGAACCTTTTTCGCAGAAACGCGTGGAGGTATCAAGTCAAAGATATGGCAAATATGTCAAAACAATAAAAAAAACGCCGATTTAGAATTATGAAATTTGGCTATAAGGAAGATGTCACCGCACAAGTAAAGTAAAAAAAATCATCCCAACCGTGGAACCCTTAATTATGCGCGGTTGTGTAGAAAGCTCGTAGTTTGATCAGGTAACTTGTAATTTAATGAGTGATAGTCTTGGAAATAACTGACATCGGTGAAGAAAAACATCGTGAGACCTGGACATAAGGTTATCATAAGTCAGAAATCGCCATCCCGTCTTGAGCAAGCGTGGTGTTTTGCCCTGTAGTGCGACAAGAGTATAGCTGGTATTATTATTATTATTAAAAAAATGTCTTTGACATATCTCGGGACCCCGGGGTCCCGAAAATTCCAACTGTACGGGGTGCCGAAGCCAACTCGCAGAGGCCCGTTAGACATTTTGAATAAAATGAGGCACTCAACTGACGATTATCCCTGTTAGCGCTGTTCATGGGCCGCTCGTTTAAAGTAGGAATATTGCAGAATATGAAACAAAGATATTGGATCATGGGTTTGGGTGGCTAAAGTGAACTGGTTATATAGCGACCATTGAAAGACTATAGCCCCTGCCTGACCAATATATTGTATAAAACGAGTTGTTCGTGCCAGCATCCAAATTTACGACTATCCCGGTGGAAAAAAAAACTTTCATACGAACCTTGACCTGACAATTACAAACACGACAAACAAGAATTAGTCAAATAGGTACAGCCGCTTTAAAGTGATGCGCGGACAAACGTTTTTTGAAATTTATTTTGGTATATGAGATATACAAGCTAATGACCTGCCATACGTTGCATTATTTGTTTTTTTTTATCCACCCCGGTATTAGAACGAAACAAAAATTACTCAAATCGGTTAAGCTTTTTTTTTGTTTTAGCGAGACTAACGAACTAAAATAGACACGCAGATAAAATGGCAGGACAATAATTTAATCATTTATTACGTCATGTTGTCACCAACACATTTGGTTTTCGCTTATTTGAAAAAATATGTTTGGGTATAATAAATTGCATTCTTGCTCAAAAACGTAGTATTTATTTAGAAATTATCCAAATTCTTTTAAAATAATTTGTTCGTGCGTAGTGTCGGAAATCTAGGTGTAAAAAAATAATAAAAGTCGGCTTTTACAAACAAAGGAAATATTGTGTTGTAATGTTTTGAGCGTCGTAGATCTACGAAGCTACGCCGTAGAGGGTGCTACGGAACGCGTAGCTTGTTCTACGGTGTTATGTTCGAAGCCTTTTTATTTTTCATCACCCATACTTCAGTATATTTATTTGTGTTTATATTTATTTATAATTAGGTATATATATATATATATATATATATATATATATATATATATATATATTATATCTATAGTTTAGGTATCTTTATATTTAAATATTCCCAATTGATTTTTTATAAACTGCACCTACTAATGTTTGACTCTGCATCACCCAAAGGTCGACTGGTAGAAAATGCCTATGGCATTAAGTCCGCCTCTGTACATGCTTGTGCGTAAGTATTAAATAAATAAATAAATAAATCATTTACATGCCAGTCGAAATTAAGAGAATGAAAAAATAAATGGATAAAAATGAAACGTTGATTAGAGCCGATTCTCAAGTGGTTCAGATTCGAAGCAATTTTTTCAGAGAAACAAAACACACATTTTATTACAGCGCATTTCACAAGAATCCTGTGTATTTAAACCATAATATTATTAAACTTCCTTTCTCCGTTTACTTTCTTACTTCAACGTCGCATCTAATTTCGCCGGCCAGGTAGTAAAGACACGGGTAATCGCCCGCAGACAGTTGATTAGCTCAAAGCGCTCAGAGCGCTCCGCTTACTCCGAGCGCGCAACCTGAACGTGTGTTCGTTGGTATCAAACCTGCTTATGCTGAATTGGTCTGGGTTCGAATGACCATTTCACATTTGAAACGGTATCGAAGTGTGAATCCGGGATAAGTGACAGCACACGACACAAATATTGTGTACAGTCACTTGAATGAGTTTCGAATATTGAAGGCCTTATGGTCCACAACGTGTATGGACCATCGGCGCCAGTGAAATACTAGTGTTGTGACATTTTGACTCTTGAGTATCGTCGAGGACGACAGCCTTTATAGATAAGGATGGTTAAAGGACAATGTCAGGTTTCGGCCTACACAACTTTTAAAACTTATTCACACGGACACAAAGATTTTACTAACAATAATTTAAATAAAAATTCCAACTTATAAATAAAAAATGTATTTTCGAGAACTTTTCGAAAAGAAAACCATTTTAATAAGTAATCATATATTATTCATGTTCTTGAATTACAGGTTTTTCATTTTCTAAATAAAAAGTGTCAGGTAGTTTTCTGTTCTGCCACTGTAATAGATTATTCTAAATAATTAAAGCGATTTACTCTTTACTTTTTATTTACCACCTCACAATTGTTTTTTTGTACCTTAATAATACGTTCATCGTGTTTATTATAAATTAAATACATTTGGTATTTTTAAAGAATGGAAAAACGAAAATCAAGAAATCGATTTACCTGATCTGTGTTCGATAACTTAATCACCATGTAATGGCAACCCTGTTATGTTACGTCTATCTTGACAGAACTGCAGAGTTCTGTCAAGATCTGACACTGAGTTGACGATGACAAGTTGTCAAATATCTTGTGTTGTTGTCAGTGTATTTCTATGTGTACGTCTGTTAAATCGTGTTGTCATTAATAAATTCCTCTTCCTCCTAACGGCGGTACGGATTGGACTTGTTTTAAGTAGTGTAATTGTTTTTTTTTCATTTAATTAGTTCATTATTTATTAAAACCGAGCGACTCCACACCTAAACTCGGGCCATCCTTGTCTATCTTGTGGGGGCGTCCATTGAGTGAAGCAACCATTTTGGATAGTATCGGAAATCTCTCTCTCACAATCTGCACTGTCGGCGAGCGCGCCATCGAAGAGATGGCTAAGGCTGGATAAAATATCACTTCGAAACTTTGAAAAGTTATGCAACCATCTGGTGAGATTTGAACCCGGGCCACGGCGAGCGTCGCAGGGAGTTCGTCGCCACTGCGCCGAGTCAAAGTCGAGTGTGCGTCATCGCGCGAAATAAGTCTCCTGCTTATGAATAATTAAACCACGTCACGCACGCTGCTATGGTTTCATATTGAGTGCTACGCTACTACGGTGCTACGACGGCCGATGCTTATCTGCTGCGCGATAACTTACACAGGGGCCTGGAGAGGATCAGCTACGCCGCTTACGCATTAAATAACAGAATATTTTTCCAATCGCACGGACTTGTATTGCATCTTTGTAACAAGATATTCCAATTAATAAGATGACCTGGTTGTTGAATAAATCTTCCTCAGAGACGGGGATTGACCAACTGGAAACGGACGGTAAACGAACGCCACCTAATTTTGTGACCCTGAGGTGTAAGAGGAGACGTGAGGACTTATTCATTGGTGAAAAGTAAGACTATTTATTTCAAACATAACAACATATTTATAACTAAATTAAATTACTAAATAACTAACTAACTACCTATACAAATTAATATAAAAAATACTCAGGCGTCGAAGTACTCGTCCGCATCGCTGTCATCTGGAAAAGTGCCCAGAAGACTGGCAGCATTGCCACGCTGAATGGCAATGCTAATTCTTTTTCCAAAGAACAACCCAGCCCTCTGGTCACGTGAAGTGTCGACTAGTCGGTGAGAAATTTGTTTAAAAATTAGATGCGCTCTCGGGCCCCATGACCCGAGCGTTTCGACCCCAAACGGCTCAAAACTGTAGTTACCCATAAGGTTACAGAAAGTGAAAAGTTGGATAACTTTAAAAAGAAGTGAAGGAAATGTTGGATACTATGTTGACTCAGCAGACACAAGAAGTCACCTCAACTCTGAAAGAAATACATCAAACTAATCTAAACATAGAAAATACGGTCATACACCTTGCGTCACAAAATCAAGAATTGGCCAACAAAATGGCTCTGTTAGACAGCAGTCGAAAGAAGACAAGAAATATGTTATGCTCTTGGAGAATAAAATAGAAGAAATGGAAACAGCAAGCCGTAAGGCCAACTTTTTGATAAAAAATGTGCCGAAATTAGCTGGTGAAACTAAAGAAGAACTTATTGGCTTACTTATGAACCTTCCCAAAGGTATAGACTGTTCACTAACCAAATCTGACATAAAGGACTTTTATAGAGTACGGGTAAAAAATTACATCCAAAACATTTCCATTGTTGTAGAAACTGGATCCACTCCTAAAAATAATTAGATACTAAAAAAAGGAAATTGACTCAATAAAAAACATCAGTCCAAGCTTTGCGGTAAACATTTTGGTTTTACGTCCCAAGAAGACACCCCTATCTTTCTATCTGAGCATCTAACGGCTATGGGATCTCGACTGTATTTCCGTGCCAGGGAACTTATATGAACTGGAGAGTATAAATATTGCTGGACTGCATATGGATGGGAAAGTACATATAATAGGACGATCAAACGCATAACATACTATTAGAAAAGAAGAACAAATTCAGCAACTTATAGTGAAAACACGACTATCTGCAGTGTACTTTTGCAGTCATGCATTATTTATCACGTGTTATCTCTTTCCAGTCTACTATAGCAGGACCTGCGTAGCAATAAGGTACATGTCTAATATTGTTTCTTTATTTTTAAGAACTTTTTGTAATCCTAACCTACACAAACACTCTAAGCTCTTTATACACACCTACATTTAATCTAAACGAACGAACATACTTCGCAATAATACAAACAAGCACAAACAAATGAAATATACTTTATATCTATACCATAACACAAAGCCAATTTATCAAGCTTGCACCTAATTTTCACTCAACTCATATGAATTTGGAAATAAACACTAATAAGAAAAGAAAGAAAGTAAATAAATTTATTTGACCCAGGTTAAGGCACACAATATTCACACAAAACAAAACAAAACAGAAGAAAATTGTTTTGTGTGCGTCACGGCTGCCCCAAATAGGCCCAGTTCAGCATGAATGTCAGACAACTAAGTGCCTTTTTTTTTTTTTTTTGGGCGGGAAATCATCAAATGACTTCTCCCGCTCTGGGTGGAGCGGGAGGGCGTGTCAGACTTTTACTGACTAAAACCCACCCGTGTTCCTTCAGTTGCCTGTGCCAGCGCCACGGTTTTCTCTGTGGAATAACCCGCGACCCTGAGGCGTCGGCCCTATCGGACCCCGTCACTTTGTGCTGACATCTCTTTGAGGCGCGCGTGGAACACAACGCGCCGTCGACCCGGGCCTGGTCCTTACCGGACGGCAAGCTACCCATTGCTCGCCGTCCGCAAGCCCGCGCCTACGGTGGCCGGGAATCTGCCGGCGACTCCCGACGCCCAGGGCGTCTCCTGCGGCGGCTAGTGGGGGCGTGAGGGCGCAAGGCTCTCTCCCTCACCCGCTCCGCCTCCTCCTTCGCGAGCATTACTGCTTCGCAGAAGGAGGTGACGGCTTGCCATTCCCTCTCGCTCCGTACCATGGCCTGGACCAGGGCCGGACGCGAGCGATCGCCGCCGCCAATCGCCTCCGCGAGGACACTGTGGTGCTCCGCCCAAGCTGGGCATACCTCCACCGTATGCTCCAACGTGTCCTCCGGGCGATCCACACAATGATGACACCCGGGCGTTTCCTCCCGCCTTATGCGAAACAGGAACCTCCCGAAACAACCGTGTCCGGTGAGGACCTGTGTCAGGCGGAAGGTGAGGACGCCGTGGCGCCTCTCCAACCACTCCTCAAAGAGGGGACTTACCGCCGCTATTGTGGCGTGCCCAGCACTAGGTTGCGACAATCGCACCCTCCATGTCGCCATGAGATCCCGCCGGAGCTCTGTCCGCTGTACCGTGATTTCTCGCGGCAGCGGAGTTACACCCCGGCGTTTTGCCTCCTCGCGCCACTCCCATACGTGCGCGAGGGCTTTTGCCTCCAGAACCCATGGCGGCAATCCGGCAAGGAGGCTCGCCGCCTCGCATGAGACCGTGCGATATCCCCGGACCAGCCGGATGGCCATGACCCTTTGGGACGCGTTCAACCTGCGGGCCGGTCGGAGCCTCAAAGAACGCGCCCACACCGGTGCCCCGTAAAGGGCCATGGACCGCACGACTCCCGCGTAGAGCCTCCGGCAGGAGGCGTTTGGACCCCCAGACAACTAAGTGCCTGACGCTGGTTTTCATCTATGTCAACGAGGACGTCTTACGGATATAAATCAGTTTTTAACGTGTGTGTAAATATTTAAATTAAATATAGGTAGATATGTGTAAAAAGTAATAACAATACAGAATATATACATTATAATTTAGTGGTTTTTATGAAAAGAAAAAAAAGATATATTACATAAGAAACAAAAAGACTGTCGTCAATAATAAATTAGTATGGTTCGTATTATTGAAACATTTAAGTCGATCATGTCTAGCTTCCGTTGCGCATCAATGAGGTACTGTCGTAGGTGTCTTCTAAAATCTTGAACTAGTTTCATAAATATATAAATTATACAAAAGATCTTTCTTTCATAAAAAAACATATACCTTTAGCAATATTAACATAATTAGATCATTACTTTCTCTCTTGGTTTATCTACATGAACATAATCAATGTGGTACTTGCGACTGCCTTGTGATGACCTCAATTATATTTGGTATAATTTATGAGTAACACATTGCATTCAATAAATGACAGCATTGAAATTTCGAGGACAGTTGAATGTAATCCTTCAAATCTTTCTGATCATGTAGACGTAAAAAAAAAAAATTCACCATTATATCTCAGAACATAAGAAGTATAAACTTTGATGATTTTGTCGTTATTTTGTCCACTTTTAAATTCGAAACGTGATAGTATTACCAGAATGAAGATTACATAAGAACAAACATATACCTCAACTCAGCAATTATCAGTGTTTTGTATCAACACGGCGGTTGAATCAAAATGATGGAGTTGTTCTTTTCGTTAAAAAAACCTTAAAATCAATAATTCAAGAAATTCAGTTAGACCAGGCGACCTGTTTACAATTAGACATACTAGATAATACTCTTCTGTGTATTTACTGGCCTCCATGCAACAGTAATCTTGATAGTTTTATGGATTCACTCAGTCAGCACTTAGATACGTTAACTACAAGAAGAAACATAATAATAGCGGGAGACATAAATCTCGACATTAGAGCTAAAGATGAAGAATTGTCGCATGATACAAACAAACAAAATATAAACCGAGTGAACTATCTAAACATGTTGTCGATGTATTACATTTTACCTGGTCATATATTGCCGACCGAAACGAAACTGCTTAGACCACTTCATGTTTAGGATTCATTAAAAAAGACATCAGCTTCAATTGCTGTCACAAAAACTACAATTACCGATCACTGGACTACATTTTTATCACTTTCTAAAATAAAAAGTATGGAATCCGCTAGTAAAATTACCACGACCATAATTTTTGAAAATGCACAAAAAAAAAAATACGATATTTTGTAACGACCCGAATTTGCTAGCAGATAAACACATTCAAAAACTGATGAAGGAATATAAACTGAGGATGCAGTTACAACAATCAGCTCGCTGGTAACTGATTATGTCGATTCAAGTGAAAAAGTGTCTGGCTGTATTCCTTAATCCGAAAAAGCCTTTGACACTGTTACTGTTCCAACTCTTTTGTTCAAGCTAGAAAGAATTGGAATAAAGGGAACACCTCTTACGTTTTTTAAAGATTATCAAACAGAAGGCAGAGGGTCAAGATAGGGACATGCATCAGTGATGACGTTTAGATATCATTCGGCGTACCTCAAGGAAGCGTACTATGACCAACACTTTTCTTAATTTACATTATTGACTTAAGTAACTTAAAAGTAGATAAAGCAAAAATCTTCTCTTACGCCTATGATTTTTATGCCATTGACTTTTATGGGAATAATTGGTCCGAAGTAAAGCTCAAAGCTGAAAAAGGTTTGGCTCAAATGGCTAATTGGCTGAATGAAAATCTCCTCACGCTAAACGCAACCAAAACCAATTTTATATGTTTAACAATTAGAAATCGCTCACATCCAGATCAAGATTTAATTATCAAAATACATTCTTGTAAACGAGCCATGAATTATGCCTGTGCATATCCTATAAAGTATCACAAACAAAATACTTAGGTGTCATAATTGATCAACACTTAAGTTGGCACTCTCACCTCAAACACGTTGCTGGTAGAATACGAAAATTTAAATGGATATTTAAATCATTTAGATATCCCTGCAAGTATAGCCACAAAAATAGGCGTTAACAGAAATCTTCTAAATGAAATTTACACAGCCCTTGCACAATCTGTGATAGTCTACTGTATATCTGTATGGGGTGGGGTAGCAAAATAAAAATTTGTAGACCTAGAACGACCACAAAGAAGTCTGATAAAAATAATGTATTTTAAGAAACGTAGATTCCCTACTGAAAGTCTTTATGAGATCAGTGGCCTGTTTTCTGTTGGAAATTATATATCTGTGCCTCAATCTTAAGGAGGTATAAGGCACTTAAATATGATAAAAAACTAACATTAAAAAGAAGAAAGTATATTATTGTGTATGTTCCACAATCTAAAACCAATTTTGCTGCTCCACAATTTAAAATCAATCAGCACGGTTACATAATTAATTAAACAAAGACATACATTTACACTGAACATCTTCATAAATGTAAGAAAATGCTAATAGAATGGTTAAAATCACGCACTTATGCAGATGTCGAGTTATTGTTAAAATAAGTGGAAATTAGTTATACTGGTAACGCCGTAGCCACACTCACTTCCTCCCTCATACACACATCTACACTGACCACACACCTCACACATCACACACCACACACACACTCGACACACCTCACACACATCACACACTCGACACACCTCTCATACCCCACACATAACACACTCTGCACACTCAGTACACCCACACATTAATGTGGGTGTGGGAATGTATACATTAGTATACATTCTGTTCAATTCACGAGCGAGCGAGCGTGTTTGAATTTCTAATAATCACACTTTATGCAATGGCAATAAAGCACGCAACACGCGTTTGAGACAAACGTTATTACTATAACGAAGTTAACTCAAAAAACTATGTAAACAAAAAAAAACGTATTTTATAAGTTGTACAAACAGCCAAAGCTGCGAAAGAGCGGAGTTTCCTAACACAGGCGTCATCATGCTTAAAATGAAGCACAAATCCAATCACAAACTAATGTTAACTATTTGGTACAGAAATAAACATTTTGTATTGTATTTGTATTTTGTATTAATTCTTAGTTTGGGTTAAAAAGTTCGGTACTTGAAGTAGCGAACTGTTTTCGGACTGACGTACTTCGGAATGAACTAACTTAGTGGACGGGCAAAAACGCGAATGTCAAATCTTGCTGTCATTAATTCTTAGTTCGGGCCTCAAATAATCTTTATCCGAGGTGATACGGAGTAGGAATTGCCCGTATCTTCTGCCGAATCTACGGATTTTGTGCTTAGGGGTTAAGCCCAAAACTAAAAGTTACAGTCTACCAATTATTCGATTGATGAATATAGCTCGGTGCTCGTGTGGACTTGTAAGTCTTGTATTTGTATATATTCTGAAATATAGACGGACAAAGAAACATTGTGTTTATAAAAACCATGAAATTCTATCCTACATAAAAATTATAATTATTGTAATACGTTAGTATTAAAATTGCTTACGAGTGTTTGGGACAAACATATTGAGGTTTTGGTGATATTTCTTTATTTATTTTGTTTTGATCTTTAATTAATCTTCCTCTTCTTCTTCTGATATATCAAAATCAATTGCTGTTCGTTAGTCTCGCTAAAACTCAAAAACGGCTTAACCGATTTTTGTTTTATTGTTTTGTATGCAGGTGTGGTTTGAAAAAAAGGCATTGCAAAAATTTAACAAAAACAATAATTAACTTAATAATAAACCATACTATAAATGTGAAAGTAACTCTGTCTGTCTGTCTTTTACCTTTGCACGCTTTAACGGAACTCAATTAAATTTGCCACACAGGTAGACCGTTATTTAGACATAGGATTCTTTTTATCCTGGTCGTACATTCCTCTGTGATGAATTCCGAGCTAGTCAGGAATATACTTAAGATTCTAACATTCTGATAAGACAAGAATCGCCTAACCTCTCCAAAAAAAAAAATGAAATCCTGAAATATCCTCGGAGAAAAATCTCTGCTGTTCGTTCTCCAGACGCACAGGCAGACAAACATTATTTTCTGAGAGTGAACGACGACCGTTATTCTGAAAAAAGTATTGTTTTATATCACGAATTCACGTATATTCGCCTTCATTCGCGCGAGATGGTTGGATAACCGACCTCATCAATGCTATATACTTTTGTCAACAATTCCCAGTGAATTTTAACATTAGTTGGGTAAACTGTCAAGGTCGATAGACGACCTTGTGTAGGCCGCAGGAATCCGCTGGATGCGGGAAGCTCAGAACCTGTCAAAGTGGCGATGCTTGGGGGAGGGTAATGTCTAGCAGCGGACGTCTTTCGGCTGAAATGATGATGAGGATGATGATCTAACTTTCACAGAAATATAGAACTTGTCGCTTTTAGGTTGTCATTCTACCTGTTATGTACTACTTTTTACCACAATTCTCAGTGAATTGAGACTTCACTAAAGATAGATAAGAACTCACTGTCACATAGCCAAACAGACCTTGTTTTATGACGTGAAAGGGGTGATTAAAAAAATATCGAGGTCGACCAAATGTGGTGGATGTAACCATGGGCACAATACCTGAGCGGCATTTCCCGTCTTTTTAAGTACGTTCACATTCTAATCTCAGTCTCAATCTGTCAAAAATACATTATTTACATACATTTTTGACATTGTTTGTCGCTGAGATGAGATTGTGACATACATTTAAACGTTTTTTTAATACGAGAATTGGCCTTCTTACGATTAACAAGGCACCTCAAGTTTCAGAAAAAGGTTTATGTAGAAAGTTGTGTCTGTCACTAATATCTGAGTGAAAGACGTACGTTTCTAATAGTCATTTCCTCGACTTGATTGTTCCACCTCACTTAGGTGGTTTGATATTCACACGTTGCAATTTTTAATCTTCATCTCAATAGTTTCCTCAGACGAAATGTCTTTGAGTCACAGAACATATAATACGCCTAACGGAGGTTTGAGTTGAGGAACCACCTGTCAAATATAAGGTACGTATGTATCTTGGCGCTATGGTGCTCATTAGGGGAGGACTATGTCCAGCAGTGGACTAAAATAGGCTGATGATGATGATGATGATGTATCTTGAGGCTTCCTTAACGTAGTTAACAAGGAAGTTTTAACCAAAACACGCGTATTTTATCCAACTTTCATAATGTCTTTTGAAGAGTTTATTGAATATTGACGTATTCGTGACGTATCACCTCGACTCACACTCATTCGAGGGACCTCATAATTTCTTTAATCTGATGACTATGAATACCGATTTTGAGGGTCGTTTGAGGCACAAGAGTTGTGAGTCGAGTCGAGGTTACGACTTAAAATTTGGATGTAAGTCTCGATCAGATCTCGCCAGTTAAAATGCATCGTCTACTGGCAATACTTGTCAGTCAAGTCTAGACAAAGTGTCAGTCTATAAGCGGAGAAGTAAAAGTCAAAAATGTATGAGACTGACATAAGCTATGGAAAAACTTGTGTCAAGCCAAATAAAAGTCTTTGTAGAAGAACGAAACACTTTGAAAGCGATTGACACTTATCTAGGCCCACAGAGAGCAACTTTCTATGTCATGTTAATGTTCATTTATCAGTGTAGTTACGAATGATTGTCATAGTTAAATTCCCACATTTTACCAGCACCCTAATTGCTTAAACACACTGTAATCACAAGCAGAATCATTTTGAAAGGTTCCATTGCTTCATATGTCATTTTGCTCAACAACTTAAATGACTCAATAAATGTTGTTAAACTGTCAAAATGAAAGTCATTCCTACTATTAGTGAGTTTCGTAATTACCCGCGAGACATCATCTTCATTTTCCGCTTCTATACTGTTCTTTAAGCCATCATCTCGGTGGTCACGCCCTTTCTAGCCATTTTACAGGACCATGACTTGTAAATGCGGTTTCTTTTCAACCACAATTAAATGAGCACTAGTCAACTCATACTACTATTGTGGATTAAAATGGCGACTAGTAGAGTACCTACACAATTAAACTTTTACACTTTGCCTGCTGAAACAGGAGACCTGCACTTGATGGTGAGGAACCGTAGTGCTATTCTGTAACCATCTCACCGTGAAAACTTAGGTGAAGTGAGCGTGGAGTGAGCTGTCAGTGCCACTGATGCTAGAGATTGAGCAAGACGGGATGACACTGATAGGTCACTCCACGCATGTCTTCACGGTGAGATTTTTACAGAATCAACATGCTGATAGTTATTTCTGTAAGAAAGTATTCACACGTCATTAATATTTTAAAAAACTTGATGTGGTTGATGTTTCATATCCGATAACTCTGATACAAACTCACAGCAACAACACAACATAACATCACGCCTGTAATCCCAGAAGGGTTAGGCAGAGTTGAACCTTTAGTACACTCACATTTCACCAGTTATGTTTAAGTCCCAAACTCACAGGTTATTTTTAAAATCCAGGCATTTTCTTGGCCAGATCGTTTGGAAAATAATGACGGACTAACCTGATCAAACCTTACATAAGTATCAGAGTGCTGAGGATGAATACAAATAACAATATACAGCCTCATCTGGTCAGGCTAGGTCTAGCTTTACCCTAATATTATAAGGAAAAAGGCCGAAAAAAATTGTTAAATGAATTTGACATGAGATCCTGATTGGAATTTATAGTTGAAAGTTATGAACCCTCTATGGTCCAGTGGTTGCAAGCGTACTGCTGAGTGGGCGCGGAGGTCGATTCACAGGTTGGAAATAGTTTAATTGCTTTTTTCGTCAGAAATTGCTGATTAGCAGTCCGCAGCTTTATATAGGACCGAACGTCGAACCGTCGTTCGTCGTCTTAATAAGCACCCTCCGAATTGGTTATAAAAAAAAAATTGCAAGCACATGTCTCACTGTTCCTTGGTACTCTGCAGTAGGCTGTGCGAATAACGTGCAGTTAATTCCATGTATCGCTAAGCTGGGCATAGTGGGCAATAGTGGACGATAGTGGGCATACAGCTGTAAGCACGTGACTGAGTTAGGGCCGCCCCGCGCCATGCGTCACCCGCCTCCAGGGAATAGCACATAACACGTAACCCGACGTGTTTCACTCGACTGTGGAAGACGTGAGCTTGAGAAGTCTAGAACTTGGAGTTTGTGGGAATTAGTTTTTTCTTTTAACGTGACCTTATAGTTGCATAAGAGTAGGACATGCAGCGATGACTTATGTAAGCTTTAACACTTGCAGCACTGATCTGTTGATGAGTAATGCTAAATGATTGTATTCTGCTTGTCAAATGTATATATACTACTCTGTCAAGAAAGTACCGGGAAAAGATCAATAATAAACAAAATGTTAGTTATTCATCCAAATATTATCGCCTTCAAAGTATGCTCCTTCAGAAACGATACAGTTACGCCATCGAATAATCCAATCATCAAAACATTTTTAACGGGTGCCACAAAGTAGTGATTTGAGTTTAGGCAAAAGATAAAAGTCGACTGGATATCTAGTGAATAAGGTGCTTGCTCGATGGTATTTGTTGAGCTTTTGGTTAATAATACGTTCACAATGATGGCATTGTGCGAAGGCGCATTTTCGTGATGTAAAAATCTAAGAGATTTTTTTTTTTCTACAAACCTGGCCTTTTTCGTCGAATTTGCTCTCTTAAACGCCGCATAGCACTCAAATAACATTGTTTATTTACCGATTGACCTTCCAGCAAGAACAGGGATTTTGAATAATATGAAAAATAGTGTAATTTCTGAAAATCGAAAAAATCAATAAAATCGATGGAAATGTGAGGAAGCTACACTCTTTAAAAGTTTTTGGAGGGGATAATTCCCGTCCTTGTCGTGCGGTACGGACAATGTATGGCGCTAGTATGAAGTTACATTGTCTTTGTCTAACCGTTGTTTTAAAAGGTTAATAACTCGGCAATTTTTTAAGTTTTTACACTTTTTATAATTGTTTGCACTATTTGCAAACAAATATTGTTTTGAGTTAAAAATAAAAAAAATTGTCATCATCTCTATTCCGAGTGCACAACACCGCGATAGTCAAAGAAAACAGTCAACATGACTTTGACATTTGTTCGACTTTGGCGTGGTTTATTCGGTTTCGGTTCAGTTGGAAGGCGTCACTCCGAAGCTTGTTGACTAGTTATTGTCAAACTCTTAAACCCACGTCTCGTCACCGGTAACAATGCGTTTTATGAATGTTGGGTTAGGTTATGCGATTGAGTTTTTGGAGAAAATTCAGGTCTTTTGAGAACAGCCGAGCGGCAACATTTTTCATACCCAAGTTATAATTTAAAATGTTACCGACTCTTGAGACACAGAAAGTTCAGCGGCTATCTCTCTCAAACTTAAATGAGGAGTTACAGTCACTATTTCCTTCATTTTTGTGAAGTTTAATTTCATTTGAAGACGTTGATGGCCTACCTGAGCGAGGCAAATCTCCCATCACATCTCGACCGCTTTTCAACGCTTAGTACCACTCATATGTACCTTCGTGTTTTCGATAAAGTCGATTCACCGTAATAAGCCTTCTGTAACATTTTCAGTGACTCCGAACACGAAATTCCATTGGCGATGCAAAATTTAAGACAAACTCTTTGTTTGATGTTTTTGCCCATTATGAAATTCGCAATGCACACCAGATATATATCTAACGAAAAACAGCACTGTATTCAATGCTGCGTCTTCTGTGTGCACCGAATAAATGTTTTATCTATCTATCTATCTTATCTATTTGCTGTCTACCTAATAGCAGATGCAACTCAAACTTCGCCAAAATGGAAAACAGTTGTGCCAATCTAACAACAAATAATAAAAACAATATTGAATTTGGAACTAACAAATCATAAAATCGCGATACTTTTTTGACAGAATGTATATTTCCGCACAAAACCTACCTGAAATTACATAGATTTTACCTACCTAATATAAACTGGTACCGCTCTGGTTTTAAATTAAGGCTTAGTTATTTTTTAAGGTTTAGTTTATAATTTGTACTAAAACATGTGCAACAAGCCGCACAAGTCGTGTGTCCCATCGGAAAAACTGTCTATTTTCCATACAAACTTTCGTTGCTAATGGGGGCCCTTTGCTTAGGTAAGGAATTCTTTCATGATTCTAGAACTGCGCTGTCTGTCAGTGAGTGACTGAATTTAAGATTTTTATAAAGTAGGTGTTCATAGCTTAGCATTCTCCATCTCACTTACTCACTACTAAAGATGGATTGTAACAGGTTAAACATGATATATGTTATCAGTACCAGTCTGTTACACTAAAATAACAGATCCAAATATCTGTTATTAAATAACAGCCTGTTATTTTTGCACGGATGATAAATACGTTTCTGAATCTCAATTGAATATCATCTTTATGGCTTTTCGTCTTAAGTCGAAAATCGTATCAGACGAAAGAAGGGGTAATAGGTGTTTCTCTTTTTATCAAGGGCTTTTCTTTAATGAGGAAGAGAGAGAAATATAACCCTGTTATTTTCCTACCTTTGTGTTAGTGTGAGTATGTATGAAAATAACAGCCGTGGTAATAACAGTCTGTGGGTGGACAGATTTATTGAAATAACAGATATCAGTGGTATCAGTCTGTATGGGTAAGTTATTTTAAGTAACAGATAAGCTATATTGGTAGGAACAATTGTTTTTTATTTATAAATATCTGCTATTTCTATCTGTTACGATAAATACGCCTCCCCTCTACTCACTACACAAACACATCATTCCTCTCTGTCTCACCTTCACCAGTATTTTTTTTAATCCATCTCCACCGCGCTAGTTTACGTCCTACAAGCATCGTCCGGGTATCTTGGGCGATACATTTTATTGTCGGACGGCACCGAATTATGTTATGTAATCGTGTGTAGTTATAGCTATAGCGGTCGCGCTGAACATGGCTTGTTTGTAACCCGAAGTAACCATACTTCGTATAGAATACCTGTCAGTTATATTACCGTGTTTATGATCCTGAATAATGTAAGTAAGTAAGTCTTACTTCTAATACTCGTTAAGTTTTAATTTATGTTTATCTTATTTTTATTTTTATTTATAAATTAAATTGTACACAAATTTAATTTATAAATAAATTAATACCTACTCAACTTTACTATACAAATTAAAATAATATTACTTAATATTTAAATAAAAATTATATTCATTGGTGCTCTTTTATTTATTTTATTTACTGATGGACAACTAACAGCAGTGTATTAATAAGTAAACATGGGTTAGTACTTAATGGTAACAAATACACTATTCACAACGTTTTCCACAGATTCCTAAACAAATCTAATAGTTCTTAAAAATAACAATATTAAAATAAACAGAATTAAAGTAAATATTACTTAATTATTAGGGTTCTAATCACTTAAAATAGTACCAATTTCATTTCTAAAAATAGCCTTATTGAGAAACATAATATTGGTTGAGCCAAACTGCCCATTGTAGTTGTCAGCTAATCGATGCAGCGGTGAGCGTACGCCGGAGTTGGTTCTATAGAAAATAGTTGCAAACAAGTGTCTTGAGCGAACTTTTCGAACAAGTACGGTACGAGGGATCAAGTAAGTAACACAAACTGTTCAACTGTTATATCAGTTCAGTCGAATTTATTACGACATATACCAGGCCACTCAGAAAGTTTTGCGAAAAAAAGTTTTTATGTAGGAATGGGAGACTGGCCAGTTATTATATTTTGAAAATAGGATTATAAATGTAAGTAAAAATAGGTACGTTCAAATTTCAAAATTTCCGTCCACATTGTTTGCGAGGTAATTTAAATAATCTTGTCTCAATAAAAATGGATCTGCGCCGGGAACATTTTCGCGCTCTGATTTTATACGATTTCAAGTATCGCCTGAAACCGGACGAATCGTACGATAGGCTGCAAATGGAATTCATGGATGAAGAGGCTTCTGAGGCAACCGTGTTCGTATATCGAATTCAATCGCGGTCGACTAACTTTGGGGGATAAAGAAAAAAGTGGTTGCCATTTGACGTCTGTCACGGAAGAAAACGTACTAGCAGTGAAAAATTTAATCCAAGAGATTCAGCACATACTTGCAGGTTGGACCTGAAAGCCTTTACGAAATTCTACACGTGTATTTTCGGGTGAGGAGGATAGTTTCGCGCTGGGTGCCGCACAACCTCACCGATGCTCAGAAGCAGGCCCGGGTGGAATGGTGCCGTGATATGATAAACAAATTTGAAACAGCCTCGTCTCGGCGTGTTTACGACATCATTACAGATGAGTCTTGGATTTATCGATACGATCCATAAGAGAAGCACCAGTCGACGGTTCGGGTGTTTCAAAACGTATCAACGCCTACCAAAGTGAAGCGATCTAGAATCGGGTCGATGATTTTGATCGCGAGATTTTTCAATTTGACGGGCTACTTGGAGTCAATTCTTTTACGGAACCAATGAATAATCAACGCTGAATATATATATGAATAAATAATAATACTAATACTACCAAATGCTTGGCAGAAGTTTTCTCTGTTGTGAGCAACAAGCGACCAAACACAGGGCTCTGCGGGCTACTGCTCCACCACGACAACGCGCCTTCGCACATCGTGGGACTTCGCTCCTTACAGCCGTGACCTAGCACCGTGTGACTTCTTTTTATTCCCAAATTTAAAAAATCTGCTCAGAGGGATTGAATTTTCGTCGCCGGAAGATGCGCTGTCAGCGTTCGAAGAGGCTGTAAACGAGGTGTTTACGGTGGACTGGAAAAAGTGTTTCGACAACTGGTTCTTCACGAAGAGAATTAAAGTAGTGGATAACTGGGGAGTCTGGATCACTTCTCTTCGCTCAGATCGTGATTCAGATCACCCCAATTATACATCAGTTAGGAACAGACTTCTCACCATTTATTCGGAACGTTATCTGGTCTGAGATAACGAATATAACTCAGAGTACATACCTTATTAGGGTAAAAATAGGCTAGAACAAATACTTATTTGTTCTATGCACCAATCGAATCCGCCACAGTGGACACATTTATAAGTAGCAGCATCAGTTTAACCTACTCTTTACATTGTGATGTAGCGAGATGAGCCCTTAACCAATGCGTCAAACGTGTCGTCAAAGGTTTGTTAAAATATTGGACCACTTCACTCCCTACCGCATACTATACCAATGGGTTAATTCTCGCAGTAATAAGGTTGTGACTTGGTTAATAAAAAACAACGTCATTAATTTTGTTAATAAAATCTTAGTCTCCATCCTTTACATTAAACATGTAATTTTTAAAGCACATACGTTTGAATGAAATTCACAGCTAAATATATTACTAGACGTTCCATAATCATCAATTTTTTTTTACTCGGACAGTTACTATTTTCTAAACTATAAATTTTGTCATGTTTTACTATGTTTTTAACCACATAATTTTTTCACAACCTTTAACATAAATGATTTTATCTTTCAAATAAGGCACAATGTATTGTTGTAAGTTTAAGTATGGTATATAACCATCGTTCCAAAAAAAATTTGTTTCTTTCTATCCAACTTACTTGTAATCTTTATTTTTTTGTAATATTGTAAAATGGGTATGATTTGATTAACAACACCAAGATTCGATTGTTGCATGCGATTGCTATTTCTTTTACAATAAACACGTCATTTTCCATCTTATCCCTTGCAGATCGACTTTGGCATTCATGATAATTTCCTTACAATGCTACTCAGAGGTTTATATTCAAGCAGGCAATCGTTGATAATTAAACAATAAGCAGATGTATTTTCTGGAATATCTTCAGAAATTTCTAGTTCCATTTTGACATCTATAGCCCCAGTCTTCAAAGCCTAGAGCAATCAATAACAATAATAGGAACCTTTTCTTTAAATTGAAGCCAATCAAGCATTGGTTCACATAGAGCGTTATAAAAAGACTGACGAAATGTTGACATATCATATAATATACAATTCTTATCTTTAGAAAAAATTGAATTAACGGATTCGTATGGATAATAAGGCAAGTTCGCCTTATTATCCTAAAATTATATAAAAGAAAATTAACATTGTTTAAATGTTCCATCGTCAAATATTGAACTGTCTCTAGATTTCATGTTTTTTTTTCTATTTTCCCAAAGATCACATACCTCGGTTTCTCTTGTTGTGAAGCAGTCTTAACAACCCAGGAAAGTTTTGTAGTTTTAGGATGCCATTGCAATCTCTCTATATTTACTTCAATCGTGTCATTATTATCTTCTTTTTAATTTACATAATCTTCACTCAAAATATATAAAAGTGTCAAAAGATTATATATATCTGTCTTTGTTTAATTCACAATCCTTATTAATAATCAAAAAATCATCATATATATGTTTCAGGTTAACTTCATCTTGCTTTAAAATTATCAAAAAGTAAACATTGTCGCGTAATAACAGCTTTGGTGTTTTTGAATACGTTTGAGATAAATAAAAACAATCTTTGTCTCTATGTTTTCACCAACCAAATCATCAAAAATATTATCAGAATTTTGTAATGCATCGTTAGATAAGACGAATGACATCATCGTCAAAATTAAATGTAAAGAAGTTTTACTTCCGTAACTCTTTCTAGGATCAGTTTAAGATATCTCTATTTTGGTTGAAAGGTAGTCTTGGAATGCAAGTAAACATTTTTAAACTTCAAACCGATTCTATGGAGTTACAAACTAATCATGACGTCAGCGTTTCAACAATTTGAAGGACCACATAATATGCATCTTACATTATTCGGAAGAAGTATACTATGCTTAACGTCCGGCTTATTTTCCTTTTCATAAATATTTTTTACTTCTAACGATACTGGTTGCTTGACCCAATTCATGGTTGTATCTGCTAGAAAAATCAAATGTACTTCTTACTTGTATTTATAATACATACCAGGGTGTCCTAGAATTATAAGTAATTGTCTAAATAATTCCTTCATACAATTTATGTTTTTATTAAAATAGGTATTTAATTTAACAATGAGATGATGAGATACTGTCAAAGGTTATTATTAAAACAAATACTTAATTGTGTTTCTCAAAAGTATTTATTAAAGAACAATATTATTATAACCTTTTAATATAAATATTCTTACAAAAAATATGCTTATGATAATTTCATAAGTTTTACAACAAATTATGCAGAGAAAGAAAAAATATTGAAAACTATGGACTCTCTCACTAAAAACTTTTAAAATAAAATAATCATTATACAAAAGTAAATCAATTCTTATAAACAAATCTTTGTATTAAAATATTGTATCAAAATGCCCCCAAGGTTACAGTAGTGTTTCAATCTGATGATTAGCAAGTATTTGTAAATTTTCACATGCGAAAGGTGAATCCTTATGGAATATGCAGATAATTTGGGTACTCTAAGTCTTCTTCTAAAATATATCCATAGTCACCGACATTCGGAACTTTCATTACATCGAAATTCAACAGATCGCTCTGGCTTAAGATAATAAATTCTGATATTGGCAATTTTCTTGTGATTGCGTAACCATATAAATTATTGCAGTCTAGATAAATTATGTAACTCTCGTAGATGGTTTTGTGTCATCAAAATGCGGAACATACTTATTGTTAGCCTTAGCATGTCGAACAGAACATTGGGCTAATCCACCACGTATCTCTATTCTCTAACAATTGGTATATTTCCAAATCACTTATTAACTCAAGTCAGACGCCAATATATTATAAAATGGCATTCCAGCTTCAGCTAGGAGCAGATATTTAATACGCTGGATCAAGAGAGTAATGTTGTAAATTCGTATTTCTAAAATGTGCAAAAATATCGCCTGCCGTACCGTCTGCCTCGTTGGTCTAGTGGTCGCAATCGCTACTGCTGAGCATGAGGTCCTGGGTTCGATTCCCAGGTTGGGCAACGTGTTATTGGGTTTTTCTATCTGGAATTTCTCAGTTGCAGCCCGAAGTCTGGATTTGTGCCCGGTAGATGGCAATAGGCTCGCCCCCTATTACATGGGACTTAAACATAATTGGCGAAATGTGGGTGTACTATAGGTACACCTCTGCCTAACCCTTCGGGGAAACAAGGCGTGATGTTATATAGATTGATAAAATCTTTAACTGTTAATTCATCTAGACTTGAACTTAAGAACTGATATGAATCAATTAAGTTCATTTGAAAAGGGCGTACTGTATTTCTTGGTTGAATTAATTTATTTATAGATATGTATTTTTCTTTGGACTTTGGTATTTTTATATTTTGATAATTCTTTGATTAATAAATGACTGCCTGCTAAATTATGAAAAATAATTGGTGCAAATGGAAAGATTTTGTATCTGAAATTACACAAAGAATATGCTACACCTCTGTTTTCGGATGTAACATGATCATGATCTCGAACTTTATCTCCAAATAATAATTCTTAACATATATTACGTTCGGTAGCCTTTTCAAAATTAGTTTTTTGTTCATTCGTTAATGGTTTCATAGGTTGAACTTGAGATAATATAGTATTTATCCAAGTTACATCTTTAACCAGCCGGCTGATAAATGTTTCAACGCAATCAGGACCTCTATAAGTAACGTATTGGTTTAAACTTGGATTGTATGAGCAACAATTATAATATGCAAAAAGTGTTATGATTCTCAGTATTTTGTTCGGAATAGTTTTGTAACATACTTTCAAAGTCAGCATAGATAATAAAATTTGTGTTATGTTTTCGCTCATAACGTTTAAATTGTCTTATTAATTTTTTTTCATGTTTGTGTTTGTATATAACAACAATGATGGGTGCTATATTTCAATTCAATTCAATTCATTTACAAACACGAATCACGAAAGTGAACTTTACCCTTATGATGATTTATTTGATGTCGAACTAGTCGTATTTGATGTCCTTTATCATAACACTCAATGTAAAGTACGTCAATGTGATATTTTTTCTAAGCATTCGTTAAGTATAGAGGTCCAGTTATAGTGCATTTACTATCTAAACCATAAATATTAATACTAATACTAGGATTGTATTTCTCAAATAACTTTATATCATTCATTGACGGTGAAAATGGCATACCCTGTGTATTCAGAACTGTTGAATAGTGTGGGTAGGAAGAAGTTCTACATTGATTATATTAAACAGGGTGTAACGCAGCAACAACGATCCACAAAAAACATTGACTATCATTATTCTGAATATTTAAACAGCATTTTTTTTTTTTTACTGGTGGTAATACTATAAAGGTACCTCTTCTCATCGGATTGTAAAAATCAGACTCGACGCTCGACTCTCGCCGCGGACGGACGTGTTTGTGCGCTCTCCCGCTCCAGTGTTGTGTTTCCTGTTTCTACTCGTCGCGACCACGTGACGTCATCGTAGTCGCCCCGACTACTCCGATTTAAAATCAAATCAAGAAATTGATTTGATTTTAACCAATCAAAAAGTGCCTTTTTCAAGGCAATCTCTTTTCTGTATCAGTCATTCGTGAGTAGCTTCACTAGGCCCCTTCTGGGTAAAACCACAGTTTCGTGGTCCTCGGTTGAAACCTTACGGTGTCAACGAATCCGAGTGGGGTGTTGACCCAATTCACACCCGCCGAACCCCTTCAGGGCGAGGCAGTTAGTTGGACGGGTCCCAGATAACCGGCCTTGGGGGATCTCCTAGTCGGCTCTGGTGACAGTTTTGCTTTTCAGCTACTCACCTAGTGTCTTTAGGGTGTGTCTACACCCTTCGCGCTAGACTGGTCAGGGCCCCGTTCGCACAATAAGACTGGCGACGGGTTACAAGCTTAGGGCTCACCAATAGGTACTCACCTCTCTGTCTACACCCGACAGAGAGGGTCACACATCCCCGGGCCCATCCACCCGGGGAGATAGGTATAGGATTTAGTCTACGTGGGAATAAATTTCCACCATTCCCTCCCTAAACTAGCTTCTCCTCCGACCATGGAGGACGCCTATATTTTGGCGTTCTTCAGAGAGGTCCTTTTTAAGGACCCCGATTTCCTAGCGAGATATGGCGACAAGCTATGTCATCGCTCCACCCCCACTCCGTCCCAGGGCGCAATCGCGAACTTCAGCGACGCCCTCGAAAGCCCGATGTCACCACCTGTTGCCGAACAAGGCATTCCAGCCATTGTTCCGGCAGCTATTGTTCAGGAAGACAATGTTCCGGCCACTAATTCGGCCCCCATTGTAACACCCGCCTTTGTCCCGGCAGACAATACTCCGGCCGCTAATCCGGCCCCTATTGTCTCGCCCGCCTTTGTACCTGCCGCCATTGGCGAGGCCTCTATTGTTCCGGCCGCCATTGTCTCAGAGACAACGCAGCTGCGCGCCGCAAACACGACTCACCCGGAGAGCATGGACACGTCAGTCCCAATCTCCGAGGACGAAGCCCGCACCTCCTCCTCCAGCGATGACGACTTCCAAGTCGTGGTCAAAGGAGGCAAGAGAAAGGCGGCTAAATCCTCCGCCCCCGCCGGTCCGGCCTCAAAGAAACAGGTCACGTCTACATCGTCCAGCTCGACTTCCGCCCCTAGTCCGCGGGCCAGTCGCCCCGCCAGCCCTATGGCTTGCCCACCCGCTTCTACCGCGAGGAAGCAAAAGCCACCTCCCCCGATCTACATTCAAGATAAGGCCAAATGGACCGAAATCTCGAAAATGTGTGGTGATCGCAAGATCAACTACACGAATGCCCGATCCACCCTTCAGGGGATCAAAGTTACCGTCCCCACGTCTTCGGACTTTAGGGATCTCTCCCGTGCCCTGCGTGAAAGGAACTATTCCTTTCACACGTACTCCCTTCCGGAGGAAACCCCCACTCGCGTCGTCATTAGGCGCGTACCTCGTGAAATCGACACCGAAGATATAAAAAGCGACCTTGTTGCACAAGGCGTTCCGGTCTCCGCCGTACATCGCTTGCATAAAGCGAGACAGGGCGTTGTCTATGACATTGTCCTGGTCATATGTGACCCCACAGAGGGGCACCACCCGATCTTCAAGGTGAAGTCGGTCTGCTCGCTCTCAGGCATCTCCATCGAGAAGCCTTACAGAGCTCAATTGATTGGCCAGTGTCATCGCTGCCAATTATATGGTCACTCGCAGTCCAACTGCTATGCCACCCCTAGATGCGTCAAGTGTCTAGGAGAGCATGGCACCGCCGACTGTACCCGCCCCAAAGATAGGGAACTATGTTTAGAGCCTCCCAGCTGTGTACTCTGCGGCCAATCGGGACACCCGGCAAATTACCGGGGCTGTCCTAAGGCCCCGAAGTCCTCCTCTCCTAAACTCGCGAAACGCGCGAGCGACCGCCAGCACAGGGAAAGCCCCTGGGGAAAGCCTCCTTCCGCGCTGATGCCGGAGCGGCTCAGTCCGCAGAGGCCGTCTCCCTGGGCTAACCTAAATCACCTGAAGGCTCCCGCAGCCTCGGTGCCCTCTATCCCCGCGCAACCAGCGCAACCCGCTCAACTTCCAGCGCTGATGGCTTCCGCCATCCCAGCGCCTTTGGTAGCCCCCGCGGCCCCTACGGCCTCTCCAGCGAAACCTCAGGGAACCCAGGGCCGAAACAGCGCCCAAATTATACTTAGTACATACGCGGCTCTCTTCACCACCGCCGCGGACAAAATGGCGGAAGAAATCGTTGCTGCAAACGGCAACGCACTCCGCCTTATGGAAATCCTCAGCGCGTATCCCGAGATCGCGCAAGTCCTACACTCACTCAAATATTAATTCTCAATGGATAATACGAGAGTAAATAGTAACAAACCCCGATCCCTTAAATTAGGCTTTTTCAACGCAAATGGCGTTTCAGGTCAACGCGATGAGATCGCCACTTTCCTCCGCGACCATCAGCTTGACATCCTCCTCATACAGGAAACCTTTTTAAAACCACATCACCGAAACCCGAATATTGCCAACTTTAAACTAGTTCGCAATGACAGGTCTCGATGTCACAAGGGTGGCACACTCATATACTTTAGGAAATCTTTGTATTGTATCCCTATAGACCCACCTCCTCTCTTCTCCCATCTGGAGACCTCTATCTGTCGGCTCGGCATGACCGGCCACCAACCGATCACCATCATCTCCGCTTATATCCCACCCGACAATGGTCCGGAGGATCCCATCTCGCTCCAAAAGGACTTCACTGCCCTCTTCGGTATGAGTGACTCCGTCATATTGGCGGGGGATCTTAATGCCAAGCACCCGGCGTGGAATAGTAGCACAACCTCAACCAGAGGTAGGTTAGTTTTCAAGTTAGGCGAATCCCTTAACTTTGACGTCATCGCTCCAATGAGCCCGACTGTCTTCCCAGGTAATCCTAATCACCTTCCCGATGTTCTCGATGTAGCGCTGCTCAAGAATGTGAACCTCCGTTTGCAATCGGTTGAGACGTTCCACGAGCTAAATTCTGACCACCGCCCTGTAGTCATGCATCTTGCACCCTACTCGGGCCCGATCGACCCCAACCGCCCCCCTCAGACCCAGACGATAACCGACTGGAGGAAAGTAAGCGAAAGACTGAAATCCACCACGTCGCCTCACTTAGACACCATCCCCGATCACTTAGTGTCAGTCGCCGACACGACGGCCGCAATCGACTCGTTTACAGAGCACGTACAATCCGTATTGACGGATTGTTCACGGGAAGTTCCGGTGATGGAAGACCATCGCTGGAAACTACCTGCTGACGTACGTGACCTGATAACCGAGAAGAACGCGGCCATCCGTGCCTACGACTCCTTCCCTTGTGACGCGAACAAAGCCCACATGCGCCAATTACAGCGTGCTGTAAAGAAACGCATAGGGGAGGTTCGCTCTGAGGGCTGGAACAAGATGCTCAGCGAACTCGAGCCCACTCATCAAGCCTTCTGGCAATTACAGAGGAAATTGCGTTCCTCAGAAGAGGTCTCTATGCCTCCTCTCATCCGCCCCGACAATAGTGTCGCTTTCGACAGTCCCGATAAGGCTGAATGTCTTGCCGACAGTCTAGAGTCCCAATGTTCTCCCAGCTCCCAACCAGTAGACCAAGCTCACCTGAACAAGGTCGACGCTGAAGTCGAACGAAGAGCCTCCCTCCCTCCCGTCGAAGACCCTGATGATCCTCTGCCTCCCGTCACTCCAGACGAAGTGCACGACATCATTAAAGGGCTCCACGCTCGTAAGGCCCCCGGTTCGGATGGTATTACCAATAAGGTATACAAACTCCTTCCTGCCCCGCTAATAATGCTTATGACCGCCATCTTCAATGGCGCCTTGAGCAACAACATCTTCCCACAAGCATGGAAAGAAGCCACCGTCATCGGTATCCCAAAGCCAGGCAAGCCAAAGTCTGAGCCCTCCAGCTACCGCCCTATTAGCTTACTCAATGTCCTCGGCAAAATCTACGAGAGGCTTATTTATAAGCGTCTCAAAGACTACGCCGAAGCAAAGAGCCTCATACCCAACGAGCAGTTTGGATTCCGTAGCCAACACTCGGGCACCCAACAGGTCCACCGTATCGTAGAGCACTTATGCGCTGGTCTGCAGCGTAACGCGACGACGGGTGTGCTATTCTTCGACATAGCGAAAGCCTTCGACAAAGTCTGGCACAACGGCTTGATATACAAGCTCTACCAACTAGGAGTGCCTGATCGTCTCGTGCTCATCTTACGAGACTTTTTGTCGAACCGGACCTTTCGCTATCGCGTCGAGGGAGCACTCTCGTCCCCTCATCCTATTCGCGCCGGTGTCCCTCAGGGTTCCGTACTATCTCCTCTCGCCTTCACGCTGTTCACTAGCGATATCCCAAAAAGTAAAAAGGCTCAGTTGGCTCTCTTCGCCGACGACACTGCCGTTTACTATACCGGTCACTGTCCCAACGCTATAGCTCGTACTCTCCAAACCTCCGCAAACGTCTTAGGCGCTTGGTTCCGGAAATGGAGAATCGAGGTCAACCCCGATAAGAGTCAGGCGGTTCTCTTCTCGAGACGTCGTCGACTCCCTCCCCCACTTCCCAGCCCGATCACTATGTACGGCAAGCCAATCCCTTGGGAGAAGCAAGCCAAATACCTAGGCGTGATCCTCGATGAGAACCTTACCTTTAAGGCTCATATTAAGGCGGTTCGCGCGCGCGCCTCCTTCGCTCTTAGCAGGCTGCAATTCGTACTGACAGCCCGTAGTAAACTGTCCCTCAAATGCAAGCTCCGCATCTATACCGCAGTCATCCGTCCCATCATGACCTATGCCTGCGTTGTATTTGCGCACGCTCACGCACGTCATCTCCATAAGATGCAGACCCTCCAAAACCGTTTCCTCAGAAGGGTCACGGGTGCCCCCTTCTATGTCCGTAATATCGATCTTCACGTCGACCTCAAAATGCCAACCATAGACCAGTTCATGAAACGCTTATCAAAGCGTTTCTTCGACTGCGGCATCAAACATTCTAACCCCCTGATTACAGCGGCCGCCCGCTACACTCCCTCTCGCATTAGCAGTATTCGCCGACCAAGGCATACTTTAATCGACCCCGACGACGCCACTACCCTCCTCCAGGAGAGTAGTAAGGCCACTAGCACGCTACATAAGCCCAAAACCCGATCGCCGTCCTACCGCCCTCGCCGCCGAGGCCCGCCGCGACTCCCAAATCGACGCCCCTCCCGACCCTTGCTCGAGCCAGCCCGCGCCGCTGAGCCTGTAGCTTTAAATTCGTCCCTAATTAATACCAATCCTGATCCAGCTAGTCATTTGCTGCCCTCTTCCAGCGACGCCCTAAGCCGAGGTTCGTACCCCACAGGGTGCCCTTAGCGTTGTCGCTTAGTTTTAGTTAGTATATAAGTTTAAGTCCTGGCTGGAGGCCTTAATTTATTAGGGAATCCACAGGCAAGTCCGCTTAAGCAGACGACAACCGCATAGGTTGACCTGCGAGATGCCAAACAAACAAACAAACAAACAAAATCGGATTGTAAAAAAGGAACAGCCAGTGTCACGCTGTTCAAACTCGGTTAGATTCCTCTTAAACACTTCTAAAGTGTTCTTGTAAAGATCGTTTAGATCAGAATTTTTATAAATTACTTAAATCTCAATATTGTGTTAAGAGATTTCAATAACTGTTCATTTGTCTTTGTTAATAAGAAGAAAGCAAATAATTCCAAATTGATTTTAATACAATTATGTTTTTAGAACGATATTTCAATGAGTTTTCTAATATCACTTTGAGAGTCGCTCAAGAACGCTTCGGGTGTCAGATAATCTACATATTTCCTAAGCAGGACTTAAGCGATATGTAACAATTCTGTTTTTAAAAGCAGTACCTATTATTTTAATATGATCAAATTCAGTTCTCAATAAACAGTTTGATTTGTATAAGTTAGTTCTCATATGATAGTTAAAGGAGGCTGATACGATTACATACAATGTTGGGCCTGGGTTGAAAAAAATGAAAGTGGTGGCATATCAATTGCCACCACTTTCATTATTTTACACTTAAATATTATCAACCTTTTACTGAAAATTCTGCGGATTTTGTCAATCTGAGAACAGAGATATCAGAGATTAAGTAAAAGTGAGGTTATGTTTGTTATCTTTAACTTACTTTTCTTTAACTATTGTGTATTAGGGTATTATAACATTGTTTGACAAATAAATAATTATTTGCCATAAATGTAAACAATTTCCATTTATACCTTCTAATTATATGTATTTTAAACCTGCCAGGAGCTGGTTAGATTAGGTTTACTTACAGACTGAGGTGCAAGCCATTGCCGAAAGACAGACAGAATTGTTTCATCTTGTAAGGGTCGTCGGCCCAGTGTATCACAGTGAATAGTTGTTATCCCACAATTCACACAGCGATCCATAGTTTCAACAATATCCACTCCACGAGCCGGCGGTAAAATCCAAAATAACTATTCCAAGTCAAACGTGTGCGTGATCTTCGGGGGCCAGAATGAAAGCAAGGGTCGTAAAAGGTAGGTAGGGTCGACCTCCGTAAAATACAAATCAGTAGTCGTGACAAATGAACAATAATCGGGAAAGCACTCAAAACGCATCGAAAAACAAGAAACGAGTGAAGAGCAAACAAGAGCAGTCGGCAACTGACTAGTGTCAATGTCAGTCACCCGACTGATTTTAATCGATATGAAATCGATAATCAGGAATATTTATTTATTTATTTAACCATTTATGTACACACATAAAAACTAGACAAGGAGAACAAAGAGAACAGAAAAGTACGTACAAAGGTAATGCTTATTTTTAAAGAAATCTCTTCCAGCATAGGTATGCAGGTATAGGTGCAATAGGAGAGTATATGATAGATGTAGACAACATGTGTAAGAGTAAAAGAGAAAACAAAATACATAAAACGAAACATCACTAATTTAAAAATAAACATACAATGTCAAAATATACTTATGTCGGCGTCACCGTTAGCGGTAGGTACAGTGGGACGTTCGCCTACCCACTCTCCCCACTTCTCAAGCAACTTAATGTAAGCTAGTGCGCAGCGAAGAGGGGGATCATTCTTGTGGCAGGCTCGGCCCAGTGCGCCTACTGTAGCGCCTAGAGCTATTATCGCGATCTATTTAATTAATTAACAAGCTGTCGGAATAAAAGAGTTGGTTACTGCTATATCTCATACTTTCATTTAATATGTCGGACCTCTGCCTTCAGGTTATTTCATGGTGATTATTTTATAAGAAATTGTGAGTGAAATAAAATGATTGTGCTGTAACTAGTATCTCTATTTTCTTCGCCCGACAATCCACGCCTACTTACAAAGTGCAAGTGTAATATCGCTGATAAGGGCCTATCCCGATACTTACATAGATAATTCTAAAATAAATAATGCTAAATATATATAAATATAAAGTGATAAAAATAAATACATATGCATATATTAAACGAATTCAACTATAACACAGTGGAAAGATAGTGTTCTTTCACTCTTCTCTTAAACACCACAACAGTTTGACAGTTCCTAATGTCAGAATGGAAGTGGGAAGAGATAACCCTGGTGACAGAGTTAATGAACATAGAAAAGAGAAGCGGAGAAAGAACGCCACCCTGAGGCACACCAGCGGTAATAGAGCAGAAGAAGACTCTTCGAGAAGAACTTGCTGAGAGCGGTCTTTAAGATAGGAATCGAACCAACCAATAGTAGAAGAAGGGAAATTGAAAGATTTAAGGATACCTATAAGGATAACAAAATCGACAGAGTTAAAGGCACTGCTAAAGTCCGAAAGTACAAGTAAGGTAAGAGATTTGTGGTCCATAGCCCAGCGGATGTCATCGGTAACCTTCAATAGAGTCGTTACAGTGCTATGACCAGGTCGAAAGCCAGATTGAAAAGGACTAAGAAGGTCATTCGAAGAAAGAAAGGCAGAAAGTTGCTGATGAACAATGTGCTCAAGCACTTTGGATAGATATGGAAGGATAGAAATAGGTCGGAAATCTGTCGGTGAGACCAGGTTGGGAATTTTGGGTAAGGGGATGACATGGGATCGTTTCCAGGCCTCAGGAACAGTACAAGAAAACAAGGAGAAATAAAAAATGTGGGTCAAGATGGGAAGTAATGGGAGGAGAATCGGAGAAATATTTCTTGAGCAAAGATTATCATTACCTACTGCAGTGGAGGAGATAGCACAAATAGATTTTTTTACCTCACTTTCACCAACAGAACTTAATTCGAAAGAAGGACACTGCGGCACCGGCAAACAGAACAGTTTATTTAAATTAGCTGTTTTGACGTGTGGATCCAATGTAACAGGGGGAAGTGAGAAATGTTTGTTAAGAGCACACACGTCAGTGTCAATACTGGAAACAACTGGAGACTTACCAATCCGACAGTTTTTAGAAACTTCCAGACCTCAGAAGAGTTACGGTTGTCGAGAGAATTATGGAAGTAGCGTCTCCTTGCATCTCTACACATACGACTGCAGTGATTACGCAGTAACTTAAACGCAATCAAGTTGCGCTCAGAAGGAAGTTGCCTCAACTGAAACGGTCTCAGGAACCGTGTCGGGACCCCCACGCTTGGAGACTCGGCCTCTGATAGGAAAAGGTCGTCAGAGAGCTGGGATGTCTTAGACCTGAATTATAAAAATATTTGATTCATCATAATGTATTAAGCTTGCATAACTTATTGATAGGAAATACGATGGAGTCAGGGTTCGATACATGAAAAATACAATGCGTGACAACTGTGATCTATTACATACAAAAGTACGCTTCTGCCTACCCTTAAAGGTATACAAGTATTATAAAAGACAGAAGAAAAAAACCACACTTACATTTTTGATGATAAATCCGATGATTCCTCACAGTTGATCTTCCGTCGAAGGATGAGGGTGTAATAGTGCTCCAGAATTTCTATTGATGATTTAAATACCTTTTCACAATGCGCATGCCTCAATGATGCATGCTCAAAAATGGTAAACACAAACACATGTAAAAATATTGCGAACATAAACTAAATTGATATAATAATCAAATAACCCGATGTTACCTCTCGATTTTGTTACTTTATTACAGATTCATAATATTTATGATTTACACAATAAGTATGGTGCAACACAGACTGAGTCACGCAAAAAAAATGTTAGTAATGAAGCACGTATGAAAATACTTTTACAACGAACAAGAATCGGAAATTCTGTATTAATATTAGTTGCTCTATAACATTGCATAGATTAAAAAATAAGTCCGTATGATGACCCACATACCCCGACTTCATTGGCCTAATTTTTATTCGTGTTTCTTATCATTGGGTAAGTGTATCAGTAAATGAGCAAGGACAGACTTTTCAACTTAATGTATTATTAGGAATGTAACGTAAACAATGCCACCGTATAGGTGTCATCGCAACGGTTAAATTTCATCTAGCCATTTTTGGATAGTAGAAGAAATATCCACAACGAAACTATTATTTTCAACCTTATGAACACTTTATTTAACGCATTTTTTAAATAAATTGCTCACACTTATTCGAAACAACATTCGTTTTTCAAAACTGCAGTGTTCAGTACGTACGTAACCGTGCATAAAGTCCTAAGTACTTTACATGTCGGTTAGTACTTTTTTTAAACGAATTTAAGATAAATGTCACATAATGTTTTATAATTTCAGAATTCAGAAGAGCTATTTAACTTTATACCTTTAGAAAAGGGTCCTGCTCAGTGTGCTAAAATACACGCAGTAAATCAAAAATATTTGGGTCTTGCTGAAGCATCTCGCAAAATATCAAAGAATAAACGGATGGCATATTCCTACTTAAAAAACCTCTTACAAAACCTTCTAAAATCTTACGAATACAAATTATTGATGCAGAAAACTTCGACCAGAAGGATACTTCAAACTGTAATCATTATTGTGAACCAGAGGTTTGTGCTCAACACGTCGTTAAAAGTATTTTAATGGATGACATATTGTCTAGCACTAAGCAACTAATAAATAAACTTCAGGAAAACATAGAGAGCTCATGAGTAAATATGTAAGCCTATCAATACTTTACTTAAATAAATAGTTTCAGACTATTTAGTTAGTATGGCTAAATATGTTTTAATGTACTCAGTATGTTAGCCAATCAAACACTGTAAATAAAAACGATGTTATGTGACTATCTGTTTGGGACATAGTACTGCCCTTACTGTTTTATTGTAAGTAATCAGAAGAATGTTCTAGTCTCCTATAATACACGGACATAATATATTATAAGCAGTGTATTTTTGCAAGAATAGGTATATAAAAAACCCGCAATTGTGTTGTCTTCAATAGGCGTAATTAAATCATAGTTAAAATTTAATGCTACAAATAAAAAGCATATTTGTAACTATTAAATTCCTTTTTGTTTAAATTCCTTATCATTAAAATTAATTTTGTAAGTACCTAGTAATAGATACCAGCACAACGTGCTGTTCTTAAAGTGATGAGCTATAGGAGATTTAGATACCCTACGTATTTGCTATACTCAGAATTATCAGTTCTTACAGTAAGACAAAATATTAACTCATTAAAGCCACAATATTAACTCAACACAAAAATATACCAGACTGTACGACAAGAAGAAGGCAAGATATTGTTTACTCTGTGCCTTACTGTAAAACTTCATTTGCAAACAGATTTTTCAATTTTATAGGACCATTCATGTATAATAAGGTATCAAAGCAAATTCAAATTCGTAATTTAGATAGTCATGGATGTAAGTCAGAAATTTTCAAGTTTCTTAATTCACTGAGTTATGATGATACTGAAAAAATACTTAAAATTATTAGTTAATAAAACAAATCCCCAAATTACATAATACATTTTACGTCACTTCACACACACAATACACTTCTACAGATTTTAACAAGCTATACGGTATTATAACGACCTAGTTTTAATCTTAATTAATTAGCCTTAAGTGTTATTTATTTTACAAATGGTTTAAAATAATGATCAAAGATTTAATACAAAGTATAACCTAGTACTTTGTAAACAAACTAAACATCTGAATATTTTACTTATACTATGTCAAATTTAACATCTACCCTACAAGTTTGTACAAAAATCAAGCTGTTACGTTATCTTTTATGTTTAACTACCTTCATTTGATTTATGTTGTACTTTGCTTTATTGCTTTTTTATTTATTAATAATTAGAATTCTTTTTGCTACCAAAATAATTATTTTGTCACAAGTCTGCTACTATAAGTAAAATTACTGAGAACGAGGAAAACTGCTCCACCGTAATACAGTTTATACTAGTACGGGGAACAGGGTGAATCAGTTCCGTACTAACAACCATGATATGTACCGAAACATACCTCACAAAAATGCTACCTACCTTTACTGCTTATCTGTTAGTAACTTGAGTTGTGCAAGGTTGTTATGTTTATTTGGAAAATAAAGAAGTTTTTTTTTTTTTTTTTAGATTTGTAGACGTTTACACAAACATCCCTAATCAAACAATCACAAACACACGAGTAGGTATCATCTGAACTTCACTTTGCGTTTTTGCAAGCGCATACCAATCAACGGAGCCCGAAGTAATTAAAAATTGCTTAGAATGATTTTATGCACCATTCAATTCTTGCAATTGTAGTGTGATGGTTGGATCATTCTGTAATTAACTTTAGTTATAAGAAGCCTAGTTTATAAGACTTTGTAAAATTATTTTGAAGTTCAAGAGCGCTTCGATTTTTGTATGATTCACATTCAAAAGAACGCTTTTATGAACTTATTTTACACCAGCTATCTAAATAAAGTGATGATGGTATCTGCATTTCAAATGATAGTAGACAGTATTTGAATTTATCGGATTCAGAGTGGATCTCGTCAATATATCAAAAGCATGGAAACAAATACTAGAATATCTCAGTCTAGATTATCTTCTGATGGTGAGAAGTCAGTTACTAACTGATGTAAAATTGGGGCGATCTGGATCAAGATCTGAGTGAAACGAAGTGATCCAGACTCCCCAAGTATACACTACTAATTAACTTTGTGCAGTGGAGTGTTTCTGAAGGAATAATTGAATATCGTCACATTTTTCTTCTTTGTAAACATAATGCTGTGGCATTTAGATGTACTTAAGTAGAGTTTGTTAACAGAACAGTAGTCTAAAAACGGTCAAGGTCATCCTGAAATTCAAAGTCAAGTCAGACTCGTACGTCGTTGTTGAATAAAATGAACAAGAGGCCCCAAAGTTGAGCCTTGGGGAACTCCGGAAGTGACTTTAACGGTGGTTCCAATATATTATAATACCTTGGAAACTTAAGGAATAGGTTGAACTTGAGAGCATGAAGAGGACCAAGACAAGTGGGAATCGCGTTCGAAGCTTTACGTATTTCGACAACGACTTACAACTGGATGGACATAAACTTTCTCCAATACATTTTGACTTTTCCATCGTTATCGCTGATCGAATGTCACTTTGTGTAGGCCCTCAGCTGTAGAGGGAATAACTTTTGTACAGTACCTTATGATGTTTCCTATCAAGGCCGCATTCCTAGTTAGACCATAATTACTGACAGCGCTCACATCGATAATTTGCGTACCGATTTAGATATCACGATTATGACAGCTGAGAGCTGTCAACATTTCACTCATAGTGATATTTCTGTATGGCATAATGGCATGATCGGCGTTATCGCAAGATGGCGCATGTCAGACGTCATCTATGACGATTCACATGACATCGTTATCGCGCTCACGCTAATTCGGTACGGACGTAAGCCCGCTCAAATCGATTACATCCTAATTCGGAAAGCAGCCCAAGTATGAATGATAGAGACGACACGGACTTTTTACTGTAGTAAAGTCAAAGCATTTATTTCTACTAGGCATATAAAAGGCACTTTTGAACGTCAACATTTACATTAAAATAGTATTGATTACAGTCGCTGCTTCCAAAAGGTAGTTTCATATGGAGAAGAATGGGCCGTAAACTCCAACGTTACTCTTTTAAAATGTTTTACAATATTGTAATTGTTACTGGCAGAGACTCTTTTTCAGAATTGCTTTCCGAAACTTTGATAGAACATTCTGTGTCTTGAGTCGCATTATCATCCCCTGCCTGGCATTTTTCAGCTGGTCAACTTCTTTGTTCACCGGATGTAGTTGAATACCAGTATTTAACATGGACCAACTGCCTATTTGACTCCCAGTTACTGGGTAACACGAATACCGTTGTTGAGACTGGTTGTCAGACTTTCGGGCTTATTTCTACCTGCAACCTGATCTACGAATGACGGCCCGGATCTACGCCTTAACGTGCTTTCTGAGGCACGGAAGGATCTCGATATGTAATGGATGGGTACCCAACCACGGACCCTCTTCGGCAAGCGTTCCTTTGCCTACAAGATCGACCCGTATGGCTATTATTAACTATGCCTAGAAGACCTAACAGAGCAAACTGTCACTTCTCATATTAATATTTCGTGGCCACAATTTAAAAGTCAATCTTAAACCTACTATTTTGGTCTGTCTGTTTTAGACTGTTCAAAGATCGTAAGTGTGCTATTACCATGGACATACAAATTGGCCGATTGCAAACTGTCAGCATTATAAATGAACATGTGGATAAGTTCATGTGAAGACGATCGTAATCGTTGCCACAACTACTATATGTATGTAATGATAATAGGCTTTGTCGTGGGGCAAATTGGTACGTAGCTGTAACCGTGCAAAGGTGTTATTGCATGCATGCAGTCTTAGTTCGATCCTGAACTATAAAGTTGTATACCTAGAAATAGAATATTGGTGTATGTACACGTAAACTCTGATTTTTCGTGTCTCAACGAAAGGACTTTATGAAATCACACGTTCTATTTAATAAAAATGTTGGTTGTATCGTACCCACTAATATCGAGAGACCCGGTGACGCCACTCTTTAGATTCTACTTCCTAAGTATAAGTACCTACATCATACAGGTTTGCACCTGTACAATCACATGTATTACGTATCTGTCTCAGGGTTAAAGGAACACTAAGATGGTTTTTTTAATCATCCCAATACGGTTCATAGCTAAGAGTTTATAAGAACGAAATCACGGGAAACAGCTTGTACCTGTGTTACGGAAATAAATAACAATAATATTCAACAAAACGCAAATGAAAAACAAACATCAAATCAATTGGCACGTAAGCTAATAAAATGTTATAAATACTTATAATACAAAACTGTTCAGTGCCCCGTTTGCATTAAAGTTGTATGGTAAAAGTGCCTCGAGCATTTAGCTAGTGAAACATGTTTGCTCCTCTTAATTCCGGAGCTCAACTAGTTTAAATAACGTTGAGCATTTGTTTGTTTTCATTTATTGGCTGCGTTGAGTTAACTAGATGCGGGTTTTGTAATTTCGTTTCGGTTTTACTACTAAGTTTTAAACCTCATTACTAGGAAATGAACTAGTTTAACGTGTTTAAACGTTAAACGTGTTGCTCTTAATTGGTTGACAGGTGCGAAATGTTTAAAAATTGTAAACGGTCATTCATATAAGGTTTGAAAGACCATGGTCATTGAAGTGAGAAGGAATATTTCAAAGCCAAATTTAAGTTTCTTGTTAGTTTAGTTTAGATATGATATTTTATTCTTTAAGTTTATTTAATGTGTTTAAGTAGTTAGTTAATTATTTAGAATACAGAATATGAAAAAGAACTCAAAGTAATATACTGTGAGTTGTGGACCTTGGCAGTTTGTAAAAGACAAGCTGGTGCCTAAGACTTAACTCGCATACAAGAATCCACCACGCGTTAGAATATATCAAAGTTTTCAGAATTCTGAGAAAGCCTTTCATTTTACATCTCTGCTGGGCCAGTCACCTTAGAACCAAAAATCGCATAGATTTATTGGGATGTTGCTACCAATAGTGGTAAACCAAGTTTGTAGCCGTTCGAACCCAGGCAGGCGCTTTACTTTGTGTAAATAATTTAATCACCACTGTTCTCAAAAAGAGGTGCTCGTTTGTGTCGGTTAACAATTTATATATTACATTACATGCATAAGTAGGCATATGTTCCCACTGCTGGGACACAGGCCTCTTCTCTATGAGAGGGAGTGAACCGTAATCCACAACGCTGGCTCAGTGCGGATTGGTAGATGTCACATGTCTTCGAATTTTTGGTTCTAGGATATGCCGGTTTCCTCACGATGTTTTCCTCCACCATTTTGAGAACAGTGGTGATGAAATTATTTACACAAAGTAAAGCGTCTGTCTGGGTGCGAACCTACGACCTACAACTCGTAAGTCGCGGCCGTTACCACTGGGCCACCACTGCTCTGCACTGCATTTATATATTACTTATAGTAAAAGCAACTTCTGATTTGTATCTAATGAATATGAATTTTCAACAGTAGGACAGCACAATTGTTAATTAACCTCATAGCATGAATTATGTGTTAAAGTGGCTACTGTGCTTTGAATTTGGAAATTTCTAAATTCGTATACACATATTTATACCACGATCAGTACTTGTGATCGAAGTCAAGCTTTGGCTTTTAAATCGATCACCAACTTATACATCCCTACTTATGCATCCCTACATTCAATTACAATATTAACTACACATTTCTTCAATCAACAGTATTACTCTTAATGATTAGCCTAAGGCATTCAATCCCCCACAACAGAGCTTGCCAAACAGCAGTTCATCCAATTAGACGGCAGAGTAAACATCTACAGATTAACCAAATAATGTTTGTGTAACAATGGATCACGAATACATTCGATATTAGGGTCTGATCACGGGCAAACACACTGCATCTATTGTTGCTTCGCGTTCTGTGGAGACCAGGCCCTTGTGGGCTGTACTCACGCATATAAGGTAGGCTGTATACGTAGTTAGGTATAGCTCAAACACCGCTTTTGTTGATACCTAGCGATACACGATAGATCGAATGTGTGTTCGGCTAATCAATGTTTGTGTAGAAGCTGGCCATTGAATATTTGTCTTTGATTATTCTGTGTTATCAAAATTCATTTAATTCGGACAACAGTGGTCCATATAGTGTTAGTATTACAAAATAACTTATATTCTAGTGTTAGTATTACTAGTAAAAAAAATAGGTAGGTAGTTAAAATAATTTAGATTCCATGCAGAGGACGACCAGACAATTTAAACATTTAATCTTAAACATATAAATTTCCTACCTAAGCAACCTCCGCATGAAATGCCTCATATTTGGAGTATAGCTCTCCGCCACAGCTCTCAGGATATAGCTGCGACTACCCCGCACTCTGCTAAGCAGATTTTTTCGCGGTTTTTTTTGCGAATTATGGCGTGAAAACCGTCTGTATGGGTCTCAGCAAACATTTCTGAGGTGCTGCAGAAACGGGGCAGTCGCAACAACATCCTGAAAGCATTATTGTATTGCACGCGCAGGCCATCCAGCGATCTCTTGGTGTAGTTGACCCAAAGATTGCTCTTGTAAAAGCTTTGACAGTAGACCTTGAAGAGAGTAATTTTTACTTGGTCAGAACACCGTTCAAATCTACGGGCCAACATGTTACCTCTGACTGCTAGGTCCCTACGCTCCCTCTCAATGTCTATGTCATCCCTAAGGTCGTCGGTGATGAAATGTCCAAGATATTAAAATTTTGCCACCCTTTTTAACGGGAGCAAATTCAGCCTTATTATTTCCGGAACAGAATCTGGACACCTACCAGCGGCCTTAAAGATCATATACTTTACTCTTGGTCACAGTATAAATAAGTCCGTGTGAGGCAGCATAAGTCTCACACACTTTGAGCAGTTCCCTGATAGTTCCAGCAGTTGGGCCCAGCAGCACCATATCGTCAGCGTAGTTGATGTTATTGACATTCACTCCATTTATTCGACATCCAGTACTCCTGCTACTGAGCTCAGCGATGAGGCCATCAACATACAGATTGAAAAGCCTAGGTGATGTCAAACCCCCTTGTCTCACACCGCATTCCAATCTATATGCTGAAAAAAGAGTGTTAGACCACTTTACGTGGTTCTTTTGATTGGCATACCAGTAATAGAAGATATTCAGTATTTGAGTAGGTGCACCCCTGTCCCTCAGCTTGTCCCAAAGCACATCATACGAAACAAGATCGAAGGCTTTTGAGATGTCCAGGAAACAGGCGTACACCGGCGTCTTACGACCAGTATAGTATTGAACAGTATGCTTGAGACTCAAGATAGCAGTGTCACTTGATAGTCCAGGCTGGAACCCAAACTGTGCTTCATGAAGATTTAAAATGTTTTTCAAACATGAGTCAAGCATACTGTCCAACACTTTAGCCACGATCGTTGACAAGGAAATCGGGCGATAATTCCCTTTACTCGATATGTCCCCAACCCTGTTCTTAACGATGGCATTATGTGTGACTGATTATCAGTAGTTTGTGAAAATTTAGTTTTGAAGGTGCTCTCTGTTTTGTATGTTTAAATGTTAGGAAGAGTGGAGACATAGATATTGGTGACAATGTAGATACTTATGTGTGAGCCAGATTATTGCAGTAGCATGGGAAATGCTTTGTAACTGCACACGTATACCTAGGATTATTTGCACTTGCTGACTGATGCATCATGTGATCGTTATGATTGTGGCATGAAGTTCAAACCGTAACTTTTGAGTCCAACATAGCGATACAAAAAGTGCAGATACAATCCAGACCAATAACATTTGTTAATTTAAATAATTTTTTAAATAAATTTAAATAAATTGTTAATTTAAAAGCACTTTAACTTGTAAGTTAAGTAATCAGGACCTTACAATGAATAATGTTAATATTTTGTATAAAGAATTCTTTTCGGTAGTTCAAACCGAGTTTAATAATATTTTTAAGAAGAAGTCTAAAAGCATCAGCCCTAAGTTTTTATTTAGTGACTGGGCAACTAAAGGACTTAGGAAAAGTAGGGAAAAACTTTTCGAGCTGTATGGCCTTAAGCCTTATATTAACACGGAAACTTTTAATAAGTATGTTGCTTCTTACTCAAAAATTTTTAAGAACACTTGCAAGGCTGCTAAAGCCTTATACATTAGCAACAAGGTGAAATCAGCAGACAATAAAATAAAGACGGTTTGGAAAATTATCAATAATGAAACGAACAGGATCAAAAAGCAAAATTCTGATTACACACTGGAGACGTCACGTGGTCTCATTTGCGATAACAAAAAAGTTGCTCAGGAATTTGTGAATTTCTTTAACAGTGTCCCACTAAAAACCACAAAAACTTAAATTCTTCGCCCTCGCGTGCTTTTGATTTAATGAGGGCGAATGTTTCTGCCTGCCCGATTGAATTTAACTTTAAGCATATTAACCCCTTAACAGTAATAAAATCTTTTAAGCAAATCAAGATCAAATTGACCAAAGATCTTTGGGGAATGTCTATTAAAGTCTGTACCTCCATAATTGAAACTATAGCACCTTACTTAGCCTTAATATTTAATTTGTGTGTGGATCAAGGAGTCTTCCCGGATCTAATGAAATACAGTAAGGTAATACCACTTTTCAAATCCGGGGACAGTAAAGACACTAATAATTATAGACCTGTGTCCGTGTTGCCGGTTTTCAGCAAGGTTTTTGAAAAGAGAATGCTTAATCAGATGCTCAATCATTTTAATACTAATAAAATCCTTCACGAGCAACAGTATGGTTTCACCAAAGGGCGTTGTACGACCGACGCTGGTGTTACCTTATTAAAACATATTTTTAACGCGTGGGAAGAGGCTCAAAACGCCATAGGAATCTTTTGTGACCTCTCCAAGGCATTTGATTGCGTCGATCACGAAACCCTGCTTTTGAAACTTGAGCATTACGGACTTGGAAAACTTGCGCTCAGTTTAATAAAATCTTATTTAAATGATAGACAACAGCAAGTTCAAATAAATGATGTCAATTCATTTGTTTTAAATGTAAAAATGGGTGTTCCACAAGGCTCGATATTGGGTCCTTTCCTCTTTTTAGTATATATTAATGACCTACTCCATTTATTAATAAATCAACCACAAATGGTGTTATTTGCTGACGATACTTCCTTAATTTTTAAGGTAGATAGACGTGCTTCAAATTTTGACGACGTAAATAACGCCCTACTGCTGGTCCAAAATTGGTTCACGGCTAATAATTTAGTACTAAATGGAAATAAAACTAAGTGTATAAGATTTTCTTTACCAAACGTCAAGAGTAGTGATTGTTAGGTAGTATTGAATCAAGAGAAACTAGAATTCGTCGATAAAATGGTTTTCTTGGGGATCACGCTCGACTCAAGGCTACAATGGGGTCCTTATTTAACATCTCTAGCAGGACGGCTAAGTTCAGCAGCTTACGCTATCAGAAAAATCCGTCAATTTACTGATGTAGATACCGCGAGGCTGGTCTATTTTAGTTACTTTCATAGCATCATGTCTTACGGTATTTTACTTTGGGGACGGGCTGCAGACATCGAGTCTATTTTTATTCTGCAGGAAAGAGCCATCAGAGCCATATATAATCTCCGCAGGCGTGATTCTCTAAGGGAATTGTTTAAGGATATTAACATCATGACTGTACCTTGTCAATACATCTATGAAAACATCATGTACGTAAAAAAAAATTACGTCTTTACAGTAAAAGAGGTGAAAGACATAATTATAGTACTAGAAATCGGGACCTATTAGTTCAACCAGGTTTCAGACTGGCTAAAGTAGACTCATCTTTCATGGGGTACTGTCTAAAATGTTATAATAAAATGGCTCCCCACATACTTCAACTGAATGAGACAAAATTCAAATCCTTTGTCAAACGCACACTATTCAGGCAGACATATTATAGGTTGGAGGATTACATAACTGATAAAAATGCCTGGCTTAATGCCGGTCCTGCTCCACACCACAACTAGTTGATTGACATTTGAAACACTGTTGAACCTGCTGAAGATAGTAAGAATTTATTTGCATTATATAAACTCAATCTCCTTTTTAATAAATAGATGCATTACACAGATGTGAGTACTATTTACTATAGAGCTACCATTTACCGGGTAATGTAATAGATTGACTTGAATGTGCCTTGGCGGCTGATAGTATGTCATGCTCACTCAAATGTCTCGCTGACGGTGGCGCGTGTGTCGGATCATTTAGCTCCCTTCAAAATGGTTGAGCTGAATGGTGCTGATCCATGCGTCATGTTCGTGAACGGGCGCCGTCAGTTGGGACTGGTCATCTCTTAGCTGCCACGGCTTGTTTTAATAATTAATTAGCTGGATTGTTTTTAATTATGTTTTGATGCACTCTGGACGCTTTTAACGTGTACGGTTTTTTGTACATCGTTCTCACTTATAGTGTCAACATTAATCGATGTAACTAAGATATATGTAAAAACATTATAATTTAAAAGAGTGACCATGGAGTTTCTTGACCGTTCTTCTCCATAGGTACCTACTACGCTTTGGAATGGGCAACTAGCTTCATATTTCTGACTGACCGACTCCTTGACAATTCAAAAATGCCTGTAAATGGTTTAATTGAAATAAATGATTTGAGTTTGAGTTTGAGTTTGAAGCTCAAAAACAAGAACTGTTTTGGTCACAAAAGCGATAATTCCCAACTTTTTGAACGGTCCTCCTTGTTATTTTCAGGACATGTCACAAAGCTTTTTATACCATCCATACCATTGCGGGGCCTAGACATAGTCAAAATTGGTATCGCTGTGTAAATGTCCAATCTGCTACGAAACTATTTTTTTTATTATTTATTAATTTTTACATACATCTTTGACATAATATTATTTGACATTATGTTCTAATTTGAACTCTTTAAGGACTAGATATAGAAATTCAGATTTGTGATAATTGTAATAGCAATCATGTCATTTGGTTTAAATATGTTTATATTTTATTATATTATTTATCTTTTAAATAGATTATTGTAGATATTTTGTGAATGTGTGAACGTTGTAGGCCGTGTAGACTGTAGATAATATAGGTAATCATTTCGTAATTTGTTATGTACCTGGTACTTGTTGACAGGCCTACACTGTCCTCCTATACTTATTAACACTATAATTCGAAAACATTGCAAAAGCTTATGATTTTTAAACAGTTACAGTTTTTTGTCGGCTCTTCTCCATGGCCAACGACCAATTGGAACTGTGCATCTAGCTTCTGACGTTGCAGAATATATTGGATTGGCAAAACTAACGAAAAACTTATGTCAATCCTGTTGAAAAAACGAAATGCTTTGAAAGCGATTGCCTGTAGGCCCTCTGACCTAGCTACCTTGCTCAAACCAAGTTCTTTCTAGCACCACCTTGCTCAAACCAGCCAAACCATATGTCATTTATCTATACGTAGTAATAATTCACGCAATGGTTTCTACTGTTTGCTTCCACACAAATAGTGGCGGAATACTACGAGTATTCCGCCGCTGTATCTACCACTTTATTGCGCTATGAATATTTGAGGGGTGGCCAGAAGTCGACTTGGTTTGATTTAGTGCAAAGCCAAAGTCAAATAATTAATTTGAGTTAAGCAAATAAAAGGCACTTTTGAACTTCAAAACTGCGTGCCTGTGATATAGCATTTGAAGTTTTTGTTTAGTTGATTCAAATGTTTATTGGACGATTGAAAGAGACATATTTGTTTGTAACGGTTATTATGACGGATTGAAATTATGGCTATACACACTCTATACAGCATAAGATTGGTGTAGACTGGGCAGAAATTATCAGTACTATGATGCTTCCATACTGCAGACAATGTTGGTGACCTTCCTGCTTTCAGATAACTAATGATTACGCTTCCCTCATAATAGAACATTATTACGATTCTCTACTTAAAAGTTCATGACTATGCTTGGTAACGCACTTCTTCTTCAGCAAAACATACGGTTTTAAAAAGATCACAGAACAGATCGTGTTTTTTAAAGGAGACTACCTCTTTTCACTAACTAAGCGACATCTAAATATAATGCATAAATAATTATTGCACTGTTGAATTTACCGCTGAAAACGGGCATTTGTAAATGAAATAGCATTTGATAAACGGTGTCACACTTATCTCAAAGACTAGATACATATGTATGTACATATTTTGCGACTGAGTGAGCGTCCATTTTTATTTATTTAGAACATTAGTCATGGCTATGATTTTCAAAGGCATCGTTTGGACACAACTTTGCTTTCCAAAGCTAAATTTCTCAGAAGCCAGCAATATCTGTGATGTGCGCCCTGCTAAATAAACGGACAGATTCGGAATCACCAAAACTGGCTTCTGTATGTGTTGTTATTGACGACCAAGGGCAACTCACAGACTGCACTGTAACGTTATTTATCTAAGTAAAGTAGGCGTGTCGTCCCATTCCCATTTGAATATGAACATTATTTGTATAGCATTAATGATAATCATCATCATCTTGCTGCTGGACATAGGCCTCTCTACCATCGCCATTTATCTCGATTCTCAGCAACTCTCATTCAGCTACTACCAGCCACCCATCGAAGATCGTCGCTCCACCTAGCATAAGGGCGTCCTACCTTACGTTTGCCTAATGCCTATAATAATTAATGTTCTTATTCGAATAAAACTCTTTCTGACGTCCGCTTTAACGAATATGGACATCATTTGCATATGAAATAAGGTTCTTATTGGTATGAAACACTTTCATTATTAGGAGAGTTATGTCAAAGTATGATCTGTGAATCTTGCCCTATGTGATTATACATGCTCATAGCCAATCAGGACACGAAACTATAAGATTCCCAGCGCTCACAGTTTAGATATCTAAGGGGGGCGATAGTGGTGAAGACAATGAAAAAAAAATCTTCTTCGCCGTGAGGCACACACTATTGTGGTTGTATTTTTTTGTTCATTATTATCATTTTTTGTTTTTTGTGCTTCACGACCTGTGTACAAATAAATATATTTTTCTTTCTTTCATATTGAGAAGAATTGTACACAATCAAATAGTGGTAAACATACATCAGAACATGTATTTAACTATAATTATGTACATTTGAAAATTGTTTGTAAACACACCAACTTGAAATGATACAAACGAAAGTCCTTACCCGGATTATTATGTTATTTGATATATATAGTCTTCTAAGCCAATTTCTTCCCCAAAACACAATATCACATCTTGAAAATTGGCTAAAACAACGGCACCCTATCAATTCAATTTAGAAAGCTAAGTAGTGTACCAGGTACGGAACCCGTACTCACAACGCTATAAATAAATCAATTCAAAACCGCTTGGGGTGTCCACCTCGCCTGGGGAACTCTAAATTCTTAGAGGGTGTCACTAAATCACCCGTTATTGTTGAATGTACTGTTGCGAATGGTCAGAGTAATTTCGCTGTAATATTATCTAGTTTAGAACGGGGAGAGGATTTGGAGTTAGTTGCTTAGCGATCGGCCCTGTTTAATATAGGTAACTGACAATACGACATATTTGTCAAATAAAAACCGACCACGCACAAAGAAGGCTCCCGTCGTAGGGATGAATGATATATATCACAAGAACAAACTTAACATTATGGTTGATAAACATGTTCCATTTGATCTCCCATGCATCGCATCCCAAGTATACTTGTATGTGATAAAACTACAAATTAAAGATTTTCGGACTCAACAAATCCTGCAAGCCCTCGCTTGCCAAATTTCATGAGTTTATGTAAACGGGAAAAACCCTATGGGTTTTGATACCCTTGCGAGTCTCAAAATATGCGGCAATATGCAGCATAAACGGCCGCATCTTTTGATTGTATTAACTTAGAAGTTGGAATTTCTCACAGCTCCGAGGTATTGCAGACTTGAGTATTTGATTTAAATTTCAACTTGATACCTCCACGCATTGGTGAGAAAAACGGCATTGACAGACGGACAGACAGACGGACAACGAAGTGATCCTATAAGGGTTCCGTTTTTTTCCTTTTGAGGTACATAACCATTTCACCACGTTTTCCCGGTAGGTGCAGAATATGTAGGAAAAATTTTTGGAGAATTGAAAGATTGTCGCCCGTCTGTTTTTTTTTTGCTGATTGGTTTGCTAGTGTAGCGGCTAAGTTTAATTAAGGTGTTTATTGAACTGTTTTATTACTACGAAGAAAGTTTATGATTGTATCTTCGAGTTCTCGAGATATTGATGAGCTTTACCTCGTTTAATCATACTATTTGATCTCATGCCTATGTTAACCAAATAATGTTCTGCTGTTCTCAGTCGGTTCTTATAGCAACTGACTGTGACGTACGCACGAATTTTATGAATTTCGTTAAAGGCCCGTCCATACTGGCGTGACCCGACAGCGCGACACAAATGCATTGCGTGTCGCGCGGCGGGCGGTGTCTTTGTGTCGTGCTGTCGCGTCGCCCCTGTTTGCTGGAGCCAAATTGACTGCTAAATGAGAGGAAACAGATCCTACATGTTGTTTATGTGTGTGTTTCAAGGTGTTAACCCAAAACACTAACGTAACAGTGTACTTAAAAGTGTAACAATAATATATATTTAACAGATAAACAAGTGTTTTTTTTTATAGATAATAAGTCTTGCAGGTAAACGTGGCGTTGCCAAAATAGGTGCAGTACCGACTAGATTACGGCTATTTTGGCGTCGTCTGTTACACATATTAACTGTGTTAATACTCGTATGTGTAACAGACAGAGACTAGTAGGTGCGTTCCAATTTCAAAATTCCCTCCAAATTGTTTACGAGCTAATTTTAGTTATCGTGTGTCATTAAAAAATTTATCTGAGCCGGGAACATTTTCGCGTTATGATTTTTTTACGATTTCAAATGTCGCCTGGAACCGGACAAATTGTACTATAGACTTCAAATGGCATTCTTGGATGAAGACACTTCTTAGGTAATAGTGTATCGTTGGATTAACTAATTCAAGCGCGGTCGACTAACTTTGGGGGATGAAGAAAGAAGTGGTCGCCCTTTGACGGCTGTTACGGAAGAAAACGTGATAGAAGCGAATAATCCAAGACAACTTACCTACCAAGAGATTCAGCACATACTGCAGGTTGGATCGGGAAGCCATCACTAAATTCTACAGGTGCATCTTCACGTGAAGAGGATAGTTTCACGCTGTTTGCCGAACAACCTCACCAATGCTCAGACGCAGGCCCGGGTGGAATGTTGCCGTGATATGATAAACACATTTGAAGCAGGCTCGTCTCGGCGTGTTTACGACATCATTACAGATGACGTCTTGGATTTATCAATACGATCCAGAAAAGAAGCGCCAGTCGACGTTTTGGGTGTTTCAAAACGAATCAACGCCTACCAAAGTGAAGCGATCTAGAAGCGGGGGGAAGATTTTGATAGCGAGCTCTTTCAATTTGACTGGCTACTTGGTGTCAATTCTTTTACGGCACCAAAGAAGCATCAACGCTGAATGGTATACATACTACAAAATGCTTGGCAGAAGTTTTATCTCCACCACGACAACGCGCATTCGTACACCGCGTTCACAACGAGGGACGTCCTGGACAGCACGCCGGTCAATCTCCTGAGTCACCCTCCTTACAGCCCTGACCTTACACCGTGTGACTTCTTTTTATTCCCGAAAATAAAAATCGAGCTCGAAGGGATACAATTTTCGTCGCCGGAAGATGCGCTGCCAGCGTTCGAGGTTGTATACGAGGTGTCTCCGGCGGACTGGAAAAAGTGTTTCAAAAACTGTTTCAGGCGCATGAAACTTTGTTTAGAGGCAGAGTGTAACTTAAAAAGATTTAATCAATAAAAAAACATAACTATAATTTTTATTTTCGCAAAACTTTCTGAGTGTCCCACGTGCAAGGTTACACTTTGATTCTGATACATTATTCTATCTGATACATTTATAGATGTGTTGGTAATATTATTAGGAGTACCGATTTCAAGAATTCTTTCACTGACAGCTATACTATTGCGGAGTGCCATAGAGGATATGTTTTATATTAAAACAAGCGAAGAAGTCGCGGGCAGAAGCTAGTCCTAACTTCCTAAATAATATTATAAATGTGAAAGTAAGTTTCTTTGTTTGTTATCTTTTTACGCCTAAACTACTTAAACTGATCATCATGAAATTTTGGAAATACGTGGCCAGGGGTACAGAACTGGAAATAGCCTAACCTTTTATCCAGAAAAAAAGTACTGATCCTTAGGGAAAGAACAATAACTTTCGAAGGTCACAATTGCTTTAGGACGCTAGATGGCGCTACGTGTCTTTCGAACCATATTATGCGAAACTTTAGTAGTGAGTTAAGAGTTTTTTTTATATATTTATATATAATCAATACATTTTGTGTGTTTGTAACCTGGATTAACACATAGGGTACTTTTTGTCCCGGTAGTACGTTTCCGTCTGTTAATTTCCTCCACGCGGTCGATGCCGCGGACAAAACCTAGTATTTTCTTCGCCGTCACTCAGTGCTATACCCCCTAACTGGTCTAACAACTGTTATAAGCAAGACAATCATCATTATCATCATCATGTTTTTAGGCTAAAGACGTCAACTGCTGGACTAAGACATCCCCCAAGCACCGCCACTAAATATTTATGTCCAACTAGAAATCCTCAAAGACATTAAACCTACAGAAGCTTTATTTGTAAGCTGTAGCTGGGTGGATATGAAAAAAAAAATGCGACTAATATAGTAGCAGTATAAACAAGGCAGCCGAGTCGCAAGACATTGTGCCGAGAGCACAGTCCTCGTACAATGCCGGTCCAGCAGGATAAAGCGGTTACTGAAAAATATCAACAACTTTGAAAATTTCAAAAAATCTGTATAACAAACTAACTATGTAGACAAGTGGAAATCACTTTCGAAGCGTTTCAAGTTTCTACAACGACTTTTTACAGGACAGTATATCGGCCGAACCCAATAACGTATCTATCTTTAATATTAGCGTACTAGAGATAGAAAAAACCAATCATTCTCTGGTTTTAACGTCCCAATAAAGCCAGTATGCGGCCATATAACGTGTTGACAGCTATTTGTTTGTCAGGGACGAATAGAATTGTACTGTCTGTCATCAGTAGTGATCTGTCTTAGGTTATTGGGTTTGCCCGTTAGTCAATTTATTTCATTTTCGCTTTTTGGGTAGCTTATTTAAATTTATGTCATTTTTGACTTTTCTAACATGGTTATCGCTAAATAATAGAATGCCAGTTTGTCTTTAGGCCCTTAGATACGAGTATTATTGTCCTTAATATATATTATTTAACAAGATTTGTTTATGTTATTACACTCTTTAATGGGCATCTAACATTTAAAATAATGAAATACAGTGTAGTACGTATGACGTGAAGACGGAATAGAGCTCTAGGGCCGCATTCCGAGTTAGACAATAATCGCTGACAGCGCTCATATCGATAATTTGGGTTCCGATTTAGATATCATGATTATGACAGCTGAGAGCTGTCAAAGATTCGCTCACAGTGATATTATTATAGGGCATGGTCGGCGTTATCGCAAGATGACGTCATCTATGACGATTCACGGGACATCATTATCGCGCTCACGCTAACTCGGAACGGGTGTAAGCGCGCTCAAATCGATAACAGCCCAATTCGGAATGCGGCCTAGATGAGATGGCAATCTAAAGGCATTGTACACACACTACAATCGGTTTGCTGCTTATATTTCAGTTTTGTATTTTATTCTGTCTTTTTTGGCGTTCTGTGATAAAAAACAAACAATATTTTCAGACCTGTTGAAGATGACTGAAACATTATGAAAGGAGAAGCCATTTACATGAAAATACAATGCGTAGCGTATGACACACGTGGGTTCCATTTGAAAATGAGCGTCACATGGTACGCCTTGTGCTGTCATCTGACATTATGCTGAGCTGAGGCCCTTTTGGCATTACTATATTTGTTTTCTGTTTTTATAGTTTTAAGGTGTCATTTTTTTGGGTTGAAATGCCAATAAACGCATTTTTCGCTCTTTACTTCTTTCAAATCTTAGCATCTCATTACAATGCACGGTCTACTGAACCTATTAAGACAGCTACACTTGGGTGTTAATAATAAATCTATTATATATAAAACGTATTTAAGTTAAAAGAAATAAAGCTCATGTTGAGATTGATTGTTTTTTTATAGTGCTGAGGAACTTATAACTCAGTAACAGCCCAGAGTCATAATTTGGGCCCGGTTGATGGCAAAAGGCCTTATTACATGGGACATAACAATCCTGATGCAATGTGGGTGTACTTCAGCATGTCGATTCTAAAAAAATATCTTTGAAATTGTAAACACTGCAGCAGTGCAGTTAAGCCTCTATTCACAAGACCTCAAACCGACTTGCACGAAGGTGCACTCGGTTTCAAGCTACGTCGACGTGGCTAGGGCGGGTAAATGTCGATATATTTCACCGATCTATCGATAATAAATTCTTAATAGTGTTCAAAATTACTGTGCCGATATAATACGAGTATTTGTTCTTCGAATATCATAGGTGAAGCTCACTTTGATCAAAACTTTTAGAATTATTTGCTTTGACATACTTTTCAAAGCCAATATTATTCTTTGAGTCTTGGAATATTTCTAACTATGAAAAACATATAATTAGAAATATTTTGTAGATTTTAAGCTTAACGTGAAAGCAGCGGATTCCACTACCTCGAGGTTAAACACATGTAGGAAGCCGAAATTATGTTATCTTGTACCCAAAGAATTTTATTCAAGTGGGATGATGACAATTTTTTTATTTTTGTCTCAAAAGACTGTTTGTTTCCAAATAGCGCAAACTATATTACAAAAAGTATAAAAGCTTAAAAAAATGCCAATTTATAAACGTTTTAAGATAGTTGTTAGACAAAGACAGCACTATCGTAGAAGTGACGTCACGACTATGTAACTTCATACTAGCGCCGTATATTGTCATTACCGCGCTACAAGGACGGCAATAATCCCCTCCAAAAACTTTTAAAGCGTGTATCTTCTTCAAATTTACACCGATTTAACAGATTCTTTCGGTTATCTCATTTTTACTAAGCCTTCTTTGAAATTACATTATTTTTAATATCAGTCATCATCCCAATTCCTTACAGATTATCGATATAATTAAGCAACAATTAACCACATCCTTATCAACATAAAAGTTTGATCAGGCCCCTCATTACGTTTTTTTCATGTGAATACTTCAGTAGGCAGGCCTGTGATTTTACCAAAGCTTTCGGCAGGCAGAACACAAACCTCAGTTTTACCGTTCACTTGACCTTTATTTCAACAATCTTTAGGTTTTTCAAGTATTTCTGAGCCTAACTCAAGCTAGATTACCAAAACTATCACAAGCTAGATGGTCTGGTCGAAAATGTCTCACAATCAAACGGTAGTTTTATTTAAATTTTTTAACGATACCTTTGTTTTGAATCACTTTTTATTGTTTCTTTTGTTTCTACGACAGAAAACGTCTGTAAGATCTCGGTCAATTTCGTCAGAAACGTTTGTATGGAGGTTCAGCATGTCGAATCTGTAAAAATCTCACCCTGAAGACTTGCGTGGAGAGAGCTGTCAGTGACATCCCGTCTTGATCAATCCCTAGCATCAGTGGCACTGACAGTTCACTCCACGCTCACTTCACCTAAGTTTTCTCGTCGATAAAATCCGTCAATTTACTGATGTAGATACCGCGAGGCTGGTCTATTTTAGTTACTTTCATAGTATCATGTCTTACGGTATTTTACTTTGAGAACGGGCTGCAGACATCGAGTCTATTTTTATTCTGCAGAAAAGAGCCATCAGAGCCATATATAATCTACGCAGGCGCGATTCTCTAAGGGAATTGTTTAAGGATATTAACATCATGACTGTACCTTGTCAATACATCTATGAAAACATCATGTACGTAAGAAAAAAATTACATCTTTACAGTAAAAGAGGTGAAAGACATAGTTATAGTACTAGAAATCGGGACCTATTAGTTCAACCAGGTTTCAGACTGGCTAAAGTAGACTCATCTTTCATGGGGTACTGTCTAAAATGTTATAATAAAATACCTCCCCACATACTTCAACTGAATGAGACAAAATTCAAATCCTTTGACAAACGCACACTATGCAGGCAGGCGTATTATAGGTTAGGGGATTACATAACTGATAAAAATGCCTGGCTTAATGCTGGTCCTGCTCCACACCACAACTAATAAATTGACATATGAAACACTGTTGAAGCTACTGAAGATTGTAAGAATATATTTGCATTATATAAACTCAATCTCCTTTTATTGTATAGATGCATTGCACAGATGTGAGTACTTTGTACTATAGAGTTACCATTTACCGGGTAATGTCACAGATTGACTTGAATGTGCCTTGGCGGCTGATAGTATGTCATGCTCACTCAAATGTCTCGCTGACGGTGGCGCGTGTGTCGGATCATTTAGCTCCCTTCAAAATGGTTGAGCTGAATGGTGCTGATCCATGCGTCATGTTCGTGAACGGGCGCCGTCAGTTGGGACTGGTCATCTCTTAGCTGCCACGGCTTATTTTAATACAGTGGAATCTCTATAACTCGAATGTCAAGGGAAATGCAAAAAAAATCGAGTTAACGAGTTTTCGACTTAACAAGAACTTTGAGATACATATGACTAACTGTGAAATTTCGACTTACAGAGGCGCTATTTCTAAGTTATTACTGTTATTGCTATTATTACGGGAAATTCCAAGTAAGACGTCATTATATTTAACTAACTACGACTTACGGAGTCTCCTTTTTGAAATTCGAGGTATAGAGTATAAATATGTATCATCAATACTTCGTAGGGAAATAACATTTTGTTCGAGTGACAAAGTCTAAATAATTCGAGATACCGCGTATTTAGGTGTTCAGCTGAAGGGAATGGCAATTTTTTTCGACTTACTGAGGATTTCGACTTAACGAGGTTCGAGTTATAGAGATTCCACTGTAATTAATTTTTTGGATTGTTTTTAATTATGTTGTGCTGCACTCTGGACGCTTTTAACGAGTACGGTTTTTGTACATCGTTCTGACTTATAGTGTCAAAATTAATCGATGTAACTAATATATTTATAGCAACAATATTATTTAAAAGAGTGTCCATGGAGTTTCTTGCCCGTTCTTCTCCATAGTTACCTACTGCGCTTTGGAATGGGCAACTAGCTTCATATTTCTGACTGACCGATTCCTTGACAATTCAAAAGTGCCTCTAAATGGTTTAATTGAAATAAATGATTTGAGTTTGAGTTTGATGGTTACAAAATAGCACTACAATTCATTTTTACCGAAGAGAAATCTCTTCGGACACACAGCTTGTCAGAAGCTTAAGTTTTAACTGTTAAAGCTGGAGTTCAATTTGAGGTCAGTCGTTTGCGTGACATTTCTCTTTACAAAAGCAGTATTTATAGTTCCCCCAATATTTCGCTTTGGAAAGGAAAAGGGCAAGGCTGCATTACCTGAAGGAATATCTAATGTGACTTACGTGATATGACAAGGTGTAATTTGTGTAAAAAGAATAATCAATAGAAGGATTGCTAAGCGTTTATGTTCGATTACATGTCATTATACACTACCATTTATTTACAAAGTTGGCTTGTACTAGGTTTTAAAATAGAATTCTACATTTTGTATAGAATTAGCGTTTGTAAACGATAAACGAAACTAAAATATCTTCTAACAAAACTTGTCAAAAATGTTAACAAATATGGAAACACGAAAGATGTTTTTGACAAGTTTTGTGCAAAACAAGTAGGTATCACAACTTGTAACAAGTAATACTATAAAGTAAAACCAGAGAAATTGTAAAAAACCGACGGTGCTCGCAAGTCGCACTTGATCACTTTTTTATTTATCTTTGACATTAGGTACGCACAAAATAAACAAAATAGTTTTTAATAGGGGATGGGGCGCAAACACTCCCTGAAGCCATCGCGTGCCCCGCCAATGAAAAAATTGTTACTTCTGTTTATTAAAAAAAAAAAGTTACTACCACAGATTAAAAAGTTCCCCGCTTCTGTAAACTCCAATTAAACGCAAGTGAAAATAAGTCCACATGGGGACAACGAATTTTTATTTCTGAAGTCGCCAAAGAAAAAATTCTAATTTCTTTTTACGACATTAAGTTACTTAGAAGTCGGAGGGAATGGGCGTGAAGGACTAATTAATTTTTTTGGAAACCTCCCGAATAACGACCGCCGAAGTTGGTTCCCGCCATAATTGGAATATTTACGCGCCGTTTCATTACTCCGGGCTGTTTTTTAATCACCATCTTTTTTTGCAATTAATTTTTGCCAATTTTTTCGAATTGAGTTTTGAACGAGTTTTTATTTTATTTGGTGGCACGTTTTTTAAAAGCTAACTCCATTAAATATTTAGTTATTGAATTGAAGCACTCTGCTATTTATAGAATAATATCGTTTGCCATGGTGGTTTCAGTAATGTTGTTTTTGGGTTTTGTGAATCGTAATGGACATTATGCCTATACAATTATATAAATTATAAATCCTCTTCACCGTAACCGCGTGTAAGACTCTAACTGTGAGGAAATGCCACAGTTTCATGTACATGTAGTTTTTAGCAAACGTTCCCCTTTGTGCGGTTTTTAAAACAAAAAGTTCGGGCGCGTTCATCGCCGCCCGGGACCTACATTCATAATCTGATCCAGGATTTCACCCAAATTCAGCTCGCACTTAATTCGTTCAGGGAATTAGTTTCGTACGAACGTAATTAAGGAAAGTTTTTGGATTAACCACCTTGTTTTTCCACTTGTTACGACCATTGTCACTTGGACTTTTGAACCCCCCTTAGTTTGTACAGAGAGCGTGGCTTTGAGGGCCTTTGTTTGCTGGACGGGAGGTCCGTGCAAAACGGTGGATGTCACAACATTTTTCGGCCACTTATTTAGTTTTAGTTTAGTTACGGTGTTTCGGAAACTCGCCGCCCCCTAGACAGTGAGATATTCGCTAATTTCGTTGTTGCAAATTTGTTTTGTTGTCGGCTTGTTTTCCTCGCTGCTCGCGGTGACTACGGCTGTTATCAGCTCGTATTTTTTAGCACAAAATTAATTGCGGTCGTTATTTATTCGCTACAGCGCTTTGATGAATAAACTCTTATTTTTTTTTTAAGTTGACAAAAGGTTTAGCGTGTAATTTGCATGATTCTTCTTCTACACAACTAAAGCGTACTTTAAGACCAAAAGATTGCAAGGTTTTTTTCAGGATTCAATATCTCTTGGCCGTAAATGTAATGGTGGAGAGTTGACATGGACCATTTCAGTTGCTGGAGGGCAAAATAGAGCAAGGTTGTGTGTAAACCTCTTCAACGAATAAGATCAAGAATGTACTTACATAGCTTTCACTCTTATCTACTTAAAAATGTAAAGTCCGTACCTGCACTAGAGCAGTTCCAACCCAAACGTGAATATTATTTCAATCATTTCTACATAACTGGCACCCTAGAGGCTACAACCAAGGAGTAGCGTTACTTTTGAAAAAAAAACAAAAGAAAATTCAAGGGAATGCCCGACATAAATTGTACTGCTCGTGGGAGCTAGCGTTTGCATACCCGCCGAGGTAGAGAGCGCATCCTTTACATGATTAGAGGACTTATTTTGTTTTCTGCATTCATAATTACGTTTCTTCTGTATTTTTGTTTTCGTTTATCGTACACCTAAATCCAATTGTATGCGTAACTTGTAGAACACTTTTTACTTCAAAAAGGTGAACAAAATTGTTGAAACAATGTCACATTTTGTGTATACTACTAGCGTGTTTACATACGACACAACATGCTATTGACAAGTCTCTGAAGACATGTTGGAAACAATGTTTTGTGAGAAATATTGAATGTCAGCATTTAACTACCTATTCAGTCGTAATCAGCAGGCAGCAACGTTCTGTTTAATGGTAATCTTCTTTTAGTCCATATATTTTCAATACGAGTATGTGTAAGGGTGTCTTATGTGACGCCCATCCCTTCCAAGACTCGCCTCGCCCGTGTAAGTTTTCGTAGTATCTCATTGTTTCTGTTATCTAACCCTTTTTTTCGAGTGAACTGGATTTATGCTAACTATATTTAATCTTGATCTTTGATCTAACCTGCATAGCTATTTGCAGCCGTTGGACACGCTCCCGTGTCGAATCGATCATCAATCAATTAGTCAGTTCTCTCTAGGCTGTTCACAAACCTAAAACCCGATCTTTTTTACAGTTTAATTGCCGACCGCCATTCTTCGGACAACTATTTACTGTTGGGCGCCAGGTAAAAGTCGTATTCGAATATACAACCTGTCGAATACATGTAAATAGCTATGCTTAAACGGAAAAGAGTCAGGCACTAAGCTTACCTATAAATATATTTTAGTTTCTGTTCCAGTCCTACTAAATCTCAAACAATAAAACCTGTCTGCCCGAATCATAGCCACCCTACCCTACGCACACACTCACACGTCCCTCATACGTCACACATACGTGTTCCGTTTAGGGCCACGCGCACTATGTGCTCCCAGCCGGTGGAACATGATTTCCCGCGTGGTGCAACCCTGGATGAGGCCGTTGCTTAAGCTTTTATATTGTGTAGCTGTACGTCTTTTTGATACTGCTTAGAAAGTTCGGTTGTGTTTTATTTGTGAGACGGGACTTTAATATTATTACTGCTGCACCACAGAGCACGGAGATGCTCTAGCGGCTGCTAGAGTCAGAATTGTCAACTCTTTCTATACAAACCAACAATGTCATTGGGCATCACGGTTTTGCTTCTAGAAACTGACGGCATGTGACACTTCAATCAATGCCTGTGACACGAATATTATTAGTACATAATGGCGTTCGTATGGAAAGTCTTGACAGTGCCGCCTCTAGCAGCGGTCACTGAGGCGCCTCCGTGCTCTGTGGTGGAGTACCTACCCTGTAATCGTGACCAGTAATAAATCTTCTTGAAGACCTAGACAGGAATCGCCAAATACGCAAAAGTCGCCCAAAGCCTTGAAACTGATCAGCTCTTCTGTACACGGTATGACCTTGTTTTCATGACCAAATTAGGTTTTGCTAGTCATCAGAGAGCTATGAATGGAATAAAAATTAGCCTGGGTCGCTGTCGCCGGATACGGTAAAAAAGGCTGTATACTGTAAAAGTGTTCCACAGAGTCTAACTCTTGTTACGCTTAATTGTTAAGTTGTTGTGATCGTACTCGTAACTACCTACGTGAACCTTAGGACTGCCTATCAGTGGTTTGCCTCTCCAAATTTATGATTTAATGAAAAGTTTCTTACAGTTTTCCATAGTACCAACTGTTTCGGTCCGTGCACCTCGCACTTTTAATATTTTCGCACTAATCCACCAATTTTTTTAAATCGATTCATCAGAATCGAGGCATCAATTTTTCGACCTCGATATGAGTAAAAGATGATCACGTTTCTGTTTAGTTGTCTATGACGTTTGAATAGTATTGTCTCGCTCACACATATACACTTTTTCGAGCAACCCGTGTACTCGTAGCGGTACCTAACGATGGTTCCTGTGTTCCACTACTCAAGTAGGTACCAAGCAGGTTTTGAGTAAAAATCTATCAGATAGTGGACAAGGACTGGCCATGTCGATGGAAATCACTCCAACCTCTGAATCTGGTTTTCCGAGCCCAATATGCATGTTAGATAATAGTCCAGGAGAGAACAAAATAACTTGTAATAAAATTTTGAAGACTGTTTTTGGCATAAGCAGAGTAGATACACTCTGCAGTTTATTAACGGCCAAACCCAATAACGTACCCATCTCCAATTTTGGCTTACTGGAGATGGAACAACCTATCAATCTCTGGTTTTAACGTACCTATAAAGCTAAAGTATGCGATCCTATAACGTGTTGACAGCTATTTGTTTGACAGGACAGATAGTATTGTACTGTCTAGCATCAGTGGCGATCTGTCTTATGTTGGGTTCGGCCGTTAGGTTATTGGGTTTTCTAGGCAATACGAGTAGTGTTCGATGTATATGTAGGCACGTCTCAGGGTAAACACGGAATAAAATAAAATGAATTGGCGGAATTTTTTCCATGTTTTATTACAAATAAATATTATAAATGCTACAATACAAATTATTTTACTCACAAAAGTATCCTTCGGTAAAGAAACATATAAAAATTATAGTAAAAAGTCTAAATAACACACATATCGTCAATTCTTTGGCGAACTTTAAAAAGGAATATTTTTATCAAAAACCGAATTCAAAAAGACTTAAGGCACTTACGAAAACAGTACTTATTTTTATGTTATATTTACAAAGGTGCCATAACAATTGTGGCACAATAATTTTTAAACATAGAAAAGCCTCATATTCTATTTTAATTTATTTCAAGTTATTTAAATAATTCTAAGTACGGAAATGCAGATAGTAAATGCAATCTGTAAGTACAAACGATATAAACAAGAATATTTTAATTCACAGACTTAGGAATACGAAGTGGGGACTTAGTGCATTAGTTCTCCCATTGAATACGCCTTTTTCTACAGTGGGAAACATGAAAATGTCAGACAATTTTTTTAACTACGTATTCTTTGGGGCATATTAATATTTTACAGGAAGTCATTATTTAAAGTTATAACTACAGTTACTTAAGGCACTTTTAGGTTTACAAGAAATATTTAAGGCAAGGTTGTGCTAATTTTTATATTTTTTTGCTTGTTTCCAAATATATTTCGAAATAGTCTTACCCTTTCGCTATGCTCCATAATATAAATTGATAATTCTCAAAAATATGGTTATTTAAAAACCACATTTATTTTATGTATATTTTGACAAAGTTTATGAAAATAGTAAAATACACTTCATTAAGTAAAACATTTTTAAATGGTCAACATATTAACATGTATTTAAACAATTTTGTTTAAAAATGGTGTTGCACGACACCCCCTTTTTTCAATAAACCTTTCAATATTAATATTCCAAACCACACCCTACATCTTTTAACACCAAATCTATTTTCTTATCTCCTCTTGTTTGTGGTACTCTGGCCTGTTATCGCGACATCTACCTGAAGCTGGCAGGTCTACTGGGGCCCTCAGTAGGCTCTAGGACAATCCTCTTGAAGCAACCCTCGGGCAGCTGGTCGAGGATTTCTTTAATGTTATCCACCTCCAAACGAAGGTGGTCGTGCTCATCCTCGTACTGTTTCATCCACCTGTTTGAGAAGATTATGTTTAGTAATAAAATAGAAGGTACGTATGCAAATTATGACATACGTATATTATTATTATGACCACCTGCGACAAGGACGGAAGCGTTTCCAGTAATCATCAAATTCGTGTGACGTAGTAGTGAAGTAGTTTCGTTTTCTTGCCCAACCAGTGTATGGTTCGCTGAACGTAAAAGTTAAGCAATTATACTTTTATTTTCTTATTTTTTTTTCCCCATCATCGCAAAAACACTAGTCACCTTTTCGAACTCACATTTTCATTTGGAACATTGGTAGTATAATTTAATATATGGTGTTGGTCGCAAAGGTGGGTACAGTCTAAGCTGAGCTTTGCATGTGTGTGAGTGATTATCAATCGCACCAATGAGAACGCGCGAGGGACGCACAGCCGATTGCCGATTGTCCGATTGCCGAGCAAAGGACGCGTCGCTATGTGCATTCACACAAATGCAGAGCTCAGCTTAGGCCTCGCGGACTGTAGCACACTATAAGTACGGTCGTATCCCAGTGCTGAACTTGGCGCACAATATCAGAGTAATTGCGTAACAAATATAGAATGGCAATCGATGGCAATGCCTTTGATTTTGTCAGTTCAGCTACGTTCATTGTCACATTTACATTGTTGACTAGGCCATTTATTCAAACGTATGAATCACTGGGAGTAAACATTATTAATTTCCTTACATAAACGGTCGGATTATGATTGGAAGTGTGTTACGTACGCCATTAGGGCGCTAAGTGCCGAGACAAGTGGCAAACGAGTTCGAAGTCTTTCGCATGTCTACAACGACTTTCAGCAGGGTTGACATAAGCTTTCTTTACTTTTTCATCATCGAGATCGCCTACAGAATGCGATTTTGTCTAGGCCCTCTGACGTAGCTAGCTCACTGTGGCTGTAAACTGCAGCTGTTGTTGTAACGTACCTCTGATGATTATTCTTGGCCTCAGTCAAGCTCTTGATCTTGCCGTCCAAGTCGACTGCTATGAGGTCGCTCTCAGCCTTGTCTAAGCTCTCCTCTGAAATTAAATAATTTGAAGTCATTAGTGAAGTCAGTAGTTCGTTACACTCGCACCTGTGTATCTATGCCATATAGATACTGCATAATCAGACTATAATGCTCGCACTGCTGTGGGACACAGGCCTCCTCTCTGTGGGAGGGAGTAATCCACCACGTAGCCTTGTGCGGGCTGGTGGATGTCACTTGTCTTCGTTTTGTTTTGTTCTTGGATATACTGTCCTTACGATGTTTTCATTAATTGTTTTGAGATGTAATTAAATAATAATTTACTTTACCCACACAGGCACTGCACGTGCCTGTCTAGGTTCGAACCTACGATCTACAACTCGTAAGTCGCGACCGTTTCGACTTGGCCACCCTGCTCTACACACACAGGATTTGACAGGATACAGCACGATGCTATTAAGCTGAGAGGACTGTCAGCGTTCTATAATCTGCACAAAGCGCAAATTAAACTAATTATCCTGAACGGAAAGATACTAAAAAGGTAAGAGGAACAGGGTAGAAATTTCCTCATCCTTCAAAGAAAAGGGAGGATACTTCGACCAGACAGGTGTTGTGTGTGTAAGGCTACTGCCCGACCGTTAATATCTGCATGTTGTAAATTATTTTATGCAAGTCACAGATAACTCTGTTTGCGCGATGCGAGATTTGTCTGACGTTGGGTTTTTGATGCGTAGTTTGCATGTGGCACTCACGTAATCGGTCGAGGGCCTGATCGTCCAGTGTGGGCAGGTTCAGCAGCTCGTCCATGATGACCTTCAAGTCTTCCAGACCTTTGGAGACCTGCTTCTCAGCCTCCCGAGCGTCAGTGTTCGCTTGACCAACCTAATGAAGATAGATAAAAGTCAAAATAGGCACAGTCCGATTCAGACTTTATGGCGGCTCGGAAAGAAAATAAAGAAAAATGCGTTTATTGGCATTACAGCATAATAAAAAATGACACCTGAACATGAGGCGAGTAGTTGCGCAGTAACTAACTTACGTCTCAGCGGATGGGGAGGGGGGAGGTTGCAGCGAGTAGCGCACTTCACTGCCGCCATAAAGCTTGAATCGGGCTGTATCCTTAGGTATATCTTTTTTAATAGTGCTCATTCATCTTTTTATAGCTCTAGATCTATATTTTATTGATGTTTACTTATCTCGCTCTTAAGTTGCTTTTTGAGCTTATTTCAATTAGCCATATAGTTAGTTTTGTAGATAGGTATGACTCATTCAGACAGCATGTTTTATTTTAAACCCTTTCTTCAAGGCAAACAGTAGCGACGCATAGTGCGTCGCGACTCTAGGTAGAACAATGTCTATGAAAACAAGAGTCGTGTCGCGCTTGTCTGCCTTTATGCTCATCATCGTCGTTATCAAAGAAACTCTTGTGCAATAATTCATGCTTTTTAACCTTCCAAAAAAAATAGAAGGGGTTTTATAAGTTTAACATGTGTCGTATCTGTGTGTCTGTCCGCCATCTTAACTCCCAAACAGCTCAACTGATTTAGATTTTTTTCATTTTGTTAGTAAGGAGACTTAATGCCGATTTCACCAATGAAACTGAACGCGTTCAACACATCTAAAACGCGTTCAAGGGCTGTCAGTGTCAATATTCCACAGAAAATAATGACACTGGCGGCTCTTAAACGTAGTAAGTGCTAAGATCGCATTCAATTTCATTGGTAAAATCAGCCCTTATAGATCTTGAGGTTTAGGTTGTACGTAGTCTGTATCTGTGTATCTGTGTGTCTGTTTGCGCCATCGTATTTCCCAAGCGGCTTAACCGAATTAGTTTTTGACGTGACAACGTCGATTTTTTTTTATTCGCCCTAAGGGCAGGCTTTCGACCATACCGCCTCGTCTTCCGTTTAGAATTTCTTACGTGGTAAGTATTAAAAATAATGGTGACAACGTCTAATAAATCGATGAACAGCGGCTGCACGAAAAAGTGTAACGTTACGAAGTAGATCGTAGTAAGTATTTATTCTTTTATTATTAAAAAAAGTAGCATCGGTCGGCGAGTGCAGTAATAATAGGTTATGTTACAATTGACAAAAAAAATATGGTGATTCATATAATTGATGATAGATAAAAGTTTGATCAAAAGTTTTCTCTTCTTTATAATTAAATGGCAACAAATATTTTGCATAGTACTAAATGTAAGATTAAAAATTAGTAAAATGATTCAATTTTATTCATAAAAATATATTTCATCAATGTTTTGTTATGACGTTGTGACGTTAAACTATCGTTCGTAAAACGACTTAACAGACAACAATTTTTTTTTGCATTTTGTTCAAAAAGTGACTTTATAGACACCGTGATTTAGGCTTTGCGTTGTCTGTCCGTGAATGGATGTTTTTTTTTTAAACATTTAGTAGAATTTGGTTTCGTACCTTCATTTTAGCATCTCTGGTGAGCTGCATGTTATCAGCTGCCTCCTTCTCCAGGCTTCCGATCTGTGCGGCTGTTTCTTGGACGCGAGCTGTTAAATTAAGTTTCATTTGTAAACGTCATTTGTAATCGACAACGGTTGCAATATTTGTAAAATATGCGAGCACCATGTATCAATATAATGAATTTATCTGTCATTTGTTAATTTTTTCATGTTTTGTTACCAATATTGTAGTATAGTCATTTTATTCCAGGTGTACTTATAATAATTATAAACTTATAATTAATGTGTAATTACAAAAAATATTTTTAAGAGAAAGTAACTATGAAGTTTCTTGTCCATTGTTTGAAGTTTCTTGTGGAGAAGTCCACACGAAACCACCTTCTGGAGGGGCATCTAGAATCTATTCTATGACGTTTCAGAGTGCCTACTTGAAATAAATGATTTAAGTTTAAATCTATGCACAGCTGACGTAGTACATCACCAAACAAGCTGCTTCTATGAAAATTGTTCAGCGCTTTTCCTTAAACGTAATTGCCTGAAAGATGTTATAATTAAATAATTAAAAGCTTGTGGTGTCCCACTGCCGGGCAAATACCGTTTTTCTCCCTTTCCACTTCTCTCTCTATTTAACCCTTCTAAGGACCAGGTCTCATTGAAGGAGTCCAGCTCATATCGCCATCTCCGTTTGGGGCTACCGCGATGTCACGTGCCAGAGTGACTGGAAGTATTTCGATATTATTTACCAATTTACAGAGGTTGTTTTAATACTAACTGGACAGTTTTTCAGCTTCGAACCGCAACTTGGAAGCATCAGCTCTGGATGTCGACGACTTCTTTCTTACTTCAAACGCCGCCTGAAAAATAATTAGAAATTACTCACCCGTACCATACCCATATCCATTTCTAAGTAATTTTATTTTGAAACCATTAAGCCCGCGCACCTACGCTCATAGAAAATTCAATACCCCTGGTAAAGCCCTCCAAACTATCTTTTTATTTCAGTTTGTGCAGTTTTTTGAGTTCAATCTCAGATTTGAAATCCACCAACTGCATCAGACCGCTTGAAAAGAGAGCTTATTTTGAACTTTTTAGCTGCAGTAACGTTTTTTGGATTTTTACAATATTTAAATAATTATTTCTTTTTCAAGTCGTGATTATGGCAATTTTATTTAAGCATAAATCCAAGATGAGCCGATAGACACATCATGTATCCATCCAGGCGTTAGGATGCTTCGAGGTCATAACGATTCCCTCATATAAAATTACAAAGATACGCTTGAAAAAAAAATCCGTCTGCCAATTACTGCCGCGCAGTTCGCGATCAGCACTTTTAAACCCAGTTCAAGAGCTGTCAATGTCAATACTCCATTTGTTTTTGATACTGACAGCTCTTGAACGCGTTTTAGATGAGCTGATCGCGTTCAGTTTCATTGATGAAATTGGCACTAAGTTAGATTGTGTACCTCCGACGCCTTATCAGCGTACTCCTTCTGCGCTTGCTGTGCCAAGTCTCTGGCCTCCTTTGCCTTATCGCTGGCGGTGTACAGCTGCTCCGTGATGCTATTGATGCTGTCTTCAGCTGCGGCGATCTTCTGCTGCACTGACGGAACGTCAAGCGCCGCCTGCTCAGCTAACTGACGGGATTCTGTCACTTGGTCGCTGAACTCTGTGGGATAAAGAGATTGTAGCTATACGAGGATCTTTTGGCGCGTGGCTAAAATAGGAAGTATATTAATAATGCCACCATCTTGTTTTTCAAGACAAAATATGTTTACCTAAACTGCAACTCTGTAAAAGTCATTCATGCACCATAGGGTCATGATTTTACGTACCTATGTCTAGTTACTTTCAAGACTTTTCTTTCGTATAAATACAAGAAGAAATCGTGTGCAGTGAAACAGTCTGCAGCTAGGGCGGCATGCTGAATTAAAATCAAGCACCTCCAATCAGTATTAAAATGATTAAATTATTTCTCTTAACAACTACTATTTCCTTGTTTTTCAGAACGCATTGGATGTAATACTCGTAAGTTACAAAAATGCTTTGGCGACTATTGATCGCTGTGCGCAAATTTGAAAGCTCCCGTTTTTTTTTTTGCCAAAATAGAATTATAGTTTTTAAACGACGTGCACGTGGCTAAATAATGACAGGCGCACGAGTCGACCGGAGGATAAGCTACACTTGCTGCGGTCGTTCGTGGATGGGTGACCATCCATAGCATATCGAGACTCCGTGCCTCGGAAAGCATGTGAAGCCGTTGGTCCCGGCTGTAATTTGTACATCTTTGACAGTCGTTACGGGTAGTCAGGAGCCCGAAAGTCTGACTACCAGTTTTACCAAGGGTATACCCAGTAACTGGGTTGTGGAGGTCATTGCTCCATGTAAAATAGACTGGAAGCTGACCCCAACCTACCCCTTTGGGGAACGGCAAGGCATACCAACACAAGAAATCCATTCCAACGTACCTTTCAGAGTTTTATATATCTCGTTAGCATCCTTCAGTGTCTGATTGGTGAGATCTACATCGTTTCTGGCCTGTTCCTGAAGTTCGTCCAGCCTTGCAAGGAGGTCGTTCAACTCGTCCTGTCTGTCGTGACCCTGGTCCAGGAGACCACGGCCCTGCTTGATGGCGTCCTCTAGCTGGTCTAAAGTATTCTCGTTGTCAGACATTAGCTGTTCCAGCTCATAGGATTTTTCGTCAATCTGGAATGTACGATAAATATTAATACTCTTACAATATTAGAAGAAATAAATTAAATACACAGAGACGTTATGCGTTTATGCACCCGATATGGGAAGCCCACCTTCGGAGAGGGACGAATTTTGGGGCAGTATAAGGGATTTAGTCAATGAATGTAGGTCAAACGAGAAGATTGTTATGCTTGGAGACTTTAATGGTTGGGTTGGTGTGAAGAGGAATGGGTACGAAAAAGTATTAGGTGCATTTGGGGATGATAGAGTGAATGAGAACGGGATGAATTTACTAGAGATATGTGTAGAGAAGAATTTGTCAGTTATGAACACTATGTTTAATCATAGAAAGGTTCACAGGTACACGTGGGAAAGGCAAGACAGTAGAAGCATGATCGACTTTGTGATTGTGGATGAAAGATTGAAGAGTAAAGTCACAGATACTAGAGCATATCGGGGTGTTAATGTAGGGACTGATCATTATCTGGTTATGTGTCGGGTGGATGGTCTGTTCAGGCATTGGCGTCACCGAGTTCGAGTTCCTGTAACTGCTCTAGACAGAATAAAAGTAGAAGCACTGCAAGATTTGAAAGTAAAGGAGGAATATAAGAGGGAATTAAAAGTGAAGACGGATAAGATATTTGATGATACGAATGATTACAGTCTAGAAGAAGTATGGGAGATAGCAAAAGATAGTATGGTGCAAGTAGCCACAAAAGTATGTGGTCTGGCGCAGAGGAAGTGTGGTAGTAGAACGAATGATTCTTGGGTAGATGGTGAAGTAAAAGAGGTTGTGAGGAAGAAGAAAGAGGCCTGGCTTAATGTGTTAGCCTGTAAGGCCCAAAATAGGATGAATCAGGCAACAAATGTGACCGATGATTTGGAAAGAGTGAAGAAGAAATACTCCGAAATGAAAACGAAAGTGAAAGAGATGGTAAAAATGAAAAAGGATGAAAAAGAAGAAAAGTATAACAGGAAGTTCTCTGATAACTTCAGAGCCAATGTTAAGCTGTTCTGGAAACAGGTAAGATTGGCTCGCGGAGTGACAGGAATATCGAGTATGAATGTTATAAGAGCAGAAGATGGATGTATACTGAGCGAAGAAATTAAGGTCTTGGAACGCTGGAAGGGATACTTTGAAAGTTTGTTTAGTTGTCAGGATAGTGTGCAAGGAGTGGGTAACTGGGCAGACGCCAGTTTTGAAGACCCAAGCTCAGAAATAGATGAAGAGAATGATATAGAAATAGATGAGATTGTAAGAGCGCTGAAAGTGATGAAAGTCGGCAAAGCTGCAGGGTACGACAGAGTGTCTGCTGAAATGCTTAAGGGCGGTGACGGGGTGGTGGCAAGCCTGCTGTACCTAATCTTTAATATGTGTTGGAGATATGGCCGTGTACCGGATGATTGGTGTAAGGCTGTAATCGTACCACTATATAAGGGAAAAGGCTCTCAGCAGGAGTGTAAAAACTACCGTGGCATTAGTCTTTTGAGCGTTGTCGGCAAACTGTATGCGAAGGTTTTGATAAATAGAGTGATAAGAGTGACAGATGAGAAAATATGGGATGCGCAGGCAGGATTTAGAGAGGGAATGGGCTGTATGGACCAAATCTTCTCCTTAAGATGCATAGCCGAAAAACATCTGGCAAAGCATAAGAAAGTCTACTGTGCTTTCGTGGACTTGGAGAAGGCCTATGACAGTGTGTGGAGGGAAGAACTGTGGTCGACACTATCCTTGTACGGGGTGGACTGGCGCTTGGTACGTGCACTGAAATCCTTATACAAGGATTCCAGTGCTTGTGTTAGGATAAATGGGGCATACACGAACTGGTTCTCCATCTCGAGGGGTGTTAGACAGGGTTGTGTAGCGTCACCGTGGCTGTTCAACCTGTACATGGATAACTGTCTGAAGGATTTGAAAGAGGGTGAATGTGGATTGACGATGAATGAGTTGCCTGTTAAGTGCCTGCTCTATGCAGACGATCAAGTGCTACTTGCATCGTCAGCAGAACAGTTGCAAGACATGGTGACTGTGATGGATGAAGCATATAAGAGGAAAGGAATGAATATAAATGTGAATAAGACGAAAGTCATGGTGTTTGAAAGAGAAGAGGATGTATCGGTGTGTGATGTGAAAATAAATGGTAAGAGTGTGGAGCAAGTAAGTGAGTTCGTATATTTGGGGAGTCTGTTTACAAGGGATGGAAAGATTGATGGAGATGTCGAAAGGAGAGTGAATGCGGGAAATAAAGTGAATGGTGCTACACATGCAATTGTGACCAACCAGTTGATGCCCAAGAAGGCACGACTGGCTGTTCACAATAGTGTGCTGGTGCCTACGCTTATGTATGGAAGTGAATGTTGGGTGTGGCAAAAGAAGCATGAAAGCAGAATAAATGCTGTGGAAATGCGTTCCTTGCGGAACATGTGTAGTGTGACTTTGAATGATAGGCTGAGGAATGATGTGATAAGGCAACGATGTGGTTTAAAAGAAGATGTAGTGACAAAAATTGAAAAGAGTATGCTTAGATGGTTTGGTCATATTGAGCGGATGAATGAAAGGAGACTAACAAAAGGTATTTACAAGGCAGATGTGAGTGGAAACGCCGGGAGGGGACGCCCTAGGAAGACATATAGTGACCTTATTGGTGATGTTCTTCAGAAAGGTCAGGTGCGAAGTACTCTCAACCGGCGCTCGTGTATGACCAGATGTATGAACGTAAACGAGGCAAAAGGAGTATGTAAGGAACGTAGCAGGTGGCGTTCTGTGGTTTCTGCCTACCCCCATGGGAAGAAGGCGTGAGTTTATGTATGTATGTATGTATATGTATGTACACAGAGACGATGGGGACGTCCGTTTTAATATCAACTTCTGTGACGGACCGCTTTCATACCTCCCACCGGAAAGGCCTTATGATCGCCAGAGTTTCGCTCAGCTTCGCAGGAGCATGTGTGAAAGCTAAGTTTCTATAAGTTTTGGTGTCGTAATGTGAGTAAACGGTATCTCGCTTTATTTGTTTGGAAAGTGTTTTCACCGGCGCTTGTAGGATTCAAAATCAGTATTAGGTCGTGACCGAAAACCCTAATTCTTAACACATGACGTCACCACCTTACCGTCTTATTCATTTCCCTCGCAGTTTCCTTGAGTTTGTTCAGTTTGATGTCGGGCAGGAGCGTGGTGTTAACTTCAGCGTACAGTCCGAGAGCTTCGTCGTAGACCTCCTTGGCTCTCTTGAGCGCCTGGTCAGCCAGTTCTGTCATGCTGTTAAGTTTTCCTGATGCTGCGTTCAGCTCATTGGTCAGGATTTGGACCTCATTGCTAAAAAAAGAAAGGTGTTCATTATAGGAACTATTAAAACTTAATCAATATTTACCCGTTCGGGTCACAAACGTCGAATGGTAATTTCACAATATTAAAATAGGTCAGACATGGCGAAATACTCAAACCACAAACGAACATATTTTACCTAATGTTAGCCTGTTTCGTGATTCCATCCTTAGCAATCTTGTTAGCTGTAATCGAAGTATTGAACGCCTTATCGGCTATGTCTCGAATGTTCTTTGCTTCGTTCTCCAGCTTTTCTGCTAACAGTCTGGATTCCTTTGCTAAAGCCGACATGTCGACGGATTGCTTGCCAAATTGGTCTGATCTGTTGCGAGCTTTGGACAAAGCTGCTGCTCCTTCACCGTCCATGTATTCCAAAGCACTCTGGGAAGGTAAAGATATAAATTAATATAATTAGCATGAATGGAAAGATAATGACGATGTGTGCAATGTTTTGACTTGATTGACTTCAGTGACGTGCAATTGGAAAAGTCACTTCGATTAAACACTAACTGTGTTAACGCCAAGAGACGCATGAATATACATTTATAGCGCGGGTTTTCTAGGGTCATGGTAGTTCCGATGTTGTTGCTAGGCATAGCCATACCGGCGCGCCCCCCTTCCCCCTAAGCTCGGGTGAAGTGACGTGGACGACCAGGAGAGCGAGCCCCGATCGCCGACGGAAACGGACGTAATACAGCGATCCTCCGCGACTCTCAGTCGCGAAGCAACCTTTACTGTAAATTGTGACTTTTTGTTGTTCAGTGTGTTCTGTTCAATTGTACATTTGTTGTTATGACCAATAAATGATAGTAGATTTAAAGTAGTAACTTTAAACATTGATTTTGTTGCCAATAAAGCTCGTAAAGGACAGACACATTTCATTTAAAAATCTGTTGACACAGTGATAATAAAATCAACCTTATTACCTAAAACATAATTATGGTCTTCGAGCCGAATCGAATCTTATTAAGAAATCACGGAGCGCCACCGTGACAACAAAAGAACCCCTCTCCATTAATCGAAGTGTTGTTTTGTAAAAACTTCTTAGAATTGGAAAAAAAGAACACACAGTGTGTGTAAAGTGTATCGGTGTATCATGTGAACATAAATAACGTAGCAAATAGACTACCTACATTTTGAAGATTCTTTTGATTTACACATATTGGTTTTCAATCTCAACTGTATTCAGTCACCGCACCGGCCATCTACTTGCCTCCGAGATACATATAAAAAATACCACTATTTAAGGTTCTTAAAGCAACTCGGACAAATATTTATCATAGATGGCTACTTCAAACCCTAAATATACTCAATTTGGTTCTAGACTAACCACGTTTAAAGAATAGTAGCTTAGGAGTGCCTTGAAAGAGATTCAGTGTGAAGCTATATCTTCCGGGGATTTCCAAAGCGATCCGCGCAAGGTGATCCCAGTGCCAGACTTTAATAACAAAAAATATCTCCAGAAGCACCAATGAATGCTTTTATATGAATTCAGACCCTTCATCAATAATTTTCATCTCAACAATTTCAATCAGTATCGGATCCTACGCTTTGAGAGCAATCCTGCACTTTTACATTCTTATACAGACTGGGAAGTTTCAGCATTTAATTAGATAAGACAATAGAATTCAAAGATCTATTAAAAACTCAGAACAACTGGATTTGAAACTCAGTTAATTTACAAATAGGATACATCATACAGCAGCCTCTTATGAAAGAAATTCAGCAGCACAACGACACCTTTACACACAGCTACCTTAGCCAGTTAAGGAGCGGTACCAAAACATTCTACTCGCTATGGAAGGCTACAAAGCACATAAAACAACATTCCAATTCTTCCTATTAAGGGAGAATGTGGAAAATGGACAGTGACGGACCAACAAAAGGTCTTGAGTTTCGCTGAGCATTTAAAAAACATATTCCAACCAAATGAAGCGCAGACTCACAATGCGAGGGTGACAACAAATACCTTATGCGAAAATATTATATTTCGACATGTTCCTGGATGCAAAACTGCTGGAAAGGGAGTCAACACAAAAGAACAGAAGTAAATATTTGGCACAAAGAGAATTAAGAATTAAAATGTATTGGCTACCTGGTAGACAATCGACATTGTCAATATCAAAACAAAGTAATAAGGAATATAGTCAACGCAGTCAATTATAGTCAAGTCAGCCCTGTTACATTAGAAACAGCGAACTCCACGAGTCCTCAAGTCCACCAGATAGAAGCTCAAAAACATGCAGAAGCTCAAGAGCACAGAGTCTATCATCACGTGAATGACGAGGCGAACTAACTTCTTGAAAACACAGAATTACGTGTAGTACGAAGACTAAAAAGAATAAAATAATTTGAGTTATTTTTAGCAGAATGAACTTGAACTGCAGTACAAGAGCTGACTATTGTAAAGATGACGTGAATCAAGTGCGTTATTGGACGATATTTTTATTTTTTAGTTTCTTATTAGTTTAAGTAACATCAAAACTTTTTATTTTTAGCTAGATTGTTATGTAAACAAAGAATCAGCGACTATGAAAAACAGACTTTGTTCAGGGTTAATCTACGTTCCTTTTGAATTTAAGACGGTCTTACATTGATTTCCTTCTGTGCGGCTTCAACAGTATCCTCTGCTTTAGACACGTTGCCCTTACTCTTCTCAACTGCTTCATTTCCATCGTAACTCTCGTCTTCAATCTTGAACAGCATGTTTCTGTAGATATACAGCGATTTATATAATTTGTTTGTATGTGTAGGTGGTTATTGTTAAGGTACAATGTGATTTTCAACTAAAATAATCTCAACAAGTAACGATAATTTTAGCCGCGTTCATCTGTGAAAACCAGGTACAACATGGATGCAGCCTACTCTTACTAACAATCGACCGCTTTCATCTTAGCAGACTCGGTAATACTTCATTCACCAAGTCATGAGCAATTTTAATAAAATTTGGTTCGTTTGACCAACGACCTACGGCTTGATTGATTGATTGATTGGTAACCCGCCTTAGTTCCCAATTGGGCCACACGATTACTGACAATGTGTGCACTGACTGGACAGGTCCAATCAAACGATCCGAACCACATGGTCCTCAAATGATTCGGTCAATGCTTCGGTGATTCGGTGTATCTTCTCATAGGATAGGAAACATCGTACTCGTCTGGTTTTTGAAATATTATTGACGTGTAAAGTGTTTGTATAAACCTACGTTCAGAAATGAATACAGTTTTTCTTAATTTATCATACCTGACGTCGGCGAGTCTATCAGCCAGTTCGGCCAGGTTGTCCGTCAGGCTGGCACCAGGTCCATTGCCCAACTCGGCCTGAGCATCCTGCGCCAGGCGCTCGATCTCACCCCTAACTTGTTGCAACTCATTGTCGAAGTCTGCATTCTCGACGACCGTTGGAGACTTCGAGATCTTTGCTAGAATCTGCACAAAAGAAAATAAAAGATTTTTTGCATCTACGTTACTTTAAAGTCAACTGTATGTTCAGAAGACGTTCTCACAAAAATATCTAAGTGATCACGCCAGGGTTTCCAAGACCTACCTTGGCGACCACTAAGAAACGTTCATGGGAGATTGGCCAGAAAAGAGTGAAAGGATGTGGGGGAGACCTTTGCCCCGCAGAAGGACAATACAAATTGATAAACAAAACATATTCTTATACATATTATAGCAAACCACACACAACTATGACCAGTGCGAGCATTCCGCGGTCGCGTGCCTTCACGTTTTATACAATAAGTTCTCTCTTTCGCCTGGCCGTTGCGAGTAAGGCGGGAAAACGATGCGCGCCTGACCGCTGCCCACACGCTTAGTGCGTAGACGCGTGTTTGACTATCGCGCGCGCATGTCGCCCCGTGCCTACCTCGTGCCGGCCATTACACGAAATAATTATCTTAGGGTTTTCGTTCCCAATGTTTGTGACTGTTTACTTGCGTTTTTTTCCAAATATACTGTTTTACTAAAGAGGTGGTTTCACTCCGATAAGCCGGAGAAAGAAAATTCAAAAGAAGAAGAATCGGTCCCCGTCCAACACCGCGTTGTTTTCACTTACACACCTTCCTCAAGAGTGAAATACAGGCTATCAAATGCAAAAATAATTTCTCAAATCCGACAGGATTAAACGCGGCAATCTGGTTCCAGAGATTAGCGCGTTCAAACAAACAAATTCTTCAACTTGTTTATACTTTTATATTAAATTTCTGGGTATGAACCCACTAGAGTTCACTAGAGAAATTTAATATACACACACACATATTGCTGCAATATTTCAAATTTATTTATTTATTTTATTTTACGATAACTTACAGCTAAACATTACAGTAGGTAAATAGTTTATAAAAAATATGGCCAATTACAAGTTTCCACATGTAGTTTTTAATAAAATTTATGAAACAGGTAATTGATGGTAGACACATAAATAACACAATACAGAAAAAAAGAGAACTATTTACGCTCGAAGAAGCCATCAGATAACAATTTCTTAAATTTAAGACCACTATTATGGAAGTCGATATCAGCTTCCTGGCAGGTTGCATTGCACATAGGACTCGCTCTCAACATGTACGAGTTCCGTCTGTACGTAGTGGCTACCACTGGGGTGTGAAAAAGATTAGGTCTACGCAAGAACACAGACGGCACTCGCAGCCCGATTTTGTGTAACAACTCGGAAACACCAGTTGTACCATTGGCAGTCTTAAAGAGAAACATAAGATCTGATATTTTTCGCCTTGCGTAAAGTGGAAGGATTTTTTTTTTGCAACGGTTGGTATATCCTTTGAAAATCTTTTAGACCGATACTGCATGCGCCTTAAAAACAATTTCTGTATGCTCTCAATACAATTTATGTAAACATTATAATTGGGGTTTCAAACTGAGAGGCATACTCAAGAGGACTACGAACAAAGGCACATTATAATATTTTAATAGTCTTTATATTTTTGAACTCCGAGGACACCCGGAGAATGAAACCAAGTGCTTTTGAATCTTTCTTGACTAAGAAAGAATAGATCTTTCTTCTTCAAGAAAGATTCAAAAAAAAAATCTTCGTGTGTATCAAAGAGGAGCTTAGCGTCAAAGGGAACTCCCAGATCCCAGATAGTGTTGACCCTATTTAGTGCTGTATCCAAGAGCGTGTAGTTATAGGTCTATCTGAATAGGTTTCCGTGTAAAGGAGCAAACATAACACTTGGAGACATTTAGATCTGGCTTATTGTTAATACAATATTCTTAAAAATTATTAAGGTCCGCCTGTAATAGATGAGCATCTGCAACCGTATTTATTTGTCTCATTATCTTCATGTCATCAGCCTATAGTAACAGTTTTGAATTAACAAGTTTACAATTACAAACCATCGATCACTAATAAAGAACTTTATTAGTGATCGATGTTACAAACATAGGTTCATACCTATGTTTGTAATTTGAAATATAGCAGCAATATGCGAAGAAATGTCCCTTTTTGGCCTCGCACGGTCTCTTACCCATTATTTTGTTAATTTTTCTGAAATTTTATTGTTTGTATTTCCTTAGCGGGTTCCGTATTTCTATACAGTCCGTGCCGAAGAGACGAAGAGAGAGGGAGAAGGTCTGATTGTACTCACGTCATCAAGTTCCCTCAGCTCCCTCCGATGCTGATTAACGGCATCCAGCACAAGGTTGTAGCAAGCAGGACAGTCCTCACAACCCTGGCCGTCTGCACGACGCTTCTTGTTTTCCATACACCTAAAATGTCATGGGAATAATGTAATTGACCATATGTTCGAGAGTCACAGAATGGGTCACAGGGACTTTAATTTGTCAAGTAACGCAGTGTGGCATCGAAAGTTATATTAAGGGATATTTATATAATATCCGACTACACGATAGCCAAAGACAGGGTTAGTTTAGGGAACTTGTTGAGTTAGTTAGAAATAAGAACGTACTAAAAGATTTTATTCAAATTTTGAAACCGTTTTGAAGAAAATCAAATTAATTTCACTTATTATAGAACATTACATTTAATTTCATTTTACTTAATCATTTTAAATTTAATTACAAATAAATAATAATTGATGTAAAGATATTTTAGGTATAATAAAGTCAACAACTTATTGTGAGTAATTAAGTATAAGTTAGATTCTGCTATTTCGTCAATTAAGTAATTAACTTTTTTTATTACTGTGCCTTTCAAACATCATCTTTAAAACGTATAAACATCTATTTTAAAAGATTGGCCTGCTAGATGCCGTTTTGGGAACAATAATTGTAGTTAGTCGGTCGGCAGGACAGAACGTTAAACCTCCAAAACCGGTTATTTACATCAATGGAAAGATCTCTTCTTCCAAGGGGAATATTTCGTAACGACTATGACGACTTCTGTCAAATGATTGTCCATTTGGAGAAACAGATATTATTTAAAATCTGGTATATGGTCAATTAAGTATCTTTCATTAATTCTGTGCCATTCAAACTTCATCTTTAAGCCAATCAGTGTATCCAAGAGTCAGTCGGGCAGAACGTTAAACGTGCCGAACCTCCCCGTTAAGGTATATATTTAATTGAGCCCTTAGTCTGGATTTGTGCTTGGTTAATAGCAATAGTCTCGCACTTCGAAACTGGCGAAAAGTGCAGTATATTAAATGTACATATGGGAACCAAACCATTATTTGATTTTGTTTTTTTTTTAACTTGTTTTGATTATTTAATCGATTTTCGTGTTATTATTTGAATTAAGGGCAGATTTTTCAATCATCAGATAACTTTTATCTTAAGAATTTAAAGAAGCAGTTTTAGTGTCGCTTGATTTCAGAAACGTTTATGGATGAAATTATGTGCATATTATGAAACGGGTTTTACTTTGAATGCATTCGTTTTTTTTTTACTACGCTGCAAAAAAGAAAAACTAATTGCTCTTCGAAACGCAGTCAGGAGTTACCATACTCACCGAAATATGGAATTTAGATTTCTACTATGGCAATCAGTAGGGTTTTGTTGGTAGTGGCATCATCGTTTAAACTACTAAGAGACTTTTACTACCTCGTTTTTTAAGAGAAGTTTATAGGACAAGACGTTAATTATTGCTTAACTCAGTTATGTTCCATCAAATCTTAGACATCTTGAAGAAGCAAACGAATGTGCCTAGAGTATTTTTCAAATTTTTTGAAGCCAGCAGTTATTTGTATGTGCAACATGTTTTATATTAAACAATATGTATTAGCTTATTGTTAGTGGCCGTTAAATGAATCCATAACGTACATCTATGGATGTCAGCTTCAAATCAGAATTGTCTTATTTGTAATATTTTAATCTATCTTGTCTTGATGTACCACTGTTACTAGTCGTTAATTAATTTTGTTTACCTAAAACTTTTATATGTTTTGTGGTGAAGTATACGAGGATTGTAAGTAATAAAAGTAAAAACAAATTCAGATAAAAGTTATCTGACTAGTGAAAAATCTGCCCTAAGATTAGCCATTGAGATAATTGGAGATCGGATATTCGCGCTCATAATTACATAAAGCTGAGATGTTGGCTTATATGGAATGTGCTTCCTACCTAATATTGTAAAGAATACAGGTTTTTTTTAAAGAGAATTCCATACTATATACCCGACTAAAGTTCAGTCGCGCAGCAGGAAGAATTTCGTACAATGACCTCTTTACCTACTGACAGTGGTCACAAACATTTTTGTATTAAGTGCGGTTTCCATGAAATATGGTTCCATTTTAAAACAGAGAAGAACCACTTAACAATTAAAACAAGATAACAAAAAATAACAAACACATAAACCTAAGAATAGAAAACTGAGATAACTGTGTCTGAAAACCGAGCGATCACTAACGCATCCCAAGATGGAATGCGGTTCGTTCGTTATTTATGAATTATGTCAAGCAAGCCAAGGATTTTTTTTCGTGACTCAAACAAGAACATACCTTACTAAGTTAAGGTTTACAATCCCAGAGGACGGTGGCCATTGCATCTGTGCGTTTGAGACTAAGTAAATTATAAAGATTGACATTATTTATTTTTCTACAGTACCCCATAAAGGGGGATTGGGGGCGTCAAAGATTTTATGAAAGAATTTTAACGCGCGGTCTGATTGGCTCGAAACTCGGTACTTATACGTAAGACCATAATTAATAATGAATAATATGTATCAGGGTTTTCCGAAAATCGTACTCCTCATGTGCACTGGGGTTATTCAAGTTTTAAGGGGAGGACTTTACTGCATGGCTTGATTAACTCAAAAATGGGTATAAATAGTCGGTTAATAAACTTGAAACTTGGCAATATGTTCCTTAGTAAATAATAACTTTTAGCATTTTTAAACAGCACCTCCAAGTAAAGGCGCTGTCGAATTAACTCGAAACTCAGTGATAAAATTAAAAACAACAAAAAAAAATACGTTATTCAAAAATCAAACCTTAAGTGGGTGGAAAAGGGTAATAAAATTCGGATTTTACAGCTTGCTTTAATTAACTCGAAAATTTGACATATATAATGTTAAATCATCAATGGAAACGTACAAACGCTTTTTTCAAAACATGCCCTGTCGTGGCGAAAAGGAAGGATACTGTATGAAACATCTTATTCCACTGATCTATTGGCCCGAATACATACTTATCTTAATCCATAATAATGTAAAAAAAATATAGAGACTGTTTTTTTTAACCCTCTAATCTCGGGAACTACGAGTAGGATTTGAAAAACTCTTGTGTTTAACATCATGCTACGACCCTTAGGAGCCGACACAAAGCGGAGTTTATTAACAGTGAAGCGGCTGCGGCACCTGATGAATCGGTTACTACGACGAACACAGAGCAGTACAGAAGAACTAGAACGAAGATACAGTCTTCGTAAGCCCAAGCCTGTAATTCACACATCTTAGCCGTTTAGAAACTCAAAAAACTGGCCGATGTTTTAAAAACTTTTGAAGAAAGCTTATTTTGAAAGCCTTTTTGGACGATTCCAAAGAATTTTAAAAAAATAATTAAAACAAAAGAGTTGCGTGGCATAACAAAGTTTCAATTTACATACCATAGTTTTTGGTAATTTTCGGTTTCAAATTAAAGTTTTAAAGGCAGTTAGCAGTTTATTTCGAATTTTTGCCACTGTATGCATCGTGCAGCGGCTATTTAACGAGAGAGGAAACAGTAAGGGCAGTAGACGTACTCCAAGCTGATGCTACTCAACGGAGTATTGCTGAGGATATTGGAACAACACAAACCGTGATATCAAGGTTATGGTCACAGTGAAAGATTATGGCCCGAGTGGAAGAACAGACCTCGATCGGATCAGAAACACCATCACCGCAAAAAAATAAAAGTAACGAGGTGCTAGCACCAAGAATTCACGTTCATGCCCGATAACGCCCATCCGCACACAGTACGAATGGCGACCAGCTGGCTGCAGGAGCACAACGTATCGATCATAGACTGGCCCGCGCAATCACCAGTCCTAAACCCCATACAGCACGCGTGGGACATGCTACAAAGGAGGGCTTTGAAGAATCTTCCTGCCACCATTGCGACTGAAGTTTTTTTTTTTTTAATCTAAGATAACAAAAAAAAAAACAATATTTCGTAAGAGTTTAAGAATTTGATTCAACATCATGAGAGGTTTTACTGATGTGGCAACAGATTTTTCGCATATGTGCAAAATACTAAAAAAATCCGCTTTTTTTTATTTTTTTCTTGAAAAACACATTCATCTTTAGTTTTACCATTAATTCACTTTTCGTCGTTATTTTAAAAAAAATACTAACGCAAACAAAATGTTTTATTCTAAACTCAAGTCTGATAAATAATAGCTTTGTAAAAAAATTGCGATGTACGTTATATAAAAAGAAATATCCCTAGACGGTGTCGATGTGTGTTTATAATTCTATCGCACAAATTGATGGCGACCGAATAACAGTTGAAGAAGCATTAGCAAAACCTGATTCTAATTTATGGCAAAAAGCTATGGATGATAAACTAAAATTGAATGAGAACCAGATGTGGTCACTGGTATACTGGTTCCTCAAAATTATACGAGACAGTGAGGTGTCGAAAATATAAGTTTAGGCTCGTAGCCAAAGGATTAACGCAAGTACGTGGATTATGCTACAATGAAACGTATTCTCCGGGAGTAAGAAGCTATATCTTACGAATAATATTCAAACTAGCTGTAGAAAATAAATGGCTCATTGACCAATGGGATGTTACGACGGACTTCCTATATGGCAATGTTAAAAGAGGACATTTACATGCTTCAACATAAGGGGGATATAATTAAGGGAAAAGGTATGTAAATTACAAAGATCATTGTATGGAGTCAAACAACCGTTAACTACTTGGTTACTCGAAAGACAAGCGCGATGACACAACACGGGTAATATATTGCAAAAATGAAGCAATTATTAATTTACAACAAAAAAGAATTGATTTGACTAAAAAAATAAAGTAAAAGTAAGTAGTAAGTTAAAGTTGCTAATAGAATAACTTGACAAAAAAAAGGACCATTGCATGTATTAATATACCTGCATTTGTCCTGGCTTTTTTTTAACTTTTTTATTACTTTAACGAATTAAAACCATACTAATGTATGGTTTTAATTCGTTAAAAGTTTTTTTTGAGGTATCTTCGTGTTTTTTGTTTTCATTTTTTTATAATTTGTTGTGTTATGTTTTCAACACACTATCTAAATAAAATTAATCCAGAAGAGTATCTTAAAATTGTCTGATTTTGTTTACTGCAGTGGTTCATATACTTTTAGGCATTATAAAACTTGCATTTAGATCCTGTAGTCCCCTTAGGTAATTAGTCGGCGTGTGTTCTTCTTTATTAGACTTTATCTTAGTTTTGTCTACGGAAGAATAGACAAAAACACAGACAAAAAAAAACTGTAATTTTGTCCTCCTGATCATCCTACGCGTGTATTCTCACCACCTTTCTAGCCATATCATCTGTCACACAGTCCATATACGATTCTTTGGTATATACGTGTCTCAAATGTAGACTTTAAACTTGATTGAACCTGACCTGTCACAGCGCCTTCCCTCGACGTTCTCTTGGCAGGAGCACTGTCCAGACATGTCGCACTGGTAGTTAGTGGAGCCCCATTCGTCACAGTCACAGTCTCTACAGCCGTCCGCGGAGAACCCGTAGTGGTAGGCGCGGCAGCGGTCGCAGTGTTTACTGGAAGACAAAGAAATACACTGTGACTTTGATAGCCATTCTTAAAGTTTATAAAAAAAGAACTTAAGCACCTAATATTGAAAATACAACGGCGGCTTTTGACCCCTGTTAAGAACAGACCAGTCAATGTAGTGTGGGCAAATTATTCACACCAAACAGAAAAAAAAACACGGAATTGAGTGTTTCTCTCAAGGATGCGGGGAAACTGCAATTGGCTGGCCGTGAACGCAAACGTTTTCTGAAGTGGAAACGAGCTCATTATAGCTGGAGTTTAGTTTTCAACATTTTTGTTAATATAATGATGTGGAAAATAATTTAATTTTTATTGTATAGAACCAAGTTCTTCTAACTTTACAGACAGATGTGTTGCTGAAGAGCTTTTTCTGTGATCTTTCTTCTTCCCAACGAAAACACTAGGAAGTGGCAAAGGGCGACGTTTTAGGGGACTGTCTTATAAACTTGCTTACCCGTCGATCCCAGGCTTGCAGTAACACTGTCCGTTGAATGGGTCGCAGGTATTGTTGTAGGATCCCTCCAGGTTGCAGTCACAGGTCTCACAGCCTGCGCCGGAGTTGATGTTGAAGTAACCGTCCTGGTTCATGGAAATTGTTATAACATTGAAAGGTTCTCGTAGTCCGTTTTGTCAAACACATTATATCTGGAGGACCTCTTTCGGCTGAATAATGCAATAAATTGAAAGCTGTCTGTATCTTGATTTATCAGTGAGTCGCCCTTTCAGAGAAGTAAAAATTTGATTTGACGAAATAATTTTTACAGGGTGGCATCGACGCACAACCTATTACCACGGATTCAGTACATGAAACGAATGGTAGTACTTATTTACTGGTTTTACGTGCACGTCATGATAAGCGATCAATTTCTAAATTTTGCGTTGTTTTGTTTTAGGGGCACTACCACACATGTTCGATTCGGCAGTATTTATTGAAAAACAAAGCCGACCCGAAGCAATTACTACACATATTCGGCTCGTGCCGATCGTCAAATCTCTAAACAATTCAAGCTAAGCCTAAAACAGTATCTACAGATTATAATATTAAATTCATTCTTGCCTCCCCGGATGTATCAAACCATGCGAGCCCGAACGTGTGTGCAGAACCTTAGTTCTGTGACTTTAAAGAACTATGGTCCCTCTTTCACTGTCTTGCAGACGGCTTCTTGTCCAACTCACCTCACACTTATCACAGTTCCTGCCGATGACATGTGGGTGACAGCTACAGTATCCAGTAAGACCGTCGCACTGAGGGGGTCCTTCGGCACTCTCCAGTGTACCCGCTTCGTGGCACTGGCAGGGCTTGCAGTCACCCTTCTTCTTGGGGTCGAGCGCATCGCCGAAGTAACCTGGATGTGTTTTTTTTTTTTACTATTCTGATAAGGATGATTTAACAGCTGTTACCATGGATTTAGCACATGATTCTAAACCACCAAACATGCGATTGAAAAATGGCTGTTCCAAACAATTTGACCACATAGGTCTCACTTCTCAATGAAACAGGTGACAACAGACGAATTATGATCACAGTTTTAATGTAGGCAACAGTGCGCCTGTATTTTCCCAAATAGGTTAACAGACGTTTATCTTCCTCCTTGCGTCATGATTTGAGAAATGGGCGAGGTTCTTACAATTACCCAAGGCCAGGACTGAGGATCTAAGGCCGAGATGTATAAACGTTACTTAGAGGTGCCTACACACCATATGCCTACTCACCAAAGCCGGGCGCACGGCGGCCCTACCCGCCGCGGCTTAGCCACCGGGCTCATTTTAAACAAAAGTTGACCGACTTGCTACGTTCACATTAAGCCTTTGGGTGTAGACACCTAAACACTTACTTTGGCTAAGCGTTATTCCTATCACTGTCGCACAGCTGTCAAAATACAACTGCAAGATAGAGACGGGAACATCTGAGCCAAAGCAAGAGACAACGAAATGTCATTTGGTTCAAATTGTTTTTTGACTGCCTCGTTGGTATAGTGGTCGCAAGAGCTACTGCTGAGCATGAGGTCTTGGGTTCGATCCCCAGGTCGGGCAAAGTGTTATTGGGTTTTTCTATCTAGAATTTCTCAATAGCAGCCCGCAGTCTGGATTTGTGCCCGGTTGATGGCAATAGGCTCGCCCCCTATTAAATGGGACTTAAGCATAACTGGCGAAATGTGGGTGTACACCCACATTTCGCCAGTTATGCTTAAGTCCTCTAGTACCTATAGGTACACCTCTGCCTAACCCTTCTGGGATTACAGGCGTGATGTTATGTTATTGTTTTTTGTTAGATTCTTTTATATTTTGTACATGTGAGAACGTTGTAGATTGTAGATTTATAGACCATTGTATATTTGTTAAGCATATGGTACTTGTTGACAGGCCAACACTGTCCTCCCATGCCTATTAACACTGTAATTTGAAAACATTGTAAAAGTATAAAAAATTAAAAGAGTAACCGTGGAGTTTCTTCGCCTTAGGAAACGACCATGACGGCACGGTTGGCGCAGTGGTTGAGCGATCGGCTGCTGCGCTCCGTGTCGCGGGTTCGATTTCCGCACGGAACAAATATTTGTATGACCTACAAATAGTTGTTCCGGGTCTGGGTGTCTTGTGTATGTGAGTTTTCATGTTTGTGAACGCACCCACGATACAGGAGTAATTCCTAGTGTGGGGCAACGTTTTAAAAAAAAAAAATTGGAACCGTGCACCTAGCTTCTGACGTTTCATGAGTGCCCAATTTATCGACTCTGCCTTTATTAGGGCTAACCTGCGCTCATACATGAACGTGTTATTTTATGCTTTTTTTTTCTACGCCCGACTCACCGCTCAAACACTTGTCACAATGTTCTCCAGCAGTATTGTAGATACACTTGAGGCACTCCCCAGTGGTCCTGTTGCAGTTGCCGACAGCATTCGGGTCCACATTTCCATTGCACTGGCAGAGCTCGCACTGTTTCGGGGCCCCGAACTGCCCGGTCGGGTCTCCGAAATAACCGTCAGCACATACCTCGCATTTTGGTCCTGTAAATAAAGGATGGTGTGAGGAAATAAATGTGGATTGATCCCTTTGGCTTCCATAAGAGCATATGACCAAGTCTTATGCCTCAATCTTAAAACTAAGCGTAAACTCTTCGATAGAATAAAGCTCCGTGTTTGACAAAAATTTAAGGCAGTACAGACTTTGCTATGCTATATCGCTATTTTGTAAAGCATATTGCGTCATAAGAGTTATAGCACGACGTTCACACTATACGCTTCATCGCAAGCCTGTCTACTACAGTATATCAAGTTATTTGACTACAATCCGTCATAAAGTGCACACACATTTGATTTGGTACTCATTAGGGTGGAAAGATTTAATTTCGTACGTCTTGGTATTCAAAAGGAACTTTATGTTGTTATTGTTTAAAGCTTGTTTCTGTTTACACATTGAAACTGTCCTGTGCCTAAAAGTCGTGACGTGTCGCGTTCAATATCACCTGACCAATAGCTTGATTATTACGCCTTTTTTTCTCAAACTTATAAATTAATGTGTAATAATTTACAAAATTATGGTGTTTACGATACTTGTAGCCCACATCATTTTACAGGGTGTACTATGATAAATCGAATGACAAAAAATCGAATATCAATTGATCGACCACCATAAATCGATCGTCTAAATACTCGAACGTTCTTAATATCGAATAGTTTATAAATCGAACATTTATGTACACTCAATACATCGAGTGTTCAAAATATCGAATTCAACGCGTCGCATATACATTCTATCGAAATATCAATATACTGAATTCTTTTTATATAGAATACAAGAAAAACACAAAATTTACTAATAAATCGCATTTTAATCTTTAATTACTATCTTTAATAGATACATTTTGAAATTTTGTGTGAATTACAATTGCACGAAGAAACTGTAATACATCCATGTTGTTTGAATTACTTAATATGTTTTGAATTGCCGTATCGTCCCTTTTGCCTCTTTTTTGTGGAGTAGGTCTTCTCAATCAAGCTATAACAAATAGGACAATTGAAAAGGCAAACTTTTCAATTGTCGTATTTGTTATAGTTTGCTCCTTTATTAAAAATTCTATGGTAGCATAACGACCCCGTTTGTGCTGATCAAGCAACGTGTGCCATCTTCTGTACCATCTCCATACAATGTTGTTTTGAGTTCTAGGAAAACCCAGTGTTGATATTCAATTTTTTGTCATTCCATTTGGCATAGTACACCCCATTTTACAATGCAAAATTTGTAAGCTAGCTTATGGCAATCACCCTATTATCACTAACAAGATCTTACCAGCATAGCCTTCGGGACAGTCGGTACACACAATGCTGCCATCCATAAGCTGGATACAACCACTGTCCTTAGGACACGGGCAGGGTGTGCAGTCGTCAGGGGTCCCCGCAATCGCGTTGCCATAGAAACCCTTAGCACAGAGCTCGCAGTTGCTGCCCGTAGTGTTGTGTTTACAGATACAGAAACCTGAAAAATGGAATATATCAATGATTTCGGGTGTTCAAACAGAATGAATGCTCATAGGTTTTTAAAGATTTTAGGCCTAAAATAAAGTGTCGCTTTTGGGCACACGCCTGATCATGATGAAGATGTAAAAGTTATGTCATTTGGTTTTCAATGTGCTATCAATTCATGTTGATCTACTCTCTTGATTGGGCTCAAAATGAGAAAATCTTTTTCCCTTAAAACACAGCTAGAGATGTAATTATGGAACCCACCGGTAGCGGTATCACAGATGTGTGCATGTCCATTGCAGTCACAAGGTATGCAAGTCGAGTAAGGTCCTCCGTTCGCGGGCTCATGCTTGAACCCTGGCGCGCACTCCTCACAGTAGTCTCCAACATAGGCTTTTGGACAGGAACACTTCTCCACCCAGTTTGCTGGAGCAGAACCTTTCTCTCGCCCAATCTTCGCAGTCTCCAGTTTGAAGTTCATCATGTAACCTACACCAGGCTTGTTGTAGGTGCCCCTGATTTTGATGGCAGTCAGGTTTTGGAGAAGGGACATAAATTCGAAGTTTGATAAGGTTGGAGACCAGCCGTAGCGAGAGTCCTCGTGAAGTCTGAAGGTGTACTCTTGTGCCTGAAACAATTTTTAAGATGAGAGGTGGAAGAAGCTGATAGCATTCGCGAACTTAAAGTATGCATTTAGGAAAGGTTTAAAAACCTTTAATTAGACCATAATTAGTGACACAAAATATATTACATAATTATGCTAGCATTTAATTGTATTCGAAATAAAAGGCGGTGTTTACACATGCTTTTGTGCGAATACGTTAGCTAACCACGTGTTCGAATTGGATAATAGCATGCATTTTGCTTCATTATAACTATTTAACAACTCTGCAACAATATTTTGACAAATAAATGAACTATCACTAATAGAAACAATTATAAATGCACATCATCTTAACAATCGCTCCCTGCTTGCAATAGCGTATTCAAAAACAGAAATAAAAGTGCATAAAATCGCTGATATCTTCAAGGCATTCTTTTAGACAGCGTACCGCCCAGTTGAGCTAAACTGGGCGGTGCGCTGTACCTACCCAGACCGTTCTCAAGGTAACCGGTTCCGGTATAGCCATGGGCAAAATTCATTTATTAACACATAATGAGAACATTGCACAGCAAAATGCAGTGGTAGCAAAAGCAGTGATGGCCCAGTGGTAACGGCCTTATCTTACGAGTTGTAGGACGTAGGTGCAAACCCAGACAGGCGCTTTACTTTTTCTAAATTATTTATCACCACTACTCTCAAAACAGTGAATGAAAATATTGTAAGAGAACCGGCGATGTCCTAGAACTTCTAAGACATTTGACATCTACCAACCCGCACTGTGCCCGCGTGGTGGATTACGAACCCACTCCCTCTCACCGAGAGGATGTCTGTGTCCCAGCAGTGGGAACATTATAGACTGATTGTGCTACAGCAAAAATAAATCTTGGAGCAAACATACCTGATTAGTAGGCTCCGGATTATTCTGAGCGTAGATGTTGATAGACACAGAGGCCCGGGGTCCTTCGAGGATAATGTCTTGCGCCGAAGGGTAGCCCCGAACTTCTCCGAGTCGCAGTGAGAATTTCAAGTCGTGGTTGTATGAAGGTCGTTGGTCGCCGAGGAACTGGCTTGAAGCGATGAAGTATAACGTTTCGGCGCCTTGAGATGAGACGGCTAGAACAAAGATGAGTGGTTAGTTAGAGACGAGACGTAAATAATATTTGTTCTCATGTTGTTGGGTAGCTAACAAGACTTTGTGCCTCTTGATAAGTGGTTGAGGATTTCTCTAATAACGAAAGGATAAAGCTGAAATTAAGTACTACCACTATATCAAGTTATTTCTGCCGAAAATAGCTGTGTTGCGTGCTGGTAGAAAGAGTCAATTTCTGATCGCCACGCACCGACGATGCCTCTGGGTATGCATACCAGCTAACTTGGATGGGCAGAACAACCCCGTAAATTTTGTCGATTGTCAGCCTGTGTATGCAGGCAGCTATGACCCCATGCCGTTGGATAAGCCTCTTGCTTCCTTACCACCCAGTTCCATAGAAATTTATATCCCCATCACCCACAACATTATGTTAGTAAGTACTCACCTATGTTCTGCGTATTAGCATTAAACTGCAGCTTCGCCGTTCTTTCCTGTTCGTCTTCCGCTGTCCATTTTTCAGCATCCCTGATGAAGTGAGCGCTGGTCTCGTGAGCTTGGTACTTGGGAGCTGAGCTGCATTGTGAGGAGTGGCCGAAGCAGAAGCAAGGCGTGCAGCCGAACTCGTTGCTGATGTCAAGGTTGAAGAAACCTGGCTTGCATCTGCAAGAAAACGAAAGGTTAGAATTGGGTGTTGAATAGGAAGGTCGGAGAGTTCATAGTTTTATCATACTGCTAGGCGCTGTTTTTTATTGTTTCATCTCCATTGCTGTAATCTCAGTAGTTGCTTTTACATTTACCGTTGATTATTTTTTGTTCCTAAATAACTATAAGAGATATAAGTGACAGTCGGTACATGAAATCCGGCCCGAAAATCCGTAAACCAAATATAAAATCTCAGTAAGTGAACAAATAGTGATCGTTCCATGTAAAAAAAATTGCAGCATTTTGGTCAGACTTGAAGCCAGACTAAATGATGACAGCTAGGTATTTCATGTTTCATGATAAGCTGTTCCCATTTTTTTTTACGATATAGTATTTTTTTTAAATTGTATGTGCCCCAAAGCTGCGCCAAAAAGGACAACTTCTGTTATAATGCCAGATTTTCTAATGAACCTCGAGGGACAAGTGACGCTTGTGTAACAAAGAGTGTCAAACATAATACTAACTCTCTACAACGTCTTCCTTCGACGTTTTGCTTGCACAAACACACGCCAGTCTGCGGGTCACACTGCGGCGTGTTGACGTAGGAACCTGACTCATTACAGCCACAATGCTTGCAGCCCTGAGTTGTGAACTCGTAGTGGTTCGGTGCGCAGACGTCGCACTTATCGCCTGTCACTCCAGGCTTGCACTGACACTTGCCTTCAGAGTTACATTGGAGGCTGCGGGATCCTGAACAAAGAAATAATCGTTCACACAGAATAATACGCGTATTTCTGCGTGTCTCTTCCAAATACGGATTACTCTGTGGTCTAGGCTAGGAGGCTAGTGCTCACCATGTAAGTCCTTCATGAACAAAATACCTTTGTGCCTAAATAAATTATATTATATTTGTTAATTAGATCCGTTAATTTTTATTTATGAACGACAGAAGCTCGTAGGTATGTCATTAATTAAAGATAAGTTGGGCATTTGGAATGCGTTGCATGATTTGGAATGTGTTGGGTGTAATACATTGGTAAATAAGATACAGCCAATTACGATTGAATCTTGAGGTGGCTAATTCGGCATTTGACAGCCCTTAAACTATGTAGAATAGCGTGAATTAAAACGCTTGAATTTGAAGAATTCATTCCTTTTCAGCACAGAGCCAGTAGCCCAGTGAGAACTGCCCCGAGTTACATGTCGCAGATCGTGGCTTCGAACCTAAGCAAGTCCTTAACTTTGTGCTTCGTCACCAAAATCAATAACTAGTACCAAGTCTAAGAAATAAAAAATCAAAGACTTGTGACCATCTCCCCCTCCTCCCTCTCACAGAGAGGAAGTGAAAGTGGAATACTGACCAGTATTCCAGCAGTGGGAACCTGATGGGCTTATTATGTTAGGGCCATTTGAGATCAGATGGTTAGTAAAATTCCACTTACCAGTAGGATTACAGTTGCAAGGTAAGCAGATGTCTCCAGAGCCCTGGAAGAAGTTCTCCTTGCACCGCTCGCAGTTGGCTCCGTCCCGGTTCTCTGCACAATCCGTGCATCGACCTCCGTGGCCAGTCCGCTCGTACAGGTCCTTGTCAAACTCGCATTTGTTCGAGAATCCGTTGCAGTTGCAAGCTGTAAGCAGAGTTTAATCTGAGCCCTAATTACGGTACACACTTTCGATCAAAATTTAAAAGATTTTGATTGAAATTGCAAACTCAACATTACTTGATATGTTTTATAAATTCGTCTGCTCAGCAACGTAACCAACTAAATAAATATTGTTGAACTGTCAAAATCAAAGACATTGCTTTTGCTTTTGTAAGCTTGTCACGCAAGTACCCGCAAGGCGGTGGTCTTGATAAGGCAAGGTAGAAGAAGAAGCTTCTCAGAGGGCTTATACAGGCTGGTCCAAATAGAGACAAAATAAAAAATAAAATTCCTTATGCCCTGGGTTATCATATAATACTCCATGTGTATTCTGCGATTCTTAAAAGTTCTCATTTATTTTTCAATTTCTTGAAAAGAAATAGGAACCGCTTACAAAAAATTATATTGTTATTTTTACACGCTTTCTGCGATCTCTTCCAGGCAACCTTGGAATGGACAGTGATTTGTCTGGACATAAAAAGGGGTTGTCGTTGGTGCAAATAAGAGAACTAAATTATATCTAATATATAAAATTCTCGTGTCACAGTTTTCGTTGCCATACTCCTCCGAAACGGCTTGACCGATTTTGATGAAATTTTTTGTGCTTATCCGGTATCTATGAGAATCGGCCAACATCTATTTTTCAAAAAAAAAAAGAAGCAAAACAACGTTTGCGGGTTCAGCTAGTGACATATAAAAACTTAAATAGATACACAAATATACATATCTTAATTAATAGATGTATAAATACATACATACTAAATATTGAAGCAACAAAAGTAAATGAATACTATAAAAAGTTACAGTAATACGAGATTAAGATGTAATGAATGTTCCTTCACAAGTCTTTTAAATAGATGTGACGACTGCGCACGTTTTATTGCAACTGGCAATGCATTCCATTCCACAAACGAGCGGCCTGCATGTCGATTCTGTAAAAATCTCACCGTGATGACTTTCGTGGAGTGAGCTGTCAATGTCATCCCATCTTGGTCAATCCCTAGCATCAGTGGCACTGACAGCTCACTTCACCTAAGTTCTCACGGTGAGATGGTTACAGAGTAGCACTACTGGACCGTAAAGGATTTGTCGGGGAAAGTTGTGGAATGCACAGGCATTTCAAGCTTCAAGCTCTCAGATGACCCCAAAAATTTCGTGTGGGCGTCGCAAAGATACTCTCTCGAAACGTTTCTTGAGATAGAGAGGGGTAGAAGGGGAAAAGAGCACATTATACAGAAGGAAAAGAATGAGCGTGACGGGGAAGACAAATTGGGTACCACTTGAGCTTCAGACGAAATTCGGAAATATGATCATATTTGCGCAAACCGAATATGAACCTTATGAAAACATTTACACTTTTTTTATATATCTGAAAGATAAATTATTCCATAACAACGAAAATTGCAAAAAAAAGAAAAGAAAAAGCCGTGTAATAATAAAGACAGGTGTTCCCATAAGATTTTCAAAACAAAAAAAAATAGTAAACTACATACCAAGAATCGCGAAACATGCATGGGGTATTTTCAGATATATTTTCTGCGCATGAGAAATCTTTTTTTTTCTAACGGCACTATATGGATCGAACTGTTTAAAGGTACTATTACCCATAGCAACCACGTCTTTCGCCATTATTAAATTGCCATGTTATAACGGCCTAGTCCTTAGATGGATTTCCAAGAATATAAAGAATTAAAACTTGAGGCTTTTAAACTATCATTTTCAATGCGCGACAACAACCGGCATCCGGAGCTAGCATTTGATTATGCTTTTACTTATTATTAGGGTAGGCTCACAGTAGTGCTATTCTATAACGATCTCACCGTGAAAACTTAAGTAAAGTGAGCGTGGAGTGAGCTGGCAGTGCCACTGACGGATTGACCAAGACGGATGAAACTGACAGCTCACTTTACGCATGTCTTCACCGTGAGATTTTTACAGAATCGGTATGCTGGAATTAAAGTGAACACAATCGTTATAAAAAAAAGGAATTATGTTTTTTGATACATTAGCTTGTAACAATGATTCAAAGAATGGCTATAAAGTGGGTACACACAAAATCTAAGAACTACATTTAAACAGTGTTATGTATATCCAGTTCGCTCTAAGTTTGCCGCTGAGCGTCAGCAAAACTAACAAATATCGATAAAACTGAGCAATAAAAAGGGGCCGAATAAGTAATAATCACACGCGCTTGCGATGACGTATAAACTTAGAGCGAACGCTCAGTATGTTTGATAGAGTTTTGGCAATTTCTAGGGCAAATCACTCAAATGTATTGCAGAAACATTTAGTTAATTTAAAAAGAAATGGTACCTACTGTAAAATTACTTTCGCACATTTATCCGCGTTTGCTGTACGTCACTAACATCGCGTTAAATTAATCACTTTATTCCATTCGCAAGGCGTATTTTTTTATCAAGGAATATAAATATGAATAGGTAAGCATACTTCATAGAGGCAGATTTCCAAACTTTTTGGCCTTATAATTGAGTTTTATTAGATAACTGTCTGGTTTTTCCAATATGTCTGTCTACATTGCAGGAAAAAATGTAGAGATATTGAACTGTCGAGAAGTATTTGAACTTAATTTCGCTAATGAACTTTCTATTAACTAAAAGTAAGTTTCAATAACGTAATTTTATCCCCTACTAAGATCCCAAAGCCTGACTGGCACTTAAGTACCTACCAGCTTGAAGTCAAAATAATTATCGACAAAAAATGCGGTAGACTATCTCGACGAGAGAGACATACAATTATGTATATATATTATTATGTATAGTGTGATTTTGCATTAAAGTAGGCCTTTTTATAGACTTTAATCCAAAATATGTTCTAGAACCAAAAATTCGAAGACATGTGACATCTACCTGGTGGATTACGACCCACTCCCTCTCACCGAGAGGAGGCCAGTGAGAAAGTTGTAGGCTGATCATGCTTTTGCTTATGCTAATCCAAAACAATCACGTAACATTTCTGTGTTTTAAACGAATAAATAATCGATTAATCTATCCACCACCAACTTTCTATATATACATTCGCATCGAAAAACAAATTCGCACTGCACTTAGCAAGCAATGTATGTGAAACTAACCCTTGCACTCGTGTACATTGGTTGGCGAAGCTCTGCCCCACGGCGAGTCGTTGTAGAAGTCGAGACACCTCTCGCAATCACGACCAGCTGTGTTGTGCTCGCATCTGAAAGAATAGGACATTTCAGTTTGTTTTATTGGTGTATTGATGATCTCCAGAAAGATCTGGTGCGTAGAACTCCCATACGGCCTGCAGGTATGACCAGAGGGGTAATTGCCTAACACAGTAAAGGTTACAATGGCTTTTATTTTGACAGTTCAACAACATTCATTGCGTTATTTACGCTGTTGAGCAGACAATTTTTTCGAACATATGTTGCAATGGATTGGCAATAAATATCCTTTAAAATGATTCTGATTGTTATTCATAGTGTGTTATGCAGTTATAGTGCAGATTTATGAACATAAACGAAGCAAAAGGAGTATGTAAGAATCGTAGCAGGTGGCGTTCTGTGGTTTCTACCTACCCCCATGAGAAGAAGGCGTGAGTTTATGTATTAAGGTATTAGACGATGTCAACGACGATCGACTGAATGGTTTACTTGCATCTACAATGTCAAAGGGATCGCAGGCGAATTAGCTTTTTTGGAGGCAATGATGAAATGTCTCATTTATGCGGCTTCGAAATCCTGCAAACGGGAACACAGCAATCCTGCATAGCTTTCATAGGCAGAAGTAGGATAAACGCTGTAGTAAACTGCTTTTTTACGTTACAATTTTTTATGTTAAAAATATTAAACAGGATTAATGGGAGAATTAAGTGAGTTTTACGGCTCCATAGCCAAATGGCTAAAACGGAACCCTTATAATTTAATCAAGTCAGTCTGTCTGTCTGTCATCCAGATGTCGAATTGGAGACAATTTGAAATAAATATATCGGTGAAAATTTGAAAGATGTTGTGTTTTGTGCACCGCTTAACATTAGTGAAATTACGGGATTGCTCTCCGTACATGTAACCGAGGGATCAAAGTTAAATCGTTGCATTCCATAATTAAAAATATTATGAAGTTTACATGTTATTCTTTATTTGTTGATTAGTTAGTGGATATGGGATATTTTGGGTTACAACCGCAGTACTAACTTAGTATTTCATAGTTTTCCCCAGAAACACTTTGATGTACAAACTAACTTTAGCGGTCGATAAAAATCAACACTTTCCATGCGTAAACGTCATCCCAACTACGGAACCGCTCACTATGCGTGGCCCGACATACACTTGGCCGAGTTTATTGCATTACACTTGCGTTGATTGATTCCAGCACATTACAAATTGTCTCCTGTACCTTTCTTCATTTGTTGTCGTGAAAACGTGGTTTAGTTTCAATGTTTCTGACCAAGAAAATATTGTAAGACTCGTCGAGTGATGAGTGAAATAGTATTAATTAGTGGGCTATTTGGTAATTACTAATCAATTAAATTATAAAATAATATAATCAACTGTAAGTAGGTGCAAATCTAATATATATTAGAATTATAAGTTCTTTTTTACTGATTCTTGTGTTTTCACTAAATCGCCATTATGCGTACACCATTATGTGTGTGTGTTTGTGTAATTGTGAAACCTACAGTGAAACAGTCTAAGACATAGAATTGCAATTTACTTATCTATCAAAAATGTCACGTAAAATTTAGTTTTATGGACAGAGTTCCTTAAAGCATACCCCCTCATATTCCCCCACATTTTTAATTTTTGTAAATTTTTCCCTCTCCTCATATTTGGTTAATTGAAAAGTTTTTTTTTTCTTTTGCAAATTATTAGCTTTTGCAATAATTATAACAATAATCAAAGAAAAATATAGAACGTTCTTTTGGGATAAAAAGTATCCTCTACCCTAACCCAGGTCGCTTAATCAACGCTGTTTTTTTTTTGGCAAACTCTTAAATAAATTATTATAATGGTAATCATCATTCTCCTGCCTTTTTTCTTAATTTATGGGTTCTTCGCAGCAGTTTTTTGGGAAAAGCCACATTGGCTCACTCAATTATACTTAACATACTATTGTCTATTGTCTGTACCTGCAGGCTCTGCTCCTGGTGCCATCAGGCAGTTCCTGCGTTTCACAGACTGAAGCGTGGCCGTTACACTTGCACCTAGCACCCACAGCCACGTCGGCAATAGCATACCAGTAGGACTGCAGCACCTGGACGTCGCCGAAGATCTCGTCTCCGAAAGTGTTCAGACGGTCCAGGGAGATCCGGAGGTCAGTGGCGGTTACCCATTCCTGGTTACAAAGGTACGCATTAGAAAGGATTTGAAGCAGGTCTGTAACCTGCAGTCGTTGTAAACAATCTTCGTAGTTGTAGAAGAATATTTTAAGCAACGGGATTTTGTCAGCACTGAGGCACTCATGCCTGCTTTTTTAGCGTTTTTTTTTATTATTGTTTTCTATTGGTAAAATTTGTTGTATGCTTTCATTTATTTATTTATAGTTTTTGCTGAACATATCCACCATTGAGGATACTTAGAGTTTTTATAACAGTTCGATGCAATCGTTGCTTATGTTGAAAGGAGTGCTGCCGCGCCGTGCTCAAGCATTGCCTCAAGCGAGCGTATAAGTCACTGCCACTGTACTAAAACCCAACGCCAAAGTACAATGACTTAAAGCACCTGAATACCAGATGATTCAGCTGAAAATAATGATACTCTACCTGCAACTCTGGGCTGTTGTCAAAAGTGAAAGCCGAAGGTCGTCCTTCTAGAGTGGAGAACAGGACGTTTCCTCCAGTAAGTGGCGATATGTCTGAATATTCGCTGGTACAGAGGGCTCGGGTTTCGGCACCAAGCTCAGCTGCCCTCTGCTCCTGAACGCCATAGGTGTCCCGACAGGACGCACTGGGGGTATAAAAATACGGATATTAGTCTAGTACGAGCTGTTTTTCGTCAAAGTGGAGAGAAGGTGAGATATCTCCAAAACAGCTAATACATACATTAGCCTAAAATGTTGCCACTGCCGGTATACAGGCCACCGCCACACGGGCCTAGTGCGGGTTGGTGAACACGTCTTCGACTTTTTTGTTCTAGAACATTCCCGTTTCCTCACTGTTTTGTGACAGTGACTCTGTCTACCTACCTCCGGGGTTTGAACCTACCGTTTTCACGGAGCCACTAATCACTTGTCAATGCCTTTAAAAATGGGTACTTTTGACTTCATAACTTTAGGTTAGTTTCGCGCGGTCCCAGTTGCATACAGTATTATTGGCATCGCTCAAATGTGTGCATCTAATATTTTGAATGTATACCTATATTTTCTTTTTCAATTGCTCTTAATACATTTCATCTGATATAATGGTTATCGTGATTTTAGACCGTAAGTTAAATAGATATTAGATTTGCATAAAATGTATTACCTGAAGTATTGGAACGGCTCCCAAACCCTTTCTTCATCAGTCTTCTTATAGACGGCGAAACTTTGAGGTCTGGGCGAGTAGAACACGATTCTCACGTAAGTTATGTCGTATGCCTTTCCTGTAACAGTCAACATGATATACTAATTTGTAATACCTACATTGTGAGTAATATTCCGACCAGTAAAAGAAATCCAAGGTGACAGAGATGTTCCAGTTTCAGCGTGCATTTTATCCCAGAGTAGCACTTCCCTTGTTGATTCGATTAACGAACGTCATAGTGAATAGAATTTTCTAATCCAACAAAAGAAAGAGAAGAAAATATGTCTAGCCAATCAATAGATTTACGTTATATCCACATTTTTGAGCTACGCTTCGATGTATTTCATTAAAATAAGCTTACCCAAGTGCAGCGTCAGGTTGACCTGGTTAGGGTACTGGATCCCCTCCTTCATGGTCTCTGACTGCCACCAGGTCTGGTTGTCCTGCTCATAGTGGAGATCTGTTAGGTAGTAGCTAGAGAACTGGCCCGATTGGCAGCTGTCACATGACCTGTACCATGAAAAAAAGGTAGTTAAAATAAAGTTCTTCATCAGAGGTTGCATAGAGGAGCCGGTTTTCGGTCTTGGCTCCCGGTGCAGCTTGCTGCAAATTGATTTACAGAAAGAAACGGTTACACGTTATACCTGTTTCTTTTAACCCCCTTCGGAAAAAGAAGGGTATTATAAGTTTAACGTCTGCTGTCTGCGGCATCGTAGCACCGAAATGGTAAAACCGATTTAGTTTTAAAAAAAACTGTTCAGCTGTTTTTAGAGGTTTTTGTTTGTGTCGGCAGTTTTTTTTAAGTTTTAAATTTATGTTTATTCACGGGACTATTCCTGCTTCGACTATTAATTCTTACTTCTTTATACAAGCACCCTTACCCATGACTGGTTATCGGATTGTTGGTGCCAGCTATCACTTTGATCAGCCAGTACTTTGAAAAGGGGCTAAGTGAGGGTGGAATCGTCCATCGGTGTATTTCGTCTCTTTGGTTTAAGCACGAACTTTAAAACAAAAGCCGGCTAGAATTGTGGCTAACTATCTAAGTATACTAAAGGGTGCGGGGGCCATTATTTTAAGTATTCTTTGCACAATGTCTTGGACTTAGTCCAGAACTACCAGAACCAGTCTGTTTCCAGTGTTATCAAGTAAATGGCTCAGAAGGTTATATAGTCAGTCAACCAAGTAAAATACTGGTATTCAGCTGCATCCGGTTAGACTCAAAGAAAAGCCTACGATATTTGGGAAAAGCGAGGGAAATACCTAATGATGATGGAATTCTACAGTTCGGATGAAAACAACTTTTTTTTGGTATTGTTTGATGTAATAGTTAGATAAAATACGGCATATTCGCTATGTACAGTCGATCATAATTTTACCCTGATGGTCTTAAACGAATTCAAAATCAAAATCAAAATAATTTATTTCACATAAACCTACATGGGCACTTATGAAACGTCAGAAGCTAGGTGCACGGTTCCAATTGGTCGTTTCCTATGAAGAAGAGCCGGCAAGAAACTCTATCGTTGCTCTTTTAAAAATATTAGACTTTTACAATATTTTCCAATTACAGTGATAATAGTCAACAAGTACTCTATGTTAAACAAATAGACAATGGTCTATAAATCTACAATCTACAAGGCCTACAACGTTCTCACATTCACAAAATATAAAATAATCTAAAAAATAAAAATTTAAAAACTGCTCGATTTATCTAATAAACCACGAATACCACTTGATGATCACTGAGGATTTCGATCACTTAAGGGACGTGTTATGGTCAATCTTGATTATGAAAAGCAAAATATTTGTGACTTAACATGCGGGATAGCTAATGTAGTATGCGAAACATTAACGCATCTTCAAGGAAAAAAATTGGCAGATTATATTTACCGTATAAAAGTTGCCAAATTTTTATATTCAGGCTTGGAAATGTTTCTTCTTATTTTTTTTCTTTTCTTGGGAATTTTATAATATTTTTTTTTTAATTTTGATCTCGAATAAATCTTTGTTACCAAATAGTGCAAACAATATTACAAAAAGTGTAAAAGCTTAAGTGTTAGACAAGGGCAGCACTATCGTAGAAGTGACGTCACAAGTATGTAACTTCATATTAGGGCCGTACATTGTCTGTGTGGCGGCATCTACACCGCCACATGCGAACAACGCATCACACAAATCCTGCATCGCGCAATCAAAGTTTACCGCGCAGCTAGCATATATACAACTTCCCGACAACACCGCGCGACAAGTACGGGAGTAGGCCGCTCCAAAAACTTTTAAAGCGTGTTTCTTCTTCACATTATGTCGACTTACTTTTACGAATATTTTTAATATTAGCCATCATCCCTATTGGCCAGCCTGGACAAATAACTTTCACTTCTAAAGCAGATGCTATCTCTACAATATTTGAAGCGTACCTAGTAGAAGTGCCAGCTGAAGTCTGGATACAGTAGACCTTGTTGCCATTGTCTCCGCAGGTGTTGGTCACCTCCATCTGCACCATAAATGCAGCGTTCTCGAACTCTGGTATACATCTCTGTGGATACGGAAAGAAACAAACTCAGTAACATTGCTTAGAAAATACTGAATTTGAAAGATAGAGGTGATAGCAGGGACCCAGTAAAGAGTAGTGTTGGCGTAGTGGCATTGGCGTAGCGGGGCTGCCGCTGAAATAACCACAGTCAATTAATAAGATATCATAAATGACGCCTAGTAATAAATAATCCCAACAAAACATTTCATGTTAAGTAGGTTGCACAGACTTAAATAACGTTTTCACTGTTAAAAACTTATCAGATCTATTGAGAGCCAAGTCACTCATTAAAATGAGTGACTTGGCACTTTATATCTCCAAGTGTTCCTGTCAAAAAGTGTCTTGACAGATGGACAGACGGATGGACGGACAACAAGATCCTATAAGGGTTCAACTGTATATTTTTTTCTAGGGTAGGCATTGCCATTCCTTGCCGCCCTAGCTACGCCCGTGCCCAGTGGTAAAGAAACCAAATAACGAGTTATCAGCTGTGGACTCGAAACATAGATAACCTCTTAGAATGGCGAGGGGACTGATATGTGACTTCCATCAACCATCACTCTTTGTGGTGGATTAAGGTCTGATCTCTGTTATAAATATTAGGCCTAAGTCTTAACAGTGGGAACATATAAATACATTTATTGTGTTATGTTTCCGGATCATTTAACTGGATAATATTTCAGTGGCTTGACGAGCCATAAAATGTTTATTTAAACTAAAATAAACCATTCTACCGTAACAAGTACTTAGTTGAGATAAAATTTTCCCTTTACAGCATTCCATTTGAGCAGTTATGTATGTCGTTCAGGTTGCAATATGAGCCGTAGTAGGGAAGTATGTTACCACGTAAGATGCTAGGTATATGGCCAGTGGAGTTTCCATGATTCAGCGCCCTGGGCCTATAAGGTTTGCCGCCCCATATAATAACAGAGAACAGCAAAAACTTTTCATTATAAAATAAAATCCAGCAGTGTGTTGCTGTGCCCGAGAATGATGATGAAATGCAAACACATTTTTTTTTCGATGGACAGATTGGCTACCATATTCTTCAATGACACTGTTATAGAGATATGAGGAACAGGGTGTAAAGTTTATTGTTATAATATATTCCTGAAGGTCCAGAGCTAAACAAGGAAATTGGAGATTACTTTTATATTACTATATAGAATTATATCTGAAACATATTACGATCGAGTTGACAAACTTGTATGTGTCACAAAATAAAAAGAAAGAAAAATCACACACTCGGTTGACAATTGTGCAAAAAAGTTTTCGTATCAACACTCCTCCTCACAATAGCAACCCTAAAGATTTTCTCAACTCTAGGTGCCGAGGTCCTGGAACTCCTTTTGTTTACAAATCGGCAAACATCTTGGATGTTTCCATATATCTCCACAATGATCACTCCATTATTAATATGCTCCTTCAAAAAAAGAATTCTTGGATCAATGTGCTTAGTTTTACTGCTTATTATTTCATTCTGGCATATATTTAATGCGGCTTGATTTTCGTTGGATATTTGTACTTTATTTTGTTTTAGCGCACCTTTTACAGCATCATGATCATCAGATAATGCCATGTACTCTGCTTCCGCTGTAGACATGGCTGTAGCTCTCTGCTTCCTTGACTCCCAGGTGACAACTCCATTCGCCATCACAAAGCAGTATCCAGTATAGGACTTCCGGTCTAAGGTACATGCTGCCCAATCGGCATCTGCATATCCAATCATTTCTTTATTTGTAGTTTTCCCGAAACTTATCCCCATTGTTTTAGTTCCTTTAAGATACCGTAAGATCCTTTTTGCAGCCTTGTAATGTTCACTTCCATAACAATTGTTAAATTGTGATAAATAGCTTACAGCAAACATGATGTCTGGTCGCGTGGCTACAGCTACAAACATTAAGGATCCAATGAGGTTCTGATAGGGTATTGTCTCATCACTTTTCCCTTCTTTTTCGAACTTAAGGCGAGGCTCTATTGGCGTAACGCTCGGCTTGCAGTCTTCCATTCTGAATTTGGTGAGTAATTTTTCTATACTTTTCCTGTTTTTGTCCGATTTTGTCATTTTCTTGTTTAATTTCAATTCCTACAAAATCGTTTACAGGGCCAAGATCCTTCATTTCAAAAATTGATTTTAATTTTTCATTTACTTGCTCAAACAATTGTTTGCAGGAGTAAGCCATCAGCATGTCGTCGACGTATAATCCTAGAATAACTTTAGCTCCTTCTCTCTCCAGTACATAGATACATGGATCAGCTGCTGAAGAGATGAAGCCAAGCTTCTTCAGTTCATTATAAAAATTTTATACCATTGTCGCCCGGATTGCATAAAGCCATACAAAGCTTTCTTTAGTAAACATACTTGAAAGTTGTTGAATCGTAAAAATAAAAGCGATTACTACTGATAGTGTGTAACGCGATTACCCCGCCGGTCTCCAAAATTCCGGTAATATGACCGTTTCTATTAACTTTAGTTGCGCCAACACCAGCTTCATTTTTAACCCAAAGCCCTTTTTGGTGGGAGGAATCACTTTTCATAGCTTCAAGAGCTGCTATTATTTGGCTCCAATCTTAATCAAGGCTGGTACAAGCACGTCTCTCGGACGGGACGGGACCTAATTAACAAAGCGAAAATGAGTTTGAGTTTTGTTAATTAGGTACCTAGGCTTTTTTCTTTTCAGGCATATAAAATCAAAAAGAAAGGCGATCAGAGCTGACCACGAGGTGCCGCTTGCTCCGCCCCTCGCAGCCTGCCGCCCCGGGCCATGGCCCTTTTGGCCCTAGGGTAAAAATGCCCCTGTATATGGCTAATTCCAATATAGTGAAAACAAATGCCTGCTGTCACTGACTGAGAATCTCATAGTTACTACCGTCTGAGCACGGTAAGCTGGTTTTCCCCCCGACAAACCAACCTATAGAAAATAGAAATGCAATAAAAATAACTACACTAGCTTAGTCACTGAACATAATTATGTAAAACTAAATTATAAATGCCAAGTTGCATGTCAATGTTTCAAAACTACGTATTGGTATTTCCTATTCGACTACTCTGCAAAGAAAGTCCAAAACAAACTCCCTTCACAGTCTCCTTTAGGCCGTATTCTCGGAGGCAGCGCGGCGGCGGAGGTAGCGGCGCGGCGCTGAGAGCGGCGCGTTCAAATGCTCGTGCCGCCGGCCGCCGTCGCCCTGTCTTATGCCGCCCACTGAAGCCGAGAATACGGCCTAAAAGTTTTGTCATAGTCTTATTTCAGATCATGAGGATCCGGGGACTGGGAGTCTAAGAGAAAAAAAATATGCCCTTTAAATTCGACTAACGCGTTCTGTCCATGAAAATAGTGATACTAAGTACAAGCTTTCTGACCGCATGTTGCACAAACGCATTTAAGTTTTTAATTAATTAATATTCTCACAATAATCTTGTACCGCCACGAGAGATAAAGTTCAAAATTCTCGTTCATTCAACAATGTCCTTCTTTATCTTTATTCCAACCATCCTCACCACGGCGCCGGCGCGGGCGGTCCGAGAACTCGAGAGTCATTAAAACTACAGCGTGAATATTATGCGAGTTCTTAGAATGTCCTATTTACTAGTCTTGTTGCAACGGGAATGTAAAAATGTGCAGTCATCAGTAATGTGATCCTGAATTATCAGTTGCTGTGTTATTTAAAATATGTAAATCAAGTAGGTACTACATATATATGGTTAATTATCCTACTTTTTATGTTGACTCTGATACATAATATAAAGGCAGGTACACAAAAACTTTATTTGATTTACTAAGTTTTATTAGTTAAACGCTATGTTTTGAATTTACGTATAATTTGAGGAAGAATTGAGATGGATATTTCAACGTGTCTACTTATGTACTACATAAGTATTCAAAATGTGTTTGGATATTTTCGCGTCGTACTCAAGTCGATCCGTAAAAACGTTTACTCGTAAGTTTACGTTTCGGATGCCCTGATGTAATAGTGAGCGCGAAATCCTTACGTAGTGCAAGAAAGGTGTATGGGTGAATGTCCTATGAGTCGTTGCTATATATAGCTGCACTATTTTGACTGCTACCATGTGTCGCGATACAAAGCTAGTTTCCTTGTGTTTCTTAATTTTTTCTTTGCTTTTTGAAGGGTACGTTTATATTTTGTTTGTATGTATGAGAAAAAAGATGTTTAGATTTACTTCATAGGTCTATGGTTGAAGTAGTCTACATTCCTGTAAAGTTTAATTTCAACATCACTCAATACAGCAATTTGAAAAGAAACTCACTTGTTTATACGAAAATAGTCGCGGACTCAAACCTCGACATAGTGCTCCATCGGTTTAGTGATGTTTACATACAATATCAGTTTTATCAAATCTACACTCATATAAAAATTTCGAAACATTTTTTCCCCTTCGAACAACTCTTGAATACCTCTGATGACAGTAGAGAGTCAACGATATATGATTCTTAAAAAGAGTAAACAAACATATCGAATGAATGGCTTCTTATACCTTTTACGTACCCTAGGGTTACATTATGAAATAACTCACATACACATTTCAAGCAATTTGGAGGACTATCATAACAGTGAGTAGATATTCTTAGATCGATATTGAAGGAAGCCTTAGAACAGTAATTTGGCCAAGCATTTGAAAACAAAAGAACGATACTTGAACTTCCAAAAATAGCTGTCTTACGATGAACTTCTTTCTGACTGTGTGTAGGTTTCAATCTCTTGCTGTTATCGCAGTTTATTTGGAGTTGGCATGACTTCTCCTTTCATACTTCTTCTTAAGTCTTCATCTTAGTAGGAGCCAAGAGTAAAGAGGTGAGCCTCTTTATAGGCAGTGCATCCAGCATTTCTTAGGTCTTCCCCTACTGCTTATCTTTGAATGGGTACCTATTCAGAGATATTACCAGCTGATGTAATATCTTTGATTATGGGGGATATACCCTAATGTAGGATGTTGTCTACAATAGGCCGAGTCAGCCCGTATAGTAAGTCAACTACTGTGGGTTGTTTTGTTAAATGCAACGTGGCAATTGGAACACGTGGTATTTTTTTTTTAGATATAGCCCACCATATAACTCAAATTACTGGTCGTACTAATATATTTCTATTGAAAATAAATTACACGTTCAGTTACCATAACATCTTACTTTTCACCTAAAAACGTGGTATTTTTCACCATAGAGACAGCAATTTTCAGGTGAAAATGGCAGTCTTTATAAGTTGAATAAGTTCAAAAACTAAAACCCGGCTACGGAAAAATCACGTTCTAAAAAGTCGGTACGAAACAAGAAAATTTTTCAGCCAGAAATTAAGACATGGGTACATTTTTTTTTATTAGAGAGTATGTTACGCCTGTGATCCCGAAAAAGCTTATTAAGTTGCTAGGGTACAGCGTTTTTGCGTATTTGAAACCATTTTTATCATAACCAAGTCAGTGATGGATGCCGTAACCAAGTCAGTGACGGCATCTCCATTGATTGTTTTATAGACTTACTATCTCTTTGAAATTTCCTAGAGAATCGGTCAATAAGTAAGTCCAACCAACATAACAGAGTAAAATGCTTTTATTTAATTTTAATAGTGAAGTTTCAGTGATATATGCTTTTTCAACTCTGTGAAGTTTCATTATAAAATATATTAAAAGCTGTTTTAATTCAGCCAGCCAAGAATCACATTACCATTTAGAACAAAGGCGAGCTTAGCTATACAAGCACAATAAATGCGCCTGTGGTATTCCTTGACATGTAAGAATCTATCGAATGCAAAACAGATGTCCTTTATTATTGTACCAACAATAAATGGATGGATGGTCAGAAAGCAGCCTTTTGTTCAAGAATAACTGTTTGTTTGAGGTTATCTTGTCGCTTTGCGTTTGCGAAGCTGGCGGAATTCGCTGCTGGTCTGCTTGGTCCATATTATGTATAATATTAAAATAGCATTCATTTGAATTGGAAGCTTAAATAATTATGTTCATCATCATCAGTAAGCCATTGAACATGGCTAATTGCATTATGATGTTGCAAGCAACGTGTGTTACCTGTTTGATGATGATGCTATTGGGCAAAAGACAGATTTTCTTACGTTTTGTTCTGCTTGAGGTTACTTTTCGGCTTCTGTCAGGTTCCATATCGTTTCACCGAAGATAACTTTACAAGAACTCACTTAACCCCAAATCGGACATGTGTATGACTACCTTTAAGAGATTTCCCTTTGGGGTTCCATGATTTGCTGTCTGTATTATTCTCGGTCAGTACTTAGCACTGATTCTGTCATACTTTATTCTCAGTACACCAAAAGAATAATAAAAAAAACGTTTACGATCAGCGTCACCATTTATCTGTCTTTTTATCAAAGCTAACCCGTAGGTTGTCCGTACGTGTCCAAACCTGCAACTGAGTTTTTACTCTAGCTTTCAACTTACACCCCAAAAAGGGCAGCGTTAAGCTACAATAATAATGACACAATTTACATGTAGACAATAAAATAAGCATGACGGATGCGATAAGTATGTTCCGTTTGCACTGATAACGGGACATTAGGCGGAGAGCTAACGAACTCATTACAGAGCCCCGACTCCGTTTGATAACCTTCGATCCCCTAAAAGTAACTAGCAACTGAGAGGGTTATATTTTTTTTCTGTTTCTGTGATAGTTCATTCATGTTGGTCTCAATGGGATTATTTTATTACGCTTGTGTTCGAAGAGATGGGCTGTGCGGGCTCTGGTGGGACGTCGCATGTGGCTATGGCAGCAATAGCATGTTGATAGGCATAATCTAAAAGTTTTGATATACTTAAACGTTGGTCCAACGTTCCCTGAAAAATCAGTCATACAGATGAAAGCTCGACTTACGAACTCATTGCTCGCTTAGTATTCACGGTGAAGCATGACATTTGCTCATATTGATCATGCGTTACGTGAGAAGTAGATACGTGATACCTACTAGCACTTGTCTCTTAAAATATTCTCAAAGTCATGGCTGGAAACTAAGGGCTTATACAGACAATTGGTAAAGTGCCAATTCTAAAGACACTATGCCTATTTAGGACAACTCTATGGAGCCCAAAAGCAACCTATTCATCTTATAGGTACCGACTTTATCAATATTTTTAAGAGAAATAGCTTCTTTATCTCCTCGAGTGTCGTAATAAGGCTAAGGGCTCATTATCAGCAAATAGACCACAGCATCCAACAGTAGATTGATAATAGACTGCTTGTTTTTGTTGGGGGATCATTATCAACTTTAGCAGGCACAAGTTGCATATTATAAAAGGTTAATAAAAGGAGAACCGATGCTCCACGATTAAGATGCAAGGGGCTTTGGGTGATAAGATTCTTAATACTTAGTTAAGTAGGTGCTGTTGTCTTGGTATAACATCTGGTTGCCAAATAGGGTAAATGTTCACATTCCAAAATGGTTATGTGAATACGATTTTACCAACGAAGCTGTGTACAAATTGAAACATTTGTAATTTTCTTAAACAGATAGTAGAAGTCGCTAGAGCACTGCCTATGCTATAAAGGACAAAGAGTTACAGCAGGCATTGTGGCGCTGGCCATACAGGGTAACTTGGTTAATATTTGGTCCTAATGTGACTGTAGGGCCAAACGTTCCGTTGTTTAAGGAAAGTCAACATTTTACGAGCTTTTAATTTCTAAGTATTTCATAAATTGATAAGTCTTTAGATTGAGATAAAATATTTGAACTACGTCAAACATCATAAGTTTCTACAATGGGTCTCTCTTTTAGCGGTCACAGCTAAGTTTAGACTGACAGAACAAAAAGCTCTCATAAACAAAAGCTTAACTACGTGACTGTACTCAAAACACTTCACAATCTGTCTAGTTTAAAGTGAAATTTAACATGTATTGACACAAACTTTTCAGAATCACAACTTTTGAACAACACAACAAACTCTAAAAGCTACAACGAAACATACAGTTACGCTCGAAAGCCGAACAAATAAGACAAAAAATAAGTGTAATCTAAAAGCTCGACTTACTTGAGGAACACCTTCACTATTGTAACACGAAGCTAGTTGTTTCGAGCCAATCCGGGGCGTGTGGTAGTAATCCTGTGCGGTTACAGACAGTATAATAGATATAAATGTGATAAATAGTGTGGGGATGTCCGCCATTTTGCGCGACGCGACGTGAGCCCGCGCGCTTCGAGCCAACACTGAGTGACGCGCGCCGGTTTCACAACACTCAACCAAAGATTAAGTGGCTGTGGGACGTGAGATGGGTTTGCCTCTCAGAGGAAAGAGGCTGAGCTTGTCCTACTAATATTTTGTGAATGTTTGGATCTTTGAGACTTTCTGACTTTGGATGTTGTGTATTTGGATGTCTGAATTTGGATGGTGTTGCGAATTTGTATATTTTTGGGTTTGGATGATTGTGACTTTTGTAGTTTGGTTGTTTGTGAGTGAGGATGTTTGCAACTTTGTGAATTTAGATGTTTGAAACTTTATGAATTTGGATGTTTGTGGTTTTATGTTTGAATATTTGTGACTTTGGGTGTTGCGTATTAGAATGTTTGTAAGTTTGGATGATTGTGACTTTGGATGTTTGTGGTTTTATGTATTTGGATTTTTGTGACTTTGAATGAATGTGAGTTTGGGTGTAGATGCAAATTTGGATGATTGTAACTTTGGATGATTGTGACTTTGTGAGTTTGGATTTTAATGACTAATGGCGTTTGGTTGTTTGTGACTTTATGAGCGAAGATGTTTGTAACTTAGTGAGTTTGGATGTTTGTAACTTTGTGAGCTTGTAAGTTTGTGTGTTTGTTTTGGATATTTGTGACTTTGGATGATAGTGAGTTTGGGTGGTTATGACTTTGTAAGTGTGAAAGATACTGAGCTTGTCCTACTAATATTTTGTGAATGTTTGGATGTTTGAGACTGCGAGTTTGGATGGTAGTAACTTTTGGAGTTTGGTTGTTTGTGACTTTACAAAGTGAGGATGTTTGTAACTTTGTGAGTTTGGATGTTTGAAACTTATGGAATTTGGAAGTTTGTGGTTTCATGTGTTTGGATATTTGTGACTTTGGATGTTGTGTATTTGGATGTCTGTTACTTTGGATGTTGTTGCGAATTAGGATGTTTGAAACTTAGTGTTATTATGATTTCGTGACTTGGGATGTTTGAGACATTGTTACTTTTGAAGGTATAAATTCGGAAGTTTGTAGCTTTATGCGAAGTTTGCTTTGGATGTTTGTGACTTTTAGTTTGGATGTTTATTACACACAGGAAGTCTCCATGTGAGTCTTGTTCCAAATTAATATTTTAAACTATAGTCTGACTATGGCATGACATAGAGCATATTTTCTATCTGGTGCATGGTATATTTTAGTCCAAATAACATGATTAAGTACGAAGGGCATGTTGATTTGTTGATGCACAAAATTATAACAAATCAACTACCACGTCTACACGCTACCTATTCTTTGCGACCCCAGCAGTGGCAGGGAACGTGGCCCCATACCGACGGTTTTTTGTGAACCAACCTGAAAAGGTTCTCCTATTGTTTTCTGTTAGAATGCCAACATGTGCGGTCAGCGGGAAGGAACCGGCGAGCCGTGCAAAGGTCTCGATGATGTTCCCAATTTTAGAAAGACATTGTTGGGAAGTTTTGGGGACCAACATAACAACAACGTACCAAACAACGTACTTTGTTTGAGTTGTTGACGCGTTGTCCATGTGTTCATTAATTAAAATGTACCTAATGGTAGCATATTGAAAGTAACTTTAAACTATTTTTCGTTCTTCCTCACGATTCAGGATCCCTTTGTGAAAATCTTCTGCAAAATGAAGTCTAGTAAAAAAAGGTATTTTTATGGGGTTTTATATATTTACACATCAAAGATTGGAGATAATATTTAAATTGGGATGAATTAAAGAAACAGTTTTATTTCCTTACGTCCCAATATTTCACTAAATATTGGAAAGTAAGGAAATGTAGCTGTTTCTTCAATAATTCATGTTCACACACCCATTAGAAAAAAAGTGCCATAAAATTAAATGACTAGGTAATCTGATCAAAATGCCGAAACAATAATGCGCCACTTCTCAATGACGTCACTGCACTCCATACGGCTTAAATGAAGTGTATTAAACGGAGACAGAAAACCACTAATGGGGTGTACAGGTAAATGCAACCTTGGGTAGCCCCGCATATGTACAAACGGCTACATATCAAGCTATACTTTACCAGTACAAGCAAATATCTCGTTGTATAGGATATCCGTACAATGAAAGGTCAACTTACACTGGAAATGTATAGCTTGGCATGTGTCCGTGTGTACTCTGACTATTTTTATAACATTTAGGTCATCTTTCAACATACGTCTAATAGCATAGGCGTTTTTGTAATTTTTCCAAGCTTAATGGTTCCCGGCCTGATTTGTGTTGGTAAATGATTTTACATATATGCAAATAAATATACTCACTTCCCTACCACTGATTTAAGCTTATCTACATAAGCATGTTTATTTTGACTATCTGTATTAGCCTGCATCTTCCTGTTAATTTATTACTTACAAAATTATAGTCCGTAGATTTAATTTAATGAGACGCTCCTTCTCAGATCGATTTGTTTACGTAAATGTTATAAAACTATAAATAACTGCAGATGACGCGTACTGGAATTAGGTACTGCTGCTAATGTTCTGGTTTTTTAGTTTATTGTCGAACATTATCATGTCCCATAATTAACCTTTATTACTTTAGTTATTTTCAGATTATAACAATTTTGTAGTTCTCTGGTCCCAAATTCATTTTAAATAATAATATTTAAAACACTTTTTGGGAACCTCCATGCGTCTGAACCTTCATTATATCTGGGGAGACAATGTTTACTTGTAAAAAATTGTTTCTTCTACTAGTAAATTTGTAATTACTAAAAAACCTACTTCTCAGACCTCTAAGAGTTCAGTTATAAATAAAACACTTCGATATCTCATGGCTCGCTGGTTGGTGACCTCAAAACAGAATCAAAGTCAAAACATTTTTGTTTTCAATTAAGTTTTTTTCATTTTTATTTTCAATTAAGTTACCCAAAACGTAACGTCTTTTGGAAAATAATGAACTATAAACACCATAGCTACCTCACCCCCTCTTACAAAGAAGAACAGGGGAAGGGGGGTCAAGTAATACAGGGCACTGACTGTACTAAGGTGCAAAATAGTTACGTACTACATTATATTCGGAAAAGTAGTCATGAATCTGACCAAGTGTCACATCCGCCACAAATAATTTAGTCTATGCCGTTTCCCTAGTCTGTCTATTTCATTTTAAACACATGAATAGTCTTCACTGGTTTAGCGTCCAGTGCATTAGGTCATTCATTGCATTGTCTCTTTCTATGAATTAGCGTCGTCTCGCTCGCACAAAGGCTTAATGTTTAGTTGGAGCCAAATGTTAAGCGTGCAAAAAAATATGTTGAGTTTTAATTAATGATGATAAAGGATGTTTGAATTGATATTATTATAAAAGTAATAAGTACATTATAATTTTATTAGTTAGTCTACAATGATGATTATCTAGTGCCTAATTTAATTTGACAGGTAAAGCCTTGGATAGATAATAAACTAATTAAACCGACGAAACAAGAAACTGAAAAACCAAATAATAAACGTTTTAGCTAACTAAACTCCTACATTAATGAAGTTTACAAAAAAAAATGTCCGCACCAAACAAACATATAGGCGTCAACTAAGAGGACCTGGACCAGGATCTGCAGCTTGATTGATCTGCGTTATTTGTTTTTTTGGTGATGACTCTTGTTTTCAAGTTTGTTGTTTGAACCACCACATGACCAAAATCAAATACATCTATGTGATTCACAGCTCTGTGTATATCAAAGGAGATCAGGCAATTCTGCCCTGAAGCCCAGTAGCGTTAAGCTTTGATAAATGATTGGTCTCGCTGCGCTCGACAGCGAGACCAATCATTTATCTAAGAGCATTAAAATATATCCCAATGGAAAATCTCATCCACGAAAATATTTATTACTATGACGACCCTTCTTGATTGTTATAACGTAAAGAGATACAAAGCTCTAAATATGAGTAATTACGCATTATTAAAATTAAGGTATTTCGTCAACTAATTAACTTTCACTATTTCCGTGTCCTACAAAACGTCATCATCTTTTAAGCCTGTCAGGCTTAAAAACATGGCCATAGACTCGTATGCACTTTTGAGAACAACGTTTCAAGAGTCGTTCGGACATAGTGTTCCTCTCAAAACTCCCAATACCGTTAATATATATTTCAATGAAAAGATCTCGTTAGAAGAACGTTTCTTACTACTACGACTTATCTGAATGATTCGTTTATTCGTCGTTAAATCGTTGACATCAGCATTTAATTATCGTTATAAGTTCACTGATTAATAAACAGTAACTTGCAAACATCATCATTATTATATTAAGCAAAAAAACATAATGCTGCAATTCCCATAAAAGGTAGGAAGACGTGTATTGTACAACAACATTTCGGCTACACCGGTAAAAATTACTTCATGAATTCTCACGCATATAACATTGACTGCAGCGTTTGAAAAAAGTGTAAGTAATTAATTTGTAACATCCATCCCAGGCCACATAATTATGCTCTAACTCATTAGAACATCATTTTAAATCGATAAAGTCATGTAAGTTTTTCCAATTAGGTACCTAGAAGATGATAAATGCTTATTTTTTTTTTGCAACCCAGTGTTAACTTTATTATATTTCATTATTCTGGTCTTCAAGTCTTGTTGATTGCCGTCTAATCGAAATTAATGTGAGTTACTAATGTTTTTCTTAAAAAAAACACTTCTATCCACTGGTATATCACTTATTACTATTGGGCACCAAGTGTTCTCCTTAATTATGGGCCCAAGTTGTCACTAATTTAAGGTTTAAGGTCATTAATTCCGAACTGACTAAAAATTGTCAAAAGTAGCGTTTGTTAGCAAAGGTTCTACTTGCAAAGCTCTTTCCATTTATGTATATCTTATGGCTATTGGGTGCCATGAATTCCATAACTACGGTGCCCAAGTTATCACCTATTATGGCCGTAAACTCCGAACTGATTTACAATTGACAAAAGTCGTTTTAGATGTAAAGGTTCTACTTGAAAAGCTTTTTCCATTGAATTGCAAAGAAAGATTTAAATCTGCTAAATATGAAATCACGCGACTAAGTACTTTTTGATTGTGATCGAACAAATCCGTGCTGATGATTGTTAATGAATAGCTTTAAATCGTTTTAGAAATACGGGCGGAGTATTGACTTAATTATGTTGTCAATTTTCAAAGGAAAATGCCAGAAATTAGGGACTGCTGTTTATGAGCAGAAGTTGACACACTAACTCCTCGGCGCAAGCTATAGGTACTAAATATTGGCGGTATACCATCAAGGCGCGCACCTTTATTTATTTCTAAACTTTATTTTATTTTCTCTCGGCTAATAGTTGAAACTTCACTCAACGGCATTCAGTCTCCATTATCAGACCATCGAAGGCAGTTATTCCCTGGCTAGGAATCAAGTACTCATCAAGATGAATGTAATAAGCCCAAACACGATGTTGCTGTTGTAAAGTGTTGAGGAGCTCTCTCTCCTTCATCATCAGATCAACTCAAAAGTTATGTGTGGTCGAACAAAAAAAAATACGAATGATTTGAGAACCTCCTCCTTCTTTTAGGTTAAAAAGCAATCCACCTAAACTTTTTAAAGGTTTCCTCATGACAAATCGCGCCTGATTATCGAACGTAATAATATGCAGGGACGAGACGAACGCCAAAACCCCTTTTCCAAAGTAATTTTATTTTAAGGGGTATCCAAATAGTACAGCAGGCGGTTTCTGTTGGTACCAGCCGAGTGCTTGGTTCAGACAAACATCACGCCTCAGAACACCCAAATTTCGTCAGTTATTTTTAAGTCCCATGTAAGAAGGGCCGAGCCAATTGCCAACGGGCACAAATCCACACTCCGGGCTACTAAAATATTCCAGATAGAAAAACGAGGGCTCGAACAGACGACGTCATGCTCAGCAGTACCGCATGCAACCACTAAGCCACCGAGGCCGTAATAATTGTATTACTAGATGCAGATTTTTAGAACTGTTTTTTTATGGAAACGTAAAAGAAACTATGAAGTACATAACTGGAATGAGCAGTGGTAACGGCCGCGACTTACGAATTGTTGGACGTAGGTTTAAACCCAGACGGGAGTTTTAGCCATCAGCCAATGACGTTCCCACTACTGGGACACAAGCCGCCTCTCTGCGAGAGTGACTGGGCTGTAATCTACCTCGCCTAGCTGGGTTCGAACCCACGACCTACACCACGTAAGTCGGGGCCGTTACCAATGGTCCACCACTGCTCTCACAGGCGCATTACTTTGTGTAAATTTTAATCACCACTCAAACTCAAACACAAACTCAAAGCATTTATTTGAAATAAACCAATTACAGAAACTTTTGAATTGTCAAGGGGTCGGTCAGTCAGAAATAAGAAGCTAGTTGCCTATTCCAAAGCGAAGTAGGTACCTACGGAGAAGAACGGGCAAGAGACTCCATAGAAGTGTCCATGGAGTCTCTTGCCGTTCTTCTCCGTTTCTATATTGTTACAGAAAATGTATTATAAACTCTGTCTGTGTTAGCTTTTCACGCCTAAATCACTGATAGGATTTGGCAAGGAGATATATTGCATCGTGGAGAAGGACATAAAGGCTACTTTATGTCCCGGAATAACTTTTACGTGGGATTATTTCCGACATTTACGCTAAATTCTGCTAGTAATTTATATTTAGTTCGTAATCATCATCAGGACTAAAATAGTCCAATGGAGGCCTACGTCGCGCGTCGTTGAATTCGATGGATAACTTCAAACAACTGTTACCAGCTTGTGAAGACCGTCGCTCCGTCTAATCAAAACGCGTAGAATGAAAAATGTCGACGGGTGATTAAACAAAATGACAGATTTATCTCCCGGCTACAGAACTCTTTTCTATGGTGTTCATGCTGTGCGTGCAGAGGGATAAACTTACATCATTTTAGTTGTAAGAACGTTTGATACTTACTTACTTAAAAAATACTCTGTACGACACTCTGTCTTATTTCGTACATCGATTCTATTACTACGACAAATCGTTGGTAACTGTTGATAAAGTTATGATAATAGGCACAATATGATATGGTCTATTAATCACGTCATCATATTTCTATCATGTACTTTTATAGTACATGAGTCTACAGGTCACTGCGGGTCAGCTATCGGCTTAGAATAAGATAAAATGCCCAAAAATGTGTGATAGGTATTAGTTTTAAAGCTGCTGTATGATTACAATGAACTACTGTTTTCGATCCTGTTTCTGAGTATTTGTTTGCGTTGAATGAATCTAGATACGTATGAGTTGTGCTCATAGGCCTTTTAATGACCACTTCCCTTTCAGGTCCAGCTCGTTGGTATCAGAGAAGAGGATGATGTTTTTTTGAAACCTTATTGATCGATTGACAATCCAATCTGTATCTCGCCGAAAAGTTTTAACAATTCTAAATTCCTGAAGCCGGTTTTTTTCTTAATAAAAATGCGTAGCATAGCATGGCATGCATGCATTATCGGTCTAATATGTTCCAATTGCTGGGACACAGACCTCCTCTCGGTGTGGAGGAGAGGAGAGGGAGTGGGCCGTAATCCACCATGCGGGCCCAGTGCGGGTTGGTAAATGTCACATGTCTAGGATTTTTTGGACATGCCGGTTTCCTCACGATGTTTTGGAGCCGCTGAAGATTGTAAAAACTATCTTTGCACTGTATAAATTCAATCTTTTAATATTGTATAATTGAAAAGCACACGTGTGAGCACTATGTACCTACTATGAAGCTACCCTATACTGGGCACGTCTGTCATTGACTTGAATGTGCCCTGGCGGCTGAATGTCACGCTCACTCAAATGTCTCGCTGGTGGTAGAGTGTGTGTGTTGGATCATTAAGTCCCCTTCAAAATGGTTGAGCTGAATGGTGTTGATCCATAAGTCATGTTCGTGAACGGGCGCCGTCACTGGGGAGTGGTCATCTCTTGGCTGCCACGGTTTTTTTTTTAAATTTTAATTTCCGATTTTTTGTATTTTTTTTGTTTTGTATGTTTCAATGACGGACGCCTTTAACGTGCACGTCTTTCTACATCGTTCTCACATGTATAATTTTTTCATAATATTAGTATGGAAGTATGGATAGGGCTTTTGAAGACCAGCTCATGAATATTACACCTAAATACGAGTAAGTATAAAGTTGAGAAGATGACCTTGCTTCGATGACACATGTAGTCATGACTATGCGATATATTAGGAGTATAGTTGCGTCTAGCAGATGCCAGCCATATGACTATGATGTTACCTACATTATATAAATTACTTACATATTACGAAGGACATAAGGATGATTTATTCATAGTTTAAAATCTTTTGATGATTTAGTCAGTCTTTTATATAGCATGCACGCAATAGTCATTATTTTTAAAGACATTGTGATGTTCCCTCAACCGATCGGCGTAGGATGTCTTTTAGCGCCGTATCATTTTTAGAGGTTACAATATTGGCACTTCATTATAATTAATTTCAAACAAACGATCTAACATTGAGTTTCATACAAAGTCTACAGAGATCGTCACGTCACAGAAGAATTTCATTGAGCTGTAGCACACATCTGACTTATCACTTGAGGTAAATCCTGGCCGCCTACTTTTAGACTAACGGAAGCTTTTAAACCGTCACTGATAAGATGTCAAAGAACTCTAACTGACATTATTACGGTTTAATCTCTGATTTATGAGGCTGTGGGGTAAGCAAGATTAAAGGCAGAGTTTTATATGTAGTTTAAAATAAAGAACACTGGAACCCAGGAGCTTACTTGGAACTGTGTTACATGAACACAAGTCTCTCTACATCATCTTAATGCTGAGCAACGAGAACCAAAACCCAGAACTTCAAGCTATTTAAGTCTAGGGTTGGTGTGAACCTAGACCAAAGCTGGTCTTGTCTTGGGAACATGGACTATTGGACATTACAGTTGTCTTGTTTTAAATGCAAATAGTTGTGCTCCATTATCCAAAGTGTGGGCTATTCCGAAACATAACTAAGTCTTGGCAGAATCTAGGTTCCAAGCCTAGATTCTGCCAAAACTTAGACGAAAATAGAAAGCGCCATCTCACAGTTTATTTAAAAACGATCAACACCCCTTGAACCACCCCTAATGGGTTCCTCACTAAAACTCACCCCTAAGTCACGCACCGTCAGAAGGTAACCCTCTGTTTTATGCGATAGATTCTGAACAGATGGCGCTATTTTAGATTTTTATTTAATAAATTTATAATCAAAACACCACGAAAACTATTTCCGCCATTTTTTTCTTAATCATAATTACTTAAGTATCCTAGTTACAGCACCTGCTGTCGAAAAATAAAAGACAACTCCTGAAAAACGCCCGACAACTGATCCATGTGGATTATTGCTGTTAAAAAAATCTCCAAGAAGAAATGTCTATTGCAGATGTACCTAAATAGTGTTTTATCTCCAAGTTAAGGATACAAATACTTTTATTTTCTAATTGATTCTTTATCGTCCACATAATCTAAAATTATAGCTTTCTAGATGACCCGGCGAACTTCGCATACCGCCTCAGAATATTATCTTCATTATTATATTGTTTAATTATAGTAAACGTCCCAAGTTTATGTCTTTTATGTTTTAATATAGTTATTCTGCTATTCCGGCCTTATCCAAATCCAGCAAATAAAAAATCACAAAAATTGATCCAGCTGTTTTTGAGTGTGTAATAATAGTAATGGTGTAACTAATCCGACTTTGTTTTATTTTTAAGATTGTTTTATTAGGTACCACAGTTTGCAAAACCTAGAGCACTGGTTATATCTTATTTATAATGTAAAAAAGTGCAAGCTACGGATTGACACACTGACCCTTTCTGTCTGCTTACCCTTTTAAAGCGCAGGTGCTGAATTGGGGGTGACCGACTCAAAGAATAACATGTCAAAAGCAATGTCTTTACGAGTACCGTGACAGCGACGACAAGTGATATGACGAGGCAAAGTCCTCCATCTGTTATAACTTTGTACTTCGCTGTTTTATTTTGTAGCTGTTACCCACGATTTCATCTGCGTGTATTTTATGTTTAATAATTTTTTGTATAAATTTCATGATGAGATGAAGTACTCTATGTCCTTCTCCCTAGAGAACGATAAAAGGACCTATAATCTAAAGGACCTATCCCAGGCTACCTATCTATCTACCTAATTTCGTTACGTTTGGTTCAGTGGCTTAGTCGTGAAAATGTTGGGCATGCCACAACAGCGGCGATAAGTCCCCTCTTTTAGGAGTGGTTGGAGAGGCTTCACGGTGTCCTCACATTCCTGTTCCATTTCACGGCGATCTCTCGCGTCCGGCCCTGCGAGTGAGAGTCCTTCTGAGAAGCAGGAATGTTCGCGAAGGAAGAGGGGGAGCGCTTCCGGGAGAGAACCTTGCGCCTTCACGCCGCTAGTTGCCGCAGGAGACGCCCTGGGTGCCGGAATCCCGGGCACCGTAGGCGCGGAACTGCAGAACTGGTAGCTGACCGTCCGGTAAGGACCATTTGTGACTGACAACCAGTCTTACCAAGGGGTATCGTGTTACCCAGTAACTGGGTTGCGGAGGTTAGATAGGCAGTCGCTCCATGTAAAGTACTGGTACTCAGCTGCATCCGGTTAGACTGGAAGCTGACCCCGACACAGTTGGGAAAGGGCTCGGCGGATGATGCTGACGTGGAGGACGGTTTTGTTTGCTCTCAGTTGATGATGCGCATAAATCCGACGTAGGAAATCTGTACTAGTATCTTCAATTTGAAGTCAATGGTTGGCATTGGACCAGTATGATGATTCTGTAAAAATCTCACCGTGAAGACTTGCGTGGAGTGAGCTGTCAGTGTCATCCCATCTTGTCCAATCCCTAGCATCAGCATGTCGATTCTGTAAAAATCTCACCGTGAAGACTTGCGTGGAGTGAGCTGTCAGTGTCATTCCATCTTGTCCAATCCCTAGCATCAGCATGTCGATTCTGTAAAAATCTCACCGTGATGACTTGCGTGGAGTGACCTGTCAGTGTCATCCCTTCTTGGTCAATCCCTAGCATCAGTGGCACTGACAGCTCGCTCCACGCTCACTTCACCTAAGTTTTCACGGTGAGATGGTTACAGAATAGCACTACTGAAATAAACTGCAATACATATTTAAAAGGCCGCCGATTGTATATATTGTGGAGTTTTTTTATGTTGCGTTTTTGTGGTGCACAGTAAAGTATTTAGAAATAAATAAAAGAAGCAATTAGCTAGTAACCGACTCAGTGGCGGATTCAGGATTGTCGTTTGGGAGGGTCTTGACCCCGCTGAGGGTAGGTTGTAGCAATGTCGACACAAAAAAAGCACACATTTTATTTTGCTTAACGCCTAACAAGCCTCCTTGGACTACTTTTCGTAAATTCCCGAATGTTTGGCTAAGATCTAACTAATGCAACAAGAAACTGAAGTTGACGAGAAAGCGAAATATTTACTTCAAATACGATAGTTTACAGCGGCTGTTCATTTAAAACTTGAAAACATAAAGTTAAGGATAATTGATGACAATTGTACCTTAGATAGTGTATTGCTTGCCAAAAAGCTTATACAGAATAATATCAAGTTCACTTTATGATTTTTCACGGAATTACTGGATGCGCCACTGACTCCAAATTTAAAAACGTGTTCAAAAGGACGTTTAATTTCCTAACAGTGGATGCGTGACGTTTAGCAACCCGCTTGTCTCACCCCTTTTAACAACCCACCTTTGCGCAGTTTTCCACTAATTACTGAGAGACTACCTGTAAAACGACGTAACCCTATTTTCGTTTTTTTTTTTGTGATTTTATTTGTATTTGGTCGCATGATAATTATTTGCTTCTTATTGGTCTCTATCTGGAGTAGATTTTGTTTAAAAAAATCCTTACTTATCAATTTCTTTTATAATACCACGACCATTTTTTTTTTTTTTGTTAACTTGTTCTATATACTGACTATTGCCTCTGTACGCCCCAGAATAATGAGGACCAATCGGAATCTTCAAGTAGGCTAGTAACCTACCTAGTAAACATAAAAGACTCGCCGATATTTTCCGTTCCATTCCCCATCATGACGTATATAAGTAACATGACGTAATTGACATACATACACTCGACATTAATCACTTTAACGACTGACATGGCATGATAATATTGTTTACATTAAGACTTTCAACACGTGTGCTTCGCCGTTGCTGAAAAGGTGTCGCTAAGTTGATAAAAACATAGTTGCAGTTCACTAACCAAACAGAATACATTGGCATGCATCACATAAGCCATGATTTTGTGTGTCTGACTTACGGATTGACTGACTTGGAGATGATTAAAGGTGAAGAAGTGCACTGAGGAAGCATTTTTCTAAACTTCACCCCTTAGATGGCAAAACGGAGACCCAACATTTTGGTCGTCAAAAAGATCGGGCAAACGCCTGTTAGTTATAAAACAACAGCACAAAGAGATTTTCCATCGGCAAAATTGACGAACTCCATACAAAGTTTCATCTATTAAAGCACTTTGAAAATTAATTTTCTAAAATCAATATTGTAAAAATAAATATTGTGTCATCTCCGATTTGTTATGACATAGTCATGAGTTATTTAAAGGGCCCAAGCATTTGGGTCAACCAAAGTAAAGACAACACAGTAAACCTAAATCAGTTTATTGAAAGCTGTAAGCTTACTTCTGTATAATTCAGTATCTTTATGATACCTACACGAATATTGCAAACTCGACGTATACCCCTTTTCGCAGGCATCCTCTTCAATTCGCGCCAAAAGCCGTCACAGCAGTAGCCGCCACCGCTGGCTACATCGCGGCGCACGATGGACGCAAAGGTAATAACAGTTTTTAATTTAATAGATTTGACGTGATAACTTTTTTCTCAAGTCTCTGTAGTAATCGAAGATTATACTATTTTGCCGTGTTATTATCGGAGCTGTTTTGAATTTAAACTTGTTCCTGAATCATTTATGGTAAACCTGTCAAATAAGTGCCTATCTAAGCCTATAACTACCTGTACATAAACAGATATTATTACGCCTATAACACAATGGCTCTCTAGAGCCATAAAATAATACTATCTTAATAAATATTATACTGTGCTCTTTTTTGAACAGTACTACGTCGTCCGGCAGCTAGTAAATACTAAAAAAACAAAGTCATTTTTTGTGTTTCCTTAGTTTCTGTTTCCTTAATTCTTCTAAACTGCATAATTGATTTTAATGCGGTTTTCATCTTCAATTAGGGAATTTATTCTGGAAAGTTTATGTGTATTACACATTAATGTATAAAATAAATAGAGCACAGAAATTTCAATGTTTTCACAACATGTCGCCACCTTAATAGCTAGTTTACAAACTCATCTTCTGGACTCATGATTCATGTTTAGGACAAATAAATGATCGTAACTTTTCATAAATTGTCTGCTTTAAATAATACCTTTTCTTTGTTCAGAGTAGAGAACGTGGAATCTTAAAACTGGAGCCTCGTCCGAGAGTGGTTATCGACACCACAAAATCGGAGCTAACTCCACAGGTATGTACTTAATTTTCACGTTTAAGTTATTTTCTGCAAAACTCACTTCGACCTGCCACCTAGTTTGAAAAATTACAGAAAATAATATGATTTGTGTAATTATTGGATGTCAGTGACCGCACACGATGTGAAAGCGAACCAGTTACTTACTTGATTTTAAATCATACCCATTCGTCACAGCATTCAAAGTTTAGAGAATTACACTATGGTTAGCATATTTTTTTACAAATAATCACTTATTCTGAACAAGCTTTTTGTACAAGTATGGGGGCTGTGCATGAGTGTGGTTAGGGGCTCGTGGCAAAATCATAACAGTCATACGGGTACAGTTCGAAGGTAAGGTAGTGCTTACCCAGTTGCTTCGATGATGGGTGATTTCATATCGAGACCCCTCCGTGCCTCAGAAAGCACGTTAAGGAGTTGGCCTCGGCTGTCATTCGTAGATCTTTGAGGTAGTCAGAAGTCCGTGTGAAGTATCGTGTTGCCTATAGTTACTGCATGGGTTGTGGAAGTTCAGTAGGCAGTCGCTCCATGTAAAATACTGTATTCTTACTGCATCCGTTTGGACTAGAAGCTCACCCGAACATACGTAGAAGGGAAAAGGGTAGGCAGATTCATTGCCATATTTGCCTGAGTCTGGTGGTTCACTACGACTCTTCTCGCAGTACCTCGGGATCATCCACGAGGATGCTTAAGCTTAGCCGGAGGCAAATAAGGAGCTAATACCTACGTTAAGTGTCAGTTTTAGGAGCTAATCTAACAGTTTGCGAAGAGTGTGCCTGTTCCATCTTATCGGCGAATGTGCTGTTCATTTTATTTGCACTATACGAACTTCATCTTTCCTAAGAGATCTTGCGCAACCGACCGAAACTTTGGCCGTAACTGGAGGTCTACTCTAAGGGCCAAACCCAATTACAGATTTTGTTCCGTGTTGTTCTCCTCATCGCTGTCACTGTGGCGAAGTTGTCAACAGCCTCGGACACCACGGCCTGTCGTGCAACCGAAGTGCGGGTCGCTTAGCGCTGCACGCTAACATAAATGACATCATCCGACGAGCTCTTGTTACCATCGTCGTACCAGCTGTATTAGAACCTAATGGCTTGGCACGCGACGATGGCAAAAGACCGGACGGCATGTCTTTATTTCCATGGAAGATTTCCATTAGTGTGGGACGCAACATATGTTTAGATACTCTTGCGCCATTCCATTTTCCTGGCTCGGCATGCTGCGGCTGCGGAAAACTTCAAGCGCCAAAAGTACTTATCAGTAATTATATTTTCGAGCCGTTTGGGGTTAAAACTCTCGGGCCGTGGGATCCGAGCGCTCGTAGTTTGTTCAACGAAATCTCTAAACGTCTGGTTGATACTTACCTCAAGGGCTGGCTTTTATCTTGACCCGATGCTGAGCAATGGCATAAAACGTGGCAATGCTGCCAGTCCTTGGGGAAGTTTTCGACGCCATTTTTATGTTTATTAATAGTTTTGGTTTGGTTTACTTTATAATATTTTTAATACTTAGTTTATTAGTTTTTGTATAATATTGTGTTAGTTCATAACAGATCGCTACTGATGATATACAGTACTATTCTGTCTGTCCCTGCCTAACGAAAGCTGTGAACGCGTTTTAAGGTCGTATACTTTTGCTGTATTGGGACGTTCAAACCAGATATTGCTTGTTTTGCTGTCTCAAGTGCGCCAAAATTGGAGATAAATATATTACTGGGTTCGGCCGTAAGTCCGTCAATGAAGTTGATACGTCAAAACAAGTGTCAAATTAAATTTATCGGACATGCAAAAGGACATCGCAATTAGAGAAAGCTGTCAAATCATGTTGTCATTCATTCTTAGATTAGAAACCGAACTAATCTTTACGGACTTCTGGCTTAGGGAGTAGACCTCCAGGTCGGAGGACTGGTCGTGTGGCCACACATTCTTCTTTTTTGGAGCTTCTGCGACCAAGATTGCTGCCAGAAGTGCGACAAGTCGTAGTCGTGGCCGCATAAAGTGCGAGGCTGATAAACAAGTCGTAGTCGTGGCCGCATAGAGTGCGAAGCTGATAAACAAGTCGTGGTCGTGGCCGCATAGAGTGCGAGGCTGATAAACAAGTCGTAGTCGTGGCCGCATAGAGTGCGAGGCTGATAAACAAGTCGTAGTCGTGGCCACATAGAGTGCGAGGCTGATAAACCTACCGAAGATACCTTTTGTACTAAAATATTCTTCTACTATTGGTTTTAAGTTACCGTAGTAACTTAACTGATAAACAGTCATTTCCAAAACCATCATCACTGTGTTACATATCACGCTGTTGTGAGCAGTTGCATATGCCTCTGCTCGTATAATCATGTGGTATGTAGTTTTAAACACAAGCTTCATACAGCTTGTGTTTTTTTTGTAGGCCTTTTTTTTTGGGCTTTTCCCGCTCTGGGTGGAGCGGGAGGGCATGTCAGTCTTTTACTGACTAAAACACACCCGTTTTCCTTTAGTTGCCTGTGCCAGGGCCACGGTTATCTCTTTCGAATTACCCTTGAGCCTGAGGCGTCGGCCCTATACCACCCCGACATTTTGTGCTGACATCTCTTTGAGGCGCGCGTGGAACACGACGCGCCGTCGACCCGGGCCTAGTCCTTACCGGACGGCGAGCTACCCGGTGCTCGCCGTCCGCAAGCCCGCGCCTACGGTGGCCAGGAATCGACAGGCGACTCCCGACGCCCAGGGCGTCTCCTGCGACGACTAGTGGGGGCGTGAGGGCGCAAGGCTCTCTCTCTCATGCGCTCCGCCTCCTCCTTCGCGAGCATTACTGCTTCGCAGAAGGAGGTGACGGCTTGTATGAAGTAGGCCTAAGGATAAACCTTGTGAACTATGATATGATCAATCCACCATATCTCTATTGCCACTCGTCGAACTTCATTTTCTTGGGGCTTTTCTGGTGATCGCCCCTGTTGTTTCTGGCTATCAGGAGTTGCTGTTAGAAATCTTATGGTTTGCTTGTCTAAAGTCAAATCATTGTGTTTGTTTCCTCAAAAGACCATTTCAGACACCCACCATATCCACATATTTATGGTCTTCACATGATCCGACCAAGATTAAGTCTGGACTTTTAAAGAGACTTTAACCACTGAGTTTGTTCCGCCATTTCTTCTCAGGGGTTAGTCAGATAGGAAATGTCGACTCCATCTAGTTTTTTTAATATGACGTGTAAAAATCTTACTGATTATACAATTTCATTTCATTCCATTTCAAAGCCGACGCTTCACTTTTTGTGAATTATGCCTTTTATTTGGCATATTCCTTTCGAAGTTAAACGTCTGATTACATAATGGATGAGAAGTATAAAATTAATTAATCACTGAACCAATCCAACATTGTTGTATTTCGGCTTTCTACATCTTTTACTCGCGCACTGCATGATCGAAAATTTATATGAAAATTGCAAAATAACGTTCATTTTTACGCAATTTTGTCCTGGTTTCTGTTTGAGTACAGCCACCAGTAACCGAGTAACCTTGGCTTGCCATGCACACAACACGTACCCATGCAACTACCTTGCAAAAGGGTATGTAATGTACCTATCATTAAAAATCATCGTCACAAAATTTTCGATGATGATACACTGATTTGGTCGTTCTAATTCCCACACACAAAAACCCAAAATTGTGAATACATTTAGCACCGGCACCATTACTAGGAAAGGTACACAAATGTAATTACAGACAATCAGGGCACTCCCCGGCCTCTAAACGGAGCCAATTAACGAAATGTAATACTCTGTGCAGTGGGTAAAGGCGACGTTCGACGTTTAGTGAGTTTGTGATTTTGTTTTAATAATTCACTGAGTAGATATTGTGTAATGTATTCAACGAATTGGTTGGCAGGACGGTACCTAACTATGAATACACTTTAACACTCATATATACAGTAAGCTTAGTGCAGCACTAGTGAAGCTCTTTGTGATTGATCTCATCCAGTACAGTCTGTCAATTTGAGATTGTCGGCGCCTTATATCGTAGCAGTATTAGCGGTTTTTGCAGCCATAGGTTATTATGTCTCATAATTTCCGTCGCCCGTCAGTCTGGTTTTGCCGAAAACTCAGAGCCTTGAGAGTCGTTTTCCGTTTTGGAATTTATGGGATGGCCCCTCGATACAATGTCTTGAGACAAAAGACAGCGGTCTGCTACAAAATTTTTCCCCAAAGAGAAACCCAATAACATACCCGACCCACGTATTGAACTCAGCTGAATATCTTCAGCCCTAGATTATTATTAATATAATAAACCGTGCAGTTTGGAAGTCATAAGGAGACACATTAATTTTCCGAGCAGTAGAATATTTTGTACCTAATAAACTAGTTTCCGATATGTCCTAGAACCAATAGTTCGAAGACATGTGACATCCAGCAACCCACACTGGGCCCACATGATGAATGGCAAATGGCGACTGGGGTCACAGAGAGGAGGCCTGTGTCCCAGAAGTGGGAACGCTATAGGCTGATTATGCTTATACATACAAGTAACTAGTTTCTAGATATAGTTTATTAGATTCTTAATCATTTTTAAATTAGCTTATAAACTTATCAACTAAGTTACTGTTGTAATTCATAAAAGAATACGATGACTCGGCACTGGTTTATCAGATTTAGATAAGAATATATACGTATACGTAATTTACGTTAACTAAGAATAGTTAACGTAAATTACGTATACTACGCTCGTTTAGATTAGAAACTTTAATTCACACATTAAGTACAGATTTCGACTTTAAACTTTTTTTTACGATTTTTTTGAATAATAGGAAGGTTTCTAAAAACTTTATTTGTTGTAAAGAATAAGTTGATTTTAGAATCAACTTATTCTTTACAACAAATAAAGTTGAAATTCGTTTAAGTGGATATTACATCAATTGTAAACAAGTATTTCAATAGACAGCTAACTGGTTTGCAAAGCATGCCGGGCATTTGCTAGTTACTAATAACATAGTTACTTACACCACATGGTTATTTTTTTTTCGAAACTAATGGCTGCAAATAATCTAGAGCTGTAACGTATTAAAATATAACTGTAGTGCGTGTGCGTACCACATGAATTGATACGATTACATAAATAATCATAATTACGCCTAAACGTATCAAAAAAGCTTCCACGAATTAGTAGAATATCGATCGCTTGCTATCTTTGGTGAAAAATCAGTTCTTAATTATTATTCGGAGTGATATAAATGATAGGGAGGGAGCAAGATAATGGAATGAACCTTCAGGGGTGCCACACATAAGTACTGGTTGCTTTTTAGAAAATTATAGGTGAATTTGTATGTAATGGCTTTATCACGGTCAACTGACGTAGGAAGTATGTTTATAAAGATATGATGAACAGGTTGTAAAGTGAACTCATACTCCATGGAATTGGCAGAATCCTTCGACCAGAGAGGTGTTGTGCCTGATTGGCACCTGCCCGACTATTACCGATGTTGGGACGATGTATATAATGCTAGGGTAAACTCTGCTTGCGCGATGCAGGATTTGCGTGACGTCAGTGTGATGCGTAGTTCGCATGTATAGGTGCCGCCACATCCACTTACCCGTCGGTCTAAAGCTGCCGCCACATGTATCCTGGCTTTACATCCCCTCGCAAACGAGATACTTATGTCTTCTTGACCAGGGAATATTCGCTGTTGAACTCTCAAGTGCTAATAACATAACATCCCGCTTGCATTCTCCGAATGGGTTGACAGAGGTGTTTCTATAATGCACCCTCAATTCCCAAGTTATGTTTAAGCTCCATGTGATAGAGTTTCTATTGCCATCATCAACGTTTCAGGCTGCTACAGGGAAATTCTTAGTGAAAAAACCGAATAGAACTTTGCCCCATATGAGCACCCATCCCAGTCCATTAGTTACGTTTATATTCGTCAAAGGGGTAGGCAGAGGTGTAAGGTACAGTCAAGTGTCTAAAAACTTCGTCTAACAACTCAGTAAAAATGAGTTTTTCTACAAAAAAGAAATATCCTCTTGAAACAGCCCTGTGTGGTTAATCAGTGCGGGACCGGCACTCATTGGCACTACAAGATAGACTGCTGCGTGTCACGTCACTGGTCATTCGTTGCCAGTGTGGCCATTGGGCGTGGCCCATGCTTTGCATTTCATTTTGGACAAGTGAAATTATTGAGATAAACAAAACTTGGGAATGTGGAACCTTCGTAGTGGTCTACTAGAAGAAAGGCTGTTCCAAATCTTGGACATTTAGAGTAGTCTTCTGTACTGCATCACAGACTAGTCTAACCTCCTTTCCTGCCCTCTGTTTCCCAAAACGTACAGTCAAAGCGATCTCTGCACTGCCACCTCTGGACTGCTGCCGCCGATTCCGTTCAATTTTCGAAGTATTGGGTCACAAAAATTTAACAGTACCATCGGCACGAAGAAGAAACCAGTCCTTCACATCCAGATTGTAAAAAGATCACATGGCTTGATTAGCTCATTAAAATGGGTAATTAAGGGAACAATTAACAATTGTTGAAGTACAATCCCGTCGTGTAGGTCTCTTGTCATAGTGACCCATCCCCTCCCTACAAACAGAGTGACATTTGTCATCCGCCTTCATACTTATTTACTAATTTCTCCCTGATTCCAATTTCGGGGTTGGCACGGCGTCTCTGTTTAATCTAAAAAACATTTCAGAAAAGCCATCTTCAGAAACTAGTCATCCGCATTTTAGTAATACCATCTTCCTACAACCCATCCATCATTTCCTTGGTATTTCGCGGTGCGATGCAGTTCCTACCTATCTATTATAAAAAATGCTTGTCACCAGCTTTCAGGTCACCATCAATGACAAGTCTCTTTGGAAGTTAATAGCGAGTCCTTTGCCCAGCAGAGCGACAGTGTTGCCGATTCTCTTGTAGGTACACCGAACTAAACTATCTAAACTATCAGTAAAATTCCTTACTTTTGACTATGAGAATCTTAAAGCTATTCTGCATAAAATAACCTCTAAATTTTGAAATAATTTTGACACAACTAAAATCGAATTTGACAATCGCGAGTCCACGTGTTTTTTTTTTCTTTTGACTTCGCAACGTGTTTTTCCTACCCCGTGAATTTTTTTCAGAGCCGGAGGCGCGCATGAGTCGCCTCGACGTGTTTTTTTATGGAAGTTTTACTTTTTGTATTGAAAAATAACCTAACTAGATGTTGAGTTTAAGGGGTTTAAGGATATCAAAGGAGATCGAAATTTTCAATATTTTTGCGATGGGACACACCGTTTTAAGATTTAAGCAAAAGAAAAGATAAAAAAGATACAGTACTGTTTTTGCACGTCTGAAGTCGAGCTGTTGGTATGAATTTTAGTTCACGACAACAAATTTTATTCTACACATTTTTAATCGCGATTAAAAATAGTCAGATTCATGTTCAGCTTTATTAGACAATCAAAATTGTAGGTGGAAAACGTCAAATTCGGAACAGCAAAATTGCCATTTTCACTAAAATAATAACTCAGTGCCATCTTAGTGCTGTCAGACTAAAATATAGTTTAGTTGAGTCACTTTATTCAATTTCAGAATGGAAAATCGCCGTCTGACAGGAACAAACGGACTTTTGGTGATGTTAAGTCTAGTTTAGAGACATTTGTGACTAGAGAATCGGCAACAGTACAGGTTGATTTAAATTAAAGACGTCAGTTATATCCCCAGGGACACATCAGCCCCAGGTTACAAAAAATCACCATATTCGATAATTATGGTATTTTTAAATTCGCCTCTCTGGTTCACTTTACGACGGAATGTGGCTTGTGCGTGATGGCCACAACTTTATCATCGAGGACAGTCGTCGACAGCGTTGTTACAAATATAATGCGACATGACATTTTAATTAAATTACCCACGACATTTTACACATTCACCGTCGCGGGTGTTTTGTTTGTTTAGTAATCAAGGTAACTTGCATGTGTTATAAATGTTAGTCCCTACTGAACATAAGCAAAATGAACCTAATTTAAAGCTCTTTTCGGTGTCCTTCAGTATGAATTTATCTGCTACAATTTTTATAAGTTTTTCAAAGTAATACTACCTAGATGATATTGTATATTTCCGTACTTAGACATAAGTTTTGTCCGCGACTGTACATAAGTAGCATCACTTCACCACACCTCACAATAACAGGGCACAGTCTTTATTAATTTAGTATCGAGCGGCGCTTCGCACACTGGGATGAAATTCCATTTTATTCATAAGTATTTATTCGGTTTTGAGTAATTATTATGCCTGTATTAAGTGCCTCAAAAAGTAATCAGTAATTCACCAATATCAATCAATCAACTCAGCCTATCGCAGCCCACTGCTGGACATAGGCCTACCCCAGCATGATCCACAAGACCCTCTCCTCTGCCTTCCACATCCAGTCTGTCCCAGCCACTTTCTTAAGGTCATTCTTTCACCAATATGCTTAAAGAGAAATTATACTATATATATATATACATATAATCCTCTTTACCGTATCCGGCGACATCGACCCAGACTACTTCTCTTTCCTTTCGTGAGCTCTCTGGTGACTAGCAAAACCAAATTTAGTCTTGATAACCCGGTCACAACGCATACCGAAGCGTTGATCAGCATCGTTGTATACGAAGGCTTTTGGCGACTTTTGCGTGCTTCGCGGTTTCTTGTCTTGGAGGTCAAGACGACTTGTTTCAAAGCATAGTGTTGCTTTGTGAATTGAAGAGCGCCACCTTTCTCGGTTTCGGGCAAGCTCCTGCCATCGATCAACGGATATACCACAAGTCGCAAGGTGACGTTTAAGGACGTCTTGGTAGCGCAGGTATTGCGCGCCCCGTAAGCGAAAAAACGCAGAATTGAAACTAAGCTTATCCTGGAGATCGAACTCAGAATCTCGCGTTAAGCACACGTGCTTTAAACAGCTCACTAGACCAATGAAGCAGTTACCAACTATACTGGATTATAAGTAAGTTGTCTTTTAAAAAAACTAGTTCAATTACCTACGACTCGAGTCTGGTCAACTTCTAGATAATGTGTAGGTTGTTATGATATAGATACATGATAATGCGTGTACAATCGCCATTCAAATGGAGCGGCACTCTACCTACCCACACACACAAGAAAAACTTCTGAAGTAGTTAACACAAATAGCAGGATTTCATGCCGTTTGTGTGCGGCCCGCCTTGCGTCAGTCGTTTCCCGATAATCCGCCGCAGTACCTTTCTCCGATTGCTCTAAATAATACATCTGTCTGTTCGAACTTTGAATATAATTATTCGATCTTTTTGTGAACGGTAATATAGCATTTTTTTCCATGAGTGTACATTATGGAAAAGATTTGAAAAGTTTTGATATTTTTCGTCGTTTTGTTGTTTCTGATTTGTTCAAAATTAAATTGTTAAGCAGACTGCAAAAGCTTTTTTTTTGTAATACAAGTAACAGTTAGGTTTTTTATACTTATACTTTACAAAAATATAATTTCATCGTTGTGTTTTTAATTACTTTGTTACAATCCAAAAAAAACGATTACATAAGCAATAAAGTTAAAAGTGTTAAATTAAAAACTAGGTATAATTAAAATCTGACACGAATTAAGTGATAATAATTGTCGTCGTTTTGCTAAGTAATGAAAACTAAATTATAATAACAACATCACATGAATTACATTTGTTTTTGTAATTTACTAATGGTTTAATAAGTGGTCAGTTTTACCAAGGTTTTACCACTTTCCTTCTATTAATAAAATAATTTTCTAACTCAATGTAGGCGTCATTTCATTGGCTCGTGGGTATCTGCGGGGTAATTGCGTACATAAAATACATAAAATGACAATTGATCGCAATTTTTCAAACCTCGGAGCAATGAATATGCAATTTTCAATTCTCTCAAATTGTGATTGAAACGCAATTAAGGTGCTGAACAGTGAAATCTAGTGCCAGGCACATGTGGCCATTCAGACTTGATTTTACTATGGCAACGCACAAGAGGGGCAATCCCTGGTTTTTAAGAGCATTCGTATTCTAATCTTACACCCATAATCCAAGTCGAAACCTCACGATTTCCTCGACTTGACTCAACCTCACTTATGTGGTTTGATATTCATAATTGCAATTTTTCTCCTCATCTCAAACAGTTTCCTCTGTCGAGGTGAGTTTGAGTTGAGGAACCAACTGTAAAATATAAGGCACGTCTTCATCTACCTTGAGGCTTCCTTAAGGTAGTCAACAGATAAGTTTAAAGCAAAACAAGCGTATTTTACCCGATTTTCAGTGTCTTTTGAAGAGTTTATTGAATATTGACGCATCACCTCGACTCACACTCATTCGAGAGACCTCATAATTTCCTTATTCGGACGACTATTAATAACGATTTTGAGGGTCTTCCTTCTCCACTCGGAAGTCCCTGAACCGTCTCCGAACCCAAGTGTAAGTCTAACCTCGTGAAGTGGGGAGACTCCGACGGAACGGCAGCAGGGTGCGGATGTGGAGCTAATTCACAAAATATGCTCCACCTGCTATCCTGCCCTCTGTGCCCAGAAACATGTAGCCAAAGTGACCTCTGCGCTGCCACCGATAACGCCGTGGAAGTGGCAAAGTTTTGGGCCAACAGTATTTAAACAAGTGTCGTGCCATTGACACCAAGAAGAAGAAGGGGTACCGAGGCACGCCTTGACGTCTCCTCGACAGAGTTGTGAGTCGAGAAGTTTTCGAGGTTACGACTTAGAACATGGGTGTTAGTCTCAATTTGCCAAATATAAATCGGGTTTTCCTACTTTTTGATAGCGACTTGATTGTGAATGTTTTTAATCTAATCAAGAGAGAGGCCAGCAGCTTTGCTTCAGTATAACAGATGTCTATAAGTGGTCGTAACCCTTACCATCAACACCCTAATTGCGAACCACATTATCAATCTCAATCTGAATCATTTTGAAGGATATTGCTAATCCATTGCTTCATATGTTGTTGAACTGTCAAAATAAAAGCCATTGCTACTGATAGTGTTACGTAGTTACCCCGCTGTTTGCCCGCCTGCTTGTACTACAGTCAGTGAAAAATATTTGAAAGTAAATTTAATTGTGCTTTTATTACAATCGCAAATGAAGTTCCTTATCAGTCTGTCTTCTGCTTAATGATACGTTACGTACTGTTCATCTGATCACCGACTAAAATACCCTTTATCTTCTTTTTTGTAGGGATCCTGTGATCCACCGCCGTCGTCTCCGCAGCCTTCGGTAGACCGGCTGTCGGTGACCTGGGCAGACCCTGGAAGCATGTCCTCGTCAGGGGTCAACCTGTTCCACCTGCCTTCGGAGACGCCTGTCAGTAACGAGGTCAAATTCTCGCCTTCTGCAGGAGGTGAGATACCTAATATCATTTTACATATTATCATAGTTGTTATTTGTTTGCGTAAAAAGATTTATATGCCAATAGGCGAAATTCTATCTTCAAATGCTTTGCGAATTCCTTACAGAGGGGCAATTTCCGTATTTTGAAGAGTCTGTCATAAATACAACCAATTTACATGGATACTAAAAAAGTTTTATTATATTTGACAAGGTTTTGACATTGACGCTGAGATGAGATTGCACCCTGAATTTGAACGTTTATTTTAAGTTCGAAATTTGACCATCAGTATGTGTATTAGCTTTAAATAACATAACCGTTTTAAAATTCCGAAATAATCAGCGATGATTCTGCTAATTTTGCACCGCGAAATTCAATATGTTCATTTATTTAATATTTGATAAAAAAATGGGCATAATTATAACCATTTTAACGAGTGTTAAAATACGCTTCACGGCGCCACGCCACGAGGAAGTACCCTGTACTACACGTCATTGTGATGTTCTTTTTTGTACTGGGAACCTTCTCGTTGAAGTTTTTTTTTCCACGTAAACAAGTTTCAAATGCTATGACTTAACTTAAATTACCACAACAACTCCTGAACCGCTGAGCTCAATGTTTTGCGTACTTTGTGCGATGCCGTAGATAGCGATTATTCACGCCTAAAATAAAAAGTCGTTTCCCTGGAATAGTTATTACATATTAAAATTTTATTACTAGCTGACCCGGTGAACTTCGTACCGCCTCAGTTTTTTTGTTTTTCTAATTTTTTTTCTTTTCAATTCGGGGCGGAGACAAATAAAATAAACTCGGTCCAGCTGTTTGTTATTGAGTTATAAATGGTGTAACTAACCCGAGTTTGTTTTATTTACATAGTTATGTACCTATGTACTTAACAAAGAATAACACCGTGGGTCCGTCGTTATTTTCGTAGCGTTCTTTTTTACTTCTTGCTGATATCCAGATAAAGAAACCGGCCAAGTGTGTGTCGGACCACACACAAAGAAGGTTTCATCTTTGGATGAATTGTTCCCAGGAACAAACTTAATATTGTAGTTGAATAACATGTTCTCCCATACATTCCAACTGCAAATGTAAGTCGGGAGACTATTACTCGTTAACTTGTAAAGCCTACTTAGCTGTGATAGTTTCTCTTTTAACTTCGAGAAATATACAACATTTTAACACACAATACACCTCTAACAAAAATTTGCACTTTAAAGCTTAATACTTCGCAAACTGAATCTTGAATCTACAAATGGTTTTCAGTCACCTGCAATATTTTGGAACGACCTTTCTAACGACAAACACATTGGGATAGACGAGAAAACAATAATTCATCCATTCACTTTTCGTGTAGGGGAGATACCCTAATAAGATTTTTTTTTTTACCGAGATTTTACCACTTGGTCGGCGTGACTAACATCCATGCCAAATTACAGCTTTCTAGTACTAAGAGTCTCTGAGGTAAGCTGCGGACAGTCTCGGACGCACGGACTGACATGGCGAAACTATAAGGATTCCTTGTTGACAGCGGAACCCTAAAAAGGCATTTTGTTGGTCATAATTATAATTGCTAAGGTTTGGTGGAGAGAATTGGTTTGAATTCAACCGGTTTAAGGGGCACGCCATCGCGCCAGTCTTGTCCCTTTTCCATCGACCCTACTGATTGTGCATTCTCCGACAGATTGCTACATTAGAAGGAAAGCGCCAGGTTGCCCGCAAAATTCCATTTTTTTGCAGGTTATGTCAGGTTGCATGTTAAACATGCAACCAAAATATGATTCGTGCCCGTAACAAGCACGTATTCACAGATTATAATCATTATAATCATTAACATTTTCAATACAACCCTCACTAAGCTGTTCATGTAATCCTTTTGATTAATATTATAATTAATTTGTCAATCAATAAGATTATATGAACTTACACTGATTTGCAAATTATTTGAAAATTTGAATTTTGCGAGCAACCTGGCGCCTCCCCCTTTTAATAAAAAATAATAATAAAAATTATGTTCCTACATTGAACAGATAATACTCATACAGTACAGGAAAAAACCGACCAAGTGCGTGTCGGCATACGCACAATGAAGGGTTCCGTAGTGGAGATGAATTTATCCCAAGAACAAACTTAACATTCCCGGTAGTTGAAAAACATGCTCTACTATACGTAAATACCAATAGTTTCCTTTTTATGGTTATGGTTACCTGTTGATTGCTTTTGAGGTACCCTTAAAATCACTACTATTAATTACAGATTAATATGTTAATCCCACACATTAACGACACACCTTCCGCAAATCACAAACACTCCTAGAGTGACGCGTACTTTATTTTATGAAACGATTGGACTGGCTGGGCGACCGGGTAACCAGAGAGAGTGGTCTGTTTTGAAAGCTGTCATTCCTATTGATTTGACAAGATATTGCACACCCCACAACCACAACTTGTAAACCAATACCTTTTATTTCATTTATATTTGTATAAATGCTTTAAACTCATACATGTAAACGTTATAATTATATGGAGACATTAATGCGGCTTTAGTTTAATAAGTTAATAGGCTGTTATTGAAAGTTCGTCATAGTTTTGAATACTTACATGGCTGGCTACCAGCTGCTTCTGCGAAGGTAAAGACACACTTGGACGCTTAATCCTGTCTTGCAATATTAAGGCTGCCATTCATGACCAAAGGATTTTTCAATTTTGCCTCATCTCTTAAAAATCTTCACAATGTATGGATGTGTAAATATTACATTGGTGTCCCCTTACCATAACAATTTAATAATAAAAGGGTGTGGATGTGTCTTGGACGCAATTTTACGTGAATACGTAAACGTAACGAGTAATATTTTCTGAGGTGGGTAGAGGTCGTGCCGTCACAGTCCTGTCTCGACGTAACTAATTCTTTGATTCTTTTGCTATCGAGTGGTGTAGTTTTGTTTTGGATGTAAGTGATAGATATGTAGCTGCAACACTGTATCCCCCGATTTTGTTATCATCAGTTTTTTAAAGGCCTCTATGCTCGCATATTTATAGACGTTTTCACGTCAAAACAACCTTTAGTAAACTGTTCTACATCACAAGCTGGAGGAGTATGAATGAAAAAACAATTGTTTCGCTGACCTGAAATAATTTGTTATAATGAGGATAATATTTTTATTTAACATACAATCCGATACTGAGCTCCAAAACGTAGGCTGATAATTGTATAAAATCTAAAAATTTCGTAGGCTGCCAATAAGGCGAATGCGAGCTCTCTTATTTGAATTTGTTCGAATATAAAGTTAGGATAATGCATATTTGTTACGCGTCTGACATTTTTATTACCAAACAACCATACTGAGCTACAAATTTCAAACAACCTAAGAAATTTTGAATTCGCGGGCTATCCTACACATTCGCTTTACGAGAATGAATTGTTTATTTCAAGATGGCTCAGAAGACGAAGATTACTCGGCGAGTTTGAGCGCGGTATTGCGTCAGCGCAGGGCGAGCGTCAGAAGATCTCGTAAGGGAAGAGCCAGGCGCCCGTCATCGCCCTTTCTCGCTGATGAGAACAGGCCAAGACGACGGTCTTCTGTCTTTACTACTAGCTCTGGGGAGTAAGTATTTATTTCGATGGTCAGAATAGTCACCTACACCCCGCGGCCACGAGGTACACGCTCAGCAAACGCACATGCGACCGCTACTACGCAGAAAAACAAATGAAAGATGATTTAAATTGAGCTACGGGTCGGAAACAAGTACGCATGTCGCTTTACCAGGTGTCATGACCGAAAGTGACTGTCGCATGAATCTTTGTATTATCTTTTCGCAATGTATTTTTGTATTATCTTTGAAACTGTTGCTGTCTGAAGTTAACGCTGACGCCAGATGACATCGATAGGTTTAAGATGGCTTACGAAGAGCGGCCAAGTAAAACGGTTATGTGTTGAAAGGCAACTAACATTTAAGAAGGATTGTGAATTTATATTGTAGCCAACTACAATCTAAATAAAATACCACTTTTTGAAATCCATATAATTACTATTTTACTAATGTCTGAAGCCTTTTAAAATTAAATAAAAGATTTTGAATAAAGTCCGCCAAGAATAGTTCCACAGAGATATCTATGATATAACATAAAATACGCAAGTCGCAATATACCTTAACTTTGTTAAACAGCACCGCAATATCAATGGAAGACGCTCAGCTGGCGGCTGTCGTGTCGCAGGAGCAGATCTTCGAGAACATTCATCTGCACAAGGAGGTCCTAGGCTCTGTGAAGCAGCAGCCCCTTGGGATGAGGAGGAAACTCAAGATCGTGCATCAGGTGAAATAAAAAATGGATCCTGTTTATTTCACATATAAAGTTCATTTTAGTATGATTCACTGTCACAAGTGGGAATTAGGGAAACAAGTATGTTGATAGTTAAAAAGAGTCGATAAAAACCAATGAAACGATGTAAACAATGATGCTAGAAAGTGGATGACTTACTGAGGTGACTCCGAATAGAGATGTATGGACGATGTAGACATGATTTCGATGCATACTTAAGTGCATAGTCAGTATAGCCATAGCCATGTCAAATGGACAATGGCATAGGCCATGAAATATTGATTTGATATATTCTTCAGTTTTCCAACTTTTCACACCATCCTTATTGACAGGCTAAAGCATACATCAAGCGACATGAGGGCCAGCTTCAGGAAAGACTGGCGCAGTCCAAGAGCACCCGAGATATCTACGCCAGATTCAACATCTTGTTAAATACTGTAAGTAATCTTATTCAATTTTTTTTTGTCTCCGGACCCCAGGGTGTCGGATCGGCGGAAACCAACTCGCAGAGGACCCTTAGACAATTTTAAATCGAATGAGGCGTCAACTAATAATTGGCCCTGAATGCACTATGGCAAGTGCACCCAAGGACATCCCTCAGTTGGTGAAGTACTATCGCGGAACATGGAAACAAAATATATTGGGCTATGGATTTGGGTGGCTATAGTGGATTGGTTACCTAGAACTATGGAAGGAAATGTATACTATTTGGGTGCCTGACCAATGATAAATAGTATTATTATTTACTCTATTCTTTATTATTAAGGATCTACTGGACTCGGCCGATCGAGTTCAGAAGTTCGGCTTAGTAGAGGGTCTTCTCTGACACTCATACCTTCGCGACGTGTTCGCGACAGTCTCTCTCCATAACCTGATCTAACGCACGGGTACAGTATTTCTATCTCACGAACCGACGCGCGCTCTATTGTGGTAACTTCCAACTTCGCCATTGTCTCGGATGGTACCGAGAGCTCCTGCGCTTACACAAACATTCGCAGCGTGTTTGTACACTTGGTGACCACAAGTAAAGCGCGCGTCGATCCGTGGGATCAAAATACTTTACTGGACCTTAATTGTTAATGATGAAATAAGTACAAAGATCATAATTGTCATTGTTTGTGCTAAAATCACGAATTACGTAGTAATAAACGAGTCACGCTTATTGATACCGTTTTCTTTATTTGCCTTTTGCTTGCAAATATACATACTAAACCAGTGACATGTCACCACGTCTTTCTAACCCTACGGGTAATACAGACGTGTTCTAGCCTCTTCACATAACTTTTCTTTCTCTCCAGTACTGGCATGATGTTATCTGCTCCAGCATCTTCTGATTACTTTCCGCTTCTTCTAGTACTGGCAGCAAATGAAGCGTGAGGCAGCCAACACCTCCAACCTGCTGATCCCGTGGGAGCTTCGTATCAAAGAGATTGAGTCTCACTTCGGCTCCGTGGTCGCTTCCTACTTCACCTTCCTTCGCTGGCTGTTCTGGGTGAACCTCGTCATTGGCTTCATACTGCTCGTTTTTGTAATTGTACCTGAGGTTTGTAACTATATTCATAATATTATCATATAAAAATTCATTATCTGTGGCATCAATGTTATTAAATGCTTAATTCAATTTGATCAGATGATCTATTCTAAGACAAGTTTACGCATTTATTTATACGCGTTTTAAGCAAATACTGTGAAAAACTCTCGAACCTGTATTCTAATCATTGAACCTATTTTGTACACATTCAATTTGACCATTTCAGTATCTGACAGCTAACCCGCAGCAAGACGGTGAAAGAAAGATCATCATGGACGAAGAAAAGCGTAATGCCTCGAATCTTCTGACTTTATGGGAATTCGAGGGGGTTCTAAAATGCTCCCCTATCTTCTACGGGTACTACAGTAACGTAGAAAGAGCTCAGTACCGAATGCCGCTGGCATACTTCCTCACAGGACTCGCTGTCTATATTTATAGCTTCGTCGCCATTCTGAGAAAGTTAGTCATTTGGGATGTATCTAATATATACTCTTATGTATAGTCGGTTTCGTAATTGCTTTACAACTCTAGGGTTGAAAGTCATTTTCAAGCCATAAAACGTCCAGAATAGAATAGAATACTCTTAATTAACTACACTTTAAAATTTACAGATACTATATGTCTATTTTCTCTTTAATTAATACCAATGTGACAGCAATCCGTTCATTTCAACATTAGTGAAGTTGAGAGCTTTATCAAAAGTAATTATGAGGTCGACTATACGCATGAATTAATCTTCTTGATGCGAGAGGCACAGGTCCGGTCATTGAAACGATGCTGCGTCTTTTTATTCTATACAAGGCCATAACGCAAGGGTGTGAAACTAATAGCGTATTGATTCAAAATCGCTTTCTTACTAAAATCTTCATCTACACAATATATACTTATACTTCAATATATAATTCGTAATGACCTTCAGCCTAATTGCGTAATACATTTTCGTAAACGATTACGACTAATCTGTTTAATTTTGACAGTTCAGCAACATTCATTGCGTTATTTACATTGAAAAGCAGAATTTTTTATGGAACTTAAGAAGCAATGTATTAGCAATCTGTTTCAAAACGATTCAGATTCCGATTGATTGTGTATTACGCAATTAGGGTGCTGATTAATTCTAACCTATCTAATTCCATAATACATAGTGCCAGTACCTACGCACACGGTCATAGCGATTAAGTCAAAAGGCAATGACAACAACTTAGGATGCAAGACCAAGCGCAGCAAACTCGGGACTTGGGACACCCCGACATGCCATTCAGAAGTCGGCTACGCATTACTATATTTTATAATCATTATTGTTAAAAATATTAATAATACTTATTTATATATATTTCCTATACTGATAACGTTTTACTATCATAACATAACATCATGCCTGTAATCCCAGAAGGGTTAGGTAGAGGTGTACCTATGGTACACCCACATTTCACCAGTTATGCTTAAGTCCCATGTAATAGGGGGCGAGCCTATTGCCATCAACCGGGCACAAATCCAGACGCCGGGCTGCTACTGAGAAATTCTAGATAGAAAACCCCAATAACACTTTGCCCGACCTTGGCATCGTACCCAGGAACTCATGCTCAGCAGTAGCTCTTGCGACCACTAGACCAAGAGACAGTCACTTACCTAACGTTTTACTATCATTCCCTGTATTAATCAATAATGATATTAAACTATATCTTTAAAACTCTTGTCAGGCGTGTAGTGAAATAAATTGGGATCGTTTGGAACCAGGACGCGCACGTCCACGTTACAAACTCTACACAAGCCTATAAAATTCGTGTATACGAGTACTATAATGTATCACACATTTAAAAATAGCATTATAATGTAGACGTGAGCAGTTTCCTATGGCTGCGTTTTTGCCTTGTATAATTTGGAAAGACGCTACGATGCTTCGAGGAGGCATACAGAGTGTAAAATACACATAACATAACCATCAACTAGGCATTCTGTACATCAAACTAAGAAACTCTGCACGAAAATAATTGACAAACGACTAGTATTTTTCGTGTAAAAAATTGCTGTTTTGCGCGCAAAACATTGTGGTTAAGTATGCATGCAAGTACAGAGGGGTTGTGAGGGTATTATTTAATGTTGTACTATAGCATTGAAAACTAGTTTTCTTAAAAAAACGTCAGTAAATGTTGGAATTCTGACCTTCATTAACTCCGAAACCAGAAGGTAGTCGTCGTCGTACAAAAAAAAACACTGATGAGTAAGTAGACGTGACTCTCGGCTGCGTTAAGTGTCTTTTTACACCTGTTATGTCCAGTAGACGTATTTTTTTACAGCCGTACATCCAGTAGTCGTATTTTTTACACCCGTTATATCCGTATACGTCTATGTATTTTGGCTGAATGTTGATGATGTTTTATGTGAGATTTTAAGATCGGGATTTGCGATAAAAATACAAACATTCCTTTCAATATCTATCTGGTTTAAAACCGTAATTCGTGACGGTTTTTTTTTAAAGGAATTCCTATTCTACAGAATGGCAGAAAACTCCAGAATGTCTAAGTTGTCTGAAAAAGAAGACGAATGTATATTTTCGTGGAAACTGTTCACCGGCTGGGACTTCATGATTGGCAATACGGAAACTGCACACAATCGCATTGCCTCAGTTATTTTAGGATTCAAAGAAGCATTGCTTGAGGAGGCTGAGAAGAAAAAGGATTTAAGGAAGTGAGTTCATAATTGGTTCACTGCTAGTAATTTAGTATTCAATGGAAATAAAACTAGGTGCATAAGATTTTCTTTGCCAAATGTCAAGGGTAGTGGTTGTGAGATAGTATTGAATCAAGAAAAACTAGAATTCCTGAAACTGATTTCCTGGGGATCACGCTCGACCAAGGCTACAATGGCGTCCTTGTTTAACATCTCTTGCAGTACGGCTAAGTTCAGCAGCTTCCGCTGTCAGATAATTACCGTCAATTTACTGATGTAGATGCCGCGAGGCTGGTCTATTTAAGTTATTTTCATGGTATCATGTCTTACGGTAGTTTTTTCCTTTAGAAACGACACACTTACGCCAAAAAATAATCAAACCATCAAAAAAAATACGCTTTCTCCTGAAGTGAGTTCAGTTCTCACCGCCGCGCCGTGAATGCTTATTTAAGTCTTTTACCGAATGAAAACGGGTGCCACAAAGTGGTAATTTTGGAAAAAGAAAAAAGTCGGCTGGAGACATATCTGGAGAACAACGTGCCTGCTCGATGGTATTTTTTGAGTTTTTGGTCAATAATTCGTTCACAATGATGGATGGCCTTGTGCGAAGGCGCATTATCGTGATGCAAAATCCAAGAATATTCATTCAACAAATCTGGCCTTTGTCGATCTTGCTCTCTTAAACGCCGCATAACGCGAACGAGAAAATTCAGGTCTTTTGGGACTAGACGAGCGGTATGTCTCATACCCAAGTGATTATTTCGCTCGACTCGTGAGACACAGAAAGTTTAGCGGCTATCTCCCTCAAACTTGAATGTCAATGAGGATTTTCAGTAACTATTTTCTTCACTTTTGCGATGTTAACTTCAGTTGAAGACGTTGATGGCCTACCAGAGCGATGGATTTTTTTATCACATCTCGACCCGCTTTTGAATGCTTTGTACCGTTCATGAGTGGTGCAAAGCGTTCAAAAGCGTACGTGTTTTTTTTTTAAAGTCTATTCACCGTAAGCCTTCTGTAACATTTTCAGTCACTCCGAAGGAACATGAAATTCCATTGGCGATGCAAAATGTAAGACAAACTCGTTGTTTGATGTTTTTGCCCATTATGAAATTCGCAATTCACACTAGATATGAACTAAAAACAGCACTGTATTTAATCTAAATAACAGATGCAACTCAAACTCCGCGCCAAAATGGAAAACAGTTGTGCCAATCAAACAAAAAAGAAATTGGAACCATAAACAAATCATCCATTCCCCATTAATTTTTTAAGATCCCGTCTCAAAAGTCAACGCGATCTAATTCTCTGGGTCTTCTACTGCCCCCCTGAAAGTCTCAATCCAGCCCACATGGGGGCGGTTTCGCCCACGTGAGAACCTATGATTTAAACCATAACCATCCATGCTAATAATGCAAAAGTAACTCTGTTTGTCTGTTACCTTTTCACGCATTACCCGACTTTCTGGCGCTAATTAGAATAGCAGCATAGAATCTAGAATAAGCGGTTCGCGCGCTAATATTGGTATTGCCTTCGAATTATTAAAATAAATACACATTTTTTTACTATAACATGTATACGTTATAGAAAACATGAAGTTTGGTTATTACAAAAAAAACTGAAGACCTTCCTTGAAGTATTTACGTAAGGTAGAATTTTGTAGGGTGTATTTTGTTTTTTAGAGATTATTTTGGATTTTTTTTTTATACAGAAGAAACTACATGTATGAATATGTATGAATGCTTAAATATCTTACATAGTCTTTGCGTTACTAAAGGATAAGTAATGACGATGCAGCAAGGGATCAAACGAACGCAATTATTTTGCAACTAAGTATAGTTTCCGGTTTTCCCTCGGTGCTCTCACGATCGTTATCGAAATTTGACATATTAGTAGCCTGGGACTTAGAAAAGGCCTTGAATTAGCGTTTACTCTTTTAATGCAAACCAAAACAAACAAAATAACTATTGACTTATTGATGCTCTTATCAAAGCTTATTGCTTCGTTATGAGCGACCAAACTTCGATTTTCCGCTTTTGCAAATTCGTGAATTTAACATGGAACATTAGTAATACCGAAATGATGGCCAGTAAATCACATAATAGCTTTTTCTCAGAATTATCATTATTTTGATGTTTTGAACATAAAATGTACGGTCGCTCTATTTAGGAGACTGGGAGTGTTTTTCGGAAATTGATCATCTCGCCATCCGGCCTCATTCTTCTTCTTTTCAGTTGGCGTATTATATCCCTACGTGCACTTGTCAACATTTGTGTGATCATACTGCTAGCAGTGTCAGCATACGCCGTGGTAACAGTGGTGTCTCGCTCTGACGATTACTTGAAAGTGAGGAGTTGGTGGCGCGAGAACGAGACGACTATAGTTGTCACGGTTATCTCCATCACATTTCCAGTATTTTTTGAGTTGCTTGGATTTCTGGAACATTATCACCCGAGAAAACAGCTAAGGCTACAATTAGCAAGGTATTTATACTTCGACTATAACATAACATACATAACATCACGCCTTGTTTCCCTGAAGGGTTGGGCAGAGGTGTACCTATAGTACACCCACATTTCGCCATTTATGTTTAAGTCCCATGTAATAGGGGGCGAGCCTATTGCCATCTACCGGGCACAAGTCCAGACTTCGGGCTGCTACTGAGAAATTCCAGATAGAAAAACCCAATAACACGTTGCCCGACCTGGGAATCGAACCCAGGACCTCATACTCAGCAGTAGCGATTGCGACCACTAGACTATCTACTGTACATTCACAAATAAAAACATTTAGAAATAGGTATACCTATTTTTTTTTGTTATAGGATCATGTTATTGAATCTACTCAATCTATACTCTCTTATCTTCGCTTTATTCAGCAAAATTGAAGGAATGAGCAAAGAACTGGATTCATTAAAACCAACCCTAAGTTTGAACGCGACAATAATACCAAATGAAACTCTAAATCTAAGTGAATCTTTTACTACGAGGTTACCCGACTTTTGCGTCGAGCAGAAAATCTCCTGTGGACCTTGTGACACACAAGTAACTCTACCACAGAGTCTAGCAGATGTTATTATTTTGAAAACAGGGTCAGCGCCATTTCCGAAAAAAATTGCCCCTAAAATACTAGTGAGACGTCCTCGTGAAGACACAACTGTAACATCAAACAAAGTTGATAAGGACAGTTTCGAAAAAAAAGAAACCACCACTTTGAACAGTATTTTGTTGGGGATAAAAGAACTGCAAAGGTTAAGAAATATACGTATTCAACAACCAGTAAATATAACAAATGAAAATTATACCACATCAGATTCAGACGATTACGAATATACATTTTATGATACTGTTGAATCTACTACTGGAGCAAAGACGGATACCACATCCGATTATACAAATGTTGACTACTCGAGCACAGTGGCTGATTACGGCTCACCAGATTTTATGACTACTGAAAATAGTGTTGGCACTGAGACATCAACAATCACAGACAGTTCAGGAATGCCTTTTTCCATTGATGATTTCAGCGGTAACACAGGTACTACTACAGACAGTCAAACGACGCTCACTGATATTGGATCATTCGGTGAATTTGGATCGACGTATTTTAACATTTTGGAAACAACAACTGATATTTTCGACCTATCATCTGAAGAAATAACAGATACATCACGAAACGAAATGACAGACACCACTACTTATACAATAGATACGAGTACCAATTTAGATTTAGCTGACAGTACTTTAAAATACACTACTGACTACGATGTTATAGAGACTTCCACTCCGTATAAAACACCACAACATGAAACTACTGCTAATAATAACGCTAAGGAGTATGAAATAGCTACAGAAGTTTCAACAGAATCAACTGTGAAAACTACTTTGAATTCTAAAACGATTGCAAATGTCGATATTTGTCCTGACTTTACGTTCAATTGTACAGTAAATTGTAACGGGAAGAATGTAAAACAAGTTTTCTTTATGTCGAACTGTACCATAGTGAAAAGAGTCTGCTATAAGACTTGTCCTGCAAATGCAGTCGTTGATTCCAAGAATGGCACTAATATCACTATAAAAGACTTGGTGTATGTAGATGACAATATGAGGAAGATGTATAATTTGTCTGCGCCTACCAAGAAGAAATTACTGAAATTGTGCTGGGAAACCATGTTCGGACAGGAACTAGTCAAATTAACTATGATGGATTTGGTAAGATTATTGTACTTAAACTTTTTGAAGCTATATTAAGTAAGTCTGAAGTACCGAACTGGTGAATACAATTACAGAAGTTTGTCTTTCATTTGTTTTCTTCTTTCGTTACATTTTAATTTTAACGCGGAAGTTGGAAGCAGTTGTATTTAGCTAAATAAGAAATAGGAATGCTGCCTTTATTTTTATTTATATCTCAAAAAAAATGTTTGTTTCTTAGTAGGGTCAAAAAAATGCCAAGTTATAAACGTTTTAAAATAAGGGTTAGACAAGGACGGATCGTAGTAGTGACGTCACGACTATGTGACTTCATACTAGCGCTGTACATTGTCCGTAGCGCGCGACATGGACGGGAATAATCCCCTCCAAAAACATTTAAAGCGTGAACGTCTTCTTCATAATGACGTCGATTAAACAGATTTTTTCGATTATCTCATTGTTACTGTCTCCTTTGGTATTCCATAATTTTTACGAACATTTTTAATATGAGTCAACATCATCCCTATTAGCTCGCGACTTCGTTAGCGTGAAAATTTTGTTCCTCCGACCCATCTCGTCGGATCGTACTGCCTGCCCGCTCTGTATCTTCTTTTTCGCTTAGCGTCCTTTCTGTCTTTTCTTCTTCTTGCTCGGCTTCTAACGGTCCTAGCATGATGTAAAAGCATATAGCTTCCTCAATAATTAGCTTATCAAATTCAAAAATAATTCAAATCCGACCAGTAGTTCCAGAGATTAATACAAACAAACAAATTTTACCTCTATATAAATAATATTAGTGAAAATAATGAGAAGCCAAAACTGCTAATTTTAGGGTAGCCTCAATGAACCTCTTTAGATAGAGATTTGATCTTTCGAATGGTGTCACTACGCTGTTGTATCGGTTCGATTCCAGTCAAATGCGTTCCAATAATTTATTGAATGCAATTTTATAAATTTTTCCTTTGAGTCAAAATTGGATTTTCCTCACTGTATAATCCAAAATGTTTAGGAGTCAGTCTTTATCACAAAAGAAAAAAAAACAACATTACGGGAGGGGTGTACCTATCTATAGTTCACCTACATTTCACCAAAAATATTTTTTAACGTTTATAAGTTTGTTATGGTTTATTTATTATTTGGCAATAATGGTCGTAAATACCATTTAATAAGCAACATAATCTTTATTTAAAAAAAACACTAAACTGTATTCGTACCCTATACAAATTTCAGTTACATTCCTAACTTTGGGAAACTTTAATGTTCCTTTTCACAGGTGTTCGTCCTCCTTGGAACACTGTTCATGGACTTCTTCCGAGCACTGTTCGTACGATACATGAATCGCTGCTGGTGCTGGGACCTGGAGAAAAAGTTCCCAGAGTACGGAGACTTTAAGATCGCAGAGAACATTCTACACCTCATCAATAACCAGGGAATGGTTTGGATGGGAATGTTCTTCTCGCCAGGCCTCGTTGTGTTAAACGTCGTCAAGTTAATGATCATGATGTACTTACGCTCATGGGCTGTCATGACCTGCAACGTCCCTCATGAAGTCGTTTTCAGGGTCTCAAAAAGCAATAACTTTTATCTAGCCCTGTTACTAACAATGCTCTTCCTCTGCGTTCTACCAGTTGGATACACTATAGTTTGGGTTAAACCATCATGGCATTGTGGACCTTTCTCTGAATACGATAAGATCTACTATATATTGACGATCAATATTTACAAAATATTGCCGAATAGCTTGAGTTTTGCATTGGAATACATAGCATCGCCTGCTATCGTTATACCCTTGTTGGTTCTGCTGATACTTATCATTTATTATTTGACGTCACTGACAAACTCCTTACGGGAAGCGAATAATGATTTAAAGGTAAGTCTTTGATGTAAGATGCAAAATTCAGTCAATTAAATGTACCTGACGAGACAACATTAATAACTCTTAACATTTATAACTCTTTTAATAATCTATTGGTCATAGTTTGAAAAAATTGTGGTACTTGCACCGCGGCGACCTCATGTATTTTTTTTTGTTAAAAACAAATGTTCTTACATGGTCAAATGCAGACTTATTTTTAAGTCCAGACTTGCCAAAATCTTTGTTTCTATAAGAAATTTCGAATCACGCGTATCTACTTAAATGTATTATTTGCATTCTAATTCCTACATTTTAGATTCAATTGCGCCGTGAAAGAACTGAAGAACGGAGGAAGATGTTCCAACTAGCTGATACCAGGAGAAGAGCTGGGTCCACAGCTATGGACAACACACCTTTTGCCCGATGGAAGAAGGCACTGCCATCATTGCCAATGAGCAAATCTATTGATTCCGATGACCGCAAAACTTTGACAGAGGAGATGAATGAACCGATAAAGATGGCTAAGAAAAAAGGTAAGACTTTCGACGTATTACTTCTAATCTAGGTAAAGGGTGGTCGCACATCTGAAAGAACGTGACGGGAGATGCGTAACGGACAAGTACATAACAAAACGTTCAATCTTACACACTCAATCGATGATGCGTTACTGCGTCAACCTAACTACCAACTTCGTTAACCCAAATAAATTACGTCCGGCGCATCCATCAGATTTGCGACCAACTTTAAAGATTGGTTAACCGTAATTGAAATGATCTAATCTAGATTCGTGGCCTGACCGTGAAGTGAGCATGTGTTTATCGGATGAGGAACAACAAATTTGTGTTAGTTCCTAGTGTTAAATCATGCATGGTATTTTTAAACATATTATTATTTTTATGTGCATACTAAAGATTTTCATGTACCTACGGAGAAAGCACATTAATTATATCAATCTCTTTAAATTCGTCTCCGAGGGATTGTCTGTGACTTAATTTTATAAATTGAACGAATTACCCTTTTTTTTAACAAATATTGTCTAAATATCGGCGGCATTTCCCTGCAACAGAATACCGTACGACATGATACTATGAAAATAGGTAACTAAAGTATACATATAAACGGGCTGTCTCTAAATCAGATAGAACACGCATTTTATAGCTGCTTATGCTGCAGAGCTACACTTTATATATATACTAGCTGACCCCGCAAACGTTGTTTTGCTAATAATTTTTTTTTTGTTTTTTTTTTTTTTGAAAAATAGATGTTGGCCGATTCTCAGACCTACCCGAAATGCACACAAAATTTCATCAAAATCGGTCAAGCCGTTTCGGAGGAGTATGGCAACGAAAACTGTGACACGAGAATTTTATATATTAGATTTTATTGACCATTATTTTTTGTATGGAACCGTGCGGGCGTCCGCTTAACGCAGTTTCAGGCCTTAGTGTTCTGTGAGTTAAAAAAATAATTGAACTTCATGATAATTATCTTGTTTACAGGTGGTATTTTTGCCAAAATAGTAGGGATGGCACTCGATAAAAAAGATGACGTAGAAGCCGTGTCAGAAATAGATGGTCCTTCCCCGAATAACGTTGACAATGAAACTGATACAGACTTTCACGAAACTCTTCCAAGGGAAGTTCTCAAGATAAAAGATATTTTTATAATCAAACCCGAAAAAAAAACTAGAAATAATGTTGAATTCAAAACAGATGGAGGAAAAAAGCATAAGATTAATGAAATATTTAATAAAGGTTTAAAAGTTAAGCTCGAGAAAGTTGATGATCGTACTGAAAAGAAAGCTGTGATTGAAAAACAAATACAGGATGCAAAAGAATCAATAAAACTACGGAAAACGGAAACTGCGGAAAAGTCTACGGAAAAAAATAATGGTAAAAAAATTCATGAAAAGCAAACTTCACAATCTAGTACTCAGTCAAAACAGTCCGACTCGATTGGTTCTGTTATTCCTGTTATAACTATAAGTACCACAGAAAGTGACGAAGAAGTGTTATCGCACAAAGACAATATTGATAAAAATGGACAGAAAGTAAAGAGCGAAGGAAAACCAAGGAAAACTCCAGATCTAAAGTCTCTACGACGACAGAGCAGTGTGGAAAGCATTAGTGAAAATAAACCTTCCCAAGAGAAGAGACAAGAGGAAGGTCACAAGTATCAATACTCATTGTAAGCATTGTTACGTCACTTAGTAATAGTTCAAATAAATGTTCAACTTTGTAGTTTTATTGGCTTTTCATTCATGGCAACCTAGATAGACTAGAAGGTCAACAAGAAGAATGGCCGATGCGTTGAAAAGCTCTGGAGTGGCGACCACCTACGGGAAGCAACAGCGTGGGTAGATTCTCAGAAGGTAATGCAATAACCGACCGAATTCGTTGGATGCGGGAAGCACAGGCTTTGCGACGCTTGGAGGAGGCCGATGTCCAGCCAGTAGATATTTTACGACTTAAGGTGAAGTGTGTGGACAGATAGTCAGTCAGTCAGTCAGTCATAGTATAGTCCTCGGTCACACAGTGACAAGCTCTTCACCGGTTTTATTCCATACAAAAATCTTTTATTCATTATGCAGGTACTTTGGGTTAGATAAATCATACAGTACTTTATTTATACTTTCTGACAGCCTCAATAATTTTTTTCTTTATCCATGTTTCGTTCGTAGCAATACAAGTTTTGACTCGCCGGTGACGCGACGTCGACTAAGACGCGCCGGTAGTGACATCACCGACGTGTGTATATGAACCTTTTAATCATGACTTGGGTACGCAGTCAATTGAGCCCTTGCCACTGCAGGTCACGTCTGAGTGGGAGATGTTCTTGGGGTCAGAGGGACAAAGCCTGGTGATCTTATTCGCACTTACCTGCATCTCAGTGTTCACCTTAGCTGGAAGGTCTTGAATGGCCTTTGTACAACCATAAATCTTCCAAAAACTATCACTAAAATCTTAAAGCCATCAGCAAAATAAAATATCTAAATTTTAAAATAATGTAGACACAACTAACATCGAATTTGAAAATCGCGACTCCACGTGTTTGTCCTTTTTTTTTCTTTTGGCCGCGTAACGTGTACCCCGTAAATTTTTGTAGAGCCGGAGGCGCGCAGGGGGACAGCATCTACGTGTTTAATATGTTTTTTTATTACTTTTTTTTTATGGAAAAAAAGAAATGGGTCCAACCAATGGGGGTCAAAATTTTCATCATTTCAAAAGAAAAGAAAAATAGATACAGTACTGTTTTTACACCTGAAGTCAAGGTGATGGTGTGAATTTTAGTTCATGATAACTAAGTCAGATTCATATTCAGATTTAACTAAACCATCAACATTTTAGGTGAACAACGTCAAATTCAGAATAGCAAAATTGCAATATTCAATAAATTAACAACTCAGTGTCATCATAATGCTTTCAAACTAAAATATAGTTAAGTTGTGTCACTTTACGTCAATTTCCGAATAGGAAATCGTCTTTTGAAAGGAATAAATATTGGTGATTTTTAGTTTAGTTTAGAGACATTTGTGATAGGTGAATAGGCACCATTATAAACATGTAACTTCTATTTCATGCGCGTACGCACGGGTACTATGCGTGACTGTAAGTTATATGAGTTTAATTTTAATAGTAAGTAATTACACAAAATAAATACGACTGAACGTGGTTTTGAACAAAAGGTATGTAACTCATGTCAAGTAAACGCGTCAAGGACGCCCCTTACCGCTATACGTCTATTTTGTTCGTATTAGCTACACTTCCTTTACATTTTTTCGAATCGCTTTGAAATATTGGAATACATTGAACACGTAAACGAGCGTCAACAACATTTTTTATGTTGTGATCTGGCGGACTAACCTTGTCGTTAGTTGACTTTGTTCGTAGCCGAAGTCGACCGAGTCGACAACACTGTCGGTCAGTCAAAACAGTGCTTTGACTGAAGCCGTTCGCCAACGGCGGCAGTTATCCTGAACCCTAATTGCGTAATACACAATCAATCGGAATCTGAATCGTCTTGAAACAGATTGCTAATCTAAAGCTTCGTAAGTTCGACAAAAAATTCTGCTCAACAATGTACAAAACGCAATGAATGTTGTTGAACTGTCAAAATCAAACAGATTAGTCGTAATCGCTAACGAAAATGTGGTACGCAATTGTGGCTTTTGTATAGACAATATGTCAAACTTAGACAATATGTCAAACTGTTTGATTTATTCTATACAATTTATTTCACTATTGAAACATTAGGCTTAAGTCAAAGGTGTAAGCGAGCTATTCATATGTAAAATAACCGGCCAAATGCGAGTCGGATATGCGCACTAGAGTATCACCACACAATCCACACCCTTAAAAACTTCATAGCTAGAAGGGTTCCACACCACCAGAACGATTAAATTATGTCCTTGATGATGTCTTGAGATGATCAATAAAAAAAAATGCATGAAGAAGAACTAACCTGCAGCTGTCTATGAAAAGAAGCATTTATTTAAGATCAAGTTATTTAATATTTGCAAATGCAAAAAAATAAAAGAGGCGTTCCTGATTTCATTGATGAATTATTACATAGTTAAGTGCTGTTTAGTGCGAATCTTGCAGATGCAAAGCTGAGTCCGACTACCGGCGGAATGTGCCCCTGCTTTCATGTAGCCCTCGCCTAAGGCTCGGACTAGCAACATCGCCTCGGCTGTAATTTTCAACTTACCATACGCACTTATATTATGTGTGGTGATGGATAGATGTTCGATTACGGTGAGCTATGGCCTCCTGTAGGGGTACATAAACCCGAATAGTTATAGTATTTTTTGGTTCTGTGATCTCTAAGATGGGTATAAACTCCCATAGTTTAAATACATAGTTTACGTACATTAAACCTCTCGCCAAAGAGTAGCTATATTCTTTGTATTATACTCTTTGGTTACTTCTGTGTCTGTGATAGATAGTAATAGATTTGAGCAAGCTCGTTCTCTGACTAGTAAAAAGATACCTAGTAAAAGTCTATTGAAAAAAGTACTCTGTGGTAAAAGTACTCTGTGGTATATATCTGTGAACTCGTAGTTTTTTATTAATGGTTTTAGTGATATAGAATATTGTATTTCTTTTCTAGAATGTTTACAAATATCTTACATCATATTTATTTTGTATATTTTTATTTACATTATGAATTGAATTATATTAATTGCTCATTGTTGTCGCGTGTCAAAAATCCAGTGCAACATATGACATCCTCCGCAACAGCAGCGTCGAACGATCCAAAATATATTTACAGATATGAACCATATAGAGGTAACTCCTGATACTTACAATTCTTGTTTCTTATCGTCGTGTTTTATCATCCTTCATTATTAAATAATATATAACACACTTTTTAGGATTTCATGAAGGAAAACATCGTGAGGAAACCGCCATATCTTAGACCCAACAATTCGAAAACATGTGACATCTACCAACCCGCACTGGGCCCTCGTGGTGGATTACGGCCGACTCCCTCTCACAGAGAGGAGGCCTGTGTCCCGCAGTGGTAACATAATAGGCTGATTATGCATTATGCATACTATCCAATGAAATTTAACAGACGATTAACAGGTCCCTACAGATAAGAAACACGGATAATAATCTATGAATCTATCTATATAAATAAAAATGTAATGCTGTTCGTTGGTAAGAGCAGCACTTGAGAACGTGTGGGTTTGGCAATTTTTTGTTTTATAAGGTTCGTAATAGTCTGAATTAGGTTTTTAAGGGTAAGCCAAATCAAGTCGAAAAAGGATCCCGGAAGAATTTCTAAGTTCTGGTAAAACTGAACGTCTTTTTGTGCAGGGTATTATTGAAGTTTGGACAAGACAACGCC